>OX392417.1:8290166-11276499 GCA_947623395.1 Synanthedon tipuliformis | reverse complement strand
TGTTTGGCAGTGTGACGTCCACTCCACCCAGCGCCACTTCTAGCTCGTGACGCTGGGGACTCCAGGCCGGGCACACCTGGAGTGTGTGCTCGGCCGTATCGTCGGGGTCGCCGCAGTGGTGGCACCGCGGCGACTCCTCCCTTTTTATGCGGTGCAGATAATGACCGAAGCACCCGTGTCCGGTCATCATCTGCACCATGTGGAAGGTGAGGCAGCCTTTTTGGCGCCTCACCCAGTCCTCCAACACCGGACGAATCGCTATGATCGTCCGGTGACCGGCGGTGGGATTGATTAGTGCCTCACTCCAATCATCGATGGCCCTCTCATGGGCCTCTGCACGGACCCGTTGCACGTCCTCGGCAACGGGTCTTTCTCCGAGGGCCCTGGCGGCGACCCGATGCCGATGCACCTGGGACAGAACCAGGGCATCGACATCCCACGGAAGCATACCCGCTAGCACGCAGGCAGCCCCGTGGCTGACCGTGCGATAGGCCCGCACGGCCCGGGTCGCCATGACCCTCTGTGGCCTCCGTAAGAGGGCCCGGGTGCGGGGAGTGAGGCACTCCGCCCAGACCGGGGCTCCGTAGAGTGCCATCGACCTTACCACACCATGGTAAAGCCGACGGCACGCCGAATTGGGTCCTCCCTGGTTAGGGAGGAGCCGTCCGAGTGCGGCTGCGGTCTTAATAAGCCGTGGAACGAGGAGCTTGAAGTGCTCCTCAAAGTTCCAGCGGGGGTCCAGAGTTAGGCCGAGATACTTGAAATGCATCTCGACCGGAATCCGGACCCCCTCCACTCGGACGCGGAGCCCCGGCGGGATCCTGCGGCGTGGGGGATGGAAACCCATGGCCCTAGTTTTGTCTAGGGCCACCTCCAATCCCAGCAGACGGATGCGCCGGACGACCAACGAGGTGCCGACCGACGCAAGCCGTTCTGCCTTCTCCCACGTCTTTGCTCTTGCCGCGACAAGAGTGTCGTCGGCAAAGCAGACAATCTCCATTTTTGGTAGGAGATTGCCTCGCAGGACCCAATTATAACCCATATTCCAAAGCAGGGGGCCAAGAACGGCCCCCTGCGGTACGCCGACCGCCACTGGCCGGCGCATGACTCTCCCGTCTGCGCCCTCGTACAGCACTACCCGTTCAGAGAGGTAGTCGTTGACGAGGGCGCAGAGGTAGGACGGCACTCGGTGGAACCGGAGTGCCGCCCTGATACATTCGTGGGGGAGGCTGTTGAAGGCGTTGCGGATGTCGAGCGACACCGCAACAACAGCCTCCCCTCTGCCCGTGGCCTCCTCAGTCCACCGCTTGAGGAGGCTCACCGCGTCGACCGTGGACCGACCGGTGCGGAAGCCGAACTGGTGATCATCCAGGTTCGGCCCCTCCGTTTCCAGATGCTCGACGATCCGACGAGCCATAATCCTTTCCATGGCTTTGCCGGAATCGTCGAGCAGGACCACCGGTCGGTACCCCGCCGGCGAGTCGGCAGGGCGGCCCTCCTTGCGGAGAAGGCAGAGTCGCCCCACCTTCCACCTCGCCGGGAACTTTTTCCGGGCGATGCATGCGTCCATGACCGCCCGGAATCTCTCCTCTAAAGGCCCTAGCGCGATTGCTAGGGCCTTGGCCGGGACTCCGTCTGGTCCCGGGGCCGTCTTCTTGCCCCGGAGTCGCTCCCTCACCGCCTCAAACTCCACATCTGAGACGGGAGGACCCTCCACCTCGAGCTCCGGAAGTGGTTCCGGAGGCTCCATGCGGGGGGGCTCGAATCGGCCAGGGGTCGGGAACAGGGACCCCATGACCTTTTCCAGCAACTCCGGGCCAAGATTAGCTGTCGAGGGGGAGCTCGATGCAAATTTCCCCCTCACAACTCTATACGGACGGCCCCAGGGGTCGGCGTCCAGGAGGGCCAGGAAGCGCTCATGAGCCTCTTCTTTGGCCCTGCAGATTCCCTTCTGCAGGGCCTTGTGAGCCTCCCTGTACGCCTGACGAAGGAGGACCTCTTCGTCAGGCGTCCTCCTGGTACGCCTTCTCCGGCATCGAAGTAGGGCGCGCCTGGCCGCCAGACATGTGGTGCGCAAGGTTGCAATTTCTTGCGCCCACCAGTACACCTTCTTCCACTTAGGGGGAGGGCGCCACAGCGGCATGGCAGCATTGCAGACGGCCCGCAAGTCGTCCGCAAAATGGTCTGCCATGCCGTCGGGATCACCTGCGAGGTGAGGGGGGAGAGACGACCACTCCCTCACCATCGCAGCCTCCTCCGCCACATCAGGGCGGAGCTTGGCGAGTGCCCACCTGGGGAAGGCAGCACCCGCCGAAGAATCCCGACGCTGTGGCGCGCTGGGGGCCAGCGTGGAGACCTCATATCGGACATACAGGTGGTCCGACAGGGTCTCCACATCTTCCTCGACCCGCCAGCTACGGGTTTGGGCAGCAAGGGCGGCAGTGGCAAAGGATACGTCCACAATGGACGTACCTTGCCACCGACGTGGGAGAGGTACCGCGGTTGAGTACCTGGAGCCCCAGGCCCAGCGCCCAGGACTCCAGAATACCCCCCCTCACGTCCGTACGGGGGGACCCCCACGCCGAGGACTTGGCGTTGAGGTCTCCCGCCACCAAAACTGGGAGTGGGGCCGCACGCCTCACCACCCCCTCCACCGCAGCCAGGAAGAACTCGAAGTCCGCCCGACTGCGGTTTGGGGAGAAGTAGGTCGACACGACCACCATTCTTCCCCAATTTGCTGCCACGAAACCCGCACCTCTCTCCCTGAGGGAAAGGGGAGGAGCCTCACCACCAGGCCTCACTGCTATAGCAGCGGAGCCGTCCAGGTCCCCTAGCCAATTGGCATTATGGGGGACCGTATATGGCTCCGCTACCACCGCCAGGTGTATCTCCCACTCCGCCATGGACTGACACAGTAGATCCTGTGCCCCAGCGGAGTGGTTGATATTAACCTGGAGGAACTTAGCAGTGGGCCTATTGAACATTGGCAGTTTCCATAGGCTCCTCTCTTACAGTAGGGGTGACCCCTGTTCTGCCGATCTTATGGACCGCTATGGGACGGCCCCTTTTCGCAGGCGGGGAGCAGTTTAGGCCCCCCATGCGGTGTTTGGCTGTGAGACCAGCGTCCGTGCAGACGGCACATTTATATTCCGCTTCACACGCGTTGGCGGTGTGCCCCTCCGATCCGCAGCGGTAGCAGAGACCGCTGCGGTCTTTGGCGGATGGGCATAGAGCCACTGGGTGACCCAGCCCCATGCACTTATAGCAGCGCATCGGCCGTTGCTCAATAAGGTGGACGGAGGCTGAGCTCCACCCGACCGTCAGCCGACCGACCGCTGCCAACTTCTTGGCTGCTTCTATGGGGCAGGAGGCGAAGGCCGACCCCATGCCCCTAAGTCCAGGGTGGACTTTGCCCACCCTAAAAAGCTCAGGGGCGCAGCCTGTACACAGGGCCAGAGCTTCTCTAAGCTCGTCGGCCGACACCGAGTCGTCGAGTCCATTGACTCGAATGTCGACCGATTTGGTGGGGCGGGTCACTTTCGCCATGTCACCCAGTGCGGCACTGATCTGCTCCGCCAATTTGTCCGCTTGCACGGACGTTGTCTCTTTAGGGAGCTCAAGGATTCGAGCCCCCGTTACTCCCGTCCGGAACTTCGCTGGTCCAATACCAAGGGCCTCCAGGGAGACTGAGGCCTTCGTTTGGGCAATTGCCTTATTATATGTGGCACCCTTTTCTATCGCCTCTGGCTTAAGGGCCACCACAACGGCCAGCGATTTCGGCTCCTTCGGGAGCCTAGGCACCTTTGGGGTAGTTCCGACGGCAGATTTGGCTGCCGGAGTTGAAACGCGCTTCTTCCGTTTCACTACCTCCGTCCAGCTTTCTGCCGTCTTTTCTACGTGCCCAGTTGATGAGCCAGGTGTCGGCTCCGAGGCCTTTGGGGCCTGCAATTCCTTTTGTTTCTTCGCCCTCGCTTGCTTTGGCAGATTAGCCGGGGGGGCGAGGGTGGAGCCTGTTGTTTGCTGGGACTGGGGGACCGATACACGATCCTCCCGCTTTTTGTCCGCCTGCAGAGGCGGGCGGAGGCTGCGCGCCGGGAGTAATCTCCCATCGACCTCCAGACTGTCCAGGTGGGCGTTGACGACGCCACCAACGTGGGCCGTCAACTCCGTCTGGAGGGCCGATAGCGCTTCCAAGAATTCGGCCCTGGAAATTGACTGGGCTTCAGCCACTGTCGAGACCGGTTCGGTGGACTGCTGTATAACCGGGCTTTTGTCCGGTAGGGACCTCTCTGAAAACGCTCTTCGGAGCGCCGAAACCTCGCTAATGAGGCCATCAATTTGACTGCGCAGACGTTTGTTGTCTGCGCGTAGTCGACGGAGCTCCTCTGATGTTTTCTTCGCAGCCATCGTTTCAAAATGGCCGAGGAGCGATCGGGTGGCCTCCTTGATATCGCGCTGCGATGTGCCCTTAAGGTTGCCCGACTTGCGGACAACCTCTAGGATTATTGAGGCACTAGCCTCAGCCTTTTTCGTAAGCTCCTCAATAGAGCCAGAATTCGCCGAGCGATACGTGGTGGCCGACTTGCCGGAATCGGAGTCGGAATCCTCCCTTAATTGGCGCTTAGCCCGCGAGATTCCAACATCATGGCCGAGTGCTTTCCCGCCTCGGCCCTTGGTGCCTTTTTTGTATTTGGAAGGAACGGCAGGTTCCACCAGTTCCTCCGACTCCTCCGACCCCGACACCAGATCAAAGAATTGGTTGGACGACATTATCCCTTCCGACGCCTCTTTCGCAGCAGAACGCTTGCGTGCTCCCGAGCGAGTCAGTACGCTCGAATATAGGCGCTTTCGCCCTTCAATCTTCTTTGGGCTTCGCCCACTGGCCTCTGAAGAGTCCGACATGGGCCAATTAATGGCCCTGCCGACCTCTGAGTAGGTTGGGGAGTCCACCCCTACAGGAGGGGGGACAGTACAACAATGGATGGCAAACAAATAACAAAAACAAAGATTTCCTTATAATCAGGAAACAAAAACAACAATATTTGCCGAACCACAAAGGCTAACAACAACCGGTTTGCACTGGGTGGAAGAGCTTCCGAAGAGGCTTCTTCCAACCCAACACGCGACGGTAACCGGTTGTTGCAACCAGTGCTTATCGACAAAAATAACAAATTTTCTTAAAAAACTAGTAATAAAAACAACAATAAAAACGTAACAACAAAAGATAACAACAAATAACTTGGACTGGCAGAAAGACCTCCCAAAGAGGCTCCTTCCAGCCCTAGACCGCGACAAGATCCGGCTACGGGAACCGGGTCTTATCACGGTTTTAAACTAAAAATTTCTAAACAGAAAAAGAGAAAATCAACAAAAACAACAGTAACAACAACGAAAAACAACAACTGCTGTGTGCAGATCGAAGGAGCCTTGAAAAAGGCTTCAATCGATATGCGCAACAACGAAAAGTACCAAGAGATAGCAAAGTTATCCTCGATCAAAATTTCCGAATTTTCGAAAATTTTCAACACCAACCCAACCTAACCTAACCTAACCTAACCTAACCTAACCTAACCTAACCTAACCTAACCTAACCTAACCTAACCTAACCTAACCTAACCTAACCTAACCTAACCTAACCTAACCTAACCTAACCTAACCTAACCTAACCTAACCTAACCTAACCTAACCTAACCTAACCTAACCTAACCTAACCTAACCTAACCTAACCTAACCTAACCTAACCTAACCTAACCTAACCTAACCTAACCTAACCTAACCTAACCTAACCTAACCTAACCTAACCTAACCTAACCTAACCTAACCTAACCTAACCTAACCTAACCTAACCTAACCTAACCTAACCTAACCTAACCTAACCTAACCTAACCTAACCTAACCTAACCTAACCTAACCTAACCTAACCTAACCTAACCTAACCTAACCTAACCTAACCTAACCTAACCTAACCTAACCTAACCTAACCTAACCTAACCTAACCTAACCAGTCTCTGTTGTGCGCTGGTAGCGAACGGCCGCATGCAAAAGCCTCGTAAAGTGCTCCGCAAGTGAAAAATCGTTTAAAAATCAGTCGTGCGTGCGTTTTAACTGCAAAATACGCTTGTGATACACCATTCGACGCGCCTTCTCGCGGGCTACCCGGGGGTGCTTTTATCTTCAAAATCGGACCAGATTTGAACGCAGGAGCGATTTTTAAAGTTCAAAAATTTTGAAGAAAAAACTTCGAGTGGAAACGCTGCGAGATTTTGAGTGGGAAGTTGTGTATCGGCTGGTACCAGTCGATAGCCGGTACCTTCCTGCTATTTGTCCCGCAAAGTCCAGATTTTTCCGGCTTCTGGAACCCGCGGGACAGACGTTTTTCCGGAGGTCCCCACACTCGGACCCCTTAGCGGGCCCCGTAAAAATCCAAGAAGGGTACCAAAAGAAGCGGATACACGAGGTGAATGCTTTGCTGAAAGAATTTTGAAAATCGGCCCACTAGTTTCGGAGAAATCACAAAATCAAAATTTCCCGAAAAAACCTTCTTCTTCTGGAGCTCACATCTTCCCGAAAAGAAGACTCGGAAAGTGGAAACATAAATAGCATTGTGCAAAATTTTCTAAGCTATTTTTTGGTGTTAAAATTTTTAAAATCGGTTCAGTGGTGTGGAAGTAATAAGCTAAATACCAAAACGCTAATTTTAACAGATTTTTCATAAATAGTGGCTTACGTAATTATAAAACAAAAATAAAAATCTTCAAAATTCAAAATTTCCAGTGCTAAGTTATACCAATCGATAGACATTTTTAAATAATTGAGAAAACCGAAAAAAAAAAAAAAAAAAAAAAAAAAAAAAAAAAAAAAAAAAAAAAAAAAGCAACCAAATCGGACTTCGGGTTATAACGCTATCACAAACCAAAGTTTCCTTCAAACCGCATACCTGCTGAAGCTTATCGTGGTGCCCAGGAGCGTCAGACTGAAAAAAGAAGCACACCATCGGATTCCTTGCAAAAAATTCGTCTAGACAATACAAGCAGCGCCAGTCTTGGACTCAGTGGAAGCCGAGAAAACCCAGAAAAACAAGTAGTGTTATCAATCCAAGGTGACCTGCGGCATACTATTGCCTGCGCCCGGACGTGTCCGCCGGATTAAAATTGAACACCTTGAAACGCTCATATCTTTACAACTAGAAGCGCTAAAATTCGGTGCGACGTGTCATTAAAACAGGAAAAATACCACCTTTCTTCCTAGCTTGGTTGATAGCACTATTTCCCCACCCGGCTTCGCCTGTAAAAAACTTAAAAACCCAATAACTCCCTTGTCCTTTGTGGTACGTGGTCGTGCGATACGTTGTTGGATGGGCCTCGACGAGACCTGTCCGGGGATCTACCGCACTTGACTAGTCCTGCACTCGGTACTGTCTGGAAATTAAATTTAACTTATTTTGGCCAATTTTCTTCAAAATTTCTTCTAAATTTATTCCCAAACCGATCTCCTTCCTTAGAGACCTTCCTCCCCCTATTTTCGGCTACCCCTTCCCTTCCCTAAACAGCTGGGGTGTCTCGGCGACCGGTAGTCCAATATAGGATTCTGATCAAAAGCATTACAGAGGCTTAGATTAAGTTAGTTAAGTTAGATTTAAGTTTTATTAGACTTGTTAGACTAGTTGGGTAACTAGCACTAATCAAGTACTATTTTAATTTATTGACCGAGCCCTTTTACAGCTCAGGAACTATATTTGACTTTTTAATTGTAAATAATATTGACTATTATTACTGCATAATATTATTAGTGTATGGTATTTTATTTATTAGTATAGTTGAATTTGAATTTTATCGCTAGTTAAGTATTGACAACTAATCTGTTTATTTGATTAATAATAATTGTAATATCGACCGCGGTCACCCATCCGCTTCAGTACTTGGACTGACGACCAGCCAACCAAACGAGACCCCGGCCACCCATCCAACTTTTGGCCGCGTAAACACGACCTGCATCTTGGTTTGTCGACCAGCCAAGATAACAAGACCCCGGCCACCCATCCAACTTTTGACCGCGTAAACACGACCTGCACCTTGTTTTGTCGACCAGCCAAGTTAACAAGACCCCGGTCACCCATCCATTTTGTGGCCGGGCTTGGGGGTGCTTAACTTTGACGTTTTATTTAATATATATATTTTTTCGTAAAATTGTTTTAACTGTATATTATTAATAGCTTTTGTATATTATTTTATTTATCTTGATTATTTGGAAACTTTAAAATTAGACTATTGACGAGCCCCTATACAGCTCTTTAGTTTTAAGATTAGGATAATTGTTTGACCCCAAGTTTCTTGGGCCATTACTTTGGACCGCCATTTTGCCCGCCATCCTTTGGGTCACCTGACCCTTGGGCTACTTTTTGGGCACCCTAATTTTTGGGCGGCCAGCTTTTGGTCCACCAACTTTTGGGCCCCAAATTTTTGGGCTACCTTTTGGGCACCCAAATTTTTGGGCACCTAATTTTTGGGCGGCCAGTTTTCGGTCCACCAACTATTGGGCCCCAAATTTTTTGGGCACCCAAATTTTTGGGCACCTAATTTTTGGGCGGCCAGTTTTTGGTCCTCCAACTTTTGGGCCCAAATTTTTTGGGCTACCTTTTTGGGCACTCAAATTTTTGGGCACCTAGATTTTGGGCGGCCAGTTTTTGGTCCACCAACTTTTGGGCCCCAATTTTTTGGGCTACCTTTTTGGGCACCCAAATTTTTTTGGGCACCTAGATTTTGGGCGGCCAGTTTTTGGTCCTCCAACTTTTGGGCCCCAAATTTTTTGGGCTACCTTTTTGGGCACCCAAATTTTTGGGCACCTAATTTTTGGGCGGCCAGTTTTTGGTCCTCCAACTTTTGGGCCCCAAATTTTTTGGGCTACCTTTTTGGGCACTCAGATTTTTGGGCACCTAATTTTTGGGCGGCCAGTTTTTGGTCCACCAACTTTTGGGCCCCAATTTTTTGGGCTACCTTTTTGGGCACCCAAATTTTTTGGGCGGCCAGTTTTTGGTCCACCAACTTTTGGGCCCCAAATTTTTGTATTGTTTTGTATCGTTTTGTATTGTTTTGTATTTTAATAATTGTATTTTAATTGTAACTGACATTTTATATTGACATTTTATAATTCATAAGTCCCTTTACAACTTGTTTAGATTAAGTTAGTTAATAAGACATTTTGCCCATATACAGCACTTATAAGAACGAGGCCACTTTACAGCCAAATACAATTTTAAGAAAGGACGATCATCCCTCAGCATGCTGCGGTCTCCAGCGGCGGACCGAGCGAGGCCGGCAAAGGCCCAGACAAGGAAGTCTGATCAGACTCCGCCTCCGCCGCTGTGCGTCAGGAGGAGCATCGGAGAATGGGAATCTGGAAGGGTCTCCATTTCTCCCCTGGCGCCGGCGGCGAGCACGGGGAGGCCCACCCATAAGGTAGAATATAAGAGCAGAACCGATGAGGCGAGGGCATGCGTAACCAAGGCCAAAACAAGCCTAAACTCCTCGCGAAATACAAAAACGGAAATAAAAGATACCGTGCTCCAGGCCCTCGACCGGCTCTTCACCTTGGTGAAGGAGGCGGAGTCCGACCCAGAGGGGAAGAACAAGAAGAAATCGGAACCGGGGAGGGGGGAGGTTAAACCTCCTCCCCCTTCGGAAACGACCCCCCAAATAGAAAAGACATTTATATCGGCCTTAGAAAAACATTCCGCCTTACTCAAGAAAAATGAGGAAGTAATGAGACAACATATAGAACAGATGAGATCGTGGAAAGAGGAAATACCAAATTTAAAGCCTGCCGGTCCAGCAAAGTCCTACGCGGAGGCCGTAGCAAAAACTCACAAGGCAACCCTGCACTCGGTGGTCGTGACGTCGGAAGACGTCACGGACACCGGGGAGCAGGTGTTGGGAAAAATTAGAGAAGCTGTGAACGCTAAGGAAGGCTGGGTTAGGGTAGAAAGGGTACGCAAGGCCAAGGATCAGAAAATCATCATGAGTTGTCGAACGGAGGAAGATAGGAAAAGGATAAAGGAAAGAATAGAAAAGTCAGGCAAACGACTTCTCTGCGGCGAGGTCGCGAACAGGGATCCCTTGCTGATCCTTTGGGACGTCCTCTTAGTTAATAACGACGAGGACGTCCTAAAGGCAATCAGGAACCAGAACGGGTCCCTGTTTGACGGCCTCGACGGGGAAAAGTCGAGAATGGTAGTGAAGTATAGAAGGCGAGCAAGAAACCCGCTCACGGGGCACATCGTACTGAGCACCTCTCCGGAGGTGTGGAAAAGGGCGACTGAGCTCGGGGCTCTGCACATTGATCTTCAACGTGTCAGGGTCGCGGATCAGTCGCCCTTGGTGCAATGCTCGCGGTGTCTGGGTTACGGCCACAGCAAAAAGTTTTGCACGGAAGGGGAAGACCTGTGCAGCCACTGCGGGGGGCGTCATCTAAAAGTGGCGTGCCCCGAGTGGAAGTCGGGAACTCCCCCGACGTGCCATAACTGTGCTGTGGCCAAACTTGGGAACCGCGGGCATAACGCACTCAGTGCGGCGTGCCCCGTGAGATTGAAATGGGATGCCATCGCTCGCTCCGCCACTCAGTACTGCTAAGGGCAGCCCTGGGGTCGGCCACACCTACGGGCTCTTGCAAGTTAATTTGCAGCGAAGCCGACTAGCTACCTCCGAGCTCCTAGTGGAAGCCGGAAGGAGGGGAACGGCCGTTGCGCTCCTCCAGGAGCCCTATGTGGGGGCGGCTGGCACGGTTCGGGGTCGGAGGGGGATGCGTGTCTTCCAAAACCCCAATCCTGAAGAGGGTACGGTGAAGGCTGCTATCGTAGTTTTCGATAGCAGTCTTAAAATTATACAGTACCCAGAACTCACCACCAACAACATCGTGGTGGTGGGGATACGGATGGGGCGCTGGACGACAACGCTCACCTCCTTCTATTTCGAGCCGGACCAGCCAATTGAACCCTACATTGGACTCCTGAAGGATGCGGGGGCCAAACTGGGGGCTGGGGGGTGGCTGGTCGGTGGAGATGCAAATGCAAAGAGTCCGTGGTGGGGCAGTGATAAGATTGACGCAAGGGGCGAAGAGCTTTCAGGTAGTCTGGAGGAGCTCGGCCTCGAAATTCTGAACGTTGGTGATGCTCCGACCTTCGACACGATTCGAGGGGGGCGGCGCTTCTGTAGTCATGTGGACATCACTGCATGTTCACATGACCTATTGGACCTGGTGGAGGGCTGGAAAGTCCTCAATGATTTAACAGGTTCCGACCACAACGGCATCGCGTTCAGGCTGAACCTCGGACCCTCCCGAGGAATGGAAGTGGTCAGATCGACCAGAAGGTACAACACCAGGAAAGCTGATTGGGAAAAATTTAGGCACAAAATTTTAGAATTATTAGAAAAATATGAAATTAAAGAGGATGTTGTACCAGATAGGGATGGAACAAATTTGGCAGTTCAAAATTATACAAAATTGATTATTGAGGCGTCTGACCACGCCATTCCGAGGAAGGGGACGAGGGAAAAGCTATCTTTGCCGTGGTGGTCGCGGGACCTGGAAATCTTGAAGAAAGAGGTCGCCACCAGGAAAAATAGAATCAGGAACGCCGCACCCGTCCGTCGGTCGTGGGTCGTCGAGCAGTACGTTCAGAAGAAGGCGGAGTATGAGGAGGCCGTGAGGCGGGCTCAGACGGACTCCTGGAAGTCCTTCTGCGAGCGACAGAGTGGCGAGAGCGTTTGGGATGGTATCTATAGGGTGATTGGTAGAACGGCAGTCAGAGAGGAGGACGCGCCGCTGGTTCGAGACGGTAGGGTTCTCGACGCGAGGGAATCGGCGGAGTGGCTTGCGGAGGTGTTCTACCCGAAAGACCACGCAACTTCGGATGAAGGAATTCACCGCCAGATCAGAGCGGAGGCGGACGGGGTGAACGTGGGGGAGCAAGACTCACCCTGCGACCCTCCGTTCACGCTGACCGAGCTGGAGCTGGCGGTGAGGTCCTTCAATCCGAAGAAGGCCCCCGGCTCCGATGGGCTCACTGCCGACATCTGCGCCAGGGCCATCGGCTGTAACCCCAAAGCTTTTTTGGGGTTATTAAACAGCTGCATGGCCCACCATATCTTCCCTGGGATATGGAAGGAAGCGGCAGTGATTGTCCTTCGGAAACCGGGGAGGGATAGTTACACCGTCCCCAAGTCATTCCGACCCATTGGACTGTTGCCCGTGCTTGGCAAGGTCTATGAAAAAATGCTGGTGGCTCGCCTCAAATACCATCTTTTGCCGGGGATAAGCAACCGCCAGTATGGCTTTGTGCCCCAGAAGAGCACCGAAGGCGCCCTCTATGACCTAATGGCGCGGATACGCAATAAACTTGCTGGCAAGAAGATTGTGGTATTGGTGTCATTGGACATAGAGGGGGCCTTCGACAGCGTCTGGTGGCCTATGGTCAGAGTCAGACTGGCGGAGGCAGGATGCCCGGTGAATCTGAGGCGAGTCTTTGATAGCTACCTCGCCGACAGGACGGTTAACGTCAGATACTGCGGCGAGGTTCATAGTGCTGAGCCAAGCAGGGGTTGCATCCAAGGGTCAATAGCTGGGCCCTTGCTTTGGAACCTGACGCTCGACCCACTGCTGCGGAGCCTGGAGAGTAGAGGCGTCTACTGCCAGGCTTTCGCGGACGACGTCGTCCTCGTCTTTGATGGAGACACGGCGCTCCAGATAGAGCAGAGTGCCAACGCCACTCTCGCGCATGTTCTGGAGTGGGGTGTCAAAAATAAGCTGAGGTTCGCACCAGGCAAGACAAATGCCATGGTGCTGACCAGGAAGCTTAAGTTTGACACCCCACGCCTTACCATGGGCGGGATTGACGTTGGCATGAAGGACAAAATCAAACTGCTGGGACTTACCATAGACAAGGGTCTTACCTTCAAGGATCACGTTAAGAGCGTTGCCAAGAAGGCCCTCGGGGTCTATAAGCAGCTCGGGAGGGCAGCTAAAGTCAGCTGGGGTCTCCATCCCGAGATCGTTCGCTCAATTTACATCGCCGCGGTGGAGCCAATAATCACCTACTCTGCGAGTGCGTGGGCACCTGCGACTCGCAGAGTGGGGATTATGCGTACCTTGAACGCTGTGCAACGGGGTTTCGCGCAGAAAATCTGCAGAGCCTACCGAACGGTGTCCCTGAACTCAGCCTTATTACTGGCTGGGATACTCCCCCTTGACTTGCGAATCCGCGAGGCTGCCTCATTATACGAAGCCAAGAGGGGGGTACCGCAGCCTGGGCTCGGGGACAGGGTCATCGAGCGGGGGGTTCTTGCGGCCGATGCTCCCCACCCCGCCGAGCTGGCTAACCTTGAGTTCGGAAGCCTGGTGGACGAGGAAGAGCTTAACGCTAATAGCGACTTCCATCTCCGCATTTTTACGGACGGCAGCAAGATTGACGGTCGGGTTGGCGCCGCACTATCCTTATGGAAGGGCGACGCCGAAACCAGGGCCGTCAAGCTTGGTCTGTCGTCCTATTGTACCGTCTACCAGGCAGAGCTCTTGGCGCTATGCGAGGCGTCGAGGGTGGCACTCGGCCGCAGCGAAACTTCCGTTGCAATATACAGCGATTCAAGGGCCGCATTGCAGTCCGTCGCGGCGAGTAAATGCTCACACCCTCTAGCAGCTGAAACCAGGTTTAACTTAGCCAACATTAGCAAACAAAACAAAATGATAAAACTATTTTGGATAAAAGCTCACGCTGGACTAGAGGGTAACGAGCGGGCGGACTATCTCGCGAGGGAGGCCGCGCTGAAAAGTAAACGACGGCCGGCGTACGACCTGTGCCCGGTCTCGTTCGTCAAGCGGTGCATTCGAATGCGCTCGCTTGACGAGTGGGACCAAAGGTACAGGGACGGTGCGACGGCCGGAGTTACTAAGCTGTTCTTCCCTCGAGCCGTAGATGCTTATAGAACCCTGAGGAAAGTGAGACTTGAAGGTGTCATGACCCAAGTCTTAACGGGGCACGGTGGGTTCTCCGAGTACTTGCATCGTTTCAAGCGCAAGGAGAGCCCATCGTGCATTTGTTCCAGCAGCGATGAGGACGTCCCGCATGTTCTCCTGGAGTGTCCTGTCTTCGCCAAGGAAAGGCTGGAGCTGGAGTACGTGATGGATATGGATGTGAACCCAGCCAACCTGAATGCAATGATGACCAGCAATAAGAGAGAAGAGTTTATGAATTACTGTAAAAAACTAGCAACTACGGTTATAAAAAGGAACAAAACCTAAATTATTAAATATTGATATCTAATTGTTTAAATTATTTGAAATTTATTGTATATTGTCTATTTTAAAATTATATTATTGATGTTAACGTTTTTATATATTGATTTTTAACTTTTAATTTTAATTTTATTGTACATTGATTTACTTGTTTTTAACTTTGACCAGAAACTTATTGTATATTGTTTATTTTAAAATTATTTTATTGTTTTAACTTTTTAATATTGATTTTTAAACTGTTTAATTTGAATTTTATAGAATACTGTTACTATTTTAAATTATTAATTGATGTTAATTGTTCCTTTATGTAATAAAATATCGTGTACTATTTACTTATAACCTAAAACGCAAAAGCTAGTAGTTAGTTAGAATTAGAACTCAGAATAGGAAGTAGGCGGGAACCCCACCCGTAATGGAATAAATGTGAGATGAATGTAAGAAAGACAAAGTATGAGGAATAAAAGTGCGAGCAGTATACAAGAGAGAACTGGAATGAAAGAGAAATGTAAATATAGGCTATAGCATAAGCTGTAGGGATGAGAATTAAAAAAAAAAAAAAAAAAAAAAAAAAAAAAAAAAAAAAAAAAAAAAAAAAAAACCTAACCTAACCTAACCTAACCTAACCTAACCTAACCTAACCTAACCTAACCTAACCTAACCTAACCTAACCTAACCTAACCTAACCTAACCTAACCTAACCTAACCTAACCTAACCTAACCTAACCTAACCTAACCTAACCTAACCTAACCTAACCTAACCTAACCTAACCTAACCTAACCTAACCTAACCTAACCTAACCTAACCTAACCTAACCTAACCTAACCTAACCTAACCTAACCTAACCTAACCTAACCTAACCTAACCTAACCTAACCTAACCTAACCTAACCTAACCTAACCTAACCTAACCTAACCTAACCTAACCTAACCTAACCTAACCTAACCTAACCTAACCTAACCTAACCTAACCTAACCTAACCTAACCTAACCTAACCTAACCTAACCTAACCTAACCTAACCTAACCTAACCTAACCTAACCTAACCTAACCTAACCTAACCTAACCTAACCTAACCTAACCTAACCTAACCTAACCTAACCTAACCTAACCTAACCTAACCTAACCTAACCTAACCTAACCTAACCTAACCTAACCTAACCTAACCTAACCTAACCTAACCTAACCTAACCTAACCTAACCTAACCTAACCTAACCTAACCTAACCTAACCTAACCTAACCTAACCTAACCTAACCTAACCTAACCTAACCTAACCTAACCTAACCTAACCTAACCTAACCTAACCTAACCTAACCTAACCTAACCTAACCTAACCTAACCTAACCTAACCTAACCTAACCTAACCTAACCTAACCTAACCTAACCTAACCTAACCTAACCTAACCTAACCTAACCTAACCTAACCTAACCTAACCTAACCTAACCTAACCTAACCTAACCTAACCTAACCTAACCTAACCTAACCTAACCTAACCTAACCTAACCTAACCTAACCTAACCTAACCTAACCTAACCTAACCTAACCTAACCTAACCTAACCTAACCTAACCTAACCTAACCTAACCTAACCTAACCTAACCTAACCTAACCTAACCTAACCTAACCTAACCTAACCTAACCTAACCTAACCTAACCTAACCTAACCTAACCTAACCTAACCTAACCTAACCTAACCTAACCTAACCTAACCTAACCTAACCTAACCTAACCTAACCTAACCTAACCTAACCTAACCTAACCTAACCTAACCTAACCTAACCTAACCTAACCTAACCTAACCTAACCTAACCTAACCTAACCTAACCTAACCTAACCTAACCTAACCTAACCTAACCTAACCTAACCTAACCTAACCTAACCTAACCTAACCTAACCTAACCTAACCTAACCTAACCTAACCTAACCTAACCTAACCTAACCTAACCTAACCTAACCTAACCTAACCTAACCTAACCTAACCTAACCTAACCTAACCTAACCTAACCTAACCTAACCTAACCTAACCTAACCTAACCTAACCTAACCTAACCTAACCTAACCTAACCTAACCTAACCTAACCTAACCTAACCTAACCTAACCTAACCTAACCTAACCTAACCTAACCTAACCTAACCTAACCTAACCTAACCTAACCTAACCTAACCTAACCTAACCTAACCTAACCTAACCTAACCTAACCTAACCTAACCTAACCTAACCTAACCTAACCTAACCTAACCTAACCTAACCTAACCTAACCTAACCTAACCTAACCTAACCTAACCTAACCTAACCTAACCTAACCTAACCTAACCTAACCTAACCTAACCTAACCTAACCTAACCTAACCTAACCTAACCTAACCTAACCTAACCTAACCTAACCTAACCTAACCTAACCTAACCTAACCTAACCTAACCTAACCTAACCTAACCTAACCTAACCTAACCTAACCTAACCTAACCTAACCTAACCTAACCTAACCTAACCTAACCTAACCTAACCTAACCTAACCTAACCTAACCTAACCTAACCTAACCTAACCTAACCTAACCTAACCTAACCTAACCTAACCTAACCTAACCTAACCTAACCTAACCTAACCTAACCTAACCTAACCTAACCTAACCTAACCTAACCTAACCTAACCTAACCTAACCTAACCTAACCTAACCTAACCTAACCTAACCTAACCTAACCTAACCTAACCTAACCTAACCTAACCTAACCTAACCTAACCTAACCTAACCTAACCTAACCTAACCTAACCTAACCTAACCTAACCTAACCTAACCTAACCTAACCTAACCTAACCTAACCTAACCTAACCTAACCTAACCTAACCTAACCTAACCTAACCTAACCTAACCTAACCTAACCTAACCTAACCTAACCTAACCTAACCTAACCTAACCTAACCTAACCTAACCTAACCTAACCTAACCTAACCTAACCTAACCTAACCTAACCTAACCTAACCTAACCTAACCTAACCTAACCTAACCTAACCTAACCTAACCTAACCTAACCTAACCTAACCTAACCTAACCTAACCTAACCTAACCTAACCTAACCTAACCTAACCTAACCTAACCTAACCTAACCTAACCTAACCTAACCTAACCTAACCTAACCTAACCTAACCTAACCTAACCTAACCTAACCTAACCTAACCTAACCTAACCTAACCTAACCTAACCTAACCTAACCTAACCTAACCTAACCTAACCTAACCTAACCTAACCTAACCTAACCTAACCTAACCTAACCTAACCTAACCTAACCTAACCTAACCTAACCTAACCTAACCTAACCTAACCTTTTTTTTTTTTTTTTTTGACGAGGAGTAATCCGCTTACAGATTCCCTACCGCTGGCTAGACGGTAGGGATATGTGGGGGTCGCCCAGCACCTGATCATAGCGGCACTGGGAATACCCACTAAAACTCCCCGGTGCCTCCTTGCCCTGTGAACGGAGTGAACCGGGTTCTGCCGAGGCACCAAACTCCGATCCACTCCAGGGCAGCCTAGCCGACCGGCTAGGCTAACGCCAACGGAGGATTGCCCGGAGACACCCAGGCAATAACCTAACCTAACCTAACCTAACCTAACCTAACCTAACCTAACCTAACCTAACCTAACCTAACCTAACCTAACCTAACCTAACCTAACCTAACCTAACCTAACCTAACCTAACCTAACCTAACCTAACCTAACCTAACCTAACCTAACCTAACCTAACCTAACCTAACCTAACCTAACCTAACCTAACCTAACCTAACCTAACCTAACCTAACCTAACCTAACCTAACCTAACCTAACCTAACCTAACCTTTTTTTTTTTTTTTTTTTTTTTTTTTTTGACGAGGAGTAATCCGCTTACAGATTCCCTACCGCTGGCTAGACGATAGGGATATGTGGGGGTCGCCCAGCACCTGATCATAGCGGCACTGGGAATACCCACTAAAACTCCCCGGTGCCTCCTTGCCCTGTGAAAGGAGTGAACCGGGTTCTGCCGAGGCACCAAACTCCGATCCACCCCAGGGCAGCCTAGCCGACTAGCTAGGCTGACGCCAACGGAGGATTGCCCGGAGACACCCAGGCAATCCCCAGACGGTGGGACCTAGTGCAGGCACACATAGCTGGCCAGCTATGTGCGCAGGTCCCCTGGGACATTCAAAGACGGGCTTGGTATGCCCGCCTTCTCCTGCCCCGCCGCCTACGTCTGAGGGAAGCGAGACCGGCCTCTTCCTCTCGCTCCCTCTCAGCTGCCTCCTTCTGCGACATTATATATCCGCAGAAGGCGGCAACTGTTTTCCAAGTGGCCACACTGCCAAGCATGGCTTCGACCATGTTTGGCAGTGTGACATCAGCTCCACCCAGCGCCACTTCCAACTCCCGGCGCTGGGGACTCCAGGCCGGGCACACCTGGAGCGTGTGCTCGGCCGTATCGTCGGGGTCGCCGCAGTGGTGGCACCGCGGCGACTCCTCCCTTTTTATGCGGTGCAGATAATGACCGAAGCACCCGTGTCCGGTCATCATCTGCACCATGTGGAAGGTGAGGCAGCCTTTTTGGCGCCTCACCCAGTCCTCCAACACCGGACGGATCGCCTGGATCGTCCGGTGACCGGCGGTGGGATTGATTAGTGCCTCACTCCAATCTTCAATGGCCCTCTCATGGGCCACAGCACGGACCCGTTGCACGTCCTCGGCAACGGGTCTTTCTCCGAGGGCCCTAGCGGCGACCCGATGCCGATGCACCTGGGACAGAACCAGGGCATCGACATCCCACGGAAGCATACCCGCTAGCACGCAGGCAGCCCCGTGGCTGACCGTGCGATAGGCCCGCACGGCCCGGGTCGCCATGACCCTCTGTGGCCTCCGTAAGAGGGCCCGGGTGCGGGGAGTGAGGCACTCCGCCCAGACCGGGGCTCCGTAGAGTGCCATCGACCTTACCACACCATGGTAAAGCCGACGGCACGCCGAATTGGGTCCTCCCTGGTTAGGGAGGAGCCGTCCGAGTGCGGCTGCGGTCTTAATAAGCCGTGGAACGAGGAGCTTGAAGTGCTCCTCAAAGTTCCAGCGGGGGTCCAGAGTTAGGCCGAGATACTTGAAATGCATCTCGACCGGAATCCGGACCCCCTCCACTCGGACGCGGAGCCCCGGCGGGATCCTGCGGCGTGGGGGATGGAAGCCCATGGCCCTAGTTTTGTCTAGGGCCACCTCCAATCCGAGCAGACGGATGCGCCGGACGACCAACGAGGTGCCGACCGACGCAAGCCGTTCTGCTTTCTCCCACGTCTTTGCTCTTGCCGCGACGAGAGTGTCGTCGGCAAAGCAGACAATCTCCATTTTGGGTAGGAGATTGCCTCGCAGGACCCAATTATATCCCAGATTCCACAATAGGGGGCCCAGGACGGCCCCCTGCGGTACGCCGACCGCCACTGGTCGGCGCATAACATTCCCGTCTGCGCCCTCGTACAGCACTACCCGTTCGGAGAGGTAGTCGTTGACGAGGGCGCAGAGGTAGGACGGCACTCGGTGGAACCGGAGTGCCGCCCTGATACATTCGTGGGGGAGGCTGTTGAAAGCGTTGCGGATGTCGAGCGACACCGCAACAACAGCCTCCCCTCTGCCGGTGGCCTCCTCAGTCCACCGCTTGAGGAGGCTCACCGCGTCAACGGTGGACCGACCGGTGCGGAAGCCGAACTGGTGATCATCCAAGTTCGGCCCCTCCGTTTCCAGATGCTCGACGATCCGACGGGCCATAATCCTTTCCATGGCTTTGCCGGAATCGTCGAGCAGGACCACCGGTCGGTACCCCGCCGGCGAGTCGGCAGGGCGGCCCTCCTTGCGGAGAAGGCAGAGTCGCCCCACCTTCCACCTCGCCGGGAACTTTTTCCGGGCGATGCATGCGTCCATGACCGCCCGGAATCTCTCCTCTAAAGGCCCTAGCGCGATTGCTAGGGCCTTGGCCGGGACTCCGTCTGGTCCCGGGGCCGTCTTCTTGCCCCGGAGTCGCTCCCTCACCGCCTCAAACTCCACATCTGAGACGGGAGGACCCACCACCTCGAGCTCCGGAAGTGGTTCCGGAGGCTCCATGCGGGGGGGCTCGAATTGGCCAGGGGTCGGAAACAGGGACCCCATGACCTTTTCTAGCAACTCCGGGCCAAGGTTGGCTGTCGAGGGGGAGCTCGATGCGAATTTCCCCCTCACAACCCTATACGGACGGCCCCAGGGGTCGGCGTCCAGGAGGGCCAGGAAGCGCTCGTGAGCCTCTTCTTTGGCCCTGCAGATTCCCTTCTGCAGGGCCTTGTGAGCCTCCCTGTACGCCTGACGAAGGAGGACCTCTTCGTCAGGCGTCCTCCTGGTACGCCTCCTCCGGCAACGGAGTAGGGCGCGCCTAGCCGCCAGACACTTGGTGCGCAGGAGAGCTATCTCCTGCGCCCACCAATAAACCTTCTTCCATTTGGGAGGAGGACGCCACAGAGGCATGGCAGCATTGCAAACGGCCCGCAAGTCGTCCGCGAAATGGTCTGCCATGCCTTCGGGATCACCTGCGAGGTGAGGGGGGAGAGACGACCACTCCCTCACCATCGCAGCCTCCTCCGCCACATCCGGGCGGAGCTTGGCGAGTGCCCACCTGGGGAAGGCGACACCCGCCGTATGATCCCGACGCTGTGGCGCGCTGGGGGCCAGCGTGGAGACCTCATATCGGACATACAGATGGTCCGACAGGGTCTCCACATCTTCCTCGACCCGCCAGCTACGGGTTTGGGCAGCAAGGGCGGCAGTGGCAAAGGAAACGTCCACAATGGACGTACCTTGCCACCGTACGCACGTGGGAGAGGTACCGCGGTTGAGTACCTGGAGCCCCAGGCCCAGCGCCCAGGACTCCAGAATACCCCCCCTCACGTCCGTACGGGGGGACCCCCACGCCGAGGACTTGGCGTTGAGGTCTCCCGCCACCAAAACTGGGAGTGGGGCCGCACGCCTCACCACCCCCTCCACCGCAGCCAGGAAGAACTCGAAGTCCGCCCGGCTGCGGTTTGGGGAGAAGTAGGTCGACACGACCACCATTCTCCCCCAATTTGCTGCCACGAAACCCGCACCTCTCTCCCTGAGAGAAAGGGGAGGAGCCTCACCACTAGGCCTCACTGCTATAGCAGCGGAGCCGTCCAGGTCCCCTAGCCAGTTGGCATTATGGGGGACCGTATATGGCTCCGCCACCACCGCCAGGTGTATCTCGCACTCCGCCATGGACTGACACAGTAGATCCTGTGCCCCAGCGGAGTGGTTGATATTCACCTGGAGGAACTTAGCAGTGGGCCTATTGGGCATTGACGGTGTCCATTGGCTCCTCCCCAGACTTACGGTTGGCCCCCGCTCTCACCAGAGGAATGGCCGCTGTGAGGCGGCCACGGACTGCGGGGGGGGAACAGTTCATCCCCCCCATTCGGTGACTTGCCGGGAGGCCCGCATCCGCGCAGACGGCGCACTTGTACGCCGCCTCGCACTCGTTGGCGGAATGCCCATCCAATCCGCAGCGGTAACAGAGACCGCTGCGGTCCTTTTTGGATGGGCACCGGGCCACCGGGTGGCCGAGCCCCATACACCTGAAGCAGCGCATGGGGCGCTGCTCAATAAGGTGGACGGAGGCTGAGCTCCATCCGACTGTCAGCCGACCGACCGCTGCCAACTTCTTGGCTGCCTCTATGGGGCAGGAGGCGAAGGCTGACCCCATGCCCCTAAGTCCAGGGTGGACTTTGCCCACTCTAAAGAGCACAGGGGCGCAGCCTGTGCTCAGAGCCAGAGCTTCTCTAAGCTCGTCGGCCGACACCGAGTCGTCGAGTCCGTTGACTCGAATGTCGACCGATTTGGTGGGGCGGGTCACTTTCGCCATGTCACCCAGTGCGGCACTGATCTGCTCCGCCAACTTATCCGCTTGCACGGACGTTGTCTCTTTAGGGAGCTCAAGAATTCGAGCCCCCGTTACACCCGTGCGGAATTTTGCTGGTCCGATTCCCAGGGCCTCTAGAGAGACTGAGGCCTTAGTTTGGGCGATTGCCTTGTTGTATGTGGCGCCCTTTTCTATCGCCTCTGGCTTAAGAGCCACCACAACGGCCAGCGATTTTGGCTCCTTCGGGAGCCTAGGCGCCTTTTGGGTAGATTGGACGGCAGATTTGGCTGTCGGAGTTGAGGCGTGCTTCTTCCGTCTCACTACCTCCGTCCAGCTTTCTGCCGTCTTTTCTATGGGACCTGTCGATGAGCCAGGTGTCGGCTCCGAGGCCTTTGGGGCCTGCGACCCCTTTGTTTTCTTTATCCTCGCTTGCTTTGGCAGATTAGCCGGGGGGGCGAGGGTGGAGCCTGTGGTTTGCTGCGACTGGGGGACCGACTCGCGAACCTCCCGCTTTTTGTCCGCCTGCAGAGGCGGGCGGAGGCGACGCGCCGGGAGCAGTCTCCCGTCTACCTCCAGACTGTCCAGGTGGGCGTTGACGACGCCCCCAACATGGGCCGTCAACTCCGTCTGGAGGGCCGATAGCGCTTCCAAGAATTCGGCCCTAGACATTGGCTGGGCTTCAGCCACTGTCGAGGCCGGTTCCGTGGGTTGCTGCTCAACAGATCTTTGGTCCGGTAGAGACCTCTCCGAGAAGGCCCTGCGGAGCGCCGAAACCTCACTGATGAGGCCATCAATTTGGCTGCGCAGCCGTTTGTTGTCTGCGCGTAGACGACGGAGCTCCTCGGAGGTTTTCTTTGCCGCCATCGTTTCAAAGTGCCCGAGGAGCGATCGGGTGGCCTCCTTGATATCGCGCTGCGATGTGCCCTTAAGGTTGCCCGACTTGCGGACAACCTCTAGAATTATTGAGGCACTAGCCTCAGCTTTCTTTGTAAGCTCCTCAATGGAGCCAGAATTCGCCGAGCGGTATGTGGTGGCCGACTTGCCGGAATCGGAGTCGGAGTCCTCCCTTAATTGGCGCTTAGCCTGCGAGATTCCAACATCGTGGCCGAGTGCTTTTCCGCCTCGGCCCTTGGTGCCTTTTTTGTATTTTGAAGGAACGGCAGGCTCCACCAGTTCCTCCGACTCCTCCGACCCCGACACCAGGTCAAAGAATTGGTTGGAGGACATAGCCTCCGACGCCTCTTTTGCGGCAGACCGCTTACGCGCCCCCGAGCGAGTCAGTATGCTCGAATATAGGCGTTTTCGCCCTTCAATCTTCTTTGGGCTTCGCCCACTGGCCTCTGAAGAGTCCGACATGGGCCAATTAATGGCCCTGCCGACCTCTGAGTAGGTTGGGGAGTCCACCCCTACAAGAGGGGGGACAACGCAACGAGGGATGGCAAACAATTAACAAAAACAAAGATTTCCTTATAATCAGGAAACAAAAACAACAATATTTGCCGAACCACAAAGGCTAACAACAACCGGTTTGCACTGGGTGGAAGAGCTTCCGAAGAGGCTTCTTCCAACCCAACACGCGACGGTAACCGGTTGTTGCAACCAGTGCTTATCGACAAAAATAACAAATTTTCTTAAAAAACTAGTAATAAAAACAACAATAAAAACGTAACAACAAAAGATAACAACAAATAACTTGGACTGGCAGAAAGACCTCCCAAAGAGGCTCCTTCCAGCCCTAGACCGCGACAAGATCCGGCTACGGGAACCGGGTCTTATCACGGTTTTAAACTAAAAAATTCTAAACAGAAAAAGAGAAAATCAACAAAAACAACAGTAACAACAACGAAAAACAACAACTGCTGTGTGCAGATCGAAGGAGCCTTGAAAAAGGCTTCAATCGATATGCGCAACAACGAAAAGTACCAAGAGATAGCAAAGTTATCCTCGATCAAAATTTCCGAATTTTTCGAAAATTTCACCAACCTAACCTCAACCTAACCTAACCTAACCTAACCTAACCTAACCTAACCTAACCTAACCTAACCTAACCTAACCTAACCTAACCTAACCTAACCTAACCTAACCTAACCTAACCTAACCTAACCTAACCTAACCTAACCTAACCTAACCTAACCTAACCTAACCTAACCTAACCTAACCTAACCTAACCTAACCTAACCTAACCTAACCTAACCTAACCTAACCTAACCTAACCTAACCTAACCTAACCTAACCTAACCTAACCTAACCTAACCTAACCTAACCTAACCTAACCTAACCTAACCTTTTTTTTTTTTTTTTTTGTTGAGGAGGGGAAATCACATTTACGGACGCCCCCCGCCGACGTAGGACGCGTCGGCGAGGGGGAGTGTGGGACTCGACCGGCGAGAGGCGCCGGTAATACCCACTAAAACCCCCCCATGCTCCACCATCGGCGGAAATGTGCGGGTCCGAATAACAGCGCGAGCCATGTCCGCGTAACCCGCACACCGCTATGTCCACTTAAGGATCCTGTTCTTTGGTGGCGGTCTAGGGAGCATCTCTAGGCCGCCACGCCACGTCAATTCAGAGTAGGCCGGACGTCAGTTGTCCTTCCTGACGCCCGGCAGTCAAGTCCGGTGTTGAAGTGGCGCCGCAGCGTAGGTGCGGCGCCGTCTTCCAGTTTTGCGGCGCCTGAGTGGTTCTGCCTCGGGATCCTCCTCGCGGAGCCGCTCCCTGGCCTCTTTGCCACTCAGGGCCGCCTCGCAGTATAATCTGACGGCTTCCCAGCCGTCAGGCGTCTCAATCATTGCTCTGACGACAGCCGGCAAGGACAGGTCCTGCCCCACGACTGCCGTCAGAGCCGCTCTCTCCGTATCCCAACTTGGGCAATCCTCCAACACGTGCTGCGCGGTGTCATCGTTGGCCCCACAATCGTGGCAGGCGGTTGTCGGCTCCCTCCTCGCGACGTTGCACAGGTACCTTCCGAAGCAACCATGCCCCGTAAGCACCTGCACAAGCCGGTAAGAGAGCGAGCCGGTCCGCCTGCTCACCCACTCGTTCAGCACTGGCGCGATCGCAGACGTGGTGCGGAAACCGTACCCCGCCTGCATCAAATCGTCGCGCCAGCGCTCGAGCGCCTCCTCCTGGCCCTCTCGCCTCCATCGTGATACCTCCTCTGGGAGTGGACTCGCGCCGCGGGCCCTTGCATCCGCGGTCTTGCGGTAGACCGCTGCAAGGACCTCGGCATCCAGCTCCCAGGGGAGCGTGCCGGCGATTGCGCATGCCGCTCTCCACGATGTGGTGCGATATGCTCTGATGACCCTGGACGCCATGACGCGCTGCAAACGCCGCAGCACAGCCAGGTTTTGGGCCGACAGGGAGTCGACCCAAATTGGCGCCCCGTACAGGGCCATCGAGCGCACCACGCCCGCGAAGAGGCGGCGGCACCCACCTTTAGGGCCACCCAAGTTGGGCATTAGCCCGCATAGGGCGAAAGCCGTCTTAACCAACTTCGGAGCTAGGCTCCGGAAATGCTCTTTAAAGTTCCATCGGCTATCGAGTACGACGCCGAGATATTTCAGCGTCGACCCGACGCCGATGGAAACCCCACCAACAATTATGTGTGCATCTGGCGGTGGCACCTTGCGAGGCCCGCGAAAACAAATCGCTTCGCACTTCTCAAGGGCCACCGTCAGGCCCAAGCGCCGTATGCGCATCACAACCTGTGCGACTCCGGCTGTCGCCAACAGGGCCGCGTCTCGATACGTGCTACCGCGGGCGGTAACCAAAGTATCGTCCGCGTAGCAAGTGACGTCGACCCCGCGCAGGGTAGCGCCCCGCAGCACCCAGTCGTAGCCGATGTTCCACAGGAGCGGCCCGAGAACCGACCCCTGCGGGACACCGCACGACACTCCACGTTGACAATCTCCAACGCGCGTGGGGTACACGACTGACCGACCCGAGAGGTAGTCCTCAACGAGTCGGCGCAGATATAAAGGGAAGCCGTGGTACCCCATTGCCTCCAGAATGACCCTATGAGGTAGGGTGTTGAACGCGTTGGAGATGTCCAGGGACACTGCCAAGACGCACCCGCCTTTCCCAACTGCCTCATCGGCTAAAGCCCTCACCCGCGCAATTGCGTCGACGGTGGACCTGCCCCTCCTGAAGCCGAACTGGTTGTCGGCCAAGTTCGGCCCAGTCTCCTCCAGGTGGTGAGTGAGGCGAGCAGCGATAACCCGCTCAAAGAGCTTGCCCGCCTCACTCAGCAGGACTATGGGGCGGTAGGCCGATGGTGAGTCCACCGGTCGCCCAGGCTTGCGGATGAGGACCAGCCTGCCCTCCTTCCACTCGTTGGGAAAGTGGCTATCCGTCACACAGGTTGTGAGTAGCGCACGAAATCTCTCCAGTAGGCCGCCCTCTTTCAGGGCCAAGACCAGCGCCTTCCCCGGGATGCCATCGGGACCGGGTGCTGTGTTCTTCGCACTGAGGCGAAGAACCGCCCTATCAAGTTCACCCTCTGACACCTCGGGGGGAGCCTCCATCGGGATCTGCAGCCGCCGCGCGGTAGGAGCGTCGCCCTCCGCCCTGGCAGGGAACAGATTCTCCACCACTCTCTCGAGCGTCTCCGTCTCCATCGTGGATGTTAACGGAGGGGCCCAGGGGCGAAGCTTGCTCATCACAAGCTTGTACGGCCTGCCCCATGGGTCCTGCTCGAGAGAGTTTACTAGCTCCTGCCAGGCGCGCTCCTTCGCTGCCCCGATCTCCGCTCTCAGCGCTTTCTTGGCCCCTTGGAAGGCGGCATAAAGCTCGGCCACGACCGATGCGGGTTTGTGGCGTCGCCGGGAGTGGGTGTACCGGCGTCGTGCTTTCACACATGTCGTCCGGAGCTGTTGTAGCTCCGGCGACCACCAGTACACCTGACGACGGGGCTGCTGTTTGCCCACGCGGGGCATGGCGACGTCGCAGACGTGCGTCATTGCCCCACGAAACCACCGCGCTTCTGTATCCGCATCGGTCACCTCCGGTCGTGGATTCCAGGATTCTACGAGGGACGCCTCAATGAGGGCGTTTCTCTCCAGCTGTTTTAATGCCCATCTGGGCCCGATCTCCGACGGGACACGCCTCGGGCTGTTCGGGTCGGTCGAGTGGGGGGAGACGGAAAACCGAATGTAGCGGTGATCCGACAAAGTCTCGACCCCCTCCTCGACTACCCAGCCCCGAACGCGGCGTGCCAGGGCGGGAGACGCAAACGTTACGTCCACGACTGATCCGCCCTGTTGTCGCACGCACGTGTTTGTCGTGCCCCGGTTCGCCACTAACAAGTTGTTGCTGGAGAGCCACTCCTCGAGAGCTGCGCCCCTCGCGTCTGTGAAGGCCGAACCCCACACCGTCGACTTCGCATTCAGGTCTCCGGCTAGGAGCACCTGATGCGGACGACACCGCCCCAGGAAGATGTCTATTTCCGCCAAGAATCGCTCGAAATCCGCGAGCGGACGGTTTGGCGAAAAATAGACACCCACGAACACAATGTTTCCGCAAAAGGCGGCAACGAACCCTCGACCTTTGAAGGTTCGATCGACGGTGTGGGCTCCCTCCCCCGGAGTCAAAACAATGGCGACGGCATCGTCCCGGTCGCCGATCCAGTTGTCACGATTGACAACCAGATACGGCTCCGAGACGATTGCCACGTCTATCCCCCACTGCGCCAGAGTCTGAACTAGTAAGTCCTGAGCTCCAGCGCAGTGGTTGATATTCGCCTGGAGGACTTTTATGGACGTATTAATTATACGTCCATTTGTGATCCGTTTGTCCCGTTCGGTGGGCGGTCAGCGATCTCCTGGGACGGAGCCTCAGGATTCGCTGGCCTTCGTCTGGTCCATTTCCGCTTGGGAGCCGAACACTTTGGGCTTCCCAAGCGGTGGTTGTGCCGTTTCCCGGCTTCGGCGCACATTAAGCAGCGGGCTTCGGCGCGGCAATCGGCTGCGCGATGACCGTCCTGCCCGCAGCGGTAGCACAGCTGGCTGCGATCGACAGCAGCG
This sequence comes from Synanthedon tipuliformis, assembly GCA_947623395.1. Taxonomy (NCBI): domain Eukaryota; kingdom Metazoa; phylum Arthropoda; class Insecta; order Lepidoptera; family Sesiidae; genus Synanthedon; species Synanthedon tipuliformis. The sequence goes on along the minus strand of OX392417.1, from coordinate 11,248,297 downwards.
GTGCACTGCCCCCTGACGTGTCCCGACTCCAGACACCGGAAGCAGCGCAGCTGTCGGGGTTCCAGGGCTTTAACCCTCGCTGCCGTCCATCCAACCAGCAGCCTACCTTCCAACACCTTCTTTGCGGCTGTCGCAGGACAGCCCGCCCAGGCCGTGCCCATGCCGAAGCGCGGGAAACGAATGGCGCCCACTTTTACTGATTCGACGGCGCAACCGCCGACTTTGGCGATGGCCGCCGCCACTTCTGCGGGAGTGACGGAATCGTCGAGCCCCGACACCAAAAGCTCGGTCAGTTTGACCGGTCTTGAGACTCTGACGAGTTCCGCACTCATCCTTTCCCGCAGCTTGGCGGCCAACGCGTCCGCCTTCTCAGCAAGGTCGGCGCCGTGCACCTCAAAAATAACGGCGCCGGTGATAGCCCGGCGCGATCGGACAAATGGTATGCCCACCTCCTCAAGGCTGACTTTGGCCTTAGCCTCCGTGACTATTTGGGCGTAGGTCACTCCCCTTTCAGCAGCCTCTGGCTGCAGGGTGAGGACCACGGCCGCAGTCTTCGGAGGCCTCGGCGTCTTCCGAACGCTGGGGGTGGGCTGTTGAGCCCGCCTCATTGTGGCCGGAGTTGGCCGGGTCTCTTTATGTTTCCCCCCTTTGGCCACCGTGCTCCATGGCCGATCCATGGAGGCGGGGGCGGGGGGAAGAGGGCGCGGTTCCGGTGGAGCCGGACGTTTGGCTGCCGTCTTTTTCGCCTTAGAAGTTTTCTTCCTTTTACCTTCCTTCCTTCCTTCCTTCACCGTCGCCTTTTGCCCGCTGGTGGAGGCTTTGGGCGGTGCGGTTGGAGGAAGGGGTGGGACTTTCCTTGGGGCCGACTTCGGAGGGGGTACCCTCCGAGCGGCCAATGGAGGGCTCACCCTCGGCTCCGGGTTTAGGCGCGGCTCCAAATTTTCGAGCCGCGCGCTGAGGCGAGCGTGAACCCTGTCCATAATGGACGTCTCCAATGCCTCCATGTGCTCTAGTGTCACTGCGGCGGGGGCAGCGGCATTTTTGCGGAACTCCGCAAACTCCTTCCGGAGCTCGTCCAACCCCGACTGAAGCCGCTGGTTCTGCGCCCGAGCGTTTTCCAGCTCGCGACGCAGAGCCGCTGTCTCCTCGTTGGTGGATAGTGACACCAGGCGTTTCGCGTCGGCGACTACCGCGTCAATATTGTCGCGGAGCGCCTTCACGGATGTCCCTTTCAAATTCTTCGAAATGTCGGCCACCCTGCGGATGGCCTCCATGCTAGTCATTAACCTCTCGAAGATGAGCGAGGACGACTCTACACTGTCGTCCTCAAGCTCCATCTCCGAGAGGCGGGAGCGGGTGACTCTAGCCTCGGACATCGAGGCGAGTATTTCCCGCTCCGCCAGAAGTTTTAACTCTTCTCTATGGGCTCTGGCTACCTGGGCCTTCGCCTCAGCGAGGCCGACGTACTCTCCGGTGGTAGGAGGGCGACCGCGGCCTCGCTTCTGAAGAAGACCCGTGGCAACGCCGGGTCTCCCCTTGTCTTCCCCCGAGGACTCCGAGGAGGCCGTCGGGGATGGCACTGGTGGGCCTTTGCCCCTCTTCCTTTGGAGCCGGTCCCCTAACTTAGGGTCCGACTCATTGTCGCCCTCGCTGCCGGCCTCACCGTCGGCGGAGAGCACCGTCTCCAAGTCTGACGAGGGCTCCGAGAGGCTGAGTTCCTCTCGGATCCCCGTCAGCCCTCGCAAGCTGGGGTTCGAATCAGCCCCATCGCTTGCAGGGCTTCCGTCTCTTGGCGACACCTGGGGTGTCGCCACACGACAAATGTCGTGAAGTAGAACGACAGGGCTGGAGACCCTGCCGCTCCCACCATCAGTGGGGTCGCGCGTCGACCCGACCTTAGTCTGCGCACGCGTGCGCACTCTGGTAACACTCCGCGTAAGCTCCTGTTGCCTGGCCTCACACCAGGCACAGGGGTGACGCTCCCCGTCACAATCGCAATCGCCGGTAGTCAATTTAACATCGACCGGCCCGGACACCGGTCGACGCCGCTGGCAAGGCGGGTCACATTTGCCGCTGGTTACCAATTTAACACTCGGGGGCCGAGCTACCCCCGAGCGCCCGGCGTCAGCGGGATCACTCGACAAACTCTGTTCCATAAAAGACATTTCCATAATCGTTTGGGAAGCGTACCTGCGGCCCTTTCCCAACAGGCCGCAGGAGCGCTTGGGACCGGGTCCCCCCCAGCCATGCAGCCCCTCGGCACGCTATACCTTAGGCTTCAGGGTAATTTTTTATAGTGGTTTTCTTCCACGCGGCCCGACGCTCAGTGCGCCAGACCCCCGGCCCCGCGAGAGCGGGGTTACGGTTTGCCCGACGGTGACCAAAGCCACACGCCGCGCCCGCGGACCTACAAGGTCCGCACCCACGAGCCGAAGCTCCGCTGGCCCATCTCTGGGCCCCTCCGAAAGGCGCTGGTGAGCGCACCACCACAATGTCCGGGCGAGCCGGACCGCCAGCTCAGCTGGCCAACCCACGACCACGAAGGGTCCACTGGTGACAGCCGTAGGCTTCTTGTGAAAGAAGCCATGGCTACACCCTCCGAGTGTAATTTTTTAGAGAGGTTTTCTTCCTCGCGGTCCAACGCTCAGTGCGCCGGACCCCCGACCCCACAAGTGAGGCTACGGGTTCATGTGACCGTGCAATGCCCGCCCTTAAGAAAGAGCAGGCAGCCACATGCCAGTTTTTGTCCGCGCCGGCCGAAACCGGTACCCCCCATATCTGGGGGGCGTTCCCCTATCCGCAACCTGGGGACGCGTCCGATGGCGGATCTGGAACCGCACACGGAAACCTAACCTAACCTAACCTAACCTAACCTAACCTAACCTAACCTAACCTAACCTAACCTAACCTAACCTAACCTAACCTAACCTAACCTAACCTAACCTAACCTTTTTTTTTTTTTTTTTTTTTTAACGTGAGGAAATCAGCGATCCTGATTCCTGCCAGAAATGGGGCGCTGGCAGGATATGCGGGATTTCTACCCGCTAAAACCCCACGGTGTTCCTTGTCCACGCACGCACATGGGACGGGAGAGAGGTGTCAGCGCGAGCATTTCGTCCTGCTCTCCCGTCAGCGTTCGCCCGATCGGACGCCTCCGTTTTTGTTCATCGGTAGAGAGGGGATGGTAGGCTCCCCCCCCCTTCCCGCGGAAACCTGGTGTGGGAGGACGTGCCGGAACACGAACACGTCCTTCACCGGTGCCGGGTTGGTAGGTGAACGGATCCCCATATCCGCTCACCCTCCGGCCGATCACGGGGGCGCTTGGAGTTGGCCGTACAGCCTCCTCCGCCTCCCGGATCGTTTGCGACGGATGTCGCTAGCGAGGGCGGCATCCTCCCTCGCCCGCTCCGCCGCCTCCTTCAGTGAGAGGACTTCCTCGCTGAAGGAGATCACGGCCTGCCAGGCCTCATTGCTGCCGACCATGGACAGAACCACGGCCGGCAGCGACAGGTCTCCTCCGACAACGGGCGCTAGGTTGCGCAAAAAACATAGTCCCCGCCGTGACAGTGTATGAATCACTGCCGTGACCAGGATACGAACCTGGGTTACTACGGCCACAACGTAGGGTCCTAACCACTAGACGATCACGGCTATCGGGGACGATAACCTAACCTAACCTAACCTAACCTAACCTAACCTAACCTAACCTAACCTAACCTAACCTAACCTAACCTAACCTAACCTAACCTAACCTAACCTAACCTAACCTAACCTAACCTAACCTAACCTAACCTAACCTAACCTAACCTAACCTAACCTAACCTAACCTAACCTAACCTAACCTAACCTAACCTAACCTAACCTAACCTAACCTAACCTGATTTAAATGGGCTGCAGCATAGTGCTGGAAGGATTCTAGTGTAAACTTACTATCGCAACCTAATCTATATTGACCTAACTATACACTAATCTAACCTAAACCAACTTTACCCAATGGCGACTGGTGTGGCGACCGTCGCCAATCTTATTCTTTGCTTTTTTCGCTTTGACTCACTGGGGCTTATTGATGCCTCAGGGCGCTCTCTGTACAACCGCGTTGAAATTTTCGCTCTAGCATCAAAATAAAGCGTGACCTTGACACTTAAAAAAAAAAAAAAAAAAAAAAAAAAAAAAAAGCCTGTGCCTACTGGGGCTCATCTCTATCTCTATCTCTCTCTTTCTCTTTCTATCGTTTTTGTCTTTCGATACATTTATACGGTTGCAGTGTAATCAAAATATCATTTTTACGAAACGATGTATTTTTTGTCCTTAGATTTTAATAGGTATGTTTAACCTTATACTAGGCTAAAGAGATTCCAAAGTTGACCCCGGCGGAAATCGAACCAACTTTTTATAAATACCTAATAACTTTTTTTTTTTTTTTTTGTAGGTAATGACAATTCATGTGTTCGGAGCTACGCATCCGAACACCATTTTTATACTTTTATTGCATATTTGATTTACGGCCGTTTGAATGCGCGCTGTGACCATTGCTCGTTCGGCTACCATTGCGACCACTACATTCGTTAACCGTCTTAATTAATACCATCTTGCTACCAGCGCGTACTCAAATATCATCAAACATACCATCTACCATATATGCGAGTACCAATAGACCATAACTAAAGTGATTGAATTAGTGTTTTATAATAAGATATAATTTGTGAGTGATATTATATAATTTTACAAACATTTCTATCTCGAACCCCTTCGAACCAGCACCACCATAGTGTGCATACCGTTGGATGATCATTCTAACCAAACGGTAACCAGCACCACCATAGCGTGCATACCGTTATGATACCGTTTCATCATGTATCACTAGTTTTCGAAGAACACGCCAAAATAATTATGCCAATTAAAAAAAAAAAAAAAAAAAAAAGCAAGCAACAAGGATTAAGAACGGATAGGGTAATGGACTCTGGCATCACAGCACAACAGCACAAATGTATTGTGTGTGCTATTATATTCTGGAAGAGGATGTTCACTGCGAAACGCAATCCTACTTCCCAAATCCAGACCAGAGCCAATCTAGAGGAGTAGTGGTAAATAAAAGAAGGTTGGTTTTAAATAGTTTTATTGCAGTAATATCTCATAAAATATACAGTGAAAGGTGATTGAAAGGCGTGTGGGCTACTGGGGCGGCGGGTAGGGGTTGTAGGCGGCGGGCGGCGGGTAGGCGTAGGGCGCGGGGTAGGGGGCGCGCGGCGCGTGGTGCGGGTAGGGCAGCGTGGCGTACGGGTTGTAGCCGGCGGGCAGCGGCGCGTAGTAGGGGTAGGGCGCGGCGCCCGCGGCCGCGTACGGCAGCGGCATGCCCTGCGGCTGCGCGGGGTACGGCAGCGCCGCGGGGGCCGGCTGCGGCTGCGACGCTGCGGGTGTGGGGACAGGGGCGGGAGGCGCGGGGCGCGGCGGAGGCTCGCGGTTGCGCGACGCCTCCTGCGTCAGGTCCTTGAGCAGCTCGTCCTTCTCCGTCTTGCGAGCGAAGCAGAAGTCCGACACCTTGTTCTGGAACGCCACCAGCAGCTGCCGAACAATTCAACATGAAATCAAGAGTTAGCTATTTTGCGTTACAAAGCGGTGGTAACCACACTTTATGGTACAAGACAGGTATTACGCATCAAACCGTAGCCTACGATTTTATTTAGTCATTTAGACAAAAGCGAGATTTTTATAGAAGCAATAAGACCTATATTACCATAGAATTAATACAAATATTTACAAGCGGTGGACACTTGAAAAGAATACAAAGATGAAGAGCGAGGAGTGGCACCTGAGTGAGGTCGTTGTAGAACTTGGCGCCCTCCTTGAGGTTGGCGGTGAGGTCGAGGTAGGCGTCGTGCGCCGAGCACAGCTGACCGAGCGCCGCGTCGCGCCCCGAGGCGCCGCCGCGCGACGACGCCAGCGCTGCGTGCGCCTGCTGCAGCCGCGCCGCCAGCGCCTCCTGGCGCTCCAGCGACGCGGTCACGCGCCGCTGCAGGGGCGCCAGCGCCGCGCCGAGCGCGCCCGCCGACAGCGCCGGCTCGTCCAGCGCGCCGTCCGCCGCCAGCGCCGACTCGAAGCGCGCGCGCAGGTCCAGCGTCGCGTCGCGCAGCTCCGCCTCGAGCGCGTCTCGCTCCGCCTTCAGCGCCTCCACCTCGGCCACCAACGAGCGCAACGTCGCCTCGGCCGCGCCGCCCGCGCCCGCGCCCGCGCCCTCCGCCGCCTCGGGCACGCCCGCCGCCAGCGCGCCCTCACTGCCGCTCAGCAGCTCGATGCCGCGCTCGTGCTGCCGCAACTTGTTCTGCACGATGTCGTCAGCGCGCATCGCGTTGTCCACGATCTGCGCGTACTTGTCGGCGTTCGCGTGGAACGCCTCCGTGAGCTTGGCGGACTCGGTGCGCGTCCAGCGGGCGCCGAACTGCGCGCGCAACGCCGCGTCCGCCTCCGCCTCCTCCCGCAGCATGCGCCTCGCCTCGTCCAGGATATCCTTGTTGCGCTGCAGCAGCTCCGGCAGCTCGGCGGCGAGGCGGCGCAGCGCCGGCGTGCCGCCCGCGGCGCGCACGGCCGCCGCCTTCTCGCGGATGGAGTCGGGCAGTCCGCCGCCGACGTCCTCGATGCACGCGGGCAGGTTGAGCGACGCCATGATGCTGTTGAGCAGCTGCGTGGCGTCGCGCAGCCTGTTGATCTCGGCCGACACGAGCTCGTCGCGGCGCGCGGCGCTCGCCTGCAGCGCCTGGTGCACCGCCAGCGGCACCAGTCGCTCGAACAGGTCCCGCGAGGCGGGCGCCCAGCGCTCGGCGAGCGGCAGCGGCTTGGCCACCGGCGCGCGGGCGATCGGCTCCAGCAGCTTGGCGTCGGGCACGCGCTCGTGGTAGATGAAGTCGTTGTCCTTGAGCGCCTCGGCGAGGTGGCGCTGCGCGCGCGCCGCCACCTCGCGCACGGCCTCGCCGCCCGCGCCGCCCGCGGCCTTGAGCTGCTCGACGGCCAGCTGCAGGCGCGCGATCTCCTCGCCGACGGCCTTGTTGGCGCGGCACACGAGGCTCTGGTAGAACTGCGCCAGGCCGCGGAAGAGCGCCTGCTTGGCGGCCAGCGCGGGCAGCCACTCGCGCTCCCAGAGCGACTTGAGCGTGTCCTTGGCCATGGCGCGCAGGGCGTCCGTGTACAGCTCGTCGGCGTGCGCGCACACCTTGGCCACCATGCTCTCCTTCATCTCGTCGCGGATGCACTTGTAGGCGATGGCCTCCTGCGCCTGCGCGAGCATCAGCTGCGAGAGCGCGGCCAGCGTCTCGGGGTTGAGGTCGGGCGTGGTCTCCTGGTGCACGGCCATCATGACGTTGGCCTTGAGGTGCGCGAAGATGCCGGCGGCCTGCTGCAGCAGCTTGGCGGCCAGCTTGAGCGAGTCCTCCGTGTCGAGCGGCTGCTGCGCCGCCAGTACGCTCTGCATCGCCGCCATGTTGAACAGGATGCATACCTGCTCGTACGCCAACGAGCTTATCGCTAAAAAGGATAAAGATAATAATAATGTTATTAGACATACAAAAATTACAGTACTTAATACATTCAGCTCAGTGTTATTTGTTCCCCATTGCTAGCTAATAGCTTCATAAGCTGGTTGACATTAGTCACTCAACCCCTTCGGCTAATCTACTTTTGGAACTTTAATGGACTCAAATTTGCCAAATTTTATTTTTTTCATATAAAAGCAATATTTTATTTAGTATTGGTTAAATAACTTTTTTAAGCAACTATAAAATTAATAAAAATTTCATTTAAATTGATTCAATTGAGTGTAAAGGTTAATAGCAAATCTCAGTAATAATTAAAATATTGCTAGTGTTCTCTTTTAAAAATGTCAACAAATGTTTGAATGGCCAAGAAGCTGTTTAGTGGCAGAGGATATGGCACAATCCGTCGCTTGTGACATAGAAATAAAACTTACTGAGACTCATTCGCCCTCCAAAAATGGACCCTTTGTCGAATGCATCCTTCCACTTGAAGGGTATCTGCACCTCTTGGGGTGGTATCTTGTTTTGCAGGCAAACCAATTGATCATAGTAGCTGTAAAATAACAAAGTATCTCTAAATAAAGCGGCAATAGAACAATTGCTGATTATAAGCGAGTGTAAATAAAGATAACGTCGTTTACTTAATCCTAGAAACGGTCTGCACGTAATGACGAATAAGAAATAAGAATGATGTTGCTAATGTTGCTATGAATCAAGTAGGCAATTGGTTTATGAGTCATACCGTGGTAATACAACAAACCTGTATATTCCTTCGAGAGAAGACTTCTCGAACACCTTCCATATCGCGTTTGTGCGAAGTCTGGCGAGTTCCGCGAGTGCCTCACTGTAATCTTCGTTATTATCGGCCGAACTGTACGTCGCTTGTAAAAGATTTTTCAATGGTTTTACTATGTCTACGTCCGATGATTTTTTCAACGGTACACTTAACAACTCGGCCATCTCTACGAATTATGGACAATCACAAATAATGTTCTCAGTCTCACTATTTAATGTTGGAACAAAAACATGTCAAAATTGACATTGACGGTATGATCAAGGGACATTGACAGGTAGATGACATTGACAGTGTGTTGACAGACAACAATCGCAGAGGAACCAACAATCGTCAAAATAGGGAAAACCGGGGAAAACGAAATAAAACGCGACAACAGTTAAAATACTGCTTAAAAATCAGTAAGGGCCTCTTTCACCATCTGTTAAGTAAGCTAAGCGTCATTTAAAGTCAACTTTTACCGGAAATAATTTATCTTATATGCCTTTGTTTGTACGGTAACTCCCGAACATTAAATAGAAAATAATTAAAAAAATTGGCCTATCGAAAGATGCACTAAACAGAGTGCATAATTTAATAAAACATAAAATTATTTCTAAAAGTAACTAATCAACACTTTACTTGTAGGTAGTTACTTACCCTGCTTTAGCTAGGTACCTACCTGTCAACCGTGTTGCCAGGCGACACCGAAAAAATACAACATTATTATCATTAAATAATAATCTTTGTACCTAAGTATATCTTATAAAAAAGGGAAAGCTAAGAAAGTATAAGAAAATCAAGCAAATCAGCATTCCTCAACTCTACCCACTCACGGACGATTACGATGGTCTCATCAAATTAGGGAAGTCTTAACTTAGGTAGGTAGGTAAGTACCTATTCTCATTCATTATAGATTTATAGGCCAGCATCAAGAACATATAAAGTAGGTATTATGAACCGTCGGATAAGATTAGGTAAGATATCTTTCTTTATGTGGCCAGCATGTTCGCGTAGAACGTCCGTACCTTCATGAATGATAAGCTAACTGTAAACTATACCTACCTACACAATCACCGTTTGGGTCGAAACAAATTTAAGTATGTATTTTCAGGAGATATACCTACTTACAAGAGTATAAGAGTAATCTACCATGTTTTATTCTACTACGAAAATTATCTTCAAAAAAAAATTCAACAGTACTTAAGTAAGTGCAACTTCGTGAATAAAACTTTTTTTCAAACAATTGAATTTAGACTAGAAAAGGACATCGCTTGTTATGCCATGAACTTGACATAAGTATAATTCGCCAAAAAATTTAGAAAAAATTGAAAAATTTTAGTTTTTAGTAAAACACTAAAATAATTTGTCCTTCGAAATGGTGGTTAAACGAAAGGCTACCTTCAAGTAAGTACCGACATAATATTGTAGTGATTTGCATTCTCGACGACAGCAGCGAGACTTGGGCTTGGGACTTAGTAGGTGAGGAGCGTGAGGAGGGAACTTGTTATAGCATATAGCACGGAGTACGGAGCATGCGCCCCGCGCACTCGGTTGCAATGTGGTTGCAATGTTGCAAAGGCAAAGGACTTAGGACAGTGATACTGTGAGCGCGTGTAGCCGTGTACGTTGTGGTGGGTGCTGACGGCGGTGTACTCGTATATGGCGTTCGTCCCAAGGAGCCGTGGCAGTAGTGGTAAGTAACGGCCGATAGGAATCGAACATCGCGATAACACTAACAAACTGTTGCTCCCAATCGATATTCTCCACAAAAATGTGCTCTTGTTTTGTTATCGCTACTTGTTGGCGAAGGACAACTGCGTATTTAATTCGACGCCACGTCTCACGTGCGTAGTAGAAGGTGAAGCTATTCTTAAGGTAGGTACTTGAGTAGTCAAAGGCAGATCGTGTAATCCTTAATACATTTGTTTGCTTGCTTATTATGCTACGTAGATAATAATGCGTAGGCCAGCCAAATGGTATGGGACTAAATTATAGTTACATTTTAACATGTTCGAGATACCGATTCTATGAGGATTGTTTTAATTTACTTATTTTAAAAAATTCTAGGAAAATGAAATCAATAAAACGAACACGTAGTTTTAGGTAAAGTCGAGTTTTGTGGAAATATAAAGTGAAGTTCAAAGGAAGTTTTGATTGCTCGATTCTGTCCAGCATTTCCTATGTTAGGAATAGGCATCCCATCGCATGGCTCGCCGTAATAGTTACGATTTTGTTACAGTTCCGGAAGCAGGATAAAAGCAAACGAGGAAGTAATAGTCGTGCAGCCCGACTCGAAGGCGCAACAGGCCGACTTTCGATCCGTGAAGAAATCCGGCTGCTCCGCTCGAGTCTGTTCGAGCGGCGCACGAGCAGACGTGATCGACCTCGGCGGCCCCAAACGTGCGCACAGACACCACTCGGTGTACACGCCCAATCCGCGATTGTCAGTTACTCTACTTGCGCTCGTGTCCTCCTCCCTTCGACGACCCGCTTTGTAACGATGCCTCTTTCGTTAGATATCCCGGGCCGCAGCAGAGGCGTCACTCCAAATTGAGAAGCTTCATTTCGTGCGAGAGACAGGGGCGAAAGCGCAAGAGCACGTTCCGTAACCCGGTGCCGAACGCGCGGCTGTACCGGCCGGCGCCAGCGCGGCCTGCGGCTCCCGCTCGTCCGCCGGCGACGTCCCCGCGCACCGCGTGGCCCGCGCCGAGCGCCGAGCGAGCGCTGGAGTCGGCGTCGCGCGCCGCCCTGCGCATCGCCGAGCGCCGCCACGCGCCGGCGGAGGCGACGGCGGCACCGCGTCCGTCGTCGCCGGTGCGGCGCCTGCGCGTGACGCTGCCCGCCATGGACGCCAACCGCAACTCCACCAGCCCCGACGACAACTCGGAGGGCAACGAGCCGACGTCGGCGCCGAGTGAGTTCCTCGCGGAGTTTCTGTCGGCGATCATGCGCCGCCAGTACCCGGAGGCGCTCAAGTACTGTCTGCTGATCCTGCAGTACGAGCCGCACAACGCGACGGCGCGCGGCTTCTACCCGCTGCTGCAGCTGAAGGTGGACCGAGCAGGTGACTGCAGTCGACGGAGTCCTTAGCGCCCTCCCGCGGACCACTGTACGATGCCTTTCGTTGCACTATTTCAGAGAGCGGAGGCGACAAGTGCGACAGTTCGAGCGAAGAAGTGAGCGCCTCGCCTTTGCAGCATTTGCGACGAGTGAGTACCAACTCGCTTTGCTTTATCTACTCTATAGTTGGCACTGGATTAAGCCTTACTCTCTCACCGAAATGCAACAGGACACACGATGTTGTCTCACTACTGTCTCTCCGCCAGGAGGAGGTGATGCAGCAGGAGGCGGACTCGTCGAGCGACGGGGACGGGGACGGGGACGGGGAGGGGGAGGGTGACGGTGAGGGTGAGGGTGAGGGGGGCTCGTGCGCATCGCAGTCGTCGTTGGAGCTGGACTCGTCGGAGGTGCTGGCGCCGTCGCAGTCGTCGGCCAGCGTGTCGCTCAGTCGCCGCACCGACAACACGGACGGCTCCGGCTGCTGGGAGAGCGACGCCGACGACAACGGCAACCCCACGCGCCTTACCGACGACGACCTCAACGACAACGCGCTCCACGACAACGCCGCCGGCACCGACGCGCTGCGCCGTCTGCGGGCGCACTTCACCTGCTCCATCAAGTGAGCTGCCGTCTCACTTCAGCCGACGCGTCAGGCCTAATGTAAATAAGTCGAACAAGCCACTAGTCGCTGCGCCTTTTATATTTTTCTATTACATTACAAATTACTATTCGGTGTTTAGTTCACGCGAAAATACTTTTTGTCCATTGACTAGTTTATTGTTAGTCCTCCCATACTTGTGTTGGAAGCCTTTCGCCGGTTCGGGAGCTAAATTCTGTTCCTAAACTGTTCCTAAGTGCTCCTGAACTGGCGACGTCTAAAGGCTACAGAGACGTCGTGACAAAATGGTTCCTTTGCCTAATATTTCGTCTAAATATAGGGAATAGTTTAGCTGTTAATCGGAATGTTAATATATTGTTGTGAATAAAAAAAGTATTGGTGTGACGAGTGACTTTCATTTACATTTTTGACCCTCAGTGCGTGTCCCGAGTGACAGCAAACTTGGGACACGCTCTAAAGCAAAAAAACAAATTGCAACTTTATTAAATTTTATTGAAAACGATAAAACTTCTCCATAATAGTAGTTTGTTAAAACGTAACATCACTTTTGCTTCAACATTTTCATCGTTTCGCTAAAACGAAACGAACTCGCACAATCTCAACAACCTGGTTCGTCCTTGTCTAAAAGTATTTTTAGAAATTCTAAAACAACAATACATTGTGTTGATTACATATTTCGTTTATACAAAACCAAAATGTTTTTCAACTGTTTCGATTTGATAAGAATCATCAATAGCCGACAGTTTTTTGGTTTCAACTGGCTAATATTAGCCTTTAGCCTTTAGACTTTAGACGATTTAGACGAAGCAGTTATTGGAGCAAATGCGACTTCTCTACTGAGGAGACGACGATTCATTCGTTAGGGGCTATAATGCTATAATAAATACGATTATTCTATCTGGAGGCAAAGTTGTCTACTTGCTCTTACTCTACTCCCTAATTATAGTTGGAAATGATAATAATTTATCGTTTACGACAGAGCCGATTGTTTAACGAAACTAAAAGAAAAAGGTTCTCAGTCTTTGAAAAGTCGACTGGAAGAGATTCCTTAACACGACGAGCGATCTATTTACATATAACTATAGTATAGCTATTTCAATTTGTGTTGTAAAGAAGAAACATAGTGAACAGGTTTCGCTTTGGCACAAACAAATACTTACAACAATATTACGAAGGCCACTGTTCTTTCATTCCTCGCAGATTCTATGTCGAATATTACTCAAAACACGAGCAAACACGTACGACAGACATTATAGTAGCAGTAGATACCTTTACGTCCAGTGGATACCTTTACTTTATTTTATATATTATAATACTACGTTTATCATTACTGAGCCTACTTTTTCATTTTCATCATCATTTTCAGGGCATCGTTTTAATGAAACGTTTCGATACAATTTAAACAATAATAATTATTTTATTCTTAATATTTATTTCCACCTCTCTCTATGCTTAAAGTTATTTGCTTTCCTACACTGGTGGGATTGGTCTATCAGGCGGTCACAACGCACAAGTATTTGCCACAACAACATACAACAATTGCGTTTGGGTTTCAACCGTTTCAACAGTTTCAACAGTTTCAACAGTAGGCGGATATAAAGGGAGGCAACAACACAATCATTCATTACCGTCTCTATTTCATTCAGCAAATTTCACATTTTCTCCTCTTGAGCCACAAGGATAACAAATAATCAATAGCAGGTTTCGTAAGGCCAACATCGCAACATCTCCCACGATCTCCCGGGACGTCACCTAGGCGGCGCTGGCGGCGCTGGCGGCGCTGGCGCTTGTGGCGCCAGTGGCGCGGGCGGCGCCGGTCAGAGCAGCACGTCCATGCGGCTGCCGCGGCGCAGCAGACGCGCGCCGCCGCCCTCCGCGCCCACCGCGTGGAAGGCCACCGTCACCGTCTGCTGGCCGAAATTGGCCTCGAACTCGGTGGACACGTTCACGTGCGGCGGAGCGCCCACCGCGTTCTGCACCACCAGGAACAGCTTGGTGGCCAGCTCCAGCACGTGGCACGTGCGCACCACCACGTCGCCGCGCCGCCGCCACGCCGCCTCGCCGCCGAACAGGCAGCCGGGCGCGTCCGCCGCGTCGCGCGACGAGCACTGCGACACCTCGTCGCCGGAGCCCTCCGCGGCCGCGCCGCCCGCCGCGCGCACGTGCACCACCAGCAGGTCGTCCGCGTGCGGCGACAGCGACAGCCGGTACACCTGGTGCGCCGGCACGCGCCGCTTCAGTCGCAGCGAGCGCGCCTCCAGCAGCAGAAGCGCGCCCGTCGACAGCACGGCCAGGCAACGCGACACGCGCCCGCTGGAGCGCGCCACCTTGCCCACCACGTCCGCGAACACCACGTAGCGATCACCGCCCGCTGCACCCAGCCCGCGCCGCCACGCCGCCGACGCGCGCAACCTCACGTAGTCACCCACGAACGGATGCGCCACGCTGCACGCGTAGTTCATCTTGCGCTCCTTAAACAGCACGCTCGCCGTCACCTTCTCGCGCATGCGGTTGCGCGCCGTCTGGTCGAACGCCAACCGGTAGCGCTGACAGCGCCAGCGGTGGTGCAGCCGACGCAGCAGCGCGTCCGCGCGCCCCAGCAGCCGCGGCTGAGGACATGGCGGCCACGCGGCGCACAGCGGCGACGCGTGCCGCGGCGGCAGACGGCGCCACAACCCGAGCAGGTAGCGGCGCCGCGTGGCGACGGCCCACGCGCGCCACAGCACGCGCGCCGCCCGCGCCCGCCGCTCGGCGGCCGGCATCGCGCGTTCCGCTCTGTGGGCCCGCCATGCGCGCGCAATGACGGACTGCGCGCGGTGGCGACGGCGCGCCCGGTGCGCCCGCCACGCACGCTGCGCGGCGCGTACGAGGCGCCGAACGCGCGCGCCGCGCAGCGCCTCGAGCTCCCACACGGTGCGCGGGCTGCGTATAAACACTTTGGTGCGACCGTAGGCGAACTCGGCGCTCGGGATGGGCAGCGAGCGCAGCAGCGCCCTGGCGGTGCGCACCGGATCCTCGCCCCCAGCGACGCCCCCGCCGCCGGCCGCCAGCACGCCGTAGCGCGCCAGCAGGGCACGCGCGCACATTCCCTCGCACCAGCCGGCGCGTCGCAGCAGCGCCATATCCATTATTCTGAAAGGAATAGGACACATTTTAGTGTTTTGTTTCTTTTTAATAAAGGAATGTTTAGTTTTGGTAAATTTTCCTATCTTCAGTATCTAGAGGACCTATTATAATAAACAAGAGGCCCCAAGTGGTATATTATATTTAGATAGATAAAGTACTTTTTGTTCAGATTGATAACCAACGAATACTTACTACTGAGGTCTGTTTCACAAAGTATTTCACAGAATTTACTTGCATGCTGAATTAGCCTATAAGTGGAATATACTAAATTATAAAAAATTGTTTAAATGTGAATAAGTGTATGGACTGTTGTATACTGTGTTGGCTTCCTAATAAATAAAATAAATACTTTGTCACATGAGTTCTGTTGTCAAATGCAAATGAAAAATCAGTATATATTGCAACGATTTGACTGTCCTCATTTACGGCCTTTGTAACACCTGTTACAATAGGGTGTAAAGTTTTTTACTACTGACTTTAGGGCTTCAACTATTTTGCTGCGGTTTATCGCTGATGGGTTAGATGTGAACTCTGGGAATTGGAAATTTGAATAATTTTAAAAAATTCTTGCTTTCTTCCACTTGTCAGAATCCCATCAGAAGTACATCCATTTAATTCCAAAAGAAGTAAGACGCACCCCTGAGTTCGGATCTGCTCCCTGAGAAGAGAAGCGTCAAAGCGGTGCGGACGCAGCGCGGGATCGGCCCTTAGACAGCGCACGAGCCTCGGCGCCGGAGACGCGCTCAGGCGACGCACCAGCGCGCCCACCAGAGCGCGCTGGCGACACAGCAGCGCCGCCGGCCGCCGCGGTGACCCGCCCACCGCGCACGCCGCGCTCGTGCCGAACAGCGCGCCCAGCAGCGGCTCGCGCGCGGCGCCCAGAACTGCCGCCGCGCGCGGGCACAGCGCGTCGCGGTTCTGCTGCACGATGCCGCGAGCGCTGTACACCACGGGCCCCGCGAAGTGCACCACCTGGAAGTGCTCGGGCGGCAGCGCCAGCAGCCGCGGGTGGCGCCGCCGCTGCAGGCGCGCGACGAACGCCGCGTCGGACGCGCCGCGCAGCGTGCACTCGCGCAGGCAGCCCAGCACGCTGTCCGGCCCCGCGTCTAGCAACTCGGCGCCCGGCTCGTGGTCGCGGTACTCCAGCGGCGTCCAGGGCAGCCCCTCGCGCGCGTACTCCTCCTGCTCGCGCCGCAGCGTGGCCGCCGTCACGGCCGCCTGCACACGCTCCGCCGCGTAGTTGATGGCCAGGCGCTCCAACCCGTTGTGCGCCAGGCACTCGAAGCCGTACACGTCCAGGATACCTAGTGAGCGCCGCCCGCCGCCAGTCGCCTTCAGCGCCTCGTTGGCGCCGCCCACTAGCCACGTGAAGAGGCGCGCGTACACGGCGCACAACAGACGGTCGCGCCGCGCGCCCGCCCACGCCGCCTCCTCCGCCCACGCCTCCGCCGCCTCAGATCCCGCCTCCGAGGCCGAGTCGTCCGCGGGCGCCGCGTCCGCGCCGAACGCGCGAGCCAGCGCGTCCGCGTCCACGCCGAGCAGAGCGCACGCTTCGCGGAGCTCGTGCTCGCGCCGCATGCTCGCACCGATGCTGCCGTCGATGTTGTGCTCCGGCTCGAACTGCACGTTGCCCAACTTGAGCACGAAGGCCAGCACGCGCAACACGGCGCCCCACTCGGCCGTGCCGAAGCCCAGCTGGGCGGCGGCCGCCGCGGTGAAGGCGAAGTGGTCGCGGTCCGTGTGCGCGGCGCGCGGGCCGGCGGGGGCGGCGGCCGAGCGTCGCGGCGACGCGGCGGCCGCCTCGGGCTCCCCCTCGCCGCGCAGAATGCGGTAGTGCTCCCATGAGCGCTGCAGCTTGAGGCGCTTGAGCAGCGGCACGTCGGCGCCGGCCAGCAGCTGGTAAAGCACGTGGAAGTTGCGCTCGCCCTCGCGCACGCCGCACGCCCGTTCCTGCAACGCGATCGCCATTACCGCCGATGCCCTCTCGCGCGAGAGGGCGACGGCGGTCACGCCTTACCTTTTCCAGTAGGTCTGCGTGCAACAGAGGAGCGCGATTAGCGACATAGGTCGAGGGAGCAGAGGACGGACAAGAGCGCTACTCACAGTGAGCGATGTGGCCTCCGACGGGATCACCTTTGAAGTCGAACTCGACGTCGAGCAGCTTGCCGAAGCGACTGGCGTTGTGGTTGCGCGCGGTGGCGGCGTTGCCGAAGGCCTCGAGCAGCGTGCCGGCGGCGGCCAGCGAGGCGCCGGGTGCGCCGCCCGCGCCGGCCAGTACGGCGCACTGCAGACAGACGCGCGCCGCCTCCGTCTTGCCGGCGCCGCTCTCGCCCGTGATGACGACGCACTGGCTCTCGCGGCGGTCGCGCACGCCGCGGTAGGCCGCCGCGGCGACGGCGTAGAGATGCGGCGGCAGCTGATGCGGCGCGCGGCCGAGGTACGCCCGCGCCAGCTCCGCCGAGTACAGCGGCAGCGGCCGGCACGGGTTCACCGACACCAGCGCGTTTCCCACGTACGTCTGCACAATTATGCAGATTACAAATTGTAACATTATAGAGATCCATGGTAATATAGGTCTGTTTGTTTTTTATTTTTTATATGAAAAATTGTATGTGACTGTTTTTACCTAAAATAAAAAAACAGTTGCAGTGCACAACATTTTTGGGGAGGAGGTCTGCATTTTGGGGAGGAGGTCTGCACTCCCCTTGCACAATAAGCTTTTGATTTATAGCGCTATCCTAAAACCAATATGGACTTACGGAATCCAAATGTGGTCCACTGCTAGCAAAACTAACATCGAACGCCTACAGAAAGTACAAAATAACATCTTAAGAGTGATTGCTGGGGCGCCTTGGTATGCTCGGAACAGTGAGATCCACTCATATCTTGAGATTCGAACCATTTCTGAAGAAATAGAACGCTACAGAAAAAGTTACAAGGATCGTCTTTACTCCCACCCGAATCCACTAGCCAAAGAGTTGTTGCAGACTGGAAAAGTTAGAAGACTTAAAAGGGCAGATGTATTGCCTTAACATTATAATAGGATAGGGCACTGGCCTTATTCTATGCAAACGTCAATTTTCCCCCAGCCCATTTGATTATAGTCTTGCGACTGATGGCAAATCATAAAAAACAACAAAAAAGAAAAAAAAAAAAAAGTGCACAACATTAATCTGTTTTATTTTAAAAATAAGCCCAAGTAATATAACCAATTTGGTTGATGGAGGGTCCTTCCAGGTGCTAATAATATACAATCAATTTGGATACATACATAAATGATGTCCCGTTTGTAGCGCACATGCAGGTTGTGCAGAAAGGTGTCTTCGGTGAGTGGTGCGAGCAGTACCGCATCGCACTGGCTCACTCCTGGCCCCGACCCCGCAGCCCCACTCCCTCCCTCGCCCTCCGACATGGCACCTGCTCTCCCTCACCGCACTGACCTCTCTCCATACGCCTCCATTGATTTCACATTCCTCAATTAAGCTGAAAGAGAACAAACTTCATCTTCATCGACAAGCCTTTTTACTGTTCACCTACCAGGGGATTATATGGGGGATGTAAGGAAACTCTTATGTAAGGAAACAATTTTAAAAGATCACTTAAATTTTTAGGCTAAACACTAAATTTGAGGACTACAAATAGAGTATTTAAGAGTTTAAATGAAATGTGTCTAAAAAATGTTTACCCTTGACCAGACAGGTAGAAGGACCACTCAACAAAATTTGAAACAGGGACCGACTAGGGCAAGCTACACGACTACACCAATTATATTTAGCTTTTAACAGTTAATTATTCGGTAAGACAAGTTTAAAAAACCCCTGTCTAAAAATCAAACCAAATCAAGCATCAAATCCATGCGGGCTTATAAGTTATTGTAATTGTCACTAAATCAAATAATGGTATATTTACCTGAGCATAAATATCAGTGACTATCGTGCCACTAATAAATTGTAAACATTGCTAATATGCCAACACACATAACGTAAATAAAGCCACTGAAAGCTTAGCAGTATCACAGGATTTTATCAAACACATTTTGAATTGGGCACTATTTTCTTTCTCACATCTTTTACTACACTATCTTATTCATCCTATTATAATATAATTTAACTCTTTTTGGCCATATTTTGACAATTGGAGTAGATTGAATTTGAATTGAACTAAAGATGAGTTTTTGAATGAACTATTGCATTGCAGTAGTTTTAGGAAGGTGATAAAAATTAGTATGGTAATTTACGGTTATTGACCGTACATTAACAATAATTGCTTCAGAAAATATAACCCATAAATATTTATGAGCCACAATCTAATTT
This sequence comes from Synanthedon tipuliformis, assembly GCA_947623395.1. Taxonomy (NCBI): domain Eukaryota; kingdom Metazoa; phylum Arthropoda; class Insecta; order Lepidoptera; family Sesiidae; genus Synanthedon; species Synanthedon tipuliformis. The sequence continues at coordinate 11,228,881 of OX392417.1, read as the reverse complement.
CTGAAAACGCTTATTAATTTTTGTAATGTTTAAGAAGCAGTATAAAATAATTGATAATTTTTATACTTGTAAATGTAGGGATAAAAAAAATTAACTTTGATTAGATAGTACCCTATATTCCTAGGCGAGGAATATAGTACTCTGAACGGGGTTTTTGATGAATGGCAACATTGGCAACAGATTTCAGTTTGTCTATGGCTCAGATAAAATTAAATAGAAATTAAATTAATTAGCCACAAACCACCCACAAACCCTTAGATCACAGTCCACACAATACAATTAATGAATAATTGATTGTTTTCAAATAATAATAGTGTAGGTATTTTCTCCAGCTCTGGAGGAGTTTTTTCGGGCAACCTAGACCAAAAATAATACGTATTTCTTAAAATATACGCGTTGCAATGGTACAGTTTGTTTTTTGCAAATATCATTATTTATAAGTTATAGAAATATTTGCAAATGACATAATTCGATGGAGGAATTAATTCTACATCGATTTATGCTTTTGCTTTATTTTTAATTTCATTCGGCCAGGGTTACGACGGCGGTTTGTTTATACCGCAAATGTCAAACCAAGGAACATAAAATACTGTCTAGCGAGTGTCAAGTCAAACAGTCAAACCCATAGATTTAGTATTGCTACCGTTCCGTTAGTAGATTGGCAATGCAAAAGAGAAAGAGCATAGTATACGCGTATGTTAGAGTGAGACAGATAGGCAAGACCATTCACGTACACGCTAGTGTCTAGTAGTGTCTTAGGGTCAGTTGTGAACGAAACAAATTCGTATATTTTTCGCAAAATCTCGTGTTTTAAAGTGCAAATTAGTGTTTAGCAGACGAGATTCATTATGGTTGTGTTCAGTACCTGGATGTAACTCATCTAAGCAAGAAAATCCACAAAATTGTACATTTCACAGGTAAGTACGATTGAAATATTTTGCTCTCTGGTTGCTATGTTTTAGAACTGTTACAAAAGTTTTGTACACAAATGGATGTACAACATTATCACACTTTATTTCACTATTGCTCTAAATGCATAGAAATTTGATTTAAAAAGATAACAAATACGTGAATTCTTGTTATTATTTACCAAATTTTTGTAGAGATTGACACTATCGATAACTTCTTATCGATATTGTCATAGAGTAGTATATACTGAATATATTATAAATATCTCCCTAACCGGCAAAGGTATGACTTGTATGCAGCCTTATTCAACTTCGTAATATTAAATCTAAATTTGTTTTTTTTTTGAGTTCCGTAGCCAAATTGAACTGTTGTAAATATTCTTCTAAAATAATTTAAACTCTAATGTTTCAGATTGCCTCAAAATATTGAAGTCCGACAAAAATGGCTAAAAATGATAAATAGAGAAGAATGGGTTCCCAAAAAATATTCCGAGTATATGCAGTAAGCACTTTGAACAAAAATGTTTTTCTCATAGAGGCGTACAAAGAGTAAAGTTACGTTCTGGTTCGATACCTACATTATTCATGCCGGTATGTTATTTCTTAATCATAATATATTTTAGTGTAAATACGTAAATTTACGCATGCCTTTGAACTATGTACTAATCAATTACTTCATGTCATTTACTGTCAATTTACTGCATTTTTATCTGCATAAATTAAAAAATATATATTATAGATTATATACAAATAGGCCTAAAGAATCATAAAAATTATATATTTAAATTTATCTATTTAATTCAAAAAAGATTATAATATTATAAGGTTTATTAGACATTATTAAGTTTTATAAATTTTAATAAGACACGTAAGGTAATTTCTGCCAAAAAAGTGTTAACTGTAATTTAGTTTTTAAAAGTAAGTCTGATTTAAATATAAAATTGTTATATGCTATTGTTTGTTTTCTAAAATAAAATTAATAAAAAATTTCATTGCTTCAAAAAATTTTTTTTTATTTATTTATTAATTTATTAATTAATATTAAGTTATTCTATATAATACATCTGCGTCAAATCACAAGAGACGAAAAAAGACATTGCAATCTGTACTTATCGATAAATCGAAGTAAAGGCAGCAAGGCGAAGCGCTATTTGTCTCGCACACATGTATATCACACGCACACTAATGTATTTCGTTTTTGGTCTCGCTCAAATAATTGCATCGCCGATCTATATACTTTATATCTATGGTCAAACCATATAAGTATAATAGTGTCTATGAGTCTAAAGCAGCTATTACACTATTCAATTTAAGGGATTCAATTTAGGAATTCGAATAGTGTGATCGCAGTTAGAAAGCTGATCGGATTCGATTTGCAGAAATTGAAGGTCCTTCAAATTTGATTTCTAAATACTACGGTTTAGAAATCAAATTGAAACGTGTGTAGTTGTGTCTCTCTCTACCATGGTCTCTAAATCGAATTCCAAAACAAAACAAACCGTCGTCGTCTGTCAACCAGCGCAGGCAGTATGTCAGCGTACTGTATACTCTACTTGACTGTTGAATTGAATTTGTTTCACAGATTATAAAGTTATTTGTTTCTGTTTGTACACAACAAAACCAATCGTACCATACAATACAAACCATATTGAATTGAAGACTACATTAGATGCGCCAAATTTAACGAGGTATAGTATCTATACTTATCAATCTAATGGCTAAATTTATTCTTTTTCTTATACTAGACTGCATGCATATTTTAGAAACATTTTTTTTGCAAATTATTAGGTTAGGTGCACATTTTTCTCGTTAATCAAAAAAATCCCTCAGAATCATTGACACAATGAAATACTAAGTTTATAGCATGTTTATATGATGTTTATAGATTTTCCTTTTTTCAAAATTTGCAATAGTTACTCTATTGCAAATTGCTATGCAGATCGCAAAGCTATACTTTCCTCTCAAATGTTGGAAAACAATAAATTTAAACAATTCAATGACAAAAAAGTATATTTTATTGAGAAAAAGATAATTATTTTTAAAAGCAAACTAAACAAAATCAGTTGAAAACCCTAGTGCATGAGCCAGCATCATTAATTCTTTACTGATAATAAGACAAATTGTCATCACCAATGACGGTTAATTTGCTGGACTTATAAACAAATATTTGTAAGTTTTGTTATAATAACTATGTGCATAACTATAACCATAGATAAATAATTGGTCTCGCTGCTCTCGACTAGTTTTGTTAAATTTTAGTAAAAAAATATACATAATAAAATACCAGTTTGCTAAGTGAAACTGTGTAAAAATATAATAAAACTGAGTAAAAAGTGATAAAAAGTGACGATTTTTTACACACACTACAATAAAAAGTTGCCACATTTTCGGAGCTATTGCTTTTGTATAGCGCTCTATCTAGTCGAGCGCAGCGAGACCAATCAATTATCTTTGACTAAAACTATGTTACTTGTTTTTTTTTGCAGCATTGAAAACATGGAATTCAAGAGCACTAATAGACGAAAGATAAGAAAAACTCGCAAACACCTAAATGAGTTACGGAAGCGTTCACAAAATTGCATAAAATCAATTGAGGTAAACAGCTCCAAGTATCCGAGTAAGGAAAGGCAATCGGACTGTAACCACAGAAGCTCGGAGAGCAGTCTCGTGACAACTGATCGGTTAACATTGGCAATATTGCCAAAAGTGATTTGTTCAGAAACTGTTATGCGATCTTCGAGAGTGGATATTTCTGAAGAATCAGAAAATGATGTGAATTTATCTAGCAATATTGAAACCGAATCTAATTATGATCCATTGTCGGAGGTGATTTTATCTTCTGACGAAATTTGCAGTATAGTTGAAAGGTGTAGCGATTTAGAACAATTATCTCCATGGCAAAAAAATAATACTCTTTCGTTTAGTCCTCCATCAGAGCCACAGAATTGTGTTGGCACTGGAACTGACCAATTCTCAAGTTCACAAGAGAGTATTTGTTCAGGTAATATGTCTCAGTGCCTGGATCCATTTACAAACAAGGAGGAATTTATCAGCAGTCCATCACCCGAGTATATATGTGAAAATGCAATTAATAACTTAAGTGAAGAGCTTTGGAGCAGTGAGACTTCCTGTTTCAATAACGAGGACCCTTTTGAGATGTCCCCGTTGGGACACAACCCAGAGGACTACCCTACTTTCTTGTCACCGAGTCCCACCTTTAGAGACTTTGAGGACAACTCACCCGAGTACATTTACTATCCACATAAACTCAATTAAAAACCCTGTATCTCAGATAACTAGTGCTTTTATTACTACAATAAATAAAAATTACAACAGGTTTACAATTTGATACTTTCTAATTGGGATATTAGGTCCATATACTTAAAAGCGTCTGGAGTTTTTGTAAACTTGTCGAGGAGTTGCAACTTTGCTTCGTCTTTGCCGTTGTAGTACAATTGGAACTGATTGGCCAGACACTGGGCCTCTTTGGCGTTGAGAACGTTCTTGTCGAATTCCCCTCTCATTAGAACTATTCCCTTGTCACTGAGCTCTGAATAGTGCATCATAGTTAAACATTCCGGTGCATTCTCCTTGTGCACCTGAAAATATTGATTTCTTAATCAAATACTGCTAAATACACTGGCCACTGGTATACAACATACAAGAAGTTTCTTATCCTTATGCTAAGTGTTAGATAATCACTACATAGTATAAAACAAAGTCGCTTTTTCTGTCCCTATGTCCCTTTGTATGCTTAGATCTTTAAAACTACGCAACGGATTTTAATGCGGTTTTCACTAATGGGTAGAGTGGTTCTCGAGGAAGGTTTAAGTACATAATTTACTAAGTTACGCGGGCGAAGTCGCGGGCAGCAGCTTTAATTTTATTAACACGTAACGTAATTTAGTACGTATGTAGTGCCATCTGTTAACAGACTTTTTCCATTATTCGAAGTGAGATTAGATGAATTAGAGTACTACATTGCTTCAAACAGAATTCCCTAGATGGCGTTGTAAATTTTGCATACACATTGTCTGGGACTCCAAAAAGGACATAGGGTACCTTTCATCCAGAACGCGGACGAAGTCGCGGGCACCAGCTAGTTATTTATAAATGTAATTTTTTTTTAAATTTGGATAAGTCCTTTCAAAGATTACCTCTTAACAATATTAGTATATATAGATAATTAAGTTGAGTTAAAATTGAAAGCAATTTCTTACCTGATAAGCGAGAAGTGGTGTGAAGTGAGAGGTGTTGCCAAAGCTTTGGCACAGGATGAACTCGTAGCCCTCCGAACGCGGCAGTGGAAACAAAAATGTAGGAAATCTTTTCAACGTTCCTTGAATGTCAACATACAAGGGCAACGGAATCGTTGCAGATATTACATTTTTGTTTTTATGATACTCTTCCCAAATAGACTGGATCTCGGAAGCCTCTTTATCTTTGACGAGATCTACTTTAAATATTTTATCGAGTTTGCTATCCTCCACGATGGTATCTTCTCTCTTAGGTTCTTTTGGATTCAGCACGGATGAAAATTGTCTAAAACAATCAACAAAAACTTGTATCTATCTAACCTTTTATACCAAGCTTAAAATGTATTGTGATGTGATCTACAGACCTGGTGTCTACAGACGAAAATTTCTTCTTGTTCTCCTTTGCTTCCTGATGTTGTTCCGTTCTTTTAAGAAATTCTTCGGGTGAAGTTTTTTGCAGTTGTGCAATACGTTCGGCATATTTATCGTAGTAAGGGTTCTTTTGCAAATTCTCCATAGCTTTATCTAAATTAGATGAAGTCATACTGATTCCTCTTAAAGTTTGTTTTGATAGAATTGTTTGACAAAATCTAAGGCTATAGCTGATGCCTTTAGCGACAAATGCCATTACATTACACGCTATAAATATAACCAAGTGAATTAGATACTAATTTATTTCCATTAGTATCTTTTGATTTAATTTATGTGCTGTTTTTTATATCTCATGTAATCAATTTTTCACCAAACTTTATAATCTGTGATTTTTCACTCAGTCCTACGGACCACAGATTATAAAGACTGTCTTCCGTAGACATATATACCACAGATTTTACAGTTAATATATAAGTATCTACTATTTAGTTTGTGATATATACTCTAGCGAGTAGCGGAAGTATGTAGTGACATAGAGTAATGCTGTTATTACATTATCCGATTTCTTATAGTCCAACCTAGAAAATCGGATAGTGTGATCGCAGTTAGAAACAGATCGGATTCGATTTGGAGAAATTGAATTTGATTTCTAAACACTACGATTTAGAAATCAAATTAAATCGGATATTGTAATTGCGTCTCTCTCTACCATGGTCTCTAAATTGAATAGTGTAATAGACGCTTAAATGATGGTTAAACGGATATCACACTTCAATCAGGCAATAAGGCCATTAAAGTACTATTTACTCTATGGTAGTGATAATTAGGGACGGAATAAAATTTTACAAGCCGGAGCGGCTTGTAACGTCAAAAATTAGTTATCCGTACTTTCGTTCGTACGGCAGCGTTTCAAAATGGTACACGAATTTATGTGTTATTTGTATGGAACAGGAAATCTGCTTATTACAGGCAGTCGGGCAGTGCAGTCCAAGGATCACCCATCTGTCAAGTGTCAATGTCAGTTACACTTACATAGACTAAACAAAGTCAATTACATAAATTTCATTTCATTATACTTGCGTTGATTTGATAACAAATTACAAATACAACACGTTTTTGGCTTGTTTTTAATTATAGTGTGGATTTTTTTTTTTTTTGAGGTTGGACTGAAGCACACGCTTGCGAGTTAGGCCAACTAAAATAACTCTATAATTGTAAATAATTACGAACTGTTGTGAGATTATTTGTATATTCTGGTGCTGGGTTTAATTAATAAAACTAACATTTTCTCCAATGATTTTGTATTGGTCTCGCTCGCTACGCTCGACTAGATAGAGGACTATACAACAACGACAGCTCCGTAAATGCGGCCGTTTTTTATTCTAGTGTGTTTAAGCAACAATTGTCAGTTGACATTGTGTACTAGTGTGCGTGAAGAATTGTGTTACCAGCTGCTAACTGTTACCCGAGTTAATGGGAAAAATATTTTATGCTGTGGTCTATTAGTTAATTAAGTTATAAATATAGCTCAGAAAATACTTAAAAATGAACAATAAATTAAAACGGAATGTATAAATATATTTATATATAGGAAAATGTATTATATCAATGATTAGGCCTCATTTTTAATAGTTTTTTTTTATTTACATGTAATATTTACAAGTTATTATTAAAAATAAGGGTTAATAAGGGTTGGCTTTAGAATCGTGTGGGAAGATTTTAGGGTATTGGAAGGTTAAATTAGTTAGAAATGGATGTTAATTTCATAAAAATATAGTTTTTATGGAAAGGAAATCAGTCTACAATTAATTTATAGTACAGTGAATATAGTCGTTTTTTTTGGTCAACTTTGCACTATCCTACCGATCCAATTTTTTTTTTCTATAAGGTTTAGGATCACTTACAGAGTGTAAAATCACAAAATGCTGACAGATTCCGGTGACAGCATAGGCGCCATCTTGAAAAAACGTTTCTGGCCGATATCTCGGAAACTATGCACTTTAGGGCAAAAGTGATAGAGACCATTATTGTAGAGAATACTATTTCGCATCTTTTATTTCTTACGCATTTTTTTGTAAAACTCACCGCTTACGTTTTATGGCTCATTTAATTAACACATTTTTCTATCTCGGCCGATAACTCTTATAATATTGGATTAATCAATAAAATGCATCAATCCATTTTTAAAGATCAATCTATTCCACACAACTTTTATTTGAAACTTTTTTTTTTAATGTCCATAGTTTTCAAGCTATCGGACGTTGAATGTAGAAATGCCGACGAGAAGAGGAACCATCGGATACAATTGGATTTCCGCCGCCTCCAAAACGCTCGAAACTTTGATATAATTTTTAATTTCTTTTTGTATTATTGTTTTCCTGACAATAAATTTTGAAAATATTTGTAAAAATAGTCCCCTTTCCGTTTCTTCCATTTTATTATGACATCTGAACGTAACATAATCAATAATAATTACTCACCACACCAGTTTTAAATGAAAGCACTAAATATAATAAAAAATAATAAAATAATAAAAAAATTAAAAAAATTCGTTACTATCTCAGGTAAGGAAATGAACTTTTCATTGTTAAGTACATCAACATTCGGGATATTTTTTCAAATGTATACTCGCGGACTAAGAATACGGGTCGGTACGAAAAACTAGAATATCTCCTAAAATAGTATAGCTAGCGGCATGATTCAAACTGTATGTTATAGATGATTTTATACTTATGAAAAGAACAGCAAATGTTGGAAAAGCTATTTGTTTATTTATTAAAATTACATAAGAAACAAATAATCAACCATTTTTGCGTTGAAAAATTAAAAGACGATACCTTACATACCACACAAAAACGAACTTTAAAGCCAAATTAATACTTCGTATTGCCTCCGCAGGCTCTTCTTACAGCTGCCAGATAATTGGGAATATGTTTATTAAGTTTCTTATGTGATGATGGGGGATATTGGTCCATTCTTCCACTAACGCATGTTTTAGGTCTCTAAGTGTAGCTGGGGCTAGGTTCCGATTTCTTATAAACCTCCCAAGCTTGTCCCAAATGTGCTCAATCGGATTTAAGTTTAAGATCCTCGAGGGCCAGTCCATGCAATTGATGCCATCGTCGTAAAAATACTCATTTACAATTTAAGCTGTATGTGGCCTAGCGTTGCCATACATAAATATGAAATTTTCACCCAAATTAAATAAGTATGGGCCAACATGGTCATTAGGGATCTCTTCTACATACCTGACACTAGTTAGCGGACCATTTTCTATCAACACTAACGCCGTGCGACTCTCTGAAGAGATTTCAGCCCAAGCCATAACAGATCCACCGCTGAACGATACTTTTTCCTCAAAACAAGCTGGAATAAAACCTTCCCCTGGCTGTCGGTAAACTCTTGGCCGCCCATTATGACCATAGAGCATATTCTAGATTCGTCAGAAGACAATACTCTTACCCTATCTTCGTTTTCCCAAAGTGCATGTTCGCGGGCGTAACGTAATCTTGCTACTCGAGGTTCCCTTTCAAGTTTTGGGCCGTTTGCAGGTATATGTAGGGTCAAATTAGCTTCTTGGAGCCGTGGCCTTACAGTACGTTCGCTTATGTCATCTCTTTGGGTCTCTCGAAGTTGATTTGTTACTTCAACAGCCGTGAGGTGCCGATTTCGGAACATGATCCTATCAATAAATCGATCCTCTCGAGCCGTAGTACATCTTGGTCTGCCGATTCCTGGTCTTTTATTGTTCTACCTAGTTTCTCGGAAACTTTGGATGACTCTCTGCACCGTAGAAAGTGACACGCATACTACTTTCGCTGTACTTCTATGACTTCTGCCTTCTTCTAGGATAGTGACGATATGTGTAACTTCATCGGTTGTTAGCGACATGGTAGTAATTCAATAATGACCGTGAAAGACGACAATGACTGCCTTTTATCATTTTGATTTCACAGATTGAAAACAAAAGTGAGAAAACAAGCAAAATGAAACCAGCGTGTGTTGAATTTATTACCAAATTCGAGCATTTTTAAATTTATTTATTTTCCAATTACGTTGTATAACGTTTAAGCTTTTATATTATACTATAATAAAATTCTCTTTAATATAAAGTTAGTTTCATGCATGTACCATTATTAATTTCCAAGATACAGATGATTTTGTCATCGACCCGTATTCTTAGTCCACGAGTGTATTTGTTGAATTTTTACCATTGTACTCTATGCATACCTTGAAAATTCAAACCTTGCACCTGGTAGTCCAACATTTAACGTCTTATAGCTCGAAAACTATGGACATTAAAAAAAAAGTTTTAAATAAAAGTTGTGGGGAATAGATTGATCTTTAAAAATGGATTGATGCATTTTATTGATTAATCCAATATTATAAGAGTTATCGGCCGAGATAGAAAAATGTGTTAATTAAATGAGCCATAAAACGTAAGCGGTGAGTTTTACAAAAAAATGCGTAACAAATAAAAGATGCGAAATAGTATTCTCTACAATAATGGTCTCTATCACTTTTGCCCTAAAGTGCAGTTTCCGAGATATCGGCCAGAAACGTTTTTTCAAGATGGCGCCTGTGCTGTCACCGGAATCTGTCACCATTTTGTGATTTTATATTCAGTAAGTGATCCTAAACCATATAGAAAAAAAAAATTGAATCGGTAGGATAGTGCAAAGTTAAATGTCTATATTCACTGGCCTATTTAATAAGATTTTAGAACATAACCTAAAATTGTTTACAATACAAAGAAATATGTACATACCATGTACATATTTCTTTATAAGGCTTATAAAGTGTTTGGAAGTGAGATTATTTAACAATAGATGTTAGTTTTATAAAAATATTGTTTTTATGGTGAGGAAATTCATTAACAATTAATTTTATATAGATTTTAAAACATGACCTCAAATTGTTTGTATAGTACATCAATATTTACATACATGTTGTAGGTACAAGACATTTGTACTGGATGAAAACAAATAGGTTAGGTTCCGTAATGTTTATGACTCTGTGGCTCATTGGCTCTGTGGTTGAAGATTAAACTTGAAGTAAACACGTATGTAAAAAGTAGATACAACAAAATTAAATAAATGAAAACAGTTTTAAACAGTGAAAATTTATGTGTTGTACTGAATATGTGTGTTGTAATAATGTTTTTAAGTGATGCTGATGCTGATAGTTGCAACAAACCTGGTATGTACCTACATATTTATTTGTATTGTAAACAATTTTAGGTTATGTTCTAAAATATTATTAAATTAATTGTACTCATTTCCTTTCCATAAAAACTATATTTTTATAAAATTAACATCCATTTCTAACTAATTTAACCTTTAAATACCCTAAAATCTTCCCACACGATTCTAAATAATTCCCAATAACTAGGTTAGATAAATGAAATATGTTATATAATAAAAAATAAAATAAAAACAATAAATTCACATTATAAAAATCTCAAACATGGGGAAATTGATTCTTGTATACGCGGCAACACTGAATGGCGTTTTGGGTTCATATTATTTTATGTTGAAATTTCGAAATTATACGATACTTACTGATGGTATGTGATCCCAGTGTTCTTCTTATTTTTTGTGGTATTATTTTTACACAGTTTCACTACGCACCCCGGCATTTTAGTTTGAATTATGCCCAAAATTTAATAAAACATTCGGCATGTACACATGACAGACAGCTTGCAGTGTGACTGGGTGGTGACTAGCTTCGGTACGCCAAATTTTGCGTATAATTTTTTTCGCGTTTGACAATTACGACTGCTTTGTCTTGTCGAGTGAAGCGAGACCAATTTTTAGTCTATGATTTTCTCTATATTTTCTTATTTTATTTTTTAATTAGCTACTAACCTGCAATAATAGTTTAGTTGTTTACACCGCCTTGGTTGGACACCGACAATGGAGTCGGTGTCCACCCCGGAACCCCCTGACCCTCCTCCTGAAGCCTTCCATGACGCCGTGGAACTTCCGTCCGTCTTGGGACAGTCCGGTCAGGAAAAACGCAAGCGTCCTTCCGACTCTAACATTTCCAATGAATCGGCCAAAAAATCGCATCCCCCATCAGACTCTAGACAAGATACATGGACTCACCCTAGTTTAGGCGAACCCCGCAAATACTCTGACACTGACGATGGCCCATTTATTGTACACGTACAACGCATTGAGAAGCACCCCAAAGCGGGCTATTCCATTAACCCGTTACACTTCGGCCAACTGCTTCTTAAATCCAAAATTGGAAAAATTGCGAAACACGGAATTAAGAATATTGGCAGGAACAGGATCTGTGTCGAGTTCGTCAACCCTGGTGACGCCAATGATTTTGTGAACAGTCCTGTTCTTGCCAGTGGCAACTTCAAATGTTTTATTCCCACGTTCAACGTTACTCGCATGGGGATAGTACGGGATGTCCCAACGGACTGGTCAATGGACAACCTAATCAATATGTCTGAAATCCCCCAGGGATGTGGCAAAATTTTAAAAGCTAGGCGGCTCTATAGGAAGATCCGTCAAAATGATGGAAGCGTAGACTGGGTTCCTTCCTCTACTGTGGTACTGACTTTTAGCGGACAAAACTTGCCTTCCTACATCTATTGCCTATATTCTTCTCTGTCAGTCGAGGTGTATCAATTGCCCTCTATTCAATGTTTCAACTGCTGTCGTTTTGGGCACATTAAAGACAAATGCCGTTCGAAACCTCGTTGCTTTAAGTGTGGCCAACCTCATCTCGGATCATCTTGCCAAATTCCATCAGATCAGCTTTTATGTCTTTTTTGTGAAGGTCGGCACTATGCCACAGATAAAAATTGTCCAGAGCACTCCCGGCAAAAAAACATTAAAATGAAAATGTCCCAAGATAACATCTCATACCTTGAAGCCGCCTCCATGTTTGCCCCTGTTCGCCGATCATACTCTGATATGGCCCGTGTGATGTCCTCTGCCACCCAATCACCGCCACAACACATATCATCTTTCCCCGCAGCCCCCTCCACACGCTCCCAGTCCCAGTCCTACTCTCCACCTACCCATTCCTCTCGTATGAGTTATAGAAAATCTACGATGTCCTCTCCTCGCTCCCACTTGCCTCTTGCCCGAGGCTATGATAGAGCCGCCCACAACGCTGTTATTGGGCAACGAGACCCTCCTCCTCCCTCAAACGGAGCTGCTCTCCGTGATGTCCCTGAAAATGATAACTTACTTGAAGGCATTTTGATCACACTGATCAGTATTCTTTCAAAGTTTAATGAATGTTCCTTACCGTCCAACGTTGCCTCCAAATTGAATACGCTCGTACAAATCGTCCAGCAAATTCCACCTAATCCAGTGGAACTGTCGCAGCCTTCGCCCTAAAAAACACGAAATTTTACAATTAATTAACTTGCATAGCCCTGTTGCCTTTGCCATCTCGGAGACATGGCTTGTCCCTGGCTCCTACTTTAGGATACCTGGATACGCCTGTCTGCGGGATGACAGGGGTGATGGTTATGCTGGTACAGCAATTTTAATTAAGTCTACTGCCACCTACTCTCAGATTCCTCTTCCCCCTCTCCCTGACTCCCTCAATGCAGTAGCAATCAAAATCCACAATTTAAATATATCTATTCTCTCCTTATATATCCCTAATCCTAATGTAGTCTCAATTGCTGATTTGGAGCTTTTATTTAATTCAATTTCTGGTTCCTTTCTCATCCTGGGTGATTTTAATTGCAATCACTTAATCTGGGGCAGTGCATCTTATGACGCCTTTGGGTGTAAACTCCTCGACCTTCTTGACGATCTAAACATCTCGATTCTCAATGACGGCTCTCCTACTAGGAGAACACCTCCTGGTGGTAACGTTAGTGCGGTGGACCTTTCCCTCTCCTCCCCCGACCTATCTTCTCGTATTTCGTGGAGGGTCTTAATAGATTCCCATGGTAGTGACCATATCCCTATTTTACTTACCATTCCGGAATCCTCCATTATCCCTACAAGGGATTTTTCGCCGTTACTTAAATATAACCTCAACCGAGCAGATTGGAACAGTTTCTCTCTCTACACGGATCGCAACACATCACTGATACCTCCCGCTGATAGTAACAACTTTTCAGAATGCCATGAACAATTCCAAATAGCGCTGGAAAGTGCAGCCAGTCTTAGCATCCCACTGAAAAAGTTGAGAACAAAAACTAAACTTTCTCCCCCCTGGTGGGACGCGGAATGCACAACCATGTACAATAAGCGCAAAGAGGCTGAATTGACGTTTTGTCTGTTCATGTCCATAGACAACTTTATTATGTTTAAAAGGATGGTTGCCATGTGCAAACGCCTTTTTAAGAAGAAGAAACGTATGAGTTGGATCAGATTCTGCCAAAATTTATCTCCTCGTACCCCATCCACCATTTTATGGAAATCCATCAAAAGGTTTCGTGGTTCCTTTTGCCCCCCCTCTCCTCCTTCTAATGATCCCTCTGAGTGGGTTTTTGCCTTCCTTGATAAAATCGCACCTGTTTTCGTTCCTAATTTGAATTTCCTTCCCTCTCCATACCCCTCTTCTATTGCCCCACATAAATTTAATAACCCATTCTCTTTAAATGAATTAACACGTGTTTTAAACCGTGTTATAGATTCCTCCCCTGGTCTCGATGGTTTTCCCTACTCCTTTTTGGTTAATTCTGGTATGAATACGAAATTATATTATCTTTCTTTAGTCAATAAATTTTTTGAACTTGGCGTTGTTCCAGAATCCTGGAAGAACCAAATCATCATTCCTTTATTGAAACCCGGTAAACCCTCGTCCGACCCCTCTTCCTACCGTCCCATCGCTTTATCCTCCACTTTGGTGAAAATACTTGAACACTTAATTAAGAACCGTCTCGAATGGTTCGTCGAAAATTCGTCTATCTTATCCTACACCCAATTCGGCTTCCGGAGAGATTTGAGCACCATGGATAGTCTTTCCATCCTTACCACTGATATCAGATTAGCCTTTTCAAAAAATGAAGTTCTTGTGGGTGTTTTCCTTGATATAAATTCGGCATATGATAGCGTCCTACTCCCCCTACTCAGGCAAAAATTGCTTCAGCTGAGTATCCCGGTGAGGTTGGCCCATTTTATATGCAACATGTTCATGGATCGAACCATCCAAATCCGCCTTAATGGCTCTCTTCTCCCCCCCCGACACGTCTGGAAGGGCTTACCACAAGGCTCTGTCCTCAGTCCTCTATTATATAACCTTTACACGTACGACCTAGATCAAGTAGTAAGCTCTTTTTGTAACATACTTCAATACGCTGATGATATAGTTCTGTATGTTGCAGCTACCTCAGTCCAAGAAGCCGAAGTCAGGCTCAACAGAGCTCTGTCATACTTAGAGGACTGGCTATCTGTTCACGGCCTATCATTATCTGTGCCGAAGTGCTGTGCTGTCGTATTTACTCGAAAGAGAATAATTCCGGAAATAAAGCTGATCTTTGCTGGCCAAGCTATCCCACCCAAAAATGTAGTTAAATTTTTAGGAGTATTTCTTGATTCTAAAATGTCTGGTGTTCCCCATTTAAACTATGTTCTCAAGAAATGCGAATCTAACACTAATGTTCTCCGCTGTTTGTCGGGTGTGTGGTGGGGTGCCCACCCCTACACCCAAAAACTGATTTATAACGCCATTATACGGAGTGTGCTTGACTACGGCACATTTATTCTAGAACCTTGTAGTAAAATGGCGCTATTAAAATTAGATAAACTCCAATTTAGATGTCTCAGGATAATATTGGGCGCCATGAAATCTTCCCCTACTAACGCTCTACAGATAGAAGCTCTTGATCCCCCTCTCTACCTCCGTAGAAATTTTCTATGCTCTAGATTTCTCTTAGGTGCCTTCCAAAACTCCTCCCATCCCCTATTGCCTAAATTAGAGTTTCTATCTGACACAATCCCTTCAAACTCGTACTGGCGAAATAAAGATCCTCCTCCCTTAATTGTTAACTTCCGCAAAATTCGCAATATACCAGACCCTATTTTCCAAACATCTCACCCTCTACTCTATTCCATTGATTATGATGCCCTCCTTTTCCGACCCGAAATACTCCTAGACTTTGGGATCTCTAAGAACTCTCCTTGTGCCAATACAAAGTTTAATCAAATCATAGCTTCGCAGTGGAGTGAGTGGCTCCCTGTTTATACTGATGCATCGAAATTGACGAGTGATGGTTGTGTAGGTGCTGCTGTTTGGATACCTAACCTTCAGGTGCTCCTAAGCTTTAAATGCCCCCCAATGTCCTCAGTCTTCACTGGTGAATCGGTAGCTATTTTGGAAGCTATCAATTTTGCTATCGTCAACTCTTTAAATAAGACTATCATTTTTTCAGACTCCTTAAGCTGCCTCCAGGCGGTACTCGGTAATCAGTATATGTCTGGTTCAAAATTCCCTCTAATCCTCAAAATTAAGGAGGCTCTGTATAGTTGTCAAAATCATAATTTAAACATTGTTCTTGCTTGGATTCCTAGTCATTGTGGCATCACAGGCAACGAGTCAGTTGATGTTTTCGCTAAAGACTCTATCCAAATTGGTAGTTGTGAACACTATTATATCACTGCTAATGATCTTCGTGCTCAGGCTCTGCCCGTTCTTAATAGGCACTGGCAGTCAATCTGGGAAATTTCCAGACTGGCTAAAGGTCGTTACTATAGCGACATTCAACCCACCATTCCCTCCAGACCCTGGTTCTATCGCTTCCGCTCAACTAACAAACGGACCGTTTCAATTATTTGCAGACTCCGGTTGGGACATTCATGTACTCCCCTCCACCTCCATAAAATTGGTGTACGAAGCAGCCCTATCTGTGACTGCGGTGTTGAGGAAGGTTCTACTGATCATGTATTTTTCAATTGTCCTTTACGCCCCGTGTCCCTGTATGATATTCTCCCTGCCAAAATCCCTCGTCCCATCAACATGAAGTCGCTCCTTTTGTATATGTGTAATTCCCCTTTTGTTCATATGTTATGTAAATATATAGATATGTATGACATTAAACTTTAATTAATAATAATACCGGTTATACAATCTTTCGTAATGTTTCATTATTGTATATAACTTTTATAATTTTTTTGTCTATTCGCTTTCGTGCTGTGGAAGTCACAAAACGCAGTCATAAAAGATTATAATTCTCTTTGGTCATAACGCGACAAGCGACATTAACTTGACACTGGCAGATAATGGCCATTTTAAAATGAGCCGCATTGCCATTTTAAACCTAAGAAGAAGAAGAATTATAGTGTGTTCAAAAAACTATTATATGTGCTTATTTAAAATTGTCTTATAATTAGTAATATAATGTAATTGTGAAAATAATTTATTAATATAAAAGTTACTCGCAATCCACGTAAAAATGTCTATTGAAATCGAATCCGCTGAGTGAGTATTTTTTGTCATTGTTTACAATTTCACTAGTCGTTTATTCCGTTTCAATTATTTAAATTGCGTACCTTCTTATCAAAAATAGGCTTCACAGTAATACGACAAGTGTATAAAACAGACATGAGCAGTGACTGAATAATAAACCTTTGGTTGGAGAAAATCATGTTGTTTATACGTTCATATTTGATAAATTTGTGAATAGTTTCATTCACAAGTGAGCGCAGCCACGGACTTGCATGAAATCAAATGAAAACATTATTTTATTATTGTTAAGGGGAACTTAAATAGTATTTAAGTTGGATTTAAGCATTTAATTTACTGAAAATTGATTGCAGTGTGATCCGGCTCATCCAACAGTACCTGAAGGAATCCAATCTCACTAGGACACTGCAAACATTACAGGTACATTCCTATTTTTCATCTCGTATTTAGCTCCAATCTAGGTTCCATATCAATTGTACAGTGATTTCTAAGTACTATAATGGACTCAAATAAAAAATCAACACACTATTAAAAGGTAATTTTTGTTAGAGTAAATACTCTTTGCTATAATGTGTACCTCTATGTACTAAATTTAAATATTTAAATAATAAGAAAATATTATAACTTGTCAAAAAAATGTATGTCTTTTTAATGTGTTGAAAATATAGAGAAGCTTAAATCATATTTCTTGTTTATTTTTATTAAATATAGGTATGCAATAATTCCACTGAAACCACACATCTTACTAGAGGTTATGGGCGTGTATGTGATAATTTGTGTACCTACATATGTATATAATATGATATAATTTGAAAACTCAAAATGAGTCAAGAAGCTTCTACAACCGTAAGTCCATCTTTTAGAAAATTAAACGGACGCGATAATTATGCAAATTGGGCATTTAATATGGAGATGTTGCTTATCGACTATGACTTATGGGATTGTGTCTTAACCCCTTTATCAATAGATGCAGACACAAAAATCAAACGTCGAGATGCTAAAGCTCGTTCCAAAATTTGTTTAAGTTGCAATGAGAACATATTTCCTTTAATTGCTAATGCCAAGACTGCTTATGAAACATGGCATAATTTGAAGAAGGCATATGCTGACAGTGGTCTAGTTCGAAAACTGGCTTTAATGAGAAAACTGCTCAGTATTCAATATAAAGAAAATATGGAAATGTATGTAAACGAAATAATGGCAACTAAGCAAGAGTTACAAAACATTAAATATGTAATTGATGACAATTTTCTAGCAATTATACTGCTTTGTGGATTACCCGTACGATTTGATCCACTTGTTATGGCACTTGAACACACCAATGCAGAGTTTACTTCAGAAGCTGTGATTACTGCATTATTAAAAGAAGATCATCGTGATTCTGCTAGATTAAATTCAAATGACGATTGTGTTGGTGATTCCGCCTTAGTGTCGTCAAATAATAATAATAGAGACTTTAAGAAATTAGTATGTAACTATTGTCATAAACGTGGTCACATTAAATCTGAATGCAGAATACTAAAAGCAAAGTATTCTAAAAATAAACCTAATTATAAAAGTAAAGAATCTGCTAATTCTTCTGAGGTAATTTTAACAGCTAAAGTTTGTAATAAGAATGTAGATAATTTTAGTAGTAATTTAGGTTTAGATCATGTCTTACTTGTAAAAAATGATGACTGGTATATTGATTCTGGTGCTACTAGGCACATGACAAACAGAAATGACTGGTTGGTAAATATTAAGCCTTTTGTAAGAAATGTTAAAGTTGCTAATAATGACACGATTATTTCAGAACAAATCGGCAATGTAAACTTACCGATTCCATCCTTCGATAAACAAATTAATGATGTTATTTACGTACCCAAGCTATCTACGAATTTGCTGTCTGTGAATTCTTTAGTAAACGAAGGTCATGTTATTCTATTTTCAAAAACTGGAGGGAAAATATTGGAAAGGGAATCATGCAAGGTATATGGAAAAGTACTAGCTACAGCGTCAAACGACAATGGTATGTACAAACTTAATATACCTACTGATATGGTCAACCTTTCTGATGATGACGTTAAGAATTCTGCAGTTTTATGGCATAAACGGCTTGGACATCTGAATTTTAGGTCGATGGAAGTTCTCAGATTGTATTTAGCTAATGGAATAAAATATTCCAAACCAGATGTATCATTGAAAGATACTTGCGTGTCTTGTATTAAGGGAAAGCTTTCAAAATTACCTTTTAAGCCTTCTCAATCTAGATCAACAGAGTTATTAAGTATTATTCATAGTGATGTATGTGGGCCTATGAATGTTAAATCTTTAGGAGGTGCGTCGTATTTTGTGACGTTCACTGATGATTTTTCTAGAAAAACTTTTACATATTGTATAAAAAAGAAGTCAGAGGTTAAATATAAGTTTACTGATTTTCTGAATTTAGTTGAACGACAAACAGGTAAAAAAATTAAAATTTTGCGTTCTGACAATGGAGGTGAATATGTAAATGCTGATCTGCAAAGAATATTAAAAGCTAATGGAATTAAGCATGAAACTACTGTACCTTACAATCCTCAGCAAAATGGTATAGCAGAAAGGGTAAATAGAACACTTCTTGAGAAAATGCGATCAATGTTAGAAGAATCTCATCTTCCGAAAACCTTTTGGGGCGAAGCGATAAATACAGCGACTTATCTTAAAAACCGATCGCCAACAAAAGCTTTAAGAGGAAAGACTCCTGAAGAAGCATGGACTGGTAAGAAAGTTAATCTATCAGGTCTTCGTGTATTTGGCTGTAATGTATATGTATATATACCCAAAGAACTTAGAAATAAATTAGATGCTAAAGTTAAACTTTGTATATTTGTGGGTTATTGTACAGAAACGAAAGGATATAGAGTTATAGATCCTAATAATCCAAAAATAATTTGCAAAGCTAGAGATATAAAATTCTGTGAAAGCGAATACTTTTATAAGTCAAAATCTTTGACGTCTCAAAATAATAATGTGGAAACATGTAATGATTTAGTACCAAACAATATTTTTAGAGAACCTGAAAGCAATGAAAGTTCTTACTCTCAAAATGAAGAAATTTCTAGGCATGGACATATTAATGATCATGAAAATTGTGATGACGAGTTCCATGACTCATTAGAAAATATTGTGTCTAATGGAAATGAAGAAGAAATTAATGAAGAAAGAAGATATCCAGTTAGAAACAGAAAACCAAAAATATGGCCTAATAATATACTTTTATATAAAGCTACCATATATGAAGAACCGTCTACATACAAAGAAGCTGTAAATAGCATTAGTAAAATTAAATGGCTAGAGGCTCTTCAAAAAGAATATAATTCTCTTATCAATCATAAAACATGGATTCTTGTAGACAGACCTGAAACAGGCAATATAGTGAAAAGTAAATGGGTTTTTAAAGTTAAGAAAAACGCGGATGGAGAAATTACTAAACACAAAGCTAGACTTGTAGCAAAGGGTTTCACTCAAACTTATGGAGTGGATTATGATGAAACTTTTGCTCCTGTTACAAGACTATCTACTATTAGAATTTTATTTGCTTTTGCTGCTCAGTGGAATCTCAGTTTGGATCACATGGATGTTGAAACTGCATTCCTGTATGGAAATTTAAATGAAAAGATTTATATGGAACAACCACAAGGTTTTATAAAAAATTGCGACAAGGAGAAGGTATGTTTATTAAAGAAAGCTATATATGGTTTAAAACAAGCACCTAGACAGTGGAATATAAAAGCCAATGAGGTAATGCAACAACTTCAATTTAAAAGATCAGAAAATGATCACTGTCTGTATTATAAATCAGTTAATAATAGCTTTGTGATTGTCGCAATCTTCGTTGACGATTTATGCATACTTAGTAATGATAATAATTTAAAAAATAAATTTAAAGAAGACATTAAGAAATTCTTCTGTATTAAAGATTTGGGTCGATTAACTCATTTTTTGGGGATGAAAGTAACACAGAAGGATTATTGTGTGTCTGTCGAACAAACAGAATATATAAATAAATTAATACAAGATTTTGGCATGGTTGATGCTAAGCCATGCAGTACTCCGGCTGAAACTGGTTTACGTCTGATTTATCCCACTCTCAATGAGAAGAAGGAAGCTGAAAAATTGCCTTACCAACAGCTCATAGGATCCTTAATGTACTTAGCAATTGTTAGTAGGCCAGATATTGCTCATGCAGTCAGTGTATTGAGTCAATTTAATAACAACTATGGAAGTATACACTTCACAGCTGCAAAAAGGGTACTTAAATATTTAAAAGGTACAAAACATCATAAATTGATATTTAAAAAGAAGTCAGATTTTGCTCTCGTTGGTTATGCTGATGCTGATTATGGAGGCTGTATAATCGACAGAAGATCTTACACTGGATATGTTTTTTATCTAAATGGGCCAGTGTCTTGGGAATCAAGAAAGCAACGCACTATCGCTCTCTCGACAACTGAAGCTGAATATATGGCCTTAAGTAATTCCTGTAAGGAAGTAATATATCTCGATAACTTACTTAAGGAAGTTTTTAATTTAAAAGTTAGGCCAATAATATTTAACGACAACCAAGGAGCACAAATGCTTGTCAAAAATAATGTCTATCATTGCAGAACAAAACATATAGATATCAGGCATCATTTTATTAGGGATATAGTTTGCAAAGAAATTGTTAATATTAGGTATATCTCTACAGATAAAATGATAGCAGATATTTTAACAAAATTTTTATGTAAGAATAGACATTTACTGTTGACCAAGAATTTATGTATAGTAGGTCAATAATATTTTTTTTTTTTATGTTGTTGTTATTTAAGGTTTTATTTAAGTTCTTGTTATTTTAACGAGATACACATTAAGGGGGAATGTTAGAGTAAATACTCTTTGCTATAATGTGTACCTCTATGTACTAAATTTAAATATTTAAATAATAAGAAAATATTATAACTTGTCAAAAAAATGTATGTCTTTTTAATGTGTTGAAAATATAGAGAAGCTTAAATCATATTTCTTGTTTATTTTTATTAAATATAGGTATGCAATAATTCCACTGAAACCACACATCTTACTAGAATTTTTTTGTATATTTCAGTTTGCCAATATTCACAACTGCAAATAGAAAACATACAAGAATTTTGTGTATTTCTTTTTCTTTATTAACTTTTATTTAAATTGCATAAATTGTATGCAGGAGGAGACGGGCGTGTCGCTGAACACGGTGGAGAGCGTGGACGGGTTCTGCGCGGACATAAACAACGGCCACTGGGACACAGTGCTGAAGGCGACGGCGTCGCTCAAGCTGCCGGACGGGAAGCTGATGGAGCTGTACGAGCAGGTGGTGCTGGAGCTGATCGAGCTGCGCGAGCTGGGCGCGGCGCGCTCGCTGCTGCGCCAGTCGCACCCGTGCCTGCTGATGAAGCGGCACGAGACGGACCGCTACGTGCACCTGGAGAGCCTGCTGGCGCGCTCGTACTTCGACCCGCGCGAGGCGTACGGCAGCGGCGGCGGCAAGGAGCGCCGGCGCGCCGCCGTGGCCGCCGCGCTCGCCGGCGAGGTGTCCGTGGTGCCCAGCTCGCGCCTGCTCGCGCTGCTCGGCCAGGCGCTCAAGTGGCAGCAGCACCAGGGCCTGCTGCCGCCCGGCACCACCATCGACCTGTTCCGCGGCAAGGCGGCCATCCGCGACGAGGAGGACGACCGCTGCCCCGCGCAGCTCTCCAAGACGATCCGCTTCGGGCGCAAGGCGCACGTGGAGTGCGCGCGCTTCTCGCCCGACGGCCAGTACCTGGTGACGGGCTCGGTGGACGGGCTGGTGGAGGTGTGGAACTTCACCACGGGCAAGGTGCGCAAGGACCTGCGCTACCAGGCGCACGAGGAGTACATGAGCATGGAGGAGGCGGTGCTGTCGCTGGCGTTCGGGCGCGACAGCGACACGCTGGCGGCGGGCGCCAACGACGGCGCCGTCAAGGTGTGGAAGGTGTCCACGGGGCAGGTGCAGCGCAAGCTGGAGCGCGCGCACGCGAAGGGCGTCACGTGCCTGCAGTTCAGCCGCGACAACGCGCAGCTGCTGTCGGCGTCGTTCGACCGCACGGTGCGCATCCACGGGCTCAAGTCGGGCAAGCTGCTCAAGGAGTTCCGCGGCCACGCGTCCTTCGTCAACGAGGCCGTGTTCACGCCCGACGGCCACGGCGTGCTGAGCGGCTCGTCGGACGGCACGGTGCGCCTGTGGGCGCTGCGCTCGGGCGAGTGCGTCGCCACGCTCAAGCCGCTGGGCGCGGGCGAGCCGCCCGTCAACTCGCTGCTGCTGGTGCCCAAGCAGCCGGAGCACTTCGTGGTGTGCAACCGCACCAACACGGTGGCCATCATGAACATGGCGGGCCAGATCGTGCGCTCCTTCTCGAGCGGGCGGCGGGCGGAGGAGGGCGGCGCGCTCACGTGCGCGGCGCTGGGCGCTCGCGGGCGGCTCGTGTTCGCGGCGGGCGAGGACCGCGTGCTGTACGCCTTCTGCACGGCCACGGGCAAGCTCGAGCGCACCATCACCGTCCACGAGCAGGCCGTCATCGGCATCGCGCACCATCCGCACCAGAACCTGCTCGCCACCTACAGCGAGGACGGCCTGCTCAAGCTCTGGAAGCCCTAACACCTTTTCTCCTAATAAATTACTTTTAGAGAAGGGATGGCTTTCACTTCAACTAATTATACCTGTTCCTCCACAAAAATGAAACACACTATTTATTCAACTGATTTTGCCACTCTGTAGTGTAAGGGACACTCATAGAAACGTAAGAGTTTATGAATACACCGGTTGTTTCACTCTGGTCTTCTTCTCCAAGGGCAAATCCAAGGTGTAGTAGCTCATATCATATTATATTATTTCTTCTGTCACATTTGTGAAAAAGGATACATTGTCCACAAATAAAAGAGATGATAAGTCACATAATGTCTATTTATTAAATTAAAACATCTAAATGATAACAGGCGTGTTTAGTAAGAAACCGGATGCCGTCAAGAGTTCAATATTTGGGTGCAGGAGACTCCTCCTTTGAGTAGTCTCTGATGGGCGAGTAGAACTGCAAACGAAAACATTTTATTATTATACAATAGTTAGCTTTCTGGTGCATATAAAGACACATTACAACAAACAATATTAGGTCATCTATTTTTTATTAGTGTTACAAAAATTTCTACAGTGAAAATATTTTGGAGCCTTATTCTCATTCTGCAGAAATTTTTAGCTTAAATACCAATCATTATGTACGTTTATGGAAGGTTTATGGCCAATTGCATTTCTTTTGATAACTTACGAACTAAAAACCTCACAATAACAATGTTCTGATTGTTATTTTTGTGAGGCCTTATTTAATTTGATGGTATACCGAACTACCGGGGGATACATAATAGGCTCCACTCTGCCACACATACATATTTTTACAAATAGGCTAAAAAACCTTTACTACACATAATAATATAACAATGCTAGATGCTGTCCATGGATCAATCACCACGAGAGAGTAGCTGGCAAAGATGGATGTTCTTTAACCATCTAACAATTTATCTATACTAATATCATAAAGAGAAAAGATTTGTGTTTACAAATATGTAATGAATAAACTCAAAAACAATCTTAAACCTATAGAAAGCTACATTATCAGCTAGTAATAGATAAAGTGTGTGTGTTGGACAAATAGTAAGGGACTCACTTTGTACTGCTTTGCCCTGTACTCCTCCCAGGGCTCGGGGTTGGTGCGCTTGTTCCAGGAGACATCGGGGGAGCGAGTGGCCAGTCGGAGCAGGTAGAACACTGCGCCTCCGCAACCCAGAGCCGTGCAAACGTACAGCGGAATCAACTGCCCACATATATTTCATTACTATTACCATGAACATATCCCTCTCGATACAGAAGCTTTAGCTTATCTTTTATCTTGACAAACAGACAAAGCTAAGTATATGCTAATATATAATAAGTAAATGAGATATTTTCCTTGATTTTACTATGATTATTAAAGTTACCAACACAAGCGTGTGATGTGAGACAAAATTATTTCTACGTTGGTTGAAATGTAAAAATATGTACGTCAAAGGAAAATATTGACAAGACTACAATATTGAAAAGGTATCAGCTGGTATCAGAATATAAATTAAGAAAAAAATATTTTGTAGGAATACGTACGTACTACAAAACACACATAATGAAAATTAAAACGGACTTATTTATTTTCCAAATGAGTGCGAAAATATTTTTGACAAGTGATAAATAGTTATGTAAGAATAGTGAGACATTTTTAATCGATAGGTGTGCAAGTACTTACAGCTTTGTGCTTTTTTAAACTTTGAAGACTGAGTCCCTGCATTTTATTTGTTTTACTTCTACAGTGACACCGATAACTAAGCCTTAAAACTTTGTTTTTAATAAGAATGCAAAATTATGTACAGAAGTCGCATTAACCACTTGTCTTTTCTTTTCTTCAGCCACGGGCAGGCGGAGGGCGAGGGAGGGAAACGTCAGACCACAGTAGCTACTGACCTGGGAGCACAGAGTAACCTAATATCTTATACTCTGTGTTCAAAATTAAAACATTAATTTTAGAAGGTATGTGAATGTGATGACTGTGTAATGCTTCGATTACATTATCCGATTTCTTACAGTCCAATCTAGGAAATCGGATAGTGTGATCGCAGTTAGAAACAGATCGGATTCGATCTGATCCTACAATTTGATTTCTAAACACTACGATTTAGAAATCAAATTGAAACGTCGAGCTCTCTACCAAGGTCTCTAAATTGAATAGTGTAATAGACGCTTAAATCTAGTGATGTGACACCTATAAGAGATTCGTTACCCGTGTTACTACCAATCTTATTGAAACACAGTTAACGAATCTTTAAAAATAGCTTTTTTAGCTTATTCACTTTATGGCGTTGCGGCCCATTCATTTTGAAAAACACCACTCACTTGTGTACTGTGCGAAATACTCAAAAGGCGAAAACGATTTTTGGGCAGTAGTGAGTAGCTTAGCTACTAAAGTAGTCTGTACACAAACTAATCAGTCAAGTGACGTATTGTCAGCCTGGCTCCTCGGGTGATTCAATCGATAGTATTCTGTTTGTGCCATCTGTGAATTTGTGGTTCTGTGGCGAAGGCGATATTGACATGGTGAAACTGAATTGGTGACAAACAACAAATAATGAAATAATTTTATTGTAAATCGTTTTAATTTAATGAATTGGTGCTATTTAAAGTAAACCGTTATAAATATACGTTAAGTGTAAACGAAGCCCCTTGAAATAAACGTGATGAGTTTTTTATTGTGAGTATTTCACTATTAATTCAATATGGATTTGGCTATTTATATCTTTAAATAGATATGTATTCATTTTGTTAACACTTTGTTTTCTGTAAGAGGAAATGTTATTTTATATTATTTATTGGAGTAATACTTGAACAAATTAGATAAGTGTAATCGGTGTTACACGTTTTCCTTGTTGTTTTCGATTTTTTTTTAATTTAATATGGTATTACGCACTTTTGAAATAATAATGCTGGTGATTTCAGTGGAAGTAGGTCGAATAAGACCTTCAAACCCAAGAAAAACATACCGGAGGGCACTCATCAGTATGACCTGATGAGGCACGCGGCTGCGACCCTCGGATCGGGCAATTTGAGACTGGCAGTCATGTTACCGGAAGGAGAAGACCAAAACGAGTGGGTCGCCGTCAACAGTTAGTATCCGATCCGACCGAGGTCTTCAACGACACAGTATCTGAACGGCATCATCCAATAGCGTTTCACTATTTGTTGCAGCCGTGGACTTCTTCAATCAGATCAACATGTTGTACGGGACAATAACGGAGTTCTGTACGGAGGAATCGTGCGCGGTGATGTCTGCGGGGCCCAAGTACGAGTACCACTGGGCGGACGGACACACGGTCAAGAAGCCCATCAAGTGCTCCGCACCCAAATACATCGATTACCTGATGACTTGGGCCCAGGATCAACTGGATGATGAAACACTCTTCCCTTCTAAAATAGGTGCTTATTTGTTATTTATACCACTTAACAATGCTTCTTCTTTCTGCTGAAAGGCCGCAGAGTAATTTCCCCCTTAGTGGGAAATATTAGGAAAGCTTGAAAATAATGAAGTTTCAGCTACTATATGATTGAAAATTTCATTTAATTCAAATGATTTATGCGAGACTTACATTTTAGTACCTGGGTATAGAATATAAATTAATATTTGTTCAGTAAAAAGGAATAATAATAATAATAGTTCTTTTTGGGTTTAATTTAATTGTTAAATATAGGTTGAAAAAAGACAGTGCCCAAAAAAATCACCCAATAGAAATGAATCGGTACATATTGCATTTTGTATGAAAATTTAAATTGTAGTCATATGTATGTTTAGTATAAAAATATATGGTTTTAAATTTTCAGTAGACTATCCCACACTCACTCCACCGTGTAGTTATTTGTAGACGTTCTGTAAATGGTCAACTTTAGGTCTTCTCATTAGCTCACAAGCGTCCACTGTCTTACCTAGTTGAGTTCAATTAGGTTTATACCTTGGAATCCAGTTTCAATTATTTATTTATGGCTTTTACTTAAAGTTTACCTATTAAAAATTGTCTCTGGTTTTGCTTTCCTTTTACTAGCTTCAATATATTCGCACGCGTTTTTTGAAAATTCCGCAGGAACTTGAAATTGTATCCTGTGTGCCTAATTTCATCCAAATCCCGTTAGCCATTTTTGCGTGTTTGAGTATAAAAACTTTCGCATTTATATTATTATATACACAAACCTTCCTTGTTTAGCTCTTTCCATTTTTGAAAATTGTGTCAAAATAATAAATGAAATGAAATGAAATGTGTAGGTAACCAATGGACCAAGTTTATTATTAGTACAATATGAACTAAGGGATATAACTGTTTGCAGGCGTGCCTTTTCCGAAGAACTTCCTGTCGATGGCGAAGACGATCCTGAAGCGGCTGTTCCGCGTGTACGCGCACATCTACCACCAGCACTTCCCGGAGGTGGTGCAGCTGGGCGAGGAGGCTCATCTCAACACCTCCTTCAAGCACTTCATCTTCTTCGTGCAGGAGTTCAACCTGATCGAGCGACGCGAACTGGCGCCGCTGCAGGAGCTCATCGACAAGCTCACGGCCAAGGAGGGCCGATAGGTCACGCGCCGGAGACGGGCGGCGGCGGCGGCGGCGGCGCCAGGAAGGCCGGTGGCGGCGCGGCCCACGGCGGCGGGTTGAAGGGCGCGCGCCACACCGGGTTGAAGGGCGCCGCGGGCGGCGGCGGCGGCAGCTTGTCGGGCGGTGGTGGCGGCGGGAAGGCGCCGGGCGGCGGCGGCTGTGCGCCGAGCCAGGGCGCGGGCGGCGCGGCTGGCGGCGGCGGCGGCGCGGCGAGCGCGCGTTGCGCGTGTGGCACGGCGCCGTAGCGCGGCGCCCGGTGCGCGAAGTGCGCGTGGGCGTGAGGCGCGTGCGGCGGCGCCTCGCCCAGCTCGGCCATGAGCGAGAGGTACTCCTCGTCGATCTTGGTGGGCTGCGGCGGCGCCTGGCCGGGTCGCTTGGCGCGGCAGTCGCGCGCGATGTGGCCCGCGCCGCCGCACGAGGAGCACACGATGCTGCCGGTGACGTTGGGCTTGTCGGGGCAGAGCCACGTCTTGTGGTCGGTGGCGGAGCAGTTGGCGCAACGCGGGCCGTCGTTCTCGCGCAGCGTCCCGTTGAGCTGCGCCAGCTCGCGCAGCTGCATGCGGCGCAGGTCGTTCTGGCCCTCGGGCACCTCGACGCCCTGGCGGATCACCTCCTTGATCTTCTCGACGGCCTTCTTGACGCACTCGGCGTTGGTGGCGGTGATGTAGGCGTGCAGCGGCTCGTCCTCGCCGGGCAGCGGCTGGCCGTCCTTGCGGCCCACCTTGCCCTCCTTGACGGAGCCCTTGCCGCGGATGATGATCTTGGCGCCCGTCTCCTTCTCCATGGCCTTGAGCGTGTTGCCGCGCGGGCCGATGAGCAGGCCGACGAAGTTGATGTCGGGGTGCTCCTCCTGCGGGATCATGACCTTGTCGTGGACGCGCACGACGGGCGGCTTGTAGTCCGGAGGGGGCTTGAAGTCGGGGTTGATGAGGTGCATCCGCTGCACGAGGCGATGGCGCTCCTCCTCGAGCTTGCGCCTCGTGCGGTACTCGCGCGTGTTCAGCCGCTTCCCGTCCGTCGAGTAGATCGGCTCCGGCGACGGGGACCTGTCGTCGATCTCTCCTTGTACATACTTATCGATAGCTATTTATTTCTATTATAATTATAATCATTTTTACTCGAGTGAATGCCGTGTTTCTCTAATATCCCTTCCCTTCCCTACCCTAGTGCCTTAGTGCCCTAGTGATCAGTGGCATAATGTACAAGAGGTCTACGAATGACAATCTGTTTTCTATGTCTACAAATTTTACTCATATACATACTATCAAATAAATTTATATACCATTAGAACGCGAGACAACTTATCGAACTGCTTGGTTGTTATTAAACTATTAAGCTTGCACAGACTATATCACTTACAACTGCATCAGATAATACGGGGATAATCGAGGATATCAATAGACAAAAGAAAAAATTATTAAACTAACATCATTCGTTTTGCTTTTTGTACATTATGCTACTGAAGGTTTGCAACCAAGTCAATAAATTATCCTACAAATTAATATTTATCTGTAAAAGTACAAAAGTTTATTAACCAAAGACAATCCGTCTGTAAATAAATATATATTAGAAAGAATGTTCATAAAATTAAATTATATTATTTATGATGAAGATAATAAATATTGGAGATAATGTGATTGAAATATTGTTTTGGGCTCATACACATTCAATGTAAAAAGTATCCGGAATGTTGAGATATAACTTATTTATGATATTATTTTATTTCATTCAAAGTAGGCCCTGTCGTTTGCATATCAGCCTGACTTATGTTTTTCCCAGATTTAATTTTAATCAGGTTAGTGTAGTGCTAAGACTGATAAAGATCGGTCTTAGCACAATTTCATCAAATAGAACATCAATCTTGCTCTTTCAATTTCATGGGCGGAACAGCTCCAGTTCTACCAGAACGTATTAACAATACAACCACTTCCTATACTCTGCACTGATTTCATTTATCGTTAAGCCATGATGCAATTTGTCTTAGACACCATTCTGTCTCTTCTAAGATCCACACTGAGATGTGAATGCAAAGGACGTTGCTGCTTAGTATTATTTCAAGTGAAAGTGAAAGAAGGCGGTTCCGGATACTTTTTAGAGAGCGGTACGAGGGTGTGTCGCAGAGCGTCCGGCTAGTCAGGCTGAAAGTTAATAGTTTAATTAGCAAAGGTGTCACCTGCGAACATCAAGAATACCGCAATTAATTAGTGGCAAGTGGAGCGAACCTCTCGTCGACGTTGGCCGGGATGCCGAGGTCGCCGGAGCGCAGCTTGCGGCTCACCTCCTCGATCTGCAGCTGCACTGCAAGGGAACCGGTTAGCCAGCGCGGCCACAACAACGCATTAGAATATTGAGCGGGGCCGCGGGAGGGGTGGGGGGCTCGCGGGATACTCACGCAGGTATTGCTCCTCCTGGTCGCGCGTCAGCGTCGACGGCAGCACGGTGGGCAGGCCCGGGATGAAGGTCTTATCGTGCTCCGAGCCCGTCCAGCGCGTGCGGCGCCGGCGCGCGCGCCTCTCGGCCGCCGTCTCGCCGGGCGGGCCCTGGCCGTCGTCCTCCTCCTCGTGCGCCTCGTGGTGCTCCTCGTGGTGGTCGTGGTGCTCGTGGTGGTCGTGGTGCTTGTCGCGGTAGCGCGACTCAGTGCGCGCCTGCAGCTGCTCCAGCTTCTGCTGCACCGAGGTGGGCGGCGGGATGGCGGTGGCCGCGGAGAGCGCGGCCGCGGCGGCGGCGGCCGGCTGCACCGGCGCCGTCATGCGCCGCGACGCCACGAACGTCTGAGACGCACCAAGTCATTTTACCACATTACGTCCACATAGATTCACACTCTGCGAAAGGCTGAGGACAGGGTAGAGTGGAAACAGCTGGTGGTCGATGCCACCAAGGCAATTCAGAGCGGGCACAACCTTTTCTTTTTTAATGCCAACTACTCATAATTATGATGATTTTCTACTGGCTGGTTGTCTAATGGCATTTGTCATTCAGTAGCATAATGTACAAAAAGGTCAATTTTCCACACTGCCATTACAGGTGAAAAACTTTTTCTTTTCTTCTTTCTTTCTGCCGCAGAATAATTTCCCACAAAGGCTAAAAGCTAATTTGCTTGAAGCTTTTTATAAAAAATACAACAATTTATTATGGAAGCTTGAAAATATTGAATATGCAATTGAAAATTGGAAATTTACTGCCATTATTATTTTACTAAACAAATATTATAACATGTATGAAGTTTCTTTTTGAGTCAAAGTTTTATAGTAATATTTGAATAAAAATAATGCAATACTCATTATTATTTATTTCAACAAATAGATAATCTTTATAAGTTATCAATTAACATTTAGATTTGCAACTAGTTTGCCCGATCTGGCCCACTGTGACAATAACAGATAACTGATTGAATTGGAACGCAAGGCTCTTCACCCTGACTCCGATCTGCTTTGTGACATTGAACCATTCATTTACTTCAAGATTGTATGGAAGATGGTGACAAAAAAGCAAAATGAGTAGTTATCGATAAGACAAGTATTTCAATCTGTCCCCAAAGAGAGAGAACGGATTAGATGGTGTGAGTAAAACCTGTGCCACTGCAGCGG
This sequence comes from Synanthedon tipuliformis, assembly GCA_947623395.1. Taxonomy (NCBI): domain Eukaryota; kingdom Metazoa; phylum Arthropoda; class Insecta; order Lepidoptera; family Sesiidae; genus Synanthedon; species Synanthedon tipuliformis. The sequence continues at coordinate 11,197,159 of OX392417.1, read as the reverse complement.
CAGCTAAGATGGCGGCCTGCGTGGCGGGGTTGACGATGGTGCTGGTGGTGACGGCGCGCGCCGTCGCCTTCGTCGTAGTCCCCACCATCTGATCCAACAGGGCGATCGTGCCATCTCTAAACAAATCAATTTCACCAGTCAAATTCAAACTTCATCTCTCACCAACATTATTTATGCACATAACAAACATGTACCTGTCTTTGGACTTCCTGCCGCGACTTCTACTGCGCGAACGGCTTCGCCGCTTGTCCTTGTGTCTATCTCGACTGCGACTGCGGTCCCTGGCCTTGTCTCTGAAGAGGAGATAACGATGAAAATAAAATTCAAACTATATCAATCCCCGTTAACGTTGGATACGTACCTCTTGGACCGATGTCGGTCTCTATCGCGGTCTCTGCCCCGGTCCCTATCCCGGTCTCGCTCCTTCTCCCTGTCGCGATCCCTTGGTTTATCGCGCTCGCGTTCCTTGTGCCGATCGCGTTCTCGGGATCGCGAACGGCTCCTATGACGGGAACTCATATTTTCCGAAACAAAATACTACAAGACAACCGCATAAACACTGTCAAATTTGTGGTTAAAATTTGTCTCTGAACCGCTGCATTACTTATGTAAATAGACAGTATTAAGAAACCAAAGCGTACACGTATTTCAATCTAATATCCACAAACTACAATTTATAATTGTATAATATCAATCACATCACAAAATTAGACAAATGCATTTGCAACGCTGATTCTAGTCACAGATTATTTATAGTGTGTAGTATTCTGTACTATACACAAACCAAAGAGTATAATAAACACAAACTAAATAGTAGAGTAGATAGGCAGCCAATACACGGTCAATCTAGATCTTGATCCGAGCAAGGTTTCGGATCGCAATAGATTGATAAGATTGATTAGACATAAATGGTCTCAAAGGTCCCAGAGACGTAGATTTTGGTTTGAGTCAAACAAATTCGATCGTTTACGCGGTTGGTTTGACAGGCATTTACGTGTTTGAAGCTCGTCTGATGGAAATTTATATTTAGGTTTTGTTTGTAGCGGAAGTGCCCAGTGTTGCCAATTTAGCATTTTACATATATTATACTCTAGCGAGAGGGCTATACAGTCACCGCGTGGTCACCGCTGACACATCGCTGTTGTCGTCCGACTCCCATGGCGTTGCGACCGCTGACTGACGTAAACTGGACGTAAACCGACAATATTTCACATTACACCATACACGCTCAATCTGGATCGCGATCATTGATTTCAAAAAATCTAGATATTTTGATCCGATGTCGATATCCATCAATCCTACACATTACACAGTCAATCTGGATCAAGATCACTGATCTCGATTTAGATTGACCGTGTATTGGCTGCATAAATAAATATGCCATAATAAATTGAAAAATAAATGCGTTATTACTCTAAGCCAAGGAACATATCAATACGTTAGTATCTACTATTTAGCTCGTACATATCACATTGCTGAAGAAACTACAGAATATTTATTCTCTAGATTTTGTTTGTGGTTTGTGCGCTGCTTGCAAGTTTGATTCTAACAGATAACAGACTATAAAAGTTGGCAAGTTGGCATGGAGCCCCAAGTATCTGCTATTTAGTTTGTGGTGGAGCCTTCGAGCCCATGGAGGCATGGACTGAACATACGTTGACTGAGGTTAATAGTATCTACAATTTATTAGTTTGTAAGTGGACTGAACGAAAGTTGAGAACACAGAACACTATATACCTACCCACAAGTTGTGAAGATTTTCGTAGTAAATTACATAGAGTAAATTATAGGTAAACTGCTTCCTTCTTAGTAGAGACTACAAACTAAATAGTAGATACTGATAGAGACTGAGCTCCTTACAACCGCCAATATTTGAAGAATATTACGGTGATCTTTCCCTAGGACGTAATGCACCAAACTCGACGTAAAGGGCATAGAAAGTGTAAAAAATTTCATCGCAGAATAATACCGTTTTTTTAGACTCGACTCGGTAGAACTTGGTTTATTTTTTTTTATGTTAAGGTCAACAGACAGGCTGACGACCCACTTGATGGTAGGTGGCTATTGGCCTATAACACAAGCAATATCACATGTGCTGCAAATGGAAAGCCGACTACAGTACAGAATGGGCTCTGGTTACTTATTCACTGGAACAACAGCACATAATGCTGTTATTTCAAGGTCATCTGTGAGGGGGTGTGTCAAATAGAGAAATATTTATCTATACTAATATTATAAAGAGGTATTATTTGTTCGTAGTAAAGAGGTGAAGTTGTACAATTACAACTTTTGAAACTAATCCGATCTAAAAAAAAATTTCATTTAGATGATTTAGAATAGAATTTTGAGGATGGACAGGCTAAATATCTAAAAATAATGATTCAACACTTGAAAGTATATTGCTTTACATATTTTGCCTATTATCAATGCGGACGAAGTCACGGCGATCAGCTAGTCATGGATAGGTATGCTTAGTATGTACTGAATATAGGGAAAATTTGTTTTTAGAAACCAAGCCTTAAATTCTGTAAATTAAGAAAATAGGAATCCAACCCGGTTAAACCTTTGTAAAAAAATTCTATAATTATACCAATTTATTTATAATTTAAAAATGGAATATAAACCATGGCTAGCAGAATAAGAATAGATGTTGTTTTCAGTCGATCATTTTAATCTGGTTTATTTATTATATTTATACAGGGCCCAATAGCAAAATTTATTCATTGTACACCTATCGACTACTAATAAAAATAATTGCAATTTTCTTAAAGATTTAACTGAACTCGTAATGGGGTAGATCAATAAAAAACCACTGCACACATTTTTTCTATCAATTATATTATTTAAAAAAAGAACAAGATACATTTCTTACAACTTTCAACAGTTCAATCATACACAATTTTACAATTTCAAACAATGTTTATTTTATCATTACTCTATTACAAAATTTAATGTTAAAATTAACAATTAGGCGAAATATAAGTAAGTTGAAAAATAAATGTTGAGCGAGTCTCTCTAAATCAAACTGTTTAAAACTGTAACACAAATAGTACATATTATTCACCGAACGGCAATGAACATCATACGAGTAATAATAGTCAGGTTAACAATTGGGTGAAAATTTAAACTTAAACCTATTACAATATGATATTGAAATATTCTTAACACTAGCTATAACTAACATTACTTAAGCTATAAGAATAGTCCAGACATTAGAAACAAACCCATCACTGCGTGACCGAGTCGTCTAGTCAAATGCGATACAAGTTAAAGTGAGACATTAATTAAACGGGTGCTCCGGGACCTCCCTTCTTGCCGATGAGGGACTTGTGTATGTGAGGGATGACTCCTCCTCCGGCGATGGTGGCCTTGATGAGGCTGTCCAGCTCCTCGTCTCCTCGGATGGCCAGCTGCAAGTGCCGGGGGGTGATGCGTTTCACTTTCAGATCCTTGGACGCGTTGCCGGCCAACTCCAGCACCTGCACCGTTCAGATTTGTCAGCACACACTTTGACCACTTTCCCGCCAAAACAACATTCGACCTATATCCTTAGTGAATAAAGCACTTTACTGTTTTTTAAATGAGCACACAAATGAACGAAATGGAAATAAACACTTTAAAAGTATCGATTAATATAAATAGTGGATGATTTGTTTAAAAAACACAACAAACGCAGTCGCCATGTTGACAAAGCGTCGCGTTAGCTCACCTCGGCTGTGAGGTATTCCAAAATAGCGGCCGAGTAAACGGCCGCCGTCGCTCCGACGCGACCGTGGCTTGTTGTTCTGTTTTTCAGATGCCTATGGATTCTTCCCACTGGAAACTGTAACACGTTTATTGATATTTATATTCTATTGATTGACTGCTACGCGAAGTGCCGCCAATGGCGGCCATACTGGAGGTCATAAGTAATATTTAATTTCTACAAATATTGATAGACAACGATATAGCCACTTTCGTACACACCAAAATTCATATTTTAAATTATAACGACCTATATACACACCTGAAGACCCGCCCTCGCCGATCTAGACACCGCTTTCGCCTTGGCTTTGCCCGAGTCTTTACCAGCTTTACCACCAGCCTAAAAATTATGAAAAATCTCATTATTTTTCGTCGTACGAAGTTGAAACTTCGCCAGAAGGTAGATAACATTGCACTCCACCGAAACACACAATAAATTCACGGTTACACTCATTAATTTCCACGTAATCTTGCAAAACTCACCATTTTCAAACGTGTAACGCACTAACACCACAACGGAACAACCAACACAGGAAAGGCGCCAAATCGACTATAATCGAATACAAAGATGGCAGCGCTATCACAGCTACAATCAGTGCAGCCAACCGTCTGTAGCGGAAGTGGCGTCTGTCAATTGACCAATAGAGACGCTTCTCTCGTCCGAATTGACCCTACAGTGCTGCCACCACTCTGTTCGAGCTTTAAACTTACGTTGCGTTCCGATTTAAGCAAAGCTACATTTTCGATTTTACTTTGTTAAAAAATACGGAGCATTTATTTAGGCTTTTAATTTCCTAATTTATCGTTAACAGAAAAAATAGTGTGAACATATAAATAATATAATGAACCAAAATAAAATGTCGTTACTAGACTTAATGTTTGTTGTAGTCAGTCTGCAGGTACAGACATCAATTTTGTACTGTTAAATAAAAACTCTTTTTAAGCTTACAATTTATTTACAATTATTATTAAGACAACCTCTTCATACATCAATAACAAAGTCTTCCTTTGCTCTAGCGGAAGGAATGAGACTTTCATTGAACTCCAATGAATTGTTACCAGTAGTCGCTACAGCCCCCGAAAGTAATAAAGCTATAGCACCTTCTAATTCACATATCTTCATGCAAACTTTTATTTCCCTTCCAATTTCTGCTTTCAGTGCATTGTACAAGTGTAAATTATCTTCTGAAAAGAAACTAGTTTGATCTTCAAATACATCTATGAAGACATTCGTTGCATCTATAATAGTTCTTGTGAATTGTGCCACACCTAAATATTGTTTAAAATATTTGAGTAGAAAGCCTCTTTTTTTTACAGACAAACCATTCATGGCATTATGCAAAACTTTTCTTCTGAGCAGTTCCTGTACTATTGCAGCAATTTTTTCTGGAAATTTAAAAATGTTATTAGGTATGAGTACTGTAGATAACGATTTGGTGTACTCAGTTTTCCTTAGTAATATGTCTTGTGGTTCATCTGCTTCTTTCTGTTTACTTGTTGCTGGAGATGATGTTTTCTTTATAAGTATATTGTCAGGAACAAATTTAAATGATCCCCTCTTTTGACTCGAATTAGGCTCCAGTTGCTCTCTACTTCTGACTGATATTACACCGTCTACCATTCCGACGGCCAACACATCATCATCCTCAGATATAGCCATGCTAAGTATTGCATTAGGAAAATCAATGTTATGGACGATTTTGAATGTGGACAAATCATAAATTTTGACATGCCGATCCAATGATGCAGACATCAATCTACTGTTGTTACTGGCGAGTCTCAATGTTGTGACAGTTTTGTGATGTTTTGAAATGTTCGCAAGTAGTTTTCCTCCATTGTATATATCCCACAGCTTAATGTCAGTGCCTCCAGCACTTATAAATATACCGCCAGAAGGCAAACATAGCACAGATTCCACTGGAGTCCCGTGATTAACAGTCAACACTGTTTCATTAGATCTGCAGTCATACAATTTAATAGTGTGGTCGTAACCTCCGGACAGAACCATGTCTGGAGAGACAGGACTCGCTGCTCCAGCTCTCACATAATCTGTATGATCGGCAAAACTTGTGACCATCTCTTCGGTGGCGATGTCCCAGACGCCCACCGACTTATCATCGGAAAAACTAAGCACCTTCAACTGGTCCTTTGAAAAGAAAGTTCTATGGACAGGCCCCGTGTGGCCAGTGAACACTCTAAGGAGATTCTTGGAGTGAACATCAAATAATTTAACCAGTTTTTCTTCACTACCGGCCACTAGCAGTTTACCATCGCTTCTGAAACTTCCACCGTATGCTGCTTCCACAAACTTGGAGATATTCTTTGATACAACTTTTGTTATAGGGTCGTACACCTGAAACAATATCATGTTATATTCATTCGTACATCGTTGCTATTGGGATATTTTTTCATTGCCATTGCCAACTAACCTGTACCCTCACGGAACACGTCGCAGCGAAGTTGTATGGCTTCACAGGACTAAAATCCAAATAGTCTATAGCTCCAAACTCCTTAACTAATACAGGTAACTAAAACAACATCAAAATATTAAAAGGGTCAGATATCGAAGTAGATGAGAGTAATTTTGAATAATATTATAAAGGAACTTACGCCCAATTTGTTCCAATAAATGTTATCGTCAGTTACCAAAGACGAAGGTTTTCTATAAATTGCCTTATTAGGCTTTTTAAATGGATAGGACACATGGGACATTATAAAATTGTAGATTACTCTTTCTTTAGGTGAAAAGAAAAATTAACTAATCATTTAAACTTGTTTTTAAATTAAATATTCATTAAATTTATTTGTTTTGATAATAATGTTTGAGGTTAGAATTCACATTTTTTATTTAAATGTGATAAATGTGTGAGTGATAAACACAGACTAACTAGACTGAGTGGTCACAGTATACATACTCCATACCAAGGAGAATAGATAAAGGAACAAACCTGTCTGTATCTAAAAGTGTCCGTTGAAAGGAGCTAAATTAGGGTGGCGCTTGTGTAGACAGTGTAAATTTTAAAGAAAGCGCCAAAATATTAGAAAAGGATAAAGAAAGTAACGACTCTAAAGTATAATTTAAATACTATGTAAATAGTTACACGGTATATACGGTTCATTTTTGTTTTAGTTTTGGCTGCGTCATAGTGTTTATCTTCCGACTCTGGCTACACTAGCGCCATTCCGGTCAATTTATGAACCACTATTTAATGCTTTAGCTTGCCTTGCCACTTTTTCAGTTAAACACCTATGTAAGATGGTGATAAAAATGGTTAGGTACGATTACTTTTTTTTCTCCTCGTTCGAAGCAAGTTCATATATACCAATCTATCTATTTCTTTAGAATGCATTAGACCATTTTTTTAAATGCTCTAATGCTCTAGTAGGAAAGAAGGTACTTATGGACAAAAAGACAGTTTCTTTTACGTTCAGTAGCTATCGATGAACTTTATTAGTGTTGTCAATAAAAAACAATGGATTCAGTTTTTCCCACCTTCAAAATAAGTACTTATTCGTTTATAACAAATGACCACTATCCATAGTAAAATATTTATTTATTCCTTAAAAGTATTTTAGAGTAGAGAGCACAAGTGCGAGACGGGTGGAAAGATGTTAGTCGTCGGCGGCGTCGGCGGAGTCGTCGCCCACGAACTGGTCGCAGCGGTCCTCGAGGTCGAAGCGGTCGAGCTGGAGGCAGGCCGCCCACTCGGCCAGCGTGATGGAGTGGCTGTCGTCGGCGTCGCAGCCGTCCAGGAAGGGCGCGATGCAGTGCTCGAGCGCCATGAGCGGCGCGCGGATGGGGAACAGCTCGTGGCGCGACACGGCGCGGTCGTTGTCGTGCGCGTCCAGGTCGCACCACTTCCACACGGCCGCGTTGGCCCAGCGGCGCGCCAGGTCGGCCTCCGCCTCGCGCTGCATGCGCAGGTAGTGCGGCGACAGCTCGCGCCGCTCGGCCATGTCGCGCATGATGTTGAAGAGCCAGTCGCGCATGCGCCGCGGGAAGTCGGCCATCTCGCTCTCGCTGCACTGGGGCATCTCGCGGCAGGCGCCGTAGTACTCGATCTGCACGTGGTGGTACTGCGGGCCGCGGCACGAGTCCGCGCCGTCTAGGCAGAGGCAGCGCTGGCGGTACACGTCGCAGTCGGAGGTCCACGTCTCGTTGTGGTTGGTGCACACCTTGCGACGCGAGTCCGTCTCGTAGGGGCACTCCTTGATGCAGTTGCACACGGCCTCGCCGTGCTCGTCGATCTCGCAGACGCGGCCGGCGCTGCAATGCACCGCGAGGCACGGGTCCTCGGCCAACTCGGGCTCCGCCGCCCCCTCGCCGAGGATGGCGTTCGCGCCCGCCCTCTCCGCCTCCTGGAATCGCGTCTCGTCGAGCCTCTCGTCCACGCCTCGTTCGAGGTGTTCGGCCTCCGAGTCGCCTCGGCCGTCCTTCGCCTCGACCGCCGCCGGCGCCTCGGTGGTGGTGGTGGTGCGGATGCGTCGGTGCCGGCGACGCTGCTTCTGCACCACAACGAAAATACATTTCTTTTGGAAATTAGTGGCAACAGATACTTCCTCGATACCGAGATCACATAATCAGTCAAAGGATAAATGTGAAGGTCTATGAGGGATGGATGTTTGTTACTTTTTCACGCAAAAACGGCATAACGGATTTGGATGAAATTCGGAACACTGATGTAGGTACCTACCTAATATTTTCTCAGTTTGAATAAATAAATAAGGTGAACTCACCTGTGCGTCGACGGTGCACATCGCAGCCACCAGCAGGGCCAACAATAGCAAGCGGACCCTCATCTTCCCACACTAATTACTGTGTGTATTATGTAAAAAAAAACAAGCACATTAATGGTCAACTTCTTAGTTATTAAAGGAAGAGTGATTTATAAACATTCGGACTCGGTGCGTAGGTTCCCACCGTCAGCCGATTCGATTTGTAATTTGTAATCTATCCAATATTCAAAATGTATGTCACAAGAAGAATTTATAAAAGAGAGTAGGTCAAAAGATAATGTGGTCATAAACTTTTTCTCATAAACTCAATTATTGAGCCGCTCGGGGTATTGACTCCTGCACACCGCCACGAAGCGAATTCGTAGAAATGCGTCGGACGGAAGTCATTCGAAAGATTTTAAAAACATTTCTAAATAGTTATTTTTTTTAAATATTAACGTCGATAGTCATGCTGACGGTCCACTTGATGTAGGTCTGCTAGATGATTCTACGATTCTACTGTAAATCCAAGAAGCGATCTTACTATAAGTAGGTTGCATTTTTCAAAATAAAATCTTAGAGAGGACCTACCTAGGACTTACTTTTATCTTTTGGTAAATCATTTGATATGATTGATTGATATGAATTTACCTATAGATAAATAGTTGCTATGTATCATTTGGTTTAACATAATTATTTTTTTGGAAATAGGAACAACGTACCTACCTACCTTCTTATGTTTTACCTATATTTGTTACTTTAAGTAGGTATGTAAGCTAAATATAAAAATACTTAGTAGGTACCTACAATATTTCTTAGAATTTAATTTCTGAGCTTGAGACCAAGTTAGGTACAATGGGTAACATGATCCCTGCAATGACTCAACTCAATGTAAGTAATGTCGAAAGTGATGCATAAAAATCAAAGCTTGCTCTTTAAATGCACGTACCTATAGGTAATAATATACCTCTGACATGGCAAAATATGAACCGTGCTCCATTTATCGGAACGTGACATCAGAGTCGCGTTGCGTCGATGACTTCATACCAGCTTCTGTTCAAATCATTAACTAACCATCTTCAGTTTGTTATATTTGATGAACCAACCGTTGCTGGTATGTGTAGTGTAGTGTGTAGGCATACTTATATGGAACATTCCCAACAGCGAACAAGATTTTATTATTATTTGCTCCATTGACCCACTGTTTATGTTTAATGATGCCTACTCTGTACTCCACATACTTACGAAGATAGATTTCTAATCAAAGTCCACTATTTTTCAGCAGACACGCTGACGGACTAAATGTTAGGTGCTGCATGTGCGTACGAGTAAGTACTAGAAGCATAAGCAAGCTTTAGTACATTTATATATTCTAACGGCAAAGCGCATCTCTTACTCACTCATCGAAACAAACATGCTGTTAATTCATGGGTTTCTTTGTTATTTAAAATAATAAAAAAATACATTTCATTTGTTAATTACCATCAATTCGGAATATAAATTTTGGGAGATTAAATCCGATAAAAAAATCACTAGGTTGCCTATTTTCAATAAATAATTTATTTATTTTTGATTTATTTGCAACCGAGCGACGTGAGCTCACAAATAAGGGGAGGGTGAAATCTCATTATTTGAGGGGGGTTACTTAATTAAAAAAAATACACCTACTTTTAAAGAATTAATACATTAGTAATTTAGTATTTCGTAGTTTAGTAGACCTACAGGCAGTAATATAGGTACAGCGGTAGTTGTGTGGGCCATTTCCGTTTCCTATTTGTAATTAGTCATAAATATTTTACATACAAGCGCATATTAAAAAAAAAAGAGATCATTTAACGAGGTGGTTTTGATTAGGTGAAACCTTCTCCACCTTACTTTTTCTTTGCAAAAACATAGCATTTATAATTTAATTAGTTATCTAATTTATAAAATTCCTGTGTCGCGGTGTTTGTTGCCAAACTCCTCCGAAACGGCTGCACCGATTTTGATGAAATTTTGTGTGCTTATCGGGTAGGTCTGAGAATCGGCCAACATCTATTTTTGACATGAATATGTCTTTTCTCTGGGGTCTATTCGAAAGAATGTGTGTCACGAAAATCGTTACCATGACGTAAATGAATTAATTCGAAAGAATGTGTGTCACGAAAATCGTTACCATGACGTAAATGAATTAATTATAATTTGTTCGTTTGTTTATATATATATTTTATCCCTGTTGACCATAGAAGGATTAAGGATAAGGGGAAAGAATAAGGATAAGGATAGGGATGGGGATAGGGATGGGGATGGGGATGGGGATAAGGATAAGGATAGGGATAGGGATAGGGATAGTTTGTTCGTTTGTTTATATATATATTATCCCTGTTGACCATAGAAGGATTAAGGATAAGGGGAAAGAATAAGGATAAGGATAGGGATGGGGATAGGGATAGGGATAGGGATAGGGATAGGGATAGGGACCATTTAAATCTTTCTTTTCATTTATGATATGAGACATATTCATGTCTACTGTGCCATCGAGAAGCCATGGCACTTTTTTTTATACCCCTAAATGTTAAGGGTGGTTCACCCCAAAAATTTATTTTTTATTTTTTCGCAAAACAACGTTTGCCGGGTCAGCTAGTAACATGATATAAACTGTAGGAATACTACAGTTAGTAAATAAAATAAAATAAATACTCATTGGGAAGTCTAAATTAAAAGTTGAAAAACAATGTAGGGAGTCGTATGGTTCCCAATTTGATATACTTAAAATTGCTTAAATGCTTATTTTCATCAGTAAAACTTCCATTAGATTGTTACCCTTATGAAAGCTATCTTATTATTTGTGTGGCATTGGATTCATTGAACTTTATTGGTTGTGCGAGATACGGAGGCGTCCTACTTTACTTGCTGCACTGCCTCCCCCCTACACCACACGGGCCCGTTTACGATTTTACGATTCCTCTGACAAATAATGGTTATTTTTGGAACTACAGCTTTTCAATGTTTCATATTGTGAACTCGGTCGTGTTATAATTTAGCAAAATATTTTTTAGCAGGCCACGGTTACAGCGGAAGTCGGTTTATCGCACATCCAGAGCGTCCGAAGCGAACCCGCAGATAACTGAATGACCTCTTTGTTTAGATAAAAAAATGTTATTTAAATTTAATTGAGCACATTAAAGCGAACGCTGTGGCCTAATTAGATGCCGATATTTTAAAGATTACTTAACCAAGTATGTTTCATGTATCAGCAAAACCTCTATAGAATTCGGTAACTTTCGAGAAGTCAGAATTCGTTTCCCGGGTCGTATAAAGATATTATTATTAGCTTCTACAATACTTTGGTCAAAGTAAGAATAACAGAATGTAATTAATAAAACAATGAGGTCATCGTAAGTTAGCGGCTACTGGGAAAGCTGAATATGCAGAATTGCGGAGTTTCACGAAGTATGCACTTTACTTAGGAATAACGTGCACAATCCAGTAAATTTTTAATTAAAGAAAACTCTATGTATATAAGTAATAAACTGAAAATAGAAATATCGCCTCCCTCCACTTCCCCACGTATAGAATCCCATGGGATCCTCAACCTACAGATTCATAATTTTAAGAACCATAATATTAATAAAATTTTACTTTAATATCTTTAAAGACTTCAAAAATACTGAGCATATAAATTGTTAAAAATATATTCAAGTGTACGCGCTTACAAGAATGCCATGAGTCAGTTAAAATGCATTGAAACCAAATCCACTCCGAAGGAGATGTATGATTAAATGTAATAGAAATGTGACTTACGTTTAAGTAGAGCGTCAGATGCGCACGCGCAACCACTGCCACTTGCCACTCTATTATACGCGATTCAATCGAAACTGACGAGCTGACGTCCTGACGTCCCAGATACTAGTACTACTAGAGGTACTAGGGATGTACCACATACAGTACACTACACTACGATTCGATAATGAACATCGAAATTTAAGTTTTAAACATAATTTTATTTTTATTTGATTGTACTTTTGAGTATATTTTGTAAGTCGGACGAATTGAAAAACTGAACATCTGACTGAAAGTGTGTCCAAAGGAATCGATTCGTTTGGACAAATCGAAATAGTATTTATGATAAAGAATCTAATTTGTTTTTTATTTATGCCTATTCAGTAATCAAAGTAGACGATTGTCTTAATCAAATAGAAGTTCTCATTGTTTTTGTCGTGAGTTTAATAGATTCTGCGATGATACATTACTACTTTTCATGTAGATCAAATCGCTCATGAAATGCAAATCGAAATTTGCCTTGCAATAGATCACAGACGATAAGTTAGTGAATGTTTACATGGTTTTTAAAAACACTTACTTTTTTAGAACACAAAGGCTTACTCAATTGTAGATATATGCATAGATATAAAGTATAACAATAAAATCTATGATTTTGTCATTAGTAATAAAGTTTTTCAAACTTGTCGAATATTCTATTGTATGTATGTATGTTCCTCCATCCATAACTCTTAAACGAATTAACTGATTTTCATAAAATTTGGTAGATAAACATTTAAACGTACGGGACACAGGATAGGCTACTTTTTTCTTTTTCAACGCGGACGAAGTCGCGGGCGCCAACTAGTTAATTATCATCAGTTGTTTTCGCTGTTTATGAATGAGTTTCAAAGCTTGAGAGGAAGATAACGTATAGAAAATAAAATCATATAATTATAAAGAGAATCGTTTTATTTATTTATTAAATATGCAAGTGTTTGAATCGATCCAAGAGCGTACAATTCGATTCACAGCAACGAGGCCTCCCCGCTGTCACACCCCTCGCTCTGGTCGGTGCGTCTCGTTTATTCATAAAAAATATTTACAAAAGGCCGGATGGGATGGGATGGGGGATGGGGGGTGAAATGAAACAAGCGAGCGTTAGAAAAAGTAAGTCTCTATTAGAGAGAGGGAGGGTAACGTTATGTACATGTGTCTAGTATTTACAGAGGAGGGCCTAGCGGCGGTAGAGGGCGCGCAGCGGGTAGGGGGGCGCGTGGGCGGAGGGCGCGGAGGGGGGCCGGCGGGGGGCGCGGCGCGCCTTCTTCTCCTCCACGTTGAGCTTCACGCCGGCGCCGTCGGCGGCGTCCGCGGGGAAGTAGAGCGGCGCGGCGTGCAGGCAGGCGGCGGCGGCGTGCGCCGTCTCGTAAGTGATGAACCCGTAGTTGGGGTGGCGCGGCGCGCCGGCGGCCAGCGGCTTCGTGTGCACGCGCAGCTCCGCCACGGGCCCGAAGCGTGCGAACAGCGCGCGCAGCTCCTCCTCCGTGGCCGAGTGCGGCAGGTTGCCCAGGAACAGCTGCTGCGAGTCCGAGTAGCGGCGTCCGCCGTCACCGCCCGACGCCGCCGCCGCTGCCGCTCGCGGCGCGCGCGTCCTCGTCTCCTGCGGGGCGGCAGCGGGGGGCGCGGAGTTCGGCGCGGGCGCGGGCGCGGCGGGCGGCGCGCAGACGGGCTGCGGGGCGTGTGATCCGCCCGACTTGAGCAGGTTCGCGTAGGTCTTCGGCTCGGGCGCGGCCGCGGGAGTCACGGGCGCCGCCGGCGTCGCGGGCGGCTCCGGCTCCGGCGAGCACGGCTTGGGCTCGGGCTCGGGCTCGGGTGACAGAGCGGGCGCAGGCGCGGGCGCCGAGACGGGCGCGGCCGGCATGGGCGGCGCGGGCGTTGGCTGCGGCTGCGGCTCGGGCTCGGGCGGCGCGAGCTCGTGGCCGTTGAGAGGCGCGGCGGCGGCGGGCGGTGACAGGTAGGGGGAGGGCGCGGGCTCCTCGTCGTCGGCCTCGGAGCGCGAGCCGGAGTCCTCGTCGGAGAAGACGAGGTCCTGGTAGCGGAAGATGTCGTTGTGCACGTAGTACTTCTTGGGCGACTGCGCGGCCAGCACGAAGGTCTGCGTGAACCGCCTCATGGGCGCTCCGCCGTTCGACAGCTCGCCCGTCACCTGCACCACCACGCCGTTGCCCAGCGTCGCCTGCGAGTCCACCTGACGCACACAACTTTTTATTTCAACAAATACCCACACAAGGATTTTTTAATAATATAACAGGATTGATAACTTCAAAAAATTGCTTTTAAAAAATTAACTGTATTACCAATAGTTAGAGTATATTTTTCATTGCGCCTTATACATGGGCTAAACCGAGAAAAAAAGAGATAGCCAAACTAAGGCCTTGTGTCCCTTTCTTTCATCTTGCCAGACTACAAAAATGTATTTCATTAAAAACTTAGATTCAAAAATATTAGATCAAACACTATGTATATTAATTGTAGTTCAATTATTTTAATAGTTTTTAAATGAAATTATTATAATAACATTAATTTTGTGATATATTACTAAATTACAAAAGATAATATTTTTGGTTTCAGTACTATTTTTTATTTTATTTTCTACTGGCATCCCTATGAAATGTCATGGCGGTGTTTTTAAATAGCAGTTTACATATTGTTTTTTAAAATCGTTCATAGAAATTAAATTTAAAGTTAAAATGGTGAAAAAGTTTTGCGTGTATGCTGTCCGAGAGAATCCTATGGTGGTTGCAATATATCTTTTCACAGGTAAGCTAAAAATAACATAGTAATAAATCTACCAACTATGTTAACCATAAATTTGTAACGTTGGTGGATATGGTTATGTACAATTATGTTAATCTAGTAAATTTAGTTGGTCCGGCAAACTTAGTGCCGCCTCAAAAACAAAACTCGTACCATTTGTATAGAAATTTTTTTTTCGAAAAAGTCATTTTCTATTTTGTAAAGACAAATTTAATGTTTTCGCAATTTACTTTACTTTCCTATATTTACTACATATTTATTGTAATTTACTTTACTATATTTAAAGCTGAAATATCAAATACCACTCATCGTTAATATACCTAACCAGGACGCTCAGTACACCGACCTAGTAAAATGTTGGTGAAAGATCCTCGGAACCTATCAGGGATAGAAAAGTAGGGTTTGCACATTGTCATAGAGAGTATCCCATCCCGTTTATACATTTTTTACAGTCCATACAACTTTTTTGGAGTTTTCAAAGCGGGATATCTCCAAAACCGTCGGGGATATATGGGCAGTGTTTTTAGCGAATAACTATCGATACATTTCTCAGTAATCGTCCATTGCTTATGTGTTTATTTATTTATGTTTATATTAAAAGAAACTACTACTACCTATATATTAGTAATTTTTTGTATAAATATCACTGTAAGTTTTCCTTGAAAATAAATAAATAGAACATTTAATTTTGTCTTATACAACAAAAATCTTATGGTCACCCTATTAGAAAGGGACACACGGCTCCTCTTCTATATATCCTACTTGGCCCGCTTTTTAGCCGCAAGTAATAAATCCTTATTATTATATTAAATCCATGTACCCACATCAATGTAATATTTCAAAGACAAGTGAAATTACAAGGTCCAAGAAAACATTCAAACGTAAATAAATAACGTTTTTACTTATGAATAAAAATCTGTCATTTATTGTGACTTGACAATCAACATTTAATTCGTACTGTGTACTATTCGTACTGTATTACACATACAGTAACATGTGTCTAAATTTATTGATACCCAAATTGTTGTATTATACATAATATTTGAGTTGGATCCCGACTAGTGTATTGTTTGAAACTTATTATCAATTTATTAAGACAGAATTGAAATTAATTTGATTTTTGTCCAATAATTTAAAGTATAAAAAAATTGTTGCAACAGTTACTATAAAAAATATGTATAGGAAAAAATACATACAATTGCTATTTCTTTATGTGGAATATTAACTAAACAATGGTAGATACTCATTAAAAATAAAAAAGGAGTCAATTACACCATAAACTTCTGCTACAACAAAAGGAGGCTTAACTTTTTGTTAAGCCTCCTTATGTTGTTTTTTTTATGTTCCTTTTATAATTTGTTTCTTTATGTAAATATTTTATTATTAGCCCTTAATATTTTGTTACAAAATCGAGGTTATTAAAAATGACAAAAGACTGCAATAAAATACCTCATTTCTCCAAATTCCATTCCAAATATTCCAAACATAAAGACATTTTTCAAGAATATAAAAGTGCTCTTGCAAGGGGTATTGTTGAGTTTTGTAAGGGAAGGAAATCTTCCAAAGATTCTGAGCCATGTTTAATTTAACTTGAGTTGTGGCAAACATTCCATACCTGGCTAATCTTGGCATGGCAGTCTCGGAAGTTGAGCTGCTGGATGCGACTGTGGATTTGCTTTTGGCCAACGACGGGCAGCGTCTCCCGGTTGGGCGCGTCGAGGCCTCCGTGCACAAACGACGAGTAGTTGTTGTAAAATCTATACAAAATAAATTAAGTTGGGACAAAGCACACAGAAATAATGAATAAATAAATAAAGATAAAGGAAAAGCAAAGTAAAATACCTATGCAGATGGGCAGGCGCCTTGTTGAGCAGCGTGTAATACTGGCGGACGAACTCACGGCCGACGCTCTGTGGGGACGGGGACGCCTCCATTACCATTGCTCTCGTTTACACTGCGCCAATACAGCCCTCTGCTATATGTTGCCCTATAACCAACCCTCGTTACATTATCACTACTTCAAATTAGCTCATTATACATCATTAATAAATTGATGACTAACATTTCCATTCAGGAAAGACTCAATATTATGTCATTTACAAGAATATTTAGCTAATTGGTCATTTCTGTCTAAAAATGAATCTGTCGAATACAGAAACATGGTTGTTTCCGTTTCTGTATTTTATTGTAATTAGCTGGAGCTAATTACATAAAATATACTTAATTCATATTACTAATTCTGTCCCATACTAAAAAAATAGGATGTTCCTAAAAATAGGATGTTCATAAAAATGAGAATAATAAAAAAATTAAGTCTTAATCCATTAATCGAGGATGGACCTCACTAATACTTTTGAAATAACATAATTTTTAAAATTATGATTAGATGCCAATAAATACAATAGGGCACACCGGCTTCTCCAAGTTGTACCATAATATTATATAGCCTATGTTCAACTGGAATTGCAATGTTTATTAAAATAGATGCAGAAGTTCCAGAGATTACCCAAACTTAGAAAATCCACTATCTTTGTAATGATTATTTGTATAGATAACAAAGAGAAATGAATAATGTTGTAGACATTCTTTCCAAGTTATAATAAATACTTACCACTGACCATCTTTTAACTATTCTTAACAAGTGATAAGCATACTAATATTGAAAAAATTATTGTTTCAATGTTAAAAATAAGGATAGAAATTTTAAATGTCAATCAACGACAATAAGATAAGATCAAATTATTAATGGGTATTATTTATTTGTTGCTCTCATGTCATTTATGTTAAAAAACACAAAGGCACATGGAATAATGATAATAGAATAGGTAAACATACTAAAATGTTTTAAATTTGTTACAAGATCCTTAATCCTGGCACTGCATACCAATGTTTATTTTACGAACTGATACACACTGAATTACTACACTGACATGACAGGACAAACGAACCAAGTTTGGGACTATTGTCAAGCACGCATGGCGATTCTTTATCAATTAATACCACACAATAAAAAACTTCTAGTGGTCAATTCCTCTGCAACTTGTAATGAAATTGTAAAATTCTTATAATTTATGCTTTAAACTTAAAATTAACAAAGTACTAAGGAGATTAATCTTCACGAAAGATATCTCCGGCGACTATCAAAATAATACCTATGTAGTCACATTGCAATAAGGAATTGAATATATTCTTACCTCAGTAATATTTAGGCATGAAAATGGTATGGTCTTCTAGTAGTCGACACGAATTTTGCCTAATTTTAACAGGAAAACTGGATTGAAAACAGAAAAAAGTCTGCCTGGCTACCTCACCTTATTCTGATGTCAAATATATTTTTTTGTTACTGTACTGTTACCATAATTGAAAATTGTAGACTTCGAGTCTATGAACAGTGTTGACAGTATAATTAAATTAACCAAGATATAATCTGTGGCCTGTGCTCTAGTAGCCACCTAAAAATTTATGGTTTTAATTTCATTTTTATTTTCAATTGCTAATTGGTAATTGCTGATAGGTAATCACAATATAAAATAATATTAGTATTTTTATATAGGTAAGTACTAGCTTTTGCCCAATATTTCATCTTTATAAATTAGTGTATTGATTTTGTGCTATTTTTATTTATAATTTATTAATTTGAAAACGCTTACTAACTAAAGACATACTTAATCAAAATATACAATCAACACAGAAAAGAACATCACAAGTATGAATTTGAATTATAGGAAAGCACAAAATTATTTGGGACTATAGAAATTAAATTATAAATGAATCAATAATATTTGTAAACAATACAAATACTAGAACAATTTACATATAATCAATCAATAACACAAAAAAAAATCAAGTTCAAACATTTAATAACAATTTAATAATTAGGTACTGTAAGGTTTTTTTTTTATAAAATACTAGCTGCTGCCCGCGACTTCGCCCGCGTAACTTAGGTACTTATAAACCTTCCTCAAGAACCACTCTACCCATTAGTGAAAACCGCATTAAAATCCGTTGCGTAGTTTTAAAGATCTAAGCATACAAAGGGACATAGGGACAGAAAAAGCGACTTTGTTTTATACTATGTAAAGAATAAAGGTGGCAGACAGGCGGGCGGCTCACTTGATGGTAGGTGGTTACCGTCTCCTAAGGACACAAGCCAAAGGGAGTGCTAGTGCGCAGCCTACCCTGTATAGGTACAAAAAAAGAAAGTTAGTAAAAGTTAAAATCATTGTGATACTTATTACACAAACTAGTAGAAAGAGATTTACGGAGTATTGTATACACTTTTTAAAAGTACTAAACTTTTGGTTTAACCATTTTTATTTATTTATTGTATTATTAAAAAAATAACTATGATCATAATAATATAATTAACATCTAGTACTCTATGGCCATATTTCATTTAAAACACTTTTTATGAACGTGCCTTAAGAAAGGCGGCAAAAATTCTGTAGGTTGGTAAAGAGGTTGTATTTGTTTGTAAAGTTATTGATTGTGTTTTCTCTCTTTCTATCACATGGGACCGGCTATTTCGTGACTAGAAAGAAAATGCCATTGACCCCACACAATACAACGCCGAGAGTTGTGATTGGCCGCGGGACAATTGTTTGCAAAAAAACCGGCGTCTCTCGGCAAGCCGCCAACATAACGAATTATTTCGCGCCGACTCATTGCGCATCATTTCCTTCCCTCGGCTTCCTTCGTCCCTCTTCTGCATTTGGCGTTCAGTGTCGAAGGTCGCGCGTGTAGACCTTAGTTGTAGTTATTAATTTTAGAGTAAAATATAACTTTTAATCATGGCTAATAACGATAATTTTGCACAAGATGTGACCGAACAACTAAACGGCAACGCGGAAAACGGTGGCGGTGACAATCAAGAAAACAGTGCCGAAGCCCCGGGACGCGACGACGACAGGTAAAAGATTAGTTGAATCCCCGTATATGTAAATATTTTTACATTTCACATGAAATAAACGTTAAAATTACTATCTCTAGCTCATTAACTATACTTAGCTTGACAAAATTCTTTTCACAGTGCTATGATCTTTGCCCACCGCAATGGCGGCGTTCCGGCATTATTATTATCGGAATTTAAATCTGTTCGAATCCACGAGAGCTATTCAAAATTTCACTCGTTTGCGTTCACAGTGCGTTCCACGCGATGCAAATTTAGCGTTAGAATTGGTAGTTTTGATTTCAGTCGAGTTGCAGGTAATAATTTATTAAAAGTAAATCGGCGAGGCGCATGAGATAAAATGGCGCCCGCTGGCGTCACTCGCGTTGTTTTGCACGCGGCACTCGAGTCCCGTTATCGATTAGCGATCTGTCGTTGGCATTGATGTCGGTAGGGGTCAGTGTGGGGGCGCACTAACGCTGTGTCTCTCTGCAGGTGTGAGCCTGCGACGCCGCCGCAGCAGCCGCCGGAGGACGCCATGGTATTTACCCGTTGGGCTCACACTAAAGTAATTCTTCGACGAACTGACTAGATTGCGGCCACCTTAACTTTAACTTTGGGCCTCGTTCGCACTAGCCAATTTCAAATCTTGCATTATCACTGTAACATTCTTGTATCATTTTTTGGTTGTCACATTGGATAATGTAAAAACTGCAATTTGTGTAACTTACAGGTTCTCACTTTGTTTTGCTGCAGTGCTTGGAGTTTGATTTTGTACTAAAATGTAGCTGTAAAGTACTGTAAACAAGTACTGCATAGTGTTAATGTTAAATTGTAATTTAAGTCAGTTTCTTGTTCGAGACATGTCCCCTTGACGATTTTCCCCTCACTAATTTGGCCCGTATGTCGCTTTGCAGAAAACTATTTGTCGGTGGCTTGAGCTGGGAGACCACAGACAGTAAGTCCAACTTTTTCTTATATTTACATCTCGCTCTCTATGTACTTAACATGATGTTCATTCAGTTCTGCTTCTGAGTATCTTTGAAGAAACTATACCCACGCTTCTGATAGACTGAACGGACACTCCGCGAGGTGTCTCACAAGGAATAGTCTTTGAAATGTGTCTGTTTGTCTGTTCAGAGGAATTACGTGACCACTTCAGCGCATATGGCGACATCGAGAGCATAAACGTGAAAACGGACCCCAACACTGGCCGGTCCAGAGGGTTCGCTTTCATAGTGTTCAAATCTCCAGAGTCCATAGACAAGGTGATGGCCGCCGGCGAACACACAATCAACAACAAGAAAGTAGACCCAAAGAAAGCTAAAGCGAGACACGGGAAAATATTCGTCGGAGGCCTCAGCAGTGAAATATCAGATGATGAAATCAAAAATTTCTTCGGTAACTTTGGAACGGTGAGACAATTTATTGTTTACTTGTTTACAGGTAGCCTCATTGACGCAAGCAACGCCATAGCGCATTAGTGGCATAGCATGCCTGAAACACATTGTTATTTTTCCAAATGTCTTCTGTAGGTGAGGTGACTGATCTCAGGGATGTTTGCCATTAATATAATAATAAGCTCAACTGTAAACTTTGGTTATGGAAAGACTAAATGATGAAAGAACCGGTTTTGGTGAGATAAAAGTATTCTCGATGCCTAGTGAAGAGGAATCCGGGCCACTGACGTACATGAGCGCCAGGCGAAGGGCGGTCGGCTGGAGGAGGGCCTGTTTGTAATGAGGTGTGACGTTTCACAGATTGTGGAGGTGGAGATGCCGTTCGACAAGACGAAGAACCAGAGGAAGGGCTTCTGCTTCATCACATTCGAGTCTGAGCAGGTGGTGAACGAGCTGCTCAAGACACCCAAGCAGACGATCGCCGGCAAGGACGTGAGTGGGGAGGAGCCCGGGGTGAGGGGGGCGGGACACTGACTCGGAGCGTGACGGTGCGGTCGTGTTGCAGGTGGACGTGAAGCGCGCCACGCCGAAGCCGGACGGTCCCGGAGGTGCGGGAGCGCGGGGCGGACGCGGCGGACGAGGGACGCGCGGCGGACGCGGCGGTCGCGGCGGCTACGGCGGCCAGGGCGGTCCGTGGGGCAACCAGGGCTACGGCGGCTACGGCTACGGCCAGGGCGGCTATGGCGGCGGCTACGACAGCTACGGCTACGGAGGCTACGGCTACGACGGCTATAGCGGCTACGGCGGATACGATTACAGCGGATATCCCAATTACGGTAAACGCGGCAAGCAGTTGTAGTGAGCGTCCCGGCCCGCTCGCCACACACATTACCTCGACTGATGTTACCTGAACTTAGGATGTAAATGTAGTGTAAGCGCTAGTTATCGGACGAGTCGACGCCGCGCGGAGATTAGCATACGGCTTAGTGTGTAGAAAATATTTATTTTTCTATTATATAACTCTCATATTTACATTAGTGGTCATCGAGATAATGTGTCGGAACATGTCGATATTGGCTTTCGCTCTTTGTCATTGTATCACTGCGTACTATTCTGTACATATGTTACTGCCTTATGTTTTATAAGTTTATTTTGTAATACCACTTTTGACATCTGTACCATGTCGCTGGAGTTTTTTATTTTATTTAACCTCACCACTCTCGCCACATGCTACATTTGGGAAATGGGGTAATATATGGAGAGACATTGTGAAGTGATAGCTCTGATGAAAGCTTTTAATAAAGCACTGTTACAAAAATTCTCAATGTGTTTCCATATAACCCATCCCCGTCCCCCGAGCCACACGCGATGAGAGGAGAGCGGAGAGCCGAGGTAGACATAGCGAGGTAACGGGTGGCGAGCGGAGCGGAGTAACGGTTGGCTAACGATGGCTTGCGTTACGGCAGACTACGGCGGGTACGGAGGGTACGAGGGCGGGTACGGCGGGCGCGCGGCTCCTCGCGGGAAAGGTACCGGCCCGTAGTTCGCTCGCTTGTCTGGCCTTAATGACCGCTTTGCTAATAGTCGGTAGCGGTAGTGTTGAGTGGGGAGCGGAGTGTTGAGTGGGTGCGTCGTGTTGCAGCGGGGTACCAGGGCGGCAAGCAGCGCGGGGGCGGCGGCAGCGGCAGAGCCAACCAGAGGCATCAGCCCTACTAAGCTCGCGCCGCGCCACTGGCGACGTCTCACTTCGCTTAGTCACCGGTCGCTCGCGAGCTCCATTCCACATAAGTTAAGCCACTACTCGTAAGCATTTTAAGGATAACAATGTACAATGGCGCGTATCTCGTCGTTATTATTATATAACTACATTAGATTATTAGAATTCACCGAGTATTATTACTGTGCGCTAGAGGTTCGAGTCCCGGGCGCGCCTCTTCCCTCGGGAGAGACTCATTTTTCTACTGATTGGAAACAGTTTCCACGGATATACGTGTGTATGTCGATCGAAATAAACAAATGTGTAAATATTAAGACTTTGTTTTGTTTAGTGACTTCTCAAATTAGAATCTATCGAAGTACTTACTGTAAGGAAGCAATGAATCAAATTGAAATAAATAAATCTTAATTATTTGGATAAAAATGGCTTTGTATAGTTTATTCCCTAAACGTGTGTGTGTGGCTAGTGCGGATTATTCCCTTTGATATTTTGGAATGCAAAAGTAGACCTTGATTTTAGCGTTCACTCGAATAAAGGACGTTGTATGTAATGAAGTATTTTTAGTCTGACTACACCTTCCCCGACCTAATCGAAACCAAACTAACCGTCCACACACATAATAACATGTTGAACGTTGAAATCAACCACTCTGGGGCCACTAAACTCGAAATATTAAAATTGACCTTTGCCAGAAATGTCCTTTGATAGTTTTTACATTTGAATTGGTCCACAAGTTGCGCCGCCGCACCGCAGATAATAATAATAATAATGTAGGGATTACTCCGTACACCCTCCGCCTCGTCTCGCTTATCGCTCCGTGTGTGGCATATCCTGGATCTTTGTATTTAGGACGCATCGTGTGGAGTTGGACCACCGACACTTCGAGAGCATTTCTGACTCACGAACTGATTGGACAGTGAGGAAACATCCGACCAATCGGCAGATTGGTCTTGAACACTTATGTTCAATTCTGAAATTCTATTCTATTTGTGTAATAACTAAATCGAATGACCAGATTTAAAGATTACCTTCTACATAGAGGTACAAACTTTACCTCTTTTCTAGAATGGGGCCAGAAGGTAGAACCCAAGTCTAGAATCCTATGGTATCCTAGACTTGGGAGCCAAGTGGAGGGAGGGTATAAATACTACTTTATTATTATAATATTTTGATATTTTAAAATACATGAAAACTTGATAGGTATTGATCGAGTCTTAGGAGGTTAGTTACAAGACAACGATATATCTTCGCTTTTAATGTCTAGGCTCCATAAGATCTCCAATGATTATTAAAAATAGCAATTTGTAATAGCCTTTTTTTTAAATAAGAAGCAAAATTGAAATTAAAATCAAAAGAGCAGATCCCGGGACTAGTCCAGTTAAGTCTAATTTTTCTTAACCAAAATGGGTTCGACAAGTCCAAAGCAGGCAGGTCATCAACGATATTCTATTATAGAGAGATGGTAGAAGACAAAAAAAAGTATAAAAAACGCGCTCTGTCGTTAGATTAGCTGTCAACGTCAGACGTCCGTCTGTAACTTGCAAGATCTTGTAAGTATATAGTGTTCTGTGTACAAGGATCATTCGGAACATTGACAGGAAGGAAAGGTTAATAAAAAGGTAACTAGGTGGCGCTGTTATCGCTTGACAACAAAAAATAAATATTGTGGTAATCTTATACTCTTATACATAACAGGCATGTTTTCATAATTATTTTTATTGAAATGGTCACTGAATTTTTACAACACTTGTCATTTGTGATGTTTAACAAGATGGCGGCCTCAGTTCAGATTTTTGCTGCGTGCTAAAGGATCCTTGCGCCACTAGATGTCGCTCATAGTTGCTAAAATTTTTAGCCCAACTAAATAAAATAAATGTAATTCAAAATGATCGGATTCCTTTTTGAATATACATTCTAATACAGGACCTGACCGCAGTCCTGTGGGAAAGTTCGCTTATGAAGAATTTTTTTTAGGAAGAGTCTTGATAAGTATTTTAGACTGGTAGATATCCGCCACTTGGTAATCTTACATTTTTTGTAGGTACATAAATCTGGAGCTTTCCAAAATTAAATAGATATTTATGCTTACTATTTATATGTCTATAGGTACGTATAAATATATAGGTAAGCATAGGTATGTTTTCTTTTTTTAATCTGTTAGTAAGTATTAATATTAATAATTGATTACACCGTTCTAGAACAATAAGTAGACACGTCAAGATTTTTAGGCACTAGAGATTTGGAGAAACACATCGGTCCTTGGTTTTCAAAAATAGTCATGAGTGAGACGGTAATTCCAAATATTTTTATAAATTAAGCTCGACAGACAGGCTGACGCTCCACTTACTACCGACTCCTATAACACAAGCAACGCCAAATTAAATGGCCTCTCATTATTTACTCACCAAAACACAATAGCACACGTGCTATAGTGCTATACTTACTAATATTATAAAGAGGAAAGATTTGTTTGTTTGCATTGAATAGGCTCCGAAACTACTGGATAGATAGCTACATTATCAGGGAGTAACATGGTCTACGTATACTTACTCTATATTTTATAAAGTTACGCGGACGAAGTCGCGTGCATCAGCTAGTCATTGATAAATCCGGTACAGAAATAAAAACGTTTATTAAAAAAACATCTTCAGATCGTACATAACCATAACCCTCTGAACGAGACTAAGTGGGATTGTGGTGAATCACTGCCTCGATTCAATAAAAAAAAATTGTTATTCAAGTACTTAGTTAATTGACACACTTACTACACTTAACAGAAATTAAATTAATCATCACGGTACCTGGCAAATGAAAGCTGAAGTGAAGAGTCGATGATTTCATCGCAACTCGTAATTTTACACAACTTATTAATTAGCTGGCCAAGATAAGACACTTAAGTGTATGATATATTAGTATATAAATGTTAGATTCGATGCATTCAATATTGAATCATAAAGATGAAGTTCCACCGTAACAATCTTCTGTTACACTTGGTCATGGTGGCGGTCACCAGCTACGCCGTGTCCGCCCGAATCCTGGGAATCCCTCTCTTGTAAGTATACCTACATTACTTTTACCTTACATTATAACAAGTTGCTAAATTCCGATTACAATGCATTTCAAATGATAATTTATGTTTCTAATCAACGTAGAACTTCCATTACTATCAAAGTAATGGAACTTCATAACATAATCGACTGAAGAAATCATAGGAAAATTCATGAATAGGTATTGATTGAGGGTGGGGCGCCAAATAAATAGTAAATTGCATAATGTATAAAAGCGGAACGTTAGTATCATAGATCTATCTAGATCTACTTTAATAAATGGCCCTTTTTCTAAAATGTTAAAAGACCGATCGCGCCATACGGACATACCTTTACCTGCCGCTATCGCGGATCCCTCACTCACATATCATACCTTAACTTTCGCATGATCAAAATACGATGAAACAAAATTTTTGAAATTGAAACAGTTTTAAATTTTAAGGGCACCTGTACGAGCGAGTGAAGTCAGTATTTGGGATAATTTGTTATCTCAACTTATTGTAAAAAGGGGTTAGGTACCCTAATATAAGCGTTGATGTAACTACCTCTACGAATAAATAATTTATTCGTAGATCTACCTGATATTAATTTTAAAAAAGAACAATAAGCATACTACTGCATATGAAAGTAAACTTACTACATATGATAACAAGGATCAATATGATAACACCTTTGACCAAAGTCAAATGGGAGTCGCGACAATGTTGCCACGGCTCGTTTGAGCACCGAATCCCCAACCAGGACCTCGGCCAACCTAGGGCTTCCATCCTTACCAGGATAAAGGTTAACAATGCGCCCCCGGCGCCATCGCAGAGGCGGTAGGTTAGCATCCTTAACCAAAACGAGATCACCAATCTGAGGGGGATCGGTTCGGTCAGTCCACTTAAGGCGTTGCTGCAAACCGTGCAAATATTCAAGCGACCATCGCTTCCAAAAGTTCTGCGTCATCTGTTGTAGCATTTGATAACGCGTCAATCGCGTTGAGGCAATGTCCTCAAACGGGAACTCGGGCAAGGCGTTAAGGGGCTGACCAATCAAGAAATGGCCTGGAGTCAGGACCTCCAGGTCATTTGGGTCCGCGCTGAGCGGACATAACGGGCGGGAATTCAAAACAGCCTCAATCTTACAAAATACAGTGGCGAGCTCCTCAAAGGTTAGGAGAGTCTCTCCTATTACTCGTTTCATATGCGTCTTAGCGCCTTTTACAACGGCTTCAAAAATACCACCCCAGTGGGGGCAGGCCGCTGGGTCAAATGCCCAAGTGATACCCCGACGGGAGAGGTTGGTACCAATATCAATTTCCTTATCAACTAAAAATTTTGTGACCTCTTGAATATACCGATCGGCCCCCTTGAAATTAGTTCCACAATCCGACCGAATCAAAGACGGTCGTCCCCGACGCGACACGAACCTATCAAGAGTAGCTACAAACGCCTCGGTTGTGAGGTCACCAACAAGTTCCAAATGCACAGCTTTGGTAGACAGACAGACAAAAACACATAAATACGCCTTAACAACGCGTGGGTTACGCAGACGTGATGTTTTGACCAGAAATGGTCCCGCAAAATCCGTACCAACACCAGCAAAGGGCCGAGCCTCCCGGACTCGATCCGGTGGTAAGTCACCCATCATGGGCTGCATAGTGGTAGCCTTGAGCCGATAACAAGGCAAACACCGAAACACTATGCTCCGTACAGTCCGTCTCGCAGACAGAATCCAAAACTCCCGCTGCAGAATAGCCAGCAGAGCATTGCAGCCAGCGTGTGCATTCTTCACATGGCGATCCCGCACCAATAATTCTACAAAATGTCCCTTCTTGGGGAGTAACAAGGGGTGACGGGCCGCATAGGGCACGTCAGCATTCCGAAGTCGACCTCCAACCCGGAGTAATCCAACATCATCAATAAACGGATTGAGTCGACGTAAGGCTCCTTTCAATTTGGGGAGGCCCTTCCGAAGGGCATCAATCTCC
Source organism: Synanthedon tipuliformis (assembly GCA_947623395.1). Classification (NCBI taxonomy): domain Eukaryota; kingdom Metazoa; phylum Arthropoda; class Insecta; order Lepidoptera; family Sesiidae; genus Synanthedon; species Synanthedon tipuliformis. The sequence goes on along the minus strand of OX392417.1, from coordinate 11,169,117 downwards.
AACCCAAAACTGTCCTGTTGGACCACGTGCACCCAGTAGTGTAAGGCGGTCCTCCGTTCATCGGGGTTTAGAACGCCGCTAGTCACCCTGCCATCTGGGTGACGACAGTTGTTTCCGAAGCGCTTGATCCAAGCGGTCACTCCGATCAATTTGTCGAGAGAGCTATACTTGTCGAGCAGCCAAGCAGGGCTCGAATCTGGTCGACTCTCCACGACATGTACCCGTAGGCCCACCGTAGGGGCTACCGTTCTAACGGGATTAACCGGCCAGTCACGTTCCGGTCGTGTTAACCAACCCGGCTTCCACCACAGGGAATGCGAGACGAGGTCTCGAGCCGTACATCCCCTGGAGCCGATATCAGAGGGGTTCAGTTCCCCAGGAACGTGTCTCCAAATTAGCGCAGTCTCCGATTTCTGGATCTGCGAGACACGATTAGCCACGAACACTTCAAGAGTGTGTACCGAAGCCTTCAGCCAACACAGAACAATTTGGCTGTCAGTCCACGCGTAGACTTCCTCATCGAGGGTAACATGGCTCCGCAACGTCGAGATCACATGGTTCAGCAAACGCGCGAGAAGAGCAGCTCCCGATAGCTCAAGCTTCGGTATCGTCAACCGTGTCCGAAGAGGGGCTACTTTGCTCTTCGCCAAAACCAACGACACGGCGATGGCTCCGGTGGGGCTGACGGTGCGTAGATACACCGCAGCGGCATACCCGCGCTCGGAGGCATCGCAGAATCCATGTAAGGTTGCTCGACAGTCTTCCGAAGGGAGCAACTTTCGCGGCAGCGAAACCCGATTGATGTCTGGGAGCGAGGTCATAAATGAGAGCCAGTCGCTCAACAAATCATCGGACAATGGGTCATCCCAACCCAATTGTATGGTCCAAAGTCGCTGCATGAACGACTTTGCCAGAAATACTACCGGTGTGATCCAACCGTTCGGATCAAATATTCTGGCCACTGTGGACAGTACGAGCCGTTTGGTCCAGACCGTCGGGGCCTCTAGGGCCACCCGATAGGTGAATACATCCTGGACAGGGCGATATTGGACACCGAGAACCGATAGCATGTGCGGGTTGTCGGCGTTTTCAAAAACGTGCGGGTCTTGCTGATGATCCTCTGGCAATCCGGCCAAGAGATCAGGTGAGTTGGACATCCACTTACGCAGTTCATATCCGCCACTCTTCAGCAATTCAATCAACTCATCCCGTAATATCATCGCGTTCGCGACGGAGTTGGACCCGGTACATACGTCATCCACATACAAGTCTCTCTCCAAAATTGCAGACGCCCGTGGAAAGCGTAGGCGTTCCCTTTCCGCCAATTCCAACAGCGATCTAATCGCAATAAAGGGACTCGATTTCAGTCCATAGGTGTTAGTGTTCAGCTCGTACACTTTCATCGGTTCAGTAGGGCTCTCGCGCCAAACAATCAACTGATACCGCCGATCATCACGGTGTATCACCGTTTGCCGAAACATCATTCTGATGTCGGTCACAAAGACGACCTGGTGTCGTCGGAAGTTTGTGATGATCTCCGATATATTCCTCTGCAACTTAGGGCCTGCATGTAGGCAATGGTTGAGAGAGACGCCATTTGATGTGGGAGCCGAACCATCAAATACAACCCGGATTTTCGAATTTGGCGACTTCAAGACAGCATGGTGGGGGAGAAAGTAGTGCTCCACCGAACGCCACTCAATGCTGGACACTGACATGTGTCCCAAGGTCTCGTACTCCCGCATGAACTCTACATACTTCTGCCTGAACGTCCGATCTCGCGACATGCGGCGTTCCATTGACAGTAACCGTTTCTCCGCCAGCATCATAGAATCGCCCAACGGGGGGCGTTGAGCGAGAAAGGGAAGTCGAGTGACAAAGCGACCCGAGCTGAGGCGACCAGTGTTGTTCTGGTAATACAACTCGCACTCTTCTTGCTCGGGATCCATCCGTGATGCCGTGGGGGGCTCCTCAATCTCCCAGAAGCGTTGCACTGCGTCTGAGAGGGCAGTCCCTACCAAGCAGCCGGTCGCGGCTGAGGGCGTGGTGAGTGGTGACACCGGACCTAACACCACATATCCTAGCAATGTTTCCAAGGCCACGAGGCCCCCAGGCTGTAGTATTTGTTTGTTGGCAGATAACAATTCCCCTAGGACGTCTGCTCCGAGCAACACGTCAACCGGACCAGGGGAATCGAACCGAGCATCCGCCAACATCAACCCATTCGTCAAACCCCGGATGTGGGGTTGTAACCGCACAGGGGGGAGATGACCTACCACCTCCTCCAAAACCAATGCCTTCGTAGTAAACGTCGGCTCGGAGGTGTCGCTTGCACTAAATGCAAGCTTAACTTGCCCCAATAAATTTGAAACTGCTAAGTTTCCAATCCCCCGTACATTGTCGTTGTACGGGCTGACATCAATGCCCAGCCTTCTCACCAGCCTTGCAGACATCATGCATCCTTGAGCGCCTGAATCCAAAAGTGCCCGTGCATGGACCGACTCGCCATCAAAACCCCAAACACAAATAGTGGCCGTGGGCAAGAGCACGGTCACTGGTTGGGGGGCGTGGGCTAATGAGTGGGCAGCGAATCCCTAGCGGGAAAAGGGTGGCGGAGGACCATTCTCCGCCATCCGGTGATACATGAGGGGATGGTACCCCGGATCGTAAGTCCACCGGTGGGCATACGCCGCGAGTGGCGGTTGGTATTGTCCAGTCGAACGGCCGTATGTCGGGTTCCGTCGCTCCAATCGGGGACGTTCCGCCAGGGGGGGGGAGAAACGAGCCTCCGGCGCCGGTAACACCTGACCCGAGCACCCGCCCGTAGCGCTCGTTGTGCCGTGGGGCCGGGGTGCGACCGTAAGATGTGAGCCCTGAGGAACCCCCGCTGGGTTCCCCTCTACGCTGTTCTCCTGCCCGGGAGAACGAGCACGCATCCATGCTGCGCATCGAGGATCCGACCCCCGGGGGGCCCCCAACGAGTCCCCCCTCCGGAACCCACCCGCTCGGGGGGAGGGGGTGCGCGATCCGAATGCCTGTTGAACTTGTCTCCGTGACGGGGACTCCACATCCGTCCTTCGATCCTGTGGCGGTGAGGCACCGTAAACACCGCTTTGGTTCATGCACAGGATCGGGTGGTGTTTCCCATGACAAGTCGTGCACGGTCGGGGAGTAGCGCAGTCCCGTGCAAAGTGTTTGCCCAAACAGTAAAAGCACCACTGGCGTTGCTTGGTAAGGTCCCTCCGAGCTGGCACCCGGTGTGCCAGGAACCTTGTGCAGTGGGTGACCGCATGTGCCGGATCCGAACAATACAGGCATCGGGACCCGGCGGCCACCACATTAAAGCGTCTTTGTTGACCGCCTGCATCAACAGCCCTCGCAGGGCTCCTTAAGTTCCCCTTATTCCGAGAAGTGGTAGGTGGTAGGGGTAAAGTGGGTGCAACCGTCGGCGTGTCCGTACGCCGGCACTCCACTTCAAGGAAGTCCATCAACACCTTGAACTCCGGGATGTGCTGCGCTGTGTTACCCCCATGTTGGATCTCAAACCTATTCTGAACTTCCAGTGGCAAACGCGGAAGCACATACGTGAGGAGAGGGAAGGACCATTGGTCGATAGGCATTCCCATCTTCCCCAATGCTCGTGTTGCCGTCAAGACCGGATTCAGGATCAAGTGTCGAACGTCCCTGGTCCGGGTCACCGCAGGAATCATCCAAATGTTGTTTATGAGGGCCTCCGCAAGCCGTCTCGCGTTACTGTAGCGCGAGTTCAGCAGGTCCATGGCGGGCTCAAAGTTGTCGTCCGTAATCGACAGGTGAGACAACAGCTGACGGGGCTCACCGTCCAAAACCGATAAAAGCTGGGCCAATTTCAAAGCCGGCGTCAGGTCCTCCCGCGATGCAACTAAGCTTGTGAAGAGGTCGATAAAACTCGTCCACTCTTCCAAGGCACCGCTGAAGGCCGGGATGTGTATGGGTGGCAGGCGTGCTGCCATATCAGACCTCACCGTTCCGGTTGCCGTTCCTGAAGGGGCCGGTCCCTTCAGGAGAGTCTGAGCCCTCTGCTCAATCGCAAAACCCAACTCCTCACATTGGTTGGCATCAGCTGTGAGGGCTGCCAACTTCGCCTCGTCAGCGGTGGCATCCAATGTATCTAATAATTTGGCGTAGGCCGTCTGGACCGTTCCCAGCCGGCCGAACAATTCGGTGTATCGCTGTAGGAAGGCCCCAGTACGGTCTGGCCTGTCTATCAAAGCAGCGACCGACGTAAGCCACCTAAGCTCCGCCCGTATCAAAGTGGCGGGTGACACCGACATATTCGAGAGGTCACAAATTACAAACAAATCAAGAATACAAAATAATAAACTTATATTTTACCTAATGCTAACTAGCTTATATATATTAGCTTATATGCCTATATAGCTTATATAACCACGCTCTGCTACCAGAAATTGTTTGCGCACAGTACAGATATAGGGAGTACTGTACACAGACAGGCGGGTGCGCCCGGTGTTAGCAGGGACACCGCGGAACGACGATACGTCGCGAGGGACAACTTAAACTAGGACTTACCTGTGGCTCCAGCCGTGCGGGCACAGGCAGTAGGAAAATATATATATATGGGAGTGGGAGGATGAGGGAAAGGATATACCGCCGTTCTGTAGGCACCGTAGGTCCGGTCCGTGCTCGTTCCACTCACAAGTCCACAACACCAAATTTTACAAGCCTCCACAACACCAAAATTTACAAGCTTCCACAACCGTGACCGAAAATTTAACTATTTTCCAAAATTAAACTATTTCAACCAAATTCAACTGTTGCAACTGACAATAAAGAAAGAGGGTAAATGTATATTTTTCTTATAATAATGATCAAGGCGATGGCGCGCGCGCATCCATCGAGCCCGCCAAAACAACTCTTTCAACTGACAATCAAAACCCGGACCGTCAGCTCTTGACGTTTGACAGCTATCTGTCATTTCGCCATAGATCAAGAGCCGACGGTCGGACTGGCTCGCCACAGAACCAAACAAAAGCAGACAAGACATTTTTGAGATGGGATTTGCCAGGCGTTGGATATTTACTTTTAGATGATCCCTAGGGAACAGTACTTTCGAAAAGTATACAAAATTTCATGATGTGGGTTAGAGTAGGTAGTTAAGGCCGTGAAAAGGTAACATACAGACAGACTATTCACATTTGTAATATTAGTATGAATGACTCCTTCCACTTGGCCTCACTTGGCTCCCATGGACAAACTTTTTTAAATAAATAAAAAAAAAGCCTTATTTCTTGCGAAAGTTATATACATGTGACTATTACTAAATTATTATAAGGTAGATAGATGAATTAAAAAATTTCTGCAAGAACTCCTCCGCAGGTAAAGGCCTCCTCCAAAGGAAACTTTTTTTAAATAATATTAATAAAGCCGAGTTTGTTCATTGGTCGAATGTGTTGAAATTTGGAACTATAATTCGGATTTGATTAAACTACAATTCGGATGAAAAAGAAGTCAATTTTTGAGGAAGGTAAACGAAATAAATATAGGATGATAAAATGCGACACTTCGGGTCGGGCAAGGGTTGAAGGCTTTTGTCAATTGATAAAACGTTTTTAATTAGGATTTCTTGTTAGGTATCAAAATGAGAGCGAGGTCGAGGTTTGCCTGAACAAGACGGTAACGGCAGTGTCGTGTCAGGCGGTGAACGTGAGCGACCCTTTGGACGTGCTGCAACCGCACCCGGACGACTGCCAGCTGTTCTACTACTGCGTCCAGCAGCACAGCCCGCCCGTGTGCCGCCAGTGCCCCGCCGGACTGCACTTCGACCCGGCCGAGCGCGTCTGCACTTACCCCCAGGACGCCGGATGTCTGCTCAACGCCACCACCGTCTAACACACCCAACTATTTTATAATAAATTTATTCATTCCTATTACTTGCTTTATTCCAAACATGAAATTTTTCAAACAAAAATTCGCCACACATATGGAATGCCTTGAATCAATGTTGCCTACAATGAAACATGAACAACCTGCTATTCAATCAGGTAGTTCGACAACGATGAGTTTTACATATTCAAAATATGATGGTCCATTTTTATTATGTTTAATAAAAAACTTTTTCAAGATAAAAAAGGCTATATTTCCACACGACAAGAGACATAAAATTTAAAATTCTATATTGAATACTGAAATATAACTTCATCATTCATACAATTTTTTCACGTTGACTAAACAAACAAATGTTGAACAGTAAAAGTAATTCACTGGCATTGAAAGAATGTTAAGATCAAACGTTCGGTATCAACAAGGTTGTGAGCTGGCTGCCGCGTGGATCACGTCCAGAGCGTTGCTCAGAGCCCGATAGTCGACCTCGTCGCCGCAACCGCGCTGGTAGCCGAAGCACTTGTAAACCAGATCACGCTCGCGCGCAGACACCAGCGCCAGCAGCCCACGCTGGCACAGAGCCCGCTCCACGGACACCCGCGGGATGGTGCCGCATCGTTCCCGGTCCATGTCCTTGAACACCTCCATTATGTTGGACAGTTGGTCCGGATGCTTGGCCAGCTTGCTCAGGGCCTTGGAGACGATGTTCCTCTCCTCGAAGTTGAGGTAGTTGCGCGGCGAGTCGCGAGTGGGCACGTGCGGAATGGGCTCCAGCAGTGGCGCCCTCTCGAGCGAGCCCTGAGTGAGCGCCTCCCCGACAGTGTCTGAGAATCGCTGGTACTCGATGAACCGGCGGCGACCGGGCGCACAGAACACTTCCATGAGGGTGTCCATCTCGAGCGGCGTGAGCGACAGGCCGGAGGAGGCGAGGCCGCGGTAGAAGTCGGCGCGCGGAATCACCAGTTCGTTGCGAGGGTCGAATTGCTTCAGGAATGGGTTCGGCCGAACTCCCTCGCGGACCATCTGCAACATTTCATTTCACAGCCTGTCATCTCTTTCACTACACAATTCTATACACTAATCTACGCGAATCTAATGATATTTCGATTGTAGAATTGTGGGATATACCTAAATATGCTTGATATTTTTTAGTAACGATTACCAAGAAAATTTGTTAATTACCTTTCCCTTGATTTTAGCGAGTATCTGCACAATATCCGTCTGGAGCGGGTCGTTGACGGCCAGTCCGCGAGATTGCCGCGCGTGCGCTTGCGCCGGACTTGCGATCACGGCGCTCTCCGCGGGCTTCTCGTCCAACTGTAAAAACACCATCCGTTTCATTGCCCGTCTACTATCCGTTTCCATCAAAACAAAAAACAGATTGGAACACATACCTCCTCTAGTAGACTGATGTAGTTGAAACCGCAGTCGTCCAGGTGGCGCGCCTCCAGTGCGCGCAGCGGGGCAGCATTTATCAGGATGCCGGTACGCGCCAACACTCGTCGCAGCGCAGCCCGCGGAACGTGGCCGTTGCTCGATCTGCATTGGATCAGTGGTTAGCGTGCTTGCTTTTACGCTCTGTCGCAGAGGTTTGAGTCCTGGCAGGGCCAACTTTAGGATTAAATTTTTCAAAGTTGGCTCTGATCTGGATTTGGATAGTAGTGGCAGGATACTCTGTGCCAATCATTTGGGTAGCTCGTCTGGTCGCAGGGGGTGGCCCCTTACAGGTCAAACATGTGATCTGTGATCTCAGATGGTAGAACAGATGGTAGATGGCGTTGCTTGTGTTATAGGCGACGGTCAAGTGTACCGTCAGCGTGTGTGTTGACCTTAAAAAGGCCATTGGAAACATTCGGCGGCCATTACTCGTCGTGATCCCTGAAAGCTGGTCTGAGGTCGAGGGCGCGCTCCTTGCACATGGCCCTTATGCGCAGCAGTGCCGAGGTGGCGAGGTCGAGCTCCTCCACGTTCTGGCCGCCGCGCTCGTCGGCAGAGCCTCGGGCCGGCAACGCTGACACAGCCTCCGCAGCCGCACCGGGCACCACCTCAGGGTGCTTCTCCAACTCTTTTATGGTGAACACTGTTGAAAATCAACCATAGTGTACTTTAAGGAGTCTCTCTGTGTGTATGTTTGTGTGTAAATGTGTAAAATAATTCAATTTAATGTAATAATTTTATAGTCAGAACAGATTTATAGCCGCCTAGCGGTTACTATAAATCTGTCCCGAGAGCAGCATTGAACGTAACCTTGATCGCAATCGTCCTCGAAGGTTCTCCAGCAGATGCGCTGGGAGTCATTGGGGTCCAGGTAGTGTCGCATCACGCATTCCACCTCGTCCGGCGAGATGACGGCCCCCAGGCCGATGGCGTCCACCGCTCGTCGGAACTGCTGTGGCGCTATGCGACCGCAGTTCAACGGATCGTAATCCTACACACGACATGTATATTTTGTAGAAGACGGCCATTGTGCAAGTTAGAGCTTAGCTAGTGTTTATTGGCATTCACCCTGAAGAACTCCGACACCCTGACGCGTCTCTGCAACACGTACTCCTGGACTCTAAGCATTACTTCGATGAGTCGTCGTGAGGGCCTCGGGGGCGCTAACGCCGGATGGAACACATCAGAGACACCGAGCGGCGCAGTCGACAGTCCGGCCTCCACTTCCGGTCGCGACAGTTTCGGTGGCGTCGTGTCGATCACAACGTTTGGGTTCAAGTATTCCTGTCGCAAATCTTAGCCAATTATTATTTTAATAGTTTTCACAATTGGTCCGCTTGTAGTTTGGGATCGAATGTATTTTAACTTCATCGGTACCTACCCTTTTAAATATCATACTTCTTTTAGAATTAAGTTTGAAACTTGTCTATTGCTACACGGCAATGCAATTATTATAAATCTATATTTGACGCCGACTGCCTGCCGATGAGTAATCAGGTTTTTTTGAGACGCTCCACTCACCGCTCCGAGACCTTTTATCCCTTCCTTCTTGACTGCTTCTACGGCTTTGAGGAAATCGACGTAATCGATGGTGTACGAATCCTTGATGAACTTTCTCACCAACAAGTTGAAATCTTCCGGTGAAAGGATAACGCCAAGATAATTAAGGATTCGGGCAAAATGGGCAAAAGTGATGCGTCCGTCATTTTTAGCTACCTGTGGATGGAACAAGCGTTTAGGTACTCTACAACATGGACTTGGATTCTGCAAAATACAGTTTACCGTATTAGTGGAAGATATTGACCAGTTCATAATCCTGGAAGTACGGTTTCAGCGGGATTTCCCTCTGCGCGATCGTGGCGAGAAGACAACACAGCCGAAGCATCTGCCACTGGTCGAGGGAGTGGCAGGCCGGTTCTGGAGGCGGAGGACAGGCCTCCAGGAGGCAGTCTGCTGAAGTCTTGTCTCTTCCACCGGCATCTGTAAAACTTTTTATCTCTATTATTCCTAATTACTAAAAAAGGTCTCCGGATTCCTAAGGCGGAACCCTATCATAATGTAACCGTAACCCGCGAGCCCCTAAAAATAAAACAAGAAAAACTTTCTTAATATTTTTATTTGCTATATTTAGCCAGGTATATATTTACTTAACCAATCATACACATTTATTTGAAGTAATAATTGTAAGCTTTTTTAATTTGATTAAAAATTATCATATGTAATAGACAATACGTTACCTTATATTATTATATTTTGACCAAATAAAATGTTGTTAATAAAAACTTAAATATTACCTTCACCGTGAATAACCTGACAGAGCTGGTGGTAGAGGATGCGTCCGTCCTGCGCGCGGAAGTAATCTGCCACTTGGGCGATCTCCGCATCGGACAGACCGATCACAGAACGCAGCGGCCCGGCGAGGACCGAGACGAACTTTGATTCTGTCGGTTTGTAGTAAAGAAATATTCAAAATTACTTTCTACTTAATTGAAAATAACATCTATTCCTTGCAAATTAGGTAATGGCTGATTACCGGATATGAGCGAGTTGCCCTCAGGGTCCAATGGTCTGTAAAAGTCCCATAGATTGAGGCCGACGCGGAAGGCGGCCGCGCGGATTTTGTTGCACGTCTTCCATACGTCGGCCAAGCGGATTATCTGGAACCAAAATTTATTTCTTTCTCTTATCCGTTCTCAAATTCTGATCTTTCCAATTCAACTACTCAAAATACTTTACCGTGTCATGCATCTTTCTTCTAATTTATATAGAAAGCGTTGAGACGAAAATTAGACATAGGAACAAGGAATGTCTTCTTTCTAATTCCTCGAAAGTTTGGCTAGAATATTAATTATAGGTACATTGTCAAAAAATTTGGAAAAAAGCAAATTAATGCTTGTTGTTACGTGTATTAAAAATGTCAGATTTTTTGAGTTAATTAAAAAATTAAAGTGTAAAAAGTATTTTTACACAGAGTTTGAATAATTAGTTTTTTTTTATAAATCCATACGACTCATCTGAAATTCCATCAATCAATTATAGTCAATGGGAATTGGAGCCTAGAGCGTGTGGTTACGATTACTTTTAACTTTTACTATGTTCGGTCATGAGAAAGTGTCACTTTTTCATGCCTTGTTACCGAGTGTACTGTCGAGTCGTTCGGCCTTTGGAACTAGCAATGAACGGTGTGCTCCAGGAAAGCACCATCACAGGGGAGGTGTAGTTTCAGAAGCGCATGTCCGCCGTTGGCCAATGACGTCGGCGTCATCGATCGGGCCTCCCGTCGCCCGCCCGGCGCACCTCGTGCCACCTCGCGGCCAGACCGAACCTGCCGTTATGAGCTGTCACATTTAAAGCACGTGAACCCATGAACGTATTCCGAGAGGCGGCCGAGGACACGAGTTTGATGTCCGAGGTGAGGGGCACGCGCGCTCATGTGCGGGCTAAGCTTTAGGACTAGGAACAGCCCTTCTCAGAAGACGTCACTCCGATGGGGCGACAGCTGCCAGGCTCACGGAGTCCTCGCCGAACGATCGTCGATCGTGTAAACGAGTGAAGAGTGGATGGCTATAGTGTGCATTGTATAAGAGTTCCGTTTGTTTGATTCTGCTACATTCGATTGGATCGAACGCGTGTTCTTCGTCAGTGCTTTCAGCAGAGCTTATACTCGGTGGCGGTAAGTGGCTTTGTAACGATGGCGCTATTGGTGTTATGTAAGATAAGAACGGATCTACTCGCTCAGGTACATTGAAAACGCAAAGATGATCAACATCGCGGGTGTGATCTCCATCATACTGTTCTACGTGCTGATCCTGGCCGTGGGCATTTGGGCCGGCAGGAAGAAGCCGCCCGGGAATGACTCCGAAGAGGAGGTGATGTTGGCGGGCAGGTCGATAGGTCTCTTCGTCGGAATATTCACAATGACAGGTAAACCTAATTTTTTATGCTTTCCTTCAAGATGAATTTTAAGAATATTAGTATTAAATTTGCTTTACTCTGAACAATGGTTACTGAATTGAGGAAATGTAATGTCTTTATTGTTTTCGGCTGTTGTCTGTTTATGTAAAACAGAAAACAGCCGTGTGATCCGCAGGTCACTTCGACGACTTGCGATCAGTTTTTTTTATAATATTCAATACCTACATATTGTAAGTAATAATCTATGTATGTAATATCTTTGTAACAGTGGTTTATTTAGTAAATATATAATATAATTCGGTTGTATACACAATTCATTCATACCCGAATTATTCTGTATTGTGTACTGTATTGTCAAGAAACTACTTCAAAACAGCTGAACCCACTTCGATGAAAATTTTTATGTGTGTTTGGGTGGATCCCTGGATGATTTCGATTGACAATTGGACCCGGTAGGTGGCGCTGCGATCGGGTTAAAACATATAATATGTTGAACCCACTAATAATAGCAGGCAAGGCAACGTTCGGGCAGAACGTCTGTCTGGTTCGCTAGTTACAATAAAGTTGAGAAATTAAGATAATAAAACTCTTGAAATTCGAATTATCTACAGGCTATGTTTACTATACTAATGAAATAAAACTCTTTAATTTTTCATCTTTCCTGTTTATTATTTTCAATATTTTTTACAGACACTACCTACATACTTCTTTATTCTTTTAAATTTAAAAATAGAACCTTACACTAACACCAAAATTTCTTCAAAAACTGTGTTTTATGATGATTTAATTCGTTAATAATAAAATAGGTTAAGGGTGCACTGGCGGTAATTTATTTAATGAGACTTGGAAAATTCCATTTCACAGCAATTCCTTCACTGGCTTAATTTATGAACTTTACAATGCAAATTACAAAATGCATTTTAGGAGTTTATTACTAGAAATACATTTCAATACTTTACTGAATGCATTTTTCATGGATGAAACATCTGAAAGAATGATCTGACATTTGACCTTTTATTTGTCTCGAGCGAGCATTCAACTACGTTTTCTATCCAAAGGTCACACTTCTATCTCCCTTATGCTAGAGTCCACCCAAGACTAAGAATTCGTAATTTTTTCTAGAAAAAAATATTTTTATTGTACCTACCGCCACTTTACACTTGCAAGAAGATGACATAATATGGTCCTTCTAACAATGGAAAATCTGGAATATTTTTTTTTATTAAAGTAACATATATATTTCTTGCCGGTCTCTTCCTCGTAGAATAGCTAAGAGAGATATGACGACGAGTGTGTGATGTTGCAGCGACATGGGTCGGAGGCGGCTACATCAACGGCACCGCCGAAGCCATCTATACGTCCGGCCTGGTCTGGTGCCAAGCTCCGTTCGGGTACGCGCTGTCTCTCGTCTTCGGTGAGCTTACATTCAGTCTTCGCCCTATTTCGTTTTCTGTTCTTATTCTGTCTGTTGGTAATGAAAAGCGGTGTTCTAACGCAGGAGGAATATTCTTCGCGAACCCTATGCGCAAGCAGGGCTACGTGACAATGTTAGACCCGCTGCAAGATTCGTTTGGCAGCCGAATGGGCGGGCTACTCTTTTTGCCAGCGCTCTGCGGAGAGGTGTTCTGGGCTGCTGGAATACTTGCGGCTCTAGGTGAGAACGGCTCTATGGTTAATATTTTAACTTACACTAGCAAGATTAAACACTTCTGGAATTTATAAATATTAGAAACGATATCTATAAATAAAAAAAACAAATATTGCGATACATTAAAGATTTCTTCATAACCATTATTGTAATTGGAAAAACTTTTGGTTTTAACTAATTCAAATTACAGCAATAGTAATAATTTGAATACGCCCTGTAAATAATTCAATTTAGAAAATATATATTATGTAGCAAGGGAATAATATTTCCAGTTTAATTCCCCTAATGGAAACACTTTTGGCCGCGTGAATATATAATACAATGTCGGTATCAGACCGCTTTTACCTCTGCCCTTATCAATCAAACCCTGTTCGGTTTGCCTCTACTCGCCTAAATCATAACAGCACACGTGCGGTCACATTTCAGAGACGTGCTAGACGTTTCCGGATATGCGAACATACGTATTCAATTGAAACGAATACAACATTATTTTAAGTTGATCAAATAATTTTTATTTTGAAAGTATTTCAAAATTATCATTTTATATTTATCAAAGTTAAAAAAAACTAAATTAACTATAAACTAAACTAAAACTAATAAACAGAATTGGCCAGAAGTCGTTTAGCCTCACGCCCTAATCGTATTCCCACGACCTACTCGCCTTATTTTTAATTGATTGTCGAATTGAATTTGCTTATAAGAAAATGTTATAGTGGACTGACTTCCTTAATACATATTATACACATAATAAAATAAAAAAACATAAAACTCACATAAATATATTTAAAAATAAATAATAAAGCAATGTTTTCAATTTTAGTAAGAAATATTTTCACTTAGGTACAAGTATCACATTGCGAACGGATCATTTGATGGTAGGTGGTTCGTCGCTGGGGGGATTTATCTTATCATAAAAATATCTAAATGTGGCTTGTTCCGCTGACTTGATTAGTTTAAGTAGTTTATTCGGTTGGCAGGCGCGACTCTCGCTGTGATCATAGACATGGATCACCGCACGTCCGTGATCTTCAGCGCGTGCGTCGCAGTGTTCTACACGCTGTTCGGAGGCCTCTACGCCGTCGCTTACACTGACGTCATCCAATTGTTCTGCATCTTCATCGGCCTCTGGATGTGCATCCCGTTTGCCTGGGCCAATCCGAACGTCAAACCTCTCAGTTCCATGGATGTTGACTGGATTGGAAAAGTCGACCCGGAATACTATTGGTTCTACTTGGATTACGGACTTCTGCTCATCTTCGGAGGCATTCCGTGGCAGGTGCGTTTAGCTAAGAGATAAGCTTTGATACTTCACAGACTTCACTCCTTACTGAAATGAATCCTCGAAACAGGTGTACTTCCAACGCGTGCTCAGCAGCAAGACAGCAGGACGAGCTCAGGTGCTGTCGTACGTGGCAGCATTCGGGTGTGTTATCATGGCTTTACCGCCGGTTCTGATCGGAGCTATTGCGAAGAGTACAGGTCAGTCCGCACTAAAAGTTCTGCTGATTCACCAATCATTACGTTCTAGATTATTGTACTTGCCTTATTTTGTTAATAGCATGGAACCAGACGGACTTCAATGGCAAATTGACCCCTGACGGGGAATTGACCTCCGATCAGACATCCATGATTCTGCCACTCGTCCTGCAGCATCTCACGCCGGACTTCGTCTCGTTTTTCGGACTGGGAGCCGTGTCTGCAGCTGTCATGTCGTCCGCCGATTCCAGCGTCTTGAGTGCTTCTTCAATGTTCGCAAGGTTTGAACGTTTTTTTTTCGTTAACTATTTTTGATGAATTTTTTCGCATCTCCCAAATTAAGCTAACGTGTGCTCTTTCATTCCTCCGTGTAGAAACGTGTACAAGTTGATATTCCGTCAAAACGCATCCGAGATGGAGATCATCTGGGTGATGAGAGTATCCATCCTGGTGGTGGGCTTTCTGGCAACGGTGATGGCGCTGACAATACCATCCATATACGGATTATGGTAACTGTACCTTTTATTTCGAAACAGCTAAAAGTGTCGTTCTCCGAGGAGTAAGGACGCACGCACGCACTATTGAGAATGAGGTTTATGTTGATGCGATTATATTGTGACGGCATCTCGGTATGCAATTATAGGAGCGGATGAGTGATGGTTTGCCAAAACGCGTGCATTCATGACTATGTCGAAACCATTGCGGCAACGGCCATAAGCACGTCATGTTTTGTCATATCTGTTGCACTATTTACTGAATATTAATTATATTAATCTTCTATATTATATTATATTAGATAAAATGTGATGCTGCTTGTTATTTTTTTAAAATTATAAATGTATAATCGTGGTTACTTACATTGCTTTAATCATGTATAGATACAGAATTTTCACGAAATTTATAGATTACAGAGCCTCGCTGCTTTGTCTCTCTTGAAATTAGATAAAATGAAAAGATAAAATGAACAACTAGTTAGCGTGTCAATATTCAAGATGATCTATCGAGTAAATTGTGTATTAGTTAAGCGATTTCATATAACAAATTAGTTTCCTTTATAATTATACAATTAATTACTTTAAGTGTTTATACCATTGCTACATTATTGTTATAAGTATATTTGAAACTATTTTGAGCAAATTAGAAGATTTCTACTACTAGAAATATTCTAATCTCCTACAATATCCGGTTAGATTAGTTACTTTCCGCCCACTGGTCATAGGTATCTCTCAGTGTCGGTGAAGACTGGTAAGACTTGTTTTTAAAGATTATTTCTTTCCCTCCAATATTAAAGAAAGTTACCATTATTTCTGATCTACACATAAAAACTAAAACACTAAGATGCGGTTTTGACTGCTATTTTAATCTGCTTCTAACCTATCAGCAGATGAGCTTTAGTCGAACTGGGCTATCACAGTATTTGTGTCTTGTTCCAATATTTTAGTCGAAGGATTCTAGTTTCAAATGCTACAACATTTATCATCGTTCAATTAAGCGTCCCTTAACACGCGATGTTATTTTTGGAAAGTACTTTTACATAATTAAATCGATAACAGTGACGCTTCACTTTATATACGTGGTTTATATTTGTTTTTAATTTAATATTTTTTTATGATAAATGTCGGTCAGTCTAATTGGTAGTAGCTATATCCACTCAGTGCCCACTTTGACGGGATGAAAGATAAGTTTCAGAACAATAGTTCACACCGTTTAACAAAAGCAGGAGTGCGGTATTTTCTAAAATCCACTGTTAAAATGGAATGAGGTTAAATCTAAAAATTGAACCAAAGCAGTTAATTTCATTGATTGTCAAGTCGAGCTATGAGTGGCGTTGTAACCGATATTATTAAAATGGACATGATTAGTTTTGGGTGAATGGAGCAGGTTTGTATGGCACGATTTGAACTAAATATTCGCGAGAGCGTCGAGGCCGATCGCTTACAATCATTTTAACGGCGTGAACGGCCTCTTCTCATCCAGGTGCAACATTCCAATTTTCTGTCAAAACCAAATTTACGATCCAGTACATTTATATACTGATACACAATCATAATATTGCACAAAAAATGCTGAGGCAAAAACAATATTATGATAACACTTTTTTCAAATATCGTAAATTAAAAATTTGTTGAAAAATGTAACAATTCAATATAATTTTATTTAATTTTGTCCCTTTTTATTACGTCACTGTAAAATCCTTTATTCCTTAAAAGTGAGTGCAAATGGAACTCTTCAATCTCGTAGCAGTTAGTTAGCAAAGTTAGGGTCAACAAAAATAAACTTCAAGTTCTGTCTGGAAGTTTGTTTCGATTTGGATCTTACGACTGCGGCAGATTGGCCAGTCGATACGATATGCAAATAGACAAAGACGTGATTGCCTCGATAAGTTGTCGTAGATTTAAGTCTGACATCTCTTGCACTACCTTCTCTGTTACTGATTTGATTACCATTTGGGCGAAAGTTTAGATCACTGTTACACATTTTTATTGTGATTATTTATAAACCTTTTTTTGTTAGTTTTTTTGCGCCTTCGTTCTTCAAACATTTCTTTTGAATCAATTCTATAATTTTAGGCTCCTTAGCGCCCTTTACAATAAATGGTCATAGTTTACGGACAATCACAAAAGAACCATTTACGTAATGCTGTTGAAAGGTTTATCAACGTAACTAATCAACGTAATTACTCAACAGGAATTCTGTAGTCGCTCAATGAATTTTACTACAATATGAATTGCTCAAAGAGGTGAAAGATCCAAGGAAAAGACTTCAGGTGAACATTGTCGATTCTGACCTAATTTTAGAGTTCAATCGATTGTGAAGCGTATTTCGTCAAGGCCGTCCTACGGAGTTACAACTCTTATAGACTGTTTGAGTAAGACATGCTGCTGCCATTCCCTTTGTCCTATAGGTCCATGTGTTCAGACCTGGTGTACGTGATACTCTTTCCGCAACTGCTGATGGTGGTGCATTTCAAGAGACATTGCAACACCTATGGCTCGCTGTCAGCGTACATCGTAGCGCTGTTGGTGCGGCTGTCGGGAGGCGAGAAGATGCTGGGCTTGCCGGCGCTCATACACTACCCCGGCTGGGACGCAGAGAACGAAGTGCAGCTGTTCCCCTTCAGGACTATGGCGATGGTGCTGTCGCTCTTCACTCTCGCGTTCATATCTTGGTTATCGGTGTAAGTAATATAATACAATTTAATGACTTACTCACCTGCAAAATATATTTTTTAGATTTTCATTGGAGAGTTTTTTGCTGATTTACTGAGATGAAACTAATGTTGAAGGTTAGATAGATAACATCATCCGATGTAGACGCTTATAATATAGTCTTTTACTAAATAAAGCACACATTAATAGAGTGTGGCCACAAACTTAAGCGATTAAGTAGGTCGGAGCTGCTCAAGTGCTCATTGATATTGAGCATAAAGTTATTGACTTCGAGATGATAATATATTATGTTACACAACTTGGGATTAAATTAATTTATTCGCTGGTTTTGAAAGCGACAGTTACAACATGGCCGTAAGAACGCAGGGGCGCAGGACAGAGTTTAATTGAACTTTAACGAGTGTTTAATAATAAGGGAGTAAAGAGCTCGTCGCATATTATATTAGCTAATAACTGTTAGGTGCCACCCATGAGTAAACGGTAGATCATTATTATTAAGCAACAAGGCGACCATTATAATTCCCATAGTGTTCACTTCCTCACCCACAATATTTGTCCTATAGGTAACTAACTATCTAAAAAAGAAAATATTCTGGATGTGTGAAACCAACAAAAATTTACTTAACTAAGCAACTATTACTAAGAGACCGTTTGTAATTAGGGTTTTTGTGGATGAAGAATATTTAACATCCGTGAATGCGAATGCGGATTTTTAGAGTATCAGATCCCGAAATGCATAATTCAACCTTTGTTTTTAACATATTTAATTTTAAATACAGAAATAAACGACCATTTTTCTAAAATTTTATTAAGTAATCAAGCTTTTGGTAGAAAATTGAAACTGAAACTAAATAATAATCCATACTTGGGAAAACTGTCAGATGGCCTAGCTCCATATCCGAATCCGCAAGATATTTGCATTCATTATTTCGGATGTGGATACGGTTTCGGAATTTTTTTCTGTGGTAGGTGCGATCATTAAGTAGATCGTGTCGAGAAGACGCTAAGTCATAGTTTATTAAAAGACGTGTGGTATGGTGACAGGTACCTGTTCAACTCTGGCTACCTGAGCCCCGAGTCTGACTACTTCAACTGCGTGGTGAACATCCCCGAGGACATCCGGCGCGTGGACGAGCCCTCGGAGGCCGGCGAGCAGATGTCCGTCTTGGGCGGAGTGCCGGGCAGGCTGTACGGCGCAGCCTCCACTCTCGTCGGCTCCGACGAAAAGTCGGGTCGCATCAACCCCGCTCTCGAGCCGGACGACGACGACCTCGACGACCCAAACGACGGACCGACCCCGCTCTTCGGCACCAGCAACGCCCCTCCGCCCGTGCAGCCCCTGGGCAAGCAGACGGCTTTCTGAGACGACCCCCACTTCTATGAGTGAGCTGACTTATACATATTTGAATAGAACCCTCTTAACAATGTGGATGCTTACATCGAAACTCGACCTGCGGACCCAAGAGACTCGCGGAGCGCAGATGTTTAACGTAACTCGTAGATTTTAATGGAATTATTATTATAGTGAAACTCATACATATCAAAAAGTGAACTTTAACTTGTTTAGAAGAGAATTTACAATATATCGCTGGAGATTCCTTATTTAAGTCAATTAATGTATAGAAAGTTTAAGCACGTCTTGTGTGACTCACTATGCGTTGAAATCTATAAAGATATATCTACTAATAAGTGTACCCGATTAAAGATGACATATCGCTTCAAAAGCAAACGTACAGATTTAGCTTTATTAGCTTGTTATTATTATTTATGCGAAGTGTATCAAACTTAAAACAGGATGCATCGAAGGTAGCTATTTTTGCTTCTAGGTCGCATTTATAAATATATTATTTACACTATAATTTTATATTATTATATAAATAATAATAATCAGAAAGCTCATTGATCAGCACAAGGTTTTTATAGAAGTTTAATTTTTATGAGAGTATAAATAAATAATATTTATTAAAATATAATTATTTATCAGAAATAAATATTTTAATCGTTTAGGTATATCTTGTACAGTATAACAATGAGTGCCGGATTAGCAAAAGTAGCAATTGCTCCCGCATTGGTGGCCCCGCGTTGCGCCTGCTTGAGCGTAAAATAATTTTGTACTTAAAAGTTTAAATTATTTTTATATTATATTAAAAAAAATATAGTGAAAATTCACTTTATTTTAACATTTAAAATCCACGTAATCATTGAACACCTTAAACTGAAGATCCTATTACAAACCAAGGGCCTCTTGATAGAATTAGCTACGGGCCCCGCGCATCTTAATCCGGCACTGATAACAATATACTTAATGTGCTAATATATTTTCCTAAATCCATTATGATTTTAGCTTGAAATGTTTGTCAAACGACAAACATTTGCTACTACATCTGAAATAAATATATTATTAATAAATGCTAAATGATATTGTTATGCTTAGTATGAAAAGCGTTGCAACGCAATACGGCCCTAATCCCTAAGTATTACTTAAAATTAATGAAAATTATATCTAAATAACATTATTATATGTACTCTGTATAGTATCTAGTGGCCACATAATTATACCTTAAATGGCAAAAAAAATATCTTATTTTGATATTAGTTTATAAAAGTTTATCATTGTTTACTTACCTACCTACTTAAAAGTTGTAAGAAACTTTACCGTTTTCTTTGTCATATTTATATATTATACACTTTACACATAGTTGTAAAAGTAAAATCTAATTTACAAAAAGAAAAGTTTGAATGAATGTTGTTTAACTGTCAAACCCGTCACACACGTAGCTATAATATATAGATATTAATATAAATTATAGCAAGGTATATTACGAAATATTTTCTATACAAATATTGGAGTGACCACACACGCAGCTATGATATATATTTCTATGACGTCACCAACGTATACCGTAATTTATATTATTGCATATTATGGTACCTATAGCAAGACATATTACGACCAAATGAAATGAAGGGAAAATATAAATATTGCAGCATCTTCTCCGTGTGTGGTAGCTTGCTATAATATATATTATAGCCCGGTATATTAATATATATGTCGTGGACAGATCGTAGAATTGGGCAGATAGTAAAGTATGAAAACAAAAATCTTTCACCAAAAGTCAAAAATAGGTGCCACGAGGAGTGGAGTGAGGCGACCCTCTTAGTTTTAACAGAAATATGATCTGCCCAGGAATATCATGATATGCCCAATTCTACGATGTGCCGACGACATAAAATTATAGGTACATTTGTGACGGGCTAAGTTAACTGGGCTTAACGATTGACGAGTAGTTACGCAGTTAAGATGGCGTTTGAGCTCTTTCATTTGAACTGTATCGATACATATCAGTTAGTGTGATAGTTTTTATAGATGTATCACTCGATAGGTGTGCTAACTGGATTTCTAACAATATGTTGGTATTATTAAATTAATGTGATATAGAAACGTGTGCGAGACCCTTTGCTAAGACTTCACTTCACCAAATACATATCAAATATTATAAATGTTTAAGGGTATATGACGTTGTAAAAAAGTTAGTCTGAAATAAATACATATCAAACTTTGTAAGAGTACTTAGTAAATAGGCGTTCGTTGTTGTTTCTTCGACGTGTCCGTCTAATATTTTTGCCTAAATTTGACCACCAAAAGATGGCGTTTTGCGAAAATATTAGAAACGTCTTCTGTTAGCTAGTAGATTACTATTGACTTATTTCTAGTTCTTGTTGAATATTTGAAGAAAAAAAAGTGTAAAAAAATATATGTGTACCGTTGTGAGTTCTGAGGCTGTATCGTGTAGCCGAATAAAAATATAGTATGTTAATGGATCTTTTTCATTTCCCCACATTTACCGAGAAAATATTGAAAACGATAATTCCATAATTATAAAACTCAAATTATTATCCGTTATTAGCCTTAGTTTTTAGCCGTTGTGAAACAGACTATATAGTAGGTCTAAGAAGTATGTCAAGTTTTCATAAGTATTAAAATATAGTCTGAAGAAAAAATTGATTTCTTTTGAAGTCATTATGCAACCAACTAACGTTTCTTCTTCTTACGCAGTTTAATAGTTTTTGGATTTATTAGATTCTTTAAATAGGGAAGTAAGAAAAAAAAAACAAAACATATTTACAAAATATTTAATTTAATTTAATACAAAATGTATGTTTGTACTTAAACTAATTTTTTGTACATTCCTTTAATACAATTATTAAATAATACTTTCAGAGTTGTAGCGACCATCAGTTATGACTAAATAAATAGAGAGAGATAAACGTTCCACCTGGAATGAAGCATCCAGGTGGAACGCAAAGTCGAGACAGTAGGCTGCGGTTGGAAGGACTCAGAAGACCAGGAGTCTCGAAATCAGTTTAGTATACGTAGCCGCCGTTGGAGTCGTAATTCTGACCAATAGTCGCCGGCACACCGCCAAAACTGCCGGATCCGTGTCCGCCTGACGAGAATCCACCCGAACCGCCCGATGAGTATCCGCCGGAACCGCCAGCGGAGAAACCACCAGAAGAGACGCCAGAAGAAAAGCCGCCGGCACTCGGAGCGCCGTAACTGCTCGAAGGAGCTGGGGCGCCATACGAGCTAGACGGAGAGGGAGCGCCGTAGCTGCTAGAAGGAGCTGACGGGGCACCGTAGCTCGATGACGGGCCGCTGCTTCCGAAGCTGCTGCTTCCACCGAAACCGCTTCCACCGAATGACGATCCGCCGCTGCTGTGTCCTCCGAAAGAAGACGACGGTGCACCGTAGGAGGATGACGGGGCTGGAGCTCCATATGAATTTGACGGAGCTGGTGCACCGTAAGAGCTAGACGGAGCTGGAGCTCCGTAGGAGTTCGATGGAGCTGGTGCACCATATGAACTAGATGGTTTAGGGGCACCGTAACTGTTTGAAGGTCTAGGTGCGCTGTAGGTTTTCGATGGGCCGGTCGGAATTCCATAGCTTGTAGCCGGAGGTCTAGCTGGAGCTCCATAAGAGCTGGATGGACGTGGAGCGGGTGCTCCATACGAGCTGGATGGCGCTGGGGCACCATACGAGCTGGATGGTGCTGGAGCACCGTATGAGCTGGATGGTGCTGGAGCACCGTATGAGCTGGATGGCGCTGGAGCACCGTATGAGCTTGAAGGTGCTGGAGCACCATACGAACTAGACGGAGCCGGAGCGCCGTAACTCGAGGAGGGAGCGGGAGCACCGTAGCTGGATGAAGGTGCACCATAACTGCTGGATGGCCTGGGTGCTCCGTAACTAGAAGAAGGTCTAGGTGCTCCGTAGCTGCTAGAGGGGCGAGGAGCTCCGTATGACGATGAAGGTCTTGAAGGTGGAAGATAGGAGTTGCTCAGTGGTGCTGAAATAAACAAACATGTCCGTCATTATCTGGATGAAATTGTAACTGACTGTTATTACTATGATTTCAGGGTTAGCCTAGAAAACTTTTTCATTATGTTAGCTGGAACCAAGTAGGCGTGTGTGCTATTGCAAAGTAAATGTTACTACAGCAATGAATGAACAGTTATATAATTATTCGGAAAGGGTCACGTTCGCATACGAAGAAAACGAGGCAGTCAGAGACGATGCAATAGCAATAGTCTTACTTTTTATGTGACATTGTTAAATAATGATTCAATAGGTTGTGAAAATTTGACTAATAGCATACATTTCCACCGAGTTACGTAAACGGTTGACCTCTGTGTGTCCAGAAGGCAAATAATTGTGTGTCGAAATGTGTCGAGTGTTTGAGCAAATACACGTTACTGACCATCTCGCTTGTAATGTTTGCGAGGAGCCGTCGCAGCGACCGCGGACACCACCATCAGTATCGGCACCAGCTGAAACAAAACAGATTAATTGTTAATTATTTCAGAAACGAGAGAACCAGGGTAAAGTGATTAAAAATATCGAGAGAAATTATTATGTCCAACATTTACTAAAAAAAATTTATAAAGAAACGAAACTGATGAGCATAACACAATTTTGTACAAATACAAATAAGTATGTACTCTTTCGCCAAATATTAGGCAAATAAATTTATTCTAATATTTCCTTATTAAAACAAAAAAAATATTACACGAAGCTACTAGACAAGCAAGCATAAAGTTTGAACCCATTTGGTCAAAATACACTGAATTTTGAGGAAGCGCCCTCAGATAAATAAGAAATAAAAAAATAAAATATCATTAAATTCTTTAAAATTCATAATTTAATTTAGTTCAGAATTTATTATGTTCAGATGTAAGTTTTCAAGCAAGTAGCTGTGGATTTATTGGTTTTAATGTAAACCCAACCTAAGTTTAAAGAATAAAAAGAAAGCGAGCAGACCGTGCTGAAGACTATGCTAATTATTAGTGCGGGTTGAAGGTAAATTAGTTTTAAGAATGAGTTGGAATCGTCACCTTGACCATGTGACAGTTTCACAAGCGAGAGACTATTAGTGAATTCGTCTCTCGGCTAATGCACGTGCATCGCGAGATAATTGTCCGGCTAACGACTTAGTTACGCCACAGCTTCGTCATTTGCCCACCACAAGCAAATGGGTAACCAAATAGGTACGCTACCTACCGTACGCATTTACGAAACACATTTTTACATGGCCCAAGGTAATGTTGTGGCGTGATGGTTGTAATCAAAGCCAACATTATCCTTCGGCGGTAAATGATCGGCGAATTGGACGTGTGGAGGCTTAAGTTTGGTGTTGCTAAATGAACATTTAAAAATGAGTTAACAAAACAAGTGAGTACCAAAAGAAACGTTTAAATTAAAATGAAAATCAAGTCACGCGGCCATAAACAGATCAGACGGATGGACAGAGAAATTCTTTATTTATGTGCTTATCTAGCGAGTGATCTGCTTGTGGAGTCGGATTGCGTTCACTGGCGTCATTTAAACGCGTGTTATGTACACTTTCGCGGATCTGTACGATCTTATCATATTCAACTCGTTTAATTTTTGGAAGCGTTTCAACTTTAATAATATTATACGTTTATTTACAGTTATTTTCTAATAGTTTTATAATTCTCACTATTGGGTTCCATTTTATTGTAAGATTGTTAAGATAAATGAAACGAACATCTCATGAAAGCTTGTGTTTTGAAGAGATCACAAAAGTGGTCTAGAATTCTGAGCAGATGTTATTGCTTTGAAAGAAATGCAAAATGAGACACATAAAGCCAGTACAACGAGCCATGTATACGAGATTGAGGTAATGGAGGTATACGAGACCTCAATACTCGAGGTTTCTCTACGTGCCAAGGTTCGTGGCGACCGGTAGCTACTTGCTGGTACAGGTCACATCTCAGATCTTTGGAAGCGATTTATTAGTCCAGCAGTGGATGATGGTGTTGACGACGGTAGAAGTTTCTATCTTTATTGCTTTGCAATACATTACAGCATAGAAAACACAACGGCCGCCTAGAAATGTGTGAAAACATTTGACATAGTTTCGCAAAGAAATTGAATAAAATACTTTCTATATTCAATATTATAGTGAAATTGCACGAAGATTATTCAGTTTTTATTTGCAGATCCCACAGATATTTTTGTAGTCCTGTGGGATATAAATCACTGTAAAGAAACAAACTAAACACTAAGTAAATAAATTAATGGCGGTAGATGGGGACTCTACCGCCCGCTTCATCCTGAGAGGCACGGCGCACTTTGGCAGTTCGGGTGCGCCGTCCCAATGAGCAGTGCCCGGTTACGGACACCCGCGGCGGAGTTGCGGAAGAGTGTTCGTCCGCCCTCGCAACTTCGCCTCATAGCGGACGCGGAGGACGCCAAGAGGTTTAGTCGGTAGGTCTTCCCCAATACCACCTCGGGGCAGGAGTCCGACATAACCCACCGGTCTGTCCCCAGGCCGGTGGGTATCCATGATGGATTCCTCTTGTAAAAAAAAAAAAAAAAAAAAGGTAAATAAATTAATGAAAGCTATTTAAAAAAAACAATAATTTACTTATTTTTTCAAGGTTTATGCAATAACTATTAATGGTATTATATTAATGGCTTGAATAAAGAAATACTATTGAAATTCTCCTGTTACCTATTAATTCTTTTTTATTAAAGAGTTGTACCGAGTATATTACTTACTCATATACATTCATTTTTTGTATTAGAGATGGGTTTGTTTTTAGCCAACAACCAACTGTGTAGCAAGGACGAGGCCTTCAGAGCTCCTTCAGAGCGAGCTCACCCAGAATATGTCCATTCACTCGAACTTTGAAAAGATTAGGGTTATATGAGCTCGGAAATACAGACGCCGGCAGGGAGTTCAAAACCTTGGCAGTTCGCATTATAAAGGATGTTTTAAAGCGCTTGGTCCAAAAAGAAGAATTTCGACAAGATGAGGATGGTCTGTATTATAATTATTTAATAGTATGTTTAATGTATTATTTATTATAATAGTATGTTTTGTTCTAATAAAAAGAGCATACAAAAGCTAAGCTCTCTCTCTCTCGACGTTTATTTTTGACATACATATTGTAAGGTTCGGAGATGTATCATTTGAAATGTGTCTCACGGGAACAGTCGCGCAATGGGAACCCTAACAATGGCACTGCGCAACAGAGTCGCGCCGACTTGTGCCAAAACTGGCAAAATATTACTTGTAATTGCGTTCTTCACTTTATCTAACGCATTGGTAACAATCTTGTAAACGTCCGCAACAGTAATCCATTTAAAGGTCATTTGATTGCACGTATTTGATTTTCCCAATAGATTCCTTTCGAACGATTGTCAGGGAATCCTCACTCTGCAGCTGTAACCACAAGCTGTTTATTCCTCGTTATACATATATTATCTCGTTATCGTCATAGTTATGGTTTTGCTTTCGGAAACATATACTTACATGTTAATAATATGTTAATGTTAATAATATGATAAAATTTTGCACACAAAATGTGGTAGTAAAAAAATGAAAATGAAAACACAAAGATTAAAAGCGCAGGTATGTTTATTGCTGAATATTCGATGCGAGTCATAAGTGGAAAGTGTAAGTCTAAAGTAAGTTATAGGAAATAAAAAAGTTCTCTTGGAGGGTCTCCGAGGGGACAATCATCTTGATATTACGCGCTCATTTAATCTTTTAAGAAGACATTTTTATACCTAATATTGGCGTCGATTTACTTTGTAAAAAATAGACGATTCGTGTGAAAAATAGACAAGTGCGTCATTGTTCTAAAAGATATTATGTTTTTCAAAGTGTGAAAAGTGAAAAGGAAGTGAATAGAGTATAATGGATGAAAGAGAGTGAAAAATCGCAATCACAATGCACAATGCTCGAGAAAAGCGCGCGTCGAGGTTGCATGCAGTATCTTTTGATCATGTATACTAATATTATAAAAATGAAAGATTTGTTTATTTGTTTGTTTGTTTGCATTGAATAGGCTCCGTTTTTTTTTTGTAAATATTATAAATACAAAACATCCATGACTCAGGTACAAAGGTAAAATGTTAACACATAAACAGTGAATTGAATTATGTGGTTATCGGTAGTTAAAAAAGATAATAAGGCGCTTAGTTGCATAACACTTTGCACTGTTAGGCTTCGGGCACTAACTGTGCTGTGATGTAGGAAAGTAATACGCGAAGATGAAGATGACATAACGACGCCATGAGTCCACAGCACGTGAGTTCCAATCGAGTATGGAGAAAGTAAAAGTTAACCTCAACGTGACACACGTACAGACAAGAACGTCATCTAACGCTGGTTTTTAGTGATTTTTTTATTTCGTTTCTACTTATAAGCGAGAGATGTGGTGCTAAATATGCAATTTTTACGATTTTACTTTTGCGTGGTAGACGCCAAAAAGTGTGTCGTGGTTCTATGTCATGACCTGATCGCGCGTTTTTGTGTTGCCTCTAAGTGTGTTGTCAATTTTTTTTTATTTATTTCATGCAAATTTTAGAATTTTTAAACAATTTTTTTTTTCAAACAATAAAAAATTAAAATACAATTTAAATAAAATTTGCTATGTTTTAGGTTTTATCCTGAGATGATCTTTAAGGGTGTATGCTTCCTTTTTTTTCATCGTGTACTCGGACTACCAGTATTCCTTTTACCTAGCAATACTTACTATTGAGTAGCTATTGAGTAGCTATAGCTATTGATAGCTATTGACCAGATTTTTTGATCAAAAAAACAACTAGAAGAGTAAAGTTAATATAATCTATGTGACATGAACTCTTTTAAGAAAATCTACCAACTAATTTTGTGCTGAGCCCAAACTTTATTTGAAAGATTGGATCAAATAAGAATATTAATTTAATAAATTAAGAGATTAAAATTCACGCTGACTTCAAGGAAGACTGAAATATGAGTTACCTACATTTTCTATAGCAAATTAGGTATTATATTTACTTTGGCACGGGCTGGTATTTGCAGGTTGAGAGCATTGCAAGGTGTTATCGAGCGTGAATAATAATAGAAGTGTATTTTCCCGCGACAGTAGGTGTCAATGACCCAATGATCAGATTATATAACTTCGTCTGCGTATTGACAATGTACTCGCGAAGTCATTGCGCGGCCTACAAAATGCTTAAGCCTACATTTGTCTAAATCTCGCGTGAAAGCAAGCGCTCATTAGTGCTCTCATTCTGTCGACACTTTATTGGAACAATAATTTCGAATCAATATTTGAATTTTCTGATTGGCAAACTGTGAGATGGGGTTTCTTTCAAAATTACTAAATCACCAGACATGTTATCTGGGACACCAGAAAGAAAATAGAGTACCTTTCATCCAGAACGCGGACTAAGTCGCGGGCACCAGCTAGTACTATTATATTGTCTTTGGTATATTGAAATATTTTAGAAATGTATAAACATTGCAAAAGTCCGGTAGGTAGCAAAGTGATTGCTAGGGAGACAATAAGTCAACAAGGGACATATAATAACGTTCACCCTCCTAGGGCTAAAACATGATTCTCTCTTTTGTCGGCTTAAAAAAGAAATTTTTGGGTTGGATATACAGAGCCAAGGCTCTGACAGGAAACCCGAGTGTGTTTTGTTTGTGACGCAACCGGAAGACGGTCGACATTGACCTCCTTTGCACTTTCACTGGAATTTACATTTGTATTGTGGAGCATCGCGTGCACCTGCACTGTACCTGCCTCTGCTTGCACTCTACACATTCAGTGTCCATATTGACCAACTAGCTGTTGCCCGCGACTTCGTCCGCGTTCAAAATGTTATATGTATAGCCTAAAGCCTTTCTCGATAAATGGACTATCCAACATAAAAATAACCAGTAGTTCCTGAGATTAACGCTTGAACGCGTTAACCCCAAACAAACAAACAAACAAACTCTTCAGCTATATAATATTAGTATAGATTCAGATTCTTCTATATAAATAAAAATCATTTGCCACATGTACGAAGAAGCATAATTCAAGAAATACACGACTGATTTTGCTGATTTTTTTTGCTGTGTTCGTTATTGTCAGGACAAGGTTAGTATGTAAGAAAATTTACGAGAAAATTTAAAAATTTAACATATTTTTATGTGAAAATGACAAGCAACGACTATCGAGTCAGCTAGAAAATATACAAATACTACACGCTCCCGCCTCCGCCTTGGTTCAAAATAAAAACTATCCTATCTTTTAAGTTGGACCAAATTATACATATTTAGGAAGTTTTATCAAAATCGGTTCAGTAGTTTAGGAGTGCATTGGCCTCAAACATGTGACACGTAATTATTATACATAGAGATGAGTAAAACAAATAATTTAGATGGGATTGTCAAATCTATAGCTAGAAATGAATTAGAAATATGTTGCACTCAACACTGTACGAGTATTATTGAGATTATAATTGTTAATAAAGTGAAGTACAAGTACAAAGATTGGCGGATCGCAGCAAATAAAATATATTGTGCAGTGCGGCGCAATACTGCGGTCGCACAAATTCTCTCGTGAGGCAACTTCATTGAACATTTTCTTGGGCAATTCATCGCTGCTTTGTCTAATCTTAATAAAACTGATAATCTCAATGTTCAAGTAGTTGTATTGCTTAATGGCCACTAATTAAGTAATTGCCAATTACACAATACAAATTTATGTAAATGGAATGAACATTATGCGCTTTCACACGCCTCTCAACGGTGCTGTGGTTTTTTACAGTTACCCAATATGCTTTTCCTTGCTTTTATTCCGCTTATTCTACTCAATTTAATCCGTACTAATATTATAAATGCGATAGTTCGTATGGATATATGGATATTTGTAACTCTTTCACGCAAAAACTACTGAACCGATAACCATGAAATTTGCATACACGTTGTCTGGGACACCAGAAAGGACATAGGGTACCTTTCATCCAGAACGCGGACGAAGTCGCGGGCACCAGCTAGTGATTTATAATTTTAACAGACTTTGGCAATTCAAAATGTGGTACCTACTGATTTATGTCGAAAAGGATTTTTTATAAGTTTTTGTTAAAATGTACCCAACTTATTTATTTGTATTATAGTTTTTCTAGTTACGCAGCCTTTTTAGGCTGGGTTGCACCATCTTACTTTAACTATAACCAACGTCGCAACTTCAGTTAATTCGCACTCATTTTCGGCCGAAAATGAGTTTTAGGCCGAAAATGAGTTGCACCAGTTAACCAGCTATGATTATTTGTTAACTGGTGCAACTCATTTTCGGCCTAACCGTTATTTTAACTCAAGTTGCGGCGTTGGTTATAGTTAAAGTTAGATGGTGCAACCCAGCCTTAGTGTTCTTCATTTTAAAAATTTTTGTCATTGCATTCGTTTAACATTCGACACTTACGGTCTTACTACAAAAACATTAAACACACTTTAATCAGGCTTAAAACACGTGTTTAAAAAAAAACTTTACTACAAAAGACTGTCTAGGCATTGTTTAGGGTTTAACAATGCTTGAGCATTATTTAAATTTAACCACCGCCATATGCTAGTTTAACGAGTGTCTATCTAGTTAACGGCCTCTCTTCCTCTGACGTATTGTGTCAAATTTCGTTTTGCGTATACTTAATAGTTAATATTAAAGATTTCTGGTATGGATATTTTAAATTTAATTGACATGGAGGATTTATGGATTACATGGATAATTTTTGAGATAGAATACATCGTGAGAGAATTAATCCATTCGAATATATAACTTTGGTAACAAGATTATTTATTTAATAAAGGATGATCTACCATGTGATGCTAGAGGTGGATCCTCAAATAAAAATTTTATTTAAAAATTTTAAAAATCAAACTTTACATTTGATCACATTTGACAATTACGTCAGTGTTAGTTACGTTCCATTATGCTCAATATTTTTTGGTATTACGAAATTTTATAAATAATCTAACGTATTTGTTGTAATTTATTACTTATTCCAATCTTATAATTTGCTGATATCATTAATATAGTCCGTAATAATAGCTTGTGAAAAACAAAATTCATCATTATACGCCTATCAGATGTGCGTAAAATGAAAACGACATGAATGCTGAGGGCGAGTGACTGAATGAATGTTTGCCAAGGTTGCCATAATTCAATAACATTCACGTACTTTAACACTGTCTACCGAAACAATCGCTAAATAAGGTTTTGTGGTAGGGACATTTTAAACGCTCGCTGACCAATGCTTAAATGCTTAATGCTTGTCTAACTAAGCATGTGTTTGAACAGTGCTTACTGAATCTTTTGTAGTAAGACCGTTAGTCTTTAAAAAATATAAATTAATATAAATTTTTCATGTAAATATTGTTTAAGTTTTCATATATTTTCCCCTCTTCCACTGTTTTCCATTTCAGTTTTATTTGATTACTGTTTTAGTCTGATTTCATTGATGGAGTTTTTGTAGGATTTTAAACTTTATTCCTTTATTTTAATACGGTAGCCTTTTATTTTGTCTTATTATTTGATTTCTATTATGTATTACGTCTTTGGAATTGTGTCAAATTTTAGAACTTTTAGAACTTATGATATATAATTTCTATTTCTGTTATATATACCTACTATATATAGTATAGATTAGTTGTTAATTTATTAATTTATTTTTGTAAATTGTATAGAAGATATACACGTATAGTTTATTTCTGTCCGAACTGTAAATCAAATAAAGATTTTGAAAGAAAACAGTTCACAATAATAAAAGTATCACATACTAAATATTTATAAAAAAATCTTCATATTACAATGTATTGACTTGCATTAATCATAATTATGTATTTGAGATGGTTAACGAGTGGTTTAAATTAAAAGCGGTGCGGGGCTGTAAGGCGGTTCAAGAAGACACAAACTTCCTTATAAATATCCTTCCATTAATCGTACCCAATGCAAAGTTTACAAAACATACACATTGTCGATATTAAGTACAATATTCATTGAAGTAGACGTATACTTCGAAACACATACTAGTATTATGATTTACTAGACTGGGTGAATGGCCAATGAAAGATTTAAAGTTTTTTACATGTAAGAAAGAAATTAAGAATACTTGAATTAGTAATTAATAATTCAAAATATTATAAAACGAGCAAGCGGTATTACTTTTGTAACCGTTCCATTAACAAAACTACCAAAAAAGAATTTTCTCGAAGCTAAATTGATTTCTAGACTTAATAAATCTCTAACTAAACTAGATTTTCGTCAAAATCGTTAGATACAAGAATTCCTAGATTAGTATTATAAATCCAAGAATGAATTCTTGAGTTTCTGGGAATTTTAAAAATGAAATTTTACAGTATAAATTTACAAACTAATATCTAGTGTATAAAAAAAGGTAGGTATAAAGTTATCTATGTGCAGTATACAGTTTCTGGAATTACTCACCACATTGTTTGGAAGCAACATATTGTCAAAGTTTCCCACGAACTCCTTCTGTGAAACAATATTACAATTATTAATCTCGAATCGTACTTACTCGTATGACTTCTATCAACATTTCGAATCGCGAATTATTTTGTTATCTCTTCATTGTTTCACTTTGTAACAAAATTTGAACGATTACATTTATAAATTTCTAAACTGTTTCTAACTTATTCTAAACATCTAACATTCTAACTTCTAACTTTAAATTTCAATATAAAATTCGTAATAGTTTAAATAAGATATAAAATTTGGAAGTCTTTTTAGAATATTAATAATATGATAATTAAGGTAATAATAGATACCTAATAATAATAAATTGTTAATAAGCAGTTCAAAAAAAAGTAAGGCCGCTTTTTTATGCGTTGTAAACTATACTATTTTATGTATATACTTTTTAAATAAATTTTAAAAATATTTTACAAATATTTTGGATTTCAATAATTCAAAATAATAAATGAATTAGTTATACCATAGAGAAATCTATCTATCTATTTAGCCCGAAAAGTATCTATAGATGAAACGCATCTAGGCCGGATTTAAACAATTTCTAAATCATTTTGAAAATTGTCACCAACAATGTCATTGACACCACGTATTAATTTAAATAAATTATTTTATATTTCATAAAATGATTATTTAAATAGATTGCATTAACTATTTTATTATTATTTTTCGGGCACAAAGAACTTTATTTTAACTTACCGAAATAGAAACGAATCCGAATTAGCACAAGATAATAAAATCGGTCACAAAGTTAGCCGTAACAGAGGTATGCGCATGCGCAACTAATGTAACTCGTCGACGCGGGCGCATCTTCTCTTTATATGGGGTGCCCCACTCATCTTTCGTGCCGTTACTGCGGAACTGCCTCATCATCAGGCGAGGGAGGCCACGATTCTCTGGTCTTTGAAGCAGGGTTCCACTCTTGGTAACTGTAAGTAGATTCCCTATGCCTGTGCGAAAAAATAAATTATTAGTAATGGAAAGTATTCTGTAATGTTATGATATTGATACGATATAAAATCGATTTAGAAAATCACTAGTTATTAAAAAAACGATTAAGTATTTTAAAAAGCGCTTTCAGTGAAATATTTTTTATTAAAGAGATTAATATTAGTTAAATTAAAAAAAAAAACATTTATTTTCAGGTAACTGGACCCCATATGTTACATTATTATATTAATTATGATCTGCCCAGGAATATCATGATATGCCCAATTCTACGATGTGCCGACGACATAAATATCCTGATAACTCGTAAAAGTGGCTAGAAGCTAGAAGTCACATTTTACGTCTATGTAATATTTGTATTGTTACAGAAATATCAAGCAAATAAAACCAAAACGCATACCCACTGAATAATGGCTGCATTCGCAACTAAATGAAACGCAAATCTCATAAAGTTCTCATCCATTTGAACAAATTTACAGTTTCTGAATTCAGAGAAGCAGAAACTAATGAAATCGTAAAACTGCACATAAGGGTATGATTACATTCTGAATTTATTGTTGTTTGCTTCGAATGCGAGAGCTTTTTTGCCACGCTTTTATAATAATAAATCAACAGGAAAAAAATAAAAAAAATAATAAAAATAAAAATGTTTATTAACAGTTAGAAAAATAGTTTTTACAATAACCATTGTTGAAGACTCCTTTTTTCCCTTTTTTATCGTATATTATGTTAAATGTTATATTATGTTTATATGATGGTTATAAAGGCTGCTCGACGCATAGGAATGCTAAAGAGATGACTGTCCTATCCAAAATCATGAGATGAGGATAACCATAGGACTTACTCGTATATGAATAATTTTTAATAATCTATTACAAAAAAAATGTGGACAATAGTCTGAAATTTATATTATTATTATTTACATTTATATATTTAGTTTTTTAATTTTTTTTAAATATATAATAAAAAATTTAAAATTAGTATGCCATTAGTATCAGGACAAAGTCCAAGCTGCTTTTATTATTGGCCACTATGTTAGATTATGATTAAATAGGTTAATAGGGTGAATGCAGGAGATGCCGCTTAGATGAACCTGATGTATGGATTCAGAGCAGACCATTCTATTTCTAGATGATACTCTAGAATAGGTGCAGTTGTAGGAGTCATTTTCGTAAAGCCAAGAAGTGTTCCGAGGTCGTAGATTATTCCAAATTGGAGTTGGGCGGTTCGTGACCTAGTAATTTGCGCTTACGTGTAATTGCACATGCAGTACCTTTGACACCAAGTTGAAGGTTGAGCCATTAGCTGTCACGAAATCGCCGTTAGATGCATGGCACCAGATATATTCGAGTTGACGAGCGTTTTTACTGCAATGCTAAGGTCGCGCCGCGTCCTTCCACAAGAAATCTTACTAAATATTGCTTCAACTACAAAATACACTACACTACATACACCACATAACTACAAATAATTACAACGCAAAGAAAAAGGGTCGGGTAGAGAATCTTCAATATCTTCAAAAGTACCTGACTTAGCTTTTATGAAATAAAGACTAAATTAAAGCTAAACTAATACTTTTATTTTTATTTGAGCACATTGAAATATTCGTTAATTTAGTTTTTAATTCATAAAGCTAGGTCAGGTACTTTTGAAGATATTGAAGATTTTCTAGCCTACCCTTTTTCTTTGCGGTCCAGTGTATATAATTCTTTGTCAAATTTAGGTAGTGGGTCTTGAATAGGCAGCTATATGACATAGCATATTATAAGTTACTCTATTCTATGGACATAGCATGGGATGCAAACAAGTTGGCTGATTTTGTTGAGGCATGCGAGAGGTTTTGACCATTATGACATAACTTGTGCTATGTGAGTCTATTGTTTGTTTACGCGTCCACAGTGAATTTGCAGATGCTATCAAAACATTAATATTGCAATATTTAAAGAATACAAACATTACGTATTTGTTACTGAATGTTAATTAACATAAAAAGAAAACAGACTCTTAACGGCTAATGTATGTATTAAACATTTTTATTTGTATTTAAGTTTTTTGGTACAATCTTTTTTTGAAGTACTTTTTGAATTTAAATTCTTATCAGTGCATTCGTTTGCTCATTTCAAAAAATATATTTTTTTTATGAAGAGTTAAATTAATCAATATTAATAATAAATCTGTAAATGTAGGTATTGTTTGTATGTATGTATGTATGTATGTATGTTCCTCCATAACTCTTAAACGAATTAACTGATTTTCATGAAACTTGGTAGATAAACATTTAGACGTACGGGACACAGGATAGACTTTTTTCACGCGGAAGATACGCGGGCGCAATCTAGTTTTGTTAATAAAATATGTATTTTTCCCCTCTTCTTCTGTTTTCCATCTTAATTTTTTTTTCAAAAAATAGGTTTTTATTTTTTATCTTTCTTTCTAATTAAGTAAAACTAAGTATTACCGATATCGTAGGATTGTACTTAGTGGAAAAGCGATGAGTGTTGAAATGAAAGAATGCGTGTTTACATGAGTTTGGCCGGTAATTGATTACCTACGCACGAGACGGTGCGCCGTGCGCTTCGCAAACATATTCATCGTAATTGTTTGACGTTCTGCACTTTATGTAATAAAAGCCTATAAAGCCTCACTTCCTATTCTCTTTTTATATTCCATTTAAAATTTACATTTACATTTGTCTGTTAACCTCATTTTGTTGTCACTGCCTCGCTAATTGTTTATCTGAGCTTGTCATAAGTTATAATTTTTGTTACAGCTTTGTAAATTTGTTCTTAATTATGTTGATAACGTTAAGAAGCGACTTATTCTTTTCACTCAGATGAGAAAACTGGAAGAAAAACGGGAGAAATAAAGCCATCTTTAAATGAATACAAATACATGCAATTTCATCGTGAATTATGACTAATATTATACTAAACAGTGTTTTGAAACTATATCAAAAGAATATTAAAAATTTTATTTAATAGGAAACATGTAGATAATTTATGCAGACGAAACATTACACTTTTTTGGTTAACAAACACGATATTGTATTGTTCATGACACCACATTAATATTTAAGATAAAAAGATAACTTAGGTAATATAACGAAATGAAATAATACACTATTTCTGACGTAATGCAAAACTTTATCCCGCGGACGACCCGAACTTGCCAATATACTTAGGCTTTCTTTATATCAAGCAACACCTCCCAGCGGTGTTGCTTGATCGTCAGGCTGTCTGCTACCCTTAATAATATAAAAAAATGTGTTTTATATAGACGAACATGGCGATCTAACCTAGTCTATGTATAGTACATATTTCTGGCATTTTCGGTGTCATCTTTCATAACTAAATTATAAAAAAAAAAAATTACAAACCCTTCCTCAGCAGCATTTACGTTTTTGTATTGGTTTTGGAAAGAGATTTCAAAAATAGCACTAGTGCCACTTGTGTTTCAATGTGTGAGTCAAAAATGTATGAGGCTCATATATCATCATGCACAAGGCCTTGGTTTATTAAAATAGATTTACGTACGACAGTGTACATACGAGTAATATAATCGCTTTTCCAGAGATCGATGCGAGAGAGAGGAAACACTTTCTAATGAGACTCGGATTTTAACTCAAACTACTACACAATAAAGGAACCAGACTCTGCATAACATACCACATTAAAAATATTCGGAACTAGAATGGTTTTTTTGCCATTTATATAATCTGATCTGTTGATTGTCATGAATGAAATTCTCTGAATGCGGTGACCGTTATGTTGTTGTGTTGTGCTATCAGCAGATTTTGCTTACAGCAACTCTACGATCACTACAATATTAATTTTCAGTTTCAAATGTCTTAAAACTTAAAAAATAGCAATATTAATAGTTTAATAAAAGACAACAATAAAACGTAACTTAATTTAAGTTTTCACAACTGTTACTTATGTCATACTTACGTACATTACACTACAAAAGATATCGATAACACTTAGAATTACTTAATGAGTGTAATATTACACACATCCGTATTTAAAGGAACTTTCATAAATGTGGACTTCCAATAAAATACGACTGTCGTTCGGGATATAAAATTCTGGTCTTCTTTGTTTCACACAATTTTGGAAATTTTCAAATAATTCAAATTTTTCTCATAAAAACCTTCTTCAGGCTTCAACGAATATACGAAAAAAAGAACCAGCCATTCTCGAGTTTTGTGCTCAGCAACTTACTTATTATATAGGTTAATTTTTATAAATACAAATCATGTGGTATTTATTAGTTTTTGATTAAATCGAGGTCGCCAATAGCTCGGAAGAAAAAGGAAATAGAAAGACAAAACTAATACTACCATTTCCTATTTATTTAGGTACATGAACACCTAATAAAGTATATAATAATATATTACTCTATATAATATATTATTACAGCCAATAGTAACTATATTAGTGGAGCAGAAAGATATGTTGGTTTATTAGCGTAACCTCTAGCAGCAGAGGTTACCTGTTTATAAGAGGTGCTAGAGTCCACCCTCTATCCTATAAGGTTACACTTGCATTCCTCCCAGTGTTGCTTGTCCAAGGTGACGGACTATCAAGTGGACCTTCGACCTGTCTCTCGCGTTTTAACACAAGCATTAAACATTGATCAGGTGGAATTATGTTTTCAATGAACTGACAATCAAACGGACACTCCAATTTTATTTACTCTACTCCAATGTCGTTCCAATGAATGGAGCCGATCTCAAGTTGTTAGAATCCAAACATACACGTAATGTGAAGAGATGGACCTCGTCAAGATCGAGATCGACCTACAAACTGCGACCTAGAGCTCTTTTTCACATATTTTCGACCTTAACGAAAGGCTTAGCTTAAACCCAAAATTCACAACTTTAGTAGAATCTGTTTACATTTTGCAATGAGCCGTTGATGCGTGCCTGCGATGTGATTCTTAATGTGCTATGATTATAATCGCAGTCACGAATTTGTATTAATATTTAATTAGTCCACCAACTTCCATCATGATGCCCAATAACGAGCCTTTCGACGCAACATTGACCCAAATGCAATGGCTACTTACATAGGAGTACATAGTTACGGAAGCTCTATAGTTAATGATTGCTCGTCGATTCATCAATCTTCTCTGGAATTTTGTTCCTCAAGAAAATTAATGCGTGACGAATTTTTTTTTTTTTATAACAGCTGTATGTTAATTATACATTTGTATTAGTAATACAGTGAAGCGATTTATAATTCGAGGTTATAATTTTATGTACCTAAATTTTTAAATAAATTTTAACGGATAACAATAATTATTATTATGAACAAAGAGACATCATACATGTCAATTCCTTTAGAAAAATGCATAAATGATTAATGGCGAGGAAAAAGACCAACAACCTTCAGAGGCACGTGAAGTCAGCTAATCCGCAGTGATCTAAGGTAGTATAGTCAATACTCATAGTTTGGTATAAATTAATTTAAAAAATTTTTTTTTTGTTATGTTGCCTAACAATGTAATTCGATTAGGAACGTATTATACCGATTGCAAAGAATGGTCAAGTTATTTATGTATATAAAGGTTCATGCGCACTGTACATATCAGGTTCATCGTACCTTTTGTTTTTGAAAATTTTAGGTGTGTTAGGACTGTTAAAATTCTACAGTACCTACTACGTGAAGACAATGTGCCTATCAGCTCCAGTTACATCCTCATCACAGGTTTGACTGCCGGTATCTAACTCATTATAAATATTTTATTATGAAATTAATATTATAAAGAGAAAAGATTTAATTGTTTGTTTGTTTGAATTGAATAGGCTCCAAAACTACTGGACCGATTTGAAAAATTCATTAACTGTTGGGAAGCTATATTATCAGCGAGTAACATAGGCTATATTTTATAAAGTTACGCGGACGAAGTCTCGCGGAACAGCTAATAATAGAATTTATTATTATAAACATAAGTAACTTAGGGGTTACAAGTGATTATTAAGCGTATTTTATTCACTTGCTAGATCTTCGTTCGTTTGTAGTTTAGTTGTAGTTCGCTCGCTCGACGTAGCGATCGGTACGATGTGCCACAACCCTAAAGTGAGATTTGTTTACGCACGAATGCGTGCCCATTTATTGTATCCGAATGTTTAATGACCTACTCCGAGTTATGGTTTATTACATTAATTGCCATTTCTTACGTCACCTTCAACATATACATATACCTAAATATTTTTATAGCCGTATATTGACTTACATACCTGCTTGAATAGATTATTAAAAGAATTAAACTACACATCAAGGTCAAAGATCTTAGATTAAGTTAGATCGCGTGTAAGTAAAACTAATATTCATCATCATTATCATCAGCCTACAAGTCTCCACTGTTGGACATGGATCTCCTCCATACTGCGCATCTAGGCTCGCTCCCTTGTTTATTATAATATTTACAGTATGCTAATATATTAAACTATACCCGACAAACCGTCAAAAAGTTAAAAATCTTAAATAACCTACAGTATTTAACCACCTCCTTATAAAAGACTACACCACCCTAAAGCTTCGTATTCACTAGAGGACAAATGTCCCGCGACACGTGTCGCTAGAGATGTCGACCAACGTCGCCCGACATTTGTTTCTCGCGACCTTTTTCGTCAACATTTAAATTTAGTTGTAGCAATCGTTCGTCCACATTGTTGCTCAACACACGTCTATACTCGGTGACTTTTGTCCTTCAACTGAAGCGACGCGGCGACAAGGAACAAGTCACGCAATGTTGCCAGACTTGACGTGCGATGTCGGGCGACGTCGCTCAACATCGCCCGACATCTCTAACTACACGTATCGCGCGACAATTGTCCCCTAGTGAATACGGGGCTTTACAAACAACAAGATAATTTTCGTTCAAAAAAATCCCTTCATTAGTTATGAACTTATTCAACAGAGCCACGGCGACAGTTGGTCTATATAAATACAAATCTATATAAATACTTTATGGACTCCAAAACCGCTCAACCGATTTTAATTCGGTTTTCACCAATGAAAAGAGGGATAAACGAGGAAGGTTTATCCCTCCTATAAAAAAATAGCATGCCGTGCCGGAAGAAGCCGGAAGCGGGTCACTAATAAGTGATAAAATTAGAAAGCAGTAATGACCTTCATTATGTTCATCACTTAGCAGCAGTCGGTTTAACAAGAGATTGCATAACGCACGGCGCAGTAAAAAAAAATTTCTTTTTAATATAATAAAAATGTTTTAATTAAGAAAGAAGCTTCTTTAACAACGAGCATAACTAATTGTATGTATAATTTCGTAAAGAAGAAGATACTAGTATACATTGTGTTACATGAATAAGTGATGCAATGTAGGTAATAAATGTATATTGATATACCTACCTACACATAATTTATTTATTTATTTTA
Organism: Synanthedon tipuliformis; assembly: GCA_947623395.1. Classification (NCBI taxonomy): domain Eukaryota; kingdom Metazoa; phylum Arthropoda; class Insecta; order Lepidoptera; family Sesiidae; genus Synanthedon; species Synanthedon tipuliformis. The sequence goes on along the minus strand of OX392417.1, from coordinate 11,128,411 downwards.
TTTTATGAAAAACTTATAGCCATTAATTGCAAGATAACAGTTTAAATAGATAGCTTAACCTAATAAAAAAATCCACTTATGGTTTAAAAATTACAAAATAGTCTAATAATAACAACAAATATATATATATATACTACTAAATATCATATCATAGTTTACTATAAAATATGATATAGCAAACTATGATATGATAGTATGATCTACAATGCCTATACTATTTTATGTACAGATCCAATAAGTAACGACGATTACTTATAGATACTTGTATACAAAATGTATAATAGTATTAGTCATGACTAGACTAAATTCAGTTAAAAGTTTAAATGTGGTATAAAAACATACTCGCACGTACTTGGATAAACTGTCTAACGGTACGCTTAAAAAATTTCACAGAATTCTTGATGTTATTCAACTCTATATTCCTGTAAATCGCAATAAGATTAGAAGATACCACTGGTCTAATTCAAGAAATGGCTTGGGTTTTCTCATAATGCATATATGTATTTTAACATCCTGTTCATATCGGTCTTCGTGGAGCCAGGCGAACTTATTAGCAATCGCCATGTAAGTACTTAATTTAACAACGTTCCGACTGTTGGCAACTCTTTCAAAAACTTGTTATCTTTGAGGCGACAATTATTTGCCAGCATTTGGCATGAGAGTGGCACGTTCTGCTACTGAATGCCAAGAAATAGTTTTGACCTTCCTTTAATTTTTTTTTTTTTTTTTTATAAGAGAAAAAGTTCATGGACTTTTCAATGTGCAGATGAATGTTATCTGCCTTCGAAGGTGTCCTTGCGAATTAAGCTAATTGTGAATTATAAGAGTGCATCAACAGATTCGCAATCTTTGTTGTAATTCTATCGCTGAGAAATCTCTATTGTGATGACACGGTACATTGGAATATTCATATTAAAAAAAATATTATTACTCAATAATATTTTATGTTATTTACTGGTATTACTTATGACGACCCACTCTACCGAGAGAATACTTAAGTCTTTAGTCTTTAAGATTTCTTACGATGTTTCTGTTGAGCATATAAGCATGTGATAATTATCTCAAATCTATGCTGATAAATTCTCAACAATTTCCATACATTTAAAAGGCTCAGAGATCGAAGTATTTAAAACAAATAAAATAAATAAACAGAAATATTCTTTATTGCATTTCAGTCTCTTACAATACTCAATTCTTTTGCAGCGATTCTGACTGAATGCGGATTCCATGAGAAAAAATTAGCAAGCAAGATACCTCATACTTGTTCTTTTAACTTTAATTTGACAATAATGTATAATGAATACGAGTATGAGTGTAACAATGTACCTTATCACTTATTCTTTTTGACTTTCAAAAAGTCACCATGCTCCTAATTTGATTGGTCTGAGAATGGTCCTGTGTGTGGTTCTGTCTCTTGACCACTGCGACTGTTTAAGTTGCGATGTGGTGAGGGGCGCAAGGGGGGTGCAGGGGGAGGGGGCGCAGGCGAGAGGGGGCGGTGGGCGTGTCTCGGTCGATAAATGTGCTGAATGCTGAAATAGGAGTAAAGATAAAAACCGAAATGGCCCGAGGTCGGGTGCGAACTGCGAATACTCGTATTAACACTTATCTGTCGGCCATCAAGCCGAGGCTCAAGCTAGTACAAGCGACGACTTTCTTTGACTTGAAAAAGTTATCCTCATACGAGTGTTAGATTAAAAATAGGAAAAACATACTACTTATCATTTGTCGCATTTATGTAGGAAACATATTAGCTTGTGGTAGTCTTTTTTTTCTTTAATCTCTTAAGACCCTCCTAAGACGTTTCCACCTAGCTATAATATAGCCTTCTTCAAGCGTGCAATGGTAACCACTTACCATCAAGTGGATCGTCTGCTTCCCTTATATATACTAATATTATAAAGAGTAAAAATTGTATGTTTGTAATGAATAAACTATTTAAAAAATTCTTTCACCTATAGAAAGCTACATTATCAGCGAGTAACATAAGACAACTTACAAAAATTTGTAAAATGAGTTAAATATTCAGAAGTGTCTTAAAATATTATTAAATTAAAAAAAATATTCACAAGAGTATGGAGCTTCTTTGATGCAAAAACAAAGAATTGTTTCAAAGTAATGTAAGCAGAAGAATACGATATTTAATGCAAAAAATAAACTTTGAATAGCACTCATGTAAAATTACAAAAAGTGCAGTTACGCGCTTTTTTTTACAAGAAACACATACCTTTAAAGTGGTAAGTGTATTCCGTTTGTTTGTCGATTATTTAAATAGTAGCAGATTGTTTTTCACTCATAAGCCTTTTTAAGGTTATTGTTAGTGAACTTTAGTATCGCTGGAGGTGTTTCTAAGAGGCAGAAAATTGTTACAAATATCCCAACTCCTTATTATGTGTGGGTGCGGTGGTCGCTCATATTTTCTGGAGGACGTGTCGTCAATGTCGAGAAGTCCTCCGTCTTATTCCAGTTTGCAAATGAGGCCACGTTCGTGACTCGAATACATTTTACCATAATTCCTTATTTCTTTATAAATGTTTGTACACTTATTGTGTTAGTGAGGTATATTTTGAACTCGGTATAATTTGTTTTTGTTACCGTCTTTCGGTTGACATAATGCCAACAGAAAATCACATTAATTTGATATTTATATTTATGTAGCGTGATATTTATATAGAAGGTAATCTTCTAAATTACTTATCGGATTTAGAAAATTCTTTCACCAATAGAATTTCACGATGAATATACGCTAAATATTCCAATAGCACACTAGAGCTATGTATCTAAAAATAAATATCCAATGCTTGGCCAAAAATAATGTCGAGCATTGTGGGTAAGTAGTTTTTATTTTTCTACGCTTTAGTAACGAGCACCAGCAGTTAGTTAAATATAAAACCATTTCAAAGAATATCAAGAATTCAAGAAATTTGCTTAAATATAAAAAAAAAACAGTAGCACTCCGGGATGTTTCCGGGGAGTGCCGACAGAAGTGAAAACTTGAACAATGACGTGTTAAATTTTTGAATCGTATTGTATTTTGAATTTGAATTTTATTGTACAGGAAAAAAAATATATAAGGAATTAACTAATAAATTAATTTCTTTAAATTTAATTTAAGGAATTTTTTAAATGTTAAATAAAGTGATTTTTTACTCATTATTATAAACTACTACTACACAAATTATATTACAATCAGAAATAGATTTGTCGGTCACTCAATTACACGGTTAGGTTACGGTAACAGGTCCTGAGTTTAATAGTTTTTTCCCTTGCTCAAAAATGCCCAACGCGCCTAAAGAAGTTTTCACTATAAAAATCTAACACCGAAACACAATAGCACAAATGCTGTTATTTCCCACGGCGGTCTTATGTAGGTAAGTGGGTGGTTACTAGCTTACTGCTGGAGACAGGCTGCGACTGTCCAAAAGACTGCGACTGAAAATTCAATAAATAGATAAAACTATTTTATTACATAGATAATGAAATCTTTCAGAGCAATCCTAATTTACTTGATCCGTTATATGGCCCGCGTATATTTTCATTAGCGACAGACCTAGAAAGCGGATCTAAGAAAAAAGGTTACATTAATCTCAAATTCGAATTCAACAAATCTGTTCCTTACTGCTCCGCGATAAGGTTTATATTTTATTGAAGTTCGTGTATTAAGACATTGTACTGAGCACTTCGGAAAGGACACAAGTCACGATGCTATAGCAGATGAATTCTGAACTGTATTTTCACGCAATTAGAGTTGCCAATTGAATGAGGTTGGTTTTATTAAAGAGAGGAAACACGAGTGTTCCCAAGCCAACAAAAAGGGATTACAAATGTTCCGCAGAGGATTTCCGAGCATCGCCTGACTTGTTTATATAGTCGGCCGCGGTTGACGTGTGACGTCACTACGGAAATAATTACCTACGTCACAAAACACTTCGCTAGTCGAGGAATTAATTTGAGTTTTCTTACACATGATGTACGAATATAATCAATCTGTATAATAAGCTAGAAAATATTACAGTATTAAACTCCTACATTTTTTTAAATATGGAAATATCTAAAAATTGGTATAGCATTATATAGCATTCCCTTTTTTGTAATTTTCCTTGTTTTTTAAAGAAATTTCATATTTATCTAAAAAAATATATAATACAATAGTTTAAAAATAAGTAAAATAATGTAAATTAAGTAAAACTCTAGTCTTCCAAACATATCAGCATAAGTGAATTTCAAAGGAACGAAACACGTCGTGAAAAACTATACGAGTAGTACTTAACTCATTTGGCAGGTGGACGGATGAAAAAGTTTGTAAGAAGTTGTTAATGTGACCTTTGGTTGTTGTCAAGCGCGCATGCGTCCCAACATCGACCCACCATATTTATAGTCCGTCAGTCCGACAGTCCGTCAGTCCGACAGACACAGACAGAAATGCGATTTGGAACCATGACAACCAAACTCACATTCAAGACAGCGTTACTTGACGTATTAATTTTAAAATCAAAGATTTTTGCCCATTCGAAAAATATGTTTATGAAATATGACTTCTTTATGTTAAACATATTTTTTTTAAAAACACAAATTTGAAATATAAAGATAAACATATTTATCTTTATCTTTAAATATAACATACAATTCCAAACAAAACTAAAACTGAAAACAACGCTGTATGCCAACATTAAAAGTTTACACAAAAGTAGACTCTAAAATAAGTATGTCATCTAAGCTAGACTACTAACAATATTCATAGCATATTTATTTATTTATTTTATTATAAAAAACACTTCCAAGTTGAAGTGACAAGGCAAAATTCAAAAAGTCATATCATAAGTATAAATCAGCTATAACAATTATTAATAATTTTTTACACTATAATTATATTATCTTGGTAACTTATAAAGCAGGAGTGTGGTTAGAACAATGATAAGCCTTTGAGTGAAAATTTTAATTAATAAAATAATTACGTGAAATATTTAGTAATTTAGTAGTACAAAGTAAGTATGTAGAGTGTGAGAGCATGAATATTTGATTTGATTATATGAGTATGAATAATTTCGCTGAAATAATTTATAAAATAAATTAGTCGCGGGTTCGAATCCCGCTAGGGGCAAATGTTTATGTACCTTTTTACCTTTATACCAGAGTTATGGATGTTTTGTATTTATAATATGTATGTATTTACAAAAAAAAGTAATCTATATAGTATATCAACTGTCTGCTGGTATCTATAATACAAGCATTAGTTGCTTAGTCTGACAACTAAAATAGATGGTGCTGTGTGGAATGTGTGATATATATTATATTTATTTATATATTTAACTTTTAACCACTTTTCAAACACATCTTCTTTTCATAGTATTAATTAAAGTCGCTAGTCTGGTGTGACCGCTAACTACTAAACCTCAAAACTGGTATCCGCAGATCCACATGTGGAGCCTAGCTGTGGATCCAAGTGGAAGGAGGCCTGATTTTGATGCGGTTTTCACCATCAGAAGTTATTACGTAAGCCAAACCTTAAGATATACATAAAAAATATGTAGGTGCTAGAGAATTGTAGTTCTTCTAAAATAATTAAGAAAACTCCACGATAGCATATCTTTATTTGTTACGGTTGACTCACAGTAAACATTTCTTTCGTTAAATCTTTAATCTCCAAAAATTAAATGAAACAAAAATACAAATAAAATCACTCCCGGCTTCGCAGGGTTCTAAATAAAAACTATCCTATCTTTTAAGTTGGACCAAATTACACATAGTTACGAAGTTTTATCAAAATCGGTTCAGCAGTTTAAGAGTTCATTGGGGTCAAACAACGTGACACGAAATTTTTATATATTACCTATATATAGAGATTAGCATATATAAATTATTTATTATTATTTATTGTAGATTTTGCATTTTAATCTTGGTTCTCCATTTACCAATGAATATTATTACCAAAATTGAAGTAAATCTGATTAGCTTTGAAATTGGAATTGGTTTGTGTCATGGGACTGCAACCAATTCGAAAACCTTCCGGAGTTGGATGTTTGAAACAATCTGAATTCCTCAATTATAACAAATCTAAATTATACAAGGTTTAGAAAATGAGTTCTACTAATAATAGTAGAACTCATTTGCGTTGTAAAGTGTAGATACCTAATCATAAAAGGTTAGGCTTATCAATGGTTTTCTACAAAAATACTTAAAATAAGACTGTTTGGTGGACTAGTTTGGAAGTTGTACATAGTAACTATAATATTGACAATTAATATTAATAATTGACCAGAAATAAAATTCTCTATATTAATTGTTTAGACAAGCTCCATTTATATTTTATTTTAGATTTAATGATCATCCTTATCCTAATAACATAAATGCGAAATTTTGTATGTTTGTACATGTATGGTGACTGGATGGATTTGTATTAAATTTGGCACACATATAGTTTATAACCTGGATTTGTAAAATAACTTTTATCCAAATAAATGTTAAGTTATGGAGGCATTTTCAAAAAACGAACATACGAAGTCGTGATCACAGTTAGTATTATCTAAATTAAAAGTAGCGAAGATAGCACCGAAAAATGATAGTCTGCATTCAATCTGACCTAACAAAAGAAAATCTTTTTTGTTACTGAAGATGAAAAAGACGTAACACAGGAAAATTATTAAAAATGTGAGTCTTTCACCAATCACTATATCGCAGGTAAAAGTTATCGTTTGATATAGAATTAATGGAAAAAGTAAGTTAAATAACTTAGTTATGTAACTTACTTATTAAAAGTGAAAGATGAAGTTGAAAAAATCATTTTAAAAATAAAACAAAATAAAAAAATAATGACCCTGTGTGTGTTGTGTACTCTTTTTACCATGGATTTTATTGTTGATACGCTTTTTTATAGTGAATAAGCTCGCCCCATTATTATGTAAATGAGTTTGCAGACCTAATCAAAATGTGAAATTTGTGTTTCATAAATATTTGTATGAACATAGTATGTATGACGATCTCAATATATCAGTAACGTTGATGCAAACAATTTTGCATGCAACTATGACCCGCTCCCGGCTTCGCCTGGGGTGCAATTTATATATCCCATATTTTAAATTGGACCAAATTACACATAGTTACGAAATTTTATCAAAATCTGTTCAGTATTTTAGGAGTTTATTGGCGTCAACCACGTAATTTTTATATATTTAGATATGTATAATTTTCATATTAATTTACAGAATAATACCTAAATATCCTTGATTCTGTCTCTTCGTAGCTTTTATTTTCAATTCATAATATTTTTAGACTAAATTGTATTGTACATAATGTAATAACGCCAGCCAGTTGTAAGTATTTAGCGACGTCGTGCTATACTAAGAACGAAGCGACAATATCGACATAGGGTTGATATCGACCTATGCTATGCGCTCTGGCTTCGTTGGCTCCAAAGCCTATTTTTAGCGATCGAATAATCTGCTCCTCATACCTACGTGAATTTCAGGAGCCCCCCATTGGACAGCCTCCGATGACGTCACGAAGCTGCCTCGGCCAATGGGGGCTCGTTGGGGTGCGCATGCCAACGGAGCTTCTTCAGAGGGACTAGCGAATGGGGCCAGTCTGGGCGAGGTGATCCCAGGTGTGCTAAGCTCGCGTCGATAACTACCAAAGGTCAATATTTTATTCTTTTATTGTAGTGGCGGCCATTTTCATTTTTTTTTCTTCAAAAAATTCAAATAGTCACAGATACATTTTTAATTTAATTTTAAATTTTGGTGTATTTAAAATGAGTGAATTTTGAAAAAATGATTATTTAAATAAGTGCATATATACTATGTATATAATAAATGTATAAGATGTATGTGTGTATATATAATTTAATAAAAAAGCTAAAAACTTTGCTGATTTATTGCGTCATAAAATAAAGTCAGTGTTACATAATTTTGAAAAGAGTTTACGTAACAGTAAGATTTTATCTGTGTGTGGTGTAGTTGTGTGTGAGTGAGAGATATGATGGTTTATTGTGTGGGTGCGAGAGAGAGAAATAAATACTTGAGTAGTGATTTTTCAGTGAAGGTCGTTGGAGTTAAAATGAAACTTACTGTTCGATACAAAGGAATCATTCAGTCAGATTATTATTCCAAATATTTACTATTAATTTACTTTAATCCATGTACCTATCAAGTTTAATTTCTTTTTTAATATTAATTTGTTTTTTTTTTGTTTTATTTAATTTTAATTACCCATATTGTTTATTTAATTCATTGATAAATTATTATTTTTCTTTAAAATGCTTTTAATACGAAAGTCAAATCTAAATTTTCAATAATTTTTCCAATGATATTAATTTTGTAATTATGTCATTTTATTGAATGTTGAATGTAATCTTAGAGGCAAATTGATTTTTATTGTTGAAGTAAGTGAAATTAGTATCAAGTCATCATCTCTATTTAAAAAAAGAAATATTCCATGTTCCATAACGTACCTACAAATGCGAGAAATAGAATAAGAATTCAATTCATAGCATTCTATTCATTCAAGTCTTTTTTAAATTTTGTTCAAACGAATAAAATAAATTTCAATAAATTTTGAATGACAATAGTCAACTTTGAAAATATTTAGGAATTCGTAAGCAAGTATAGGGTTACTAAAAAGGCTACGCAATGTGAAGATATTTAACGGGATCGCCTCATTAAATTAATTGTAATGTTGCTAAGAACACTGAAAACTAACAGAAAATAGTTCTCATCATATTGCATAATTTCTATTTTTTTAAATTATTTATCTCTTATGTCAAACAACTATTTTTTTATTCAATAATTGCATGTATAATTGCATGCCGTGAATTGTGTTATCCTGTCCCATTTATTCGCAATATTTACTTATAAAAAACTTAGCCTAATTTAAATGAAAACATTCGTAAGCTCGCTTTGTCCAATGAGTGTTTATTCGTCAGCAAGAAAAAGGCTGGTGGCTACCGTAGCCAGCAATGCTATAGGTGCTGCAACCTTGCTATGATAAAGGATTATGGATTAGGAGAGGTCAGTCAAACACAACAGTATATTCTGTTATTTCACCGTGTGGTTACTGCCGCCAGACCGTGTGCTGACTGTATATGTATAGCATAAATTGTTGAATAAGAAAATAAAATTAAATAATTAAAATAAAATTTTTAATTAAAATAAATTTATTAAACCATTTAGAAATGCGAGTATTCAGACGAGAATTATACTTTTGCATTAGGAGAGTTTTCGGAATACATTTGCTTATGTCGAGAAACGGAAGCTATAAAGCGCGTTACATCCGGTCCAAGATGGCGGCCGGAATCGTTTTGAGTGGAGGCTTCCGCAAGCACACATCCGACGTGGAAGGCTCTCGAGAAAAGTTGCTGCCACGAGTGTCGGTTTTTCAATGTTGAGGAAAATATTCTCTCTTGCATTACATAACCGTCTCCCTCAATTACAATTAACAATAATAATTAATTTACATGCATTATTATTTATATTTTTTGTTAAAAGTTGCAGCATCTGTGTCGTTGTTTGTGGATATATAGGTGACGGCAACCACTTACCATCAAGTAAAAAAAAACTTGTCAATTGTGACAAATTTAAAAAAAAACTTGTATGGTGTACAATTTATTTCACTCCATACAATTACGAATCTCAGTATCTGTTCGGCTGACGAAACTATTTAAAACTACAAAAAGTACTATATAATATGACTTAAAATCTTGCTTCATATTAAATATATATTTTTTTGTTACAGACGTGCAGACTGCTGGGCGCACCATGGTTGAGCACTGAACCCCCATCAACAATCGCAACGGTTACATATCAAACAATGCACTGATCTATTTAGAATTAATTATAGTAAGAAGAATATATTAAATTGCGAGTGGATTTGTCTGCGTGTCCACTCGGTTCGCTCTTTGTTGTGAATATCTGGTGCGTGGGGCAGCTTTCCGCGCCCCTCGGCTTCGACCGTGGAGGAGCAAGGGGGAGCTCTGTTCGGGCGGCTGCAGGGGGTATTGAGGGGAAGTGGCGCCTCCCCCTCGCGCGTGGCCAGCTCCATCAAGGGCTACCTCAGCCACAAGGTGGGCTCGCTGCAGCTCCGAGACTCAGGTGAGCCATCTCTGTGTTTGCTCCAGTTAAACAAAGAGGGTCGCGTCCTCATGTTTGCATTCAAACAGAGGAGCAACCGATAGGAAATTAAAAAAGTAAGGGCCGGTTCCACTTCCGGTGGCATTGTTGGTTAAATTCAATTAACAAATTAAAATTTATTTAACTATTCAATTATGATATTTATATATCTGTATAAACAACCACAATCACAGTTGGCTTTGGCTGACATTTTTTCTTTCCAAAACTCAAATGATTACTTTGAGACACCCGCTTTCAGAATTCAGAATAAAAGAATTCGCGGCGTGTACTGAAGTCGTTTTCTGAAAATGAGTAAAACATATTTCGATGATTGGATTATTCTTTGGCAAAAGTGTATTATATAGGAAGGGTCTTACTTTGAAGGCGATATTTGAATGAATAAGTAATAGGTACATATTTTGTGTATATTTGACCGATTCCCGGTACTTTTTTTATATAGTTTTAGGTATATATTATTAGTAGGTATAAGTTTCTATTAATGTATTTTTAAATTAACCAAAATTAAATGAAATAATTACTAACATTGAGTCAATATCCGTCCAGCAATTACAAGCATACAAATTTTCTCTCTCTTTATAATATTAGTATAGATTACGTGATGCTATGACTTTTATTATGTTTTGGAAAACATTAAAGATTTTACCTTTCATTACAAACATACTTAAAGCGTACTTAGATTGACTTTAGTTCAATATATCAAAGGCTAAACCCCATTCTGAGTTCCCTCCCAACTTGTATTAATTGCGTCAATTAAGGAGTCAGGTTCGAAACAGGCCAGCATCAGGACCCTCATTAAGTCGTCGGCTCTATGAGTAAATAAGAAAATTTCCCTCTGCCGAAACACAAGTTGATTGTTAACCTAATTAGGAATACCCTTCTAACAGTCGTTGTAAAATTATTTAATAGCAAATAGGCTGTGAAACAATTTCGTATATAAAACACAATAATCTCAATAATCAATAAAATTTAATAAATTATTCAATATTATTCAATAAACTTAATATTATTATTATTGAATAATAACATTATTCAATAATCTCTCTAGATATAAATATATAAAAATTACGTGTCACGTTGTTTGTCGCCGATAAACTCCTAAACTACTGAACCGATTTTGATAAAACTATGTATAATTTGATCCAACTTAAAGATAGAATAGTTTTCATTTTGAATCCGGGCGAAGCTGGGAGTGTGTAGCTAGTTTATTATATAAAAAAGTCATACATCTGGAATGAATATTTGTGTTTTCCAAGTAAAATATTTGAATGTGATCCACACCACACGAGAGGGGATGGTTCCTTTTATGAATAATGAATATTCGATGTCGCTAGCTCCCAGGGGAGCTCTGGGTAAGTCTACACCTTGTGTCCTATATAAGCTACATTACCAGACTACAATGTCTGCCGCTACGCCGTGAACACATTTTTACAATGTCAGCTTTATTGATTTTTAAAATAATAAGATTATTGAGATTAATGTTATTTTTCCATTTTATTTTACATTGTTTATTTTAAAACAAACTTATGAGCGTAATATATTTTATTTTATTAATCATTAATTTTTACACAGCCAATGATAAAGTTTGAGAATACAAAATTTTGAAACAAGAATGTATCTACTAATAATAACTAAATCTTTTATTATTATTTTATTTTAATAATTAGTTATTGCTATTGTAATAACACAGATAAATCTCCGTAGCTGTTCCAATGGGTTTAAATTATAAAGATTAAAAGACGTTTCTTATTAAAATATGTGTAATAAAAAGATGTGTAGGAAAATGCACAGTGTGAAAGATGGGCTACACAGTGCTACAGCACAGTGGTTATAGAACCTACACATCCATTGAAATATCGGTTGGATGTGCATTTATTATTAATGCGAAAATTTGATACGGGGGCGTTTCTCCTAATGAAAAATATTGAATTATTAATTATCTCGCACATTCTCTCGAAACATTTCACTCCTTTCCGTAAAAGTGTTAAGTTTTCTATATTTTTCAAATAGTAATAACAATATTAAGTGAATTAAGACAGTTATACGTTTATACTGTTAGAATATGGTTAGAATTAATTTTCTATAACGATTTTAGTAATAGGTATATAATTTGAGTAATATATTTTAACATTAGATTTCAATTTATTTTTTGAGCATCACACTCGTTGAGACACAGCAGTGATTAAGGTAGAAAACGTATAACTTTATAATAAACTAGCGACCCGCCCTTGGATTCGCACGGAGTTGAAATTTTCAAAAAAACATTTTATCGGATGCTTATACGTTAGATAACAAATAAAATACGTCGTAATAGGATAAAAGCAATATTCATCTAAATAATATTTCATTTAATACTAAGATTATACGAAATATGAAAACACTCAAAATATCTTATAAATTTTTTCTATTAACATAACAAAAAAAACATTGTTTAAATTGGAGTGGTTGTTAAAGTGGCGCCTGGCGCGTGACCGGTCGCTCCCCAACTTGTATCCCACTTTCCCACTTGCTATGACAACGTGTGACAAATGGATTACGCGATAACGAACTGTACCCAACCGCAAACATAATTGCTCCCCATAATATTCGCTACGCACAGCTTCCTTATCGCATAAAAGGCGACGGACCATCGACAAATTACGGGACTCATTAAACCACATCACTATTAATTCCTATTTAAAATACCCTAAAAATATATTTGTCAATTTTAAATGCTTTTGCTACATCATCATACGAAATTTAGATTAGGTACTTAGCTTACTTAGATTCTTGGATGATATGCAATCTTATAACGCTTGTGAAATTAATATTATATTCGCAAAATAATAGAAGTACAATTCAGCACAATATGCTACTTTGTTAGCATATTTAAGAATAAGGTTACTTGTAACTACGAGTATAATACGCGTGATCATTTGATACCACAGTCAAACTATTGTGCAGTTAGATTTTATTTGTCTAATAAATAAATAAAATAAAATAAAAGTAAGCGCTACATACCATAATAAATTACTAACGGAAAAATGAATTTATGTTGCAATCGTAAGGTCTATAAAAGAATTTATAGGGTTTCCTCATTCACATAATGTTCGATTTTAAATGCGTACCCTCAATAGCAACGCGGATTGGGCATTTTATGGGATTACTACGACAGGCCGAGTTACGAGATTACTAACGACAGAACATCTTCGCTATTCCGATCACAAGCCCGTACGTGTGAGTGTATCGGGCCTATTTATCGCAACCGCGACTAACAGTTTCCGAGATGGTTCGCTTTGCCCCAGCCTCCCCGCCACCCCACCGACAACCCAACCGACAGCTACGCCCGCGGTCCTACAATTATTCATTCCTACTTCCAGTCTACATAAAACAAGTAATTCATTTAAAAGTTAGGGCACTACAATGACTTATTTAAATAACCAAACAGCAAAAAACAATTTAAATATTATAATTTATCCAGAGGTTTATAGTACAGTAACTTTAGCATTTCACTTCGGAAAAACTCCAACCAAGCTGAAAATTTGTATACACGTACCTGTTAGCTCCCCAAATAACCTCTGAAAAGTCCCACGAGTCCAGGGGTGGGCATAACTTTTGACAGCCAAAAAACGGTGAAAAAAAATTACCTTTTTTCGTTTTTTTTGCCTATATCTTCGTTCCTGTCGATTCTACCGCTATGAGGTATAATTACAAAAAAGAAAGAATGGAAAATTTTCTACAAAAACGGTGTGTAATAATACCACGGGCTTATATGCATATGTATATGCAAACGCCAAAAATATAAATATTTGTTATGCTGATTCTGATTCTAACTAGGTTTGTAGATTACCAATTTCACACCACATGCCATTTTTGCCAAGCTCCCCCATTAGAAGAGAGCCGGGGGTGTGACGGCGATGCCCGGGAGGTAGGGGTACCGTCGAACAATGTACCATATTATCTATGTCCCATAGATTTTGTTCGCATTGTAGCCGCTTGCTATTCCGCAATAAATATTAATGTTGGGTCGAGGGGTAATTTCGTAGAACAGTTTATTACAGGCGCGATAAAGAATAAAATTAAAAATGTCTTTCTCTTTGTATCGTGACGTGTTCAAAAATGCGTTTCAAGATTTCACTAATTTATACAAGTTTAGATATTTGTATAAATTGGTGAATTCTTCAATTATTCATTTACATTTCAGCAAACAAAAAATACTCATTATAAAAATATTTATTTTATCTATAAAACAAGATAAAATAACTCAAAATCGAGCAAATAAAGAATATTTAAAGCACTGGAAAAATTATGGTTTTACTGATTCACCGAAAATTTCATTTTAACTATGTATCAAAACAAGTTTTGAAAAAATATGCTAAAAATTAAATATTAATATTTTTTTAAATTTAAGTACGAATAGAAGATTATATACTAAGGGCCTCTTTCACCATCTGTCAAGTAGGCTAACTGTAAAGGCTAACCCGGGAGAAGCCGGGAACGTGTAGCTAGTTAAAAATGAAAGGCTGCTGAATACTAAAATTACTAACTAAATGAGCAGTAAAATTTTGAAGCCTCTTCCTACATTATAAGAGACCATCCCTTCGTATTTAAGGTGGGAACTTTGTCAGTGACTCCAACAAGAGGAGCGTTTTCAATATATCTCATTTGAGAGTAAATGATGCGTGAAACATAAAAGTGCGAGGCAGCTTGTACTTGTACCATTGTACGACTAAGTATTATGATATAGTAATATTTGCGGGACACCCATGGTGCTAAATAATGGTTAGGCTGCTCACAATTCCATCCTTGAATCCTTTTATACACCACTAGCTTTTGCACGCGACTTCGTACGCGTATCTTTATAAAATATAGCCTACGTTACTAGCTGATAATATAGCTTGGCAACAGTGAAAGAATTTTTCAAATCGGTTCAGTAGTTTCGGTCGGAGCCTATTCAATGCAAACAAACAAACAAATGTTTCTTCTTTATAATATTATAGAAGTATAGACTAGTACTCGTATATAATTTACTAGGAGATTAAATATTGTATATTAAAACATGATATATTTTTTTCTCATATAGCGAATGAAACAAGGAGAATGTGTAAAATAATACGATCGTGTGTAGTAAGCCTAAACCAACTCCCCCAGTAATTCGTCGTTTGCCAAATTGTCCGTGGGTAAATTTGTTGCGATCGGCCGATACCACATCGTACCACTAACCGCAACCAATTTTCAAATATCTTCAATATGTTCTGACAAATCCATATGCACCCCAGAATCTTAACCTGTGCGCTCTGCATCAATGTCTTTTTTTATAAATAATTAAAATAGTACAGATCGACAGACAGTTGCTTTTGCATTTATAATTAATTAATTAATTATATTTTTGCATTGTAATAAGAATTTTACTTTGAAGTTGAAAAGTATCTATGCATCCAACAATCCCAAAAATTAATAATATATTTGGTCGTGGACTGTCCGTCATACGGATAGTCTCGATATCATTCAAATTTAGAAACATTATGCAGTGAACCCAGGATTTCAACGCCAAATATCTTTGAAAGTACATACAACTGGAATGTATTTCCTAATACATTAGGTATACATTCAGTAATAATTTTACGTTACCAAATTCAACGCGAAAATGCGTTTAAGTGTGACCCCAATTTCGGCAAATATTGGACATTGGTTGCGTGACTGCGGTTTTTTTTAGCATACAAGAATTAGAATATGTTAGATTAATCTGCTCATATTTATTAAATCTAATCAATAACATAGTTTTTTACATGAAGTGTTTGATTGCAAACAAAAATATAAGTAGAAATTGTTGAACAATATTTTCCTGTTAGGAAATATTTTTAGAATGGACCGTTATTTACGGGAACTACACTCTGCTTGAAACATTACTCCTCGGACGTCACATCTTACTTCCCTTGCAAGTGTACATTTGCATTGAAAACAGTTATTATGTGAACGCGTTTAGGACTAAAGTCGTTTGTAGCAGTCGCAGAACGAGATTTGCCCGAGTTCCCCAGCGAGCTCGTAAGAGAGATGGCTTCATTTGGCGAGTCTCCCCTCAGGTATGTGTTGTGTAACCGGCTCGAGCAATTATCTCGGGCTCTTGTTTCGCGGTTTTTGCAAACTAACGAGCAAATACACAACCAAAGCTATACTATTATGGGTTATATTATATTTTACTCGTGAATGGGTCGTGAATTTTTGGGGTAGAAATACTAAAATATTTACTATTGTATAATATCCAATTACGAACATTGGTGCCAATAGTCTTAAAAAATAAACACACAGTTATACTAAGTACAACCAGTTGCATGCGTATGTAGCTTTCTATAGGTGATTTTTTTTTAAAATCGGTCACGTTCGTGTATTCCCAGTAGTTTGGTTGACAGTGTGAGTTAATTCTTTACTAACAAATATACAAATCTTTTCTCTTATTATTATTAGTATTATATCAAGTATAAGAATGTGTTCGAAGATTTCTTAAATAATACGCATCGACTCATTATGTCTTTCAAAGTGTGAGCACGCAGTAAATAAGTTAATATAAAATAAATAGGAAAATGCAAAATGTGTGTAATGTAGCACTTTTCCAATAAGATTACATCTGAGTTAAGCCAACTTTCCACAGCTGCCCTATTTTCCTATATCGCCGCCGGTAGACTCTCCCGGGCTCCCGGGGGACCCCAACGCTGTAATCCAGTTTCGTCTATTCTCCCTCCTCCAAATGGAAAGCCCCGAGCAACAATTTATTTCTACCGTTAACTTCATCCAAACAGCTCCTATTTCTTCATCCGTAAGGGAGCATTTACCGTGATTATCCCGAATGCAAGGAACTTTTTTTTAGAGGCGCAAAAGTCTGATGGGCTCAGAGTTGTTTGAAAGGAAATGGCTCGTTTTTCGTTTTTGTTTCTCATTTGCGGAGGAGAATCGCAAAATTGGATTTTGTATTTAGTGTTTTTGTGTAAATTTTGAAAGGGAAATCTAAAAAATTCTAAAAAATAATCATCAAGGCTCTGCAGGTCCTATCTTTAGAAGGTGTAGTAGTGCTACAGTACAGAGGTCATGTTTAATTTGATTCTATAATTACCAAAAATAGGAGTCGAACTGAAATTATAGCAATTATAGACATAAGTATAATCCATGTCTTTCCTTGGGACATACATTTAATATTTGTTTTAAAGTTACAAAATGAAATAACACTTTTCTTTAGCGTTTTTTCATATTGATTTTAGCTTTGAACAAAGTCAGCTAGAGAGCAGAGAGGGCGTCGAAGAATCCTCTAAAGCTGTGCGGATATCTACCGGTAATACCTACGTTAACAAAAATTATTGCCAACCTAAATAAAAAAAATAAAGAATAAAAACGATATAATGTGGAGACAAATCGAAAATTGGAACGCGGTGGGAGCTTTTGAAGTGTTCTCTTGTTTTAACGAGTACTAGAAGGGTTTACGGGCTGCGATACGGCACGACACGACACGTCATCTCGAGGGCCCTCCATCTCGCTTGACCTTTGTTCCGTGACCTGGAGGGGCTCGCTTTGTATTTTCAAGTGTTTGATATCGATACGGTGCGATCTTCTGTAGGCGGTATTGTATCTGTTACACGTTAGCTAGGACCTTTTCACAGCAAACAATTATATACTTAATGCAAATAGTATAACCAAAGTAATGTTTCGTCCAAGTTCAATCATATTTAATTATGCCGTAATTAGACTATGCACCAAAAACGGATGGAACTGTCATTTACGATAAAAATTTGAGATAAAAAATTAATAAATAAAGCAATTTTCAGGTCGAACTTAAGCTCTTACGAAAAAGCATTTCACTGAAATACTTAGTTCCCGAAAATAAATTAAATTTAAATTTAATTTCTATGATTTATTCGTGCATTGGCTAATAGAAAATTGAAAAAAATTGTGGAACGTTTTAGAAAAACAATTAATTTCTATTAATTTTTTTTTATAATTGCAGTGATAGTCAATGAGTATTTTACTTGGAGTTCAACAGGCCGTAAACATATTATTAAGATTAAACAAACAGAATGGTGTATCCACTAATGAACCGTGTTGTGCATGATCAAAGTGTTGAGCCGCTGCGGGGAGTCCCCGCGGTCTTTGTTCCCTCTCCTCGCCCTTACTAAGGGTAAAGCCCCGTGCGTGTGACGGCAACATCTGAATGTGGCAGATACAGTCGCAAACAAAATACTTCTAAACGTCCTGTGGTGTTTTTCATAGAACAACTAGTTCGTAATGACACAAAATTCATACGCACATTACTCACCACATTCATAATAATTATTTATTTAACAATTATATAAGTAGTTTTAGAATAATGGATTTTCGTAACTGATCTAGATAATAAATAGGTAATATATTATTTCACTATAAGTATACATCGATGACTATAAGCTGTATTCGAAAATTCAATTCGAAGGTGAAACAAATACTCAAACGTTCCAAAAAAAAAAAATTTTTGTTGTAAAGTCGACAGTCGACATGAAAGTAGGTGGCTTCCATCTCCTATTAACAGAAACAATAGATACTGTAAGTGCAAAGCCTATCTTAGTAGGATAAATTTGGAAAGGATAGACTCTCTGGCATCCCTCACTCGTTTGCCAAAATATGACAGGAGATTACTCCCCTTGCTTCTTGATTACTGAGGACAAACAATATCAGTTGATATACTACATAGATTACTTTTTTTTTGTAAATACATATACATATAAATACAAAACATCCATGACTCAGGTACAAAGGTAAATGTTAACACAAACATTTGCCCCTATCGGGATTCGAACCCGCGACCGTTTGGCAATCAGCTAGGGTTACTAGCCGTTAGACCAAACGTGTCGTCAACATACAAGAATAAACATTGATGGTACTCCGAACAAGTCATCAATTTTTAATGTTTCCATTTGTATTTTTCACCCTTCGCTCTCAGACAAAGGCAAGGTTGTTCTAAAAAGTATACGGCGGCCCCTCGGGGTCGCCTTTGTAAGCTGCACACTGCACAAAACAATCGCTGTGAAATATTAATCTAGTTTATTTTCTCTTCCATTTGGTCCACTCACTACACGAAGCGAATATTTAACTATATTTGAAATTTCAATTTTCACTTTGTTTAGAACAAACACAAACCTAATGAAATTGAGAAATTATATGAATATTTTTTCCAAAAAAAAATACTACACGTTAAGCAACGTAAAAAGAATTGAAGTATCGCCTATGTGGTTTTACTATACATTTGAATATTATCTTGAACCTAACACAACACATATCAATGTCAATTAAAAAATAAAATGTGAAAATTTACACTCATTAACTCATATCATAAATTTATTAGTTGCCTACATTGTAACGGTAAAGTTGAACTCAATTTGATAGATTAAGGGCCTCTGTCGCAATCTCTGAGTAAAGTGTCAAGTAGGCTAACCGCCATGGCTAATGCGTACGAGTTTCACCATCTTCGAGTAACATTACTAAAGGGAAATTTCAATGAAATTGACACAAGATACTCGTAACATTTACTCGCCACTAAGCTTTACTTGAAAAGTAACTAATCAACACTTTACTTGTAGATGGTGAAAGAGTCCCTAAGTATATAAAATTATATATTTCCTTTACTTATTAGCTACTATTTAATGATAATTCCCATCCCAAACTAAGCTGTGCTTATATCGTGAGAGTAAAAATCTATCCAAAGCCTTAAGGACTTTAGATATGACTGGTTTTAGGTTTTAACATTGCAAATTTGTAAATGTTGTACAATGTAGGTGAAACAGTTAACCTCAGCACAATCAAGTTTCAAAATTATTCAAATATTACTTGTTTCAATATATTTTCAACTAAATAGCTTTATAAAATATAGCCTATGTCACTCGGTGATAATGTAGCTTTCTTTATATAGATGAAAGAAATTTCAAAATTTTAAAATTTTCAGAATTTTCATTTCCCGTAGTTTTTGAGTTTATTCATTACAAAAATACAAATCTTCTCGCTTTAAGTTAAACTTAAAACCAGGCTTTATCTGGTTTAGCAGTTATTTAGGATAAACTTTTGTAAACTGTCACTTTGTTTGTACTCTGTAAACGTTTTAATACTAACTTATATATGATTTAAATTAAATATTTTTGTAGAGCCGAAACGCGGCTGGTAGTGTTGTTATAGGACTCCCCGCCGTCTCGGTCATGCAGCCCTCCTGCCACCTCCTGCCACCTCCTGCCCTCCTGGCTCAGGGACAAGCCGCAACTCGCCCTACTCTCCCCTTCAAAATTAACTCTCCCTCGCTTACCTGCCCTTTCATAACTCGCCGCTACGCTCGTACATTCGTATTACATTTTTGGAACTCTATTTTCATTTTAAAATAGCGTCTTTTTTAAATGGTGTCACGCGCCATGCTATTAAAAGGATCAATTTGTAATCTTAAATAATAACAGAAAATTAAAAATGTATATTAAATAATAATTATGGTTCTTACTGCTTCATTGCCTATACTTTAGCCTTCTTTGATTGAAATAATTAAGGGCCTATAGAACATTTTGATATTCATACTCATCGAATATTACAAGTAAAGTTCGCATCTGAGATTGTAGCACACTGTAGTCTTGTTTCAAAATTACTGGTAACTAGTCTACTTACCATTTTAAATGAGGAGGATAACCGATCAATATATTTTTATCTAACAGTACACTTGATGGTAAGTGGCTACCGTCGTCTATTTAACACAAGCGACGCTACAGACGCTGTGCAAGGTGCAAGTAGAATAAGGTTGGAATTCCTTACCTACTCAAAGAAAACTGAATTTTCGCGATGGTCTCTGCCGCCAGACAGGGCTGCCCAATTTACGACTGGCCTGCCACTATTGTCATATGTCAACTCAAACAAGTGTGCGGTTGCCGGTGCGGTAATAAACTAAATGTTGGTAATTCCCCGCCACACGAGGGGGGTCCCCTTTATCGAAATTGCAATTTCATTTCATTCTAATGCGACTGTTTACCTCCAATATAATCCAGTTAGGGGCCCACCTCGTTTTCTGCTTCTGGGGTGATTTCTAATTAAATATTTGCTTCACGTGCTTTGTCGGCGCTTGTATATTGTATGTATACACAATACACACAAGAGATATGTCTTACATGTCAATTTCAAATGCAGTTAGATGCACCCACATGAAAGTCGAGACGGCGCAGTTTAAGTAATGTTGAAGCGTTCTTTTTCGTGTGAATAAAATATTTCATAGACAATCATCGTCATCATCAGCCCATAAGCATCCACTATGACCTGTGATATAGCATAGAGTTAATAGTTACTATTTACTCTATGCATATAGAAATTTCAACATAATAATGTATATGTCTCACTTCAGTTGACCGATTCTTTTGGGCTATGGCGACCTTGGGTCAAAAACAAAATTAAATACATATCATATGTTAACTAGGTGTAGACCTTTTAATTTGAACAAATCATATTAATAACATACCGTATTGCAAATTGGAAGTCTCATGTTACACAATTTAACTTGTAATGTAATAACTTTAGAAATAAATGTGTTGCTAAGCGCAAAACTCGAGTAAGACTAATTTTTTTCAACGAGGAAGGTTTATTTGAAGAGGAAAATTGGGAAAATATTTCCTAAGAAGCCGCGTCAAACAATGAAATAAAAAATTACAGTTTCCTATTAATTTTCAATAACGACGTGTATGTGCATGTGTCTTCTTTTTTTTTTTATGAGCTTATTGTTAAAATTGTAGCTATTTGTTCATTTGCCTTTATAATTCGCGATCTACGGGATTTCTTATTTGTGATAATTTGTTTGTAAAACCTTGTAAAGAACGACTATGAAATGAAATAATGATTTTATGTGGCCGTACCTACGACCCCCGAGCAATTTAATTTAGTCTCAGAGCGTCTCCTGTTTCCACTAAACGCCTCGAGAAGTAATCGCATCTCGTCGGGGCTTACACTTACACTTCCCGCTGCGATCAGGCTCTGACACTGGAACTTTCAACTTGTTAGCGATCTACTTTTATTATTTATTTATTTTTTCAAAACGTATACCAACAGCACAAACAAAAAACTAGGTTTTGACACGACCATTTAACATTTAATAACATAACATGTAACATTTAATAAACAAGCTATAATAAAATATAAATATAAATATCTTCACACATTCCACACAGCACCATCTAGTTCCATACTAAACAGCTGATGCTTTTATTATGGATACCAGACAGTTGATATACTACATTTGCCCCTAGCGGGATTCGAACCCGCGACCGCTTGGTCAACAGCTAGGGTCACTAGCCACTAGAACAAACGTGTCGTCTAATTAAATAATACGTTGCTGAGGAGGCCCGCAGACTACTTGATGCTGCAGCGTCAGGTAAAAGATTCCACCGAAGTAACAGTCAAACCTGTAGAAGTCCCTTCGTCAACTAAGAAATGGGCTGATGCCTGACTGAACCAATTATATGCGATGGTAACCACCAAACCAACCATCAAGTGGACCGTCAGCCCGTCTACCATAACATAACATAACATAAAAGCTCGCTACATAAAGTAATATACAAGTATATATTTGACACAATGAATTTAAATTTATGCCAACCGAGTAAGGCATATAAAAACATTTTCCCTTCAGCTTCATTTGCATAGTATAACAATTTCATGTTCTCGTTATTTATAAGTAGGTATAGCTCTATTCCGACGCGGTTCCATTACTCTTAAAATATTAACCTTTAGCAAGAGTAATAAAAAGGTTTTTTTCGAGTTTGCGTTTGAAATATTTCGAAATGACGTGACAGATCGACATTTCTATTTTATTAATTTTATTAATGACACTCAATTTCATATTACCAAGTTCATAGTTTAATTTTAAACTAACATGTGCCCGCGACTTAGACCGCATTAAAAATGTACATAACGCCTGATAATATATATATATATATATATTATGAGCTATAATTTATTTAATCTCTATAGCTCTTATAATTTTTCCATACGTTTGATTTTATTTATATACTAGCTGCTGCCCGCGACTTCGCCCCTCTAATTATTTAAATTATATACTAAAACCTTCCTCGAGAACCACTCTATCCACTAGTGAAAACCGCATTAAAATCCGTTGTGTAGTTTTAAAGATCTAAGCATACATATGCACAGACAGCGGGAAGCGACTTTGTTTTATACTATGTTAGTACTTTTTTTTGATTTTTTTTCAATGTCTTTTTCTGTATTCCCGACAATGTATGCAAAATTTTTATTGTAATCGGTTAAGTATAGTTAATGCGTGAAAAGGTTACAGACAGACACAGTTACCTACTTCACATTTGTAATATAGATAGTATCAAATGACTGCGAAATTTATTATATTGCGACTGAAACAAAAAGAAAAATTCCGCCATGTTTTCTGAATTATGCAGTTTAATGGGAGAAAAAAATACTTTTATCTGGTTCATTAACCGTGAAACTGTACCCTTCGCGGAGAGAAGCTCGTTAGCGAGGCTTTTCTACAGACGCTCATTGAAATTCAGAGCGTCTACCGCCTCCTGAAGGTAAAGATCGCTCCTACTTCACAAGACACCATTTTTATAGAGCATTTCACTTCGTTTTTTAAACCACTGAACTGTACATAACTTTACTGTTCTTCTAAGAAAAAAATCACTGAAGTCACATAAACTCTAGACATTAATTTATATATATACTAATATTATAAAGCTGAAGAGTTTGTTTGTTTATTTGAACGCGCTAATCTCAGGAACTACTGGTTCGAATTGAAAAATTCTTTTTGTGTTGGATAGATCATTTATCGAGGAAGGCTTTAGGCTATATAATATCACGTTGCGACTAATAGGAGCGAAGAAACAGTCGAAAATGTGGAAAAAACGGGGAAAATTGCTTCCGTTGCGTGCGCTGCGAAAACCGTTCGAGATACCCAAATGATTCCCAAAATAACTATTCCACGCGGAGGAAGTCGCGAGCACCAGCTAGTTTAATATATAACCTATTAAAACTAAAAACCTTAAAAAATATAATGTAGTAACTAAATGTAACTAAACTAAATAACTCTAGATTGGTTGTTAAAATAAGTATGTAAATCGTGTCACTAGCAAGGCAACATTAACATTTTCATTTAGTTAATTTAGTAATCCATATGACAGTAGAAATGGGCTCGGGCATCCCTACTCACTCGCCGAAACGGTCTTCTGTAAGGTGTTTGACAGGCTGGTTACTGTCGCAAGACACGTTGCCCAAACATAGTATGCTCTGCACTACTTGTCAGATTCAGATCAGAGCCAACTATGAAAAGTCCATTTCCAAAGTTGGTCCTCCCAGGAATAGAACCCGGTCGGTAAATCGTACTAATATACCTTTGTCTTCGAAAAAAATATATTATAATGCTTAAAATACAAAGAGACATAATGCGCCTTCTTTCCTCATTACGAATGTTTCGCCTTTAATGGAACATCTTTGAATAATAAATCTGTACCTATTCGTAGAAAAAAGCGAAGATCGAATTATCCGCGAAAGAGGCGCCATTTTTATTTCTATAAGAGAGTGCAAAGGAAAAAGAGGACCCCTCTTTAGAAGCAGGATAATGACATTGGCTTCTTGTCGACGAGTTGACGGCTCAAATTGGATTTTCGCTAAACAAGTCGTTAGAATTAGTGTCTGTTGCCGTGAATTTCGGAATCATGTTCTCTAAAATGAAATGTGTTTGTTTAGTTGGTGTTTACACTTCCAGATGGCGTCGGCTTGTACGCTTACATATTAACTAGTGCTGTGTTCAAAAGGACTCTTGAATCGTCTTTGGTAATTGGAGATATACAAGTTGTACAAAGTTATCGCTCGGGGCTTTGGAACCATGTCAACTAACAGAAACAAAGATCGACTCAAAATCCTTTTGAATCCACTTATTTCCTCATTCTTTTGACGCGGAGCCCTCTCGATTATGTGAGGAAATGATAATAAAATGATCATTTCTGTTTGTTGTCAGGTTCCGAAGTCCCACTCGAGCATCGCGGCGGCGCCGGCGTGGCCAATGTATACTGAACGGGGCGCAACTCTGATAATGATTATGAGCTCTCGTGAGACGTAGGCAGACATTTCAAAGACGCAAAGATGGCGGAGGAACCGCAATCGATATGGAAAAAGATCGACAGCTCCACTATTCCAGTGGTCAATCTGGAGGTGAGGGAGGTGCGAGAGGTACTATGGGACAAAATACAAGAGCCAACCTCTCAGAGGAAGATCATCTTAGTGATAGTTTCTATTGCCCTTCTATTAGACAATATGTTGTACATGGTCATAGTACCGATTATCCCGGATTACTTGAGGTACATTGGGGCGTGGGGCGAGGAAGCCTACGATCACGTAGTGACTCTGGCGCCGTACAAAGAGGGCAATAGGACTATAACACCGACGAAGATCATTCCAGCCACTCACGAGGGACAGGAGTCTGCGACGGGCGTACTTTTCGCCTCGAAAGCCATCGTTCAGCTGATGGTTAATCCATTCTCAGGTGCCTTAATTGACCGCATCGGGTACGACATACCCATGATGATCGGACTTATCATAATGTTCCTCTCCACGTCTGTATTCGCCTGCGGACGGAGTTACGGCATGTTATTCTTCGCGAGAAGCCTCCAAGGAGTTGGGTCTGCGTTCGCTGACACTTCGGGGTTGGCGATGATCGCGGATAGGTTTACAGAAGAAAATGAACGATCGAAAGCTTTAGGAATCGCTCTAGCTTTTATAAGCTTCGGTTGTCTCGTAGCGCCCCCATTCGGCGGAGCGTTGTATCAATTTGCCGGCAAAGAAGTCCCATTTCTAATCCTCGCATTGATATCGCTAATAGACGGATTTATGTTATTGCTCGTGATGAAGCCGTTGAAAACTCAGATGCTAGAAGCGAGTCAACCCAAACCGACGAGTACACCAATTTGGAAATTGCTAATGGACCCCTACATTGCTGTTTGCGCCGGAGCTCTGATGATGTCAAACGTTGCGCTCGCTTTTCTGGAACCAACGATTTCTTTGTGGATGGAAGACAACTTAACTAAAGACAATTGGAAGATTGGCATGATATGGTTGCCGGCCTTCTTCCCCCACGTGCTGGGCGTTATAATAACGGTGAAAATGGCAAGGAAGTATCCTCAGCAACAGTGGCTGATGGCAGCCGGCGGTCTGGCACTGGAAGGCCTGTGCTGCTTTATCATTCCATTCGCGAACTCGTACAAGATGCTCATGATACCTATTTGCGGGATTTGTTTTGGGATCGCTCTTATTGACACGGCTTTGCTACCGACTCTCGGGTACTTGGTGGACGTGCGATACGTTTCAGTTTACGGAAGCATCTACGCTATCGCAGATATATCCTATTCTTTCGCCTACGCTGTGGGACCTATAATCGCGGGCGAAGTGGTGGAAGCAATAGGCTTCACGGCCTTGAATTTGCTAATAGCGTTCAGTAACC
This sequence comes from Synanthedon tipuliformis, assembly GCA_947623395.1. Classification (NCBI taxonomy): domain Eukaryota; kingdom Metazoa; phylum Arthropoda; class Insecta; order Lepidoptera; family Sesiidae; genus Synanthedon; species Synanthedon tipuliformis. Next base: position 11,101,819 of record OX392417.1, on the reverse strand, counting down.
TTTTATACGCACCTGTGCTGATGTATCTAAGACACATTTACGACTTTAAGCCCTTCGAGAACGAAGCTAACATATTAATGGCCGACCCGCCCGATAAAGAATATCAAACTTACACCATGCAAGACCAGAGGCCTGTGAGTGGAGAGCACAAAAACCACTTGGAGTACTCCAACGTGTCCGGACAAGTCGCCGGTGTTCAGGAGACTAGCGTGGACGCTGGAGGATACAGTTATGACCAATCCTATCAGGGTGGATACCAGGGCGGTCAGAGTTACAGCCAGGGATATGAGCAACAGCAAGGTTACCAGCAGCAGGATTATCAGCAGGATCAGGGATACAGCCAGCAGAGTCAGTCAAGGCAGTTGCCAGCGCAGCCGCAGCCGACTGCGAGTAATCCCTTCAGGGCAGGTGCGGCGCCGGGCCAAGGTGCAAGCCAAGCGCCCACACCCGGCCCCGCCGTCAAGAACCCTTTTAGGCAAGGCTTCTAAAGCTCCTTCAATGTTGTTGTCTATTTTGAATTTACTTGTTGTGTAATTATAAATGTGAGTATCTTCGATCACTGAGGCGCAGAACATCGGCGAATTCATTTAGTGTCCGACTAGACGTCTGTTATATTTTTGCTTGTACTAGTTGTATAGGGTGCATATGCCACGCGCATATGCGCTCATGCTGTTCCCTTGTTGATCATAATTAGTGACTGTTAATTATGCCTTCTACTGTATAGAGATAATTCGATAAAAGCTAAAAGGTACCAATATTATTGTAAGAAATCGTAGGTACTCAATGCTAATATAATAATCAACACATCTTAATATAAGCGCACTATTGCGATATGTGAATATCATATAAAGGCGTATTCTCATAAGCGTACAATCGATGTTATAAATGTATTATTACCTTCCGATTCGTACGAGATTACCGTAAACTCTTAGAACTATTTTAAATAAACACTAATTCTAAGTACTAAATCCTGTAGCGGTGTTGATAAACGTGCAAAAACCTTTGAAGTAAAAGGGCCTAAGATGTGTATTTATTAAAAAAATCTTTTGGCGCTACACGTTAAATGATCTATTAAATTTTTAATAAAATATGTACGCTACAAAAAACTTTTTGAAATGTAAAATACTTAGTATGTTTATATTTTAATAGTTTAATAATTAATTATTAATTATTACTGAAAATCAAAATTTTCAACAGTTTTTTTTTCATGATTAAATTCTGAAATGGAATCTCAATTCGCGAAGACGTTTCCATTGAGTATTTCAAATGAATTTGATAACTATATATTATTATGTGAGTAGAATATTTGCTATACTTATACGTGAGCAATATTAGTGTAAGATCATTAAAAATACCGCTTCAATTCGTCGTCATAACTAATATCAATTATAATATCAATTAGCTGTTACAATTAAGTTAGTCGTAGACAACTTGTGATAAGAGTTGCAACCAAGGTAACGAAACATATCAGAATCTTTTGATTCACGTAGGATAAGGATATAAAAACTATATTATACTTAATTAGAGGATAAATTCAGTCGTATCATAGATAATTTAGCGGTGTTGCACCATCGTAAGAAGTTTGGAAAAAAAGCTCCAAACGGCCAACGAACATTACTTTGCAGATGACTGATAAAATAAAGAGATTCAAAATTAAAATTAAATTGTACAAGAAAAAGCGACGAGCCCGACATGTCAATTGAATGAATGTATAAAGTTTTAACATTGTGATTATTGTGAATAAACTTACATATTATTGTAATTCGCGAAGCTTTCAGAAGGCTTCGGAAGCTTTTCTTTGCGTTCGACTTTTCCGGGAGCGTTTAGAAACTAACCTGCAAAAGTACAATAGAGTCAGTAGAACATTTTCAACCCCCCACCCCCACCCTTCTGCACAAAATTAATAATTGTAGAAAAAAACGCAATTCACCAGTTATACTATGTATTTATTCTATGTAAGTTAGCAAGGATTTTCGTATTAAATTCTCCCGAAATTCAATTAAATTTGTAGATAAACTTATTAGACAGGCATTCGGTTCGTGTGTGTAAAAATATTTGAAAATTATTTCATTTCAAGTAAATATGTTGTAACTTAGTTAATTCTAAGCACGAACATGATGTCTGGTGTTGTGTTGTAAGGCAATTTTCTACTTGACGTGTGCAATTATATATTGTGTATCTTATATCACATTATACTATATTATATTAGCAATAAAGCAACCGATATCGCATACATATCATTAGGAGTAAGAATCGATATACACTACTTTTGTAATTATATTACCTATATTATATTACCTACTATATTATTATATGTCTACATGAAATTATTGTATCAAATTTATAAGGGTTAGTTCACATTTATATTCAGTATTGAATGTATTAAGCGTTTTCAATTAGTACCTACACTCAGAACGAAAAGTTTGAAACTTTAAAACGATTTAGGTACAGCCAGTTGCAGAAACGTTCTTTAAATTATAAAATCGCCATTAAAACCTAAGGAATAATTAAAGTATTGCACAAAGCTACATTAACGTCAACTATAATGCTCCATTAAAATTTAACTAAAGAAGAAAAAAATTAACTCAAACAAGATCTTATGTTTAAGAGAAAAAGCGTTGCACAAAGCGACATTAGCGTCTTTAAAGGAACCTTTAAAGGGGCCGTCAATAGTTTTGTGAAATGTCTTTAAGGTTAATGTAACCCATTAGGGATAAGGACTCGTTAGTTAATGCCAATTTTAAAGAAGCTTTTTGCAACTGACTGATAATCGTTTATTTTAAACATTTTCCCGAACAAAAGATAACAACATCAAAATAGAATTCAGTTATGATTAAAAACTTAACATTCGTATGGAAACCAAACGTATTTTGTGAGTTTGATATTATTAGGTCTCTCAAAATGTAACTGAATAAGCTATAGCTTGTTTAAAAGAGACATGCGATCCCCATAATTTTATGGAGATTTTTGGGTGTCACTTGTCAGGTTTGTTTGTCATGTTACAGTTAGATCAATGCACCCGTCCGTTAGTTCTATAATGAAACCATTAAACTTGAGTTAGTGCTGACAGAGGATTAAAACTATTTTTTTTCCATTAAACTAAACATCATAAAATCCTACTCCATCATATCATAGACTTATGTCAATAGCGATTATGTCAATTGTAACAAAAATACTTTATTATATTTATATTATATTGCAATATCTTTTTGTGATATTGATATTATAAAAATATCAAATAAACGCTATATAATTTGATAGGTCAATATAAACGGTCAATAAAATAAAATAATTTTATTATTAATTTAGATACCTATAAATCACAATTTCATATCAATTATAGACTTGATTTAATTTAAAAATAAGTACTAATTGTAGTCAAACGTTTCATTTGATTTGCTTAAAATTTAAAATATTTTTTTTATTAAACCTGTCACTAATATGTCACTAAGGGTGAGTTGCACCGTAGCACGGTTAAAGTAAAAGTTGACGTCAAATTGTCACTAACAATAACCCGGACTTTAACAGTTTCTGCGAAACGCGTTGCACCGCCATATTCGTAAGCTTAGTTAAAGTCATGTTAAAGTTACGACCCGTTCATTTCATTTGACAGTTTTGACACTTGACGTTATAGTTAACAATAACAATAACCCTTAACCAGCGAAGAATGTGCGGTAACGGGTACGGTCAAAGTTATGACGTCATTTGATTATTTGTTAACTGGTGCAACTCATTTTCGGCCTAACCGTTACTTTAACTGAAGTTGCGACGTTTGTTATAGTTAAAGTAAGATGATGCAACCCACCCTAAATGTGTCATATAAATATTTCAATAGTTATAATTCGCACCAATAAAGAAGATAATCTCAACAGGTGGCTTGTACAAGTTATACCTCCTCGTATGCTTACAAAAACTTATATAAAAATAAATAAGTCACTTTATAATAGAGGCATGAAGAGAATGAGAGAGAATGAGAAGCCTCTTGTTTAGATTCGATTTTGGATTGGCTCTTTTATTTTTGTATAATTTCTACTGAAAATTTGTTACTAGTTTTCTTAGTTTGCTGAGCTTAGTTATCTTATGTTTTAGCAGACTTTTCGTAAGTTTTCTTCTAAACTAAGTATTCTAATGTCACAAGTTAGACTAAATAATTAAAGCAGATTAATTGTTAGAAAAGGTCAACATGACCTCAAAAAGGTCAAATTTTATTTATTAATTTTTATCTGTTAAATTATATCGATTTAGAATACAAAAATATTGAGAAAATAATTATTTTATTTTCATTATATTGACTTTCAATTGGTACTTACTATTGTCCTTTTCTAATAAGTAATTAAAAATAGAATTAATGGATTATCTTACATGTACCATATTTGAATCATAATATTAAATCTTATTAATAAGTATATTATCTACATATATTATTGATGTACATAATGAATATTGGCGCCCAAACAAGTGACGAGTAATAGATAGGTAATGTTTTCACTCTCCCTCTGTCTCTCTTTTAAAAATGTCAAATTAGTTATCACTATATCTAGACTTTATATGTGGTCTATATGTGATGACTAGATATATGACTACATCTAATACTATCCACCTTATAAAGAAAATTCCAGACAACTTAAAAGTTATGTAAAGCAGACAAGAAAAGTGCTTTATCAGTTTCGATTACAAATTCCATTCTTTTCTAAATTCGCTAATAAGGCTTAGATTTGAAATAGTCATTGATTAATGATTGACATAATTTGTCATCGCTAATAAAGATAGCAATAGAAATTGTCACTTTGAATTTTCAAAGGAAAACAGACCTTATCATTCTACAACATACAAAGAATGTTCAATCTTATGGTGAAAAGCACTTTATTTGTCGAGTTTACATATATTACTTTTTTCTTATATTATATCTTCTAGTGTGCTTATCAAATTTACTGTTTGATATACTTAAGGTAATGAAAACAGCTAAAATACAAATACTGAATTTGTATTCAACTGAGTTCCGTGTACATAGATTCAAACATTAATCAAGTAAAATATAGGTACTAATTATATTTAAAATATAAAAAAATAAAATTTCTTTCTTTCTTTTGTACAATATCGAATACCTCATTAAATTTTCTTCATTTGAGTGGAATTAAAAATACACTATTCATAATAATTATTTAATATAAAAATTATATTAAATTATACTGTAGAATTAGCTTAGTTAATAATAGTATGATATTGCACTTTTTTTTGGTTATTTTTATCATTTATGTTACATTACACTTAACTATAAAGTTACCATATATTATTATTTTTAAATTAATAGTATTTGTTTTAACAATGTCACTTAACACACTGTTATTTTACTTAAAATAACTTATTTTCACAACAGTATAAATTAATTAAAGCACCAATTCATAGGATAGTTTAGTTAAAATGTGCTTATAATAGCTCGAAATACGTATGTAACGTAGATCATACTACTGCACTATATATAAATAAATTAATGTGTAAACCTATGCATGTAATCTTTAATATTAAACTTAATTAGAATATCTCTTAAATATTGATGTAAAATACACTTTAATGCGTAGGACGTAGAGTTGACTGTTGAATCTCTAGTTTTCGTTTTAACTCCATTTGTTATAAATGTTATAGCTTTCAATACTTTGTAATATGGTTGTTCGTTTCTAAATGAATGAAAAAATATCTTGAAGTTATTTCAAATGTTTATCTCTTCGAAATTTGATGGTTAACCACTGATAATGTCTTCTATCGCCAAGCTAAAGATAGATTAATTAATTTCAAGACATTTTATTCAACTAACTAAGTAGCTGAAGATAGTACAGTCCACCGCACCTAGTTCGAGACTGAGAGGAAACGTACCTATGTGCGGCTGACTGTATTTCATTAGAATCTGATAAACGAAGTCATAAAATTATCTAATTATTATAAGAATATATTCTATCTAGTTGTATGTAAAGTGGTCAAAAATCAGTGATCGAATAAAATTGTTACACCAAACTTGAATTTTTTTTTTTTTTTTTGTTGAATTTAATATAAAAAAAATGTTACTTGGCTTATAGATAACTTCAGTATACCATAATATAAAAACCTCAAAAAAAAAAATCTTGTGATTTTCATAGCGAGACTGTTGGGAAACATTTCCCGAGCATTCTCAACATCTCGTTTGTGAATGGAATGTAAATCGTCCAATTATCGAATCCCTGCAGATATACACAAACAAATATAAACTTTATGGCGTTGCAATAGATTTGCATTGAGAAATGTACGTGTCTCTATCTGGCAACGAATACCTAAGTGACGGCGTGCAAAGGAATAGAATTTGAAACAAACAAATAAATACTCTTTCCGCTATGTTTTAGAGGTCATAATTGCGAAATTGCGTATCGAGTGTAAGGGGTGATGCTATGTGAGGGTGCGGTACGGTTGTTGCTAACAGTAATTAGTCAAATTAGAGAAGGGTGCATTGTTTATCAAAATGTTATAGCGAAAGATAACATTTCATTGAGATCTCTATTTTACACGTATCGAAATGAGCGATGGGCTGATTTCCATTGAGATAATATATAGGGCTTCATGTTTTATATACCTACTAACTTTTGCCCTGACAACAAAAAAAATGTGTGTAATCAAAAAGTTGAGCAAATGTTTAATGCAACAAATTTATCGCTTAAAATATAACTGACTTATTAGTGATTTAATAGTTAATGTAACTACGGATTGAACTATTTTCAATTTACATGCCTTAACTATGTAGGAAATGATATATTATTATCTTAAATTTAATAAATCTTTAATAACATACGCTGACGTATACAAATTTCCCAATTATAAAGAGGTCAACAAATAATTAAGTATGATGAATACGCTTAACTAGCTCACCTTGCGCTCAGTTTTCTTCGGGCTGTGGGGTCCCCCCAGAGTGGGAGTGCGAGAGGGAGACCTCCCCGTGGGGAGACCAAACACCCATGAAAATTTAACAAGCCCACACTCACCTTTACACGGCTCGATTCAAAAAGGGTCGGCTCACAGACGAATCCGTCTGAACTTTGACTGTTACATTTATTCAATCCCACTAGTGGACACTGTGTCTTTCGCTGTATGAGAAGGAAGACGTGGGCTGTAGTTTTCGAGCACACACATGAAACACACATGAATATTTGAAAACCCAACCGTTGTGATACGAATATGTTATTGAATTTCGTAGCGGTTACGAAACTGCGGCGTAGCACTAATTGTTTTGCTACGCCGTAGCCGCGTAGCAATCGATTAGTTCGATGTGTTAGCTCGTTACAAGTACATAGCTTAATTAAGGTGAAAACAAACGCTAAATACTAAAAATATGCATTAGTTAATAGAGAATTTACAAAGCATTTGACTTTTATTACAAAAATATTTAGAAAACGCCTTATGACATTAATAAGTTAATGTCAGTTTAAAAAAATGTATAGTTTATTTTTTTAAATACTTTTCTAATGGTATGAACAAAAAAAAACCACAATTGCCAGAAAACGAGGAGGCGACGCTGATGGCGCTAATCGCCAGTTAGACAGTTAGTTAATTTTTTTCAAAGGAATTGCTTTGTCTATTTTCTGTAAATTCTTTATTAAAAATGCATAATATTTTTAGTATTTACTTGCTTTCATATGTACCCCTTCACTTATTCATTTCGTTATCCTTCATAATATTGTCAGGGTCGACAGCACATTAGTTCATAGAATAGCACGTGTCGGTTGTTGGTCTATCGTTAAAATAAATATGCAGAGAGAACATATGTGTCGTGGAGCCGCTGCTTGGTGCGATGGTGCATTCTGGGGCCCAACTGTTTGGGGATCGATCGCGCCCACCTGAGTTGCCATGGCAACGCGCCCCGCACACCTCCCCACACACCTTAACCCCGGTTCACATGAAAAGCTATATGATATAAACGAAACAGCACAAGTTGATGTTAATATGCCGAACGTAGAATAAGGTGGGGCCCGTGGGAGCCACCACCTGACACTTTGTTGGAACAGCTCGACAAACTTTTAAATCGATTTCCCTAAGTACACCGAGATCGGTTGAACACAATTTGTGCCTCATATTTAGACAAAAAAATCATTTTAACAAAATACTATCTTTTATTAGCGACTTTGTCCGCGATCTTTAAAAATTACAGCCGTACGAGTGTTATGTCAATAAGAGTATTTTATTGACACTTATATCAAATTATTTATCGATTTTAATCATACCAGGCCTGATATCGAAACCCTGCCCAGGTTTTGAACCCTGTCTACACTTTCGACAGCCGAGTGCTTGGCCTAAATGGTTACCTCTGGTATTTCGCGAGTCTCGTCTTATGCGATTGAGCCACCATAATAGCATAAATAGAAATTTATCATATCATAATGCAGTTAATAATTTTTGTAGACATGTTAATATACCCGCTGCTGACTTATTAGTTTTTCTGACAGTGATCCTTTTATACCAAAATTAAGTATAAAATAAAAGGATGTCCGACAATATTGTATCTGTTTTTAAAAGTGAATCTATCGACTTTAAACAATGTAAAAGCACAGAGAAGCTGATGGTCAACTTTATCGTAAATTCTCTAAATAGAAATTCGCCTGAAAACACGTGTTCTCCCAACATGAGCACTCAGGTGTGCAGAGACGAGTTTAAACTGAATTTAAAACTCAATTTGAGAATACGATTCGTTCGAATAATACGTTCCGTTTATTCCTTACTTGTACAGAGCGGTAATGGACTTTACTCCCAGCAATCGAACATATAGTTTAGGTAAAGTTACAATGAAATATATAATTAGCAGAATTCGTAAGAGGGACAAATTTGTCCTTGGAGATAAATGATGTCGGACATTGATCGATTGAGGTCTCGCCCACAATCACTTCGATTGTGGGTCACTAACGAAATCGTGTGGCTACCATCTGCCATACAATTCATATTGATTTTCTCTTAAACAAAGCAATGTTGAGAAGTTTTTGGAGTTTACTCGATTTGCATATATATGTATACCTCTATAAAAGCCTGTGGTATGAAAATTGATGGGAGTAAAATCAAAATTTTACTCCCATCAATTTTCATACTATTTACAACTTTTTTTGAATATTTTAGAATATCTGAAGTTTTATGGATATTGCGCCATCTACACATATTATAAAAAAAGAACAATGTTGTTTTTTCGTCGTTTTCGAATTGTGAAAATTTAAATTTTATAATCGTTCGTAAAGAGTAATCTCCAGTCGTGTGTCGGCTCTGAAACTACTGGATCGATTTTAAAAATTCTTTCACCTATAGATAGCTAAATTATCAGCGAGTAACATAGGCTATATTTTATGATATGATGTTATATAAATTTGTGTTTAATGTACAAGCGATCTCTGAATCAATACAAACAATTTGACTGCTCCGTTTTACTCTGCGCGAACTTAATCGCAATTTCCTCTCACAGGATATTGATGTAAAAGCTTTTAAACAATCTTTACTTATCCCCTTCCCACGCCGTAGCCGTATTACCCCCAGCCCTTAGCAGACACTAAAGGCTCGATCCAACTGTTTGTTTGTTTAGGAAGATTGAGAATAATCGCTTTCATCTGATCCTCTCTTATACGATCGCCTATACCCTTGAGACCAAGTATTACAAAACTGATTCAAGGGAGGAATGTTTGTAACTAATTTTTAAATGAATCAGGAAATTTAATGTAAAACAAACTAAATTAAAATAAAGTACTCTTTTCAAATAAACCGTCAATTAAGACATCCTTGTTCCTTGTGAGTCTATAGTGTTATGTGATCAAGACAATAAACTAATAGTTTCCAGCAACATAGTTGCTACAATTTGCATTATTCCTTAAAATGATAATATTAATTAAATAGGTATCATTATTGTTATAGCATGGGGCGAGTCACTTCTTTCGCTGTCCAAACGCTGGTTAAGCCAGGGCTATGTCTCCGAAGATCAAGAGTTTCAGGTAATATAGGTCACATAAGGAGTTTATATTTTAATAATATATATTATTATTATATTACTACTAAACTACAATAAAAAGATATATTTAAAAATGAACATTCCAAAGTTTTATAAAGGCAAAGTAGAAACTAAAATTAATTATTTCAGAATGTCCAGCTACCGAAACTTCCCGTACCAGATCTACAAGCTACGATGGACTCATACCTGGAGTTCGCCGGAGTTATAGTTGGTCAGCAGCAGCTGGAACACTCCAAAGGCCTTGTAAGAGGCTTCATGGAAGAGCTGGGCCCAAGGTTGCAGGAAATGCTTCTGGATAGACAGAAGGAAATGGAAAATTGGGTGAGGATATTAACAATGTCCCACTAAATATATTGCAACATACATAGTATCCGGTATTTATAATTTTTGGTGTATTATATTACATTGAAATTAAGTTCTTATTGCCAACACGTTAAGACACATGTTTAATTGTGTTTATTGCGGTTTGTTATGCCATAAAGTAGGTCGATGTTATCAGCACGCGTAAGTTTCCTTTTAGAAACAATACGGAAAAACAAATTTCCGAACAATACTTGCCGCCATTTCGTCAGCTCAAAACAAGCAACATGTCGATTGGCGATAGTAAACTAAAATGAAAATTAATCAGTTCTACTTGCTGTGTTATATCATTTTAAAAGCGCCGGTACAAAACGCTCTATCCGAAATAAGTAAATCTTCGCTAAGTGACATTCGTCCCGACGTGAATGGGATTTTAAATTCAGTGGACGTGGCAATTAGCGACGACAATTTACTCGATGTGACAGTTAAATTGTTGAAAAATATCTGTGGCTGTTTACGTGAAAGTTTAAACTATGGAGAAAGAAGTACGGAATTCGACGAGGGCTGGGATGATTTGCAAGACATCAAACACCGTAAAAACGGAAACAAATCTACGCTTGATTTTTATAACAAAGTCTACAACGACTCGTGTGTTGACATACAAAAAAATGTTAAAAATAAATTAGACGGATTAAGCACAGCACAATTGAAAAAATCTATTGTCGAAGATGAAGTTACGTTAAAAAATATTAAATGTGAAAGTGAAACAACATCAGCTCCATTTATACCTTCTCGATCTTTCGCTTTCAAAGATGACAATTTTGATTTAAAAAATGTTTTATATAATGCTTTCGTACAGACGCGCGATATACACAAATATTCTATAAGGAAATATAATTTATTTGATAAATCTATACACAAACCGCCGAAGAAACACAGTGTAATTATAATTATAACATTACAACCGGTAGCAAATAAAAGCATTGATATTCGAAATGACAATATTAATGAGATCGATGAAAGTGAAATCTATTATATACTGAATACGAATAACACAATAGATATTGACATAATTGATACAAAATTTCATAGTCTAAAAGAAAAACTAAAAAGTGATAAAGTTTCGGAATGCACACTGCAATCAATATACGCATTTATAATGAGAAGTGAAAAGATGAATTTAATTAAAACATCGAAATTGTTGCGGAAATACGGAACTATAAAATTATATTTTGATTTAATTTCTGAAAGCAATCATGTCGATTATAGTGGTATATGTTGCGGTAATGGTTCATTCGCATCTCTGTGCAGAAATAATGTTGAAAGTCAGTTGATTAAGGGCGATATAAACTACAATGAAACTCTTTCGAAAATAAAATCCTTAGTTAAATTATATGACGATGTATTGAAAAGGAAAACTTACAGTGACAGTGTTAATACGGGATTAGGAAATTCGGAACATCTGAATTCTGCGACATTGATAAAAGATAATCATTACGAAATGAAAGAAGAATTCTTTTCTACCAAAGCAATGAACAACAATTACACAACTACGAACATTTATAAAATTGAACCATATAAAGAATTAAAAAGCAATCATTTATCAGAAGAATATACGACAACAGAAAAAGAAATCCGAACAAAAATGGGTCACAGCGGAAACACACTTACATCAAATATTGAAATTTTCAGACCTATTACATATTCAAAAAATATAAATAAAATCAAATATTTGTCTTTAAACGAAATTTTAAATGAAAGTGATAATGATAATGATAAACCTTCTTTATCTCCTGTAATTAGAACAGATGGAAGTCTTTTCAATCATAAAGTTTTCAGAAATAAAACAAATATACCAATGAAATATTCTGTTGCTACATCTGATCATGTTGCAAAATTATTTTATAACAATAACGTAAAACGTATGTCTGAAAAGAATAAACCAAGAGTTTTTTCGATATCGAACGATAGTACAATAAATGTTAAGCCGTCATTAACCGCCATAAATCATACAAATTGTATAAAATTTGATTTTGAGAATATTTCCACACAGAAATACAATGTACAACAAAAAGCTCAATTAAGCAAAGAGAATGCAAAGAGCACCGCACACCCAAAGGGGTTATCATATATAGATCAATTTTCTTTCGCAGATTCTAATCGACAGTTTGATGAAATAGATTCAACAAGTAATTATTTTACGGAAGCGATGTCATTCGGATCAAATGAAACAATATCAGATGTGAGTCTATATACTGAAGAAAATTTAAATAAACCAACAAATGTTTCATTTCTTTTGAAAAATGATTTAGCTCACCAAAATATGTCTAGAACTGTACACTATGTGTCAACTACAGAACAGAGTATTAATACATATTTTACTAGAGTGGAGAAAGTAACCAAAATAGAAGACGAAATTCAGACATCAAAATTACTTGAAAAAGTTAATTACTTTGCGAGCAAGCAAAATATACGTATCAGTGAGACGCCTAAATTTAAATCACCCTTAGTAAATCTTTTTAACATTTCAACAACAGAGAAGATGATAATCATACCAAACATAAATGCTGTTAGTAATTCAGAAAATATTAATAAAACACATATTAATCATATATTTAAAACAGCAATTTTGAAAACTCACACCGATGACAATATTAATCAAAAGAATTCTACAAATAATTACTTCAGTTCATCAGAACTGGATCACAATAGTGTGGAACATACTGAACCCGATAAGATAAAAAAAGAAGATTGTCCAATAAGTATAAAATTGAAAGCAAAAGACATTTTAAAATTAAGTAATAATTCGAACAATTATACTACAGAAATTCAAGGAATTTTCGCTGTTTCTGTAACAGAAAGTTCAGGTTCAAAAAGCAACAAAACCTTAAAAAATACGTCGATAAAAGACGAAAAAGTGTACAAAACCGTGACGACTAACAGTTTAATAATCAGTGATGGAAATGTACTAAATAATGTTAACAATTTAAAAGAAGCTACGCAACCAGAAGATTCGTTATCGCCTAACTTTATTAATGATACTTTGAATAATTTTGCAATTGAGCTTGATAAAAGAAATGAATCCACAATGTTGTTAACAACGCCAGGAAGTTTAATAAAAACCATAACGCTTTTTCACGGTTTATCATCAAAACCATTCAACACTCTCAACAACTCCCAAACTTATCATGACTTGAAGAAGATTAGTCAAGAAATTAACCTAAATGATGAAATTAAGCAAGTGAATTTTACCAATCATTATTACGGTTCTCCATTTTTGGATGTTGAACTTGAAATAAAAAAGTACAAAGGTGTTTTGATGGAACAAATTGAGCCCAACAATAAGAGAAATAATGAAGATTATCCATTAAATACGCAATTAAAATTTGAAGACATTTCAAAATTAGGCGTTACTTCAAAGAATTATAATGAAAAAATTCAAGGATCTTTCGCTAATTCCATAAATGAAACGTTATATTCAGAAAAAAATAACAACAAAAGTATAAAAAGTACGTCGATACAAGACGAAAAAGTGAGCAAAATAGTGATAAATGATAGTTTAGTAATCAGTGAAAGAAATGTACTAAATGATCTCAACAATTTAAAAGAAGCTATCACGACGTATCCTACGCAACCTTTTACTGGAGATATGAAAAAAATACTACAAACAGAAACATTACTATCCTCTGTCTCAAAAGGTTTATCACCACTTGTCTATGTTAATGACACTCAGAAACATAATACAAGTGGCGCTGATAAAAGAAATGACGCCGAAATTTTTATAACAAAATTTAATTTATCTTACGTACATCCAAAAACCACGCTAAAAAAAATAATAACATCTAATGATTTAGCACCAGGACTAAACACCAAACAAAGCATAAACGCGGAAGTTAATGACGACAACATTAATAAATCACAAGGTGATGATAGATTTAAAAAAATATTTTTCGAAGGCAACATAAATAATAATATGAAACAGGTGAATTGTACTAATAATTATAACGATTCTAATAGGAGTAAAACACAAAAAAATTCAGATAACAAAACAAATACTAACCACGTGTTTAAAAAGATAATTCTAGACACTAATACAAGCGATAATATTAATGGAGTTAATTCTATTAATAATATTTATTACGGCTTACCACATTTGAATCTTAACACAACACTTGGAACAAAAAAGTACAAAGGTGATCCAGTGAATCAAACTGAACACAATAGTAGAAATAAAGAAAATTATCTTGTGAATACACAAACAATGTTTGAAGGTATTCTAAAATCAACTGAAAACTCAAAAAAGTTCACTAAAGAAACTCAAGAAGTTTTTGTTACACCTGTAACAGAAGCGGTAGGTTCAGAGAGAAATTACAACACCTTGAAAAATACGTCGATTAGGGACGAGGTAATGAATAAAAGAATAATTAAAGTTACAAATGATAGTACAGCAATAAATGAAGGAGATATACCAAATAACGTCAATAATTCAAGGGGAGCTTCTGCGCAATCTAAATATTTCACCGGAAATATAAAGTCAGAACAACAACAACTACTACAAAAAGAAACATCAATTTCCACTGCCTCGAAAGATTTACTATCGAATAAATTTATTAATGACATACTGGATAATCCTTCAATTTTGAGTGAAAGAAGAAATGAATCCGCAATGTTGACAACAAAACGTGATTACGTCACTTACGTAACTCCAGCAACTTCATTGAAAACAGTAACGACTTCCCAGGGCTTATCATCAGAACTGGACAACACCAAACAAACCACAAACACGGTAAATAAATACAACAATATCAACAAATCACTAACTGATCATATATCTAAAAAGATAATTCTAAAAACTAACATAAATGATGAAATGAAACAAGTGATTTTTGGTAATAATTACTACAATTCACAATTGGACCCCATTATTACATATGTAACAAAAAAGTATAGGAGTAATTCAGTAAAACAAACTGATCACAATAAGACAAATAAAGAAGGTTATCCGTTAAATACACAATTAAAATTTGAAAACGTATCAAAATTAAGCGTTACTTCAAAGAATTATACTAAGGAAATTCAAGGGTCTTTCGCTATTCCTGTGACAGAAACCTTAGGTTTGGAGATAAATAACTACAAAAATTTAGAAAGTACGTTGATAGAAGACGAAAAAATGAGTAAAATAGTGACAAATGACAATTTAGTAATAAGTGACGAAAATGTAGAAAATGATGTTAACAATTTAAAAGGAGCTACGATGGTGTATTCTACGCAGTCAAACTCTTTCACTGGAAATGTGAAAAAAAATCTAATAACACAAACAGCAATGTACACCACCCCAAAAGATTTAATATCGCTTGAATTTATTAATGACACACTGGACAATCTTGCAATTGAGCCCGATAAAGGAAACGAAACCGCAATGTTGATAACAAAACCTGATTTCTCTTACGTAACTCCAGTAACTTTACTGAAAACAATAACGCCTTTCGACGATTTATCATCAGAACTAGGCAAAACCAGGGAAACCTTAAACTCGGGAAATAACTACATCAATACTAATCACTCCCAAACTAATCATGCATTAAAGAATATTGTTCTAGAAACTAACTTAAATGATGAAATTAAACAAGTAAATTTTACTAAGGATTTTTACGGTTCTCCATTTTTGGACCTCAATGTTGTACTTGAAACAAAAAAGTACCAAAGTGGTTCAGTGGAACAAACTGAGCCCAATAAGAGGAATGAAGAAGATTATCCAATGAATACGCAATTAAAATTTGAAGACATATCAAAATTAAGCGTTACTTCAAAGAATTATACTAAGGAAATTCAAGGATCTTTCCATATTCCTTTGACAGAAACCTTAGGTTTAGAGATAAATAACAACAAAAATTTAGAAAGTACGTCGATACACGACGAAAAAATGAGTAAAATAGTGACAAATTACAATTTAGTAATAAGTGACAAAGACGTACAAAATGATACCAACAATTTAAAAGGAGCTACGATGGTGTATTCTACGCAGTCAAAACCTTTCACTGGAAACGTGAAAAAAAATCTAATAACACAAACAGCAATGTACACCACCCCAAAAGATTTAATATCGCTTGAATTTATTAATGACACACTAGACAATCTTGCAATTGAGCCCGATAAAGGAAATGAAACTGCAATGTTGATAACAAAACCTGATTTCTCTTACGTAACTCCAGTAATTTTACTGGAAACAATAACGCCTTTCGACGATTTTTCATCAGAACTAGGCAAAACCACGCAAACCTTAAACTCGGGAAATAACTACAACAATACTAACAACTCCCAAACTAATCATGCATTAAAGAATATTATTCTAGAAACTAACTTAAATGATGAAATTAAACAAGTAAATTTTACTAAGGATTATTACGGTTCTCCATTTTTGGACCTCAATGTTGTACTTGAAACAAAAAAGTACCAAAGTGGTTCAGTGGAACAAACTGAGCCCAATAAGAGGAATGAAGAAGATTATCCAATGAATACGCAATTAAAATTTGAAGACATATCAAAATTAAGCGTTACTTTAAAGAATTATACTAAGGAAATTCAAGGATCTTTCCCTATTCCTTTGACAGAAACCTTAGGTTTAGAGATAAATAACAACAAAAATTTAGAAAGTACGTCGATACACGACGAAAAAATGAGTAAAATAGTGACAAATTACAATTTAGTAATAAGTGACAAAGACGTACAAAATGATACCAACAATTTAAAAGGAGCTACGATGGTGTATTCTACGCAGTCAAAACCTTTCAGTGGAAACGTGAAAGAAAATCTAATAACACAAACACCAATGTACACCATCTCGAAAGATTTACTATCGCTTGAATTTGTCAATGACACACTGGACAAACTTGCAGTTGAGCCCGATAAAGGAAATGAAACCGCAATAGTGATATCAAAATTTAATTTCCCTTCCATAAATCCAGTAACATCACTAAAATCAATAATATCTTTTGAAGGTTTAGAATCAGAACTAGACAACACAAGACAAGCTATAAACGTGGTAAATGACTACGACAATATTAACAAAACCCAAACTAATCATATATTTAAAGGCATTACAAATACTATAGAAACTCAAAGATTTCCTACTATTTCTGACACAAAAACTTCAGGTCCAAATAGAAATTATAACAATAACTCAATACAGATGTCGGTAGCTGACGAGAAAGACAGCAAAATAGTTACAAGTGATATTGAATACTTTGATCTACATAATAATTTACTCGCTTCTACGGAGTCTTTGACAAAATCAAAACAAATAATTGGAAATAAGAAAAAACTAGTACAACCAAAAACATTAGTATCTACCATAACGGAAAATTCGTTAGCGCCTAACTTTATGAAATACACTACAGATAAATTTTCGCTTGAGACTGATAAAGAAAATGTAGATGTAATTTTAATAAAAAAATTGAATCTCTCCTACGTCAATCCTATGACCTTTATAGCATCAAAAATACCTACCGATAGTTCAGTAAAAGAAAAAAGCAACAAAAATAATGCACTTACTAAAAATTTCACAAAAAATAATTCCAACTCGCCAATTTTAGACAGAAGTGTATTTGAAGCAAAGAAATCAGATATTAAAACAGAGGATCAAATTGAACCAAATTGGAGGAATAAGAAACATTACGAAGAGAATATTAAATTAAAACCTGAAGCTATCAATAACTTTATCTCAAAACAATTAGAATTATCGAATAAAAATAATAAATTAACAAATACAAATATCGGTGAAACGACTGCTGTACTAGACCAAGTTTCAAATAATATTCTACCAACCACCATTGCTACTCTGACTACTAATGGCATTACTTTGAATTCTTTACACACTGAAAAACTTATGAATGATCCTCAAACCCAACTTCACAATAATTATTTATCAATAAAAAAATCAATAGATGACACAATAGAATCAGTAATACAATCGCCTGTACAGCACAGACTCAACACCACTAATGACAATTTGAAAACTAAAGTGAGAGGAAACACAAAACAAAATACATTAAATAAAGCCAGCAAGCCAACAGCAAATAACATAAATGAAATTAAAACTACGGTTTTAACCTTAAGCAATGATATGTTCAATGATAATAATAAACATGTATCTCTAAAGCCCAAACAAGTAAAAAATACAAAATCTTCTACATCAGAACCTACTAAATTGTCTAGTTCTGTCAGAGTTATAGCAGTTTCACAGATACCAATAAAAGCAGAAACTGTATCGTCAAATACATTATTTAGTGTAATCACTGAAATAAATAATAGGTCAAACGAATTAATTTTTAATAATATAGAGAATAATGTCATTACTATGAAGAATAATTTTTGGAAAAATCATCCTTCTTATGAAGCAGATGGGAGTAAAGTTAACATTTTAAATGTAGAAAATGTTATACTTAAATCTGTTGCAAGAAATTACCAAAATACAGTACAGTCTTACGAAAATATGTATGCACTAAGTACAAGGACAGAGGATTTTTCAAATAATGGAAAATCAAATTTTGACTGGTTTACAAAGACTCCTTCAAGCAAATCAGACAACAGAAGTAACCAATATAGTACACGGTATTTTGTAAACGAGCCTAGTGATGTTAAATCAACTAATTCCAAAGTATTGGATTCAATCGTTAGTAAAATTGAAAATAATAAAAATAGCTCTAACCTTTTTATTAAAAATAATACAACTAAGAAGGTATTAGAAACAATTAAAAACAAAGTGGTATTTCAGAAAAATGCTGAGAAAAATAATGAAACTAAAGATTCACTTTTTACTAAAACTGAAGAAAACGAAATGATAAATAATTCAAGGGCAGAAGTAAATGGCAAGGAAAGCGGAATTTGGATTACGTCATTCTCACCTACTTTGAGCAATACCACTTTTATGGAACCAGTGACAGAAGCATCCTTACAGGAAACTAGAAGTAATAGCACAACTTCTAGCTTTAATTTTAATGAAAAGAAGTCGATAACGTCATTGAAGTTATTTAAAGATAAAGGAATGTTATATTTAAAAAACGTTACTGAAAAAGGAGAAATTTATACAAATATAAACAGAAGTGTAAGTAAACCAATGGAAAATTTACAAACATCCACAATCATACAAAAAAGCATCCCCAATGGTACAGAAAATGAGATGAAAAGGAATACTTTAAAATATATTGATGAAAAACTTTTTGCAAACAATACATCAAAAGAAAAGACTTTGGATGGTGTTACTGAACAAATAAAATTGTTGACTAAAAAGCACTTAAGCTCTAGTAATTTGACAGGAATTTTTAAGACTACGACTCCTATTTACAACACAGGTCAAATACATAAAAGTACAATTGAAAATATAAAACAATATCATACATCTCCGTATAAATTAGATGCAGTGAAAAGTACTACAATAATAGGATTCAATCTACAGCATCTGAATAAATTAACATTTGATACGAACAATGACATGAACAGCTTAGATAATTCTCTTACCAAAAATAGTACCATCCACACTTTCAAAACTATTGTTCAAGAAACTAATTTTCATAATAGTATTTTTACAAATTTCTCGTTATTAACTACTCCAATGCAAAATATAAAAACAACGGAGGCTGTAAGTAAAATTAGTGATGGTTATAATATCTTAAACAACTTTGAGGTCACACATAATAAAGTAACATTATTAAAAAACTTCACATATGTACCCAAGACAGTACAACGCTTAGAATTTAATCTTAATTTATTTTCCGATCCTAGTAACAATATTCAAAACCTATCAAATGAGATTAATATTGAGAAACCTAATGTTAGTCTGACACACAGTATTAATACAACACCAGAATTAAGAAAGTTAACTTCTATGTTGCCAGAAATTGAATTATCAGGTAATTTAAGTTATGGCAGAGAATCAATAAAAACTAAACCAAAACGCAAAAATTCCATAAAAGAAAATGTGATATACACGCCTATTTCCCCAAAAATTCAAGCAAATGGCTATACGGGGACAACTCCTATCAAATTTGACAACACGGGAACGACTTTAGTGGCTATGGGAGAACAAAATACTAATATTGGTAAATCACAAAAATCAACTGAAAGTAACAATAAAATTAGTTCCCTTTTCCAAGAAAGCACTACAGAAGAATTCACGACAAAATCAATTATTGAAAAAGGCAATGAAAAAACAAATAAGCGATTTCATAATAAAACTTCAAAAGAAAATTTAATTTCAATGACTACAAACAAGAATCTTATCAAAATCATGCCACCAAAGACAGTAAATTTGACCAAAACACAATTGGTTGAACTAAACAGAACAAATTTCAGGCCGAAAGTGAATATCAATAAATTACTGCCTACAAATCAAAACGGTTCAAATTCTAAAACGTATTTGTTTTATAATAGGAATAATCAAAAGAAAAACGCATCCAAAATAGATACCCAAAAAAATAAAAATAACAAAAACAAGCTTGAAAACTTTCATGACTCAATAACAAGTATCCAGTCGAATATCAAACAAATATTCTACAGTAAAGCCAGCAATGGCATTGATAATGGCATAACAAACGCAATTTTGAATAATATAAACTCAACAGTTAATGTTAATGTTTCCAAAAAACCAATGTTTGTACTAAAATTGACAACTAAAAGCACTAATCAAAGAGTTGATACTAATATCGACAAAACAACTCCTGATGATGTATTGGAAAACATTAACACAAAATCAAAAACAGTAAAAACTCCCTTCTCTACTCTCAAAATGTTAGAACTAATGACAACTACAAAACGTATAAAATATAATACTTACGAACCAACTCCTGATGAAGATTTAAGTCTTTCCATATGGCCGGAAATGAATAATAACAAAACTCTTCCAAGGTTACCCACTGAAAAAAAGAAAAATAATGACATGAACTCAATAGTTCATAAAAATATCAGGATTAAGACAAAAAAACCTACAAAAGAGAAACATGACAGTACTACATTGAAAATTACATATTACAAGACTTCACCTTTAGACAAAAAACATGTACAAAATACCAAAGGTGTAATCAACGATAAAATAAAAAAGAAAAATTTCACTTATAATAATGCTACTAAATCCTATTTTAAAAAGAAGACAACCAAAAACTTATACGAAAATAAAGATACGAAGAAAAAGACATACGAAAAAACGAATTTATATCCAATGAAAAATAAAGCAAAATATTTGAAACCATTTGGGAATCAAAATGAGGATAATGTAAATCAAGTAATAAAGAAAAAGAAACAATCTCTGCGGCAGATTTTTGAACCCAATCACAATATTGCTCCGATGAATGCAAAAACTCCTACACCAGTAATTCTACGACCGAAGTTTGATACAATAAAAAAAATTTCATGGATTAAAGATGGACCGTTCCAGGATAATTTACCATGCACGGGTAAAAAGCCATTGAATGTGGGATTAACAAATATTAACAATGAATTTGAGTTCTATAGAGAAAACGTCCACCATAAACCCAGTCTTTCATGGCGAGACGGATTAGATATAATTCGCCAAACGTTTGAAAAATATAAAGAAGCTCACACGCAAGCACCGCAAATAAATTTTCAAGTTCCGATACCTTTGAACCTCGAGTCGAAGCCAAGTGTACTGAGAGATAGAATCGTTTCTGTGAGGAAATCTTTATGGGACAACTCAGACACTGTTCAACCGATAAGAAATGCAAATGAAAACAAATATTTGATGTCTTCCTTCTTCAGAGATTCTGAAGAGATCGAAGGTTATGAATCCCCACCAGCTCGTATTCGACATAGAATGGAGGAGTACGTAACGAGCACCACAAGAAGGCCACCGACGAGAAGATCTAGGCGCACGATATTCTTTTTAAGCCCAACCGTCCCTTACAATCGATACTTCTAGGACATATTTTGATTTAATAAATGAAATGATTTTGTATTGTTATTTTTTTTAATACCTCCAACTAATATACAAGAACATGACAAAACTGACTTCCTAACTCAATTCAAACCTGCATTCAATTAAGTAAGCCCCTAAAAACAGGAAAAAGACGGATATTATATAAGCTATCAATTATATTGCAAATTATAATTATAATCTATTTGAAATGTACATTATTTTCAGATGTAATAAGGCCTTATTACACGTTAGGCCTCAATTGCAACTTTCTGTCTAGTTTGTAATTAACTGTGTCAGGAAATATGTAAATAGTAATTAGTCCGTACTATAATATTATAAATGCGAAAGTTTGTATGGATGTATGTATGGATGTTTGTAACTCTTTCACGCAAAAACTACGGAACCGATCACCATGAACTTTGCATACACGTTGTCTGGGACACCAGAAAGGACATGCGGTACCTTTCATACATAACGCGGACGAAGTCGCGGGCACCAGCTAGTACTCAATAAAATTCTGTTATTATGCACTACGCCCTTGAGAGTTCGGGGATCTAGCGTCTTTCTAGCTACTTCGGTGCCCCGCCACGACACCTTGAAGATACATTGGCCTATTTTCAGTTATTATACAATACTATAACTATAATAATATACTATGTTGGTCTCGCTACTTAAACATACTAATGTAAGCTATAAATGACTATAATGGAAGAAATGTGCTTAATAAATTGACAATACAGCAAGTACCCATCAAGGTGCGTTTCATTTGTTTGTCTAAGGGCCTCTTTCACCATCTGTCAAGTAGGCTAAAAGTCATTTAAAGTCACCGGTCACCGGGGATGATGGAGCTGATATACCTTTGTTTGTACTGTAAAACTCCTAAACATTAAAAATAAAATTTAAAAAAATCGCCTATGCACTAAACCGAGTGCATAATTTAATAAAACATGAAATTATTCCTAAAAGTAACTAATTAACACTTCACTTGTAGCTGATGAAAGAGGCTCTAAGACAAATTTCTCTTACTAGGTACTAGATCCTTTTGTCCAAACAGCTTAGATAATTAGATTTTTAGATATAAGCTCTAATCTGGATTAACTCACTTTAGGTGACGGACTGGTGGTTGGACGATATGTACTTTAAGATTCGTTTGCCTTTGCCGATCAATTCGAATCCCGGCATGGTGTTTCCGAAACGACACTTTGTTAAAATGGAAGAAGTCGCTGACTTGGGGGCCCTGTTCGTTGACGACCTACTAGACTACAAAGAGATGTTAGACAGGTATACATACAGTCCAGCCTTATTAATTTTGTTTTTAAAAGTAAAACTGTAAGAAATTCTTGCTCAAACAATAATAACTGATTCCAAATGAAGATTTTTTATCAACGATAAAAATGTGTAAATGCAACAATATTTTTTAATATCATAATGTGTTATAATGGCAGAGGTGAACTGCCGCTCGAGCGAGCCACAAGCCGTGAAAAAGGTCAGCCCCTGTGTATGCAGCAGTTTTATCTTCTCTTGGGAGTATGTCGAATACCAGAAGTCGGTAAAGATCGTCTGGAATTGCCTCAATTCCAGACTGATGACGTGGAAAAGGAGGAGTTAATTGTCGTGGCTTGCAGAAATTATGTACGTATTTCACATGTTTATGTAAAGTAAACAATATACTTAATAATATCTTCACAGATTCCACACAGCACCATCTAGTTCCACACTAAGCAACTTTATGCTTTTATTTTGGGTACCAGACAGCTGATATACTACATAGATTACTTTTTTGTAAATACATACATATTATAAATACAAAACATCCATGACTAAACATTTGCCCCTAGCGGGATTCGAACCCGCGACCGTTTGGTTAACAACTATAGGGTTACCAACCACGAGATCAAACGTGTCTAGATATTTATCTAAAGTAAACAATAAGATTGCTATGTAAACATTAACATTACGAAAAAAACTTTCATCTCAAAAATAACTTCAGTAAAAGTTACCTATTCATAAGCAAAACTTTTAAATACTCCCCTAATTCAACGTCCACTAAATCGTCACAAACTCGTTACTTAGTTGTGACTGGGGGTTAACTAAGTTAGAACTTAATAACTTTCCCTCGACACACTTTATTGCTTTAGTTTAGTTAGATAAGTATATTACATTTAGTTGACTGCAAACCTTCTGAAGTATATTATGTACTTATATTATTTTAGTTTTAAATATTCTTCTAAAGAACTTTGTGGGCCTGCATTTCTAAATATTTTTGAATTGATAATCGAAACATTAATAATTTATACTAAAGATAAAGAAAAATCTTGAACAAACCTGCCAATTTGCAGTGAGTAAGCGCATTAGATGATTAGCCTACATATCCTACCAAAGACCTATCTAGCACATAGTAGTAAAACACATAGTAATAGTTGACCAACTTTTGTTGCAGTTCTATCCGATACCAATAAAAGCTGTGGACCGTGGGCGTCTAACGGCTGGAGAGATTCAGGCACAACTGTTACATGCCATGGTGGACGCAGCCGGGGCACCGCCTGCCCCCAGAGTAGGTCTCCTTACTGCCATGAATAGGGATCAGTGGGCTAGAGCCAGGGAACTTCTTCTAAAAGGTAATAGTCTCTCTTTGTGTTTTCTATCGGATGTATAACGGACAAATTGTTGCTTTAATTTATGCTTAAAATTTTGCACCACAGATGTGGAGTTCATCCATATTACTTCTTCGCTCTTGATGTTGCTTATGAATGTCGTCAGGAAGAAATGTTAGACAATATGTAATAAAAAAAAATTAAATAAAATTAAAGACGTTTTTGACCTCAGATAATTTGATGGTCTTTTGACGGTATGTGGCTACCGTCGGGTTCTGCCAAATGGCTGTTCACAAAATGTAAGATATTTACAAGGCAAAGCTCAGAGATCAAAGCTTAGAGGTATTTTCCAGACGAAAACAATCGTAATAACTTGGAGCTGCTGTCGCGTGCTCTGTGCGTTTTGTGCTTGGACGAGGCCGGTGGGGACCGAGCTGATGCCGACGCCGACACCAATGCCATGTTGCGAGCCATGCACGGCGGTGGCACCCGCTACCATTCTGCCAACCGCTGGTTCGACAAAACCGTACAGGTATACTCTGTCGATCACAAATCATCACTCTTTCTAAATAGGACAGCATACACTTATCAACAATTAATTAGATTAGAATGTTTAATAATAAATGGATTAAATACATTTTGTTTTTTAAATTTTAATTAGGTAATTTTAACTATTATATTTAAGGTTTATTCGCATGGCAGATTTTCAAAAAGACAGATTCTCATAACGAAATTTCTTTATGAATTAAAAGCTGAAGAATTTTGTTTATAATACCCATCGTTGTAAATTAAGAAAAATGTTTATCGTCTCAGCTGATCATCTCTTCCGACGGCACCGTGGGCATGTGTTACGAGCACAGCGCAGCGGAAGGCGTCGCAGTAATTAGGTTAGCAGAGAGGGCTCTCGCCAGAGCCGAAGTCGCTGACAGACCAACACCGCCCCCACCTCTTTTACCTGCTCCTCAAGCCATGAAGTGGAATTTAACAGAAGACCTACAGAGAACTATAGATGGCGCTGCTAGAGATTTGGACCGGTGAGTTTATCTCAATCGTCATGATGAAAAAGCATCCATCCGTCGAATGATAAAAACAATTTTCTTATTCCACAGTCAAATATCCGATTTGGATTTGAAAGTGTATACATATAAAGGCTATGGTCGCGAGTTCATGAAGAGTTGTCGCACCAGCCCCGACGTCTACATCCAGCTCGCTTTGCAGTATGCTTATTACAAGTGAGTTCAATTCATCTTCTTGTAAATTTGTGTTAGGCCGATGTGCAGTCTTTTTTATTTAAAAATGAACAAGCAAATAAAATCATATTTATTTATTTATTATAAACTGACCGAGACCAATAGCTTAGCTGGCTTCATGTTGGGTTCCTGTTGTCAACAAGTATTCTGGACATAAAAATACAGCAAACATAGGATCATGTTATGTTGCTCTCGAAACCCACTAGGTGTTACTTTTCTATAGAAAAAAATTCAAGAATACTTGAATATTACTTTGGTAACCGTTCCATTAACAAAACTGCCTAAAACTAATTTTCTCGAAGATAAGACCCAAACAGATCGATTTCTAGACCTAAAAAAACCCGTAACCCTAGATTTTCGTCAAAATTGTTAGAGCCGTTTGCGAGATCGTCGTGGCCTACAAGAATTCCTCGTTTAGATAAGATATATGTGTAAGATATATCTTATAATAAGATATATATCTACAAGATAAGATATATATGTAAATATATATCGGTAGATGGAAAGTTGCTATCGTCGATAAAGAAGGGCTACTTATTTACTGAACCGGTTATATTCAGTAAGTGGGTATACTAAATTACTGATATATTTTTTTAGAATGTACGGGTATTTAGTGTCTACATACGAGTCTGCTTCGCTTCGTCGTTTCCGGAATGGGCGAGTGGACAACATCCGTTCGGCCCACTCGGCGGCCCTCGCGTGGGCGGCGGCCATGTGCACCGCAGAGACGCCAACACTCAATGACACCTCTGATGACGGCCACAAGAAAGTCTCCTTCAATTTATACGGGGTGAGGGACCATTCATTTACGGACTGACGGCAGAACTTTAGTATTTTCTGTAATATACATATAAAGAGTTGAGTTGATACTTGTTGAATCTGTACTAATATACGTAGAAGAGTTTGGATGCGCGAGCACACTACACATATTCCTAAATATTTTATATGAATAAAGCTACTAATATACTTATTTATTTAATATAGCACACAGACAGAATACAATTATAAACATGAATACAAAAAAACTTGTGAAAATAAAAAATAAATTAATATATAAAAACTAAAAATAAAACAATAAAAATTAAAATATAAAAAAATAATATGTAGGTATTAAAAAATTTAATATTAAAAATGAATCTCTAAATGACCGCAAAACTCAAGAATGGCTGAACCAATTTGGTTATTTTTTTTATATAAGTATTCGTTGAAATCCAAGGAAGGTTCTTGTGAAGAGAAAAATTGGAAAAATTGCTTGTAAAATATTGCACGGGGACGCGTAGTTAGATAATATAATTATTTTAAAAATTAGCTGTCGCCCTCATGAAAAAAGTAGCCCGTACGTCTAAATGTTTATCTACCAAGTTACGGAGGAACATACATACATACATACAATACCTACACTTATACAGTCTAGGTACCAGAATAAATAAAAATTTGAGGAGTGAATATTGATTGTCAGGAGCAAAAGAAGTTGGAGTTATTCGAGGAAGCAGCACGCAAGCAAACCGGGATAATGGAGGCAAATATCCTCGGACTGGGCATCGACAACCACCTGCTGGGACTCCGGGAGGCCGCCAGGGAGACCATCGGAGAGCTGCCGGCTCTCTTCACCGATGCCACTTACCAGCAAATGATAGAGTTCAAGCTTAGCACCAGTCAGGTCAGTTGCCCGCTGTTACAGTAGTACAACCAAGAAGTACTACGTTGCTAGTTTAAGCCATAATAGGTGGTGCTTGCAACTTCATGTGTATTGAAAAATAATGCTACATTATATCGCATATATACATTGAAATAAAAATACATAATTATATAGCTTGACAAAATAAGTAGGTATATGAGCAATAATTTACTCAATCTTTAGATATTGATATTATAGTTATTTTTATAGTGTTATAGTTTAACCAAGATTTTTATTTTTCCTTCTGGAACAGTACTTTAGTTTTTGATATTTGATAAAGGATGCACTAGATTCAGGGTCTCAAACAAAATCACTGCGAAAAAGTGGCCACTAGATTTTTTATACATGCTATCACTTTCTCTCGTTAATTTTTGATAAAAAGACGAATAATTTAAAAAGTTGGAGCGAATAGGCATCTTCTGGGTGAGCTCCATCATAGGCCTCATTCTTCACTACACGGCTGGATGCTGGCCAAGAGCAAGCTCATCTTTAATAGTAATAATATTAAAGTTGCTTTCACGTCGTGGCAGGTGGCTACCACGACTGACGGCACATTCATGGGTTACGGAGCGGTGGTTCCCGACGGCTACGGTTGCAGTTACAACCCCAAGAAAGAGTCGGTAATCTTCTGTATATCTTCCTTCTCCTCTTCGAGCGTCACCAATACGGAAGCATTCAGACAGTCACTGGAAGAGGCTCTAGACTCCATGAAACTCATGTTTCAAAACAGAAAAATAGATAATTAGGCGGAATTTTTTTTTGCCAAAATTAAGCGTCCTATTTACAAATATTTACAGATATTTTATGTAATACCATATTTATACAAATTTGTTTTTAAATGCTTTAGAAGCGCATTATTTATTAATATTTTGATGTTGAAATTCTATTACACTTACCTATTAGATCGAAAAAAAATTGTATTTAGAATTAAGGGAACTTGAAACATATCAAATGTGAAATGCTAAAATAAAAAAATATATAGTATAACGCTTATAAATTATACAAGATATTAATTAAATGTAATATGTTTGACTAATGTAAAAATGCATATCAAAGCAACTGAATTAGTACTTTTAAATAAGTAGTTATTGATATATAATACGAATAGTATTCGAGTAGGAATGTATGTTGTTAATATTATAAAGGATGTTTTTGCCGTGTTTTATGAGTCTTATGCTGCATTAGTTGGAAAGTGATACGACCAAATCGTCTCTTATTATGCTTTCTTTAGTATTTATCGATTTCCACGACGGTTTAGGTATTACCTACATTTAATGGTTGAATTTGTAATCACTATACATATTTATTTATATACCTACTACACAGGTGAGCTAGTCTAGCTCTAGCTCCAAGAAAACCACAGCGAAGCGTGGTATAGCTGCTAGACCACGCTTCGCTGTGGTTTTCTTTGACGTTCAACAATCAGCGGCTACCATAAAAACGGCTAACTTCCACATTAAATGTGACAGCGGTTATCATTGGCGAGTTAGTTCTCCTCGCTTTCGGCAGATGGCGCAGTAAAAAAAGCTATTTTTTTCGCAGTGGATTGCATATTGTATAAATTTCAAGTCGATCCGTCGGCTAGTATTCAAGTTTTTGAGAGATATACAAACCAACACAACATTTTCATTATAGATTATTACTTATATATAAGGGAAGATACGTAAACTAAATACATGGGATTGGTTCTTTATAAACTGAGTCCAACGGTCTCAACACCACGGGCAATAACATAATTATGGTCCTTATATTTCGATTACGGAATATTTAAAGAACTTAGCGTATCTGCCTCTTTTTAGTATAAAAAACCATTTTATATTTTATTTATTTAAATAAATAAATTACATCATTACCCTTGACGAACGTTATCTATGTATGTTTTTATAAAATAGTACTTAAGTATAACAATTTGTAAGTAATTATGAAATGAAAAACATCATAATAAGATGAAAGATAGGTAAAATTATATTAAAATTGATTTTTCTGATTGATGATTAAAATTGATAAAAAAAATCTGAGACAAAGCTCTTAAAACTCTGATGGCTAATATTTTTTAATGAAAAATCGACATAAGGTACTTACTACTTTCATATATTTCTACTTGATATTATTACTTAACACTACAAAAATTATATACTGACTACAAATTTAGCTTGGTTTGAAAAAATCCAGCCTGAAAAGGCTTACTTAATTAATTTACTAATATTTTGTTGTTTTAAAAAATTTAAAAAACCGTCATGGATTTTTGTTGAGTTTTTCTGTAGTTTTATACCTTTGGAAGTTTTGGAACGATAAACACACGTAGAAAATAGATAGTTTAAAATGTACCTAAACCTGTAACTTAGGAAAGGTAAACTTAAAAGAAAAGGTTAAGCACAAATTAAGTAATATTTTATAATTTTTTTCACTACCTATTAAAAAAAAAAATTATCGGTTACCATATAATGCACAATTAAACAAATTTACTCAAAAATTTTGCAAATATATATGATTTTACTTTTGATATATATCATAGATTGTAGGTACGCTTATATATATATAAACTTATATATTGAAATTCAGAGCAAGTTATATATTATTATAGAGTTTTATTTACACATATAATATCAGAGTTAGGTAATTATATTTATACATTCGTTGATATTAAAAAAACTATAATTAATTAATTATTAGCTATATAAATATCATTACTTATACATTGCATTAAATGCTCTTTGTTATTGATGTTTTACCAAGTGGTACTAAAAACGATTTTTATTATACCTATCTTATCTTATTGCAATTCCCTATCTATTTTAATCGGTTTTGCTATAAAAAGATTTGAGATTTGATGTATAATAATTTGTAGATACCTATTAGTATGAGATACATATCGAATTCAATTTTTTTATTAGAATAATTAGATAAAATAAATTAAGAAGATATAAAATGTCAATGCTGTGGTGATAACAAAATATATAGATGTATAAAATATTTTATTGTTGTAACAATTAATTAGTAATTGATATTAATTTGCTTTTTTAAATATATATATAATATATATATTTAACTGTTCGCTTAAAAACAGTATAATTAGATCTTAAGGCAACTTATACATATCAAATTGTGAATGCTCATGTTAGCATGACCAAGAATATCGAGACATATCAAAGTCAAAATTAACCTATATTAAGATATTATAGTCGTAGTTGTAAGGACGCATTTATTGTTCTAAAATTAAGTATTATAACATAATAAATACATATATAGATGTGATTACATGTGTAGATTTTGAATGTTAAGTAGAACTTGCTTGGGAATCATACTAGCTGTTAAAAATGTAGAAAAATGTAGGTATATGTACAAGCGAGCTATAGAACCTCAGAATAATAACTAAAGTATTATTCTGAGTATAGAACCAACGATCTTTTCACGTACTTAATTACTTATCTGGTATGCAAAATTACGCTGGGAAACTTTAAAAAATTATACTAGGTAATTGTCCTATTGAATGTTTAGATCGTCCTAATCTGCATTTCCAGATGTTCGTTTTTATTTTTATTAGTAAAAACTTGAATAAAAATAAAAACGAACAAAATCAAAAATCAAAAATGCTTCCCCCCATTCAATTCGTTTCGATTCGTTCGAATTTTTGATATGGGAATAAATCATTGAACTCGCGACACTGTTAGCGTGTCGCGAGTAACTGTAGCCTGTAACAGTGTCGCAATTACCGATACGTTACGTTACGTTAATTGTTCAAGTTTTCATTTTTTTTATTTGAATTAAGTATTTGGTTATTAATTTGTTTAAAAATTGCTGAGTCAAATTCGAGATGCTTAAATTTTTTCGTCACTATTCGGTTATTAATACCTATGAGAAGGTATAACTTAAATTTAAGAAAAAAACTATATAATTTCAAGCATATATTTATGAAATTAACTCAATAAATTAATAAATAATATTATTAATTATTTAATTTAAGTTAATATTTTAATTGACTTGCAGAAGAGATGAGCGAGCATCAGTATATTTAAATACTTTCAAAATATATTTAAAACACTATAATTATTTTAATATATTATATATTCATGGATATATAACAATTGAAATGTTTGTCCATTGTGAATTTAGAATCGTGTCTCATTAAAATTTGGAAGATTTAGTTCATGTTCTAGCATGCACTAAGTAGTTGTACTAAAAAATATGGAACACGTCCTTCCTTACAGGAAATTTAAGATTTTTTTTATATTTGAGAGATGTACTGTACTTAGCACATAGAAAAGGGTCTGTTTAAAACATGATATTCATAGTAAGTATATATGTAGGTTATAAAAAAAAAATGATTGTCCGATGGCGTATTAGCGTGTCTGTTAGTGGATGTAGGTAACTAGAAATGTTGAGTGTTGTATCTTTAAAAATCACATATTAAGATATATAAGTCACATATTAAGTCTTTATTAAGATGGAGTATTTAATCAATAGAAAATAAGTGCATTAAAATTTAGGTGATTATTAATTTGAATGGGCGTCCACAGTAGATGTGACATTTATTCAAATAGTTAATTTTTTTTGAATTTTGTACTTATTAATTTATTGTTTAGTGACATTTTTATATACTTACTGCATATTTTGCTTATATTGCAAACAAAAAGGGTTGGTTTTTGGGTTCAACAACGGCAACTTGTAGCATCGTTGGGCACATTTTATTAATTCTTTACTTTTACCCTCGATTCGGTTAACCTATTAAAAAAGCAATAAAATAAACTGATATTGACGATATTTACTAAAAATACCAAATACAGGTAAATGAAATTTGTATAAAATGTTCAAATCACAAATAATCTCCAGTTTTTTTAAGAAAGAAATACGGAGTGTATTTTTTTCTTATTTTTTTTTCATAAGGTTGACACGTTTCTTAGGAAATCGTGCAAAATAATATGATATTTATAAAAACAACACATTTCAGTGTTATCTACAGTTAGTTACATACTTACAGCATAATTATATATATTATAGTTGAAGTAAGTTATTTTTTTTTTTGCATTATTTTACATGTGTTCTCGAGAGATTCTAAGCCCTCAAAGGTTACTTAAGAATCCTACTATCTACTTAAGGTAGATATTATTGAATTTCACCTTAATCAAGAAATACTTACCTATCTAAGGTAAATTTTAATATCTAAAGTAAATATATTTATACAAAATGAATTGGTGTCAATCATCGCGCAAAGTCCAATCATAAAGATTGCATAAAAATTATTAATTTATGACGCATTTTGAATTAATTAACAGATGATTTAAAAAATAAAAAAAAATTCACATAAGTGGGTCTAATATATTTATTATATAATCGTTGTTGAAATAGTAGTTAATTATTGTGCTTAGTAGATTATTCATTTAGAAAATGTTAAAAACATTTAATAATTGGTAAAGTAGCTCTATGTTTTTTGTAATTTATTGCGTAGCATTAAAATATTTATATTATAAATGGTATACCTATCTAATTCCAATAGGAATGGATAAATCGTTTGATGTAATAAAATTATAAATGTAAAAAGTGTCGACTCTATGGGTTTTTTATTCCCAAAATAAATTGTTTCGAGCGAGTCTCAAGATTGTTTGGATCTAATCATTATTTGTACATGCGAAAGACAAAAAAGGCGTTTGTTACACGCCTAAAAATTTTTATGTGTAAATCTTGATTAACATAAAAGTATTGTTCAGCGCCATCTGGCGATGATGTAAATTGATTTTAATCTTTTTTAATTTTATTTACACAAAAAAAAATATAATCAAGTATTTGAAAATTTTAATTAAATAATAAACTTAGAATTTTAGTATGTTTTAATAATACATTTCACATTTACAAGAAATACTAAGTAGGACTTGATATTATTAAATGTTCTTAAAATTGATGTCTTAGAGACCTTTTTAGGTATTAAATCATTGTTATTCGTAAAAAAAAATAATAATAAAATACTTACTATTCAAATCAACCACATATCTACTTACTGCCTTTTGAAACAAACATTTCAGACAACCGTACATTGTATAGGTACAACTTGTAGTTCCTTGAGATTATAAATTAGATGAAAAATAATAGTTATTTTTGTTTAAGTTTATTGAAGTTACATTTGTTTTGGTTAAGGTCATGTAGAAAAACGATAACGAGGACTAAGTTATTTGTTATTTGGGTGTGAAACTATCAAGCTACAACCATTGAATAGTGGTTCACAAATTGGTGAGAATGGCGCTTGTGTAGTATAAGGTTTTTATAATGATCCTTTAGTCTCGTGACGACGTGACGCTTAAAGGCCACCATTCACGGGCACTCCATTTGGCAGCGCTCCACAGTCCACTCCATCACGTGGACGACATCCAAATTCTTATCATACAAAATTCACGTGATTTTTTACATTCACGATGAGATAATGAATTTAGAGTGATGGGAGTGGAGCGCTGCCAAATGGAGTGCTCGTGAATAAGGCTTTACGGTTGATTGTGTAGTCATAAAATCGCCATAAATAACAGCGCCTCCTATTTAATTACTTACTTAAGTATTAAATAAGTAATAAAATTACTTTACTTTGTGAGTCACTTAGTCCTCCTTATCTCTATTCTCTATTGGTGCGTTGGTTTAATGAAATAGTATATTTTTTTCTTTTAGTTAGTAAGTTAAGTTACATGACAGATTTTATAGATAATTAGTTTGTTAACCTTTTTTATCATTTTATTGTGAAATTGTTTTTATACATATTTTTTGAAGTACTTATGAACATTTATATTGTTTTATTTTATTTTTGAATTTTGATTTTTTTTATCTATCTATAATGGCATTTGGAGGAATTAAACAATATAGTTTGTTGTGTAGAATAGACGTAATTTTTAGAAAGTAAGAAAATTAATTGTGTTTTATATGTCATTCATTGTATCTACTTTTAGTGACATCTGAATTTTGATGTGCCATTTTGAAAAAAAAAAAAAAAATCTACGGTGGGTCATTTGAAAGTGACGAGATGGCAAGTCAGAATCGGATTGTATGTGGTATATGCACATATCAGTAGTTTGTAAGTACATGTCAATTTAATGTTATATACTTATTCAAAATAAATTATAACAAACAAATTTGGTGTTATTTTTTTTTTTTTTTTTTTAATCCATTTTCTTTGCAAAATTACAAGTTATGAGAAATATTGGATATGGCAACATTTCTCATTTCCAAGGAAATTCCAAACGCTTAGACATAATTGAATTTTAACATTTTTAAATATTTTGAGACATAATTGGATTTGAACATTTTGAAATATTTTGATTTGAACATTTTGAAATATTTTTAGACGTAATTGAATTTGAACATTTTGAAATATTTTTAGACATAATTGAATTTGAACATTTTGAAATATTTTTAGACGTAATTGAATTTGAACATTTTGAAATATTTTTAAACATAATTGAATTTGAACATTTTGAAATATTTTTAGACATAATTGAATTTGAACATTTTGAAATATTTTTAGACGTAATTGAATTTGAACATTTTGAAATATTTTTAGACATAATTGAATTTGAACACTTAGGCTGGGTTGCACCATCTTACTTTAACTATAACCAACGTCGCAACTTCAGTTAATTCGCACTCATTTTCGGCCGAAAATGAGTTTTAGGCCGAAAATGAGTTGCACCAGTTAACCAGTTATGATTATTTGTTAACTGGTGCAACTCATTTTCGGCCTAACCGTTATTTTAACTGAAGTTGCGGCGTTGGTTATAGTTAAAGTAAGATGGTGCAACCCAGCCTTAATTTCACTTTTTTGTTTTTTATTGCAAAATAAATTAAAAGGGTTTATAATGAATAAAGTTTATTATTTTGCAAATAACTTCCCAATGTATCTGAGGAGGATCTATTGACTGAGGAGGTAAGTAATTTAAAAATCAATTGTGTAAAGTAAAATATTTTATTTTGACATTTCAACGTTCGTGTAAAACTAAGAATAAATTTTAAAATATACACATTTTATTTAATATAATATATATGGACTTCCATTATAATGAAATAACATTGTTTTTAAAGCTGTCATTAAGTACTTAGTTTATAGTGTAACTTTGTTCTCAAAATATAAGTTTGTACATAAGGAATGGCAAAACTCTTTCTGAAAGAATTCTCAAGCGCCTACATTACCATAATCATTTGTCTATGGATTTATTAGGGTTATTTTCAAAAAAGACAATCACAAATTCCTTGGTGATTGCTCAGTTGCTCTTTTAATAATTTTATTCAAGGTTTAGTTCACATAACGCGACCTTTCAAACTCGCTGAATATACCATAGGTATATATTGAATGTACTAGGAAATACTACGATTTTTAATATTAAGGTTTCATTCGACAAATTGTATTGTGTATTCGATAAACATGTTGTGAAAATTGCAAATATAATAAAAAAATTCATTGTATTTCATTGCATGTGGGTTGATATACACAGATGTCTAAGAATACAGGGTATTTATCCTGTTTAATAATCAATTCTAGACTTCACTTAAACCCAACAAATCGATAACATTTTCAATTCACTGTGTAGACGCAAAACAATTATTTCAACATTTTTATACAAAACAATTTGTATATTATGTTCAATTCGAAAAATAAATGCAACACGAGGACCTATTTTGACATTTTTTTTTAAACCGCACTGCGGTTTTTGGCTATTTTGTTAATACAGTTGTTTGTTGAATCGATACAAACGTGCGTAACAAACGCAGTCTGATAATACATGCAGCCTTTTACATGTCCGCCGCACTGGAGGAGACGAGCAGGCGGCCCGGCTCGCACTGGCACTCGTCCTCCGGCTGCAGCATGAGGAAGGAGTGCAGCGCGAGGGCGTCGGCGCGCGGGCGCAGCGCGGGATCGTGCTGCAGGCACGCGTCGCAGAACTCGCGGCCCTCGTGCGAGAGCGCGTCGGGCGGCTGCGGGCGCGCGCCGCTGCCCACCAGGAACATGATCTGGTAGGCGCCGTCGCAGTGGCGGAAGGGTCGCTCGCCCGACGCCATCTCCACCACCACGCAGCCCAGCGACCAGACGTCCGCCGCGCGCCCGTGCCCCGCCGCCATGAACACCTCCGGCGCCATGTACGCCTGCGTGCCCACGTAGCCGCGCAGCTCGCCCGCCGCCGTGCGCGTGCCGCGCATGCGCACCGCGCACCCAAAGTCACCTAATTTTAAACAACGGCCCTCGTTCGTCAGGAACACGTTGCCGCTCTTGATGTCGCGGTGCACGATGTTGCGCGCATGCAGCTCGCGCACGGCGCTGACCAGTTGCTTGGCGTAGGCGCGCACGCTGCGCTCGGGCAGCGCGCCGTTGCGCGCCAGCAGCGCCTCCAGCGAGCCCTCCACGCAAAGCTCCATGAACAGCAGCAGCTCCTCGCGGTGCAGCTCGGCGCCGTAGTAGCGCACCAGGTGCGGGTGCAGCACGCCCTCCAGCAGTCGCAGCTCGTGCGCCGCACGCTGCAAAGCGCGCCGGTCGCCGCCCGCCGCGCTCAGCTCCTTCATGGCCAGCAGCTGTCCCGTGTCCGAGTTGACCACCGTGTACACCTTGCCGTACGTGCCCTGGCCGATCTTGAGCCCGCGTTGCCAGCTGAAGGTGACCTGGCGCAGGCGCGGCTCGTAGCCGTCGTGCGTCGCGTGCGACGGCAGCGCGCGCCCGATGGCCTGCAACGACCTCAGCTTCGCCTCGCGTGCGAGCTCCAGCTCCTTAATGGAGTCCATCACTCGCTTCTCGTGACCTGCATTTGTAGAAGTGCGGGGGATGTTAGTGAAAAGCTCGTTAATTCATAATTCGCTACTGAACACATTAAAAGTCTAAACCGGGCCAAGTTTAATATAAGTATGTAATCTTACTCGGATCGTGATACTCTTGAAAGTTGGGTGGCGCGTCGTTACCGGACGGCGTTGACGGCGAGGATGGCTCCTTCGGGACGGGACTGGAGGCGGCGCTCGACAGGGGACTCTGCAACGTATGCACATTTGAAAAACAGTGCCAAAGTGGGTACATAGATGGCGCTATTCGTGTATACTAACGTGTATGGTGCGAATAGAGCGAGGCGGCGCCGCCGTCGCGTCCGGCGCTCTCTTGGAGCCCACCACGTGCGAGATGCACTCGTCCATCAGCTGCTTCAACTCCTGCAACACACCGAGCGCCTCAATGAGTCAACTCGAGGTCCGAGTGAGCGGACGCGATAAAAACACTCTCACCTCAAATTCTTCGTCGGTGAGGTGTTTCGTGTTGTGAGGATCGCACGCCAACATAAGGAACTCCAGGCCCTGACTCGCCCATCTGTCAGACATTACTATTATCAGGCTTTTACATCCCGCGGGCATAAAATAAAAGCACGTTTTACAAATTGGGACACTTGGGTTTAATTCTCTACCAAAGTTTCATATTATAATAAGAACCTATATAAAAATTTTGTTGCTCACCAAACTCAACTTGAAAAAGAGTTTTTGTAATATCACCGATCTCATATTTTAACGAAACTTTGGCAGAACTTCTATTGCGCATTGTGCAAATTGACTTTCATGATATTTGACTGCAGCGAACATGTCAATTGACATTGAGACATATAAGAGTTATTACAGTACCTGGGCCTAAGTCCACGGCCGCGGTCGCATCGCTCCTTGACGAATTTCATCCAGCAGCGAGCGAAGGCCACCACGCCGTGGGCCACCGCCTTCGCCCAGCACCGCTCCATCGCGCCCTCGCGCATCTCCACCTCCGCTTCCGCCTCCGCGTCCGCGTCCGCCTCCTCGTCCGCTTGCTCGCTGTACTGGAACATGGTGTCGTCCTCGGCGATGCTATCGGCGCGACCCAACCGCGGACGCTGCGACCCGCTCACCGGACTCGGCGACGATTCCTTCACGAACCGGTGCAGTTCCTTGTGGATCTGATAAATAGTAACTATATCATTAACAACTTTACATTTTTAAAATACATTTTTAATTACTAATAATTACCCATTCATTACACACCTGTTACTCATGAATATTGCAAGAAATCCACAATCAATAACACACATTGAACAACATTAAATAAAGCTGACAGACAAAGAACAACACTAATTAGTTTAAACGCTGCTTGAGAACATTTCAAGAGCGAATTTATCTCATAGCTTGCAAATCGAACAATACTTGACCATTGAACCATTGACAGACATTTAAACATACGAAACACGAAGCAGACACGACAAAAAGCACGAAAACAAACACGAGTCACACACAAACTCGTACCAGAGGATTGACAGACTCGTGAACGATCATTGTCTCTGGTCTTCGGCGCCTGAGCGGAGTGTACGTGCGCGCAGGCTGCAGCGAGACGGGCCGACGCGACTGAGTCTCCGCCGCCTTGGCGGGCGAGTGGACGAACGAGTACAAGTGTTTGTGCAGCTGCGAACAAAACCGCGTACGCGTTGCGTGCTCGGACAGAGTTGCGAGAGAGAGAGAGAGAAAGAAAGAAATAGAGAGAGAGAGCTATTACCTCGAAGCCGAGCTTGTAGATCTGCAGCAGCAGCTCTCGCACGCGCGGCAGCGTAGGGTCGTCGGCTGCAAGGACTGGCGCGCTGCTGCGATCCAGTATTTGAATCGTCTGCCGCACGATGCAGTCGCGCAACGCCATCAACGAGCACTGCGACCACACCCGATTGTGGTTTTAAATCGACATTCAAGTTAAGAGTATTATTTTTTTTTATTTTTTTATTGACAGCACTCAATAGACTTAAAACCTACTGCCAATAACATATCATGTGTGAACCCCATTGAGTGGCTTCATATTCCCATGATGAGTGTAATCACAAAATTTACTGCTTTTGAAGCAAGATAATGCTCTCTAGCTTCTAGCCATATAAAAAAATAGTATTTTGTGATAGTTTAGTAATTTGTGGGCACACCACACCCGGATTGGACAGCCCGTGTGGTATTCTGGAGCACAAGGCAAGAATCCACGCCTCTATTATTGCTTGTCTCATAATACCCTTAATTAATAACAAGAAAGCCACTTATAAGTATTCGATCTCTAGTTGACTAGAGCCAATTTCCCCACTCCACCATTCTAATTCCTTATCATTTATCCAACAAAAGAGTCTCACGAATATGTCGTTGCGCTGGCGCAGGAAGGCGGCGGCCGGCGCACGCGCAAGTCTCGCGGCCAAAACTCGCGCCCACTGCGCGGACTGCAACGTGCGCTCGCGTTGCGCCGAATACATCTGCTGCGCCGCTCGGCACAGCCCGTACACGGTCATCTTCTTCGGTCTACATTCGTTCAGTTTAAATTGG
Organism: Synanthedon tipuliformis; assembly: GCA_947623395.1. Taxonomy (NCBI): domain Eukaryota; kingdom Metazoa; phylum Arthropoda; class Insecta; order Lepidoptera; family Sesiidae; genus Synanthedon; species Synanthedon tipuliformis. Next base: position 11,061,774 of record OX392417.1, on the reverse strand, counting down.
CTTTAGTGTACATCACAAAAAAAGAAGGACAACTTCCCCCAAGTCTATGAAACATGAACACCACATAAAAAAACCACTGCTATAATTTACAATTTATAATTTTAGGTATATGTTTTATGATAAGTTTCAAAGTACGATATACACACCTGTCCAATTCCTCCTCTCTCTTGTCCATAACCGATAACTCCGCGAAGTCTTTTTCAAACTGTTTCAATATTCGATTCATTTGATTGCAGGCGATCTCACTGAAAATACGAAATGTCAATTTAGAATAAGATAACTTCTTTACCACCGTGTGGCTCAGCCCTTAGTCTGTCGAGAGCATCATAACAATTCATCATAATGCCTTTGGAGGTACTCACGCGAAGACGGGCGGCGCGAGCGTGGCGACGGCGCGATGGCGCTGCGCGAGGCGCGCTGCGAAGGCCCACTCGGCGTCGAGTGCGGCGCGCGGCAGCGCCTCCGTGAGCGAGATGGCGCGCACGTAGCCCAGGAACTGCTGCAGCGCCAGTCGCACGGAGCGGTCGAAGGCGCGCAACGCCAGCCGCGCCTCCGCCGCCTCGCCCCACCCCCGCTGCGCCACCCCCACGTTCGCCACGAAGCGCGCGCGCATCTCCGTCGCGATGTCCAGCCCCTCCTTCAGCTCGTGGATCAGCTGTTTGATGGTGAGACAAGAAGGATTCTCGGGCTTGCCCTCCAGCCTCAGCTCCAAGTAATCGTGGACCACCTCCATGCAAATGCAGTTCAGCAGCAGGAAGTGGTTCCTGTACGAGGGCAAACCCATCGACAGGCTCTCCTCTGACCAGCAACCGTATCTGCACGACACAAATTGCTCATTGCGATACAAGGATAAAGGATAAAACTTACTCTAACCTTCTTGAAGCCAGGCTTGAAGAAGAAAAACCCATCTTTCACCAGGCGATGGGAAAACCCTACCTTTTCAATTCATAAATTTTTGATGCCTCCTCATCTTTAATATTTTCGGCGTTTTCTTCATCTTGTTTAGAGTCTTCGAAGACTTCGATGGAACTATTTTTTCTGTACGTGTCGTCCGGTTGGGGACTCTGTGAAACAATACTCTGAGTCAATATTAAGGTGCAAACCGTTACATGGTCCTTCTAGCCGGACACGAACTAGCGACCAATGGATTCTAATAGACTATGAAAAAATAAGGTTTCGGAACACTCACTTGGAGCTTCTTAAAGGTGTAGTAGACTTTCCCGAGGAGACGTTCCTTCATTTTCTCTATGAAGACCATAGAGCGTCTCACTCCTTGGGTCTTCAATATTTCGTTGTGGTATGATCTGCAATTACACATGTTTCAGTGACGCTTTTTAAAATGTATTCTTAAAATGGAAAAAAATCGCAATAAATTATCTAATTGAGCTAAGCCAATTAAAATACTTATGCGAGTACGAGGTACCTGTAGGGCGAGACGTCGCAGTTGCCGAGCAGTCTGAGCCGGGTGAGGTCGGCGAGGTCGCCCAGCTCGTAGACGTCGTCCCTCGCGTCCTCCGAGCTGTAGCCGCTCTCGTCCGCCGTGCTGTGCGCCGACTCCGCCTCGCGCCTCTCTGCAACTACCCTCAGCTCTTTTATTGTGGCGCTAGTCATGGACATAGCTTTAGGAGTATTACTACTTTGACCTTCGACGGTTGACGGCTGATTGGATTAAATTAAATTATGTGTATCGGATTTAACACGTAGCGACGACTTGTAACTAGATGGCGCTAATACGCAAACATACGCGCGAACGATGTAACTAGTTACAAGTCGTCGCTACTTGTTAAATCCGATTTAACATTACGGTGAAAAAATAGCAGTAGCAAGAATAAAATGTGAACGAGACATTACCGTGTCCTATCCTCGTAGTTTCACAACTGGGATGCCATTCTTTTTTTGGAGGTAAAGATACCTTAATAACTTACCGTTACATTTAGTAGTCTGAGTATCCGCGTTATGTAGGTCAGCGGTGGTTCCATCCCTCCCGTCGGAGCTGCCGTTACTGTTGGCGGAGTCGGTGGGCGTGCTGCTCAAGGTTTCCATGTCAAATCTAACTTGAGATGCGCATTCGGTTGCCGATTGCCTAAAATATTACCAGTTCAAATCATTCGTCTGCATACAGAAAAACAGAAAAGACATCACCTATACATGCTTTCACCTAGCAAGCTTTCCGTAACATTTAGTGTTTGTTTTATCAACCAAAAGAAACAAGTAATAGTATATACTAACACGAAGGCGGGGTCGTCCGCACGGTGGCGCTTGTCGGCGATGCCGCGCAGCAGTCGGCGCAGCGAGAGGATGGTCATGCGCATGTGGATCACCATGTTGTACCAGAGGCACATGGCCTTTAGGCGGTCTTCCAACTGCGCGCCTGCGAACGGCGGGTGTTCGGCCGCCATCGCGGCGCGCGACGGGTACAACGCGCGCGCCGCGTGCACCTCACCCAGCAGCGAACGCAACCGCCGCGCCGTCGAGCCAACCGCACGGCTGCAGCGCCCGCACTGCAGCGCCGCACACTGGCACTCACGCGCCACGCTGAAGCGTTGCAGCCGCTGCAGTAGCGAGGGCAACCCGCTGCGCGCCGCGCACAGCCACGCGTCCTGCTGCGCCAGCGAGCGGCCCGCCACGCGCGCCTGCAACCCTAGCCAGATTAGGTCCTTGAGCTCGTTCTGCCACACCTGCTCCTCGCGGCTGATGGCCCGTCGCGCGCCCTTCTCCGCGCTGCCCATCTTGATCAGCATCGAGAACGTGTTGTGGAAGTCGACGCGCGACTGCGGCACCTCCTCGCGCCCCTCGCCCGCCTCCTCCCCCTCACCTCCACCCTCCCTCTCCCCCTCGCCGCCCGCCGAGCGGCACTTGAGCCGCGACGTCAGAGACATAAACCGGTTGCATGACTCCACCTGCCGTTTTAGAATACAAAAAATTAGGATTGTCATCATTAAAAGCTATTCTATAATTTGTTCATATCCTTGCAGACTACATGTTCTCTTAAAATTGTCCTGAAGTTAATAACGGCTACCCTTACAGTCCACCTCACAGAATCCTCCTTAACAGTAAATATATTATAAATATAATAAGTAATAATATAATAAATAACATAATAAGACTATGTAAGACTGGACTCTGGAGCAACTTGCAGAGGTCTATGGTTTTCTTTGTGTTAACACCATATTATGGCTTCTCTGCCGATCTTTACATAATGATTTTTACATGATATTCAAATGATGCGATGGATAACATCTTAAATAGTAATTATTTAAAAACAATTACAAAAACATATATTTATTACAATTAATTACTTGGAAATTAAATGAGTACAAATAGGTCATCACCCAGAACAATATTTAAGATGTTTAGCATCTCTTGAGATAAGTTTTAGTAAAAAATATGCTCCATTTAAATCACATGTTTTTAGTAATTTAACATAATTATCTTATCACTGTTCAAGCGTGGGGCTGATATATCCGACTTTTTTTATTCACATTTTTTATTTTTTATTATTGTATGTTTGATGCATTCACTAGACGGCATACTATATAACATTAAATTTTTACAAATTTACGATATTTATTTTATTAGTCATTCATATATGTAACTGCACACAATCATCTATCATACGTTTAAAAATAAAGTGGCTTTATAAAATACCTAGATAAGGATTGTACGAGCTTTCGTACATTTTATTAACAAGAAAAGCCAGGATGAAATGTATGTTAAGAAAAACAGTTTACTAAGCAGATGGAACCATTCCACTAGGAAGTAATATAAAGACACGTAAGTGTTTCTCTTATTTTTACTTGATAAATAAGGAAATTCTATTGAAAAGAGAGCACGTCTATACCTTTTCTACATGTTAACATTTAAGTTAGGAATATGTAAACTGTTTTTATAAAATTCGTGGTCGAAACGTGGAAACGTGACAATAATAAGAAAGCAAATCATATGTATATTAAGGAAATTTATGTAGAATACTTTTAGTGTTCTCATATCAGTCAATTTGATTATAACTACCCATAGCTGTATTCGTCTTAGACAAGTGTCAAGTCAAATCTTAATACTCGGGATCACTCAGTTTATCATGTAAGGGATTTACAACCCTTTACAAGGATGTACCTATTGAAGTGCAATTTTGAACCATATGCGAGTTGTGTTAAGGTCGAAAATTGTGCTTACCAAGGTGGGTATGGCGGGAAGCGCGTTGCTGTTGCTGAGCGGCATCGAATCCGCCTTGTTCTCACTTTGACTCATGTTTTGCTTGAAATCCCTCTCCTTAGATCGAAGCAATTTCAATGTTGAGCGACGCTTTAGACGCTCTGAAATCAATAAATTATATTCATTACAATTTTTGATCATATATATATTATACCATTTGTCGGTCAATTTCAACATTTTCCCAATCATTTTCAACATTTTCCCAGGCTATTTCAACAGTTTGCTTAATTTGAAAGCAATTTCAACATTTTCCTAAGCATTTTCAACATTTTCCTTAGGAATTTGCTTAGGAAAATGTTGAAATTGACCAAAAAATTGTATATTTATGTACATATAAAATTCTCGTGTTATAAGAAATTTGACTTGACTTGACTGGGCTTGACCGATTTATAAGAAATTTTTCGGTATTCTTATTATATTCGTATGTATATTCGGTAGGTCTGAGAATAGGTCGTAAAATATTTTTTATATTTTACGACTTATTATATAAATATAGATCTTGAAGAAATATAATCTTGAAAATATTCATGCAAATAATTGAACTACCTAATTACGAGCGCAGATATTAATTAATTTTACTTAATTTATCTATTAAAATTAAAATACGGAACAAAACGTGCCATTCCGTCATTTTCCTGCCGTCATTAGTCTGCCATATCCACGACAGGATAATGACATCTAGGCAGGATAATGACTACCTGTGTCTTTTCTGTGTTATATTAGACTTTGATTTTGCTTATTTTTACCAGATTACGATTAGAAGAGTGTAATGTTTTTTTACTGCATTTAAAAGAAACAAAATTTGAAGACTGCACACCAAAATTCACAAAACATCACATGAATATTGTTCATCAATATGCCGTTATAATGAAATGTCTAACAGTAAATGATGATGTGATAAACGTCGATTTTAGTTAAATTTATGCCTCTAAATAGGTATCTTTGCCATCAGGAGCCCCTGATGGCATAGGAGTTGTGTGCATTTTGCAAATATCCTTATAATATTCTTAAAATAGGCCAAAGTTAACGGAACGCACGTTTATTGAATATAATACACTATATTACACACAATAAAGTTAAAAATATAAAAAAAAAATTCGAAAAAAAATAAACTCGTTTGACACAAATAGCAAATATTGACCCATAAGGGTAGTCCACCCCAAATTTTTATTTTTATTTTTTGGAAAAACAACGTTTTCCGGGTCAGCTTGTTAATTTATAAAATTGTTTATCTTGACTGACTATCAATGTGTAGGAAAAACTACTACATACAAGTCTATAAAGCTGAAATTGTATAATAAGCTGTAGCTTATCCAGCTATATGAGCTGGATAAGGATTAATTATCTAAATCTAAATCTTGGGTCACTAACTGTGTTTTGATATATTATTGTGACTTAATTCTAATAGTAAGTAGCATTGTTTTTTTGGTGGGTAATAACATGAATCTAGAAAAACAAGGTTTTTAGGTTCATGGATAATAACAATAATAACAAATAAGTACTGTTTAAAACTCAGTTTTATTATAGGTTTTGCAGAACAATTAGTCATTACCTGATGTAGGTGCCTGTGGAACACTCATTGGGAAGTAGTCGGAGTTTCTTCGATCTTTTAGCGTACGGCTTTGTCCACCGATCGCTTCAAATATTGCTCTGAAATAATGATTTAAAAAAATCATGTTGTTCTCTGTGACACTATAGTGGTGCCATATTAAATATAAGTACTAAAGATCTAGTGACAAATAATCTTATAAATATAAGATATATTATAAAATAAAATAAGACAACTCTTATAAATATCAAATATAAAATAAACACCGTAATATTAACCACCATTTGTAACTATTTTAGAGACTAATGTTTGTTGTATTTTATTATTATTAAACATTATTTAAATTTAATGATTTCTTCTAATTCTATTTCTTCAGTTCTTATTAATTATTATAATTTTACATCAGACTACTACAACATGGAATACGCGTGTCGTTCGAAATTTTTTTGATGCTCTATTAAAGAAAATCCTCCAAATAATTGTCAATAATCGTCAGATTAAAAATCAGGACGATCAGAAGTTCAGGATGATGTGCCACTTTGGCATTTTTGTTGCAAATTCCATTGTAGTATTTTGATGTAATTTTAATATAAGTATATATACTGAAGTAATTTAGCAAATTATCTAGAAAAGAGTCAAAAAGCAGTCACACTTTACTTAGTTAATATAACAAAAAACCAAGTACCATTCATTATGGATTATGGATCATGATAATAGTGTAATAGCCATGTTGTGGGGATTTAGATAAGATAACTAAACCATTGTATCTGGGCTCAGTTACATAAATTCATTTATAAATACATTCCCGTTGGATTAAAAAAACATATTAGATTCAAGCGATTCCCAACTTGAGTTTTTATTTGGTAACTATTTGAGTTTAATAATAGTGAATAATAGTTACCAAGTCCTTTTTATTCCACTATCCTTGCAGGATAGTGTTTCATTTTTAAAATACACAATAATCAAAGACATCAAATCAAGACTCACTAACTAGACTATTTGTTATGTGTGCAATATTTGTTTAAAGATATGCAAATATTATGTACATTTATCAAGGTAATGTACTGGGTTTTTTTTTTAAATATACAAATGAATAAATAAACATAATTTTAAAATGTTCTAAACAAATATTGCAAGTGTTTTGTCTCCATCTAAGCACCTTTCAACATGACTCACTTCTTTTTCTCCTTAGACCTTATCCTGGTGCGTGGCGGTGTTGTACCAAGAAGATCAGCTTCCGACCCATCCCCACCGTCAGCGAGTAAATATGACGCTGACAGTCTACCATGTCTCACTACAACGTCTGTAGCGTCACTGAAACATGTCACCAATACGTTCATTTGGATAGTTCAGCTAATTTAAAGAGACTGAACAGTATGACATTACAGTTGGTAGATCCTAGGACTCCTTAGGGTGATTTCCAAAATCAAAGACAGACATTTGAGTTCATGACACAATTGGCCCTTAACGGCATATAATAACAATAATATTAAATGTAAAATTATATACATGAAATATACACCTATTCTGTTTCAATCCAGGGATTTTTTTATATTATATTATACTAGCTGGTGCCCGCGACTTCGTCCGCGTTCTGGATGAAAGGTACCCTATGTCCTTTTTGGAGTCCCAGACAACGTGTATGCAAAATTTACAACGCCATCTAGGGAATTCTGTTTGAAGCAATGTAGTACTCTAATTCATCTAAAAGTTAACAGATGGCACTACATGTTAGTTATAGTTTATAAAATTACGTGTTAATAAAATTAAAGCTGCTGCCCGCGACTTCGCCCGCGTAACTTAGTAAATTATGTACTTAAACCTTCCTCGAGAACCACTCTACCCATTAGTGAAAACCGCATTAAAATCCGTTGCGTAGTTTTAAAGATCTAAGCATACAAAGGGACATAGGGACAGAAAAAGCGACTTTGTTTTATACTATGTAGTGATTGTCTGAATCATACAAGATAAAAAAAATATATAAAATTTTCTACATGTAAAATGTCACAGAGACCATTGGATGTGTAGCTACTATACTAACGTATATATATAGCATCATCAACGAGCTCTACGAGTTGTTGCTTCTACGGCGAACGTCTGGGCAAAGACCGGCCGTCGGCTACGCGTCCTATATTTATAGCACGTAAACTGTGCAAAATACTGTGCAATATTTTGTATATAAAGGGTAAAATTTTCTAAATAAAATCAGTCTTGTACATACAACGAATGGAGTCTTATTGGAACACACTAATCGCTAAAGATGCATGGAAGTCCCATATACCCCACCGATCTCCTCATGGTCGGTGGGGATCTTTGGAAATTAACTTTTCAAAATTGGCTCTGGAATCTGGAAACTGTGTTTCGATGTTACTTGGGCTACCCCTCTGGCGACAGTAACCACCTCCTTAAATAAGACCGTAACATAACAGCATATTGTGTGCTTTTGTAGAGACTGACTATGGGATATCCGAGCCCATTTACCAATCTCTTATATCCTTAATCCTTAGTACATTTGCAGCACCTTTAGCATTTCTTGTTATAGGTAACAGTATAGCTCCTACCATCAAGTGGACCATCAGCCTGTCTGTCATCCTTAACATTTAAAAAAAGTGGCTAGTTTCCATTAAAAAGTGATCTCACACTCAAATATCTACTGTCCTTCTTAAAAAGTACGGTTAATTTAAAAGTATGAAATTTAGGGTCATTTAGTATAATGTACATGGACTAAGTTAGGTTTTTATCTAATCTACTTTATTACCAGCACTAATTTGGTAGATTTTCAGTGGGTTTTGTTTATTTTTGTTATCAACACTCATAGCCTTATTTACTGATAACAATACAATTGCTATGTATCGTATTGTTTGTGCATGATCATTATATAATCATACAGGATATGAATATACATTTTTTACAAGTTAATGAGAACTCACAATATTCGGTATACTATGAATACTAATATATTTATTTTTTGATTTTGATTTTTGATCAGAATTTTCATCCCTTGTATTGAGATCAAGAGAGATAAGAGAGAGGCATTTTTTGTACTTTAGTATTTAATTAGGAATTTATGTCAATTGGTTAGGTATATCTTATAGTATTGGAATATATAATACTATAATATAATAAGGTTAAAACTTAAGTTTTAAATACCTTGGTTTGAGTTAGAACTTAGTAATTAGGTAAATGATGGTTAATGTATATTATTCTATTATAATATTATAAATGAAGTTTGTATGTTTGGACATTGCTCACACAAAAATGGCTGAACGGATTTGGATGAAATTTGGCACATGGGTAGTTTAAAACCCGGATTAACATATAGGATACTCTTTATCCTGGAAAAATATTAGATTGATGAGTTATTTTCAAAAACGAACTACAGCGGGTATGAAGTCGCGGGCACAACTATTGGGTAAGAAATAAGTATATAAAATATATTTCTAACTAGCTGCTGCACGCGACTTTGCTAGCGTTTTTTTTAAATATAGCCTACTCTTTCTCGATAAATGGACTATCCAACACAAAAATAAATTTTCAATTCACTTAAGTAATGCGTTTAATCAATCAAACAAAAAACTCTTCAGCTTTCTTCTTCTTCTCTTTTAATGTATTGGCTCCATCAGATCATCTGCGATGATTCTGCCAGTGTCATTAGTTAAAATAGTAATAGCCTTTGAAATTAAAATCAAATCCCCGATACTAGTCAAAAAATTTATTAGTTTTCCAAAATAGGTCCGTCAAGTTCTACTCTTCAGATTTATAATATTAGTATAGATTTTAACTGCCAAGTGTACTTCAGATAATGTAAATACATAATAAACCAGCAAATTATGCCGTAAATTATGTCGCTTCCAGCAAACTGTATTTAGTGCTAATCACTTTAACCTTGAACTGTCTGTTATATAGGATATTTTTTAAAAAAGGCGTAAATACTTACACATCTTCGTCTGAACTCTGATCGGAATCATAATTTATAGGAAATCCGACTTTAGCTTTCCAACTTTTGTCATTCGAATCCATCGTATTTATTCACAGTTTAAAATATACTTAAGTTCATGTAAACATTATCCGTTGTTGATCACCATTGAAAATTACGTTGATATGATAAGTATATTTAATAACTTCAGGTGAATCCACTGTTCTGATGAAAATAAACTCTCACGTCCACTCAACAACTAATTTAAAAAGAAACACACACAAAACATTATCACTGAGACCGTTAAAATAAACCAAACGTATTTGCCGACTCTAATGGCACTTCTGCAAAGCGAAAGCGGCAATTTTTATTTCATGACACGACTGGACTGTCGCTCAGCTGACTGACATGACAGCAGCCAGCAATTTTATAGTGTTGCCAACATTAAAAAAAAATCCATCTATAATTTTTTAACGGCTATATTAATCTAAATTTAATATTATATAGAGAGAAGATTTGTATGTTTGTAATGGATAAACTAAAAAAAAACTACTGAACCGAATTGGAAAATTCTTTCACCTATAGAAAGCGAGTAACATAGGCTTTATTTTTACAGTTACGCGACTTACGCGGACGAAGTCGCGTACAACAGTCAACAGCTGGTTTTTTTAATGTAATTTCTAGAAATACTTGACTTTTTTTTATAAGAGATGGATTAGCTCTTGGCCAACAATCAGCCATGTGGCAAGGATGAGGCCTAAGATGGAGCGAGCTCACCCAGAAAATGCCTATTCACTCGAACCTTGAAAAGATTAGGGTTATATGTTATATTTTTCCTAGTGCTATTTTATGCAAAGACATTCCTAATGTAAGTCCTTTGTTATTTTTGATCTAAATGAAAATAATCTTAATTGTAGGTAGTATCGTTTTGATGCATTAGTTAAAACTAATGCCTAAGTGGATTTCATATTCCATTTTTAAATCCACAAGCCAATAATAACAAACGAAATAACAGAAGAAATTGAATTTGAAGAACAAGAAGAAGGTAATACACAGGCTGCTTCTGACCGATCATTTTCCATTAGAACCGGTCAGAAGCACCCTGTATATTTCGTTTCTGACTATTTGTTCCAAAAATCCTTATTTTAAATTGCTAAAAATTGCAGGATAATATAAATGAAATGGCTAGGGATAATAAGATTGTTCTTTGACAATTTAATTTTTTTTATTTAGTAATACTTTTCTTAAAAATAATCATTTGTCAAAATGTTCGTTAGCACTGTATAGTAATAGCATCAATGTTTACATTATCTCTTCAACCTCTGACAAAATACAATGGTAATATTCGGTCTCCCAATTTGTATCCCGGAGACCAGGGCCAGTAATATTTGCTTGGGTTTGCCCCCCGAATATCGGCTCTCTTCGGGTAATCACAGTTATTCCAACTATTAGAAAGGCAGTAATCTACTTGTGATATGCTTAAAAATGTAACTATATATTTTGAAAACTGCATCTGAAAAATAAAATGACCAAATAAATACTCCATGTTGTAGAAAAAAAATAGTTCAAGGACGTAAAATAGTGTTTTAAATATTAACTAGCTTCCGCTTGCGGTTTCGTACGTTCCATTTTGTCGTTCACAGTAATATTTTCAAGAAATTGAAGGCCAACCTTCAAGAGTTTGAGATTTTCTTCTTGCGATGCCTCCCCAACTAGTGAAAGTGAAGGTTGGTGATCAGCCTCGAAGAGTCCTGCTTATCAGAACTGAAGACGAACAAAAGTTCGTCTAAACAGTTTTACTATCCCGTACACTAAGGATATGACTTGCAGTTTAAGGGAACGATGGTCGCCATATACCATCACAAGATGCTAGTTCCGTACGTCATTTAAAAAAATATTATTACTCACGTTATTTAACGTCAATATTCGATTTTGAGAAAATATCTGAACTGTAGTGCTTCGTAGGCGTAGTAGATGTTAATTTGTATGAGAATTTAATTTAGTTCGTTTAAATAGAACAATCGGAAATAATGCCTATTGTTTCTATTGAAACATAGTTACATAGTAGGTAAGTATAAAGTAGAGCTGGTTATGAAAAATGGTTTTGCTACCAGTACGCAAATTCAATTTAACCAATCTATAATTTTTATAATTTATTAGATACCGTTAGATACAAAAACGGTAAGCGATACAAAAAAAGGGACATTCATAAAGAAAACTAAACATCTTGAAATTTGAAATAAAAAATCTACGCCCGACGCATTTAAACAAACACTCAATATTTTCAGGATTTGTCGTTCGGACATAAATTTATGTATTACTAACTTTTGCACGCGACTTCGCCCGCGTAACTTTATAAAATATGGTCTAACTATGTTTGTTATTCGCTGTTAATATAGCTTTCTATAAGTGATTTTTTTTAAATCGGTCTAGTAGTTTTTGATTTTATTAATTACACACAATAATACAAAAATACAAATCTAAATCTAGTCTAGTATAGATAAACTAATTGAGTTACCCTTTGTTAACAAGTGCCTGGTAATACAAAATAGTAAACATTACACATGTCAGTGAAACATTAGTTATGTTGCTTTCGAAACCGAATAGGTGCTATTTTTATGGTAATCACTGAAACTGAAAACTATCTTTTCTAACTGATAGTGAAGCTATCTATCGGTAAAGTAATCTTAGCTAGTATCTTTACAATATTAGCTAATAAAAAATAAAGATACATAAGTAGATACCTACTAATTCTACTAATACTAATTCATAGGTACCTATTATGTTTATTAGGATAAAGGATTAAAAGAGGTTTATCCATACTTAACAGCTTGTTCCTCTACGAGAGCAATTTATGACTGCAAAAAGCAAATACTTAATAATTTTGTGTAAATAAATTTTAATATATAAAAATAGAAATTGCAAATTTTTTTGATAAAAAAACTGTAAGAAGATTATTTTCTTGATTTTAATGTGTTTTAATGTAACCTTTAAAAAATAGTAAAAATATAAATAACTTTTTACGCAAACTTTTATTCCATTCTAGGTAAAATTTTTTGAAAGGAAGCAATAAAAAAAGAGAGTGAGTGGGTTCTTGGTTATTTATTATTTTATAAAATGTACAAAAAATATATATATTATAATATCCAAAATGTAACAAGTAGATGTAATTTAAATAAAAATTTATTATAATATTTCCTATTATATATTAGAAATAATCTAATATATTTCATCGCTATTTTCGAAATCCCCCTTTCTATTTTCCAGCCAATCTTTAGCTTTTTCATTTTTAATTTTCTTCTGATATACCACATACCCATTCCTCGTTACGTAAGAAACAACAGGTGTCAACACCTGTCTTCGTTTCTTTCCTTTGAAATTTTCATTTTTCCAGTTCATATTTCTGTATTCCTGCGTACTGTCGTCCCTTGAGGATTCGCTAGAGCTCGTCGCATATTTCTTGCGTCGTCTCCTCTTGCGTTTTTTCTTATGCGATTTTTTGTGTTTATTCATTGAATTATACGGCATGGACATGAAGCTTTGCTGCGGCATGAGTTGTGAAGCCATCATTCCGGATATTCCGGGCATTGCAGACAGGGAAGACATCATGTTCGGTGACATGTATTGAGATGCAGCTTGAAGCACTTGTTGCATCGTGAGGAGAATGCATAATGCTGTTACAGAATTCATCTGAAACAATTCACCGGCTAATGAATAGCAAGTAATTATCAATATTTACAAACAAAAATACGTAGGTATATACCACAAAGTCCATAATTTTTTTCCAATTCTTAAAATTTTTGACAACGCGCTTGAAAATACCAAGATACTTACCAAGAAAATTCATGAAAAAAATTTAAAAAAAAAAATTACCAAGATTATCAAATTCAAAACAAAGTTTGGTTTACTACGAGGTGATGCAACCAGCATGCAAACCCAGCTCAAGGGGCACAGGAAAGATGTTAGGTATATAATAATATAAGATGCTAGATGAATATTACATAATAATTATATCGTTTTTATTCCCTTAACTACACAATATTTTGAAGAATTGAAGCACTTTTTTGTGTCTAGTAATAATAAAATACCTATATTAATATTGTTTAGTCGTGAATTGCTTAGAAACCAAAATATTTAAATAAATTTTAATATAAATTAGACAAAAATGCAGATTCATTACCAATTTATGTATATTTTTTAATTTTTGCTAATGCTAAGATTTAATGGAAAATTTCACATTTCTTTTTTTTTAAAAAAGGTTTCTATCCGGCTTGTTCCCAAACCGCATTGTATGCAGTTTGAAGATCTATAATTAATCTGTAATCTTAAGAATAAATAAATATTAAATGATTAGATTGGTAACTAAAGTAATTTTACCTGTTCCGTGACTGTACATTGGCTGGAAATATACTTAAGTCGGTTTGTGCTGAAATGCAAGGAAATGTATGAAATCACTTGTTAAATACTGTTTAAAACAATAACATTAGGTGCAGTGTACAACGACTGTTATTTTGAAAACTTATCGTATTTGATTTGACTCCGTCTTTCCTTTTGTATAAGTTTTTATTTGTTTAACGACAATGTTACCTGGAGGATGGACAGATGAACATACTTTTCATATAAATTATTAATATACTTATTTGTGTGTTATGTTTTCTCATATCAAGGGCTCAGATCTGAAAACTTATATTTATTTTCATGTCTAAAAAATTTAGTAGAGAAGCAACTTCTATCTAATAAAATAAATGATACAGATTACAAATATGTCAAAAGAGATTCCTTTATTTTTCCCCTTACATGTGACTCGACCTTTAAAAAATCAAATTCATAATTAGTCTATTACATAAACTGCACTTGTGAGCGAACAATGAAAATAATTGCGCAAAAGTGTGTTTGTTTCTTTTCATTCGAATAGAATGTCCGAAAATGTATACATAAGCAAATCGAATAATTCACAAGCAGGCCATAGAAATGAATTTGCTAACAAGCCGGACGTTGTCGGTGGTCCGACTAATACTTTTGCTTTTCTCCAAGAGAGCTCTGTCTAAAGAACCCGTTCTGCCATTATGTCCAACAAATTTAATGGATTTCCTCCCTCAAGATCTTCCAATGCACTGTCGAATGCCAATGCTGGCAAATGGTGAAAATGTACCAAATCTACAAAACATAAAAAGGCCACAACGCTCTCCGTTTCCATTCCCACCTGGAGCAGGCGCTATGCCACCGGGGGCTATTCCTATGCCTATGCCGGTAATGCAAGGAGCCCCCCCGGCCATACCTGGATCTCCAGTTGGACCACCCATGCCCATGCCCATGCCCATGCCGGGAATGTCGGGATCACCAGGAAGCAAATTGCCAGTGATAGTGATGCCATTCTACTCACCCGATCCTTCTTATAAGGAGCTGAAGAAGTCGAAAAAGAAGAATCTGAAACGGAGACGTAGAACCAAAAGACGCAGAAGACCAGTGTTCCCAGATACTGATTCTGATACTGACACTGATACCGACAGTTCTGACACCGATACATCCACGTCAAGTGATACTAGTGACGACGTGTGGAAGCCTTCGAAAGGTGCAAGACGGAGCAGGCGCTTTAATACGAACCGTAAAAGCAGAAGGAATTCTAAGGGGAGGAAAGGAAAAGGTCCGAGTCCAAGCAATATATTAACTCCAGTACTGCAATATGTAACCAAAGACGGTTATGTTATATTCGAGAAGGAGATATCAAAGAACGAAGCCAAAGACTGGTTGAGTGTTAACAAGGACAATAAAGTAAGAAATAAAGAAATGTTTGTTGAGAAGAAGAATAATCAAATAAATACAAGTAAGGAAGAGGCAAACGATTCCGGTGAAATGGACGAAACAGAAGATGTAGAAGTAACCACACATAAAATCGCCATTAAAGAGGATAAGAAAAATGAGAAAAGAATACAGTTTCTAAACAAAAACATTAAACATAAATTAACTAATCGGTTACCAGTGGTGCATAAGAAAAAGGTTTAATCACAATATAATTTTGTACTTTTATACAAGCGATGTCGTTTTAAATATGAAATACTTAATAAAAACAGATTTCATAAAAATTATTACCTTTTTTTCTAAAACTATGTTGCATTTCTAAAAGTTGTATGTGGATAACTTTAGATACAACTCTCCGGTCTTTATATACGACCACCATCCTCTTGCGTCACTACCACCATGAAATGAGCAAGTATGCTGTTGTGTTTTCGACTCAGAATATAATAATAATACTAGCGTACAGAATGATCACTGTCTAACAAAAGTCGGGTTTATATAAAAACATATATGTTAAGTTATAAATAACAGTAGCAGAGTACATTCTCCGCTTGTCTGAGTTCACTTCCATGTATTTCCTCCTGGTTTCTGGTTCGTATGACGATGCTTGGTTAGTTTAGTAGGCGACAGGCAGTCATCTACTAGACTGCCAGTTGACCCTTGCATGAGAAATATTTTAAACTAGCTACACGCTTCCGGCTTCCCCTGGGTTCAAGATAAATCCTATCCTATATTTTAAGTTGGACAAAATTACACAAAATTACACATAAAATCGGTTCAGTAGTTTAGAAGTTAGTTGGCCTCAAACAACGATACACGTAATTTTTATATACTAGCAGAACGCGCCACCGCGACTTCGTCCGCGTTCTGGATGAAAGGTCCTTCTCGTGTCCTATGTCCTTTCTGGTGTTCTAGACAACGTGTATGCAAAATTTCATGGTGATCGGTTCAGTAGTTTTTGCGTGAAAGAGTTACAAACATCCATACATCCATACAAACTTTCGCATTTATAATATTAGTACGGATATTATCATATAATTTTTATTTTTATTTATTTCTCATATAATGGTCTACCATCTGTAAATTAAAAAAAAAGAGACGTAAGTTGCAGAATCATGTAGCATCATATCTTAGTTCTTGAATCAAACTTATCACTCACCAAAAGATTTTGACATAAATTTTATTGGTCTATAGTTTGTACTTGTAGTAAAATTTTGTTGGTTCAAATTCAAATGTAGAGGTTTGCTTCTGTAGATCGGTTCAACCGTGTCCAATTAAAGGTACACAATGTTAGTATAAATAAATATTATAGTTGGAATACTTAATAATCAAATAATCTACTATCAAATAGTGTAAGCAAAGTGCTTCGAGAAATTTTAAGAGCATTTTCGTGGAACCTAATTTGACGATGATAACTTAGTCGTGGCTGCTGTAGAGGAGTTTTTCAATATTCAAGAAAAAAACTTTTTTTATGAAGGAATAAAAAAAAATGAAAAATGTTACATTGTAGGTTACATTGCTTAAAATGTATCGAAGGACTAAGTATGTGACTATGTTGAAAAATAAAAAAATAAAATAAACAGATGTTCTTTAATTTTTTTACTAAAAATCTAAGAACTTTTTGATTTAACCTTGTATTTAAGATAGTAAGTCTTTATTGCTCTATGAATTTCTATGAGTGCCAAATTTTCTATAAGTTAATATTTTTTAACTGTTTGCGATGTAAGTATAAAAGTTCATGAAATACAATTGAGTATATTTTCATTAAATCTATTAAACCTTACGATAGCTTTTTTTGCTATATGTTGTTGAAAGCATCTTAGAAAGATACTTGCTAAGTGGTATATTTTCTATACATAATGTAATGAAATGTTCTTTATTATTTCTTCTGTAATTTGGTTATTTCGTTTCTTATTTTTCAACAAAAACACTTACAATATTTTACTATAAAATGTAAAAAAGCATAAATATATGCTGGTATGATATGAATGAGTTATGGTAGTGATTTTATTGGTTCCTTATCAACATCAAATGTACCAAAGAAATATAGAGCTAAAATTCCTTGAAAGCAAGAGCCGTTGGTTTTGTTTCTCTCTTGTTGTAAGCACAATGAAATGTTATGTAAAGAATTCAGTCAAAGAAATTATTTTTTAAGCGACAATTTAGTCTATTGTAGGTACTGTACATGTAGCACGTCAAGTAAGTATTAAGAACGTGTACACTTAATTTGGATACTAAGTGATATTTTAGATAAATAAATGTACTTTTTTTGTCGGTAGGATATGACACGAAAATGGACGTTCATAGTCTTATTGGCAGCTTTAATCAGAGCAACAAATTTTCAATTTGCTCCATTCTTCGGGCCTCCATCGCCGCCTATTGTGCACCATGTACCAGTGCCAGTACCTGTGCCGCAGCCAGTACCGCAACCTGTAGCGGTACCGCATCCGGTCCCAATGCCGATAGCATTCGAAATACGACGAAAAACAACCACCACCAAGGCCCCAGAGTCTGATGAATTATCATTAGCGTATCCTATACCTATGCCCATTCAATTCGCAGCACCACCGCATCCTATTCCCGCCTTCTGTATAAAAAACCCAAAACACAAAAGGTGTCCCCCTTGCCCACCGTGTGTGTGCTCTCCACTCTGCACTCCATCGTTCTTTTCATATTGTTCTTCATGCCACAAGAAATGCAGGTGTGTCAATGGGGCTAACGCTCCAGTACCTATGCCACCGTTTATGCCTCCACCTATGCCTCCTATGGCACCTATGCCTGCTCCGTCACCTTTACTTATAGTGCCTTTCCCTCCCGTCCAGCCACCGAAGATTGTTCGCAAAGATTCTTCATCTGATAGCAGCGATAGTTCAACAGATTCCGATAGTTCAACCGAAAGGAGAAGACGTTTTCGTAAAAGAAGAAGAAACTTCAATAGAAGGAAAAATTACAGAAGACAAAACAATTTTAGAAGGAGCAATAATTTCAGAGTTAATAATGCAGCGAGAAAAAATGTACAGCCAGTACTCTCTTATATTTCTAGCGACGGAGATGTGAAATTTGAAAAGAGGCTAACAAATGATGATGTGGAGACTTTATTCAAAAAGGAGGTTAGCGATAGAAGTAATAATTATAACAATTATATGCAGAGTATTAATTTGAAGGCGTTGGAAGACCCAAATAGGAGGAACCAATTGGTGTTGACCTCTAGGAAATCTGCGAATTCTAACAATAGAAATGAAAATAACCTAATTTCAATGGACAGCAGAAACCACGAATTAGTATTTAAACCAACAAACAATAAAAGGATTAGTAACTTATCACTTTCCTTCCAAGTAAGCTAGCTGTTGGACTTCTTCAAGGAGTGTTTTGTATATTATAACAAGTATAAATAACATTTTTTATTTTGATAACAGTGAATATTGTAAAAATATATAATTTTTCAACTACTTTTCAATTATATGTATTTATTGAATTATTTTAATTTAAGTGAAAATAAACTCCTGTATCACAGTTGCATAAAGCATTAGGTGTGCATTTAATTAAAAATAAATTTAATATTAAGCCCTAAAAAAACCTCTATAGGTATAGACATAGGTATATCAATATCAAATCTTTTCTTATGCAACTATTGGCACAATTGAGCACGTGTGCTGGTTTTACAATGTAGGTATCGATTGTTAAACCTTAACTTAATCTTTACTTTACTGCGGATTGAACAGCATCGTTGAACAAAGGTTAGACAAATTTTATCCACTTACAAAAATGGTTTGCTTTTGAGAGTCCATTTTTTGAGGAAAGCTATTTACCATCATACTACGATCCTTCAGGCGAAAACGCAGCAATAGTGCGGGCGGGGGTTAGGGGTTTGTAATCCCGCATTCCGCGTTACCGCATTCCAGCGATTTCCCGCATGTCCGATACCTGCTCGCAATTGTGCGGTAAATTTTTGAATAATGGAACATGTTTCTTGATTGAATGAAAGGAAAATACTTGTCCCTTGTTCACAATTTTCTGAACACTATCGCCCTTACAATGTTAGAAGCGGAAAGGCCATTTTCTGTAGCCGGTTATGTCTGTATTCAGTACTATAAGAAATATGTTGGCAGTCAAGACAACTATTAGATTTTTGCGCTCTTATTTTCAGAATTCAGTCACTTTTTTTCATGATTTTTAGTTAATTTTTCAAACATTGCGGCCATTACGAAAAATAAATGGCAGCATTTTGAAACTGTCAGGGTTTTTCCAGGACACTGAGGTTGAAAAGCTATGTAAAATATCCTTTTTATCTGCATTATTTGCAAAATTATTGCAAATTATCCAAAAATCCTTATAAATTTGTAGTTTTTTTACCTTTTTTTTGGCCAACATTTTTAGTTTGAAATTTATTTTTTATCAAAATCCAATTTAAGCATCTTGTAGAGAATATTTTGTAGTTTGTTTCGTAGGTTTTCTGACTATTACTCATAAACCACTAACGGTAAAAATATTTAAAGCTCCGATTCAAAAACTACAGACTTGAACCTACAATTTACTTTTTTCGTGAGCTCTTTACAACCATTTTCTTCGAAGTTACGACCTGTTGAAAATCACCTAAAAATTTGGATTTTTTTTATATACTTACTTACTTTAATTTTTGCAACTAGTGTTATAATGGTCCCCTTGTTTCAGATTATGAAAAAAAAATCTATGGCGCTGTTTCTGATTTTGACAATTTTTATTGCACCGGGAATGTCTCAATTTGGTCCCTACTTACCAATGTCGCTACCACATGTATCAGGACATGTAGCCTTTCCTCATCCGAGTCTGCCAATCCTTGTACAGCAAATTGTAAGAAAACCATTGCGGATACCGATAGCTATTCAAGTGCCACCTATACCGGTAAGGATACCACAACACAGTTCTACCACGACAGAGAGGGGATTGCCACAATTTGTTATCCCTCTTTATCCTGCGATACCGCCATTTGCTGGTTTGCCTGTGTTATTATGATGTCACACTTCAAATCGGAAATATTTGAATTGGTTGAATTGGACCTAATAATCTGAAGAAAAAGTTATCTACCATAATCTTATTCATTGCCCATATACTGCCACTCTGTAGATCTTGAGTAGTTACATAATAATTATATATAACTAGCTACACGCTCCAGGCTTCGCCCGGGTTCAAAATAAAAACTACAAATTACTCATATTAAGGAAGTTTTATCAAAATTGGTTCAGTAGTTTAGGAGTTTGTTGGCGTCAAACAACGTGACACGAAATTTTTATATATATAGAGAGAGATGACTATAATAAATATATGTTATAGGACTATTTATATTTTTATAATATATTATAAAAATTTTAATTTTAATCATGAACATTATTATACAAGGAGAATTAGAATGAAAAATTATTTCATAATTCGTATCTTTCCTTTTGCCTAATTTCTGTATAGAATTACAAAGCCTAATATCAGACGTAATGACCACGTTTATGTAACAAACACCTGTTGATTTGTTCATACAAAGTTTAAACAAAGTTATCCGACCAACAATACATTCATTTGTATGATACGTAACAATAGCTGACCATAATTCGCTTTTATTAAAGAATTTTTCACATTATTGGTGGATTCGTCGTCGAACTAGTTCAATCATGACATTTATTTGCAAAGTAATTTTCGCATTAGTTTTTACTTCGGAAGCTATTTGTTTTTTCAACATTGGTGATCTAAGAAACAAGATTCCCGTTAATGGTTTAGAAGGTAATTACCAAAATCCTTTTATGAACTTTATGCAACCTTTTGAAAACATGTTCAGGCCGACGAAAGATAATTATGATGTCAATCAAAAATTAAGGGAAGGAAACGATAAGGACAATGAAATAGATAGCGTTGTAAACAATACAACGTCGAGTCCAGATGAGAAATTAACTACCACAATGAAAGCCTCCCCAGGACCATGTTGCACAACAATGGGGTGTTTCAACCCCTGTCCGTTTCCTAACAATGGAATGCCTATGCCTATGTTTCCTGCTATGCCGCCTATGCCAATGGTAGCACCTGGTATGACAGTATACGAAAGCATAAAACATGATCATCCGTCACTGAAAAAGATTAGAAAAATGATAAAAGCGAAAAAGAGGTATGTCAAGCGGAAGTTTTCTAATAAATATGGAGATTCAACAGATAACAGTGATTATTCAAGCTCTCACGACAACTCGTATACTTCAAGTAGTTCGGACGAAACGGATTATTTTTATAAAGAATGAAAAAATATCTAAAATTTATTTTTTGAAAGTGAAAATTAAATTTAAAATAAATTTTTTTTATACAATCGTACTTTATGTAATCATGTAAGTCCTCAACCTTTCATAACTAATTTCTTAAATAAATTTTTAATATCACAACATGTTGTATTTTTTTTAAACTATATGCCTTAAATACTTAAATATTACAATAAAAATATTTTTTATTTTATTTATTTATTTAATTTATTTATTTAATAGCTAACCTTACAGCATGTAACATTTAACAAATACATAAAATAGATTAAATTTTTATATAGCCTATTACAAGGTCAGTCATCTTACAATTTATAAGTACAAAAAAAAAAAATTCTAGTAATTAAAAAAAATAATAATATTAACAATATATATATTTATATATGTATCTATAAATTATGTGTGTGTATGTATGTGTGTGTGTGCGTGTGTGCGTGTGTGTGTGCGTGTGTGTATGTGTGGGTGTGTGTGGTACTGGTACTGGTACTGCTCAGTGGAGGGGATCGGGTCATTTCGCAATATGCTGCAGACCTTCAAGCACTTGACCAATAAATGACCGTCTACTCAGAAAGTAAATGTCGAGATCGTTGAATTTGTTCTCATATGTACGCACGATTCTACACAATACAGAGCTCCTGGCATAGTTGTTACACGCATAGCCAACGTCAAAAAGACATTTACGCCTAGTGTGAGCCACACTTACACGCAATCCTATTCGCTCGGTTAGATATGGGCAATCTATTACAGAATTGACCACGTCGAACAGAAACCTCAAGTCCGCCACCAGCCGTCTATCTTCGAGCGATTGCAGTTCGAAAGAAACTAGTCTATCCGCGTAATCACATTTCCTTTTTAAACGGTAATTTAGGCTTCGAGTGAAGCGCCGCTGAACAGATTCCAGCCGAGTATTATAGGTCACATACGATGGGGACCACACTGGCGAGGCGTATTCCATAATGCTCCGAACGTATGCGAAATATAAAAGCTTTAATGTTTCAATTTTTTGGAAGCCTTTAGCACTTCTATGCAAAAACCCAAGCATTTGGTGAGCCCTTTGCGCAATGTGATCATAGTGGTGAGTGTATAAGAGTTTGCGGTCAAGCATGACACCAAGATCACGAACAATTTCAACTCTTGGAATAGAAACACCATTCAAAACATAATTGTGCTTTATATAGTTGCGTTTTCTAGTAAAGGTGATAATCTGGCATTTATCAACATTTAAATCTAGGCGATTCGCCTCACAATACACTGAAAGTCTCTCAAGGTCTGATTGAAGCCTGTAACAATCATCCAAGGAATTTATTGGATGGAAAATTTTGTTATCATCAGCATACATCAACACCGTAGAATGACTGAAACAAGCCCCAATATCATGCAGATAAATGTTAAATAGCAGAGGCCCCAAATGAGATCCTTGCGGCACACCCGAAGGGACAGTTTCGAAATTAGATTTGTATACCCCAATCCTGACCGCCTGCAATCTATTCTCAAGATAGGAAATAAGCCACCTAAGTAAGTCGCCGTGAACATCGACATCTATTAACTTCGAGATGAGGATACTGTGGTCAATACGGTCAAAGCATTTCGAATAATCTGTGTACACAACGTCCACCTGAGAGCCACGATCCATGCTCCTCGTGACGCTATCGGTGAACGCTGCGAGGTTGGTAATAGTGGATCTTTTGCGCATGAAACCATGTTGACTTGTGGGAATATACGGTGCAGCAACCATATATAATTGATCATAAATGATTGACTCGAACAGCTTTCCAAATACTGACAAAATAGAAACTGGTCTATAATTTTCAACCATTTGTCGAGAACCCTTTTTGTGAATGGGAATAATAAAAGCTTCTTTCCATTTATTCGGAAAAATTCCACTTTCGAGAGATTGTTTAAAAATTAAAGATAACGGAAGGGTAAGCGCTTCAGCACAAGATTTAACAAATAACGAGGGAAAGCCGTCACTACCAGCTCCCTTGTTAGCGCTCAATTTCTTTATATATCTTAGGACTACTGCTCGTGATATTCCTACCGAAGAAATTGTATTTATGTGAGATGATGGTCTTAATTTCATAATAAGAGAATTAGTATCACTGATTGGGCCCGATGGTCGTACGTAAACGGACAAAAAGTATTGTAAAAAAATTCTACAAATCTCGGACTCTCCATTAGCCACCCTGTTATCATAAGTCATCTGAGTCGGAACACCTCTGTCCCTGCGCAAAGACTTACTGTAAGACCAGAAGTGTTTAGGGTTGGATTTAATTGAATTTTCACAATTATTCACATATGTTTTCCAGCACTCATGTAAAATACTCTTCTGTCGCTTCCTGAGCAGAGCAAAAGAGTCATAATCTAATTTATTTCCAAATCGCTTCCATAATCTATGGTATTTAGACTTTTCTTTGATAATTTTAATAAGAGGTTTAGAAAACCACACCGGATAGCCACAGCCGCTAGTCATGAAACTAGGCACTTCACTATCCATAATTCCATGAACTACCTCATTAAACCTAGCTACCATGTCATTGACGTTGCCGCATTTAAAAACAGTGGTCCAGTCCACTGAAAATAACCTAGATTTTATTGCGTCATAATTGGCCATTTTGAATTTGTACATTTTGAAAGTAGGATTATTCAGATATATAAATGGTATATAAATGGTATATATATATATATAAATGGTAATTGATGAATATTGTACACAACAAACATCCTTACACAGCCTTTGATAGTTTTTAAATTTAAATTGAATTTATGATCATCTGTCCATATCGTCAATTCCGGTACTTAAAGTCAATCGCGACGAGAAATTGTCTGATTTTTCATATTCCATTAGAGGAATATCCGCACTCATCAGGGGATTACTTTTTCCTTCCAAAGGCACATGGAACGCCATTCCTCTGCCGTCAGAACATATCCAATTCCAATAAAGTCTCCAGAAAGCGTACGAGAGGGAGATGAGGCTGATTGAGTAGAATATTATAATAAGCGCCAGTAGTATTTTCGGTGCCAAATAATATATCGTATGCAATATTTGAATTTGTTCGTCCAATAACTTCGGTTCAATCTAGAAAAAAAAATATAAAAAAATAATTTAAGTAAAATTTTTAAATGAAGATGTTCTTAAACTGTTAAAAATTATTCTTGAAAATTCTCATTCTCATTCAAAAATTCTTGAATAAAATTCAAAAAGGAATACTTACTAATTTAAAGTATGCTATAGGTAAAATCATATTCGAGAAAGGTTTTGATGCGCTGTTGTAATTGACATCGCGAATATTTAAATTCACCTGCAAAGCGACGTCTAAAGATAGTGGCATTCCGACCATCTGAAAAAAAAATTACTAAGTATATGACATTTGGACACAAAAAGGATATTATCATTTGAAGCATATATGGAAGGAGTAGAATCAATCAATTAGTTGGAAGGTTTTTTGGTCATTATTGTTTAGTACCAAGGGTTAAAGACAGTTGAGCCTTGTACTGATTTCGGCCTAGAATTAGACGGCAAGTTATTCTAAAGAAGAAGAAAATGTGACTATGCTAAAAAAAATTGTCACAATCTTCAGAAGATATAAAATAAAATGGTTTAGAAGGTATTAGTAAACATCAAACGCACACATGTTGTGATGTGCACATCATAAAACTAAATATGTTCTTCAATACAAGGATTCTGTCATTTGGGATCCCGTTTTTGAAATGCAATATGAAAATATGAATAAGATTAAATTTTATTTGCAACAAAGGACATATACAAACATACATATATAACATATAGAAAGACAAACACAAACGGCTCCAACTTAGCATAATGCAGGGTGTAAAAACCTGCGCTGGTCTTCAATTAGAGCCGATAGCGAATTCAATACTTACTGGTTCTATGATGAGTTCGTTGCTAGATTTCGCGGTTTTTGAAGACAAATATGAAATACGTTTAAATTCTGGCCTGTCGTCCTTGATAAATGCTGGCGACAACGTAAAAGGTAGATCTGAAAAAATAAGAATTTTTAATACGTGGACGATTTCATGATACAGCAATATTTCTGGATAAAAATTGCATGAAAAAACCACATAAAAAGGCTTCTCTTTCGAGCGTCAGCCTTTAGGGTAAAAATTATTGTGTTGCTAAAAGACTTATTTATGTAATAAGTCTAAATTAAGGAAATAAGTAGAAAAGAAAGTATCTTAATCTTAATGTTGATGTTACCACTGAAAATAAAGCCATTAAGAAAATTGTAGTTTATTATACTCCATCAATGAAAATGAGTAAACTATTTAAATTTTTGTTAAAGCTTACCATATAAACAAGCAGATAAATCTGACATGCCTTCAATGCATGTAATACCGTTTTCACACAGACACTTGTTTTCCGGATTACTTTTGAAAGTATTTTGACTCATTTTATAGACATGCGCTTCGACGTATCCGTCCAAAATTCTCTTCTCCTTAAACTCTATGTCTATGATCCTACACAAGTTGCTGCGGAAGACTCGAATTGGAGTGGTGGGTGTGATGGCTGGTGGGTAACCGAACCCTTCATAGGTATTAACGAATGTATTACAGGTCGATCTGAAAAATGAAACAACTACGTCAATTTTTTTAAACGTATTCAAAAAAAAAAACAAATACGTCAATTTATTAATTTTTTTAAAGGTATTCAAAACACAGAAAGGTGTTAAGTACGATAAAAGCTATATTTTACACATTTATTGTCCAGTACCGTTAAACGAACTAGATTTACGTGTTAAGTTATTAGTTAACATGTCGTGAATTGCCGAGTTAGTACATATTATAATGTCTTGTCCATAGATAATAATGCTTCCACATTATTATTAATAATAATTTTTTATTTCGGATTACACAGATCCATATTGGTTAGTAAGAATTAACTTAAAACTATGTTAGTAAATACACAATTGTTATACAAAGAAAGGTATCATCTTATTTAATAATCCCTATAACTAATTTAACCCAAAAAGTTTGGTATATTTAATTAATAATAATAACATTATTTAATAGTGCCGCAGGTTTAGTAAATAAACATCTTTACATAGTATTTTAAATTAAATTCCCTTCCCGCCGTTTGTCCCTCTGTATGACGATGTATTATTTACCTTTTGTCTGGATCATCGTAACCACGATTCCTCAGACCTCTGGATCCTTCGACAGTTTCAATTTCAAACTTATGCGAATTCTTAACGCTTACTTCGAAACGGCTCAATTGAGTTTTGTTACAAATCTGAAAGAGATTAGAAAATGTAAGTATGAATTTTGGATAAGTAAATATTATTGACTACTTTCATAATTAGGTACAAATGAAACGAAATTATGTTATATTTTTTTCTATATATTGTGTATAGCAAAAGGTCTAATCTAAACCATTTAGTATTCATAAACCTCTTACCCTATCTAAAAGTCCCATAGAATCAAAATCGATCCATCCAGGTAACAAAGAATTGCCAAATTTAACGAGAGGTTCATCGAACCCCCAAAGATAGTCTTGAGCTGTCATTTTCAAAATACTTTTAGTGTTGAATCTCAAGGCGAGCATATTGAGACCCATGTGAAGCCACATGCTGTAACCAGACAACTTCGATGCAAAAGCCTGCAAATGTTACATAGTTTGTCAATAAACCATTGTTTCTAGTATCTATGCTAGATTTTTAAGAAATTAAGCTATTATGTTTGACAAAGCATACTACTTACGAGTAAAGCGAGGTTGGGTACGACGATATTGATGTCCTTAGGATTAGCTACGGACTCTTCAGGAACAAAAACCATATGCATTTTTGGAGTATAGCGTAATACTGACTCTTGGGAATCCAATTCTATGTCCAGATGTGATCGTATTTCCCTGATTACAAACAAAATATTAGCTAAATATCGGTCGAGGGGTTATTGCACCTTAGTGCTCTGTCTAAGTAGTCTCAACTTTGTAAATGACCTTTTCAAGGTTGCCTCTGTGGATCTGACAAGTAGTGGCAGGACACACTGCGTATCGTAGTCCGTTTGGCGGCAGTAAAACCCCCTTACAGAAAACCATTGTTAGATAAGAGCATGTGCTGTTGTGCTGTGTGCTTTCTAATTCCTTATCCTCAATCCTACTATGATCGGTAGTATTTGCAGCACCTATGGCGTTGCTTGCGGTTACTGACTACGGTAGCCAACTATTATTAAGTGGACCGTCGGCTATTAGCGACCATTTACATAAAATTTTTGCTCTTCTATACTAATAATATAAAGAGAGAATATTTGTATGTTTGTAACGAATAAACTCAAAAACTACTGCACCGGTTTTGAAATTTCTTTCAAAGCTACATAATCAGCGAGTAAAGTTCTAAAATTACGCGGGCGAAGTCGCGTGCAACAGCTAGTAACGATAAAATACAGATATTGTAGATGTGTCAAAAAACTTAATATGTAGGTACTTATCTAACTTAAATTTAAGGTGAATTCTTTTTTAATAATGATTTACTTGTAAGTGAATGGGCCGATTTCCTCCAACTTGAGTTTGTGGTCATAACCATTGATGAAACGTTCAGCGTTCGTCACGTTGTAGATGAAAGTGGACATATGCACCATTTCAATGTCCTCGTGGAACAACTCCATTATATGAGAGCCTTGAGTTACGCTCGATTGCTAGAACACAAAATAAATATTATTTAATTTACATCTGCATTATATTTTTATATAAATCGGCAGTAATGAATTCAGCATTTAAAAGCGCCTACACACTACCCTAAAATTATGTTTACGATTTGCCTACACATGAGGCGATCAAGGGAGCGATCTAGGGGGTTCCCCATTACTGCCTAAAATGCAAAGAGTTCCAAGTGTGGTAACCAACTTTAGTAGGTACAATAAAGGACTGCGATGGAATAGGCAAATGTGTTTCAGCATTACTTACTCAATCACTGAAACACAATAGCACACATGCTGTTATTTTACCGTGGTCTTCTGTATGGGAATAACTACTGTTCTCAGATAGGTTGCCCAGCGAAACGCTTTGTGCCCTTTCATTCATTATTAAAAACAAAGATTGTTATTAAAAAAAAATTGTGTGCGTCAGCTCCGACACAAGACTGGAGTTTACTCCTTACGAACATTGTTTAAACAAGAACAACGCAATATCTCTATATGCGCAACGCAATATGGCGCAATATCTCTGAAACTTCAGATATTCTAAAATATACAAAAAAATAGAACATAACTATATAACATAACGCATTCGTATAAGAATTTTGATTTTACTCCCATAAATTTTCATACCACGGGCTTATATATATTATGTATGCAAATTGATTCTTAAGCAGTAAACTACAATAAAGGTTGATAATATATTTTTTATAGGTTAATAACTACCTATATTAGTAGTATGCTGATTTTAATATAAGATCGAGACCTTGACACTGACTGATGATCTACTTAAATACGTTTGTTTAGACCTTGTCTTAGAAGTTTTAGATCTGCGACCTGTCGACCTCAAAGGAGTTGTGCAATAATCGTCACGCGTCATGATAACTTGTTTTTAAAAAGATTTTTAAAAAGAGAACGTACCGCAAATGTATGAAAATGTTACCGCAAACGCAAATCTTTTGAATCATGACCTAATAATAACTAAATTTAGTAGTCTCATTGTATAAACTGGGCAGCCTTCTTATCCTCCTTATTATACTACTGTGAAATTATACCACATAGGCGCGATGGTGGTCACTATCCATCAAAAGATTCACTGCCAAAACCTTACTTTGAAAATCAAATAATATGATAGTAAAGTAATAAAAAAAAATTTAAATTAATTTAGCAAAAAATAGGTACTAATTACTCAATAAGACGTAATTTTTATTCGTTGAATATTGAACAGAAAAAATATTAAAGTATAAACTCGTTACAAACATTTTGAAAAACTGAAAAACTTCTAAACAATACGTCATTTGAAAAATATTTAAATCTAAGTAACCTAAATAAAGAAGTTTATTATTATTATTATTAAATGACGTCATTGTGACGTAATTTTGAAACTGTCTATGTGCAAGGATCTTTGAATAACATTAGTAGCAGAAGGTCACACTGCGTCAAACTGCACAGCTCATCTAACGATAGCACCTTCATAATTAACAGCATATGTGCTTTTGAGTTTCATTGCGTGAGTAAGTGAGTTATGGTGTGCTGTGGTTATGAGTAATACTACACTTGCATACTTCAGATATTGCAGTGTGAGTGTGGCAACAGTAGCCATGCTCTAACTAGTGAAACTTAGCTCGTCCGCTGCTCTAACTTATGAAAAATCTTATGAAACTTACGAATCTGGCTATAATTTGTACAAGATCTATGACACTAATGACTATCGCCACAGTGAGTGACGTCACGCCCACACATAGTGCTGCTATTAATTTGCCTGAAACAAAAACATTATTTAAGGTTAAAACATTCGTAAAATCCATACTAATATTATAAATGTGAATCTTTCTGACCTCTCCAAGCCTTAACTACTGTATCCTTGTCAGGGATACAGGAAACGAAATAAGGTACATCCAGAAAAAAGTAATATCCCTAGAGATCATATGAAGCACCGCCACTGGTGTCAACCGGGGTGGCGCCACCGTCGTCAGAGCAATGAAGATATCAGATCCGTACTAATATAATAAATGCGAAAGTTTGTATGGATGTATGTATGGATGTTTGTAACTCTTTCAAGCAAAAACTACTGAACCGATCACCATGAAATTTTGCATACACGTTGTCTGGGACACCAGAAAGGACATAGGGTACCTTTCATTCAGAAAAAAAGTACTGCTTCCGAGGGATTATCTAAAATTAAGGAAACTAACTGCTGGCTAAGTATAATAGCAATAACGATGTCATGCGATATATTGCTTTATCAACGCGGACGAAGTCGCGGGCACCAGGTAGTAGAGAATGAATTACCTGAGTTAGGAGTTGGCGGCCTGTCTGGTTTTGTTACGTTGATGATACCAATGGGTATGCTCGCCACAGATAATCTCATTACGCTACCGTTTGCTTGAACTAACTGAAAAAGTACGAAAGCGTCTCTCAATCTGAAAATGTTTTGTTAAAACAATAAATAAATAAATTGTTACAGTCTAAGAGCCTAGACTAGGAGTCTGTAAACCTATATTCCACAGAAGGTACCGACTTAACAGTTTGGTTAACTCAATCACAACCTATTTTACTTACATGTTTTACTTAGTCTCTACTCTAATATTAATTAAACATTTTAATTAGTTAAATATATACAGAAATATTTTTTTAAAATAGAATTAATTTTCATAAGAATGTTGACAAATAGTTACTTCTAAAATTTAAACTTAAAATATTACGATAAAATATTCGTTATTATTTCCAGGTTGCAAAAAATATTTTTTTTAAAAAAAAGATGCACAGTAACTTAGTATTAGATAATAATTAAATTCAAATAATTTAAGAAAAGAAAATTTTGTACTAAATTCTACTATGTATTATGAAGCAATCTATCTCTTTGCGGATTAACTCAATCGATGTAAGTATATTGTTAAATATTTTTTGTTTATTGAAGATTTATTTGAAAAGAGTACAGCTTTTCGACCTTTTTCGGTATGTATGAACATTATCTATCAACATTTAAAAGATAGATCTCGTAGGATAGATCCTACTTCTTCTTTACGTAGCATAATTTTAGGTCACTAACTCCTTCTAACTGGTGTTAAATGCAAATGTATTGATTTATTTATTATTGTTACAGGCTGAAATTTGGTCCTATACAATAGTTACATTAATTGTAACATGTTTTTTTATTTTAAGATATAACTGAGATTTAATATTTACAAATAAATTGAGATTAAATTAAGCTCTAGCTAATTAATTAGGTAGGGTCCCAAGCATGCTGTCTGCATAACCTCGTTGTATGGCAATGCTTATTTTGAAAAGTTTCAACCAAATTTCTTTCGATGCTAATTTTTGTATTTTTGTATTTATAATGAGGGA
The DNA here is from genome assembly GCA_947623395.1 of Synanthedon tipuliformis. NCBI lineage: Eukaryota > Metazoa > Arthropoda > Insecta > Lepidoptera > Sesiidae > Synanthedon > Synanthedon tipuliformis. The sequence continues at coordinate 11,030,042 of OX392417.1, read as the reverse complement.
ATGTATAAAATAAATATATTCATTATAATTTTTTTTAATTTATATTATATGAAAAATTGTATAATAATAAAAGACGAATAAAAAACAATAAGTTTAAATTTATAACTTATTAAAAAAATCAATTGTGTTCGTAAAGTCAAGTTAGTGTCTACTTTAAGTTTATATAATATAGCGAGAACTCACCAGACAAAATATAATCAATCCAACTTAAAACAAAGTACGTAAATTTCACAAATATAAATGCACTATTTATTTATTTATTTATTTATTAAAAAAGTTTTATTGTTAATTTTTACAGTAAAGACTAATTATAAAAAAAAAATTAAATAAATTTGTATGAAAGTGTTAAGTGTTTATCACTTCACATCTGTAACTAAATGGCAAATTAATAAGCAGTCATTTTTAAACTTAAACTTACTTGTCCTCAAATAGTCAATTTTTTTGGCACAATGTTAAGGCCAAGTCGGCGATCTGCGAAATCTATCAAATCATAAGTAGGTAATGCCCGTTCGCACGGATTATTGGTTGCCTTAACATAAACAAACATACAAAACTCGTTTTGTGCATATGTTTAAAGTAACATGCTTCACCTGACTTCACTTTCAAGGTATTTTGGACGTTAGGCTAAGCATTGGGCATTTATATATGTGCATATATTTTATACGTATTTTTTTTTTAATTTGATAAAATTCATTCGAAAAACTCTAGAGCTTAGCCATTAAAGCTTGGTCAGAAAAAAAATATGTCGATAATATCTAAATACATAGATAGATATCTCTAATCTATTACAATGATATTAATACTAGCTTAAATTTAAATTTATTAGCTTAATAAATTTAAATAATACTAGCTGACACCCGCGACTTTGTCCGCGTGCTGATTCTTAATCTGACGATTATTTGGAGGAACGCCTGTAGACCCTCACCCCACCGTTGAAAAGGAAAACATCATATAACCTTTTTTTCTTCCTACATCTAATCTTAAAAATCCAATAGGTCACCACGACGCTCGAGTGACCACACATTTAGCATCGTGGTTAACAATAATATTAAAACACTAGTCTACTTAAATATTAACTTTAATTATAAAATATATATTCTAAATAGCTTAGAAAGCTGTAACTTAGTAGTTTTGGCTGTGCTTTGATAGTGTCAGGAAAAACATTTTTTAAGTAGATTTCCAGGCAGTAGGTCACACTGCGCTTCGCAGTTGTAGGCATAAACTTAGCATAAACTGGAAGAACTCATCTGAAAATCGTATCTCAATTAACTGAATTATTGCCATTGTCATTAAAAGAAATAACGGAGCAGTTGACTAGACATTACTGCCCTTAAGAGAATGAAAAATTGTTTTTGTCTATAACTTGTTAATGTGATTTCAGTACAGTCTCTTCGATGATATTTGTCGTTTGTTAGAGTTAGGCTGCAAACATGAATGGTGATTCATGTTTGAAATAAAGATATTCAAGAACTGTCAAGATATTTCCCGTATTATTTTTTACTAGCTGCTGCCCGCGACTTCGCCCGCGTAACTTAGGTACTTATAAACCTTCCTCGAGAACCACTCTACCCATTAGTGAAAACCGCATTAAAATCCGTTGCGTAGTTTTAAAGATCTAAGCATACAAAGGGACATAGGGACAGAAAAAGCGACTTTGTTTTATACTATGTAAAGATGTTTTCATAACAAAATTATAGTAGATATATATAAAAATTTGCATTTATTTAATTTAATTAGGAACTGTTTAGATAAATATTAATAACTTAATGTAAAATATAGGTCTTAGTTACCTGAAAATAAATTAATTTGAATTTGAATTTGAATAACGGATTTACATTTGATTTATTAGTTTTTTTATTCAATAAAATCAGTCATGACAGACCACTGTATAGATTTTGGTAAAATCTGAAACAAACATAGCTTGAAAAACGGGATAATAATATGCTTCTTTATAAATTGCGTCCAACCTCAAAATAAAAGCTACTACGAAAAAGAATATACCTAATGTAATAAAAAAAAACGTTGGTCAAATATTCACAAAGTAAAAAATATTATGGAAACTACCAGAATGTAAAACATCACAATACAAGAAAATTAACACTTTTTTATTACTGAGTGTTGTTAAAAGGAAAATATTTATTTTTAATATTCTTTAACATGAAATATACAATGTGATAAAAAGGCCGAAGGTCCACTTTGATGGAAGGTGGCTACCGTCACTTACTACCATCAGCAAGCGCGTTGCTGGCTATAGTAAGATTAAGGCATCCTTTAACCATACACAGAAACACATGGAGTCATGGTGATCTTTTGTATGGTTACTGTCGCCACACAGACTGCCCTAGTAACTTCGAAACGCATTGTGTCTGGCCACTAATAGACAGTTTCAGACAAGAGTCAACTATGAAAAAAAATCATTTCCAACGATGGCCCTCTGGCGGGTATTGAATCTGGGACCACTGAGACAGGGCGCACAAGCAAGTACCTTTACTATTGATTACCTTATAATGTAGGTATAGTTAGAGGTCGTAAAATAGGGCTTCTGACCCTTTGGACCCGCAAGTTTTGACCCGCTGAGTAAAAGTACCCGTTGGACCCATTTTTAAGTGTCCGTCTGACTCACTGTGGATCAGAACAATATTTTATTAAGTTTATTTATTGATTTTAGTGCATTTCTGACCCGCTACTGTTAAACAATGGAAAACTATATGTACAGGAACACTCCGGGAGAAGCCGGGTGTGGGTCGCTAGTTAGTATATGGATTTATAATGTTGAGAAAGATATTCCCTGCCGACTGTACTTGTCGCACTAGGCGTAATATTATCACGCCATTTTACTGTTTATCATACGATTGCGTCATTAAGGAAATTTGCATCTTTCTTTTTTACACGTACAACGTACAAACCCAAGTTCAAAGTTAACTAAATGTACTTACTTCATAATAGCCAAAAGGTATCAAGTGAACCCACTATTTGCGTCTCTTTGTATTGATCTACACATTAATTGAAAAAATCTACAATCTAGAATAAATACAGAGTCCAATTGTGAACTAAACCATCCAGGGTGCTCGGCTTTTTTTAATTTAAATCGGTCCAGTCGTTTTAGGAGGACTAATCAGCTAATTATACACCAAACAGAAGAAGTGTAGTGATTTTAAGTGCAGTTATTATAGTGATGGATATAATTTTGGTGAATTTTTGTAAAAAAAAAATTGCTGGAGTAAAGTATTAAAATTTGAAGGACGCAAAATTTTGTGCTTATCGGGTAGGTCTGAGAATCGGCCAACATCTATTTTTTATACCCCTAAATGTTAAGGGTGGCCCACCCCAAAAATTTATTTATTATTTTTTCGCAAAACAACGTTTGGCGTGTCAGTTAGGTTTACTTTATAAGTTACTTTTAGTATTTTCTGAATAATTTAACTTTAGCTTTTAATTTACTTACCTTTTTCAAAGAAACTCGAAGAAACCGGAAAAAGGAACTAAATATAATATATGAAGGGGCAGGTTGGCCTACGAATATATGAATGGATCAGAACGGGTGACCATGCTTTATACAATATTACTGAAAACAAGGTATTCATTATTACAATTATGTAATACGAGTAATTCATTGTCATAAGTTAAAAGACACATAAATATTTTTAATATTGATTTTCAAATATTGATTGTAATTTCGATTTAATAATTTTAGTGAACATTTCAACTAGGTAATCGACAAAATATTATGTAATACCTAATACAAATGTTTTTTTTTATTTACATAATTCTGTTTCTAAATCTGCGTCACAGACTTAATACTTATGTATTTTTAAAACGTACGCTCTTAGTAATGAGGCATTAATACATTGAAACAACAAAATATACCTTTCCATATTCAACAACTTTTACGTCATACTTTTTGCTATGTTGACGTACTATTCGTCAAAATGAATTATGAATACGCATTAATTACATTACAATTAGATATTTGTCGTTAAAACTAATACCTCAGTTTATTATTGTATTATACGAAACACAAAACTTTGTTTTTGACTATCCCGTTAGTCGAGAGGTTAGATGATGCTTTAATCACTCAGCCGGTAGCGCTCTGACTCAGAGCCGGGTTCGTTTCCCGATCTGTGGAAATGAACTTTTCAAAATTGGCTCTGGTATGTTAGTGGCAAGGTACATTGCTTTTCGCAGTCATAAATTGGGTAGTCTGTCAGGCTTTGTAATCGACAATTTTAGGGCCTCTTTCACCATCTGTCAAGTAGGCTAACCGTAATTTAAAGTCACCTGTCACCGGGAATAATTTACCTGATATACCTTTGTTTGTACGGTAAAAGTCACAAACATTAAAAATAAAATAATAAAAAAAATCGCCTATCGAAGGATGCACTAAACCGAGTGCATAATTTAATAAAACATAAAATTATTTCTAAAAGTAACTAATCAACACCACTTTAGTTGTAGTTTGTGAAAGAGGCCCTTAATGTTTCAGTGAGTGAGTAAGGGGTGTGAGTTAATCCAACTAAGTTATTATTAAACTACTAAACTTACTAACTTAAACATAACTTTAATCCCACTAAGGTCGGCCGCGCACTTCTACTGACGCTTACCATTTAAAAAGACCTTCAAAAGGCATGACGACCTTTACATGAAAAAAAGACTGTTGTTCTTACAAATGTTACGTAGGTATAATTTTTGTCTAATAAATATTTGTTTCAGAAGTTAAAAAAAATTGTAAATATATTTACACGCGCTTTTTTAAATATAAAGATTACGTGAATAACGAGAATTATAATGGCTAATGCCTATGTAAAAAAAACTTTACAGCCTTGCGTTTATTAGCATGTAGGTACATACACGGTTTTTGCAGTTTTACGTTATATTTATACTTAAATGATATAAAAAAATTCTGATCTTTGTTTTTCTCCTATTTTTCTTTTCCTTTTTTTTTTTGAAAGAATAAGTAATATAAATACCTACTTACACTGAACGTCTAAATTACATTTACATGCATGAATTCCTTGCAATTTCATTGAATTATTTTGTCTGAATATCATAAAAACTAATAAGTAGTTTAAAATGATAAGATTTATTTTACATAAAATAAAAGTTAAATATAATAAATAAATGACTTACGTCTACAATATGCAGCAAGTAATTACAATATCAGTAAATACGGTTTTCCTAACCGGCAGACATACAAATGAAAATATATAATATGTTAGCTTAATGCAAAAAAATATTTAAAAACTTGAAAAATTCACAACAGACCTGTTGACACTTGTTAGAGGCTGCACTATGTGCTGTTTGCTCCAGAATAACGGAAGACATTCATTTACATTATTAACTCAATTTAGATTGCGAACTACTCATCTTGGCTACATCTTAACTTTTTGAACGTTCAACTGGTTAGTAGACAAATGTGAGTCTATTAACAAGGTAAAACGACCATTAGGATTTTTTATCACTCATTCTTTTTATATATGTTGCAATTTTGCAAAACAGCTGCATCAAGAGAGTCCCGTCGTCGGGTTGCGTTGGTGCGAGACCACTTGAATTTATTTTCTTGCTCGTAGTTTTTAATTTACGATAACTCCTAAGATATTCATTTAAATGGTCTGGGCCAAAGATAATTGATTGGTCTCGCTACGTTCGACTAGATAGAGCACTATACAAAAGCGATAGCTCCGTGAATGCGACAACTTTTTATTGTAGTGTGTGTAAAACATCGTCACTTTTTATCACTTTTTAACACAGTTACATTATATTTTTACACAGTTTCACAACGCAAACTGGCATTTTATTATGCTCAAAATTTAATAAAACATTCGGCACGTACACATCACAGACAGTTTGCAGTGACTGGCTCGGGTACGCCGAATTCGGCGTAGTATTTTTGCCGCATTTTACAAGTACAACGACGATATCTAGTCGAGCGCACCGAGACCAATCATTCATCTATGGGTCTGGGCTATTAGGATGTGTATCAAATGCTTAATGTTAACATAAGTATTTAATTTGATATTAATTAATATTGTATCCGTCTAAATAGCTTTTCCAAATATAAAATTTTTCAGAAGGGTATATATTAAGCTACCATTCTAAATTCTAATTAAGGTTATTTGCAGACCTATAAAACAGAAACCATCCTTTAGTTGCTTTTGTGATCATAGCGATCATAGATGCATATAGACATAGACAGACAGATGAACTCCAATTGGTGAAAAATTAAAACAAATACCTTTTTTTTAATGATTTATTGTATATTATTTTAAATTCTTTTTTATATTGTCCGAAGGTAAAAACGAAGCGACAATAGCTCCACCTGTAAAAGGAAAAATAAATTTGTAATTTTACTTTATAATAAACATGAGAAAAATGGTCGTCAGCGTACTTGAAGCACCTGTGGCGTGATTTTCTTAGAGGGGACGGTAACCATCTACCATCAAATGAACCGTCAGCCTGTCTGAAGACCTTTACATAAGAGTAAGCTGCATCAACGCTGCAAAACAGCATATATGCTCATATTCTTCATAAGTTTGGTAACTGCGGACTGATTATCAGCATAATCCCTTTGTGCCCTGCCATTATTTTCAAAGCAAGCCGAATGACCTCGCCTCGGCCATAACTACTATCCAAAAATAACAGTGATTATAGAAATACGTAAAAGCTGTACATATAAGTATCTACCTACACATTGAAACAAAACAATGTAGGAACAAAAAACAAGTGAATGCTAAATGTTTATAAAACTTGTCGCCGCTAACATCAAAAGGTTAGCGGTTTTAACCTCCGCTCAACGAGATTTGTTATTGTTCAATAACTTACTTACTTGGGTTTTCTTAGTTCATATACATCATAAATATAGCTTGCAGAAGAAATAGAGAGATAATTGTATATTTATTAATAGGAATGATATATGTACCATCAAAGCCATCAAGGTATTAAAAAATACACTACCTACTCAACTTCATCCCCTGAGTATTAAAATTTTGTAATAATAATATAAATTTGAATATATTAAGGATAGTAATTAAATTACTAATTACACAAAAAACTGCTGCGACACGCAGTGTGTCCCTGTCTTTACTTGTTAAATCCAAACTAGAGCTAACTTTAAAAACTAAGTTTCCAAAGTTGGCTCAGCTGGAGATTGAACCCCCGGCTTCAATCCCTGAGACAAAACCTGAATAATTAAACTTACTCAAAACAATTCCAGCTACTCCATACATGGCCAGAGAACAATGTTCTGTCATGGCGCCACCTACTATATTCGTGCCAGTGAAAGCGCTCAGCCTTGCCACCATCATGCCGAGACAAGCCACCATTCCTCTGAAAGTTTATACTGCAATTAACTTATAGAACTTCCCCATTCGGTAAGATATTTGTCCCCAGATCAAAATAGTTCGGATAAAAGCAAAGTAAGTACTTAATGTAATTCTGCTTAATTCTTGTTCTCACCTGTAGGATGTGGGGTATAAGTCAACGAAATACGAAGAGACTATTCCAAATATCATAGCGGTTGTGAGGAACACGTAAAACAGCACTAGACCAGAGATCGGCTCTCCCGTATTGTCTATGCCCAAGGCTGCCGCCGCTGCTATCACTAGGATCGTTATAGTCAGTGCCTAAAAATATTTAGAATGAGTTGCACTATATAACTAACTAGCTGCTGCACGCGATTTCGCCCGCGTAACTGGTTCGAATTTTTCAATTCGAACCAGTAGTTCCTGAGATTAGCGCGTTCAAACAAACAAACAAACAAACTCTTCAGCTTTATAATATTAGTATAGATAAAGCTCGTCACACACGTAGCTTTAATATACAGGGTGTGGCCTGTAATAAGAGTAAAAAACGATGCTCCTATAAGAGTATACGCAGCCATTAACCTGAACCTAATAATAATGCTCCAAAGTGCTTATACTCAGAGATATAGAAATCCAAAGTTACAATACATAATCAATGAATTTCATGATCCGCTAAATTGTCGTTATCAGTCGTTAGATGTCTTGGTACAGAGTACTGGGGCGAGAAGGATCGTAAATGTCAATGTCAAGTACTCCGACTGTCTGTAGTAGTACATTGCTGGCTCGATTAATTTTGTTAGAAAATAACAGTAAATTCGTTTTTCATTTTAATTAATTGAAACCTTTTGGATTTTACTCCAGTGAAACCACGGGAAAGTGCTAATTTCTATATAAATTGGTTAGATAACGAAATTTCAATGAATACCTTTCTCTTTCCAGCACACTGCGAGATCAATGCGTTGAGTACGAAGAAAGAAATTCCATGAGCGCAACCTGCCCATATCGTGTTGTCCACTATCGTCCCTTGACAAGAGGACACCTCCTGCAAATCATTTTGGAACTATAAAAGCCTTTATCAATTTCTATTCTTACTTTTAATGCCTATAAGATTAGATTGAGCAAAATGTTTTAACATGGACGAAATCGCGGGCAAAAGCTAGTATATATAATACTAGCTGTTGCACGCGACTACGTCCGCGTAACTTTTATGAAATATAGCCTACTAGCTGGTGCCCGCGACTTCGTCCGCGTTCTGGATGAAAGGTACCCTATGTCCTTTTTGGTGTCCCAGACAACGTGTATGCAAAATTTCATGGTGATAGGTATACAAAAATGTTCGTTCCTTTACCAAGCTTTACAAAGGTTGTTCGTTTACCAAGCTGATACGGCTTGGTGTAAAATGCTTCACTGATCGTGCGTGTACTAGGTTTCTATGCGTTAATATTCTTAGTCTTCGACATAAAAAATACCTGACTGGTCTCGTCGATGGAAGTTCCGTTTCCGTCGTTTAAAGCGAAAAGATCGCAAAATCCTACTCCTTTCGCGCTTTGAGCGTATGAAGTGAAAAATACGTTAAATATTGTTGGCAACATTATAGCGAAGGAGTTGTTCCTGAAATGATATAATTAAGTGTTAGTTCATACAAATATTAATTGCATATATTATACATTTTTGGAATAGTGCTTAATACTTACGCTATGTAAATGACGAAAGTCAAATAATAAAGAAGCAATGTTCTCCAGAGAAGAGGCGGCTTGAACAATGGAGCGATTTGTGTCCAAAGCGACTTCAAGGAGAAAACACCAACTTCCTCCGTGGAACCGTCTTCCAAATAGATTTCTTTCACCTATACACATAGCAATGCATTATATTAATAATTTACAAATAAAAGAGTTCTGTAAAGGTTCAGACTACATGGAACATCATTCAATTGGCCAATCACAGGGCTTCGCCATGACGCAAAACTGCGTTTCTATTGATACACATCACCCACGCCGAAATATTCCCCAAGATTTTGGTTGAAAAATAAAAATATATAATATAACAATATATATTATATATTTATCAAGCGTTATATAATATAACGCTTGACCTCTTGTTATTATAACACTGGTCAGGCATAATTTTTTTTAGTTGATCCCTCGAGAACTTTCTTCTAAATGAAAGGTTGTTCTGTTCTTTCCTGTATAATTATGATTGGTTGCGTAGTTAAAGCGTGTAAAGGTAACAGACAGACAGGCAGAGTTACTATCACATTTATAATATTAAATAATATGAAAGTATGGATATTATGGATACAAAATGTGTATATATTTATTTTTTTCACGTGACACACTCCATTCATAACTATGGTTAATTATGTTTACTCACAGGATAGTCTTCAGCTTGGCCTCCATTGACAGCATATATTCTCTTAAGGACCTTCATAGCCTCGTTTTTGCGTCCGACATTTGCGAGAAACTTGGGGCTTTCGCTGAATAAGGACAGCATTAGCGCACCTACTCCGAGGGGAAGAGCCATCACGAGCGTCAGGAGGCGCCAGGGTCTGTACTCAATGCCCAGAAACGGGACAGAGAAGTCCATTTTCATTATTAAATATGCCCAAACTGTAGAAGAAAACTGCTATTGTAATAAAATTTATTTCAATACAATCACAATTATAAAGACGATCACAATATGTAGATTATTCGATGCCTATATCACTTTATGAATAGGCATCGACTAGATATATTCTAATTTATAGATACATACTATTCAAGCTAATTTGTCTTGTCGAAATCCCTCTTTTTCGGACCAAGCACTTTAAAACATCCTTTATTTAGCGCACTGTCTAGGTTTTGAACTCCCTGACAGCATATATGTTCCCTGACGAGCTAATTTCAAAGTCCGAGTGAATCTCATCTTCGCTACAAAGTACAAAGCTGGCCAAGAGCAAACCCACGTGTAATTAAAAAAAACATACTATTTTTATTTTTTATTTATTTAATAGCTAACCTTACAGCATGTAACATTTAACAAATACATAAAATAGATTAAATTTTTATATAGCCTATTACAAGGTCAGTCATCTTACAATTTATAATTACAAAAAAAATGCTAGTAATTAAAATAATAATAATTTAACTATATATATATATGTATCTATAAATTGTGTGTGTGTGTGTGTGTGTGTGTTGTGTGTGTGGTGCTGGTACTGGTACTGCTCAGTGGAGGGGATCGGGTCATTTCGCAATATGCTGCAGACCTTCAAGCACTTGACCAATAAATGACCGTCTACTCAGAAAGTAAATGTCGAGATCGTTGAATTTGTTCTCATATGTACGCACGATTCTACACAATACAGAGCTCCTGGCATAGTTGTTACGCGCATAGCCAACGTCAAAAAGACATGCAAGCTAATTGATGGGAAATATTACCATAATATAATGTAGGTGTAAGCATTAGGGCACTCGTCATCAGCAGCATGTATTTAGCCCTGACCCTGGCTGTACAGCATTCGCCAAGCAGAGCATACGTCGCTGACTCCGCAGCACTTGATCTGAAATACAGAGTATTTTTTTTTCTTGAACACAACTTTAATTTTTTCTTAATTTCATAGAAATTTTATAGTTTAAATGAATGAATGTATTATCTACTTGACTTTTATTTGTTTAATAATACTGGAGTTTAGTTAAATTTTATTTGTTGTTTTATTATTTTGGTGTTTCAACTTCGTTCTATCACTTGTGACTTTCTGCTCAATTGTAGAGATACCTTTATTATAAGTATATTACACATTTGCGGACATATTTGATTTTTTATAGCTTTTACTTTTAATGAAATAATAAGTTTGTTTGTTTATTTTGACAATTGAGCCGTAAATTACTTACAAAGCTGAAGAAACGAAGCGCAAGGCAGCAAGTACCTGCCAATTGGGAGCCATGCTGCTCATCGCTGAGCTGACGAAGCTGCCTCCCATCGCCCACATCAGCACTAGCTTCCTCCCACGCGTGTCTGACAGGTAACCCCATGGGTACGACATCATTATTATGCCTGAAATTAAGTAAAGACAATAAAAGCAACAAGGAACTATATACAAATTAAAAATAACTATACGTGAAGGTAGGGGTTCACGTCGCTTACTTTGATAAGCAGCACACTTGTAGCACCTGTGCTGTGACGTTGCTAGTGTTATAGGCGACGATAAACTCCTATCTTATATCTCTAAGGGCCTCTTTCACCATCTGTCAAGTCATTTAAAGTCACCTGTCACCGGGAATAATTTAGTTAATATACCTTTGTTTGTACGGTATAAGTCCCAAACATTAAAAAGAAAATAATAAAAAAAATTCGCCTATCGAAGGATGCACTAAACCGAGTGCATAATTTAATAAAACATAAAATTATTTCTTAAAGTAACTAATCAACACTTTACTTGTAGTTTGTGAAAGAGGTGAGTAATAATCAATACTAATAATAAATCTGTAAGTGTAGGTATTGTATGTATGTATGTTCCTCCGTAACTCCGAATTAACTGATTTTCATGAAACTTGGTAGATCAACATTTAGACGTACGGGACACAGGATAGGCTACTTTTTTCACGCGGAGGAAGTCACGGGCGCTAGCTAGTAATACCTAATTCATAGGATCTCAACTATGAATTAGGTATTCATAGTTGAGATCAAAATAAATTTCGACTATTTAATTGTTAAAGAAGTATTGTTGATATGACGTACCGATTAACGCTTCCGTTTACGGAAGAATGAGTAATGTAAATATTACTCATTCTTTTGAAAATAACAATAAACAAATGGGAAAAGATAAGTCTTCATTGATTATATAAATACTTAGTGATTAATACCTAATCCTTATTGTAGGTCGTCGGTGTTATCACGGAAAGTAACCAAAAAATAAAAGATTTTTTCAAATTCGAAGCCTATTCAATTCAAGCAAACAAACAAACAATCAAATTTTTCCTCTTTATAATATTAGTATACTTAGATACAGACCAGCAAACGGCATTGAAGACAAAACTGCCATTTCCTGTAGGGACATGGCGAGGTCGCATGTAGCTGCTGTAACGATGATTCCCAGCCCAAAGATATCAATACCCATAGCTGTTATTACCATGAAGCAGGCTATCAGCAACCAGATGTTGTATTTGCCGTTACCTTTAGAAAATAATAATATAGAATAAACATTTTTTTTTCTGTTTACAATAAATGGTGGCAGGCAAGCTTGATGGTAAGTGGTTACGTGCTGCAAGAAAGCATCGCTCGTTTTGTAGTTTATTCATTACAAACATACAAAAATGCAAATCTTTTCTCTTTATAATATTAAGTATGTATAGGTAGATATTAATATATGTGAAGGTATTGTATTTTTGCTTAATTGTATTTTTGCTTAATTTTTTTATTGCCATATATACAAATGTAAAATATGTAATTGCCTGTTAGTAATTGTATTTACCTATATTAAGAGCTGGATTTTGAGTAAATAAACAAATAAATCATAGTAGAGACTCTCGCAAGATAAGAATGTAATGATAAAAACTAACCTGTCAATTCCAAAGCTTCTTCGTATGCGTAACATCTGACTTCACGAAATCTTTTTGCAGTTCTATCACTCAATTCTATATCTTCGACATCTTCTGTTTTCTCATAACTTTTATTTATTGAAGCCATTTCAACATAAAATCACCCGAATTCAATTTAATTACTTGAATCACACACACTTGTATGCATTCCAATCAAAATGTTTGCAATAACCGGTCCATCTTACATAAAAACTTTAATACGACTGGCCATTTTTATATTTCGAGATGGAAGGTTATCTAATATACGACACGGATGCTATCTGCTCTAATGTATGTTTTTATCGGTATTAACAGATACTAATACGAGTATTGTTTCTGTAATTCCTAATTTGATTTTCATGTAAGGAAATTCTGTATTTTTTATTTCAGATTTGATTATTTCAGATTGTTAGTTGAATGTAGAAAGGGTTTAAGCATTAGAACAGAAACCCAAAAAAAATTTTTTTTTTGTTCACCTGTGAATTCAAATGTGAATTCACCTTGTGAAATAAATAAAATAAAATAAATTTCCCCCTATGTCCTTATTCCTCATCATCAAAGTCGCACACTCTTGTCAGAGTGGTCGTGGTTGTGTGGATGATGTACACGGAGGATTGTCGTGTTCGCCCTCCTTGGCGCGGATTACCGCCCCTGCGATGCTTCTCCACTTTCTTCTTTGTGGCGTCATGAGCACACTGTACCACAGTAGATTGGGTTGCGCATTTTATTACGTCTGTCCAGCGGGTAGGCGATCTACCTCTTGGGCGCTTGCCCTCCACCCGACCCTGAACCACAAGCCGTTCCATTGAATTTTCCTTCCTGCAGATGTGGCCAAAGAACTTCAGTATTCGTAATAGCACAATCGACGAAAGCCTGTCCTTAATTTTAAGTTCTGCTAGTATTGAATTATTGGTACGAAACGCTGTCCACGGGATATTTAGGAGGCGTCTCCAGCACCACATCTCCACTGCGTCAATCTTTCGACGGTCCTGAAGTCTTAGGGACCAGGTTTCAGCTCCATAAAGAAAGATGGGAAATACAAGGGATCTCATAAGTCGGACCTTGGTCGTTTTCGTAACTCCTTATTCCTACCAAATATAATTATAATATGTGGCCTTTTTATCAGTACCTATCTAGAAAGTTTCTGTTATATTCCAAACAACATAGGCAAATAAAACATTGATATGATAATGCTAACGATATCCATTTTATATAAAGCGATAAGCAAATATCAGGTGTGGAACACATGATATGACAATTTCACTTTAATCTATAAGTATAGCTATCTGTTCACGATTAAGTATATCATCTCGTAAATCTTTGCAGCTGGGCTAAATCAGGCAGAGCTGGTAATCTGAAGGGCTCAGATGTGCTACTCTATTATTATTATATTCAACGTTGTACAGAATTATTTCATTATTATTATTTATAATATACTAGCTATTGCACGCGACTTCGTTCGCGTAACTTTATAAAATAGGTATATCCTATCTCTCAAGTTGGATCAAACTGCACACAGTGTGCAAAATTTTATTAAAATCGGTTCAGTTCAGTTTTGGAACTAATCGCAGACAAACAACGTGACACGAAATTTATATAATATATAGGTATATATAGAGATTTCAAAATCTACCAATAAAAAACTTAAAGCAGTGCCTTACATTACTTAAAGTTAAACTCTGCTGAGTGTCTATGGTATTCTATTAGTAAAACAATCGTCGATGCTTTGTTTCGACAAGAGTCAATTTTTTTATTGCCGAAGAACACGTTCAGGAAAAAATCTCAAGCCATCAACTTTGCTAATGATGTGAGCAGTGGAGGCATCCATTTTATTTTCCTCATTTTAGCAATTTCATGTATTTTAAGAAATAAAGGATGGATCGTTGAATGAGTGGTTACTGTGCTTGCCTTAGCGCTCTGTCTCACGGCCCCCGGGATCAATTCTTGCCGATTTTCAAGGCACACTGCGTTTCGCAGTCATTCGCATAAATGACGATCGTTAAATGATCGTTAAATGATCGTTAAATGACAGCATGTTTTACTCATTCCAGAAGTCCCATCAAGGTTTCCTATATTGGTGTTCCAGACAACGTGTATGCAAAATTTCATGCAGTAGTTTTGCGTGAAAGAGTTACAAACATTCATACATCCATACAAACTTTCGCATTTATAATATTTGTACCTAATTAGTACAGACTAGCTGGCGTCCGCAATGAAAAAGAAAATATATGAGTAATTGTTAGGTTTCATTAATTTAAAAGTCATTTAAATATGTTCCAAGCCTAAAATAGATTTCTTCACTCTATGGCTTACGCGAGCAACATGGGTTTTTTTAAAAAAAGGGAGCAACCCGGTGGCCAGGGTGCGGGGTCTTGATCGGAAACGCGTGTGGATGGCGGATGGTTCTTGAAATAAATTAAATGCTTGGAACTAATACAAGAAGCCGCTCACTTGTGAATTTGGTGTGTGTTGTGGTCATGACAGGGGTAGCAAAAAAAAATTGCCGCAGCAATATTCCGCAGTTCTTACTGCAGTTTGCTATTTTTTTATCTCAAATCTTGAATAAAAAAGACTAGTTTTCCACAAAAACTGTAGCGTTATTATTTTATTATTAAAAAATTATTTAAAAAAATACTTACATGATTTTTTTCTTAATAATTCGAAGAAAAAAAAATTCTAGTTTCTACAAAAACAAAGTTTGATCAAAAAAAATATTATTTCCCCTTATTTTTAAAGTAGGAGAAAACAAAATTTTATATTATGCAGAAGCCAGACATAAAAATCGTGTTGACTGATGTTATGTACAGTGAATGTCTTTTGAATAATTATTAATTTTACGTTCTTATAGTTACGTTAGTTCTTAAGTTTACGTATTTATAGACCAACCTCGTTTTTAGACATGCAAGGAAAGCACATACAAACATATATATTCAACTAACAAACTATAATCCAATATTTAAACAAATGGAGAATTTTCTTACATGAAAATCAAATTAGAAATTACAGAAACAATACTCATAGTATCTGTGAATACCGATAAAGAGATACATTAGAGCAGATAGCATCCGTATCGTATATTAGATAACCTTCCATCTCGAAATATAAAAATGGCCAGTCGTATTAAAGTTTTTATGTAAGATGTAACTGTTATTGCAAACATTTTGATTGGAACGCATACAAGTGTGTGTAATTCAAGTAATTAAATTGAATTCGGGTGATTTTATGCTGAAATGACTTCAATAAATAAAAGTTATGAGAAAACAGAAGATGTCGAAGATATAGAATTGAGTGATAGAACTGCAAAAAGATATGGTGGAGTCAGATGTTACGCATACGAAGAAGCTTTGGAGTTGACAGGTTAGTTATTATCATAACATTCTTATGTTAAAAAGTACATATACTGTGTACACTCCCATTGTCTGTTATCTCCACCAATCACAGCCGAACGTATAAGCTCAGGAGTTGCATGAGCTCATACCGCCTTCCCCTTTCTTCCATCGGACATACAGACGTACGGCTGGCTACCATCCTCATCTTGTCGAAATCCCTCCTTTTCGGACCAAGCGCTTTGAAACATCCTTTATAATGCGCACTACAAGGGTTTGGAACTCCCTACCGACGTCTGTATTTCCGAGCACATATAACCCTAATCTTTTCAAGGTTCGAGTGAATAGGCATCTTCTGGGTGAGCTCGCTCCATCTTAAGCCTCATCCTTACCACATGGTTGGTTGTTGGTCAAGAGCAAACCCATCTCTTATAAAAAAAAGCTCGTTTCCGTGAATAGAGTATAGTAAGTATTAAGCTATAAAAGAAAGACTACTTAACTAACTAACATACTATCTCATGTTTGGATCAAATTTATATTGATATTTTTATGTTATCTCAAATATCCCATAAATAATTACAGGTTGTGAATTGATATTAATTATCACTTTTTTTTTCTATTTCAATCACTTTGTTTATAACGGTATAGGTTGTACAATTATTACTACAATTTAAATTTTACTAATCGGTACCTATTTGTTAATAGTATAGACATTTTTAACTCAGTTGTCTTTGTACAAATGTTCGCTACCCTGATTAAAATAGAACAAAATAAAAACATCTTGTTTAACAGATAACAAAACTTAATTAGCAGTTGCGCTCACTTGGGAATTTACTGTGTACTTTTTGATTCTTAGAAAATTCTATTAATGGTCAGAACTTTGGTTTAGGTGCTATCTTTAAACTAGCAATACTAACACTGATTAAGGATATGTAAATTAAGTTAATGTTAGGACATATAAATAGTGACTTCCACAATCTAATCTAAGAAATGAAGTAGTTTGAATAGAGCAACTAAAGAAATGTCTTCCTAATATAAACCTTAGAGATAAATATATGAATGTTTGTAAATTTAATAAAAGTTAATATAGATAAATATCAAAAAGACAAAAGATTTAATCCTTGTTAAAATAAAACATTTTTATTTTTCTACAATATTTTTTTATTTCATTGTAGGTAATTTCGAATTCTCGTTAAGTAAATTGGAGGTAAATTAGATATTTCAATTGTATTCATGTGACAAATATGAAAATTATGGCATTTTACCGCATTTTACAAAAGAATTTTCCACATTTAGGAAATTTTTGTAACAGAAAAATATTTTGTTTCGCTTTGTATGTAGATTATTTCTCAGACGATTATTTATCAAGGGTTTAAAAAACCATTAAATTAATTCCGTTAATCTATACTCACAAAACAGATTTCCCTGATTGACTTAAATGCACAGCCTAAACTAGAACTAGAAGTCTAGAAACTAAATTGACTAAATATCACTTCTTTTTTGGTCTATCTGCTGGAAGAAGACATGATAACACCAGCCCACCTGAAACAAAATTAACACCGTTTTCAAAATATATTTGCTATTCACATGAGACTATTAATTTAACTAAGTAATAAATTACATTTTTACGAATAGCTAATCTTTGACACGTTAAAAGTACCGCCCCAAAAAAAACATCTTGCAATATGTTAGTACTTCTTTATTGCTTACGCAATACTTTTTATGCAAAGAATGCTGTTGCCAAGCGATGCCAAATTGCCAAATTGTAAGATACTAGTTGTACAGTGCGGTTTCACACGCCATTTAATAATAAACGGCTTCTCGAACGGTTTTCGCAGCGCACGCAACGGAAGCCCTCAAAGATGAATAATTTTCCTCGTTTTTTCCACATTTTCGACTGTTTCTTCGCTCCTATTAGTCGCAACGTGATGTTATATAGCCTAAAGCCTTCCTCGATAAATGATCTATCCAACACAAAACGAATTTTTCAATTCGAACCAGTAGTTCCTGAGATTAGCGCGTTCAAACAAACAAACAAACAAACAAACAAATAAACAAACAAACTCTTCAGCTTTATAATATTAGTATAGATAATAATGATAATAATCCCTCTCCGAAGTTGAAACATACAAATTGCCAAGTTGTAAGATGTCACAGTCGTTGGGTATTAGTGATAAGGATATAAAACAGATAGCGAGGACGCGTTTCTTTGTACGCCTGATAAAAGTTCTTAAGAGTCTTGCGCGCATCTTAAGTCTTAAGAGTCCTGATAACCTTGTTATCAAGAGGTAACAAGGTGCCCGCTTTCAATGGCTGGGTGATACCTTTACTCACATACTCCATTGGCATACAAAGGTGGACTCAAACTGAGCTCGATGCTTTAGACAGGAGGGTGCGTCGATTGCTTACGGCGCATCGCATGCTACACCCACGCTCATCAGTTATGAAACTCTACATACCATGGAAATTGGAGGGGGCAATCGTCAAAAACCTCACGCCTCTATCTCTGGCTAACGAGAACTAGCGTAAGCCTGTGGTGTCAAGTGTCAAAGTGTTAATTACTCTTTACTTACTTTACTTAAGAACTTTACTTACTTGCGACGTAAATACAGGAAACGTAAATAGTAGTGCTGCAATAGTCCATGAAGTAGGCTCCGACCAAATTGGTGCCCCATAAGGCACTCGCTCGAGCCACCATCGACCCAAGACACGCAACCATGCCACTGAATATAGAAATTAATAGAAATTAATAAAAATTACTAAAAATTAGCAGCACTCGTTACGACTAGACAAAATAAAATCCTTTGGTCTTTTATTGAAGCTATTCTTATCCAAACAATATAAGTAAGTATTTAAATATTTTTAAGAATAATAAATAATAATGAAAAATTAAAGTTACCGGTATGAAGTTGGATATAAATCGATGAAATAGCTGAATGTTGGTCCAATACTCAATACTACCAGCAAGAAGGCTATGAACATAGCGAAGCTAGCTATGTTGTTCGGAACTAAATTCGCCCCAATCCCAGCGACTGCTGACAATACCATCAATCCCATAATAATTGTCTTCCTCCTTGAAGCGAATTTGGATAAGCACAGATTTGTACATAAAAAAACCAGAGAATGTGCCATACTGGACAACGCAGTTCTGATTTCAACCTTTGATGAACATGTCTGGAAAAAACAAGATTATAACGAATTCAGTGATAATTTTAATAAATTAGACAGTATAGAAAAAATATTTATAACCAAAAACATAGTAAAGTTAAATTAAGCCGAATATGGGCAGTCAGGAGAAATAATTCGTGTAGTTTTGAAAATTGGTACAATTATATTTTTTTAATATATAATAATATACGATTTTCAGTATGTTCATCTGGATACCGTAAGGCATAATTGTACCAATTTGACTGGGCTCTATATAAATTTCTGTACATGGTAATATAGTAAATTTCACAATTACAAACTGAGCCCTTTATGTAAGATTAAAAAATCGTACCAAGTCCGTTTCAAGAATACTACTGTCCTGAGCATTCGCAATCATGTTGCACAACCCTTGTGACTGCGTACTGTCCGAAGAGCTGACGCTGGAGAAGAATGTGTCGGCTATAAACGGGTACCACATCAAGTAACCATTATTTCTGAAAACAAAAGGGTATATTGATAAACGTAACTGTAACTGTTTTGGTTTAAAAAAAATAACCAGGAATGTTCTTAAACCAGACTCTGTTAAAACCTAAATTTATAACTAAACTATCTGACCGCGACTTCGTATGTGCTGTAGTTCGTTTTTATAAAGTCCCACAGAAACCTTCAGAAAAAATTCATCCATGCGAAGCCAAAAGCAGCTCGATAGTATAAATATATAATAAATGTATGATACTTACATGCTATACATGATAGCAATTATGTAATAGAGCTGAAGAGTTCTCCAAAGCAGCGGCGGTTTAAACAGCGGAGCGGTCTGTTGCCACAGCGACTTCAAGAGGGGAACATCTTTCACTTGAGTGTTGCCAACCTCATTGAGAACTACTTTCTTCACCTACAACAGAAACATCATCTTGTTACTATGTCAATATAAAAAATATATGGCCTGCTATATCTTGGTAAAGATTTGTGATATACGAATAATGACTTGTATTATGATCTATGAATTTCTTCTGTGTTAAGGTCGACAGACAGGCTGTCGGTCCAAGTCGCCAGGTGATGATTTGATGGAACTTTTCAAAGTTGGCTCTGGTCTGGAAAGTATTGGAGAGGCACACTGTTTTTCGTAGTTATTTGGGCAGCCGTCTGGCGGCAGTAACCATCCCCTTTGATGTTGTCTTTCGGTGAGTGAGTAAGGAATGCCAGCTTCTATTTCCTACTGTAACTAGGCTTAATCCTACTGTAGTCGGCAACGTACTTGTAGCACCTGTGGAGTTGCTTTGCTTGTGTTAAGTTGACCGTCAGCCTGTCTGCCAACCTTGAGATAAAAAAATAAAAACCAACGTAAAAAGCTAGATTTTACACCGTCTGGTTTTTAACGAGACGTCAGCATTATTTCACAATCAGATTTGTCAAGTGACGCAACTCCTGATTCTATACACATAATTTTTTCACGACACACTATTTGCTATGCTCTCTCTGTACATATTTGTTTTATCAGTTCAATTCAAATATTTGAAACATCTTTCTTATTGTTAGCGCAAATACCACCCGGTGCGGATGGACCGGATAGATGGGGGGTAAATGAAGGGAATCAAAAGGGGTACTTACTGCGGAACTGCTATACTTTGACCTTCCAGTCCTTGGCTGGTGCCTACACTGTTGTTCACCTCACTCGCGACATTAAAACTGCGATTATGTCCTTCGAAGCGGATTAAAGTGAGACGTCTCAAAAAGCGTGTTGCGTGCACTTGTGCGATTTATAGTGGACTGTGGTCGTGTGTAGGTAAATGCCTTTCTCCGCGAGTGCCGAGGGGGTAGGAAAGGGAGAGGGGCGAGGGATACAAAACGCGCGTAACCACTTATCTTGTCCCTATTAATGTTATCTAAATAAACTTTTATGTATGAATTTCTTAAACTAAAAGAAATTGAATAATCTTTAAATAAATAATTGGAAACAGAGGAAGTGATGACAGCAGAATAAATATTTCATCACATTTTTTATAATAATTGTTGATTCAACAGTTATTATGAAAAATGTCAGAGGGCTGCTGAGCTTATATTTCTAGCCCTTCGTGATCTCTTATCTTTAATTTTACTAAGATCTGCAACACACTTATTGTAGCACTTGTGCTTGTGTGCTTGTGTTGCTTGTGTGGATAGGCGACGGTATCAACCCACCATCAAGTGGACTGTCAGCCCGTCTGCCGACTTTTACGTAGAAAATATTTGTGTACGTGGCATTCCCAGTAGTTCGGTTGACAGTTCGGTTGACCGAACTAGTGAGACTTTTTTTTCCCAGTACTTCGCTCGAAAAAATCAACCGAAGTAGTGAGACTATTTTTTCTCTGGTCCATTCCCACTACTTCGGTTGACTGAACTAGTGAGACTTTTTTTTTCCCAGTACTTCGGTCGAACAAATCAACCGAAGTAGTCAGACTATTTTCTTTTATTCCGGTTGTAAATTCAATTATGCAACCAGCATACTTGGGACTCCGAAGCTTAATATTATATACAATTATATAACTTAGTTTTAGATATAGATTTTCGAAATTTACGCTTGCAAATCTAGGCTGTTGTGTCTAGATTTAGGTCAAATAAAAAAAGGTAAACGTCAATACTTACAGGGTAGTCACCTTTTCCTCCGTTTCTTTTATAAATTTTGTTTAAACTTTCTAGTGCTTTCTTTTCTCTGCCAGCATTGAGGAGAAACTTAGGGCTCTCACAGTAGTGGGTTAGAAGGATAGCGCTGATGCCTAATGGCAACGCCAAAATCAGCACATACAGTCGCCACGGCAGAAACACCAGGAGACCCAAGTCGTAAGAAAACTCAAGATTTAAAATTAAATAACCAGATACTGAAATAATTATATCGAAGATTAAACATTTTTTTAATGTGAAAAACAATCCCATTATTAAGATACCAACCAAAGTACGCGGTAGGAGATAGCATGAGGATACTAGTCATTATAATCATGTATTTACTTCTTTTCTCCAGTTTGCAGGATTCGCCAAGAAGAGCATACGTAGCTGACTGAGAGCACGTGCAACTGTGAATACACAGAGTGTTTGTAATACAGATCAAAATAATATTAGATTTCAATAAGAAATAGATTTTAACTTACAAACTTGTGCTGATAAACTTAAAGACAGCTAAAGAGATCCAGTTTGGAGAAAAGGCGCTGACTGTTGATGTTATATAGGCGCCCAACATTGCGATGAAAAGAGACTTCTGTCTACCTTTGGTGTCCGACATGTAGCCCCAGAAATAGGACATGACAATTGCACCTAAAAATTTAAAATGTTAGAAGTATGTAAGTTTAAAATAAGTATTCAACAAGATTGCAGAATCTAATAGTTAAATATTTTAAAAATATACTAACCCAAAAAAGGCATGGAGACAAGAATACTTTTCTGTTTCTGGTCCAGCTGAAAGTCACAATGGCATCCGGCAACGACCACCGAGAATCCAAACATATCTATGCCCATCGATAAAAGCGACAAACCCAGTGTTAATAACAAACCAAAGTTATACGATCCATGTCCTAAAAAAGTCCCAATTACAATAAATAAATAAATTAAGTGACCATAAAATATTTATAAATGTGGATAAGTAGTGTCTAGCTTGTTGCTTTGCTTTAATTGTTAATGAACGAGCAATATAAGTTTCCTTCTCAAAGAAATTATTACCAGGACCATATCAAAGGATCTCTTTACCGGAAAATAGATACCAAATTATTTACTTAATCTTATTTTCCTTAAATTCCTAAAAAAAAAAAACATTACATTTTCGAATTCATTTTATTATGCTACGAAGCATTTAAGTTTTATGTGTTGTGCAACCATTCAGGCACTACGAGTATGGGTGTTACACACTGCTGTCTTTCGTGTAACACAGCTCAATGATAATTTTTTTAGCATATTATGGTGACCTATTGAATCAGGATTCATTCAATTCGTTAAGTAAAGATGTTTCTTTCTTTCTTTTTTTACAATCGTTCCACTTTTTCTTTTTTTACAATCGAGTTCATTGCCAAAACGGCTGCCCGAAAATTGGGCATCCTTTCCAAGGTTAGGCGGTACTTCACTGCGAGACAGCTCCTTAACTTATATAGAGCACAAGTCCGATCCTGCATGGAGTACTGCTGCCACCTCTGGGATGGGTCTGCCCGATATCAGTTGGCTGCACTGGACTCGATTGAAAGTGTAACGTAGTATTATTTATTTATTTTATTATATTATATTATATTTAGTTATATTACCTTATTTGTTTATTTATCTAAGTATGTATTTAAACCTTATTATTTTTAAAATAAATAGAATGTACGTATTCCATCATTTGACTTTTCAATATTCAAAATTTTCAGTATAACAGAGGTCTTTGGTTGCCCGTCTTCACACAGAGAGGTTCAGCTTTTTGCTGGCCTCAATTTTTACCAGTTTATTTTCTTTTAAAATTTTAATTATTCAGTTTAAAATATTTATGTAAAAAACCCCGGTTATAATATGGGGTTTTTTTGTTTTTGGTTTTTGTCATTCATGATTTAATTATATATATATATATATATATATATATAAATAAATATATACTGAATCCTGGGTTTTATCCGCATTTTTACATTTTGATGAGCCTTCTTCACTTTTCTTTGTTGACACTGATGAGCAGCGTGTTTTATTTTGCCGAGAAGGAAAACATTCTTATTACTACATCCAGCCATTATTCACATCCAGCTAAGTTTTTAAATTTTATTAGCCGGATTTATTGAATCAAATTTTAAATTTAATATATATTTATAATAACGTACGGGCTTAAGGACCACCCCCTGTTTTTTTATTTTTTTTTGTTTAAATATATTTTAAGTGCTAACATATGATTTTTTTCATTTTTTAGTTAGCTGGCGCCCAATTTTTTAGTTTTTTTATTTTATTTTCATAGCCGATAACGTTGTTATCTTAATTCAATTATTTTCAACGTTTCAAAAGGCGAGCTAAGAAACTCATTGGCAACGACTTCCTTGTGGAGTCTCAACTTCAAAGCCTGCAGTATCGCCGAAAAGTAGCATGCCTATCAATTTTCTATCGTCTGCACCATGGAGAGTGTGCGTCCATTCTCTTCGATTTGATGCAACCGGAACCGTTCCACTTGCGAAACACGACGCGCGGGCGGGGGTTTCATCCCTTCGTGGTTGAAGTTCCTCGGTCACGCACGAAGCGTTACAGTTCCACCTTCCTTGTCCGAACTGCTAAGGAGTGGAACTCATTGCCTGCGTCTGTGTTTCCCCAAAATTACAACCTCGGGGTCTTCAAACGTAGGGTGAATGGGCATCTACTAGGTAAGCGTGGTCCACCTTCGGCCGCATCTGCACCTAACATCAAGTGAGATCGCGGCCAAGCGCTGCCTTGACTTACCTATATAAAAAAAAAACTTTTCTTTTTCTTAGCTCTTGCACTAACTCAAAATTTGTCCAGTCTAATACCTCACCTGTTACTTCAATAGCCTCATCTAGATCATAGGTTTTATGGGGATCCAGTTTGTCTTGTATGTTGCCTTGTTTTTCTTCGTCAATGTCTTTATTATGAAAGATTTCCTTGAAACTCATTATGTCTTGTTGAGTTTATATTCGTCGTTTTGTGTTACCTGAAATATTTTCAAAATATTTTTTACGATAGAGTAAACTGGGAGCAGATGTGCATATCTATAGAACACCATGAATCCGATGGCTTCAGTGAAAACAATTCTATAACTATGAAAACAGTAATTCTATATTTTAGTTAACACTACATAACAATCAACTCAAGTTATTTAAAAAAATGTTTTGCGTTTGGCAATTTCATTTCATATAATTTGTTATGGTACAAATACAGATTGTTCAAATAATTTGTCATGGTGTCTTATCATCTTATATATAACTTCGCACTAGCTAATTTATGTTTTTTTATTATTTTTAAACTTTGACTTTATCAATGTCTATGGTTTTAATAGCGATATGTTGATGATATAATTAATACAACATGACAAAATTACTAGTTTCTTTTATGTAATAAAGGACGACCAGCAAGTCTAATTGTTGGTAAGTAAGTAGTTCGTGTTATCTAAGAACGCTATTTAATAATTTTGATTTGTTTACCGTTAAAGAATTAAGTTAAGTTAAAGAACTTACCGTTTTTTTTCTTGTTTATTAAACGTTTAATATACTAATAATATAAAAGTTACACAATACACAAACACAATAATTTACACATACCTTTTTTTGTAAACTTTAAACAAATCGTCTATTTTAATTTAATACCTTATATAGATAATAGACTTCGTGAAAGTAGTTAAATCTATAAAAAAATACACTGCAGAATTAGAGGAACGGTTTACACTGTTTAACGGTACAATACCTAATGAATAAGAGTTCATGCGATGGTATTAAAATTTAAATCAACAAAAACTGAATCAGAAATAAACAGTGAGAGATAAAAGCATATCATCGAAGATTACGTAAAGATGTGAAGACGCCAAAATGTAGCGAAGTGCCTGTCAGAAAGATCTAAGCAATTTTATTTACAAATTCAAATAATTAAAATTAGTAGAAATTTGGTATATATACATATTTTGTATATATATTTTACTTAAAATCCTATACTGACATACTTTAACTCGCCTACTTTAATGGCATAATAAAATGAAATACATGCTTATGCTAAGCACACGTAAGTAACCATCACGTAACATCTGCTGTAAAATTTGATAGGCGCTAAGTTTCACGAAAATACGTATGGGAAAATCGTTTCATAAAGAAACAAGGCCGATATTTAAACAAATTAATTTCTACGCAATCTTTTTGGGAATAAAACCACATACCTACTTTAAATTATTTGAAAGTTTGATTATAGAGGGTGTGGCCTGTAATAAGAGCAATAAATTTAAACGATGATTCTGTAAGAGTATACGCAGTTAACCTGAGCCTAATAATAAATAATGCTCCAAAGTGCTTATACTCAGAGATATAACAATCCAAAGTTACATACATAATCAATGAATTTCATGATCGGCTAAATTGTCGTTATCAGTCTTTAGATGTCTTGGTACAGAGTACTGGGGCGAGAACGATCGTAAATGTCAATGTCAAGTACTCCGACTGGACAAATGTCTGTAGTAGTACATTGCTGGCTCGATTAATTTTGTTAGAAAATAACAGTAAATTTGTTTTTAATTTCCATTTGGAATTAATTATGTACTGATTCGTTAAAGGGTCTATATTTTAATTTGTTGCTCTTATTACAGGCCACACGCTGTATAAATTTGCAGGCAAACTTCAGATTAGCCCAGTTGCTAGTCAGTTGAATATCAACTATAAAATGTCATCAACTGACGAATAATAAAACCAATTAATTTCATAAAATTATATTTACATTTGTACACAATATGTAACACATTCGATACAGACTTTCGCAATATTTGTATTTGTTTTTGTACAATACAACACCACGCGGAGCTACGCCGATTTTGTCCTATCTGCTGGCAGGAAATACGATAACAGTATTCCAGCTGAAAAAAAGGTGTGTTTATTTGTATTCTTTTTTGAGATTCATAATATAATGAGATACCTACAGCCCCTGGATGGTTGACGTTCATATTTGAACCATTTGAAATATTGTAGGTGGCGCTGCGTACGTTTACTAATATATAAATATTTTAATATAATTTAGTAAATATTAGTTTTTATTCTTTTAGAAATAATAGGTATATGGAGTATGTCTTATTTTTGTTACATTTTACACGTACCTAAGTAACTTTGGACACAAAATCTCAATACAGTAAATGGCTTACGCACACATGTTTATACTGTCAGCAAAATTTTGTCTGTAGTTCTTAAAGGATACTTACTCACGAGGTAGATACAAGATATGAAGATAGTGGCGCTGCAGTAGTCCATGACGAAGGCTCCAACCAAGTTGGTGCCCCATAAGGCACTCACTCGAGCCATCATCGCGCCAAGACACGCAGCCATGCCGCTACACAATAAAATTGTATTAAATATATAACAGGTGTGGTCAAATAGACCTCAAGGAAACGCTTTTAATCGTCATATGAATTAAAATAATATTAATTCATTTTAGTTAAAAAAGTCACACAGCTTCAAATCTGAATGCCAATAACAGACTTCTTTTTTTATGTTAAAAATAAGTAAACATTAAATGAAATATTAAGAAGATACAATACACACATAAATGTATGTATTGTGTATCTTATGGTCGCGTTTTATCATCTTTAAAATATCTAATAATACTTGCTTATCTTGTACAAGAAATGTTAAAGCCTTCCTGTTCAGATATATGAGTTCACACTGACATATTAAACGATTCTCGTCATAGAGGAGATTATGTAATAGTTATCGCCTTAATAGATATGAGATTAAGTACCTCTTTCACCATCTGTCAAGTAGGCTAACCGCCATTTAAAGTCACCGAGAATAATTTAGCTGATATACCTTTATTTTTACGGTAAAAGCCCCAAACATTAAAAGAAAATAATCAAAAAAATCGCCTATCGTCCCTAATTCTCAATATATTTTTTTGTCATATCTGTCAACTTTCTTTTTTTAATATTATACATATAATGTGTGTGTGTGTGTGTCAACTGTTTTTAAAGAATGTTATTAAAAATAATAAAAATAATAATTTACCGGTATGAAGTAGGATATAAATCGATGAAATAGCTGAATATCGGTCCAATACATAATCCCGTCAGTAAGAAGAAGATGAAGAATATGAAACTAGGCAAGTTGTCCTTAATTAGATTTGCTGCAATACCGGATACCAATGTCAGAGTTAATAGTCCGATAATTATTAACTTTCTCCTTGAAGCTAATCTGGATAAGCACAGATTTAGAGACATTGATAGTAACGAGTGTAGTACGCTGGACAAGGCTGTACTAAATTGTATTTTTGATGAACATACCTGCAAAGAAAATTCAAATGTAATGAAAAAAAATCCATAATTATGAAAGGTAACTTAATAGTAACTTAGTAATAACTTACTAGCTGGTACCCGCGACTTCGTCCGCGTTCTGGATGAAAGATACCCTATGTTCTTTCTGGTATCCCAGGCAACATGTATGCAAAATTTCATGGTTAACGGTTCAGTAGTTTTTGCGTGAAAGCGTAACAAGCAACCAAACTCACATTCACATTTATAATATTAGTAGGGATAGCGTTGTATAAATTTTATTTTATTAAATTGCTTTAAGAGCATTTATCCATAAGAATCACGCTGGAGTCAAAATGTATGATTTGCAGTAGTTTCAGATGTTTGTTTTGCAGATAAGATGTTATAATTAGTAGATATGTATGACTGAAAAAAATTTCATTAAAACAGTTTTTAATAAAACTACAAAAATAATATGACGTTAATATCTTAACTACAAACTAAGCACGTCATAAGTTGATTTTCCGCCGGAAATCATAAATTTTGACTCTAGTGTGATTCTGATGGTTTGCTTTGCAAATTTAGATAAAAAAAAATTAAAAAAATATTTTTCTGAAAAATGTGGACAAAGAATAGAGATATTTAGAGTTTTTACAGAACATTTTACCGAATTTGTAATTTAAGAAAAAAATGGGATTTATAAAAGTCCAAATGACTGTACCGAAGCAGTTTCGTTCGTTGTATTGTTTTGTGCACTGGCTATCATATTGCACAATCCCTGTGACTGCGCACTGTGCGAAGAATTGGCGCTCGCAAAAAATGTGTCAGCTATGAACGGATACCACATTATGAAACCGTTGCTTCTGAAAATTCAATAACAAACGAAAGGATTACTTGGTTGAGGTCAAGAACTTTAGGTCTCAAGCAATGATGGGATGATTTTTTTTACTTAATTTAATAATACTTAATTCGCAGTACATAGTATGTGCTTTTATTGTCATAAATGGCATTTATTTCCGTAGTATCTTTCCACTGGTTCCAAATTGTATGGTTAATGATTAATTATGAATACTTACATGCTATATATGACACAAATTATGTAATAGAGCTGAAGAGTTCTCCAAAGCAGCGGCGGCTTAAACAGCGGAGCGGTCTGTTGCCACAGCGACTTCAAGAGTGGAACATCTTTTACTTGAGTGTTGCCCACCTCATTGAGAACTACCTTCTTCACCTACGACAGACATATAACATAATCTGTGATATACTTAAATGTGTTATATTCACTATAACAACAATATAATGAAACAAATTATATTGTGTACAAATATTTTTTCTAACTGCGGCCGGATTTTTTAGCTTTCCGCGCATTTTCAGTCCCCTACTTCATACTTCATTAGTCAAAATTAATTTATACGTGCATTTCAAATTTTACATTCTAATTTTAAACGAGACATGACTGTGACCAATAGTTATGGATTAACAAACACTAATTACATACTACTAAGATTATAACCAATTGAGATAATTTAAAAATAGCATCTAAAATACGTACTGGGTAATCATCCTTTCCTCCGTTTCTTTTATAGATTCTGCTAAGGCTTTCTAGTGCTTCCTGTTCTCTACCTGTATTGAGAAGAAACTTGGGGCTCTCGCAGAAGTAGGTGAGAAGAAAAGCGCTGATGCCGAACGGGATCGACAAGACCAGAACTAATAATCTCCATGGCAAGAAAACAATGAAACCCATGTCATAGGAAAAGTCGAGGCTCGTAATAAAATAACCGAAAACTGAAAAATAATTTAAATAGTAAAATTTCACAACTAGTAATACAAAATATAATTATAAGCAGCTCGCGGAATTGCATTTTTTTTGCAAATTTGTAACACAAATCTTCCTCGTTGATCGCTCTTTCCATTATTAATGAAAACCATATCAAAATTTGTTGTATGGTTTAGTTAGAAGAAGTTAGCGGAGAAACTAGTGGTCAGCTCCCAGCTCAGTCAAAATCGGTTCAGTAGTTTAGGAGATAATATAATTAATTATTATTCTTATTATTATTATGTATTCACTTAATTTAACTCTTCTCCAAAAGCCAAAATGAGGGTGTTACCCCCGACAGAAGCACAGTCGATCGGGGTTCATTATTAGATATAATTATTATTTATATTTTTATTATATGTAGATACTAACTGAAGTATGTCGTAGCGGATAACATAAGAAAACTTGTCATGATAATCGCGTAGGTATTTCTTTTCTCAAGTTTGCAGGATTCACCAAGAAGAGCATATGCAGCTGACTGGGCGCATGTGCAACTGAAAATGTAAACGGTTTGGTAATATGGCAAAAAAGACAAATATTTAGTCTAATATTCGATAATTAGTTAATTGTGTCTCACAAGCTTGTGCTAATAAATCTAAAGGCAGCTAGAAATATCCAATTTGGGGAAAAAACGCTGAGTAGTGAAGTAATGAAGGCGCCCAACATGGCGATGACGAGAGACTTCTGTCTCCCTTTGGTATCCGACATGTAACCCCAGAAATAGGACATCAAAATTGCACCTGTAAATCCAAAATATTATTTA
Source organism: Synanthedon tipuliformis (assembly GCA_947623395.1). Lineage (NCBI taxonomy): Eukaryota > Metazoa > Arthropoda > Insecta > Lepidoptera > Sesiidae > Synanthedon > Synanthedon tipuliformis. The sequence continues at coordinate 10,999,220 of OX392417.1, read as the reverse complement.
TATATTAAACGTTGTTCTTTAGCCTACTTATGACAATGGCATTTAGTTGTGTATCACAATGGCAAATATTTTTTTACTAAGTTACTAAGTTCTACTAAGTTCGTGTCTAGTTATTAGCTTAATAAATCTCATAATGTAATTATTATATTTTATGCTCACCCATAACAAACTATTGATATTAAGTAAATTATTTAATTAATTAAATTTAATGCCAAATGAAATTAAAGAAACAGCATACAATTATGTATTAAATTCAATTAGTAAATTACTAACCAGAAAAAGGCATCGACACAAGAATGCTCTTCTGTTTCTGGTCAAGTTGAAAGTCACAGCTACATGCTGCTACGACAACTGAGAAGCCAAATATGTCAATACCCAACGACAGCAGAGACACACTCAGTGTCGTTAATAAACCATAGTTATAGCAGCCATTTCCTATAACAATAAACAAAAACCAATCATTGGATCCTCATTGGAAGTCCGTCTGGTGACAGTGAGCATCCTTTTACGAAAGACCACTGTGAAATGACAGCAGTTCGGTGAATCAAACTAATGAATGATTAAGACCATTTCCGTAACCTACTAAACCTACTTAGGCACAGATTAGATAATAGTTCCTAAGTAACAGATACATCACTCCTATACAAAAGACAAAATACCTACGTTACATCAACCTACAAAAGACGCTGCAAGAAAAAACGTACTCTAAGGTAAGTGGTTAAGGTCTGTAGCGGTCTTGCATTATTTTGCACGTTGCTTGTGTTAACAGGCAACGGTAGCCACCTGCTGTCAAGTGAAGCTGATAGCAGGTCAGCTGGACTTCTAAATATTGATATTTTTAAAAATATATGTAAATTATCATACCTGTTATTTCTATCGCCTCATCATAATCGTAAGCTTTGTATTGATTTACATTGTCTGTATTTGTGATTTGTTTTTCTTCTTCAATAACTTTTTCATTCTGACAACTTTCCTTAACACTCATTTTTTTTTCTCTTTCCTTGCTTTGTGATTATATATTTTATTCTTGCAATAATTTACTTAAAAAGCTTTTATATATGCTTAACTTATTTAATTCTTGTTGGTACTCGTACTTCTATTAATTTGTTCTCACATTAAAAATTTAAATTTCTGTTCTTACACTAAAAAAACCACTTTTTTTTAATATACAAAAAGTATCACTTTTTATTGATAAAATAAGTTCATTGATTAATAAAGACGATTTTACTTAATTATACAACTTTTTATGACGGAAAACTATAAAAAGAGACGGTCTCTTTCTTGTGCCTCACCTTACCTAATGAATAAAACTTAATTACGGTAGTATTACAAACTAAGTCAACATTGAATAAACCAGAGTTAAACATGTCAGATAAAGACAAAACAAATAATGTTGAAAAATATTTTCTTATAAAAATATGTAATATTACAGATCATTTGTAATGTATCTAGCTAATAGGACGCATACCGTATGCGTCGTATTAGCTGGAGCATCACATTTCAAATGCCCGTAGGCATGTTCTCCATGTTGAGAGTCCATGTTTCACAGCCGTACATTATTATAGGCCAGATGTAACATAGCTTACTCAAATTATTATGTTTCATTGGCGACAACACAATTGTTTTCTCATTTTATTGAAAAAGGCTAAACTCAAAATTAGTTATGATGAGTACGGTGTAAGGGAAGCGAAGGAGAAAGTCGTGGCTCAGAAATATTTGAGAGTGGAGTAGACTAGGATTGCCTCGGTCGAGCAGCTGTTCTATTTGGCTCTTTACAGGGACCGGTTCAGGAACTGTATAAGTGTATATAAAAGTTTAAGTATATATTATATACTCGAACTTTTAGAGAATACAGACCAGCATTAGGTAGGCACTGAAAAATATATTCTTCGAGAGTGAAATTAGACTGAAAGTAATCTGAACTGAGAAGTCCCACAAAATATTAATCAAATGTTATTGAATTTTATAAATTACTAGCTGATCCGGGAAACGTTGTTTTGCCAAAAAAAAATGGAGTATAAAAAATAGTTTGCGACCAACTCTCAAACCTACCGAATATACACAAAAAAATTAATAAAAATCCGTCAATCCGTTTCGGAGGATTTATAAAATCTTGTGGCGTTCGCTATACACGTACAACTCAACACACGAATCAATTCACAGACACACATTACAACTCGGCGGTCAAATAGAGAATGCCCCTTCTGTACGCGCGCGCCATCTAGTGTGTGCATCTATATTATAACAATAACAAATCTTATTGTTATAATTTAAAACGTCATTAATTCCTAATTAAATAATGTTCAGATTCCGAGAGTAAATATTTACCTAACCGCTGTAAGTATAAATTACATTTTCCTAACAAACCCATTTGGTTCGAATCCCTTGTTACAGCGTGAATTTTGAATAAATTTTATTTTAAATCTATAAAATTCTTAAGGTTTTTAAATAAACGCAATATTATTTCACGGATTACTGAAATTATTATTATTAATTCGTTATTAAAATGGAAATAATAGAAATTCAAAATAAAGACGAAGGGGAAAAAAGACGACATGCTACAAAAACTGAAAATAAGGCTTACAGTTACGAAGAAGCTATTGAGGTGGCAGGTAAATTGTGAAGTTGATAGTTTAATACCCTTAATATTAAATAAGTAACATTTTGATTACATTATATATATTTTACTTAGAAGTGATCATCTACGTCATCTCTTCTAGTCACCACTGCCACAATGTCTGAAGACCAAGGTCTACAATCAGTGCGTTCTTCCAGTAATGGCTGGTCCACAAGTTCAAAGTCGCTCAGCGTGCTATGGAGCATGCTATGCTCAGAGTTTCTTTGGTGGATATAATCAAAAGTTCTGAAATTCTCCGAAGAACCAAAGTTGTCGACATAACCGAAAGAACTAGCAAGCTGAAGTGGCATGGGGCTGGTCACATATCAGTCACAGGGCGGATAACCAAGACATGGTTGCTTCGGTCGTTATCTTCACCGGGTGGCCGTGAGAGAGCCGACGGAGGAATGCCACCATTGTGGCTGCGCGGTTGACACTGCGCTTTGGCTGAATGCCCCGAATGGGCAGAGCAGCGCGCCGCTCTGTCTCTCGTCGTGGGCGCTGATCTCTCGCTACCGACCGTCGTAAAATCGATGGTTGGCAGTGACCTTGCATGGCAGGCGATGCTCACGTTCTGAGAGCACGTTATGTCACGCAAGGAAGCGGCGGAAAGGCAGCGGGAAGAGGATCCCCTCTCCCAGCCAATCTGCCGGAGAAGGCTCGGGCGCAGGCAGGTAGGTGGCCTATATCCGCCGCCTTTAACGCTGACCGGGACCCGGACGGTGGTCTTGGGGGAGACTGCCGCCCGTCGTAAGGTCCCCCGAGTAGGCCGACGTACCTCCACTTTCGGGTACGCCGAGGTTCTGAGCACAGGCCTTCCCGCGTGGCGAGGCACCGAAGTCGTGTAATAACGTCCCCACGACCCCGCCCATCAACGGCCGCGATAGATAGAAAGTCGTTGGGTTTTAGCCGATAGGAATCCGGCATAACCCCGGAGTGTCCCCGTCACTGCCGAGTATCCAAGAGGATTTCCCAACGTTAAAAAAAAGGCGGATAACCAATGGGATAGATGAATTTCCGAATGGAGGCCACGTATTGGAAAACGCAGCCACGTATGGGGCTTCAATCGGCCAGGTGGACAGGACCGTGCTTTGGGAGAGACCTACATCCAGCAGTGGCCTGATGATGCAATAATAAAAGATCTAACGAAATTTTCCATAAAATTAAAACACATATTGCATTTATTGAAGTAAAGGCAAATATTTGTCTTAATATGATAATGAGAATTACATTGTTATCTGAAACGTCTGATTATTTATATCCCGTTATTGAAATACCTGTTCTGCTGCTTACTAAAAAGTTCTTATGATCGGGTAGTGCCCGTGGTCCACCTATCGGTACAATGACCTCATGGGAGTAAAATCAAATGTCACCATGACTACTAAACCGATCGCCTCCCTCCACTTGGCTCCCACGTCTAGAATCCCATGGGATCCTAGGATATTTTTTGCATTTTGGCTCCCATTGTCGCTGTGGCCACGTGGTTCGACTGCGTAGTTCGATCGATCGGACTATCATTCGATAGGATCCATGAAATTTTGCATACATGTTGTCCGGAACACCAGAAATAACATAGGGTACTTTTCATCCAGAACGCGGACGAAGTAGCGGGCGCCAGCTAGGAAAAATTATAAACGGTTGCGGCATTTGTACTACCAGTAGTACTTCTTGGTAGTACTACTGTAACAGAGCGCGGGCACTACCCGCTTTAAAATGTGATGAAAGAAAATACAAAATATCTTATGATCTACCTAATACTGTATTAATCCGTAGTCAAATGCAAATTACCTACTTTTTTTTAATTTTTTTATAAGTAAAATAATTCAATAAAAAAATTATAGTATTTTGTTTTAATACAAAAACCTTCCTCGTATACTTTCGTAATACTCTTCCCATTTAGTGAAAACACTATCAAAATCCGTTAGCAGGAAGCAGACCTAGGCGGACAATTTCGGCAAGTTTAAGGATGCATTTAAAAGCGAGCATTCCATTACATGCAGGCTGATAGTGATGATAATCCCTTCAATTATGAGTGTTTTTTATTCGACGCGAAAAAAAAAGTATAGGTGGACCACGGGCACTAATTCTTTTAAATTTTAGTGACATTACTAATGAGGTGGACCACGGGCACTTTTTCGTGCCCGTGGTACACCCAGGTGTACAAAGTAGGTGGACCACGGGTACTACACGCTTATGCGGGATATTATAAAAAAATATAGAAAAATTATAAATATTAGCCAAATATATACTTTGCCACATTGTAATTGTAAATTAGTGGCAGGGTAAAAATTGCGCTTATTCGCTAATCGAAGAGAAACAGGGTCCTTCAGTGAAATAGTAATATGTGTGCTGTTGATTTTCGGTAAGTAAGAAAAGGATACCAAAGGTTGCTGTCCCATTATTACTACGAATCCGAATTTTAATATTTATGAGTATACTTTGAAAGTCGGTATGTAGCGCTCTTGCAGGACTTATGGAGTTGCTTAGGTTGTTAGATAAAGGAAACCATTTGTACTTATGTTGTTTGAAATTGTGGAGAAATATTATACATGCACATACATGCAACACAATGAAAAGATTTTAAAAAATCTTGGTGCACACAATGGGTGCACACTAAAAAACTTCTTACTTCTTAAAGAAACTTGTTCCTAGTAGCTAGATATAATAGTTTAAGATTATTAAAAGTATGTATATATAGCGCCTTAATGTTCATTACAGGTACAGGCAAATATACCGTCGGCCTAATGCTGACGTTAAGTTTGGCGCTACTCTTTATGGTCGTCGATATGTTTTGTGTGTCAGTAGTGATTGTGGGATGTCAGTGCGAATTCAACTTAAATCAGCAACAAAAGAGCATCCTTGTGTCTATGCCATTTCTGGGTAAGTAAAGTGTATCACATATTTTGTATGGATCCTATATATCTTGTGGTAAAATCGCAAGTCTATAATCAACGACTTTTCTGTACACTACCTAAACGTTACGTTTAGGACCAAAAGTTTATTAAGTGATTATTTTTACCAAAGAAAAGGGTTGCCAACTTGGCATAACTAAATAAAAATGACGTACAATACACTGGAGGGATTCCTCTCCCGTAAAAAAACCATCGTAACCCTAGTCGCATTACGTAATACTTGAACGTCCCGTTTATATTAATATTATTTTAAAATCATTAATCTCACTAAATAATAAAATTAAATTGTATGTTTGCAATTTCAAAATTTTAGGTGCAATAATTATGTCATATCCGTGGGGCTACATCTCTGATACTCAAGGTCGGAAGAAGAGCCTCATGATCGCAATGTCCGGAAGCTTCATCGCGTCTACAATTGCCGCATTTTCACCCAACTGGATTTTCTTGGCTGTCTGTAAATTTATTAGCTCCAGTTGCTAAGTTTATGACATAATAATATTGCTTTAAGTATATTTCCGTGTTTAATTACTTATTGTTTCTGTTATCTATGAAAAGATAATAATTTATTAATGTATTATTATTTAAAATAATGATATTATGATATTTTTAATTTTGGTCATTAAAAACAGTAGGGTCAATTGAATTTAATAAGTCTGTTGAATTAGCGGAATTCACTATAAAGTTTCATTAAATAAATATTGCAATTTTTTTTTTTCAAACAGTTGCAGTAACGCTCAATCAGAGTAACGTATGCGCTTCTAGGCGAAACGTGTGGAATGCGACACCGAGGCACCTACATAATGATCATGTCTAGTATTCTCATGATAACCTCTGGAACAATATTAAGTTAGTAGTATTGTAATTTACTTATTCAATTTTTTAAGAGAAGAGCGAAAATAAGGTTGCAGTGCGTTTTGATGCTACTGGCGCCTTTAAACTCAAGTAACGCAAACAAGAACTTCTATCTCTATAAGAGGTTTAATAAAAGCTATACTAAGAGAAATGGGGATCGGTTCTGACATCACTTAATAATGCTCTGAAACACAACAGCAGATGAAGGGACAGATTACGACTGCGGAACAATGTATTCTTTTATACTACTTCGCCAACTTCTTTGGACATAACCACACAATTAACATACTTGGTTTTCAGTCAAAATATAAACATGTAAATAGCAAATGATGTTTTTTATAAAATTTCTTTCGTCATCCTGATACACTTCGCACTCCATCAAGAATTAACGTATATGTATAGACTACTGATATTTATAAATCCTTAATTATGAGTTCAAAATTATTTGTTTCAGCATTGGGATACCCAGTTTTAATGCTTAATTTCAACTATGACCTTGGGTTCATGACGTTTTGCCGTGGAGGCTATTAACACTGATATATGCGCTACCAATGGGATTGAGTGCATTGTTGCTGATGTTATTCTATGAGAGTCCAAAATACCTTCTCAATGCTGGTCTAGAGGAAGAGGCTTTAGTTGTCCTTAGGAAGATTTATAAGAGGAATGGTGGAAAATTAGAAGATTATCCGGTTAGTAGTGAAATATTTGTATTCCATAAGTAGTGGCAGCCCAGTCTTCTGCAGGAGACGTAATCCCAACTTCATTAGAAAACCTATGAAACCTTTAAGTATCCTAGAAGAGTAGGTAGCAATGGCATATCGTGGGTGACTTATACCTCCATCACAACATTTGTTGCAACCTAAAGTTGTCAATGCATATCCTATATTTCTTGTTGCACTAACCTATGTAAATATATGATATTTATTTTCAAGGTAAAAAAAGTTATTCTTAGCGAAGAAGGAAACAAGAAATTAAAAGACGTGCCTCTGTTGAAGTCGCTGTGGGAGCAATTGGTACCGCTGTTCCGACCGCCGCTTCTCTGGAAGAGTCTACAGCTATACTACATTATCGCGATAATTTATAGTTCGTTAGTAACTACTCTTATAAAAGTGATCGTTGGTGAAGGGTTTTCCTTTCTTTTACTCCACAATATTATATCATTGAAACAATAATATGTCACCAATTGATTTATACCTCGACCAGTTTTGGATTCGCTTATTGTGGTACCTATTGTTGTGGCAAACTTTCCCGTTCCGGTGGTCAAAACGATAAGTTGTCAAACACCTGAAGTTATAGTTGTAATATTGATTATAATAGAGCCCTGAGAACTGAAATCCAATAGGTTACCAATGGCAAATACTGTGAATAAAGGTCTATGTATGAATATTCTTTCTACAACTTTGTTTCTCGGTCGCTCCTACTATTTCTTGTATTGTTTGTTGTAGTAACAACGGCTTCGTGGTTTGGTTCCCGCTCATAGTTGACACATTCTTCACTGCCGTCAATTCCGAGGATCCAGATGGCCCACATGGAGTTTGTAACATGGTTGAAAACTTAAGAAACTCTACTATCAATTCCGATGTTGTAAGTGATAATAATGATCAGAATAATTCTGTAGACATGTACGAGTAATATATAAACTTTAAAAATGAACTGATGATACAAGTAAACTTCTAGATGTAGAGATTATTTCATGATATGGACCTTATGATATATAGAATCTATAGGTGGATCTTATCTACAATCAACACACTTGAAATGGACTCTAGAATGTTTTCGCCAATAATCAATTTTTCTTTATTCGTCTGTTAAAAAAGTTTGAATAACTTATTTTAATTTTATCTTTCTAGGTTGAATGCAAATCAATTATACAGTTGCAAACGGCATTAGCGAGCATAGGTTTTTCGGCCACATTCACAATTTTAAATTTATGTTTAACTAAGACAGGCTCCAGGAAGAAACTCATGACTATATTGATAATGCTTGTGTCGATGTCCTCTGGACTCGGATCAACTTTGGTGAAGAACAATATCGTCAGTTTCATTATGTACCTCAGCTATACGGTGACGTCATTATCAGTTGGATTCCTATTTGGATATTTCGTTGATTTGTACCCTACTTCGTACCGGTAAGTTAGATAAATACACCTGGCTGTGTATCACTATTTCTTTATCTGTTTATTTATACTTTAATAATATTAATAAAAAGTTATAATGCATGAATTAAATTTGCATTAATTAAATTTTGGTATATACTTATATCTTTTTAAAATTTTATAGAAATGTTTATACGTTTATATGTTTTTATATCTACATCATCACTATATATTATAAAACAAAGTCGTCCGCCGCGTCTGTCTGTCTGTCCATATGTATGCTTAGATCTTTAAAACTATGCAACGGATTTTATTGCGGTTTACACTAATAAATAGAGTGGTTCTCGAGGAAGGTTTTAGTATATAATTTACAAAGTTACACGGACGAAGTCGTGTTAGATTATTATAGAATATGTATATGTTTACAGTGGAATGGCTGCATGTCTGGGTGCTATGACTGTACGTGGAGCGGCGTTAGTAGGCATTAACTTAACAGGTGCTTTCGTTATGGACCACTGTGCGACGACCATTTACTGCTGGTGTGCTGCCTTAATAAGTAAGTAATGCCAAATCTAGTATTACATATAGAAATAGACGTTTTTCTTGTCTATACTTTTTAGTATATAGTTGATGCTACTAAATATATTATAACATAACCCGGATCATCTTTTGCACCTTATAGGCAGCCACAAAACTCCTTAAAATGTTCCTTAATAATAAGGGAACATTATTAAGGCCGATTATGACTTATGCCAGTACTGTCTTCGTAAATGCTAGCCCCACTCATATTCGACCTCTTCAAGTCATAGGTACAGAACCGCTTCATGTCACGCGGAATGTCGTGAAGTCCCCATTGTATGGGACATTGGAGAATTCACGGCATACCATAATAAAAATATCAGTAGGATTTTATTTCCATGTTCAATTTCATTAATTTACTATTATTTTTCAGGTGCAGTTATAGTAGCATTATTTCTGCCTTCGGATAAACTGAAAGAGAAATAGTGATCCACTTTTTAAGTTAACTACGAGTCGAGTATGCTACGCTGGAGTTACTAGACTACTCGCGATCAATTAACTCATCTGAGTCCGCGAGTCGTCGTGTTTGATGTACCTATTACTTTCTAGACAACTCGCACACAATAGGTGATTGTGTACAGTTGAATATAAAAGCTAAATAAATATTAAAGTGTTATTCTTCTTCGCAAGCAATAAGTCACAGAAATTTGACTTCTTCAATTTTAAGGTTATCAAAAAGAGTTCAATGTGCTTTGTAATTATTATAAATTAATGTTGTTGGGTCTTTTGTAATAAAATATGCGACGTAGACGTAATTAATAATAATTATCTTTATTAATAAAAAATAAAATATAAGATACGAATTTTTACGTGAGCTGCGGCCGCTCAGGTCTTGTGCTCTTGGGCAGTATTATACATAACAACCCGCTCGCTGCAACAAAAATGCACCCATTAGAACACTTGCAGGACATACTGCCTTTTTTATATTGTAAAGAATGGCAGGCAGGCTGACAGCCCACTAGATGGTAGGTGGTTACTGTCGCCTGGACAAATGCACAGGGGTAATGCAAGCGCGCTGCCAAATCGGTAGTATAGTTAACTGTAGGGTCACGTAGGTACAATCAATAACCATCAATTTCCTAAAAAAAAAATACTTTAAGTAGGCAAAGTACACTTACATATGAGTAACGTGCCGAACATATATATGGGCACGACGCAATGTTGGTCGACCAACGCGCCGAACACGACGTTGCCTACTATGGCGCCCACTCGCCCGCACATCACCGTCACCGCCATAGCCGTCGCACTGAAATTTAAACCGTATCTTCATACAACTAAAGTACACTTTGCTGTTTGATATTTCATATTTATTTTTATCTATATATACCTGTATATTAATAAGAGTAAAGTAAATGACTACCGAAAAGCTGTTTCCTCTTGAAGAAACCGGTAAGAACCTCCATAGTGTTTTATGCTAGTTAGTTACTGTACAACGTTTGGTAACTTATTGTAAAATAATGTATACACTGTTGTGATTGTTATAGAATTTAAGGGTAGTCTTATATTTACTTATAGAATAAATATGAAGATCTACCTGATGTACAATTTTGAATAGTTAGTTAATAAATAAATTTTGTCTCAACAACATGTGAATATTATTTGTAATATAATTATCAATTTAAAACTATGACATACACTATTAAATTAATTACGTAAAGTTTAAATTGTGGAAATTTACTCTTTTATAAAATATGTCAGTATTCTTATGAACGTACGTTATATTTGTCACAATGAAAATACAGTTAAGACTGTGGTTAAGACTCGTTAGGATTCATTGTGGAGTACAAAGTAGGCAATATACTAACGCGACTTTAGTGGGGAATATCTCGCATATGACGCAGAAGAGAACTGCCTCCGTGCAGCTAACGATGGCCTCGAACACGCACGACAGGATCAGGTTCTCCAGCGAAGACCGCACCAGGTTCAGCCCGAGTGCAGCCAGGCCGGAACTTATTAACATTATCACTGTAACAAAAAAGATTTAATTATTAATTAATTAATTAATTATATAATTAATTGTAATTCAAGCGCTATATAATATCTTCAGATGTATTATACATATAACATCTTCTTATATATTAGTTTGGCCGAAACCGCTGTGCCACTCCTTAGATATGCGGGATTAAACGGGAGGTAGAAGGAGGCGGGAGGCTCTCGCTGCGCACATAGCTGAGGCAGTGTAACAACGGTCCTTGACAAACTATAACATAATATTATCTTCAAAGGAGATAATTTACTGTGGTCTAAACCCGATCTGTGGAAGCATGTACGTCATTTATTAATCATTATGAGATAATTCATTATCTTCGATAATTTAAGAAGCGTTAAAAAGAATACGTACCCAACATAAGTTTCTTTCCAACAGTATTGATGGTGAGTCCAACCCATAGAGCTGTGGGTACACAACTCAGAGCTACCAGTAATGTGTGGACGTATACTTTATCGTCCAAGTTCTGCGGGCACGCCTCCTCACCCTGAAAACATAATTCAATCATTGTTAATGATAATAAACAACCGTAGTAAAAAATATTATTACATAAAGAAACCGCCTATCACCCCTGTTGAGAGCATCATGCACGCCATGAGAGACTGGACGGGACAGTCCAGTCTCTCTACACCTACCCTAAAAAGCGTATGGGTGCTGCCAAGCACTCTACTCATCAGAGATGTTATGATTAGAATATTATGATATTTTTAGTGGGTGATTTTAAAAAAGGAACTGGCAAGTTCAAAGCTACCAAAACATTCTCAGGTCGACGGACAATGGAGAGACAAAGAATAAGGTCATACATACAATCATTCTGGTGACGTTTGCGGATACTTCGCACACCCCGGCGGACACGCCTTCATACATCGACGAGAACTGACTGAACCTCTCGAACAAGTCCGGAAACCACATCATCAATGTGTAGTAACTGAAATACATATTAATATTTCTATTAGTAGTACATCTCAATTTTAGAACATTGTTTTTAAAAATAACTGTCTGCTTTAGTTTCCTTTAAAATGACAAAATCGTGACAGTTTTTACAAGGCAGTGTAACATCTCACCTAAACATAAGTCCGAAATCAACGAAACAACACAAAACCAGCAGTCCGATGTAAGGCGGCGTCGTGAGCATCTTCTTCCTAACCCAGAAGTTTTCCCATCTCTGTCTCCAAGTCAGAGGCGTTTTGGTTTCATTGCCGTTATCATCCGCTGAAACCACTTCTTCCTCCTCGCCCTCAGCGCTGATCATTGACACCACCTGAAATTCAGCATTTTAACTTGACTTTCCTTTCTCTAGCTTTCACCAATTATTTTCACAAGATTAGTAATACTTGACGATTTTGATATAAATGGAGTCTAGTATCCTGTATTCCAACAATTTCACTGATTAAGGGGTTTTACTGTTCAATTGCTGCGAGTTGAAAATTGAAAGAAAAACTTACAGGAAAATCTTTAGCGCTTAATTTTGAGTTTACTGTGAAGATCCTCTGCAGAACATGTAGGGCTTGATCAGCTCTATTGGCGTGTAGCAGATACCGTGGACTCTCGGGGAAAGGCATCAACAAAAAAACCACCAGAAGACTTGGTATACCACAGGCGGCCACGAAAACTCGCCATGATGTGTACTGGAAGTCTGCTCCAATCGCTGTCAAATTGAATCGTGGATCTTGAATTATGAGCCACGCAATTCCTGTAAGTAGATTTTTATTATTATTCCGCTGTTAAAATAGAAACGAGATTCACTTAACTTACTTTATAGTAAATATTACCAGGCAATAATATAGTTCCAAAAGTCCAGAACACCTCAAGTCTGCACAGCATGACGTCTCTGTGCCTCAGCGAGAGAAAGTCGCCGAAATATGGAAATATAAGACCAGTGGCGCCGATGATGCCAAAACCCGAGAAGAATCTGTAAGAAGTTCAGGTCTACAAACAATAGGTACGCTGGGCTAGACAAAATCGATTATGAAAATGTTTTTAGTACCTATTTAGCAACAGATTACAGAATTTTTTTACTTTGTATCAAATAGCTAATTATTTATTAAGGCAATTTCAATTTTCATTGCACAATAATAATTGTGATACTCCACGAACTATTTTCAAGACAGTTTAAAAACATTAACTTTCAAATTTAATGATACCTGCAAGCCAGAAACGCTGGAAATGACTGAACGACGCTGGAAAGAAAGGCAGCAAGTGCATCGAGGAGTAATGCTCCTATGATGGCTTTCTTTCTTCCACGTGCATCAGCTAGGTTACCCCAGAAGTACGAGCCCACACACATACCTAAAAATAAAAAGAAATGTAAGTATTTTTTGTATTTTTTATGGGATTAAACATCTCGGAGTGAGACCTATCCAACAGCTCAGTTAAAGTATGCGTGTCTATAAATCAGAATGCGTTTTAATAATCTCTTGAAGGTCTTTGTCCACTAATTTCTGTGGTTATGTGAAAAGTGTTACCAATAAGCGGTGTGGCCGTTAGTCGTCCCTTGTCACTCGAGGAGAGGTGGAAGTCGCATTCTGCCGCCGGCAGCACGAAGCTGAGCGTCGTGGTGCTCAGCGCGCAAACAGCGTATACGGCCCCACATGACATCAACAGAAGCCATTGAAAGCAGCCGTAACCTGAAAACATTGGATAAACAACTTTTGTAAAATTCAGTATATTATAAATGTGAAAGTAACTGCCTGTCTGTCTGTCTGTTACGTTTTCACGCCCTACTCAACCAATCATCATGAAATTTTCCATACACTTTGTCAAGGTTACAGGAAAGGACATTATGGTACAATGGTACGTATGGTCCCTGAAAAAAAAGGACTATTCCTGAGGGATCATCTGAAATAAAATGAAAAAACTAACGCCTGCTCAAAGTGTTGTTGCCTGGCAACAGGACGTCAAACGTTATTATTGCCTATATATTTTTTATTTTTCAACGCAGACTAAGTCGCGGGCACCAGCTAGTGCAATTATAAATATAAACAAAAAAAGTGAAAATAGGACTCAAAATACTCGAAAAGTATAATGTCAGGAGTCAATGTATGTCATGCGTAATATTGCCTTGCATATGTTGTCAGGCGTTATAACTTTTATTTTTAAACGCAGACCATGGACATAGACAAAACATAGACCATGGATTAAATTAAGGGATATCATGTTGTTATTGATAAAATGCTCTGTTATAACTAACTAGCTGGTGCTCGCGACTTCGTCCGCGTGGAATAGTTATTTTGGGAATCATTTGGGTATCTCGAACGGTTTTCGCAGCGCACGCAACGGAAGCCCTCAAAGATGAATAATTTTCCCCGTTTTTTCCACATTTTCGACTGTTTCTTCGCTCCTATTAGTCGCAACGTGATGTTATACTTATAACCTAAAGCGTTCCTCGATAAATGATCTATCCAACACAAAAAGAATTTTTCAACTCGAACCAATAGTTTAGCGCGTTCAAACAAACAAACACACAAACAAACTCTTCAGCTTTATAATATTAGTAGTATAGATTAGTTCTTAACTAATAAGTTAAGTTTCTAAGACCGAATATTTTTTTTCGTCAACACTTTAATTTATATAGATTCGTTTCCCTTCACGCAAATTAAATACAGAAGTATTACCTACGAATTTGATTACGCGGTAATCGCTCAATGATCGAGTTGCCAATGGAAGTCGATGTAACTGATGTGTTTCGGCAAATCTTCAACGTACACTCTACGCAGGGTCGCGGAGTCGCGTTTATATTTAGACAAACGACAATATCATCCAGATAGTTGTATAAATAGGCGTAATACACATTAGGGCGACACAAAGTCCAAAGTCTGCCACCATGAATACAACAACAACATGTGCCTGTATCAAAATAAATAGTCATTCGCTGATCTGATTTTAATTGTCATGTGTATGCAAATAAATGTTTTCTATTCTAATTAAAATAGCCCATTTTATTGGCCTCTAGACACTCTATTTCACATTACCTAAGTATCTGCTGACATTTTAACTCTTAGCCTGCTTGCAAGGTTTGGTTAGGTAGAAGGTAGAATTAATATTAAAATAATAAAAATGAAAATAAAATTAAACAAAATATATAAATTTACTCAATGTGATTTATAGAAGAAATCCAACAAAGCCTGTCTTTTAAAGTCTTTAATGCATTACACGTTAGATCTTTTCTAAGTTCGAGTGAATAGGCATCTTCTGAGAGAGCTCGCTGCATCATAGGCCTCATCTTCTCGGCTAGATGCTGGCCAGTGGCCAAGAGCAAACCTTTTAAATTATTTTATGACATGAATAGGTACGTCTTTAAATATGCTTCCATAATGGGAGGCAATTCAAAAAATTGATGATAACAAAATTTAGAAATACGGTTTTATACTGTAGCTACATATACATCTATAATTTTTTGGGTTGTAAAGAAAGTTCGTAGAGTTTTTATAATAAAGTTTTTTTTTTGAAAAAAAACAATAAATGAATGAATGGTGTATTCTCCATTGCTGTTCACGACCTCGGCCCACCTCTCGACCAATTTGTTGATGCCGTTCGGCCAAAAATCACAAGGTCTGGTCTCCAAGAAGTTGTTAAGCCAGTTTTTGAGGTCCTCTTCGCCTTCGAAGGGGTTCAATCTTCATTTGGTTCGACATGGAGCGGTGATAATCCTTTAGCGCAAGGTCTAGAGAGTACGGCAGGACGTTGAAGAACTTCTCATTCGTGCTCTTGGAACTTTACAACATAATATATTCAAAATTTAATTACACCACTCGAAAAAATCTTTTTGTATAGGTATATTTTTTAAATACACTTATACAGCAAAACTTTTGCAATAAGTACTCAACACTTACTGCCTGAAGGAAACTTTTTTTTTTTTCAATAATTTCGTGGCCCGTCTACATTGGCGCCCGCGTAGCAATTACAGCGTAGCCGATGATGTCACGTGTTTAAATAACATAGCCGATAAACTGGTTACGAAGGTCGTAGAGGGGGAAAAAAATCGTAATTGTAGTAAACAAACAATCAACAACGAGGACGCTATTCAAAAAAAATCTTATCTGACTTAATTAGAGATAGATTAAAAAAAATTAACAATAAGTACACAAAAATTGGAAATATATATTTTTTGGTTATTGACACGAAATATCGTCTAACATGACAGGATCTTTTTTGCTAAAATTATAAATTTCAAAATGAGTCTATCTATAATGTTGTCTTCCGTGTAATTTTTGTATTGATAAATCTGAACTTCGAGAATGTACCTTTATTCTGTATGTATGTAAGATTTAAATAATATATCTCACTGATGAAGCCCAAATAAAAAGCCACACATAAAATAATTTGTTGGTCGTGGTGACTTCCATGGAAATGTTCAGTGTTTAGGTTTTAATTGGAAAACAGAAACATTAAAAGCAGAGACGAGTCCGCAAAGCACATAACCTTCAAGTGCCCTTGACGTGATCGTTTAACATCTCTATTTTATGGTGTCGTGTGTTTGTCAACTGTTAATTTTACGAGTTATAAGTGATCAGTAAAACGTGAGATATCATATTTTGTGATCAATGGCAAATAGGTGCTCCTAATATGGCGTGAATCTTATCTAGAAATTTTTACTGTTTTAATATATTAGTCTATAGATACTAATATTATAAAGAGGAAAGATTTGATTGGTTGTTTGTTTGTTTGCATTGAATAGGCTCCGAAACTAGTGGACCGATTTGAAACATTCTTTCACTGTTGGGAACTAACGGAACGGTAGCAATACTACATCTATGGTTGGGAAGATATATTATCAGAGAGAGAGAGAGAGTAACATAGGCTATATTTTATAAAGTTAAGTGGACGAAGTCGCGTGCAACATTTAGTAAATTGATAAAACACAATGTTATAACAGAAACTTTGATGAACTCAGTAGGTCAGTAGGTAGGGTGTTTGTCTTAAATCTCTGTCTCAGGTGTTCCAGGTTCGATTCTCAGCAGTGTCAACTTTGAAAATATTTTTCAAAGTTGACTCTGGTCTAGATTTGGAAAGCACAGTTTGTGACAGTGCACACTGCATTTCGCAGTCATTTGGGCATTCTGGTGCCCAATGACCACAATCTTCTGAGCATGGGTAGGTATTTAGGTAGATAAGTTCTCGAATTTAAGAAGACAATAAGCTCTTATATTTCTTTATGCAAAATACAAAATTCCTCGCCACAAATTCAACTAGTTAGGAACACACATCAATTAAAAAACAACAAGCTGTTAATTCAAGTTCTATTTTTGTTTCAAACAAAATATTTAACGATTGTTACAAAGCATTGTAATGGCGCAGTGAAACAAGTATTAAAGACGTTGATTTTAACTGACAATGAGTCAATTGGTTCCGCAACTTTAAAATTCAAAGAAAACGAAATATAAATTATAATTAAATTAAATTATAAATTATAAATTATAAATTAAATTAATTAAATTATAATTGCTATAAAGCAGCAGGTTTTTTTATTTATTAGAGATTACTCTTGGCCAACAACCAGCTGAGGAGCAAGGATGAAATGAGGCCTATGATGGAACGAGCTCACTCAAACTTTGAAAAGATTTGAAAAGTATACGAGCTCGTTATATTATATGAAAAGAAAAAGGTTTTTTTTAATCATATATTCAGTACTTAGATTGTTTAATAGGCTATCATAGCAACATAATAAAGTAAAGTAAATTAAAGCCTTAGTAAGGTAAAGGATACCTAAAGTATTATGACGTGATGGGAAAATGAGATCAATATCTCACAGAAACACAAATGCAAAAGAATGCAATTAGTAATCTAAAATAATTCACATGAGTTATATAAAAGTTACAGAAAAGTCGTATTATATTTCTTCGGAACTTTAATGGGGTTGAGCATAAAAATCTGGCCAGTGCAAGAATAGAACTTTTTCTACTATGCATGTAGGTACATATTGCAGTATGGAGTGACGGGACTTTCCAAAGCTTAATTACGCGGGAAACCCAACTTCAGTCGGTTCAATACTTCCAACCATTAAAACATGTGTATAAACAACGGTGACATACACTTAATTTACTTGCAGTTAAGGCAACAATAGCAACTATAGTTAAAATTCAGATGTTCCTGAGAAAATTAACAACAGATTAAAGCAAAGCTGTTGAAGCGTTTCGATTTTGATACTTTTGTTATTAAACGAAAATTTATATATAATACTAGCTGTTGCACGCGACTTCGTCCGCGTATATTTATAAAATTAGCCTATGTTTTTCGCTGATAACAACGATCATGACAATTCCGGTAACGGAAAATCTGGATAGTAAATTTTATCTGGTCCCGGTACTGAAGTAGCCCAATGGTATTCTGGACTTATTAATTTGATATTGAAGTTGACAGAAATTTATAAAATAATGCAAGCCGTTTCGTAGAACAATTTTGGTATTTAAAATAGAAGTAATAAATGTTATGTGGCTCTAACTTTAGACTGCCTCTGGTATAAACTAGAGTTACCAATCTCAAGGAGTTCAATTAGTCAAAAACCAGTATTAGCCAACTATTGCTAAAGCTATTAGAGGTAGTCCCTGAGCTTTTAGCTAACGAGGGCGTTGCCGTGACGTCACGTTGTCAAGGCCCGAGGCAAGGGCAGCTGACAATTATTCCGGGAAACGATTTAGATAAGGCCGCAGGAATTTTCCTATAACGAACTGCGATTAAGATTTTCCTATGGACTTTCTCAGTAACAAGAATGAACTCACTGACCTGTAAACCATTGGACAGGCTGTCCCATCCCATACAAATGACAGCTAATTATTTGTGCCATTTTGAAACGCCGTCCTCGATTGTTACGAGAACTAATTATGTCGTTTGCACATTTATTGTATTGTGTATATATTTATGTATAATCAAATCACTAGATTTAGTTCAATGGATACTCGTTCTATAGCCTACAGCGCTAAAATGCTGTTTTTCAAAAATAATCTGACAGCAGCCGGTCCAGTGGTGTACAGTCATACCACCGTCAGCCAGTCAAGTTAATGCAGCGGTCACCAACATTTTGGCAGGCAAGGGCCAAAAGGTGGCAAAAAAAAATTAAACACGGGCCGCACTTGTGATATTAACCCTAGATTCTACTTGATACCTACGTATAATTGCTCATATCTCATAAAAAAATTAAAATGCTATTAAAATTGTTAAAACATACGGTATTTAATTCATACACGTAATACTTACCACATTATGTTTATTTATATGTTTGGGCTTTATAGCTAGAAAAAACTACAAGGTAACTACTAAGAAGTAACTGATTTTATACAAATTTCAGTGTGATGTCTGAGGTTGCATTTGGGAGGCTATTTCTTGTATGTTAGCTGTCATATTTGTAGTTGCATGCCATTCGTAGAATGGCTCTCAAATGCTCATCTGTGAGACGAGAAGCATATTTTTTTTTCTACAATTGACAATTGAAAAAGTTTGTTCGCATAAAGTATTTTGATATTTATAACTTACTAGCTGGTGCTCGCGACTTTGTCCGCGTGAAATAGTTATTTTGGGAATCACTTGGGTATCTCAAACGGTTTTCGGAGCGCACGCAACGGAAGCCCTCAAAGATTTTCCCCGTTTCTATGCTCCTATTAGTCGCAACGTTATGTTATATAGCCTAAAGCCTTCCTCGATAAATGATCTATCCAACACAAAAAGAATTTTTCAATTCGAACCAGTAGTTCCTGAGATTAGCGCGTTCAAACAAACAAACTTTTCAGCTTTATAATATTAGTATAGATTTACAAAACATTCACGGGCCGCGTGTTGCCGACCGCTGGCTTAGTGAATGCGACTGCGTATTCATATACATTTGTTACATCACCATCTACACCCTGCGGTTTCAGCTGCTGTGTTTACTAATGTAAATGAAATTGGATTCTCTACGTCTTCCTCTGTCGGTACTTAATGAGCGGGTTACGTCAGGTCAGTGCTACTGAACCGATCACCATGAAATTTTGCATACACGTTGTCTGGGACACGTGGGAAAGAACATAGGGTACCTTTCATCCAGAACGCGAACGAAGTCGCGGGCACCAGCTAGTAATATATAAGTCAATGATAGATGTTAAGTAGAAAAATCTCAGTCACATCGTTAAATAAAACAGTTTCTTTAAATTTTGAATCACGTAAAGCCAAAAGAAATAGTCCATTTGAAACTTCACAGAGAAAACAATTCTTTGATCAGTTACGGATATATTTCTTTTGTCTGGACAACGTCCTTGCCACTCGCCAGCGACATCTGGCGGCGAGCTGGTAGTAAATAACATTAATTTTTATGAGCGTAAACGGTTGGGGGATTTCTTTTTTATTTTTGCTGTCAGTTTTTTTCTCTGCAAAAGACCACCTTACAAAAGACCGCCGTGAAATACCAGCGACTGGTCGTGCTGTTCTGTGAATAAATGAATTTAAAAAATATACATAATAAATTTTAATAAATAATTTGGCTGTAATAGCTGTATAAACTAAGCTATACAGCTATTATAGTTAGCTGTATAACTAACTATAATAGCTGTATAAGTTTTTGATAATAAAATTATCAAAAACTAGCTGTGCCTGCGAATTCGTATAAGTTTTTCAAAATAAAATTGAGAATTTGTTTTTATTTTCATTGTTAACCTGCTAACTTGGGTATAAAAACTTATGTCCCGTTTTGAGTTCAAAAATAAATGGTCAGTTTAGTTATAACGTCTGACATCTTTATAGCTGCAATAGTGGCTCCGATTTTTTTATATTTTCAGAAGATCCCTAGGTACCCTAACATTTTCTCTCCCTGGGTACGCCGAGACCTTGTCGCGGTGGGGGGGCTCACCCTTGGCCTTGGGCCGGCCTCGGGTGCTAAGGAGGCGTACAACCGAGCGTTCCGAGCGGGCTCCCAAGTGGGAGTCCGTAGCGGAGCGCTCGCGGGAAGTACCCTCGCGGGTCTCTCAGTTGGAGGTCGGACGCACTCCTTGAGTGCGGCCTTATGTTATTGTTTGTTCCGCACACGAGGTATGTGTGCGGATTATGAGTGGCGGGCTCCCTCCCGTCATTGGTGTTCTCCGCACTCGAGTTCTTGCACTTGAGTGCGGACTTTTCTTGAGAGCCTGGCTGTCTGGAGAAGGCTGCCCGCCTTCTGCAGATGGTCTAGGGGGACCTTGCGCACATGGTTGGCTAGCTGTGTGTGCCTGCACAAGGTCCCCCCCTTCGCGTGGGTATTGCCTGGGTGTCTCCGGGCAATCCCTTTCTTTGGCGATAGCCTAGCCCCTAGTGGCTAGGCTGCCCTGGGGGTGGATCGGAGTTAGGTGCCTCGGCAGAACCCGGTTCACCCCGCTCACAGGGCAAGGAGGCATCGGGGAGTTTTAGTGGGTATTCCCAGTGCCGCTAACATCCTAACATCAGGTGCTGGGCGACCCCCACATATCCCTATCGCCCAGCCAGCGGTAGGGAATCTGTAAGCGGATTTCTCCTCGACAAAAAAAAAAAAAAAAAAAAGGTACCCTAACATTTTGCGAGGATAAAAAGTATCCTATACGATAATCTAGCCAATAAAGTAACTGTTGGATAAATTTTATCCAAAAACGTTCTGTCGCTTTTGCGTTATTGAGGAACAAACATACAGAAGACCGTATGTTTGTTCCTCAATAATGTGTGTGTGTGTATCCTAAACTTTGATTGTGCATGTCCAACTATCATCGCTCTTTCAGTCCGGCCTCGGCCTTAAAGGTCAAAACCACACCCCATACCGTGTTGTGACTACAGTTGGCGTTTTACCAGATAAATGAAAATAAAATCAGGGTTATCTCTAATGAGTATTAATAAAAAAAATCATGCTTTAATTATATATGAAAGATAAGATCTGAATTCCTTGAGTGACATCGAGGAAATTGTCGAGACTAATTGATTGGCAATGACTTTAGTTCGAACGACGACGCCACGACGCGGCGGTCGGAAATACTAGCCAATAGTCGAACTTCGGAAGAGTATTATAACATTTAGTAACAATTAATGTTCCATATTTGAAATCTATTAAACTACACACTTATTTTATTGAAGTGAAAAGGCGTTAGGCGCTCCAGGCATTTTTGAAATGGAAAAAGACCTCTGAACTCGCGACTGTTACCGTGTAACCGACAAATCTGTATATTTTCAGATTGTAATATATATTTTGTAGTAGTAGTTTATAATAATGAATAAAAAAAACGTTTCATTTAACATTTAAAAGTATTTCCTGCACAATAAAATATTTCCTGACGATTCAAAAAATTCAAAAAGTAATATTAGTATAATTAATATATATATTAGTATAAAAGTAATATAGTAATTATTATTTCACACTTATAGGATTTATTTGGAGCGTATCCTATTGACCTGCGAGGTTTATTTTCAAAAAGTTACAAACCGTTAAACATCGAAACCATTTGATATTTTAAAATACATAAAATTTCTAAGAAATTAATAGTAAAAAACAATAATTGTGCATTTTCCTTATTTATTTATTTATTTATTTATTTATTAAACAAAGCACACAGACAGAATACAATTAAATTTGTGAAAACAAGGATACATGTGTAAAATTATTAGCTAAATTGTATTCCCAAATTGAGTGCCTAACATGATTAACTTAATACTAAATAAACACTAATTAGAACAATTAAGTAACTTAACTAATTAACACTAATTATTAAAAGTAAATAAAACAAACAAAACATTAGCCTACCTAAATAACAACCCTAATCTAGCTTTAAATAAAGGGAACCTACTGTCAAATATGTCAATATCCACCTCAGATCCAGTCACCATGTCATTGTAGGTTCGACACATCCTAACTAGGGGATTGTAGTATGACGTGTTGTTCCTATATGCCTGGATGAAAAAGGGACCCGAGTGGGGAGAGCGTGACCTATATTTAGTTTTAATCCTAATCTCCGAGAGTAGATTCAAACAATCCCAAGACGAGTGCAATATTTTATGAAGACAGACAATATCATATCTCCTTCGTCGATCTTCCAGAGATAATAGGCCGAAAATCCGAAGGCGATCAGTATAACTTTGGTGTGTACGACCCAGTCCATTTCTATATAAAATTATTTTTAGAAGTCTTTTCTGCAGAGACTCAATCCTATTAATGTGCACAGAATAGAAGGGAGACCAAACTGGGCAGCAATACTCAAGAACACTCCTCACTAATGCACAAAACAAGGAAATAGTGGAAGCTGGCTTTTTAAATTGCTTAGTGGACCTTAAGGTAAAGCCTAATAATTTGTTGCATCTATTGACAATGTAATCATAATGATCTCTAAATGTGAGTTTATCGTCAAAAAGAACACCTAAATCTCTAATCACAAATACACGTCTCAATGGAAAATCACGAATATAATAATTATTTATAATTTTGTGAAATTTGCATGTAAATGTGATAGTTTGACATTTATCAACATTCAGGGTCATCCTGTTTAAAGTACACCAATCGGCCAGAACATCAATATCCCCCTGAAGAGTAACACAATCACTTTGATTATCAATAGACGCAAACAGTTTCAAGTCATCAGCGTAAAGGAGACAGGAAAACCGCAAAAGTCCAACCAGATCATTTATAAAAATGACAAATAAAAGTGGCCCTAACAGTGATCCTTGGGGCACTCCGGAGAGGACCGGTTTTGGTGAAGATACAAAATCTTTTAGTGCAACCAGCTGACTCCTGTTACTTAAATAAGATACAATCCAGCGTAAGAGATTACCGTGAAAGCCATATTGTATTAACTTGTGTTCAAGCAGAGAATGATTAACTCGATCGAAAGCCTTGCTGAAATCAGTGTAAATAGCATCAACTTGGCCCCCAGTAGCAAATACACCACATAGATAACTTTTGTATTCAAGCAAGTTAGTCAAAGTAGACCTATTTTTGACAAAACCGTGCTGTTTTTCAGACAAGAACTGCTTAAAATGGCTGTATATCGGTACATAAGCAATAGACTCAAGCACTTTAGCGGGGCAAGCCAGGATACTGATAGGTCTATAGTTTGAGCAGCTAGATTTATCACCGTTTTTAAAGATTGGTATTATATAAGCCGATTTCCAACATGCCGGGAAAACACCCGTCTTAATGGATATGTTGTACAGAATTGATAGCGGTGCACATAGTTCACGAGCACACGTTTTATAGACAACGGGGGGTATACCATCAGGGCCGGCACCTTTGTATATATTAAGTTTGTTGAGTTTGGCAAAGACTTTGTCATTGTCAACTTCAAAGTGTGCTAGTGTATCAGAGACCTTAACATTTATATTTGGCAATGGAATGTTTGTGTCCGAGTGGACCTCATCAAAAACAGAACTGAAGTACTCGGAAAAAAGTTCACATGTGTCAAGGGTTTCAGAAGACAACTTTCCATTGTAGTGCATTTTCAGAGGTATGGAGACCCTATCCTTTCTGCCATTTATGTATGTCCAAAAAGTTTTAGTATTGTGATGTAAGGAGTCCTCAATTGATGACTCCTTATACTTTATCTCAGTTTAATCTCTTATCCTATATGTCAAGTCAGTCTACTAGCATGTAACATTGTTTGTAGGTGTTGGCAGTTAGCTATTAACATCGAGTTAACCGTAAGCCTGACTTACGGCATGTCACAAATACTCAGTCGTAAACTCTGTTCGGGTCGAACCTTTTATGAACCGTGCTATGCATTAAAATAGTAATGCCTTGATGGCATTACTATTGTTGCAGATTTTTATTGTTATATCAAGTATAAAAAACGATAACACATGAAGATAAATGTATTAATAAACGTATATATTTAAAATAGATCGACCTAACACAATAGGAGACTCCTATTTTTCCATTAGCATTTGGAAAATAACAATTTTACGTCACAGCCATATAAGACTTTAGACGACTCATCTATACTAATATTATAAAGCTGAAGAGTTTGTTTGTTTGTTTGTTTGTTTGTTTGTTTGTTTGAACGCGCTAATCTCAGGAACTACTGGTTCGCATTGAAAAATTCTTTTTTTGTTGAATAGATCATTTATCGAGGAAGTCTTTAGGCTATATAACATGACGTTGCGACTAATAGGAGCGAAGGAACAGTCGAAAATGTGGAAAAAAACGGGGAAAATTATTCATCTTTGAGAGCTTCCGTTGCGTGCGCTGCGAAAATCGTTCGAGATACCCAAATGATTCCCAAAATAACTATTCCACGCGGACGAAGTCGCGAGCACCAGCTAGTCTGTAATAGTACTATAATAGTACATACTTATAATTTGAATAGAAAAATGTGAAATGCTTACCGGCGTGGTGCAGGGCTGTCTCGAAGGGCGCCCTCTGTACGCGTTCCTTGCTCTCTGCCAACAAAACAAAAATAGAATGAGGTGACCGCTGCCAAACTAACCGTATGCGAACAACAAAATCCCTCCGCATTATCAAATAAATTAATTATTCATCACTCTTTATCAATTTTATGCCATTTAAGGCTATATCAGTCATCAATACCATAGCACATAGCCACTATATCCCACTATAGTCAGCGGAGCATTTGCATATGCGCTCCTGCAGTGATATATAGAACATATTTCGCCTACTAATATTACTACTAATATTCGTATTTTGTTTTTAAATGTACAGGCGAGGTTTAGTTTAGACAAATTTTAGGCAGGCGAGATAAATTTTAGATATATTATGTTAAATCAAGAGCAAATTAAATTAAAAAGAAAAGTCACTTAAATAACTTAAAACGAATCTTCACGATATTAAAATAAATTGGGTACTTCATTTTATAGCGATTAGTGCAATCTGTTTTTCTCACGACCGTATCTTTTATTATATCTTTCTTTTTCTTGTTCTCCTAAATTTCTTGTTAACTTAAATAGACAGGTAAACATTAAAAGATAGCGCCTACGATGTCCCGGGCACAACATATTTTTGCTTATTTCCTCTGAAGAATTTCTTTTTTTAATATGGCAATGACCTTAAGAGTGGGCATCTCACACAACATCGAACGACTTTGTTCCACATTTATCACTTTTGCCACTTTTACGGATTCATTTTTTTTTTCTGAAAATTAATACAAAAACCTTCCATGCTCTTTGCATTAATTTTATTAGTGAAAAACTAATTTTTGTCCAAATCCAATTTTAAAAGTTTTTTCACTTGGTTAGGTTAAAAACCTACTTGGTACCTAACCTACGTAACCTAACTTGGTTTTAAAGTTAGCGGAAAAACAGACGCGGACAGCGATTTCATTTTATAACATAGTATGTACATTGTATATAGATAGATATACATAGTAAAAATAATATTTTTAAAAAATGTTTGTAAAGTTCAGTGAACTTGACCGAGCAGCAGAAGTGCGGAACGCAACACAACACAGTTGTCATTGTGTGGGAGCGAACTAAAATAGTTTCCGATGGCCTACAAAACATATTAAACACCTCCAAAGTTTATTTGACCGAGCGGCAGAAACGCCGTCATACGTTTTATTAGACCGATATTTATTACATTTTAACTAATTCTTGTTTATTACATATCTACAGGCAATCTACAGATAAATTAAATTGGTCAAAACTGACTGATATCATTGATATAAATATTAATATATCAATGATATTAGTCTAGCTTTTTGATAGAATTAGGAACAATATCTAGCTTTGACCAAAGCTAGATTGGACCTCCTAGGTTCCAATATGGTTGCATTAGCTCATTGCATACAGTAAGGCTAATTTACTGCCCCAGGTATTGCATATTTTTGAATTTTAATATTATTAATAATAATTGAGTTAATTTAATATTATAAGTTATATAATATTTTGACGAATAACATAAAAACTGTTAAGAGTTAATTGTATGTTATTATCAAATACATAAACATAAACTACTTATATCAAATTTTATTAATTACTATAAATTAACCATATTTTTTTATCTTATATTACATTTTTCCCATCCCATGTTACTCGATGATATAATGTACCTACGTAGCTTTCTTTAGGTGAAAATTTTTTTCAAATCGGTCCACTAGTATTCAAAGCAAGCAAACAAACAAACAATCAAACTTTTCCTTTTTATAATATTATTATAGATAATATAAATAAAAGGTGATTATAGAAATTGCATAATTGAGAATTTGTTTTTAAAGCCCCTTTCTACTCGAACAGTATCTGCATTCGTGAAACTCCACTGGTCACGCTAACTCGTGACATGCGTATGTTTATGTCTGGCGCTTTGCTTATAAATCTAAAATAGACTTGTGCTTATTAGACATGATTTAATAATCCTTACTAATTAATACTTACTACTCCAAGTTAATAAAAAATGCGATAATAAAAATGTATAATTGTTTATAAATAGGCTTTGAGTAATAAATAAGAGATAACAAGTCATTGTTTGTTCAAACGAGTTGTAAGAAATGTGTTGTTACTTAATATTTTTATTTTCTATTCTTACCTACTTTTTATAATATCTTCTCAAAGAAGACCACCGTACAAAATGTGATGATAGCATCAGCATTTGTGCTGTTTGTTTCGACGCCCTATTCGCCTTTTGATTCTAATTTATTATATCATCTTCTCGATGTTGTTTCGTCTTTAAACATCGATATGCCTATTTTGTGTATAAAAAAATAATATACCACTTTTTATCTTCTTTATACGAAGGTGTAGACAGACAGACGTCCCAATAGATAATTGTTGCCTGTACTATCTGTACAACATAAGGGCGACGCAGTGGCGAAGACTATCACGCAGTAAGGATATGGGAACTAGTGCTGGCTACTGGACCAAGGCCATGTCTTGTCTTATTATTAAGGAAAAACTAAACAAACAAAAATGTTGATTGTTCGTCTCAATTAATTGATATGATGAAATGCGACGCCCAGTTCTACTAATCCGACACAAGCTTCAATTGAAATTAATTTGTTGATGCAACTCCTCTAATCAAGTATGAGAGATTAAAACCGCAAAAATTTGGCGAAAACACGTTACAAACCGGTTCTGTTCGGTTTTATCCGAATCGATTTGCACATATATACCAGGGTATATATACAATTACATACATGTACATATATATACATGTGCACTATGGACTAATTTTATACAGAGCGTCTACAATGACTTAAGGGTCCAATACAATAACACCTTCAGGGTTCTATTGAAACTCCCACGTTTCTGTAGCGCATCTGGGGCCCTAGCCAAGAACAAACCAATGTAAACGCTCCCTTTGCGTACTTATGAAACGAAAATAATAAAGCCTGGTGATTGGTTGTTGTAACGCCCACATAAAATTTTGACCAATCACAAAGCTTTCTCCCAAGCGTAGCGTAGCCTGAGCGTAGCGTTGCCTCTTGGCTAGGGATTGAAAAATGTTTGCGGATGCTGGCGTAGAAATTGATTTTTTTTCCACCATTGGTGAATTTTGTTTTTTTTTTTAATATCTTTACCCTCCATTTGTGCTTCTCCACAGTCAGATAGAAGGACCCTTCGACAAAACTTGATATAGGGCCCATATACAGGTCAAGCTACGCTAATGCTGGGTTATAATCATGTTACAACAAGGTATTTTTTATAATATTGTTTGTTAACTTTTCTTGTTCACGTAGCATAACCTTGGCAGTTATTTTCAATTACAGTGTTGCTAGTAATAAATTTCATATACAAAATGTCGACATTGTTCTCGAATTTGTAAAATATTATTAGTTACCAATTGCCTCATTTTCACACGGGTTACATTTGTATCAATTTGTAATACACTTTGTATTGACAAAATTAACTTGTAGGAATTGTTTCAAAACACTTTACTACTATTATCTATATCTATATACCAATTTATAAAGTCGAAGAGTTTGTTTGAACGCGCTAATCTCAGCAAGTACTGATTCGAATTGTTTAGAAGTTATACTTTCAAATGTATGTCAAAAAATATTTGCCATTCAGTGTACCATTTGAATTCATAGCATAAAAAAAAACATAGAATGTTCAAATAGGAGTAGGTATACCTATATTATTTTGCGAGTAAATTGTATTTTTCGGTACAGAAATAAATATCTTTATTAATAGAAGTACGAAAACAACATAACATCAATATTTTTTAACAAATGTTTATTGAAAACAAAATGTGCTTTTCTTTTGAAAAGTGGAATGAAAACCTTAGTAATTAGTACATATTATTTCAATGAGTAAATATAGATATTTGTTTGCCACAATAATTCAACATCACGTTTTAACAATAAGGAAACGCTCTCTTTGTCTGACAATTATATGTATATATAATTTTGATACATTTTAACACAAATGTTTGATTTGCTTGCACACAACTTTTACACATAGTCGAACTTTTTTTTAAATGTTAAGGTCGACAGACAGGCGGACGGTCAACTTGATGGTAAGTGGTTACCGTCGCCTATAACACAAGCAACGCTACAAGTACTATAAGTGCGCTGCCGACCATAGAAGGATTAGGGGATAAGGGATAATAAAGGGGGTGGAGTAATGAAGGGTATGGGGTAATGAAGGGGATGGGGTAATGAGTTCTGTAAGGGTGTGGTTACTGCCATCACCCTTCTGTCTATCGGCCTTAACATAAAAAAATAGAATCTCTTACGATTTGGTAACTCTTCTTCTTCCTTTTCTTTTCTGCAATTCAATATATCAATAAGATCAGGCTATCGCGGCTTTATATTATGGAGGTGGTATCTCCATGAATCGATCGCCCACAGAAATGTAGTAAACGAGTAGTAGTGAGACGTAGGTACAGTCGGAGTAAAAAAAGTTCGTCACCTTAAAGTCGAAATTTGCTTGCACCAGGACAATTATCAGTTACGCCGAAATTTCATTTCAAACGTCTGTCTGCTTAGTGTTTTATTTTTATTTTATTTTATTTTATTGAGACACCAACAGTACATTAAAATTATCCAAAACACATTTACAAGTTATAAAAACACGTCTACATTTACGTACCAATTACTGGTGTCTACAGCTACATATTATATTCTCTGGTGAAAATTTAGAAAATAATAATAATAATATACATTTAATAATATTATTATTATTTTAGTTTCAGTTTCAAAAGGTAGTAAGAGTTGATACTTGATAAAGGAATGTGTTTCAAAATGACGAAGGTTTTCGTAACCCGGCTGTACTTGATCACAATATTAAAAGTGTCGTTATGCCGCTTCATGTCGAGTGCACACAACTCTTTATTAAATAGATAAAAGCGTTTTGCGTAATATGATATCGTCACCTTAACATCATTTGCCTTTTTACAATAAGTTCGAGTACTGGGACTACTGGAACTACTATAACTAATACCCTTCTAGTTAATTAATTAATTAATCAACTCGGCTTCGGACCCTTAAGTTTTGAATCGCTGAATAAAAGTACCCGTTGGACCCACTTTTAATTAAAAATAAAAAGTTTTATAAAGTAAAAAATATTTTGTTAAGTTTATTTATTGATTTTTAGTGCCGCTACCAAAACTATAAAATGTACAGTCAGACCAGCATTTTTTTAAATTTTTAAATAACTTGGTACGTATCGCTTAACTCTTATTATAATAGTTTCGTGTGGGAGTAAAAAGGTGACAGACTCGCCTGGTTACAGTAACCAGACAGTACACACAGCCACCGCCATCCTGTCTGACGACCTTTACATAAGATAACTTTAAATACATATTGCTAGACCTTCAAAAGGGTGAACAAACGAACTTCCTAATAAAGACGCATTTCAGTTACTACTGGAACTAATAATATTATTACCACTTAGCCCTAGGAGGTAAAATTAAATTTTGTTATGCAAACAATTCGTCTCAAAAAGCCACTGGAAACGATGCACTGTACCTAAATATATTTACACTGTACTAGTTCGGAAATAATGTATAACAAAGTAAACTGAAGAACGAACCGGTAGTTACCGTATTTAGTATGATTAACTCAGTACAAAGATGGTGTTGTTACTTATGGAATTTAACTAGATTCAAGTGATCTCGTGTACATTCGGTTACAGAAGTACTTTTATTTAATTTACATTATTAATTAGGTACCTACTAGCTGTTGCACGCGTATTCGCTTGCGTAACTTTATAAAATATAGTATTCTAAATTAAAAGAAATATAAGTAGGTATATGTATAATATACAAAAATAAATAGAAAATAACATATTAAGCAACTTTAAAAATAGTTTTTTTTTTTAAATAATACGAAGTGATAAAATTATTAAAATTTGCCTGTAAAACAACATCAAATAAAAAATATGAAAGATGCTATTTTACGATTATTAGTTTAAGGGCCTCTGAGATGGTGAACCATCTGTCAAGTAGGCTAACCGTCATTTAAAGTCACCGGTCACCGGGGATAATGGAGCTTATATACCTTTGTGTGTACGGCATAAGTCCCAAACATTAAAAAGAAAATAATAAAAAAAATCGCCTAACGAAGAATGCACTAAACCGAGTGCATAATTTAATAAAACATAAAATTATTTCTAAAAGTAACTAATCAACACTTTAATTGTAGTTGGTAAAAGAGGCCCTAAATAAAGTAAGATATGTTTGTGACATTACCTGTTAATCAGTAGATAATACTTGAAAGAAACCTTCGCCTACTGATTTGGTGGTGCAGTGTCATATTACAAATTACCTACTTGGTAGGTCGAACAAAAAAAAAATTTAATCACATAGGTTTGACATAGG
The DNA here is from genome assembly GCA_947623395.1 of Synanthedon tipuliformis. NCBI lineage: Eukaryota > Metazoa > Arthropoda > Insecta > Lepidoptera > Sesiidae > Synanthedon > Synanthedon tipuliformis. Next base: position 10,967,519 of record OX392417.1, on the reverse strand, counting down.
TACCTATTAAGTTTTCGACATTCAATGTCGGTAATCTTGCAAAAAAATGTTATAAATAAAAATAAAATAACATACGTACTTTGATGCAAAGATAATGGATTGGTCTCGCTGTGCTCGACTAGATAGAGCGCTATACAAAAGCAATAGCTCCGAAAATGTGGCAACTTTTTATTGTAGTGTGTGTAAAAAATCGTCACTTTTTATCACTTTTTACCCAGTTTTATTATATTTTTACACAGTTTCACTACCTACGCAAACTTGTGTTTTATTATGCCTAAAACTTAATAAAACATTCGGCATGTACACATCACAGACAGTTTGCAGTGTGACTGGTTCGAATTCGGCGTACTATTTTATGCCGCATTTTACAAGTACGACGGCGGTATCGGTATCTAGTCGAGCGCAGCGAGACCAATCATTTATCTATGCTTTGATGCAAAGATAATTGATTGGTGTCGCTGCGCTCGACTAGATAGAGCGCTGTACAAAAGCAATAGCTCCAAAAATGTGGCAACTTTTTATTGTAGTGTGTGTAAAAAATTGACACTTTTATCACTTTTTACATAGTTTTATTATATTTTTACACAGTTTCACTACGCAAACTGGTATTTTATTATGCCTAAAATTAACATTCGGCACGTACACATCACAGACAGTTTGCAGTATGACTGGCTCGGGTACGCCGAATTCGGCGTACTATTTTATGCCGCATTTTACAAGTACGACGGCGGTATCTAGTCGAGCGCAGTGAGACCAATCATTTATCTATGGCTTTGATGATTGATTATAAATCAATTATAACCATTTGTTAAATTATTGTTATAATTTGAGTGTGTGTGTGATATTGACACTCACACACTCAGTGAAAATACACAAGCATAAATACGTAGATATTTACATACAAAAGTATATCTACTGTCATTATTTTTGTAAAATAATAATTGTAAATTTCTTTTATATTTTTTCGTTTCGTAGTGATATAGGTTGTTAATACTAATCATACTTATTAAATAAAGTAAATAAACAAATTAAATATTGGGTCTTTCAGCAATGACATACTTATCAAAAAATATAGATAATAATAACTATAATAAAACCTATAGTTAATTGAGTAAACTATAGGTTGTTATGACGCCTGCGCCATTTGTTTACAAAAAAATGCAATAACATTGTAATCGTAGGTGAATAATATCTACAGACCTTTTCAACTTTAGAATTCGAGATTAATTTATACTATTTATATTTTAATTCCGGTCTAACTGATCACTGTTCGTGTTCAGCGCAAAATAAACAAAACTGACCACAATTGTCGACAATATATCAATTAAATATATATATATATATATATATATATATATATATATATATATATATATATAAAGCAATGTTTTCTTTGAGTAAAATTTTCTATCTACAGTATTAAGAGTACTTTCCCTTCAGGTGGCATTACAAAATTCCACCCTGTATATAGGTATACATAGGACGAATTTAGGTCAAAGTGACAGTAACCTCAATCTGTGAGGCGACAGGGCGCGATCACTTTTACAGCGATCGTAAAATTAATGAATTCAAATGCTCCGCTAAATTTTTTTTGGTTCTCTTCACCTGTAAATTTTATTTATGTTTGCAAGTGCAATTATAACTATACCTACCTACTTGTGTATTACCGTTAAAAAAATTAAAGGGCGAGTTTAAGAAATATATTTTTTTACTAATGATTTAAAATAGAATATGTAATGCAAAAACCAAGCAAAAACACAACTTTACGTTTTTACGTTTACCATAAAATTTAAATTATGAAATTAAAAAGTGCATTTATTGTATACTTCTTACTATTATTATATTTATACTAATCACATACTAATATTATAAACAGAGAAAATTTGTATTTTTCTATGTTTGTAATGAATAAACTCAAACACTGCTGGATTTTAAAATTCTTTCACCTATAGAAAGCTATACATTATCATCTAATAACAGCCTATATTTTATAAAGTTACGCGGGCGAAGTCGCGTGCGTGCTAGTATTCTATAAATTACTTGATGAATAAGAAAGCTCAATAACGAGCTATAGAAAGGTCTATACTCGGGCTATATCGGATAGGGATGAGGAGATCCGTAGACGAACGAAAGTTACCGACATAAGCCGGCGGATCAGTAAGTTGGAGTGTTTGTGGGCAGGACACATAGTACGGAGGTTCTCGAGTGGAGGTCACGGACCTTCAAGCGCAGCAAAGGACATCCACTGATAAGAGCCTGATAAGGGCCGCGGCTCGACGATGGATCTAAGCTGCTTCTCATCGATCCTATTGGAAACTATTAGTTCCGAATAGGATCTATGTTCAGCAGTGGGACATCCTATAGCTACCATAATGACGCCCGTTCGAGCGAGATAAATTCCGGCGAGTACCTACTCATTTTTATTCTTATGCAACATACAATATTTTTATTTATTTACTTATCGACTTAAGAGTTGCTCCCGCGCAGTGTTGCTTGCATAGGTATCAATTGGACATTAATAAGAGCAATAAAACAGATCATTATATCTTCGTACTCGTCTCGGTTGCTATTTATAAATATTATTTTGTCAATATTCTGTGATTGAAGAAAATTGGAAATTTTTATTTAATTATTAATTATACTACTTATAATTCACATCCTGTGAAATTAAGTCAATCATTAAATATATTTATATACAGTATTCATCTTTAAAATTAAATAATTTTTTTAGATGACTCTTTTAGATTTATTTAGATAAAAAAACAAACAACTTTTACTTGTTTCTGTTGAAGTGTTAAATATATTTTTGTCAGGGGTTGAATTTTTTTATGTATTATCTTATCCGTATTATTATTTCATAAAATATATTATATTTTATGTATTTTACATACCTCCGTTTTCATCCATTTTCTTTCGCTAAACACACAAATAAAAACTTAACCTAATATCACACTCTGTGTCTTTTTAATTCACTTTCAATCTTTGGTAAAAATTTTCAAACAGTATCTAAAAAGTGCAATTTTTATTTGATCAATCCGTTATCCCATTTATTTCACTTTAATTTGACTCGAACGCGATTCTTGCGGTGCATGTGTACGTATCGTCACGGGAGTGTTTTCCTTACAGCGGACTGCGTACGACTGGCTGACTGGCTGGTCGTCCACTCGTCAATGCCGACTATGCAAGCGTTGACCACTGTCCAGACACTTGACTTTTCACGTATTTACTGACGATACAAACGTGACTGAAGCGGAAGAGGATTTTCATGACTTAAAATCTACGTAATTATGTCATATACACTCATAAAATTTACTTATTTAGTTCAACTAACAAATATAATATCTTAATAAGACATTATTTGCGTGTCATTTTATGTGTTGCATTATTGCACACGGACATTTTTATAGATCTATTTAAGGCCGATATTTATGTCATACAAGGTAGTTGTTTCAATTGAAACAAGGTATGACAATCAAACAGATTTTTTCACAAATTTCTTTATCTAAATCCCTATTTTTCAAACTAAACGCTTTAAAACAGCCTTTATAATGTGTATTGCTAAGGATTGGAACTCCCAGCCGGCGTCTGTGTTTCCGAGCTAATAAGACTCAAATCTTTTTAAAGTTGCAAGTGAATAGGCATCTTCTAGGTGAGCTCGCTCTACTCGATCCTCGGCCTCGTCTTTGCTGCACTACTTAGAGCAATTCTGTTAAGAGTAATAATACTAATTATCAAAACATATCCGTCAAATTCAGGGAAATGATAACCGGTTGTTTTTTTTAGATACTAAATACAAAATAGGTCACAATAGTTACAAAATAGTGTATTTATAAATCGATCTCTTAACACGACAACCGTTGTAAACTAGTAAAAATATATTGTTCTCGATTTAGATAGCCGTGGTAAAGCCAAGGTCACACTGACATATTGTCAACACAGCTCAGTGTGTACACGTCATTATCCACCCTCGTATTGCGCCGCACCTTTATTAACCCTCGTTACAACCCTCGTAAGGGTGTAGTCACAACGAAAGCTATTTTTTTTCCATAGAAATTAATAATTTAAATAATTTATCACCTATTTTACTAAACCGTTCACATTCGAGACAACTGTGATTTTTATTAGTAATCACTGATAGTAATACACTCATCTACGAATAAATAATACATAGTCCATGAATAAAAAAAGACTTGAGGTAGACCAATTCTAAATTTAAACCTCTTTCTGCCTTTTCTGCAGACGAGAATTCGTCTTAATACGCTATCACTGCTATATGATAGTCTTTTATTAGTTGTTCTAATAAAATTATTTTTGTCTCATCGTGTATATTATCGTCTTCTTGAACTGCATATAGGTCAATCTCCTGTCACCAAAACATATCACCGTTCGCAATTTTGAGCACTTCTTTTACGAACACGTTGATGGATTCATTGCGGACTTTATAAATAGATATCTGTGGAGTGTGGACTAATAGAAAAAATATATGATCTACTTTAATGCCAAAATTTTAAAGAAATCAAAATTAGATAAATTACAATTTTCTTTATTGTATATTTATGATCAAAGAAGACGAATATACTACTGATTCTGACATCAGCGAAATAGCAGTTCTTTATTTATCCCTTATCCCTATCCATGTCCTTAAGCTATCCTGAACAATTAGATGGTTTATAATCTGCTACGATTAAAATCATTTTCTTCGCTGTTATAAGAAGTTAATTATTACGAAGAAGATAATTACTCAGAAGATACCAGTAATAAAAAATACTATATTATTAAAAAAATATATAAAAATAAAAATAATTATTTTTTAAGCCACAAAATGAATTTCACTTGGAGGTTTTTACAAAATAATACATGTTGTATTTTTTAAAATAAAATTTTACATTAAAATTCCACATTACATTACATTACATTACATTATTTACATTTTAATTCCAAATTAAAATGAAATATTTATAATAGACTTATTATATTTAAAATATGTAGACCTTTTTATATTTAAAAAAAAACTAAGTTATAAATATAATTTTCACTTAAAAAAACAATTAAAAAAATATAATTGTATTTTACTGAAATAAAAAAATACTTATTGGTTATGCAAATGGTCCTTCAAATAGATAATAATTATATATGACGAAAATTTTCTTCGTTGTATTGATAATATAAAAAAGGTTACAAAAATAGTTGAAATAATTATTCTTTTAATTGTTAATAACAACAAGTTTATATAAAAGCATTTTAAGGTGTGTTTACAATTATAATAAAAGAAAACTAATACTATTAAATCGTATATCAGTGGTTACAATACAATAATAACACCTATTATGTTGTAGCTATACTAAAATATTACTATTTTTTCAAGTGATGCCTCTTATTTAACTTTATTCTCTAAAATTAACCTTTATTTCTAAAATCCTTTAATATTGCTTTTAAATTAATATATTTTACAATTGATTTTTAGAGATAAGTATATCACTATAATCATACATATTATGAATATAAACTTAGAATTTATAATCCCAGACAGTTCAATAAATCAAATAATCTTCAAATGAGTAAAAAATTTTTTAATAATATTGATACTGTTCTAAATTTTCATTATTCAAGTCTTTAATTTTATTTATAAAAGACCTTTTAGCATTTTGAATAAAATAAGACAATAGCCGTAGTAAGCATTCATTTCATAATAAGTTTACACGCGATTGTCGTGTGACTCGATACTTCAATCAACACTTGTACGGCTTTATTACATTTTTACCTCATAGGGTTGTCCAAAAAATATCTTTTTACAGGTTGATAGAAAAGTGCGCACTGGCTGTAAATCTATTCTCTACGTGAGGACGTAACTAGTTCTCTTTGATGTTTTAGCTCACCAAGCCAGTGTACTTTTTTCACTTAGTGTTTACTTTGTGGTGATCAGATACCATCGCCTACTAAGACAACGTCATAAGTACTGCTAAGTAGGATAAAGGATAAGGGAATAGACACTGCTCTTTGACATCCCTGTAAAGAGGTGGTTACTGCATGTCGGGTTGCCTGCCTTGGAAAAGCAGTGTTAAAACTGTTAAAAATCTTAACAAACTTGCTTTGTTTTCTAAAGCTTCTTAAAATTGCTAGTCATCTAGATAAATGACCATTCTAATTCACAAATGAAATACATTTAATACACGCCATTGACAAGCCCATTGGTCGGCAGGGTCAACTTTAAAAAATTACTTTTCAAAATTTGGTCTGATCTGGACCTGGCAAGTAGTAACAGGGAGTTTAGTCATTTGGACAGCTCGTCTGGCTTCATTAACCACCCTTTGTAGGCGACGACCATGAAACAACAGTAAGTATATGTGGGTTTCTTTTTGAGTGAGTGAGTAAGGGATGCCAAAACCCATGACCCTATCCTTTATAGGTTATAGGTGACAGTTGTCACCTATGTTATACCAAAAGTGGTTCGTCAGCCTATATGGAGACGTTTACGTAAACAAGCAAATTTCAAGCCTATTAAGCAATACGTTTTATTTGTAAAGACGAGAATAAATTTAAAAATCTTTAAAATTTTTAAGGAATGTATTTGTCAAACTAATCATACACAATAGTATCTATAATTAGCAAGGAGACATCCCTACGAATTGGACTTTGAACTTTGATCAACAAAGACACTGAATGTATACTCGTATATACTGGCTATGCTCCATTTGCAGACTTGCTAAACGTTTTAAAAAATATTCTATAATACACTTGATGCAGATAAATAAGCTTTATCCACGTTATAGAGTAATTAATTAAATAGGAAGGGCATCCCATACTCGTATTCCACGGCTGCCCAAAAGACTACGAAACGCAGTGTGACTTGGCTCTACTACGCAGTTCCTTCGCCTTTGGCTTTCATGTTGCAACACAGTCCACATTAAGTCCAGAAATGTCATCAATTCCTATCGTGACATTTTCCTATTAGTAAATAATAGTGAAAGTGAACGAACGACAGGACAAGGTCACTTTTTCCAATCGCAGTTCATTTAACTGTTATCTTGTTAGTATTGCATTATCTTTAAACAAAGAAAATATTTAATACTAGGTTTAGTCCGCGTCTTCAACAGTTTTGAAGCTCCCTTTAATTGAGATGTTATAGTACCTACTCGTTTTAAAGCTCTGTCTCAGGGAATTCCCGGTTCGATTCCCGGAAAAACTTTTCAATTGTGGCTCTGGATTGGGGGTTTTAAGTAGTGGCAGACTGTGATTCTCATTCTTAATTGGTCACCCCATCTGACGTCAGCAACCACCCGTTTGCAGAAGATCACCATGAGTTTCGATGAGTGAGCCTTACTTGCTCATCCAAACACAACCCTGTACCACTGCGCGACAGTCCGGATAAGTTGAAACTTTATCCCAGAAACAAAATGTTTGCGACTAGCCACAATATGCCTTTTTCAAGACATTTGGTAACAAATTCGTAGCGTTACAACCCTATCCTGTGACGAGGTAGATACTGTCTAACTCTGCAGGCGATTCTTCATTTCTTCACTTCTTCATTTTCATTTCTTACAATCTAGCGTTTCATAGAACAAGATATATGATCTTTTCAACCGACAAATTTCAACACCGAGGCCATCAAGTTAGTAACCAGCGTTGGTTTTCATATGAAAGAGAGAAATTTAATTCGAAAATAAATCTGGAAAATAAAGTCCTCTAATGTACCTACAGATATCAACATGTTGCATCAGATGAAAGTTTGGATGACATTGACCTGATTAAATATAACATAACTTAAATACACGGTTCTTATTTTCATAATAATTTGCACGAAAATACGGGAGTATTTCGTGAATTGTGCAAGGATTGATTTTGTAAATAGCGACAAGCTTGTCACATTTCAGGCATAATGTCATCACAATAATAACACAAACAACGCATCACCTCACCTCACATAATCAAATACACGTTCATAAAGTTAATATTTGAACTGCTAATAATTTTCTCTTGTTCATATACATTGACTGTTTTAGAATCAAAATATGTTTGCCAAACAAACACAACATCTGGAGGAATACTGGGGTCGTGTTTGAGACTTTTACCACGAGAATCATCATATACTGTAACGAAAGAGACGATGCTATATAATTTGTAACACTTATCTCTCTCATTATAATAGATAAAAGATTTCAAGCAAGTGGTACAGAGGTTCCAACTGATCCCAAAGCAAACTTTGAAGATATCGCCGTAGTAAAACATGTATAAAGTACTGTAATAAACGAATTATCTCATTTCCAGCTACCGTTGTTTGCCAGAATGCCAACAAAGTCTTACTTAGCTTCCGATACTTTTAAATATCTATCAATAGTTTTAACATTTATTTGAGTTTTGCTGGCAAGCACGTCATCAGAGGTAATCTGCAAAAGATAAGAAACATGGTGACGGCACGAAACGACGCAGAGGCACCAGCTTCTAAGGAAGAAATGTCCCATGACCATCTCTACAAAGTGACAGGATTATCGTCAACAAACCTAGAAAAGTTGGCTCAAGGTAATGAAATCGCTTTTTTATTAGCTTATCTGGTTTTCTACATTCGCATTTCTGATAATATAGAACACGAATTCGTAGATTACATTATTCGAGCATTTCTTGAATAAATTCTTTACTCTATGCTTTGCGAAGATTATTCTTCTTTGATTGTTGCATCAACTCTTTGTATATTTGTTTATAACCAAATATTTAATTAATATTAATTATCTACTTGATGTACATGACACGGTTTTCACTAATGAAAAGAGCGATAAACGAGGAAGGTTTGTTTATATGCGAACAAAATGCATCCGTGCAAATACGGGGTCGATTGCTAGTTAATATTAATTTAACAGTATTCTCGGTACCGACGTCATTCGACAATGTCGTTGGCTGAATAATTAATAAAAGGTGCGAAATAATACGGAAAGTGGTCCATCAAAACAAAATAACTTATAAAAATACGTCTCAAACTGGTCTGCTTTTACAAAATTTTTGGTCCTTTGCCAAACTTTATTAGCTCGTTCAACCGTAAAATTCAGTATTAGTGCTGAATGTCATTTTACTGCCCATCACATCTGTGCATATAATATTCCTATTTCTAACAATAGTTCAACGAGTAAGAGTAAAGAATTGCCTTGGCAAAGTACTTACAGAAGTAATGGACTGACAGACGTACAGCTCACATGATTTTAACTTGTAATCATCATACCGCATCGCTGGAAACCAAATAGGTATGTATTGTGCAAAAAGGAATATCTACCTAATGCTAATAATGATTACAGCTTGCGAGCCCCCTGCCGACTTCGAGACAGCCATCGCATCGACAGGCTACGGTATGTTCAACGTGGCCCTGATGATGTGCACTCTGCCCGCCTTCTGGAGTGCCGTCTCCGTCACCAGCTCCGTCTCCTACATCTTCACCAGGGCCGGCTGTGACATGCAGCTTAGCCTCTTGGACATGGGCACTGTCACGGCCATCACATATGGAGGCAAATATCTATTTTAGTTGCCAACATTTCCACAAATGACAAGTAATATTACGAAGGTCAGTTTTCTGAAGCTTACTTATGGCAGCCCATTGTCGTTGTCGCCTTTATACAACGCCGAAATAACAAAATGTAAGAATATAGAAAGAGTGTTTTAAATTTTTTTGTATCCGCAGTGTATTAAGGGACCTATCTCAAGGAGGAGAGGGCCTGCGCCAATTAGTGGAACGAATTATTTCTATCTTGAAAGGTGGTCATAGATTGTAACGCTCCACTTGATGGTAGGCTACCGTCGCATGTCGCATATAAAATAAGCAACATCACAGGTACTGCAAATGAGCTGCCGATTATGGATAAGTGATAGAGAAATATCACATACTTAATATTGAATATTTTCATATTTAAGTACTTATTATTAAGACGGGGCAAAAAACTGACATGAAATCTTCGTAGTTGCTCTTTTCCAAAAATCTTTCGCTGATAAAAAAATATTAAATAAATACTAACATTGAAAATCAATCCGAAACAGTATATATTTTTGGATTTTTTTTAAAATTTAGTTATTATTAGTTGCTGTGTATCTTTTGGTACTTATTGTAGAATATTATAATTATAACAACTTGTTATGACCCATTTTATAGATAGTGCGAACAGTTTGCTTCTTGAGCACAATAATTGAATTTATGGACACTGTTGCACGTATATTATGTAGTCAGACCGACTGGGAAAAAAAACAGACTCATAGTTTTTTAAGTCGATGACTCAGAGCAATTTGACTTATTTTTAAAATACCTACTGTGAAAATTTTATAATGTATACAAAATAAAAAAAACAAAGGCAAATAAACGCAACATTGAAAACAAACACCGGAAAGTTATGATCAAGTTGTGTGCGCTCAAGACTCGTGATTGACGCGAAAATCTTCATTTACACACATGTTCAAGATAACACATACGTAATATACTTGTAACAAGGTGAAGGTACCATGTAGGTATACCCAGTGACGTTTTCTATTGAAAATAGATTCATTGCTGATTCGATCTCATGGAGTAACCCCGAGCATATAGCCCTCACCATAGACCTTGAGTTTTCTTACAAGGCCCGTAAAGGCAACAGTTCAGCACCATGTATACATGTATCATACCCGGAAACACACACGAGACATAAACGGTCATTTTGAGGCACTAGAGAATTATGGACGAGAAGATTTTCTAAAATTTTTACACACTAACTAGTGGATAATCCAGCCCTGTTACCCATAGAGATTTATGAGGCTGTTAAAATTACATAATGAAGTCTGAATATGAAGTGAACGATCGTTAATTTTGAAAAAATCTATCGTAAAAAACACCTGTGTGGTAACAAATGTGTACTAAAATGTTGTCTGGATACATTTTATAGTTTAAGTCAATTTTCAATGCCAGGTATGATCTCCTCGGCCATGGTGTGGGGTTTCCTTTCCGACACCCTGGGCAGACAACGCATCATGGTGTGGGGCTTCTTCTGCTCAGGACTAGTGGAAACAGCTGCCGCTATGAGTCAAAGTTTCCTGATGCTTCTTATCACAAGATTTGCAAGTGGATTTCTGTAAGTGTTTTTTTTTACGCTTTTGTGTATGTTAATATATTTTTTGATATTGTCATACACACAAGAACTCATTTTGGTTTCAGTTTCAATGGTCCATTCGCAGTGTTGACTTCCTACCTCGCTGAATTGCATCGTACGGAGCTGCGTGCTAGGGTTATTCTTTTCACCAGCCTTTTTTACACCATTGCTAATACCACTTTACCAATGTTGGCTTGGGCTATTCTTACCAATGACTGGACATTCAAACCTTTCGGAAGCTCATTTGGTAATTTTTTAATACATAAGTATAGTACCAGCACATCTTGTAGCAGAAAAAAAGGTCACTCTCATTTCTCCAAATTTATGGTTTAATGTCAATAATATTTCCTCAGAACCGATAACGCTAGTCATCGCGATCATGATGGCGCGATTATAATCATGATTATAAAAAAATCTAAGAAATACTTAATAATAGTAGGTACTGATGATAATTATTACTGTAACCTTTTTGTTCATTATTTTCAGTGATTCGCTCATGGAACTTATTTCTCTTGGCAACGGCCCTGATGCCGTTACTAACGGGTCTAGCGTTTCTCTGTCTTCCAGAAAGCCCCAAGTTTCTCATGTCTAGGGGTCGCAATGAAGAAGCAATTGAAGTATTCAAAAAGATATATGCTATGAATAGTGGAAATTGTGGAGATGATTATCCGGTAACCACCAGAGATATAACATTATTATTATATTCTTTGTAACATTTATTTATCTCTTTATAAGTTAGAAACTTATTTAAAGACAAATCATTAACCTATGCATAAAATTAGAAGCCTAGTGCCGCCACTACTGCTAAAATTGATTACATATTTCACATATCAATTAGCAATTTGCTTTATTTATTATTATAAACTCTAAAACTTAAGGTTTTTTAGAATAATTTGGATGTTTGTTGTATGTATTTAATTTGGATTTGGATGACTGCTGAATATATTTGGAAGAAGCTTAGCCCACAGATAAAAAGGACAGTAGTCAGTAGCCTACTTTCAGATTTTAAACTTTTCATGTAAGTATTTAGATACTCGCAAAATTTCGCACTTTAGTTTCCAAACCACTTTAACTTGCAAACCTAATTCCAGGGTTACCTGCTGTTCCTACAAGAATGTTTATTGTATAGGTTGTAGATCAATGTTTAGAAACCACAACATATCCAAGAAATGTTTCAGATCAAATCACTGGTGGAGGAGAAGGCGGAACAACAAAGTGAAGGAGTGGCAGCTTTACGTGATGGCTGCAAACAATTGGCTCCATTGTTTAAGGCTCCACATATTATCTGGCTGATTCTAATGTGTGTTATACATGGTGGAACCATGTTTGGGTAAGCCTTAAGCCTATTTATTTCCTATAAATAAATAAGCTATGTACAGGCAATTCGTTGAATATCTAATTTTGACCTAAATGGCTAATTTTAAACCTAAACGTTGACCTGAATGGTTAATGGTTAATTTTGACTTAAACGTTGAATACCTAATTTTGACCTGAGTTTGCTTACATTTTTCCTATGTCTCCATGGCCTTACTTTAGTTTCTCTTTTATGTGACGTTATTTTTGTTTTCCAAATAAAATATAAAAAATGCTAACTCATTTCCAGCTCAAATACTCTCCGGTTATGGTATCCTCAACTGGCGGCGATGATTGGCACCGTCTCCAACGAATCACTGTGCTCGGCTATCACCAACTCCTCAACAGAAACCATCGTCGAGAGTTGCATGCCAATCCAAACCGACCTCATGACTTATCTTCAAAGTGCCATCGTTGGAGCTGGTTCTGTTCTTACTTATGGAATCGGTGGACTTTTAGTCAATAGGTAATTTCATACTTATTGATATTGAATTTAAACGTTTTTTTGACTTTGGACCTTGGATTTTAACTAGCGAAGTCATTAGCACTCATGCAAATGAACTAAGTTGATTGTGTATACTATTTCTAAAGGTGTGGAAAAAAGATGGTTGCTGGATTCTGTGGAGTGATGAGCGCGTGTATAATAGCAATGATGCCATTCTTCGGTACCGGAGCTCTGTCGGTAGTTGCGATGTTCACGTGCGCTTTAGCATTCACGTCTCTATTTGGTGCATCGTTGCATAGTATCGCTGTGGACTTATTTCCAACTTCGTTACGGTGAGAATTTATTTCTTTATTATTTCTCGAACTAGTTGCATCAATTCTTCTAATCAAAAAATATATATTATTATTTTTCAAAAATATTTCTTTTTAAATAAAAGTTGGATTTCGTTGCCTTCAAACATACTGATAGTATAAAGTATAAGGAACAAGATCAAGATTGATATTTCATAGAAAAAGTCTGCGTGGATATTATGTTTTCTAGCCAAGTCGTCACTATGATTAGTAACAATTAAACACTTTATCCGTTATCTCTTATCCTCACTTTATTATTTCTTAGGCTTACTTCTCCTTGGACTATCTTGCCAAGAGTACTCTCTTGCCTTAGTGCTCTGACTCAGTAGGTACTACCGCGTTCGATTATGCATAGCCATTAGAAAATAATATTTTCAAAATTGACTCTGGTCTAGGTGTGGTAGGTCTCGCACCTTATCCGTTGTCACTTGTCATCCCATCACCAAGCAACTGTGATTTAACTACCGTTTTAAATCACATAGAGATGTGTTTCAGAGTAATGGCGATATCAACGTTCCTGATGATGGGACGTGTTGGCACTATGAGCGGTACCGTCACCTTCCCCGTCCTCATAGGCTACGGTTGCCTGCCGCCCTTTATTACTATAGGTGTGGTGTTGGGCAGTAAGTAGAAAATTCATTTTTTAATCAAACTACTTAGTGATCGTTCCCTGATCATTATGAAAATAGGGAAAAGAATAGGTTACACTGAAACTTCAGTAGTGGCACAGGGCACACTGCGTTTCGCAGTCATTGGTGGCAGTAACCAGTGTAACCATCTCCTTACAGAAGACCACCGTGAAATTATAGCACTTTTGCTGTTGTGTGGTGAGTGAGTAAGGGATGCCAGAACCCATTTCCCTATCCCTTATCCTTAATCCTACTTTAGTCGGACTTGCAGCACCTGTGGCGTTGCTTGTAATGCGACAGTAGCAAGTAATATACTTTCTAGTAAACAGTACTCACCTACCATCAAGTGGACCGCATCGATGTATACATCGATGGTGGACCGTTATAATTAAGTATTTGTTAGAGAGCCATCTGTGTTTTGATTAAAAAACTATCATATCTTACACATTCTAGTTGGCTTGTATCTTAACTGCATTGTCTTAGAAATGGTTTTCAGTTTGTCCTACAGGTGGCGCTCAGTGCAGTAACATCAAAACATACCTAATATTTTATGACCTCAATATTAATATGAAATGCTACTGTTACAATGCCGTTGCAATCTTATAAATTAAATTATTGTCTAAGAACAGTGTATTGTTTAAGACGACAATTACATAATGTATTCCCGATTCAAAAATGTTGTCACAATATCAATTTTTATAACACAATGCAATCTTTATCATCGTCAATATCAATCACTACATAGTATAAAACAAAGTCGCTTTTTCTGTCCCTATGTCCCTTTGTATGCTTAGATCTTTAAAACTACGCAACGGATTTTAATGCGGTTTTCACTAGTGGGTAGAGTGGTTCTCGAGGAAGGTTTATAAGTACATAATTTACTAAGTTACGCGGGCGAAGTCGCGGGCAGCAGCTAGTAACTATATAAATAAACATTAATAGCTAAATGTGGCGCTAAGCTCAAAACTCGAGAACGGCTGGACCAATTCAGTATTATTTTTTTCAAATTTAGTTCAACGATGGTTCTCATGAAGAGAAGCCGGGGCGGATAGCTAGTACCTAGAGCTCTTTTTATTAGAGATGGGTTTGCTCTTGGCCAACAACCAACTGTGCAACAAGGATGAGGCCTATGTTGCAGCGAGCTCACCCAGAAGATGCTTTAATCACTAGAACTTACTGTAACTTTAAGAGTATCCTATCATTTGCTGTTCTGTTTAGTTAGTTAGTTAGTTACTACTGTTTAGTTAGTTAGTTATATACTATTTTTTAAATAATCTTTAATTTTCAGCATGCGGCCTCTCTTGCTATCTAGTGCCAAATACAACTTTGAAGAAATTGGAGTAGTGTGGCGCCATCATCGCCTATATTACCCGATCGGACATTATCGAATATTATACATAGGTACTAATTTAGGTAATTCATTCTTCTACTGTGGAATAGGAAGTATATAAAGTATATAGAAATTGTGCATTTTAGCAAAATGAAAAAATGTAAATAAATATGTACCTAACTAAAAATAAAATAACTATACAATTGGGATACATTTTTATTGTAAATAAAAACTTTAATAGGTAAGATCAGTGTATCCTTGAATGTATTTTGAAGGCGCTCAAAATTAGCCATATTGATTTTTTGGTGTCCTATCTGTATCGTACTAAAAAATGTATACTTATATTTTTATAGTAGGTATGTATTGTATATATTATCTATAGGTTTAAAAATATTACATATTCACTAGCGCTAAACTGTTTGCTTTTCCCGTTAAACCTATTAAAGTAATAGGAAAGAATGGAACCACCTGGGTACCAAAATTAAAAAAAAAATTGACAACTGGTTACGAATCAAGAAAAATACGGTTTGGTTACTGGTTGCGAAACCATGGCAACCAGAAGCTCTGTTTTATTAATTTCTTTTCTGCTTAATTGAAAAAATGTAGTGGGGTTTTACCTGTGCACAAATTATTCGATAAGTTATCAATTTGCTAAGTAATTCGTTCGTTTAATAATTGTTGTTAGTAATATATTTAGTTTATGCCACGAAAACGAAAAACAAGATGGCGCCACTGCTCAAAACAGCCGAGAGCGCTATCTATCGATATAATTATATAACATTCTCGTGTTGTATTTGTAATCAAATCTCCGAAACGGCTTAACCGATTTATATGAAATTTTTTGTGTATATTCGGTAGGTCTGAGAATAGGTCGTAAACTATTTTTTACACCATTAAGTCATAAGGGTGGCTCACACAAAAAAAAATTATATTGCAAAACAACGTTTGCTGGATCAGCTAGTTAATTATTATTAATGTATATAAAGGAAAATGGTTGTAAATAAAACTTTTATTTTAAAATATTCTCTTCTTTTATTTATTTATCCGTATCCTAATCTCATTCATTAGTCGTTCTCACCAACAACTCATCATCGATTCAGGAGAATTATTAACTATGTAAATTTATATATATGTACCAACATATTTTATGCGATTTACAATACATGACTGAATTCAACATTAAACACAAATGACTTGTTCACAACAATATAATCAAGTGTATGAATAAATTGATAATTGAAAAAAAAAATAAAGAAAATATATATCTACTCAAAAATACATGAGCATTTCTTTTTTTTTTCTAATAAATTTTATTTAAAAAAAAAAATTGATTTGATTGATTTGATCTTTTTAACATTGTATAAATTAAATTAAACATTGATACAAAAAACACTCCATGATTCAGTCTAATAAAAAATCTGCATAGCAAAAAATTTATTAAAACCGAATTTTCCGAAAATGTATGCAGATTATATTTCTACTTTGCTTTGCTATAAATATTACAATTTTAAACAAGAAAAGTAATAATTTAACATTTTTTTTATTATTATTATTATTTTAAAATGTTTCAAAACTTGGAAACAACATTTTTAGACTAGAATGACGCGTTTTATTGTCAACACACCGCCTCAATTCATTTAAATTCGAGGTTCATTATATTTCATTATATTCTTGTATATAACTATTAAATATATAAATGTATAATAAGCAAGTGAATTGACGGTAGTTACCCTATATAAATTTTCAGTTTATTTCCTAACAATATCGTTGAATACACCGTATCATACCGCAAGGCACAAAGTTAACAATTCATCATAATATCACTTATATATTACATAAATAATATATATCTTGTTAAAGCCTCAGAATACAGAACGAAATAGAACATAATTATAAAAAAAATGTTGTAAAATATTTTTATTTTTTTTTATTTTTTGAAATTAAAAAAATGGAATTTTAAATAAAATATACTTCATATTATGCGTGTTTTTTGTACTTGTCAATTTTTAATGTAAAGGTCGTCAGACAGGCTAACGGTCCACTCGATGGTAAGTGGCTACCGTCGCCTGTAACACAAACAAAGCCACAAGTGCTATAAGTGTGCTGCCAACTACAGTAAGATAAAAGATAGGGGATTATTATTTCACGGTGGCTTTGTGAGGAAATGGCTACGGTCGCCAGACGGGCTCAAAAATATATGACTACGAATCGCAGATAACCCAGACAATTCTAAAAGATTATATTTGTTCAAAGTGTTTGTAAGCTCTTAAGGTTTCTAGAATGTTCTGTATTCTAAGTTTGAGGCTAAACATCAGTGCCAATTGTCATCACAATCTTCTTTGGAGATAATCTCGTAAATTAGACGTTATTTTGATTTGTTTGTTATTTCAACACATCATGAAAGTAACTCAATTTTGTTAAATTAATTTAAAAACAATTTTTTTATTTTTATTTTTATTTTTTTAAAGTTCAAGTTTGAGAAGCATGTCATGTGAGCTGTTGCAAAACACAAAAGCACATATGCTGCTATCTCATGGTTTCCACAGTTAGTTAAGGGGGTGTCTACTGACACCAAACATATTGATAGATTGCGTTATTTTATTGATGTGTGCAAATAACAAACAGTACAAAGTGACTCAAATTTCACGAAACCAAGTCCAACGATTACAAAAGAACAAAAATTTCAAATACGATAACAGAACACACACTTGTATCGCCACCACTGACCTGTAACATAACCACTGGACAGGCTGTCGCCCTTTGAAACGATTTTGAAATTGATTTTGAAACGCCGCCCTACGAAAGTACGGAGAACTAATTTTGCAGTTTATTCCATAGATATGTATAATAGTATCTATCTGTTTTATTCTATTTGTTAATGTCTTAGGGAGTTTAAGTTTATTTGTGTCCGCTTGAGTTTTGAAACACGAGGAAATGTGTATTCTGTAAATGTTCCATGGACAGTTCTTTATTTTATTTTAAAATCATATTTTTTTAAATAGAACAAATTATTTTTAAATTATTTATATTCAAAAATTTTATTTCATGAGGAAAATTAATCATGCAATTTTTAATTATTGCACGACTAATTTTAGTTCCGGGTACTTTCGCTCCATAGCCTGCAGCGCCAAAATGGCGTTTTTCAAATGGGCATTAAAATAATTTGACAGCAGCCTGTCCAGTGGTATATATTACAGGTCAGTGATCGCCACACTTGCTATCTCTATCGCTCTCTATGTCTCTCTCTTTCTTTCTCTCAGTCCGAAACGAGGCATGCATCGGTGCGACGTTGTGTGCGAATATTCTTTAAAAAAATTGGCAGATCTTTGATAGAATAATAAAACTAAAATTCATTACACGGTCAAGTAAAGTCAAGGTCTGGCCTCCATTCAAATAACCTACAGAGCAGTTGGTTAAAATGCTTAACACACAGCCTTCTTCGCATAAAAAATATTCGCTCATCATCTCTACATATTTGTACAAAAGTAAATGAAACATTACTGCACTTAAATAAATTAAGTCTAGGGTAAGGCATATTTATTTCATATTTATAAATAGTTTTAATTACAAATTTATATTACACTTAACATTATTTACTTATATTACAGTCTCGCGATGTCTTAAACATACTTTTTTTACAATATACAAATACATATCATATAAGTAGGATAACGCTAGCATAGTTCTCGCAGACACTTAGCTTATTTTCAAAAATGTCTTTATTGATTTACTAACTAGTATGTCCTTTTTTATGTTAAATTAAAACTATACATAGATTTTGATTTTATGGTTTATGTGTTTAAACTATTTATTCTTGAAATCAAGCAAAGTTTCTGTGAGAACAATACTAAAGTTAGCCATTGGTGTTCTCTTAAAAATTACTAAGTGACTATACAAGAGTACATACCGCATCATAATAAGGCCTCTTTATTACAATGACACTCAATAATTAGCAGATTATTTAAGGACTCACCAGAGGAAGGATGGAAACTCCACTATCAAATTGGTTACACCAATCTGAGCGAGTTGAATTATGAAGTTAAAGTGGTAAGTGGTGGCAGACAGGCTGACGGTTCACTTGATGGTCGGTGGCTACCGTTGACTAATGAAACAAGCAAAGCCATAGGAATATACAAGCGAGCTGCCAACCGAAATGGCATGAAATAATAATGACATATGAAAAAATAACGATACAATAGTTAGTTCAATAAGTTTACCTCTGGTTTCCTGTCTTTGTCTGCATTTGAGAATTTTTTTTCCAATAAGCACGATTTTATCAAAGAAATACAATATATAAGTTAGAAAGGAATCAATGTATAATATAATTGAGTGTATTGTACAGAATTTTGTACTGGGTTTAGTCATACAAAATACTAGGGGTACTAAACCCTCAGTTTTAAGCTAATTCATACAGCTTGCAACAAAGACAAGGACGCTTTAATAGAAGAACGACTTCGTTTATACCAAAATAATATAAATGCGAAAGTAATTCTGTCTGTTTGTTACTTTGTTATCACTTGAACAGAATCTGTTCCTTTCATTTAGTAGGAACAGGTCATTCCAATCCTAGCTTCTGTCACGAGCTGTACGCATTAACTTTTTTTACATTTGTCAAAGGCATAAACATATAATACATATTTATACGTGTATATATGAAAAAATCTATACACAACAGTTTGCATATGATTGAGTTTTTTTTTCACAAAAATGTCACTTTCACTTTGAGTTCAGTTTCCGTCAGCTCGGGGGAGCCAGCAAGACCTCGAGCCAACAAGGACAGGCCGTGACGTCACGGCGCGAGTATTTGGGCCCCCACCCCTTAGCGAAGGAGATGCGCACAGAGCGGGGGTCCACGGGGCCCACGTGCGGGGGCGCCAGGGCCGGCGGAGGGGCCGACGGGTCGAACACCCGCAGGCAGTGCCCCGGAGCGACCCTCCACACCAGCAGCGCTTTGGCCGCGGCCGCGTCGAGAGCCGGCGAGCTCACGAAAACGGGCTCTTGGCTTCGATTGTAAAGCCATACTCCGTCCGATTCTAACGATATTGTCACCCCTAGCCCGATTTTGGCTCGGGTTTTTCGCACCTGGAATTAAAAAAACACCGGTCATATGACAGAACTATAGGGTTGAGAAAATATTATATATATTTTTTATTAGAGATGGGGTTTGGCCAACAACTAGCTGAGTAGCAAGGGTGAGGCCTATGATAGAGCGAGCTCACCCAGAAGGTGCCTATTCACTCGAAATTAGAAAAGATTTGGGTTATATGAGCTCGGAAATAATCATCATCATTTCAGTTTGTATGTCTCTCCCAAGGTCCCAAGGCTCGCCGCCACTCAGTAGTCCTATTAAACGATTGAATTGCGCGATTCCTATCCTGCATCATCAGAGAGATAATGCACAAATGTTTTTTAAGAAATATCAGCGTGAAATGAATAATAGCTGATTAAGAGTGATTTAAAGACGGCGTCCAGCGACGCTGCTATCAGTCCGTTTGGTAAATGGTGTCCGCTATCGGCGCACTTATCGCGAGGTTATCTTCGCAGCCCCAGCGGAGGGCGTCAGCGGTAAATCAATATTATATACTAATGGAAAAAATTAAAGGATCAAAAAAATTTAGGAAATTTTAGTGATTTTTCAAAACGGGTGTATCTCAGTGAAAAATGCTCGTATCGAGGTCTAAAAAAAAGCATTTGACATAAAAATGTGGTCCCACCTGGTCAACTTGTTCGCCCCTGTGCTCTAGCGCATCCAAGCAAAGACCGTCACGTCCTGCGCATGCGCTCTCTCCTCCGCCAAAGACGTCAACGGCCCTCACGCGCACACTGAACTGACGGCCGACTCTTCGCGTCAGCTCCCAATACGCGAGCCGACACCACTCAGACTCCCAACTTTGTTTTTCTGGAAATTTTACAAATTACGAACTGTCATTTCTTGCATTTATTTATTTATTATCTAGCACGTAATAAAATTTTGATGAAATTTGGTGTAGCAATTTCTTAGTTTGTAAAAAATGAAAGATTAATTTAAAGTAATATGAATAGAAATCAAATAGCTAACATACATCTGTTTTATTTAAATTACAAAGTTTTAAATAAAACAGATGTAACTTAGGGTGAAAATTGTAAGTTTGTTTCTTTCAAACTATTCATTAATACATAATATGTATTTCAAAAATTAATTTCAGTGTGTATCTTCAAAAACACCTTCAGTGTGGACAAGGCCTTACTTTTTTCATTTAGCTTTTGCCCAATGCTAAATAGGGTTCGAACTATATTTCCACATCACATTTTTACCCCATAATCGGCCTATTTATTATTTTAGTCTTATTTAAACTTAAGGTTCCGTTCCATATTTTAATGTAGAGAGTTCTAGTTAAGGGTTCGCAGTCCAATTATTTCGGCTCGGTTACATCACTGCGTTTGGTTCCAGAGCGAGTTGGCATACCGTATGCTGGTGACAGATTGTCCAATAATCAACATTAACGCGGATGCCAAATGCCAAATAACAGGTCATCCGTATATCGGGACATTGTCGTTTTCTTAATTTCTTTGTCTTAATAAAGTAACCTGATCTAATCTAACTGGAACTTGGTGGAAAGATCGAGAAAACATCAAGTACATCTCTTTATTATTTTTTGGGATAAATTACAATACCTCAATTTAACTTTGGGAAAAAATAATTTGATTCGTCACATGTCGGTTATACATATATCTTCATTTTTTATATATTTTAATATTTTGGAAACTCATAAAAGCACCATGGATAACACCGGCAAACTTTGATCTTTAAGGCTGGGTTGCACCATCTTACTTTAACTATAACCAACGTCGCAACTTCAGTTAATTCGCACTCATTTTCGGCCGAAAATGAGTTTTAGGCCGAAAATGAGTTGCACCAGTTAACCAGCTATGATTATTTGTTAACTGGTGCAACTCATTTTCGGCCTAACCGTTATTTTAACTCAAGTTGCGGCGTTGGTTATAGTTAAAGTTAGATGGTGCAACCCAGCCTTAGTGAAGTAAAACATTATGTCCAAAAAAATAACCTAGTCTTGACCAAGAACTTATCTAGGCATTAATTTAACGAAAAAAAAACTATTCATTCTACTAATATTATAAAGGCGAATGAATGAAGAAGAATGTTTGTTACTGTTTCAAGCAAAATTTACTTAACAAATTTCAATGCAATTTTATACAATTGTAGTTTATAAATCTGAATAACGCATAAGCTAAGATTTATAAAAATACGCAAACGAAGTCGCCAGCAAGAGGTAATATAAAATATTTAATATTATAAAATGCTTTTATATTACGAAGCTGGGCTGAAAACGGATCAATAGTGTTTTCTCTTTGTTTCTTTGGGATTTTTTTTATGTAGCCAATATAAACCCACAAGAGTTTATCACCAGATTCTTCAGAAAGTTGAAATCCAATAAAAAGGAATGTGCAGGTAATGGCCGGTATAAATGTGGGGCAGGAAATAGTAAAATTAACATTTGTTCCACAGATGCCACTAACAATGGTGTACCTAGTTATGGTATGGTATATGGTGGTAAGGCGCCATGGTGGCGGCGGTGAATCGATCGTCAAGGTTAACCGCCAGGAAGCACGTGGCATTCAGAAACAAACTGTGGATGCTATTTTAAATAACGCCAACTGCTACAAAGTTTAGTTAAAACAACCTACCACCAACTTACGATTTTGAACGGTTGAATTGAATTATGGGGAATAATATTTCAATATGCAATTCAAATTCAAAATAAAGTAGGTACTATGGTCAATTGATTCCCATAATCTATACTAATATTATAAAGAGGAAAGATTTGTTTGTTTGTTTGAATTGAATAGGCTCCGAAACTATTGGACCTAGTTATTTGAAAAATTCTAGACTGTTGGAAGCTGTATTATCAGCGAGTAACATATACCTACTATATTTTATAAAGTTACGCGAAGGAAGTCGCGTGCAACAGCTAGTATATTATACAATTTTTGTTACCAAAGATTAAAATTGTTTAATGAAAAATGGAATTTCCATTTCAATGTAAGACTTCTTACACTATTTAAATGCTAAGTAATATTTTTTTGGTTATTCTAGTTATTAAAAAATACTTTACATAAATATACTTAAGAGCTGTGTGACTCTGTTTAAATAAAAATAAATAAATATTTGGTTTTAGCATTTAGAAATTTTGTTGACAACAAAAAATTACGAACTAATAAATGTGGACTTGTAAGGAAAAGGTAAAACTGAATTCCGTCAAAGCCTTTCTCGCGTCACTTAATGGTTCGACGACCTCTTCACATCGTCTATCGCATAATTATAATATAACCGATAAAATTTCTTGTTTTTACAACCACTTCTTTCTTAGTCATTCTTTATTGGTCTGCAATCTAAGTCTGATGCTTGGAGTCACAGGTAGATGTACATTTTATGATTTTTTGCTTCAGTCTATAAATTGATACATGCGGCGGTAGCTATGCCACTGCTTTAGAGTTTGATTAGAGCTTCGCGTCGTCGTGCTAACAACGCGAAGGTCATAGGTTCGATCCCCAATAGGGTTGTTAAGAAAAGCAGATATAAGATACACACCTTCGCCATCAGTAGCAAGAGAGCCAGTGGCTAGCCGCTCGTGGTCGGTCCTTCTTGCGTCCTCTGTGCTTTCACCGTGTTCTGGAAGTAGCAGAAATATAAAATTTAGTGCTGGAAAGCCAGGGTTTGAATTTGGAATTGGGATGTCGCTTAATGGACCTGTGCAAGTGGCGTAGAGAGGAAGTAAGAACGAATAAAAACCATATAGTTTCTTGAAAACTATGTAAAAACACACAGGCAAGACAAACAGGCATATCATGTAACATAATTTAATATATATAAATGTTTTGTCTTGATCGGAAATCGAACTCTGATACAGTAAGCAGAGCTACTACTACCGCTTCGTTCATATAACACTATTTCATTTGAATTTAATATTTTTCTGTTAAAAAAAAATTGGTAACTTAAAAGTGAAAAATTCAATAGAATAACTGGATTCAAATTAAAAGCATGCGACACCGTGGAAAAACATTTGTTTCAGTTGAACCATTTTGACTGTCACGAGTGAACTGTCTTACATTACATAACTTGGGATGTACTCGTATATCTGAGAGGTTCAAAAAATGAATTGGCGCAAAGTATCTATGGAAAACTATTGGACTTAATAATAAAAATGGCGACCAGTCGGTCGAGTTTGTGAATGACATCAGTGTGGCTGTGGACACCTGTAGATACGCTTACCAGCCGAAACTCGTTTCTGTTACATTAGACACCTATAGGTGAGTGTTCATCATTTATTAGAAGCCACGAAAAAGATAACACGGCGAATGAATCAGTGTTGCTTTATGAATAAGAATATGTTTGATATTTGTGCTTTGAACCCAAGTCTGCAAGTTTCAGATAGTTTTAAGTAATCGTTAAGTACTTGTTGGGTTTATATGACAAAACTTTCTCATAATTTCCCTATCGACGGTTGCCTTGCCATTTACCATCAAGTGGACAGTATCAATATAAAAAAAAAGTTCAACATATGAACGTATGAACATGTTGACAGCCATCAAGCGTATGAAAATCATCACCTTATCGTCATCAGCTCATATTAGTTTGTCATCCACTGCCAGCCTCTACACCTACGCCCTGACGATGTATAGCAGTTCTGCTTTGTTTCTCCGTATTTCGAATCATTTATGTGAATTGCAGTTAAATTTTGTAATAAGTTTTACAATGGTAAAGAGCACTGCAAAGCGTTCGGTAGTCATGTAACGAGTACCATGTCCAGAGGCAGTAAAAGTCACCGTGGAATACCTAACACCATGTGTCAGAGTCAAAGTTGTACTTATATTTTATGACTAGCTGGTGCTCGCGACTTCGTCCGCGTGGAATAGTTATTTTGGGAATCATTTGGGTATCTCGAACGGTTTTCGCAGCGCACGCAACGGAAGCCCTCAAAGATGAATAACTTTCCCCGTGTTTTCCACATTTTCGACTCTTTCTTCGCTCCTATTAGTCGCAACGTGATGTTATATAGCCTAAAGCCTTCCTCGATAAATGATCTATCCAACACAAAAAGAATTTTTCAATAAGAACCAGTAGTTCTTGAGATTAGCTCGTTCAAACAAAAAAACAAACAAATAAACTCTTCAGCTTTATAATATTAGTATAGATGTTTGCTAACAAAGTATCAGCGGACCCACCATAAACTCTACGTAACCCAAAATGAACCATCTACCTGTCTGCTCTTGTTTGAGCATCTAAATAAGATTTCAATCAGCTGAACTGAACAACTTTAGACAAATTATGAAGCATCATCTCGTGCAATGTTTCTTTCTATGAAAAGAGCTATGCTAAATGTTTTTTCACTTGACGAAGTCCATAATGAGTCGATAAAATACTATTTAACCAGAAGTACATAGTAAGTATAGCTATAATTAAGTACTTTTTACTTTTTTACAGCGTACTTCAAGCTGAAACAGTTGTGTTAGGTAGAGTTGGCCACATAGCTCACAAAACCTATTATACTTAATCGCTGGGACTTGCTTCTCTATGAAGAAATGACTTCTTTAACAGAATATAGTAATTTAGCTGAAACTATCTAGCTGAAGCTAAGACTATAATGTTATAAAGAGGAAGGATTTGTTTGTTTGATTGAATTGAATAGGCTAAGAAACTACTGGACCGATTTGAAAAATTCTTTCACCATTGGGAAGCTATATTACCAGCGAGTAACGTAGACTATATTTTATAAAGTTACGCGGACGAAGTCGCGTGCAACAGCTAGTTTAAAATTTTTTCTTAACTTAGTTGAGTATCGATTGTACAAAACATTTAAATATGTATAAGTTAGTATCAGTTAATTAGCATATTGGCGATCAAATCAAGGTTAATGTAAGCGACATAACTACTAACTATAACTATATCTACCTACATATAAATTATATATGCTATACACGTCAACAAAAATATACCACACCCATCAAGCAAACTTGTTTTACTATATTATAATATACTTAGGGTTCATCTTTTAAGTTATCAACTGGTCATGAAAATCTTGTCAGAAATTATTCAGCCGTTACGGGAATTAACATATTCCATTTCCATTATATTTGTATCATGTGTTATATTTAGACATTTTTATAAAATGCATATTATAAAAAATGGGCATATTTAATCAATTCTTAAAAATAGGTTTAGTTCTTAAGAATACGCGTTAATATTAATATTTAATATAATAATGTAAATATTTTCACACTTTCACACATTCCACATAGCACCATCTAGTTCCATATTAAGGAACTAATGCTTGTATTATGGATACCAGACAGTTGATACATAGATTATTTACTTTTTGTAAATACATATATATTATAAATACAAAACATCCATGAATCAGGTACAAAGGTAAAATGTTAAACACATAAACATTTGCCCCTAGCGAACCCGCGACCGTTTGGTTAACAGCTGGGGTTACTAACCACTTGAGACCAAACGTGTCGTTTGATTTATAGTTTGCAGGAGATTTTTCTGAAATAATTTCTAGACATTTGTAGTAATATCTAGTAACAACAACACGAAGAGGTACCTACACGTGTAAGCCACATTATATTTGTATTATCCCAACGTGTTGAACGCTGCTTTATAATTATAACAATCGATGTATTATTGTTATTGTTAACAATATTATTGTTAACAGTTTCCTGAGCGTTGTGAATCTATACTTCTATACTAATATCACTAATATTATAAAGCTGGAAAGTTTGTTTGTTTGTTTGGTTGAACGCGTTCCTGAAATTAACGCATTCGAATTGAAAATTTTTTTTGTGTTGGATAGTCCACACAAAAAGAAGAATGAATGTTATGTCTCGATAAGAAAGGCTTTAGATAGGCTAATATAACGTTTTAAATGTGGACTAAGTCGCGGGCATCAGCTAGTATAACAACTTTGGACAGTAAAAGGCATCTTTACAGAACGGCACTATCAAATAACTGTCATCTATACTTAATGTCTTTTAGCTCAAGCTTTTATGTGCCTCCTAACTAATCCGTACTAATATTATAAATGCGAATGTTTGTATGGATGTTTGTAACTCTTTCACGCAAAAACCACTAAACCGATCACTATGAAATTTTGCATACACGTTGTCTGGGACACCAGAAAGGACATAGGGTACCTTTCATCCAGAACGCGGACGAAGTCGCGGGCACCAACTAGTATTATAAATGCGAAAGTGAATTTGTTTGTTTGTTACGTTTTCACGCCTTAATTACTCAACCGATTATCTTGAAATTTTGCATACACGTTGTCTGGGACCCCAGAAAGGACATAGAGTACCTTTCATCCAGAACGCGAAGAGTTTAGATAATACTTTTAATGTTGACCTATAGACAGTGGAATTGTAAACATAAACACCATTTTAAGGAACGGCTTTAATATTAAAAAATCTCTAGCTAAAATTTCTTGATTTCAACAATAATTTCATTAATCGTGTATGAAAACGCTCAATGTTCCAAATTAACTCTGATAAATAAATTATAAATGAGATAAAAAATTCGCCCAAATCGAGTTCTCGGTAAGAGTTTTAGATAAAATACCGATGACCCCGCCACCAAGCTATTACTCAAACATCAGACATGGGTAACAACTAAACTCCCTTAGTCACTGAATAAACAAATAAATGCTGACTATACTGGCTCTGCTTATCAAAAATAAAAAAAATAAAAAATCAAAATATTTATTTATAAATTAGGTTTCTCCAAGAACTTTCTCCAAATTTTGTCCAAATTAATAGTTTTGTTAATAATACATTATAACACCCAAGTATTTTGGGGTTTGATTTACGAAGAGTCACAGTAGTTTTGTAAAAGGCGACTGAACAATGAACGCCCACATGAGCTGAGAACTAAAACAAACGCCAGATATATTTGGTATTAAGAGAGATGGCGCCGAGCGAACCGCCGGCCCGTGATAACGGCACGATAATATTAATGGACACTCGTCTTTATCGAGACGCACTGCACCGATACCGACAAAAACTCAACGACACTTGCACAAAGCAAACATTGACACTACACCTCTCACTTTAGAGTTCAATTTCGATTGCACCACACGTTTTTTTGACGAAATTTAAATTTGTAATGTAAATGGAATGAATGAGTTCGGGGAAGCACGTGAGAAAGACCCGTAAATGGACACTATCGGAATTTCAATGTCAACCGTATCAGAAAAAAAGGGAAGGGCCGAAGAGCCCATTCATCCGACAGGATGTTGAAATTGATGACGAATCAGGTACTTAATTATCTAGGGTAGGATATACTTAACTGAGGTATAGAGAGTGGTTTCAGCTAAAACTAAGTTTCAGCAGGTAATTTACTTGACTATTAAATGAACTGAAAATTGAGTTACCATATAAAAAAATGTTCATTACAAGAATTAACTACCTACTATACGAGGGGGAGAAGTATGTCTAGTCTAGAGGCTCACGGGAAACCCTATGATGAAGCCTGGAATATCCCGGCGCAATAAAGAGTAGACTTTTGCACCCCAACATTGAACGCATTGATTGCAACATTTGCAACCCGGTATTTCCTGTGACGTATGGGATAAAAATTAATTTAAATATGCTTTTTCGCTCCTAAAAATATAACTTAATAAAGGAGTACATATTCAATTAAATAAAATCTTGTCAATTGTCAAATATCTTCGTCAATTTAATTTTGCAATTTTACTTTACCCTCCGAGATTCCACAATTTTATGACAATATATATCTAATTTCCACAAATTATAGAAATTTAGAAATGCCTGTGTATCTTATTTGGTACTAATGAAACAAAATAGAAAATAAAATAAATGAATGTTATTAAAAATTGGAGAAGCTACTTCATCCTTTGTTAATAAATTTAGAGTTGCCCGAAATACCTATAATCGAAAAAAAAAATTATTAAAAAGGGTGGCGATAGGCTGACAGGCCACTTGTGACAAGTATGTATCGCTGGCAACTCTGCAATAATTTGCAGAGCGGTAAAGCGGGCAGGGAGTTTGTTTCAAAATTCGCGAGTCCTAAGGTTATCAGATTAGATTATCCGGACAGTACGCAAAGGCGTCATTATCAAGTAATGCGGATGAACATCATCCCATAATATCCTTAATTTATCAACGATAGGGCTAAGAAGCTGCGGTCCATTATAGTGTTGAAAACGGACATTGCTTATTTATTTACGCACCCAAATACAATTATCTGAGTTGTCTTCTGTTAGAAGATTGTTACTGCCCAATTTATTACCGCAGAATGTATTACTAGTTATCTAGTTAAAAATTACAATCTGACTGATCGCTTTGATTTCAATATATATGCAATCCTGATCGCTATTATAATTGAAAAATAAGAATCTATAGTGATCGAGATAAGTCGTCGGAGGTGTCACGCGGCGATTCTATGACATAATCGAATTCCTTCACATATCATCAGCGGATAGAATAGAATAGAATAATCTTCGATTGTTGATTGACACGGTCCCCGTGTTGATACGGAGATTTCATCTGAACGTATACTTTATTAAAAACAAATATATCCTCCCCGCAGCGTGGTGCCGGTGCATTTAAAAAAGGCCAGTGCGGTGTTTGCCGAGCCGCCCGTAAACATTAATAATGTAGTTAAAAATGGCGGTTGGCTTTGGAATGCGCGCACAGGCCGAGGGCCGAGGGACCCAACTCGCCACGCTATTAGGGCTGTACATCGACAATCGATAATCGACACTTCGTTTATCGATAAGAACAATATATATTTTATTGCGTCATGGCAGAAACGTATCATCTTTAAATTA
Source organism: Synanthedon tipuliformis (assembly GCA_947623395.1). Classification (NCBI taxonomy): domain Eukaryota; kingdom Metazoa; phylum Arthropoda; class Insecta; order Lepidoptera; family Sesiidae; genus Synanthedon; species Synanthedon tipuliformis. The sequence goes on along the minus strand of OX392417.1, from coordinate 10,937,473 downwards.
ACAATGGTAGGTATTTGACACGGGCGTGATATCATCAGACAATGATTGTCGACAAAGTCAACTAGTTATATAGTGAGGCCACAAACCGTCATTCTTCTAGTAGTCAACAGTGACAATCCTATGCTAACACATCCACTACCTACTGGACATAGGCCTCCCCCATAATATTCAAGTAGAAAAGTTCCGCCAATAACAATTTTTGAACTGTTGCTAACACGTCCTCTTATATGAAACATTTTCAATGATATCAGGAAATAGACGAGTGTACTGACAGCTAGATTCGATGCTCATGCGCACGCCGTGCTGTGATCGGCTCGCTCCCGATATGTCACTATTTAATTAGTGTAGATAACAATGTTTTCGAACGAAACACACGATGTTATCACAATCGTTATCTATTTGTAAAATTATAATATACAACTAGAAACGGGGTGACGCACGAATTGTGTTTTGAGGCATTCGTAATTTTGTGTAACAGAAAATTATGAAAGTACCTTCATTAATAGATATAACTCGTCTGCCTTAATAGGCCAAACGAGATTCGAATTTGCTTATATCGTTCTATATAGACTTATATCCAAAAGATTGATACTAGATTAATAATCATTTAATACAATTAATGTATTTCATAAATAATTATTTCGATAACATTTTTTTTTTATATAAGTCAAGGCAGCGCTTGGCCGCGATCTCACTTGATGTTAGGTGCAGATGCGGCCGAAGGTGGACCACGCTTACCTAGTAGATGCCCATTTACCCTACGTTTGAAGACCCCGAGATTGTAATTTTGGGGAAACACAGACGCAGGCAGTGAATTCCACTCCTTAGCAGTTCGGACAAGGAAGGTGGAACTGTAACGCTTCGTGCGTGACCGAGGAATTACATGCCGAAGTACACATTACATGCCGACATTCATTACATGTCGAAGTAGTACACACAAATTTATAAGCCAAGCATAAACTTTATAGCAGGTGGCTATTAATACTAGCAAGCAATTTTATAAGGCTCTATCATTTCTTACTCATTTACATGGCATATAAGCAGTTCTTCCACCAGTGAATAAATAGCAGAAAAGTGCTAAGGATTTAAAAAAATATCGATAAGAATAGTCCCAGCCTTGAGGCTCTACACTAGTTATCCCTAATTTCCAGGAAGCAGTGCGGGCGCCGGTTTGCGGTCGGATTCCTCGATCTCCCGCCTTTTTTAAATCGAATGGCGGCCGTCAATCTCGTCAGGTCCAATCGTCCATTAACCATTTACATTGCATCATCATGCACTCAACCTGGTAGGTAGGTTAATGTCTCATACCAAAAAAAACTATAACTAGTCATTGAAAAAAACGAATACACACTAACTTATTAAAACGATATTTTGGATAAATAATTAATTTTTGGTTTTTAAGCTTATTTTCAGTGTGTCCATTAAAAGTACATAAAATGCTAATAAATCAAAAAAACGATTAAAAAACTGAGCGAAGAAACATACCAAGCAAAGTAGAAATCGCGAATTTTCCACTTGCTTCAGGAAAAATAGTCTTTAAATTAGCTTTTAGTCTTATGAATAAAAAGTCTTATCCCTAAAAAAAAATTTTGAACGAGATAGGATTTTTTTCTGACCATGGTCGAATTTGACCAATAGGCGAACACTACTAATAACCACTTACTTAGTTGATTGTTACATAATTATATTATAGTAAAACTTACGTTTGATGGGTTTGACGTCATCCATCGCGTACCGGGTGTATGGTGGTGGAGGGGTTTCTGTAACAAAAAAAAATGAAAATTATTTAGTAAATTAATAAAATCTAAACACAAATGTAGCAGTGACAGGGCACACTGCATTCCGCAGTCATAAAAAAGGGCGCATGTCTGGGGGCAGTAACCACCTCTTACTGAAGATACTGTCAAATAACAAGATGACCATGCAATGTGTCGTTGTTATGGATATGAATTATCCATAAAGTCATAATAATAAAGTCATATTTGAATTATTGTAGCCCGACAAGGGTCCTGAAAATAATATGCGAGAAGATAGCCTTAGCCTGGTTAAGCATATATAGAATGTTAAGCATAGAATTTTAAACATAGAATTTCTAAACATATTTCTGCCAGGAGGTGTTAAGTATCTCCTCGCATCGTCGCCATGGCCTTATTGTATAGTATTTCAATAAAATTACTGATGTAACTTTACGATAATATTTACTAACATAGAACCTATTTCAGAGTAGGACACAAATTTAACTCTCCCTTTCTGTATCTTTTCAAGTTATCTTTTTATATTTTTAAAAGAGACTACACGAACAAAGTGGCATTTTAGAATTAAAAATAAATTAGGACAAACAGGTCGGCGAGACCACTTAATGAAACATTTACTGAATAAATTAGTGTTTGTGGAATAAGAAATCTCGGAACAGGTTTATCAATTTTCTAAAACTAATAATCGACGTCTGCTGGCTGCGCCGGCGCATGTATACCCCACAAAAAAACTAAAACAATTTTAAAACAAACATCACATAACCGGTACAGGTATAAAGGATACCAGATACCAGACCGTCCAGTAATTATGGTAGTTACAGCCGAAATGGGGTATAAAACCTTCAAGTAATATACGTAAAAATTATAACCTCTAAGGTTTTTTAAGAGATATTTTGGATGTCATTTCTACCAGACATATAATCAAAGACAATTTCATAAGATATCTTCGGATCAGACAAATGCAAAATTGGAGCATTCGAGATTAATATGTTATTATATATGTCTCGAAGAATCCTAGTTATATGTTAGGGCTGAATACGAGAAATTTTTGTTTGAAGACTAATCAATCTATATACTTATAAAATCGTCTGTTCTGACTATCATGCACAGCCAAAACTACTAAATATGGCACGAATCCGGGTCGCTAGTTTAACCATACAACTTAGCCATCGCCTCTCATCAGGGTTCGAACTTCCTCAAGAGCATTTAGATGACTCTGCATAAATTTGAGGAATATTTATGCGTTTACATAAAATGATAATCTTTGACAGATACAATAAACATTTATGTCATCAAGATGACAAAACAATAAAATTACTAAAATGATTAAGTATTAGATTATTTAAAGATAAGTTTGAACATTTCAAATACATCTCATTAATTAATATAATATATATTATAATTTTTCCACATTCCAATCCAACGCAATTTAAACTAAAAATATATAAATTGTTTAGATATCTTAATAAAGACGAAAGATTTGATTGTTTGTTTGTTTGAAAATAATAGGCTCCGCAACTACTGGACTGATTTGAAAAATTCTTTCACTGTTGGGAAGCTTATTTTATAAAGTTACGCGGACGAAGTCGCGTGCAAAAGCTATATTAGTATAAAATATTTTTGATCATTTCAATTTATCTCTCATTACGATTTGACAGATAATATAAACAAAGATGACTGTTATATTATTCAAAGACTGTGAAGTTAAAATGTTACTTTCAGAAGAATTATTTTTAAATTTCGAATACTAATTCAATTTTAGAATTCCGAATCGCTTCGTGGTTTACAATTGGGAGACGGCGCCAGCTACGACACCGCGACGTGATGTCAACACAACCGTTTTCAAAAGTAGGTGTACTTATTCAATTTCGCATACAATTGAATTTCTATATTGAATAAAGTTAGCGGCACATGTATGACGGCGTTAAACCGCCGATAGATTGTATTGTATAGATATTTTATTTCATCGATTTCATGCATGTTATTTTTCAAAAAAAAATAGGAAATACAATACAATGCTGGATAAACAAAAATCTGTTGAAATTTTCAATTTCATCGAAGCTACCTCTCTAGTACCAAACTAATTTACTGAACTTTATACGGGGACGCGCATATGTCGCGTCGCATATGTGCCGCAGCCTTTAAGACTTAGTTATAAAGTATGCAGCGGGTGCGTTCTGAGAAGAAGTTAACGATGAATACGCGAGTAATGTCAAAACAATCGTCGAAGTGAGCACGTGCATTTTAAATGGCACCTTTAATGCATCGCATTTCAGGAAACGAGGCGTTCGCTTGGGATTTTTACTGGACATTACGAGTGTACCCACTCGTGCACCCATGCGATGGAGAGTCAATAAAAATTCCGTACGCGGCGCATGCGCATACCGATAAAATTATCGTTTGTTGATGCATTAAATCAAACGGATACGTTAATAAATCACATATTTTTTCCTTTTAACTGTTCCAAGAAGTGCTGTTCTTGTGTTAAAGATTGACATTTCCCTAAACAGCAAACTAGATTCCAAGTCTGTCAATATTTTTATGTGAATACATCTTTAAATTTGCTTATATATAGTGAAAGGCAATTCAGAATAGATTGATGCTGTAGTAAATATATCATCTACATACAAAATCTCATTACACCACTCGATAGCTAAAGGATCAAAAAAAATTTCTTTTTTTAGATTTTTTTATTTTGCAACGAATCTTTGGAAAATCAAGCATTCCCCACACTTGAAACTGAAAAAAAGTAAATGACCCTAAGCCCCTAGTTTTACTGCCCAAGATATAAATAATACCACAATGTGTGGAAAAGCCGCAAACTTGCCATAACAAAATTGGATCGTAATAAAAACAAGATAAAGCCGATATTCACTTATATCATTGTCAACATTATCTTACCTTCTTCGTGTAAGAAAGTCACTATACGTACGAGTATGACTGGCGTGACTGAAAATTCTTTTAAAAGTGTTACGTAACATATACATAAAAGAGTTTACGGGAAAACAAACTCTGTTTTAAACTGCCATAAAGTGTATATTCCTAATTGTTTCCTAATTAGAAATCATCAGTTTGGCATATTCAACTTTTTGTCCTAATATATCTTAAGGGCGCGTGATAAGGTTGAGATTCGATCGGGGCGCGGTGATATATCGTGTTTCAATTATTGAAGGAATCTGTCAATGAAGAATGGGTCGTATTAGATTTATATAGGGTTTAAATTGGATAGGCGTCCAATGGAATGTCTGTTGATGAGGTATAGATAAATGTACAACGGTAGGCGAGTATTGGAGGCCCGGCATGTGTAATTAATCTCAGCATTCAATCTATAGCAATAAATACCGTACGTTGTCTGTACGTTTGTCCTTCGATTACTATGTAGGTAACCGACAAACCGGTCCACGACGACTATCAAGTGCTATGGGACTTTGGAAACATTCCATTACACCATAGCGATCGCACATGTGACCACGTATACTAATGGATACCTAAAAGTTAAAATTTAGGATACCTAAAAAACTTTTGAAAAATTATCTGTAAATGATAGGTAAAACTGCATCAAAATAGGTCGCATAGTATAGGTAGAAGGTTGCCGACAGGACCTCAAACGGTCAGAATAATATTTAATGAGTATAAATTTAATAGTTATAATGTGACTTTAAAATTGCAATTTGTAAATTTAACAACATACACCTAGGTGCTAAATATTATTAAAACCTACTTTTTCGTAAATTAAAACTAAAAAAACTCATAATCATGTTATAATTAATTACCTACATCTATTTTTTTTTAATATAATGATATTAATTAAAAATCATCTCATAAAAATACTGAATAGTGATTTACTGAATAGTAATTGTTTAATATGTAGTTAACTTATTTAATGGCACTTTTTTCTGCAAATTATATTATAAGTAAAAACCTTGCAAATATTTTCAGTAGATTTCGAGATCATACATACAGACAGACGCGACGGGGAACTTTGTTTTATAATATTACTAGTGACCCACTCCCGGCTTCAAAATAAAAACTATCCTATCCTTTAAATTGGACTAAATTACACATAGTTACGAAGTTTTATCAAAATCGGTTCAGTAGTTTAAGAGTTCATTGGCCTCAAACATATGTCACACGAAATTTTTATATAGGTATAATAGAGATAAGGAAGATTCGCAAAGTTAATTATTGTTGTATTAAAGAAATGACGTGTAGCTGTCACATAGTAGTGGCACAGCATACTTGTAGTGGTATAGTTGAGTAAAGGAAAGAGTTTTTTAGGCAGGCAGCGTTGCGTTGCGCGGGCGCGTGTGAATCGCCCGAAATAGCTCGGCCGAATTATAAACAAGTCGGATGGCGCCGAACGGGCGCCGGACGGACGTCGTCGGCTGCACCCACGTCCGCGGGGTAGCACTGCGAAGCCTTCCTTACTTAATCTACGAACCTCTAAGGGCCTCTTTCACCATCTATGAGTAAAGTGTCAAATAGACTAACCGCCATTTAAAGTCGAGTTTACGGTAAGAAAGCGTACGAGTTTCACCATCTTCGAGTAGCATTAGCATTAGTCAAGGACAATTTCAATGAAATTGACACAAGATACGCGTAACATTTACTCGCCAATTAGCATTACTTGAAAAGTAACTAATCAACACTTTACTTGTAGTTGGTGAAATAGTCTCTAAATCTACGAGGCAATTTTTAGCTTTGTTAAAAAAATTATTGTCTTAATTGTTTAAAAATATTCTTCTAAACATCATTCATTAACAATACATTACTTATTTTTGACATAAATTTTTCGTGAGTAGGCAATATTTTAATTTAGGACCCGAAAGAACGTTCAAAGTTTTCCGGTATTTGGATTATTTTTACGATCGTTGTAAACTTTTAATAATATCGTGTTTTAAATCAAAAACTATTAAAATTAAGAGGTTTATTAAACTACTAGCTGGCGTCCTCGACTTTGTCCTCGTGAAAAAAATAGCCTATCCTGTGTCCCGTAGGTACGTCTAAATATTTATCTACCAAGTTTCATGAAAATCAGTTAATTCGTTTAAGAGTTATGGAGGAACATACATACAATATATACATAGGTACGTAGATACATACAATACACCTACACTTACAGATTTATTATTAGTATTAAATATTCTAGGCTATATAAGCCTCAAGCTAACGCCACGGCGTTATGCATAGTTTAGAAATAAGGCACTTTTATATCGCAGTCCCAATCAGACAGCCCGTCTGGGCGACAGTAAGCACCCCCTTACAGAACAGAAGACCATCGTGAAATAATAGCATGTATGTTATTGATTTGGTAAATAGTTAAAATGAATTAAAGATAATATGGTGTTTCTGATAGTATAAGATAGGTCAGACGGGCAGCCACAGAGCACCGGAAGACGCATGTGACGCATTTAGAATACGGAACTATTTGATGATGCAAATCTCAGTATAGAATTGAGTGCCGAGGCCGATACATTACAATATAAACAATCAACAAATTCAATATTCATATGTACAATTTGTGTACAACCGAATTTATATAAAACTTATCAAGTAGGTACCTACCTATACCTAAGTAGGTACTTATATTTTTATACATCTTTGCAGCTATGCAGCTACAGACATAATATTATAGGATTTCTTATCATAATTCGTAAAATCGTATGCGAAAAATATGTTTTATTTATAAAATAAATAAATAATTATAGAACGTCGAACATTAAAATATTCTACCAATTAATATAAAAAGAAAAAGTTTGATTTTTTTTATGTACCTAGGTATTAAAATTTCTATGTTTGTTTGTAATGGATAAACTCAAAAACTACTGAAACGATATTAAATATTATTTCATCTAGGTATATGAGCTACATTATCAGCTGGTAACAAAGGTTGTATTTTATTTTCAAAAAAATTGGATATAATATAATTTAGTGACGTAATTTTTTAATTACATATTTTAATGTAATTTAATTTAATAAATTGAAAAATTATTTTACATAAATTAAATATTATACTTGACAGCGTATGTATGCGTAATGTAACTTAACAATTTAAAGATATATATTTTTTAATAAATAAATAAAAAAGTTCAATGAACCAGTCCTATCTAATAAACGCACACTCATAGAATTTTGAAATTACTTAAATAAGTTACACAAAATGACAATCGCCACGGATAAAACCAAAAAGATCTTTTATCAACTTTGGAAAGATGCATGATGACATTGTTGACAATGAAGAAGTTGATGAAGAAGAAGTGAAGAAAAAGTTGTTCTAAATTAATTTCGTTATAGGTCATCATCATCTCAGCCGTAGGACATCCACTGCTGGACATAGGCCTCCCCCATAATTTTCCAATAGGACCGGTCAGAAGCTGCCTGGATCCACCGCTGACCCGCGGCCTTTATTAGGTCGTCTGTCCACCTTGTGGGTGGACGTCCTACGCTGCGCTTGCTGGTCCGTGGCCTCCACTCGAGAACCTTCCGGCCCCAGCGGCCCCAGCCCCTTCGTTATAGGTACTTGTGTTGAATTTTATTTTAAAAAAACTTAGTATTTGGTAAGAAACAATTATTGTGCTTTTAGGTATCTCGTTAATTATAAAACAAATGAATAAATTGTAATCCTCATCCTAATGAAACAAACCAAAATAGATTTTGAATCATAATATTCTTGTGAATTGTGATTTAAATACTGCACTAAATTCTAAAATCAAATTGCCGTAAATTCTCTTTTAATTTATTTTTGGTAAATACAAAATTCAAATTTAGTAAAGGACATTTTTCATTTTATCAATCGAACGTGTTTAAATGCTAAAATTGCAAATTTTCCAGTTTAGTAGGAGCCTCCGAAGGCAAGGAACCGGTTTTGTCTGACACAGGTGCCATCCAGGGAGTTTATTTGACCATAAATTTCTCCACGCAAATAATCTAGCCCGTTTCCCGTAATACATTTTCATATTAATAATAAGTATGACTCAATGATAAAAAGTTAAAATCAACAAAAATACTTCAACAAGAAAATTGAATTAAGTTAGGAAAATACTAACTTCTGTATTTACTTAAAACAGAAATAAATAAAGAAATAAAAATAAATTGTTGCTAGTTCCGGAATTAATTTTATGTACGTAGTAATATTGTTTCAAAGGTTGTTTACGGTAGGTACCTATACTGCAATAAGTTACCAAACGATAAACAACAATCAATATCTATAACTAATTTTAAATCGATTAAGTAACAAAAAAAATTAGTAAAACAACTAAGTAAGTATTTTGCTAACAAAAATGAGTCTTGACATTAAATTTTCAAAATATTTTGCTATCTTGTAAAACCAACTATTTAAAAAAAACAGGAGATTTCGATTTGAAAGTTCTCCGCCATTATCCGTCGAAGATAATAAGACCATTCACGAATTCGACACAAAACAAGCCAAAAACATGAGGAGACTACAATAACGAAAAAAAGCCGATCACGAAATTCGAGTTGAAGTACAGACTATAGTGTCGGTCGTACCTGCGCGGGCGCAGCCGTCGCTTCCGCGCCGCGCGCCCCCTCCACCGCCCCCGCACGGCGCGACATGGCGCCGGCGCCAGCCAGCCGACAAGCAATTATGGCTAAATAAATATCCGCCGTGCCGCCACTCCGGCGCACATCAACAGATCAATTCTTATACGGCCACCTCTAATGTCTATGTAGACGACATCGTTAAAATTTTGGTGAAACAGCGCAGCATGTACTTAATTCACTTGTAAAATGGTGGTTAAGGGGCTCGATAAAATCCGATACAGCTGCTGGTTTAATTGTACGGTTAATGACGCTCGTTTGGACAGTGGGGTGACGATTTGATCCCGTGAGCCGTCGGCGGCGTCGCGACGCCTCCGATAAGATAAGGATGCCCCTTCTCTCGGTGGTCGGGTTTAAAAAGACACGACTCTTACAAAAAAATGTTATTTTATTAGAGGTGGCGCCGCCACCCGATACGTGATCACGCTCCAGAGTTATTCTGAACTCCTTTTTAGCGTGATTCGAGTTTATGTATTTACATAAAACTTTTTGTATTCTTTGTTGATTCAATTTGTATAAAGAACCTGGAATTACTCTAGGGTAAAGGGTTCACAATAATAATTTAGACAAACAATTACGGTTATTAGCTGATATGGATATATTATTTAGGTATAACGTGAAACCTGGGGTAGGACAAGTTTCTTTGTTAACTAATTCGTGATTAAGCTGGCAATTAACAGTTAAATATGTAATAATTCATACAAACTTTGTACCTTTACCTTTACAAATAACTTAAATTAATCAATAACTATGGCGGAAGTTTCAATTTTTACTTGAATTTAACTGACTTTTGTGATAATGCTCTATCCAAATATTGAAATATTGGATTCCGAAGGTGTTTTTGCTTATGTCTAATAAATTATTTTTTATTTAATATTTTTGATTAACAACTGAATAATAATGAAGCGACTTTAACTTATGAGACTATCGTAGGGCTGCTTTAATACGAATAATACGAAATGTAGATTATCAATCAATCGAAGCAGGTGTACAACAATAAACAGCTGTCGATGATTAAACCGACAATTACGATCAGTGCGATCGTAAAATTAGAATAGTTAACAGTTCCTACGGAGTTTAATACAATGAAAATCATTAGGCTTTGTAATGGAGACGTAAAATTCAATCATTCACATTTTTTGGATTTCTTGGACTGATTGGATATTGCAATGGCGGCAGGTGTACTGATTCCTAAGAAGGAATTTAGATTCGATGAAAATATACTTTGTGTACAGAATTTTGTGCGTTGCAACAATTATTATGAGAGGTATACGGAAGTGGCCAAATATAGAGGATGGGAATACGACGCGAAAGTTGTCGAAATGAGAAATGACGCGGCGCGCGGTTCAGACAAAGACAAAAAATACACAGGTAAAGATTGTTATACTGACGGACAAGTTAATCGAGACGTGGCTTTGTACTTCCGCCGCTTGTTGTGCCTTTAAACTTTTTACAAACTATGTTTGGTGTAAGTAAAAATTGTGACGTTTTCACGTAGGCATTTCGAATGACCAATTTTCTTTCTCAGGTAGTTACTAGGTACTTTTTCTGTTCCTACTTTTCTCTCGATCCAATGTCCGCCGGTGCCCTTGGAGTCCTACGCATCTCATTCGATATTAATATTCATATTTTTCTTAACTTTCTTCTTAATTAATATGCTAACAGTTATTGTCAATACTCCCACACATGGCTCCCAAGTACAAGTAGGTGTAGGTGGCGGTTTGTAGGCGAATGCGCGTGAGTTGATGTCACGGGCAATCAAAAGGGAACTTTTAAACTATTAAAATTCTATCGATACTTATAACATCGCAACATCAATCAATAGAAACCTACTGTTATTAGTTAATCGACGCATGCGCAGCAAAATGTTTGCTAAGCTACACAACAATTTTAATGCGATTTAGAGAAATTCTTCTAGTTAGGTGTATTTTCTAAATAACAGTTGAAGGTAGAAGACATTCCAATTAAGTAATCTAGACGTCTAAACCTTAAACATTTAATGTTGAATAAAATTGTTTTTTCACAGGTTTGACGGATAGCTGTTTTATAGCTTTTACAAGCTATAAAATAAATAAAGCTTGTAAAGCTGTAAGTTGCGCGCGCCGATGTAACACTTGAAGTTAGTTTAGAATGAGAGTTTTTTATATTCGTCGTACTCACTGACGTACCTACGTCGTACTACACATGACTGATTTTTACATTGTTAATTTTCTAATGTAGGTACATTAATTTCTCTTTTACTGTTAAAATTGTTTGTCAAGTTTTATGGTTTTATTAATTTACCTATATTTTTTAAGGTCGGCAATTTATTATATTTTCTCACGTGCTTATAATTAATTAAATAGTATTCATTTAAATGAGTCATGGCAGTTAATATTGTGAGTAGGAATTTTTATGCTCTGTGGCATAAATATGGAAAGGCTGTCGGCGTTTGTGTTTGGCTGGCGAATTAAAAAGTTAACGGGTTGCGCGCGCCGCCAGCCGTCGTCCGTGCGTCGCGGCAGGCCGGCGCCAGCGCTGTGACCTTGTGCCTTGTCTACTTTAGTTATCGCTTACGCGTGCCTCACTCACCCTCGCACTCACTTCGCCGTGCACTGTTCTAGCAAAAGCCTCTACACATCACTGCCTCTAGTATGAGTTTATAATGCCCGCACTCGTTAGTGAGAGCATAAAATATTTGTATGAAAGTTTTAGGCTCGCGCTAGAGAATGCGGTCATCATAAACTCATGCTAGACCCACAGAAAATGAACGCTGTTTCACCTTTTTACGGGTCAATAAAATTATTTCATGCTTATATTCCAAAAGAGACTATAAAGGAACAAAAAACACGTTTGTCCTGACTACCTATGATAGTCAAGGCATCAAGACACAGGCAAAACTACTAGGTAAGTCTAGACTAGAAATTTGAACGGTTCGTTTTATAAAGTAAGCATCCGCTAAGGATTTAAAAAAAGTTAAAAATCGTGCGAAGCCGGGCCTGGTCGCTAGCTTGTAGTATAATGGAAATTCTTGTAATCCAATGGCCAATCAACCCTAGTCATACTTTATCATCATAAGCATCGTACAATCTGTGAAATGGATTATTTGTGACTGAACTCTTAATATTAATTGCAACCCTGAATTCAATTCATAAATCTTAAAACGGAATAAAACAGAAAATAGTATAGAAATATGACAAAAAGTTCAATGAAGGTACAAAATTTACGTTTCGCTACGTTTACAATGTAATGTTTACGTATTATGCAATTAATAGAAAGCATGTGTGTGACCTTTAGAATAATTTTGATAAAATAACACTATACTTGTCTGATGTCAGATTCTAAAAATAGATTCGGCCGACAGCAAAATGTTTACAACTTTTCAGTTGCTAGTCAACCCTATGCTATAATACCAATCACAGTCACACTTGTAATAACTTCAATAAAAACTAGTTTCTTGTTTGAAATAAGAACGTTTTGGATAATATGTGAGCATGAGCCATGACGCCACAGAACACGTAACCTCAGATAAGGCAACGGTAGCGTAGATAACGCTGATAAAGATTTGCACTGATAAACATGATGAACAATAACCTCTAATGCCTTCACCGAACTAATCAATTGATTGCCGATTGTTTTTTTAACCACATATGCAATGATATCAAACGTAGGTACTCCCGAAAGCATCTTGTTCGCATAGAACACTTTTGACGTAAACAATATCTGGCTGGTTACAAACACCCGCGTTCCAATTTGAAAAGCAGTATTTGTTTAGTGAGGCGAGGGCATTGGATCGGATGCACTTGTTGCACGTGTGAACGGCCTCTACGCGCCGGCGTACCTACGCACTCTCACTCGCATCACGTAGACACGTACCAGGCTTGCAGATGCGGCTCACGTGGTAGGGGTTGCAACAGTTCTGCTCCCGACAGAGTGGCAGCCGCTTGAGCTCGGTCGCGTCGCGGACCTCGGGGAACCGGTAGACGCGAGCGACCGCCAGGCGGAGTTGAGCGGCTGTGTGGCCGGCCGGCACGCATTCTCCGGCGCCAGGACCGGCGTCCAGGGCTCTCGCGAGCTTCCGTAACTGCTCGTCCGGCACCTGAGGCGCGCCGGCCTCTTCCAGCCGCCGCCGCAGCGCGCGTCTTCGGAACATCACATGCCGCCGTCGGCGTCACAAATCGCGCGGCCGGCCGCGCCACGCGACACAAATACACTCATTGCACGACATCACTCGCCGCGTGCGCCCACTCGACTGAAATCCACTTGCGACGCGACTCGCACTCGCCTCCCCGCTCTCCGCCTCTCCGATCGCCGGCCGGACTGACTGCTGACGCGCCCGCCGCACGCCGATCACTGTGTAATTGCGACCGCTCTCAATCCACATTTACCCCACCTTTCATAATAAATTATTATCCCTATACTTTGTCCACCTGTCTTTTTAGGTCCGCCTTCACAAAATTACACAAAATATTTTAATTTTTTGCAGAAAGTACCTATCAGTATCCTCTTTCGGAGGTCGTCGCAGGTAAAGTACCTAATATCTGGAAGAGCGCTTACATTACGTTCACAAGAAGGGTTGTAGGAGTAACAATTCAAACTATAGGCATAGGCCTATGTCTAAATTATTCGAAAAAATTGTGTACATACAGACTTATTTATCATTGAAAAATGTTTTATATAATAATATAAAATAAAAAATTATATTAATAAAATTAACACGGCTTTATTAAAGATAGAAGATCAACGGTTTTCAATTTCGTTCGTGGAGAGTTTTCATATTGATGCAGTTTATACAGACAATAGTAAAGCTTTTGATAAAATTTATCATAGCGTACTTGGTACTAAATTGTATAACCTGGGTATAAGGGGGAATCTATTAAGATATTTTGCGTGTTACTATAGATAGCTAATAGATCGTGTAGCTGGGTAGTTAAGCCGATTGAAGTACCACAAGGTTCTCTGCTGGGTCCTTTGCTATTTGTGTTTGTGACATTGCTTTCTTTTCATTATTCCAAGTTGCTTTGCTTTGGAGACAATATGAAGATATTTAGAGTAATCACTTCCATTGAAGATGTTGACAACCTCCACCAGCCTGACCTACAGCGCCTAGATGATTATTGTCTCGTCCACAGCCTGGGTTTGAATCCTTTAAAATATTTTTCTAAAACGTTTTCGCGTAAAAGTATAAATATTCCAGCGTCTTATAAGCTACAGGGTCAAATTCTTCAATATCAATCGGGAAAGAGAGATTTAGGTGTTTATTACGATGATAAATTGCATAATATGACATAATTACTATGTAAGAAGGATATACATATGTATAGTATAGGAGTTAGATATTTTAAGTAAAGTTAATTAGATACTTATACTGTAGCGATTAGTGTGATAAAAACAAAATCACGAAACAGAATTTGATGCGGTTCTTTTACTGCATTGAAATGTGGGAATTTGTTTTTTTTTAATAATATTCCACAAATTGGGGTAATATTTAGTAAGTGGTATCCCTGGAGGGGTGTGGCGCGGCACGAGCGGTGCGGGGGGGTGGCTGGCGCCACCGGCGGCGGGCGACGGCGTCAGGTGCACGCTCGTGTGTGTGCGGCGCCACACGCACACAGCAACATGCGCATGCAGACCAGACACGCGCAACGACATGTGGGTGGATAGTCGACGAGGCACTCATTGAGGATATTCACATTTCGAAACTCGACTAAGTACGGACTGTTCAGTATTTAAATTATCGTAAACTTTTTTACTTATTTATTTATTTGAAACTTTAACCCGCCCCGCGCAAACAGCCGTCGCACAAGCTTCCAAGCTTTAATCGAAATAAAAATGTTACAATCATAGATGAATGATTGGTCTCGCTTCGCTCGACTAGATACCGCCATCGTACTTGTAAAATGCGGCATAAAATAGTACGCCGAATTCAGCGTACCCGAGACAGTCACACTGCAAACTGTCTGTGATGTGTACGTGCCGAATGTTTTATTAAATTTTAGGCATAATGAAATACCAATTCGCGTAGTGAAACTGTGTAAAAATATAATAAAACTGGGTAAAAAGCGATAAAAAAGTGACGATTTTTTTTTACACACACTACAGTAAAAAGTTGCCATATTTTTTGTTGTTGTTGCCATAAGCTATTGCTTTTGTATAGCGCTCTATCTAGTCGAGCGCAGCGAAACCAATCAATTATCTTTGGTTCAATACAATAAACTAGAGATGCGCCGAATGTTTAGCCGTACATACATAACATTTGAGACCGAACATTCGGCGCATCTCTACATCAAACCATAACATTTTACTTCTTACTTATATATAAATATTTAATATAAGTATTAAATACTTATCTTAAGTACTTCCTTTTAATATTTCTAGCGACCCATCCTGGGTTCGCAAATTATATATAGGTAAACATTACACAAACCTTTCCTGTTTTTGAACCATTCTATAGATAAAAATTGTATCTAAATTTGTGTAGAGGCTCTAAGTTTTGTTCCTGTTTCAACTGCATCTAATATTACTTAAAATATAATAAAATCTTATTACTTTTTATATAAAAAATATGTATTTAGATAAGTAGATAAGTATTTAGAAAAACTACTAACTAACAAAAAACACTAAAATACACTCATAAATACATAAAAATACATAACATACTTCATACGCACGCACACTGGCACAAAAGACACAAAAAGCACTTTACGATCCAGATACTGTTGCATAGTTGAGTTCCATATTTCAAATTGTAATTCAAAGTACGGGACCCCACGATACAGGCTTGCCTAGTGTGGGGACCGGGGTTTTGTTACATAAAAATTGTAAAATCTTTGAAAATAAATAAATTATTTGAAATTAAAGTAAATATTTTAGAAAAAAAGAAAAACGTATGTAAACTGTTAAACTAGCCGTGCAAATTGACAAGAGCTTGGCGCCTTTTATTCTATCACTTACAAAATGATATTGTTATGAGGATCTATAAAATCCCGTCAAAATCCTTTGTCACCAAGACCAAGTGAGAAATCTTTAATAAAATCTTTTTTACCGTTGTTAAATAGCTTATAGTTTTCTTTAAGAATTAGGATCATATTAAAAAAAATTAATCAGACCGGTGTCGCATCTGTGCGCCTCTAAAGTGGTAGTCTATGATAGGTCCACGTTCGGAATGCGCGGCTAAAGACACAGCAATGTAAATAAATTACGGGCGCTCCTGCAAGATAACCCGGCCGCCCGGCCGCGCGGCCAAATCTCACACTTTGTTTATAATATTATAAAGTCAATATCGTTTGCCTTTTATACATATCTATACTTAACAATTATCACTTATGATATTGCCAACTGAATGCTGACATATCAATCACGTTGAAAAAATTAAAATCAGGATTCGTCAAAAGTTACAGTAGGTATGTACTAAGACACTTAAGTCTTGATGAGGTGCGTTAACGAAGAAAGCTTAAAACTTACAATTAACCTTAGATAAAATATCTATAAGATTCACAATACAATGCAGCTGTTAGTTTTGTCGCACTCGCACGAGCTCGCTAACATGGTGGCAGCTGGCGACCAATAGCGGTACTGGAAAAGGCCGCGAAGTGTTTGGATTGGTCGATAGCATTTCCCACGCTTTAAACCTTCGTCTTTTGCGCAGGTAAATCGGTATGCCATATCAGTTGGGTACTACTGTACCTTTACCATGAGCTAAAATGACCGCACTCGCTAGTGAGAGAGTAAAATTTTATATGGAAAATTGTCAATTTGACATTGACAGTTGACAGCTTTTCATAGAAATGTTTTACGCTCTCGCTACCGAGTGCGGTCATTGTAAACTCATGGCAAAGGTACTTTATCCAAATCGAAATTTGAGATTTCTTTTTGTAGAAGGGCACAGTAAATTTGGTAAAGTTGAAGCTTGAGGAAAAAGCAGTTATGCTTGTAACAGAATCGTGGAATTGTTTTACATTGTTTAAAAACTTTTTTATTGGCAGACACTTCTATTTTTTTATATATCTACTGACATACATAATAACATGTTTGTACGGCCAGCTATTAAGTAGGTACTTCTACACTACACTACACTACACTACAGTGTAAAACTAATAACAACAAACAAGCATGGGGTGATAATGCAAAATTTGTCATATAATTTAGAAAAAAAACTGCTTTTTAAAAACAATAATTTAAAAACTTATAATTAATCCTTATGCTTAAAAATAACGCAAACAAAATTGTTTTACGCTCTCGCTACCGAGTGCGGTCATTGTAAACTCATGGCAAAGGTACTTTATCCAAATCGAAATTTGAGATTTCTTTTTGTAGAAGGGCACAGTAAATTTGGTAAAGTTGAAGCTTGAGGAAAAAGCAGTTATGCTTGTAACAGAATCGTGGAATTGTTTTACATTGTTTAAAAACTTTTTTATTGGCAGACACTTCTATTTTTTTATATATCTACTGACATACATAATAACATGTTTGTACGGCCAGCTATTAAGTAGGTACTTCTACACTACACTACACTACACTACAGTGTAAAACTAATAACAACAAACAAGCATGGGGTGATAATGCAAAATTTGTCATATAATTTAGAAAAAAAACTGCTTTTTAAAAACAATAATTTAAAAACTTATAATTAATCCTTATGCTTAAAAATAACGCAAACAAAATTGTTTTACGCTCTCGCTACCGAGTGCGGTCATTGTAAATTCATGGTAAAGGTACTTTATCCAAATCGAAATTTGAGATTTCTTTTTGTAGAAGGGCACAGTAAATTTGGTAAAGTTGAAGCTTGAGGAAAAAGCAGTTATGCTTGTAACAGAATCGTGGAATTGTTTTACATTGTTTAAAAACTTTTTTATTGACAGACACTTCTATTTTTTTATATATCTACTGACATACATAATAACATGTTTGTACGGCCAGCTATTAAGTAGGTACTTCTACACTACACTACACTACACTACAGTGTAAAACTAATAACAACAAACAAGCATGGGGTGATAATGCAAAATTTGTCATATAATTTAGAAAAAAAACTGCTTTTTAAAAACAATAATTTAAAAACTTATAATTAATCCTTATGCTTAAAAATAACGCAAACAAAATTGTTTTACGCTCTCGCTACCGAGTGCGGTCATTGTAAATTCATGGTAAAGGTACTTTATCCAAATCGAAATTTGAGATTTCTTTTTGTAGAAGGGCACAGTAAATTTGGTAAAGTTTAAGCTTGAGGAAAAAGCAGTTATGCTTGTAACAGAATCGTGGAATTGTTTTACATTGTTTAAAAACTTTTTAATTGTCAGCCACTTTAGTCTACTTGCATTTTAGGGCAAGTAGGCTGACAGTCCTACTTGTCCTACTTGCCTTAGTGAGATAAAGGATAAGGGGATAGATAAATGGGCTCTGACAACTTACTTACTCACCGGAACAATATCAAATGCTATTATTTCATCATGGTTTCTTCCGTTTTTCATGGAGAACAACAATAATTTATGGTTTAGCTTAAAATTTAGCCTGCTTTGTAGTACTATATATGTTTTATATATTTTTTGGAGTTTTCTAAGATGCTCTAACTAACTTATTCCTTATATTTTAACCTAGCAAAGTTGGCAGCGCATTTTTTTTGGTTGTATGGAATTATCTGCATGAAATGTCGGCATTTCAATAAAACCAAAAATATTTATATTATTTATCTCATCGAAATAATATAGCAATTTTTTGCGTTTGTTTTATTTATTTTCACTTTATTTTATACTATGGCAAAAAGTCTTTGTGGGAAGTTGTCATGTCCAGGCATTTGATTTTTTTGCAAACCTTTTAAAATAAGAAAAATAATCCACAGCGCAGCGTGTATTTATTTCATGAACATATCAATTTTAAGTTAATGTCATGTTAAGGTCTAAAACATGTATAAAATACTTAATTTAAAAAAATACATTGAAAAACAATTATTGTGCAATGATAAATTAATTAACTCGCCCCGTTCACCGTTATCCCTAAAAATAAGTGAGTTAATAATAGTCACTAAATGATAAAAACATAATTAATTGTGTCAACCAATAACACCATTTGTGAAAAAACATTAAACATAGGTACATAATTATATTTTTTACATATTTTTATTTTTACAAATTTCAACTTATTAAAATGTCAATTTAACTATTTTTTTATTTTTGAATTACCTACAAGCAACGTTTATCCATTATTTAAAAAAAATATTTTACTAATAATAATTTTAATAATTTTTTTTTACTAAATTTCAAATTCAAATTCAAATCAATTTATTTGCTGAATATATGTAGTATACAAGTTGTTTCAAGTTACAAGTTTCAAACATTTTCATATCAATTTTCCTATGCAAATAAGTAAATATATACTATAGCTATATATTTTCAGTTTCAGTTAAAGTTTCAGTTTATAATAAATAAGTACTTATTATTTTCATGATTACCTGTAAAAACTGTTAAAAAATCCATAAACACTGCATTAAAAACAGTCTCGAATAATTCACAGCAATTCATTGAATATTTTTCAATTTGGTCGTGAGTCATCAGTTTTTTTTATAAATATTTTTTTCGGAAAATGTATACACGCGCGTTTTCCGAAAAGTTTCCGAGCGTACAGACGTACGGCCCTCCGTGAGAGAGTTCGCCGAATGGCGCCAAATGCCGCCAAATGCGAGGACCGTTCGCACATCTTCATTGGTGTATATTTTCTGAATGGAGAGGAGGGCTCTCGCTCCCTCACCCTCTCGGACTGATCGCTAACCACTCTTTACATACTTTTCAAAACACTGGACCGCAAAGAAAAAGGGTCGGTTAGAATATCTTAAATATCTTCGAAAGTACTCTTAAAACTCTTCAAAGAGTAAATAAAATAATATTTTAATGTGCTTAAATAAAAATAAAATTTATTTAGTTTAAGTACTTAGTTTTTATTTCATTTATAGCTAGGTCAGGTACTTTTGAAGAATTTGAAGATTTTCTAACCAACCTTTTTTCTTTGCCATCCTGATCCAGAGTAGTTTTATTTAAGTATTGAAATTGTTTGTCCTGACTATGAACGAACAGCCTAAACTACTAAGTCTAGAAAGCTAAAACTTGAAGATAGCCTATTAACGTAATCATAAGCTAAGAAAGGATTTTTTTAAACCCGGGGGCGGATTACTAGTAACAAAAATGTACAAACTTAAATATGAGATGACATATTATACCAAATAGGACTAGACATTTTGGGCAAAAATAGGGAAAAATTAATTAGTTTTTATTGACAACCAGATTTCCACATATTATTTTTTATTTGGTTAATATAATAAACATTCTTTGATTTTATTTAATAAAAAAAGGGCTACGAAGTTTCTTCGTAGCACGTCGTAGCTCGAGCTACGAAAAGGTAAACGATCATAGTGGTGGCCACGCGGGACGCAATTTTTTTCAAAATTATTTATCAATATGTACTAATAATAAATCTGTAAGTGTAGGTAGGTCTTGTATGTATGTATGTTCCTTTATAACTCTTAAACGAATTTGCATGAAACGTGGTAAATTTATAAATATCAAGTGTATTATACATTTATGTTTTTTAAAGTGTTCTGTTGTATTATAGGCGTTTTGTCATTCCAAACTTATTGTCGTTTAGTCATTATAAATATCTGTAATTGTGTATAAGACATAATGGTATGGGAGTAAGATAATAAAATTGAAGTAAAAAGAAGTAACAAATAGAGTGGATTGGCATAGGTGACCGGGCGGCGTCTCGCGTTGGCGTCTCGCGGCGTCTCGCGGCGGTCGCCGGTCGTCCCGCCCGCTCATCGCCGCCGGCGGGGCGCGCGCCGTGCGCCCCGGACGGCGCCCAACCTATACCGCGTTCGGATATTTCATACTGACCAATTATATTAAGTATTACTAAAAAAAAAATTGTCTTCCTTGCTTTAAGGTTTTTGTATTGTTATGATTCATTAGTTGTAATGGAATTACTTGTTATTTTTCGGGAGTGTCTTTTTAAAAATATGCGTTATTTTGCTTAAATATAACTTAAAACAAAAACCATAATGTTGTCGCGCGTTAGTTTTCTCAACGGTGACACTGACTATATAGATTATGATGAAAAATCTAAATATCTAAATCTAAATGTTAAGATAACTGCAAAATATATTTTAAAAGTTCCAAATTGCGAGATTTTACTAGAGCCTTAATTAAATTATATTTATATGAATTATATGACATGTTATAAATGTATAAAATACTTATTAGGGTTTTAATTTTATTTTATTTTAAAGACCAGAAACATCCTAGACAATACAAAAGAAAAAAAAGGCATATCGAATTTAGAACATAATAGAGAGGTTACAGGAACATATAAGAGGAGGAAAGCCGTGAACGTCATTGTTAAAAAGTTTGGGGAGGCCTATTTTGTGAAGCTAGACAATATTAAGGAAACCGGTGTCAAATAAAGACAATTATTATTATATATGATTGACAAATACTCAAATAATAATAATTTACTCAATAATAATAAAAACTATTTAACCCAAATACTATTTAGATAATATTATATCTCGTATAAAATATCCGAACGTCGATCGCGTTGCATCCGCCTTGTTGGTGCCGTACGCATGAAAAATTATCGTCCCATCACTAGTAGATACCTACTTACGGATTGCGCGGTAAACAACTACCTCTTTGGACTTTACCCCGTCTTATTAGGCGTCCAAATGTCGCGGGCGTCCGCCAAGACCTGTTTAGATTCGCACTGTGCTGCACTCTGAACTCAATTGAACGAAACAGACATCCATTCAGGTTGACTTATTCTTTTTATGTGTCAATCATATTTTATTCAATTGAAGTAAAATATATTATGAACGCTACAAATTCATTTATGAATCTTAAAACACACCATTTACCTGTTGGGTATATTGTTTTATCTTATTTGTAAATATAAGTAATTTGTTAAGAAAGAATAGTAGGTATAAAAAGGCAGAAAATAACAGTCCCGCCTAAGTCGGTTTGTTAGTGGATGAGTTTCTTTTGTATATTTGTACATCTGCAATCAGCGGATATTATGGGGGGTCGAGGACACAGATTACTAATAAATAAGTTACTACGTAATTGAGGAGGCTTCCCCAGCAGGAGCGGTCACTCAATTTTAAATCTGTCAGTCAGCTCTTGCACGTCGCATCTCTTGAGTCGCTTATGGTAGCTGACATTGGATGAGAATTTGAATTTTTTTAAATGTAAAGGCTGACGGTCCACTCGATCGTGGTATCAACGAAACTCAACAGTGGTTATTCTGATTGTAAGGGATTGGTTACTGCCACCAGACGGGCTGCCAAATGACTGCGTAACGCATTGTGCTCTGCCACTATTATGAATTATTCTCACCTACATGAATACATGAACACATGAATTTTAAAAATAAAACTGTAAAGAAAAATTTATTCCCTAATTCAAGCGTTTAATGATAGCGATAACATTATCAATAAATATTGCTTCTAAAGTATTTGAAGCAACGAAATAGTATCTCTGCGAGATTTGATGTAAAATGATTTTTAAAATAAGAATTCGTCAAACAAGAAGATAAAGAAAATTATTATTCCACTTATAGCGAATTAATTGGAGATATCACTTAATTAACAACTTCTAAAATTTGATACGTGCTTCGTGTTAAGGTTAGTTACAAATCAGTGGGTACATAATTTAAGCTACAATACCGTACCTTAAATAATGTATACAAACGTACCCAAAAAAATCGAAGATGTTATTGTTTATTTTTACGAAAATGTTCGACCCTGAACATAGAGACACCCATCCAATTTCATATGGCACATTTACTATCAGCAATTCGTTCTCTCTTCTAGAATGGAGTGCAGTTTCTATCCAGTGAACCGGAATATTTAAGTTTATGTAAATATATCACATGGGTCATTTAGACTAAAATTTATGTTAACATTTACTTGGACAAAACATTATTCTAAGTCCTAAGTTATGAACAAATATAAGGCTCCATAAAATAAGTAATACTTTTAAAGGTCAACGTATACGGTATATATCTACATATTACAATAAGTCACCAAAAATGCATAGCAACTATCTACATATAAACAAATTATCAAAATAATTAATGATAAAAAAATATTATTTATCAAAAGAAAATTGTTTACTGGCCTACTATTATGTTTGCTACATTTTGTTTTGTTTTGTGAACGAAACTAAACAAAATAGCTGGCGTCCGCGACTTCGTCCGCGTTGAAAAATGAAAAATATAACAACGCCCATTGACTTATAATATCACTAGCGTAAGGATCGGGTCAACTGCGCGGCGAAATTGCACCAGTTCATTGGCCCTAAAATCTCAATTTAGGGCCAACTAACGACAATCGTCGTCCCTCGTCCGCGCAAGATTGTGTTTGAGAGAACTTTTTTATTAAATTATTAAGCGCTTCCTGTGGTAATCGTACGAGTTCTAATGTTTTCTAACAGATGGCGTTACCTACTGTTTGCATGTCTACGTATAAGAAGTAAGTTTGTGTAAAATGTTCCGTTGGTTGGGCGTATCCTTACTTTGAAATCATTGACAACGCCTGACATCTTCATCGGTGTGACGACGGTCTGTGTGTTGCCTATGAAATAAAAAACAAAAAACAAGCCATTCTCAATGACAGGTAATTTTGCCTTAATTCAATATATTGTGCTAACGATGATTTATTCATAAATTCACGTTACTGTTTTGCGATGATGTTTAAACGGTGATTTGTAATGTTTAACTGATTTACGAGCCGATACTGGAAAGTCATGTCGGTTCGGCACAAAATCAAAGTAATTTATCTAACACGTTATACAGCTTTGCCTATTCATGGTTATTTAGAAAATCTGTATTAGGTAACCCATATAAATACATTTGCTATGTTGCATTAACTATGTTGCACCGACGGCTTGCATCTCGACTATGTCAACCATGATTTATACATCTATAGTTTCATGAATACCACAATTTTTTCATGATGTTGAGATACATCATGTGGCGGATTTATACACTATTTTGCCGCCAGTAGGCTTTTCAAATTTTGCCGCCCCTAGGCTATCCAATTTTGCCGCCTCTAATGACCCCTGCAATTCGATACTCTAGGGATACACCTTAGTTCACAATAATATGAATAAAAAAAAACTGATATAATAAGGTACTCCAATTTAGTCACAGTATCGGCTTTGGTAGTATCGGCTCACAGTAATTTCTGGTCACTTGTATATTATATTTATTTTTATTTTTGTAAGACAAAAATAATTTTTTGGCCAAATTTGCCGCCTCCTAAAATCTGCCGCCCTAGGCTCCAGCCTACTCAGCCTTCTGGTAAATCCGCCACTGATGTATCTTTTCACGTCAATGTTAGAACAAAATAAATTACCATATTTTCGTATTAAATTCTTCTCTATAAGTATAAGGTGTCATTTCTCATGAAGATAATAGAGAAATGCGCTCTGACACTCATTTCTCACTGTAACGACCTAAAATCTGATTGATAATCGACTTGACTGTCGATCTTTTTTATTATCAAACATTAGTTACCAAAGCAAGCCTGTCATAAAATGTATGAAAGTCAAAAACTTATCACCTTTAGCATTTAAGTAATCCCGAGATAAACTTGACTAGTTGCATGGCCTCAAAAAGTCAACATAAGCACAAGTGTCTCTAAACAGTGACACAGTGCTATAGTTTTAACAGGAACTGACTAGGGTTCCTTAATTAAAGACCCCAAGCAATGCGCTGATTGAGTTGTGGACATTGAGTCGAAAGTTCCTTAATGAATTATAAAAATATATCAAGCTGTAGGACACATATAAGGCAAATTGTTTTATTGTCAAGTCATATATGAATGGGGCATGATGGCGCCCGGTTTTGGCGCCAAAAAGCAGCGTCGGGCGGGCGGGTTGGCGCACGAGAGGCGACGAGTCGCGACGAGCGACGCCAATGCCGGACAAAATGGCGGCAAATCGTCGACACGTAAACACCTAAAACACCTCTTGCTTATTCTTTTGGGGCACAATCAATTTAGATCATTTTTATGAAATTAACAACAGGCAGGCTGACGGTCCATTTGAACATTCGCTTAAAAATACAGACTTACAGCTAAAGATTTAAAGTACGTTTGCATAGAAGTAAATCAGCAAAAGTGCATAGCAAAGTGCAAAAGAAGGCCTTCTCTAAAGGTTTTAAACATAGGTTAAGATTGCCCAAAAGTCGAATTGTGTTAATATCGAACTACTGAGACGACAAAGTCTAACGGACTTTGTCAGTTCAAACTTTTAAAGTTATTATTACAATATTAAAATAATTAATATTTTAGTATACCTACACATGAAAATACAGTGTCGATACAATTAAATATATTGTAAAAAATTATATTCCCTTAATTAAACTTATGTAAGGGCGGACAAAGCGAAAAGTTTCATAATTACCTAAATATTAAAATTTACAGACTAAATAAACGAAAGAAAGTATCATTTTTGTGCTACTGTTATTGACATAGAATTAGGATCCGTAAACGGTTACTCTTTTTTGTTTTTTATGTAATAATAGTTAAAAATGTGGCAGACAAATTTTTTATACTTACAAAAACCAATATAAAAAGGCCGGGAAAAAGTTTTATGGCTATTCTATTGGTAGGTATTGTATGTAACTATTCTATTGCCAGATACACAAATGCAGTTTACAAGTAATGCCAATTTTTTTTTTAATTTTCTATTGTTTTTTTTACGTAAGTGTCGACGCTCAATAAGTATATAATAATATATATTTGTTCTTTTTTGTCTACGATTTTTTGTAAATAATTATGTTATATTATTATAATCTTTTGTGGATAATTTATTATTAATACTTTTTATTTTAATTTTTATTCATTTGAAAAAATCTTCAATTAAAAATTAGAATCATTAATTCTTTTTTTTTCGTTTAGTAGCTATTAATGTTACCATTAGAATATACGGAAAGAGTTTTTTTTTTAATAATTATGGTAACATTTAAAATATTGATCAGGAAAATCTTTGTTATTAAAAAATCTTATTACATACCTATATTAAAAAAAAGAGCACCTAAGTTATTGCCGGTGGGCAGTAATTTTTAAAAAGTAAATGATTTACTTACCTCCCTATTTACATGGATTTTAATGAGTTCAAAATTAGATAGCCTATGTGAGAATCATTCATATGAGTAGTGCAACATTTAGATTACAGGTAAATTTTTAGGTTCATCCGTCACAGGCCACATCCAAAGACGTCCTTGACTTCATATGAAATTTTCATTAGGCCCCGTTGCCACCATCACCGTTGCCGGCTGTTTCGTCGCACCGTCAAAACAAAAGGAATTTACTATCTATCACTTTTATTTTCTGTGTAATACTATAGTAACTAATTTATACATGTTATGCACTCAATTTAGGAATACAATTTAGCTTATTATTACACACATTTATCTTTGTTTTCACGAATTTGATTGTATTCTAGTGCAATTTTATAGGTAAAGTAAAGGGCGATGGATATTATATTAAAAAAATTGTTTTATTAATAATTTTTACCTAAAAAAAAAGGGAAAAAAAACAATAATAGAAAAAAGTTTTTATTGCGTTTAATCAACAGTGGCAATCAACCTTAAGTTGGCGCCGGCTTCTATTAGTTTTGAGTACATTATTAGTTTGAAATATGCTTTCGATAATAAAAAGTTCAATGGTCTAGACGACACGTAAACAATATGTATATCTTGAGAATGCGCTTTAACTTAGGTATTTATAGATTATTGCTCTCAGCATAACAATTATAAGTATATTATAAGAATTATCAATAAGTTTGTCAAGATTTATCTAAGTATATGTTAATCGGATGGTATTAAGATGTAAAATCTATCATTCAATTTGAGTTTGAAAATAACCGCTTGGTTATTTAATTCCTATAAAAAATTGCAAATAGGTTGATCCATGTTGATCACAGTTGGCCGATAACTGGGACAGTTGTTCTTGAATAGTTGGCGACTTATAAAATTGATGACTACCTGCTATGATGAAAATAAACTTGAGTATTTTATATATATTTTTACATATTTTGCAGTATTCTTTTATTACCTAATTTACATAATTGAGGTAATAAATTTTTATTAATGCTTTTGATTTTGAAAAAAATAAAATAAACAGCGATGCTACATATGTAAGCATAATTTACTTACTCTCTTATTATTATTTTTAACTAAAATTGAAATAGGTTATATTATGGTTAGTTTGTGGTTAGTAGGTAACAAGCATTTAGGTACTTGTCACTAGATATTGTAGGTATATCAAAAGTTAAAATTGTATATCAAAATGCTTTAGTTACATAATTAGTTTAAATATCTATTTTATCGATTACTAAGTGATTCTTTTATGATTAGAATTTTCGCGCGCAGTTTTGCTACATTCATATATTTACGATAGTGTATTGATGACAAAAAAATCAATAAATCCGCCCCATACAGCTCCCCCTAATTTATTTACGAATAATAGTGACACAACGCTATGCAAGTCAAACACTCAAAAACTATTGGGCAGATTGTGTGTGGCCACTAAATTGACGATCTATGTCTTTTAGCGACGGATGACTCACAACAGTCGATAGTTTATAGTGTACAATAAAATTGTGTCTGAGAAAAATCTGCAGTAAGACCAAAGGCCTGAATAACAATTTATAAAAGATACAATTAATATTGTGGTGTCGGAGGCCAAGATCCACCATGTGTCGCTAAGCCAGAGGAGTAAGTAAGTAAGTATCAAAAAGTAAAAACTTAGTACCTACTAGCTTTTGTGCATGACTTAGTCCTCAACCCTTTTTTAGGTGTTAACATATTTATTTACTCTTTATTGCTCATTTATTTTTGTCAGTTTTTTTTTATTTTTTATTTTTAGATGATCCCTCGAGACGACAACAATATACTTGTTTCTGAATGAAAGGTGACCTATGTCCTTTTCTGTATCCCTGACAATTTCACAATGATTGTTTGAAAGTGTGAATAAATAAACAAAAACTCACTTTTGCATTTATATGTATATGTTATGATAGCCACTTAAGACACCCAATAATAAAATTTGGTATTGGCTGTGCACGCTGCGTTCTGCAGTCACAAACTGGGTAACTTGTTTGGAAGCAGTAAGTACCTTGTTGCTATAACTGTTATAATTATGTGACTTTTTATAAATGATTATAATCAAATGATTTTTGCTGTGTTGAAATCGCTGATTTAGTGGCCCTCCATCAAAGCGTAGTCGGACAGGCGCAACGCTGTGGCGCCGCCGGCGCCGCTGAGACGCGCGCCTTCCAACATAACTACTATTTATAAATAATATTAAACACTGGACATCTAATGTCATTTACTAGATTACATAATTAGATATATCAATTCAGTAGATACTTACTGGTCGTACATATACCAACATCATCATTTACGAAATTATTTATTAAAGTACGATCATTACACATTTCAATATAATATGTAGGTAGGTATCAACGTTACCTACTTGTGCCCTTTGCAAATCTTAAGTAGGTAATACTTTCTTGGTATCAATCTGCACCGATATAATATTAAGGCTATGGCCGACGCAAATTTTCAAATTTTCAATGACGATGTTTCAATAGTTATACATGTATTTGCTTCAAAAAAAATATATATTGTAGGTCAAACTTTTATCTTGTCATTTCAATAATATCAAAATAATTAGGCAATTAGATATTTAAAAAAATAAATTTTTGTAAGCAAGGTGTGTTCAGTTTTCAATCGACCTTTCTGGGGCAATTATCACGCGATTCAATCCATTCTTTTTTTATTAAATAGGTATCAATGATTTCAAGTCAATTCAACAATATCAGATTTTTAAGTATAAAGGGACTACAATAAAATTCAAATATCATGATTTTATCGAGCATATTGTGCGCGATGGGGCGTGCCAGTCAGTCTGCGCTCTGCAGTTGCGCCGGTCGGACGTGGACTCTGTGCTGATTTGTTTCGTGCCAGTTTCGTGCAATAAACATTCATAAAATAACTATTCAAGTGAGATGAAGGCGTAGTTTAGATTTATCTATATTTTGGGAATCAAGTCTTTGTAATGTAAGTATATTAAAACGTTATTAATATAGTAAACATGTTTTGATAATTTTCATTACCATAGATCTAAATAAAATTGTGTTGGTTAGATAAGACCTATCATATTAATTATTGTGCATACTATGATTGTAAAGAAAATTATTATAACATTTCTAATGTAATGTTTCTAATATAATATTTTATTATAATTTCATAGTTACGACACAATGGGAAATAGAACAAAATATAAAGGCATAAAAAAGCAGCCTTCAAAAAAGAAGAAAATAGCTAGACAGAATATACATAAAAGTATACCGAAAATGTAAGTACCAATTGCGATTTATTTTACCTTTGACAGGGCTATCCAACTCCGTGTGTAGGGCATGATATAATTACCTACTGATTTTTTTTTAATTTTGCAGTGATCCAATCTTTTAATTCAATATATCAATTATCATTATCGTAACAACGTATTATCAGCGCATATACGATTACGTAAAAATTAAAATTTTACGTTATAATTTTAGTCCATTGAAAAGTTACATTTGGGGTTGCGTTTGTCAGAGGACGCAATTTTATTTTTTAGATATGAAGGGGGGGTTAGTGTAAAGATCCAAGTTTGTGGGGTTGCAACCCTTGTCCTACGGCCGCGATCTTGGAAAAAAGGGATGGTTTTTACGGTTTATCTGTTATCTGTATTTTGTATAGATACCTATGAATACTGAAGAATAGTATTCGTTTCGCTGCGCTGTAAAACCAAATGTTTATAATAACAATTGTTCCTTAAAGTACCATCTATAAAAATATACTGATCTGATATCATTTTTTTGTAAAATGATTAGAAAAAAGTTATATCGACAAATAGAAACTCAAATTTTTATGGATTTTCGCTTATAACTTTTTTATTTATGGTTCTACGACTAAACGTTACTGGACAAAAGTTGTAGATAATTTTATTTGTAACAAAAAATGTTAATTTTTTTTTTGTGAGACCTATAGCTTGGCAGATAAACCGTAAAAACCTTTTTTCCAAGATGGCGGCCCTAGGACCAAGGGTGGCAACCCCTCAAACTTGGATTTAACTTTACACGGGGTTAGTGTTATCTAAATAATAAAATTGCGTTCTCTAAAAAACGCACGCTAAGCCCAAAAAAATGTAACATTTCAATGGACTATTTTGGTTTGAAAAAGTTTGAATCACTCGCTCGACATTCAACGTTCGAACTTGCATCCATCACTTCGACCTAATTGCTCAAGGAATAAAGTCTATTTTTCTGTTAGTTGTTCCCGACAATCATTGTGGGGTGTACAGTGCACCTCATAAGTTCAGATGTACCGACGTACATTTTCATACAGTTTGCGGAAAACTTGTGGGGAGTACTGTACATGCTAGCTATTTCATTATTTTGCGTACAGTTCATCTAGCAAGTTTATCCGTAATTCGCATGCTTTTTCATACAAATTCAAACAAAACTTGTGTGGTGCACTGCATCTTAGCGACGTTGTCTCTTTTTTGAATTGTTTACGTAATTACCTATTTTATAATTCTGTTTGTCGTTGCGTTCATTCAGGAATAGCATTGGCAACATTCTTGCAGGCTAGCGATATTTATGTTTGTTTGTTATATTTATATTTACTTATTTATTTGTGAACACTGGCAGTTTTATGAGGGTTGATATAATGTGATAAATTTATGTGTAGGTATATGTGTATGTATGTATAGAAGTATTTATTTGTAATATGGGATTTTGATTTGTATAATTTGTAGGTATATATTGTAGGTATAATTTTGTTATTTGTTTTTAAATAAATTTTGAATTGTTTACGTAACTACCTATTTTATAATTTTGTTTGTCGTTGCGTTCATTCAGGAATAGCATTGGCAACATTCTTGCAGGCTAGCGATATTTATGTTTGTTTGTTATATTTATATTTATTTATTTATTTGTGAACACTGGCAGTTTTATGAGGGTTGATATAGGAATTTTCTTATTTATAAATGTAAAATCTGTAATTGGCTGTATGGTATGTTTGTTTTTTTTACGTACAATTACGTACAATTTTTTACAATTAGGTAAAAATAAAAATTTTACGTCATAATTTTGCTTTGAAAAAAATATCCGGGGGTAGGATTTTTTATTTATTTTATAGTAAGCCTAAATAAATGATAGGTCTCGCTGCGCTCGACTAGATACCGCCGTCGTACTTGTAAAATGCGGCAAACTGTCTGTGATGTGTACTACGTACCGAATGTTTGAGGATAAAAAGTGATAAAAACGATGTTTTACACACACTACAATAAAAAGTTGCCACGCTTTTGTATAGGGCTCTATCTAGTCGAGCGCAGCGAGACCAATCAGGGGCCCTATACTACAGGCAATAGAGGAGACGGTTACTCTTGTTCATAATGCACTAAATTACAACTCTTTTTTTTGTTTGAAATAGGTTCAGTATTACGTACTGACCCTATATGCACAAAATCCTTACAAATCAGGCGGACGGAAGTGCCGCCATTTTGACAAAAACCGTTTCGGCCTATATCTCCGTAACCGTGCACTTGAGTCCAAAAATGGTAATAACCTTTATTGTAGATAAATATATTTCCTATCTTTTTGTCAATTAATATTTTTTTTATCACTTACCATTTACGACTTATTCGACTATTACGATTTGTTGATTGACATACAAATATGGCCATAATAAACAAATATAGCCATAAATTACAAAAAAAAATTTAAGTAGGTTCATTATCACGTATTGACACTAAATTCACAAAATCCTTACAAATTAGGCGGAAGGAAGTGCCGCCATTTTGACAAAAACCGTTTTGGCCTATATCTCCGTAACCGTGCACTTGAAGCTAAAAATGGTAATAACCTTTATTGTAGATAAATATATTTCCTATCTTTTTGTAGAATATTTTTTTTTATTTTCATCATTTCATCATGCATACCTCGTTTTTATTAACATTACACCCGGTAGTGAAACATTCAACGAGTCATAACTTCAAAAATATTAATTTTAGAGAAAAAAGTTTAAAGTAAAAGTTGTAGAAAATTTGTAGATTTAAAATTTAGGTCATTAGCATTTTATTGTTTACACAATTATTAGAAGAGATATGGGTCCAAAAGTCAATTAATAAATCGTAATAGTCGAATGAGTCGTAAATGGTAAGTGATATAAAAAAAAATTATTCGACAAAAAGATAGGAAATTAATTTATCTACAATAAAGGTTATTACCATTTTTGACCTCAAGTGTACGGTTACGGAGATATAGACCGAAACGGTTTTTGTCAAAATGGCGGCACTTCCGTCCGCCTAATTTGTAAGGATTTTGTGCATTTAGGGTAATTACGTGATACTGAACCTATTTCAAACAAGAAATAAGAGTTGTAATTTAGTGCAGAAGAATATTCTCTATTGCCTGTAGTACTAGCCAATGCATACCAATGCAAACGTTTCGTTGCGTTCTGACGAAACGTTTGCATTGGTATGCTCTTGGCTAGGGCCCCAGTTATCTTTGATAGTAAGTAATGTTACATTCAACGTTGTACGTTGACTTGACGACGCTTCTTTACGTGACGTGTGACGTTAGGTCACTTCACATAATTAAACGTCGTCACGTCACGTAACGTCAATTCTGTCTTTTACAGAATAACTTGCGGCATTGCGTTACAGAAAACTTCCGATATCATTGAACCTGGATCATCAATTACTAATATCTCAGAAACACAGGTATTTTAAATTGTTTTACTGTATTTTATTGGCAAACGTTTGGCTAAACTGGCAACCCTATTCACTCACACATAAATAGCCCCCGCCATCACGGTATCTCAGTATTGTCTTGAAGAAATTCTGTCCGCCTTTTTTAATACGTCTGTGACTAATAAATAATTACCCATTACGTTATCCCGTTAGGATAACTTTTCTCTCTCACCTGTTTCTATTATATGTATCGTTTTGTTTTACAGATGGCTGAACATAAAAAAATCGCTGGTGTTGAATTACCAGGTCGTCGAATAGTTCATATCCAACATTTTATCGCACAATTGCAAAAGTTTAGTTCCCACAGTAAAACATTTGGTTGTTCTCTTGACAACCTTATATGTGAACATGAGACACGAAAAGGGCTTGTATCAAAATTTACTTTCAAGTGTAACTTTTGTAACTACCGCCAAATTATCACATCTGATTCTGGCCAGAGTGATGTGTTTTGCAGCGAAATTTTTTTTTTTTTTACTTACCCCGCGCGTACAATATGTATGTTGTAGTCATTGTATTCTACGTTGTTCATCAATATTATTAAAAAAGATAACTATTAAATATTTTTATTTAATATTTGTTTGTTTTTATACACACTATGTATTTAGTATACACATTATATACTTAGAACTCTAGTGGGTCACACAGGCTATTTATGATTGTAATATAAATAGCCTAAATGATTTTTAAATGTATCATTTTATTCTACACAATTCTTTATCACATTATTCATTTCATTATATATTCGCAGTGAAAGCGAATATATACACATAATTACTCAGCTGGACGCCAAATTTCAACTTCATAAAAATATAAAAACTTTGGCCGCATCTATTTGTTATACTCAATATAAGTCTATGGTAAGGAGAGGTAAGGACGCTTGCGGAGCGCGAGGCGAAATAGCTGTAATTCCCGCCTGTAGGCGTGGCCAGCCAGCCCGAAAAACGATTTTATTTTTGCATATGCCATAGGCTTAACTGAATAGTTTGTTTGTTTAAACGCGGTATACCTACTGCTACTATTACCTAGTCAAATTTGCATTTGGCCAATTTTGGCCAAGTTATAGGCTATTTATTATCACGCTATGACTCTTAGAAATAGAACAAAAAGAAAATAAAGTAAGAAAGAATGCTTAGCAAAAACGAAGTCATAATTACCGAGAAGAGCGGAAATTTGTAAGTCCTTGTAAATTTAAATTAACGCGGGATATAGCTAGTAAAGTTCTAAAATTACATCAGGATTAAATGATTATAATAATCATAAATAATTACTTAGCTAAATACTTATTCAGTCGAATCCATCTCGGACGAGCAGCGTTCGGATATCTCAAAACAATAATTTCAATCAATGTCGTGACAACGCGTCGTCATGGTCACGTGGCGACCGCGATGCTTTTTGGTTGCCAGTGATGACATATCATATAACGCTCTCTAACTTGGGTTTCGTAAGAAAGCTCAAAAAATAAATGATTTATTTTATTTTTATTATTTAATTTATTTATTTCTTTAAAAACAAATAAATAAATAACCCGGCGGATCAGTAAGTTGAAGTGGCAGTGGGCAGGACACATAGCACAAAGGTTCTCGAGTACTGGAGGTCAAGGACCGACACAAGCGCAACTATTGAGACCTTCTCGAGACACAAATAAAAAGTTTGTGTCCGTAAGTATCTCCTTGTTAGAACTTGGTGATAATAGGAGTCAGGTTATTGTTTACATGGCGGACAAAAGTAATCTGTCAAGTGAAACACGAAAACAAACAATAAACACTCTTATGACAGGGTCTCGGGGACACCTTTCCATCATTTCGACCCCTAAATCAGACGGTTACGTTAAAAATAAGCTCCCCAAATAAATCATGAGCAATCATTAGTGGAGCATTTGTGGCCGCAGTCCAAGGTATGAGCGATCAACGACTACTGCTAATATTTACAATAGGTTTTTATACCAGGCCAGGCCAGGCGACATCATTGTTTTACGTTCAGCCCACGAGAATTTCCTCTAGAAAGATGGATTCTGATTTAAAAATAATAACATGGACTACATTGATGCCTACTTTATAATAATAGATACAAGTAAATAATGTAGTAACGATAGAAATAAGAAAAATACTTACATTAATAGCTAGTAGGTATATCTAAGTACCTATACGTGGCACAAAGTGAAACGCTAATCTCCTATGCCTTGGGCGCGTCGACAGCATTCTGTTGGACCGCGGGGCGCCGGTGGCGGCGGGTCGACGCGGCAGGCCGGTGGCGGCGTGTCGGCGCGGCAGGCCGGCGGCACTCACCACCAAATAAACAGGCGCCACTAACCAAATCTTGTCTCCTGTCTTGCTATACATAGGTGTCACAATATATTCTATTTGTTTATAACCATTAAGTATATTTCATTCATACGTCTCTATTGTCTTACCAAAAGTGCTAACTTTGGGATTCAATGCAAAATATGTATAGCTTAGAAATTAAAGTTGACTATCACTATAAGCTTATTTTTCATTGTCTATCGAGAAAATAAAATTAACCAAACTTTACTAAATAGGTACTTATATGGTGGACGAATACTGCTGAGTTTGAGATTAAGGCGCGTATTTTAATATATTTTTTACTTTCTATAGAACTCCCGATTGAACTTATAGAACTTTAGACCATGTAAGAAAGCTCAACTCAACATCGCTCAACGAGCTATAATGAGGGCTATGCTTGGTTATTCTGCAAGAACGAATCAGGAACGAGATCAACCGGCCTAACCCGTTGGATTAGTGGGTAAATGGCCAGTCACTTTGAAAAGTTCATTTCCAAAGTTGACCATGCCGGAAATCAAACCCGGGACCCCTGAGACAGAGCGTTAAGACTCCTAACCACTCAACCAACGGGCTCGTCAAATGTTAGTTTAGATTTAATGATTGTGATAAGGAACATTGCTTATAATGACTTATAAGGACGGTTGTTAGCCAACATCGATGTTAGCCAAATATATGCACTGTGTATTTCAACTTCACATGATACGAACCATAGAGTAAATAGTACTAAACCCGTATTTACTCTATGTACGAACGAAGCGCCGCTAGCGCAAGGTAATAATTACATTATTCACTGAACTATAAGCAGGTTGTAATCTTATTCAGGATAGTAACTATTATTTAATCTGTGATTCAGGCCTTCGAGAATTCATGTTAGGATATGAAATAACACTTGCTATGACTGTGAAATAAATACCCTCGTGTCGTGTCCGCTAGGACTTACTAATATACCTGGGGCCTTAGTCAAAGTAACAATTTAAAACGATAACGAAGTTCGAAAACAATAAAATGTATAGGATTGACATATGCCGTCGCTAAATCACGTGACACATCTCATACATTTTGTTCTTTCGAATCGAATCTCTACGGAGCGAATGCCACTTGTCTAAAGGCCCTGACCTAGCTATGAATGATTTTTTTATTTATGTTATAGTGTGTGAATTGAGCTCACTTATTTCCGTTTTATTAAGACTAGCTAGTGCCCGCGACTTCGTCCGCTTTTATAAATTAAAATACTATCTTGATGGTCGGTTGAGTAACGCGTGAAAAGGTAACAAACAGACAGTTACTTTCACTTTTTTATTATTAGTATGGATTTATATATATATATATATCCTGTATATATATATATCCTAGACAATATATTTAATAAGGAAAAAATATAAATAAAAAACAACACAGTATAAAAATTATTACTTTAATTTCTGTCGTTTCGCTTTTACAGGATTACAAAAAAAGTTTTGCAGTCTTCACTCGATATTTTAAAAAAAAAAATCTAATTTATGAACAAAACAAAAATGGCGCTGCCTCGATATGGAAACTTTTCTCAAAAGACTTACATTAAAATCTTAAATTTAATTAGTTAATATTTAAAAAGAAATAAAACTAATTTTATTGCTAATAGACTCAAAAAGTCACAAATTAGAAACAAAAAAAAATTGAACGTTTTTGGAAGCAATACCTATTGAAAATACTGAACATTTCATTTAACATTTTATTGATAAGTTTAGTGACAAATTGAGCCTTATTTTAATAAACAATAAGGTCATATTACTATATCAGTCGTAAAGTAATATTCATTTCCAGATTTCTTATGCAAACAATTTTTATTGTCTACTTATTATAAACTTAACTAAGTATAGTATAAGCTATCCGATTTTGTTTGTTGGAGATATAAAAGAATTAAGTTACATACATAATGTATGTGACTATCACAAATTCCTTGTCTTTTGTGACATATTTTTGAAAAAAATCGTCATTAATTGCACTATAAGAAAAAAAATGCAATTATTTTAAGTACACTATATTATTGTTAACCTTTGATTAAACTTCTAAATTTATATAATTGAGAATAAACAAACGTGTGTCTTAAAATTCTTAAAAAATGTGCTAAATGAAATTTTTTACAAGACATCTCAAATAGTCAAATTAAAAAAAAATATGTATGTATGAAAATAAAAGATGTTTAAGTAAACATGATATTATATTTCTAGTCTAATTCTAAACTCTAGAAAAATTCCTAGTCGCCTTGTAGCCGCTGCCTCCGCCTAGGCCGCCACCTGGCGACGAATTCAGGAACAACTCTATATAGCGATGATCCATATTGTTCTTGTCACGCCTCATCGCCTATCGAATATAACAATTTATTATGAACCCTTGGCTGTGAAATAACAGCACATGTGCTGTTGAGTTTCGGTCAGTATGTAAGGAATGGACAGGAAGGCTGCTGTCAAATTATTTTTGTGACTATTCGAAAAACGCCATTTTGGCGCTGTAGGCTATCGAACGAGTGTCCATGGAACTAAAATCAGTGATGTCGACACTACATTTACATGGAATAAAAATGCGCAAACGTCAAAATTAGTTCTCAGAACAATCGAGGGCGGCGCTTCAAAATGGCACAAAAAATTAACTGTCATTTGTATGGAACAGCTGTCCAGTGGTATATATTACTTTATTACCAGTCAGTTTATATTAAATTAGTTGTATATATACCATGGGCCCTTAATTTTATGACATTAGGACGATTTAGGCCACTTCATAAGCGTCCATTGTAATTGGAAATATTTATAAATTTTTGTGTTTGTGTTGAATAGTTTGTGTTCACTAGTAAATATGTATCAAGAGTATTGAGGAGGTCTCTCACCCTGATGGCGTCTTCGTGACACTCAAAGTCGATGTCGGCCTCCCCCGAGGGACGTCCGTTGCTGTCAAACAGAATGTTTATGTTCGACGGACGGATCGGCTTGAAGAACTGAAACACACATTTCAAAAAATTATTATAATCATGGTTTGATGGTTCGCTCTTCACTGGTGTCAAATTAATCTTGTCATTTCGTTATTAAGTAAATCCGTACTAATATTATAAATGCGAAAGTTTGTATGGATGTTTGTAACTCTTTCACGCAAAAACTACTGAACCGATCACCATGAAATTTTGCATACACGTTGTCTGGGACACCAGAAAGGACATAGGGTACCTTTCAATCAGAACACGGACGAAGTCGTGGACACCAGCTAGTTATTGTATAATCACTGTAAGTTTCCTTAAAAAAAAAAATAGAAATTAATAAGGTAAATTGACTCACGTAGGCGATATCCTGTGGGGTGGCCTTAAAGGGCAGTCCGCGCATATGGACGCAGTGCTCTCCCACGCGGTTACGGAAGCCACCGCGTCCCGCTCCGAACCCACCACCGCCTGTCATTTATAATTCCACCATAAGACCACATATCTGAGACCAACGCCAGTTCCATATAGGGTCAATTTCTTTTTTTATATAGGGTCCCCTGGATGGTTTATGGCTACCGTCGCCTATAACTTATTTTTATTTGTTGGAGTTTATGTATCAAAAGTGAATTATGTGTTCAGCTCTAATTGGCTTGCACTTAAAAACCTCGAGAGAATTTTCTGAAGACATGTCATCAGTTCTCATCAGGAATCCACGCCTTCGTATATACCATGGTCGAAAAATGGTCTCGCTTATTTTAACAAGGACGAGAGAGCCGTAAAGCTGATGACAATGAAATTAAGGCGGCTATAGAAAGCCATTTTGAGGGGCAAAAAGAAAAAAAATTTTTGACGGTTTGAAAGCGTTATGTGAAAAATGTATTTCGCTTGATATTTCGACTATATTGTAAAATAAAATAGTCTTACTTTTCTTTCATTTAATGCCTTTAGGGCGCGAACTTATCAGCCGCCCTTCACATACTAATAAATACAAAACATTAGACTCAGGTACCATTTGCCTCTGGCGGGATTCGAACCCGCGACCGTTTGGGTTAACACAGTTGGGAATACTAGCCACAAGACTAGACCAAACGTGTCCCAAAAGAAGGGATGAGGGTGAAGATCTGTAAAGGTGAAATAGTGACCTCGTCCGTAGGAGGGCCCGCCCCCCCTCGAGTTGCTTCTGCCGCCGAAGCGGTCTCGGCGGTCGTACGGCGCCGACCGGTAGCCGCCGCGCGACGACCGGAACCCGCCCTCCGCTCGGGCCGAATACGACCGAACGTCCTCGGGCGAACTCGGGAACACCTCTATGTACCTGCGGACACCGCACGCTTTCCTTTTTAATACACAATTATCTGTTAAAAACCATCTTTTAAAGTAATTTTTACAGCAAAATACTCTTTGCCCGCGAGCGATCGGGGGAGTAGTAAAGGTATAATACTAAAGAGAATTTCTTCCAATGGAATTAAAATAAGTACAGCGGTTCCGGAGATTACCCTCTACACGTAAACAAACATACGAAATTCGTTATCTAGATTTTATTAGTGGCTTAATATGAATCGAGCAAAAACTCAAAGATAACGCTAAGCAAAGGCTTTTCAACTGCCTTCTTACGAAATGCAAAAAAAAGAAATACATTTTTAACATAAGTAAACCAATAAAGTGGTTTTGGCATTCAATGTTGCAAACTTAAAAACAGAATATAGAATAGAATTGACCTTATGATAGAAGACCAATGTGGTATTGTGTTTCAATGCTATAGGGATACCACACAGACCCAATTCAGATCATGACACTTATCGTTTCTTGGCTTGCAAGTAGGCGTCACTTGTGTATAAATAAGCAACGATAACCACTTACCACCTATGGTGCCATAATGAAAAGCCATAATGATATTGTAATAAATTTATGTAAAAAAATGCCCATGTCTTGTGCGATTTTTGACAGTGACAAGACATGACATGTTACTTTTTGACACCTAATTATATTAATAGTTACAAAATATAATTTAATCATAAGTACGGTGTTAATTTAACGCAATATTTCGTTTGTTTTAAAAATCCAAAGTTATTTGTCCAGCAAAATGGCAGAAAAATATCAATGATCACACACCGCAATTTTTAACAATTTACTATTTACATTACAAATATATAATCTAGTTTCAGGTCTCTTGATGAAGACTATATAAAGATAATAAAATATTCTGTTTATCGTTATCTATCGCCGAGTTCTTTCAAAACTTCATAAGCTCTAATGTTTGTATTGTTAACCTTTTTAATTTAAAAAAAAATTACTTTATTGAGATTGAGTTCAAATTATACACGAGAATAAATATTGCCTGTGTTTTACCCTTAAACAAGCACAATACCATATAGACAAAAATATAACACATTAAAATCTTGAACAGGTCCAGATGTTCCCTTCTTCGTCTCCCCGCCGTTCGCCCCGCTCCCCTCGTTCGCCCCACCTTCGACAACTCAATATCCAATTTTAAGACATTTTTAAATGCTTCCCCCCCTTTACAGCACATCAAAATGATTTGATCAAATCACTCTTAAATCAACAAAAATATAAATGAAATATGTACTCCATATTATATTTGCGCCCCAAAATGTTTTAAAGTAACGCCACAATAATAATAAAATAATAACATATTTATGTCAATTTTTGATCAAATCACATTGAATTGGCAGTTAGAGGCAGCATTGAAAAGATGCTTAAAATTAAAATAACCAATGCAGTTAGTTCATTAATTGCAATTATTAACCCACAATTTAACTATGTCTCAATCCCCCACTTGTCTATGGCTATAATTTTAGAATAAAGTGACTGATTATTAAAAATTCTGTTAAGTACATATAATTGGATTCATTTAATAAATTTTACATTTGTAAATCAATGTGTAATTTATCATTTTAAGTAGATTATTTAGAAAAATCAATTATAATTATTTTTTATAAGTGACATATTACTCATATGATTTTCCCATATGAATTAGTTGACTGACTAACTGTGTCAAACAAAAAATAAAAGGTTTAAAAAAAAATGTTACAATTCTTTCTAATTAAATAAATGACAGATCAAAGCCAAAGACAAGAGGTCCCAAACTTAACCCACTACACCAATAATATTGAATCGCTTGTGATTTCATTATGTGGTGGGCATAACTTGCAATGATTCTAAACTAAAGTGCTTTAACTATCAAATATTAGGTTTTAGAATTTAAGACCTAAGACCTAAGACAGGTCTAAGACCTTTTGAGACTTTTAAGCCTCTTCATTTCGAGGTTGTCTCAAATATCTAACTTCCTGCTCAGATATTAATAAAAATTAAAATACACCTTTAAAAACATTTATTTTTCTTCCATTAATTATAATTTTCAACATAATATTCTTCTATCAATGAAAATCATTCAGTACATAGAACACGATGTCACTCAGGGACCGTATTCAGAGTTTGGCATAAGTCAAAATATGTATTTTTGAAATATTAATGAGAAAACTAATTAAATCAACCAGACTTCTAACTGATCATGGTAAATGTTTCTTGAGATCAAACATTTTTTAATTTAGCTTTTAAGGGAACATTTTAAGACAAGACCTCACTCTACTGACTGTTCATTCAATGCAAAAATAATACAAATAAATTTGTATTGAATTATGTACTTTTGTTT
The DNA here is from genome assembly GCA_947623395.1 of Synanthedon tipuliformis. Taxonomy (NCBI): domain Eukaryota; kingdom Metazoa; phylum Arthropoda; class Insecta; order Lepidoptera; family Sesiidae; genus Synanthedon; species Synanthedon tipuliformis. Next base: position 10,895,409 of record OX392417.1, on the reverse strand, counting down.
TGTAATTGTACATAACCATTATTTCAATGAGGTAACCCTTTACAATTATCCTTTAGTTAGTAGGGCCTACTGAATTGATAGGTCAAGTTCCCACCTTTATTGGTGTGATTACTTGCACCATGAGTTTATCATTACTCGCAATCCCCACCACTATACCTCCTATCACAAGCTCGTGTTTAACAAGATATCCCCCCACCTGTGTCCTATTTTCTCCCTGTCCCAGGTCATGGCCACTTGGGCGGCGTCCTTGTCAGTGAAGTAAACGAAGGCTTCCCCCGTCGCCCGCCCCGTGTGGTCCGACAGTAAGTGCACCCCATCAGGGCCGATGGAGAGCCCTGCCCCGGCCGCAAAAACATCATTACACACATGTACTCGCTCTAACTTACTGTGGTCAAACTATTAAGGTGGGTATGCGGCTTGAACAGAAGCAAACTAAAACCCCGGCCGCAAAAATATCATTACACACATGTACCCGCTCTAACCTACTGTGGTCAAACTATTCATGTGGGTATGCGGCTTGTACAGAAGCAGACCAAAACAAGCCTGAAAGCCTTTCAAGTAGACTATACCCTGATGTGTTTAAAGCATACATTTATAAATAATGAAATTATTAGATTTTAATATAATAAAATTGAGGTGAAATTAATAGTTTTAACAAGCTTAAAACAAACTGTTAAGTAAATACAACAATGTGCAAAAAAAAAACATTAAAAGTAATTCATAAATAAATGAGAAACACACTTGGCTCTAATAATTATTTTATTATCTACTTGAAAGTCAAAATGGATAAAAGTCAAAGTTATAAAAGAATCATATAGATTAACAATCAAATAAGACCCTTTAGGTATTCTTGCTAGAATAATTATATTAAATTTTTGTTATAACTATGCACCAGGTGAAATTTGTGATTATGTTAAGTAAGCAACCTTAAGTCATGCCATCTATAGCATGCCATAATGAAAGATTACATCATTAGTAATAATATGATTAAATATAGAAAATTAAAATAATGAAAGGATTATATATTTAAAAAAAGCTTTTCCTGGTTAAATCATAGAGTAGATTTTTTTATCAGAGATGGGTTTGCTCTTGGTCAACATCCAGCTGTGTAGGAAAGATGAGGCCTATAATGGAGGGAGCTCGCCCAGAAGATGCATACTCACTCGAACTTTGAGTCGAGTGAGTACGAAGGTTTGGGTTATATGAGCTCGGAAATACAGATGGAATTCCAAAAAAAAAAAAAATATATAAAAAAAAAAACATTAAATTAAACCTACAAACACCTGTTTGACCACAGTATTTAACCGCTCTATATGTCAAATTATCCCTAATTTAAAAAAATATATTAACTTTGAACTAAAATGTGTTGCTTGGCTTACCATCAAAGAACTTGACAACTTCTTCTTTGGAGCAACCAAAGGGTAGGCCCCTCAGTTTCACTATTCCCATGTCATCACTGACATGAGGAACGCTTCCGAGACCATTTTCAACTTGACGCATTGCATTTAATGCCCATTCCATATCTTGGCGATCCGTTGAAAACACTGTAAAAAATAACGAAATTTATTTATTTATTTAATAGCATGTAACATTTAACAAATACATAAAATAGATTAAATTTTTAATAGCCTATTACAAAAAAAAAATATTTAAAAATTAAATTAAAAATTTGATTAAAAGAAATCATAAAATGATAAGTATCCTTCAAAATTATTCTCAAAAAGATCAAATAATTTGCCTTCTATGTATCTTTTCCCCATATTCTCCTTGTCTTTCTTCAGGGCCTCTTCAACGTCCTCTTGAGATTCCACCTCCACGAAACATTCTCCAGATGGCCGTCCCGGTCGCACCTCAGTTAAGTGTACTCCTGTAAATAAGTCAAGTTTGTACAAGTTTGAAGATTAAGTAAACTGCAAAGTGATTGTAGAGAGCATTACAGCAATTCAGCATAAAGATAAGTTTCTACATAATGTCAATGCCTAGGAATGAATTCTATTTAGAAACAACAATGAAAGGATAGAAAACTAACCAGATCTCCCGTTAACAATATTCACGTTGGAAAGAAAATCGAGTACATCGTCAACGGTTGTGGAAAAGGGCAGACCACGCAGTTTAACAATGTGACCCCCGTCGCCGGAACCAAACATTTTTATTACATTCACTAATTTGGGTTATACACAACAGTATGTATACGTCAACAAGACGATTATATTCGCAAATAAACACTAGTAAATCTGAATATCACAAATCATTGACGAGAAAGTTTGTCTATTTCGAGTTTTTTTTTGTTTATTCGAATCTATTTAATGAAATTTTGAATGAATTTTTCAATTCAAACACCAACATCAACACTGCTGCAGCAGAACAGGTAGAAATTTAAAATGGCTGACTGACAGCTTCACAGAGTATATAATAACTACAACAGTGCGTGCATCATACACAGAACAATATAATAACAAGGCATGTCGTGGCATGTCATCAAGGTTCTATTCTAGACTCTGTGTAGAGAGTAGATGTAGATACCAAAGGATATTGTATGCGATGCGATATGGATGCGATAGAGGCAGTCTATATCAAATCGGCTCTTATTAGAGCTTAGTATAGTACCTAGAGAGAAAGTAGTTATATTCTTCGGTATAACATCTTAATTAATACTGAATTCGATGTTTGTGTCTTTTACTTTCAAATCTTTCTTTTACAGAATTAAAAACAACATTCTCTTTCATGTGAATCTATGGACTATGGTCCTATCCTAACCTATAAACAAAACCTCAATTCTTCAATCAATCAATCAGTCAAAATCAACACCAAAAAACAAAATCAAATAATCTCATTTAAAATTTCATTTTGAATTTGGTGTTTGTTGTCTCGTTGAAAGTTAAAATAAGTAAATAAAATATAATTTTCTGAAGACCAAACTAAACTAATATAATATTTTCATTTTGGCATACCTAATTACCTATTCATATCATATTTTGTGTGTAACTCGATAATAGTTTACAATGACGGTCGACGGGGACGAAAAGCCGCTGAGAGATCGTGTTTTCATGGACATTTCTATCGGTGGCTTGCCTTCTGGCCGTATTGTGTATGAACTGTTCAATGACATTGCACCGAAAACCGCGGAGAATTTCCGCGCACTATGCGCTGGAGATGCTGGGAATGGCAAGAACACTGGGAAGCCTTTAACTTATAAGGTTAGTTAATTACACGTTTTTGTAATCATGAACAAATCCTTACAATTCTTTTATAACTAAACATTGAGCTTCGGTTTTTGGCAGTGGCAGGAAAGGCAACTGCAAATAGCTCCTTAATTAACACACTATGCAGATATGTTAAGATAATTTATATTTATCACATACCTAGTATCTCACTGACCAACATCCATAGATCTGGATAATACTTATATTATATAGATATCTACAGACACAAATATGGCATTGGATTTTACATAAATGCTAATGCAATTCAAAATCAGAATTGTCTTCTGTAGAGCTGCCTAACAAATCCAGAAGCAATGTGTACTCCCAACTCATCAGTAATAAAATAAATATAATAATTATTGTATTCAAATATTTTAAAGAAAACCAATAAAATAAGGTTTTCCTATGTTGCCTTTATTTTATTCGGACAAGTACTTAAACAATGATATTAACAGAAACTTAGAATATCAAAGTTAGAAACAGATATTTCTGATTCCACATTCTGTAGCATTGTTATAATCCTGTGTTGCCTTTCAATAAAATATTTGGAATGTTCACTTTCAGGGCATGGTTTTTCACAGAGTTGTGAAAGACTTTATGATACAAGGTGGAGATTTTACCAATGCTAATGGAACCGGTGGAGAATCCATTTATGGAGGCACTTTTGAAGGTAATTTCTTTATGTGAATATATACTTTTTTTTTTCAGCCAAGAGATTTAGATAGAGATTTTTAAATCTGTATAAAAATTCCAAACTGTTGTCGACTGGCATCAATGGTATTTGGATAAGAATAAGGATAATTTTTATTTGCAATAAAGGACATTTAAAAACATACATAGATAACATAATTATTATATTAAAAAGACAAACACAAATGTAACCTGTCACAAAAAGTAGCATGTCTATCAATTTTCTATCGTCTACACCATGGAGAGTGTGCGTCCATTCTCTTCGATTTGATCCAACCGGAGCCGTTCCACTTGCGAAACACGAGGCGCGGGCGGGGGTTTCATCCCTTCGTGGTTGAAGTTCCTCGGTCACGCACGAAGCGTTACAGTTCCACCTTCCTTGTCCGAACTGCTAAGGAGTGGAACTCTCTGCCTGCGTCTGTGTTTCCCCAAAGTTACAATCTCGGGGTCTTCAAACGTAGGGTGAATGGGCATCTACTAGGTAAGCGTGGTCCACCTTCGGCCGCATCTGCACCTAACATCAAGTGAGATCGCGGCCAAGCGCTGCCTTGACTTACATAAAAAAAAAAAAAAAAAAAATGGCTCCAACTCAGCTTAATTCAGGTTGTAAATACCTGCACTGGTCTTTATAGCATAGCATAGCAGTAGCACTAGCATGGGAGGTTTTTAAAAAATATATTTCTTATATTTCAGATGAGACATTTGAAATCAAACATGACAAGCCATATTTGTTGTCAATGGCAAATCGTGGAAAAGATACAAATGGGTCCCAATTTTTTATGTAAGTTGGTGGTAAATGGTAAGAGGTTAAATGTTTCGGGAATGAAACTTAAAATAATTTAGTAAAATTATTTTAATAGCTCACAGGTAAATATCCAGCTTAGTATGTAGATTCAAGCATACTTTATACAATTTGGTATCATTTGTTGTAAAGGAATACATAAATAAGGAGTATTTAATTTTCACATTTTTTTATTAAAGTTTTCTTCCATGAATACTTCCATGAAGATTTGTTTGTATGTTTGTTTGCATTGAATAGGTTCCGAAACTACTGGACCGATTTGAAAAATTCTTTCACTGTTGGAAACTTGGGAAGCTATAATTATTATCAGTGAGTAACAGAGGCTATATTTTATAAAGTTACGCAGACAAAGTCGCGCGCAACAGCTAGTACATACTAAAGTCCATTAAACAAAATTAAAACTAACCAAATGGGCTTTCTTGTCCTAACTGAAAGTATTTCCACCTGGAGTTTTTCCAGTAACCTTATTGAACCTTTATATAAAATTTATTAAACTCTTTATTATGTATATATTATTATATAACAGGTGTGTAAATTCAAAGCAAAGTATAATTTTTTCCAGATGACAGGTTACAAGCCAAATGAAGCTAATCACAGACAAGTTACTACTAATAAAATGATTATTATCTTTGTTTTTCTCAATTGCTTTGGTCATTGACGATACGTTTGGTCTAGCTAGTGGCTTAGTAAACCTAGCTGTTAACCAAACGGTCGCGGGTTCGAATCCCGCCATGGGCAAATGTTTATGTGTTAATATTTACCTTTGTACCAGAGTCATGGATGTTTTGTATATTTACAAAAAAAAGTAATCTTATGTATTATGTCAACTGTCTGGTATCCACAATACAAGCTTTAGTTGCTTATTGTGGAACTAGATGGTGCTGTGTGGAATGTGTGAAGATAATTTTTTATTTACTGTCGGTCGCCTATAACAAAGACGTTGGTCTTCTGTAAAGGGGTGGTTGTTGAAAATGCGACCTTATCGTGTTGGTAGTAAGGTAGTTAAGGTGGTTGTGATGTTGTGTAGAGGGCGCCGTCGGCGGCAGCGGACGCGTCACCTCATTCTTGTTCTGTTCTGTGTGTTGTAGTACAACACAGCCGGCGCCGCATCTCGACAAGTGAGTGTTTCTTTTATTAAAAAACAAAATTTAATTATAGACAGTTAAGTCACACTAATCCGGCATTAAGGAGGTACTGGAAAAATCATAATAAATGAAAGAAAGCATTTCAAAAAGAGAATTACATTTTTTTTTTAATAAAAAGGATATTATTATCTTACAATTAACTAATCCGCCGGAGGTGCCGGATGAATGAGACTACTGTATATTAAAAATAGTCAAAGGTTTTATATGCCACGGCTTACGCGAATTTTCATTTATTTATCTTAATGAATAAAAACGTTTTATAGCTAAAAATCACTGATTCTACGGAAAAGAAACTGGCTTTTTTTGCTCTGGTATTTCTTGCTAAACACTTTTTCTTTTGGTAACTGATTTAAATTTATTATAGATAATTGTAGATCGGTTTAAACCTTTAAAAGAATAACTTTATGGAGCTAGGAACAATGATTAATAAAATTTTGGTAGGCACTAGGTTACATCTTTCTTACATTTATCAATAAATAATTGTTATGAACGTGCATTGGTTGCAGTGTCCACGTAGTGTTCGGTCAAGTGGTGAGCGGAGCTGCCCTGGTGCGCCAACTGGAGGCGCTGCCCGTGGACCGCAACGCGCGCCCTCTGCAGGACGTCGCCGTAGCCAACTGCGGCCAGTTGGTCCGCCTCAAGCACGGTAACTCCCACCTAGCAACCTATATCTTAGAGAAGTAGCTTGGTCACGTGGTGCACCAACTGGAGGCGCTGCCCGTGGACCGCAACGCGCGCCCTCTGTAGGACGTCGCCGTAGCCAACTGCGGCCAGTTGGTCCGCCTCAAGCACGGTAACTCCCACCTAGCAACCTATATCTTAGAGAAGTAGCTTGGTCACGTGGTGCACCAACTGGAGGCGCTGCCCGTGGACCGCAACGCGCGCCCTCTGTAGGACGTCGCCGTAGCCAACTGCGGCCAGTTGGTCCGCCTCAAGCACGGTAACTCCCACCTAGCAACCTATATCTTAGAGAAGTAGCTTGGTCACGTGGTGCACCAACTGGAGGCGCTGCCCGTGGACCGCAACGCGCGCCCTCTGTAGGACGTCGCCGTAGCCAACTGCGGCCAGTTGGTCCGCCTCAAGCACGGTAACTCCCAACTAGCACAACTGTATAGAAAGCTATATATAGAACTAACTAATGCCCGCGAAAAATGTAACACCTGGGCATATATGAGTCTGTATATCATGCCCGATATCTTTATCGCTGTGTGCCCAATTATTTGTATTTTAGGCGATCCCTCGGTAATCTAACATTTGTGTACCAAATTTCATGAAAACATCTGTATATCCGTCCTCACAAACTTTCGTATTTATTTTAGTAGGATTATGCTCCAGCATGAAATACTCTGCACTGTTCAACACGCTTTATTTACGGTTATATTATAATTTTTAACAGGCAAGAAGCGTAAACAGGACAAGGTCAAAGAAGAGAGCGCCACAGAGTCCGATCATTCCCAGAAAAAGGATAAAAAGAGGAAGAAAGATAAGAAGGAGAAGAAAAAGAAGAGGTGCGTCTTGACTATTTCAGTATACAAGCAAATACAATATTACACAGAATATTGGGTTATAAGAGTTCATTATCTTTGTAGTAGCAAACAGCAGCAGTCGGGTGAATCTGGCGAAGAGGAGACCACACCGACCTCCGCTCACCCTCTGGTGACCACCTCCAAGATTGACCCTCGAGAGATTCCCGATGTGCCAGCGAACAGGTTCCTCATGAGAGGCGGGAGGGACCAGGATAAGGATAACAATGATCCCGCCAGGAGGGAGCGAGAGAGGTATAATCTTTGTCATTTTATAGTTCCAGTATCCGCTTCTGTTCAGGTGGGGTGATTATTTTTTTTATTTATTTTACTTCGCCCGAAAAAAGTAGCCTATCCTGTGTCCCGTACGTCTAAATGTATATCTACCAAGTTTCATGAAAATCAGTTAATTTAGTTAATACAGTTAATCAGTTATTATAAAATCACTGATTTATTTAAGCGACAAACTATTCGAAGCTCATACTATGTATGAGTATTGTATTTATACTTTGATTTTGTTTATAATAATGCAGTGTAATTGTTATAATTTTAAATTTTAAAGATTACAAAAAGAATGGCAAGTATCCAGAGTTTCTTTCGGGGTTTATTCTCGTGATGTTCATATATATTTTTTTCCGAAACCCCGGTAAATTTAGATTTATAATGACGATTACAAGAGTTTCTTGGAGAAATCTAATTGATAAATGAAGATTTTAATTTGATTTGATTTGATTTTAATACATTTTGTGTGCTCCGAATAAAGTTCATATACAAAAGTCATTAAAGCAACGAAATGTATTTAAAGCCATATCGGAACCAAATTTCATATAATTATTTTTTCTTAAACTTTCAACTGAATCCTTAATATTTGAACGTAATGAAATCAATGGGCAGGGGCTTCACAGAATAGATTAATATTTATGTATTATAATAGCATAGTTTTTGCTTTCATTAGGTATATAATTTTGTATCTTTGTAGATACAAAAACTATGATATAATATTTTTATTTGGTTTGTCATGGTCATTACGTATTTTGTTCAGGACGAGATATCGCGAAAGGGAGCGTCACTCCTACACGCGCAGTGGCAGAATCATAAAAGGGAGGGGCGTTTTTGTAAGTACTCAATTCAATATATTATACTTTAATATAGTCAGTTAGAAAGATAAAGTCAGTCGCCCACCGAAGCATAAGCTATGATGATGATGATGATAGGTCAGTATTTTGAAGTGAAAACTTCTTTACGCCACTTATGGTATGGAAAAATACACTGAACTCGCCCTTTCACGCCCTTCTATGAGCAACACCCTCAGTGAAGTTTAATTGTATGAATTGAGCGCCATCTATCCAAAATAGTACGCATTTCTTGGTTCATAATATGTAATATTGTTTTCAATTCTAACGTGCAGTCCGGACCAACAGTTTTTTTATTATGTAAAAGTACATCAAACAGAATGACGAAACAACCGCTGGTGCTGTAACCATAGTATGACCATTAGGAAGAGGCATCCCTTACTCGCTGTTCTGTAAGAGGGTGGTTACCGCCGCCAGACAGCTAAATGCAGTGTGGCCTGCCACTACTTATGATATGATGGCAAATGGTAAGATGGTAAGAGGAGGGAATATGTTTGTTGCAGCGATACCGCACTCCGTCGCGATCGCGCTCACGTTCGGTGACGCCGCCTCATTGGCGACAGGCGCAGCGACGCATCGTCAAACTATCGCAAATCGAGGTATGCGAGATCTCTCTCACCTCACTCACCTCACTCACCTCACTCACCTCACCTCACTCACCTCACTCACTCCCTCAATCAAACTCAAATCACACTCAATCACAATCAAATCATACTCAATCAATCAATCACTCAATCACACTCGACAACACTCAGTCAATCACTCAACCACACTCAATATATGTGTTTTTCTCGTTAACTTTAAAGTTTATGTTGAGCGACCGTCACATCAATCTCTTTGACTGTAGTCAGTGTGATAGGAATTTATTCATAGAAAAGGCAGAATATACATCTATGCTAATATTATAAACCTGAAGAGTTTGTTTGTTTGTTCGTTTATTTGGTTGAACACGTTAATCTCAGGAACTACTGGTTCGAATTGAAAAATTCTTTTGTGTTGGATAGTCCATTTATAGAGAAAGGCATTTTTTAACATTTTGAACGCAGACGAAGTCGCGGGCAACAGCTAGTGTTACCCTACCTGGTGTTACCTATACCTATTATAAGATTTTGTATTTGTGCTGTTGGTGTACCTTTTGAAAAATAAATAAGTAAAATGTAACTAGAAAATAGAATTGAAATAATTTCAGGAACGCACCGACAAGGAACAACCGCCACTCGCTAGAGTGAAACAGGAGAGAGATGCTCCAAAAACATCTCAAAGTGAGTATTGTTTAATTAGCAGTCGATTTTCTAATATATACTTTTAATTCTTGTAAATAGTTTTGGGCAGAATGCTTGACAATGTAATTTATCAATTGCAGGAGACGAGGGAGGAACTCCGGAACCAATTGAGAAGGAGGAGGGAGAATGTGACACGACACAGGGTATCGACTCTTCATTTCTCTCATTTCTCTCACTCGTATTTACACTATTCTATATTCTATTCTATTTCATTTCTATAGTAATGACATGTTGTCTTATTTCACAGAGACATCGCGTCGCGAAAACATCGACTACAATGCTTTGGACTTTGAAGAGGACATCGAACACGATGGTAAGACCGTCTTCATGCCAGCAAACTGGCATTTTATTATGCCCAAAATTTAATAAAACATTCAACACGTACACATCACACACAGTTTGTAGTGTGACTGGCTCGGGTACGCCGAATTCGGCGTAGTATTTGTTGCCACATTTAGCAAGTACGACGGCGGTGTGTAGTCAAGCGCAGCGAGACCTATTAATCTAAGAAGAAACATATAAGACTCGGTGAAATCAGGTCACAAAGCGTCCAATGCATTCGAGGGTATAGATGTATCGGTAGCGCAGTGTGCGGTTCACCATACAAATGTACATAATATGTGATATACTTCACATTCATACTTAGTCGCCTTTGAGTGGGAAGTGATAAGTTTTATCGATTGTGTTAATAATGTTTCAGAGGAGACTGAGCCGAATCAAAGGCGCAGGGTGATTCGGCGCCCTCGATCGCCTGCCGCGAATCGCGCCGATCGCCTCGCCATGGCGCTGGGAGTCAACCCTAAGCACGACGAGCCCAGGTGAGCCACACCTAATCTGGCGCGAAGGACCATCCCTGACTCCGTTATCAAATGTTTGTAATGAATTAACTCGAAAATTAGTGGATCGATTTTAAAAATTCTTTCACCTACAGAAAGCTACATTATCACCAAGTAAAATAGGCTGTATTTTGTAAAGTTGCGTGAAAAGAGTCGCGTGTTACGCAAGTAACTGATTTGTGGTCGTTTTGTAGGAACGAGAAAGACGAAAGAGACTTGCGTCGCCGCCTGGGACCTTCGTCTGCTGTGGTCCACATGCCTCCACGTCTCCACTCGGCCGTGGTGACCACCGCCCAGGAGACAGGTGGACCTCCTCCCGAGGGTCAGGAGTACGACCCCTTCTCGATGCTCAGGAGCACCTTCAACAGGAACAAGGAGAAGCCCAAGGAACACAGGTGACATTTTTTTTTAATTGTATCCAATTTGGGAGTTGTTTGTTTTTATCATTCTTTGAATTTTAACTTTCAATACAGTCATCGTGCGGAAGTGATAATTATTTATTATCACTCTGAAGGAATATGGAAGGTTAAAAAAATTACTATTTACTTTCTGTATAAATAATTTAAAATAAAACTTGCATTTTTTTCCATCAGAATTGAGAAGAACGACAAAGATCGCAGTTATAAAAAACACGAAGATGTCAAGTCTCTGAATGCCAAGGAGCACGATAGAAAAGTTTACGACAGTTCTAAAGACAAAGAGCAAAGAGAAAAGGACCGAAACAAACACAAGCCGGATAAGGGATCGGAGCGGAGCAGAGCAGAGGATCAGAGCAAGAGTCGCGACAGCCAAAGGAGTGAGGTCGACCGTCACAGGTCCAAGGATAAGGGAGCCCGGGATAGGTCCGGCGAGAGGGAGCGGAGCGTCGACCGCGACAGGTCGAGGGACAAGGATAGGAGGGGGAAGAGGGACAGGAGGGACAAGAGGAGCGGGACAAGGGATGACGATCGCAGCGCTGGCAAAAGGAGAAAGTCGCGTTCGCCGTCCAGGGGAAGGTCGAGGTGAGTGTGTTGCAATGTCTACCTACACTACACTTGTTCCAAGCACTTTTGACATTTAACATATATTTGACATACTTTTGACTTGAAATTTGAATTTTTGATATAAATTTGACATTTTACATAAATTTGAATTTTCACATAAATTTGACATTAGACATAAATTTCACGTCTGACATAAATTTGAAATTTGACATAATTGAATAGAGATGTTGATAATAATTATTTGTTCACTTGAAGGTCGAAATCGGCATCCCGCGACAGGAGGAAATCCGATCCCGGTCGCGATAAATTGCTCGACGAGGACCAGAAGAAGAAGGTAGATTGTTATTCATTTATTATTTCACGGTGGTGTTGGTAGACGTTAAAATAATGGAATGAGTTATTTTGGAATGATCAGGAGGAGGAGAGGAACGAGGCTCGCAAGGAGTTGATGGAGATCGTGCGACTCATCAAGTCTCGTCAACGCGATCGCGAGAACAGGGCGGCCGGTGAGACTTTATCTATAACTTTTTAAGTGATTTGAAACAGCTAGTCTCCGACTATAATAATAACCGATATAACCCAACATAATAATATATAATTATACATAATATAATATAGTCCTTCAACATCAGAATGTATCAGAGTCCAAAATAAAAAGAAAGATAATTATCCTAATTGACAGCGTATTTATACTTTTTCAATGCTGTATTCTTCATCAAAGATACTATGAATATTTACGAAACTTCATGTCTACCTTTTTATTGAAGTGAAAAAAAGGCGGGCTTTAGGCGCGTTAGGCATTTTTTAAAAGGGGTAAAATCATTGAACTCGAAATGTTACCGTTACCTAAATTGACTGCATATGAAAGTAAACTTTATAGATATGACAGCAAGGATCAATATGGTATGATACACCTTTGACCAATAAAATAGTTTCATATCAACATCGAACCCTTTTAATGGTTTGTCATGAATGGTTCTGTTCCAACAGAAGCAAAGAAAAAACAGCAGAGTGCAAGAAGCGGTTCGTCCCAATCCGAGGACGAAGGTCGTCGTCGACGCTCAGCGGACAAAGATCGCAGGAAGCGCACCGAGAGTCCCAGGTTCGATTCTCAATAACTATTTTTCAATGTCAAAAATTGATAATTTTCCATATAAATGTTTTACTAGCGAGTGTGGTCTCATTGTAAACTCATCGTTAACATTATCATTAATCTGGTTGACGTCACATTTGGTCTAGTGTTAACCAAACGGTCGCGGGTTCGAATCCCGCTAGGAACAAACGTTTAGCGTTTACCTTTTTATTTGATTAATGGATGTTTTGTATTTATAATATATATGTATTTACAAAAAAAAAGTAATCTAATAATACAAGCATTACTTGCTTACTGTGGTACTAGATATTTATTTATTTATTTTGATCATAATAAAAGTGGCTATAATATAATGATAAATAAATACGATGGGTTGTAGGCGTAGCCGTGACAGTGGCGACCGTCGCCGCCGGTCGCCAAATCGCACTAGACGCCATCGGCAGCGCTCCTCCTCCGACCGATAAATAATTAATAACATTCAATGGGTTTGTTGGTTTGTTTGTTACACACCATTCTTTTCTTTTTTCACATTTTTTTTTTCTTTTCAGAGTAATTTCTCCTTTACCTTGAACGTAAATTTAATAATATATTATGGTATTATAAAATACTGAGGTATATTTTATATATAATATGTCGCTGCTTAAATTCAAAAGTACCCACAAATCAAAATGACAATTTTTTACAGGAGAGCTAATCGAAAAAAATAATATTTTTGGTCTATTTTTTTCTTTTAAGATGTACATGTACGTCAAATATATGCATAAGTATTATACATTTAAGTAGCATTAAATGTTTTAAGTACTTTTTTTTTTATAATAAACTGAATACTAGAGGAGATATATAAGCAAGCATATAATATGTTACTTTTGAATGTATAAAAAAAATGATCAAAATATACTAAATATGGAATAAAACAAACAAAAATGTTGCAATAAAAACATTTTGGGAATTTTTTGATTTGTGATACTTTTGAATTTAATCAGCTATATATATATATATATATATTAAATATACCTACTTTTTAACGCGTGCAGCCAAAGATATGATTGGTCTCGCTGCGCTGGACTAGATAATGCGCCATACAAAAGCAATAGCTCCGAAAATCTGGCAACTTTTTATTGTAGTGTGTGTAAAAAATCGTCACTTTTTATCACTTTTTACCCAGTTTTATTATATTTTTACACAGTTTCACTACGCAAACTGGTATTTTATTATGCCTAAAATTTAATAAAACATTCGGCACGTACATATCACAGACAGTTTGCAGTGTGACAGGCTCGGGTACGCCGAATTCGGCGTACTATTTTATGCCGCATTTTACAAGTACGACGGGGTATCTAGTCGAGCGCAGCGAGACCAATCATTCATCTATGTTGATTGAATACATTGATTGATTGAATACTTTTCCAATTTCTGACTATTCGCTTCTGTTTTGTCTTTCAAAGTGTAATTGTAGTTTTTTTTAATTTTTAGAAAGTTACAGTTTTTTTTGCGTGATTTTCTCATAATTTCAAGTAACTTTTCTTAAATAGAATTAATCATATAAGTAGACAGTCGCCAATCGTTTGGACGAAGCCTTACGATATTTTAATAATCAATATTTATATTGTACAATAAATGTTTAATGTTCAAATGGTTTGTTTTACTTGTTATTCGTAATTAATTAATATGATGACAGGTATCACAAGAAACAAAAAAAAAATACTTACATACATACATTTATTCCTCACAACATTATACAAAATACAAATAAACATATACAAGCAATAAATTATACAAAAAATACTTAATAATCAAGAGCATTGAATTCGTGTCTTAATAAAATACAGTTATGTACTTAATATATAAATATCTGGAAGAGGAACCGATTACAACTGCATGTGTTTGTTATTTTTGTCACAATTATTGCGTAATGATTAATAGTGTAATGGTTCATTGAATAATAAAAAAATCAAAAAATAATTGTTTTTTTATTTAATGTTTTCATTAATTTCGCAAAAGTTCACGCAAGTGTAATTTTGTATCTCCCAACGGATGTACAAACGACTCCACTCTTAACTGCACATTCAAGACCCAACTGAGAGAATGTTTGAAAGAGATAGATATAATATTGTCATTTTCAATATAGTCATAAGTTTTCCAGGTAATAATTCTTAATTTGGTCGCATTGCAATGCATTTTTTCTTTAACGCTCAAGTTGACAGTTATTCATAGTTTATTCTAAACTTCTTGGTTCATAGATGTAATCTATCCTCCTTGGATGTAATCTAAATTTAAAAACAAGTATTGATTTTCTTTACTCAATTCTGCCTATTTGGCACAATGGTAGCTGTTTCAATATAATATAACTAGCTGGTGCTCGCGACTTCGTCCGCGTGTAATAGTTATTTTGGGAATCATTTGGGTATCTCGAACGGTTTTCGCAGCGCACGCAACGGAAGCCCTCAAAGATGAATAATTTTCTCCGTTTTTTTTCTCCGTTTTTCCACATTTTCGACTGTTTCTTCGCTCCTATTTGTCGCAACGTGATTTTATATAGCCTAAAGTCTTCCTCGATAAATGATCTATCCAACACAAAAATAATCTTTCAATTCGAACAAGTAGTTCCTGAGATTAGCGCGTTCAAACAAACAAACAAACTCTTCAGCTTTATATATTAGTATAGATAGAATATTCATTTAATTCCATAAAACAACGCGGTCGTCAGTGGCAACGCATCAACACTGATAGACCGCAATGGCAATCCTTTACGTTTATTTCTCATCACAAATGAAATTACAATATTTATACATACTAACTTCAGTAGAACTAAAAACAATATATATGTAATTAGTTCAGTAGAACCAAAATTTTCACTTATGGGAAAACTTGTGGTTGTCGAGTCGGCTTGATTGGGTTACCAACCATATTTGCCGCCTGTTTATTACTTTCCGGTCATAATTATCTGTAGGTCATTTTGTTGGTCAAATAACACTATATTAATAGATGAATGATTGGTCTCGCTGCGCTCGACTAGATACCGCCGTCGTACTTGTAAAATGCGGCATAAAATAGTACGCCGAATTCGGCGTACCCGAGCCAGTCACACTACAAACTGTCTGTCATTCGGCACGTATGCCGGATGTTTTATAATATTTTAGGCATAATAAAATACCAGTTTACATAGTGAAACTGTGTAAAAATATAATAAAACTGGGTAAAAAGTGATAAAAAGTGACTATTTATTACACACACAACAATAAAAAGTTGCCTCATTTTCGGAGCTATTGCTTTTGTATAGCGCTCTATCTAGTCGTGCGCAACGAGACCAATCAATTATCTTTGGATCTACGCTTGGCAAAAGCAGGCGTAGATCTTACATTCTTATTTTCGACATGGACTAAGTCGCGGACACCTAGTTATAAATAAAGGCCTAGTCGCTTGCTGCTGATTATAAAGTAGCTAAAAATTTTTTTTTTGTAAATTTGAACTTTATTACGTTATTGATTTTGCAACACCATCTGTTAAAAGACCACTATACACTATCTTTGACTATATTATTTAATATTTATACGAGTCGGAGGGAACCGAGTACCGAGCTACGCTTCGCTCCGCTCAATGATGACGATTTTCATATGATACCAATGTTTTACGAAACTAAAGTAATATTGTGTAAGTTTTGTGTTTGAGTTTATATGTGCTGACCTAGCAATTTAAACTAATTGCACAGAATGACAAATGTAAATAAAATAACAATAACAAATAATTGTTACCGCATTGTAATAATAAAATTGCGTCCCGCAAAACGTTAAATGCGTCTCGCATGTCCATACGAGTATTATAAGTAATTTTCATTTTCAATTAGATTTTCAAGTAGGTATGAGATGTGTGTATGCGCAAAGTATGCGCTATGTCTGTGTATGGTCATCGGAAAAATGGTAACCTACTTGAAACGTTACGTATACGTTGAAACATAGGCAAAATAAAGTTAAGTTGCGTATTAACTAAAAAATAAAAATAAACTAAAAAAACGGGTGTTTTTTTTATCCGTGATCATTACGAAAAATATGAAGTTAAAAAACATAACGCGTCGCTTCGCTTCGACTCTGCTTGTGTGAGTTGAGCCTATTTCAATTTTTAATTTGTGTGAGTTGAGCCTAACAAATTATTAATATCATTGTATATCATAGTAAGAAATAAGATGTTTAAATGTCATCGCATTAAAGTTTTACCGCCTAGGTAAAACGAAAACGAACGACTCTACCCGATTATGCCCGATTTGATAATTATCCGACGAAATTAAGTTATGTTACTCAGCCACTGGCTAGGGTTCATAATTGTCAAACGTCAAGTGTGAGTCGATATTCTGTCGATATGACAGAAAAAATTGTGTGCAGTTAAGTGTGTTGCCGTTTGTACCTACTAATTTGATTTTTTTGCTCAACACGTTGGCTGCCACATAACGCGACGTCGCGTGAAGCGGCTGTGACCGATAACGCGACGTCGCGTGGCGGTACTAATTTTAGTAGACTGTACCAAACTGACCATTTGTAATTCTGACGATTTGAAAAGCTGACCATCTGAAAGTCTTTCTATTTGAAAATTTGACCTTTTGGAAGTAAAGGCTTACAATAATATACAATAAAATAGGAGCCGCAGCGTATTGGCTTCTGGTAAGTATTTGTTTTGACCACTAGGGAAATAAATTCAATGATTTTATTATTTTCAGCATTTAGGCTTGGCACTTAACGTGTTAAAAGCTGAAGTGAGTGATTGGTTCTTAGCTGTAGTTTATAAAGGGTTTTTACTAACTTCCAAAGGTTCGATTGATGTGAAATTTTCTAAGTATACTCTGACTTCGGTGGTATTTCCATGACATGGTAACCTGAACTCATGCTGCAGCATCAAGTAGTGTCTTACGCCCAACTCCTCAGCAACTAACAGCAGGTATATCGTGTTTGGGCTCAATACAATTAAAACACCTCTGATTTCATCACAGCTGAAGATTGATGTAATGTCAATCCTTTCGATTATGATTTATGAATGGTAAGTAAGGCAGTACCTATACATTCCTGACGAAACTGAAACAAAAATCTGACAAAATGGTAATAATTCGATAAAAAAATTCCAAAATATCAGAGTACTTAAAACATTTCAAAAGTATGGCAGCGGTGAATTTTCCCATGGAAAATGTGTCTACAATCGATAACTTAGCCACTATGTTACTATGTTTAAAATAGCTCGAAGAGACTTCGTATGAAATTGTAATCAAATCTGTTTGGTGTATTCAGTATTCTAACCACTGTTTGACCTGGCCGGTTATGATACAATTAAAAGGAAAAGGTGAAATAAAAAAATAAATTATGTACTGAAAACGCTTCAATCAATTTTGTGCTACCTAAGTAGTCTTACTTCTTACTTATACCGCATTAGGTATTTAAACTCATTTATAACTGCTTAATTTTCTGGCGTTTCTGTAGGTTACATAATATTTTTCTTTTTTGATTAAAATTTTTAGGTGAATCGAATTTCTTCGTTAAAATTTCACTGACTACTTATAGAAAAAAATATGGCGGAAATCTTTTCATTTATACGAGTATGAGTATTCAGTAAAGAGTTCAAGAAAGAAGATTTGAAAGTTTG
The DNA here is from genome assembly GCA_947623395.1 of Synanthedon tipuliformis. NCBI lineage: Eukaryota > Metazoa > Arthropoda > Insecta > Lepidoptera > Sesiidae > Synanthedon > Synanthedon tipuliformis. The sequence goes on along the minus strand of OX392417.1, from coordinate 10,877,096 downwards.
CACAAAAAAATGCAAAGAAAATTTCTTCGTTATAAAAGTGTGAGTAAGTAAGCTGTAAGTAGGTATGTATGATTGTGACTGGAGGTGGTGTATTATATATACCTAGCTTTGTACCTAGCTATTAGGTAAAAATTACTAATTGGGTACTGATTTATTTAGCCTAAAAGACATGAAAATAGTCTGTTTAATTATTCATTCAGAAAAACTGACGCGATACGAGCAATAAATGTTATGATTATGAAGAGTTTGATACTTTGATAGCGAGCGACGCCTCGTTTTGAGTGCGATGTAAAGTAAAAGTACGAACTGTAATAAATTTCGGTGCTAATATACCTACCGAGAGCCGAGACTGAGTCCCCTCTCGTGAAAACCATAAATCTCCATCATTTGAAATGTTAGCAAAATTGGAAACTTTATCTGATAGGTACCAATTACCTACATAAGTAGGTATCTTACTCGAGTATGAGTTAGGAGTTGCGTAGGTGTTAAGTTTCAATCGCATTCTCTATCCGGACAGATATTTTCTAGTTAAAATTGAAACTTTATTTAAGAAAAAAAAAATTGTGTGTCAGCTACTCAGCTTCGACACACGACTGGAGTTTACTACTTACGAATGATTATAAAATTTAAATTTTCACAATTCAAACACGCCGAAATAACAACATTGTTCTTTTTTAAATAATATTGTGTGTAGTGTGTAGATGACGCAATATCTCTGAAACTTCAGATAGGTATTCTAAAATATTAAAAAAAATAGAACGCATAAAATAACGCATTCATGTGACAATTTTGATTTTACTCTCATAAATTGTCAAACTAAACAGGAGTAATCTCCAAAAAAATCCTCTTGGATAGATACCCGACACCACACTGCGGGGTTATGCCGGATTCGTACCGGCTAAAACTCAACCACTTTCTATCGCGCCTAGCAAGGCGAGGTCATATATACAGAGAGACGTTATGACACATAGATACGGAACGGTAGCAATACTAAATCTATGTTATGACACCACTTCGGTGCCCCGCCACGGCTATCTAACGCGGGCAGGTTGTAGCGAACGCAAACTCCTTGCGCGCGGGTTTTTAAAAGAAGACGATTTGAAGACTGTCACCAAGCGACAGGGGATCATTGTCGGCTTGAATTGCTACAAGGGCTACATACACTCTTTGTCAGAACCTCGGCGTACCCGAAAGTACGCCGGCCATCTCGGGGGACCTTACACTGGGCGGCAGTCTACTCAAGACCACCGTCCGCCATATCATACTTCTTAATAATTCTTAACCATGAGTGTAGGTACCTAAATACCTAATTCACCATGAAATGGGTAGGTAGTTAGTACTCGATTTTCAAACAAACCTATAATGGTAGTAATATAATTATAATAGGTACAACAGTAATATTGTGACCGAACCTTAGACAAACAGGTAGGTAACATGCTTACCAACATGCCTGAAGTAGGTACTACACGCAACGAAGCCTTAAAAAAGAATAACAAGCTAAAGAAATATGTACTTTTTCAGTATAACCGCTAACTCGTAAAGCACGCAATGGATTTCGATGCGGTTTTCACCATGTATAGTGTATAGTGTACCTACTTATTCGTGTGTTTCTTTTCAGCTAAAATAAAGTAACGACAAAATTCGTTGTTAGATTTCTATTATCCGGTTCTCTGCAATCGTACTAGAATTATATTGCAAAAATCCGTTTTCTTCGAATATCCTGCAACACAATATAAATATATTTACACAGTCATATGTAGGTATCTATTGGGTATCAATATATAAGAATATCTTTTGAAATTGGTTTTGTATCTACAGTAAGATTAAAAGTCAAAAAGTTATTAATTTAGGTACCTACTTGAGGAATGGAAAATAAGGGTTCGTAAAAGACTTACCTACGTTTAGGTATATATGAAGTGTAGACATTTTATTTGTAAGATATTTGTAGAATTTACGCAGTAAGTAATCTTATATGTGTAGGTAGGTAAATAAATAAAGGTTTGAAGGCAGAGTTGTATCAAGCAGGCAAAGATCCATAGGATGTTGTATTGTACGAGTGGGTGCAGTGATAATGAAATTGCATAATGACTACTACGCGGCTCTTGTACGGCTTTTATTTGGCATTGATGAAACAGCAGACGGATGACGCAACCGCCGACCTATCTCAACAGAAATGCATTGAGAAATCACACCATTGAGATTTTAGTAAAATCGTTATCAACGGCTTTCGAAATTAATAGGTACCTTACCTAGGTACTCATGAAGAAATAGATAGGAACCTAGCGAACGGCTCAATAAAATGTCGAAATATAAAAATAAAGACTTTGCCAATCTAGTCTAGTTAGTCACGTCGCGAATAAAAGTTTCTAACTTTTACGGCACTATTAAAAGTTTCGTTTTGCGATGTAAACACGCCTTTAACTTTTACGAGCCGCAACCTAATTTAGGAGGCGTCCATTACTCGCATAGTACGCCGGACGTGGCCGCGTCTCGTACGCGCCCGTCGATGGACCGCGCGACGTGTTTGTATGCAGCGCGCGTGTCCTAAAGCGGAAGTATTAATGTGATTATCGATTTGCTATGACAGAAAATGCGTTGAATGGACAGGATCGCAGGGAGTGGGGAGGGGGCGAAGGGAGGAGGGCGGAGGGGGGAGGCGCGCGGGTGTCGTTCGCCGCGCCACGCCAGTGCGCCGAAGGAAGCGGGCTGCGCTACACGTGTCTACGCAGCCCGCTAATCGAGTGACAATTTCGAGTGCAGTGCAAATGCTTGTGTTTTTATGGCGCTCATATTACTGCGAGTGCTGGTTGTGGGTGCGATCGCGGCTGCAGCCGACGGTTAGTGAGCTTTGTGTATTGTTGTTGTGGCCCCACGTGCCCGGGACGCCTGGCCGTAGAGCTGTTTACGGTGGACGACGCATGCGCCCCGTTTGTTTGGCTCCATCGCGGCTCGTACACCGGTTTAACCTACAAAAGCCTTCGTAATTATTGCTCTAACTCGGTACCTACCAACTTACCAAGTAAGTTTAGATGTAAGCAGCGGTTCCTGTCGGCGTACGCACCGGTTTCACAAACTTTGTTCTCGGCTACAATCTTGTTTTGAAAGTGTAACTCGGCTCTATCCTGCCTGCCGCAAATCCTGCGTCGCCACTTTTTGTCCTCATTCGCTTCCGCTTCAAACTTATTTTATTCCAACTATTTTCCTATTAATAAAAAAATTAAAAAATGTTTATTAACAGTTAGAAAAATCGTTTTTTCAATAACCATGATTGAAGACACCTTTTAAGCGGAAGTCTGTGCCAGGAGCCTTCGCTCTTTCATAAAAGCTAATAATAATATATATTATAGTAAGTATAGGTATATAATTTTTTTTTAAAAGAAAAAATTAACGGTAACTGTAACCTATTAAAGGTATATATTCTTATTTACTATTTTCAAATTATTCTCCCTTAGTTAGTTAATTCCTTGACCTATCAAATCCGATTGATACAAATTGATCTGTGTATTTTTTTGCACGGTTTCGTGAGGATTTTATTTGTAAGATAGCAAGTTTGTCTAATTAGAAAAAAACATGGCTCTTATAGGACTATTTCTAAATGAGCGTTACTTTTATCTTCTGCTTACTTGTGAACCTTGTGGTAGAGAACCTTATTTCTTTACCCGATAGTCCACTCCCTTCCAAAATAGTCACAAGTTGCCCCTCGATAATTAAGCCACCTCGTCATAGATTCGTTATTCGTCTGTCAACCTCTTCCTACCTAACTGGATCGTTTGTCTGAAATAGATGTAATCCTTCACAACTTCAAGGTTTGCAGGATTACGTTTATTTCAACGAAGTCAACATGTTTCATGTTCAACTGAATGTGCTCATTGAACATGACTTTTGTCTTGTCCAAATTCATCCTAATCTCCTATGCGCCGAGAGGCGACATTGGGGCTATCCAACATCCCTCTGAGTTCTTTTTACGACTGTGCCATAATAATGAGTTCTTTCAACGTCAACAAAACGGAGGTGAGATAGATATTCCACGTTGACATTAACTCCTTGCGTTTCCCAGTCTTCCAATGCATTGATTGGTAAACAGTTTTGGGAATATCACATCCCTTTGTCGAACAACTGTTCGCAATTGGATCGGTTTCGTCTGCTGGCCCTGCACTTGCACGGTCATCGTCGGGGCTTTGTACAAAATTCTCCGCATAACGACTGTCTATCTGGCACCGCTGCAAGGATTCCAGAATGGCCCAGGTTTCGACTGAGCCGAAGGCTTTCTCGCAGTCCATAAAGGCTACACACAGATGCTAACTATACTCGCGATTTTTCTGTATAACCTTTCTCAGCGTGTGTATGTGGTCGACAATGCTAAAGCCCGAACGAAATACGGCCTGCTCTGGAGAAAGAAACTCGGTCTGTAGTTCTTAAGGATAGTTTTGTCTCCTTTTAAAAAAAACAGAACGGCCATACTCTCACTCCATGACTCCGGTGTGATTCCGCTATGTATAACGATCCACAGTACCACCCGCCTACAGAAGCTCTATATAGTGATTCCATCAGCACCGGTGGCGCAGTCATCGGTGCTGATCTTAAGCTGTCTGAGTGCTATTTCGATCTCGTCCAGACTGACATCGGGAATGTCTGTATCATCATCTGTATAGTGCCGATTCAGTGGAGCTCTCTAGTCGTTGTCATCGCAGACTGTCGGTACCAGCAAGAATCTCTGGCTCAGAGTTGAAAAAAAAAACATAGTGTACTGAGCAATGTCTAATATCACGTGCGCCCTGGGTTCAGCTAGTTTATGAATATCCGAGGCTTTAAGCATTATCTTATCGGAATAGTAATCCTATTAGTAATTAAGAGTAGTCCGTCTGGTGGCAGTAACCACCCCCTTACGAAGCCCATCGTGAAATAACAGCATGTGAGCTGTTGTGTTTCAGTGAGTGAGTAGGAGATTTCCCTATCTCCTCCTAAACCTTGCCTATTTTTCTTACATGAGGTACATGCAGAACCTATGGTGTTATCGTTTGTGTTATAGGCGACGATAGCAACCTACCATCGAGTGGTCGGTCAGCCTGCTCGCCGACCTTTACATCAAAAGGAAGAGTAATTCATGGTGCAAAAAGTTCTGAGTTTTGTTCCGCTAATTAAGAATAAAAAGAGATTCATTCAATTATTTATTGGTGTTTAACGAACAATCATTTTATAATTGAAATACTTAATTGAATGAACAATTGAAAATGGTAGTCGTAAGATTTGATTCTAATAACTAGTTAGCGCACTAGCCTGTAATAATTTAAATTAAAAATATATAGGTAGGTACTGTGGGTAGGTAAGAGAAATAAAACTTCAAATATTAAGTACCTAAAGAAAGAAAAAAGAAAATATATATACAAATAAACCAAAGGAGGAAATACAAGAAGAAATTAATTATGACCGTACTATTTTATCTATAAGTATAGTTAGATGCTATAATTGGTATACATAACAAATATTAAATGGTCTAAAATGATAAAAAAATTGCAGAGCGGCTGTAATTATGAGATTACATGTGTCCACCGAAATAACGGAAATACTGAAAAAAAAAACTAAAAATAATAACCGGAATAACCAAGGAATAACGGTGAGTAGGGATGCCAGAGCACACTGTCTTAACCCTTATCCTTAATCCTAATTTTCGGAAACGCACTTCCAACATCTGAGGCATTGTGTATCGCCGGTAACTATCTACCATCGAGTGGCATTAACATAAAAGAAAAGTTTAGCCATTAAAAATGTAAATTTCTAAAATGGATGTAAAATATCGTCAAAGATCAAAAAAAGGTAATATAATTGTAAAACCTTCACGACACTGAAATAGATAAGCCTGAAAGTACGAAAATAAACAAGAAAATCGTATCGATACCCCCAATTAGTCGTCGCCGAGTATTAGAAAAGATTTATCAAGTTCGAGACGCGGCCACCCGAAACTTTCCCCTATCCATTAGGTAATAGAACTGAAAGTTACGCGACAAATGTTCGCAGAAGTTTTTCGTCAGGCAATCATCAAATTATACCCTTGACATTCAGCTCCCAAACATTAAGGTCACACAATGCTCAACAGGGTTTCACGTTGCTAGAACAATTGTTTTTGTGTCGTGTACCCACTGATAACTAATGTGACACGTTCCCCCGACTAACTGCTTTTTGTAAGGCGATATATTGTGTGATTATATTATTGCAGTTAATTTTTTTGGGCTAGCTACCTATCTCGAAAGGTAGAGTTTGCAATACTTCATGTATTGCAAACCCTGCCTTTCTAGATAGATATCGCCTTAACAGTGCGATCTCGCTGCAATTCCCGCAAGACATTTTAGAAATCCTATTTGTTGTTTGTTTATTAGTTAGTTACGTTTTCACGCCTTGAATACTCAACTGAAACATTTTAAAATGTTGCTCTCAGCTTTGGGATGGCCAAATGTACCTATCGACGATAGGTACTTTACTTTTCATTTGGATAAAAATAGGTAGGTACATAAACCAGGTGGTCCTACGCTATGTTTTATTCGGCAAGCGGATCAGGTTACAAGAATGCCTCAATTTATATTAAACTAAATCTAATCTCATCTTGATTAATATCAGAAGTTTACGGCCTTTAGATTAATTGAGATAATCGAAGTTCTGTGTAAAGAGTTGATGGATTTCCATTGGAAATTTATAGAGAGCCGTTATAAACCAAAATTTATACTTAAAATGGGCCCCTTCTCATTGAGAGCGATGGGTATTAACTATTATGATTTACTAGCTGGTGCCTGCGACTTCGTCTGAGTTGAAAAATGAAAAATATAAAGCCTTATGTCTTTACCGTTGTGACGATGCGACGGGACAGTGACGCCGACACATTTTTTAATATTTTTAGACTTTTCTCAGCATAAAAAGTATCTAATATGTTAATCCAGGTAATAAATTATGTGTGTGCCAAATTTCATCTAAATCTGTTCAACCGTTTTTGCGTTAATTATGAACATACATCCAAGAATATAGCTCATACGTACACTTTCTTTAGCACATGAAGGTACGTTGTAGGCTTCGTTGTAAGATAATAGATAAATGGAATATAGATATATAGAAGGTAAATCAATTAAATAGGTATATTTATTTTGCATAAGTGGGCTTCAGAGACATCAAGCGACGGTATTGGATATAACGCTTCGAGAATTACTGGAGATTTCTAAAATAAAATAGAGAAATAAAATAAAGCTCGTCCAACGAAAGACGAGGTTGAGTTTTTTTTTAAATTCTAATTGGTGACCTCATTGTAGTGTTTAGTTGTCGAAAACTGTAATTTCAGTCACGATTTGATTAGCTTGTTACTTCTTAACTACGAACACGTCACTGGAAAGCACGAAAGCTTCTTTTTATTTTACTAACTAACTAACTAACTGTGCTCGCGACTTTGTACGAGCTGTAGTTTTTTTTAAAATCCCGCAGATTTTTTTGATTTTATCACTGTTCTAGGATAAAAGTATCATTATATATAATATAACTAGCTGGTGTCCGCGACTTCGTCCGCGTTCTGGATGAAAGTTCAGTAGTTTTTGGATGAAAGAGTTACAGTATCCATACAAAAACTTTCCCATTTATAATATTAGTACGGATTATGTTAATCTTTAACCGTTCCACTTGCGAAACACGAGGCGCGGGCGGGGGTTTCATCCCTTCGTGGTTGAAGTTCCTCGGTCACGCACGAAGCGTTACAGTTCCACCTTCCTTGTCCGAACTGCTAAGGAGTGGAACTCACTGCCTGCGTCTGTGTTTCCCCAAAATTACAACCTCGGGGTCTTCAAACGTAGGGTAAATGGGCATCTACTAGGTAAGCGTGGTCCACCTTCGGCCGCATCTGCACCTAACATCAAGTGAGATCGCGGCCAAGCGCTGCCTTGTAAAAAAAAAAAAAAAAAAAAAAAAAAAAACACAACAAGAACAGTACAGTACTGTAGTACCTACTATATATATAAAAAAACTGTCAATGTCAAATTGACAATTTTCCATAAATATTTTACACTCGCGAGTGCGATCATTGTAAACTCATGGTAAAGATACAGAAGTATTTACAGTATCCGATTTCATTGATTGGTACGGAATATTGACTTAACTTTAGCATGTCGGATAAAGTATATTTTTACAGTAACTTTTTTTTTTATAAAAGTCAAGGCAGCGCTTGGCCGCGATCTCACTTGATGTAAGGTGCAGATGCGGCCGAAGGTGGACCACGCTTACCTAGTATGCCCATTTATCCTATGTTTGAAGACCCCGAGGTTGTAATTTAGGGGAAACACAGACGCAGGCAATGAGTTCCACTCCTTAGCAGTTCAGACAAGGAAGGTGGAACTGTAACGCTTTGTGCGTGACCGAGGAACTTCAACCACGAAGGGATCTTTATTTGAATGAATGTTCCTCAATTAAGTGAGCGCGTGGTCCTAGTAACATGTGAAACCTAAATCATGTGGTTCAAGGTTAACTTGCAAAAAAAAAAACTCGCTTAAGTCAAAATTTCAGAATAGTAAAATTCCTGAGAAACTCAAGAAAAAACTACTCTTGATACTACTTATGAATAAAATGGTGACACATATTTTCTTAGCCTTTTAACTACATATTTTGTTCGTAGACAAGTTAAATCGTGATTGTTCCTCTTGGTTTTACTGAAAAAAAAATATTGTGATCATATTATAATATTTTTGGTCTCTGAAAGTAGACTACAACCCTTTTAATCGATAATACATAATATATTCCCATGGGCCCTCGAAAGGAGATTAATCGTGTTCCATGTCCACATATCCGTCGATCTTGTAACGTAAGATACGTTAGGGATACATTTTTTTGTGAATTTCTATGGTTCCAAAAAAAAAACTTAAGTTAGAATTTTTAATTCGTTACTTAACATTTTAAGTTAAGTAACGTTATAGAAGGAAGCTATAAAATTACACCTTGAAAATCTGATGTAAATTCTTAGAAAGTTATAGAAAGTCTAAAGTAATGCGTTTAACATTCTCCAAATAAATGCCTGAAGCTTAGGTCCAGTTAGGTCCTATATGAACTATAAGTAACAGTTCTCATATTTGCACTGGCGCGTTAAGCCAAGATGCTTTTAACACCTTTCAGCTACGAATAAAAATTATCGATGATTTTCAGTAGTAAACCCCAGTAGGCCGTTTATAGTAGTTTATTTTACAAAAACTTCTTATTTCCTTTTATAATCTAGACTTAAACTTAGCTATATTTATTGTAGATTAGCAAGGGTAACAACCTCTTTACTAAGTTACTAAGGGTGGGTTGCATCGTAGCACGGTTAAAGTAAAAGTTGACGTCAAATTGTCACTAACAATAACCCTGACTTTAACAGTTTCTGCGAAACGCGTTGCACCGCCATATTCGTAAGCTTAGTTAAAGTTGACAGTTTGACGCGTTCATATGGCAGTTTTGACACTTGACGTTATAGTTAACAATAACAATAACCCTTAACCAGCGAAAAATGTGCGGTTACGGGTACGGTCAAAGTTATGACGTCATTTGATTATTTGTTAACTGGTGCAACTCATTTTCGGCCTAACCGTTACTTTAACTGAAGTTGCGACGTTTGTTATAGTTAAAGTAAGATGGTGCAACCCACCCTAAGAGATTGTTCTCTTTGTGTGTTCTAACGGCTTTACATTGAGTATACTCTAATAATGAATTGTTCTAATTCAAGCCTAAATTTCTAAATTTCTGTTGTCCTAAGGCGACGGTAAGTGCACTGAAGGCATGCCTGTCACCATTTAATATAATAATGAAAAATATTACAATAAAATACAATAATTTAAAAAACTAATTTCTGCTGCCGATACAACAGAAATTTGTTTACAACTCGCTTAAAGAAGCCAATGTTGTACTGAAACACGTATGAAAGGGAGATTGTTTTAAAGTTTGCGAGTCTGAGGGATAAAGTTATCGTCCTACTGTGCGCAGCGGCGCCTTATCTAAGTAAGAATGAGGATGAACTTCACTTTATTTGGAAATTGGAGGAGGCTTGCTATGGAACAATTCATTGAATCAATCAATCAATCAATCGATCAATCATTTATTGCAAAACAATAATGTATAGGGATGTTACAAAATTTAGAGCAACATACGCAATTGACATAAGACTGGCATTCCTAAACAAAATACCAAAATGCAAATATTATGTAGAGAGCTCTACCAAATCGTTAAGCACATGTAAATCCAAGAAGCTGAGCCCTAAGTCTTTAATCAAGTAATTAATTTACTTATTAGTTACCCCCTGTTTTGTTTACGAAGCGGTCCCCCAACGTCTCTGAGGATAAGAATTAATTCGCAATTTAATGAATAGGACCCTTAAGTATCGTTTCTTAATAATATACTTTGATTCATATAATACACTTTTTATGTGTTTTAGGCCACGAATAAATACTCTTTATTCGTAGGTTTTAGGCCTACTTTGATTGTGGATTTGTGGATTTTTACTTGGCTTTTTAAACACTAGAGATATTCGAGTGTTTAGGTTTTATCATACCCTGGCTGTTGCATTCGACTTCGTCCGCGTAACTTTATAAAATATAGCCTGAGGCTAATATTAGTGATAATAAGGTAAGTTCTTTACTGGAGTAATACCAGTGAAACAAATATACCCTTTTCTCAAACTGCCTAATTAAACCTTAATTAGTTCGGGCTTTGTCCTGTGAAAACTAATTGTATTTACACAATTTCAATCTAATCAGTCTCAACAACGTTACGTATTATATATACAAATATAAAAGGCGAGGGCGGATTTTATATGTTTGTTTTGTTTATATACGGCGGAGGGTAAACTCCGGAATCACTGAACCTATTTGAAAAATTCTTTCACTATTTAAAAGGTACATTATGTCAGATTGATATAGGGTACTAATTGACCTGGCAAACGTTGTTTTGCCACAAAAAAAAATTGGTGTGGGCCACCAACTTACCATAGGTAAGTGCACAAAAAAAAAAATCAAAATCGGTCAAGCCGTTATTATTTCTTATTAACAAACATAATTATTGGTGCCATTGGTAATTTATCGACATAAAATTATTCGGCTCTTACTAGTCATAAGAAAGAATTGAATCAATACGTTAAGGTGTACTGTCCCAACACTACAACTGTCAAACGCCATGATTGTTTACATATTCTTGGGCTCTGCTAAAGTAATATAGATACAATCATTTATTTACAGTTCCTAAAGCAGAAAACGATAAATTGGCCGTAACTCATCAGACTCATCGCACGCATAAAACTTTTAAATGAGTGAAGTTCTCCCATACCTAATTAATTAAGACAATTCGAACTGAAAGTTATTCATATCTGCTCTGCCGCCATTTTGTAATTTCGTGGCATTTCGCGGTGCGAATTTCTTATAGTATATTACAATAGGGAACTTTAATGATTTGAAGTAATACTAGCTTTTGTCCGCGTCTTCGCCCGCGCCCCTTTTCTTAGGTTTATTATATTTTTTAAATTTATTCAGTCTTTATTACTCATAATATGTTTTTGTGTGCATTGAATACATATTTAATTTTTATATTGAAATAGAAAAAAAAAACCGATTTTGTAATATATTAATTTGTAGGTAAAGAATGACACAAAATTACTAAAAACAAAAAATATATACTCAATCGCTACTAAATACAGATTCCTGCGCTAATCTGAAGATTGCCTGAAAGTTTCAATCAAAATTGGATATAGGTAGGTAGGTATATGTGGAAACAAGAATTATTTATTTATTACGACACAACTCTTAATTATATTTAACAAAATTTCATCCTATTTAAGTATGATTATTCAAAAGTTATGGCTACATTACGATTCCATTCAAAAAATTTTTACATAATTTTATAAAACCTACTCAGGTAGGTATGTCAGTGTGACTATGTAACTTCTGAACTAACTGTATTTTATATTCTACTTCTATCATTACGGAATTAATTATTATATTTTGCAATTAATCCATAAACCCTAGAGTATTATCTAATATCCTAGAAAAATCTCCGAAATTCTCACACAATTAGGCGGCGGCCGAGTCCAATCCGGTGACACATCGTACGGAACACCTATACTCAGTTGAATGTCTAGTAAACTCGAAACCAGGTCATAAAAGGTTGCAAAAAAATGAGCGAAACATGTAAGAAGTGTTGTCGGAGTCAGAGTGGCGTTGTGTGCCCCCCGCGTCCCCCGCCCCCAGCCCCCCGCCGCATACGCAGCAACAAGGTCAGGGGCCCCTCCTGCGGAGGCCCCTTACGCCGTCCGACTGTTTACAAACGAACGCAGCGAACGTTTGTAGTGTAGATCGTACGGCGTACCTCATCTTCTGTTCGGATGTTCCCGGTTTACCTTAATGCGTACCTTCAACACTGCAGTACCTATATACCTACTTAATTATATTTGTTACAGTATATGTATAACCACGGTAAAACATTATAGAAATTCAACAGAAGAATAAAGTGCTTGATTAATATAATAGGAGTTAGAAATCTACAAACCTATTTAAGTAAATAGTTAATGGAAACAATTTTATATAACACCGATGTTAAGGTGTAAGTAGGATTCAAAGGCAAAACATAATATCGGGTTCGTTCTTAGCTATAATTTATGAAGATCTATTTAGGTGTTTGAAGACCTGAATACCCCTTTTCCTAGTTAACTAAATAAATAGTTAGGTACTAGTTACGAAGGGATTTTATATAAGTAACTTCCACATGTTCGATTGATGTGAATTTTCCTAACTGAATGGTCCTACTGTAACAACGGTAGTATTTCCACGACATGGTAACCTTGTCCAGATGCTGCAACATCAAGTAGTCTGCGGAACACCCAAATCCTAGCGTGTTTGAGCTCAATAGAAAGTCAGAGGTTAATTTATAATTTTAACTATAATTTGTTAACATTGGAATAAATCGCTTTAATTGCTTATTAAGTATTATTATCTGCTTTGTGGCTATTCCTGTCTTCTAGAGTACCAGTATCACATCGTCCATTGCTGAAATATTGTGATCGCCACGTAAACTAAAGCTCTCTACCAATACCTACCACGTCAAGGAACTGTAGTACTTTTTTGATAGAGGCATTCCTCACATCTTCACAAGCCATTGTGTGGCTTCCTAAGATGTGACTACGCTTGTGCATCAAAGGGCCACACTCGCACAGGATATGCATTGGTGTTTCTTCTGCTTCATGGCAGAAGCGACACTCTCCCGTACTAGCGAGACCCATTATTTTAAGGTGCCTGTTGAGACGACAGTGCCCCGTTAGTGGCCTTGTTAACATGCACAAATTGCTCCTACTAAGCGACATAGCCTGATTTGTCACGTTTCGACTATAGGCTCTTATGAGCGCTTTGGAATGGTTCAGACCTGGCAAGTTAGTCCAGCGTTTGTAAGATTTAGTAAAGCACTGGTTCCATATGGTCCAGCGAGCTAGGCTATTTGGTAGTCCGCACACAGGTTCAGGACCTATTAGCCTACCTTTAGCGCCTGCCCGGGCCAGTTCGTCGGCATATTCATTGCCTTCGATCCCCATATGGCCAGGTACCCATCTTAGGACCACTTTATTCTTGCGCCCTAATATATTTAAGTAGTCTACACAGTTTCGCACCAGCTTTGAGACGGTAAAGTCCGAGTCCAGTGCTTGAAGTGCAGCCTGACTGTCTGAGTGAATATAAATCACACGGTTGACATAGTCTTTTCGCAGGTTGATTTCCGCGCATTCCAGGATGGCGAAGACCTCTGCTTGGAAGATGCTGGCGTATTGTCCCAGGTTTACACTGGTCCTGTAATTCTGGTCCTCGCCATACACACCACAGCCTACGTCAGGTCCTGATTTGGACCCGTCAGTATACCAAGAAAGGCTACCTTCCTCCCAAGAGATCTTGTTATTTGACCAGTTTTCTCTTGAGAGTAGCTCCACAGTGTAAGACTTTTCGTCTATGTACTGTGGTACCATTGTGTCAGTAGGCATGCCTAGGATGGGATCCCTTAGTACTGAGTCTTCTAGAGCTCTGAGTACCTCGGACAGCCAATTGTGTTTACATTCATCATTCTGTGCATACTGGTTTTCGCCTCCTTCTCTAAAAATAGATTTAGAGGCGGTAGGCCCAGGATTGCCTCCAGAGATGCTCCGGGGGAACTCGACATGGCTCCTGTTATCATCAGACATGCCAAACGCTGAAGGCTATTAAGCTTGTCAATAGCCGTCTTTTGGTTGGCTTTTCTGTACCATACTATAGAAGCGTATGCGATCATCGGCCTCACAATAGCAGTGTACAGCCAAAGGGTGAGCTTTGGACACGGGCCCCAGCTCTTCCCTACCATTCGACGGCTGATACATAAGGCTGCCTTAGCCTTATTTATCACATTTCCAATGTGTGCATTCCACGTTAGTCTCTGGTCGAAGGTAACTCCCAGATATTTGACCTCTGAGGAAAATTCAACTCGTTTACCATTTACAAGAGGTGACTTTAATTTGTCTAGCAGCCTCTTTTTGGTAAACGGTACTATAGCGGTTTTGTCACCGTTTACTGAAAGTTCATTTGCTGTGCACCATTCGCAAATGATATTTAGAGCTTTCTGTAATAGGGCCGAAATTGTGCTTTGGCAGAAACCTCTTATGATCACCACTAGGTCATCAGCATAACCTAGGGCATCGATCTTATGTTCTGCCAGCCTATACAGCAGCTCATCAACTGCAAGAGTCCAAAGTAGCGGCGATAGAACACCACCCTGCGGACATCCTCTTGTAGTTGCTACAGTAAGTGAGGTATCATGTAGTTCGACCCTCGCTTTACGTTTGGATAGCATAGCCTTTACCCACCTAACAGTAGTCGGGTCCACATTTTTGTTTTGTAGCCTCCTCACTAACGTGTTGGTGGGAGTATTGTCAAAGGCACCTTCTATATCCAAAAATGCGCATAAAGCAATCTGTTTATCATCTAGAGCCCTTTCTGCCCTGTCAGCTAGCTGAATAAGGGCCGTCTCAGTGGACCTTCCCTTCTGATAGGCGTGCTGGGTGAAATGAATGGGTCTTGTGGCCAGGGCTTTGTCCCTTATGTGCTTGTCTAGAATCTTTTCTAGAGTTTTGAGCATAAAGGACGTTAGGCAAATTGGTCTGAAGGACTTAGGCAGAGCATAATCCTTCCGACCTGCCTTTGGTATAAATAATACCTTAGCCCGGGTCCATTGTTCCGGTATATATCCCCAGGCAAAACTTGCCCGGTAGATCTTTACCAGATATGGCGTGAGTACGTCTATGCCTTTTTGTAATAAAATAGGCAACAGTCCGTCTTCACCACTAGACTTCAGGGGCTTAAAGGATCTAATAGCCCATTTCACAGCTTTGGGTCGGATGAGATCAGCCGCTCTGTTACGGTCCTCATTTCGAGGCCTTTGGTGTAAAGGCGTTCTGTCTGCCCCGGTCGAAAAGCCGTGAGCCCCCGGAAAATGAGTTTCTATCAGCAACTGAAGAGTTTCCTTTTCAGTGTTCGTGAAGGAGCCATCAGGTCTTTTAAGCAGCCCTAATTGACTAGGCTTGTCCTTCGCGAGCAGTCTGTGGATTCTAGCTCCTTGAGGCATTTGTATACAATAATGGTTTAATTAGGTTATAATTTACATGGAAATCCGAATAATATTTCCTTTTATCATATTTTTCTAGGAAATGTTATTCAAGCAGCTTTTATCTATACTTCCGAAGTTATTATATTTACCTTTAGTGGATAGATAATTTTATGTTCGCAGAATCTAAGAAATCGACATTGTAGGAAGTCCTTGACTGTTTTGGATAATGTTGAGTTGTGTAACAAACGTAATATTTTATTATCGCTTCCATCATTTTTATTTTCAAGAGTTTATTACTTAGTTATGCAATGCAATCAAAGTTAATTAAATAAATGTCCTACTTTTAACACTAACCAGAGAAAGTTATTATTTTTCTCTACTACAAAAATATCATCATCATCACTGCTACTATACCGTAGGACGTCAACTGGACATAGGACCTATTGGACGTCAACTCAAAATAGGCTGATTCGATCTCGCAATATAGCCCTATACATACCTACCTAGTTCGTTGAGCGACGTTGGGCTTTCTTACGAGCGAAACTATTATAGTAAAGTAGAAACAATTCAGAATTACTCTGTGGCTCAAATAATCCACAGTAAATAGATTAATTATTCTGTGTTGACGTTGGCAATAAATTAGAAATTAATTATGAGAATACCGTGGTAACGTGTGCCCTTGTTTTGTGGGAAGTAATGTGCGTATTGTCGGTTCCATTAATGTTATTAATTAAAACAAATTGGGGTCAGAGGGTTGATGATAATAATAACTCGGTTTACTGTCATATTTCATTCATAACGCGAGCGTTATCTGCCCCGGCTCGTGTGCTCGTATCAGCTCTTGTGCGTAGTAAATAATGTCGTAATTCTATTTGCACTGCAAATAACTACATTATGCACTTGTAAATACAAAGCAAAGCTAATGTAACAATGTTTCCTAAGATCCTTTTTTATGTAACAGTTCGCAGACAGGCTGTCTATTTTTTATTGTAGGTAGGTAAGTACTTATTTACAAGGCGACATGTCCCCAAGGGAAAACCTTTTAAATAAAGATTACTTATTTACAGTAGATAGATAGAGCTAATACTTTATTGTAAAATGAGAACAAGTTTTAAGAATTCATATAGCCTATCCTGAATCCTATTTTGGTACCTAAGTAAGTACCTAATAATTTCATAAATGCTACAATGTTTTTTAAAAAAATCTAGGGTAATTAATCGGACCCAGGTATATATCCATTGCGAAATGGACACACGAGTCCAACTATATAGGCTAATAAAATTTTGAAAGAACCATCTGGACACAGAGTAGTTTTCCTGTTTACGTAGGATTTCTATAAAAAGAAAATAATCAATTAATCTATAAGAATATCGTTTACGTGCACAATAAAAAAGATAAGATACAGGAAATGCGATACAATATGGCGCCTCTTCGCCCGAATTACCTACTTTACGTGTAGGGTTTTAGCTTACGATGCCTAAGTAAATAGGGTCGGTACAGCACAAGTCTTCTTTAGAACACTCCTGAACTAAATAGTTTTTACTTTGTTCCAGGCAAATATTCCAATTTTTCTCTTCATAAACAGTATTTTTGAACTTAAATATTTAAAAAAAAATGGCGAAAATAAATGAAATTTCAATATAATTTACAGAATTTCATGTTTTTTAAGATTCCGGGAGATATTGCAGATGGTTGCTGGACACCAGGACACTATTATAAATATTTCTATATTACATTAAAATAACATTCTGAAGGATAAGTAGTTTTCTCA
The DNA here is from genome assembly GCA_947623395.1 of Synanthedon tipuliformis. Taxonomy (NCBI): domain Eukaryota; kingdom Metazoa; phylum Arthropoda; class Insecta; order Lepidoptera; family Sesiidae; genus Synanthedon; species Synanthedon tipuliformis. The sequence continues at coordinate 10,859,734 of OX392417.1, read as the reverse complement.
CAACTCATAATACAATCTATATCTTAGTCTTAGAAGAATTTATATTTGAGGGTTAACATCGTTTCGTCCGCGAGAGTGTAGGTAATGACATGAAACGTTTTGATATGCCCTCTTGTCAAATTCGCAGCTAACCCGTGTCACGCAGATAATAAAATTTAGCTGAAAACTCTTTTGTAAGTACAACTCAATGTAAAACAGACCACTCTTTTGTACATTTATGAGCCAGTTCTCAATGCGAGCCCCCTCGAAAAAGGGATCAAAGGATGGAACCGTACGGCCACTTTGATAGCGGGACGTTTTGCATGCTTCAATTTTCTCACTTATTCATGTGTTATAAGAGTTGCTTACTCTTATTAAGCAGGTTTTAACTATTTATAGCTAAAATGTAGTAAGCAAAACCGTGATTTATCTATAACTAGCTGGTGCCCGCGACTTCGTCCGCGTTCTGGATGAAAGGTACCCTATGTCCTTTTTGGAGTCCCAGACAACGTGTATGCAAAATTTACAACGCCATCTAGGGAATTCTGTTTGAAGCAATGTAGTACTCTAATTCATCTAATCTCACTTCGAATAATGGAAAAAGTCTGTTAACAGATGGCACTACATGTTAGTTATAGTTTATAAAATTACGTTACGTGTTAATAAAATTAAAGCTGCTGCCCGCGACTTCGCCCGCGTAACTTAGTAAATTATGTACTTAAACCTTCCTCGAGAACCACTCTACCCATTAGTGAAAACCGCATTAAAATCCGTTGCGTAGTTTTAAAGATCTAAGCATACAAAGGGACATAGGGACAGAAAAAGCGACTTTGTTTTATACTATGTAGTGATACTGTACTCGACTGGTATTGGAATTTACTTTCGTTTTTTTTTAATAATTCCAGTGTTGTTTTCTAAAATTGACAATGTATTTCGCTAAGATTGCAGAATATAGATCTATCATAATCTTAGGTCTTTATATTTTGTTTCATATTTGATATGATATGTAAGTATTTATGGATCGTCAAACACAATAAAAGTAAATAGATCTTCGACCTAATATCACCAACTAAATGATTTTCTTTTGATAATGCATCGTTTTGTATATACATAGTACCGTTTTGACATTACATTATTAAGTTATGTATTGACAGCATTGGCATTTAAAAGAATTACTTTTACGTAGGTATTTGCGTACCTGTAAAGTAAATATTTTACATTAGGTGTGTTTCTTAAAAAATAAGATTCGCAAAAACAAGCGGTCTCATGAAAAGTGAAAATCGCTAGAAGCGATATAATTCAATTGTATTCCTCTCCGCCACCAATTGGACCGTACCCTAATAAAAAGAAGTCCAGCAAGTACAACCTGACCTTACACAACCGGAGCCCTTTAATACGCATTTTACCTTCTAAATTTATTGTTATTGTCCATGTTTTTAATGGAGCGGAAATTTGTTTGATTTTTTGCCCTCAAAACGTTTTATTTACCGTAATAACAATAATGTTCGGCATAGCAACGTAAAACGTTACGTTACGTGTTTATATTTCACACGTTAATAAGTTATAGGTAAATGTTAACACAAGAAATTGTAAAAACACAAGCCATTAATGTGCTTATTTATTTTGCGTACTTGCGTAACTTAAAACGGATCTAAGTTCTCAAGAATCGAAAGATCAAATTTGCTTACTAATAAGAAATATTTTCTTTTCCTTACAGACTTATCAAATTACAGATGCGTCTACTTTCAAACGGCAAATACAAGAGTTCTTGGAAATCTCATAACGCTTAAATTATTAGATTTATTTTGATTTCAAACAGAAGTTTCCTCTCAAAGAACTAAGCGGAAAGAGAGGTTTTAATAATTAAAGTGCGACTTTAAGATAAGTTGTGCTTTATACTTTATTTTTATACTTTCAAACTTAAATATCTTTGAAATCCCATCACCAAACTACACATCATTTTTCCAGTCAAATCTATAAAAAAAATTTGTTACCTAATGTCTAGTTTCGACCGTTAAAATGAATATTATTAAAAATTGATGCCCTATCTTTTTTATTAGTAAAATTAATCTATACTAATATTGTAAAGAGGAAAGATTTGATTGTTTGTTTGTTTGAATTGAATAGGCTCCGAAACTACTGGACCAATTTGAAAAATTGTTTCACTGTTGAGAATATATTATTATCAGCGAGTAACATAGGTTACATTTTATAAAGTAATGCGGACGAAGTTGCGTGTAACAGATAGTATAAAATAAAAATATAGAAAAATAAAGATCAAATTGGCGTCTGTGCGTACAATCCTTTGTAAGTTAGTAAGAAAGTTTCGTGACTTATTTGATATCTTTCAATATATTCATTGACTCTAAAATGATAATGAAATCTCAGACATTATGTCTGCTAAGAAAGGGTTTCTCTACCTACATTATATTTATCGAAATAGATTTAAATTTGCCACTCATAAGTGGGCTATACTTACATAATATAAAATTATATCAGTACTAATATTACCAATGCGAAAGTTTGTACGGATGTATGGATTTCACGCAAAAACTACTGAACCGATCACCATAAAATTTTGCATACTCGTTGTCTGGGACACCAGAAAGGGTACCTTTCATCCAGAACGCGGACGAAGTCGCGGGCACCAGCTAGTATCATATATATTAACGATCATCAGGTATACATACACACATATATAGAAGGTAATTGGGTCTATATAATATGCCTTTGGCTAGATTAGCTCTGTTGATGTATCGCTCACTTGTTGTGTTTATGTAAGCTTTAGTTAGAGGTTCGATCTCTTGAAAAACATTTAGTTCTTCAAGAGTGATTTATCTTTAAGACTAGCGATCTGCTCGTTGTTTTACGTGTACAACTTTTTCTGCAAATCCATACTTCCATGTCCATACTATATCACTACATATTAAGTATAAAGCAAAGTCCTCCGCCGCGTCTGTCTGTCTGTCTGTCTGTCCCTATGTATGCTTAGATCTTTAAAACTACGCAACGGATTTTCACTAATGGATAGAGTGGTTCTCGAGGAAAGACTTAGACTTAGTATATAATTTACAAAGTTACGCGGGCGAAGTCGCGGGCAAATACTAGTTTTCAATATAATTTAAAATTATCTTCTTTATTAAAGGATATTAAAAGTTACGACAAAATGTGTTTGTGGGTATTTCGCCCGAAGCGTCTATAAACTTTAAGTACCTGCAGTCGACGTTATTTTTTAATTATTTCTTCATTATCATATGCTATAACCCCTTCTCTAGATAAACAATGCATTAAGGCAACATCTTTTTAAGTTTAAGTTTTTAAGCTCCTGCTTTTTAAGTTCGTTGGAATTTATTTCGAAAAATTTACACCATTCAGGCAACAGCATTTTTCATGTGACATCAGATTATGTTGTGGTTTCCCAAAGGGTATAAATAAACCCTAAAACACTCCTACATAAAATCAATATTAAAAGGGATGTTTTGTTTATATAAGTATAAATATTATAATATATATGTTTCCCACTAGTGACCCGCTCCCGGCTCCGCCCGGGGTGCAATTTGTATATCCTATCTTTTAAGTTGCCGCACTCGACTCGGTAGAACGCAGAGCTAGGAGACCCGTAGGCGACAGTACTCTTTTTAAAATCTAATTCAAATTCAATTCAAATTCCCTTTCTTCCATCGGACATACAGACGTACGGCTGGCTACCACCCTCATCTTATCGAAATCCCTCCTTTTCGGACCAAGCGCTTTGAAACATCCTTTATAATGCGCACTGCCAGGGTTTGGAACTCCCTGGCGGCGTCTGTATTTCCGAGCACTTATAACCCTAATCTTTTCAAGGTTCGAGTGAATAGGCATCTTCTGGGTGAGCTCGCTCCATCTTAGGTCTCATCCATGCCACATGGCTGGTTGTTGGCCAAGAGCAAACCCATCTCTTATAAAAAAAAAGTTGGACTAAATTACACTTAGTTACGAAATTTTATCAAAATCACTAATCGATAGAGCGGTTCTCAAGGAAGGTTTTAGTATCTAATCTACAAAGTTACGCGGGCGAAGTCGCGGGTAGCAGCTAGTTAAATAATATAACTTGAAATTTTTACATAAGAATACAGATATGTGTATGGCTACAGAACCTAAAAAAAGTACAATTGACAAGTATTAGGAGTTGTTCGCTTTTTGTGAGCAACTTCGCTTCTTGTTTGTGAACTTCAAAAATATTATGAATGGTTTGCGTTCAATACAGATTCACCCCATACTAAGGATGTGCGCATTGCGTATCCTTGTTTATCGATAAAATAATATTTATATATATAAATATTAAGTTACACAAATTATACTACTAACACTTATACAAGGTGTTAAGTTAATATTACCAACACTTATACACTTATAATTATTAGCTGAATGAGTTTATTTAAATAATAATTATTAAAAAACTTTAACCTCAAAATAATTTTGAATTAAAACATAATTTTTATAGTGTAGACATTTTCTTACGTTATAATGATTCTAATTTGTAGTAAATTTTAGGATTCCAATTTTTAGTGAACCAGGTAGGTATTTCTTTTGTCCATACTTGGCGGTATCCTGTTAACATGAAGCTGTGATAGTCAGCCTGTCTGTAACATTTATTAGAATAAAACGTCTAACTTTTTCATTATAAATCCACTAGCTGGTGCTCGCGACTTCGTCCGCGTGGAATAGTTATTTTGGGAATCATTTGGGAATCTCGAACGGTTTTCGCAGCGCACGCAACGGAAGCCCTCAAAGATGAATAACTTTCCCCGTGTTTTCCACATTTTCGACTCTTTCTTCGCTCCTATTAGTCGCAACGTGATGTTATATAGCCTAAAGCCTTCCTCGATAAATGATCTATCCAACACAAAAAGAATTTTTCAATTCGAACCAGTAGTTCCTGAGATTAGCGCGTTCAAACAAACAAACAAACTCTTCAGTTTTATAATATTAGTATAGATTCATCAATATGTATATATATTATTATTATTAATGAGATAAATCGTACGTTTTACAGAGGGATTGTTGCGTAACAAGTTATCGTTGATCTAATTAAAAAGATTTATAGTCCAATTTGTTTGGTCATTATGATGAATAAAATGCATTCGTGTACAAGTAAACACAACATATTTACACACGAAATTAAATTTAAATATAATTTACGTGGAATTAGCGCTTACTAATGTGGATTTTCTAAATGTGGACTTTAATTGTAAATAATAAAGTTGAATTTGCATTGGTACAAAGTTTAAGAAGCTTTTCTTCCTGATTGTCTTTTTATTAATTAATTCTATATTAAGCTGTTTTGGGCAATTGTAATTCAGCGTTCAAGGCATTCATAAAAGTGCCGGTGTCTTGTGTACCATTGTTTTATTACATCCTGTTCAAAATTAACGATCTATGTTCATACTTTGCCATTTTTCACATTTTATTTAGACATAAACGTCTGCTTTGCTTGTGAGAACTGACAAGCGTTTGATTTATCTGTACATATCTGTGGAATAGAAACACAGTCTTATCTTATTAAGATGATTTTATACTAATAAAACAAGTGCCAATACATTTCAAAATGTGTTACTTAGCGACCCGCCCCCGGCTAGGAACGGATGCAATTTTTTTCTGCAATTTGTATACGCAAACTTTATTGGTTTATCGCACTTGAAATTAGGTAAAAAGTTCGTGGTGTGGTTTAGAATAAATTAGCTGAAAAACAGACAGTGGCGGATTGCAACTTTATTTTATAAATACGTATAGACATAGATAAGGAAAAACCGATATGACTATTCGGCCAAAAGCGCATAAGTCCTAAAGACAAAAGTCAAAGAGAATTAACAGTAACAGATCACAGTCCAAAATCCAAACATCATGTGGCAAAAATAACAAAACACCAAACACCTGAAGATGAAAATAAAAAAATAGACAAATTCCAAAAGTAAAATGAACTAAATAACAAAATGCTAAAAAAAGGAAAAAAAAATAAGGAATGCATAATACCGTAAAGGGACCTATCACCTGGTATAATGATTATAAGAATTGGAAATTCCTACATATTCATTTTAATACAGCTGCACCTCGAGGCTTCGCTTGCTATAAATTTTGTATATTATTTTGTTTTTATTTTTTTATTTTCGTAGTTAAAGATTAAATAACCACTGTCATCATTCATCTCAAGGGTAAGCACTTTCATAGATTACCACACACAACCATTTCAAGTATATTTAATATTAGTATGGGAGTATAATTTATTTTATATTAATTCTATGCAAAATATCGACAGTAAAAAGTAATTCCCAAGACTAGTGAGACAGACAGACGGACGGGCATGTACATATGTCTATAGAAAATGCTTGGACCGGAATTGTTCGCGAAATCAGGTTAGGCGAGTCCCCCCTTCTTAGTATATTGATGTTTATTCAATACTCGTTAGAAAATAATAATAATGGAAGTTTTGCTAACGAGTTCTAAAAAAAAAAAAAAAAAAAGTAAAGAAATATTTTTAATTGATAAAAGGACTGCTTCATTCAGACTTCAATAACATCTTACCAGAAAACGTCACCTTTCCATCACTAGAACAAAGAAATAGATTTATTTTCTCATGATCTTGGGAAGTTTTGTGATCAAGATCATCTTTGATTCTCTGATTTCATTATTTGAAAACATCTGTGACTCATTTCTGTACAAATTCGATTCTTATATATTTGCAAATATTTTAAAATTATTAAATTTTTAGCACTATAGGACTTAATTTACAACCTAACGTGACATTTAGGTATTTAAACTTTTTAATAATAAAAAAATAACACTAATGTTTAGTTGTTTAAAGACGTTTTTTTATTGTAGGAGCTTATTATGTAAATAAAAATGTTTCGAACAAATTACTATGCTAGGATTTATACATACATACACATGTCATGTATATGTCGTGGGCAGATCGTAAAGTATGAAAACAAAAATCTTTTACCAAAAGTCAAAAATAGGTGCGACGAAGAGCGGAGCGAAGCAAAGCGAGGAGGTGCGTGTTAGGTTTACATGGAAATAAATTTGGGGAGCGGAGCAAAGCGGAACGGAGTGAGGTGACAGGCGACCCTCTCAGTTTTAACAGAAATATGATCTGCCCAGGAATATCATGACATGCCCAATTCTACGATGTGCCGACGACATATACATACATACAAAATATGCTGAACGCCTTGAAGATGTGAATACGGTATATTGTGTAGAACCGAGTGATGTTTGTATTAGACTCACTGCCTATGACATGTTTTCCTTGTAATAAATTCATTGTTTGCGCATTTGGAGTGACATAAACCACAACAAATACTCAAAAATATGCTTAGTATGCTTATTAGAATGCTTAAACTTATAGTATACTCGCCAAATGCACGCATTTGCTTATGATCGTTTTGAGCATGTTTTGAGCATAAAGACTCATTGAAGATAAAGTTTCTGATACTGCTCGATATTATCAATAAATGAATAATAATAATAATAATAATAATAATAATTTATTTATTTTCAAAGATTTTACAATTTTTATGTAACAAAACCCCGGTCCCCACACTAGGCAAGCCTGTATCGTGGGGTCCCGTACTTTGAATTACAATTTGAAATATGGAACTCAACTATGCAACAGTATCTGGATCGTAAAGTGCTTTTTGTGTCTTTTGTGCCAGTGTGCGTGCGTATGAAGTATGTTATGTATTTTATTGAGTGTATTTTAGTGTTTTTTGTTAGTTAGTAGTTTTTCAGTGGAGTCGTACGAGAGCTCAGACAACCAGGACCAGAATATCTTAAAAGACTATCCGAGCCATAATAATAATTGTGAATTGTTTAACAAATCGTTTTTTTTAGAATAAAAACATTTCAAATTAGCTTTTGAGCCTTTTCTTCGTTGTTAAAACATTTATTGAATTTTTATTGTTCATTTCTCTTATGGTAAGGTCGGCGGACAGGCTGACGGTCAACGTGATGGTAGGTGGCTAACATCGCCTATAACACAAGCAACATCACAGTTGTTGCAAGAAAGCTACTTTATTGATGTTAATAAAGCCTTCTTTAGGTGAAAGAATTTTTAAAATCAGTCCAGTAGTTTTTGAGTTTATTCATCACAAACATACAAATCTTCAATATTAGATATTCGCGGGGAGCGTCATATATAACCTGCTGAAAAGATAGGTTTACAGAAAGACCTACGTAGGTAGGCTTAAAAGTCCAAAATGTAGGCAGCATCATCAACTTTTGTTCTCATTTGCTCTCTGTCTACTAAAAAAACTGTCCGTACACGCCCTTACTACACACGTATGTGCTCAATTTCGTAAGATGTATGTACAGTCAGGGTAGGAAAACCATAGAGAATTTTCTATTCATTCCTTCATCAAGTCGTACCTCTTAGTAAGTTTTTAAATTAAAGCACTATGCAAATGTCAATGTATCGTTTGAAATGAAAGCAAATGCCGACTTTAAGGTGACGAACCTTTTCTTACCCCGACTGTACATTATATATAATATGTCTATACAATAGAAACGTAGTGTCAAATTCGCAATATGTTAATTGCTACCGTCAATGTTAGCCAGTTCTATGTGTCGTGCAAAGTATCAATAAAATTCATCCTGTCTTCACGTGACAACAGCAAAATAGAGAGACCGCATACTATTTGCTTAAATAGCTTAAACGAGACGAGATTAGCACTTTTCTTATTGGAGGTCGATTAACGTGATTTAACGTCTTTATTTCAAGTTTATAAACAATGTTTCATCAAACCCTTACAATTTTTTTTTAATAATGTATATAAAGGCATAGAGTAAATAGTACTTATGATAAAAGTCGTCACATATAACAGGCTGACGGTCCATTTAATGGTATGTGGCCTATTAATGGTATGGCTACAGTCGCCTATTAATTAAAGTGCGCTGCTGACCATAGGGGGCGTTCTAAGTATTATGTAACGCAATTTCCCCCATGTAACGCGCCGAATTTCCAAGTTTACCAAGTGACCATTTTTACCAACGAAAGGGGTTGCTAACTTGGGAGAACAACTCGAGGGATTCCCGTTATTTGACCACCACTTACCACTACTTTTCAAATTCAAACCAAAGCCAACTATGAAAACTTAATTTCCAAAGATGGTCATGGCGGGAATCGAATCGACTCCTTAGACAGAGCGTACAATCAAGCACCTTAACCACTCGACCAAGGAGCTTTTCGAATAGTGTTTTTGACGTAACGATTTGGACAATCAAAAATTAACGAGATCCTTAACGAGAATTAAGGATTTTATTGGTAAAGTTTTTAAGAGGCCACTCAGGTTTAATCACTTTTATTGGTATTATAGTTATCATTATAGAAAACACACGTCTCGCAGATAATTAATTCTTAGTAGACGTTATTAGTTTGTTTAGAAAGACAAGTTGAACTTGCGTAGTGGTCTGTTTCGGAACCCAGTGAGCGGTGCGGCCCCAGTACGTTGACCTGCGACAAAGAATAAAAAACAAATTCGCAAATAGGTAAACTTGATTGATATTTAGCTAAATAACGAGGTAAAACATTATCCGATTATTATTACTTACTGACTGTGCCCCTCCCATTTCATCAGTTGTTTGATTTGAAAATTTCTTTCAAATCAAACAACTGAGGGTTCTCTCTTCTTGGTAGGAAAACTAATTTAAGTAGGTATAAGATAAATATTTATTTCTTTGCAGAAATTTTTATGAAATATATAAATTCATAGCAATGGTGATTATTTCGCATAGTATTGGCAATTTTTTGTCCTATAAATAGAAGTTGCAACATTTTGTGGTTTTCCTATTTGTGGTTTTAATGAGAATATTTATTAACCTACTCTTAGTTTTTAATTGGCATATTAAATGTTTATGACCGTTTTATTAATAACTCGAGTTTTATATTATACAAGTCGTCGGCACATAGTAGAATTGGGCATATCATGATATTCCTGGGCAGATCATATTACTGTTAAAACTGAGAGGGTCGCCTCACTCCGCTCCGCTTCGCTCGGCTCTCCAAATTTATTTACATGTTTTTTATATGGTAAACCTAACACGCTCCTCCTCGCTTTGCTTCGCTCCGCTCCTCTTCGCACCTATTTTTGTCTTGGTGAAAGATTTTTGATTTCATACTTTACGATCTGCCCAGTTCTACGATGTGCCCACGACATACCTAAATATTTAACTCGTGGCTCTACCGAGGCAAAAGTTTCTGTATCGTTGGGCGGTATACCCATAATATTAACAATCTATACTAATATTATATAAAGAGGTAACGTTTGTGTGTTTGTTTGTTTTTAATGTAGGAGGTAATCTTTGAGTTATCCGATTGACGGATTTGCTGCCCGCTTTAGGCCTTTTACTCCCATAAATTTTAATATCCATATCCAAAAATGGATAACTTCGACAGAGTATCGCATCTGCACAACTATTATTCTTTGCTTATACGTCACAGCGATCGTTATGAATTATTTTTTTTCTGGTGTCTTACGCACGAGTGTTAGGCCGATTGACCTTGTAGAACCAACCTAGACGAATATAGACGCCAAAACAACACTATAAAAATGACGCAGCCGCTGTATTTCTAATTTAGCCGGCTTACAGGGGCACTTAAGGGTTTAAGGGAGAGCCTAGATGTGGCTTTTCTCCGCTTTTGTTATTCGTTTAATTGCGGAGCTTGGATGGTTTACTTGTTAGCCCCTTTTTTATTTAAAACCGTGTTACTTTTGAAGGTAATTTTTATGCTTATTACAATGAAACGTTGAAATAACTATGTTCATTACATATAGTAAATTTACATTTACTTTATGTATTACTTTATTTACCCGTATTGCATTTATTTTACTTCATTCAAATGTCTCCCATTTTTCACAGTGACCACATTTAGAATGTGAAGCACCAAAATAAAGCATTTAGTTTAATCAATAAATTTTACAATAATACGACGAGCCCATTAGATCAAATGCAAGTATCTTAATCATACAAGGAATCTGAACTTTGAAAATGAACTTTTCTGAACTGGCTCTGGTCTCTGTGTCTCTGGTCTCGTATTACAGTCATAAATTAGGCATCTCGTCTGACGGCAATAACCACCCCCATAGAAGAGCATAGTGCAATAACAGCACGTGTGCTGTTTTATTTCTCCATACATTCCTAATCCTTATTAAACCTACTAAGATCGGCGCACTTACAGCATGGCGTTTCTATCTAGTACCCGAATACAAAATACATTACAGGGTTTAGAAATATATTATGTAGGTATGTACTTACTTAGTTGTTTTCGTTACATTATATTTATGTATCCTATAATTCATAAACATATACATTATGTCACCATAACAAGGAAGCGGGCATAGGTATTATTTTTAAAAAGATCTACCATTTCTTAATAAACTATCATTTTTAGTTTATTTTATAACAAATTAGCAACAGGGATTTGTTATACGCAATTAACCCAAAAAAAAAAAATTTACTTATAATTTTAATTCTAAGATGAATCTTAACTCTCAAGCTTCGTCATCCTTTATAAGAGTTATAAAGTAGAATTCAGCAAGTAATTGTGTAAATGAATGAATTCTGCAAAGTATTAGGCAGATGCGAATTATGCTGAATCAGTATGAGGTGTGCGTCAACCTTTACGTGATGTCTTAACCCGCCGAATGTTGCGGCCCCGGACACTGAACTCCTCACTATTTAGCTATAAACAAACCTTTGCCCACGGAAACTTGTAATTCCGACGTTGAGATGCCAAAACACTACGTGTCGAACTAACGAATGGATCTTTTGGAAATAAACTATTTATTATCACGCGACTTCGTCCGCGTAACTTTATAAAATATAGGCTATGTTACTCGCTGATAATATATTGTACCTAGCCTAGCTTCCCAACAGTGAAATAATTATTCAAATCGGTCCAGTAGTTTTGGAGCCTATTCAATGCAAACAAACAATCAATCAAATCTTTCCTCTTTATAATATTAGTATAGATGTCGTTGGCACATCGTAGAATTGGGCATATCATAATATTCCTGGGCAGATCATATTTGTGTTAAAACTGAGAGGGTCGCCTCACTCCGCTCCGCTTCTCTCAGCTCCCCAAAATATCCATGTAAACCTAACACGTTCCTCTTCGCTTTGCTTCGCTCCGCTCCTCGTCGCACCTATTTTTAACTTTTGGTGAAAGATGATTTCATACTTTACGATCTGCCCAATTCTACGATGTGCCAACGACATAGATACCAATATTATAAATGGTTAACCCTGTCTGTTTGTAACATGTCCGCCTGTAATAAAATTCAAGGGATACAATTGCGCTGTCAGAGCTGATAGCTACGAATTATTTATTCGTAGGCTGATAGAAATAAAAGCAACTTCATGCTAGCGGAATAGGTTATGGCATCCCTTAAGGCGATTATCTTTAATGAGTTGGTTACTGTCACCAAACTGAACTAAACGAAGATATTTACCAATAAATATATAGATGTATTCTGTCTCTCAAATAAATTAATTTAATATAAGTAATACTTACTCCTTTATCATCCTTTTTATAATGAACATGAAGTCACTGTTAAAAAAAGTTATAAAGTTATAACCTGATAAACCAAAAACTTGTTAAATAAATATAAAACTAAGATTAATTAATAATAAAGTCAAACACTATATTAGGCTAAAACTAATAAAATAGGTACTTAATATTGAGAATTTAATCTGTCGTTTACCTCATTAATATTTCTGTTAATATTATTAAATAACCATAATATATTTGCCTATCTGGAGAGGATTCGCCAATGTTGCTACATTGAGAGCAAATCCACACAAATTATAACGAAAATGTGCGCCAAATTAAATTAAACTCTCAATATCATTTTAGCACCAACACTAGAAATGTGACTAAAATCAATTTATTTGAAAAAAAAATAAAATAAAAAAATAAAAGATAGTTCTCCATCATCATTATTCACCGTGGTATTTATGTTCAAAAATAACTGATGTTATGAATAAATCATAAGCAATTTAGAAGTTGACTCGAGTATGATTAGACTATCTCCGAATGAGAATTTATGTTGTAATTATGTCACAAACTGTGTTCGCGGTTTAGTTCTATTTACGCACAGTGTTTATTGGAGTTGCGTGTGTGCGTGTTTGCGCATGTGCGCATGCGTCGTTACATGCGCTTGCGTCACAGTGAGGCCCAACGAGAGTACTACGCGTTAAATAAATCGCTGGCCAAGCAGAGTGAGGCCCACCGCGGTTTGTGTACACAATATTTTAGAGTAGCTCTTGCTGGCGGATACTCCCGTGTGAATAGTTTCAAAGTAACCTACGATCTCCTTCAGGGTTCAAGCTATGTTCATATTAATTTTCATCAAAATCGGTCCAGAGGTTTAGCTGAAAAGGCTATTTATATTAGATATAGACTATGTACACCTATGCTTTTAATCTAACATCATGATCGGTTATCACGTTATTTAATTTTCGTAAACTAATCTTCCGAAATGTTTCCATTTTGGCTGACTATAGTTGACCCGACAAACGTCGTTCTGACAAAAGCTATAATTGGATTGTGGCAGCTGATGTTATTTAATTATGTGTTTGATGTCAATATTTGTGTGAAATGTTGAATTGTCAGCCTAGGAATAGCAGGTAGGTACCATGTAGGTATTGAGAAAAGAGGTTTTAGCTATTTTTATACTCTTTGATTTTTTGGTTGCCTAGAAACATAATTGTTATTGAAAAAATTGACTGTACAAAATCTATTTAAAATATATTTAATTCGTTACAATCTTTATCGTATTTTTCTTAATATTATAAAGTGGTAGCAGAGCGTGGTTCAAGCGTGGTTCAAGCACAGCTTGATTATATCTATATGTTACGATAATAAAGATTGAAAAACGTAAATATATAAATATATATTGATCGCGACGGAAAGTAGTAAGAAAATACAGTAAGATGGAAAAATCTTTCCTGGATTCTACGAAGCTACAAATTAGTCAATTAAGCGACAATAATTGGATTACTTGGAAATATAAAATTAAAATAGCTCTTCGAGGTCTGGGTGTACTGGACATTGTTGAAAAGAACCATGAGCCTACACAAGACATAGACGCAGAAACTAAGTATTCCAAAGCAGATAGTACAGCATTACTTGTGATAACAAATAATTTAAGCGACGATAATCTTCAAAAAGTCATGAGATTCTCTACTGCAAGAGAGGTATGGTTAGAGTTACACAGATTATTCGATGGAGTATCTGAAGACAAAGCTTATGACCTCTGCATGAAGTTTTTCGGTTATAAGAAGGAACCAAATGATGGTATGTCAACTCATTTATCTAAGATAAAGAATATATGGCACGAACTGTCATTGGAAATGAGAAAATCGGAATCATGTGAGTTACCAGATATTTTCCTCATATGTAAGATTTTGGAAACCCTTCCCGAACCATACTTCACATTCAAATCTAGTTGGCTATTAATGTCAAAAATAGATAGAACGGTAGAAAAACTCACTACACAATTATGTTCGCATGAAAGAGAGCTTCCTTCAAAAGATCCAAACTATTGCGAAGACGCATTAACTCTTCAAGGGACATCGAAGATATCTAAGGCGAAAATTAAACACAAGTGCAATTACTGCCATAAAGTTGGTCATCGGGTGAAACAATGCCTAAAGTGGATTAATGATGGGCGTCCTCCAAAACCAACATCAAAAGTTACATATCAAAATAAAACAGCTAACATGAATTTAATGACAATAAATCTCAATACGATGGAAGTAGATCATGGAAACTGGTTTGTTGACAATGGAGCTACAAGCCATGTTACTGGTAAGAAAAATCTATTTGAGACGTTTCATTTATTCAACGAGTTACATACTGTAACAACTGCTAACGGTCAAGCCATAAATGCTATTGGCAAAGGAACTATTAGAGTTGTAGCTGATGTGGGAAATCGAAAAGAATCGATACTACTAAATGATGTTTGGTATGTGCCCGGAATAACCAGAAATTTATTCTCAATGCTCTCAGCACAAGATAGACTTTCAAATAGTGTCTTCAAGTCAGAAAGCACAATATGTAAGCTTTATGTGAATGGAATCTTAATGTTAGTTGGAGATAGAGAGAAAAGAGGAGGTCTTTATAAATTAAGACTCAGAAATGTCATTTCTCCCAAACCGGCAGAATTAAATATCCTAGACGCAAAGAATACATTGCAGCTTTATCATGAGAGATTTGTTCACCAAAATAAAGCTCATGTGAAGAAGATATTAGAAAGAGAACTTGGATTGAAGCTTAAAATAGAGAATGCAGCTGAAAAAGAAGTATGTGAAGGATGCATATTTGGAAAAGCGCACAGATTAAAATTTGGTACTAGAGTAGAAGCTACAAAACCAGGAGAATTGATTTTTGCTGATGTATGTGGACCTTTTATGTACTCAATCACCAAATTTAGATACTTTTTACTTTTTAAAGATGCTTTTTCTAAATTTCGCTATGTTTATTTTTTGAGAGAAAAGTCAGAAGTTTACAAGAAGTTAGAACTGATGTTGAACGAGATAAAAGCTACAGGTCACACAGTTAAAGAACTTTTTACTGACAATGGTGGCGAATTTGTAAATGAAAACATCAAAAAGTTAACACAAGCAAATGGTATTAAGCATAGACTTACAATGCCACATACTCCACAACAAAATGCGTGTGAGAGAGAAAACAGGACAGTTGTTGAGGCAGCTAGAACAATAATGCATGAAAAAGGATTTCCTCAAGGTCTTTGGGCTGAACTGGTAAATGCAGCAGTGTATGTTCTTAATCGAACTGGTCCGACTAAATACGATAAGACACCTTACGAACTGTGGCATGATAAAAAGCCTAGAATAGATCATTTAAGAATAATAGGAAGTACCTGTTACGCACACGTTCCGAAAGTTTCGAGAAAGAAATTGGATAAGAAAGCAATCAAAGGTATACTGATAGGGTATAATGAAGATGAAGGCTACAGAGTTTGGATAAAAGATAAACATACATTGGTTAATTCCAGAGATGTTATTTTTGAAGAGAAAACTCTGACACCAACAAAAGACATAGTCATTCCCATCAATACAGATGCAATTGAAACTCCAATTACTCCTAACGAAGCTAGCCCAACTATGTCGACTCAGGAAACAAATCCGCAAAATCTTGAGAAGGTTTCAGAAAATTTCAATGATAGAAATTCAAAAGTTGATGTCGATT
Organism: Synanthedon tipuliformis; assembly: GCA_947623395.1. NCBI lineage: Eukaryota > Metazoa > Arthropoda > Insecta > Lepidoptera > Sesiidae > Synanthedon > Synanthedon tipuliformis. Next base: position 10,843,506 of record OX392417.1, on the reverse strand, counting down.
TAGAGGTTGATGCACGGTCACAAGAAAATGATCATGCTGAATCAACTGATTATGAATCTAGTGAAGAAACTCCTGAAGAGATGCTTCAAAATAGAATGATATTAAGAGATCGTACACAACTCCGTCTTCCAAAAGGATTAGATGATTTTATGCTGAGTTTAGTCGACAGCAACTATAAAGAGCCTAGATTTTACAAAGAAGCTATTTCCAGTAAAGATAAAGACAAATGGAAACAGGCTATGGATGAAGAAATGCAGTCTCTGAAAGAGAATAAAACTTGGGATTTGCAACCTTTACCTGAAGGCAGAAAAAGTCTTCCTTGTAAATGTTGCAAATCCCAAGTTTTATTCTCTTTCAGAGACTGCATTTCTTCAGTAGGTACATACTTTTTTTTGGATGAACTGTACTACCTACTCTACGTCCTTTTTTGTATCCCTGATAACGTGTCTGCATTCATGGTGATCGGTTGAGTGAGAGCGTATAACAAACAAACCAACAGTCTCTTTACAACTTTAAACTTACAAAAATTGTATATATAAGTTTGTTTTTAATCATATGCAATGAAATAGTTTTGCTAAAACAAATCGCGTAGGTAGTTATTTTGTTTACATAATTTTTGTTGGCACTCGGCGCCTGGCGTCCATCGATCGACTGGGGGGCACATCCGGGGGTGGTTTTTAGCGGCACAGTCGGCACACTGCCCTTTTCATCATTTTCTACTGCGACTAACTCTTTTATTGTACATACTATCAGAAAAAGAGACTTAAAATTTTTGGTTTTTGGTAAAATACTTAATAGAAGACGCTTTGACGCCAATGAACTCCTAAACTACTAAACCGATTTTGATAAAACTTCGTAACTATGTCTAACTTAAAAGATAGGATAGGTTTTATTTTGAACTCGGGCGAAGCCGGGAGCGTGTAGCTAGTAGGTATATGATAAAATTTAGTTTGCTATTGGTATACAAAGTTTGCTACACACATCTACACGAAATCGGAGACATTTGCATTCTCCTAGTGTTTCTAGTCCTCAATTCTTATCACATGAACAGACATCAAATTGATATGCTCTGCTTCATAATTTTGGTTTCAGTCTGACCAGAGTCGAGGGTAGCCAAGCAGATGATAACCTCTTGCAATTTTGGGTAAGACGATTCTAGACCGCCATAAGCAGTCAAACGAGTAAAATACTTTAAGAGTATGAAGTTGTCTAACAGTTAGCTTCCCACACAATAATAAACAATTCTTATTGCTTGCCCTTAGGAAGCCTTAACTGTGTTGGAATCGTTTACGGCCTCCGAAGGACATGAAAATGTTCTCCCAAATAAATTTCTGCCTTCGGATCGGTTTTGTGACAAATTTTCCAAGTCCTTTTTTTTTTAAATAAACTCGAAGTGTTGGCGATGGACTTTTGAAGGAAGGCGGTAATACGAGATGGAATTATATATTTGAAGCACACGTCCCGACACACTCTGGTTTCCGCTCACGTATTTCTGGCCTCCCTGACCCACGTTTAGTTACGATCCAATTCACGCCAATAAGTATGTAACGAGATTCCGATCTTTTTGGATTTTTTTCCTTAAAATATTATATAATCTCTTCTCTTTTATGAGATTCCATATATTCATTTACTTAAAAGCCAACCTTCACTCCTTTGCATACATAATACTAAAAACCTGCCCCAGTTTCGATAGACTAAAGGCCAACCAAGTCAGTTTTGATACACATAATGTTGAGTTAAATTTTAACCATGAAAGTGCTACTAAATTTTTACCATGAAAATCAATACGCTTTTACAATAGAATCCAAATTCATATTAAAGCCTTCTATATCTCCTAGTGTCTCTTCAATCCACTTCAATCCTGAAGTTTGTCAATTTTCTGAACCTTGTCTCAATTTTTGTCATATAAATAATGACAAAATGTAATATTGCACAATTGAATGGCGGGCAAAACTTTAAAACAAGTTTAGGCGTAGTTTTCCCAGTTTGTTTTTTTAAAAAAGAACAAAATAAGTAAACCGCAACTGTTATAAAAAATAGTGAAGAGGCAATCGAAATGAGTGCTCTTGGGTTTCCCGCACGAGGCGGCCATCTTCCAATATGGCCGTTGCGTCAAAGGTTCGACGACCCCAGTAGAGGCTGCACTTCGTTAACACTACTAGCTCCATTCATAATCTTTTTAACAGGAATGAGCTATTTGCTTTGTGTCATTTGGGCGCGTTTTAGTGCATAGCCTCACTTTCATAAATGCTAATTAATTGATTCATTCAAAAACGCAAACATGGCGGCCTGCCATGATTCATACAAACGCTTTAGGTGTGCTTTACTGCAATAGAGTCGTTCGCTCAACAGTTCAACACCCACGTTCTTATGCAACTTTTCATTATGCTCAAGTGTATAGAAATCGTGTATGTGTTTATTGAAAAAATAAAATTAAACACGAAGATTGTACAATAAAAATGCGTTTTTGTTGTTTAAATTTCTTGCCTAATGGAACCTGGAATGTTGAGAATTTATTGGAAACTACAGCTTCTAATATACGTACACGTACGTTTTAACAAATTCAGTATATCAGAACTTTCTGTGAGTTCTATAGCGCAAATAGATGTGGTTTCATCCTAAGCATATTTGTTTTAAATTAATTGTACTCCAAAAATATTACAAATATAATTGTATATCTGCAAAAGTGCAATATATAATTATGTCAGCGTCATAAAAAAAACCATCACCAGAAGTTTGTAATGCCCTTCACAATATCATAGTAAAAGCTATAAAAGGAGCTGGATTTAAAAAAAATTACGTTCAAAATGTGACATATGTGACGTCACTATCTCTAATTGTATGCGAAATACCATAATATTTTTTACGATGGGTATTTTTCTTCCTTGAATTCTGTTGTGACAATCGAACTGTTCGCTAGACTGGAAATGCTTTTGCCGACCATATTTACCAAGAAGCAATAAAAGCAACTATTCCAACATCAATATAAGGGTTTGTAATGTTACACGAAAATGTTTTTTATAACATAGAAATCTATTTATGGTGTACACAATCTGTTATGAGAGCAATAATTCACAGATGTTATGATAGAAAAAAAAATCTATATATTTTTTGGTACACATACAATTAATGGAAATGAATGTTAATTTTTTTACATAAAGGGAAAAGGTGCCCGCGACTTCGTCCGCGTTGATAAATTTATAAATATATTTAAAGCCAATATAACGCTTGACCTCTTGTTGATAACACTTTTTGGCTAGGTGTTAGTTTCTTATTTTATTTTAGATGATCCCTTAGGAACAGTATTTTCTATCTGTTTGTTAGGAATGATTATAGGAACTTTAACGGGTTAGGTATCAGGTGCCTGTAATTAAGCTATTAATAAAAAAATAAAGCTTAGTATGGGGTAGGGATTGCTTTGGGAAAGAATTAGACGAACAAACCAGAAACCAATTTATTTTGTGTCCCATGGTATTTGAGAAATATATAACATTAGACGACGATAAGCCTGATGTATTAAAAAATATCTGTTACGAGTATGTTTATTTTCCGTCTTCCGTTTAATATTCGTAATAGAAATCCTTCAGAATTATAATATTTATACCGAAGGTTTTGTATTCCTTTTATTCGGTATGTTTTTAAAATAAGAGATCAATCGAGCTTGTGGAAGATATGAGCTGATGATATTCATAAATTATAGCTAAAAACCAGCTAAGCTGTTTATTTAGCTTAAAAGCAAAAAAAATAATCGGTCCGCTACCTATACACACTGATACACAAATAGTAAACTGCATACAAAATTATTACGTAATTTGCAAGAACTAAAGATCTTCATAACATTATTCTTACTACCTGGACATGAAAGAAGTTAGGACTCTTATAAAAGTTATAAAATAGTCATTGAATTAATGAATGCACTAAAAAGCTCAATTTTAAAAAATCCACTTAAATTAACTATAGGTAACTTTATAAAGTTACGCGGACGAAGTCGCATGACAAACTATTAAAATTATTACTGTAACTATTGTTAATTTATTCAATCCAAGAGCTGTTCTAAAGTTAGTAAAATAAGACTAATTTAGTATTAACATACGACCTAGTTTCAGAGCGTGTGTAGTTAAAATAGTTAATTAAAATGTGTACGAAAATCCTTTGCTCCATTGAAGAGGTTAAAAATTGTTCATTATCAAATATTAATAGCAGATTCATTTTGTGTCCACGTGAAGTCGTTGACCTTAGCCGCTTACTTTCACTATCCATCTAGATTTCTAGACCTAAATACAATACCGGTCGAATACCTATCAATGGTGAAGTGCTCCAAAGCCTGCACTCTCTAGGCTCCGTTATAGACAGAAAAGGTTTAATAAATATGGACAAAATATTGCCTCCATTACGAAGCATTGTCTTTTTTATTATTAAGTGCTCTATGGTGTGGCTTTTATTGACTCTGAAATAATAAATTGCTAATATAAAATAATTCATGTCAACAAAATAATAAATATGATTAATATTTGCATTAATAAACTATAATTTTGTTATAAAAGTTATTGTCCAAATCTGTCTAGGTCTAATCTATAAAACAAATTGGTATTCGAAATTGCTTTCGATCCGATGTCTTATTGAGCCACTGAAGAAGCTATAGTCAAAATGATTCATTTGGCTGTAAAGAGATAAGAAAATATATGAACCAAGTACACAAACGTCCTTTTACATAGTAATGCTCGGGGTATTTGCCGTTTTATCCAGAGTTATTTCACGGCTTTAACTTTGACATTTATATAATTTGTATTAAGAGTGAAAATAATTGTGTACATTTGTTTATATAATAACTAGATGAACCCCGGCCACGCTTCGTTACGGCGTGCTCGTGCCCGGGCGCCGGCGCCCGTGATAACTATTCATGAATTATTCCTCAGAAATTCCTCTTTACCATCATGTTTTGATAAGGAAAAAATCACAACTTTCAGTAATTAAATAGCACATACAGACAGAGACTTTATGCTATGTACTGATACTGATTTAATTTAACATTTAATGTTTTAATGTAATTGAATGATCATAATTATATGCGGTTTTTGTAATTACCATTTCTTCTTTGAGTCAAACTATTAAACCTTTCCTTGTATAGGTACCATTTTTCCATCAAGCGAAATGCTTGGGAAATTGTTGAAATAGTCTGGGAAAATGTTGAAAATGCTTGGGAAAATGTTGAAATTGACCGAAAAATGGTATAAATTACTAATGAAGTTATTAAGGGTTCGTTATTTAGGGATGATAAGTTATTAATTATTTATTAACCCTTAATTAATTATTAAGTTATTTAGGGTTCATGGCTGACCTCCTCTTTCCCTGTATTTTCCCATCATGATGTACAATAATTTGTATCGTAATAATAGTGCTATAGTAATAATAGTTTAATAGTAGTTAGTCCTATTACTTAAAAAAAGTTATATTGTCTTACATTTAATCACTATTTTGTTTTAAATTTGATTATTTACAATAATTACAACATTTTATACTCAAAGATCTATTTATTTCAAGAAAGGCAAAAAGTAGTCCAGAGTTGCAGCAATATTGTGTGTGTTTATGGTTTTACCTTAAAAGAACGCGTATGTAAAAAATTAATTATGTCTTCGCTGTCAAACTTCGAGCTGTATTTTATAAGTATAAGTATTATATACATGAGAACTTTTATGGGGAAACTTTTAAGAGGAATCTTAAAATTACCCAAACGATGGCAAAATGTTGTGAACCAACAACCAACAACATGCCAATGTAAGGTAAATGATTGAGTAAAGTTAGGCATTAATTTGTAATGTTTATATAAACTTAATGTATTTTTAATTTTAAGATGATCGGTTAAATAGTTATTTTTATCTATTTATTTATTTATAATTTTAACAATTTTAATAATATAAAATACATATATAAAATGATAACACTAAATACCATTGAGGTTCAATATCGTATTATCATTATTATTAATAAAATCTAACTATATACTTACTATTAATTTTATTATAATATATAATTTCAAAAAAATTGCTTTAATTTAAATTTAATATTTTTAATCTTTAATTATAAACTTTCGCATTTTTAATTATAAAGGATAGTTTTTTTGTGTTTCTTGTTAGCGTTATGAATGTCTGTCACTATGAATAGCGAAAATGTGTCCCATGCGGATAGGGTTTAGTAATCGTTTCACACTAACTAATTTAATTCGTAAAATACCTCTAAACTATAAATATTATAATTTTTTTAAATAGTCGATTCGCATGAAATTTAATTACTTGAGTGAATATAATATAGCTTGTTGCGAAAACAACAAAACCATAAAAATTGGTAATATTACACGGCTATTTTTTGTAATATAACACTCGTCTTTCTCGAAATGAAAACTTTCGTTTTCAATCATTCAGTCAACCTTCGGATGTTTATCTATAGCTGTACTAATATTATAAAGAGAAAATATTGTAATGAAAAAACTTAAAAATTACTAGATCGTTTTTAAAAATTCTTTCATCGAGTAACATAGGCTATATCTATATTTATAAAGTTACGCGAGCGAAATCACGTGCAACAGCTGGTATAGTATACTGTATAAGACAAAAACTTTTTAGCGAACTTAGTTAAGTGCTTATAGGCTTCAAAAATACCGCGATGACGTCACCTAATACTCAAATGAGTGAGTAGCTGAGTAGCTCAAATGGCTGAGTGGCCTAGCTAATTCTCAACCTATAAAATATTGGCGCGGGCGTGAGAATTGACGTCTGTTCGATTGTAAATGTTATTATTGTGGATTGATAATTCTGTTATGTTTAGGAAGATACTTCTTGTTCAAGAATTTAGTCTTTTATTAAGTAGTTGTTATATTTTATTTTTAATAGAAATTAATTAGAAAACTACAAGTTTAGTTTTTGTTTGACAGGGCACAATATGTTAGTGAAAACCACAGTGATATTATAAAAGCACATGTGCTGCTATTTTGGTCTTAAGTGCTAAGTGATGTAAATTTATCTGTGACTTTCTTGGAATTTGCACAAAAATATGGGATTGACTAACAGGCAAATTATATCACATTTCAAAGATAAATAAATTTGTAATTTTATTTAGTAGTTTGGTCTATTCTTATCTATTCTATATCTACAAGTATTTATGGGAATAACGCAAACGAGCAGTGTCTCTAAATAGTTATTTAAAAAAAACAATTTTTACACGTTGTAGGTCTGTTTGTTTGTGCGTTTGTTCACGCTAATCTCAGAAACGGCTTAACCGATTCCAATGCGGTTTTTACTTATGTATCGCTGATTACCTGGATTAAATTATAGGTTTATTTTATTGTAGAAAAATATTAGGTGTCTGTAGAATTGTCCAAAAACGAACTACATCGCGCACCTACTAAGTTGCGGGCACCAACTAGTAACAATGATTTCTATGTGCCTTGCTTGCTAGTAGTACATAAATCTACTAGCAAGCAAGGTACATAGAAATCATTGCAAGCTTCCAACACAACACTAACCCTAATAATACGTAGTACCTATATGCACTTGGGAATAGTCGAATGGCGAAGGCTTTGAGAGTTAGTTCCTAAATTCCACAGTAGTCCCGTTAAAGTGCATACCGGTGCATGTATTGAGCAACATTCCTTCGGCTCTCCCACGACTGTCCCCCTCTCCCGTCCTCCTCTTTCCTCTGCGACCCGCTCGCTCCCTCTCGCTCCCTCGCGCGCGGAAATACCTGCGCTCGCGCAACGGGCATGCAAAGCCTAGTCAGGGTGAATGTACTGGTGATTGGTCACTCGATTTAGGGGTCGGAAATTGTTAGAATGTTTCTTCGATGCCTTGTCCAGTTTTCACATCTAGTAAAAAGTTTATGATTCAACATTAATAAGTATGATCGTATACTCTGACTATCCGTTTGTTAGGTAACTTACCTAACTCAGTTCTTAGGTTTTCTGGAAGGAATATACTTGTTATTTTTTTATAAATCGATAAAATTCGTCAAAACAATAATTTACGTATTACCTATAATTTATGTGGATTAAATTGTATTATTGTGAAATTTAAAAAAAAAACTATCTTTTTCGAAACCTAAGTTTGTTAATAAAAAATATATCTATCCAAAAGTATAAATATGTTGTTTTATTACATCCTTAACTTAAAAATGTATTGATTCACCATAAATACTTAATTATCCCCTTTACATGTTTTCTTTTCTTGACAAAAGTAGCCTGATCTTCAGTCTCATCTTTGGATTCATCAAAATTGGTTCATCGGTTTAGGTGTGAAAACGTAACAGACAACAGTTTCGCTATTAATACACTATAATTTTATTATAAGTTCGAATTGAGTAACTTGGCTACCGGCATGCTACCGGTCTGGCGGCAGTAAAGCGCGCTCAATTTGAAGCGATCACCGTATAGTAATCCTGGTATGTACGGGAAGTCACGACCCACCGGTTTATCTGCAAACAAATACGTTTACAATGACAACCGACTTTAACGGTCTGGGAATAGACGCCGCTCTACTACGCTCTACCATCCGCGCTATTATCGATAATGCCGCAGCCATTTCCTGTGCACGCCACACTGACTAAGACTTATGGCACTTTTTATAATCATATTAAATCGTCATTATAATCATGATTATACTAAGTCAAAAATGAAATTACCATCACCATGTGACGCTCTTGTGTGTCATGATCTATAACCTGAAATGCCCTTTGAAAAAAAGCGCGAGTTCAAAAGTGAAATGTTAAGCGATTAAGTTACTTGACCGCCGTAAAGGTTTATTTTCTTTTGCACGCCAATAAAAGGTCTAATCGTCGGAATAAATCTTGAAGCAGGTGGCAGTGTGCACCTGCCGATGTGATAATCTTTTATAGTTAATGCAAATACCGCGATGAGCCACTCGGGTTCAAATGTTTGCACGAACGCACCGTGCCCAACAATGTTTCCAAGTACTCAAGTCATAAAATTATAAAATAACCCACAACTTTCTATTGAGCCCAATCACGCTACAGGTATCTGCTATAAGTGGCTGAGGAGTTGGGTGTCCCGCAGACTGGATGCTGCAGCATCAGATCAAGTTTACCATGTCATGGAAGTAACAGTACACAAAACAGAAATCCCTTCGTCAACTAAGAAATTGACTGAACATCTAAGCTATCTTCGTAAAAGCTAATAAACTCAGAGCAAAAATTATAAAGGACCTTGGACATAAATAGTGTAGGAAATAAGGCATAAGTTAAGGCATAAGGCTTTTAATTGGCTGTATTAAATCAGCGCGTTAACATCTTCTTTACATAGTATAAAACAAAGTCGCTTTTTCTGTCCCTATGTCCCTTTGTATGCTTAGATCTTTAAAACTACGCAACGGATTTTAATGCGGTTTTCACTAATGGGTAGAGTGGTTCTCGAGGAAGGTTTATAAGTACATAATTTACTAAGTTACGCGGGCGAAGTCGCGGGCAGCAGCTAGTTTTACATAAAACGTACCATTCAGATCTTGAGTTTGTGTGAAAGTGGTATATCTACCTAGAACCTAGGTATAACCTAGGTATGTGAGCTTTTACAAAGCTCCATCTGAGCACTTTTCAAAGAGACTCTGTGCAGTTACAACTTTTAACAGCTTCCTTTTCATTCTTGCAACGATTGTGGTTGTAAGAGCGAAAGAGTTGTTAGATCAAAAGTTCTAAAAGAAAATTTAAATTTTTTAGAACACTAGAGACCCGCTCTCGGCTTCGCCCGGGGTAAATTTTTATACATACAAACCTTCCATGTTTATTCCTCTTTTCATGAGTGAAACCCCAATTAAAATCGGTCTAGCCATTCTTGAGTTTTCGCGAGACTAAACGCATGGCGATTGATTTTTATATACATGGCTGTTGCACGCGACTTCGTCCGCGTAACTTTATAAAGTATAGCCCATTTTACTTCTCTGAATGTAGCTTTCTAAAGGTGAAGGAATTTTTAAAATCGCCACACTTGTTTTTAAGTTTATTCATTACAAACATACAAAAATAAAAATCTTCTCCCTCTATAAGTATAGATATAGATATAATAAAAACATTTGATGACTATGATTCAACGAATTTTATCTTAAAATTGAATTAGTGTACTTTTTCTCCAGTATTTACCAATGCAGAAAATGTTATCTACAAACGATTAGGAACATGCCAGTCACAGACACAATTTAAGGAACAGGGTTTGGGATTAGATCTACAATAAATTAATGGTATGTTGTGACATTGAGCAGATAAATACGAGGAAAAAAACCATAAATCAGTTACAATTTTCTAATCAATTGATAAGTTATTTTCTTGATGTTTCAGTTTTACTATAAATTACTATAATACAGTAACTTTAGCATTTCACTTCGGAAAAACTCCAACCACTGTACCTGTTAGCTCCCCATTCTCGAGTTTTTGAATCTTACACAAACAACATCCATTTTTATATTGTGTAAAGATTAAAGATAAATAATTTATCTGCAAAGCTAAACAGATAACAATTTGCAGATAAACCGTATAGCATATGGTTAACATAGCTTTGAATGAAGATTTTACTGGCTGACCTGTTTATGACTATGGAACGCAGTGTGCAACTTACTTGCATTGGAAACACACTTTTCAAAAATAAATGTCCTTTTCTGTATCCCTGACAACTTGTGAGTATATGAAAAAAATTCATGATAAACGGTTTAATAAATAAAATAACAATTCCACATTCGCATTTACAATAATAATTACGTAGGTACGATGATCGAATTGGTAAAAGTTTGATGTCAAGTGTAATGAGAACGTAGTCAATTCTAACTTATAATATTATTAAAGAGAAAAGATTTCTGTTGATTTTAGAAATTCTTTCAACTATAGGAAGATACAGTATCATAGCATAGGCTATATATTTTATAAAGTTACGCGGACGAAGGCGCGTGCAGCAGCTAGTGTAGTATAACTGTATAAATAAGCCAGTTAACAAATATAAAAGTTGAAAATTGGTGATAAAAAGCTGGATGCATCGCGTGTGATCGGTACAAGGAAGGAGCAGGGGGTGGCACTCGTAATTGGAGTGGGCTGTGCGGGTTCAAAGCCCGGCCCACCCCGCGCTCTGCATTCTATCTGCTGTTAGTTTTTAATGTCGATGTACTTAACATCCCTCCAGACACGTTGCGGAACGCACACCAGCTAAATACGAGTATCTTTAGATGCGTTATGCCGTGGTTATGCCGCACCTCCCAATCGCAATTGGATTATCATACCTGATGACTTAGTTTACTGATTTAGTTTTCAATTGCAACGGACAGGCGGACGTACAGGCAGTATGTATTACAGGTCTGTATTACTGTTATACTGACTACATCCTTAGTCAAAGTAACGTTTTAAAAATGATAACGCAATTCAAAAGAATAAAATGTATGGGATATATCACGTGATTTGGCGACGGCATATCTCATTATTGTTTTCGAACTCGTTATCGTGAATTATCTGGCGGATCACTTGCATCCCAAGGTAAAGAAAGGGGTTGAACCCCCTTTTTAAGGGAAGTCCTTTTTTTTTAAGAAAATTAAAAAAAATATCGTGTTTATAGAAGTAGCCTCTAGACGTAGGCCTCCCCTAAGCCTCACCACTCTTGTCTTGTCTAACTTTTCCCTCCTATCCGTCCCTCACATTTGTCTAAATATGCATCCTCGTCTTTTCTTCTGCTTTCCTTGGCTACTTTTACGGTCTCATGGGGCCTATCCTGTAACCCTTTTAGTTCTTGTATTTTCAAGCCTACTTAGGAAATCTATATCTTAACCATAATATATCTATATTTTCTATATATATCTACATATGAAATAAAGTCGCTCTCGTCTGTGTGAATGTTTTTGTGACTTTCTGTGACTAATTTCTTATTGAAGTAGTAAAGTAGGGGAAGCAGGGGGAATAACGCTCACTGGGTAATGGCGCTCACCACTGTAACTCTGCCAAAATGGAACGTAGCAACACGCCACGTCGTGTGAAGCGTGAGGGGAGAGGGCCTCTAACAGATAGGGATGCAAACGGACAGTCGGCTCGCGTCATGTGACCGTGAAGTGCGTTTCTTCATTTGCGGCCGTACTGATCTAATTTTTGGTTAGGTGTTTTTTGTCGGTAAGTCTAAAATTTTAATGCTTATTTAATTATTAATTTTACTTTTCTAAAAAAAAACTATTCTATTTTGTGATGATGCAATCAATTTTCCACAATTGTGTACGATTTTTTTTTATTATTTCAAATTAATTACAAAACGACAGTTTGGGGTTATACCGCTCATCTGAGCGCCATTGCCCCTTACTGACTTATTTTTTTATTGTTGTAGATATGCCAAGAAATCGTCAAAGGACAACCGCTAAAGCGGCTTGGACCGAAGAAGACCTTCAATCTGCTAAAACTGCGATTGAAGGTTTGTCCAAAAGAAAAGCTGCAAAAGAATATACCATTTACTTTAGAAAAATTAAAACATGAGCAACCCAAGACTAGTGGGTCAGAAGGCCGTTTTCATCCAACAGCAAGAAACTAAAATTGCTGAACAAGTTAAGTTACTGGGTTCTGTATATATTATGGATTCAATGTCGCAGATTTGCTTACAATTGTTTATAAATATGTTGAAAAATTTACAAGATTATAATTTATTTTAGAAGAAAGTACTTCAGAGAACGAAGATGAAGAGCACCTTTGCGAAGATGACAGTGATGATGAAATGAATGTGGATGATGAAAATTATAACAAATGTATTATTTGCGAAGAATTTGGAAAAAATAACGGGTAGTGGTATCGCTGTACCATATGTGGACTGTAGGCTCATGCTATATGTTCAGAATGGGATTCGCCAGATGGATACATCTGTGATTTATGTGTCCAAAAATAAAATATTACTATGTACATATTTGTACCTATAATAATAATTATTATTATTTTATATTATATAATAATAATTGAAGTTGATTTGACATCGAAGACTTTACTATATTTGTTAAATTGAAAAAGGCAAATCTTACGTACAAATGGGGATAATTGATGCTAATTTGTGATTGTAGAGTTTACTTTTATTGTATAAAGTTAATCTCATTAATATTTCTTTAATTAAAACGTATCTTACTCGTTATATTCCAAAAAACATGTTTGAGCGTCATTACCCCGTACCCTGAGCGGCATTACCCAATGTCAGGGGGAATGCCGCTCAAACGCGTTTTTTTTTAAATGTTTTCCTACTACTAGTAGGACAAAGATATATGCTTTTCTTGTTGAATTGTTTATTACTCGATAGTTAAAGACTTTGTTATTTTTCTTAATTTTGATTTATAATAAATAATTTAAAAAATACAACATGTTTTCCTTAAGTGAGCGCCATTCACCCTTCTTACCCTACTAGTAGTAGTAAAGTACTAAGAAAGCGCTTATATTTCTACCAAATATAAGCGCTTTCTTAGTTGAATAGTTTCAAAACATTTTAAATTCGTCTATCTATTTAATAATAATATGAACCGATTCGAAAATTATTCTAGACACGAAGTAGTACGTACCTAGTCATACGTTTAGTTTGACTATTGTTTGCAAAAATCGGAAGTACATTTCCTAATTTAAGAATTTTGTCTGAGTTCTTACCGCTTCATTTTTTTTAATTGTCGTTCCCATTCGTTCTTTTCTTAGTTCTTTAAATAAATAAAAGCTAGAAAGAAAAAACTGTGATTGTTATTGTGTTGTGTTTAGGTGTTGTTCATCAGTAAATTTAGTTATTGATTAAGATGTTAAGATATAATTAATTGATACTTACTAACTTAAGTTTAAGGTTCATAAAGTTTTACTGTCTTTAAGTTGGCGTAATTCATAAAACAATCAATGAATAAATAAATAGTTAAAAATATTTTCGACGAACCGAGCAAGTAGCCGCAGATCCTGTTAGATGGGCGTAAAGGAAAAGGAGAGAAGCTAATGTAACTTAATGTGAGAAGCTTTGGCTTCCCTTACTTAGGCATCAAACACTAGCACAAGTTGGTACTGTAAAATAATGGTAAAGGGTGTTTAACTTACTACCGGAATGCTAACTTTTTTTTAAACTATCTATTCACAATACCTAGGCTTTGCTTTAGATCTAATGAATTTTGCAGCGATGTGCCGATTATATCATGTACTCTTGTATGAATGGTCGTCATGGAAATCTGCTCTAGACAATCTCAACCTCCGATGTCAATACACCTAGAAGTTTTTGTGAATTGGAAAGATTAATATTGTATCGCATTTCCAAGAAAGGTTGTCCATTTCTGTACCAGAAAATCATTCTATCCACAAAATGACTAGTGAATTTCGTCCGTACAGTGATGTGGACAGATGTGAAATTCGCATTACCTTTTGAGAGGGAAAAATGAAAAAGTTTTCTTACAAATAGTAAATATAACTATATAAAATATTACGACAATTTTTTCTAGTTACTACGAGTAGGTTTTTCCGTTTAATTTAGCATTTAACGCTATACATAACATAACCATGACCAATGACAACTTTCCGCTATGTCGCTTACTTCAGCGAACATATTATTATACTCTAGCTGCGAAACCACGCAACATATTTTGATGCGGAAAACATCATCAGTAAGATAATTTTTCACGGAATTGTTATATATATATATTAATATTTAAAAGGCGGTATGTATGTACTCCAAAACCTCTGAGCCGATTTTGGTGAAACTTTCAAACAATCTTTAGATTAGTCCAGCGGCGGTAATCTTGTGAAGTTTGGTAGCGATTGGACGCGGCCAAAGCCGGGAGCGGGTCGATAGTACATTTACAAAATAAAGTCGCTGTCGGCCTCTGTCTGTTTGTCCGCTAACTTCTAAATCACCCAACGGATTTGGATACGCTTATCACTAGTGGAAATGACGATAAACGAGGAAGGCCTGTTTACATAATTTGTAATAAAATTGCACCCGTGCGGAGCCGGAAGCAAGTCACTAGTCCATACTTTACTAATATTATAAAGAGGAAAGATTTGATTGTTTGTGTGTATTGTCTATTTCGAACAAAGCGCACTGTCAAGGTTTGGAACTCCCTGCCGGCGTCTGTATTTCCGAGCACATAATATAACCCAATTCTTTTCAAAGTTCGAGTGAATAGGGCATCTTCTGGGTGAGCTCGCTCCATCATAGGCCTCATCCTTGCTAAACAGCTGGTTGTTGGCAAACCCATATCGAATAAAAAAAAAATTGTGATTGGTTTAAATTTTTCAAAAAATAACAACAATTTTATTTTTATTAATACAAAATATGGTTGTTTTATCGTGTAGATTATATGTTTCTGGTATATTAAATTTTTTCCCGTAAAGTAAACGAAATATAATAAGTTTACGAGAGCGATTTCGCGCTCCACCGGAAGTGCCCTCCCTCCTTCCCGCCCCTGCAGTGTCAGTTTCCGGTTTGAATATTACATGAACCTAGTGCTTCGAGAAGCTTGTTTTAGAGGTAACTGCTTATTTGTGTTAATTACTTTATGGAATATTGAGTGAAAATAATTAGTGAGAGGAGGGCGTTGACTATAACAGGGTGACGGGTAAAACAAAAGAGTATTAGTACTGTGGTGCACAGTTTTAAGACAAAATTAGGTTTTAAATTAGGAGGATCAAGTAAAAGCATCTAAAAATATTTATATCGTCCGAATAGTGTCCGCATAACTTTGTAAAATACAGCCTCGCTGATAATGTAGCTTACTACAGATGAAAGATTTTTTAAAATCGGTCTTTTTTTGTTATGTAATAAATTTTTATCTATATATGCTTATAGCGTTATTAAAAACAGGTATTGGGTCACACTGGGTGTCCATCACATTTTAACATAAAAATATTCGAGTAACCATTGCAATGTTTCTTCAGCGTAGCTGATCAGCTGTATTTCCGAGCTCATATAACCCAAATCTTTTCAAAGTCCAAGTGAATAGGCATCTTCTGGATGAGCTCGCTCCATCTTAGGCCTCATCCATGCTACACAGTTGGTTGTTGACCAAGAGCAAACCCA
Organism: Synanthedon tipuliformis; assembly: GCA_947623395.1. Taxonomy (NCBI): domain Eukaryota; kingdom Metazoa; phylum Arthropoda; class Insecta; order Lepidoptera; family Sesiidae; genus Synanthedon; species Synanthedon tipuliformis. The sequence continues at coordinate 10,827,479 of OX392417.1, read as the reverse complement.
TCTCTAATAAGTAAAAAATAATTCTCCTCCTGCTTTCCTGGATAATCCTTTTTGCAAGTGTGTAGTTCACTTTATGCTAATGTTATGTACACCCCAGAGGCTTAAGGCTCGCGTGTCGGTGCCGGCTCGTAAATGCAAATCATGCTAACCCGTCCCCTAGTTCAGGGTTCACTGCGTATTTATTGCTCCATGCCTTTTTGAGTTCACCACTCTAACATCAACTTAGTCAGTTTGTCTTTATTTTAAATTGACTTTATAATAATTTATTGCCGAAATTTCGCAGCATTCCATACGAAACAGTAGCTGATAGTGGAACCTTCGAATGAATCTCTACTGTCGTTCCTCTAATAGTTGCAATAGGATACGTTAGACAGATACAGACAGAGATTTATTATTCCTAAGATATACCTGTAGTGGCAAATCGTATTGTTTCACAGTCCCAAATTGGGTACCAAGTCTGATCTAGATCTAGATCTATGAAATTAAGGGTAACCACAATCTTACACAGATCGCGGAGAAACAAAAGCACATAATTTCCGTTTTTTACTAGCTGCTGCCTCTTTCTGGAAAACCTCTTTTCTGCAGCCTTTTACCAGATGTCGCCTTCATATTTAATTAAATGGTTGTTTAATACACTAAAAGCTTCCTCTAGAACCACTCTATCCATTAGCGAAAACTGCATTAAAATCCGTTGCGTAGTTTTAAAGATCTAATAGGGACAGACAGACAGACAGACAGACAGCGGGAAGCGACTTTGTTTCATATTATGTAGTGAAGATATCCAAGCCCATTCATCTGTTCCCACATTGTACCTTATTCTGTTAAAGTCAGCAGTGAAATTACAATATTTTTCTTTTACTTTTAGGCAACGGTAACCAATATAATCGTCTATTTGTAGCGGTTTCAGTTGTATTGAAATAAGTCAACGGGGTCACAAAAATTGTAATAAACCCGATTGATGATGAGTCGGGTCGTGTGTCTGTTTGTGATTCCATAAAGAACGTCTGTACCCTAGACGTGCATAGAAGTTTAAAAGTGCAGCCCAAAAATGGCAAAACACCGGACGTTTACTAAGTCACCTACATTCAAAACATATTTTTATTCAAACCACGCACATTGTCAAGGAGCTTTTAACTTTAGCTGTAGGAAGTTCAGTTTCCTTCTATGCATCATGCAACATGTCGACGTGATACCTAAATATTAATTAGTTCGTTGGTAACTCCATTCATAGGGGACATTCCTATGAATGTGTTTCCCCAAAATTACAACCTCGGGGTCTTCAAACGTAGGGTAAATGGGCATCTACTAGGTAAGCGTGGTCCACCTTCGGCCGCATCTGCACCTAACATCAAGTGAGATCGCGGCCAAGCGCTGCCTTGACTTATATAAAAAAAAAACTTTATAAATATCATATAAGTCTAGGAAAATTAGGAAAATTCACCAAAATGTTTCTATTTTAAGGTTACTGGCTATTTGCTTTGCTTTAAGTTATGAATAGCTTTTATCCAATGATTATTTAACTTGACAAATGCATGTTTCTAGTAGATTGTTGTTTATATAATACTAGCTGCTGCCCGCGACTTCGCCCGCGTAACTTAGTAAATTATGTACTTATAAACCTTCCTCGAGAACCACTCTACCCATTAGTGAAAACCGCATTAAAATCCGTTGCGTAGTTTTAAAGATCTAAGCATACAAAGGGACATAGGGACAGAAAAAGCGACTTTGTTTTATACTATGTAAAGATTGTTTATCATCTATTCTATTGCACATTTGGAGTGAGCATAATATTCATTGATTTTTAATAGGCAGTATATAGTATAACGATCCAAGCATATATTTTTATTGTTCGAGTTATAATACTCTTCGACACAAAAACCTAAATATAATAGACACAAGAAGATAGACACGGCAACTAACGAAATTATCTAGACCTCGGAAGGTAAAAACATTGTAAAATTTAAAATTAAAATTAAAATAGAATAATAGAATAGAATACAACTTATGTATGATTATTAAGCGAATCACTTCTGTAACTTTTCATTGACCTTATGATTTATTTATGTTTAAGAATCATAATTCCATGTTTTTTCCATGTATTTTCCAAACTCTTATTCCTAGTCCCACAAAATTCCCTAAATAACATATGTACGATTAATATTTTTATATCTTTTAGTTTTAGGATAAAAATGTGACAAAGGCACTTGATGGTAATTGATCTTTGCCTATAAACACTAAAAATAGCAATAAGATCTAAGAACGCTGTCAATACAGGCAAGAATTAAGAAATGGCCTCAGATGTCTCTTACTCACTTACCAAAACACAACATTTTGTTTAATACTGCAATCAGACGCGCTGACCAGTTCAAGACTGTAGAATTGAGTGTGTCCTGTCACTACTCCATCTTATTTATCTAAAAAATATTTACTAATTGTCATAATTAATGTGTCTGGAATGAAGTGCAGAAATAAATGAGATTCAGAGCGTTGTCACCGATCGATGTTGGCGTGAGAAGCGGTGTGCTCTGTGGACGTCATCTCCTAAGGTGTTACGCGATCGGCCTAATACTGATTAGCTTGCATCATATACACCCAGACAGCCTTGTGGGAGGTCGTTCACGTCCATAATACATGCGTGCGCGCAGACAAAACAACCGTTTACTTGCCCAATCGCAACCTAGCACATATTTTCCTATGTCGCTTTTTATGCGCTCACTTAAATGCCAAATAATATTTTTTGCATGAGCGTTTCGTTAGGCCGACCGGCGGTCTGGGGATCTAGACGAGTTGACCTTTTTGCACGGTTTCGTCAACATGGATTAATTTCATTTACACTCAGTTTTTTGCTACTTACACCTACTAACAAATTATCAATCTATAAATGTTACAAGCAAAACTGATATTAGAACTAGCTGTCGCTTAATTTTAAAGAAATTGGATTGTCTCTTGGTAATGCTCGGTTTTCGTCAGGCTGCCAAGCTCAGTTACCGACCCAGCACAACGTCGGTTTGTTATTTCATTTTCGGTTATCGTTTTTTTTATTATTCTTTATTCTTTATAGTCGTCTCCTAAGGGTCGTAATATTAAATACATAATAAAGCTCTTCAAGAATTAGGCTATCAACTGCAAAAAATATTCATTTTCTATTCTTAATTAAATAGAATTAATAATCTACAAAAAGACACAAACGTTGAAATTTTGTAAATTCTTTTTACTATTGATTACGCCGAACATAAGCGTCGTTGGTAGCCATAGGAATTGCTAGGCTTGAAAATAAAAAAATCGAACCAAGCAAAGATGTGATTAGTATGATAAGATAAGATTTATCAATACTAATAATAAATCTGTAAGTGTAGGTGTTTTATGTATGTATGTTCCTCCATAACTCTTAAACGAATTAATTGATTTTCATGAAACTTGGTAGATAAACATTTAGACGTACGGGACACAGGATAGGCTACTTTTTTCACGCGGGCGAAGTCGCAGGCGTCAGCTAGTAATGTAATAATTGTAAAGATGTGACTGCCTGTAGTTGTACATACATAGTGTGAAAATATGACATTGCCGTACAAAAATAAGGAAAAAGAAAACGAATGTGAACGATGCAATACAATTTTACGTAGGTAAAGTAGATATTCGCATTTATATGCAAATCGTTCATTATTTTATGGTCATTAATCATTAGTGTGGGACGTAGGTTCTTCTTCCGTTCACTTCAAAAGCCTTCTGACGTCATACGCATAATATACAATATCCTGTGGGACTTCCTTTAAACTTTATATGCAATAAGCTCCTTTGCCTTCCGTCAACGCATCTCAAATTGTATTATTTTTCTTGATGATATATTTAAGTATTCTTTTATTTATTTATGTGATAGTCTAGACATGCTTGATGATAGGTAGCCACCGTCACCTGTATCACTCTAATAATAATAAAAATAAAATAAATTTCTACGGATTCCTATGATGTTTAGGATAACATTTTATTTTATGTAATAATTTATGCAAATACGTGATTAGCATACATAAACAGTTTGGTTGAAGAATCTAATAAGCTGACGATTGAGACAAACAAAATATCTTTGTGTTAGAAAAATTGATCATTTTGAATATTTACAAGTTAAGTAAATAAAATAATTAAATGTACAATTTTTTAAGTTGTAGACATTTTTTTTAAAAAAACATTTATTTTTTATTTTTGTTTATTAAATCAGTTTTTTTATTACTTATTATACTTACTTAAGGCGTAACTTGTTTTCGCAATATTTAATTCTGATACAGCGCCATCATATTGATCATTTTGTTTTTTGGACAGATACTTATAGATGATTTTATCATACTAGAGATCTTCTCCAGTCTTCGTCCGAGTTTTTATATGCAATTTTTTATATATTTATAGTTCATTTGCGTCAAACAAAGTGACACGAAATTTTTATATACATATACGAGTATAGAGAAGAGATGTAGGTAGAGATGTCATTACCGTGTGAAACAGTATTGTGCTGTGGCAGTCCGTCAACGCATAGACCATCGCTCAGACAGAGTATTATGTCATCGTCTTTGTTATTCTATCTTAACAATATCGCAATGATCGCAAGTGTGTTAATTAAAAGATCGTTGCACCCACGAGTCACGAGATTGCGTCACCGCTGCACTGCACGGCGTGCGCCTGCGCTGGCACGCCGTTCGATACACCTACCTTATTTGGACACGAGTTGACTCTCAATGGAGTTTTTTTCTGTTTCCAACTTACCTCACTATTAGTTAGGTCAACCAGTAGAAAATGTCCTATGCCGAAGAAATGTAGTCATTCGCAAGAAAACGCAATTTTTTCCTTAAAAAAAACCTTAAACCTTCCTAACCACCTTCTTAAAAACTTATCTACGGAAAGTACACAAACTTATCTGAAAAAAATGTTGATATATTATAATATAATATTTTTTTAATTTATTTGTAATAAAATTTATTATTTTTTTTCAACGCGGACGTAGTCGCGGCCACCAGCTAGTTAACATAACCTTTAAATTTATTTACACAATAAGTATGGGAAATTTGTTTTGGAACATCGTAACTTTCCCAAATAAAATATGTAATAAATAATCTCCGGGACACTTCCTCGTGTGTCTCGTAATATTTTGCTTTTGCCCTCCGTCGATCCCCGGCCGGTGCGGTACACATGAGCGCCGTCATAAACTCACTTTTACGTACTTATCGAATATTTGATGACCCTCTTATAGCCATTACGGACAACAGAAACTATTTTTTTTATGTACATGTTATATTTTTTTCTTCGTCTATTAGATTTACTAGATATATGGACGGTTGCATTTGACTATAAAGGAAATATTTTGACATGAATATGTCTTTTCTCTGGGGTCTATTCGAAAGAATGTGTGTCACGAAAATCGTTACCATGACGTAAATGAATTAATTCGAAAGAATGTGTGTCACGAAAATCGTTACCATGACGTAAATGAATTAATTATAATTTGTTCGTTTGTTTATATATATATTTTATCCCTGTTGACCATAGAAGGATTAAGGATAAGGGGAAAGAATAAGGATAAGGATAAGGATAGGGATGGGGATAGGGATAGGGATAGGGATAGGGATAGGGATGGGGATGGGGATAGGGATAGGGATAGGGATAGGGATAGTTTGTTCGTTTGTTTATATATATATTATCCCTGTTGACCATAGAAGGATTAAGGATAAGGGGAAAGAATAAGGATAAGGATAAGGATAGGGATAGGGATAGGGATAGGGATAGGGATAGGGATAGGGACCATTTAAATCTTTCTTTTCATTTATGATATGAGACATATTCATGTCTACTGTGCCATCGAGAAGCCATGGCACTTTTTTTATTTTTTATTTGCTGGCCATACTTAAGCCACATAGGCGCCTGTTTAATAGTCAAAGACTACTATTTTTATTGTCATTCATAACATACTTAGTTTAGAAGAATATTTTGTTTTATTATGTTACAACTCCTGGTTTCATACGAATGCAATTTTTCTCCAGAAATAAATCAAAAAAGGTTTTGTTTGGTTACTGTTTTGGTTTTACATATTATACAAGATTTTGGACATTGACAATTTTTAGGTAATATGGATGAATCGATATCTATTCAGTCGTTAAATATAAGGTCTTTTTTAAAATAAGGTTTCACTCTGCTAGATATTATGTCGCTTGGTACCTATATTATGTCGATTAGTATTAGTAGATATTATGTCGATGGTATAGTGCACATATATAGCATTTGTTGATGTAATACTATAAAATATCGTTGAGTAAAATAAATTTGAAAATAGAATAAAAGTCAGCCATGTTTCAATTGACGCAATCTCAACGTGAAAGCTACGCGCGGTTTTCCACTCGGTCTCCGTAGCTACGAGTAGATAGGCGTATACGCCTACTATAGTACCTATACCTACTATACTATACCGCAGTGGAGGGTGAATGCACTGTTGACCTGATCACTCGGGGGTCGGACATTGTCGGGATGAACGGAAATTCCATGAAACAGTGCCTTCGATTCATTTATTTAAACAACGAGTATCATCTGTGTATTGTTCTTGTATTTTGTTATTGTTTCATAACATGGTATTATCACATAATATATAGAGTTATCTATTACTTGACTTGACAGTAGATAAAAAATTCAAAAAACAATACTTGAGAGTAAGTAAGTACTTACACGAAAAATAGAAAGTATTACTAAATATATTTCATTTAAACTGTTTATTCCGTAACATGGTAAAAGCAACTAAAAGTTTTTTTTCTAAATATTTCAGTAGGTAGATAAGATACCTAGTAATATTAATAAGTAAAAAAATAATCCATATAACAAGTTAAATACTTAATAAAGATGGTAGGTATTAATTACAATAGCTCAGAGCTTACATAGGTAAGTTATTATGTTCTTAATTAAAATTTAACTTTTAGGTATGGTTTAGTTTAGTACTTAGTCATCTCGCACAATTTAATTTCGCACGAAATGTGCGAAGTCAACATTAAATTTAGTAGTCTTCTCATATCTACACACATTATTTTCTTAAAAAAAAAACTTGTAATAAAAAGATACTTATGTCTTATTTGTCAGTCAGGCTTATACCTAACCATTTCCAAACGGCTTTGCGTTTAATCAAAACACATTTTTGTTTTGTGGTAAAAGGAGAAACAACACAACACCAAGTAGGTAGGTATTGAATTCCCTGTGAACGGTTGCTATTCGATCGCTCGCACACACACAACTATACACGTATAAAGAAATAACTGCAACATTCTTCCGCTGAGCAAAATGTCCACTTATTGATGTAGGTCAGTGCATCTGTCCCTGTCGCACGCGAGCCAAAACGTATAGTGGTCTCGCTCGCACCGAGCCCGACCACGCTCAGGAATTTATTTAACCTCTCAGCTTGTTGGTTTTGCATTGCAGCTTTTCGTTTCATATCTTACTTCAAATTACTTCAAATGCCCATAGGACACCAAATACGTCTTTTAAGTACAAATTAAGTTAAGTAATTAAGTAGAAAAGAATGAAGAAGTAGAAAAGTAGATTTACTTAAGTAAGTAGAAATTCAAGTTGAATTTTTAAAAGCTGAAGGGAATTAGGAAATATTCGTTACTAACATAACAAACCACAACAATCTCATTTACGCATTACATTATACTAGCTGTTGCACACGACTTTGTCCGCGTAGTTTTATAAAATATAGCCTATGTTACTCGCTGATATAGCTATCTATAGGTGAAAGAATTTTCAAAATAGGTCCAGTAGTTTTTGAGTTCATTCATCACAAAAAAAATACAAAATGCAAAAATATATTTATTTGTTTATTTATTTTTCAAAAGGTACACCAACAGCACAAACAATAATATTATAATATATAGGTAACACAAGCCAATTTTAAGGTAGGTATACACAGATAAATAAAAAAATAGAAATTGAGACGAATGGTAACATATAGGTACATAGCAACTAGACAATAATTATTATAATTTAAACTTAACTTAAATTAAAATAAAATAATAAGAAAAGGAAACAACAAAAAGTAAAAAAAAACCACTCACTTAAACAGTATAGCCGTCAGTCAATTTAAGCTTAATTTCCGCCGATTTACAATTAAATATATCAATATCGGCACCCAGCCCACCGAACAACATGATGAGGTTTCTACTAGCCAGCCAAAGAAAGCTATTCTGCCGATAATTAGAACAAGCAATTGAGATTGAAATGATTATGATCTAACAGATCTAATAGGTAACATAACATAACAACATAAAAACATAAAATAGATAACATTAAAATTAATCAATGAGAGAATATACAAATTCTCGTCTCGTCCCGTATCGTCTATATCGTCTCTTTATAATATCCGGTACATCCGTCCTACCAGTACAGACACAAAAGCGTCAAATTATAACAGCCCGTTTTTGCGTCAGGCGTCGGGGGTTAAAAAAGAAAATACTCAATAATAACATTTGAGTAATAGGTGAAGCACGAAGCCAACGATACAATAACTTTATTGGAACCCGTATTTTTTGAAGGTGCGCCTAAAAAGTAATGTAAACGACGAGGCCCTCGGGAATCGGGACTTTGGCGCGTGATGTGAATATTACTGTTATGTGTACAGTCACGAACGGTGACGTATCAAAAAGAGTTTGGCCTAAACGATGTAGAAAAATATCGGTCAGTAGACTTACTTTAATATGAATGTGTGAGCCGGGAGCGGATCGCTACTTTAGTATGGGTATATGAGATATCTGTAGGTAAATAAATTAAATATTTTCCAGTAATTAATTTGTTGATAGCTAAATATTTGTTGCTGTAGAAACAAAGTTAAGATAATTAAAACATTACAAACAAAAAAAAAACAAATCAAAATCGGTCCATACGTTTTGGAGCTACGATTCCCATAGACAGATAAAATACACACACACACACACACACACACTTCAAACTTACAACACTCCGTTTTTGCATCGGGCGTCTAAAACAAATATCACTTAAACCTCAATATTTAATTTACAATTTTAATTAAGTTTGAGTTTTTTTCCTCAAGTGTACCTACTCATTGATTTTTCGACTTGTATGTAATCATACCTACTGCTAAGTTATTCATATCGCTTGCTCTAAAATTGTTCCTACTTATTTACTTTCAAACAATTTCAACACGTTTTACCATAAAGTAAGTACTTATATATTGTCACATTTTTATTTCCTTATTGAATTATTTACCAATAGATATTCGGTTATTAGAATTCAGTTAGAATCTATTAGGTTAATGTCTTTTTAACATATCACTGGGTTAATGTCGTTACTAAACGAAAAATAAAATGTTTACGTAGGTGAGGACTTGGCAGAAGGATCATAAAATAATGGGAGACCTTTTTCCACCGTAGTCTAAGAGTATTAGAATATAAATATGTTGCCAAATAGAAAAAAAATACTGTCTGCGTTGAACGAAAGACTGTACTGATAATAAAGTGAACCCGCTCTTCTTTGAAACTATGGTTCAGGTTTTAAAATTTTTATTACATTTAATAGCCAAATTCTAGGCTATTTACGCTATGAACTGTGCTATCTTAGGAGCCGAGATAAAGAAAAAAAATCGCTAAACGAAAATAAGATAAAACGCGGGCGGGCTTTTTAGTCGTAACTATAATATCAATTCATTTTTTAGTTGTCTATACTAAATATTATAAAGAGAAAAGATTAGTTTTTTTGTTTGTACTAAACTCAAAAATTACTAATAGAACACGCTCTCTGCATTCTGATGACCTATCTGCCGCTCGAGATACATTTAATTATTCTAGATCTTATGTATAGGTACTCTAGGTTCTAGCTACATTCCAAGTTGTGGTCGAGGAAGTCACAGCGGCTGTAGAATGCATCAGTAAGTACCTCTACCATGAGTTATAAGGACCATACTCGCTAGCGAGAGCGTAAAAAAATTACATAAAAAAACGGTCAAATGTCAATGTCAAATTGGCAATTTCCCATATAAATATTTAACGCTCTCGCTAGCGAGTGCGGTCAGTGTAAACTCATGATAAAGGTAGGTAGGTACTGTACCTCTTCCATGAGTTATAATGCCCACCCTCGGTAGCGAGTGCGTAAAACCAAAATTTCAAACAAACTCGTATATATTTCTTGATTTCTTTAATTAATGATTACCTTCTTGCAATATGTATATTATATATAATTATATATCTATAAGCGCATTATTTAAATTATTTTATACTGCGTTTTAAATACTAAACCGAATTTTGTATGTTAACCACAACTCACAACAACATGCTTACATGGTTACAGGTACATAAATACATCAGTATAAAGATACGCGAACAAAGTCGCGCGTAAAAGCTACTCGGTTATAAATTACGCACAATTGGAAGCAGTGCAACGACATGAAATCATTTCGTGGAATTCCATGTATTATTGTGTGAAAGAGAAAGAAGTATAGTGTGCGATGAGTAGTCAGAGGGAGACGCACAATGCAGCCTTGACCTGCGCAGTAAAGCTTTTACGGCTCCATCAACAACGGTCACTTCCGAAAATATTGCAAAATGGCGAAACCGTTCTCTCTTAATTTTTATCGTACTACAACTCCTTTTTATACACATAATACACAATACACATACAGTCTACCGACTCTACCGTGCATCCCACAAAAAATAAAAATAACAATTCGTCATATAAAAAAAACTTTTAACATTTTTATATATCAATAAAATAACGGCTAAGCGTCTTTAGAAAAACAGCAGACAGCTGCAAGTCTGACCTTGGGCATTTGACAATCTTTAAAATTTAAATGGATGTAATATCTGCCTTACCGCACTCTCCCTATAGGAAGTCTTAGTCGAAATGAGCACATGTTTACTTATTGGACTACTCGCTCAAATTTATCTCACCCAAACTATATAAATAATGTTTTTTTTAAACTTTTTAAGTTTCTCGACCCTCAATATTATGCAATCCTAGAAATACAAGAATCGTGTTTTATGGCTAAAAACAATAATAATGAGGTGAATATAAAAACGCACATCATTATCTCATAACTCATAAGTTATCGTTCACAAATAACTTGTTTACTTTATAAAAAACAACCTACTTAATAGTATGCTTAACTTACTTAACCTTTTGCTCCTTATTTTTTACCTAGGTACGCCCCTAGGCCCCTAGGCGTACCCTATTTGTCTTGACATAAAATAGTATTTTAGAAGGCATTCCATCAAATGAAATGTCCACATGTACGTCTCACTATAACTTAAAAAACCACGTTAGCGGCTATAACGACAGGGCCCTGATTCTGTATGACAACTACTCTTGACAAGACAAGGCAAGATACGTTATTGTCTTGCCTTGTCTTGTCACGAAATTCTTATGTCTATGCCCCACGACAATTATCTATGGCACGATATGATTTCACCGGATTTCACAGAAACCACAGTATACTATTGTATTTATTTGACAATTCCACTGACAACATGTCATAGATAGAGAATAGGTTTTTAGCCTGTCGTAACAATTTAAGGAAATAATGTGGTTTGGGCATACAGAATCAGGGCCCTGGGTACGTAAAAGGCGATGGTGCGTAAGGTCAAGGTTCTCGAAATCGACCGGACGCACTCTTTTTATGTTAACAGTTTTGAGCCACTTTCGAGACCCATTACAGATAATTTACATTTCAAAGAATTATATTATTGAACTCGTTTTTATGTTAGCCCAAGAAGTGAGAATCAAAACTTGCCAAGTATGTAAGTATATACATATAGCCTAATGTGTAGTGTGCTGCTGCAAAAAATGATTTAATTATTTAGCCGCCAGAGTCGGATTTATCCGACAATTATTTTCGTGTCCATTTCGCTTTTGGTTCCATGTCAAATTCCTCCACTTGTATAATGTTTATTTTTAAATAATTAAGTTGCTTTCTCTAAAAAAAATTACGAGTCAAGCGCTAGGAGCAGGACAACTCCTACAAAACCAAGCGGTTACAAAACCAACCCTTTAAAGAAAGCTAGAAAGAAAGTTAAAGACAGAAAGAAAAAGTTTGAATAGATTTGAAAATTGATTTTCATAATTAACAAAACGGGGAATGGAACCCCTGGTCCTTTGAGCAAAGCAGTGTTACGAGTAATGTATTGTTACCCTCAACTAAGGGGTTCGTCATCTTCAAGTCTGCAAAATATTACCTACTAAATAAATTGTTTACCGAAATATAGTGTTTAAAAAAAAAAGTGACTGAAACATAATCAAGAGTAAACAAATTCTTAACCAGTTTAAAGTTAAAAAGAAAATTTGAGAAGCGTTTTTAAAAGGTTGCTCCTGTTATATTATCTTGTTCCTGTCAGCTATAAGCCTCGAGGAGAGCGTTGAAGCCTTAATTTTTCTACAAAATACAGTCTTGTTATTATATACGAAATTGATTGTTTACACGAGCGGAAATATTATCAGAGATGTGACCTACCTTATTATTGAGTTCATTTTGATATTCGATGGTTATTTATTTATTTATTTATTTATTTACTTATTTATAAATGTCGGAAAGTTGTATCTTCCCATCCCATAGAGGGATGGGAAGATACAGTTAACAAACCTCTGCAGTAGTACTTCCTAAATAAATGTGAAAGTAAATCTGTCTGTCTGTTCCCTTTTCACATTGCAACCTGAAATTTTGCATACACATTGCTAGAGATACAGGGAACATAATACCTTTTATTCAGAAAAAAGTATTGTTTCCAACGGATCATTTATAAAATATAACAGCAATCAAAATTGAATAAATAATTATTTAAAAATGGTAATCTTATTTAGCATGGTAATCCAATTTTAGCATTTTTAATTAATTGGTTTTAATAAAATTAGGGCCTCTTTCACCATCTGTCAAGTAGGCTAACCTAAAAGTCACAAAAATTAAAAAGGAAATAATAAAAAAAATCGCCTATCGAAGGATGCGCTAAACCGGGTGCATAATTTAATAAAACATAAAATTATTTCTAAAAGTAACTAATCAACACTTTACTTGTAGTTTGTGAAAGAGGCCCTTAAGCTAATAAAATATAGCGTCACTATTTGCTAGGACTATTTAGTTAAAAGTCGATAAAGCTATACAGTTGGCTAAGCTAATTTTATTTTAATGAGGCGCTTGTGACGTAATCAGCTACGTCGTAGCAAGCTACGAATGCTACGAGCTCGTTGATTTATAACTAAATTGAAAATCTTCCGTTTTTTTTTAAATATTTTCTCGTACGAAAACTAAAATTCTTATATTTTATTTTATAAGCTAAAAATTATAATACGCATATATATTATTATATAATACTCATATATATGTAGATCTCAACACAGTTTTTTATATGTTAATTATAGCACAAATAAAAAACAAAAAAGAAACAACGAAATGAAGGGTAAAAATATTTTTTTTTGTATAACTATATAAAAAAGCTTTTCAAGACATTTTGTCTCGCATGTCTACCGATGTCGCGGTCCCTTTGAGATTTGGAAGCGGTTTTTTCTTGAATGACGAGTTCAAAGGAAACAAAAATATTCCGCCGACGTTTTCGGAGAAAATAATAAAATTGTATAATTTTTTTTCCAATGTTTGTTTACTGTGATATTTCTTTGTAACAATATTCATTTTGACATCCACTTGACGTTTCGTTGACATGAAAAACTGCCCTTTGTGTTAGCGTAGGTTTGTATAAAATATCATCCTAGTTCGCAGATAAAAGTATTATAAAGCTAAGTCCGTGTAATATTATTTTTAGGTGGCGAAGACAGGAGTCTAGTTATAATGAGACAAAGGTTTGTTAAATTAAAGCGTTTTATTTTTTAATATACTCAACTCATATTTTTGTATTGTAAATTTATTTGACAATGAAAAATTGGAGATTGGCTGACAGTTTACTTATGCTACTTAAACCGACTCACATACTTTACTTAAGCCTAACATAGCCACTATAATAAGCACGGTATAGCACAAGTAGAGCACAAGCAACACTAGGAAGATACAAGTGCACCAGCAGATTTAGCATAGAGGCCAATAAATATCAATAGGTTCAAAGAATAATATAACAGTAAAGGTTTAAAAAGAAATAGTAAGGCATTACTCTTTAAAAAAGGGACTAAGAAGGAACTCTGGCACCTATTAATTAAGGCACTTCACATGGTGTGCTGCAACCAAGTTTTCCAGTCACTGTTATCTGAGTCTTTTCACTGCTTAGCACTGCTTTTATAAGATTTACATACCTACCAAGAATTGGTAGTAATTACGTAGTAAGTCTGACTTCAAACATTTGATGGTATTGTGTAAATTGACAGATGTGCCGGTAACATGGTCGTCGTCACCCCACTACGCGCTTCGTTGCGTGGTCCCGGACACGCATCGGACTACGCAGCCTACCGGCAGGACGCGACGAAACGAGACAGACAAATTTACATGGTACAAAGATGGACAGAAGGAACCTGTCAACAAGAGGTAAGTTGAGTTAATTTCTTTGTTATCTATCTACATATATAAAAAATTCGCTTCAAGTATTGATCTTATCTATATTTTGCGTAATAATATATCGTAAAAAATAATAGCTTTTTTACAGAAAGCGAGAACTAACTCGCCAACAATAACCCCTGTCACATTTAAAGTGGCAATTAGCCGTTGTTATGGCAGCCGTTGGCCGTTGATCGTCAAAGAGAGAAGCGTGTTCAGGCTCAGCTAGTTTTTTATATACAAGTCGTATTTATTTATAAATAAATGGTCTTCTCTTGTTCCAGAGTGAATTCTAAAGGAGAGTTGGAGGTGGGGAAACGCAACGGCACTGGATTGTACCGGTGCACCGTTAAGCACAACGATGGAGTCGTCCTTGGATATCCCATTAACTTGAAATTTTCATGTGAGTACTTTTTCCCATAATAATTACCAAGTAATTTTATTAACATCTTTCTTTCTTCGACGGTACTTCTATGACATGGTAACTGACCTGATGCTGCAGCATCAAATAGTCTGCGGGACATCCAACTCCTCAGCAAATTACTGCAGATATAGCGTGTTTGGGTTTAACAGAAAGTCAGGTGGTTAGTTTGTAATTCTAATTATGTCAGCAAATAGATAGGTAGATTAATCAAGACATTGTTCATTGTAATCAATGTTAAATTTAGCATCTTGGCTTATGTTAATTATCCGTGCTGATTAACTTTGTTACTACAGCAACCGGTAGTATAATCTAATCTATGACAGAAATATTTAGCTATCAACAAACTTCTTGTATTTAATTACTGGAAAATGTTTAATTTATTTACCTACAGTTGCCTTATTTATAACTAGCGATCTGAAAAAAAAAAGGGATTTTTTTCTCTTTTTAACGATATAGCGTCTTTGGGCTCAATAAAAAAATAATTTTTATTAATTAATTTTTAATTAATAAAAATTATTTTTTTAATTAAATTATTTTTAATTAATTAATTTGAATTTTAATTAATTAATTTGAATTTTAATTAATTAATTTGAATTTTAATTAATTAATTTGAATTAATTAAGTATAAACTTGTTTTCTTTAAAGTGTGTATGTAATCCGCAACATTTTGAAATGATGACGAACAATGTGGAACCTTATTATTGAATGAAACAAAGATACGGTATACAAATTGGCAAGAAGGGTTCCGTCAGCGTCAATCAATATGGCCGCTCTTTGATCTCGCACTGATACGGCTTTGTAAACGGTTGGCTCACCTTTCAAGTTTCTCTACGGGAAAATGGAATCATTCCTCAAAAGTCGACCCAAATTTCCTCGGAATTATTTAACTTATTTTGTATCGTCCTAATTTGACCTTTTCGAAATCTCAAACTTTGTGTTTTGTTTACGTAAATAATAGACTCGGAAATGTGGGTTCCGCAAAGCGAAATATTCGAAAATGCTTATAATTCCTAGTGTAAATATTTTTGCTATAATTGGTTATTACTGGTTGTTCATTTAACCTTATTTTTATTAGAGATGGGTTTACTCTTGGCCAACAACCAACTGTGTAACAAAGATGAGGTCTAAGATGGAGCCGAGTTCACCCAGAAGATGCATATTCACTCGTACTTTGGAAAATGGTTCCGACCATTTTTATCTCAATAATACTTTATTAATTACTTATTTAATATATTTTTTTTACTGGGATAATACGTAACGAGAATATAATCGATGTTAAATTGAACGCTTTCCGTGCGAACCTTTAAAAGCCAAAAATGCTATCATTTCACGGTGGTCTTCTGTAAGGGGGTAGTTACTGGTTACTGCCGCCAGACTGGCTGCCCAAATGTCTATTGTCTACTGCCCTGACACTACCTACCTATACCAGCAAAATTCTACCCATATTTGGCAATTTATTAAATGTATGTCCAACCAAGCCTTAAAAACAATGATCAATATTGTTCGAAGGTTCAGAATATTAGATGGAAATCATAAACTAGCTATAGAATTACTTTCATGAAGTTAGATTAAAATTATAAAGTTTCAACCCCCAGAAGATTGTTCGAATCATTACTAATGTGAACTTGTCCAATCTGAGAATGCCTACCTATTTTACTTCTGCTCAGAACAATCAACGCTAGTTGTTTATTATCTAAACAAACTCAGAACTTATTGGACTCGACTAAGGACGAGAGTTTCCCAAGAGAATTACTCCGGACAGGTGTCGAAAACTTTCCCCCAAAGAAACCGTGACAGCAACTTTTGTAAGGATTAGGGACATGTATTTGTTCTTTTTTTTAGAAAGTTAAATTTCTTTTGGGTTTTATGTTTTTAGGGCACATTTAACCCAATTAAAGCTTAATGTTTACTTTAAATATTTTCTTTCACTGGGATAGCTGAGCTTTTTCTGTGTATTTTTTTCTTAATCAATGAGTATCTTTTATACGTAATTTGTGTGTTAGTAGGTAAAATGTGTTTTGCACAAGTTTAAAAGATTCTACTGACCACATAAAATGACGTATGTAAAAGTATGTATTTTCTATACAAATATATTTTATCTAAACGAATTTCTTTGTCTCGCAATAGAGGAAAAAATGTAATATTTTCGAATTATCTGCAGTACTAGTTTATTTGTAGTAAAATAATTTATTTCATTTCAAAAAGTATATAAATGATGAAAATAAATTGAACCTTTTTTTTTACATCACTTTTTTCAAAGTGATCATGAATTTCTGAATTTTTTTACTAACCATAGTCCACATGAATAAGTAATGGTTCTTAGAGCGGTTATTATATTTCAGTCTTTGAAAAGAGCAAATTTTTATTCCGTTGTTGTCTTGAAAAGCAACCAAGTTCATAATGTAATATTGGATATCCTGGAGGTAATATAGTTAGAAAACAACGCGGTTTCTAATTACAGTCGCAATATTATCCCTCGGTGAGTACTTTATATTCTCAACTATATTATATTCTGAAATACGAGTTTCTCAACTTTCATAGTAGGTAATTTGTCTATATCTATATTTCTTTACTAATATTATAAAGAGAAAATAATTATATGTTTGTGATGAATCAACTCAAAAACAACTGGACCGATTTTGAAAATTATTTCACCAATAGAAAGCCACATTATCAGAGAGTAACATAGGCTATATTTTATAAAAAGTTAAGCGGACGAAGTCGCGTGCAACAGCTTGTATAATATATTATTATGTACGTTAACATTAGCGTCTAGTCTAGAGTGAATATTGTGACAAGTGCATGAGCACCTTATCTAAAACTGTCGGATTTTTGCCACGATCCTGAAAGTACCTCGAATGATTACAAAATACGACATTAGTTTTCTAGTATCCTGTCCTTTGCATACTAGGATTATTTAAAAAATCCGTTTTTATTTGCTATTACATCATATTCCAATAATTAAACTGAAAATAATGTACCAAGTATACTTAAATATTAAGCTTCGAGTTTGGTTGCTGTACAGTCGACTGTCAGTAACAATGGAAGCACGGAAATGAGAAATATCTTCGGCTGAATACTGAAAAATATTGAAAACTTTTCGTTGGCTTTAATATTCTTTTAAAAGCAGTGATTATCTCTGTTCATTGCTACATTCGTGATTATTTAAATTCATTTATCATTGTAAAAAGTTACTCTCCATTGTTCTAGGCATGTTAATAATTGACAAGGACACTAAATACTAAAAATAATAATGAAAATTTATTTACATAGTTCTTTAGGTCTTTTTAAGATTGATTTTCTCTTTAACAAATAATTATAAAAATATTATTTCTTTAAACAAGTTTACACACACTCCTAATAAATTAATTGTCAGATATATAAAATTAATATATTTAACCAAAATTAATTGTTGTTTAACCCTTTGGCCGCCAGAGTCGGATTTATCCGACAATTATTTTCGTGAGCCGGATATATATATGACAAATTCATCTACTTATATAATGTTTATTTTTAAATCATTGAGTTGCTTTCTCTTAAAATAAAAAACAAATACGAGTCAGGTGCTAGATGATTTTTTTTGGACTTAGTTACTTGGGGATCCTTAAAGTGCAAAGGAATAGTTATATTATCAATATTTTGTTTCACGCCCTTGTACTTTTGTATATGAATTCTGATTTTGACGTGATAAAGAAGACAAAATATGTAAATAGCTTTTGTGGCACACTATTTTGGCAGTGCTCCGAGAGTTGTGCTGATGTAACACTATAACTCACTTCGACATAATACTGTACTGAATTTATTGCTGTATAATCGATTCTCAAACCGTAAGTCCTCCGCACAACAGCGCCCATTCGCCAGAATAGGACTCGTTCGCGTTGCCTTACATAATAAATCATTAATATTCGACACACCGCCCACATACGCCTCGAAATAAACAACCCCCAAACGTTCAGAGTAAATATCAACTGTCGCAAAAGTTATATATTATTTAAAAAAACATCTAAAATGTACTAAATTTTCATACTAAAAATAACGTGTAATAAAAGTTTAATAAGACTAAAATAATTTTCGTAAGGTGCGTCCAGATTATGTAACTTATTATGTAACTTTGTTATAATGAACAGATTTTATTTAACTTAAGTTGTATAACATATTTCCCTATTAGTCTTTTTAATTTTCCGAGTAAAATCTATAATTTAATGTTACCTAATGGTACAAATTTCAACCGTTAGAACGAAAGTAATAAAAAATCTACAGTCGTTAGATAATTTTTTTTATATAACTTTTACATATAAATGGAACGTCAAAATATAATTTTGACGTCCTCTTTAATATTGACTATTTTTCCTTGGGTTCTGCACATATTTTATTTTATTTTATTATGGAAAACAAACAATTACATATGTAGGTATAGTAAATTAGAAAAAAAATATATAGATAATATTATCTTTTTTGGCAAATAAATAAATGAGAAATAGTTGCAATCAACAATATTTTCCACGAATCAGTAAACAAATTTTATACAGAGAGGATATAATAATATATATATACTCCTATAGACTATATTATATATACTAGTCGCTGGTGGTTACTATAAATAATATGAATAACGACAGCTGTGCGTCATTTCTTGACTCCCAGTATCATCATTACTCGCCAACCCGCCAATACATGGATTGAATTTATCCTACATGATTCAGGCCTTTTTTTTTTGACGAGGAGTAATCCGCTTACAGATTCCCTACCGCTGGCTAGACGGTAAGGATATGTGGGGTCGCCCAGCACCTGATCATAGCGGCACTGGGAATACCCACTAAAACTCCCCGGTGCCTCCGTGCCCTGTGAACGGAGTGGACCGGGTTCTGCCGAGGCACCAAACTCCGATCCACCCCAGGGCACATGATTCAGGCCTACTCTTTTCTTTATATACCGTGTACATTGTAGGAAATATTAGGCAAGTAGGTACTATTTGAAATAAAACATTTGCCACACGTCGAAAGGCCATCAGGATAACATGTAGGTGCTTACAAAGATACAATATTACTGCCTACTTGGGCACAACTTAACAAGAAAATGAACAACAATTTGTTTGCCGTCAACTCGTATCTTGGTGCCTTGTAATAACAAACAAACGGTACAAAAATATGTTCTTTTTATCTCTTGTTATGCGGGTATTTGAGGAGATTTAGGGTGAGCGCTCACTATTGTAATAAACTTGTTCGGATCGCGACTTATGTCGGTAGATTGAACGTCAACAAAGCATTTGTGGACAGGCAACGCGACGCTCCAATAATCTTTTTTATGACATAAAATGTAAGCAGGCAGCAGAATGATGGTTAATTTGAGGACTAGCATCGCATATGAGAATAATCAAATCAAAATCGGTCCAGCTAATTCAAAGATTTGCCCAGGAATAGAGACAGACTGACAGACAAAAAAAAACTTGTAATTTTTGTCACATGCAACATAAATCAGAGGAAGTGTTTAGTTTGAAAATACATTTGTACACAAAGTAGCTAGGTGTAGAGAAAATATTAAATGTTTTTAAATATCATTACCTCGAGTAGTAAATGTGTGCTGTAACTTATATTACATTATTCACATGGCACCGCAACCGTGCGCGTCGACCGGAGGTCGTCCTTAAACTGGACGCCATATTTCTTTTCCTGTCAACTTTCCCGCGCAATTTACTGATATATTGTTGTTTTGATTTGCCTTTCCCAGATGTAAACATGTTACCAGTTCGTTTCAAATGTGTTGTTTTTACTGAATATATCCATGGGTACTTTACTTTTTATAGTGTATTTTTTTTTATTAGTGTATATATTTTGACATAAACTATAGCTAAGAGCCATCTAGATTCTAGATCATGGAGCTTTTAAAAAAACGGGTCAAAATCGATCTATCCGTTTGGGAGCTCCATAGATTTGGTGGGTCTTCCGTAGACAGACTCACAGATACAAAGATACACAGCACACAGAGACAGATACACAGACACAAACTTATAACACCTCGTTTTTCGTCGGGCGTTTGAAAATATTATAAAATCTTTGCACTTACCATGCCACTTCTGCTATACTATACCGTAGCTCTGAGATGTAGAACTTTCGTAGCACTTCGTAGCTATGGATTCTACGCAACTAATTGTTATACAAAAAGCTACTTTGTACGAATAATATTTTTTTATCCATTTTCACAAATTTTCTTTTTTATAACATTAGCTTTTGCTCGCGACTTTGTCCTCTTATGTCCATAGATTATAGCTTTTATACGTATCATTCTGATTTATCGGGTTATGAGCATTAAAATTCATTCTATACTTTTTGCGTAAAAATGTAACAACTATCCATACATCATGATTTGTGAGTAAGGGATGCCAGAGCCCCAATACCTTCTTAAACCTCTTATCCTTAATCCTAATTTGGCCGGCAGAATACTTGTAACATCTGTTGATTTGTTTTAGTCTTGTGTTGTAGGCAACGGTAGCCAACTAGCCACCTAAAGTCAAGTGGAACGTCAGCCTATCTGTCAACCTTGATATAAGAAAAAACCAGTGTTGCGCTTATCTTAGTTATCTTAGACACGTTTAGTGTAGTGGTTAGTAACCATAGCTGTTGACCAAACGGTCGCGGGTTCGAATCCCGCTAGGGGCAAATGTTTCTGTAGGTATTAACATTTAGGCCTACCTTTGTACCTGAGTCATGGTATCTATAATAGTTGTATCTATAATATTGTACCTATGACCTATGTATTAAAAAAATACCTAATCTGTATATGTAGAAGGTATATCAACTGTCTGGTATCCATAATACAAGTTGCTTAGTGTGGAACTAGATGGTGCTGTGTGGAATGTGTGAAAATATCTATTATGTATTATTATTATTTATTATTACGAGGTTGTTTCGTAGGTAAGCGTATATATATTGCCTAGAATGCATCATCATTTGATTTAGATTGTTTAAATACCTCCGAACATTTCTAATACTGAGGTATTTATTAATAAATCCTCGTTGTTAACAAAGGTTAAATATTTGTAGAGATCTCGAGAGAATTTATACACGTGTAAGGAGCTTTTTAATTATTGAACAATGTTTAATCTATCAACATCCGGGCGTTGGATCCTCGAGCGGAAATCATTTTCAAAGTTTTAATTAAATATCTAGGCTCTGATGAGTAAAGAGCCCTCGAAACAGTATTTGTTCTATTTAATCGGATTCGCAGAAAAAAATAGACTAGAATTTTTAGAGGTATTAAAAATAGTTCAGAGCTTCAGACAGTCAATATTAACTTGACGTATTTTCTTTGCTCGTAATAATGTGAGTTCAAAAATTAATTAAGTATATTTTAGTACTAGCTTTTCAGGCTTAGATTTTATCGCTTCAATCACACATTGAATTTTTTACCTTTAAATTATATTCTCTGTAACAGTATTTTTCTTAGGTGAAAAATGAAGCATAAAAAAAAGAATAAAAAAAAAAACCGAACACGTGCGCGTGCACAGCCTAGTATTTGATATGTGTACAATTTTAACACGATATTATAGTACATTTCAACAAACAACAGAAAGAAGCGAGGTTATTATTTTTTTAATTGGGGACACCTTTGTTTACTCTTTGATCTCGAATTTCATTTCCGACTGTAATAGGAGTAGGTAGTGTAAAGTCCGGGTACGAAAACCTTAGTTAATTTTCAAATTCATTCCTTTATTAAGTCCACTCTTAGTACCTAAAGCAAAGTAACCTAAAGCACTAAGCTTAGTAGTAAACATCATGCTGATAAATTAATGCCCTGATGCAATCAAATGTCGACTTTAAGGAACCTTTTCTTACCCCGACTGTACTTTGAAATTCAAAATCCAAAATTAAATTTTCATTGCTAGTCCAGTTTCTGAATTGACCTAGTTTAAATAATGTATATTATGGTTAATGAAGGGTGCGGATACAGAGTACTTCATTAAAATTGAAAGTAGTAGGTATACATTATGTTCGAGAATGACTATTCTTAATGGGTTACTCTTTATGTAGAAGAGACTGCAAAGAGATTTTAATAATCCCGTTCTAGTGCTGCCTCGAGGTTCAAAACTATGAATGCACTCCATTATTAAAAAAAAACCGCAGACTTTTTCATTAAGCACGAAAGGAAACCTCTTTTGTCTCACTCGTATTTGTCTCTTTCAAGTGTCACACTTATTAATCTAGGAATTTTTATTGTATTCAAATATTTAAAATGTTAAAATGTCTATAGAGATAAAGAGACCCCTCTATTGCTGATAATGGTCCGTTTGATAATAGGTGGCTACCGTCGCCTATAACACAA
This sequence comes from Synanthedon tipuliformis, assembly GCA_947623395.1. NCBI lineage: Eukaryota > Metazoa > Arthropoda > Insecta > Lepidoptera > Sesiidae > Synanthedon > Synanthedon tipuliformis. Next base: position 10,804,242 of record OX392417.1, on the reverse strand, counting down.
GAATAATGCAATGGGCTCTGGCATGGACTCGCCAAATAAAAAAATATTCATCAAATATTTTTTATTACACCTGCACTTGTCTTCCATACGAGATTGATTAACAACTATATATATAAATTATTTACTATAAATTTATAATATCACAAACAATGATAGTAAATTTCATAAGATCTAAGTTATTGAAGTACCCGAATTAGCTAGAAATCTCGAATGGCAAGTGTACCCATAAACAATAACGTGGCAGCGTGTTGCGTATTATTTCGAGTCTGGGAAATGAATAGAAAATGTATCCTTTCAAGCAAGTATGCTTAATTATAATTCGCAACCTGGGTACAAGTATAAAGGGAGAGGAGCGTTTGAAACAAATGAAGATTTATCGTATTCAGACACACATTTGCATGTACATTAAACGGGGCTTGTAACCAATTAAATCTATTTCTTTTGACGATTTTAAATAAGAAGGTTGCGTAAGCCAAAGCCTCACTATTTATCCTATTGAGTGGACTGACTGTCTGTCTGTCGACCTTAACATAAAAGAAGTACCCTTATATGTGTTCTTGTTTTCCTCTTAGTGATACCAGATTTAAATTGATGACCGTAAAAAGCGTTTATACCATAAATTTACCTAATTTTAAAATTCTTGAATAATAATCGTCAATCAGTTTTAACACTATCTTGCAAATCTTATATTTGATTCTATAATTCTGGTCTAAAACTGGTAAACCGATTACAAATAGACAAGCAGACCCTCGTGCAAACGGTTAGCTAGCAATGAGGCTCTAATGTAAAGGACACTTGTGTTAATGAAGTAAGTTGGCAACGCCGTCTCTGATGTAGTGTCAAATAAAAGTAATTAGTAGGAGTGCTTGAAAGCCCAGTAACACACATTAAATCTGTTCGCAGCATCCGTCTGTCTGTTCACAATTACACGCACTGAAACAGTTTCGGTTCATTTACCGTGTAAAATATTCCGCCACAATGTAATGGTGTGAAATTACTTGAGGCGTTTGATAAAAGTAAAGTGGTCTAAGTAACAAGTCACGAGCGTATTGTGAATATCGCAAGCCAATGTGGCGATCATGTCTACTAAAATAATAAAGCTGAAAAGTTTGTTTGAATGCGTTATTCTCTGGAACTACCAGTCGGATTCGATTCAATATTTTTGCATTAGATAGTTCCATTCTTGAGGAAGGATATAGGCTGCGAAACTTGGGGATTGAAAATAAAATCAGAAATGTAATAAGGTTTCAAAAGTTGCACCAAAGCGAGAGAGAGACTGTAAGATGAAAGAAAGAACCTGAATTCTTTTAAATTGTACGGTAAGCAAAAATGTGATGCACAATAGTAATAAAATAAATCAAAATAAATAATGATTGCACGACTTCCTCGTTTTTTCTCTTTCGTTTTTCTTTCTGTTTCATGAACAAACTTAGCAACTAGTCTTTTGTGCTTGCTTGTCTCTTGTTTTGTTATATTATAGCTCAGTAGGACTTCACACCTCTTCAAAGATTCCTAAACTTCTGACAGATTGTTTAAATACACCGTTATAGCAAAAAAAATAAAACAATTATATCTAAACCAAACATAAAATTTGAGTCTCCGAAATGCGAGCCCGACTGAGATTCAAACTTTGTTTACTTTGACAACAGTTTTAGTTTTAACGCGTTAATGGACTACTTGTCCAAATTTATCTTGCCCAAATGGGCGAATTGTCATGTTTAACACTGGTCTGCCACTGCTTCTATTTTTTAATCTTTATACATTCCACACAGCACTCTATAGTTCCACATTAAGCAACTAATGCTTGTATTATAGATACCAGACAGTTGATATAGTACATTCATTACTTTTTTTTTGTAAATACATACATATTATAAATACAAACATCCATGACTCAGGTACAAAGGTAAAATATTAACACATAAACATTTGCTCCTAGCGGGATTCGAACCCGCGACCGTTTGGTTAACAACAAGGGTTACTAGCCACTAGACCAAACGTGTCGACCAACAAACAACAAAAATAGACAAACGTGTTCTATTTATAATTATAATTTGACTTGCCACCAAAGATAAAAACCGCTAGCCGCTTATGCCCTGTCCACGTACGTTTCTTTCTGAGTTGTATACAAGACCGGTGTAGTTGTAGGTCGTATTTATATAAATGTAATTGCGGGGGTGCTACGCCCGGGGGTTCCCGTGGGTTGTCTTTGTGTTTACGGAACAAGGATGACCACACACATCTGTCTGTTTATAAAACAACCGCCTTCACAGGATAAATACAATTAATAGGCATTGAAATTACAAAATAAAATACTGCACTGATATGTATAGCCCAAATTCAATGCATATTTCATTCAATGAATAAATATGAAACTACTTTGGAATATGTTACATTCAAAAACTTAAATTCTAAATCGACAGTGTTTATCTTTGAATACAAGTATCCCTTTTCTTATTTTAGCAACAGGTTTGGGTTCTTTGTTAATTACAGCAAAGATTTAAATCAATATAATCAATATTTTAACCCTTTAAGCGCTTGGTTTTGTAGGAGTGCTCCTAGCGTCTGACTCGAAATTTTATTTAATTTTTTAAGAGAACTCAATGTTTTAAAAATAAACATTATACAAGTGGAAAAATTCGTCGTATATTTCCGGCTCTGGCGAAATGGACACGTAAACAATTGTCGGATAAATCAGACTGTGGCGGCTGAATTACTGAAGTATTAATTTTACTCTAAAAAGTAAAATTAGGCGACGAAAATAACGCTTTTCTGCTAACTTCTCGCCTTAATTACACAATCAATTACCACTTAATAGATAGATAAGATGTACCTACATAATTGTACAGCAATTTCCCATTGAAGCAATTTTCGCAATTGGACTGTTACATATCCATTAAACTCGAAGGTACAGTCATTAACACAGCGTCGAATCTAATTTGTCCTATCTCGTCTCCTCGTTTAGATTTAAGAGGTAACAATTTATGTAGTTAGTTAAATCACCTTTGTTTAATGTCAGCCCGTTGTCAAGTGGTCGCAGCCCCGAGGAGTCGGTACAGCACCTGGACCCTATTAATTATTTAGAATTTGTAGCTTTTATAATGAGATCAGATTACGAGTGATACTCTGATTACCGCAGTCCTAGTCTGAGTAACCTGTATTGTGGCATCAGTACTCCCTTACACAAGAAAACCGTCAAAAAACTGCTCGTGTGCTGTTGTATTTCAGCGCGGGAGACTAATTCCCAATTTTCCTTACTATTGATCCTTACTACTATTCCTTACTATCTATCTTCTGGCGTTACAAAGATTGACATATTTTTTAACTGCATTGTGACACAAAGTGTTTTCAAATTCAATAGTTAAGCAAGCATGCATGAATGAAGGGAACTGCATTAAAAGTTCTTTTGTGTTATGATATGTATTGTTTTCTAAAAGAATCTCAGCGTCTACAGCACCCATTGCATAGTTTATGTCGACAGGATAACTCCTTACCTACCATTTTGCGGACCGTCGGCCTGTCTGCCAACATTTACATTATAAAATCTGCAAAACCATCTGATACGAGACTTAATCGTACATAATGTATAATTTCTGTAAATATTGATATCAGCATATAATTCTTTCTGTGGCATTTTATTTCCTCACAAAAGATGAGCGTATCCGGAATAGTATCCTTTTAAATGTGTCCGTCCGATTTTCCGGTAACATTGCTTAGTATAAAAACGAATTTAATCCGGAAATAGTTTTAATTGGAGCTTCGTTAAAGGGCACAGTAAATTGTTTTAAACGGGTCCCGTTAATTTTGTTTGTAGCTCAACCACTTACTTATTATTTCATTAAAGTTATTTTGCATAAATATGCTCCCATTTTGTGGGCATAACTTTAGGGTCAACATTAATCTTGTTTTACGTGCTTCGTGGAAATTACGTTGTTAATATCGTTTAGTACTTACGTACTCTCTGATAAATAACAGCTTCTGTCAAAGATTATTTAAACGTTCTGTAGTATATTATATGTATATTGCCATGCCATGCCAACTTCCATGCTAACTTCTAAGTATTATAATTCACATACACACGCGAGGTTGCCTTAATGTGGTCGGTACACCTCAAAGAGAACCTTCCACGCTGCCTTGATGACAGTCATCGTGTCATGCTAAGTTCCTGTCGTATGGAGGCATTCCACCCACGAAACCCTCAGTAAATTCTTCCAGCACCACATCTTCAAGGCCTAATAATTAATTTAACAAAAACCATAATTGTTACAGCATTGGCAAAACAGTTCAGCGAGCACCCAGAAAACGGCACCGCCTTTTTGGGACAACCATATGTGCTATCATGTAACATAACCTCCGGACCACCCGCTAATATTTCATGGACCAAGGACGGACATCAGCTTAGACATTCCAGGTAGGTGATCCTTGTACTTATTCTATTGATCACGCGATGTACAGTCGCGGTAAGAGAAGGTTCGTCACCTTAAAGTCGATATTTGCTTGCACCAGCGCAATTGTCAGTCATGCTAAAATTTCAAACGTCTGTCAGTATTCTGATCAGTGCTTTAGTTTTGCGACCCAGATAGGCTGGAAAACAAGGAAAATTAAATCACTAGAACTTAGCCCGTGGTCTGAAGAAACCATTGCCCAGATAGCTTCCATTTTCGACATTCAATTTAAACTGTATTTTATCTGTTTTCAGACACTACATTCTGGATAATGAACTTTTACTTACGGAAGTAGAACAAGAAGATGCTGGCTTGTACAAGTAAGTTCTTTTCATGATTTAGCGGTTAGAAAAATTAGAAGCCAGCATATATTAATAGTATTAGTAATAGGTGGTTATTATTAGAAAAATATTTATTAAGTTAAAGCAAAACTACTACGAGTATCATATTATATTACAATTATAATAAAATCCTGTAATTATAACAATTCAAAAATTTAAAATGTAAATATTAAAAAAAAGCAACCAGAAGATTGAATAACATTTTTTTTATTTTATTTTTATTTTATGGTAACATTTTCAGGTGCATAGCCACAAATGTTTATTTAAATAAAAGTCGTACCAGCCACGCAGGCCGATTGGAAGTGGTCGGTCCGTCAACAGAGTCGCCTTACTTTCTACCTATGAGGCATAAGGAGGAATATTTCGTCACTAAGGGACAAGAATTTTATTTGCCATGTGCACTTAGTGGATGGCCGACACCAAAGGTAATTAATTGTTATTTTGTATTTATTGAGTTTTTTAAATTATCTCTAGCAGGACTGAGGACAGGCAATTTAGGTGGGCTGTCTAGACACAAAAGCACCTAACCGAATGGAAGCATAGGAAATATACTTTGGGGCTAGTTACGTCAGCCGTAATACATCATAAGATAATAAAAACAAATTATTCATTGAAAAAAAAAACCAGTTATCTGTGTAACCTTTAGCATAAAGGTGTTAGCAGTTTAGATTAAGAAGCTTTCTTGTAAACAAGCATTTCAATTAAATCAGTATGCACTGAACACTTGTAAGAGTACTTGTATTTTTGAAAATAGACGACGTAATTAGCTTATTTTTTATTATTATTTAAGTCAACAAATACAGTACACGCCATCTACAGTAGCCTATAACACAAGCAGAGCAAAATGTCTACTTTATCATTTTGTTGCTATTTTGTTGCATTTTCTACAAATTTTTAACTGTGCTTAAACCCTTGAACAGTTGTAGTTCATCATAAAAGAAATCGTTACTTAATTTTACAGATAACTTGGAAAAAGGAGGGCAAAGTATTGGAAAGTAAAGCCCAAGTTCTGGCAGTGACTGTTGACAATGACATCACTTACACGTGCGAACACGATCGTTACGATAACTTAATTAAGGTAAGCTTAATATGCGCTTTCATAATTTTACTATTACTTAAACCAAGCAAGATTAACACTGTATTCCTAACTAAAGACCTACAAAAGTTTACTTAATAATAACAGTTGAATTTACCAATAGAAATTCAATTATGTACCTCTCGACTCCGGACTCCGGCCGTGATATTACAATTTCTGAGAATTACTAGTATTTTACCCAAATCGAGTTGGCTGGAGCGGTTTTAAATGGAATTTCATTATAGATTATAGACAACAAACGAATGAACAAGTATTTGTAAACATCATTTTTATTTCGATCATGTATTCCGGTTTTATGTAAAATTTATTTTCACAAGTGAAAACAAAAAGTTTGTGTTACACTTAGAATAAAACTGATCACATCTCTTATTATCAATTTTATCGATAGTTTGAATAATTTTTTACTAATTTTTTAAATTAGATTTTATGTAAGGGAACAAGAATATAACCTATATATCTGGCTTTAAGTTATACTTTAAGTTGGGTAGTAGGTGAAATTCGCAATTAGTATGGAAATGCCTATTGGGTCAGAACTGATTTAAAAAAAAATTATAAGCAAATTTAATATTTTCATAATATTATTATTTTATTACTATTTATTTCTTACTAGCTGGCGCCCACTACTTCTCCCGCGTGAAAAAAGTAGCTTATCCTGTGTCCCGTGCGTCTAAATGTTTATCTACCAAGTTTCATGAAAATCAGTTAATTCGTTTAAGAGTTACATACCTACACTTACAGATTTAATATTAGTACATATTAGTATTAGTAGATGATGATTCTGTCGGACCAAAAATCTAACTCAGCAACGAATATTTATCAGATTCCTTATAGATGTTTGTACTTGATTGAATTTACACCTTTATTATTCGGCTATGTGTGAGCACACCCTGGCGAGGCTTGTTTTTCCCTTTAGATTTGATAAGGTGGGCGTTGGTATATAGGATTCGATTCAGAGATGTTGATCAAAGAGATACCTACCTACGCTTGCTGTTTACCGATCCGTATTAGCTAAACAGTATATTTAAAATGTCTATTTTTTCCGGTTTGTTTATTTTTGTAGGAATATTAATACTAATCATTACTTATAATTTACTAGCTACACGCTCCTGGCTTCTCCCGGGTTCAAAATTAAAACTATCCTATCTTTTAAGTTGGACCAAATTACACATAGTTACAAAGTTTTATCAAAATCGGTTCAGTAGTTGGCGTTGGCGTCAAACAACGTGACACAAAATTTTTATATATAGAGAGATTTACCTCTCTATGTAAATAAACCGTAATTACGGCGGATAAATATTTAATGATATCAAGACAGTTACATCGCAATAATTAACGTTTTATATAGAACTATAGAAATAAAAATGTAAGAGGTTTTATTGTTTTCGAAACAATAGCTGTTGCACGCGACATCGTCCGTGTAATTTTCTAAATATAACCGCTGATAATGTAGCTTTGTCAATAGACATGTATAATATAATCTATACTAATATATAAAACTGAAGAGTTTATTTGTTTGTTTCGTTGAATGCGCTAATCTCAAGCACTGTACTGGTTCGAATTGAAAAATTCTTTTTGTGTTGGATAATTCATTTATCGAGTCGAAGTCGGACGAACGCGGACGAAGTCGCGGGCAACGGCTAGTAATTAATAAAAAGTAACGTAGCGTATCTCTAAAGCGATAGAAGGTCATTTCATTCCAGTTTTTTTATTGTGTATCTTACGAAGAAGAGGAAAATTAAAAAAATAATCTTAGGTGCTTCATAAAATTTAATATCTTCAGACTACTTGAGACAAGCTCCAAATGAAACAAAATAGGTTTTGGTTTGAAGTTGGGTCAAAATTTGAAGTTGGTTGAAACAAAATGGGTCTCATGTTTTCATATTTAGTAGATATTAATTTTCATGAAAGTTGAGAATCTTTCGTTATTATATGACGATGCTGCGACTTCGTTTATGAGGACATCATATACTAAGATATGAATGTATAATTTTCTAAATCACTAACTATAGCATAGATAAATAAGTACTTAAGCAATAGTAGGTACTACCTGGTTAAGTACTATTTTATCTATGGTACTACTGTATATTATGTAAGTTTTATCTATGCTAATAGGCAAACATTTGATACCTTTTGTTACACTATCGTAGTTTTTGTAGGTATCACTATTTACAATAAAATATAGCCTATGTCACTCGCTGGTTTAATATTACTAAAGTGTGTCTTCGTCTGTAGAGAAGAACGGCCAAAGAAACTTTACAGGCATCGTATATTTTGTATTTTCTTTTGTAAATAAAGAAATAACACTTTAGTGATAAATAAATAACCATCTATCTTGTAATAAGCCTTAGATTAGAACACAAAACATAATGTAATTTTCTATAGATGAAAGAATTTTTAAAATTGGTCCAGTAGTTTTTGTGTTCATTCGTTACAAACAAACATACCTATATAAGAATACAAAAAAACAAATCAACAATCAACAACAAACAAATCTTTCTTCTTTATAATATTAGTGTACAAAAAAATGTAATTACACTACCATCTTGTAATGTATTACAGTGTAGAAACTATTGTTCACGACCCTACATAAATATGACGTCATTACGTACACAATCTAAAAGTACTTAACCTCGGATTCCCCCTCACCCGTATTCATAAGTAGAGTTTCATGTTTTGAAAAAAGTCCCTTTCTTCCCTATTTCTCAGCTGTTAGTAAACAAGATTAGACATCTATGGTCTAATCTTGTTTACTAACATCTATGGTCGTAGATGTTAGTAACAAATAACAAGATTATCATCTATGGTCATATATATATATATGACCATAGATGTATATCATATAGCGAGCTGTAAACAAGTTGATGCTAGTTGGCAGCCTGTCTTGGCGAATTCAGAAACTGTCAATTAGTGAAGTTGACGAGTAAGGAAACTGACCAGTGGTACGCTAACCCCTGTCAGCCACCCTTGATAATATTAAAAATATAAATATAGGTACTATGTCAGACATATTTATTTATTTATTTATCTATCTACATAAACTTTTACAAGTAGGTACTAGTTGGTGCCCTCGACTTCGTCCGCGTTGAAAAAGCAATATATCGCCTGACATCGTTATTGCTATTATACTTAGCCAGGAGTTAGTTTCCTTAATTTTAGATAATCCCTCGGGAGCAGTGCTTTTTTTCTGGATGAAAGGTACCCTTCTGGTCCTTCTGGTCCTTCTGTTCCTTCTGGTCCTTCTTTCTGGTCCTTTGGTCCTTTCTGGTGTCCCAGACAACGTGGTGATCGGTTCAGTAGTTTTTGCGTGAAAGAGTTACAAACATCCATCCATCCATACAACTTTCGCATTTATAATATTAGTACGGATATCGTCAAACATAATAAAGTAAGAAAATTAAGCTGTTTCTACGGGGAAGAAAGCGACAAAGCAAGGCAATTGCTCTTTTCAAATAAATCTTCAATGTCAATAGGCATTGTTTTTTTGTTTGTTTGACTTTCTTGAAAGCAGTAACGGTCTATTGATTAATATTCCCGCCATTCCTTTAATAATTGTGGCGCACAGTAGCTAGAAGCAATTACTGAACAAAAGCGACGCACTTCCTAAAGGATATCCACACGTGTGCGCCAGTTAAAAGCTATTGTAGCAACAGGAGGGAAGTAATTTGTTCAACATATCGCACGTTGAAAAATACTGACACTGTACTACTTTTCATGACGGCCCCTTATGGTGTTTTACACTTGTGTTTGCTAAGCGAGGGGGATAATATTTAAAGCTACTTTTCCTAGATATATTCAATTTTTCTATTATGTATAGATAATGAATAAATTATTTTAAAAAAATACAATACATCCGGAGTTTTTGAATTTTTCAAGAGAAATGTGTGCTCATATTTTGCAAGGCCATAAAAGATAGATTAAATAAAAAAAAAACATTTAAGTATGTGATTTTTTTTAACAAATTGACTCCGATTCAACAATATAATTCAATTTTTATAAAGATAGTAGATTATCAAATATAAAGCCTTGTTGACCATTTGAAAATAATTTCGCTAAATATAAAGTTTTTAAACACGGCATATTATTATACAAATGTATTTGATAATAATATTCAAATCGAAGTAAAATACGCGGTCGAAATTACTATTAATATTTTCCATAATATACTCTGTGGTTATGGTTACTTAATTTATATATGTGATTTTCAGACTTTCAAGCTGACTGTAATAGAACCCGTTAAGATAACGCTGCCTCCGAAGACAAGAGAGGCGCCGCGGGCACGAACAGTTAGATTTAACTGCTCTGCATCAGGAAAGCCAGAACCAAAGATTACTTGGTACAAGGATGGGAAACCTCTAGTATTGGCTGGACGGGTAAGAAAAAAATATTCAAGAAATTATTTGTAAATATTACCAATTTGAAATGTGGATTCGATTTATCAGATTTTTCTAAAGATTTTTCAATATTGAATCGTATTGTTCTGTGAAGTTAATTTTGACTAATCAAAGCAAAATAAGACCTGGCGCACTTTTTTTATAAAGGCTTATTTATTTGGGAACTTCGTTTGAAGAATTATCAGAGCAGCGTTTAGTGTTTTTTTTTTACTTTTTCAGATAAAGGTGTTGAAAGCACCGTACATAGATCGTATGGAATTGGTGATCAGTGGAATTACGTCACAGGATCCCGGTGAGAGCAATAAACACATGTATTTTGGTTTGAATGTTTAGTTTCTTGAGTAACAATAGGATAGCATGGCTCAAGATTGGCTCAAGAGTATTTTTTTACTTTACAACTTTAGTCTAGTTTTTCGGCATATGAAATAATATAATATTCTTCATACCAAAGTTGAAAGTCTTGTTTGATAACTAATCAAAATGAATAATTACCTGAGAAGTGAGATAGGCTGCTTTGATCAAGATATATTCGATTTTTTTTAGTGATTCAGTCTTTATGCTAATTCGGTCATTTTGTTGATCTAGTCCTTATGATAGGTAACTCTTGGAAAGTTATGGGGTAGGCCTTTGTCCAGCAGTGTGATATGTCTTGCTCTTGTGGCTAGTAACCCTAGCTGTTAACCAAACGGTCGCGGGTTCGAATACCGCTAGGGGCAAATGTTTTTATAGTTTATCTTTGCACCTGAGTCATGGATGTTTTTTATTTATAATATATATGTTGTATTTAAAAAAAGTAATCTGTGTAGTGTATGAACTGTCTAGTATTCATAATACAGGCATTAAGTTGTTTACTTTGGAACTAGATGGTGTTGTGTGGAATGTGTGAAGATTGCCTACTGTACTCGTGGTGATTATAAACTCATAGTAGAGGTGCTGCGACTTGTCGGTAGGGGTGTACCAGTGTTTGGCTGCGAACGAGTACTCGATGGCGTCCTCGTGGGCGACGCTGTCGGTGGTGGGAGACTCGGCGACTGCGCCCACCGGCGTCAAGTGTACTCCGGCCGGGCCCAGACTAGTCATAGTCACTTGGGCCTGGCCCTACACTAAACAGGTCTTCGCCTATACAGTGGAGAGGACGCCATTAGGTAATAATAATCTTTTATTTGTACAAAAAACACATTTTTTTACACTAGCTTAATTATAAAAAAAAATTGAAATTTTAACATAGTTATATTATAATAGTTCCATAACTCCCGAACTAGGCTGGGCGCCTGTATCTCGGGAGTTAGTGCAAACAACCGTGGTGCTATATGAAAGTATAATCACTACATATATGAAATAAATAAAATAAATATGTAATTTTAATAAATATATGCATATATGTAATATAAATAAATATGTAATATAAATCTAATATATAAAATTCTCGTGTCGCGGTGTTTGTTGCCAAACTACTAAAATTTATTTATTTATTCTTCCCAATAGCACTAATGCTTAATTAGAAGTATACCTAATAAATAATATAATTGATTTTATTTAGACAAGAGTGTGTCCTCGTTGCCCGGTGAACCTCATCAAAATCTCGAGGAGCATGTGAATGTGGCCGAGTCTTTGGCGCCTTACCAGTTTCAGGTAAATATACTCTCACATATTGGTGATTTGATGGCATATTGTGATTTTTTTAATGAAAATAATAATATGTTTTATTTGTCGCAGGTACGAGCATTTATAAATGCTTCATTGGAAGGCAAAAATTTGGCTAGCGATTACTCTGAAACTGTCGTATGTCAGGGACAAGGAGGTATTTATCAAAATTATACTTTGATTGTATTATATCATATTAATTATATAGAGGTAGTCACATAGGGCGACTTTATTTAAGACTACCGTTACCTAATATTATAAACATTTGGCAAAATCCATACTAAATTATAAATGCGAAAGTCTGTCTGTCTGCTACATTCTACTCAACCGATCAACCGATCAGCTATATGTCAGGCTTTATTACTCATATATTTTCTTATTATTAAAGTCTCAAGTCTAGTTATTACTCAAGTCGCGGGCACCAGCTAGCACTAATCCTTACTTACTAATATTATAAATGTGAATGTGAATGTGAGTTCGTTTGTTTGTTTGTTACACTTTCACGCAAAAACTACTGAACCGATCACCATGAAATTTTGCATACACGTTGTCTGGGACACCAGAAAGGACATTTAGGGTACCTTTCATCCAGAACGCGGACGAAGTCGCGGGCACCAACTAGTATTAACAACATAATTATATATACAACGCAATCTATAACTATCTATAAATTAATCCTGACGAATAATGAATAAGTCAATGACGAATAAGATGACGAATAAGTCAATGAAATTTTTTCAGTGCCCGTAAAATTAACGAAGAAAGAAGAGTCGGTTCAGGTGTCGTGGGCAGAATTCGCGAGAGAGAATCCCGGAGTGGTTCAGTGGATTGTTCAGTACAAGATCACGAACAGCACCGAAGAGCGCAACATCACTCTGAATGGTGATGTTAGTGATTACAATTTGGATGGTGAGACTTTGCCGATTTGTGTTCTCATTTTATATGGAAGCAGCCGTCTTTGATGGTATCTACCATAGATAAATGATTGGTCTCGGTGCGCTCGACTAGATACCGCCGTCGTACTTGTAAAATGCGTCATAAAATAGTACGCCGAATTCGGCGTACCCGAGCCAGTCACACTGCAAACTGTCTGTGATGTGTACGTGCCGAATCTTCTATTAAATTTTAGGCATAATTTGTGTAGTGAAAATTATGCCTAAAATTTGTACCAGTTTGTGTAGTGAAACTGTGAAAAAATATTATAAAACTGGGTAAAAAGTGACGATTTTTTACACACACTAAAGTAAAAAGTTGCCACATTTTCGGAGCTATTGCTTTTGTATAGCACTCTATCTAGTCGAGCGCAGCGAGATCAACAATTATCTTTGGTTATCTACATACTTAAGCCCACGGCACGACCCGGCGACTTTTTTGTCGGCCGACTTTTTTGTTATGTCTCGTCGATTTTGGAAAATTTTCAGTCTGCCTCGGCCATCGAAGTACTACAGATATGTAATTTGCGTGACAAATGCTAAAGTGGCACATGAAAAGTACGACTAAAACGGAATCTTGATGGAGTCAATGATAAAAGGCAGTAACGACCAAGTTCTACTATTGATTTTAAACTCCAATGTGTTAACGTAAAGTCATATTTTCTTCAAATGACAGATGTTTGGGTGGTTTTAAGTGACAGGTGACAGAGTTGATGCTCTACGCATACACTTTTTAATGTTCCATAAAGTTCGTAGCGTTTTGAATGGCGTGCGAAATCTATACTTGTAATACATTGATGGCCACGGTACAAAATCAGAATTTTTTTGCCAGCTAGTGTATTTTCTATAATCATTTTTTTAAATGGTATAGATTTATTTTATTTTGTCCCCGTCTATATTTTAAAAACAATCAGTATTGATAACTACAAATACTAAAAACATTAGTACGTCACTCGAGTGTCGGCTGGTAACTTGGTTCGTACGCAAGTCGCAGACATGTCGCAACAAATCGCCGGGTATTTTTGTGACGTTTGTCGCCGACAAGTCGTTGTTGACATTTGTCGCCGACAGTCGACTCTCTTCTACTACTTGTGATATTTTTGAGTATATTTGTTTGGAAATGACTTTACAATATGTTTTTTAGTGTCTCCGAATTCTTCAGTGCAAGTAAGAGTGTTGGGTTCGAGGAGTTTCAGTTGGCTTCATCAGAATTTATCAATGGTGCCATGGACCACGTTAGGGGAGGACTCTGAAACTGGGTGAGGAACTAATACCACCTACAGTTAGTGGACTGTAAACGATACGATTATGACATCAATACATAACTAAATATGATATAGATAGAGAAACATTTGTATTTTTGTTTGTACTCAAAAACTATTGGACCGATTTAAAAAAAAATCACCTATAGAAAGCTACATTATCAGCTAGTAAACTAAGCCTTGTTTTATAAAGTTACGCGGACAAAGTCGCGTGCAACAGCTAGTTTTAAAATAATATGAAATAAAAATTTATTACTGTGATGAGAAAGTATTTTTTTGACAGTAATTTACTTACTATTTTTTAACTGTGCTATTTTTTTTTATTTTGAGAGCATACCTTGTCGTACGTAGCCTATAATTGAGCTTGGATTTTTCCCCAGCGAGTTGAACGGAATCCCGCAAATCGAGGAGGTGTCAGTGAGCACTCGCGAGTTCTCGATCAAAGTTCTGTACGAATCCGGCGATTCGTCGGCCGACAAATCGTTGAAGTACAATGTCTGCATCAGACGGACCTACTACGAGGACGAGGAAGAAGATTGTAGATTGTAGTAAGTTTTTATCGCTTCATCATTATAATTTACTAGTGAAGTCTCCCGGCTACTCATTTTCATATTATAAAGATATGTTTACACTTGACTGTACCCTTTCAGCAACGAGGCGGAGGTGACTTTCCAGGGCTTGGAGCCAAACACGCGCTATGTGGTGCGAGCTCAGGTGAAAATGCGAGGGAAAACCACGAGTGGGAAATTCAGTGCCCCACTAATCCTGGTTACTAAACGTGAAGGTATCGTATTCATCTTCTCTCTCTCACTCTCTTTGTGCCTCTTAAGTCCTGTAGGTTAGCCGTCAACTTCCTGAACGCAGTTCCTGTCAACAGCCAACTGGAACAGCTGTTTGACCGAGGCAATCTCAGTCCACTCTCGAATATTTATGAGCCACAAAATTCTCCTTTGACCAGCTCGTCTTTTCCCTTCCACCTTACTCATCATAATCAGATGGAGCAGACATATCTATCGTGCCTAAGCATGTGACCGTTTTTTGATGGTTTTTATCATCTTTCGGGGCATTTTGACGGGGTATAATCTTAAGACAATTATATAAAAAAAAAAAAACTAGCCGGTGCCCTCGACTTCGTCCGCGTTGGGAAATAAAAAAAATAAAACACTTGATAGCGCCATCTGTCTACCGTGAACCAGGTCGCTCAAAATATCACCAATCAGTTCTACTTGTAGTTGCGAGGGTTAGAAGGCGCTGGTGATGAGGACAGAAGAACAAGCGTGCGTTTGCCTTGAGAATATTGGCGTGACTGTCGCAAGCGTCGTCGATCGATTCCCGCTCGCGCCGCATACGCTTGTGTGCGTATGTGTTATGTAGGTATAGAAGTGTGCGCGCGCATCGTATTATAATTGACGCGCGCTTGTTCGTCTGTCCGGCTGTTACACATTAAAATATACTGTACGCCACATACTCAAATCCGATAGATGTCGCGGGACACCTAATTCTATTTTAAACTACAACAGATAGAGAGCGCTATTTAAGTGTGTTTGATGTTTTGATGTTGATATTTTTAATAATGTGTTACAATTGTGAATGTTAACGACACACATTTCTTTAATTCGTACAGAGAGAGTAAAGAACATAGAGTACAAGTACATGAACGCGTCGACGCTGAGGGTGTCGTGGAACGGAGGCGGGAGCGGAGGCGGGTCACGGACGAGATATCTCGTCTCGTACAGCGCGAATATCAGCAAGTCGCTTGACGCTTGGACCACACTTTACACCTACAACAACTATGTGGTGGTAATACATTCTTCAATACATTCAGATTATTTGTACATGATATTTTCTTCTAATAGAAACTTACTTATAATTTTGTGCTTCAGCTGACTGATGTGAACTCGAAAAGTGCCCTGTATATGATCGTGAAGGATTCAGATTCTTCGCCATCAATGGACGCCCCCGTACTCACCATACCCGCCGACACTAGGCCGCCCGGTAAGTTCAAGTACTCACCATACCCGCCGACACTAGGCCGCCCGGTAAGTTCAAGTACTCACCATACCCGCCGACACTAGGCCGCCCGGTAAGTTCAAGTACTCACCATACCCGCCGACACTAGGCCGCCCGGTAAGTTCAAGTACTCACCATACCCGCCGACACTAGGCCGCCCGGTAAGTTCAAATGGACCACATTCAAGTAAAAACTAAGTACATAAAGTCATTTGAGCAGCCTTTCTGGCGGCAGTAACTACCCCATTACTTGTGTAATGATCATTATTTAGATGTGGTCTTCTGACCACATTCGTTTAGTTTAGTTTAAGGAAATGTAGAAAATATGTAACTGTTATAGAGTAAAAAATGTTACATTTTACAGTCCAACAAGACCCAAAGTACGTGTTCACAAGCTCTGGATTGAAATTGCTGTTTGGGTCGGCTGGCCCCAGAATGTTGAGGTTCACGCAAAACATCACTGTGCCAATGGAGCAATGGGCGGTTCTCAACACAACCGCCGATACTGTTGAGGTAATTACGCAGTTCTTTATCAAAAATAATATATACTTTTCTAGAAATTTTAATACATATCTTGACGGTTAACCTAAATCATTTCAAAATTCGAGTGAATAGGCATTTTCTGGGTGAGCTCGTTCCATCATATTAGATATATCTTAAAGGCCTCTTTCACCAACTACAAGTAAAGTGTTGATTAGTTACTTTTATAAATAATTTTACGTTTTATTAAATTATGCACTCGGTTTAGTGCATTCTTTGATAGGCGATCTTTTTTTAATATTTTACCGTACAAACAAAGGTATATCAGATAAATTATTCCCGGTGACAGGTGACTTTAAATGACGGTTAGCCTACTTGACAGACGGTGAAAGAGGCCCTAGTGTCACCAGTATGTGTGGGAATTTCGGTCAATTTTTTTTTAAAGGTAAAGGTGAATGTTACAAATATAATTTATGTTTTATCTATTTTTCCAGTTGAATGGCTTAGATTTTAGCCAGACGACCTACGTGACGGTGTACGGGGGATGGAAGGAAGGCAAAATGCTCAACATACCCCCACAACCGATTCAGCAAGACAACACTAACGCACTTTACTTAGGTACTACTTAGGTTTAACTATAACTTAATTTTTAACTTGTCTTTTTTGTACAATTTAGTTTTTTTGTGTGGTAATTTTTAAATTTTAAACCTAATATAAATGCTTCTAAAAGGATTTCTTCGTTTATTAGTTATTTAAAAAAAAAATAAGTTAAGAAATAATATTAAACAGTTATTTTGACAACAACACTTTCACGTGTAGATTTTATTTTTATGTGTAAATTTAATGCCGTTCGAATCTTCGAAAATACAAAAGTTAGGCATTTTTTTAATAAATATTTTTTTCCAGTTGAATTTTCTGTTTTTCAAGCTTTGAATTTAAAACTGAGAAAGTTTAGATAACCTCATTATCATACCATATAATATCATTATCATTAACATAAAATGAAACAACAATACAATAAAGGAATATGATTTTCTAAAACTAATTTTTACGCTTTTAATTCACGATTTTTGAACCAAATTTTCTGGGATTTTCTTAAAAGAATTAATTGTTTTTTTTTTAATTACATTACCGCATATCAGACCTTGGTTCTTTTAAACCTTATAGACCATAAGCCTATATTTATTTTATTAATGCCATGCTTTTTTTCTTAGGTATCGGCATTGGTAGTGCGCTCGTGGCACTGTTGATTATTGCTGTCGTCGGCTTTTGCTTTTGGAGAAGAAGGAAAAGGGCTCGTTCGCCAATAAGGTTTCTAAATTATTAACATATCATTCATTGTCAAACCAAAATATGCTCCAATTTTGACTTTATTGGATAATTAAGAGTGTTAACTGCTTATGAGCACAATTTGTTGAACTTTTAATAAAATATCTCATAATGCAACAGCTAGAAACTGTCACGTGAAAAATTGACTCTACAATAAAAATAATAAATAAACTATTAAATTTTTATGTTTAAGAGACATGTTAGTTTATATAAAAAAACTTTAAGTTTCAGAATAAATGCTTTTTTTTTAGTAAACCTTCATTTAAAATTTTTGAGCATAATTGTCTGCCTTTCTTTTGAGGAAAAGAAAAACTTGAGATTTTGACCTCAAAAGTATACTTTCACATTCAAAGTATTCTTTCACACAGAAGATTTTGATTTGACAATGAGTATATTGCATAATTTATTTTTTAAACATAAATTAGTGAAAATGAAGCTTAAAATTTATGATTTTTTTAGGTCACGGAGAAGAAATACATCTCCAAACGAAGCGACAGAAGAGGAGGCTACTGAAATGAAAGTAAATATTATTTATTTATTTATATTTAAGTATTAATACCTACACTCGAGTATTTCTAAAAAAAACAAACCTGTAATAAAAAATTAATATTCATAACCTTAGTAATAATAGAAATTATTATTATTTATTCAAGTTACGCAGACTCGTATTCTTTTTACAATAACCTATTACAATTTTTAATAATCTAGCTGACCCGGCGAACTTCGTAACGTCTCAATTAATGTAGGTACTGGTGAAAACTCGAAAAAAAATCTGTTAAGAATCTAGATGTTCTTAATATTCTAGAATCAACATACAACGACATCTTAATTTTTGTTTCTGCCATGTATAAGAGATGGCACTGTATGCGGATTTAATATTTTTGTGTTTTTTTTTTATTTTTCCATTGCACGAAGAAGCTTCTCGAGGCCGAGACAAACAAAAAAATATTCATCGAAATATTCATGAATTTTCTTCATATATTTTGGGCAGAAGACAAATATAAAAACAAATAATTAATTTGAAATTTTTTGAGCATGTCATTGGATATGGCACTAAAATACAAATAATCTAGCTTCCTTGAGAGTTGGTTATAACAAATACTAAATATTTCGCTGTGGCCACGTGGTTCGACTGCGTAGTTCGATCGATCGGACCATGTGAACTTTTTTTTCCAGTTGGTTCGATTTTAGAATCGAACCACGCGCACTACCTTGTTCACGGATCATGTGGTTCGACCATCAAAGTCGAACCATAACTACCGTTTACCTGGTTCGATCAATCGCAACATGAGGACTCTCAAGTTTTCTCAGTCCGACTAACAACTTCCATACAAAAGGTTTTGAATCCTTGTTAGAAAATAATAACTAAATATCAACTGATACATAGATATCACGTTTATTCATTTGATAATTTCTTTTACATATTAATTATTTTTATATTGATTGTACCCATAAAATGTCGCCAGAAGAATTAATATATTTTCATCGGAAACGCGGAACTTTTTTTGGTTGTAATAAAATATTGTTCTGATACTCCCAATTATATTTATATAGTCTTTGTTTTGACCAAGGAACATATATACTGTCTAGGTACTGACCCAGACGGGCGCTTGAAAGTGGGTCCAACGGGCACATTTATTCAGCGGGTCAAAAGGGTCCGAAGCCTTTACTTACTTGTTTTGAAGAAAAAGCGGACGAACAGACGTTTAGAACGACATTGTTAAATTATTATTTAAAAATATCCAACTTATTTACGTCGATTTCCGTGGAGTCTGCTGGGTTAGTACAGTATGTAACACGCGGTATTTTTTGTTATTATTGATTGTAGAATAATAAATAGTGTTTTAAAGGAATGATAGAAAAACCCTTATTTTTTATTTTATTCTCAACATAAACCCTACAGCAAAACAAAACAAAACATTACAATTAGATACAGTGTTACTACCTACATTTCCAATCACAGGGTTTCATTGTTTAGGACTTGAATAAACTTTAGTATTTTACATTTATTTACTAGTGGTCTGTTTGTCCGATCGCACCAAGCGGCCTTAAAAACAGTGTAGTCCTCGTAGTGCGACACTATAGGCGGACCAAGAGGAAGAAAAAGTCTCTGTAGTCCGATCGGTCGAACCATATGTTATTGCTATTCCTGGTGGTTCGATTAATCGAACCAACTGGAAAAAAAAGTTCACATGGTCCGATCGATCGAACTACGCAGTCGAACCACGTGGCCACAGCGAAATATTTTCTGCTATTTTTCTGATTTTTTATGAAAATACTAGCTGATGCCCGCGACTTCGTCCACGTTCTGGATGAAAGGTGTCCTATGTCCTTTCTGGTGTCCCAGACAACGTGTATGCAAAATTTCATGGTGATCGGTTCAGTAGTTTTTGCGTGAAAGAGTTACAAACATCTATACATTCATACAAACTTTCGCATTTATAATATTAGTACGGATTAGTACGGATGTCACCTGTAGACCCGTGTTACACTAGAGGGGTCGCAGTCAGGAATTTATTATTATTTATCAGAATTATTCAGGAACTCGAAACTCGAAACGCAACATTAGTTTAGAATTAAAGAACCTAAGCCAATATTACATGTCAAAGAATTAGCAAGCTGCGAAGTGGTTATGAGCAAAGTCTAATATCTAAAAAAAAATTAAAAGAAATTGACCCGTCGCGGGACGCCTTGCAGATTTGAAACATAGAAAATATTTAAAAATATATATATTCATTTAAAAAATATATATATTCATTTAAAAAATATTTACATAATAGTCCCGTCAAAGTGTTGGCAAAAGTTTGGCCAAATGTTGATAGGAAATCTTAATTATATTCTATGTAGACGGTTTAACAAGCCTTAAGCTGGATGTAGACCCAAAACTAAGTTAACTTTTAGCTTAGTTCGCAACGCTGCTGACACTTTTTCCTACTTGTGTCCACACTGCAAGCTATGTTAGTTTAGCTTTCGGTCTCCACCCAGCCTTATGTCCTGTCCTGCAGTATATATATGAGTAAAGGCTTTTAATATGATCATTATAAAGGCAAAGGCTTTAGTTAGACGTTAAAAATGTAATTATTTGGTTCAGAATATCGGCGGTCGTCTCGCAAACGGAGGCGGGTCGAAGGAGGCTGGCGAGCCTCTGCTTAATGGGCATGTCCACATCACTGAAAATCCAAATGTGAGTACATCGCTCAATCATGCCATAATATTATATCGCCACTTTGCTCACTCATCTAAAGACAACGTTTGCGAATCTCTGCTTTACGTTTTACGCGACATTTTATTACTTTACATGCCTGAATTCTGTTGCCTCGCAGTTTTATTGGCTAAATATTTGGTATCTTCCAGGCCATAGCCTGAATTTGTGCCCAGACTTACTATTATTTTACTTATTATTGTTGACTACAGTTACAAAAGGTAGTATATTTATAGTTTTAGGGCTAAATCTCAACTATTATCCTGGGAGAACTTAATGTGTGCCCAAATTTACAGCATTGCCAATTCAATAAATCATATTTATTATTTAACATCTGTCAGTGTTAGCTTCATGGTCAAATTACCTGTTTAGAATGTCTGAAGTTTCAGAGATATTGCGTAATCTAAACAATATTATTTAAAAAAAAGAACAATGTTCTTTCGTCGTGTTCGAATTGCGAAGGAGTAAACTCTTCAGTCGTGTGTCGGAGCTGACACACACCATTTTTTTTAACATGAAAAGCGCTTTCATTAACTCTTAGAGTAATTCTGCTTTCATTATTAAATACTTAGTTCACCGCTTGTATTGTTTTTCAGCAGTCAAAAACGCCGAACGGCAAAATGAGGAAAGGTCGCAACTACGACGCGACCTTCGACCTTTCGCGTTACGAGGAGGCCGACGCCACAATGGAGACCGTCCTCGACCCTGACACCTCAGCGTCGACCACCTTCCACCTGCTGGACACGTCGCGAAGACCGGACTACGACCTGTGCAGGTCCGAGGACTCGTTCGCTAAACTACCCGACGACAACATGAACTCGGAGCTGAGGGGTAGTTTCGATAGGGACAACAGCATTGGCCACCCGACCCTGCAGCCCAACGGTTGAATGTCCATCGGTCCGGTTGTCCACTACAAGGGGCTGGCGGCCCAATTCTCACTTCGCGTTGTCCGATGGTGACCGTTTGCACCGATGAGGCTCGTATTCTCCGCGAGGATAGCTTGGCGTGTTTTGTTCCTAAAACTTTATTTTTTAAAGGCTGATTTTTTTTTTTTTTTTGGTAAATTACGGGTACACATTTTTTGTATATAGTTTATAAATAAAATAATTTAATTCGAATTCGCCTCCAGTGGTGATGTGTGTGCGTATTAAAAAAAATCACGAAGGGAAATAAATACGTTAAATGAGATTTAAGATAAAAGAATTTCATATTATTAAGTAAAAAAACTTAAGTAAATAAATGTTAACCTTAAGTTTCACTTGCTTTAAGCTAGTACAATAAACTATAATTGTTATACGAATTTATTGGTTAAACACTTTGTAAAGGATTTTCGCCAATGGTTTAATAAATAATCATTTTTTTTAAACTCAAAAGTCATTTATTTTTAAATAATTGCGAATTGGTTTCCCTCCGGTATTTTTAAATGGCGTCCCCACATCACTGGACCCCCAGCGCTGGTGAATGTACAAATAAATGTGAGACTAATGCCGTAGGCGATAGAGACTAGTTTCGCTAGTGTTGGCTGGTACTGGACGTACGCGAAGGCGAATGTAAAAAAGCACGTGAAGGTATTCTCGTTAAGACCGCCGTATTGAATGCGACGATTGCTCACTATTTTGAGCAGTCGTCATCACTATTTCTGTACATATACATAATACATACAATACATATACATTTACACGAATGCTAAATGCACATTAAATTTGTATAAGTATAGCGTTAACAATAAAATAGGGACGTTGACTATTTTTTTTTACAAAGTATCATGCATAATAATTATAGTCTAAAATATTTGATAATTTTTTTTTATAGTACCAATACTTTATAAAATCGTGTATGTACTTATTTTAAATTTTGGTTAAAACATTTATCACGTGACCTTTCATGTCACGTTGTCACGTGACCTTTCATGTCACGCTGTCACGTGACTTGACGTGACTTGAGTCACGTAAAATAAAGAAAAAAATGTGTTTTTTAAGTATTCTATTATGGAAAATACCATGGAAAAATATAATTTTTATTTGAATACAGTCAACATCCCTATTGGTTGAAATCGGCCTGAGATTAGTGAGGGACAATAAACAATTGACAGATTCGTTGAGAGTTTTTTATATATATTGATTGAGCATTGAGCGTGTGTTGAGTAAATCGAGTGCCTCCCTTTTTATAGTAAACACATGAACACCGCATGTTACAAAATAGTATTTCACCGTTAGTGCAACGTAATCGTACAAAATATAGACCAAAATGAAATCCAAACACCCCGTATATACAAATACATACTAGATAGTACCTAATACACTGAACTTGTATATATAACGTGAATGTATTTTATGGATGTTGAAAAAAAGTTGTGTATATATCAAGATTTTTCCTTTTTTTGGACCGTTGCTAAGTTAACCTTCCTTTAAGTTTAAATGATACATTACATTTGTCATGGAAATACATGAAAAAAAAACATGACGTGAAGATTTCTAAGAAAATAAAAAAACTAAAAAATCTATTATATCAACTTATCGCAGATAAGTTGATATAATAGATTCTTTCAAATACTTATTATTAACTTCACTCACTCACTCGCTCGCTAGATGTCCTTAATACATGGACAATATGAAGAATGTCTTCAAATGTTTCTTAAAATGCCCTTAATACACATGGACAATACGAAGAATGTCTTTAAGAACATTAAGACAAATGAAGAAATCTTTTAAATATAAACTTCAACAAATTCCAACTGGACGACATTAATTGATTCTTTGTATTTTTGTATTGGCTTCAAAAATTTACAATAATTTTCATAAATTTTTGATTAAAAATAAAACAAAACATGGCTATATTTGAACTCTTTATGCATTAATAATGAACTAACTAATAAACATTTAAAAGTGCCTTTACTCTCATATATACTGTGGCTTATTTTTTCACTAATTTTCTAAGAAAACCATCAGTATAAAAATTTCAATTTTCCAATTGAGCTAATGTACTTGCATCATACAAAAAGGAGGTTGTTTAGTGAAAGCCCAAGAAGCTATCCGTTACCTTTTTATAGACATTCCATTAGGACACAAATTAATATATTTCGCACATAACCAATCATTATATATTATATTATTAATATTATGAAATAACTTTTTTTACAATGTTACCGTTATCTTTCTTTTAAACCTCTACTTAGATTTTTTAGACAATAGTGCGAATTAGGGGACGAGATGAAAGATTTCAGATTCATATTTTGTTTTACTTAAATAAAGTTTAAAAACAATATCTACGTAAATAAAAATAAATTGTTAAATGTATCGATAAGCGCTAAACTCGAGAACAGATGGACAAATAGTCCAAGCAAGGTTCTTATGAAGATAAAATTTAAAAAAATTCCAAAAAATTTCCTCATTACGACTTGTCAATCTTATCTAGTTCCAAACTAAAAAGACCCCGAAATAATCATTATTAGAAATTCTCAGCTTTAAATGAGTCATACATTAAAAAAATATGTTTGCAAAATTTTCTTTTAAATTCCGTCTAGCATTTTTTATCTCGTCCCGTTGGCCTTACATTAGATAGTTCTATAAAGTGTAAAATACAAGTTATAATACGGTTATAAACAAAATACAACGAAACTAAGGATATTGAATAAGATGATATTAAAATAATTTATAGACGTTGAAGTTACTGAATAGTTAAAATGCACCTTTTTAAATAGATTAGCTCTGAGTATGTTTTTTTAATTAGAAAGGATAGAGTATAGGTAATAATTGTTGCAAAAAGATTCGGTTCTTTTAATTCTTCAAACTTTTTTCGCGAGACAAGCTGTTGACGTTTCACTAATAAGTTAGTTATAATCATTAAATTAAAAAAAAATAAAAAATGATTGAAGAGAATGATTAAAAAAATATATAAAATGAACTACCTACTGAAACTCTATTGGTCAAAAACCTTTTTTGCATTATCTTGGTGGATCGTTACACCATTTCTATTGGTCAAAAGCCTTTTCTGCATTATCTTGGTGGATAGTTACACCTTTTCTATTGGTCAAAAGCCTTTTTGTATATCTGCAAAAGATAATGCATATCTTGGTGGAAAAAGTCACCTTTTCTATTGGTCAATTCTTCTTGCTTATAAGTGAAACTATCAACAGTCTCGGGTCTCTCCTTCCCTCGCAATCTCGTTATAGATCACCCCATATCACAATTTTAAAAATCTACCTCATTTACTTCGTTATAAACTTTTATTAGATACTAGACTATGGTGTTTTACATTCTAAGTTTTTTTTACATAATATACTTATATGTATATATACGCCTGGTAAATACCCATCGACCTGCTATACATTTACCCCGTAGTTAATTGACACATAATTTATAAAATATTTATTTTAAGGACCCTTAGTATAGAAACCTTCTTAAATTTTTCCATTTTTAAAAATAGAATCGTAAACCACAAAAACAAACGCTGTCCAGTTGCTAATTTTTTTATAGGTTATAGGATTTTTAATAGTTTTTTTATTGCGGTTTCATTAAACTAATTAATAATTGTATCATTAAATATTATCATTTGCATGTCCATACCAAATTAAAATTGTTGTTTTTTGTTTTCAAAATTACTTAACTAAAATTTCGACTAGTTTTACTGAAGGCGCGTACAAATTCGAGCTAAATAGATATACATTATATACATTTTGTACATTGAAAATATACTTTTAAAGCACCCTAGGTACAATTAATGTAATTATAATCAATAAATCGGACTAGCCATTTGCGTTTTATCGAGTCAAGTAAATTTAATAAGCAGATTTTATATATAGACTAGCCAACATACAAACACATAATACCCACCATACCTATTGGGATAATTTCGAAAAAAAAAATTTTACTCTGATGACTATAATAAAAAAATATTATTCTTGCTTTAGTAACACTCGAGTTACTTAAATAAAAAGTTAAAACACAATTTTTTTTTAATTCGAATTTATATATAAATTTGCGCAACGACCTTTATACAAATAATCATAATTTTGATTTTTTTATATAAGAAAAGTCTTAAATAATAGTTAATATTTTGACTTTATAAAACATGTAAATGGCTATAAAGTGTAAATAATAATAAAAGTAATATAAAAATTTACAACTCAGATTTAACTTTAAAATTGTAATAAAAAAAAACGCCGACTATGTACCTGATTCTTCAATTAAACTAAGTTAACTAGACTTAGGCGTAGGTTAGGTCTTTTAAATATCTAGAATTTTAACATTGACGCTAGGTTTTTATAACAGGGTCTAAGCTTCTATTTGGCTCGTTGTTGAAATTGGATAATGAATTTATCATTTAAACGCAGTATTTTTGATTTTTCATAACACCTATATATATTTAAGGGTTTGGTACATATCCGGCGTAGCGTTCGTACCGCCCCGTCGGATATGTGTCGAGGGTTTTGACAATGCTGTTGTCTCTTCTACTTTGAAATTGTTATCAAGGACCATCACTGTTACCGCATACATTTTATATTATTAATTATTTGCGAAAAAACAAAATTTGAATATTTTAATTAGTTTTATGACATTATTTATAATAAAACTACAACTTTTTTTAACAAGATAATTTGTATTGTAATTTGATTGCGTAGACACTTGTTGTTTTATTTTATTTTGAGATGTATTTTTTTCTTTTAATAATTTGAAATGAATATGTACGTATTTGAATATGTTTTGAAAAATTTGTATATATACGATGAATTTTTTATATATATATGGATTGGCAGTACCGCCTCGCACTCCCTAGTAGAGTATTTGAAAATAATAATGAGAAATATAATTAAGGGTTGTGTTTTGTATTCAATTTTACCAATTTTTTTATACGTTTCATTTATAATATTATAATAATATACGAGTAAATAAATGTAAAAAAAAAAAAACCAAAATGTCTCTATAAAGAATTGTCATCGCAATAACAGACACCTGAAAGTTGTACAATGATTTTTTATAAATTATTTTTATTGATACAATATTTAACTTGCTGTACCTTTTTTTTAATATTATTATTTATGATTCATTTGTGTGTTAAAACTTGTTATTGACATATGGAAATAAGTTTAACAAATTATTAATTTACAATTTTTTTTTTCAATAAAATATTTTCAGTTTTCAATTTTGTACATTTATATACAGGGCGTCCCACGACGATGCCACATGGAGGGAAAGTACCTTAAATATTGTAGATGGAACATTTTACTGAAAGAAGACATTATTTTAATTTTAAAAACATTTTAAACTGCATTCATAGATTTTTAAATAATTACATGGTTGAACCGGGAATCGAACCCGCTACACGAGAAAAAAAAATTACCCTGTAGCTTTATCATACCGATCGAAAGGCTTCATCATAAGGATTATTTTTTGCTAAATAACATAGTATCAGAAATAAAAGGAAGACCATGAATTTTAACAATTTTAATACAAAATTAATCTATTTATTAAATGCTCTAAATGAGTCCCATACTTTTGAATGTATGGGGTTATGTAAAAAATTTTGTTTATAAGAACCAGTATGAAAGTGTTCTCGAGCTACAAACAGAACTTAGACATATTATTCTAAAGATCCACCACAACAAGATAAAAAAATCGACAGGGAGTGAAATAATCAAAAGAGTGCGACTTTGTATTCAACAGTATGGAACTCATTTTGAGCATTTGATAAATTCATTAATTTTGTATTAAAAATGTTAAAATTCATGGTCTCCTTTTATTTCTGACACTATGTTATTTAGCAAAAAATAATCCTTATGATGAAGCCTTTCGATCGGTATGATAAAGCTACAGGGTAATTTTTTTTCTCGTGTAGCGGGTTCGATTCCCGGTTCAAACATGTAATTATTTAAAAGTCTATGAATGCAGTTTAAATTGTTTTTAAAATTAAAATAATGTCTTCTTTCAGTAAAATGTTCCATCTACAATATTCAAGGTACTTTCCCTCCATGTGGCATCGTCGTGGGACGCCCTGTATACTAAAAACGCCTAAAATTGGTAGCGAAAATAAACAAACAGTTAATCATGAATGTTGATTGTATATGGTTAACTAATAGTTAGCCATAAATATTGATTGTATACAACTAACTAATATGTAGTTAGCCTTAAGTATTGATTGTTTATGGCTAAATAATAGAGTTAGCCAAACATTAATTTTTTCATTCCTTATTGTCATTTCAATAATTGTGATTATCTTGATAAGGCATTTTTGAGTTTTATTTACTTGCCCTGCAAATTTGAAATATTTATTACAAATTTACATGATATTGTTTACCTATGTTTTTTTTTCGCTACCAAATTTAGCCGTAACTTATAAGACACAATATAGTAAACTAAGTTAAAGCGCTAAGTACCTACCGCTTCTAACGGTTGGCATTTGTACAGGTGTGAGGTGCTGTTAAGTGAAATTGTATAATAACATTTTTAAACATCGAAATGGTTTAAACCAAAATAAGGATCATATTAAAATGCTCAGACCAAGTAAGAAATATAGACAGAATTTTGCGCGACAAAATAGTGAAGCTCGTTTTATAAAAATGTATGCCTACTGCATTGAGATTTTGTGTTCCAAGCTATAACCTCATTGCTTTTATTGAAAACACTAGCTGGTGCCCGCGACTTCGTCCGCGTTGAAAAATATAAAAATATATAAGCGATATAACGCTTGACCTCTTGCTGCTATAACACTTAGACTGGGCGATAGTTTTTTATTTCATTTTAGATGATCCCCTTGGAACAGTCCTCTTTTTCTGGATTGGTAAGGATTGGTATCCAGGTTTGCTTATGTGTAAAATGTGATTCCATCCTGCTTTTCATTTTTTTGAAGATTGGTTTTTACGTTTCATTACGCAATTTGGCATTTTCACTAGTAAATCTAATATTATAAAAATTTCGTGTCACGTGTTTGTGCTCCTTCTAAATTACTGAACCGATTTTGATAAAATTTCGTAACTATCTGTAATTTGGTCCAACTTAAAAGAGAGGTTAGTTTTTATTTTACGTTTGATCGCATTCGCGTGCGTGCAACCGTTTATGTACAAAGTTTAGTTATTACGGCTTCACTGTGCCGTTCACAGGGCTCTGTCTTTAGGTCTTACTTTATCTGAGACAAAATGTACCATACGATTAGAGTTAAGCTAGATGACAAGTTCGATTGACGTAAATTTTTTACACGAATATCATCAAACTACTACAACATGGAATCCGCGTGCCATACAAAACACTCTTTATGGAACATTTAAAAGTGACATATGCGTACAGCATGAACTGTTATTTAAAACCAACATCTACCATTTAAAGAAAATGTGAGTTTACGTCAACACATTGGAGTTTAAAATGAATAGTAGAAATTTTTCGTTACTACCTTTTACCATTGACACGTGAAGGCAAGACTCCGCCATGATTCTGTCAAAGGCGTACTGTTTACGTGCCGCATTGGCATTTGTGACGCAAATTCCATTGTAGTATTTCGATGGCGAATATCGATTACTTTTAGACATTGGCTTCTCCGTCCTTAATGAAAAGTTAAAATAAGCCTGAATTCGTGCCTCCGGAGAACAATTTTGAATCCCATTTCTATGAGGTTTGGGATTGGGATAAGGGCAATGTCACCAATCCCAACAACTGTTACTAAATATCCATTCCATTTTAAGTACCTATTCCACTCGACGTTCAAATCTTTTGTTGTTCAATAGTAAATCTTATTTATTTATTTATTTATTACAAACCACACATTCCATAACTTGCTGCAATAGTTTTTCCATGCATACAATATATATTTTTATATACGACAGTTAATTTAATATTTCATTTTATTATACAGTTGATCCATTATATTCGCTAAGCAATAGTGTACCTAGATTCTAGATACACGTTAGGTATATCTACAAATTAAAATGTTCATTTTGTAAATAAAAACCTTATTGTTATTGTTTTTTGTCTGCCATTTTGTGATCATTTCAAAAATATTCTGATAGTATATGATATTTTATATTGGTAAGTATTTTTCATAAATATATGCTCTTGAGTTTTTAACTGCGCGCAAAAGATGGGAAGTTCATACTTCCACACCGCATACATCTGGATTGGTAGAAACTTTATCACAAAAGTTATTACTTGTGTGTTTAGGTGACGGTAGCCACTTACCATCAAGTGGACCATTAGCTTACCTTCCACCTATCAAATATTAAAAATTATAAAGGACTAACTGCCTCATGTTTTCAATATACTTTTCAGTATTGATTTAATTTACAAAAAAATTGCTTGAAGAATTTCTTAATATGTAAGAATATCTTAATTTCTTAATTATTAACATTTCAAAACACTGTGTATTATTTTAAAATCAATTTAAGTTAATATCTTCAATTAATGTTTATTTTAAAAGTTACCAATGGTTAACTATTACTTAATAAGTTACTAACTTAGTAGTTTGTATAATTGAGATTTCGAATTGGTCACAATTTGGTATACCATTCGCATCCAACGTATTACCATGGGTCATTTTGATGGTTATTTTTTGTACTTATTACGAGAGCGTCCAGCGTATAGAGCATACCTATATAATATGTAACATTAATACAATATATGAACATACTGACACAAGTGTTGGCAATTTTATAGATTTTTGTTTTCACCCTTTTATTATTAAGAAATCTGTTTATTAAGTTTTTTTGCACTTTTTTTTGGTATGGATTCATGTTACTGATATATTAATTAATTACGCTTTGCAACGATAATTTTATTGTTTGATAAAACTGTCATTTTGACTGTCTATGTAAGTGTGTGATTATTTAGTTTCTTTTCGAATTAGTTTCTAGACCTAAATTAAGAAAAAAAGCAAATAATTAGAATGTTAAATGAGAATGAATGAAATCGATGTATTAATAATTACGTCAACTTAAATGGCTTCTATAAAAAAATAATTTAAAAAATCCTGTCAAAACTTTTAAATATATATACTAATTTTTGATAATTAATAACAAATATTTGTTTGTCGTTGTAGTAACATTAACTAAATCAGTAAAAAACAATTGAAACATGAGGTTAAAATATCTTGAAATAGTTTTTTTTGCGAGGCAAGGTATTATCTGGATTTAAAATAAGTAATCCAGGTTGTAATCTAACTTTTTGCCAATTTCCATTCAAATACGTTCGATAGCTTGACAAATCCAAATTTTTCAAAAAGTCAACATTAGTACAGATCATTTATATACATTTATAAAATTTTGATTTATGTTTAAAAAAATAAATTTATGAATAGCTAAAATAAAATATTGTTTATTTTTTTATTTCGTTGCAAAGTGTAATATTTTAAAAAGAGTTAAGTAAGCTGTTGTGCAACTTAAATATAGAAAATTCGTTTGGTGGCTCAATTAAAGATGTAAGGTTATAAAAATTAGCCACGAATAATGCTAGGAGAACTTAGGTACCTTACTTGTAACGTTTGCTGGAACTGGAATTTTTGATAGTTTTTGATTTTTTTTTAAATTTTATATTGGTCCATCAATTTTATTAATTTTTATACAACCGTTACCACTCATAACAATTATATTATAATTAATTAATTAATTATATTACTCACAGGTCCTCGTCAGTTAAAGCAATGCAATGTTTTCAAACTTTTTTTTTCTTAAGTGTTTGACTTGCTGTTAAAATATTCCAGTTTCAATATTTTTAAAGTGTAAGTTATATCTATTTGAAGACATGATAGATGAATTATGAATTGAAACGTACGAATCCCCTTCCGGTGGGAAAATGCAACTTTCTAGGCCTCGCACAACCTTTTGGGTATTTTTTGTCATCATGTCTCTCTAATAGGTAATTTAGTTACTATGAAGAAAATCTACCTCAACCAAAATTACCGAATAATGTTATGTGTTTTTGAGTCTTATTATTATTATTATTATTACTAATATAAATAAATTAAAACTAGTAGTGTTTATTTCTAATTTGCATCGTTTCAATTGATAATAATAAAGTAATGAATTAGTTCCAACTTTTCTCTTTTGATACGGTAATTATTGTTACCAACAGTATTGAATGATGAACGGACGTTGCCACGAAGTGGTCGTGTCAACTTTGAAACGAAAATAAATTTGAAAATAAAGCCTAATTTGTATTTTTATTTCAATATTCTCTCTTTAACCTGCTAACACGTTTGCTGAAATGAAAAAAATCATAAACTTTCATCTGGTGCGGTGGCGGTTCAAATGGTCATCTTTGGACATATAACTTTATAATCTGAAATGCGCATCCATCGTTTGGTCTCATACAGGTCTCATAGAGATAAAATTCCAACAAGAGGCGCTGTTTTGCAACTTACTTGCCTACTATATTTGGTCTAGTGGCTAGTAACCCTAGCTGTTAACCAAACGGTCATTTTACCAAACCAAACATTTTACCTTTGTACCTCAGTCATGGATGTTTTATATAATATGTATGTATTTTTTAAAAAAGTTATCTATTTAGTATATCAACTGTCTGGTATCCATAATACAAGCATTAGTTGCTTACTAACTAGATCGTTGTGTGTGAAATGTGTGAAGATATTTATTATTATTTATTATTGACCTTTTCGACACAGTGCGTATGAGTCCTTTTTGAAATGGAGGAACATAACAGGCGAAGCAAGGAGATGAAAAATCCAAAATACATATAAGTACGTAGGTATTTATTCACTGTTTGTTTCTTAAGTGTACCAACAAACTTTGTCTACACAGTCTCGACACGGCTCCTTCGTCCTTGCGACGCAATTTGGCTGCAAGCCGAGCCAGGCTGAAGCGGGATCTGGTTCTACCGTCGCGGCGACCACCTGAAATTCATTACATTCTTTGTAATATTATAGCTAAGTTAGTGGTAGGAATATAAGTACTTCAGCAATATTTACCTTCAGCAACTCTCTGCCACGCCTCTCTATCTACGTTGACCATGCCCGTGGAGGCACTGCGGCCCAACACTGACTCTTGAACAGGCCCTTGGCTTTCCGTGACATCACTCTCGCAGCTTATACGGCTTGACCTTTGAAATAAAGCTTAGTTTAAATTAAAACCACATTTTGTTATTATTTATAATTAATTATAGGATATTAGTGATTGAAAAGTTTTTATTTTAATTCAAGGAAGTAAACTGAAGCTAATCAAAATACCTAAAGGAGGAAAACTAATGCCATATCTCCCGTTATTGGTAGTTTTTTTTACAAGTTGATCACAACTGTAATTTTGAATAACCTTAGATAAAAATTACTGTGTGTACCTAATCTTAGATTTTTCATTCATAATAATTAGTTTTAAAAAATCTAGAAAATATTTAAAATTTTATACCGGACTAAATATTGAAAAAGAAAAGGTTATAACAACGGAAAAGTTATAAAAAAAGTTAAACTAAAATATATAATTTAAAAAAAAAAAACAATAATCTGTATCAACAACCAAGAATGAGTGCTATGGTATAGTTTTCTCTGCTTTTCATAGCTTGCAATTTCGTAGCCCACCCTTTTAAGTAGGTAATATCTATCGATCAAGACCTAAATAATTATGTAAATATCACTTACCTATCTCCAGGCCTCAAATCATTTGCGGAACTAGTTTCCCTTCGCAAAGGCACAGCAGACGCCAGAAATCTCTCCCTCGCTGCTCTGATTTTGGCCGCTCTCTCTGAAAGACTCGTTGCTGCCGCGTCAGCGTCCTTCGAGGAAGTGGTTGGCTCTACCGTTGATATAGACCTTCCAAAGAACGTTGGATTATCTGCCATATAACTCGACAAGGGCACGCTCGTCTCTGATAACTGTCTCATTACCGGCACAGATTGCGTATCAGTTTTATTCAAATTAGTGTTGGGGAAATTTGTGGACAAATCCGGAACGATAGTGTCAGTGCTTGCGGTGGCATATCTAATCGTCTCCTGGCTACTTTCAGTCTTCTTCGGCAGCATATTTTGTTCTGGATGTAAAGCATTAGCGCTGTGTGATTTCAGAACTCCATCTCCAGATGTCGATGTAGGCACAAGGCGTTTCTCGGCCGATGTTTGATCGCGCCGTGAGAGCTGGCATGCACTGGCTGATTTCTGGACTTCCCTCTCGAGAAACGGATTATTTCTGCAAAGTGAATACCACTATGAATACCTATATGGTTAAAAAAACAGTAAAAAATTAAAGTATAAAATTTAAATTACCTAATATTTACTCCAACGGGCATGTCGGGAGGTCGTCGCCTTTCAGCTGTAGGTGATCGCCACGCTGGTGATGAAGCACCACTGCTAGCTCCAGATGTATGGCCTAAATAAATATAAATGAAAGTATAATATTTAAACAACATTATAGTAATTACAGTTTTATTTTTTATTGGAATTGTCATCAAACAAACCTTCTTCATTTATTTTTTTGTTATAACGTTGTATCATTATACGTATGGAAGGTGCAGTTTCCTTTGATTGAGGTTTCCTCTGTGATGATGGCGATGAAGGCAACGGTGGTCTGCTTCTAGGTTTCTGTTCTTCTTCATGAAGATCACCAGAACCTTTACAGTGTGAATGCATTATTTCTTTTTCCGCAAATCCTTTTCTTTTATCTGTACTAAATTTCTCACTGGAAGGACTGGCTTCAACTAGGTCTTCAACATCAACTGGTATCACAGCTCTAGGTACAGATTCACCACTACGTACTACAGGAGAAAAGATTTTACGTGTCGTCTTGACAATAACTTCAGGGGTTGTCTCTGGTGATTGTGGAGCTTTCAATTTCAGTACGTATACCTACGAAATAAGAATATACTTAATGGGATTGGCCCAAACATCAAAGTACTACAACTATGGAATTTGCGTCACAAATCTCAAAGCGACACATAAAAAGTACGCCTAAAACGGAATCATGGGGATGTTTTGAATACTCGCGTCAATGGTAAAAGGTAGTATAACGGTCAAGTTCTACTATTGATTTTAAACTCCAATGTGTTGACGTAAAGTCACTTTTAGTTGGTTTTAAATGACAGATGACAGAAAGATACATGCGTTGTTCATGCTCTACGCATATTATGTTCTATAAAGTTCGTAGTGTTTCGTATTGTACATTGATGGGCCCAAAACAAAAAGATTTTTAGCAAAGTTTGTGTAGAAGACAAAATAACGATAGTGAAATATTATAATACGCAAAGTTAACAGAAAAATGAATCGTTTACCTCCCCTTCATAATCTGATTGTAGAGAAGTTGGAGGAGTTCTAGGTCTTTCTGATGCTCGCCGAGGTCTCTTTCTCCTCCTGGGTATTTCTACAGTAACAGTATCAACTTCTGGTTCAGAATCACTTTCTGAAGGTTTAGACTGTTCTCGCTCTAACCTTGCCCTCGATTTAGATTTTTTCTTCCCATTAGATTTATCGTCTTTACGTTTACCATCAACTTGATCTTCATTACAACCTCTGTTCCTTAATTCCTTGGAACTATCACTTTTATTATCGGGACTTTTACTTGTTGAAGCTTCCATGAAATCTGTAATTTCATCATCTCGTGGCATATCCTCATCTTCGCCAAAGCGGCTGGAACTGCCTCTTTCGATTTCTTTAATTGTTTTTCTGATAAACTTGGCATCTTCTTCAATACTAGGCTGTCGGCCAAGCGTGATCAATTTTCTTGACGATTTTACCTGAAAATATAATTTCATAATTAAAGCGTAAAAAGCTTTTAAATATTTTATATCGTTTCTATAGAAATTAAGGTTAGTTTAGTAAGAACGCACTGTGTCACCTGTTCTCGAGAAGGTTTTTCTTTAATTCCAGATTGACTCTTGGACTTCACACCGCGGGTGTCTGAAAGGACAACTATTGAAATGTTAAAAAAATTGTAACAACTACTGTTTGAAATAACATTTATTATGTAATAATAATTTTTATTATATGTTTGTTTATTTATTTTTATTTGATCATTGTTCATCACTAACCAGCGCCATTTTGTAAAACAGCAGTTCCTGTGACTGCCGATGTAGTTTCACATAGTAGTCTGGCTTCAGCTTGTCCGTATGTATAAACTGGTTTTTGCGGTGTGTGTCGTGGGGAAACCGCCATTAGAGGTGCGGCCGTACATACTTCTTCAGCTTCTACTTCCACTAAAACAGCACCTCTTGTGTTTTCACTGTCGACGTCGTCTATACCTTCGGGCTAAACAAAACGATTATAAAACATAAGATACACAAATAAATATAAATAGATTTTGGTCTAGTGACTAGTAACCCTATCTGTTAAACAAACGGTCACAGGTTCGAATCCCACTAGTGGCAAATGTTTATGTGTTAACATTTTACCTTTTTACCTGAGTCATGGACACTTTGTATTTATGTATGTATTTACAAAAAAAAGTAATCTATGTATTATATCAACTGTATTGTATCCATAATACAAGCATTAGTTGCTTACTGTGGAACTAGATGGTGCTGTGTGGAATGTGTGAAGATATTTATATTTATTTATTAATTTTTATTAGTACTGATGATTTTTCAGGAAAAAAGTTATAACTTACAGAGTGATCTCTCTCGTATTCTGAATCGAATTCATCGGCATCATTAACGCTCAAGCTGGAAGCATGCAGCCGTCCAGAACCAGCTGCTGACGGAGCTACACTACCATCAGATTGAGTTCGAGTGAGTGGTGCTGTAGGAGCTTTGTTTCTCGCTTTTGCAGCTCGCAGTAATGCAGACGTAGAAGCTTCGGGAGCTATTCCACGAGACTTCTCCCATTCGTGAAGCTTCCGGGTGAAGGAACGAGAAATTCCTGAAATTATGTACCGAAACAATAAATACAACATCTATGTGTTATATAGGTTTAGGTGTTATAAAGATTAAGCGGACGTAGCGGTGAGTGGGGATCCTAGGATAAGGCCTCGCTGTGATCTCGGACCCACACATCACCGCTGATGGTGGAATCTGGGGGTGTTTAATGGGTATTCCCGGTGATAAGTCACTTCACCGGGCGAGTCCCACACTCCCCCTCGACTGTCCTCGTCCCGTCCCGAGGGATAGTGGGTAAATGTCAACTCCCCTCCTAAAAAAGGTGTTATAAAGGTTAGGTGTTTTTTTTTTACCTTGGAATTTGAATAGACCCGTCGAAGTTTGTACCAGGACTTCGTCAGGCTTTGCCTCTTCTTCCCAAGCTGGTACAGAGTTGGTTTCTTTCATGCGTTTCCATTCATCTACAAAACAAAAGAATGGGTCAGATTAGTGGATTTTTATGTAGTAATGTATGGTATGGACCTTCTCACACAAGAGAAACTTGTTTTTTGTTCGCAACAACAACAAGTAATATACGTGGATATTATATAGTTTATATACAATATATAGTCTGAAACGTGTATATGAATTTATTTATACTTTATTTTCACCAGCAAGGCGAATAACCACCCAAAAATGCAGATAATGTTACATCAGATCAGACTGTTCAATTTCATGGACCAAAATTGGGCAAGGGTGACACAGTCAATAAATATCGATATTCGTGATAATATTGACGAATATCCACTCCAATATATGTATGTGTACTCCAAAGCTAAGGCACGACAGATTCTGACCGATATGATACATAGGCAGGTAATATAATAAATTGTATTTTTTTTTAATATTAAAAAATGTACACTAATATTGTATACATTATACCTAATTTTAAAACAAAATAAGACTAGTAATGTAAAGTCAATTGCGATACGCACCCCACTTCTTAAGGAAGTCTTCACTAAGATCTTGTCTTGCTGGCGCAGGCGGTGGTTGTCTTACGCCTTTCATGCGTTGCCATTCAGCCAATTTCTTACGGAAATCTGCGGAAAGCTGTTCCTCTGTTGCCACCGGAGATGCTAATAAGAAATGCAATT
The DNA here is from genome assembly GCA_947623395.1 of Synanthedon tipuliformis. Taxonomy (NCBI): domain Eukaryota; kingdom Metazoa; phylum Arthropoda; class Insecta; order Lepidoptera; family Sesiidae; genus Synanthedon; species Synanthedon tipuliformis. The sequence goes on along the minus strand of OX392417.1, from coordinate 10,766,251 downwards.
TTCGTTTTAATTTTTATTCGAACTTATTAACAATTTTGGTTGATGACTTCGTGTAAGTCTTCGTAGTATGTGAAGTTTTCTATATATGTTTAACAATGTAAGATTATTGTTAAAGTAACTACCTAGTTTCCCGCGTCTATCAGAAATTTCTCGGCCAAGTCTGCATTGTAAAGCCGCGTAGTTCCGAGCAATCTCTTCATGTACCCCGACGCTCGCCTCACATCCGCTACTAAGGCCTTCAGTTTCTGTTGGAAAACGAATTGATCATTTACTGATAAGTATACTCAAATTTGAATTAAAAAATTCGTGTGTCAGCTCCGACGCACGACTGGAGTTTACTCCTAACGAATGATTATAAAATACATAATAAAAATTATAAAAACATTTATCATAACGAATTAATATCAGCGCCATCTCTGTCCGCAAGGATGTATTATTACGTAAAATAATCTAGTTTCAGTGATATTGTGTAGTTGGCGCAATATCTCTGAAACTTCAGAGACATTCTAAAATATTCGAAAATAGAACGTACATAACGCATACCATGTGACAATTTTGATTTTGATTTTCATACTCCGGTATGAATTAGTATGAAAATTTATGGAAAATAAATTTATTTATTTTTTATGAAAAAAATATCCTCCCTCAATTAAAATTAAAATGTTGAGACAATACATAGAAGCATTAATCATTAATAACATTTTTACGTCTAATTACTCTATGATGTTTCATTTTAGAACTATACGTGTCATTGGAAAATATGTGACAGAAGATGTACATAAGTATGTCACAAAAATATTAAAAGGTGGAAATTTTAAATTACTATGTAAACTGCACACCAATGATAAATAGGCAAATGATAATGAAAAGAAAACATGTAAGTATTAATCCAATCCTTTCTGAAGTTGACAGGATCTAAGACACAAGTCTCATCAAGTGATGACAATGAAAGCAAAAAGCGCCTATCATCATCATGTAAATCATTATGATTTTATTTATTTATTTATTTATTTATTTCAACAACACACATTATAACAGGAGCAACCCCAATTCGATATAGCAGTTCCCAATCGAAGTACCTACATTATTTAAATTACTTACATTACGCAAATCAATATTACACAAATTATAAAAATTAAAAAAACATGCATACACAAAAAATTACAAGAATACTTTTTTTATATATAAGTCAAGGCAGCGCTTGGCCGCGATCTCACTTGATGCTGCGGCCGAAGGTGGACCACGCTTACCTAGTATATGCCCATTTACCCTACGTTTGAAGACCCCGAGGTTTTAATAAACCAAAATTACCTACTATATAAGAAATTACAAATAGTCCCATCCTACTGAATTCGTTTAGTGTGCAATGGAATAGGTCAATCAATTATTATTGTGCCATTTTATTAAGGCTGCGCAAGGCTCGCGTCAGAGGAGCCTTGCCAAGCAAATCCAAGCCAAGCAAAATGATGGAGAAAGAAAGATCCTTAAAACGCCTTCATGGTTTGCTGTTTGAAATAAAATGAAGTGTTATGTTTGCAGGTGGATAAACAAGTTTACTACAAATGAACGCCGGCTTCATCATACTATTTTTAATATTCGCCGCAATTTGTTATTCATACGTGAGCTTTTTATTATTAATTTTATTAGTTAATTAGCTGGTGCCCACGACTTCGTCCGCGTTCTGGATGAAAGGTACCCTATGTCCTTTCTGGTGTCCCAGACAACGTGTATGTAAAATTGCATGGTGATCGGTTCAGTAGTTTTTGCGTGAATGCGTAACAAACAAACAAACAAACTCACATTCACATTTATAATATTAGTAAGAGGATTAGCATCTACGTTAGTTATATCGTTTAGGTTTGAACATTACTACTATGAACCAATTACCAATCACAAAATCCTCAAGGCAAGGCACAAAAAGTCAGAAATTTAATTTTTTTAAATCTAAAAAGTTCGTCGCCTATTGTATATTTTCTTTGGCCTATCGTTTAATTTTTTTTCGCCTCCATATTTCTTTTTAAAGAGAAATGTGACAGACGCGCTGACTGTCGCGTTGGTATCTAACGTCGCTTAACTCGAGCGACACCAGAGCGATGTAAGTACCTACGTCTTTATCTTAACAGGATAAAATGCAGCCAAGGTACCAGGTGATATCATAGGAGAATAGGCTCTTGTATTCACTTTTCAGGAGTTTTGTAAGGACATTTTAATTTTTTTTATGGTGATTTTTTTGACGACAGAATGTAAACAGATAAGAAAAATCTAAAATTTCAAAGAAGATGGCTTCTGTCATTGTGACAAACTGTGACTGTAAATAATAATCAGCTTCGCTGCATAAAGCGGATTTTATTAAAAATAGCCAATTTCGTTTTTTAGACCTATAATCAATGTGAATGGTCAGCAACGACATCGGCCCTTCAGCAAATCTGGTCCGGCAATTGCCGACTGTCATGCCGACGAAACGGACACCACGAGTACAGCGCTACAGCTACAGCGCTGTGCTGCGCTACGAATGGCTACGATCGGATGGAAGATACAAGCCGTCGTAGTCGACCTGGCACTCCCAACAGTAGGATCAGTAGTCGGACCACCATTGCATCCAATGGCGGTCCCAGCATTGACTGTGTCTGTACTACCTCTTGTCCTTGCGAAATGGTAGAAAATGTTTTAAGGTCAGTTCGCACTTTCTTTAAAAGCTATTTGATGTAAGACAAAAGTCGCTTGCATTTAAAATACAAGCTTGGCTATGTTTAGATGTGAGAATTTATTTAAATCTCGCAAAAATATTAAATAAAAAATGTGATTTAGACTTACATATATAAATTTTTGGCACAAATAAATATTCGTATATATTTTTGCATTTACTTCGGTGTTCAAAGTAAATGCAAAAATTGCTAAATCATTAATATTATAACTGTGGACTTAATTATTAAGTCCTAACTTTAATTTTTCGGTTTCTTCGTATTTTTTGAGATTTTTAGGCAGTTTATGATTTAGGGTGGCATAATAATAATACTTTTATCTTTTTCTAGAACATTAAGTCCAGTTACAAACATGTATTCGCAACTAGTGGGCGCCTTCTCAACATACTATTACAACTTGCTGGAAATTGTACGTCGAAAATCAATTTCATCTCATTGATATTAAGTTGATTTCGTTAATATTTACACACATTATCCCTTAGATTTCAGATATGCAGGCGTCCTTGAACGAGACGCTGCAGCCAGGAGCCGACACAGGCCGACAAGCGCAGGTAGGATAATATATGTAGACAGGTACCATTCACCATTCTACAAGTAGATAGATCACTGGTAAGTTACAGTGTACCGAACTATATTCATTCATGTAGCTTCGTATTTTTTGTGATATAATTCCGTATAATGGTCGACGGTCGATTGAACAATTTATATTATAAAAAGTGACAGACAGGAAGACGGTTCACTTGATAGTAGGCACCGTCGCCTAAGGAAACAAGCAACCCAGAAGGGGAGAGGGGTGTTTTGGCTATCCTGTAGGAATTGGTTTTCAGCTCGCTCGAAGAAGCCTATTACTTATATTGTAGCTAGGTGGAAACACCTCAGAAGAACTTGACCAAAGGGCCAGCTGTGAATATAATTTATTCAGCAAATATATTAAGATTATTTCTGTTAATATTTAATACGTTTCTATTTCAGATAAGTACCGCAAAAGAGTTTGATTCGACAACGAATTTCAACTACAAGAAGTCTAATGAAGCATCGCCACCGAGCAGCAAAGATGCGGCTTCTTCATCGAAATCGGACAAAAATGATGAAAAGAAAATGACATCTTCCAGTTCGACTGGTGGCTGCTCAAGATGCTTAGAGAAAGGGCAAGTCTGTGTAAAAACTTGTCCAAATGCCAAGAAATCCAAAGATCCGAAAAAAATAATATTTGATACACCAAAGAAATAAAAATATTTTTTAACCTCAACTCCAGTTTTACGGATTCTTTTGGATTCCATAGAGGGCGTGGCGGTTTGCTCTTTACATCTACATATTTTTGCAAGATATCCAAATTATTTTGCATCCACAAAGCACTACATTTATGTACAATGCTTCAAATTCTTGTGCTAAAAAAACGGTGCGTGCATTGTGCTTGAGCGGTCGCCAAGATTTCTACCATTAGAAGCCAAATTTTCCGTCGTTAGAAACTTTTGTTAAGAACATTTTGTAGCATTTTCAAAGCGTAAATAAATATTTTGTTAGTAATTGAAAATTATGTCTGTTTTTTATACCTGAACATTTAGTATAAATAAAGATATTAGTACAAATAAAGATATAATCCATAATAGAGATTCAGTGGAATTCATTGAAATCAGTGGAATATTTTTCCAATTAATACAAATAAATAAAATTCAAGTTGAACTTTCAGGAATAAATATATATTTATTCTATTTATAATATATGTTAAATATCTAATTTAACAGAGATTTCAACGGGACTGCTTTGAAATACATAGAACCATAGAACAACATTGAATCTATTTAATCTATAATTGAGTCTTTATAGAAAACTTTGACATAAAAGCCAGTATGACATTTTCACTTTATGGCAGAAAAATAAACAGAATATTCTTATCGTAAACAGAATATTTATTCCACTTAATCTAAATTATTAGTTTTCATATGCCTTATTTTACAAGTAATGGACTATATATTAATTCGTACCTACTAAGTTTGGAAAAATAATTGTAATGAAATTATTTTTCCATTTCAATGTCACAACCTTGAGGTAACTATCATTATTTCTGCTGAAAATTAAGAGCGTGTGTAGTGTGTAGTGAGAGTTTTACTCGATTAAAAGCGTGTGGTTTATTGCTAAACAAAACACTGTATACAATACAAAATCCAATAGAACTAAGGTTTATTATTTACAATGTAATTATTAGTTATAAAAGCTAAAAGAAACATTCTTCCGGTTATTCCAAGGTGACAATAATAATCCGTCACCAGTAACCATCCCGTAACACTCCTAATCCTGCTCAAAAACCCGCACGCCATGAGTTTACAACAAATGCGTTCGCTGCACGTGTATTGCTTGCAAATTCGATGCGTATACGTAAATCTGTATGGAAATTAAGCAGCGCCACCTGGCGGCTAACGTGTAGCGCTGCTTCATTCACATAAGGCCACCATTCACGCACATTCCATTCGGCAGCACTCCACTCCATCACTCCAAATTCATACGTTATCTCATCGTAAACAACCAAGTGAATTTTGTATAATAAGAATGGATGTTGAGATGGAGTGGAGCGCTGCCAAATGGAGTGCCCGTGAATGGTGGCCTTCACGCTTCCGATGCGTTTGATCGAGTAAAACTCGCAAGAACTCGCACTACACCCTCAGTAAGTATTAATTCTTATAGAAAAGTTTCAGGAAATAATGAAAGTTTTCCGATGTGTGTCTTGCAATTGACGTCTTTTGCAGTCATTCTGGCCGCCGTGTTGGTAAGGAATGTTGTTTTTTTTAATATACAGGATTGTTATTTTTTCACTAAACACCGGTTTTATGTTATACAACTTGTACTGTTTAAGGTTATACCACTAAATCCAACTGTATTACGTGAAGAAGCGGTGAGAAGATGGGATTGCTGTGCTCTGTGTGACTTTTATTGCACTTTATCCCAGTAAATATAGCCTTTGTGTTATTATAAAATTGTTAAATTAAGGCGAGTATATTATAAACTAAGTAATAATCGAATAAATGTATTTCAATGTCCTAAAAAAACAACTTCAAAAAGTTTCATTACAGTGAAATCAAGGTGGACTACTCGCCCGAAGTTATCTCGCCCCAAATGGGCGAGTTACAATCATGTTCATGAATACTAAAAATAATAATTAATAATAATTTACTATAAATAATAATAATTTATAAACATTTTACTTGTTTTAACAGCGTTTTTAACAGAACTTTCGCCGCAATCGAGTTAATGGCGCACACTGCACTAGAACGCTTACATGATGCTAAAATTATGGTACGTAATGTTTATTACCACAGTGATAAATAAATAAATAAATATCTTCATACTTTCCACACAGCACCATCTAGTTTCACAGTAAGCAACTAATGCTTGTATTATGGATACCAGCAGGTTAAACTAATAGTTAAAATAATAATAGCTAGGTTAATTAAATAGAGAAGTCCAAAATATCTATATGTATGTAAGACAACATAACTTTTATATTTGTGAAAACAATTTAAAGACAATTATAAGTTTTTTTTTAATTATTAGAGATGGGTTTGCTCGCTCCCTCCACTTGGCTCCCACGTCTAGGATCCCATAGGATCCTAGGATTTGCTCATGGCCAACATTACAGCTGTGTAGCAAGGATGAGGCCTATGATGGAGCGAGCTCACCCAGAAGATGCCTATTCACTCGAACTTATAAAAGATTTGAGTTATATGAGCCCGGAAATACAGAAATTATAAGTATTTGTAGATATGTTTAAATGTTTTATTATAATTTCAGTTTTACCACACACTAGAAAAAATTGACGGTCAAGACTTGTGCCAGTCTGTTTGCAGTCAAAATGTGCGTTTACCAATTCCAATAAATAATGAAAAATATTCCATATTAAAAGATTTAGAAGTTTCAGTTGTTGGTTACAAATACACATACAATATGTTTTTAATACTTAAGTAATTGAATTAATTTATTACTTTATGTTCCAGAGAGTTTCGCACGTGGAAAAGAAATACCCTCCAGAAAAGTGTAAATGCAGTAGAAGTAAAAATTGTTATCAGTGACACTCAACATTGTATGTAATTAATTTTATGTGAATGTAATGTAATAAACTGCTTTTCATGTTGCTTTATTTAAAAAAAAAAAATTGAATTTCTATCCCTCTCCCAGACCCTCTTCTAACCTGAAGATTGATCGTGAACTACCTAAACCTGTCCTGCCAAGAACCAACTGAAAAGTCGCTCGACTAAGGCAATTTCAGTCCAAGGCATTCCATTCTGAGGAAATTCTGATATTAGGCCACGATACACTATCGAATGAATGATTTTTATTAGTAGTGGCAGGGCACACTGAGTTTCGCAGTCAAAAATTGGGCAGTCAGTCGACTGTACTTTTCCATCAAATTAAGAATCTGACTAATTAAGAATCTGACCAATTACTAATCTGTCGAGCACAGAAACAACAAGTTTGACGCAAGTTGCGCTTCGGTGAGTGAGTAAGGGATGCCCATGGATTTAATATATTAATAAGGATTTATTACTTGCGGCTAAAAAGCGGGCCAAGTAGGATATATAGAAGAGGAGCCGTGTGTCCCGTTCTAATAGGGTGACCATAAGATTTTTGTTGCATAAGACAAATTTAAATGTTCTATTTATTTATTTTCAAGGAAAACTTAGTGATATTTATACAAAAAATTACTAATATATAGGTAGTAGTAGTTTCTTTTAGTTCTAGTTAACATAAATAAATAAACACATAAGCAATGGACGATTACTGAGAAATGTATCGATGGTTATTCGCTAAAGACACTGCCCATCTATCCCCGACGGTCTTGGAGATATCCCGCTTTGAAAACTCCAAAAAAGTTGTATGGACTGTAAAAAATGTATGAACGTGATGGGATACTCTCTATGACATTGTGCAAACCCTACTTTTCTATCCCTGATACGTTCCGAGGACCTTTCACCAACATTTTACTAGGTCGGTGTACTGAGCGTCCTGGTTAGGTATATTAACGATGAGTGGTATTTGATATTTCAGCTTTAAATATAGTAAAGTAAATTACAATAAATATGTAGTAAATATAGGAAAGTATAGTAAATTGCGAAAACAATAATTTGTTTGTACAAAATGGAAAATGACTTTTTCGAAATTTTTTTCTATACAAATGGTACGAGTTTTGTTTCTGAGGCGGCACGAAGTTTGCCGGACCAACTAGATTTACTAGATTAACATAATTGTACATAACCATATCCACCAACGTTACAAATTTATGGTTAACATAGTTGGTAGATTTATTATTATGTTATTTTTAGCTTACCTGTGAAAAGATATATTGCAACCACCATAGGATTCGCTCGGACAAGCATACACGCAACACTATTTCACCATTTTAACTTTAAATTTAATTTCTATGAACGATTTTAAAAAACAATATGTAAACTGCTATTTAAAAACACCGCCATGACATTTCATAGGGATGCCAGTAGAAAATAAAATAAAAAATAGTACTGAAACTATAAATATTATCTTTTGTAATTTAGTAATATATCACAAAATTAATGTTATTATAATAATTTCATTTAAAAACTATTAAAATAATTGAACTACAATTAATATACATAGTGTTTGATCTAAGATTTTTGAACCTAAGTTTTTAATGAAATACATTTTTGTAGTCTGGCAAGATGAAAGAAAGGGACACAAGGCCTTAGTTTGGCTATCTCTTTTTTTCTCGGTTTAGCCCATGTGTAAGGCGCAATGAAAAATATACTCTAACTATTGGTAATACAGTTAATTTTTTAAAAGCAATTTTTTGAAGTTATCAATCCTGTTATATTATTAAAAAATCCTTGGGGATGCCAGAACTTACCATAGTGGACTTGCCACCTACTTACCACACTTTACCATAGCGGTTGGCAGCGATTATAGCGGTTTAGTACCATAACATTAGAGTTTGAAATCGTCAGAGTTTCATAATGTCACGTTGCTTATCTTAATAGCCACCTACCTTAGTGAACCATTAGCCTGCCTTACATAATCTTAATAACATCAAGAAGTGACCTATAGCCGATCTTGTGAACATAAAAACGAAAAAAATTTGGCCTACTTTTTTGGTAAGTTTGTAATTTTTTCTATAAATCTCTTATTCTGAAGATTATTCTGCTATTCAGCAGTAGGTACTACCATCTCCAAAGAGTGTCACTTGTACTACCAGTAGTACAAGTGATACAACGTTGTAGCATTTCTACTACCAGTAGTACTTCTTGGTACTGTAACAGCGGGAATTTTTTAAAGTGTTCGACGCAATGGTAAGGTAAAACAGTGCTTACGCAAATAACTTACAAGCAAAGTAAAAAAACACTCTACAAATACTATATTTTCGTGTTTACTATTAAAATATTACACAAAATGTAACAGTAATAAATTGATTTTTTATGGCATCCCATATCGTAAACCTTCGCGTATGTGATTTTATTCGAAGAATTTCGCAATGGTTTATTTCTGACGAATCTATTTTTACACGTTGTTGTAATATCGGATGAAATTCACCAGTTAAATATGAGGGACGTCAAAGTATATTTAACAAATTGCTTTCATGTCTTGTTTTTTATGTTCCTGGTGAGTTATTTTATTACCTGGATAATTGATTTGAGGGTACTTGTGAGATTACTAACATTAAGTATTGAAATATATTTTTATCTTTTTAAAAATGCATGAATGTGACTACAACTTATTATTTTGTCTATCGGTCAAACAGATATTGTATAAATTGCCCTCGTGCCAATGGAACACATTTTTTATACAACTTAATAGTTAGGTTGAGCTATATTATACTAAGGGCCTCTTTCACCATCTGTCATGTCAAGTAAGCTAACCATCATTTAAAGTCTCAGAGGCGTTAAAATACATCATAGAAAAACAATTAAATAAAGTGGTAATATTTACAGATTCAAAAAGCGCCCTGCAACATTTAGTTCGGTGTGCATTAGGTCCCCAAGGCCTCCCAATAGCATATAGTATTTTAAGAGTTATTTATAAGTTTAATTTAGATAATAAGAATGTAGTGTTGCAGTGGATCCCGTCACATGTGGGCATCCCAGGGAATGAGAGGGCAGATAAATTGGCCACTGAAGCTCGTTTTTTTTTTTTTTTTTTTTTTTTTTTTTTTTTTTTTTAATATATTTCCCCCAGGGGTTATGCCACCCCCACAGGCCGTTTATTATCATAATTTACAAATAATATTTCTTATATACATTTCAATATCTAGCATAATTATATTACACTTACAACAACCAAAATTTTTTTTTTTTTTTTTTTATGTTCTTTTTTACAACTATATGTCGCAATTGCAACAATTTCCACAATTTGAATAGATCAGATATATACAAATACTGAAATAATTAAAAGTTTATAACTTTAGCTAAATAATAAATACCGAAGGAATGGCGAATTATTTGGGGGTTGGGGGATTGTATTCAAACTCCTCCGACATAATCGGAGACTTGGTTAGTCTTATCAATTTCATGCCTGTTTAGTGTCATATTTTCTATTACAAAATTGTATTAAAGATTTGTCTAATACTAAATAGGACATCCCGGGTCACGTCAGACCTTAGCGTTTGCCCTTGACGCCACCTCGACAATTTTATGACAATATTTGGTAAATTTGTTTATGGTACGAGTATCTTTTTCTTGCATTAATTCTTGTAGTAGATGTTTTTCCAATTTTTTATCGATATGTAATTCCAGATCGAATCTTGCAAGCGCAAACCTGGGGCATTCGAGCAGTAGATGTTCCACTGTCTCTTGCACACGCAATCCGGGCTGGATTTTATATTGAACCTGTGCAGGTACTGCGAAAAACCTCCGTGTCCCGTCAGCACCTGCACAAGTTGTGGCGACAATTTAATTTTCTTTATATTTTTGTACGCCGCTTCGGCGTCGGGGCACTGAAGCTCGTTGTGATGGTGTACCTTTATCAATACCCCCATTTTATACCGAGGTATTGACCACATTTAAGAGGACATGTAGAGAACTGTGGAAAGAATATTTTAATAAGAGGTCATTGGAAAAGGGCATCTGGTATAAGACCATTCAGCCACATCCGCTAGACATACCATGGTTTGCTAATGCTCCGCTTGGCAGACGTGACGTTGTAACAGCTATGAGACTGCGTTCTGGACACATTCCTTTAAACAAATTTGGGCACATGATGCGAAAAGTGGCGACGCCAAATTGTACTGAGTGCAACATTGTGGAGGACGTGTACCATGTTTTGAAGGAATGTGTCCGGAACGAGAGGGTGCGTAGGCTGGGCTTCAGTGGCCAATTTAGGTTGCAAGTAGGTGACCTGAACAGCGCCCTGGCTTTCCCATTATCCGATGAAGCCAGGGAGCTATACAGTATGTACCATTCTAGATTTAGTGTTAGTAATAGTTAGGTATAGTTGTATATAGTATAGTTTAGTTTTGTAGTTTATTTATGTACCTTGCCCAATGAGGCGACATATCCCTAAGGGAAAAGCCTATAAATAAAGATTAAAAAAAAAAAAAAAAAAACATTTAAAGTCACCTGTCACCGGGAATAATTTAGCTGATATGTTTGTTTGTTACGGTCAACGTCCCAAACGTTAAAAAGAAAATAATAAAAAAAATCGCCTGTCGAAGGATGCACTAAACCGAGTACATAATTTAATAAAACAAAATTATTTGTAAAAGTAACTAATATACACTTTACTTGTAGTTGGTGAAAGAAGCCCTAAGCAAAGTAGATAAAGTACTGTGAAATGTGGGAGTGCACGCAGATATATTTACATCTGCGTAAGTATGTAAAATATTTTTTTGTGCATGATCATGTAAATATGTGTAACTTGTGCAAGTATGTAATATTAATATGTAATACGTAAATGCACGGCTGTTTGTCTTTGATCATGTGAAAAAATAATAATTTGAACGTGTGAATTTTGTATGAGTGTAGACTTACTTTGCGTGAGTGAGACTGTTATTTTGATACAACACCGATCCCTTAGTTATTTGAACAATTTAAAATTTTTTTTAAAAAGTTTCCTTCCCTACAACCGATTTTCAAAGTTGACAGAAGCATCGAAACCGGTTAAAGAAGAGTTAGATGGCGTGATAGAGGATGTTATAACGAAGAAACTAGCGGAAGATCTGGTGCAGAGTATTGAGAAGAAGTTTATTGCAGATCTTGCTAAGTATGTATTTCAGAGATTTACACTCCTCTTGTACTGAACTGAATTAATAAACATAAATATAAATGAATAAATATCTTCTCACATTCCACACATCACCATCTTAGTTTCACAACTATGCTTGTATTATGGATACCAGACAGTTGATATACTACATCATACTACATAGATTACTTTTTTTGTAAATACATACATATTATAAATATAAACATCCATGACTCAGATACAAAGGTAAAATGTCAACACATAAACATTTGCCCCTAGCGGGATTCGAACCCGCAACCGTTTGGTTAACAGCTAGGGTTACTAGCCACTAGACCAAAATCAAAATAATATAATAACAGAATAATGGCAAAATAGTATCAAATAAAAATGAAAAATCAAACAATATCAAAATAACTGCCTCTTGACAGATCTGTTGAGCTGGTGACAACGAAGATAAGAATTCTATTACAAAACGGTACCACTCATATCTACGAAAGAGTGTCTGAGCTGCAAGATCGTCTCGAACATATTAGGAACAGCTCTGGTACAGAGGCATGTATAAAGAAAATTTCTTAAATATCTTGTCTCAATAATGCAATTTCTTTTTTTTATTTTTTTTTATTAGAGATGGGTTTGCTCTTGGCTAACAACCAGCTGTCTAGCAAGGAAGAGGCCTTTGATGGAACGAGCTCACCCAGAAGATGCCATTCACTCGAACTTTGAAAGATTTTTTTTATTTGTTTTCCGTGAAAACACCAACTTTTCTTTAAATTGAAGCTTATGAATGAAATATGAATATGAAACATGAAATAATTTTGCTACAGGCAGACAAATGTCTCGCAGAACGCAAGAGCGTCACAACAGATATAATCGAGAAGGGGCTCCATCAGATGGTGATATGCGGGTACGCTCTGATCGGTCACGATCCAGCCAACGCTATAAGAATAGTCGTACAACTTAAAGAGATGATCAGAGAGGGTTTGAAGCCGGTATGTTTTTCATCGACATAAATATATATTACTAGCTGCTGCCCGCGACTTCGCCCGCGTAACTTAGGTACTTATAAACCTTCCTCGAGAACCACTCTACCCATTAGTGAAAACCGCATTAAAATCCGTTGCGTAGTTTTAAAGATCTAAGTATACAAAGGGACATAGGGACAGAAAAAGCGACTTTGTTTTATACTATGTAAAGAAGAAGATACTTCTTTAAAACAGTTCCTGATTGCCCCAAATCTCGCCAGCCCTAACTTTTTATTAGGTACAGTTACACGTTACACGACTTGGTCTTGCCTGAATAAAGAAATAATACAGTCGAACTAATATACTTGATTTGGGGTTATTTGTAATAATGTCAAAACACCGAAACTGACTTACAATACCATATCTTATAAGTCACGCTGTTTAATATTGCCACTGAGGTATCCATCCAAATGGAGCAAATCCATTTAAGTAATTGAAAATGAATTTTGACTTATATTTAATAAGTATATTAGAATAATATTTACGAAATCCAAAAAGATTGTGTATTAATAAATGAATAGAATAAACAAAGTCACTATGTTATATAGTTTTGATTCCTGATAATATTGATCAAAGCGTTGACGATCAGGTTACGAAAAATATAAGACTGCTATAGAAACTGTGTAGTATATTATATTACTGTATTATATAGATAGTTCGATTTAACGGAACAGATACGTCACAAATTTAATATGAGGCACATACAGTTGAATAAAATGTTAATGTTACAGATTCGCGAAAATGAAATCGAGGTTTATGATTTGTTGAAAGTGTGCGGTCATGACCACGACACTTTGAAGAAGGTTATTAAATGCGTTATAGCGAAAGTGAGTCACTATGTTTATACTGTTATTTTATTATGTGGTTAATATTATTATATATACCTATTTATCCTACAAATATTATAAATGCCAAAGTTAAAAATATTTCATAGTCGTCTTAATTTATTGGAATTTCAAATAAAGAATATATTGAGGTATAAATATGGGCAAGCTGAATGGTTTGGTTTTCAATTATTGTTTTAAAATTTTTTTTATAGAGGATTCAAAATGAAAATCTCATACATAGAGCAATGGTTACCTAAAAATAATAATTTATTGTAATAGGAATCTAATATATTATTGATATATTTTTCTGAAATTGCTTTTCTTTGTCTTATAATATAAGACTATGACTATGCCATTAATATTAATTTAAAATTTCAGTCACCAGTAATAAAAACATCAATGATGGGCGTCACCGAGAAACTTATAGACGGTACAATGAAAATAACTAAATTGATGGCTCACGGTGCTATGCATGAAGCATGTCTCATAGAGGTCATAAAGACTATCGAAGATCAATCGTTTGGTGTTATAGAAGACATAAAAAGGTGTGCGAATGGAAACTTTAATGTTAGTGAAGACATAAGAGAGTACCTTCGCACCAAAAATGCTACGGGTCTTGATATGGAAAGAGATATGGATGAAAAAGGAGATATGGACGAAAAAGGAGATATAGATAAAGATGAAGACACAACTGATGACAATCTTAAAGCAGATGTAATAGAAGATGAAAAAAGTGACAACGCCATAACAGATGTGAAGGATGTGGTCAGGAGAATGTTGGACACTAAAAATAATAAAGTTGATAAAAAATTACACAAAAAGTTGAAGAAACTGGAAAAGACACTCACTGATAATGATATGACAACTGAGGATAAAGAAGGGATATGAAATATGAATAAAATTTTTTCTAAATAAAGTCACTATGGAAGAATTTAGTTATAAAGTTTTTATAAAATTTTCTTGCATGTTTGGAAGCAACATAAAATAAAATAAATATTAATATAAATAATATAAATAATAATATGTTAAATACTTAAGATAAGAAAATGGGAATGGGATATGAAATTTCTTACTCATTCCCAGAAACAAAAAGAACCACAAGTGCTTTTATTTCACGGTTATCTTCTATAAGGGTTGAAATTGTAAGGGTCCTTCTGTTAGCGGGGCCTGAACTACTGTTTTCATAGGTTATGACTGCAGGACTACCTGTGCCTAATTTTTTTATGACATAGGTACGATATTTTTAACAAAAATCGAAAATAAATTCAGGATTATTTTAAAACATATAACAACTCAAAATTGAAGAGGGTTTATAAATCAATCTATAGTGATATTTTATCAATCAACAGCCTTTCTAGAGTTACTCGGTCTTACTACAAAAGATTCAGTGAGCACTGTTCAAACACATGCTTAGTTAGACAAGCATTAAGCATTTAAGCATTGGTCAGCAAGCGTTTAAAATGTCCCTACCACAAAACCTTATTTAGCGCTTGTTTCGGTAGACAGTGTTAAAGTACGTGAATGTTATTGAATTATGGCAACCTTGGCAAACATTCATTCAGTCACTCGCCCTGCATTCATGTCGTTTTCATTTTACGCAGATCTGATAGGCGTATAATGATGAATTTTGGTTTTCACAAGCTATTATTACGGACTATATTAATGATATCAGCAAATTATAAGATTGGAATAAGTAATAAATTACAACAAATACGTTAGATTATTTATAAAATTTCGTAATACCAAAAAATATTGAGCATAATGGAACGTAACTAACACTGACGTAATTGTCAAATGTGGTCAAATGTAAAGTTTGATTTGTTAAAATTGTTAAATAAAATTTTTATTTGAGGATCCACCTCTAGCATCACATGGTGGATCATCCTCTATTAAATAAATAATCTTATTACCAAAGTTATATATTCGAATGGATTAATTCTCTCACGATGTATTCTATCTCAAAAATTATCCATGTAATCCATATCCTCAATTAAATTTAAAATATCCATACTCATTTATAAAATCAAAAGAAATCTTTAATATTAACTATTAAGTATATGCAAAACGAAATTTGACACAATACGTCAGAGGAAGAGAGGCCGTTAACTAGATATACACTCGTTAAACTAGCATATGGCGGTGGTTAAATTTAAATAATGCTCAAGCATTGTTAAACCCTAAACAATGCATAGACACTCTTTTGTAGTAGTTTTTTTTTAACACGTGTTTTATGCCTGATTAAAGTGTGTTTAATGTTTTTGTAGTAAGACCGTAAATGTTTAAAAAAATATTTTGGAATTTATAGGTATTAAAATCTTAAACAAAGCGCTTTTGAAGAATCGAAATAGCTCAAGCTGTTTTTAATCGGGTTTACGTAATTCAGTGTGCGGATAACCCGTTAATGTTTAAAACTGATAATAAGTTTACGACCAACATAAAAGATTTATTGCTTTATGAAAGATTTTCATAACAAATATAATATACGTTAATTAGTTGCCTTTGTTGATAGCTTAGTTGTGTTTTTGTAAAGAGGTGTAAATTGCTTAAATAAGCTTTAAAAGAATACGCACGATGAAAGATTTATAAGATAAAAGTGAGATAAAAGGTAAGTAATAGGCTAGTTATAGGTTCTACCTTTCTAATACTTCATAGTAAAGAGGTTTGTCACTTTAAAAGTTTTAAGGCTTTATGTTACTATTTGTAACTTGAATGATGGCAAATCTTATATTTCTGTATTGGTATAAATCTGGTACCTATATCAAAAACAATATATTCGAATGTTTCTTTAATGTATCTATTATTACTATTACCTATGTATTGCGAGATTTATGACGAAACTGAATTTATTTCATTAAGGGCATTATTTCATTCATTAAACATACAGCCTTATAATATTGCATTTGAATTATTTATAAAGCGACATGCACTTTGCGTTCCAATATACCAATATAATTATAGGTGGTCATAAAAAACGACTAGCGCCATCTAGCGAACTTTAATAACACCAACAAAATGAAATATAATTAATGATTTTAAAACAACATTGAATATTATTTATTTAGCTATAATACCGTTCTACAACGGGTATAATATTTATCAGAACGGCCGGAGAAATAATTCGATTATAAATCATGAGAAATCCTCAAATACGTGATGAGTTCGATATATCTTATGTATAAATAACGTCATACTGTTTTATTAATCCAAATTACAAACAGTTAATAGGTCAGCGATAATTGTTTACGTTAAGAGAGATGTATTGAAATAACGAATTCAGTTGTATCTTGTAAACATAGGGGAGATCGAAAATAGGCGAATCTTCGTCAGACATCAGATACGCTTGATCATGATCAGTGTAGTGTTAATGCCTTCTCTTTCATTTTTAACATAAACAAATTCACTCATTTCTAGAACGATATAGGCTATTATAAATAACCAGGAGTCGTCAACATTTTTTAATTTTTAATTTTATTTTCATCCAATATTTTAGCCTAGGACATAATACAACTAGCCGTTGCACGCGACTTCGCCCGCGTAACTTTATAAAATATAGCCTATGTTACTCGCTGATAATGTAGATTTCTATGGGTGAAAGAATTTTCAAAATCGGTCCAGTAGTTTTTCAGTTTATTCATTACAAACATACTTACATAAATACAAATCTTATCCTTTATAATATTAGTAAGTATAGATATGAAATTGCGATAAAATTTTGCTATGTGTAGTTTTGGATAAAAAAAGAAAAAATAAGGATTAAATAGGAATAGGTGTCTGTAGATAGAGATTTCTGCTAGACTACGACTTATCACATCTCAGTTTTTGATTTAGGAATACATTGTATCCTGCCATTACTACAAAACAGTATACAACCCTCTAAAATAATATTTAAAATATATCTCGCAAACGGCTCTAACGATTTTGACGAAAATCTAGGATTAGGAGTTTTTTAGGTCTAGAAATCGATCTGTCAGGGTCTTATCTTCTAGAAAATTAGTTTAAGGTATTTTTTTTAATGGAACGGTTACAAAAGTAATACCGCTAGCTCGTTTTATAATATTTTGAATTATTAGTTCAAATATTCTTGATTTTTTTCTATGATGTTTCATACTTAGACTTTCTTTCTTACGTGAATAAAACTTCAAACCTACTATAAACTATGTTACAGACTTACAGTAGCGAATATGAAGTAAAGATAACCATGTTTTATGTTTTATATTCAGTCATTTAGTTTAGGCTTTGATCTAGTCTATCGATGATATGATAGATTTCTATCATAGTTTTTCAATCTCACCTTAGTATGAAAAAGGTCTAAGGTGCAGTCGCTCAGCAATGGTCAGAATGTTTCAGAGAAAGTTTTCTACCATCAAGTCTCGTCTTAAGTACTCATATGATCGTACATATTAGTAGAATATATTGAAAGGTTAAATCTCATACAATTGAAAGGTTAACGCCCGTTTACCTCATATTTCTAATTATTCTTTTTTGCCTCTGGAGAGCAGCCAAGTTTTAATATACGCCGGACAAACAGACGGATGTCAGCACTTTGAGGCTTAGTTTTATTTGTGTTTGTGGGTATATAGGTTGTTGCTAATGCAAATTCAAACACTCAACCACTTACTCACCGTTTAAAATACAGGGAATACCTATGTGGTAGCTTTTAATTGAATAATATTTTGTATGTAATAGGTGTATGTAATTTGTATGTAAAACCGTAGGTTTTTTTTAATTTGTTTGTGACTTGTGACTTTTTACTGGAGATAAACGGTTTAATATACCTAATATCAATTATATTCCTAAGTAATTCTAACTTTTCCGACGAATTGAATGAACGAATATGCCAAAATTTCATAGCATAAATTATTAAGTATACAAATCGTTAAAATTTACTGTAAATAAATCAAATGTTTACAACTTCTAAAGCAAAAGCTTTTAAATTTAGTGCAATGTAACACTTAATGTTACTTTGTAAACAAAATGTAACTAAACAAAATGCTGGTTTATTAAATATTAACATATGTATTTAGTAGTTTTGCATCCTGTACGACAGTGCACTGGGCGAGTGATTCATTGTTGATTTCGCGGAATTTTATTAGATATTATGTTTTCGAAGAAAAATGTGATATTTTAAAAAAATTACAGTTTTCTGATATTAATTTTTCACCGCAATATGCCCAAAAAAATCTTGTGCTTTGCTTGTGTTATAGGTGACGGTAATCACTTACCATCAAGTGGACCGTCCGCCTGTCTGCCTTAACTTAAAAAAAATAAATAAACAGGGTAATTTTTTATTAAAATACCAATTGACGATAGGTGTCTAAAGATACAAAGAAAAGCTCATCAAGGGAGAGGTGTTGTTCGACCGACACTGCCGAACTTTACAACAGATCTCTTGAAGAAGCCCAAATTGCAGCGAGGCGAAAACACTTTGAAAGAGAGGGTTGTTCCAAAGTTTCTACCAATCCAGACCGAACGATGGATTCGACGTTGGTGAGAGTAATAATCCATATGGGCATAAAATACCCCAATTTGGCATAGGTAGTATAGGTAATTTTATCAAAAAATATAAATTATTTTGAAATGTGCAGCGCAAAATGGTCGACGAAAACTAGAGGATAGCATAAGTGTTACTTAAAAATTGACAAAACCATTTGCATTTTGACAAAGTGAGGTTCATAGTAATGTATATTGTAAACCCCATAATCGTTATCCTCTCTCGGTGAAGTATCACATAAACATTTCTAAGAACAAAGTGTGTTATTGCCGTTCAGCGTTCAGTTTACAGCTTCAGACATGCGCGACTTTTCAAGGCTACGTATCATTGGAATGTTTTGGTAAAACCCAAATTCCAAACTGTTGGAATGTTTTTGTAAGAAAACTAATTGTAAGTTAGAAAAAACAGCGAATTTACATACCAGCATCGGTGAAGAATGCCGAATGTCGATTCGGACTCGATGGCACTGATGCAGAAGCAGAAGTTAGGAATGCTCTCTTGACCTTCGTCCATTTGGAGGCGCGAGGTGGTCGGTGCTGCGGAAGTCGAGCTCCAAGCTCCAGTGAACGTTGTTTACGAAGTAAAGGATGAGCTGGATCTGATTCTGTATAAACAGATACATTGTTACTAAAAGAGCTCATTCCTAAGCAGAAAAAATTCTACAACCAAATTAATTCAGAATTTCTGGAAATAGGCTAGCTTTAAATAAATAAAATTTCCATGTGATCGGATGAACATTAAATGTGGAACTTTTGCTGTATAGGTCTATTTAATCTATAGGTACTATTACTAATATTATAAGGCTGAAAAGTTTGTTTGTTTGGTTTAACACGTTAATCTCAAGAGCTACTGGTTCGAATTGAAAAAATCTTTTTGTGTTGGATAGTCCTTTATCGAGAAAGGCTTTAGGCTATATAACATTTTGAAAACGGACGATGTCGCGGGCAACAGCTAGTGATGCAATAAAACTATAACACTTACCAAGTTCTTCAGAAGATGGTATGGTGAGGGTTAGAGCTGGTGGCGCATCGCTGTCCCCACCATCACTCAGAGACCGTCTTCGTATTGGGACTACGTCTGGCGAGTTTTTCACTGCTCTGCTTGATTTCTTTCTAACTGAGCCGTGTGTAATGATATCTCGCATTTTACCCCAAGGAGACTTATGCAGCTTGTTTGGAGACGGGGAAGTTGAACTGTCATCCTGATAAAAATATAAAGGATACTTTAAATATAAATTTATGGGCATTTAAATGCAATAAATTAAATTGTAAATCACAAAGTTTGTTAAATACCAATTTACAAAAGTAAGGGTATTATCGGTTATTAGTCATCAGTCAGTTCTGATATCATTTCTTATTTAACTGTTTTATTTCTAATATACTAAGGACAGGCAAACTAAGGTTCACTTGATGGTAGGTATTTCGTGGCTGGCTGGATTTCGTAACCCACATACTTCGCGACATCAGGAGAGACACAATTTAAGTGCTGCTTGGTCTTAAAGGATAAAGAAACAGTGAAAATGGCTCTGATATTAAACTGGTGTAATTAGATCACACACTGACAAGGTGGACAAAGTAGGTGGACTCCATTGAACTTTACAATATAGAAAAGATAGTGCGAACAAAATCTGTGCAACAAATGCGGCAGTAGGGGGCGCGCAAGAGGCGGCTAATGTATCATAGAATCGATGTCACCGTCATAGAGGCGACACTGTTTATATTCTGCCTATTTCATTGGATGTGGTATCCATCCAATGAAATACGTGATTTTATAATAATTTTATTTTATGATTTAATTTATAATTTTATAATATATATTTATGTATTATATATTATAATATTTTTATATACTTATATATTATTATATTTATTATATATTTATTTATATTATATTATTATAATTATATATTAACATATATTTTAATTTATTGATTTATTATTAATATATAATATATACAATACACCTAATGTCACTTCTTAAATTTTTTTTGTCTATGACAAATGACGCAAAATGGCGTCCGCCAAATATTTTGCTCGAATTGAGTTTTAAAATGATTATTTAGTTACTTACCGATAGAAAGTTATTCCTTTGCACTTTACCGTATTACTTGAATTATTAGTGCAATATTGTAACACACACGAGGGCATATTTGATCAGTTTTAACGTTATTTCGCTATTAAACAAACAAGGGTTACAAGCAACAAGCAACTCAAGAGCTAGAAAGCGACTAAGTCAAGTGTAGCTTGCCAGCTTCAGTTGAACGGATCACTAGTGATAAAGGTGATAGCTTCTCTATACGTAGTAATATCACCTCACTGGTGGACTCCGAATATTCCTTACTAGCTCACAGAAGCACAAAAACACAAATGCTGTTTTTTCAATGTGGTATTCTGTGTACGAATCATGACGAGCCAATGTCGTGAGGTAGTTTTTTACATATTGTTTGCTTTAAGTACCTATGTAGTAGATATCTATTGTTAGAGAAATTAAAAATAAATAACTGAAACAATATTATTTTATGAACTTTAAATAATGTACCACAGAATCATAACATTTGTAGGACATTTACATTAAATTAAATTTATGTACTTAAATGACATAATAGAGATGCAGTTTATTTTAAATAGGCGCATTACATTTTCAAACACAATATACACTTTACTTTTGTGGTCACTGCCAAACCTTTTTCAAAGAATATATCTAGTTATAGAGATTTCTGAATGACGTCCCTTTTTATTGTTTGCAAGCAATGCTAATAATTTAAAATTGGCACCAAACGACTTTACCAGTGAATGGAAACAGTTCAGAGCGAAGTACATAAATAGTCGGTAGATTACCTGCGTGGGCGCATGAAGGAATGTGTTGTCATTATCGTCACAGCGCAGCGCGGGCTTCCCTGAAATTATTGTAATACTTACATATCTGGCATATTTTCAGATTCGTGTTACACTAACATTTTATTATCTACTTATATCTGTTGAAATACTTATTTTACGATTTCCATTGTATTCGAGTAATAAATTGAAGTCGTGTAGATTATATTTAAGACAGTTAAGAAAAATAAGAGAGCTATGAATATAATCTACAAATCAGTTTATTTAATCTATAACCTCTCAAAAGCAATTATAAAAGGTGAAAAAATATTGTCTTATTAATTTACATTCGGTTCAGAATGTTGATTTTACGAGGCAGAAAACTACTAAGGATAAGGTACTACTTACTACAGCATGCTATAATACTACTAAGGTGTAAGGATTACTGCTACCAAATCGGATGTCCAATTTATAACTGAGCAACGCAATGCGCCCTGCAGTGAGTTTGTTGTAAAGTCTAAAATATACCAACAACAAGGGAAGTGATCAACCATTACCTGTTTCCATTCTTAACTCTTCACAGGATGAATTAGGTGTCAAAGATATAGCGCTACCAGGTGTTAAACTAGCGGAGTCTTTTGTTTCCAGACTGACTAATCCTGATACTGGAGTAGACCCCGCTAAGGCGACAGCGCCAGCCATAGCACCGACAGCCACAGGTCCAGCTGCAACACCTATGGCTGCTTGAGGCCACTGAGCCTTTTCCCATCTGAACAAAAACAATTGAATTTTGATCTGATATTTTATGAAAAATACAAGAATATTAAACATCTGAGATGCCATTATTGAATGAAATATGAATCCTGGAAATTTCTCTTATAGTTCACAATAATTTAAACAATATTATTAATATCTACTAGTTTTTTATAAGAATTATATAATATAATCTAAATTTAATAGATAACTTTCATAATTGATAACGATTCAGCTTATGAATTGATTACAGATTTTTTTATAATTAGGCGCCTACTAATAATTTACTAAAACTATACGACATTGAACTATTCATTCAAATATGCAAAGATGGAAAGGTTTGTGGGGATGCAAGAATGGAAGATTTTGGAATGGTTTTGATGAGAATTTAGCTTACAACTAAGTAGTATTAGTTTTATACGCCAGAATAACACATAGGTACTTAGGTATTAATGAATATCTACAGTACGTGAACAAAATCTCGTTCAAAATCTGATAACACACTAACATTATTACCTAAAAGCTGCCTTTACTCGTGTCCATTTTGAAACTTTGGATTTCTCAACTTCTTTCGAAAAAATGCCTTCAGATCTACGTCTCAAGGGAGTGTCCGGAGTAACATCGCTGTCATCACCGCCAGCCGACCTGGATCTTTGTTTCCTTAACAGTGAACCACCAAATTTTGAATGTCCTCTCCATTTGGAACCTGATCTCTTCATTCCTCTACCCCCAGTATACATAGAGTCGAATATTGTCTGACCCTGTTCACTTTCAAACTCAGCATCAAGAGCTTCATTTAAAAACTGCTGTACATCTATCTTCTCTGCTTTTAATCTTTCGTTCTCTCTATTTACAGCCTTATGTGCCTCATGAAGCCTCCTCAAATGGTTCACGTCTTTAAGTTTCCTCAGTAGACGTTCATTGTGTTCTTTCAGTGTAACAAACTGATCTAGAAGATCCAGTAACCTTTCCAATTGATCAAATGCATCCAAAGTGTCCTTGGTCTGTAAAGCAACTTCCACTCCACGCTTCGAGGCCAGGTCTTGGCGATCTTTAAGGCGTTGGATCATACTGTCGCATAATGCTCTAGGATTCCTGGCGTCCATGTCATTTGGAGACCAGCTGTCCGGAGTGGGGCCGGCCGTACAGGGCGATGATCCTTCAACATCTGAAGGTGAATTCGGAGTCCTCACCGAAAGAGAAGCTGGTGGCTCACCTCTTCTTCTTTTATGTAGAGACGTGCCGCTCGGTGGCAATTCTGTTAACTCTCTGGAAGCTTCTTTGGTTTCCATTTTATCTTCTCTTTGGTCGATGACGTCACCAGTTTCCTTAAGTGACGTCATCATGCAGCTGCAAAGTGGTTTTCGTGTCTGCGCTATTTATACATAAAAATAAACGCACGTGCACTTCTAATGAGCGCCGAG
This sequence comes from Synanthedon tipuliformis, assembly GCA_947623395.1. Lineage (NCBI taxonomy): Eukaryota > Metazoa > Arthropoda > Insecta > Lepidoptera > Sesiidae > Synanthedon > Synanthedon tipuliformis. The sequence goes on along the minus strand of OX392417.1, from coordinate 10,742,021 downwards.
CTGTTCAGAGAGTTTGTAAGGGAATGCATACTCTTATTATTTAAACTCATATAATTTACTTATTGTTTTATCACACTTAAATTTTATTTTCTTGATAAATGCTATGAATATCTGTTTAAATATGTATCAACACACGTCAAATGCAATCTCACTATCACATTTCACAATAACATATTAACTGGCACAAAATTCACGCTATTTCGAATATCGAACATATGTTTCGTATCATGTAAATCACTATAAATTGTAATGATTATATTATCTTAAATAGATTATTATAATTTGCACTGTTTACAACTTGGGTTCACAAATAATATATAATAGCTACACTAAATATAAATTACTTATAATTAAAGTATCTTTTAGTACTGAATTCATGTAATTGAATTCCGCCCTGATGCCCTAACGCATCTCGAGAGTTGGGCGGGCGGCCGCGGACTGATCTTCTCCGACGCCGGGCGGAAGCTTACGAATATTTCCGAACGCATATTTTTAGCCTAAATGTAAACTTTAACAATATTAAATTAGACAAAAATGGTTCTTAACCGAACGCAATAGAAGTCAAACCGAGTGTACACGATAACGTTGCGTCTGTCTCACTTTCTTAATGCATTCGTAGCTTCCGAACACAGATCCCATTAACCCATTTTTAAAAGGAATTAAAAATTGTATCGTTTTAACTTTGTAAAATAATTTCTTGCACTCATATTTAAATATTACATATTTTTAAATAAAACTGTATACCTAAGTATTTTCAATCATTTGCATTTATTTGTTTGAAATCCAACCTTTAATTTTATTGTTACTGTAAATGATTTAAAACTATTTTCTCGATAATATATACTAATATTATAAAGAGGAAGATTTGATTGTTTGTTTGTTTGAATTGAATAAGCTCCGAAACTACTGGACAGTCATTTGGGCAGGTAGACCATAGTGAAATAACAGCATATGTGCTGCAGTGTAAGGTAATATGTGTTCATATGAGTTCATAATATGTTCATATATGTGTTCATATGTGTTCAGTAAGCGAGTTAAGGGATAAATACCTACAATTTACTTGTGCAATGTGATAAAAAAAGTTTAAAAAATATTTGTTTTTTACAACAAATCAAATAGTTTAAAATATGCTATAAGTAATTCCTAGATTTTGATGTTTGACTAATAAATTAATATAATTTAAATTCAAGGTATTTTAAAAATAAAAGAGTAAAATATTAATATAAATTATAATTATTCAGCCTTTTATTTACATTAATTAATTCATATGACAAAAACATTGAGCAAAGTTATTTATTTATACATATTTTTCTTTTTTTTTGCCTCTCACCTATAAGTATTCTTACAATTTGTTTATCAAATGTTCGCTTATCGTCACCTATCGATAAAAAGATTGTCCAAATTTCTATAATGATATCGAGTTTTTATATTTTAACCATAATTTCATCTAAACTTTTCCTCTGAAGGTCAGGGACAGTCGCATCTTCGTGTGGTCTTCCTACTGGCAGAAGCAGTTCTAGTTTTTCGTTAGACGGCCTGCAAAGTAAGTCTCGGAGACGAGCGTTACAGTTCAGAGGAGTTGAAGTCAGGGCGACTAGTCCACAGTACTGAAAGAAGATTTCAATATCGCTTTAGATTTAGCAATGTAACTTCGAGGTTAGCTTTTCAGCTAATAGAAAATAAAATAAAATAAAAATAAAATAAATAAAATTCTAAATTTAATAAAATTAACTTATTTTTTTATGAAATTGGTTATTTTATGAAACTACCTGCACAGCTGCAATCAGGAAGCCAGCTGCAATGGCCGCACTTATTTCGTTATAATAATGCATTCTCTTCTTTCCATCCGGTCTCCTTGAGTAAGTTTGCCGAAAGACCAGAAGTAACGCTGGAGCGTCAGACAAGTAAGGCTTAACCGCTTTCGTAGCGAAAGGCTTCAAGTCCGTCACCCACTGCCTAGACATCCTTTGCTTATAGTTCAAATCCTCTTCTTCTTCGACGATATCTCTGATGGCTGCTTTTGTATCTGGATCCTGGACGACGACGAATGTCCATGGTTCTGTGTGAGCTCCAGAGGGGGATGTGCCTGGAATTGTAACAGAGAATGGATTCTAGCAATCGTTTTCTCAAAAGGGATGTATCACGTGATATAGCGACCAACTTCGTCATCGTTTCGTTATTGTTTTAAATTGTTACTTTAGCTAGACCCCGAATAGTATAATCATAGATTAATGATTGGTCTCGCTGCGCTCGACTAGATACCCCCGTCGTACTTGTAAAATGCGGCATAAAATAGTACGCCGAATTCGGCGTACCCGAGCCAGTCACACTGCAAACTGTCTGTGATGTGTACGTGCCGAATGTTTTATTTAATTTTAGGCATAATAAAATACCAGTTTGCGTACATAGTGAAACTGTGTAAAAATATAATAAAACTGGGTAAAAAGTGATGAAAAGTGACGGGTTTTTTTACACACACTACAATAAAAAGTACAATACAATACTTTCGGAGCTATTGCTTTTGTACAGTCTTTGATATAATTTACTTGGTTTTTCAAATATTAAGTACTTAGTAAGAACAACTATTAAAAATCTTGTAAACCATGTAGAAGTGAAGACAAATTAAACATAATATATATGTTAAAAATAAAAGTTGTACGAATTTTGTATCAAAAACAGCCATTAAGAATAATATTTTTTTTTCTTAAAATAATTCTTCTATTAGCCAACTTTTAAACAGCCCATAACTTCCTAAACTAATATTTTATTTAACATAACTCATCTTTAATCCTTACTAATATTATGCGAAAGTAACTGTCTCTCTGTCTGTCGCGCTTTCATGCCAAAACTACTGAACCGATCACCGTGAATTTTGCATACACGTTGTCAGGGATACAAGAAAGGACATAGGGTTAATTTTCATCCAGAAAAAGTACTGTTCCCGAGGGGATCATCTAACTAAAATAAAATATATTACTAACGTCTAGCTAAAGTGTTATAGCAACAATGCATCAAGCGTTATATTGCTTTCAACGCTGACGTAAGGGGTCATCTAAAAATATTATTACATAACTCAGTTACATTTACGCCTTTTTACTTATAAAATCAGCTAGTAGTTAAATAAATAAATATTATAAATCATCAAGTTGTGGCTATTAATTAACTAGCAACATTTTTTTTCTTTCTGACAGCACAAATCATAAACTTAAATAATTAAGCAATCCTAGAAACAGTAGACAGCGTCACTCACCAGCAGTTTTAATGATGTTATCAAACACCTCCTGCGGTATAGGATCTTGACTGAACCGTCTAACAGTCCTCCTCTGCGCCATTAGTTCGTAATATTCCCGAGACCTCCGCAGTATCTCTTCGTCTGACCTTTGCAGGGGTTTGTAAGGTATATGAGGTGTGTCTTCAGGGATGGCTGGCACAAGCTGATCGGGATCTTCGTCAACATCATCGGGAAAATCACGTTCTGAAAAAAATATAATTATTTCATCTATACTAATATTATATAAAAAGGACAGATTTGTTTGTTTGTTTGAATTGAATAGGCTCCGCAACTACTAAACCGATTTGAAAAATTTTTTCACTGTTGGGAAGCTACATTGTCAGGGAGTAACATAGTCTATATTTTATAAAGTTACGCAGACGAAGTCGCGTACAACAGCTAGTTATAAACATGCACAACAATAACAATATAAACAAAAATCAACATGCTTAAGTCTTACAACTAATTGTGGATTAAATTGAATGATTTATGGCCCTGTGTGCCAGGAGCGTTTGCGTTCAGTATAGAACATTTACCTAACAAAAGTATACGCATGAAAATAATAATTTTAAGGCGTAGTATTCGATAAGTAGGTACGCGTCGGAGATTCGTATGTTTTGACTTCTTCATGCGACCTTTGATATACAGTAGAAGGAAGTTGGCGTGATAACGACAATGCTTATCGGTTTAACGCTTGTTTTCATATATTGGTGTACATTTTTTAAATGGAACACACATAACATATAACATATAAAGATATAGACATAATTAATTTCAGACCGAATTCAAATAAGGAAAAAATAAATGTTGGTAAGCCTTAAAATGTATGGTCAGACAATAAAGGCAACGAATTACAAAAACAGTGGAATCGCCCAATAAATTTATCATCCTTGACATACTCTTATTACTGTAATCTAAGGTCTCGCACAATAACAACCGATGCGGTTGTTGTATATTATAAAATAAGTTTATTGTACGTACTGTACCTACTATGTATTTGTACTTATGTATACAGGACATTATTGTACGCTCTATATTTATATATATTATTACAGTAAACAAACAAATCAAAAAAAATTACCATATTTCATAAAAAAATGTAAGGGAAAAATCTAAGAATTTCTGCACCAACTTGCTTGAGTTAATGCTCATTATAATTTTCCCAGTCAGACTTGACCGAGATGGTCTGAAGTGTTTTTGATATCCCATAATATTAGCCAGTAAGGTAGCTTGAATAGAAACGGTATCTATGCGTTTACGGGCGCATATTATAATTACTAGCGACCCGCCCCAGGCTTCAAAAGGAGTTAAAATTTTCAAAAATTCTTAGCGGATTCTTACGTTATAAAATAAACATAATATTCAAAATTTCAGCTTTCGAGACTAAGTTATTTTGACTGTGCGTTGATAGTAAGTCAGGACAGACGATTTTATATAATAAGTAAAGATTATATTATGCGATATTTATAATATGATATTCGCTGCTTAGAATACCTATTGCGTTCACAAGGTTTACGTATGATACCAATTAAGAATGACGCTTTGAATATAATGACATATTTTATACTTTGCGGTGGACAGACAGGCTGACGGTCCACTTAATCGCCTATAATACAAGCAACGCCCTAGACCATAGAAAGATTAAAGATAAGGGATGGTGTAATGGGCTCTAAAAATTAATTGTTTAAGGTTTTTTTTTATGGAATCGAGAATGAAATACACCACTTGTATAAACTCAAACTACTTTGATTCTATAAGGTCAGACCATAGGTTCTTTTAGTCTTCATTCACGCGTTAATAAGTCTTTAATAATTCACCTACGGTAAATGGCCCCTTAAATGGGTCGAATAAGAAAGCTTGAATCAGACACGTTTAGCATAGAAATAGTCAGGTGGTCATTATTATGCCACTGCATAGGTACGTAACAGACGCCATAATATCACATTCATTCGAATTGAACGGTCCTTTTTAAACTTGTCATCCTTATTTAGAGTTTAAATAAAACAAACTAGATTCCTAATACTACTTAAGACGAAAGTTTGTGAGCATGGATGTATGTTTGTTACCCTTTCATGTAAAAACAAGTAAACGTATTTTTATGCATAATAATAGTAACAATAAGGATAATAGTCAATAATAATAATAACACATCTGTACTAATATTATAAATGCAAAACTTTGTATAGATGTATGGATGGATGGATGTATAGATGTTTGTTAATCTTTCACGCAAAAACTACTTAACCGATCACCATGAAATTTTGCATACACGTTGTCTGGGACACCAGAAAGGACATAGGGTTCCTTTCATCCAGAACGCGGACGAAGTCGCGGGCACCAGCTAGTTAACAATAAAGGGACAGATACAGAAGGCGGTACTTCTTGACACGCCAAGTATTATCAGGACTGGAGCCCTAATAATTGTGGATAATATTTTTTTGTATATTTATATTGTTAAAAAAATAATAATAAAAAAAATTAATACAGTGACAAAAAATGTCATTTATATTAAATATAAGAATATTTATGTGTGGAATCTGTGGAATCTGTGAATCTGTGGAAAATTTTATGATAGCAATACGAGGAAAAAACTAACTCATTTTAGCCTAAAAATAGAAAAAATAATTGTTATTGCTAGCTATTTAATCCTTATAATATTTAATTATGGCAAAGCATGTAAGCATTTAGTCATTTTAAAGGAACAGATAATTAATGTTTATCGTAAAGATGGTCTATTAAAAACTTTTCTAAAAATCTATTCTACTGTCTACTGCCTACACAGTCATGTTGTATGACCCATTTGGCTTCAGTTCTCCCGTATTACTGAGCTTATGCCAAATTGACTACCCAACTTTTCAAAGTGTATGCGCCTTAAAACAGTACTTTAAAAATATTATAATATACTAGCTACACGCTACGGGCTTCGCACGGGTTCAAAATAAAAACTATCCCATCTTCTAAGTTGGACCAAATTACACATATTAACGAAGTTTCATTGAAATCGGTTCAGTAGTTTACGATTTCATTGGCGTCAAATAACGTCCTTAAGTACCTATAGGTACTATAGAGATTAGCTTTTTATCTAAAAGTCGACAGATAGGCTGACGGGACGGTATACCTGACGTGACGGTAGATGCTGATGGTATGTTTCTAACGCCATAGGTGCGGCAAGTGTGCCCTAAAGTTAGGGGTGAAATATATTTTTTTATATATAAATAATATTTGATACCTTTTGTAAAAAACCTAATGACTAACCCAGGCCATTGTCTTTTTTAACTGTTTTTAAATAACACCTAATATATATTTTGTTTAAGGTTAAAATTTAACTTTTTTTAAAAAATCAGTTATTTTATAGAGGGTGCAAGATATGTTACTTGTTATTAATAATATAAATATATTTATTATAGGTCAGTGGCCTATTAGCGATGATTTTCAGTTTACATGGTACTTAATAGTAAGTACCTACATGATATTATGTTTCAAATGCCAGCGACGAACGTAAACATGAACATCATACATCATTTATATCATTACCATACTCAGACATCCGTGAAAAAATTACAATAAATACTTGATAGAGTTAGATAACATTTTCCTATTATTATTTGTTATTTGCAACATTGAATATAAACTCATATAACTTGACATAATGTACGTTTACATTGTTGTTTTTAATAATATTTATAATAAAAACTTTTTTATTGATTTTGTTTGAACAATATCTATGAAATGTAAATTTTATATCATGAATAATTTTAACACGTGTACAGTTGGTGTATTTTAAATAAAATTAAAAAATTAAAAAAAAGTATAATTTGTGTGGGGATTTCATACACATTTTAGTTCCGCTGTCAATAATTGATCTCTTGGGTCCTGACAGTAACCCAAGACTGAGGTTTTGATAAATAAAAGCACTTCAGCCTATTTTCTCGTATTTTATACAAGATATTTTGCCCTATTTCACTTTGTCTAGCATCCTAGCAAAGTCGATAATCTAGTATTCCTCTCGGATTTGTAAATGTACATGAGGGACGGATTCCAGGTACCCTGAAATGAGACATCAGGCGTCCCTTTTTGGGGACTTCCCTTTATTTCACCTTCTCAGCCGTAGGACGTCAATTGCAGGTCATTGGCCTACAATGACATTAAAAAAAACTTTGAATATTTGAAGTATTTTGAAATTTTTGCTGAGACAATAATTGTAGGGCTGAGTACCTATGAGTTAATATCTACATATTTTTTAAAACGTGGAAATATAATGTGATTTAATATACTTGCGTTACAATAAAGACTGATTTACCATTTTTACCAAATTCAATTATTTATCGGCCGACGTCTGACGCAAAAGAGGGGTGTTATAAGTTTGACTTGTGTGTCTATCCGTGGTATCGTAGCTTGATCAGTTTTCTTTTTTTTTTGAAAGTTGACATGATCGAGATGACGATCTATTAGGCCTTTGAAGGTTATCAGAGCTCATTTACTAGTTAACGAAGTGATCTCACTAATTTCCAAAGTTTCGATTGATTTGAAATTTGGTATAGGTACTATTACTTGGGTGGTTTTCCATGACATGGTAACATTGACCTGATGCTGCAGCATCAAGTAGTCTGCGGGAAACCTAACTCCTCAGTAACTTACAGCAGATATAGCGTGTTTGTGCTCAATATAATGTTCCGGCTTAGTTTATAATGATTATTACTTATAACTTGTTAATTCATGTAATATAATCTAAATATAATGATAAAAAATTAAACTCATACGAATGGGTCACTGACCGCATCTAGGAAGCAGCGTTTGAAAAAAGAACGCAAAAAGTGTACTAAAAGAACGAATGAGATATTAAAAGCCTTAATACTGGAAGCTGTATAGAATAAAATATCTTTGTCCGATGCACGATTAAAAAAATTAAATTATCCATTAGGTAAGTACTGACCTTTGCCGCTACTCCCGTTTCGCGCTAACTTTTTTATTTTTGCGGCAATCCTGTTCTGTCGTTGCTCTAACTTTTTTTTGTGAAAAATTGTGAATAAAACGAACGAAGCAATAAGTACACTGTATACTACATAACAATTATTTTCAAGAGTCCAAACCGCCAAAGAGATCGCGTTCATCGTGGAAATATTTATTTGAAATGGCAACTTTGTAATTGTTTTTATCATACATGCGCCGGCGAAGAAACCGCTCGAGTGACTAAACTAACCGTTTGTTGTCTGTCTTGTCGGACTTGATACGCGACAAACGAAATGATAAAACTATTTGCAACACAGTTTTCAACTCTATTTTCATAGCAATAAGTTAATGACAGCTTATAAAATACACGATTCTCCCGGAATAGCTCTTGCCTGCATGTGCCGGTTTTTTTTTATCAGAAACATTCTCGTGCAGCCTTGGTTTTTTTTTCTCGTTTAAACGTTGCTCATAGACTATAACATTTGGACGCGATACATAATTTTGATATAAGTATATTAGTAAATTTTATAGACTTAAATCGAAATTCGTTTAATTTTTCTAACAGACAATATTTAAAAAATGATAAAAATGTAAAAAAAAAATTTTTATGTAAGACTAGCTGTTGCCCGCAACTTCGTCCGCGTTCAAAATGTTAGGTGTATAGCCTAAAGCCTTTCTCAATAAATGGACTGAACAAAACAAAAGGATTTTTTTTAATTAGTACAAGTACCTACTTAGTTCCTGAGATTAACGCGTTCAAACAAACTCTTCAGCTTTATAATATTAGTAAAGATATAAGGATATACAATCACGCTCCCGGCTTCACACGCAATTACGTATGCATTTTTTTTTCTGCAAATTATCTACAAACCTTTCCTCGTTGATCGCTGTTTCCAAAAATGAAAACTGTATCAAAATCTGATATGTGGTTTAGAAGACATTAAAGGAGACTACAGTCACCGTTGTAGGCGAGTTGTCTATTGAAAGAACAGGTAAAAATCAAACATGACAACTCGCCCATTTGGGCGAGATACATTTGGCGAGTAGTCCATTAACTCGGAGAAACAGACAAGGACGGACAGTCACAATATTTTATAATATGTATGTATATTGCATATATATAATTATATATGTATATGTAGATTAGGTTACGTTAAGTTAGACAGTCAGGCTGGTTATATCCATATATCGACATTTTAACTGTGGGTTAAAAAGTCGATGTATCCATAGTAGGTATATTGTTTCTATAGTAAGTATATTGTTTATTATAGTGTAGTTTTCCAAGGAAAAGATCATACTGTGCCGTCTGCACCTGGTTATTGATCATCGAGGTCAAGGAAGAATCCTTTCACCTAACAAGCAAGTATTTGCCTATGGCATGTATAGACGTACTTAGGCCTTTTCTTGACCTTAATCCTTAATTCGTAACCTTAAACTAATAACATTTTAAACTTAAGTATGTTAAATTTATATCTATCACGTTATAAAAAAAATAGCAACATGTTATCTTTACATAAAACAAGGTCGCGTCCCGCCGTCTGTATGTAAGTACACTTAGATCTTTTAAACTAGGTATGCAACGGATTTTGCGATTTTCACTTATAGAAAAAGTTTTTATATATAATTTGCAAAAAAATGTACCCATGCGAAGCCGGGAATGGTTCGCTAGTATGTAATACAAACAAGTTGGGCCCTTGACGGCTATGCTTGACGGCCTACTTTAGATTAGTGGTTACATACCATAACCAAGTAACACAAAATCGTTAGGTATTATATCAGAAAAATCAAGTGAAGTTCCTGTCTTCAGACTCAAGTTAAATTCCAACTTTGAAAGTAAATAATGAGGAACCAGAATTTAAACATAGCTTTAGGATCCTTCAGACCGAAGCGTCGAGGCTTCGCTTGGGTGCATTAATTGAGTCTCTATCTGAAATTAATAAATAGAAAAAAAATAAAAAATAAGAGAAAAAGAAATTGAATTTGAAATTCAATTAAAGGTTAATTAACCTTTAATTGAATTTCAAATTGAATTTTAGGAATTCACATAATATAAATAGGGCTTTTTGTGAGGGCACGTGGGGCCACGCAGTGCCCCCAAAGGAGTTACTTTTTTATATTGTTACTCACCTAAATATAAGTTCACGTTTTATTTCCAAAGATATTATATAAATAAACATTATAAACAGCATATAAATAAACTTAAAAAAACAAATAGCTGTCATTAAAAGTTATATACCTAATGAAATTATTTTTATAATAATTTAAAGAAAAGCTCAAAGTTTTGCTGAATAAAAGCATGTATTTAAAACATTTCAATATCCTATCAAATATTTGCTATATTTTAGAAACCAGAATATCTCCTGAGTACGAACTTAAAGCAAAAAGTTTTTCTATTAAGCATTTGCTTATAAGTTTTTTATAGGCACTTTCCCTCTTGAGTGTCAGCTAATAATTGCGTTTGTAAATTTTTAATAATGTGACTATAACTTGATAACATATATGTGATGCACCAGAATAAAAAATGTCGCCCAACTTGACAGGCTTATCTTTCCTTAACTTAGATCTCTTGTTTACTGCATCCTATATTCAGTACCTACTGCTTTTAGCTCAAGAACAACTCAATGAATGCATTTAACTTATTATTATTATTAGTATGGTCAAAACTCTAATACTCATACAACTTCGTCTAGAACCCTTGAATGTTGTATTAAATATATCATATGCCATTTCTGAAGTTTAAAGATAGGAAGATATACCTACCTAAGTATGAGAAAAATGTAAAATTGTGATGTTCTTATTCTGCATTTGAATATACTATTACTTATTAAAGTAATAATAATAATACTTTAATGCTTTAATTATATTTCATATTTTAGGTAGATATCATATTTCTTGAATTGTATTAGCAGATTAAAACAAGTAAACATTGAAAAAAACTATAGGTATATGATAACCTATGTATTCGTAGGCATTTATCAATTAAAATATTATGCTTCTTTTATTTATACATTTTTATATTTTGATATGATATCTATGATCAATAGAAAAACAGAAGCATAGATTAAATTAAACTTTAAGCATCGATTAAATTTTGTCGAGAAAATTAGTTTTTGGCAACTTAAGACAGTTAAAAAATGTCCTGTCAAGTAATTACTATCATCACTACATAGTATAAAACAAAGTCGCTTTTTCTGTCCCTATGTCCCTTTGTATGCTTAGATCTTTAAAACTACGCAACGGATTTTAATGCGGTTTTCACTAATGGGTAGAGTGGTTCTCGAGGAAGGTTTAAGTACATAATTTACTAAGTTACGCGGGCGAAGTCGCGGGCAGCAGCTTTAATTTTATTAACACGTAATTTTATAACATGTAGTGCCATCTGTTAACTTTTAGATGAATTAGAGTACTACATTGCTTCAAACAGAATTCCCTAGATGGCGTTGTAAATTTTGCATACACGTTGTCTGGGACTCCAAAAAGGACATAGGGTACCTTTCATCCAGAACGCGGACGAAGTCGCGGGCACCAGCTAGTATTATTATATTTTATTCTATACAACAGAGTGAAATTATTTATATTAAATATAATTTATTGACACAATTTACACTTTTTCGTCATAGAATATGAATAATAAATAAAAACCTGCTTAAAATGAAAAAGGATTGTGAAATATTTTTTTTATTCATCGTCTAATTTAATTTTTTACATACATACCTATAATATAACTGCGTTATATTTAATATATTATCCTTATACCTTGTGAGTTCATACAAAAAATAATAATTAATTTTTACAATAAGTAGGTACCTACTTAAACAGTTTAAAAAAACATGATCAAATTAGATTATTACACTCTACTATTTTACTGTATACAGTTATACAATTACTTTGTTTTAAATTTATTTACAATAAATATTTGTAATAGATAAGAATAATTTGTTTACTCGAAATTCAATCGAAGGACGGTCGTGTACTTCTAGGCTTAAATAGATATTACTTAGCCGAATGCTGTCCAGTTTGCTAACTATCTGCGCTCGCGCATGCCGACCACTATGGTCAAGTTTTAGAGATATTCATTCGACAAAATTATCAGTGCACTTTTCTAAATACCTCATATATTTTGGCATAGCTACATCATCCCGTGACAGCCTGTAAGACACAAGTGCGCAAATCCTGTGCCCAGATTCTGGATTGATTGGGTGGTAGGTTATTTTAAGTTTTAATAACTTAGTTATTCATAACTTATTTTGGTATTGCAATGAGATACCAACCTCACTACAGGCTCCGAATCTATTTTAAAAATTAAACTTTTTAACATTTTTCAATAGTGTAAGTATCATAATATTGTTTGTCCTATGATCCTATCTATTTTTTCTAAATAATACAGAGAAATGCGTTTTCCACAATAACTTACATAATTAATTTCAAAAGGTTTGCCTACATAATTATTTACATTATAAAATAAAAATATACTGGCCATCTCTTTGAGGTAAATGGCCTAATCGCCTAATCATAAAAGTAACACCAGGGGGATGGCTTAAAGGATTGCAGCGAGGCGCAAACACCTCACAAGTAATATTCTAATTCAGTTTCTACCTGGACCATTCGTGGCGGTTGTTTATTCTTATCTTATCCAAGTGTATTACTTGTACAAACCACCAAGAAGATTGCCGACCCAGCAAGATTTTATTTACAGCTCACTTTGAGAAGCCCAAGCTTTAGCGTACGCGAAATGATCAATTGCGATTGACAGTAATTCCTACGCGATTTTTTTCAAAACAATTCAAGACTGAGGCATTCGCTATTTCGCGGACGCTTAATACACAATGGTTGCAATACTTGGAATGCTTGATTGAAGCACCTTATTTGGGATTTGTTTCCAAAATTAGCGCGTCCACGGGATCTAACATATGGATCGCTTGCAACATTAGTTGATGAGGATGATTTTTTCTAGATCTAGATTTTTTTTTTTTTTTTTACGAGGAGAAATCCATTTATTGACTTCCTACCGCTGGCTAGACGGTAGGGGTGTGTGGGGGTCAGCCGGCGCACTGCGCTATGCTAATCACAGCGGGCCCGGCAATACCCACTAAAACTCCCCGGTGCCTCCTTGCCCTTTGTGCGGGGTGAACCGGGCTCTGCCGAAGCGACAACTCCGATTCACCCCAGGGCAGCCTAGCCATTGCTGGCTAGACTAACGCCAACAGAGGATTGCCCGGAGACACCCAGGCAATCCCCAGACGGTGGGACCTTGTGCAGGCACACATAGCTAGCCAGCTATGTGCGCAGGTCCCAATGGACAGTTAAAGACGGGCTAGGTATGCCCGCCTTCTTCTGCCCAACCGTCTGCGTCTGAGGGAAGCGAGACCGGCCTCTTCCTCTCGCTCCCTCTCAGCTGCCTCCTTCTGCGACATTACAGAACCGCAGAAGGAAGCAACTGCTTTCCAGATTGTCACACTGCCAAGCATGGCTTCGACCATGTTTGGCAGTGTGACATCTCCACCACCCAGCGCCGCCACCAACTCCCGGCGCTGGGGACTCCAGGCCGAGCACACTTAGAGTGTGTGCTCGGCCGTGTCATCGGGGTCGCCGCAGTGGTGGCACCGCGGCGACTCCTCCCTTTTTATACGGTGCAGATACCAAAGCACCCGTGTCCGGTCATCATCTGCACCATATGGAAGGTGAGGCCACCTGTACGGCGCCTCACCCATTCCTCCAGCACCTGACGAATCGCAAGAATCGTCCGGTGACTGGCGGTGGGGTTGAGGAGTGCCTCACCCCAGTCCTCCATGGCCCTCTCTTGGGCCTCTGCACGGACCCGCTGCACGTCCTCGGCAGCGAGTCTTTCTCCCAGGGCCCTTGCGGCGACCCGATGCCGATGCACCTGGGACAGAACCAGGGCATCGACATCCCATGGGAGTGTGCCTGCTAACACGCAGGCAGCCCCGTGGCTGACCGTGCGATAAGCCCGCACGGCCCGGGTCGCCATGACCCTTTGAGGCCTCCTCAAGAGGGTGCGACGAGTGAGGCACTCCGCCCAGACCGGGGCTCCGTAGAGTGCCATCGACCTTACCACCCCGTGGTAAAGTCGACGGAACGCCGAATTGGGTCCTCCCTGATTCGGGAGAAGCCGTCCGAGTGCGGCTGCGGTGTTGATCAGCCGTGGAACGAGGAGCTTGAAATGCTCCTCGAAGTTCCAGCGGGGGTCCAGTGTTAGGCCGAGATACTTGAAATGCCTCTCGACCAGAATCCGGACCCCCTCCACTCGGACGCGGAGCCCCGGCGGGATCCTGCGGCGTGGGGGATGGAAACCCATGGCCCTAGTTTTGTCTAGGGCCACCTCCAATCCACTAGATCTAGATCTAGATCTAAGTGGAGGTATATTTTTCTATATCTATATTGAAAATATCTAATAACCGACATGCATTCCAATAGTTTATTTTACGCATTAACAAAAATGCCCGAGTGATGATCTAATAATATAAGTATAAAAAAGTTTAACGGTATTAAACTGGTTTAAGCAAATTAAATCATATTCTTTTTGTCTACCTACATTTTTTTCAGCCTTAAATTTCTAAATTGGTAAATGACCAATGATTCTAAATTTTGTATGTTTTGATAATATTAGGAAATACTTCTCGTATAAATTTGACGCGTATATGTATTCCCAAAGCAATTTTAATCAGTTTTTTTTTAAATTAAAATATGACGTGGTCGGGGTTGTACTTAATTAGTTATTTTAACTTAGGAATATCTGTTTAGGCGTTTGAAGACCATAAGCCCATTTCCTAGTTAACTAAATAAATAGTTCCTAGTTACGAAGGGATTCAATGGTAACCTTGATCTGCCCAAAATCTGCCCAAAAATTGGCATTGAATCCAGTTCATCACAACAGAACCAAGCAAATAGATACAAAATTTCACTATAAGGGATTTATTAACTAATAATAATAATCAACTAATACAGATTTATTAATTAGTAATAATATTAACTAAATAATTAACATGTCAATCTGAATTATATATAAAAAGAAATATAAATATTTTGATTAGCCAGTTATCAAAATATTTATATTTCGCAGTAACAACACTGCGGAATAACCAACTCCTCACCAACTTACAGTTAGTTACAGGCTAGTTTATAATATTATACATGATTTCGATTATTTGACACGCCAGACGTGGCAGTAAAAAAGGATGCATATCTCAAACTAATGAGAACTGGTTCACATTGACCCATGTTAGTTGTAAATAAAAATAATTTGACTTTGAATTTAAATTAAGGATATCAATAAGTTTACAGTATTGTTGAAACTTGTACAATTAATTAGGTAAGAAGAAATGATAGATTTTATTACTGGGAAAATAAAGTTGGTAATGAGGTTTCGTAGATATTAAATTTTGAAAGTATTAAGTAAAGTTATTTTCGAAATCTTGAGTTGCGATAAGGATAACAGATCAAATCAAATCAAATCAAATCATTTATTTATAAGTGACATGGGTAAATTTAAACCAGTTCTTATTGGCTTGAATATGCCACCTCATGCACGGCCACGTCTGGCGTGTAAAATCAGAAAGAACATAATATAATAATTATTCAAGCCGTAAATTATATCACGAAATCGATGTATAACTCTTCCTATATAAAAGACCCCAAAAAAGTTGACAGCGCCAAGAATGTCCACCAATGAAGTCAGTTTTTAATTTTCGAATGTTATCCCCATTTACAAAGTCTGAAATATTCAAAAGAAATTACTGAAATTAAGAAAACCTTTTATTACCAAATCTTCAAGTGTAAATTAAAAAAATAGGACAATTTTGTATAATTAATAACTATCTGAGCCCGACCACGCTTCGCTGTGGTTTTCTTTGACGTTCAACGGTCAGCGGCTGCCATGAAAACGGCTAGCTGCCACTTTAAATGTGACAGCGGTTATCGTTGGCGAGTTAGTTGTGCTCGCTTTCGGCAGATGGCGCCGTACAAAAGCTATTTTTCTCACGATCGAGATTATATTATGACGCAAAATATCAATGACGCAAGCAAAATATAGATACCTACATAAGATCAATTCTTCTAGCGGATTGCATATTGTGTAAAAATTTCAAGTCTGTCGGCTATTAGTTTCGAGTTTTTGAGAGATACACGAACCAACACAACATATACTGTATAATGTAGATTTACTGTCGACGTGTTCAGTAATATTTTTTTTTAAATAAGGTCTGATAAGGTCTAAATTCTTTCATTTTGAGCATTTTAAAAGGTTTTTAAATTACTTTAATATTACGTACTTTAAAGTACCTACTATAGATTGTATTTTGGTTGTAAATTTAACAACACTGTGTTTATGTTAACATATTTAACAATATAATTGTTATCATTAAAGAAAACCATTAATTAAGAAAACATGTAAAACTTAAAAAACATATTGAGATTATATAGAAAAATTATCTTTATTGACATAATAGGGTATTATTGAATGTCAATGGAGCCTGTTAATACTGATGATTAAGAGATAACCTTCTTGTCCAAAACCTATTTTAACGTATGAGGCGTTATCACAAATTTAATAATTTATTAGTGGTCATCTCTTATGTAAATTGGAACAAATTAATTTGTATTCGTAAACTTTTGATTAATGTTATCAATAACTTTATATAAAAACATGATTTTAGCAACAGTCAATTATTATGAAGGTTATTTAATTATAATTTGTTAGACAAAACAAAGATCGTTTAGGATTTTTTTTAATAAAATACACTTTGTTTACATGTTATGCATTAAAAATATGTATTATTGCGTGTTATTTATTTATACGTGTTTGATATTTGAATTTTATTGTAGTTGTAGGGTTAAGTAAGTATGAGTATTTAGTCATATATTTGCTTCTATTCGTTCGAAGATCGCTGAGTCAGCATAATTATAAAATATAAGAATTTAACTAAAAGACGTGTTTTTTAAAATGTTCCAGTAAAAGACTCCTTGGTGAGATTCCGCGATTTATATAATATTTCCTAGGATGCATTATTCTACATAAGTATTTTATAGGTTTACTAACTGACCCGACAAGCGTTATTTTGCGAAAAAATAAAAAATAAATTTTTGGGGTGGACCACCCTTAACATTTAGGGGTATAAAAAAAGATGTTGGCCGATTCTCAGAAATAGATGTTGGACGATAAGCACACAAAATTTCATCAAAATCGGTCCAGCCGTTTCGGAGGAGTTTGGCAACAAACACCGTGACACGAGAATTTTATATATTAGATTTACTATGTAATCGTAATTGTGTGTTAACTCTATGGTCGACTTCTGTAAAATGGCGTAGCTATATTTTTTTTGGGCGCAATTTAAAATATTCCCCCATTTCTTTTTTTAAAGCAGGAGCAGAACAATTTACTTGCGAGACAGACATAAAGTATTAAAGCAGTTTATTATTAAGATGACAGTGACACAAATGCCAAGAAAAACACAAGTATCCGTTTATAAAGTAAGGCACTGCACAGCACAATTACGACGTAAGTATTTTTTTTATAATATAATTTATAAAGTAACACTTTCAGTTAAGGATATAAAATTATTATTTTTGTTTACCCACCTAGCTTTATGTTACCCACTTAGCTACAATATGTTACGCACCTAGCTACGATATGTTACCCATCTAGCTACGATATGTTACCCACCTAGCTACGATATGTTATCCACTTAGCTATGATACGTTACCCACCTAGCTACGATATGTTACCCACTTAGCTACGATATCTTACCCACCTAGCTATATGTTACCCACCTAGCTACGATATGTTACCCACCTAGCTACGATATGTTACCCACCTAGCTACTATATGTTACCCACCTAGGTACGATATAGGCGTGTACAAGCGTGTAACAAAATCTGCTTAACTTGTTTTGCGCAGATGTGTGTTGCTTGCGACAGTAGCCACTTACCATAAAGTGGAATATCAGCCTACCATGTCACCCTTAATTAAATAAAATTCGACTAATTACTATCTCACTATCAGTGAGTCATTTTAAAAAAAAATGAGATGAGTACATTGTACATTAAAATATGTATTACTTTATTAGTGCCCCCCTATAAAGTGTTGGAATCGTGAAACTCCGATTTGAAGAGTATAATTATATAAAAAGTTTCACAAATGTTTAAATATTGATTTCAATTCGAATCTCTGGTTCCATGGGACGCTCTTGATTTTTTTAACATCTTATCAAAACGTTTGGACGACATAACCGGCGATTTTAGCTGGCTATTAGGCCTCGGTCAACAGATTTCTATAGTCAGATAGTATGGAGGAAGTGTCTATATGGGTAATAAATAAATAAAATAAGAAATAAGCCTTTTTATTTCTTACTTAATACAAAGTGACACATTTTTATATTATGACAACTTTACTATTTCATTTACTATTTAGTGAAATTTAATAGGTTTAGTATTTAGTAGTAGTATTAGTATTAGTAGGTTATTAGTATTAGTATTAGTAATATTAGTATTTAGTAGTGTTAGTATTAGTATTTAGTAGGTTAGTATTATATAAAAAAAAAATTAATTTATATGTTAGTAAATGTTATTCTTCTGTTTTCATCTAATTAGTAAGAACCCCGGTTTGGGTAAAGGCCTCCTCCAACGATTTCCATTTGTCTCTATCTTGTGCTACTAGTTTCCAGTTTGTGCCAGCTGTTCGCTTGATGTCATCCTCCCAGCGACTCAGCGGTCTTCCTTTGCTTCTCTTGCCTGGCGGACCATTCCACCAAGTCACTATCTTAATCCATCTCTGGTCAGTCAGTCTTGCTATATGGCCCGCCCAGATCCATTTGAGCTTTTGAGCGTAAATCAGGGCGTTTGTTGCTTTGGTTATTTCTCTAATCTTGGTGTGCATTATTTTGTCCATTATCTTTATTTTGAGCATGCTTCGTTCTAGACCTCTTTGACAGGTGTTAATTTTGTTGACAACTTTGGTAGTGAATTTCCACGTCTGGCATCCGTACGTTAGGCTCGGTAAGAGACATGTATTCATTACTTTTGTTTTGATGGTTGTTGGTAAGTTACTTTTAAAAATTTCTTTAAGGCTCCAGTATTTATTCCAGGTTTGCTGTGTTCTTCTTTCTACTTCTAACATGTTGTTGTTTCTGTCAAAACTTATTCTTTTCCCTAGGTAGATTCCAAGGCGGAGAGCCTTTGGAATACGTTTAATTATTATAGGTTTTCGCCATCTATTTGTCATTACCTTAGTTTTTGTTAAATTCATTTCTAATCCCACTTTAGTACTAGCTTTATGTAAGGATTCTATCATGAGTTGCATCTCACTGCCTGTTTCTGACAACAGTACCAGGTCATCTGCGAACCTCAGATGGCTTAGATAGGCGCCTTTTATATAGAGTCCCGATTTGCTCCAGTCTAGCTTGCTGATAATAGTTTCAAGGATGGCTATAAATAGTATTGGAGAAAGCGGATCTCCTTGTCTTACTCCTCTTTCTATGTGAAAGGGTGAGCCTAGAGATTCGAGCTTTATTCTTGCTGTATTGTTGTTGTATATACTTTTAATAACCTTTATGTACATATCTGCTACTTCTTGTTCTCTCAAGCTTTCCCATATACTTAAGTGTGTCACAGAGTCAAAGGCTTTCTGGTAATCAATAAAGGTGATATATGGGTAATATATATTTATAATCAATATATCACGTCAAATTTCTTTCCGTCACGTTATTCCTAACAATCAGATGACGTGTTTTTCCGCTCATTATTTCCTTTCATCATTGAATGTGTTTGGAGGGTATTAGTTTTTTTACATTGTTTTTACCAGATGACTCGTTCGTAACCTCTAAAGAATTTAACGAAATTTACAAACTTCGCACCATGTCTTTAGGAGTTAATATCTATCTATCTGAAATATTTTGCAGTCAATGAACACTTTTTTTTCTTCTTTCATCTTTAACCTTCTATTTTTAACTAATGATGCATACGACAGACAATACTTGAATTTTTTTTTCTTTCCTAGTAAAGTTAATTAGCACATAGAAGATACATATCTACTTAGGTTAGTATTCAAATATATAATAAGTCACTTTAAAAAGCAAATGTTTCATTTTGTCGAATGTACTCATGAACAGCAGATATGCTAATTGTTGCAGGACCATTGACAAGCGTCATTTATGGTAGTGTTCTATTGCTTCTGGGTATCCTCACAGTCGTTGTGGATCCTTTGGATTTATTTACCAACTGGGTAAGTTAATTAAGTATAATATTTAACCAATAAATGTAAGGTTTTCTGACAAATTGAACGCGCTTAATTTTTTTAACATTTTGTTTAAATTATTGGTCGGCATAAACGATTAAAGAGCTGGGCTAATACCTCGGTCAACAGATCAGCATTGCCATACAATAAGGTAATACAGTCAGGATGCTTTGGAGAGACCGAAGCTTTTTACTATAATAATTATACAATTAGAAAATATATGTCTTAGAATTATTAACTTAGAACTAAATAAAACATTAAATGTAATCTGTAAAAAAATGTAACGATATACATAAATATAGAATACTAGTGTTTTTGCCCGCGACTTTGTCCGCGTCCGATCGCTACCAAACCTCACAAGAACACCCGCTGCACTAATCTGAATAAGATTGTTTGAAAGTTTCATCAAAATCGGTTCAGCGGTTTTAGAGTCTATATGGAACATACATACACATACACACACACACACACACACACATCGCCTTTTATATATATATATATATATATAAAAGGCGAGGAAATGCTGCCAGTATCCTCGGTACCATGCCGAGGGCGCCCAATTTTATAGATATTTTTTAGGCGTATTTATTTTTAGATTAGTTTAGTTTTATTTAGAATTAATAATTAAGATATTAAGATACATATAAATACGTGCGTGTGTACATATACGTATTATAAAGATTTGAGGTTACTGGTGGTTACAGAGTGTGACATTCGCTATACATGTACCACTCAATACACGAATCAATTCACAGACACATCCGCAGGCGCCACCTAGTGTGCATATCTATATTTATGACGTAGACACTACACAGACACAGAAAAATTACCTATTTCTTTTCCATGTTTATCATTGTAGTTTTTTTTATTTTTTTACCTAACCTATTAGCGCGATGTTCTAATGCAGTGCTAAATTTGAAGTATATGCTAATTGACCATTTTTTTCTCTATTATTTAATAACTTTGTATCCGTGTATTTTACCTATACTTACCATATATTCACACACGCTTGACACACACGGATGATTTTTAATGTCATTAGGTACTATTTTTTTTGTGTGTATCCATTGTTTATCAGTATATTATGACTTTTTGCAAGGTTGCATTATAATGACCTATCTTATGACCTGTTTTGGAAAACTAAGAAAAATTATGACTTGACTGGACTTAACTTGACTGACTAGTCTCGGGATCTGCTACTTTTGATTTTAATTTCAATTTTGCCTTTTTTACTTCAAAAAAGGCTATTACAAATTGCTATTTTTACTAATGACACTGGCAAAATCATCGGAGAAGATCTGATGGAGCCAAGTCATTAAAAGAGAAGAAGAAGAAAACCTATCTTTGTAGGAAGTTACAAGCGTAAAAGTTATAAACATACTTAGCTCGTTCTTCTTCAATCATTAAGGTGTAAACACACGCCAATCTTAAAAATTTGCAGTTTTAAAAAAATATGTTACAAGAAACTGTCAATGCAATTGGTTTGAAAAAAATATATGTTATACTTAAACATGTGAAGAACAAAATATTTGTTTGGAATTTCCATCGAAGTAGTAGAAACCCCACAATAAAATTTAGAACATAATAAGAATTTGACTTATATTGAAATTTGTTTCGAAAACGGTTTATTGCGCGAAAATGATTTCTGCACCGAATAATAAGTCAATGTCATTTAAAAAAAATGTATTGATTTTTTTATTTATTTTTTAATGTTGTTTTAATGAAAAGTACAAAAAACCACATTTGTCGGGCCTGTTGAATTGTTTCGGCCGCCTCGGAAATCTAAATATATGGAGCTACAGCGTCTCAGTGTCTGCGTTGATGTGTGGATTACGTTTGTGTTTTTCGTGCGGAATTAGTATGATATATATAAACATTCTAAAGGTCATATCGGTGAAGGTCAAATGGTCAATGTCATTGGCCTTTGTGAATCCCTTAAGTTGTTTAAGTAATGTAATGTTAATGTTTAATGTAGATAATGAGTTTTTTGCGTATATCCATTTTTTATCAATATTACGACGTATCTTTCTAGGAAGTTACAAGCGTAAAAGTTATAAACATAGCTTATTCTTCTTCATTCATTCTAACCTTTGGCAAAGGGGTGCAGTTCAATATATTAGCACATCGAGGGTGCCGAGATGGGAATAAACCATATTTTCAACACAGAGAGACTTCCAATCCTATTGTTATATTCAAAAATATTCTATTCTATTCTTACTGAAATTAAATAATATCCTACATTTTTAAGTGTTGTATATTTTTTAAATTACCTTTTAGCTGTTTTTTGAAATATTCGTTGAAATCCGAGAAAGGCCACTTCATAAAAAGATTTTTGCTTTAGGGCCTCTTTCACCATCTGTCAAGTAGGCTAACCGTCATTTAAAGTCACCTGTCACCGGGAATAATTTATCTGATATACTTACCTTTGTTTGTACGGTAAAAGTCCCAAACATTAAAAAGAAAATAATAAAAAAAATCGCCTATCGAAGGATGCACTAAACCGAGTGCATATAATTTAATAAAACATAAAATTATTTCTAAAAGTAACTAATTGACACTTTACTTGTAGTTGGTGAAAGAGGCCCTCAATGATTTAATCCTTTGATAAATTTATCATAGATTTAATCAATAAAGTTCTGGTACAATTTGCCCTAGTTCATGGAAATAGAGGAGGGCTCATTCGTATACAACATGTGGGAACGGCCGACCTACGACTTATACTCCGAGGTGTGGATATTTAACTACACAAATGTCCCGCAATATCTTCGGAAGGAAGACAAAGTTTTGAAGCTTGATCAAATCGGACCATTTGTTTTCAAGTAAAGTTTGCTTTTTATATACTACTACATAGCTTGTGCCCGCGACTTCGTCCGAGTTCTGGATGAAAGGTGATGTTCTTTCTGGTGTCCCAGACAATGTGTATGCAAAATTTCATGGTGATCGATTCAGTAGTTTTTGCGTGAAAGCGTAACAAAAAAACTCACATTCACATTTATAATATTAGTAAGGATTGGTTTAACTTAAAAGAAATTGGAATCCTCTTCGCTCTATCGTTGATTTTTATAATTTATTTTTTATTTTTGCTTGTTTCCTAAGGGCGTTACGTAATGTTAAATCGCCTCAATCTTCCTCTAGAATTGGGCTATCGAATGCAAAAATACTTTTTCAATTACCACCAGTAATTCCACAGATTAAAAGAAAGAATCAAAAACATAGATTGAGATTTCGAACTTTCTCCTATAGTATCACCTAGCTCCTAGCTCATAGGAGGTCTAAGTAGGTAATACTAGTAGGTAGGTAAATTTTACTAATATAGAGACAGTTATTTTAACTGGTATAATGAACATTCCAGAGAGACAAGGACGAACAGAAATATAACAATAAACAAAGAAAATGGGACAATGACGATCACTCCAAACACAATGATGTCCTTTGATCGAGAGCAGTCAATAGCGGATACCAAAGAGGTGAAATTGTATGTACCAAATATAGCATTAATGGTAAGTTTCATATGTTTTCGGCTTTTTTGAAACGGCTTAAGTATCTATTTCATTGTTTTAATTTTATTAATTAATGTATAAATTTTATTGTATTTTTAGTTTAATGTTGTATAATATTATATTTTTAACATTATATTATATTTATCTATGCATAACATTTACATATTATAAAATAAAGTCTTCGCTAACTTCTTATAAACCACGTAACGAATTTCACTAATGAAAGGAGCGATAAAAAGATAGTTTTAATATAATTTGAAGAAAATAATTGCATCCTTGCGAAGCCGAAAGATGATTGCGAGTAAAAAAAGGGTTACGTCCACTAACCCTGACAGGCCGTTTATTTTAAGTAAAATTACAATTTAGAATTAATTTTAAATAACAAATAATAAAATTACAGTTACAATTACAGTTTTTTTAAATTCACAGTTACAAAAAAAATTTCAAAATATCTAGGGGTTTGGGGGATTAAAACCTAAACCTCCGACATAATCGGAACTTTGATGTTTTTAAAGATACAATTTTAAAACAAATAATTTTCATTTTAACTAACTTAAATCCTAATAATAAAAAAAACCCCAAACTAAAAAGCTTTTCGTTAAACCGGAACAATTTATAACGCAAACAAATTGTATGATTATGGTTATCTAAGTAAAATGTAGACTAAATAAATTTGATTTCAATGTTTTTTATTCCGGAACTGATGATGATACAAGTTCAAGCGTTGATAATCAAAACTATACAAGGTCAACTTTGTTTATATGTGTTATTATATATAGTATGTTTATATGTTCGTGTGTTAATAAATGCGATATCTTTTGGAGTTATGAATAAAATCTTAAGCAGAATTGAAGGCCATAGCTACGATTGTAGTAAAAATTAAACTAAAATAAATAACTTACTAATTAGCTAGAATATTATTGAAAATAATTGATTACTTAGTTAGTTAGTTTAGTTCTCTTAAGTTCAATGTTAGTGTGTTTGAAATAAGAACTTAAGTATCATTCGTTAGGCGAGTTGCAAGTGGCTAGGTAAGCGGAATGTTTTGCTACTCGTAGTTTGTTAGTTACTTAAGTAGAAGGGTTTCATCGGATTGGGGAAGTTGAAGGACAAAGCAGTGATTTAAACGTTAGAAATCTTTAATTAACTCTAGCACGAGCTGTTAAATCACTAACCATTTAAAGTATACAGTAACATTTGAAATTTAGAAATTATTACACATTAGACCTAAATAACCTTAATGAGGTAAATACACATCACCTGATTTCGGTTTAGGTTAGGTTTTTTTTATATCTTCACACATTCCACACACTACTAAGTATCTAGTTCCACAGTAAGAACTAATATGCTTGTATTATGGACACCAGACAGTTTATATACTACATAGATTATAAATACATACATGACTCAGGTACAAAGGTAAAATGTTAACACATAAACATTTGCCCCTAGCGGGATTCGAACCCGCGACCGTTTGGTTAACCGCTAGGATTACTAGCCACTAGACCAAACGTGTTGTAATTCAGTTACAAAATTCAAATATTATATGTCATTTTATTATACGAACTCTTTAACGTGTTTTAATTTATTTTAGACCTTCAGGTTTAGGTCTCAATCTCAAAGTTATCATACCTAGTTTTCTAATCACAGTCATGACTCAGTAGGTATTTAAAAATTTTGGACCCATCGTAGCTTTTATAAACAAGTAAAGCTAATACAGATTTCACATCTGTCTCCTTGGCTTTGACATTGACAGAATAAAGGGCAATGGACAGACAAACGATAAGAAACAAAGAAAACAACGTATTAAACTCAAATCTATGTTAAATTTATTTTTAGGCCCTCAGCACTGTAGCTGCAGACAGACTGAACTTTATTGGTAACAGTGGAATCTATTATTCAACAATCGTTCTTGGTTCAAAGCTCTTCCTCAATCTCTCCGCTGAAGAATATTTCTGGGGTTACGACGATCCACTTGTCACACTCGCCAATAAGGCCCTCCCAGGCTGGGTTGATTTTAAGAGAATCGGAATTTTAGACAGAGTTGGTATATCTTTGAATTCAACGAAATGTGATGCTCTCAAGTAACTTACAAAAATAAATAGAATTCTTTATTTTATGTTTACAGTTTTATGCAGCAAAAACAGTAGAAGCGGTAATTGAATTGAAAGACCGTCGGACGAAATTTTCTATAAAAAAATGGGCCAATTCCGAAGGTTTTAAAGAGCAAGGCTTTACAGACTACAACACCAGGTATTTTTAAATTTTACCAAACCGCAAACAGCTACTTAATAGACAGACGATATTGTGAAAATCGTCTATTAAGTAATATACTATTAAGTAATAATATCTATGCTAATATTAAAAAGAGGAAAGATTTTATTGTTTGTTTGCATTGAATAGGCTCCGAAACTACTGGACCGATTTGAAAAATTCTTGCACTATTGGGAAGCTATATTATCAGCGAGTAACATAGGCTATATTTTACAAAGTTACGCGGACGAAGTCGCGTGCAACAGCTAGTGAGTAACATTAGTTTGGCCAAACATAATTATGTTTTTCAATTTTGTCATGAACTTTCGGTATTATTTATTTTAATTTCACCGTTTTTAAACTAACTCCGATTTTTTTTTAATTCAATCAAATTTCTTTAATAAAAGCTCGTCTTAAAAGATTGTCTATAAGCATACAATGTATTGCAGCAACCTCTGTAACCGAATCAAAGGAACGTACGAAGGTCTAATGCTACCGCCCAAGTTCAGCAAAGAACGTATGATACCGGTATTCAAGAAACAAGCGTGCAGAGTATATCCTTTTACCTTCCAGCATGAGTTGTCTAATTATGGATTCAAATATTACAGGTAAATCCTATAGCAATCGATTTTAACTACTGTTAGGCAAATATACTGATTTAGGTTAACAGACATGTAAACATTATGTATCATGTGTGGATAATAATTCATTGTATGCTTTACCGTTTATTTTATGATAAATGGTGGCAGATAGGAAAATCTAGAGGAAGACCAAACCTATCCTTTTAGAGGGATATGGGACATAATATCATTAAAGACATAAATAGGGGAATGTATTAAAACATAATAGTACTCTGGTATCACATTTCTCTATCCTCTTTATATTGTAGTTATTATAACAATTTAATGTTGTATTATCTTTATAATTATTTTAAAAAGACCATAAAAGTTGACATTTTTAAGATTTTCGATCAGATAGTCAAGAAAATGAAAAACTGATAATAATAATTATTAAATCCGATAAACAATATCTAATTTATTTTAAGTTATTTTTTTTCTTCAAATTTACAATGTTACAAATTGATATCTGATCTGGATATTCGTATTATTTAAATTTTAGAACATATGTTTTTTAACTTTATATATTTATATGCAAATAACTTAATATTAATAATATTAATTATACAGATACGCAATGGAAAAATCGGCGTTTAGTAAATCATCTCCGTACGCTTGCGAATGTAACCGGAACTGTCTCCCTGAAGGATTCGTCGATGTTAGTAACTGTTATTACGGTGAGTGACAAAAATAGCAGGCTGTTCTAATTAATTTATTATACAATTTATATACATGTCTATATTAACACTGAGTCTATATTAATATTGATTGAAACACTTATGGTTGTGTATAATATTTATATAATATCATCGAAGGTTTAGGAAATAATAATGATATAAAAAAATTATACATTACAGTCGCGTCAATAAATACACAAATATGGGCAATACTCTTCGAGATTATGTATTGTATATGTATTGTATTATGTATTGTATATATATATATAATTTAGTTGTTGAAAATATTTTATTGACACGATCATCAGAAGAAATTTGTACAATTTGTCAATTATTGGATAATTATCATTTGCCGAATGAATTATGCGTTTTTGGATTTTTAAAGATAGTCGACATGCCACAGGCCGACTTTCTCTCAGACACATATTTCCATAAAATTTATAATAACGCTTCGTCGTCAAAGACTATATAAGTATATTATGTTCGTCGTCTTATAACTTGATTGTAAGTATATTTCATCTGTGGTGTGGTGTGGTAAGGTAATAATAAGTAAATTTATCTTCAGGTTTTCCTATAACGATATCCAAGCCGCACTTCCAAGACGCTGATCCAAAATATCTTGCCGACTTCGAAGGTCTAAAACCAGATCCGAATAAACTAAATTCCATATTTGATATAGAGCCGGTGAGTAGCCATTCACTGCAATTCTGGGTTAGAATCTGAGTCTTCTTGGACAGTGAGAAATAAAAATATTTTTTTACAGACAGTAGGAGTTCCAATCAAGTTAGAATGCAACATCCAAGTTAACCTTGCAGTAAGGATGTCATCAGCTAATCCTGTCACTAAACCTGTGCAAAACAAGATATTACCACTTGTTTGGGTTTCGATGGTAAGTTTGAAATATCATCTTTTGCAGTTAGCTTACCATTGCTTTGTATCATCTTTAAAACTTGTGGCAGTCAGTTAGCTACCAATAGCTTAGGAATAAGATGGAAGGGAAGGGACTATTAAATATTCCTTATTCTTTATTTATCCTTATTTAGCATGTTTGATGTTAATTTATAAAGGTCTTTTCTGTACAGAAAATAGAAAAAATTTGTCGCCAGAAGGTTGCTAATGTTACGACTTATGTGTAACATAAGTTAACATAAGTTTAAAATTTAGTTAAAAGAAATTTATAATTATATTTTCTACTGATTTTTGATCTTTTCTAAATTTTTTTTCAGTACTGCAAAATGCCACCACCAAAAATAATATTACTTCTAAGACTGCGTCTGATCATCGGACCAATATTTTTTATCATTATTGAAGTGCTCTTATTTGTTTTTGGCCTAACTTTGGGTATTAATGGATTTTATCGAATATGGAGACCAAAACGGAGTGTGGTCTATGCGGAAAGTGTAAGTCTTAAGACGAAAGCTAAATATTCTATCGAAAAAGGATTTGATAATGTTAGTTTAGAAGACTGTAATCTACTGAGTAATAGATAGCGGGTATTTGATGTAATGTAAAATAATTGTAATAATAAATTAATTTTTTTAAATTTTCAAATTTGACTTTTTTTTTATTTCTCATATATACTTACTTGAAATATATACTACGATAACTTAAACATTTGCGGTTAAAAAAAGCTTTATTCGTATAAATCAAAATCAATATAAGTAATTTTCTATGGACTTGATTCTATGATCTATGCATCGAAAAAATATATCGTCTATGAATCTCTATGAACCAATTTTAATTCGGTTTTCACTTATGGAAAAATTAATAATTTTTTTTAGCTAACACGTTATTTTCAAACAGTTTCTCGGAATAATTGAAAAATAATAATTAAGAAATTTCTTTATTTATGTACTTACATCTATATTACCTTTATTTTTTTATACAAAATTTACATAAATTTAAATACATTAACATTTATAAGAAAAGATATTATTTTTATAAGTAAAATTTAATCACAGTTATTTTGAGTGGTCATCAAATAAGAGTAGTTTATACACAAACGAAATATAACTTAAATAGCTAGGTAACTTAATTAATTTGACATGTGAATGCCCTATTATCTGTTTATATCTGGAGTACATATTTTAAGAGGAAAATTCAAAAGTTAACACACACCCACGTGAATTGTGTGGGATAAGAATTTGGATGTCATCCACCGATGTAGAGCGCTGCCAAATGAAGTGCCCGTGAATGACGGCCTTAATATGACTTTGTGTTTCTTATTAGGTATAGAAAGTCAAATGATAATTATATAAAGTGTATGAAGACAAAAGATCGATTTAATTATTAATTACTTAATTATTATTAAATTTCGAAATCGTATTTAAAATATTTTCAAATAATAAATTTATCTTAAAGACAGTTTGAATTTGGAACACTGTTGAATTTGAACTTATTTAAGGTATAATGAAGCAAATAGACAGTTACAAAGGTTTTATACCAACAACAAAATCTTATCATTACCTTAAAAATGTAATGAAAGCGTAAGTATATACAATTATGTTAACTTATAAATGTATGCTAATTTATTTAAGTTAAATAAAAGTATGGTAAAATGGATATAAATAATGACTATAATACTAAAATTGTTCACAATAAATAAAGACTAGAAGTTATATTTACAGTAAATGGTAATCAAATAATTCAGTGTCTATTCTATGTTAGACAATCTGACAATTCTAAACTGAAAATTAAGTAAATTAAGACTTGGTTGAATATTATTATAAGATAACTTAACGAAAGTTTATTTGGAAAAGTTTTGATATTGCTGCTTAACAAAATATAATCGGTCTCACTTATAATTTTTTTTACTGCTATTTAGTTATTGTTCTTATAATAATATGCAACTCAAATCCTACAAATAAATTATCTCAAATCCATAAATAATTTATAAAACATTTTTTTATTCTATTATCTAACCAACTACATATATTAATAGCTATCAGGAAAAATAGCTAAAATGTCTCGAAACATTAATGGCAAAACACTGTCTCTGATTGTCATATTGTCTCTGACTGAAATTTTTAATGACTTCAAAAAATCATCACAAAGATTCGAAACATCTAACTAAATAATACAGGTAGTGTATAATAGTAAGTACCCTGGTCCGAGCAGGTGTGTAGGTACTTTCTAACTGGCATAAACATGAGTATAAATCCAGGAGACATAGTGACCGACGTTCGTGTAGACATCTGGCACTCCTCTTCTGGCACAGCCTGATCCGAAAGACGTGAGACCTCTAAGCTCCCAGCGACCTCCAGATCGGCATTGGAGTGGACCGCCACTGTCGCCCTGATGAAACAAATTGTATATTGAAATTACTTATTTTCTTTATTTTAAGGTTGTAGCCAGAAAGGCTGATAGTCCACTTGATGGTAAGTGGCTACCGTCGGCTATAAAAAAAGCAATGCCACAGGTGCATGGCCTCTTTCACCAATTACAAGTAAAGTGTTGATTAATTACTGTTAGAAATAATTTTATGTTTTATTAAATTATGCACTCGGTTTAGTGCATCCTTCGATAGGCGATTTTTTTTCTTTTTTTCTTTTTAATGTTTGGGACTTTTACCGTACAAACAAAGGTATATCAGCTCAATTATTCCCGGTGACAAGTGACTTTAAATGACGGTGAGCCTACTTGACAGACGGTGAAAGAGGCCCTTAAACTTATTTAAAATAGGAATGACAAGTTTATTTTTATTTCTTAAAATTATATTGTAAAAGTCAATATCCTTAATATACTCTTACATTAAAAAAAATATAAATGTACCTACCTACCTACTGTGAAATTATTAGATCGTATATCACATGTTTCTAAAATAAAAATGAAGTAAGAATATTTTTGCAACTGTTAGCAAGTTTATCATTTTCTATAATCTTATTCATGTCAATGTTACATATCAGATTAATTGCTTCGTCAAATTCAATGTTCTCCTTATCACAGATCTGTCTTAATTCAGTCAATCATATCAGTCGAGATAAGTCAGTTGTTGACTTGTAAGTTTTTAATTGCATTTATTTGTTGTGATTTTTTTTACACATTTTGAAAGTTTCATCGCATCGCCGTCGAAACTTTCGCTGCTGAGATTTTACAAGGAATTCTATTTTTCTATTCGGAATAGTTATTTTTTAATAATTTTACTTTTTTAAATACGATAAAGTGATATTTAAAAACACACGGATCCATTTATAAATCACAAAAAAAAGGATTAAAAAATAAATCTCACCACACACGCTCCTGTACTTCCATCGGTGCTGCCAGCGCACAAATGTCCATCATTCAGTGGTAATGTTAAAGAATATCTATCTCTACAAAGCTGCAAGGGTAACACAGGAACTTCCGCTTCTAGTAATACGTCTGTCAAAGTTCCGTTAGTTTGCTCTCTGCCCCAACCAGTAGCGTAACATTCGTCTTTGAAATCTATGCCATTGTAGTCATCAATAAACGGATCTATTTCTTCACCGAACATCAATTTTTTATCGCTTCTACTATTCGTATTCACTCTGGGTCTATCTTTACCTATTTTATTTTTAATTAACTTTACTACACTATCTAAAGTGGCACTATCATATACTATGTCACTATTTCTCTTGTCGTTCTCTGTTTTACGTATATCTTCATTAATTTTTTTGTCAATCTGTTTGCTTGATTCGTTAGCGACTCTTACGTTGTATCTCATATTCTTGTGTTTCTTAGTAAATCCAGCGAATATTGATTTCGTTAAGTTGTTTAGCTTTTCTAAATATTTTGACGCAGTGTCTGGATGAGGTTTTGGTGGTTTAGCTTTTCTTCTGACTGGATCTGTGTTGGAATCAGGTCGCATGTAGAAAGAGGTGCTTCTTTCAGTATTAAAATTGGTTATCGGCGGTTCGAATGGAGGCAAGCAAATTGTTCTGATTCTACTGCCAGGACTCACGTCTGCTGCTCTAGTCATTTTCATTAAAGCTGAAAATTATAAATGTTTATCTATAGTATCAATTACTCATGAATAAAAATTTTCAAGTGGAGAAAAGAAACATTACTCTTAGAAATATGCTAAGAATTGAGGAATGTAAAGATGATGAAAACTTTTCTTTGAAAGTAATAATAATAATAACGAAACTTATATTCCCTTCATTAAAGGTTTCAACCTTAAGGACATCCAAAGAAAAAGGCTCAAGTTAGTAAGTAGCTATATAAACCTCAACCTTAAGAGATTGATGTGATGACAATAAAAAAATATTATTATTATTATTTTTTAATAAATCAATTGATGTTAGGTGCAGATATATTTTTGATAATTTTTCTTTTTCATTTCTAATTCCTAGCTTATTAAGTCTTGTAAGCTCCAAAGATATTCTAATTCTTTTTTATAACATATTTTCAATGAATAATTTAAAAATATTTAATCTGAGTATGAATGCCACGACATACCTATATCGTGTTGATAATTATGAAATCGATGATGTAGCACAATTCTCTCGATAGGAACGTAAGATCCCTTTTGCTCTGCTCTATCCCATTCGCCGAGAACTGCCGTCCAAAGTGCTGGTACTGGTAAATTGAAGAGTTCACTGCAATCACAATAATATTTTCTATTTTTATATAAAATTATTACCTAAATAATAAAAAGATATACAATTTTTTTCTGTTGTGTTTCTACCATTATACTTAATTGAATTTTTCAAAAGGATGTAAGTATGTGAAATGGTTTCACAAAAAGAAACTTGGACATCGTCACGAAAAAATATTTTACTTATTTTTATTTTACGTAGAAATCAATATCATGATATACTTATTAATAATTTTAAATTAGTTTTAGCTTTTATGAAAACTAAAAAAGTTTTCCACAGTATAAGTTCAATAAATAACGTAATAACGCAGGCTTAGCATATGTAGACATTGCCCTTCTTTTAACTTCATGTGTGTATTAGAAATAAAGTTCATTTACTCTAGTAGCCAAGGAAAACATAGTTAACTAGGTCATGTAGGTCAAAAACTTACATGACCTAGAAGAATAGCAACAATCGAAAACATGTGAAAGAAATGCTGTACTACATCCGCAGGTGGCTACCATGTTGACCCAGGAGAGGTCTAAGTCCAGACACAATACATATCTACATTATTTTTCACAATAAATGTGTAATATTTGTAACTATAAATAAATATTGTTGGTTCGTTTGAAATAGCAATTAAGACTTCATCTCGCTTCTTTATTTAAGGAAGAGGCCTATGATGGAGCGAGCTCACCCAGAAGATGCCTATTCACTCGAACTTTGAAAAGATTAGGGTTATATGAGCTCGGAAATACAGAATATACTATACTTATATACTCGGAAATATAGTCAAATAGATTTTAATATTTGACGCTTATTAACGCGTGTGACGTATAAAACAAAAATATTTATTTATTAGCGGGTTCGAATCCCGCTAGGGGCAAATATTTATGTGTTAACATTTTACATTTGTACCTGAGTCATGGATGTTTGTGTTTATAATATGTATGTATTTACAAAAAAAATAATCTATGTAATATATATATATCAACTGTCTGGTGTCCATAATATAAGCATTAGTTGCTTAGTGTGGAACTAGATGGTGCTGTGTGGAATGTGTGAAGATATTTTTCTTTTTAATTTTGTTTATTTAAATAAGGCTACGCTAGAGACAGTTCCTTAAAAGAAATTTAGAAAGTGTATTGTTGTTGTACAGTACTTATGTATGCAGTGGGCTGTTGTTAACAGCCAGAGCGGATGGACCAAGACTCCGCCGCACCAGTGACCGATCAGGCCGTAGTTCGGATGCAAGAGTTGAAGCGATACCTATAAAAAAAACGGAGATGTATTTCAAAAATTTGCAAGCGACTTCGCCCGCGTAACTTTATAAAAATAGCCTATGTTGCTCGCTAATAATGTAGCTGATAAGTGATATATAATTTTTAAGATCGGTCCAGTAGTTTTTGAGATTATACATTACAAACATACAAATCTTCTGTCTTCATAATATAAGTAACTATAGAAAGTAAGTACTTTTATAGGTAAATTTTTTATACCCTTACTAGGGAAGTTTTTCTTGTAGTTACGACTAAAGTTACCGTACCTGCCAAGGCCAAGCCCCTCGTTTCGACTCCCTGCCCTTGATAATGCGGAGCTGGCCGGCAGTCCTCTCTCGGGGTTGTCTTGTATGTCTCCGTAAAGGTACTCCGCACTCTGTAAAATATGTCAAAAATTATTAGTAAAATTATTATTACTTAGTACAATTTTATACTGTTTAATGTCCAAAACTTTTAATTTTGGCGATCATTGCGCAATTGATTGATTAATTAATATTGAAAAAATTTAACCAATAAACTTTTTAAAATTATTATAAGAAACCTTAATTTAATTTTGAATGTTATTGTGTAAGAAATATTGTTTACTAGCTGGTGCCCGCGACTTCGTCCGCGTTCTGGATAAAAGGTACCCTATGTCCTTTCTGGTGTCCCAGACAACGTGTATGCAAAATTTCATGGTGATCGGTTCAGTACCTTTTGCGTAAAAGAGTTACAAACATCCATACATCCATACAAACTTTCGTATTTATATAGTACGGATAGATTTGGAAGTTTCAACGATTTGAGCTCATTATGTAACGGCGGACAGTTATTTTGTCGCAGTCATGTCATTTAGTTGAGACAACATTGACGCCTACTCATTTTAAAACGTTTTTATGCACGCACTTCGTTCAGTTCAAAAAGTAAACTTATGCGGAACAAAGTCGGTTTTCACTTTCGAATCAGTTAAAAACACATAAACTTTGGATATGATCATATCTACATCCGTCTTATGTATACCTACTTACTTAACCTTATAGGTAATTATTATATTGAAATTATTCAACTAATTGTAGTTAAATTACATGACTGTTGAGTACTTATTTTATTAGTCACAATATAAATATAACTTTTTATTTAATTCAAGTTTATCCGTGCATTTGAAAAAATATTTATTGCATTTATTATTTATTTATTTAATACTTACTCCCTGATAACGTAGGTTTCTTTAGGTGAATAGGTGAAATAATTTTTCAAATCGATCCAGTAGTTTCGGAGCCTATTTAATTCAAACAAACGATCAAATCTTTCCTCTTTATTTTATAATATTATAGTATAGAAAATAATATTACTTGAAGACTGACCTAAGCTATTATATTTTTTATCAAAAAGTATCAACGTTTTCCTGTATGAATAGGACAATTTCAAGACATCATCTTAGATAAAAAAAAGTCATCAATATGTATTCAAAATGTGCCTCAATTATAAATTTGCATCAAGATGATGCTGGGATTCGAACCTTACTCCCTCGATTCTACAAACCAGCCACGCCAACCAAGCTGTTATCCAAAATGTGCCTAAGTTCACAGTTTTCGTATAGAACTAGTTTGTGGTGACATGGTGTATTTCACATTTGTGTATCGAGCGCAAATTAATGAATATTCATTTAATTACACGCTTCAATAATTGACGAGGCATTACGTAGCATAATTTGTCGTTTTCTTTTCGCCGTACATGGTTAAATATAATAATTCATTTCACGGCAGTACAAGTTTTACTTCCTCATTAAATTGCTACTGCATATGAATAACATAACAAACATTATAAAGAGATTTGTATTTTTGTATGTTTGTTGTTTGGACCAATTTAAAAAAAAAACTTTAACCTATTGGTAGGGGAACCCACAATGCTAAATGTGGAGTTACTCGAACGTCGTGGGGACCTATTGGATTTTGAAGATTTGATGTAGGAAGAAAAAAGGTTATATTATGATGTTTCCCTATTCAAGGCTGAACCGTATTTATGAAAATCTGACGCGCTCGATACGAGTAATCAAAAATAAAATCAAAATGGTAATCGCCAAAAATATTTTTAGCATTTTCAAAAAGCTGCTCCAAACTTGCGTAACATTCGTCTGTATTTTAAGACAAGGACTAACCTCAGACCGTACACAATTTTTACCAAAATGAGCGCATCCTAATATCCTATGAATAAGGTGTACCTAAATTTGAACAACAAATTTTGTAGCTTCTCGGAGACAACCGAACAGATTTAAAATTGGAAGGTTTTTCTTAAATACTTATGTAAAAAATTAAAAAAAGAAATAAAAGTAGCCGATTCAAACTTTAGTGTAGAACGTAAGTTAACTTTTTTCAGCTAGTATTTTATAAAGTTACGCGGACAACGTCGAGTGCAACAGCTAGTGAATAATATGACGGAGTGTCGCGTTCATGCTTTTGTTAGTAGGTGTTGGTTCATGTCACTGTTATTACAACATAACAGATTATTCCAATTGACTCTTGAAGGTCATCAGATGAACTCTAATCTGCTTTCACTGAGAATAAAGCAGTGAGTTGAGGCAAGAGAAGGGATTTCTCTGCGGTCTCTATTATAATACAATTATGTTGCTGCTGGACTTACACTTTATTAGATCTTTATTATTAGATCTTTATTAGATTACACTTATCGACGCTACCCATTTATATTATAATCTAACATATAAAATTCTCGTGTCGCGGTGTTTGTTGCCAAACTACTCCGAAATGGCTGGACCGATTTTGATGAAATTTTGTGTGTTTGTCGGATCAGCTAGTATTACATATATTGATATAGCACGTGTGCAGCAGCATGTGCAAAACCTAGGTACTTATTTTTTTTTTCATGTTAACGAACAAATACTAGGTAATCTTAAACATTAAAAATACCTATTTCTAAATTTATTTATATACTAAAATCTTTAGAAATATACATAATAAATTTGTGAGATTTCCTTTAGCAAAGTGCATTTTTATGGCACCATCAGTCACAAAAGAAACTCAGCTCGCCATTTTAAAAAATAAAATTAATGATTTTAAGGTCGCCGTAGATGTAACGAGCAGATAGTATCGAGACGGTAGTGCCGAATTATCTAGCTAATTGCTTCCGAGATCTTATCACTCACATTAACCGACCGTTATCTTCTGATACTTTAAGAAGAGACATGCGAACTGCGAACAATTATAGTAGCTGACAAACGTTTTGGAACCATAGACTATTTTTCGAAAATAATTAGGCCGATAGTTTTTAACAATAAGATATTACAGCGCCCATAACGAGTAGATTATATTTCAAGATTAGCTGAGCCCGGCCACTCTTCCGTGCTGCGTGCCTGTGGGGCGCAAAATTTCATGGTGATCGGTTCAATAGTTTTTGCGTGAATGCGTAACAAACAAACAAACAAACAACACAAGTAAGGATTACCTACCTTTTGACATTCGACGCAAAACTTCAATTGTTACTATGCATCTACTATCATGACATGCCGAGCATGCGCCTGTATATCCACAACTCGAATGCTTCTAATTTCGAGCACGATGCTGAATATAAGTTATACTTAATAAAAGTTGGTAGTTACAAATAAGGATGTTAAGATAAGTTCCTGAGTGTAGGTAACTTTCTTGTATTTACTGTGCATTGACACTGTGGTGTGGTTCATGTTAGCGACCTCATCAATATTACGTTTGCTGTAATGAGTACTTTCACTATCTCGCCTCAGCCTCTATAAATCGGTGCAACACTGTTTGTTGTTGCTTGCATAATACTTTAGAAGCTTATGTCAGGAATCTGGCTCGGGTTTAAGCTAATTATATTAAGCTTAAGAGCTTTTCGATTGCGCAACCAACGTAAGTCAAAACGTTTTGATATTCTTGCTTGTATATAATGGAGTAACTTTTAATTTCATACAGCCTTCGTAACACAGCCACCATTGAAGCCTTACGGAAGTGTGTAAACAAAAACTAAATATTAAATAAATTTTTTTTTGAAAGTACGTTTTAGCAACATGAAAGAAATATTTAAAAATAAATAAATCCCCTCTATATGTAATCTATCAATACTAATACTAATACAAAGAGAGGGGGGGGGGCGAATTTTGTATATATTTTTTTAATATTGTGTAAAATGGCAATATGTCACGAATAATATTTCCTAAATTTTCATAAAGGTGATAAAAACGGACATTAGCTATATATAATACTTTTTTCATAGTTCCTGTACAGAAATTTAATATTCCTTTTTTTTAACCTCCTACGCCCGACGCAAAAGAGGGGTGTTATAAATTAACACACCTCTTTGCGTTGTATAAATATCACAAGGCAAAGATAATGGTAAATAAAATTCGCAATAAAATCTTACAAATTGTGATAACATTTCCTACAAAATGTCTAACATCATATATTGTAAGCAAAAAGATTTATGGTTTGAGATATAATCTTTAATAAATATTAGCTTACATTACACTGTGAAATCGTTTTGGCAGCCGTAAAATTGTGATTCATTATACGATTGTTGAATTGTGAAGCTTTCGTTTCGAAATTGTTTTCATGTTGAATATTCATAGTTACTTATTATGACGGACATATTATTATGAAGAAATAACACTGGCATATAAAATCTATACTAATATTATAAAGCTGAAGAGTTTGTTTGTTTGTTTGTTTGTTTGAACGCGCTAATCTCAGGAACTACAGGTTCGAATTGAAAAATTCTTTTTGTGTTGGATAGATCATTTATCGAGGAAGGCTTTAGGCTATATAACATCACGTTGCGACTAATAGGAGCGAAGAAACAGTCGAAAATGTGGAAAAAACGGGGAAAATTATTCATCTTTGAGGGCTTCCGTTGCGTGCGCTGCGAAAACCGTTCGAGATACCCAAATGACTAACTATTCCACGCGGGCGAAGTCGCGAGCACCAGCTAGTAACATATAAAGTAACATTTGGCTATGTTTTATTTTATATGACCCTAATTTAGTTTAGTGTAAGTACCTACCTAATTTTTTTTTTATAATATTAAGTAGGTATAGATTTCTTTATTTACAATTATATTTTACATGTATTATAGTATTTATTTCTACAATAACTTATTTTATGAGTCGATAAAACAGGCTTAGCTCACCATCATTTAAATAGGTTGGGCTTAGCATCGACACATCTCCAGCGAGAAAATAAAAGTAAAATGATTTCTAAAACAAAGAAAAATGTGAGCTGCCATTGAACTTGAAGAAGCAACGAACGCCATGCGCGTGCGCATGAATCAAGTAACACACTTTTTAACCCTAATTTACTTAAACTCACAATAGACCAATAAGCGAGTTAACCTCCAACAAAAGACAAGGTTAACAATGAATAGATAGAGAAATCTTCCAAGTTAACGGTAAAAAAGTGACACGCGAAAAGTTTACAGCATTTTTTCAACAAAAAGTCTTTACGGATTTTTTGTAAAAGTAATTTATGGATTACGGATTGTGTCTGTCGTAACAGCTGCTTTCATTGTAGACAAAAACGTTAGTTACGTGAAACATTGTAGCAGTTTGGAGCCGGATACTGCTGCCACTACGCAAACTTTCAACCTTCAATATTATATTTATTTCTTGTTAATGAATTTTTACGTTAGCTCAATTAAAATAAAATCTGAATCACATATCTATACTAATATTATAAAGATATAAGATTTGTATTTTTGTATGTTTGTAATGAATAAACTCAAAAATTCCTGGGCCCGTACAGCTAGATATATCTACTAGGTCTCATACCTCAGAATAAATATTTACACTAGCCACTCGCATCCGGCTTCGCACAAATGGAATTTTCCCAACAATTTTTCTCTTTCTCTTTGTAAGAACCGAACTTTGACTTAACGAATATTTGAAACAAAAATGTTCCAGCCGTTGTCTAGTTTTTTTATAATTTAGCGATTCATTTTTACTTTTATATATTATAGTATTTTAAAAAAACTTACACATTAATAATGACATAGTTATTGTTATAATATAGTTACTATTAGGGTTACTTTTAACAGTATATATTTTATATAATAAATAATATAATATATTTATATAACGTCGATGTTATATATAATAATTGCGTACCGTATACGTAGGTATCTATTTTTTAAAAGGAAAAAAGTTCGAAGTTTAAGTGTTGTATTACAAAAAAAGTTGTAATCAAGAACGGTGACCAAAATAAATTACGTTAGAACAATATTTGTGGTTGGTAATGGCTTCTGTAAAAATATATGATGTAACATGTTGTAATAATGTGACATAATAATACTTAATAATGTTTTACGCGTGATTTACGTGTATATTACGTTGTACACTTCCGTTTTATAATGACGTACGATAACTACGTAAGTAATTTACTGTAATCATTTTTAAGTTTCGAACGAAAGATTATTTCAAAGTTAAGTAACTTAAATCTATTCGTAGTATAGTATTCATTCATACACCTACTGATATTGAATTGAAACTATTATATTTTGAAGCGAAAACTTCCTTAGGCGCGTTGAGCATTTTTGAGATGAGAAAAAACTATCGAACTCGCGACTTGTTACCGTAATCGTGTAACCGATTAATTTTAAAAAAGAACTATTTTTGAGATGGGAAAAAACCATCGAACTCGCGACTTGTTATATATAAGTATGTACTTTCATGACTAAAAAAATAATAGAAATAATAAATTCTAATTGTAAATTTAACTAAAGGTAAAAAACTAAAGGACAGCGGGTAAAAGACCGTAATTCATGTTCCAAAAAGAGCTAAAATGTAAAATCGATTTATAGAAATAATATGTAATAAAATTGAAGGTTATTGAAAAAGTTTAACCACGTGAACAATCAACCCAAAATTTTTAGGGTCGACCACGACGACAACGATGACGACGATGCCGACGAAGACGAAGAAGAAGATGCTACTGCTGCTGATGATGACGATGACATTGATGATGATAATGCTGCTGCTGATTACACTGTTGATGATGATGGTAATGATAAAGATGACGACGAAGAATATAACAACGATGATGATGCTGCTGCTGATGATGACACTGATGATGATGATGATGATTCAATCATTCCACTGCCGAAAAATAATTCCACTGAATTTGCGGTTTGAGCAGACTTGGAATGGAGATCACGGTCGTGATGTCAGCCTGTCTTTTATCATGAATGTTATGCAAACAAAGCTTGTATATTATTTATTGGTGTAGTGGTCGCGCATGTCCAATGCAATCCTATTTAGTAACGGTGTTACGCTTTCTATTGCCCTTCTCGGAATTTCCGTGCAGGGTTACAAACGGTCGTTTACATTATTTTCACTTTCGATAATCACATTTCCGTTTCTGCATTGCATTCTCTTAAAAATACCAAAGTATATTATATTCGGCTTGTATCGGGCCCAAATTAGGCCCAAACTATATATAGATAGACATATATATACAAATATATAGACGGTGCGTTATCTTAAATGGCAGTCAGTTAACTCCATTTCAAA
This sequence comes from Synanthedon tipuliformis, assembly GCA_947623395.1. Classification (NCBI taxonomy): domain Eukaryota; kingdom Metazoa; phylum Arthropoda; class Insecta; order Lepidoptera; family Sesiidae; genus Synanthedon; species Synanthedon tipuliformis. The sequence goes on along the minus strand of OX392417.1, from coordinate 10,700,185 downwards.
AAAATCTCCAGAAAACATTATAATATTCTTTATTGTATAAAATTGTACATTATGAATAACAACTGTGTTTTTCAATAAAAACCGTATAATGTTTGAAATATTTCCTGAAAAATTTATGGAAATGGTGTTTCCGATATAACTCCATTTCCTTAGATAGAATAATCTTTAGATAGATAGAATGGCACCTAAATTAGAAGCCTCAAGCTATATTTTATCTTTCCTATTGTTACAAGAAGCGAAATTCATCATTTGAAGAATGAATCGTAGTTTATTCTTTAAAAAAAACTTAAAAACGACCAGACAACTCTTAAAAAACCCTTCAATTTCAATGATGTAACAGTAAGTATTAGTTAGTGGTCAGTTAACTAAGCGTTCATCTTATAACCGCAAACGTGAACTGCACAATCACCTTGTTAACTTGTGTTGGTGACGCAATTTTTTTTGTGGTTCTAACTCACAAGAGACAGCGTTTTCTAGACTTAGGGTTTCCCAGGTTCTAGATTCTTTGTGTATTGTATTTTTCATAACATTTTGTAATAACTAGAAAACAGTAGTAGCAAATAAAACAAGAAATCTGACTGGCGACATACATTCTTAAATTTTTTAATGTAAAAACGACTGACTTAATAAAAATGTAAAGCACTATCCAATAATTTATTTATTTCCACATTATTAGGTTATAATTAAGTTTATTAATTAATTAAATTAAGTTTATATTACTTAATTAATTAAAAATAATTAGACATAAACAACATCACGAGTAAAAGCTTATAAGTACCTACCTATAGAAAAACACTGGTAAGGCAAAATCGCTTCCGCTTATATCTTTGCAACACATTATCTCAACAAAATGAAGCACAAAGTCATGTCATGGTAATGTGCAGTGAAAATGCATTCCTCGGCGTGCGGTACGTGACTTACGAACTTGTTAGAATTTGACGCCTCTCCGAGGTTACGTAATCTATGGTTACTACCATTATGTATCTTGCTTCCTTTAGAACTTTTAGAACGGAGGCGAAATACTTTTGAATGCTTCTCTAGAAATATTTGTTATGTTTGTGGCTTGGGGATTTTAAAATGTCCGAGTGAGACTTATAAATAGATAGAGCTTTAGTTTTGAATAATTTTAATAAAAAAAAAACAGTTTATTAAAAGGCTTAAAATATTTTAATTAATTATTAACTTAATGTTTAATAATTAACGTAAAATTAAATGCTGTTGATTATTATTGATTTGAAATGTGAATTACCCACCCTATTTTGTGCTCAAAGTGTCAACCTTTTTTTATTTATTTTTATTAGAGATGGGTTTGCTTTTGTCCAACAACCAGCTGTGTAGCATGGAAGAGGCCTATTCACTCGAACTTTGAAAAGATTTGGGTTATATGAGCTCGGAAATACAAACCGTTGGCAGTGCGCCTTATATGTAGCTATAGTTAACATTATAGTTTATTATAATGATTTTAGTGTAATATTTGCTTTAATAATAAACACTAAACAAAAGTAAATACGTACGTAGGTAACTATAGTTTTATAAATCTAAATAAATAAACAGTACTTTATAGTATCGATCAAATCGTCAGAAAACGGCCCTTTCCCGTCACGACATTGTGAAAAACTTCGACCTTTATTGTTAGCAACTCAATTAGTAAGGTGGTTTCGTGTTCGATTGAGCTGTGAGTGATATCGTGTCATCGCAGGCATCGAACTTGTAACCCTAGAGAGTGAAAGCTGCGACACACCGTCTGCTAAAGTTACCGGGGTACGTTGACAGGAGTTGCATTGCTGTTTCCGCGGTATCGTTTATACGGAGAAAGGGAAAATAGTCACTGCTGAGTCAGTGGATTCATGAAAATGACTTTGATATTATATGCCGAGAGATGGTAGACATTTCTGGGCAGGAATTTGAGCCCCTCACTCCCCAGTCTGTAGTTCTGTGTTAGGTTATTATAGAAGAGTTATAGGACAAGTTTTCAGCTTGCTTGAGGCAAGCTGAAAACTTGTCATACATACCTACCCGGAAATGTCTACTATCTCTCGAGCCATTAACTGTGCTTCCAACTCATAATTGGATCGGCAAGCCTGGGCGAAGGTCATCTGTTTTGGTAGTTTGTCTATATAAACCAGCTAATCGCTAAGATATACAACGTCTGTGTAGTCGATGTACATGCAAATGTTATCATTTAGGAATGCCTAAAAAGTAACACAGATTCTAATGACGTACACTTTGTCTTCTGATAAGAAATAAGATGTGTAAAGAGGGTCTTCAGACTCATTATGCAAGCTTCCTGGATGTATTCCTATATATACTAATATTATAAAGAGGAAGGATAGGTTCTAATTTTATAAAGTTACGCGGACGAACTCGCATGCAACAGCTGGTAAGAAATAAAACGAATTATCTTGTCTCTTCCAGAATAAGTAATACTACTAATACCTACTTAGTTCGCGTTAAACAGATACGTCTCCCTCGCACACCATTAAATAAATTCGAAAGGCGGAGCCTCTATGCCACCCCAAAAGCTTCCGTCGGAACCCCATTCCGATATACTTACGTAGCTGGTATTAGGTATATTATATACTTTATATCGATCGATCCTCCAGCATCCAACGGTCTCTATACTACGTATTTTTCACATAGCATAGGTACGGTGACCTTTGCTGGTTTTTGAAGTTGTATTGTACCTAATAGGGACGTAGCCAATGAATTCGAAAATTAAATTCTATAATTACGTTATGAATAATGAATGAATAAAATTCTGTGAGATGCTGGACTAACAGTAACCTTTGTCTTACAGAAGACTACCTTAAAATAATACCACCAGGCTGTACTTACTAAGTAGGTATTTATTCCTAAGTGTGAGTGCCTGAGGGATGCTAGAATACTCAACTTGTGCTATTTCCTCGCGTTGACTACAAAGCATACATATTATAATATCTTAATTTGCAAGTTTTTGCATATAAATGCGCTTTAATGTTATATATCCGAATGCACATCTGAATTGTCTGCGCGCGCGCATAAAAAGTAAAAGTAATGTTTTGATATAAAACCGGCAACCTTGACCGAGGCTCATGGTTAGCAGTATATCTGTATAATTGCTTGCAATTAAGTCATTAATATTTTTTTTTATTTTTGTAAAGATACGCAGACAGGCTGACGTTCCAACTGTTGGTAGGTAGATGGCTACCGTCACCAACACCAATTTGGTAGCACCAGCGAACTGAGACAATTATGTTATTTCGATGGGTAGCACAAGCAGCGCTAACGGCGCAGTAAGCGCTGTTTTATTCACTCACTACAACATGTGGTTACTGCCGCCAAATGGACTGTCAAATTGTTACCTACTATTCAGACACTGTTAGATGTAATAACATAAAAATCTGTTTAAGAATCTGTTTGAGATTCTTTTGACACCCCAGAAAAAGTCACATAGGCTATATTTGATAAAGTTATGCGGGCGGAGTCGCGTGCAACAATCAGTCTTTGATATCATTGAAAGCTTATGAAAGCGTTTTAATCAAACAAACATGCATAAACACATCAAATGGAATTCGCCGCTAACAAAAAATCCCCGGAAGACAGACAGACAATACCCTAAGCATTTCTTGTTCGTATTGACTTCATGGAAATGATTGTTATTTGTGAAATGTGTGTGAAATTGTGTTATATATTGTTTCATTGATTGACAGACTATTTGTATTTTCAATATGTATTGACAGGTTTCAAATAGTCGATGATTTCCTAACTGATTTATTTTCATAACCATATTAAGTAGGTACTTTATCTGAGTAAAATAGCTTTTGTCCTCGAAGGATGAACGCGCCCCTTTTTCTCAGATGATAAAATATTTATTCTGTCTGTCTTTATTGCTTACAAGCTGTTATATAAAATGTAGCCTATGACAGTCGCTGATAATGTAGCTTTCTTATAGGTGAAAGAATTTTCAAAATCAGACCTGTAGTTTTTGAGTTTATTCATTACAAACATGCAATTATCTTCTCTATTAATAATATTACCTACTATTAAATATATTTTTTCCGCTGCTAAATTTTAATTTTAATTTTTAGATGATATTTTTAAGGATACTTTTCTGTATCCCTGTCAACGTGTATAAAAATTTCATGAAGATAGGTGCAGTAGTTAAAGCGTGAAAACGAAACAAACAATCAAACTCACATTCGCATTTATATTAGTTACGAATTTTAAAATGCCTTCTGTCAAACGTGTCAAACAGAAAACTCTTTCTGTCAAATGTTCTTTCACCAATGATTCAATTTTGTGCCAAAAATTTACACAAAAAAGTGTGCCGATAAATTGTCCAATTTCCAATTGTCTTCATACATCTGAATAATACTTAGTAACGCCAGAGAAGTGTGAAAGTGCACCTAACATGCGGCTACAATAGTCGAAACAAACTTAGAAACTAGTTAAAAATTACCGAAAATCGATACAAGCTATCGATTCCGAGCGAAACGAATTGCTGTAATGTTCCACTTGTTACTAAAAATTAAACAGCTTTTAAAGTTCTGCTAAATACGATTCTGTAAAAAACAAAAATGTGAATAAAATTGTTTTCATCTCACTCATTGTTAGAGTTGCATTATAATAAGCCCATAGTATAAAAATTTATAGGAGTAAAATCAAAATTGTTACACGCATTATGTTATGTCCTATTTTTTTGAATATTTTAGAATATCTGAAGTTTCATAAACAATCCGCCATCTACTTCTTTGTTGCCATTGTTCTTTCGGCGTGTCCGAATTGTGAAAATTTAAATTTTATAACCGTTCGCATGGAGTAAACTCCATGCCAATCATACAATCATTCTCTCTCTCATAACTGCAGTAATTCATAAAAAAATTAACAATCTATACTAATATTATAAAGAGGAAAGATTTGTTTGTTTGTTAGTTTGAATTGAATAGGCTTCGAAACTACTGTACTGTACCTACCGATTTGAAAAATTCTTTCACTGTTGGGAAGCTATATCTACCTATTATCAGCGAGTAACATAGGCTGTATTAAGGCTGTATTAGCAAGTCGCTTGAAACAGTTAGTTTGAAATAAAGTTGTAATAATCAAGATCCAAGTGGATAAAAGAGTGTCGAGAAATTAGATTGATTCGTTATGACGTCAGAGCATCACAATCGAGTTACCGGTGACAACATGTTTTTAGGAAAACTTTTTTGCTTTCGATTTGACTTCGGCGTTTCATAATGATTGTAACGCCTTTGGTTCGCAGTTTATTTGATAGTCGTATGTAAGCAATATAGGTGATATTAGTCATATAAATATTATATGAGGAAAGTATGTGTACCATAAAAAATAAAGTTAAATTTTTTGCAATTTTTTTTTAATAATACTTGTTTTAAAGCTGTGTATTAAAAGTATTAGTTTATTTTAAGTTTCGAATTATTTTTGGGGGCACTATAGCTTCCAAAATGGCACGAAAATCCAGATAGGTCAAGAGTGTATATTGAATAAAATATTTGCTTATATAAAGCCAACAATATCAAAACCTATATTAACCTTTAACACGAAGAATAAAAAAAAAAAAAAAGCAAAAAAATACGAAATAAAAATAATGCCTACTACACAGTACTCGTAGTAGTTATCGATTGAACAAGAAATACAATTCAATAGAGAATTTAGTTATAATTTAATACCTAAATGCTAAAATACTTTTTTTTTTCTACAATTTGTCGTCTAAATAATAATTTAATGAGTTATTTATCATTTCTTGATTGTTCGTACTTATATAGAGACCATTTATTTTTTAAACAAATTAATTTTAGTTAATTTAGTTAGAGTATGTTGGAGTTTATTTTTTTAACTTATATGTGACATTATATAGGTAACAGACATATTTTTCCAATTAATATTTCAAAAAATAATGTTCATCCGCTACTGTAACCTAATAACACGCATGATTGACTGCAAATTAAAGTTTAGTTCGTCTATGTTTCTGTGTCGGTTGTTGTGCCAAGTTGCCAACACAGAAAAGTGCCTGTTAAGTGCCCAGGCGCATTTACCAGGGGGAAAACCTCTCATTTCACGATGGAAATGCTCCGGCAACAATATCCGAGATTTCGTTATAAAATTATCGTTGTTATTCGACGAAATGAAAAGTGAGCTTTCCAATGAAAGTGATTATTATTAGGACTTGCAATATACGAAGCTATAAAATATATAAGTAAAGCTCAGGTTTTTGATTGTAAATATGGGAAATCTTTAGAATCTTTAGTGTGGAAAGCTTTTAGGGTATTTGAAGAATAAATTAGTTAGGAATGGATGTTAGTTTTATAAAAATATAGTTTTATTTATAATCAATTTTATAAAGATTTTAAAACGTAACCTAAAATAGGTTATTTTTTTAAAAAAATAGAAAAAAATTGGATAATATGCTCGAAAAAACTTACAAACTCCATTTCTCCATTACAAATGTACATATATTCTATTATTATAAATGTAAATATATAAAAAACAGAATATAATACCTATATGTCGGAAATTTTTTTTTTCATGAGATTGGTGACACCATAATATTGTATTTAAAAAAAAGACTCACCTCTAGGACTGTAAGCATCACTATATTCAATGAAATGTTCAAATAGCAAAACTGCAAACAAAACAATCTTGATGGCAATACAACTTTTCAGCGCCATTATCGTTAAAACACTACACTGAAAATTCAATTCATTCTTCCTTCCTTCACGCACGATTAGCTATTACGTTACTGATACATATTACAGAAAATTATCAATTCATTAACGTCACCATTAACCACTTGGATAGCCAATTAAATTAACGCGGTAAAAGTTTCGCGAGTCATTTGTTTTGGTTTTGTTAATTTTTTAACTGTGCGCCAAACGACTGTCGTGTCATACGGCCTTTTGGAAGCAGGAAACGACTGTTGGCGTCGGCATCCGAATTAGAAATGTTCGGAAAAAAGGTTTGTTCGCGCGCCGTTGTTATTATTGACTAACGATAGTGTTTTTACTTTTTTTTTCGCGGTGCACCGGCGGCATCACAGCGACGCTTGCTGATATCCCCACTGGGAAATGGTTGTAGCCGATTTGCAGACGTAGTAAACATTTTGCATTTGAGTTACGAATATTAAATTTCATGTTGTTTATTACTTCTCTTTTTTATAATAAAATGTTGCAGGCAAGCTGACTCTGCAGCCGGTCTGACTGTTAACATAATATTAAGTGGTATTAAAAGATAAGGGTTTGTTACGATTTCTTTTAAAGTAAATAAATTTCAAAAGGAATTTCTTTACTTCTATTTTTATTTTTCACTAGGTAACTGTAACGCGTCCATCCTCGATTATAGCTTCAATTAAACATAGAGTAAATTCAATAAAATAGTCAAGTCATTAAATTTTTATTTATAGAAAGTTGGAAAATGTTTGTACATAAAAGTCGGAAAATGTTATAGCAGATTTGTACGAGCAAAAAACATTTTAATTTGAAGACACGAATATACTTAGGCATTGTCTATTTTTCTTTTTAAGAACTACCAGGGCGTTCTAAGTTTAATTTGAGTCTCCAAGTGTTGCAAACCACTGGTCGTAGAGAGTGAAATGAAGGTTCAATCAGCGACGCGTGCGCTCCGCAGTGAACCGTCGCAGTGGCCTTATGACTGCGTTCATACTCGTACATAGCAGCCTTATATGAAAGTTGCTAGCGTACAGAGACAATAACTAATATAATAATAATAAAAATATGTAATTTAATTGAAAAAAATAATAAATAATTTTAAATTTTATTATACTAACCAGACTTCCAAAATTAACATGTAAGCTTTTAAAGTTGCCTGACTCAGATTTCAGACTCCTCAAAAATATAATATCCATTATGCACCCTAAAGCAAATACCTACAACGCATTTAAGATTAAGTTTTTTTTACTTCCTATTATCATTTTGTTACTTGAATGTAACTGGAGGGTGTACTGATCTATCAAACTTGTAGGTATTTGGTAGGTACTCATGAGGCCTCCGAAACCTTTAAGTAAAATTAGTTTTTATTGGTTTTCGTTTGCTTTAGTATACCTAAGATTAGTAGAGAGTCACTATTGTCTTCATTATTTTTTCCTAACAAATTATTTATATTATATTTTTACCCTCTGAGTTTTACCAAGTAGAAATAACCGAAATCAATACCACTCGAATCTCAATACAAACATCAAAATAAGTACTACTGGCACCATCTGGTGAACTGTGTTAGCACTAATTGATCGACAAGAGATAGTTTAGCTTGCAAATGCGTCAGAGTTTGCGGGAATTTGAACAGAGTGCGCAGGAGTCTATCTATTTTATGTCTATTTTACACGTTCATTGGCGCTTTTGTAGACGATCACATAAATTCCTAAGCGGTAAATATAGCCATCTCTTTCTATGTAACGTATCGTGTAGTGAATAAGAGAGAGATGACAGATTCTTGTCAATGCGACGCAAGATAAACATTGAAACAAACGTCAATTTTTATTTTAGTCAACCGCAAGTTATACTGCATGGTGGCGGTTTGTTTTTATGTAAACATATTTATTAAGTTTTAAAGTTACTTGTGACGAGTTTTATTGTGAAATTGTTACTGAAAACTTAATTTGTACATGTAAATTTGTATGGCTGTGTAGTTTTCAGTGTGAGTTTGTGTGTTACAATAAGTGTTATGCGAAGGTTCTTATGTGGCTAACGGTATTGTGAAGTGTCTTGTGAACTTTTGTATGGATCAAAGACACACCTATGTTTCAAAACCTGGTTTTTGAAATTCATCACAAAGATAAGAATGCGAGAATACGTATGATTTTATAAGGACCCATTTCTTTTTTTTGTAAGTAGGTACTTATAACGTTTTTTTAAGTAATGTATTTAAAAATTTAAGTTAAATCGTGACCAGAACTAGTAATACTAGTTTTTTATCTAAAAACAATAAGGTCACATAATATTTATTATGCTCTATTCATTATTTGCAAATAACTTAATAATATATTTCTCATTTTTTCTTTTACAAAATCAAACACACTATACACTATTTACTAGTTACCGTTGGTAAAATTAAAACAAAGAAAGGTAAATCGAAATAAGTGAGTGTCTAATAATATAAAGATAATAATTAAAACCACAAAATATTGTGCATAAATCAGATATAGTTATCAGTGAAGTAACGACCTTGTAACTATCAAACCGTTCTCTGCTCTCCCGCAACTTTTGTCACGCACGTTCAGTCATTCCGTTTGTCTGCAGCGCGTTAAGAAATATCTTAAAGTGACTCATTTATGCATATTATAATACGTAGGTCATAGGTATATATATTCTGTATGCATAATAGGTGCAGGTACATAGGTATATATATATATATATATATTTGCAGTTGCAACAAACTAGCGTTCAGCGTCCAGATTCGCACGGAGTTAATTAAAAAAAAAATCAAAAATAGTGAATGTTTACGTTTCAGACCAAATGATTTTATTATAATTAGAAAAGATTATAATGGACAATTGGACACATATTTTTTTTATAATAAAGGATGCTTTATAACACTAGATATAATTGCATCCGACACTTAGTTTTAGAAGAAAGGAACAAGGGATCAAGTGTGGCTATGGGAATGGTCTCTGGTATCTCACTGAACACCACAATAAAACACGTCTACTGAATTGTGAAACAGCACAAAGTAAAACAGATTTTTATACACATACCAACCTCTTATTATTGCTTGTGTGTGTGTCTATTTAAGTGAACCGACCACCTGACTATTGACCTTTACATTTAAAAAAATTCAAACCAAAATGGTATTTTCAAATGCGAAAACAACACTAGCATAGGTAGGTTATTGGTTTGAAATATAAGACAAGGTCGACTGCATGTCTGACTAATGAAATAAACTATAAAAATATAAAACTAACTGACCTAACTGTAGTACATTATCAGAATAAACCTAAAAAAAAAATGTGTGTGTCACCTCCGACACACAATTGATTACGAACGATTATTTATAAAATTTAAATTTTATACAAACACGCCAAAAGAACATTATTAACAATATTAAGAATATATAATATTTAATACATAATACATAATAATATAATATTGTGTAGATGGCGCAATATCTCTGAAACTTCAGAGATATTTTAAAATATTAAAAAAAAAAATAACATAACTATAACGCATAACATAATGCATTCGTGTGAAAATTCTGATTTTACTCCTATAAATTTTCATACCACTGGCTTATATATATGCAAATTGATTCTTAAGTAGTAATACTCAAATAACAATTAACAAATAAGATAGTACCTACTTACTTTCTTTAGGTTTTTTTAGACTTTCCTAGAAAACAAAAATATATTATTCAATCGAGTTTGTTATCACTCGCCTTCTGGTCAACTAACAACTATTGTTCAAAACAAAGGCTCGCTTTCAACTTCTCTTTTCATCTCGAACAATGCCCCCCCAGTACTCTATTTATGCCATAACCAGTTGGAAACATTCTTACATACCAACCAAAGAATTTTCTCTTTTTACATTACTTTTTAGCTAATATTATAAAGAGAGAACATTGACGACGAAACTTGTTTAACAATCTAATGGTGATAAGATATGACCATTTTTATATAGACTAAATTGAAAATGGAAAACTAGGTATGATGAGGATAATCTTCTCGTTAATATTTAGAGCTCATACTTGATAAGTACTTTTAGAGATACCTAGCAACAAGTTTTCGTATGACAGATTAAAAAAAAAATATTGGATTTTATTGACCCACCCTAATATAAACCCCAAATTCTAAGTAATATAACCTCCCAAATATAACCCCTCTAGCTATCAATATAACCAAACGTAACAAATTATGTTAGTTTTCCTTGCCATAGAATTGAGTAATCCAAATGGAAATTCTAAGGGGACTATCTATCGGCGGAGTTGCGGAAGAGGACGCCAAGAGGTTTAGTCGGTAGGTCTACCCCAATGCCATCTCGCGGCAGGAGTCCGTCCGACATAACCCACCGTTCTTCCTCATGATCCATGATGGATTCCTCTTGTAAAAAAAAGGGTTAAAGGGTCGATCTGAATTCTCGACAAATAGATATTTAACCTACTGCCGCCAGGATGGCTGCCTAAATGACTGTAGTGTGCCCTGCAACTTCTTCAGATATTACGAAACGTATAAAAATGGCTTATATAGAGTTAGTTGTACCTACTTTGAAGATTAAAGCGACGCAATGACTCTTCGGTCTCCTAACAATGGTGGGAATAAGGCAACCCCGTTTGTTAACATGACACTACTTTACCTTGGAGAGCTTGTGTGAAGTTAATTGTCTGAATTAATGTAATAAATTAACCGAATTTGTGTAATTTTGTACATTGCGTATTTCTTCATTAACTCTACATATCTTTAGGTTACTTACCTACTTCGTCTGCGTATCTTCATAAATCCTATCTTTCAAGCTGTAACCAACCATGCACATTCACGAAATTTCATTGAAATATAAGAATAAGAATAAAGAAATTTATTTCAGAATAATTACACAATTACAGAATAATGATTTTAACATAATATTTCTGTTCTCCACACTATTAGACTCTGCCTTTCCTATGGGGTATGGAGCCATATTATGAACCATCATTCGTTGAATATTGATAAAGGTGATTTTATCAATCTTTTGATATTATATAGCATTTCTTAGCAAATTCTTCTTTTTTATTTTTTCTTCTTTCTTTAGGTTCGTGTAGGCACTAGGCAGGCCATCAGCAGTGTCGACGACATTTGATAAAAATACTTTCGATGCCTTAACTACATTCTTCTGTCCATGTAGGTATTTAAGGATATGCCCAGTCCGGTTCGCGTTTTAGTATTGAAAGTTAAATAGTAACTTACAGTTTTAATAGAGACTAACATTTCTCGTCTTAACTGAGTCTCGTAACTGGTAAAGCAACAAGATTAACGTGATGCAATAACTAAGCGATTACAACTTTTTATGCGTCAACGTTACAACGTTCGACCCGGAAAATATGAAGTAACTTAACGCCATAACACGTATATTCATAGGGAGACCGCACACACGCAATAATATTGTCAATAAAGTGCGTATTGACAATAATATTGAGTGTGTGCGGCCCGTATTTCGGTATTGATCAATATTATTGTGGATTTTCTGAAATCTCTTCAATATCGGGGGGAGGCAGGGATATTGTCAATAATATTGTCGTTTGCGGGCGCGCGGCAATATTTTAGTTGAGACAAAGATTTCATAGCAGGCGGATGTTCGGTTCGTGTTTCTGCTCAATATGGACGACGAAAGTGAAAATAGTTTTGAGAATATTACTCTCACGGAAAAACAATTTTTGTCGGAATTTATTAGAACATGGGAAACTTATCCAGAACTATGGAATAAATCCATCGAAGCATATCGCGATAAAATAAAGAAGAATAAAGCGCTCGATATGTTGCTCGTTATTTATAAAAAAATTAAACCCAACAGCACAAGAGATGATGTGAAGAAAAAGTTGAATTCCCTGCGAACTAACTTTCGTAAAGAATTGAAGAAGATCCACCAATCTAAATCATCAGGAAAGGGAACTGATGATGTTTACGTTCCGTCTTCCTGGACGTATTATGAATTGCTATTTTTAACAAATAACGAACAACCATTAAAGAAAACTACAGAGGTTTATATTATATATTTTATTAAGTTTATTAATCTTATTAATTACTCTATTTTATTATTAATAAAAAACTAGGTGGTAAGTGTCCATAACTGCTGTGCTTATAGCCCTTGGGGATATTAAAGTAGAATACTTCAAGTCTTCAAAACTTCTGCCAGTTGCTAAAAAGCGTAAAGTAACTGCTAACTTCTCTTCTGGCGTTAGTGATTTTCGCATGGGTGTATCTTTTTTCTTCAAGTAAGGCGATACTAAAGATAATAGCTTTTGAAAGCTGCCACCTCTCAGTCTCAAGTAATTTTTAAAATCATTTTCTTCTGTAAGTTGTAGTTCATTTATTAGATTATAATGACTTAACTCGGCTTTTTTTCTCATCCAGTCTTTAATCCATCGTTTCTTTCTTAATTGACTTTTTTGAGAATTTAAAATTAATACAATAAGTAATGCAATCTTTCTTTTCATTGTATAAAACGTGTACACACGAATCAAGCTACTAAGCGACTGAGTCAGATTTTACCACGAAAAATTGACAATAATATTGATTAGTGTGCGGGGCCAAATATTGATCAATATTATTGTCAATATTGTATTGACAATATTATTGCGTGTGTGCGGTCTCGGATACAGAGTCTCCATAAAACATTAATAGATAACAAAATAAGTACTTGTGATTAATCAGGTGGCATTATGAAAACGGTTTTGTAGGAGTAGTCGTGCCCCTAGCGCCTGACTATTTTTTTTTTATTTTTTAAAGAAAAACATTATTAGTAGAGAAAGTCATATACCTATATATAGAGCCTCTGGCGAAATGGACACGAAAATGATTGTCGGATAAATCCGACTCTAGCGTCTAAAGGGTTAATCAGATCCATGGTGGCATGGAGTGCATTGTTACCCTTCCTACCAACTTTAACAAAATAAAAATACATAAAAATATGGTCGCATTTACTTTGCGAGATCGAATCGGGAATGAGGAGATCCGTAGACAAACGAAAGTTGTCGACAGGGTTGTAAATACCTACCCAAAAGATAGACTAACGACCTTATAAGGACCGCTGGTCGACTTTGAATCAAGGCTGATTCTGACCTGTCCCATCGGACAGATGATGCCTATGTCCAACAGTGGACAGTGATGATGATGATCCTATTTTTTACCATTCACAGGCATCCATTCAAATTACCTACGTGTACCTATAAAGGGTAATTTTTACGGTCTGTCAAAAGGCAAAGTTATTTATTACCTTCGTAAAGTGTCTGTGGCAACTTTTTGCCATTACGGTAAAGTACAAATGACCTCTAGTCTGCAATTGGTGACCGTTACTTCATAGTCGATTACTCGACACAACAGTTATGCACTAAGAATTACTGTCACCTCAATAACAGCTTAGGTTTTGGCCTGTGAGTATCAGGCCATGACAAGCTAACTGAGTCAGATTTTTCACCAGACTTCCATCACCTGATAACGTAATTAATTTAGCCACTATGGTCTTAAGCAGTTACTACAATAGTGATCTGGATTTCAATACTGACTAAAGAAAACTAGAGGTATTATGTGATCGATTTTATTGTATACATCATCATTAAAACTCTGAGCATTGCATATCCTAGCTCGTTGAACGGCGTTTCGACACCATGCCACATAGGTACGAGGGGAGGTCAAAAAGTTCGAGGAATGGCAAGGAAAGAAAATGAAATTAAGCCCAAAATTATTTTTCCTGTACAATATAATCTCCCTTAACTCTAATGCATTTTTCAGACCTGTCAAATAATTTGTTTAAGCCATCTAAAAAAAATGTATTGTCGAGGCCTTCAAAATATACCGAAATCGCAGACTTCACTTTTTACTCGTACGTCATTACTGGCAATCTGTATTTCCGAGCTCATAATTATTACCCAAATCTTTTCAAAGTTCGTGTGAACAAGCATCTTCTGAGTGAGCTCGCTTTATCATAGGCCTCATCCTTGCCTTGCCAAACAACTGGTTGTTTACCAAGAGCAAACCCATTTCTAATAAAAAAAGGACGCACTGATTATAGACCTTGATCTTCAGACGAGAAGAGATGACGAGAAGAGCTTCCCGAATCGCTCTTCCTATTTCTGAAAACCGTATCAAATTCCGTTGGGTGGTTTAGTAGAATAGAAAAATGTCCATAAATAGGTATCTTGAGCAAATAAATTCCATAAAATTTCATATATATATAACATAGGTAACACAGTTCAGAAGTCTTTTGGAAATTTGTCACAATTACCAAAATGTATTAATAAAAAAAAATGGTACAAAATTTAACTAAGTACTTTATTATGAAATCGTCATTTACTTATGATCTTAACGACACGTTTGGTCTAGTGGCTAGTAACCCTAGCTGTTAACCAAACGGTCGCGGGTTCGAATACCGCCAGGGGCAAATGTGTTTATGGGTTAACATTTTACCTTTATACCTGAGTCATGGATGTTTCTATTTATAAAATGTATTACAAGTATTTATTTAAAAAAAAAATCTATGTGGTACTAGCTGGTGCCCGCGACTTCGTCCGCGTAAAAAGCAATATATCGCCTGACATCGTTATTGCTATCACTAAAGCCAGGAGTTAGTTTCCTTAATTTTAGATGATCCCTCGGGAAGGAACAACGTGTTATTCCCAAATTCCCATGGGACATTACGAAGATTTTTACCCATAGGTACGTTACTATGATGCAAATATAAAGTGTGTCGTCTAAGTATGGTCGTAAGTGAAATGATTGTAAGTGTGCGAAATTGTTACACAACTCTATTGTTCCGTAACTCTGATTCTGATTCTAATGTGAATGTTGTATACCGTGTTTTGATTGTGAACAGTGACGTTCAAATGCAGCTGCTCGATATTAGAGATTTGCCTTTTTTATGATTCAGTTATTTTTAGTAAATTCGCACCTTCGGCAAGAAAAGGACATAACTGCACTTTTTTGTAACTTTACAGGAGAGCCATTTAGTTTATTTTTTGCATTCAATATCGTATTCATTTATATTTTTTATTTTAATAATGTTTTTAAGACACTTCTGCATATTAAAGTTTAACTCATTTTATAAATTTTTCTAAGTTAACTATGCCCTTGTCTTACCGAAAGTTCGAATAGTAAAATGATGCGGTTTTCACCATGGTTTGGATAATTTTTCAACTGATATTAATAAAAAAATATCTTTATTTTATATATCTTAGATACCTACTATAAGTAAAAAAAAACAATATTTTTCAACCAACTCGCCGAAACTGTCTAGCGGAGAATTTCTCCGCAAAATTCTTCTAAACCACTAAACGGATTTAGATACAATTTTCACCAATGGAAAGAGCGATAAACGAGGAAGGTTTGTGTACAACTAATTTTCAGAAAAAAAGTGGGGTGGGTCGCTAAAATTGGCGGTAAAACTTCTTTGTTTAGAAGAAAAAGATTTGTAGATTGTTTTCTAAGTAAATAAAAGACAGCCCGTTACATAATCATATTAAAAAAAAATCGACATGTACTTATTTCTATCTTTTTTACACCAAAATATCTTATTAAATACTCTGTAATTCACCGTACAATTATAAAAAATGAAACTTAAATAGGTACCTCCTTAACTTAACGTTTAATACTTCGAAATAAATCGAGTTTGATCGTCTAGCGATCAAATGAACATTCGTTAGTGCATAGAGAAAAAAAGACTAACTATTGTGTTTGTTTACATTGTTGATAAGTTCTAAAAAGTTAAAAATAATAATAAAATAATATTATATAACCTTATTATACCTATAACCTTTTTATCTTTACAGAATTTGTTGCTTTATTTTAATATATAAACAAATGAATTACAACACAACTCATTACGCCCTTCCCGGCCGTTAATTCGTATTCAATAAAAAATCTGGAACAAAAGAATCATGCATCGTTTAATAAATTGTATGAATAATTAATTATCGTGACAACTACTCCGAAAAAATATATTTGTGATAGAAGAGTGCATATATACAGGGCGTCCCACGACCATGCCACATGGAGGGAAAGTAGGTACCTTGAATATTGTAGATGGAACATTTCACTGAAAGAAGACATTATTTTAATTTAAAAAACAATTTAAACTGCATTCATAGATTTTTAAATAATTATATGGTTGAACCGGGAATCGAACCCGCTACACGAGAAAAAAAAATACCCTGTAGCTTTATCGTACTGATCGAAAGGGTTCATCATAAGGATTATTTTTTGCTAAATAACATAATGTCAGAAATAAAAGAAAGACTATCAATTTTAACATTACATGTGAAATTTTGTTCCGAAAAATGAAAAGCTGACATTCCCGTAAGGATTCCCGCGGTAAGGACATACAACTGACATCATAAGTACCTATTACTAATTAATGTAACCACTTGAGAAGTACCCATCATTTCCCTATTGTAATTTAAGTGCATGATAAAATGATGTATTGATCTTGTTTTGTAACAAAATATTGTATTCAACAGTATGGGACTCATTTTGAGCATTTGATAATTTGATAAATTTTGTATTAAAAATGTTAAAATTCATGGTCTTCCTTTTATTTTTTGACACTATGTTATTTAGCAAAAAATAATCCTTATGATGAAGCCTTTCGATCGGTATGATAAAAGCTACAGGGTATTTTTTTTTCTCGTGTAGCGGGTTCGATTCCCGGTTCAACCATGTAATTATTTAAAAATCTATGAATGCAGTTTAAATTGTTTTTTAAATTAAAATAATGTCTTCTTTCAGTAAAATGTTCCATCTACAATATTCAAGGTACTTTCCCTCCATGTGGCATGTTCGTGGGACGCCCTGTATAGCTTATTTTAGCTTTTATTAGTTAGAAGAATGCATAGTTATAGTATTTTAGAAATTATTTTATAACAAAAAATCACAGTAATTGACTAGTTTTTTCCAGCGGCTTGTCCCTTTTACTTAAGTGATTTTGTCAAATTAAAACACTATTGCTGATAGTAAATTTATTTGAGGCATTCAATTTTTATTTTTTCAAAATTCTGCAGGCCGTGAGAGAGCTGTGTTTAGCTCTATATTTACCTAGTTAATAAAAACTACATAAAATAAATATTTAAAAATACTATGAATTCTTCTTTTCCGTTAATATATTTGTAGATTTTCTTTTATTTTATTAGAAAATTATGTTATTAGCGTACGGCTATGTCTATGTCTTTGAAACAATATGCAGCAATTGTTTTCGCGCCTCGTTAATAGTTAATTCCAAATTTTGTACGCTCATAAAGCCGTAATTTATAATTGTGATTGATTTCCGTAAAATATGTTGAATTAGTTATACTTACTCGCCACGATATTTTGTAAAATGTTGAAAATGTCTCTCTATTTCACTCATTTTGATGTTTCCAACGGTGTAGTTGCCCTAAATATAAATAAATTAATATGTATTTGTTTAAAAGACATATTAAGTTTACCTTCAAATACTTCAATTTAGAATAAAAAAGGGTTTCAGTATGTTTTACCCTTTAATTATACCCTATAAAAGATAAAGATAAAGAAAGCCTTTAATTGCAAGGAATCCTAATACAGAAAAATAACATGCTACATTATATTACTTCAATAAAATATTTTCTCTTTTATTTCTCTTCCTTGCCTGTCACACGACATAGGCCTCCTCTAAGTTCTTCCACAATTTCCTGTCCTATGCCTTTCTCATCCATGTTGCTCCTGCTACCTTCCTTTATATATTTTTTATATAAGAGATGGGTGATATAAGAGAAGAGAGACCAGCCATGTGGCAAGGATGAGGCCTAAGATGGAGCGAGCTCACCCAGAAGATGCCTATTCACTCGAACCTTGAAAGGATTAGGGTTATATGTGCTCGGAAATACAGACGTCGGTAGGGAGTTCCAAACCCTTGCAGTGCGCATTATAAAGGATGTTTCAAAGCGCTTGGTCCGAAAAGGAGGGATTTCGACAAGATGAGGATGATAGCCAGCCGTACGTCTGTATGTCCGATGGAAGAAAGGGGAAGGCGGTATTAGGTATTAAATCATTATATCATCCTCCCATCTACGATTCTGTCTTCCTCTTTTTCGTTTCTCTTCTTTAGGGTACCAATATATAATCTTGTGTGACCATTTATGTGGATCTCTAGTCATATGACCTGCCCATCTCCATTTAAGTTTAATTATACCCTATAGATAAATTTAAACAAATTACCTGATTCGCAGAACAGTTAGAATTAAATCTTGGTTTTATTTTGTTGATCATCATCTTTATGGCAGGGTTTGTGCATTTGAGGTTGTCTATTTGAAACGTTAGATGCTTTTTCGAATTAATCATTCTGTAGGCTCTGATTGTAAACTGTAATACAAAAAATTTATTTGTATGACAAAATTTTGTATTCCATCTCAAAAATGCCCAACGCGCTTAAAGAAATTTTCACTTCAACAAATTAAAAAAAAACTTTAGCTATAACATTTATATATCTTATTTTAAAAACTTACATTTAATGGGGCTGATTTTCTTAACACTGCAAATCTTCCGGTAATAATAGTCTCATTTCTGCTATTCGTTATCACACTTGGCTGTACTAATATTTTGTTGTTCTGGTCGTACTTATCCTCTGATATCACACAGTTATCGACGCTCTCTAACTTTAAGTGTAGCTTCTAGAACATAACAGTTATTAGGTTTTAACCCTTTAGCCGCCAGAGTCGGATTCTACCAATAATCCTAAACTTAATTATAATTAATAAACGATTAAACACTATAATATTGAAAAAAAAAAAATAGAATTGGATAACATAAACAAAATTCTTACTGCAAAACATATAAAAAGAAAATTAAACAAAAAGAGGATAATAAATATCTTTCGTATATTCACAGTCATTTCTGTAGCAACAATAATCGAAAAATGGCCAACATAAACACTTGCAATCGAGAAGTTAATTGTATCTACAGGGGGTTAATATATTATTTAAAAATATATATTACTTACATAATCTACTGGATACAAGGCGAGGGCAGAATATTAGCATTTGTTGGAAAGGTCCTTCCCACTTTAGGCCCGAACTCCAACCGAAGTGGAGATGGGACGAGCGGAGCGCAGAAATGTGTTAGAAACAACCAATCGGATTTCGTTATCTACTCGTCTCCGCTCCTGGTTAACTTCTGTGGAGACTCATGAGTGACAAGCCGGCGACGGCACGCAGCGGAGATGTGTTTGGAGGCGTCCGTGTGCATCTCCGCTTCGGTAGAGTAATTTTTTTATGGGAAATCCTCATAGATAGCCTGCAGTGTAGGGGACGCTGCTGGGTTATGCCGGACTCCTACTGGCTAAAACCTGACGACTTTCTAGCGCGACCGTAGACTGTCGCGCCCCTATCGGTGGAGTCACATCTCCGCTTCACACAATATCTCTGCTTCGGTGGAGTCCGACCCTTACGTTCGTCAGAGGAACGCACAATTAAAATCAACCTCTATGTTTCATATTTCACATCTGCCCAATCGTTATATCAAATCTACAAATTAAAAAAACAATTTTCGAGGTAAACTCTTTTATTGCGTTAAATAAATTTATACATTAGATTCTATAATAGATTATTGAAGTTAATTTCCTGTCGCTAATAATATACTCGTATAATGGAAAGATGAATCTAATTTGATCGTCGAAATAATTATGTCTTCTAAATTTAAAATTGAATATTGTAATGATCTGATATTGAATAGTTAAATAAGATTTTCTTAATTTTTTTTCATGTTTACCCTTCAATTGCCAAAATGAAGAAGAGACAGTAACTCCTTAATTTTTTATTATTATTATTTTTTAATTAAATATTTTGCACATCAGTTTTCTAGCAGTAGTAGACACCCCTCAGTAAAAAAAGATAAAATTTATTAGCAATTCAAATGATTATGTCCGCGACTCTTGGATTAACCCATTAACCTCATGTAATTTTTGTGCATTATAATGTTTTTAAAAATCGAAAATACTAATATCCATAGGTAGGTATATAAATATATTCATTATCAGCGAGGGATTTGTAGGTATGTCTACTTTATCTGTAGGTACCTTTGTACTCGCTTTTAAATACCCATAGTGCACCACGACTGCGACACTACGATAACCTCACTCTTTTCACCTCACACGCTAGAAAAGCGAGTACAAAGGTACCTACAGATAAAGTTGATATAGGTACCTACAAATCCCGGCTTATGCTCCACTCGCACGAAGAATCTGGCACGAATAATTTCGCACTAATAAGTATGCTCTACTGCCACGAATCAAAACTTTTTAAAATAATTTCCCCTTTCGCACGAATACATATGCTCCACTGCCACGAGACACGAGAGTACTCTGAATTTGTACAGTTAGACACAAAAATAAATAAATTTTAACTCCCAACAATGTAGTTACAGAAATTACATTGGTATTTTGCTTGTTGCGGAATGCCAACTAGAAGGATGCACGTGTATTTCAGTACATTAGGTAAATTATAAACAATAGGGCACCTCGACGGCACACAGATTTTTTTAAATATTTGTAACCTATTATAATAGGAAGATTGTAAATTTTTTTTTTTATGAAATTGCACATAAGTTTTACCTGCCTTTAAATTTTTCTCCTTTCCTTCAGTCGATATTCACGCCTCTGTTAGACAACATCAAAGTTATATATATATTATATATATATATATAAAGTTATATATATATATATATATATATATATATATATATATATATATATATATATATATATATATATATATTTGTTAAATTGTGCACATTCATTGTTTTGTCTATAATTATAAAATAGTGTACAAGTTTAAAATAGTTTTTAGATGTGATTTATAATAATGCTTGTTTGACCGATTTAAAAATAAAACAATTTTACCGAGATGAACCCATTTCCACTAGAAATTCTAATTTGTTAGAAAAAAAACGCAAAAATTAACAATACCATTCAAAATCATTTAAGTGGCTTGATAAGTCTTGGCCATTGCATAGAAAAAATTTGCAATTTAGTAAAGTAAATAATATTTCAAAATAATGAATTAGTATTATAATAATAATACGAGAATCAATTTTATTAGCATGTAAGTAATCATCGAAAATTCCAAGTAAGTAAATTCCAATAAATCATTAAGTATAGAAAAAATATTTTATTACAAATTATGTTTTGTTGTTGATATTATATTAAGAAAATTTGTTACCATTCATATATTTTTGTTACATGTCTTGGCCATTGCATAGAAAAAATTTGCAATTTAGTAAAGTGAATAATAATTTGATATTATAATACGAGAATCATAATTATTAAAACAAGGTACGATTTTATTAGCATGTAAGTCATCATCGAAAATTCCAAGACGTTATAAATCATTAAGTATAAAAAAAATATTTTATTACAAATTATGTTTTGTTGTTGATATTAAGAAAATTTATTAACATTTGTACATTTTTGTTACATGTCACTATTTTGTTTTAGTATTTACTTTATGTTTTGTTTTATTATTACAGAATGCGTGTAAATTAAGCCTATCAAATTGATTAAAAGTCGTAAGTCTTTTCGTTACAAGTTTTACATATCTTTTGTGTGTTATTTTTATTTTATTTTACGTTTTGTATTTTGTGAACTGTACTTTTGTATTAGTGCGAGCGGGGAATTCATATTTATACTCGTGCGAAAGGGGAATTATTTGTAGGTATTTAAAAAAATATTAAACTCCCACGTGCGAGTGGAGCATAAGCCCAAATCGGCTCCTCGCTAAAAATGAATAGGTATTTTCGATTTTTAAAAACATAATAATTAAATGCACAAAAATGAATATTTTTTGAATACTCGGTAAGTTAATTAATTTACATCGTTAAGTAGTTCGCTATTGACCCATTGAGGTGGAAGGTCGTTGGATTGACCCGGTAATTAAACCTGTACGATATAGGAAGACTAATCTGGTTACAGAATAATGAACTTTATTTGTTTGTTTATTAGGATGCATTTTGCGTAACATTTTCAATTGCGAATGTCCATGGAAAATAATTTTCTCTTATTATAGAGTAGCATTCGCTTACTGACTTGCTCTATCAACAAGAATTAACAGTAACAACAATATACTGACAGTATCTATCAACAAAATGACAGTCAGCCTGACTTCCCGACTTTATCGTAAATTTGGCTCTTTTAAACTATACAAAGTATTTTGATGAGGCTTTCACTAAATTCAAGGAGAAAAGTCATGTTTTGTTATCAAACCGTCAATAGGCTTAAACTGTGTAACTAAGCCTTATCTAAATTTCACTACATATTATAAAACAAGTTGTTGTCTGTCTGTCTGTCTGTCTGTCCCTATGTATGCTTAGATCTTTAAAACTACGCAACGGATTTTAAACTAATGGATAGAGTGGTTCTCGAGGAAGTTTTTAGTATATAATTTACAAATTTACGCTGTCGAAGTCGCGGGCAGCAGCTAGTAAGATATAAAATTGGTTCCATATCTTTATGCAAACACAACAGGTGGTCTTCTGTGAGGATGTGGTTACTGCCGCCAAACGGGATGCCTATACAAGTTACCTTTCTATTGCGTAATGTGTTTTGATTTGTTACAGGAAGGCACGTAACATGGAGTTGCGATGGCCTCTCGCAGTTCTACTGACTGCTGCAAGCTGCTGTGCAGGTGCTCATTTTTGCATTATTTTTAAATTGTATTAAGTTCTTATACAAATACTTACTTAAATTAATGCATTAACATATTACTTTAACATGCGATATATAATATATTTTTATTTTAAATTTTTGCATTTTGGCTCATTTTTGCATTATTTTTTCATTATATGAAGTTCTTATACTCTTATATGAAATACTTACTTAAATTAATGCAATAAATAAATGTTACTTTAACGTGCGATTGTATATGTTTTTTTGTTTTAAATATTTGCATTTTTGCTCATTTTTGCATCTAAATCAAATCTAAATAATCTAAATAACAAATGAACTCGTACTTCGTACTTACTCTATCTGGAGTTAAGATTTAATAAATAAAGAATGTAACACTTGCAAATAAAGAAACGCTTTAGAATGAAGAAACGGAATACTTAGTCGTCGTAAAAAATTAACACATTTATCGACCGTGGCGTAAGGCAGTAGTTTTTAGAGTAGTAGGTTGTAGTTCCAGTTTTTCGTGAATCACATTTCAATTGAGTAAAACTGTTCTTAGAATCTGACTGGTATGGGCCCTGATTCTGTATAGCAAATCAAATATGATTTAACGCTTTTGTGATCTTGCTTTTTTATCATTGCACATGTAAGAGAATAACTTTTTAGCAGGATCTAGTAGATATCGTTACAATTTACGAAGATTATCGATTAGTAGATATCGGTTTCGAAGTAAGGAATCGCCAAGTGGTGTGAGAATTAGGTGTTCTGTTTCTTAGAAATACCTATCAGTAGCAGTAGTAAGTTTTACGGAAAAAATATTTCATATTAATTATTAAATTGAAAATTACGTGTCACGTTGCGTCTCCGCGATGAACTCCTAAACTACTGAACCGATTTTGATAAAACTTCGTAACTATGTGTAATTTGGTCCAACTTAAAAGATAGGATAGTTTTTATTTTGAAACCGGGCGAAGCCGGGAGCGGGCCACTAGTCAAATATAATTCAAACCTTAAATAATATAAAGCCAAACGTGTAAAATGTACCAGCGATTTAACAGTTATTAGCGTTATTATTAATAAAATTTTAAGTAGATAAGCTAATCAAATTTGTTTGTCTTTTTACAGCGGAAACGAATCAAGCGCCATTTTTCATAAAAGATATGAACAATCTGGCGTTGTCAGAGAGCACGCCTGTCGGCACAGTCGTATATACGCTGGAAGGAAAAGACCCTGAGGGTTTATCAGTAAGTAACGCAGGATTTTCTTGTCAAAACATGTTTTAAAATCCATATTGGAATATTTAGCCCATGTCTATCCTATGAGGGCCTAGTGCGAGTTTTACTCTATCAAACTCGTCGAACGCGTAAATGTCAATTTGTATGGGAATGAAGCAGCGTAACCTGGTGGCTAATGTGTAAGCACTGCTTCAGACCCACACACGTCCATACAGACCCATACCATTGAAGTCTACGCGTTCGACGCGTTTGATAGAGTAAACAACCCAAACTACTGAAATTAATTGGTGAAAGAATTTTAAATTTGATGAGTAGTTTCGAATATTACCTTCTACATATAAACATACATACATTAGTTCTTCAAAGCTTACTTGAGACACCATGTCACAATGCTCAAAAATAAAATTGATCTCTCCCATGCTTTATCCTTATGATAAGAGTATATCTGTGTTTTGCAATGTTTTTTTTTTAATATTTCAGGTACAGTACGGGTTGGTAGGCGGCTTAGATAAGTTTTCAGTAGACCCCGATTCCGGGGATGTTACTCTAGTCAAGCCTTTAGATAGGGAGGTAAGAATTTCATTATTAATTAAATATAATTAGAATCAGAACTCTGACACACACACACACACACACACACACACACACACACATATATATATTCAGGCGCGCCAAAGTTATTACACCCCGTTTTTGCATCGAGCGTCGGGGGTCAAAGACGATTACAATCGGAATATAATATCAGAACATCTGTAACAAACACAATTTATATTTTAATTTCAGGCAGAAGATACGTTAAAATTCCTTGTATCGATCCAAGACGAAGTGCCCGGTTCAACCAATAACAAAGTACAAGTGCCAGCTACAGTTATAGTCCTAGACGAAAATGACAATCCGCCTACATTTAAGAATGTGAGTATGACAGAGCCTATTATGTCACTTAGTATTAGGAGTGGCAGCCCCTCTGGCGGCAGTAACCACACCATTACATGAGACAACTCTAAATTAACAGCATGTGTGCTGTTAGGTTTCTATCCTCTCGTGTTCGTATTATTGATCCTACTTAGATCGGAAGTGATTTGTGACATGAATGGTCAGTGCCATGAACGCCAGTCATATTTATGGTAAATACTGCTTGCAAAGATATATATTATTTCAATGGTAAATACCATTCTGGCATTATGTAATGATTCAAAGAAAACCAACCGAACATTCCTTACAATTAAATTAAATCATAAAATAAAATTTATCCTTGAAAAAAATCGTCGATTTTAGAAATGTATAAAAAAAAGTTCAAAAAATAGAGTTTATTGTCATACAAGCTAGACTTATGACGATAAGGTTTATAATATTCTTATAACAAACATTGATCTTTATAATTAAGATTTATTTGTTTCTCAGAGTCCTTACGAAGTTGACGTCCCCGAAGATGAACAAATAGGTACAACTCTGCTAAATAATATTCTCGTGGAAGACAAAGACTCGGTTGGAGAGAGTCTCGAAGTTGGTTGCGTAGCCAATGAACAGGTAATTAATGATTTATTTAAATTTAATTAAATCGTATCGATCCTTACAAAAATACATTGCTATTATACATTGCTTTTCTTTTTTTAGTGGCCAGACGCATGTGAAATATTTGAAGTAATAACTCTCAATTCAACCGACAATCATTATACGGGCGCTTTGGTGTTGAGGAAGCAATTGGATTACAATGACCATCAATTTTATCAGTTCCAGTTATTCGCTTCTGTGAGTATTACATATTCTTATTATTTATTATTACCTCACCTTACATTTCGATAATAAATTCCGTTCTGTTATTCCTTGTCTTTGCACCTCATCCTTTATCCTAATACGATAAGCAAAGCATTCACATGCCGCAGGTGTTTGTTTTTCTATGCATTATCTCCAACTTTTATTAAGTATGTATATAAAATAAAATAAATTAACAATGAGTTCTATTCTCATCTAGAAATGATCATGTACTCTGTCTATCTCTCGGTTTGTATATCTAACCTATTATTACGCTTTTTCTCAGAAACTCAGTAGAACTTTTTCTAAGTAGAAGTTATTACCGAATAATTAGTCATCTACAAACAAAGTGTGGATTTGTCTATTTACATTGCTAGGAGTATTGTCCTAATCAATGTCAAGTATTCTATCCGATTTGGTTTCGTACAGTCAGGGCCCGATTCATTCCAATACAATTCCAAACGAACGCGTTCGTTCAACTGACTGATGCCCTTATCATACCACCGAATGAATCTGAATGAATTAACACCTGTTTTTGAAAAGTCACAGAGCACTTTTCAATCAATCTCAGTCGACATAAATAGCAGACGCTAACAATATAAATGTATCTTTGTGGCAGGATGGCACTCTTAATTCGACAGCCCACGTTGAAATAAAGGTGGTGGATGTTCAAAATTCTCCTCCAGTATTTAGTGGAGCCCTGAGCGGGGCTCTGGCCGAAGATGCTCCCGTCGGGACCCTCGCTTTGACCGTCAAAGCCAGAGACGCGGATAGGGCTCAGCCAAGAGATGTTATGTTGGAACTGATCACAAGTAAGTTGGATGTGAAACAAACTCCAAGCCAGGCACTTTCTACCATACCTTATTTAGCTATTTATGAAACCTAACTTTAACATGTTTTATTTTGCATGTGTTATTGTTTTTTTTTTTTAGTTTTTATATACAAATATAATATAAATTGGCTTCTAATTGAATCTTCAAAGGAAAATGGACAAAAACAAAAAAGCAGTATTTCATAAAAGTTACGTTTTTAGGAAGTACTTAGTCATAGTTATAAAATTCTATATTGTTTTAATAGGAATTATAGACTTTAAAATTTAAGTGAGAATTTTGTGGTTTCAAATGATCTTTAAATTGCTTATAGATCCACTGGACTTCTTCCTATTGGACAGTAATACTGGAGAGTTAAGAACTGCGAAACCTTTGGATCGGGAGGCATTGCCTGATCCATCTTCACCGCTAAACCTCACTGTCAGAGTAAGTTATTTTATATTTTTATAAGCATAAATAGGATTTATGTTAAGGGCGTCAGACTGGCTGACAGACCACTTATGTTTGCTTTATAAATAAAAAAAACAAACAAAGATGACCTAGACCTATCTATCAATAAATATAATAGATACCTTATTATATTAAACTCTGTGTAACAGGCAAGTGAAATAGTGAATGGTGTGCAAGTGGTAAGCAACATAACGTCAACAATGGCGACGGTGACCATCACAATTAAGGACGTGAACGACGAAGCGCCTAGATTCAACCGAAAGGAGTATAGCGTGGAGATACCCGAGAGCTTACCCTTCGGCACACCTCTCCCCAACTTGGATATGGTCGTCACTGACACCGATCTAGTAAGTAATGCATATATTATTATTCTTACATATTTATTTTCTATCTTAATCCTAAATTTTTTTACAATATAATTTATACATAAACAATAAATATTATAAAAAAATATATTATTATTATACACCCACTGATTATGGAACGACTGGGGCTCTAGCCAAGAGCAAAATAATGCATACGTTCCCTTTGCGTACTTACAAAACGATTTTTTAACGCTACGCTGGGAGAGAGCTTTTGTGATTGGTCAAAATTTTATGTAGGCGTTACAACAACCAATCACCGGGCTTTATTTCTTTCGTTTCTTAACTACGCAAAGGGAGCGTTTGCATTGGTTTGCTCTTGGCTAGGGCCCCAGGTATCATATTTTCATGGAACTATTAACGTCACATTTCAGGGTCTAAACGCAGTATTCAGCCTGCGTCTGTCAGACGAGCTGAGAGCTTTCGTGGTGGAACCTGCCACTGCTTCAGGCAGCGCGTCTGTCACCTTAAGACTCAACTCGACATTGGACTACGAGGATCCTAACCAGAGGAAATTCATTTTGGAGGTATGTAATCAATTAAGAACAAGTACTTTGTTAGCAAAATATATGATTCTACGAAGTTACTAGTAATCATTTATTTTATTTTATTGTGTAGAGGAAAATAAAAATAAAAAAAGTTTTTTTTTTCGATGTTAGGTTATAGCAGAAGAGGTACACACGAGACCGCGTCTGTCGTCGACGGCGTTCGTTCACGTGTCGGTGAGTGACGTGAACGACAACGCACCGCAGTTCGCGGATGACGTGTACTCGGCCGTTGTGCCGGAGGCGGCGCCGGCCGGCACGAGACTTGCCGCCGTCCGGGCCACCGACAGGGACACTGGCAGGTATACGTCATTCATTGTTCAACTGTTTATTGTTATAACGCAATCATTTTCAGATTAAAGGCCTCTTTCACCAACTACAAGTAAAGTGTTGAGTAGTTACTTTTAGAAAGAATTTTATGTTTTATTAAATTATTGAAGTACTCGGTTTAGTGCATCCTTCGATAGGCGATTTTTTTTTATTATTTTCTTTTTAATGTTTGGGACTTTTACCGTACAAACAAAGGTATATCTGCTAAATTATTCCCAGTGACGGTTAGTCACCTTAAATGACGGTTAGCCTACTTGATAGATGGTGAAAGAGGCCCTAAGTGTCTTAGATAGAAGGGGTCATTTTAATAACTTTAAAATATAAGCTAAGACAATTAGTATAGGCTACAGTATTTCTGTCTGCCTTTAATTTTTTAAATATTTAAAGTTGTACCCCTTTTTTTAAAACTATTGTTCCACTTTTTTTGGAATTCAACAGCTTTGTTCCAAAGTAATTTTAATTACAGATACGGTACAGACGGCATCGTGTACCAGCTGTCGGGCAACGGAGCGGAACTGTTCCAAGTGGACAACAGAAGCGGAGTCATCACGGTGGCTCCTTGCGAAACTCCTGGACTAGCGCCCTGTCTCGACTACGAAACTAGGAAGGATTATTTCTTGCAGTACAAGGTGAAGCACTAGTACAGCTTAGTACTCAAAATAAATAAATAAATTAATAACTTCATACATTCCACACAGCACAATCTAGTTCCACACTAAGCAACTAATGCTTGTATTATGGATATACTACATAGATTACATTTTTTTGTAAATACATACATATTATAAATACAAAACATTCATGACTCAGGTACAAAGGTAAAATGTTAACAGATAAACATTTTGCCCCTAGAGGGATTTTTTTTTTTTTTTTTTTTTTTTTTTTTTTTTTTTTAAATCTTAAAACCCTCCAGCATCATGCGCTGAAGCCTATGTTTACAATTTCTCATTCATACCAGTTCTCGCTTGCTTGCCTCTCGCACTTTCATTCTACATACTTTTCTTTCTTTCATCCATCTTCTCTTTCATTCCTTTACGGGTGGGATGCCCGTCTATTTAGCCCTATTCTATATACATACTGCTTGTCCTTGCTGCGGTTTCGGTATTGGGGAGTTAATAAATTGACGCGTATTTTTCATTGATAATTAGGTACAAATATCACACTAAAGCATTAAAATATAAGTTTGTACATTAAAAACATTATTAAAATTTAAATATTATAAAATAAAACAGTCAAAATATTAACAATATATAAGATTACATTTAAAAATTACAGAAATTTATAAACATTAAATTAAAAACATTATTCTAATAATTTGAATTACCAATAATACATTTATAAATTACGTCTTGTTCCTCTCTTTTACCTTTTCCGCAATGTTTATACAGTAGTTAAGAAACTTGTCCTTCTTGTCGCTTATTAACATTTTACACATATTTTCTACTGTCATGTCCATGTCCATTTCAAATTCTAGGTCTATCCTTTCTTTTTCGTGTACTGGGCATTCGGTCAGCAGGTGAGGGACCGTCTCCGCGACATCAGAGTCACAAACACACGATGGACTCTCCTTGCACTTGAAGCGATTCAAGTACTCGGAGAATCCACCGTGCCCCGTGAATACCTGCGTTAATATGTTATTCACTCCAATCTTTCTTATTGTACGGAAGGCCCCGGCAGCAGTGGGGAAAAACAGTTTTGTGACTGCTGCCGTATTGCCTTGTACGTACCTGCGGTCCCATTCCTCAAGCGAGCGCATGCGTATGCTTTGCCTGACAAATGAGACCGGGCACAGGTCGTATTTCGGCTTCGTCTTGGTCCTCAGCGCCGCCTCCCTAGCTAGGTGGTCCGCCCGCTCGTTACCCTCTAGGCCGGCGTGGGCTTTTATCCAATAAAATTTTACAATTTTATTTCTGCCTAATGCTTCTTTTAGATTTTTGCGAGCCTCCACCGCCAGAGGGTGTAAGCAACTATTCGCCGCGATGGTCTGGAGGGCGGCCATTGAGTCGCTGTATATTGCAGAGGTAGTTTCGCCGCGTCGTAGGATCACCCTCGTCGCCTCACACACCGCCAAGAGCTCGGCCTGGTAGACGGTGCAGTAGGACGGCAGACCAAGTTTGACGGCCTTCGTTTCGGCCTCGCTATTCGATATGGATAGCGCGGCCCCAACCCGGCCGTCAATCTTGCTGCCATCCGTATATATGCGAATTTGGTAGTCGCTATTTTCTTTTACTTGTTCTTCGTCTACCAGTCTTCCGAACTCAAGACTAATATGTTCGGCGGGATGGGGACCCTCGATTGCTGGGGCCATCCGCTCGACGTCCCTATCCTTCAGCTCCGGCCAAGGTACTCCCCTCTTGGCCTCGTAAAGTGAAGCAACTTCACGAATACGTAGGTCAAGGGGGAGCAACCCGGCCAAAAGCAGAGCCGAATGGAGAGACACCGTGCGGTAGGCCCTGCACAATTTTAATGCGAAACCCCTCTGCACAGCGTTTAAGCGTTTGGCCACCCCCAGTTTGCCGACTGCGGGCGCCCACGCGCTCGCAGCGTATGTAATTATGGGCTCCACCGCGGCGATATAGATTGAGCGAACCACTTCGGGGTGGAGTCCCCAGCTAATCTTGGCGGCTCTCCCCAGCTGCTTGTAGATGCCGATGGCCTTCCGACAAACTTTGTCCACATGGCTATTAAATGTGAGTTTCTTGTCTATAGTCAGACCTAACAATTTTATTTCGTCTTTCATGCCAATGTCAATCCCGCCCATGCTCAGGCGCGGAGTGTCAAATTTAAGCTTTTTGGTTAGCACCATCGCATTTGTTTTGCTTGGTGCAAACCTGAGCTTATTTTTGACACCCCACGCCAGAACATGCGCTAGGGTGGCATTGGCACGCCTTTCTATATCGTCAGCTATGTCTCCGTCAAAGACGAGGACAACATCGTCCGCGAAAGCCTGGCAGTAGACGCCTCCACTCTCCAGGCTCCGCAGCAATGTGTCGAGTGTCAGGTTCCAGAGCAAAGGGCCGGCTATAGACCCCTGGATGCAACCCTTGCTTGTCACAGTGCTGAATTCCTCACCGCAGTATCTGACGTTTACCGTCCTGTCGGTGAGGTAGCTGTCAAAGACTCGCCTGATATTCACGGGGCATCCCGCTTCCGCCAGTCTGACCCTGACCATAGGCCACCAGACGCCGTCGAAGGCTCCCTCTATGTCCAAGGACACAAGTGTCACAAGTTTTTTGTTACCAATCAAACTGCGCACATGCGACACGAGGTCATAGAGGGAGTCTTCCGTGCTCTTCTGGGGCACAAAGCCATACTGGCGTGCGCTTATGCCCGGCAAAATATGGTATTTCAGGCGAGCCACGAGCATTTTTTCATATACTTTGCCAAGCACGGGAAGCAGACCAATGGGCCGGAATGACTTGGGGATGGCATAACTATCCCTCCCCGGTTTCCGAAGGACAATCACTGCTGCTTCCTTCCATATTCGCGGGAAAATATGGTTGGCCATGCAGTTGTTTACTAAATTTAGAAATACGTTAGGGTCACAACTGATGGCCCTGGAACAGATGTCAGCAGTGAGTCCGTCGGCACCGGGGGCCTTCTTCGGATTGAAGGACCTCACCGCCATCTCGAGCTCAGTCAGGGTGAATAGAGGGTCCCAAGAAGATTCTTGTTCCCCAACATTCACACCGTCCGCCGCTTTCCTGATTTGACGGTGAACTTCTTCATCCGAGTCGGGAAGGTCTTTCGGGTAGAATGCCTCCGCAAGCCACCCCACCGAGCCCTTCGCGTCTAGAACCACGCCATCTCGTTCCAGTGGCGCGTCCTCGTCCCTGACGGAAGTCCTTCCTATCACCCTGTAAATCCCCTGCCAGACGCTTTCGCCGTCCTGCCTTTCGCAAAAAGACTTCCAGGAGTCTGTCTGAGCTTGCCTCACCGCTTCTTCGTACTTTTTCTTACCAAGATATTGCTCGACGACCCACGACCTCCGGATCGGTGCGGCGTTCCTGATTCTGTTCCTCCTGGTGGCGACCTCTTTCTTCATGATCGCCAGATCTTCCGACCACCACGGCAGCACCAGTCTCTCCTTCGACCCTCTCTTTGGAATGGCGTGGTCACACGCCTCTAATATCAATTCCAATCCCCCTAGAGGGATTGGAACCCGCGACCGTTTGGTTAAAAGCTAGGGTTACTAGCCACTAGACCAAACGTGTCGTCATAACATAACAAATATCCCGGACATCGACCTAGAATTAGTCTAAGGATAAGATGGATGTGTACAGAGATTATTTTGTTCCGTAATTGTTATCATAATATTAAATATTTCAGGCGACCGATGAGGATGGCGAAGGTCAGAGTACGGTGGTGTCCCTTCAGATATCGCTGGTGGATTCTAACGACAATCCTCCAGTGTTTACCACATCTGTTTACAAAGCCTCTATTGACGAGGATGCTGTAAAATTCGAACCCGAACTGAAGGTAACGCTAAACGATATAATGATACAATAAATGATCTAAACGCGTGAAAACTTTTATTAATATTGACTTTCACGTTTTTTAATGGTACTATAATATATTATATTAATAATAGTGGCAGACATATTATTATGACATTATATCAGATAATACTTAAATTGAAAGTTTCAAAAGTTTTCTAACGATAACAATATATACTATATGTTGGAGTACTATTTTCAGTCGTCCTCAATAAAGTACATACTTTTTAGAATCTTAGTAGATAGTAGTTAGCGGAGAAATAGACATCTGCGCACAGATTCGGCAATTTTTTTCTACTTACATAAAAATTATTTTTCACAGAAACTAACTTATTTTATGGAATAAAAAAGTTATTACAATTTTGAGACATTTTTTGTTTGTGATTTTTAATTAATTTTTTGTCCTTTATCGATTTAGGTTCAAGCCCGAGATGTAGACGCTACGTCCGAGATACGTTACTCGATAATCGAACCCGCGACCCACCCTTTCTGGATCGACCCTCTCTCTGGCAAGATCTCCGTCCGCCCGGAGACCGGAGGACTCTCGCATTCTGCGGACAACAGCCATCTTTATTTAACTATATTGGTGAGTATTTTACAATTTAACTCTGAAGACTTAGATTAATAATAGGTCTCGCTACGCTCGACTAGATACCGCCGTCGTACTTGTAAAATGCGACAACAAATACTACGCCGAATTCGGCGTACCCTAGCCAGTCACACTGCAAACTGTCTGTGATGTACGTGACGAATGTTTTATTAAATTTTTGGCATAATAAAATGTCAGTTTGCGTAGTGAAACTGTGTAAAAAGTGATAAAAAGTGACGATTTTTTACACACACTACAAAAAAAAGTTGCCGCATTCACGGAGCTATTGTTTTTGTATAGCGCTCTATCTAGTCGAGCGCAGTGAAACCAATCATTTATCTATGTCTGAAGAGCTACACAAAATTTGTTGCGCAATATTGCACCTTAACTCATATTGAGTTGCGCTCATTTTGGTAAAAATTGTGTTCGGTCCGAGGTCAGTCCTTGTCTTAATAAGAAAAATAGGGAAGGGATATGGAAAAGGATTCCTATGATGTTTTTTTCAGGCGACAGACGGCGTGCACAAGGCGACAAGTCACGTGGAGGTGACAGTTCGCGACGTGAACAACCACGCCCCAGTCTTCGACACGCAGCGGTACGACGCCAGCATTTTCGAGGACGCGCCCATTGGTACTTGAACATTTCATTGTTCTTCATGGAACTCCTATCATTTTTTTTTATAAATAAATAAATAAATATCATCACACATTCCACACAACACCAAACTAGTTCTACACTATGCAACTAATTCTTGTATTATGGATAGTTGATATACTACACACATTAGGTTTTTTTTTGCAAATACATACATAATATTACAAATACAAAACATTCATGACTCCGATACAAAGGTAATATGTTAAAAAATAAACATTTGCCCCTAGCGGGATTCGAACCCGCGACTGTTTGGTTAACAGATAGGGTTACTAGCCACTAGACCAAACGTATTTGGTTTTATCACCTAAATTGCTAATTTCTTAACTATTTCACTCTAATCCAAAGAAATCAGCTTTCTTTATAGGAATTGTACGAACAAACTAACGCAAAAACAAACAAGTGTTCAAGTCTTTTGACGTCCTTAACATCATATTGGATGTCTTTGAAAACGCTACATTTAAATTAAACCAACAGGTACAGAAGTGGCAGCAGTGAGAGCGACCGACCTCGACGTTGGAATCAATTCTGAAATCAAATATGCAATACAAAAGGGCGCCCTGGATTCGTTCTTCATAGACAAAGAGTCAGGCGTCATTAGGGTCTCCTCCAAACTCGACTACGACAAGAAAAATACTTATAGAATACAAATTGTGGCTTCCGATTTGGGTGAGACTTTTTCTACATTTGCATGTTTCAATTTGTATAAATAAAATTTAGTTTAATCACAGACTATTGCATATTTTCAATGCTAATTATGTAAAATTTGAACCTTACAGTTATTTTATCGAATCAAATACTGTTTTTAAATCTACAAGCAGTCCACCTTCACCTTTACAGGCCTACCAAGCCTGAGTGGAACAACAGAGCTGACCGTCCACGTGATTAACGTGAACGACAAGCCCCCCCACTTCGTGCCCCCCACCCAGAGGGCCTCAGTGTCGGCGGACGCCGACGTAGGCACTTTGGTCCACACTCTGACGGCCGCCGACCCTGACATAGCAGACTCTGGACTCCTACACTTCGCCCGAAAGGACAAACCCGCCGGAGCCGTCGATAGCAATGGGAAAGAGGTAAATCTATTGTGGTAGCGCATAGATAAATGATTGGTCTCGCTGCGCTTGACTAGATACCGCCGTCGTACTTGTAAAATGCGGCATAAAATAGTACGCCGAATTCGGCGTACCCGAACCAGTCACGCTGCAAACTGTCTGTGATGTGTGTACGTGCCGAATATTTTATTAAATTTTAGGCATAATAAAATACCAGTTTGCGTAGTGAAACTGTGTAAAACTGAGTACAAAGTGATAAAAAGTGACGACACACACTACAATAAAAAGTTGCCACATTTTCGGAGCTATTGCTTTTGTATAGCGCTCTATCTAGTCTTTTTTTTTTTTTTTTTTTTTTATAAGAGATGGGTTAGCTCTTGACCAACAACCAGCCATGTGCCAGTCGAGCGCAGCGAGACCAATTAATTATCTGGTGGTAGGGTATAAGCAATTTGTGTGTGTGTGTGTGTTATCCATGTTTGTTGTTATCCATGTTTCAGGTATTAGACGTCGGTAGTCTGTCATCTTGGTTCAATGTGACCGAGAGCGGCGCTGTAGTGGTGTCGTCGAGACTGGACCGCAGCCGCGCCGCAGTGCTCACTCTGCCCGTCACTGTCACCGACCCCACAGCGCCCGGCGCCCAAACGGCTGATGGTAATATACACTATGCTTCAATAATAGCTTGACACGATATTATCTTACCTCATAATATAGTATCTTACCACAGAAAATAAAACACTGAGAATGAACTTAAAATACTACTCTTTTTGTCATATTACCTACATCTCACATCACCGAACCTTTTTTTTGTCATGTTCCATTCGACGAACCCTTTTCACATCAACAATATCTCTAGTGATGGTCTCTAGTGTTTAAATAGGAAAAGCTTAAATTTAACGGGATTTTATCTCATTTTATATTATTTGGAGTCTTTACAAGAAGTTAGTTATGCGGTGCGAGATTAGATGTCGCTACGACGACACGTTAGAAAAAATTCTTATCGAGGCGTATAATATTGCGATTCAAGTAAACAAATGGTTGATTACATTATATGTTAAAAATCAAAAATAGTAATTAATAAGATATCGCGCAGTGTTGTATTAGTTATCCCTTTAGTGTTGTAAATCAGGTTGTATTTTGCCTATTATGTCTGCGGATTATAATCCAAAGCCAAATTTTTCGAGTTTTCTTATATAAACTTTCTATTTATCGCTTTGAATGTTCCAATTTGCACGTAATAAAGCTATTATCACATTTGATAATTTCAGGAGAATTGATAATAACGATAGTGGATGTGAACCGTCACGCGCCGGTGTTCTCGCAGCCGGCGTACCTGGAGAGGATGGTCGAGGAGCAGCCCGTGGGGACCATACTCAACACTTACTCCGCCATCGACAAGGAGACTCCCATTGCGGCCATACTTATCCACCCACCGAGCCCTTACTTCCAAATAGACAATGTCACCGGTAAGAGACTTGAGTCTTTATACAATGTGAAAATAAAATTGCAAAGATGCAAAATTTTTGTAAACCCGAGTGATGATGCTTGTATTGTTTGTAGTAGTACTAGTGATACAACATTGTAGCATTTGTTTTTGTACTATCAGTAGTTCTTCTTGGTTGTACTGCAGTAACAGAGCGTTGTTAAAACAGATTTCAAGCTTAAAGGACTAGCTTTTTTTGACTCATGAAGTGTCTTCTAGAACTCAATAAACAACTAAGCCATAAAGCTAGCTACATATGAGATTTCTTGAAAGTCAATTGAATGGGTCAGCGCTATGAATATCTTAACTTCCTACTAATGTGAGTTTCTTTGTTTGTTACGCTTTCACGCAAAAACTACAGAACCGATCACCATGAAATTTTGCATACACTTTGTCTGGGACACCAGAAATAACATAAGGTACCTTTCATCCAGAACGCGGACGAAATCGCGGGCACCAGCTAGTATTTATAATATTTATAAGAAAGTTGTATAATGATTTTTTACAGTATATAAGTGTTCATTTATATACTGCAATTATTCCCATAAATTTGTAAGTATTTATGAAATAATAATAATAATAACTAATGTCGCATGTTTCAGGAGTAGTAAAAACTACAAATCGCATAGACTACGAGAAGGTCCATCAAATAAACTTCACCCTAGTGGCATACGACTCCGGAGTGCCTCAGCTGTCCACCTCGGCGTCCGTTGTGGTGGACATCGTCAATGCCAACGATGAGGATCCAATATTCGCGGCAGCCGAGTATGATGCAGTGGTTCTCGAGCATTCTCCTCCCGGCACCAAAGTCCTGACCCTCACTGCCGTTGACAAGGACGAAGGTGAGATATTTCTCATGTGTTATACTTAAAAAATTAAGATTCCTCACAGCGTTAATAGTAACAAATTGTAAAAAAAAATAACAAACCTTAAACTTACTATTGTAAACGTTATAACCAAAATTATATTTTTGTAACCAATTTAAAGTTTATAAGTTTTTGTCAAAAGCATAGCGGTCGTCACACGACCATTACGACGCGTTGTCACGTGACAACCACGATTTATCTTTAACACGTCGATGCAGTGATAAATGTTTAAAAATCCAAGTTTTGAAGTTATAAATTTGTTTACGTAAAATCTCTTACTCAAATGAAGAAGTATAGAGCTTATTATACAGCAACATTCTTAAGAATCAAAATTGTGATAGTCCTTTAGTCTTCCAAGAGTAGAATATTGGGACGTGAATGAATATTCTGTTGACCGTGTTCGCAGGTGAGTTCGGTCAGGTCCGCTACAGCCTGACGGGCGACATGGCGCAGCTGTTCTCTGTGGACGAATCGACCGGTGTGGTGACGGTGGCCACAGACGTAGACCGCGAGACCATCACGGATGTTTATCTGAGAGCTATCGCCACCGACGCGGCGCCCCAACACATCGCTAGATCCACTAGCGTACAGGTAAGCACACTAAGTCACTTTCATCAGTAGAATTAGCACGTCGCTAGATCCACTAGCGTACAGGTAAGCACACTAAGTCACTTTCATCAGTACAATTAGCACATAGCTAGATCCACTAGCGTACAGGTAAGCACACTAAGTCACTTTCATCAGTACAATTAGCACATAGCTAGATCCACTAGCGTACAGGTAAGCACACCAAGTCACTTTCATCAGTACAATTAGCACATAGCTAGATCCACTAGCGTACAGGTAAGCACACTAAGTCACTTAGCTAGATCCACTAGCGTACAGGTAAGCACACTAAGTCACTTTCATCAGTAGAATTAGAAAATCGTTGAAAATGTCATTCGTCAACTGTTGTTGTCCCAATCGATATTTCCTGTAAGTGATGAGTAAGTAAGATTTTTCAGGACTTTTTTTTCATTTGCATTTTTTTTCAGGTGCACATAAAAATATTAGACATAAACGACAATGCCCCAATCTTTACTCAAAAAGTTTACAAGAGTACAATTGCGGAAAATCTCCAACTGAATCCTCCTGCAGCTATCCTGCAGGTTCTGGCCGAGGATACGGATGAAGGGGAGAATGGAAAGATCGAATACAAGATTGTGGATCAGAGTGAACCAGGTATGTCGTGGTGTTTGATTTTGTTTTTTTTTTATTTTAGCGTCTCTTTCTGACTCAAGCTCATTATTATTATTGTTCCTCTTATTTATTAATAAATTTTCTTAACAAACTAACATACAAAACCTATATAGTGACAGTGTTATTTTTTATTGCCACTTACAGGATTTCATTATGTAGGACTTAAATTTTTTAAGTTAAAAATTTATTCGACATTTTAGAATAAATTTTTAGATTTTTTTAATCCTTATATCTGGGTAAGGAGAGTCTCTCTCTCTCTCTCTCTCTCTCTTTCTTTCTCTCTGCGCGAGCGCGAGCGCGCGCATGTGTGTGTGTGTGTGTGTGTGTGTGTGTGTGTGTGTGTGTGTGTGTGTATTTCTCCTTCGGTGTATTCTCGACACACTGTCTATATTTAGTACATTTACACTAGATTTGATCATAGGGGTGTTTCGAGTGGAGCCTTCCAACGGCATAATTTATCCGGTGAAAAGCGTCCGCGGTGGCGCCACCTACCGGGTACACGTGGTGGCCAGCGATGGGCTGCACGAGGACACGGCGAGGGTCGACATCTCCGTATTAGCAGTCAACAGGCACAGTCCTGTCTTCCAACACCCACCCATCGAACAGACCTCTATACAGATTCCCGAGGTGAGAACTGACGACAAGTGAGCTGTAGTCATTCAATGTTGTTAAGTAAATTCTATTGTCGTAGGACTGAACGTCAGAAATGAAATATAGAAACTATAGAACCTTACCGCATTAAACTGTTAACATGTTAACAAACTATCGATATTTTGTACTATCAAATTATAAGCAATGAGATACTTTACTTATGTACTTTTGGCTAAATGTAGTCCTAAAATATTGGTCCAATAAAACGGCATTATAAAAATTATGAATGTAATTAATCAACCGTAAATAAAGTGGCAAGTAATTGATTTAGTTTTGATTTTATTATCAGAATGCCGCTCAAGCTGACTACTTGATAACGACCGTGAAAGCCACCGACGAGGACAGCGGGGAGAACGGCCGCGTGTCCTACTACCTCAAGGTGGACAATCAGAACGTCGGGGAAACTCAGGAGTTCAGCCTCCACGAGGACACCGGGGAGCTGCGGACCAAGACTTTCCTCGATAGGGAATATAAGTCGGAGTACCAGCTGGTAGTGGCCGCAGTGGACCACGGGCAGCCGGCGCGGTTCGAGTCGCTGCGGCTGCTGCGAGTAGTGTTGGCCGACGCCGACGACAACGCGCCGCGCTTCGCTGCGCCTGCGTTCGCCTTCTCTCTCGCCGAGAACTTACCACCTGGCGTCATTGTTGGTAAGTGCCGCAAGCTTCGTACCACTTTATTAATGTCGGCATTCGATCGAACGACCGGCTTTTCGCGATGTGCCTAGGCTAGACAGATCGTGATATGGCGCCATTTCATGAAAGAGCTTCATGAAATATCAGTTTTATCAGTTAAATACCAATCATTCCAGATTATATTCATACAACTTCTATAGCAAAGTGAATATACACTCTGATATTTATTACTAATTGGTGCTCGCGACATCGTCCGCGTTGAAAAATTAAAAAAAAAAATATAACTTGATCTCTTGTTGCTTGATAAGACCTTTTTTGACCAGGCGTTAGTTTTTTTAAATTTATTTTATATGTTCCCTCGGGAACCGTATTTTTTTTCTAGATGATAGGTATCCTATGTCCTTTCCTGGGACTTAAAAGTCGAAAAGCTAAAAGCTAATACAAAATATATTATAGTAGTAGTGT
This sequence comes from Synanthedon tipuliformis, assembly GCA_947623395.1. NCBI lineage: Eukaryota > Metazoa > Arthropoda > Insecta > Lepidoptera > Sesiidae > Synanthedon > Synanthedon tipuliformis. Next base: position 10,659,263 of record OX392417.1, on the reverse strand, counting down.
CTTACATTTTTACACAACCATATTACCAATCTATTTAGATAAATCCTCAGATTTTATAATAACATATCAAGCAAAAAGTGCTAAGGTCGCTTTTAATGTTTGCAGGAATTGTGAAGGCAACGGACAAGGATTCTGGCGAAAACGGCAAAGTTTATTATCACATATTGGAAGACAACAAAGAGGGCGCTTTCACTTTGGACAGAACACAAGGCATCATTAAAGCTAACATCAGTTTTGATCGGTAAACAACCCTTTTTAATTTACCTACTCTCCTTATAGAAAAGTTGACTTATTTAGGCGGAAAGTATAGTAAAAAGTATAGTGCTCTGTGACGTTGCAAAACGTCCTCTTGAGGAAATTTCTAAATCATGTCAATCAATTTTACTTTTATTATCAAAATTGGTATTTTAAACGTATTAAGTATTCATTTGATAATTCTTTATTATTTACAGAGAGAAACAGTCTGAGTATTCTTTGACAATATACGCTAGTAATAATCCCATCCTGGAACATGGAGCTGCAATTCTCAATTCTATCGACAACAGCACTGAGGGTCAGGAGACCAGCGTCACTACTGTTAAGGTCAATATACTGGACCAGAACGACAACGAACCCAAGTTTCATCAGAAGGTGTATTACGCTGGTAAGATTTTTTTGCACGCCACAACACCTAACCTATGCGTTCATAACTCATTTTGATAACTAAAGTGACACACTGCATAACTGGACAACCAAAGTGAAATATTATTACCAATATTAAGGCCTATTAAGGACCTACAAAGTATTAATTATTATAGATATTTTTTAAAAAAAGCGACACCAGTCTAGTGAACATTTTTTTAGTATATATTTTTTTATATAAATATGTGTTTTTTTTGTATATTTATAGATTTTATTTTTATTTAGTTTTTCTTTCTAAACTGTTTTGAACTATTTAATTTAACTATTTTTTGGAGCTTCTATTGCATTATGCTGAGTTGAATCCGGTTTGTGGCAGGGATTGTGTTTGTTTTTAAATGTCCTTTGTTGCAAATAAAATTTATTCTTATTCTAAGAATAAGAATAAAAGGGCCTCTTTCACGAAATACAAGTAAAGTGTTGATTAGTTACTTTGAGAAATAATTCTATGTTTTATTAAATTATGCACTCGGTTTAGTGCATCCTTCGATAGACGATATTTTTTTTTTAATGTTTGGGGCTTTTACCCTACAAACAAAGGTATATCAGCTAATTTATTCCCGGTGACAGGTGATTTTTTCTGACGGTTAGCCTACTTGACAGACGGTGAAAGAGGCCCTTATTATAAAAAATAAGAGCCGGTCTTAAAAATATATTAATGACGGTAGGCGTAAAGCACACTGCCCGCGTGAACGAGCCGGTTCTCTCTGTGGTGGCCGAGGATCCGGATTTGGAAGAGAATGGGACCCTCATTTACATGGTGGCCGCTTCCAACCTTTACAAGTTCGGAGCTTCACAGTCCAGTGGCAGCGTAGTTCCATCGCCTTTCAACATTAGTCAAGATGGTAACAATTTATGTTGTATTTGTTTGCGATTTTGTCAAAAGTCTAACTTATTTATATTTTCCATCATCTTCACTAATATTATAAATGTGAATGTGAGTTTGTTACACTTTCACGCAAAAACTACTGAACCGATCACCATGAAATTTTGCATACACGTTGTCTGGGACAGCAGAAAGGACATAGGGTGCCTTTCATCCAGAACGCGGACGAAGTCGCGGTCGCCAGCTAGTTGTTAATAAATCTACAAATCCTTGATTCTATGCTGCTCACAGCTGTATTCTGATACTTCTTGTGTTAGGCAATATTTTATTGTTTTTAACTATATTTTCCATATAGTCCATAACTATACAGGTACGTAGTTTATCCGTCCTACTTGGATAAGGTGCCTCCACAAATAAAAACTTAATCAGCCGCATTTTCGCCTAGCTACAATAACTGAATTGTCTTTTTTGCCAATATTATCTTTTTCCCGAGACATCTTACTAGAAGTTTTGTTCTCATGTATGTATTGTATATACCGCGTACTTGTGAATGCTTTCATAAAATTCAATCAAATTTGTGTGAAAGGGTAAAACATCTTGCACTCGTTGCAGTGTTAAGAATTTATATATTTTTTTATTATTTGCACTGTCTCAGTTTTGATTATGTTTGTGTTCCAGGCGTGCTGATGACGGCTGCCTACATGTCCGAATACAATCAGGATCGCTTCGTTCTCGATATCATCGCGCAAGAGATCGCTCCGCCGTACAGACAGGCCAAAGCACAAGTTTATGTAAGTAAAGAAACATTACGTTTATTAAGCTTACTAGCTGTTATCTTATTTAAGATAAAATTGTATATTAAAGTTTTTTAAATTTTATATTCTATCTCGGCCTCTTTCAACAAAACGGAAATAAGTTTGTTGTAAGATATATACATTTGGAAGTGAAAGTTATCGGGAGTTAAGTATAGTAGTCCCAAAAATTAAGGGATATAAAAAATACCAAATTTTTAGGTAATTTTCAACAGGCTCTAACTTCGGTGGAAATGGTCGTACATAAAATCGTCATTAAATAAGGAAATTGTAGCTTTAAAGTATCTAGTTTTTGAATCCGAGCTTCAAATATTTTTCACGTTAGCGGTTTATGAGTAATCGTCGGAAAACCAAACTGAAAAAAAAATGCGAAGCTGAGTGTTTGTTGAAATTTAGTGTGTCCCATAAATGTAGACCCCTTATTCCGCATCATTCACTTTATGGATAACGCAACCGTTATAGACATTTTTAACCTTTAGAATGACATATCGTTTTGAATTAAAGGTTATCTCTATGCGTTATCCATAAAGTGAATGATACGGAATACGAGTAAGGAGGAATAAGTGGATAACTGTTTCAGATTTGGATAATAGACCGTTCGTCGCTAATCCGCATGGTGGTGTCTCGGAGTTGTTCGTCGGACGTGGTCGGAGTGCAGAAGCGATTGGCGGCCGCCAGTGGCGCCCTCCTCGTCTCCGGCAGACGTCTGCATCTCGTCACTGCCGACCGTCTCTACACCGATTGGTAACACTTTCAATTATTACTACATCTCTTTTCATAAAAGACCAACGTTCGAATGTTGCCAACATTGTTGGTTTTAATTCCTCCAAATTTTACCTTTCTTAGAGATGTGTTTACTCTTGGCCAACATTACAGCTGTGTAACAAGGATGAGGCCTATGATGGAGCGAGCTCACCCAGAAGATGCCCTATTCCCTCGAACTTTGAAAAGAATGGGGTTATATGAGCTCGGAAATACAAAGCAGGTAGTTCCAAACATTGGCAGTGCGCATTATAAAGGATGTTTTAAAGCGCTTGGTCCTAGAAAGAGAGATTTCGACAAAATAAGGATAGTAACCAGCCGTACGTCTATATGTCCGATGGAAGAAAGGGGAGTGCGGTATGAGCTCATTCAGCTCCTGAGCACACTTAAAAATAACTTTAAATTTGTTGTTAAATTGTAGGTGCGAGATCCATTTGCACGCAGTGGAGCCGAGCTCGTACCAAGTCCTTCCGGTGGAGAAGGTTTTAGAGAGCATCGACTCTAAATATGACGAACTCAAGGACGTCTACCAGGAGTATGGGGTCGAGACGCTCATCGCTGCCAGCGCTACCTCTAAAGGTATTTTACTCTAGAAGCTAAGCATTATACCTTGAGCTGTGAAAGAAAGACTTATCATTGTATCATTGTACCAGCTCCGTCGAGCTTCGACCCGGCAGTTGCGGCGTTGATCGCTTTGCTGATCGTCCTCTTCACTGGAATCGTCACCTTCGTCGTGGTGTGCGCTTGCCTCAAGCACTGGTAAGTGTTCTCACAGGCCATCTTAGCTATATTGACTTTTCCTTGTATCAGCCTATAAGTAATTCTGATTCTGATACTATATTACTGTAAAATATCATCATATCTTATTCTGTGTCTCTGAGTCTCTGCGTTTTATATTATGCTTGCTTGTATTAAAAATAATAATAATTTATTTAAACTTCATGACCCGCCAATAAATATTCGATATGCAAATATCTTGAATTTTTGACTGATTGCTTATATTATTTACATTATTATTGATGTAGGTATCATATTGATAGATGACATTAATCCTTATTAATATTATATATAATAGTTATACAGTTTGTTTGTTACGCTTTAACGCAAAAACTACAGAACCGATCACCATAAAATTTTGCATACACGTTGTCTTTCTGGGACACCAGAAAGAACATAGGGTACCTTTCACCCAGAACGTGGACGAAGTCGCGGGCACCAGCTAGTATGACAATAATTTAAATTCGATACCTGGCTCTCACCCAGGAGGCTCGGGTTCTATTCCCGGTATCTGAATTATTAAACGATTTTCAATATAATTTATAAAAGTTTTTATACTTACCTACCCTTGACTTTTATTATAATTTTAAATCTCGCTTTGTTTCTTATCTTGTTCTTTAATATTATAGTTGCAGATACTTGTAACTATAGCTTATAAAAATAAATATATTTATGTGAATTAAGCAACTTTTATTGCTTGCAGGGTAATTCCCCCGCCATCGCTACAATCAAGTAAAGGGGACAGTCTAGCTCGAAGACGGGTCCTAGAGGAACTCAGTACCACTGAGAACCCTCTGTGGCTGGAGACCAAGTTGAGGCCTTACGAGGAACAGGAGCTGACCATGAACGTGTTTGGAGATCAGAACGAGCAGGCCCTGATAGAACCTCAACAGGTCAGATTATTTTTTTAACTGCACGTGCTTAGTTAAACTATTTATTTTATTATACTTTTTACAGATTCTTGAGAGCGTAAAAGAAATATGTAAACTTCAGAATTTATCTATCCAATAAAAACAATTACTTTCTATGGTTAAAACAGAGGGGTGGTGAAATTACATCAATATCTAGTATCTACTAAGTATTAACATTTTACAACTGCTGTTACTGCTAGAATTATTGTTAGTAGTTTACTTAATTTAGAAATAATTCGTGTTTTTTTTTGTAATATAACCGAATTATCCTACGGCTAGTAACACTTGCCTTATTTCAAATTGTACTTTTTTAAATTTTACTACAGTGGGTAGGCTGACGTTTTACATAATGAATGGCTACCGTTATAAGTACCAATAACTTATTTCCAATTTTTATTTCCTATCCGAAATCAACGGTTTTTTTTAATAATATTATACAGGGCGACAACACTTACGCGACGATCCAGGGCGGTCGCGGGGGGAGTGGAGGGGGCGGAGGTGGAGGGGAGACGGAGCGTTTCGGGGAATACGCCACTCTGGGCGGAGGGGAATCCCCGTCGCACGATCTCACGCCACTCGAGGCGGCTCTTGGCTTCCAGGTACATTCCAATAACCTCCCTACACTTAACTTGAAGTAAATGCAGCTCTGAGGAATGCGCTAGTGCTGCGACCAAACTAGTGGTAGTAAAGTCGATAATTTAGCTGTAAATTTTAACCACCTTAGGCGCGATTTAACCATACCCTGTTAGTATGGTGAAATTGATTGATTGATTATTAGTATTGATTATATGTGATTTGGTTTGGTTTAGACTTTTAGAGAGTAAATTTTTTCGTTGATTCGTTTTTTTTAATTAGCAGGAATTCGTACTTGATGATGAATAAAAATACACGTGCTTTGAAGCGCTCGGATCGATTATTTTGATTAAATATTTTAATTTTGATTTGAATTTAAAACAAAATGCATACTAATTATGCAGTTTCAGTAATAATACTATCGATACACGTGCGAAGGATGTTAAGACGACGGAGGTCTCAAATTTTAATAATATTCTATTTTTAATTTATTTCAATAATTTTCTTTATTTGACATGGCCACAAAAAAAAAGCGCCCACATTATACACACACATTTCTGCTTTAAAACTTCTAGTATAACACTGAAATGAGGTTTTTATTTTTTTTCTTTTATTAAGTTAACTCTACTGTTTTTAACATTAAGTAGATTTATTGATTTATTTTATGTATTTTTTGCAGGGAAGTACGTTCAAACCTCCGTCCCCGGATACTCCGGAACCACCTCCTCGTCCAAACGCTGGGATGGGTTCACTCTGATGGTAGGTAATTATTTTATTCTAGTATTTGTATGTAAAAATATATTTTCATGTAATCGTCTGAGATACTAACAAACAAACAAACAAACCCATTGAAGCCTATTTAACTTTCTATTCACCTAAATCACAGAATACGGCATTTTTATAGCCTTTTTTGGAAAATGTTCACTCCACAACATTCAAATATTGCTCAAATCTTAGCTTTGTGGTAAAAATTTAATAAATCAATACTAATATTATAAATGCGAAAGAAAGTATGTCTGTCTGTCTGTCTGTCTGTCTGCTACATTTTCACGCCTTAACTACTCAACCGATCATCATTAAATTTTGTATTCGCGTTGTCAGGGATACAAAAAAGTACATAGGGTACTTTTCATTCAGAAAAAAGTACTGTTGCTGAGCGATTGTCTAAAAATATAAAGAATTGGGCGCCACTGTCGCGTTACAACGATAGTGGCGGCGCCACCGTCGTCACAGCGATAACGATGTGGAGGCATTATTACTCATATATTTTCTTTTTCAACGCGGACGAAGTCGCGGGCACCAGCTAGTGAATAAATAAATTTAACATGGCGTTATCTTTTACAGATAATATCGTCACTTGGAAACTTTATGATTTACTTCCTCCTAAATGTAAATATAATTATTTTATAATTGAAAAGTGCATGTTGGTTATGTATCGCTATTAAATGACTATAATTATGTATCCAACTAATAATACTTGATTGGAGTCTTAGTTCTAGAGTTAAGAACTAAAATTAGTTGGATAAAATTAATGTAATACTCAATTTTAACTACTTTTTATTTTAAAGTAACTGTTACCATTTTTTTTTCATGATACATTGACAACGTCCACGTTAGGTTAGATTAATTAATTAATTAATTGATTAACAAGGATTTAATTACTTAGAAATGAGTTGACGTAGTTTTCGTACAACATTAAATGTGAAAAAATGTGACTGCACATGTACAGTCGGGGTAAGAAAAGGTTCGTCATCTTAAAGTCGGAATTTGCTTGCACGAACTGTCAGTCATGTCAAAATTTCATTTCAAACGTACGGGGGTTTCATCCCTTCGTGGTTGAAGTTCCTCGGTCACGCACGAAGCGTTACAGTTCCACCTTCCTTGTCCGAACTGCTAAGGAGTGGAACTCATTGCCTGCGTCTGTGTTTCCCCTAAATTACAACCTCGGGGTCTTTAAACGTAGGGTAAATGGGCATCTACTAGGTAAGCGTGGTCCACCTTCGGCCGCATCTGCACCTAACATCAAGTGAGATCGCGGCCAAGCGCTGCCTTGACTTATATAAAAAAAAATGCTTAGTGCTTAGTTTCAAAAGGTACTAAGAGTCTACGATTTTGAAAAAGAAATGAATTTGAAAACTGACGAAGGTTTTCGTACCCCGACTTTACAACTCTGTTGTTCATCTTTATACATCCTTGTTTAGAAATTATATTTATTATAATAAAAAAAAAGCATAATTAGGATAAATTAAATGAAATGTGTTAATATTCGCTTAAATTTTATTTATTTAAAAGAGATTTTTTTTTATTGTAATTTTTAAGTGTGAATCTCGCAGTCTTAGCCATGAGTTTATTTTGTTTTTTAATAATATTATTCTCTATAATAATTTTTGTATTAGTTAAAATACATTTTATCTTAATTAATTAGTTTCAAAATTAAAACATTATCTTGCCAACGTTAATAAAAAAAACCTTTTTTGGGCAATTTCCTATAAATTTCCAATAGGATAAATAGTAAATATATTCAATTATCAATTTCTACAAACCGAAAAGTATGCTGTGATCAGCGCCATCTATAATCACGCTTCTGCGAAAAGGTTTTAGCGTGTAAGTTGAAGTGTATATTTTTGATGAATTATTTGAGTTAAATTTATTATATTATTAATGTAATTATAATACATTTTAATCACTAGAGCAACATTTTTTGAGGTTTAGTTCAATGATGTTTGCTGTACGACAAAAATGCAAATGTTGGTCACTTCCTGTGGATACAAATATAAAACAATTTATATATAAATGCATATAAAAAAAAATATATGCATTAAACTAAAAAAATATATGAGAATCTATTGTTTTGTATTATAATTATTAAGTAATTGATACTAATTGAATTGAATTGTACATAAAATTATTGAATTTCAATAATTTTATGTACTTAGATAGAAGTTAAGTTTTGGCAAAAAACACAAAAAATATATGATAATATTCAGTGGTTTTAAGTCGGCACTAAATTTAAAATTTCCCATTAGATAAAACTTTTGTTTTAATTCTTTATGACAGTACGAAATTATAAAATTATAAAGTATTGAACTTAATTTTTAATTCTTAACGAAAATAAATTTAAATGTAAATAAATATTTCAGCAAATTGAGATAACCGTACAAACTCTAAATAATATACTCTTTTTTTTAGAAGTTTTGTATACCTTTGAGATATTAGCCCCTAATAAAATAATTACCATTGTAATTGCCATAATTTTTATATGACAAAATTGTACAAAACTTTGTACAAAATGGTATTGCTAATCAAAAAAAAATCATTTATAATAACAAACGAATTCCGTTATAAATTATGATTTAATTATAAGTAGGTAACTTTTTAATTGTTTAGATTTGGTTTAGATATTTAATAAATTAGACAATGTCTATAGTCAATTTTAATTAATGTTTTTTTTTTGTAAATACTGAATCTCTTTTGTACCATAAAGTATTATTTAACAACGAAAATAAATAAGAATTGTATGATTTCGTTTTATTTCTCAAAACACATGTATAAATAAATAAATATCTTCACACATTCCACACAGCACCATCTAGTGCCACATTAAGCAACTAATGCTTGTATTGTATATGTCGTCGGCACATCGTAGAATTGGGCATATCATGATACTCCTGGGCAGATCATATTTCTGTTAAAACTGAGAGAGTCGTCTCACTCCGCTCCGCTTCGCTCGGCTCCCCAAATTTATTTCCATGTAAACCTAACACGCTCCTCCTCGCTTTGCTTCGCTCCGCTCCTCGTCGTACCTATTTTTGACTTTTGGTGAAAGATTTTTGATTTCATACTTTACGATCTGCCCAATTCTACGATCTGCCCACGACATATACCTTTTTTAACAACTTTCTCATTACATAGAACTTACTAATTCTTAAATTATGAAACTTATCTTTTTCAGGAGTATGTTAAATAAGAGACCCGGTTTATATACCCTCATGTTTTTTTTTTTTTGCTAAATTGTTAGTTTTTTTTTTAAATAAATAAATTTCAAACTAAAGTAAGAACACAACAGAATATGTCATTGAAAATGTTTACCGGCCAGATAACATTTATTTAACAGACCCATTACAGTTCTAACCTTTTCTAGGTACTCGGATAAAGTTCCTTTTAAACACTGCTCCAATTTGACCACAGCACGAACCATTTCTTTAAACAAATCGCGCATCACTTCTAGTTTCAACATCATTAGTCTTTGTAGAGTTTGATCGTAACTGTCTTTCTGCATCTGAAATTAAATTTCTATAATTACGAAACGAAGGGATTTAAACACAGTGGATTTTTATTTGATGGTGATATATATTTATTTTTCATAGAATCAACGGTTTTAGAAAAAAATATAAAAATTATAGTATAAAATCAATCAATACAATACAATTCTACTTCTTTGCAAAAAACTTTTTTGAATTAAAGCCAATGCTTAGAAATAAAGACTGATAACAATAAAAAAAGAAAGAAAAAAATTGTGTGTGTCAGCTCCGACACACGACTGGAGTTTACTCCTTACGAAAGATTATAAAATTTAAATTTTCACAATTCTTTAAACATTGTGGAAAGAACAATATTGTTCTTTATTTAAATAATATTGGGTAGTAGATGGCGCAATATCTCTGAAACTTCAATAAGTATTCTAAAATATTCAAAAAATAGAACATATATCATACATAATGCATTCGTGTGACAATTCTGATTTTATTCCCATAAATTTTCACGCTTCTGACCCACCGTACCACCGACAATACCCCCAGTGGTACGGTGGGTAATAATTTTAAAAACAATACCACCAATTAATAGCGATGTTTATATGTATTTTATAGTACTTATAGATTAGAGTATAGTTAGTATCATTTGTATTAAAAAACTTAACAAAACATGAATTCTTCCTAATTCTGAGAACAAAACGTGACACATTATTACACATTACTTCTCCCTAAATGATTACACCAAAAATCTTTATGGTCTTAATTTATCTAATGCATGACCTATTGAAATATCTTTGTTAACAGTTTCCATTTGGGCCAATGTTATGAAATCGTCATTTACGATTTGGTGACTTCTTCTCTTTTTAGGACCATATTTTGTTTCATGAGCATTTTTCATTACATTAAGAAAAGAGGTCTTCTTTGTTAATCATAATATTTTAATACACTTCATGGAGATAAAAGGGAATACCCTCCTTAATGAGTGCATTATGATAAAATAATTGATAATAAATTATAGATACATAAATTGTAATCGCAATCCGTGTCTCAGCACTACGGTGGTATCGTAGGGAAAAATAATTATCCGACCGTACATATGGTCGGTGGTACGGTGGGTCAGAAGCGAAATTTTCATACCACTTTTCATATAAAGTATATGCAAATCAAAAGACACGCATTTTGTGAGAGGTGTTGTATGTCTCAGTGAGTCTTCAGTTGTATTGTTTGTAAAAAAGTTGAATGCAATTGTAAACCTACATATTCCACCAGACAACCCTCAATATTGTCAACATCGCCGGGGTTGTTCGTTATGCACAAGTTTTGCAAGTATTTATATCCTTTCCTCCATTTACGAATCTTAAATAGAAAAAATACATTCTGAACTAATAAAATAAATTTTTCAACAAACTTTCTTTGGTAAAATTGAAATATCCAGATTTGCAGGTTTATTGGTTGAGTCTTTAGTAGATTTTTTGCTCTCCCGTATATTAGAACACTATTAGTCTAGATCACGGAACAAATATCCCTGTTTTATACTAGCAATTTTTTTAAGTTTTAATATAATTTACTACATATAAATAAAATTGAAAAATGACTAAAAACTACATTATTGTAGAGGACTAACTCGCAATAAAGATCTCTGCTGATCTTTAATAAATTCAATATTACATATTCGATCTATGTGAGGTACCTACTAATATCGCGTTAATAAAATTATAAAAACCACATAAAATATTGTATTAAGTATCTATTTATAGTTGATGGGCTTACCTCCCTTGTCACTTGCGAGACTGTAAGTTTTTTATCCTTGTCTGCTGAGTTGGCTTCTTTCAAACAATCGGATTCGTTTTCAAAATAGAAAAGCGTCGTCTTATGCACTTCTTTACTGTGCATATCTAAGCAATCTCTCCACTGAAAAATAAGTATACATATAGGGACAAATATACCGTCCGCTATAGTTATAGCACCGTTATCCGATACGTCCTATGAAGCCACGTCTAAGTCGGGGAAATTTTAGAACATATTAATTCTTACATTTATATTTTCTTGTCTTGAATAAAGTTTAGTTTCATTATTCGCAAAAATAATAATAATACGAGAAGTGAAAATATTTAATAGCTATATCTTTTATTGAAAATAAATCTATACTAGAGATTTTTAGTGTTTAGTTTAGTTCATTTAGTTCTGTATTTCGTTTAAGTATATATTGTTTAAAAAAATTTAAAAATATATACAAACTTATTTAAAAAAAATCACCTTTTTTTATTTGAAGCTTTTGGTTACAAATTGTGTTACAATATATATATTTTTTAAGAATTTCTAATAGAATAGGCATGTCTTAAAAAAAAATTTGATATAAGAATAGGAACACTTACTTTGTTGTTGGAATAACTCTTGTTGAAACTGTGCTCCTTATGTCTATGCATTTGCAATCTGAATTTGGTAGTAATATTGACCTGCTTAACTTGAAAATCGTCTGACCACAGCATTAACAGCGATCTATCGCTTTTGTCCAAAGCGATGGAGGCATTTACCTCATTCTCATACTTTTCTATTAATTGCTTGGCACTCCCGAATGTTTCATTTGTTTCCTGAAACAAAACAAATAGGGGAACAGTTTTAATATAGGTATCAATATCACTTGCACGTAAAACTTTAACTTTGCAATTTTTGCAAACTTTGCAACTTGCAATTGCAAACTTGCAAATCTTATACAACTCTAACAGAAATTTTTAATGCAGAAAAATTTACTAACAAATTAAAATTTTTGTGCCTTAGGGGAATTTTCGATATAAGTTTCTCGAATATTATGAAGTTCTTGAATATCAATGGGTGAAAGAAAATTTCGATACCGACCTGTAGAAGGGATGGAATTTAAAAAAAAAAAAATCCTTAAATTATACAAAAAATAAGGTAAGAGTTACAAAAAAAGTTTCAGACAAATACTGTAGTGTAAAGAATTTAGTTTTACATAATAATGTTTATATATTTTTTTGTTAAAATTAAAATTAACAGTCAGGGGTTGACAGTCATAATTAACAACATATCTTTTTAAAGGGTGACACTTTTTTCTATAGCTAAGTAAATGATAACTTACCTCGCTAAGCACTTTCCATAAAACAGTAAATAATATTAAAATTATCCAACTTAGTTTGACGCACATGCTGGATTGCCTCTTGTATGTTGATCTGATCCTATAATATAATTGCAGTAGTATTTCATACTATTTTATGTTAACGAACAAGATAGAGATAGCAAAATAAATAATTAAAATTAATTTTAAAATTTCATAAAGAAAATTATATTATCAATAGTCGGATCCAATATTTTCTGCTAATTATACAAACTTTCCTGATTCATCTCTTTTTTTCATTGGTTAAAAAAACCGTATCAAAATAGTATCACGGGATCGCCCACTAATCTGAATATTTCCTGAAAATTTCATCAAAATGGCTGAGCGGTTTTGGAGTTCATAGAGAACATATATATACACAAATAAATTTTATAATTAATTAAATATTATATTTGGATATTTTAATTAATGTATATTAAAGTGAAAGTAGGAATATTGTATATTGCAGCGAATTATAAAAATATTTTTAACATAATAATACCACAGATAATACCATTATAAAAGAAAATAAAACGTACTAAATGAAAAGACAATTTGATTATCATAATTTAATTCAAATAGATTTCTTTTTACTTTTGCACCAATTTCTTATTTTAAATACAATTTTTTCGACAAAATATTAATAAAATTGAAAAATCTGTAAAATAATTATTTTCTAATAAATTTTATTTAACTATTCAATACTATTTACTTTACACTGAGTACACATTTGAATATTATTTATGAGTTATATTAATAAATTGAATTATTAATAAAAATAATACATTCATACATAAATTATACTTAAATCACATTTTGTTAGACAAAAGTTGTAAAAGAAATAAATAAAAAATTCTGAATATTTCAAAAGTAAGCTTTTTTAAACTACCAGCTCGTGACAGCGACTTCGTCTGCGTTGATAAATAAAAAAATAACGCCTGACAAAATATAAAATGAGCAATATATAGCCTGACATTTTATTTGATTTTTATTTTATAGTTTTGCCAGGCGTCGCATTTTTATTTCTATAAGCTTAACAAGAACTAAATAATATACTTAACACAAATCATGTTTGCTTAGTTTTAGTACTGAAAATGTATATTTAGACAGTCATTACTGCACTCATATAAGGCTACTAACAGAACAAAATAGTACTTAGTACAAATGGGAATACTCCGAGCTACTTACGTACTTATAAGAATTACATAAAAATTAAATATCAATTTTCTAAGTAATTTTAAGATGATATAAAAAAACCTTCTGAAATTTATAGAGTATTCGAAACAGCATATTATATAAGTAGGTAGGTACGCTATAGGTAGAGAAAAATAAATATTAGTGTTTAATTTGCAACTTTATGATACTTAAGCCTTAATTTTTTTTAATTATTATAAGTATATTAATTCTATAAAAAAAGTTATTATATCTATGTAATAAAATAACTTTAATATATTTTTTTATTCCTAGTTTTTTTATTATGTCTAAATTACAAAATATATTTTTAATAATAATATAATCACCAATCAAATTCTCTAAGCAATTATTTACATACTCGAACACATATTAAAATATTGCTAACTAAACAGTTATGGCACCTGCTCTCTTATGGTTTATAGTTTTTTACATGGGTATATTAAGGGGTATAATATTTATTATTATATAATCAATTAAAGAATACCCCCTCTGTCAAATATATGAACTAAATGGAAAATACGTAAAGATGCGTAAGGTCTTACGCAATTAAATCCGGCTTGTAAGAATAATGCACAGTCGTAGGTATGCTCCTGATTGGAAATTTAATTTTTTGAAAGGGCATTGGAATTTAATTTAAATTTCGAATTATCAAAACAATCCAAGTTTATGTATACCTATTTAGTTTTTTACAATTTGTTTTTGTTTTTAATAGTAAACTACTTCCACATAATATGATACTGCATTACGTATTCGCTATTCAGCCTCGCGCACAGGTCCGCAACTCAATTATTGCCTCGTCAGCTCTCGCGACCGCTTGCCTCCGCAGATGCCTCAACCTCCTCATTGAGTGAAGGAGTATGTCTCTATAGTATTTCCTCGAATGTTGAATGTCGTCTCGTACTCGGTTGATCTCGTCGGCGGCGTGTCTTCGCCAGCGAACCACGCGAGGTGTCGTCTGTCAACAGTAAAACGTTTTGAAGCATTGAGTAAGCAAAACCTGTTTAAGTAGCAGGTAATTAATTTAAATTTGGTTGTAAAAAACTTGAATGAAAACTCATTGAAAAACTCATTAAAATAACTGTTATTATCTTTCGGTCGATCGAACGTATGAGGCGGAATCCCATGGAACAAGATTAGATACAAGATTAGACACCTCTGGGGGTGCCAAAATACAAGCGAAATCCACTTGACACCTTGCAGTGTCGAACTGTTTTTGTTTTTATGTAAAAGTCATCAAACAGGCTGACGGTTAGTTTTTGCGTCGGGCGTCGAGTTTAAAATATAAGATTGTAAGTACCGACCTCGCAATCTATTCCGCATGTCCTTATTACTTTTTCGCATTTATTAATGAAGTCCTCGCTCTGAAATCAAAGACAAAACATTTGTCGCACATTATTCGCAAGCAATCAAGTAATGCTGTCATGTAAACAAATTCAAAAATACTGTAACAAAAATATGTAAACGTATTAAATATAGTAGAACTGGCCTACATACCTACTACATAATATATAGGTATGTAATTGAAATAAAAAAATGTGACTAGAAATGTGGTAATTATACTTTATAAATGGTAAATAATAGAAGGAAGACGTAGGCCAGGAAGAAATCCTGTCTAACGTAACATTAGGGAATGCACCGCAACTCCAGTGCAGAACATCTGTTTCTGTTCCCTCTGACCCAAGACAGATACATGTTTTCAGAGCTGACGGCCGATCTCCAGTTATGTATTTGGAGAGGCACTTTAAGAAGAAAAAGGTTATAAAGAGAGTAGATATGTAGTACCTTATTAAGATGCATTTTGAAGACAATCAAATGGCCAAGGAAGAACTTGTGATGGTTCTCCGCACTGAATGTGGCAGCTCGGTGGGCATCATATTCGATTTTCTTCAAACGCTTTTGGAATGCGCTCTGGCAGTGCTCTGGCTGAAAAAAAAAACATTAAAGTTAGTAAGTATAAGTATAATGCCTATAACTTATCTCGGGTATACTCTGAGCGGACCCACACGAGGTGGACTGTCAGCCAACATTTTGGTACTTTGTAATTGCCTTTAACATAAGAAACTCTACAGGTGCTGATTTCATGGTGGTCTTCTATGGGTCCCAATTTATGACTGTAAACGCCAAATCTAATGCTATAATAAAGAATGCTTTCTAATGGAAGTTGGTATATGAATAATACATAGGTATACATTTTTTCCTATACAATACTATATAGGCATATTATTTTTAGTTTAAATACCTTAGCTTTGAGTTTAAAGATTTTTTTGTAAAAATATTTTAAATGAAGTAAGTTCCCGTCATGTGTTACATAATCAGCGGTTATTTTTCTGGGCGTAAGCCTCAAGGCCAATGGGTCATTACATGACAGGATAATTTTAGAGATATGGGTAAACAAACACACGCCAATTTCAATACATTAAATATTTTTGGTGTTCATTGAGGAAATCAGTTATTGGCTATAACCGTTCGTACGTCTTCGTGATCTCATTTTTCAGGTTTTGGGGCCATGAAACCTGCGGGCGAAACGCTAAGTCGATTAATACTCGAAAAAACGCTTTAGCACAACAAAAGACAAATCGCTAAGTTCATTATTTAATTTTAAGTCGTTTAAAATTAAAGACATTTAAAAGAAACGCGTTATAACTGAAAAGTATCCTAAGTTTGGACAATGACTTAATTCTTACCAATAAATAATTAAAGTGTAAATTGTTGGGTCAAAATTAATTAAAAGATAAAGAATTCAATTAGTTAATTACATTTCAATAATTTAATTAGTAAGTACTAATTTTTTACTATTTATCAAATAGGTATACCTTTAAACTTTTAATTTCAAATATTATATATTTAAAATACAAGAACAAATTATTCCACTTTATGGCCACAAATAGTAAATTTAACGTCACTGTCAGTCAGGGTTTCTTGACGTAATGTATAAAATAATAATTATCGATGAGATAGTTGAGCGTTGCGTGACATAGTTGAGCAAATAATGTAATATCTGTGTTCTGAGGTAATGCTCAACAAAGTCGCTGCACGATTAACAAAAGATAATCGAAAAATTCATTACATTACAGCACGTGTGCTATTGTGTTTCCGTAAGTGTGTACGGGATGTCAGAGAGTATCCTCACCAAGTGGAGGGAGGGATCCTCACCACATTTTGACCTTTATCTTCTATCCTGTTATCCTGTTTATTGACTATATTATATCTAATATACTTTTTTTAATTCATTATAAATACAGTATGTATTCTAAAGTATTAAATATATAAAATACTTTAGCACTTATATTTATATAAAAAACACTGTATATCAACGAAGTCAAGATATAAATTAATAACAAATGATAATGTACTTTAATTATAGATTATAATAACAAGCTAGTGCCCGCAACATCGTGCATTATTTTATTGTTATTACTATAAATAAGTAATAACAAATATTTATTTTATTTAGGTAATTTAAAAATATGCAAAAGTAATAACTCCATTTTTACTGATAAGAATTCGTTTGAAAGGTTTTTTTTAATATACAATTTTCCTAATTTAGGATATAATTAGGTATATTTTATAAATCGTAAAAAACGTACAAAATAAAATTTTATTTTACAGAAAAAGCATAAAAATTATGCACAAAAATGCCTTTATTATAATAGGTTATTTATATTAGAACGAATCAGAAATAGGTCGTTTTTCATTTATGGCCTCATTCATCCATGAATGTGGTTCACGGTTACATGAGACCGATAAGC
Source organism: Synanthedon tipuliformis (assembly GCA_947623395.1). NCBI lineage: Eukaryota > Metazoa > Arthropoda > Insecta > Lepidoptera > Sesiidae > Synanthedon > Synanthedon tipuliformis. The sequence goes on along the minus strand of OX392417.1, from coordinate 10,641,616 downwards.
GGTACCTTTTAACTAAGGTTAGCTAGTTATAAAGACAATATTAGTTTAATGATATTATTATTGTAGAGAAGATAAAGGGCTACCTATGCGTACAATATACTTAGTTAACTTTTGCAATAATTAAACATATTTTCGCCCGTATTAATATTATATTACGCTAAGAATTTTGCTTCTTTTAAAACGAAGCATTATTGTATATAGCATCCTAAGTATGAAGGGGGCGTTCCAGTATTACGTATCGCATTTTTTGAAGATTTTTGACCCCCATGTAACGCGCCGTAATGTTTTTCAGTAGGTGCATAGGTTTTTTTTTATTTTTTTTTTCAACTCCGACCATCGATGACTCCGACGCACGATTGGAGTTTACTCCTTACGAACTTCGTAGCTTACGAACGATAAATAAATAATATTAATACAATATATTATTGAAGCATATTAGCCTGTAACGCGTAACGTGTGACATGTGACATTTGATTTTACTCCCATAAATTTTCATACGCCACGCTTATAATTATATGAAATCAATTTTTAAGGAGTAAACTCCATTAAACTCCAATAAAAAAACAATGTTACGTAACGCGTTGCTCGAACCCCCTGTAACGCACCTTAACGTTTTACAAGACAGCCCCCCCTCCCCTCAAATTGCGTTACGTAATACTCGAACGTCTCCATAGCCTATATAACACAAAAAGTACACACTCTTTTGTGTGAAAAGAGATTATGAGCGTGTGCACTTTGCAATTACAGGTGTCCTTGCATTATATTATTTATGCATATTTTTATTGCACCATTATACCGGTAGTAAAGTGAAGAATGCATGCTTTGATGTTACCAGCAGTTCGTTAGTGAAAAAACTTAATTTTAACAGTTCGCAAGTTGGACAAGGTCGTCTCTAAAGGTTAATAGCAGATGTGAATTATATTTCTGGATTGTTATTTATTTTAATTAAAATTGTTTGGGTTTATTTTATACTCACTGTTTTGCCCGCGACTTCGCCCGCGTAACTTTATAAAATATAGCCCACTAGCTGGTGATCACGACTTCGTCCGTATTCTGGATGAATGGTACCCTATATTCTTTTTGGTGTCCCAGACAACGTGTATGCAAAATTTCATGGTGATCGGTTCAGTAGTTTTTGCGTGAAAGAGTTACAAACATCCATACATCTATACAAACTTTCGCATTTATAATATTAATTTAATTTATAGATTAATCTATCATATCTTTAAGTTCTCTAAAATTGAGTTCTTGGTACGAAACGCTGTACATGGGTCTTGCAGTCTCCTGAGACTTCAAGACCCATGTACAGCGTTGGTCCCTGGACCAGGTTTCAGCCTCGATGTGATGATAAGGAAAGAATAAGCCGAGCTATTCTATATCCCTTTTAGCGCACTATAAAGTCAACAACATACAATGTTGTTATTCCCTGATGGTCGTCTGCATAAAGGTATTATAAGAGGCACGTAAGAGGCTAGCTTTACTGCCGCCACAATACCAATAAGTGGCTGCGTAACGCAGTGTGATTGACGATAGTTGCTAGTTTGACGCAGTAACTCCTTTATAATATTATTTCGCATTATCTTACACAGAATAATTGACGAGCGAAACAGCAATGCGTGGGATGAACCCAATTTCCAAAAGTCAGAGCGAATTTCTTTAGAAGTCTACATCTATACAAACTTTCGCATTTATAAAATTAGTACGGATTTGTACGGATGTTATTCGTTGATAACGTAGCTTTCTATAGGAGATAGAATTTTTAAAATCGGTTGAATTTTTTCAATACAAACGTACAAATCTTCTTTCTTTATAATATTAGTTTTATATGTAAGAATTATTATAGGATATAATTTCTCAACGATGCAGTAATCACAGGGCACAGCACTGCGGTGCACAAATATAGTAACTTTGCCATTTCTATGGCATTATAGTGGGCTGTCGTGATTTTGTGACCTGTGATCTCAATATATGTTTACAATACAAACTACAAAAGTGGAAAACACAAGTCTATTGTGTAGTTCATTAATGAACTAATAAAAACACACCTCGTCACCTCACTTACTGAGTACTTCCATCATAAACGTCAAGCAATAAATTGTATAATTCATAGCTCTGTAAATATCCTATTTATTGCTTGTTGGGTGTTAGCACATACATATATGTGATGTAAATTGCGATTTATTCTGAGATTAGTTGCATTATGAACAAATTGATGAAGCGCCCTTGAACGGTATCAAAGCGAGTCAAGGTCTCAGGTGCAATACTATTACATCCCGGTAGTGACCATGTTTACAGTGACAATAGTAGGATAAAATTAAAGCAAGTTTAAAAAGGAGTAATGACCTACTGCGTCTGATTAAGTTACCTAAATAAATTGTCGTAAGCTCCACATTGGCAAAAGTCTCCCTGAGTTAGCTTATGTGAACCAAGAGTCTTTTTTTAGTCTTAGCAAGAGATAAATTTAATTTAGGCCTTAGGCCTACAAATATTATAGATACAAAATTTTAGACGGTATCTTAAAAATTTAAGCCTTAAAAAATTTTAAAAATTAAATAAAATTCTCATAAGATGGTTACCCAAGCTTTTTGATATTCAAGGCATATGATATTTCAGAATTTCAATTTTGAACTTTTGACAAATTGATCAAATAGAGCAAAACTTATTTTTCATATTTTTTGATAACGCCATGTACATACTGAACGTAAATTTTGGAATGGACTGAAACTGATTCAGTAACTCAGTTAAAAAAGCTATTTTTCATTAGTGAAAACCGCATGAAAATCCATTTAGTAGTTTTTGAGATCATCGCGAACATTTATTTATACAGACAGACAGACCGGGAGGACTTTATGTTTTATAATGTGTAAGTATAAGGATTACGCGTAAAACGCGAAAGTATCCCATAAAATCGTCGAACGTCTGTCCACCCGACAACTGACGTTGACTCATTGGCATTAGATCAACGAGAAATACGGTTTGAAATGTGTTAGGTATGCCAATGCGCTAATGCTACGACGCGCTCACCATAATACCATAATTAATACATCACCTTATGGTTTCTTTTATTTTACTAACAATAACAAAAACAATTTAAGTACTAAAACTGTATACGATCACGCATATACAAGTGCTATATGCTCTTATATCATTTTTGTAATATGAAAAACTAACGTCACGCCCCTCGCATGAGTGCTATTTTATTTTATTTCATCTGTCTTGGCTTTGTCCTGTCAAATATAATTAAAAAAAAAATTTTCAAAAAATTTATGGAATATACATATTATTCACGATGGACACTCGTAAATAGAAAGTTTCAACAATCAGATAATGATTAATTTCTTTCTTAAATTTTCGTCACATTAACTTGGATACACACACATGCATAGTAGGTATATTTTACGTGTGTTTGTTTTGTTTATATCGAACATGTGATTACACAACACATGTGATTCAGTTTTATTTTTACCTGTACCGCCTGGCTTCGGGGAAGTCTATCAAACTCAGCCAAAGACTAATGACTCGCCAATCACAACTGTATTGCATTTGCTTTTTTTGTACCTATAGTTTTTGCTTTGGTACGTAATACCTACATTGTTGGTTATAGGCCTTTTTAATTGAGAGATGGTTGGAGAGAGCAGATGGTTTCGACTTGGTCTCCACTCCAAAACACATCTACTCCTACGCCAACTAGGTATAACCGTTGAACTATGAATTCAAAACATAAATCCTAGTATTAACACCAGATGTGGGAATGCTATCAGATGCAAAATAGAATTTCCCAACATTTGGTGCATTATAATTTAATGCAAATGTTCGGATACGTATTGCGAAATACCCCATATCCCATACCACATTACATCAGTATTGCTTTATGAGCGTTATTTAGATCGTAAAGTGATTTCAGATTGAGTTGCTTCGGATAAGTCCAATAAGGACAGTATTCAATGGATTTGCTGGCGAAATCAGCAAAAGTTCTTCAATGGAAGCCTTCAATAAGTGCAGACATAATTCTTTGCGACTCGGGGCTCTACATATCTCCTACTCATATTAAAAAAAATGTAAAACTTAAAATATATTTTCGCCAATAAAATATAAAATGCATTTTAAGTCTTCTGACTTATTTTTACTAGATATTAAATAATATCATGATACTTAGACTTTCTAAATATTTCAAATTATTTTAGTTTCATGTAATATGCACATAAATTTAACAAATTTTAAGCAATTCAAAAAAGGCTAATAAAATAACTTATTTAGGCTGGGTTGCACCATCTAACTTTAACTATAACCAACGCCGCAACTTGAGTTAAAATAACGGTTAGGCCGAAAATGAGTTGCACCAGTTAACAAATAATCATAGCTGGTTAACTGGTGCAACTCATTTTCGGCCTAAAACTCATTTTCGGCCGAAAATGAGTGCGAATTAACTGAAGTTGCGACGTTGGTTATAGTTAAAGTAAGATGGTGCAACCCAGCCTTAAGTATAGTTATCGACGTGGATTCACATTACACTTTTATCCTAATTAACTTAATTTCAAATAAGTAATTAAGCTCTACTGTATTATGTGTACCTAATATTTTTAAATTATCTACCAGGCGACATCATAGTCTTAAAGACGATATAATTATTTTGTATGTTGTAGAAAATAAGGAATCCTTATCGTATCATTCACTTAAGCGGTATTTATTACTCAACATTAAGATAAGATGTAGGTATTGAAGTGATTTACAATTAGTTTCTATAAGAAGTTTAATTTGATCGAATTTTACTGTTTTTTTGTTAAAAAATGTAATACTTACAGCATCATTTAACATTTGCTTTTCTATCCTATCGACAGTCTCATCGGTGAATCCAGATATATCGGCGAGAAATTCTTTTAAATCAGCACCAGCTCTAGCCGTGAATTCTGTGTAGATAAGCAGTGCGTCATCTTTGGCTGATTGTAATTCCTTCACTAGCTCGGGTGTATACCGCTTCTCCACATCACCGATTTCTTTTGAATTTGGTGAGACATCCACCCATATTTGAGCCTGAAAATTTTTAAAATTGGATTTAAATTCAGGTAAGTTCATAAAACAACCAAACAACAGAGACCATAGTAAAATTTTGCATGTAACACGTCAGGGATACAAGAAAGCACATAACCTTTGATACAGAAAAATAGTAGGTACTGCTCCCGAGTGATCGTCTAAAAATATAGAGAATGGCGCCCTGTCGCGTGGCGGCGCCACCGTCGTCACAGCGATATCGATTAACGATGTAAGGCGTTTATTACTCACTAGCTGACGCCCGCGACTTCATTCGCGTGAAAAAAATAGCCTATCCTGTGTCCCGTACGTCTAAATGTTTTTCTACCTAGTGTCATGAAAATCAGTTAATTCGTTTAAGAGTTAAGGAGGAACATACATATTTATATTACAGATTTATTATTAGTATGTATAGGTATTGATGATAAGTTTTCTTTTTCAACGCGGACGAAGTCGCGGGCACCAACTAATTATGGATAAGGTCGACTGTCAAATACAAAAAATTTGGATATGCCTAAATAATAAAATACAATAATTAAAGAGTCCATTTCAATATCCCTTCCCAGAAATATTCCGGTCAGATCTGCCTGAAACATTTTTGAAATTTTCGACCAATAAAATAATCAAGCAATATTATAATATAATATAATCAAGCGATTATATTATAGTCTATAATTAAACTATTATCTCAATCAATGTTGAATGTAAATTAAATCGTTTGAAATTATATTTTTATGTTAATTTCAGACGTAATGGTCATAAATTGCTCCGAGGGAGAAAATTTGCTACGATTTACAAGACACAAGTTCAACATAATTTTAGTACGTTTCCATTGGAATTTAAAATTACTTATTGGAGCAGAATTTTAGATAAGTATAACAATTAAATTTATATAATTCAAAGATTTTGTTTGTGTTATTGTGTTTGTCTGTATTTTTTTCTTTATACAGGCTGCTCCTTAAATAAAAGACTTTTAATGCATTTAGGGCCTCTTTCACCAACGACAATTAGTTACTTTTCAAGTAAAGCATATAATTGGCGAGTAAATGTTACGAGTATCTTGTGTCAATTTTATTGAAATTACTAGAAGATGCTAAAACTAGTACGCTTTTTTACCGGTCACTTTAAATAGCTGTTAGCCTACTTGACACTTTAAGGCCCTTAAGCAAATAACGTTCAAGTAAAAACCCTCCGCTAAGTAGGTAACATCAATTTTAATAAGAATTTTAAATTTATTTTGTTTTAAGTTGTAATAATTTTAAAGTAAAATAGGTCATTACATATTTTAATTGATTTTAATAATGTTTTTATCTTACAACTTAATGAAAATTATATATTTATAATAATCACGTTATTTTGGGAAAAGTGCAAAATTGTGTTATTATATTATGATTATGTATTTACTATGGGCGGATGGCATTCGAGATGTTTGGCCATAACATTTTTAATTAACCTCGAGAAGCCTGGACGTCAGTTGCGAACGTACGGCAAACTATTCTTATAACTACTGTATGAACTTAAAATATTTTTAACGATATCATTAAATTAAAAATAGAAAGTTTGTTTTACGTAAATCATTTTGGTTCTAGGCACTAGAAGAGACTGGCTTCACCATGGCATGGTGTCCACCGTTGAACAAGAGACTTTAAATTTCCTACAAGAATTTCCTTCCCATGATATGTAATAAAACATTTACCATGGTCTGCAAATTATACACAGAAAGTTATATGAACACTACTCACGATCGCCTCCAAATTTTTGTAATGTTGCATTGTGAATTTGGTACCTAATCTAAGTATAATCAACAGAGTCCTGACTTGATCCTAACAGTTGATCTGATCATAGAAAATTTGAATGTATCATCATAAAACTGTAAGTTAGAAAAGCATTTATTGTTTTCAATATATACTTATAGGTAATGTTTTGCGAATATAATATTATGCTCACTAAGGGTAAAAGAGTTTAGACATTGAAGTTCCTTTTTAGAAGGAATTCAATTATTATGTGTAGTTTGTAGATTGTAAACTAGCAGATGCCTGCGACATCGTCCGCGTTAAAAAATAAAAAATAACGCCTGACTTCAAGATGCGTTAAGTGACGTCTGCATTGCTATTACACTTTTGCCAGGCGTTATATATTTTTATTTTAAAGGATCCCACGGGAATTGTACTTTTTTTCTGGATGAAAGGTACCCCATTTCACGATGATCGGTTGAGTAGTTAAGGCGAGAAAAGGTAACAGATAGACAGACAGACTGAGTTACTTTCACATTTATAATATTATACTTATTAGTATGGATGAAATATTATAAGCATATACTTAGTAAGCATTCTGTAGTTAGTCGACGATCAAATAGAAGTGCATGGCATTAAATATTTAACCGGCTGATAAAGTGAAGATAACATTACAATATAGATTCATTTTCAAGTAGTAGGTAGTGAGGGGTTTTCTTTCAATTAAACTACTCCAAGTCTTTGCACTTGAGTTCGTCAATTAGACAGATAGGTAGATAGATAAAAGTAGGTTTTGTTGAATTAACTCAACAAAGCATACAAATTATACAAAATAAAAAAAAAACAATTCAAGTACATACATAAATAAAACATATCTGGATGCGAATGGAAGAGGTCCGTGATGGATGAGGTCGATACCGGTGATTAATGAGTAGTGCATTACTTAAATGCGTTAGATCAATAAATTCATTGCATAATTCAAGATAAAGTTATCAATATCAGGTCACGTTATTATGATTCTATGAAATTGATGGAAAATTGGAAAAACATAAAAATTCGTGGCACCATTAATGGGACTACGTCTATGATTTTTTAAGTAAAGATAACCCACCTCCATATCGCACGTCTTTAAAAAATGTTCCGCATTGTACATACCTACTTATCTGTATACTGCTATATACTTATTACGTGAGATATATTAGTAAGTGTGACAGATGATACAGAACGTATGATACGGAAAGAGATAGCTGTCTGTAAAGAGTTGCGTTTGAAGTACGCTAGCCAAACAAAGCTGAGCGATGCAAACAGAAGCGTCACATCATTGATATTAGAGTCTGTGCGGAAAGAGAATGGACGTAATAATTGAGGGCGCCACTGTGATTAATTATCGTATTTGTTATTTTGAAAACTCTGTTACGTTATTATAGTTCGACTGTAAACATCTTGATACCTTTATAAATTAGTTAAATTTTTTACTACTCTAAAACTTATTGGTAAAATTATTTATATAATAAAAATAATAAAGTCATTATGGTAGTTCCCTTATACGCCGCGTCGATTCTCTTTCCGCACAGACTCTATAAACGACATAATTGGGGTGGCATTAAATAAAACAACTTATTTGCCAACTTTTATTAACAAAAATAAAGCCGAAATTATTATTTATATATTATTATATATATTATATTATATTAGAATTATGATATAATATAATATAATATAATATAATATAATATAATATAATATAATATAATATAATATAATATAATATAATATAATATAATATAATATAATATAATATAATATAATATAATATAATATAATATAATATAATATAATATAATATAATATAATATAATATAATATTTATATAATGGAATAGTATTTCATATAATTCGAAATGAAATCGCCCATCACCAGTTTATAGTTACAGAGCGCGGTAAATTGTGCCTACGGTTTCGCTTCTGACTGTTAATCTATGACGCACGCTATCTGTCCCTATTGCACTGGATCGCCCAATTTTGTATAAAATTTATGTGATTTTTATGTACTTACGTGTGGTATGTAACTCCTTTATCCTTTTTTACTTTTAAAGCATAGTTTTTACACTTTCAGAATACACAACTCGGCATTTTAGACAATATTTTAATAATTATGACACAGAGTAGCACACGTGTTCTTTCACTCGCTGTTATTAAGCGACTAAATCAAATTACAACAATTGTCTTAATTTGAACGCCTCCGTTCCAGGGCACTAGTCTCATATCTACCTCGTTTTATATTATAATATCATTGGACTACGTCACTAAAAATATTTGCTTCAGTTCCATCAATGGAACTGTGTAATGGTACCATGGTGAACAAAGAGATCTGTATCCAACAGTAGAAAGACACGGATGATGATGAGAACACAGGAAAATGAAAATTATGATCAAAACTAGTATGAAAATAATAAAAAAATAGATGTGTGTGCTGAAATGAGTATAACCTAACTCAGTACTAATCTACGAACAAGTACTAATATGCGATTTGTAGACCACTTCGCTGATTTTCAATCAATCCATTATGCGGATATAATGGATATCGACCAAATCAATGACATTATTGTTATTGCGACAAAAAGAGCAGATCAAAATGAGCCCGCTCTCAGCATCACTAAACTAATTCGGATAACATTAAACATGGTATTGCAATAACTGGTATTCTGGATGAAATGTACCCTATGTTCTTTCTGGTGTCTCAGAAAACGTGTATGCAAAATTTCATGGTTATCGTTTCAGTAGTTTTTGCGTGAAAGTGTAACAAACAAACAATTATAATATTACATTTATAATATTAGTTATCACATTCACATTTATAAGATTAGTAAGGATTATAACTTTATCTTGAAAATGAAGTTTGTTGCTTCCATTTTCCTTTTCATAGGTTCTTCATCATTTCATTAGAACGTAAACCTCTGAATAAATAATTTATGTAAAATATATTAATTTTTACATCTATTCATTGGCTTATCTTTCAATATAGGTTCAATTATACCTACTTTGTTTTCTTTCATAAAAAAGTAGATATTAAGTATACCCTAATGATCACTTCGAATAGAAATAAACTTTAATTTTTTTGTACATATTTATGAACTTAGTCCAACATTTATGTCTAAGTTCAAATAAATTTTGGTTTAACAATTAAATTATACAAAACCAAATCTTTTTAGCCTTACCAGTTGTGACCGTAAACGAAATAAAAGCGAATAATTCTGATTAAAATTATTCAAACATTCCTTTTATCTATAATGAACACTGCAATGTAACTAACCTGCGCACGCGCCGGGCCAACGTAGACGAGAAACGCTAGCGCTACGAGCGGGCTAATAAGTCGCGACACCATAATGTACTGACTCTGGCACCGGCCACCCCGTAACACTGACACCTAAATCTTATTACACCGAGATGCGCGCGCACGTGACTGACAACTGCGGTAATACGTGCGAGAGCTGCTGCACATTTTTACAATACTGTTGACGTAAATGTACCTCTGCCTACTTATGTCACGGCGAGTGCAACTTATCGTATCATAAAGTAGGAAACGCCCATTTCCGGATTCAAACCTTCGCCGAAGGGTAATTCGTCCGAACTGTAGTTAAGGGATTTATTTGCGTAAATTAAAAACTTGTTTTCATAAGTGACAGATTATCCAATAAATGAACCGCAAGACGTTGGTTTTTGATAGATTTCATATAGGCACCCTTTAGACATATTGTTTGGCAGGGTCCCAAGCTTGCTGGTTGCATTACCTCGTTGTTTGGTACCTTAAACTAATCTGTTGACCGAGGTAATAGCCAGCTTTAGAATCGCCGCGGTTAGGTCGCGGTTATATCGTATTATGCACAAGTACAATTTGTTTACATACACATGTTGATTCTATTTACAACTTCCTCACAAAAATTTAAAAATAATATTGTTAATTTGTCTTAGTTTTATTGTTATTTTTATATAATTATAAATACGTATAAAGTTTTCTCTGTTTAGAACCATTGCACCAATTCGTGGTGAAAACCAACCAATCATAACAGCTAAGTCCAAAGTTCAAGTTCTAGGTTTTAGCAACAAAATAATTATATTTAGGAACATTGTATTCAAAAACATTTCAAATTGTTATTAATTTACAATTTCACTGGGTTTATAAACTTTGCATTGCTTGTATATGACGTCACAATGTAGAATTCGTGCTAAATTGGTGCTCTAAGACGTCACTGGAAAACACCTCGAAAAGAAAACTGCGTGCCTACACGCGTGCTGTTCATAATATTTAAATTAAACATTCATAATAATTATTATTCCTATACTGATTAATCATTAATAAAATAGTTTTAGTAAATATATTATGTATTTTCATCATCTGGCGAAATTTTTTAATTATGCTCCGGTGACTTCGTCTGCGTAAACTTATAAAAGAATGAAAAATTCTTACTTAAGAATAATCTTACAGGGACAAGCTCCTCTTGTCTGTGGACTCTGGAACTATTCATTTTGAGAGCTCATTAGTATTTTTAATATTTTTTCTAAATTTCTAATAGAGCTTCTACAATGCGATAATAATGACGTGATCCTTGGATTTGCTTGCTTTTACGAATCGGATTCTATAGGAACTGAACATATCAAAATTTTATACTTTGCTCGGCTCTGGATTTGCACTAAGCAGAACAAAGCAGTTTATAATATGTAGGTATCCGTACTAATATTATAAATGCGAAAGTTTGTATGGATGTATGGATGTTTGTAACTCTTTCACGCAAAAACTACTTAATAACCGATCACCATGAAATTTTGCATACACGTTGTCTGTGACACCAGCTAGTAGTTATACAAAAAATTTAAAGACGATGACGTTAGGTATACAAGGAATGCAATATGATAAATTTATAAATATAACTGTTGACATAATGATTTCAACAAGGCGGTATAAATTTAACATAATAATAAAATGCTAAAGAAGAACGCTCACTAGTCATACATTTATTAAAGACTAGCTGGTGCCCGCGACTTCGTCCGCGTTCTGGATGAAAGGTACCCTTGTCCTTTCTGGTGTCCCAGACAACGTGTATGCAAAATTTCATGGTGATCCGTTCAGTAGTTATTGCGTGAAAGAATTACAAACATCCATACATGCGTTGGTTTGTTTACATTTACTTTATCCTTATATTGAATCTTTTATAGGATTAATGATAACGGATAGGCATTACTCACTCACTCACCAAAACAACAGTCGTGTGAGCATAAAAACAACAGAAAGAAAAGGGCGTCCAGTGTGAGCTTAGCTCAACCCGGAAATAATATTGCATTATTATAGTTCTATCTTATCTGCAGTGGATCTATTGATATCACCGGAACAATGCAGTAATGCTTCAAAACGCATCATTTCAAGAACACTTGTCTTGTGCGTCGTGTATCATTTATTTACTTAAAATTTACACTTGTTATCACATTCAAATAAAACTGAAAATGTCTTAACAGCCGTTGTATTTAACTGTTAAAAAAAGGATTATAACATGAACGCCACTATAGTTAGGCAATTCCACAGCTTTTGTGAAAAGAAAAACAGGCTCATATAGGTACCTATAGCAAGACTTTTTGTGTCAATAATTATTATTAGGTTGAGAGCTGTGAATTTTATGATAAATAAATTGATAATTAAATAAATAAATAAATTTACTATAACCTTAGTTTTATAGAGCACTAGCGATCCGCTCTCGGCTTCACACGGATGGAATTTTTTTTGTAAATGATATATAAAAACCTTACTCATTTAACGCTCTTTTCATTAGTGAAAACCGCATTAAAATCCGTTCAGTAGTTTTTAAGATTATCGTGAACATACAGACAGACAGACAGACGCAGTGGGGGACTTGATTTGATACTACCTAAATTTTATTGATATTGATATGAAAAGTTTTTCGAACAAATTATTTTACTTCCATCTTCCATCGTATGCCTCGTCTTTCCTACAAGGCTAGATGCTGGCCAACTATATAGAGCAAACCTATATTATTGATTAAAAAATACTTAAATTGACATTAGATAGAAATTGTAGAGATAAATCACCTAAGTAATTAAATAATAAAACACATTATTTTTTGTCACAACTATATTAAATATATATCTATATATGTATTTCAATATTTCACAAGAAGTAGATATTTTATTGTAAATACACTTTTGTATTTGTGAGACAGACAGAGAGTTGTATATTATTAATTACTAGTGTAATTTAAGTAGGTATTTAACGCTTTTAAATTTCATAAAACTTAGTCAAAATATTTGACTCAGTATTTAGAATCTACACGTGCTTAGTCATGGCATTTATCAATATCATATAACAGAAGCTTGGTACAATGAAACTATTAGAAATCCCATCGCGTAAAAAATGAGAGTTATATTCATAGCAGTAGCGAACACCTCTCTAAAACACAAACATACATTCAAATTAATTAGTCAAATAATTAACTAATAATACTTTTTTAATATTTTTAGCGGGTTAGGCAAAGGTTTTATCCGATCGCAGGGTCAGGTTCCAATTATTGTGAATCTAAACCATCACAGAACCAGAATCCATTTAAACACAAACAGAATTTGATTTACGCAAAAATCAATCTAGGCGTTCAAAAAATTCTAGCCTGATTTTGATAAGTAGGTAATAATTGTCAATACATTTTATTTTACCTTACGATTTGCTCTTGATTTAATCGTGTGATTTGGTTATTAAATTCCCTCAAAAGCCTCAGCACTTGTCCGGACACTAATTCAACGGCATTTAAAACGGTTCTGCTTGAAAGATTAAAATTAATTTGGTATAACAAAATTCAAAATAACTATGACTACATATGGACTACATTACATAATGTTTCAAAAGAAAACTTAAATTATTGTAATTTATTTAGCGCCACCCATTTCGGATAAGCGAAATTATTTAGCTTGTAGTTTTTAAGAACCGCTAGCGACATCTAGAATATGTAATCGTCTTATTTCATGTCAATAATTTGTGTGAATCAATTATACGTTTAACGCTTTAAGAAATGGACTTTTAAATCTTGAAAAAATATCGTTTAAAAGACTAGTGATAACTGGCTATCGTATAACGGTAGTGGTTTATTGTTTTTCCATCGAAAAAATATCCACAAGGAAAAAAAGAAATGAGCGCCATCTATCCAAATCAGTACGTGATTTTTAGTTCATAGTTAGTTTGATATCTCCAATAGTTTGTTGAGACGTTAACAGATGGCAATAGTGTTCTAAACTCGGCGCCAATAATTCCAACTCGGCGCCAAAATAAGATGAGGTGTTTTTTTTAATGTTAAAGTCGACATATAGGCTGATGGTCCACTTGATGGTATGTGGCTTATACCTAACACAAGGCATAGGCGCTGCAGGTGCGCTGCCGACCAAGAAGGCCCTCACACTTACACACCGATACACAGCACAAATGCTGTTATTCACTATTATTCACTGTTATAATGGCAACTCATAATCATCATCGACATAGGCGCCATCTAGACTTGAGCGACATTTTATGTGTCGCTACGTGGGTGACTATTTACTATATTTTACTCTATGGTAGAAGATAACATTACGAACCGTGATGCTGATGATGGGTGATAACAGTTTCCGATATTAACGAACGGCATTATCATCGTTAGCCAATAACCAATCCCATGGATTTCAATAAATGATATACCAGTCGCTAGTGTGGCGCGTTGATTTACAGGAACACTGAAATGCAATTAATAATAGAATTAACGTTACATATTACCTATTTTAATTAAAATACCAATAATAATATTATATATAGTTACAATAGAATTTTTAAGTTAAACATAAACGAAGTAATATAAAAAAGGTGGTTGAATAAATTAAAGCGGATTTTGTGCTGATATATCTCCTTCGTGAAAGTAAAACTTGAAATCCATAATTGTGCATTGATAGATACAGTCGACATGCTATAATCTTATATTAGGTACATTCTTATTATAGTTAACTAATTAATTACCTGCTAGATGGAACAGCAGTGCTTCCCCTTGGAGCATCTACATCCCTTCTCAACCAGGCATCCAAGTTATTAATATCATCTCTTTGACCACGACAAAGAGAATCTAACCCATTTCTGTCCTGGAATTTTTTTTCTTTGTAAATCAAATTTCCAGATTATGTCTATATTAATTAAATCAAAAACATTTAAAACTCCTAAATTTATTGTTTTGGTACCTTCAATTCACTTTAAGTGTAACTACCAATTTCGGAAATTAAGTTGTGTATACTGCGAAGTTTGTATGGATGTATGGATGTTTGTAACTCTTTCACGCAAAAACTACTGAACCGATCACGATGAAATTTTGCATACACGTTGTCTGGGACACCAGAAAGGACATAGGACCCACCTTTCATTCAGAACGCGGACGACGACGCGGGCACCAGCTAGTATATTATACAGTGATGTCTATATTTTTCAGTTAAACTTATGTCAGTTAAACGGAGGCATGTCGCTAGTATTGTTTAATGCGAGATAGTCCGATGATGATTGCTTACGTGCGTTTCAAGTACTGTTGCGTCCACAGAATCATCGACCGAATGTAAAAAACCCTCGTCTCCACATTTGCCAGAAGGTCCTTTGTCACCGTTTAGAGCAATACAGCTTCTGGATAGATCTGTCTTCTGGGCTGTGCACATCTTTAGATACACATAAGTTAATAATCAGTGTTACGCTTCAAGTAAACCATGGTCTATATTATAATATAGTCATTTGTTTAAGTTATTCTTGATTAAAATGTTGTGTTAGGTTATTTTATTGTCCTTAGTTGTTTTCTGATTTTTTTGACATTTTCAGATCGTTACTGTTGTCAATTTGAAGTATTTTCCATTTGACGTCTTTTCGATATGGAATCTTTTTGTGTAAAATATTTTTTGTTTATAAAATAGGGCAACAGATAGGCTCAAACAAATACAAATACCAAAACATATACCAAAAATTTCTTTGACCCTTAAATATCGAGTGGTGTAATTAAATTTTTGATGTAGATGTTTGATCATCAGTTTTCTGAATTGTCTTCCACTCTGGAAGCAAATTTAAAGACAAACCTATTCACATCAAAATTCCTTAACATTTGACCGAATTCATTATATTACAAGCAGTATACAAAATATGAATTAATTTGTTACATCGGTAGCTCGTAATGGAATTGGAATATTTTAAAAAAAATGTTTCCCTATCAAATTATATCCTTATTCGTTTAGATGTCATTCTGTTTGCGGGAGGTCAAAGGCGCGAACCGTTGGATGCTATTGTTAGAAATTCGATTTAAATTTAGAACGTGGGCTTCCCGCAGTTTCATTATTCGCGGTTGCCAGTATGAAAAACATTTTTTTTACAATTTATATCTAGCGTAACACAGGGCACACCTGTGCATAGGACATTGTCTACTCTACGTTGCGATTGTTTTAGTAGTTTTGCACTACTTTCTATTAATATGACTAATCTAGTACCTACCTGATGAGTAGTTTTAAGTGGAAAACTATTATTTAATTAAGCAAATTTGTTTTGAATAAAATCAAAATTCAATTGTTTTAAATAAATAAATTACGAAAAGAAAACTTTTATTTGATCTAGTATTGATTAAATAAATATGAGCTTATAATTTATAGGTTACCTACGTCAAATTTTTAAAAAAAAAAATTTTTTTTTATACATTAGTCTAAACTAATGTGAAAAATCAATAATTAAATGAATAAATGTCCCAAGCCATCACTTAAATATAAAACTCCAGCGCCTGGTCAAACTTTAACAGCAATAAATGGAACGTCAGCCTGTCTGTCGATCTTTACCATAAAATAAACGGATATAGTTGCAAGTTAAGTTGCATGTTTTGATGTACTTAGATTGATTAGCTCATTTGAAAGGTTACAAATGACTTCATTAGGGCATGCGGAAGTGTCATCAACTTGGTGACAATCCTTATTACGTTATGATGACTTAATCAGAGTTATTTTGTCTTGTGTTTCTTGGTAAATCCTTAAACCTCAGTTTGTTTCGGATTTCGCATTTATTGGGGTAAAAATAAGTCAGTAGACTGTGGATTATATTAGTTAGACAGATGCAGTTAGTACTTAGGTTAGGTAAATATAGTTTTATTTGAATAACAAAACTTGTCAAGGATAGAGACTTACGGCCTTATTCATAAAAAGTTATAGAAGGCTTATTAGCTTGTTATAAGAAATTTACCAAAAAGTGTTATTCATAAACGTTTAATAGCAGCAAACCGCTTAATAAGTGTTTCATAAAGTTATTGAAGCAAGGACCCTACTATAAGCCTCTAATAAGGGAACAATTCAAGATGGCCGACTTAAAACAGCTGACCGACTGACTGATTTCTATTGACGTTTGATGTGGAGTTTGAATTTTGATTGATGTTTGTTTGTAAAGGAATTAGCAAATAATAGTTTAAATTACATACTTATGTAAGATATAACATAATAAGTGATATATATAGTAAAAATACAATATATTTTTCAAGTAATTTATTATTTTCTCATAACAATTTTCTTTTGCACTAAAATTTCTTTTAGGTCCAATATTCTCCCTTTCTTCTCTTCATTTTTAATTTGGGCTTCATGAAGCTCCTTCCGACACTCCATTTCATGAAATAAAAGGCTGAAATAAAAATAGGACATATTATTATGTGTTGTGATGAAATATTATGTGGGATGTTTATTTGGCATACAATATTTTATAGATATGAGCATATTAGAGCTATGTGAGCCCGAAGGCTGTGGTGCAATAACACACTATCAACTTTGCATTGTCATGGTGTTATGTGATATTGTCCACACATAATTATTTATTATTTCTCCACTACATATTATAATACAAAGTCCTCCGCCCCATCTGTCTGTCTGTTTGTGATAAACTCAAAAACTACTGCACCGATTTTCAAAATTCACAGTTAGAAAACTTTGAGAAAAATAAAAGTGGTTCCCTCATGACAGCAATTATAACAATTTCTAATAAAATAATAATAATATTTTTTTGTTTTAAAATTGCATCATGCGATCAGTCCAAAGAATATGAGCAGATTTGTTGAAGGTGTTTTAAAAATAATAAAATAAATATATTTATAACAAATAAAAAATATTTAATAAAATAATTTGTTTAGGTTAGGGAATATTTGAAAGCTAAACATAAAATTACCTGATTTATTTGGTCTGAATCAAACTCGTTTGTATCTATAATGAATTCGTTTGGGAGCCACGAACTTATATCTTCAGCGTTGTCTGGCTTCCTTGGCGGCGGTGGACCACCACCAGTCAACAGCTTGTTTCTTTCTTCTACTTTTTGTCGTTTTTGGGTCATCTTTAAAATGCCCCACTGCGATTTCAGCTGAGTAATGGTACGTGTGGTACCATTGCACATACCTACTATTGAAGCTGGAAATAATGAACAACTTTAACAAACATCTAATATAACAATAACGTACGCATTAAATATGTGTTAGTTCATGTCTTAGCAATTGCCAAACTAAGCTATACATACCTGACTTGTAAATCCGCCCACGCTGCTTGTATTTTGTAATTGCAATTAGTGTCCGTATTTTTACTTTCGATCGCTTCAACTCTCTCCCTCACCAATTCCAACAATAGATGCTACGGAAGTAAACGTAAGAAATTAATAAACAGAAAATACTATATAAACACAACTAATGGCAAATAAATATTTTTTAAAAAAACACTCACTTTATCTTCCTCTGACCAATTTAGGCTTCTTTGCCGTTTTTTATCCACTTTTGGATTCCATAGTTAATTGCGAATCAAAAATTTGACAAAATTAACAAAATCACTTATTTATCACACAAGTAAATTGGGTTATATTTTCAATTTTCATAAGAAATGTCAAAATATCACATAAAAAAAAATCACTTTACTGTCATTTGGGACGTGGATACAGAGATTTTTGCTTTTTTGTCTATGAATTCATCAGAACGGCAACATAACAATGATAAACTAACTAATAGCGACATATTAGTTATGACAGGCTTATGGAACGTTTATGAATAGCAATTTTATAATAAGCTTATTAAGGTCTTATGAGCGTTTTAACTATTGAACGTTTTAAGCCTCTAATAAGGGATTTTTATGAATAAGAGCGTTAGTTGTATAGTAACTAACTTTTACCCGCGACTTCGTCCGTGTCACTTTTTCTAATGTGTTAATTTCTGCTTAATATTAATATTCTAGGTTGAATATCAAATCAATACATAAAATAAAATCTTAAACGAACTGTGTGTAAATAGTTTTTAGAATTTTTGCCTGTTTTTTCTTGCTGTCTGTTTGTGCACGCTAATTTCAGAAACTGCTCAACCGATTTGAATGTGGTTTTCATCGATGTATTGTAGTAAGCTCCCCGTAACATTTAGTGTTGTTTGTTCTGCTCACAAACGAAAAAGTTAATTGCAAGCAAACGGAGTCGCAGGCACTGCTTGTATGTAATAAATACACAATTACTTTCTTTCTTGGAGACGTAGAAAGTTAAATACAAAGTGGCGTTTTTGTAAAACATATTATATATATATACATATAATATATAAATAAAAATCACATAGGTACATCGGTTACTGGTTACTGATTACTGGTAAAGACATGACGTGAACATTCATTTCAATATTGAAAAGGCTTCTTTCATTTCATTCGTACTGTGTCGACTGTGTTCATACTGTTTCATGTTGAATTGCTTTAAAAAAATAATAAGCGAAAACAAGGTTGTTTCTTAGCAACAATGTTGTTTAATTTCCTTTTCAACAGCAATACACAAATTTTCTTTCTCCAAAGAGAATGGATGTCCTTGATTTGAACTGTTCAAAGTGGAACAGTTATTAAAATACTTTGAATTGAACCTTTTTGTTCAATTCAAAGTATTTTGTTACAACGATAATGTTTCAGTGAGCGAGAAATTTAAAGTATTGTTGCGCCGATTAAAGTCTCATTTGCGCGTTAAGGTAAGAGTAAGGCTTAGAACATACAGATTTATAATTGTACGCAGTGTACTTACATAGTAATTACAGAATTATTTTTACACAGACAGACGATATAATTTTCGTTTTCTATA
This sequence comes from Synanthedon tipuliformis, assembly GCA_947623395.1. Lineage (NCBI taxonomy): Eukaryota > Metazoa > Arthropoda > Insecta > Lepidoptera > Sesiidae > Synanthedon > Synanthedon tipuliformis. Next base: position 10,621,712 of record OX392417.1, on the reverse strand, counting down.
GCTAGATTTTTAGTAAAAAAAAATAGAGAACCGGATTTTTTCCAGACTGAGCAGGCGTGCGAAATCGAAATTTAGCAAAGCCTAGCGAAAGTGAAAAGATCGGCCATTTTTTTTGCAAATCAATCAGTTTTTTGTGATAGGAACCCAGCAGCTCGACAGTGGTCACGCTGCGTGACGTCGCTTCGCGCTACCGTCGCGCGTTCCTAATAATAAATTGTTTTTTTTTAATTTATTTATTACAATTTGATATAGGTCACTGTCAAGTTAAGGGTTTGTTGAGTTGTGGAATTTGAAAAAGTATCGTATTTGATACATATTACATTCCATCGCTGCTAGCTGATGTGATAACACGGTGATAATGAGCAAAATTTGTCACAATTATTTTCGGGATCTATAAAGAGAGCTTCCAAAGCGTTTGATCATATTTTTGATTATCTTAGAAAGTGCCTTAGATATGTTAATTTAACCAAAACACTGATGGGATGTGTATTATTCAAAAATAACTTACTATAATGACAACAGATTATTGCCATCAAAGAGATAATGGCCTATAACGTTTTAAGCAAATAAAAAATAAACAACCATTTGGCCTAATGAATTCGTATCGGAGTCAACCCTTTATTTACTAAACCCTGTATCGTTTAGATCCCTATTATAATATTTAATGTTGAACAAACATCAGATTTTTGCCTCTAAATAACTTCATCAAGTCATCGTTTGGACCAATCTTTTCAATGGGTTTACGTAAAAATATCCGGCTCGAGTATTTTAATGTCGAAATTAAAAAAATAATATATATATATATAGATTAGTAAAACAAGACTGTTTACTTTAATTTATTGAAAAAAATAGCTTTTGTCGGCGGTTTCACACGCTAGCTTAAAATTTGAAATAAGTAGTAAGCCAAATTTCGTATAGCAAATTTTATTAAAATCGGTTCAGTGAGATGCAAGCAGATTATGTAGCCACTTTATCTTCTAATATATAAAATTCTCGTGTCGCGGTGTTTGTTGCCAAACTCCTTCGAAACGGTTGGACCGATTATGATGAAATTTTGTCAGCTTATCGGGTAGGTCTGAGAATCGGCCAACATCTATTTTTTATACCCCTAAATGTTAAGGGTGGTCCACCCCAATTTTTTTTTATTTTTTTGCAAAACAACGTTTGTCGGGTCAGCTAGTACTAATAATTAGTATTATAATACTAATAGCGAATTATCACGACTTCGTATGGATGCAATTTTTTCTATAAATTTTAACACAAACCTCCTCCTTTATTACTCTTTCCATTGATAATAATAATAAATACATAAATAAATAATAATCAAACAAAATTAACTTAGACACAGTTAATTTTCTTATTAACAATTAATTAAATATTAATTTTTAAATTATCTAAATAACTGCGCGTATCTGAAGGGTTAACTTACTATAAGTTCTCGTTCAGATTTATGTAGATTAATTAAAACCACTGTTTGGTTCTATTGATGTTTTTTTTAATAGATTTGACGGTAAAATAGACGCCTAACGAATTTTGTTAAAATGGAATTCTTCTATACCTATATTCACAAAACCATAGAATAGACCTCATGGTCTATTCTATTCTCATGGTCTCATAGTAGGACCATGAAAGTTAAAAAGTTTATTTCCTGGATTAACATATTGGACACTTTTAATTCTGGAAAAATGTTGGATTCCTGCGGGATTTTCAAAAAACGAACTAAGTACGAAGTCGCGTACACAGAGCTAAGTAATTTATAATTATGTATAGGTAATCATGGGATAAATAAAGCTTGTCATTATTTATAGCAACTCACTTGCATTCGGAATTATGTTGATTGTGTCTCTAGCATCAAATATCTTAAAAATACAGTTAGCGGGAACCTATAAAGAATTATTGTGAAATCACGAAAGCGTGTAACTCAAAGAAAGAAAAAAAAGAAATTTCTATCGGTAGCCCATTATTAGCGTCACAAAAACAAACAGAAATCATCAATTACAATCAACCGTTTACAATTTCTGACCATTTTTTTTTTTTTCAAATAACTGTGTTAGCACGAGCACAGTTAAAAATTAAATTCGACCGAAAATATTTTTAAGTATCGATTGAAATCAGTGAAGGGTGAAATAATTATGGGATAACCACATAATCATTCCCTAATCAACAAAATAAATTAAATTTTAAAAAATAGTTTTTGGAAACACATTTTATACCTAACTATATTATGTATACTTACATATAGCAATCTTCTTTAAAAAGATAATATTATGTAGAAAGCTTCTTTGCACTAGATAAAACTGGAAGTCTAGATTTGCAATATGAAACGATGGTACATATTGAGTTAATTTTAATATTAGTAATAATTAAGAAACTTTGATTGAAAAATTGTAATTTATTTAATAAGATCCTATTCCTAATCCATACTAATATTATAAATGCGAAAGTTTGAATGTTTGTTACTAAGTAGGTATAAGTCTCGCAAAAACGGTTGAACGGAATTGGATGAAATTTTGCATACGAATAGTTTATTACCTGGATTAAAATTAGAATACTTTTTATACTCGAAAATTTTTGCAAGTTTCCTGTAGGTTTTTTTAAAAAAATGACTACATTGTGTAAGAAGAAATGACAACAGTTCTTAAGACTATTTGCTGGACCTTACCTTATTAGCTTTTAATGTTCTTAGTAAGTGGATGTAACATTATCGTCCATTTTTGTGTCAACTATTATAAACGTGTACTCAAGCCAAATATTCAATATTGAATTGACAGAGAAATGTTTGACATTAAAATCGCCATTTTGAATTGAGCCAGTGGCGGTGGGTAATTTTCGAAACCTCAATGCAACATATGGTAGCGGCAGACGCCATACGAAGCCAACTGTTACGTTTTCCATCCCTCTCTAACTCGAAGAAAATTTTTGAAAAAGCGAAAGAGATGTAAATAGGATTCATTAGTCGGTAGTGCTATCGTTTCAACGGCGTAGAATTGCAAAAAGTCCATTGTCTGTGGCGCATGCGCAACGACACGTGCTCAGACGCAGGAAGTAGGGTAGGCTTTGGCGCGAATTTGAGCATAATTCCAAATTTGAATGAAGCATATTCGAACAGGATATTGGAACGATAATCGTTTGTATTTTTTCGTCTTCAAAGGAAACAACATATGGATTATGGGGGCAAATTTGTTAACAGATCTGACAGAAGCTAGGGCTTGATCTCTCGCATTGATCAATCCAGTTCATATTGAATAAACACTTCGATGTCATTTCATTTAATTATGACGATTTCAAGAGAACTTGGAACGTTCTTAGGTATGTATATGGAAATCGATATTAGTCTTCTTAGGGAAGCGCAATTCTTTATCTCATTTGATCTGAAACTTATTGTTAAAAATTTAAAAAAGTTCAAATAGACCTAAGTAAACACTAGTCTCACAAAAAGAAAATATAGGTATAACTCAGTACCTACACTGATTCTAGTCTAGTTATTTTAGGAATTAAACCTGAAATCCATGACTCAAAAAGCAACTTTCATTTTGGTATGTACTAATTGAAGTTTAATCTATGCTATTTCATGTAAATTTTTAATACGGATTACTTTTTAAAAAATATTAATTTTATTTAATACAAAGTGAGGATTTTATGAAGCTACTTTCACTAGCATTACCATCCCTAGCAAAGTGGGGTGCGCAGACGGCATATGGTTGACTCGTGCGCATCCCTTTGACATTGTCCGGCCACCCTTCAAGCCGAGCCCACCTGAGGGAGCTCGCTATGTTTTTTGTTTACATTTCTAGACCTCTCTTTTTCTCGAGTATGACTGAAGTTTATATATTTTTCCTGTCGATATATGACCATATTTTACTGTCAGCATGATTCTATTAATTCTACATTTATTTATCTATTTATAGATTAATTTATCATATCTTTAAGTTCTCTAAAATTGAGTTCTTGGTACGAAACGCTGTAGATGGGTCTTGAAGTCTCAGGGACCAGGTTTCAGCCTCGATGTGATGATAGGGAAAGAATAAGCCGAGCTATTCTATATTCCTTTTAGCGCACTATAAAGTCAACAACACACAATGTTGATATTCCGTGATGGTCGTTTGCATAAAGGTATTATAATTTCAGACACGATGGGAACCGCGCGATTTCCATGCGATTCTGAAATCGCGCGGGTCTTATTTATATGAGTCGTTTTGTAATCGTTCAGACATACCTAACCGCGCGGTTTACGCGCGGAAATCTCGCGGTTCCCGCCATGTCTGAACTAGCGCTAAGAGGCACGTGAGAGGCTAGCTTTACTGACGCCACAATACCAAGTGGCTGTCCAGCTTATGACTGCGTAACGCAGTGTGATTGACGATAGTTGCTAGTTTGACGCAGTAACTCCTCTATAATATTATTTCGCATTATCTTACACAGAATAATTGACGAGCGAAACAGCAATGCGTGGGATGAACCCAATTTCCAAAAGTCAGAGCGAATTTCTTTAGAAGAAGTATTTTTTGTGTTACATAATATTTGTAACTGCTCGTTTATCATACAAAACGGCGCCTTTGTTGGGGGCAGAACCCTAGCGCTCCACCCCCGGCTCCGGTTGTTTTATGACTTCACTTGTGTGGCCACAAACAAACTGTTTTCTTCATATTTTTTGCTAATATATTTAACCTATATATTGTAAGAATAAAACTTAATTTGCTCGATGTAAAAATTTATCGCCATACTTTACAGTGTAAGATGAATTTAATACAAAGGTTTTGTTAGTCTAGATATAATTTATAATGGAAGGTATCCGAGTTCTAATCTAGAGAGGGCAATTTTCAAATAAAATTTTGATACAGTTTCTAATCAATTCTAGTACTAACATTAAGTAAAAAATTAATATAACTATCTATACCCATCTATGCGTTTATTTGCACCCGTTTTAAGAATCTACTACAATTTCTTTGAGTTATCTTACCAGTAGGCAGTATTTTACTAAAACCTGCTAAAACCCTATTTAGATACTTAGAGAGATAGCAACCAATTTTATTGTTTAGGAAGCCAATAAATTTCGCTGCTTTTTTAAACCGAAGCACCGTAAAGTTAATTTGTTTTAATAACCCATAAACATTTTGGCAAAAAATTGGTTAGTTCCGCTTTTTTAGGAATGTCACTAAATGGATATAGAGGCGAATATTCCCTCAGGTTCTAACGCCTTTGGGGCTTTTAGGGTGCTTGGAAAAATAGGAACTTAAAAATACCAGCAATATAAAAAAAAATTTATGTAATAATTATGTTATTTTTTTCTATATTTCCTCATTATTTTATTTGATATCACTAAAATGTAATATGTTTTTGTTAATAATTTGGTTGATTTTTTTGAATTAGTTTCGTATCAGTATAAGTTTTGCAAATCATCAAGAAGTTTCAAGGTTTCAAGCATCTAAAATAAATTTTCACTGCAAACTGACTGGTTACAAAAATAGCTACCGGGATTAGGTTACAATTTCTTAGTACAATTTTTTGCAATTGATATTTATAATTTCATAGTGTATTTACAAGAAATAATCAAACCTGTCGCCCAGTAAACTTTATTTAAATGTTACCATTTCTTTTTTTCAGTCAAACCTATAAAAGCGTGACCATCAATACTCAATTAAGATGTCCATCTCACAGTTTCAAGGAAAACCGTCGGCGGAACAAAAGCGAAAGTTAGAATTATGTCGCTTCTGAACAATAATTTAACACGTTAAGTATTAATTACTTAAAGATACCAGTTTTAAATTGAAATTAGTGTTAAGACGCATATTGCTTCATCGCAAAATGGATTTAAAACCAAATATAATAAAGCTCAAAATCGTTCTGCTGTTAACTTTGTAATTTTATCTGTAATCGTCGTAGCCCTTGACTAAGGTGTATTTGGAATATGAATTCAAAGGGCAAAAGCATAAAGCTCATATTAGCTAAAGATAAAGCGTTTATCTTCAGACGAGTGAGTAGGTAATGTTCGTTTTGTAAACACTTATCGACGCGTGGACGCAATAAATTAAGTTTTATTGCCTATTTGTAGTCAACGAACAAGCATGGTCACTCGTTGGGACACTATTAGCTTGTTTTTTTTTTACTTAAACTGATCTAAAACAAAATTCCAAACCTATCACTCTATTAAAACTATTTTGGTTTCTTAGGATTTCACTACTAAATTTTTGCTCATGAAGACTATTGGTCCAGGCTAGGCCACGCGTGTGACTTGATAAGTTGCAGCTGTTTATTTCCATGTACTTATAACGAACTAGCTGGTACTCGCGACTTCGTCCGCGTGGAATAGTTATTTTGGGAATCATTTGGGTATCTCGAACGGTTTCCGCAGCGCACGCAACGGAAGCCCTCAAAGATGAATAATTTTCCCCGTTTTTTCTCCACATTTTGGACTGTTTCTTCGCTCTTATTAGTCGCCACGTGATGTTATATAGCCTAAAGCCTTCCTCGATAAATGATCTATCCAACACAAAAATATTTTTTCAATTCGAACCAGTAGTTCCTGAGATTAGCGCGTTCAAACAAACAAACAAACAAACTCTTCAGCTTTATAATATTAGTATATAGATGATAGTATCGTTTTTGCGTGAATGCGTAACAAACAAACATACAAACAAACTCAAATTCACATTTGTAATATTAGTAAGGATAAATAAATAAATTTTACTTTAATTTGAATGCAATCGATCTGATTGTAAAAAAGCATTTCTAGACTAAAAACTCTAAAAACCGGTAGGTACAAATATAGATTGATTTGATCGTCTCGATTTATCGCTTCATTGAATTTCAGCTAAATATGTTTTTAATTGTGGGTTAGAAGGCATCAATTAAGCGGTTGCTAGCCATCAAAATACCGCGATTTTTTTTACCGCTACCTAAAATCCAAAGGGCGGTTTTAGGCCCTCCCCAATCTCTATGGGTCTATTTTAATAAAACCTCAATAATCATTATTATACATATTTTAATTATACGTTAGTCGCGAACACTATCATTTGATTGCGAAAAACATGCTGTTACATACGAGTATAAAATTTGAAAATAAATGTTGGCTATTATTAATTTTGGAATGCGCTAAGAAGGAATTTTAGATACTACTTAGCTGTCATGGACGTGGTTGGCATGTTGATGTTTTTTTTTAATGTTTTAATGTTTGGCGACGGGTAGGCCCGGAGCCATGCCAATCTCCGCACTCCTTATTCGCCTCTGTAGCCAGTAATCTGGTCTGTTTCGAACCTGTGCTTTGATTTAGGAGAGAGTTGAATGAAATGTGAAATGAAATGAAATAAAGAATGTGAATCAAGTAACATTACAAAACATCAAATTTACAATATACATATTGTAAACATTGTAAATTGTACAGTTATAAAGTGAGTGGCGGTCAGATTTAGTCATAAATCGAATATGCGCGGCCGAACGCCACGCCCGAGGCGTACCGATTCTCGTAGAGATGGGGTGTGATTTTTTGCCACCGATCGGTCTGTGTTGAACGAATAAAATTTATGATTTTATTTAGTATAGTTGCAATGCGCGTGGCAAAAACTTAATCGATTGGGTCAAGCGGACCCTTTGACTGGCCTAAGGGTTGACGGATTTTTTTCTTATCTACGACAGTGGAATGTGATGATGATTTGCTAACTTCATATCGTAGTAGAACCGTAGAAACCTCTTAGGTGCAATAAGGTTTTTAATGATAATTATGTGTCTTGAAGTAAAGTAGAAAGTCACATATTATTACATATATCCTCAATAACGCAAAAACAGCTGAAAATTAGCTGGATTAACATATAGGACACTTTTATCCTGGAAAAATATATATTTTGTCTAAAATATATATTACTAGCTATTGCACGTAACTTCGTCTGCGTAACTTTATAAAATATAGCCTATGTTACTCAAATCGCTCCAGTAGTTTCGGAGCCTATTCAATGTAAACATGCAATCAAATCTTCTCCTTCGTCCTTCTCAGACAACGTGTATGCAAAATTTCATGGTGATCGGTTCAGTAATTTTTGCGTAAAAGAGTTACAAACATCCATCCATCCATACAAACTTTCGCATTTATAATATTAGTAGGTACGGAAGTATAGATATACCTACCTACATTTTTTCATAGCAGCATTGATTTGAATAATATTTGGTACACAGATAGATTAACCTGAATTAACGTATAAAAAACTTTAAATCCTGGAAAAATGTTCTAAGTTTTATATGGAGTTGTGTTATAAATTACTAAGTATATAGCAAAGCAAAGTCGAAAAAAGAACCTTGTTATGTCTGTTGCACACATTAAAAATTTCTCTAACATGCAATTTTCCTTCTAAGACAGGAAGTTCTAATGAATAAAACGATTGTCGTAAAACAGCATATAATTTGTTACGGATTAGTGGTGATTTAATTCTATTAGGGAATCGTTGGGGTTCGCAAAAAAACTTTGTCATCAAATTGTGATCATATATCTACTTTTTGATTAAAATTACAGACGTTTCTTCTTAGAAATAAAAGAATAGGTAATATACTAATGCGACGTAGTCCTTTTAGCAACGGAAAGTGTTCTACAATTTATTAAACTTCGCACGTACCTACTATACTTATAGTATATCTAATCGAAAAAGGGTACCGTTGTCACGTTGTCACGTACACGTTGTCAGGGCTGCCTACTGTTACTGTACTTATCTAGAAAAAAGTACATAGATAGGTACTATTCCCGAGAGAACATCTAATAAAAAATCATACCATTCTAGATTTAGTGTTAGTAATAATTAGGTATAGTTGTATATAATATAGTTTAGTTTTGTAGTTTAGTTATGTACCTTGCCCAATGAGGCGACATATCCCTAAGGGAAAAGCCTAAAAATAAAGATTTAAAAAAAAAAATAAAAAATAAAAAAAAAAAATCAACGTCCTGACATGAGCAATAAAGATTGAATGAATACATTAACACAACATAAGAGTTAATGTATTCATTCAATATTCATTCATGGACGAATTCGCGGGCGAAAGCTAGTCATACTATATTTATAAAAGAAGAATTAAAATTATTAAAGTTGCTGCAGTAATGACAAATCTGTCGATTTGAGACCAAAAATCTCGGCCCATATTTAATTGAATTAGAAATCGGCAAGAATTAGGACGAAACCGCAAATTCGAAAATTATAACTCTCCAGTTTTTGGGTGTCTCTAATTGGACACTAAGTTGATTTTTTTTTATTCAGCCTAAATATTTTTTTAATTTTCCTTCTTTTTAAGGCTGATGCGATTAAGTGTTGACAACTTGACATTATAGACTACATAGTAGTATCATAGACCTTTTGAATAACGAAACCTGGTAATGAAGGGATATCCTTACATTTTTTTAAATATTGTCTATCCACTTTGTGGATGGACATCCTACGCTTACTGTAATGATTGTGAAAAATAAAAATAAAGTGATTTTGATGTAATTGGGAAATGGTTACGTTATTAACGTTTTAAATAAATAATAAATAAATAAAGCATTGTTATAGCAGTGTTAATTTTTTTATTAGAATGCAAGGTAAGTTGAAGTGGCAGTGGGCATGACACATAGTGCGGAGAGCTGACGGCCGCTTGGCGCAGAAGGTTCTCGAGTGGAGGTCTCACAGACCGGCAAGTAGGTTCAGCGTGGTACAGCGTAGGACGTCAACCCAAAAGGTGGACAGATGAACTGATAAGGGCCGCGGGTAGACGATGGACAAGGGGTGCTTCTGATCGGTCTATTAAAATTATGGGGGAGGAATATGTCCAGCAATAGACGTCCTACGGCTGAGATGATGATAAAGAATTTTATATAACTAGCTGGTGCTCGCGACTTCGTCCGCGTTCTGGATGAAAGGTACCCTCTGTCCTTTCTTGTGTTCAGTAGTTTTTGCGTGAAAGAGTTACAAACATCCATACATACAACCATACAAACTTTCGCATTTATAGTATTAATAGGACTAGCTACACGCTCCCGGCTTCGCCCGGGTTCAATATATTAACTATCCTATCTTTTAAGTTGGACCAAATGACACATAGTTAGTAAGTTTTATCAAAATCGGTTCAGTAGTTTAGGAGTTCATTACTGTATTGATTTCACTGTAATAAAATGTGGCACTTAACTAACAAAAATTCTCATCTAAACCAAATATTGATTCATTTGAGATTTCGAGATTTTCAGAACAGTTTCATTAAGAGTGTTTCGTTAACTGCCGTCATTATAGTTTCTTCATTGAAAGAATACAAACTAAATTGATTTGTACGAACATTGCATTTTGAATTCTATTGATGAGCCAAAAGACAACAGTTTCAATGTAAAGTAAGATTTCTTTTGAATCACGATAAATTAAAAAAAAATGTTAAAACGCAAAGGGTTCTATGGGCACCCCGCGGTGAAGAATCAAATTTGTTTGAGATCCATTTTACAATATTTAACACCAAAAGCATCGATTAAGACTGTTATGTTTCGGTTTGCATAAATTTATGTGATGTACAGAAATTATGCCATGAGAAACTCTTTGTGAGGTCTCTAATAATCCCATAAGTTTTTTATGAATACTTGCTATTATAATAATATGAGAATTTTAAATTTGATGTTTACATCTTTTGATTTTATAGAGATGCTTTAAAGCAGGCTGATGGATTACTTGATGGTATGTGACTACTGTTATCATCTGTGCAAAAATACACCTGACTTTAATCCTTACTAATATTATAAATGTGAATGTGAGTTTGTTCGTTTGTTTGTTTGTTACACATTCACGCAAAAACTGCTGAACTGATGACCATGAAATTTTGCATACACTTTGTCTGGGACACCAGAAAGAACATAGGGCACCTTTCATCCATAACTCGGACGTAGTCGCAGACACCAGCTAAGTAGTATGGTATAGAGCAAGGTAAAGAAATGGCCTTCGACATCCATTTCAAATTACAGCTATTTTTCGTTAGAGTGGCTGTTCGGACTCACATAAAATAAGTGTGCTTTGGCACTACTTTCTAAATTCAGACCAGAGCTATCTTTGATAAGTTCATTTCCAAAGAATGCATGCCGAGAATTGAACCCAGGACCCCTGAAACAGAGCGTTAAGGCAACCTAACGACTTATCCAAGAGGCTCATCAAACATCTACCAAAATTTGGATTAAAAATTCACACAATATAATATCTTTCTACATACATACTTAATTATAACAAAGTAATAAATTACCAGTCAAACAATACCACATTATGTTATGGGCCGGAAGAACGCATCCTTTTGCCAAAATGTCATAAATCAAAAATTCTCTTCAAAAGGAGTCCAAGACCACCTATCAATACTAGAAAACAATAACACACAGTTTTGGGGTTGCACTTGTTTGACGCAGCGGGACTTAATTAACCCTTAATCTGCTGAAGTTAAGGTTGATATTGTATTATGTTATTTAATTAACAAAAATGTGAGAAAACAGTCCAATTTTTAATGCCAATTGTGTTTCGTATAGCGGTTAACTGTTTCTTTGTATGGCATTATTCCTTTCAACTCTATTGTCCATAGAACGAATAAGTTTTATTGTGTGTTAAAATGGCCAATTTTTCATGCTATTTTTTTTATATATTATAAAATATAATAATGTATTGTGATTTTTTTGCATAATTTTCAATCCTGCTCGCGTTTACAGTAACTATATTTTTAGAGTATCTATATCATAACATTATCAGCATTATTATGCTGTATTAGAATAAAATATTAAATAATCATAGAATATAAAGTGTCTATGAAAAAAATTATTTATTAATTTTTTAAATTTGTTTTTTTTTTCAAAATAATTTCGTTTTAAATTAACACATGAAAAACTTATATCTTTTTCGATAAAAACGTGACAGTTTGACACAAATTAATTTTCAAGTGTTTTGTTAACCAAACAGACACCCCGAAGATGGGTTGTTTATTTTTGCTACTGGTTTTTTTGTTGTCTACTTGAAAACACTTTTAAAAATATGTATTTTTCTTTGGTATGTTATTGTAGATTTAATTGGTGCTAACTTTATAGCCCGCGGTTTCGTCCGCGTTAGTAATTTCGAAAAAAAAAAGCTTAAAAAAAGCTTTTTCTTTTTTTTTAAAGAAGTTTTAGAAAGCTTTCAGTATCTGTAAATGCACTTTGTGCCTTCATATTTTTCATATCTTATTTCATACTATAGGTATATGATCTGTCAATTACAGCGTGATTGTATTTAAGTATGAGTCCAGTAGTTCGTTTATGATCGCGAACTGTACAGGCCATGATGGACAAACGAATACAATCCCTTTTTTAAAATATACGATAGGTTACGAACATTCATCTATCTACTAATATAATAAAGAGAGAAGATTTCTATTTTTGTTTGTTTGTAATGATTAAACTCAAAAAATGCTGGATCGATTTTGAAAATTCTTTCACCTATAGAAAGTCAACATTATCAGGGCATAACATATTTTATAAAGTTTCGCGGTCGAAGTCGCGTGCAAGAGATAGTAGGTATTAAAAAAATTAAATTAAATTAACTTGTCACTTCTGGATTAAACTGTCAGGTAGCCTCGTTAATGTTATCCACACTTTTTACTCGAGTTTAAGCAAAATTTTCTGACAGTCATCGTTACCATACTATAGACTCTTTGGGAACTTTTTTAACACGATTATAATATAGATTTTAAGAGTCACTGCGTCGGCACGCTAAAAGACAAGCTTCCTTCCTACACTGAACTTTTTCTGGGTGGCCTTTTTTTAATTTACAAAGCGAATATCTGCCTTCTCTTTTTAAATTCACACTCACGAAAGAGAACGGTCGACGTTTTTTAACTTTTTAAATTATGAAACCTCTTTGAAAGTTTATAACTCAATAATTTTTGTGATCGAATAAAATAACATGAAGTGCTATGTTTTTTCACCCCTAATAACCGTGGCGAAAGGGTGCTGATATTTTTGGCGCCTCCAAATTGAATGCGTTTTGAAGTGCCATTCTGTCGGGTCGTAAAATTTTATTTGGATTTTTAAAATTGGAATTAAATCTTTGCTAGAAATTAAATCTTTTTAATCTCAGATAGCAATGGGAGAGCGCAATACCGGGAAACCAGGAATTTCATAACTTCATATAATAAGGAAATTCTAGGAATCTTCATACAACATGATACATGCATGATTTGGAATAAACGATTTTTTTACGTGTTCAAATGAATTTGATATTACTCAAGTTGTAAGAAGTCTGACCTCATGTGTTAAGACACATAATGTCTTATAGAAACACAGAGCGATAGCAATAATGAGGTTTCTCAACCTTCGTAGATTCCATATGAGTAAGAATATTCAATCGAGTAAATGGCAGGATACAAATAATATCAAGTGATTGCACTCTTTATTAACGACAATGATCTAAACTCATAACTTGACTGTGTAAGTTCTTCAGGTGCAAAATCAAAATAGATCTACATTACCTATGGTGGCTATGCTCTACGTGTGAATACTTATGAAGAAAATGTTGGGAAGCATCTGCCTAAAAACCAATGTCTAGTCTAACTCAGTGCACCAGAAATCTATAATCACCATTAAAGTTTCCACAACTTAGAATTCTGGGAGTAGCATCTTCAGAATTAATGTACCAATTTATAGAAAGGGACAAATAGGGGTCGTATCTAGTTAGCCTAGAAATAATCTTCGGAAGCGGAACATTCAGTACTGTTACCATCTCACAGGATTAGGAACGTATTAACAGCAAGTTACGATGGTGGAAGATTTTGAAAAAAAAAAAAAAAACAACTAAATGCTTACTATATGTTGGTAAAATAAGTTAAGGGCTTTGTTAAGGGCTCTTTTGTAGAAGACATTGTAAAATTATTACACGGTCGATATGTTACAAGGTTGAGAGCAATTTAGACACAGGACGTCGTTATAACCAGGTATATTTAAGGTTGTGTTACACTGAGTAACAGGTCTTAGGCAAAATGCATTTTATTTTGTTATCCGCTAGCTTTAACGGGCGACTTTGTCTGAGGTTTTGAAGTTTTTCTTTTTTATTGTATGTGATCCCTCGGGAGTAATACCTTCTTCCTGGATATAATATTTTATTCCTGGATTAAAGGTAGCCTACGTACTTTTCTGTACCCCTGAAAACGTGAAAACGCAATAAATAATCGAAAAAAAAAAAGTATAATTCAAATTACTATTTTATTATAGGATATTATTTTTTCACCCATTTTGTAAATCTGACTAGAAATTTTCTAAATAATTAAAACATTGAAAAGTAACAAAAACGCTAGTATAAATTTAGTGTGAGAAAATTTTCCCTGAAAGGTTTGAATTAAGATAAACATTTGTTATTTCTCGAAATATAAAAATCACTTCCTGAGATCACACGTTGAGTGTGTTCATTACCTGAAAAACCGGATGCTGTCACGGAACTCTTCCTTCCCATTATGCATGGTAATGATTCTACTTATTTTTTTTTTCTTAAATTTTAAAAGAAAAAAATCTGTGAGAAAGTTACGAATGAGGATTGAAATAAGTATAATAAAAAATATCTTTATTAAATATACCTTTTTTTTTTAACGTTGGGAAATCTTCTTGGATACCCGGCAGTGTAAGGGGTACTGCCGAGTTATGCCGGATAATAATACAAATAAAATTTTATTGTCATTGAAAAAAACTAGTTATTTTAATCTAAAAAAAATATCAATCTTTTAGTTTTCTAGAAATATGCTGTATATTTCAGCTGACTGTCAACTGAAAGAGGAATGGGCGGGGCATATCCATCTTTCGTCCGATAAGGGTTGGGGTATAGATGAATCTCTGTATGGAGACCACCAATCGCCCGAAGACCGGACCGAAGGAATTTTACATAAATTCTATCACAATCTTTATGTATGGTGAACACAGTCCGGTACTTTATTGAGTATTAAAAAGTTTCACGGTGAAGTGTCTTATAAAACGGGAGCTCTACTCGGCAGACAGTAGGCCAGTGGGTGACCACGCGCAATTGCACAATTAGGTATGTACCATACATATAAGGCTTCGGCCACACAAGCGCCACTAAATCATTCGTCTCATTACACACGCCTCTTTATATCGACCACACGCTAACTACTTTTTTTTTATTGGTTAAACTAAATTTTAAAGCTTTTAGTAGTGGCAAAGTAGTGTTTCACAGTTAAAATTTTTTGGCAGTCCGTCTGGCGGCAGTAACCACCTTCTTACAGAAGACGAACATAGTAACAGCAATTTTATTGTTGTATTTCGGTGAATGAGTAAAACCTAACAATAAGGTCAGCAGCGCATTTATTAGCATCTCTATAACCTTGCTTGTAATTAATAAGTGATGGTAGCCACTTACCATCAAGTGGACCATCAGCCTCAGCATATTAAGCAGATACCACGATTGTTATGAGATTTTGAAAACACTTTGTTAGGGATACAGTAAGATGAAAAACAATTTGAGCGAAATTTTGGTATTTTCAATCGGCGATATCTTTGTTATCCGTTGGAGTTTTTCGGCGTGACGTATGTTTATTGAAGCCTTTTTAAAGGCTCCTTCAACCTACTCATACCAGTTGTTTTTGTTGATTGTTGATAACTTGTTATTGTTGATTTTTTGTTTTTTCGTTAAAAATTTTTTGTTAAAAACCGCGAAAAGTCCCGGTTTCCACAGTCGGATCTTATCGCGGTGTAGGGCTGGAAGGAGCCCCTTAGAGAGGTCTTTCAGCCAGCCCAAAGCAGTTGTTAATAACTTTTGTCGTTAAGTTTTTATCACTGTTTTGTTGTTGTTGTTTTTTTTTTAAATTTGTTGTTATTACTAATAACTTCGGCTCCAGTGGCCGGTTTCCGTTGTGGATTGGGTTGGAAGAAGCCTCTTCGGAAGCTCTTCCTCCCACTCTAAACCGGTTGTTGGTAGCCGTTGTTGTTTAGTAGTTTTTGTTGTTTTTATTCCTCAGTTTTAAGGATTTTCATTAAATTGTTTAGTTTCTTCGTTGTTCGGTCCCCCTTCTTGTAGGGGTGGACTCCCCAACGAATTCGGAGGTTGGCAGGGCCATTTCCTGGCCCATGTCAGACTCTGCCGAATCAAGTGGGCTAAGCCCAATGGAGAAAACGGGGGCAACCAGGCGTCTTTACTCAACGGTGCTTACTCGTTCGGCGGCCCGCAAGCGGTCTGCCATGAAAGAGGTGTCGGAGGTGTCCAGGTCCTCCAGTAAGTTCTTCGACCTGCCGTCAGGATCGGAGGAGGTAGAGGAGCTTGCGGAACCTTCTGTTCCCCTAAAGTTCAAGAAGAACAGTAAGGGCCGAGGCGGCAAAATACTCGGACACGATGTTGGTATCTCGCAGGCTCGTCGCGCAATGCGAGATGACTCGGATAGCGACTCCGACAGGTCTACGAGGACTTACCGGTCCGCTAAATCGTCAGCTGGGTCCGTAGAGGAGCTGACGCAGAAGGCAGAGGCCAGTGCGTCGGCGATCTTAGAGATTGTCCGGAAGACGGGCAACATGAAAGGAACCTCCCAGCGGGAGATAAAGGAGGCCACTAACTCAATTCTCGGAGTGGTCGAGGCTGTGGCGGCGCGCAAGTCGTCGCAAGAAATCCGGCGTCTAAGGGCCGACAATAAGCGCCTTCGCGGCCAAATTGACGCACTCATAGCAGAAGTGACGGCGCTCCGTAGGGCCTTCTCTGAAAGGCCTGCAAATACCCCGGCTGCACAAGAGGTTGCAGAAGCGGCTCCAACCATGGCTAGCTCACAGGCTCTGTCCAGAGCTGAGTTTATGGAGGCCCTCTCGGCTCTCCAGGCGGAGATGACTGCTCATGTAGGGGGGGTTATAAATGCCCATCTTGACGGTCTGGAGGTAGATGGGAGGCTGCTCCCGGCCCGCCAACTCCGTCCCCCCCTCCAGGCGGACAAGAAACGCGAAGAACGCGTAGTGGCCCCTCAGCAAGGCTCGGGGTCAACCCTTGCCCCCCCGGCCAATCTACCAAAAAAGGCTAGGGCTGTCAAGGTGGCCAAGCCCGCCTCCAAGGCTCCTGAGCCGTCGACTTCGCCATCACAAGCGCTTGAAGGGCAGTCCTGGACGGAAGTCGTCAAAAGGAAGAAGCGCGCTCCAGCGGCTCCAGCTCCGCAAGCTGCAAAGGTGAGCGCCACCAGGCTCCCCAAGGAGCTCAAAAAGCTGGCGGTAGTCGTGGCCCTCAAGCCGGAGGCCATTGAGAAGGGCGCCACATATAAAAAGGCCTTGGACAAGACCAAGGCCTCAGTTTCACTAGGGGTACGGCGTCACGGGAGCTCGTATCTTAGAGCTCCCGAAAGAGACAACCGCCACACAGGCGGATCAGCTGGCGGCGCAGATCAGTGCGGTACTGGGCGATGAGGCCAAGGTCACACGTCCAGTCAAAACAGTCGACATCCGGGTCAATGGTCTGGATGACTCGGTGTCGGCTGAAGAACTTTTGGCCGCGCTGGTCCTGAGCACGGGCTCCCCCGCCGAGCACTTCAGGGTGGGGAAGGTCCACCCTGGACTTAGAGGGGTGGGCTCGGCTTTCGCGTCTTGCCCGGTGGACGCAGCCAGGAAGCTGGCCACCGGTGGCCGCTTAACGGTTGGATGGAGCACCGCCTCTGTCCAACTGCTGGAGCAGCGCCCCATGCGCTGCTTCAGGTGCATGGGGCTCGGCCACCCGGTGGTCAGGTGCCCATCCAAAAAAGACCGCAGCGGTCTGTGCTACCGCTGCGGACTAGATGGGCACACTGCCAACGATTGCGAGGCGGCGTACAGGTGCGACGTCTGTGCGGATGCTGGCCTCCCGGCCAGCCACCGCATGGGGGGGATTAACTGCACCCCCCCAGCAGTAAGAGGCCGCCTTATAGCGGCTACACCGGTGGCCAGAGCGGGGTCCACCCGTATGTCTAGGGAGGAGCCTATGGAAACTACTAATGCCCACTAGGCCCACCACTGAGATCCTCCAGGTGAATATAAACCACTGCGCCGCGGCACAGGATCTACTGTGCCAGTCCATGGCGGAGTGGGGAATTCACTTGGTGGTGGTAGCGGAGCCATACGCAGTCCCCAATAATGCCAACTGGCTAGGGGACCTGGACGACTCCGCTGCTATTGCAGTGAGGCCTGGTGGCGGAGCTCCTCCCCTTTCTCTCAGGGAGAGAGGATCGGGTTTTGTTGCAGCAGACTGGGGGAGAATGGTGGTCGTATCGACCTACTTCTCCCCTAACCGTAGCCGGGCGGATTTCGAGTCCTTCCTGGCTGCGGTGGAGGGGGTGGTGAGGCGTGCAGCCCCACTCCCAGTCTTGGTGGCGGGGGACCTCAACGCCAAATCAACGGCGTGGGGTTCCCCCCGTACAGACGTGAGGGGGGGTATCCTGGAGTCCTGGGCGTTGGGCCTGGGGCTTCAGATACTCAACAAAGGTACCACTCCCACGTGCGTACGGTGGCAAGGTACGTCCATAGTGGACGTATCCTTTGCCACTGCCGCCCTTGCTGCCAAAATCCGAAGCTGGCGGGTCGAGGAAGAAGTGGAGACCCTATCGGACCACCTCTACGTCCGATACGAGGTCTCCACGCTGGCCCCCAGCGCGTCACAGCGTCGGGATCCTACGGCGGGTGTCGCCTTTCCCAGGTGGGCACTCGCCAAGCTCCGCCCGGATGTGGCGGAGGAGGCTGCGATGGTGAGGGAGTGGTCCCCTCTCCCCCCTCATCTCGCAAGGAATCCCGACGGCATGGCCGACCACTTTGCAGACGACCTACGAGCCGTCTGCAATGCTGCCATGCCGCTGTGGCGCCCTCCTCCAAAATGGAAGAAGGTGTATTGGTGGGCGCAGGAGGTAGCCCTCCTGCGCAACACGTGCCTAGCCGCGAGACGCGCTCTCCTCCGTTGCCGGAGAAGGCGCTCCAGGAGAACGCCTGACGAAGAGGTCCTCCTTCGTCAGGCGTACAGGGAGGCTCACAAGGCCCTGCAGAAAGGGATCTGCAGGGCCAAAGAAGAAGCCCACGAGCGCTTCCTGGCTCTCCTGGACGCTGACCCCTGGGGTCGTCCGTATAGGGTTGTGAGGGGAAAGTTTGCTTCAAACTCCCCCTCCACAGCCCTCCTCGAACCGACGCTGCTCGAAAAGGTCGTGGGGTCTCTTTTCCCGACCCCTGGCCCTTTTGAGCCCCCCCTTATGGAGCCTCCGGAACCATTGCCGGAGGCTGCGCTGCAGGGTCCTCCCGTCTCCGACGTAGAGTTCGAGGCGGTGAGGGAGCGAATCGGGAGGAAGAAGACGGCCCCGGGACCAGATGGGGTTCCGGCTAAGGCCCTAGCGATAGCGCTAGGGCCTCTGGAGGAGAGGTTCCGGGCGATACTCGACACGTGTATCGCCCGGGGCAAGTTTCCGGCGAGGTGGAAGGTGGGGCGGCTCTGCCTTTTACGCAAGGAGGGTCGCCCTGCCGATTCGCCATCGGGATACCGACCGGTGGTCCTACTCGACGATTCTGGCAAAGCCATGGAGAGGATCATGGCTCGTCGGATCGTTGAGCATCTGGATACGGAGGGGCCGAACCTGGATGAACACCAGTTCGGCTTCCGCACCGGTCGGTCCACAATCGATGCAGTGAGCCTCCTCAAGAGGTGGACAGAGGAGGCCACTGGCCTAGGGGAGGCGGTTGTTGCGGTGTCGCTCGACATCCGCAACGCCTTCAACAGCCTCCCCCACGAATGCATCAGGGCGGCACTCAGGTTCCACCGAGTGCCGTCCTACCTCTGGGCCCTCGTCGACGACTACCTTTCCGCACGGGTAGTGCTGTACGAGGGTGCAGACGGGAGGGTAATGCGCCGGCCAATGGCGGCAGGAGTACCTCAGGGGGCCGTCCTCGGCCCCCTACTCTGGAACTTGGGGTATAATTGGGTCCTGCGAGGCAATCTCCTACCCAAAATGGAGATTGTCTGCTTTGCCGACGACACCCTTGTCGCGGCAAGAGCAAAGACGTGGGAAAAGGCAGAACGGTTAGCGTCGGTCGGCACCTCGCTGGTTGTCCGACGCATCCGTCTGCTTGGATTGGAGGTGGCCCTAGACAAAACTAGGGCCATGGGTTTCCATCCCCCACGCCGCAGGATCCCGCCGGGGCTCCGCGTCCGAGTGGAGGGGGTCCGGATTCCGGTCGAGAGGCATTTCAAGTATCTCGGCCTAACACTGGACCCCCGCTGGAACTTCGAGGAGCATTTCAAGCTCCTCGTTCCACGGCTGATCAACACCGCAGCCGCACTCGGACGGCTCCTCCCGAATCAGGGAGGACCCAACTCGGCGTGCCGTCGACTTTACCACGGGGTGGTAAGGTCGATGGCACTCTACGGAGCCCCGGTCTGGGCGGAGTGCCTCACTCGTCGCACCCGGGCCCTCTTGCGGAGGCCTCAAAGGGTCATGGCGACCCGGGCCGTGCGGGCTTATCGCACGGTCAGCCACGGGGCTGCCTGCGTGTTAGCAGGCACACTCCCGTGGGATGTCGATGCCCTGGTTCTGTCTCAGGTGCATCGGCATCGGGTCGCCGCACGGGCCCTGGGAGGAAGATCCGCTGCCGAGGACGTGCAGCGGGTCCGTGCGGAGGCCCAAGAGAGGGCCATGGAGGATTGGGGTGAGGCACTCCTCAACCCCACCGCCGGACACCGGACGATCCTCGCGGTTCGTCCGGTGTTGGAAGATTGGGTGAGGCGCCGAAAAGGTGGCCTCACCTTCCATATGGTGCAGATGATGACCGGACACGGGTGCTTTGGTCGTTATCTGCACCGTATAAAAAGGGAGGAGTCGCCGCGGTGCCACCACTGCGGCGACCCCGATGACACTGCCGAGCACACACTCCAAGTGTGCTCGGCCTGGAGTCCCCAGCGCCGGGAGTTGGTGGCGGCGCTGGGTGGTGGAGATGTCACACTGCCAAACATGGTCGTAGCCATGCTT
Organism: Synanthedon tipuliformis; assembly: GCA_947623395.1. Classification (NCBI taxonomy): domain Eukaryota; kingdom Metazoa; phylum Arthropoda; class Insecta; order Lepidoptera; family Sesiidae; genus Synanthedon; species Synanthedon tipuliformis. The sequence goes on along the minus strand of OX392417.1, from coordinate 10,600,775 downwards.
GGCAGTGTGACAATCTGGAAAGCAGTTGCTTCCTTCTGCGGTTCTGTAATGTCGCAGAAGGAGGCAGCTGAGAGGGAGCGAGAGGAAGAGGCCGGTCTCGCTTCCCTCAGACGCAGACGGTTGGGCAGAAGAAGGCGGGCATACCTAGCCCGTCTTTAACTGTCCATTGGGACCTGCGCACATAGTTGGCTAACTATGTGTGCCTGCACAAGGTCCCTCCGTCTGGGGATTGCCTCGGTGTCTCCGGGCAATCCTCCATTGGCGTTAGCTTAGCCAGCAACGGCTAGGCAGCCCTGGGGTGGATCGGAGTTGGTGCCTAGGCAGAACCCGGTCCATCCCGCACAAAGGGCGAGGAGGCACCGGGGAGTTTTAGTGGGTATTGCCGGGCCCGCTAGCGCGGTGCGCCGGCTGACCCCCACACACCCCTACCGCCTAGCCAGCGGTAGGAAGTCAATAAATGGATTTCTCCTCGTAAAAAAAAAAAAAAAAAGGGATACAGTAAGATACATAGTGTACTTCTCATAGATACCTTAAAAAGTACTGTACGAGTAATAAATCAAAGTGATCCTATAAAAATATCTAAAAAATCAATGCCTGACAATAATTTATACTTAAGCAATAAATATTGAATAAATTATTTCTCATATAATTTAATCAGAAAAAGGAGCGCTGGTGAAGTCGCAGGCAAAAGCTAGTATTTAATATATACAATCTCATACAAATGAATATACAGATAAAATTTTTTTCAATTACTTTCTTTTATGACGTTTTAAATTTATGTTTTTATAATTTAAAATGAAATTTTAAATATACGTGAATAAATGATTTATAATAAAGTAAATCATATACTTATTAGTGATACTAGTAGAACACATTATTGTCTCACGAAACCGGTGACCCACCTGTCTTAAAATTCACACGAAAATAATTCATTAAAATTCCAATTATCAATCTTCAATTATGCGTTAAACAATTCTGGTGACCGAGAATCTGAGATTTTTTTGCAAAATCTGAAACATCTGTTCAAATATTGACAAAAAGCGGCCATCTTGAGTGAAAATAAGAAAAAGGCGGGAAAAAGTGACAGTTGCGACTATTTGACCGCAATGGCTGCGGTTGAGAGGCTTCCAAACATCGCGCATGCGCCGACAGATGGTTTGCAATTGGCTGAAATGTTAGACGTTGTTACTTACGACTTTTTTTCTTGTACATCATGTAATTAATCTCACACAACTACAAAAATCGAACGCGATGTTTGTCCTAGCCTATTTAAGCAAGAGGTAGACTATCTAGTCTATCTCTCCTAATGCCTTATCCTTAATCCTATCATAGTCAGTAACCCATTTGCAGCACTGCTTGTGTCTTAGGCGACAGTAGCCACCCACCAACAAGTCGACCGTCAGTCTGTCTGTCGACCTTAACATAAAAGAAAGTCTTCAGTATTTTAGTTAGTGGCAGTGCATACAACCTTTTTAACATTAAGCCCGGCCGCACACCAAAGCAGCAGACAGCAAGCTTGAAACAAACGCTGTTTACTTTTTGCTTCTCAATTGAACTTTTTACTTTTCGCACTTGAAGAATTTGCGACATAACCCCGGCCGCACACCAAAGCAGCAAGGAGGAAGCATACAGCAAATGCTTTAGGAAGATCCCATACCTGTAAAATAACGTCACTTGTATTATATTGTATGTTTCAATATGTAAATTCAAAAGAATGAAAGAAGGAATTGAACTATCTGAAGCTCTTCAGTGGTAAAAAGCAGTAAACGAAATATTATGGAAATATACTAAAACATTAATATTAAAGCAAGTAATTTTAATTGCAAAACGTAAGCGAATTCTTTTGTTGTTGATATTCTTTCACTCAAAAGGAGGCTATTAAAATGATAAAGCTATATAGAAAAGTTTCAACAAGCCGTGTCAAATTGGCACTTCCTATAATAATGTTAGCAAAGGTTTCACGCCGGAAGTTATCGGAATTTGTAAGATATCGCAGTTCCGGCTACACCTACCTAATGTTGGCGACATCATAAAATTAGACGGACTGAATAGTCTTGATCCTAATATGACGCTATATGAAGCTGGAAAATGGTAATTATTTAAGAGATTTAAAGAGTGTTCTAAACTCAACTAAAGTTATTGTTTGTCTGTTTCTCCACTAACTTATTCTAAACCATCAAACTGATTTTGATAAGGTTTTCAGTAAGGGAAAGAGCGATAAACGAGAAATGTTTTCAGAAAAAAATGCATAATATGTGCGAAGTCGAGTGCAAGTAGCTAAAGTTGCTGTAGTTATGAAAACTATTTTCTTATTTATTAAAAAAACCAAATGTTTTGTAACTGGTAAAAAAATTATTACTTGTATAGAAACAAAAACTTAAGCATTGGTGTCTATTCATCCAATGACGTTTGTAATATTAGATCATACTATAAATAAATCTATGTACCCAGCTTAGATGCATCTGAATAAGCTTTTTTCTTAATTTCGCCTCATTACAGTAACCCTAATCGGCCCACTAGATATCCTATTTGGTCTTATTGGCGAAGGTTAACTAATCTCTTATGAACCTATGACCTAAGTTATGGATAGCTACTTTGTGGTTAGTCAACTTATTTGCTACACTATACTACAAAAAAAACTTTGTTACAGTATAATTTAATTAAATTGGGTTATAGTTGATAGATTTAATCTAAAAAAATAATATAACGTGAAGTATCAAAATCGGACGGTAAACCAAGAAAAAATATGTACTTTACCGGACGTTCAGTGGACATTTTTGTTCGCGCCAATGAACTGAAAATATTCCCGGAAATACTTAGATGATGGCAAAAACTTATCCGTCATTTTACGGAAGGGGCTCTCAACTCAAGAAGCAGACGTCCTTAACAAAAATGTTACAATTTTAATTATTATTCATTGAATTATACTTAAACGTTATTATTTTAGTTTTTTTTTATGTTTCATTTATTGTTAGTTTTTATATGTATAGTTTTATAAAAGAATCGCGCTTACAACTCTAATATATAATATTTCATTTCTTTTCTAATATCTAAATTAGAATATTTAAAATAACAAATATGTAGTTTATTTTTACGCAGAAAACCCCTACTGGTTACGCCCTTACGCATATAGAAGTAGTCTAGATTCTTTGCTAAATAGTAGGTACTATTCTATCAATTAGGTGTTATCAAAATCGGTTCACCTTTTTCAGAGATTAGCCCACACGTGCAGACAAATTATTAACATATGATTTTTCAATTTTATTTATTTCAATGAATCTGCAATATAAAAATAATTCAAGATAGTTTAATATTTTCAAGATAATATTTCAATGATGAAGAAGTTTCACAAAAAATCTATTTAAAAAAGTTGGGTTATTATAGCATAAATTGACCCATAGGACATTTCACGGTCCCAATCTTTTTTGCCTCAAGCATTAATCCCGATTTAATGTGCGAACTTAATTCGAAATTAAGCACATTAGTAGTTTTGGTGTTGGCTCTAATTGGCATTTTTTAAAAAGCTATTTCAAATTAAAAAAAAAAACATTTTGCACTAATTTTTATTGCTTTTTGATGTAATACGGACCCTTTACTGTTTAAAAAGTAGACATGACTGTAATAAATTATTTTCTGTCCTCACTAATCTTGCTAAAAACTAACTTTATTAATCGTAACCAATCTTATAGCACTTACATTTTTATGTAAAGGTTGTCAGACAGGCTGATGAACCACTTAATCTTAATGGTAGGTGGCTACCGTCGCCAGAAGCGACCCCACAGGTACTGCATAATGTGCTGCCTACCTTAGTAGGGTTAACCATAAGGAGTACCTTAACCAATAGGTTAGTCCAAAAATTAAAATTCCCTTACAATTTTGAAATTTTATTTTGAATTTAAATTACTGTCATCAAACTGGCTGCCCAGTTTGTGATTTTTAAGCATTAACTTGCATACCTATATACTAAAGTGAATGCTAATATTGTAGTTACAGCTTATTTTCTGAATAACAAAATTTACACACAACAAAAACAGTTTTATGTATTTTTTATAGAAATCTAGAATTTTCTTTAACTAAACCTCTTGTCTCTTCCAATAAAAATTAAAACAGACATTGCTAAGTAAAATATATAGGTTACAAAGAAAGCGGAAGTTTTTGTGTAACAGGAAACGCATCAATAAACAAAAACAGACAATCAAAACAAATTCGAAATTAAACTAAAGCCCGTCCCTACAATAGACGTTAATCAAACGTAGCCTTCATCTAAACACATGTTAAATATAAAAGGGGTAACAATTTCATATATTAAATACATCCTTTCGTTAGGAAAAAAAAAATTGATTCTTATTTATTTTTATTTGTACGCGTAAAATCACTTCCTCTATCATTTACGAGTTCTGTCTTCTCCCGACCACATGACGCTATATTTTCAAAATGGTTGCCACATATGTCGCCGTTAGCACGTGTTCCGAAAACAGTGTGAATGGTAAAATTTTGGTCCGTAACCTCTCATTAGCGGCTACTTGAACAAAACCGAATGAAGATACACTTGCATTGATGTTTATATAAATTACTGAGAGAATTATTAATATTAACATGCGAATTTCTGAAATGCATTTATGCAATTGGACCTAGAATTATCATTTGTAGCTTTAAAAAAAATTTGAAATAAAGGGTTTTCTTTCGATAAAATTTATATTGTTAAATTATTTATGCTAATTTCAAAAAAAATTTTTTTGTCTGATTTATTTTCTAAAACGGCTGAATCGATTTAATGCTATTTCCCTTTGTAGAAAATACTTTAACGTTTTTTTTTGTTGTAAATGTACTTTTTAGCAGTTATTTTGAAACTACAAACAGACACTTCAATTTTATTTATTATTATTATTAAGTATATTTACTCCTATTTTGTGTTACTCATAATAATAAATGTAGTTGGTACAGCATTCCACTGAACGTCATAAAAAAAATGATTTTTGGAAGTTAAACGTCGTTCTGGGCGACTATTTTCTCAGTGGCCAGTGCTGTTATTTAGCAAACTTTTAATAATGTAAGTGAAGACAAAGTGTCGAGAGGTGCCCGTGGCGGTAATGAAGTAACATTTCTTAATGTTTTTTAAAAAAATATTTCTCATTCTCAACTTATCATCTCAAATAACTTAAGAGACGTGTTTTTCCTCGTAATGTTCGTACGATTGTGAATATTTCTTATTGCACTTTTCTTTGTGGATTTTTTAAATGAAATGCCTATATACAACTTAAAAGCTTAACAAGACAAGCTTAACAAACATGATATCATGGTATTACAAAATCAATAATGGTAATCTTGTAAATTCTTGGTAATGAAATAATATTCTTGGCCGTCAGCTTTGAAAACTTGTGCTTGTCCTGGGCCAGATGAAACGGATGTCCTGGGCCAGATGACATTATTCTTCGCCGGATTTCTTCGCAGTCCAGAGCACTTTCTCCTTTCTACTTTGCCCATCATTATCGACTGAATATATTTTCAACAGTAATATATACATATTTCATTTTTGGAAAAACAAAAACATTTTTTTATTATTTTACCCTTTTAACTGAGCGGCGCCAATCCAAGATTGGTCATCCATTTCAGCTGACTGATTCTTCGTGCTACTTAGTTTTCCATCCCTTTATCAAAGTTTTTTTTTTACCCAGTTGTATGATTTGTTCATTTTTTGACCAGACTTTGTTAACTCAGAGCAAGAGTTGTCAAAGAAAATTACGAAGTCACTTCTTTAAAACCTCATGATTCAGTCAATCAATGTCAAAACTACAAAGTTTTCTTAATACTTCTTAAAACATGAAGTAACTTAAATTAAAAAAGTTTTTACAAGTAATTGTTTTCTCTTGTCGTGTTTTAACATAATATACAGGGGGGTCTCGTGAGGCGTGAGGCGTCAACGCCGACACCTTTCGGTCAATTTCTGGACGGAACCTGGTGCCTATGTAACCTGTACTTTCGCAGGCAGCACGCGACTTCCGCACCAATTATTGAATTTTATAATTTGACGCGGAAAATTTTTGCTTTCAATATTTTAAGATGAATTCACATAAGTGTTAACTTTGCAAATACCTACATGTTGATGTTTATTTTTTAATAAAAAAAATCAATAATGTAAAACTTTCTCGATTGGCTATTAAACTATTACTTTTAATGACCACTGGTCACCCAGTGGTCGAAATTCGACCGTAATTCAGTTAATCTTTTTTCAATTAATCTGAGTTTATGGTCAATAAACAAAAGAATACACATTAAAATGTAATCATAATTACATAGTGTCAAACGTAAGCCTGCTTTGCACGGAGTTAAGATTGTCGAAAACATAGATTACTTATAATACCGGTGTATTCCCAGTAGTTCGGTTGACAGCGCGTAAGTGAAGACGCGACTCGTCTTCACAATAATCTTCCTGGTTGGTGCTTACGTGAGAAAAGTGGACGCTTGTGGATTATTAAAATTATTAAATCACTGAAAATCTCATTTCATGAAACTGTCACCTATAATCTACTGTCAAAATGTTTTTACTAATTTTGTGGAAATTCTGGGTAAGTATTTATGTAGCGTCATCTGTTTTGAGTTTTCTATAAACCATACATATAAAACAACATAACAAACTATTTAATGTTATAATTTGTCAACATCCTGTGTATGAACAAATGCGCCTCGTTAACGTGTTGATTTTATGTGGAGTGTCGATGTTATTATATTATTACGGTACTGATACTGTAAAATTATGTCCTGTTTGAAACAAACCCAAGATAACGATCGTGACGAGGTGCCAAGAAGTTCAATTTCTAGTGCGAGTTCTCTGGCATCCCTTTACTGAGGAACGCAGTAATTCATAAAATTGTGTAATTATTCACGAATTACAAGATTACAGTCATAATTTCAAGGAATAATTTTCCATTTACAATGAAATATTTCTTTTTAGATGTATAGGTTGTCAGACAGGCTGACGGTCCACTTGATGGTAGGTTGCTAATGCCGCCTATTTACTGCTCACTAGACTGGGTGACAGCGCTTCGCTCGGGCCAATGAAAGGTTTAAAATTTTTTGCATGTTTATTTATTTATTTATCATACAAGGCCTCTAACGAGGCAGGCGTCTATACTGTTCAAAATAATTGTCACTAGGCGCATGCCGCCGCAATTATAGGAGGCTCAGAATGCACCAGTAAAAGCTCCAAGCAACATCCTATAAATACTACCTAAATCTAATCTAATTTAATATATCTACTAAATGGTAATGTAAGAAAGCGTAGCACTTTTGCACTTTATTGACTTTTCAATGTTTCTATATAATTGGTAGCACAATGGCAACTTTTTGAAACCAACATACATTTAGATAGTCACGTGAAAAAAAAAGGCTTGCATAAAACAAAGAATTAGGCTTATTCCGATGAAAATTTCAACGTATTTTCACCACTCCGGCAATCCGGTGGGCCTACATTTGTGTATGTTGCAAACAAAGAGCTTGTTAGCTTAGCTCATGACGTGACGTATCATGACATGACACAAAACGAAATCACATCACATGCCCGACGTAACAACACTGGCGATTCTCACTGTTTGCTCGAAATGTCCACATTTAATCTATTAAGGCGAAGTTAACGAGATTTCTAAAGTTTAGAGATACCCTCTAAACGGAGAGACAATTAGGAAAAGAAATATTTATTAATTACTTGTTTAGCTTTATTATTAGCTTGTGCCAGCAACCTCGTACTAGTTTTTTTAGAAATTCCACATGAGCCTAACATTTTTCCAGGATAAAAGTATCCTATGATTAAATCCAGGTAATCACAATACATCAGTGAAAAGCGCATTCAAAACGTTTCTGAGATTAGCATGCACAAACAGACAAAAAAATTAAAATCTATTTTTTAACCTAGATTTATCCTTTTTTTTAATTTTTCATATTTTTTATACTTTATTACAGAAAATGCAACGATGCGTCATAAAAAAAAATTAAATCAGAAACCATAGACATTAGAATAACAAAAGGGAATCTAATACGTAAGCAATACATTCTATAATATTAATATACTTAGTAAAACAAAAATTCGTGATTGTCATTTTTTATTAATTCCATGAAATAGCCTGATTACCAAAGGTTATTTCAAGTTCTGATTATAAAATATACCTAAGTATATTGAATCGGTTTTCATATCACCATTATATTATGATCAATGGCATTATATCATAATAGAAAATGTATACTGTTTCCTATAGAACAAGATAAAAAAGAAAATAATAGATATGTCGTTCCGTTCATCTTCCCCTTAACTCATCTGTTTATATTTTCAGTAAGCAATGAAGCGTATGATGGCGGTGAGGTTACGTCGTTGGTATCTATACCAGTAGTTATGGCAGGAATTTTAACAACAAAGTTTTAACAAGAACGTGACAAATATCTAATTCGTGAACGTAATAAAAAAAATAATTAAAGAACTTCAAAATTTCAAAGTTCGAGCGAATAGGCATCTTCTGGGTGAGCTCGCTCCGTCATACTTCCTCTCTCCGCTACACAGCTGGATGTTGGCCAGGAGCAAACCCATCTAAGTATAAAAAAAAAATTCGAAAGAAACAGAACAGAAGTTGTTCCTGTCTACTTTGAGTTTTTACTACCGTAATGCGTGCAATAGTCATGCGTCGCCTCTATTCTACCATATTTCCGGCAAGCTACTCATTGGCTTCTTCAAGCGAGCTGTTAACAAATTCCTGTACGATCTCCAGGATACTTTCATCTCTCCTGTTGCTTCTTGTTCATAGAAGAGAGTTCCACCTATAGTCAAGTCAATCGTCGACTTGCCTGCCATCCTTTATAGTATAAAATATTAAGATATAATTGCAAATAAACTTTGTATGAACCAAAAGGCACCCTTAATGCTCCAACTCATTAAGGGGATGTATCCCCTTTGTATTTAGATAAATTGCCGCCACGTGCGTCACATTGAATCATGTTTGGGTTGCATGCGCGTGCGTCCAATATCGCTAATAAATGTAACGACACGCGATCTGCTTCGGAGCCAATAACTGCACATCAGCTGTTAAGCCAATTGGATGATTGGGACTCGTGACACACGTGTGCGTGAAGAGAGTCGCGGAACATTCGGTAGGAATGCAACTCGCTTTTGAATCGAGTAGAGTCGGGCGCCGCAATTAGTCTATCATTTCGATGGCCACTCCGAACATAAAAGTCATTAATTCAATTATGAATTTTCACAAAACAATATCTCAAGAAACACATAGTCACTTCAAATTTTTTCGTGTCCATTTCGCCAGAGCCGGATATATACGACAAATTCCTCTTTTTTTATAATGTTTATTTTAAAATTATTGTTTTGTTTTCTCTTACAAAAAATATTTTTTTAAATTTTGTGAGTCAGGCGCTACTGGCACGACCAACTCCTACAAAACCAAGCGGTTAATAAAGGGAATATTTAAGTTTAAAACTATTTAGTATTATCACAGATTAATTAATAGTTACTGTATTATATTTAATGTTTTTTAATTCGTCAGTTAAGAAATATTATATACCTACATCTGTTATACATAATATATGTAGCGACATTTACTGTCGGCCAATAGGTAAAATACAACATGACAATTCGCCCAACTCGGGCGAGGTAAATTTGGGCGAGTAGTCCATTAACTTAACTTACTACATGTGGGGCAATATTTGAAACAAATAAATTTATACATATTTTATGTAGTGTTGCGTCATCGCAATCATTAGCCGCAATAAGGGTGTGTTCACATTAGTGACGGCTCATTGGCCGTGACATGTGTACATAGCTTTACAACAAGGTATCGTCCCCTTAAATTGCAAATAAATTATCTATGGCACCCAACCAATAACTCACAAACAATTTTGTGTTTATCGATTCTTAAAAAAAAAAATTTAATTAAAATGACATTTTTAACAAATGAAAGCAAATATTATTCAAATCCGAACAGGTGATAACTGACAACTGTATGTAAGTTAAGTTCAAAATCGGACCTTTTATAACATTGGGAAATCCTCCTGCATACCCTAAATTACTAAATTTGAAGAGTTTCGTTATCTCAGGAACGACTGGTTCAAATTGCAAAATTCTTTTCGTATTAGATAGTCCATTTATCGAGAAAGGCTTTAGGCTATATTATAACATTTTGAACGCGGACGAAGTCGCGGACACCAGCTAGTGAATTAATATTACAGAAAGAATATATTAATAATTAATTTTTATAGTGACAAAATAAAACGCTATAAATACTAGTACTCACTTCCAGAATTATCTTATCTTATCTATATCTGTATATCGATTCAATGTAAATTCAATACAATTCAAAGCACATTAAAATACAACGGAATGCAACGGTGAATTAGTTCTAAATAATTAACCTCTTTTCGACGCGTGCGCAGCTAAAATACACAGGCCTCGTCCCTGGTAATAAAAACAAAAAACTGACCCCTCGTATTCAAATTAACAAAGCATTACTGTATTCCCAAACAATTATTTTATTCCCTTCTAAAAAACAACCCTATTTATTTGACAAAATTGTGCAAGCAATTTAAAGCTTTAGTGTCGAACGTTTAGAGTTGAAAATTGTGTATGAGTTTGTGATTGCGGTCCGTTGCAAAGTGATGTAAGTGAAAATGAAGAAAAAAGGTGGCACGCGCCCTGTCGTATGTACAAGTACTACATATCTTCCCTTACCATCGAGGGGTAACGTAGTGATGAGACAAATCTTTTATCGATAAATAAATATTATCATTTCAATGGCATATCATTGAAATGAAAATATATTTAAAAAATTATAATATCACAATTCACTGCGTCATTGATTTGTATTATTTAGGTTATTACTCTCATTACAATAACTTCGAGCTCTTCAAGAATTTCTTGAATAAATAATTTCAGTAAGTTTCAAAAAATTCAAACAGAAAATGTCTGTTTTAATATTCACAATATATAGGTAATAATGACTCTTATTTTGCTATAACAAATCTAATGGGGGTAAAATAATTGTATTTTAATAAATAGCCAATACATAGGTCGTACTTTACATATTTTTATATTTATAATTAGTTATATGCACAGAACATATTCAATATACTTTTAAAATTTAAGAAATAACTAACAAAATTTAAGAAAAAAAAAAAAATTAAATCTTAATAAAATTAAAAAGATTACAAATTAATATTTTACTAATACGTACGGTGTATCTAAGTAAGTATATGTTGTATTGAAGAAAATATTATAGTAAAAATGTTACATAGATTGGCATGGCTATGTCCCAGCACTAGTAGCCCGTGGCATCGCTGTACGCGCAGGTGCCGCGTGGTTCCGCTCTGTTCGCTTATCGTTAGATGAGCACACCTGGGCAAGAGATGGACACTATGATTAGGATTTGTACTAATCGCGATTTGGACTTAGTCACAACACTATTTTTAACGGTAGTTCCATTTGAAAAACCTCTGTATGATTGTCTGTATGAAAATTGTTGTACCAAACATTCGATCTACTCAAAACAAAAGTTTTCTCCCAATGTGATGAGATGCTAGTGATGAGATAAATATAGGTAAGAGGTAAGCGATGAAAGTAAACGTGGTATCTAACTAACTAATAGGCCTCGTAAGAAAGCTTAACATCGCTCAACGAGCTATGGAGAGGGCCAAGTTCGGGGATCTTGGATTCAGGCTGCTTCTGAGCGATCCTAATGGAAAATTATAGGTGAGACCTATATGGCCAGCAGTGGATTTTCTATTATTTTATAGTTTCATTGAAAACTATTAAATTCATTTATAGATAAGGGATTAAAGGGATAGATGAAAATTAAAATCGTTACTCATTCTTTGCTGGTATAATTTACTCATTCAAAAAAAAAATTGTGCTGTTTTTTCAAGGTAATCTTCTGTAAGGGGTCGGTTACAGGCGCCAAGACAGGTTACCCAATTTATGACTATGCTGCTTATGCTACTACTACAAATTTATGAAAGTTAAATTATTTTTTGAGTTATTGTAGATTTTATTTCTTATGGTAAAGGTAGATAGGCTGGCCAACGGTCCATAAGAAATATAAGTATAATAAAAATAATATTTGAATCCGTTGGGTGTAGTTGCTCGAAGATTTAGCGTGTACAAAATTTAAAAAGGTTCCGTCATTGATAACATATCGGAACAAACTTATTGAACAAAAAGCTCAACAATACTAATTTGGGTTATACTTGACGTAAACACTCATAATTGACGTGAAATTATTTCAACATACAAAACCTAACGTCATATTACGAGTTTAAGAACACGCGAGCGCATCAACCTGTTTCGGTAACTGAAAAGGCTCTAAGGTAATCGAATTATATGGCGATAGCGAACAGAGGTACACGGTAATCATAAAAAATGGTAGTCAAACTGTTCAGATGATTGAAATAACGAAAGAACAAAACGGTAATTGTACAAAGCGATTTAAAAAATATAGTTAAATGCTATTCATACTTTTGATTTTATTGTCTATAGGTTTTTTCTAAAACGTTTTGGAGTTTACTATACAAAAAAAAGTAAGAAAAAAACCGTTTCAATATTTTGTTATTAACAAAAAACATATAGCCCTATTAAAACATACTTACTAATATATAATACTTGGTAGAATTTATTGCTAATGCATATAGATTTAGTGGAAATATTAATAAAAGATTATTAAATTATTTAATCAATCGATTTCATTATTCTTTTAGTTTCCTTACTGATCGATTTCTTCATTGTGTCGGGGTATGCGGTAACCAATATTTAAGGTCATTGGCTAATGCACCGCAAGTTTATTGTTAAGAGATCAGTCGGTTGTCAGAATACTGTTATTAGGATTGGCTTTAGCTGTGTATGGTGCATGGCTCTTTGAATGACAGCACACCTGAAAAGTAGTAAACATTGTATTGAATGGACATTCGCTTGTAAAGAACCTGCCATGGAAAAATTACATAATTTGTGGTCATCATTATGGTCATCATTTAATACATATACTGTGAAGCCTTCTGAAAGCTATATTTGGACTAAGAACCCCACGGCGATTGTGGACTATATATCTGGTTTTTTTTATGGCGTGCTGGGATTATATATAAGTTAGGGGCATTACTTGGATCACCACGGGAGACGATTCTTCGAAGGCTTCCTCTTGTTTTCAACGCGTTGGAGATACTTGGCTTCTTGTTTAATTCACTCGCGAATCACTCCAGGGGGCCTAGCCAAGATGCAAACGCTTCGTTGCGTACTTCGGAAACGAAAAGAGAATGTTAACCGAAAGCTTGGTGATTGGTTGTTGTAACGTCAAAATAAAATTTTGACCAATCGCAAAGTTTTCTCTTAGCGTAGCGTAGCGTAGCGTAGCGTAGCGTAGCGTAGCGTAGTGTAGTGTAAACGACTGTAGAAAGCATAAAATGACATGGTTACGGGCCCAGGGGCCCTAGCCAAGAGCATACCAATGCAAACGTTTCGTTGCGTTCTGACGAATAGAAACGAATTAAAGCCCGGTGATTGGTTGTTGTAACGCCCACATAAATTTTTGACCAATTACCGGGCTTTATTTCGTTTCTATTCGTCAGAACGCAACGAAACGTTTGCATTGGTATGCTCTTGGCTAGGGCCCCAGGTTCAAAACTGATAGGAATAAGATTTCAGACGGTGGTAGGATCCAAGGGTTAAAACTAGCATTAGTTTAAAAAAAAAAAAATTTACTTGTGACGTGTCATTCATGCAAAAGTCATTGCTTGCTCGCAGAGATATACTATTTCGTTGTTGCTAGGTATTATTTCATGAAAATGTCTACTTTGTGTGACGAGATAATCATAAAAAATTATAAATATATTATCAATATCTAATTGAAGTTTTTTTTTAACAAAACTCGAACAGATGTAGTTTAATGGAAAGAAGTATCGATTTCTTTTTAAAATCGCTTACTAATGGGATAATATTATAGATATTACTGTCACGGAAGGGAGCTGCTGCGGTTTTAACCATGCCTTTATAATCTTTGGGCCATTAAAAAAGCGTTAGACAATTTTTGCAGACTTATTGTGTGGGTACGCACAATAAGTCGCACAATTGATAAAGTTAATAATTGTTAGTATATTTACAGTAAAATTATCTCCATAGCAAAAATCTTTATCTGTACATTCCCCTTTTGACCAGGAAATGTAAATTCAGAAAAATTTAATTACATACATATAATATATATGTATCTTGGCAAAACGATTTTCATTAGTCAATTCAGGATTTCAGAACAGTATGCAAATTAATAAAATTGATCCCACTAAAACAATTTTGATACTTGACATTTTTTAAATAAAAAAAAATGAAATAAGCTTGGAACTAATGAAATGTTGACCGAGTGGAGCATTTAGTGTATTGTATATATTTATTGTATATATACATAATATAATAATAATTGTATATATTATAATGGTTCTTTTCGTTTATTATTGTTGTAGTATAGATTTAATGGCCACACACAGCTCGCATATTTCAACAGTCTTTCCGGTAAGTCCTTACTTTCTACTACGTAACACGAGAAAAGTTTTTTAAAGAAAAATTACAAAATAATTCACAAAAATAAATTTTTTATACCCTTGCGAAGCCGGGAGCGGATCGCTAGTAGTTATAAAATAAACATAAAATTCAGAAAGAAAACTCACTGAATAGTAGCGACTTTATCATATTTAATGTACTTATAATATATATTACACTGTTTCCGTGTATATTGATACACGCGCCACAAATCTATAAGGCGGCAATATTAACTGATTATGGCGATTACGGTGGTAAGTGGTAATCTGGTAATCAATCGAGCGGCGCCTCTGGCAGCATTTATATCGCTCAGTTGCAAGCTCGTATCCCTCGTGTGACGACTGACCATTTAGTACCACAGAGCAATTCGCAAAAGAACGTCTACATTTAATTTATTAAAAAAATATACATGAAAGTTGCTTTAAAATGCAAATTTATGCCAATATTTTTCTAGGAGACACGATCATCATGAATGCTTGTATTATGTTTTCTGATTTAGGTAGCAAAATAATAAAGTAAAACAAAGACAAATAAAATTCTTCACTCGTAAAAAATAAAAATATAGTGTAATGTGTACCAATTCTTCATTCACTTGTTCAATTTAAAAACAAAACTTCAGTTACGAAACAAGAAAAAATAGGTAAGTACGTAACTAGTTATCAACTCTACTCGTTTAGGTAAAAGTGCCAAAGGATTTTTATTTTCTCTATTATTTAGTTAAAGGTATATACTTAAAAATAATTTTAAAAATAAAATAAAAAATAATAAAAAAAAAACATTAAAAATTATGCATAGTAAAATAAATATAACTTAATATTGTATAAATGTGAATGTTAAAGAAGTCTGAATGGACGTTTGTTACAAAAATATTTTTAAAACATTCAAACAGGTTTAATATGGTACGTTTTTTTATCCCAACAGTAAATATTCCATGAAATAATTGTTTTGAATTAACTTTAAACATAAAAAAAATACTTAGGTCAAGAGTTAAAGGCAAAAAAATAATATTACAAATTAGTCTCTGATTCCGAAGTTACTCTGTGATGTCGCCTCCAATAAAGTAGAGAAGAGGCCTGGGAGCGACAAGTGTAGCCTGCAAATTTGCGTGGACCACCCCTTTTGAAATATAACGCAGGTTCTCTCATTGGATTCTATTTAGTCAGATTATATAATTATAAGGAAGAATCCGTGCGAAATGAGCCCAATAACATTCGTGCTACCGATTGATTATTTCATATCGGCTTAATATAAAAGGCGAATTAGTAAATTGGTACATTTAACGACTTGATGATCCCGTTACAAGAGATATATTAAGAGTAGATTCGATTTTTATTTCTTTCTAAGAAATGGGATACTGGCCTATATTTTATCTTAGAACAGCCATTGAGAACAAACCCTCACAAAATGAAATAATAATTTTCAATTTTTGTCTGATTGTCAAATCCATACTTAATGTTATAGATGCGAAAGTAACTCTGTCTGTCTGTATGTCTGCTACCTTTTCATGCCTTAACTACTCAACTGAACGACGTCGCGGGTACCAGCTAGTATTATAATAAAAACAAGATAAATATGTCTGAATTATAAAGCTACCAAAAAAAAAACCATCAAGTTTAAACCTATAAATAAGATTGTCAAGTACTTTATCCGGAAATAGAATAATTCGTCGAAGCTTACGCCCATCGATCAGTGGACTTCCGGTCTGCGCGCGCGACTGAAAATAAAAGCCCTGCTCATAAAGCTTCGTACGATTAAGCATGGAGACGCCACGTCCGGTTTCGCAATGAAATATTGCTTGCTCATTTGTTATTGAGATTATTTAAAGGAGATCAAATTAAACACTCCATAAACTAACCACCTCGTTATGAGAACCTTTTTAACAAAATTAAAGGCTGCAAGAGTTTTGAAGTCGACTTGAATTCATCTATACGAATATTATAAAGAGGTTGTTTGTTTGTTTGTTTGTTTGAATTGAATAGGCTCCGAAACTACTGGACCGATTTGAAAAATTATTTCACTGTTGCGAAACTATAATATATTATAGACCAGTCTATGTGTATAGACCAGTGAACCAGTCTATACACGACTGCAAATAAAATGAAAAAGTCTTGCAACTACATAGTGCTAAAAACGCAACACAGCAACAGCCGTGTCCCGACAGCACCTGCACCAGGCGGAACGTGAGAGCCCCGTGTCTCCTCTGGAGCCACTCGTCCAACACTGGACGAATAGCCTCCACGGTGCGGTGGCCGTAGACTCGGCCAACCACTCGCTCCATCTCGGGGGCAGTGCGGTCAAAGCCATTGACCGCACTGCCCCCGCAGTGTTTGGCGAGGCGATGTTTGGCCCACCCACCCAGGTTTGGAAGCAACCTGCCCAAAGCAGCAGCGGCTCCCATCAACTTCGGTTCCAGGAGCTGAAAGTGTCACGTGACATTTTTAAAATGCATATTTTATATGCTCTTGTCTCATTGATACAAAATTGGTAAATACAAATCCTTGATATTTTCGTTTTACCTATCATTCAAAAATTCCGACTATACCCCGTAAGCTAGCCAATATATGTATAGCTAAGCAATGGCAACTTAAAAAAACTAATTATCTTATCTATTTAAATAGACGAAGGCGACATAAAAGAGTTAGTTAAATGATTGTAAGAGGTAAAAAAAAACTGTCGGTTTGAATATGTGAAAAATTCAGGGGTTACTATAAAAGGGTTAGGTATTATATCATTTTTAAACGATTTAAATTTGTCAACCGTAACCAAATTAATATAAATGTTCAAAATATGTAAATGTATGTCTATTACTATTTTTATTAACATGTATCGGGATTTTTTCATTGATTCCGAAACGATCCACTCGGCGGGGGATAATGCCAGTCTTGCTTCTGTAAGTTCTTCTACACTAGACCGCAAAGAAAAAGGGTCCGTTAGAAAATCTTGAATAACTTCAAAAGTTAAAGCTAAACTAAATAAATTTTATTTTTATTAAGCGCATTAAAAAGATTAAAAATGACGTCACATGTTACCAATTTTTTTTTTTATTAAAGTTAATCGATTATATTTTTATTACAAAAAATGTGTGAATGTAACTTAAATACGCTTTTCTATGCGCTAAATTGCTACACTTATAATTGGATATAAAGTAAATGATTTTTTTTATAATAACATTCGGCAAAGCATTTGCCAAAGCTTTGCCAAGTAGTGCTAAATAAAACAAAGAATCAAAATGCCTACCTACTGGAAAGGTAAAAAAAGATGATAATTATCTGGTTCTTGATAAATTTACGATGTCTACAGTGGAAAGTGTCGACGTTTTGGTCCCACGATACCTCAATATGATTTATAGATTAAGTATTGTAAAAAATATTACACAGAAGCGACAATTTATTCACAGTCATTCTCGAGTTATTTGAGAATTTCTTTGTATTGATTAACATTTAGATAATATACACTAAAAATATTAGTAAATTTTATATAAGTAGGTATGTAAATTTACAGAAAACAGCGATATACTTATGCAGTTTCTTTTTCATCCTAATCTACAGTTTTTTTATTGAAATCCGCTGTGTCTTAAACTACTCTTCAATATGGTCTTAATAGTATAGCGAAAAATACACCATCGCATCTATAGTTTGACGTTTTAGACATTGAGCTGTCTGACCTTGTCAACCTGTCCTTCGCATATCACCAAGGTTCTATATATTATAGTTTCTATAGAGATAGTATAGCTTAGATTATATAATAGCTTTTAGGGAACTACGTCAAATCAGTTGTTCGTCCCACAGCCAATAGCCACAACACAAGCCTATTTGCTTGATTATAATCAAACATTTAAAACAATTAACAAATTTAATTCATTTATATTCTCTATCTACTTATTCTTTTTAAGTTACTTCTACTTTTCATGTATTATATCAACTTTTCACTTAGACATATTAATATGACTCGTCTGTATCTAAAATGACGCAATCTATGACAACATCCCGCGGCCTCAGATAGTCACTGTATTATTTTCATATAAATCAAGTACCTTTTTCAGACATTTTATCGACGACAAATATAAAAATGTCAACCGTCGCCGCAGAATAAAAGATGTCCATATTTAAAAAGCCATTTGAATCATTTCTTATAAAATATCTTTCGGTTTTCAAATTCGGAATAAATTTCGTGTCACCTGCGCCCGCGCAACCGGAAGAAGTGCACTTCGCTGTCTGTCCCTTTCCTTCGTAATGGTCTGTCCTCCTTTTGCGGGCTCTTTTGTTTTGTCGTTTGTTTATGGACAACCGAAGATTTGTCTACAGATAATTTTTATGCTCATTTTAAATGCGTAAAACTACTATACGCTTTATTGGATTCTATAGTTTACGATAAAAATCGTAGTAGGTAATTTGTTTACGACAGAGTGGTGACAGGTGATAGAGAAATTATAACTAAGTATGAAACTTCACCGGCAAGAAAGCATACGAGTTTCACCATCTTCGAGTAGCATTACTCAAGGGTAATTTCAATGAAATTGACATACGATACTCGTAACATACACTCGCCAATTAGCATTACTTGAAAAGTAACTAATCAACACTTTACTTGTACTTGGTGAAAGAGGCCCTAACCAACATACCTAATTTAATTTTGATTTAAAGCCAAACTGTTTCAAAACGAGTAAAAACTTAATTGCAAAACTTTATTTACAAAAAAACACGAAATTTTCGAAACGGCTCCTCCCAATTCCTTATTTGGTTTTTAAAAAATGAACACCATTATAAACAATTGGATTAACGATATCAATTCTCTTAATAAAGAGGTTCAAATTTTTGATGTATCTAACTTTCCTTTGTTTTTACGAGGTGGTCCGCTCTTTTTAAGTGTTTTTTTTTTTAATTTTTTCACTACTGATGGATTCAACCACGCCTCGTCTTCCGTTTTGTAATATTAATTCTAAAAACTTTGCCATATTTCATTTCGGCTACTGCCCGGGAAAGTGGATTTATAATTTTGAATTCCTTTGCTAGAGCTTGCGCAAGTAATGCATAAAATTTTATAAAAGCACTCTTTCTACTTTATAGAAAAAAAAACTTTTTTTATAAATTGTAAAATGACTGACCTTGTAATAGGCTATATAAAAATTTAATCTATTTTATGTATTTGTTAAATGTTACATGCTGTAAGGTTAGCTATTAAATAAATAAATAAATAAATAAATAAATAAATAAATAAAATAGTCAGTAGGCAGTAGGGGCCCATAAACGTTCGCTGTTGGACATAGGCCTTCCGCCTTTCTGATAGGCGCTAAGTCATCGGCCATCGGTCCAGGCCAGTGAGCAGGTGATCGGTCCATAAGGATATCCCATGCCAAGAGCAGTCTATCGAAAAATGCAAGTCTAGTACCAACCTTCACAGCATGAAGAATAAAGAGGTGGTGACGAAATAAGTGGGCTTGAAGTGTTGCTTTCCAATCTTGTCTTATATGAGCTTGTTTGATTTGCAATATTAATTTATTTAGCTGCCTGCCTATAAGGATTTATTCGAAAGTGGCCGTAGTCCTGAACATTCCTTTTTACGCTATAAATACACTCGCGAATTCAATCTAATTTGAAACGTCACTTGCGTCGAGTAAACTTTTAGCAGACAGGGTAATTGCAGCACATCCTGTCCTGTCTGTCTGTGCGTACGTCTGTAACTCTTGAACTCGATATAAGATTAACTTTAATTTCGTTCGACCTTCGATGTGTAATCGGGCGTAATTGTCGGATAAAACCGACGCTTTTCATTTTGACTCCTTATACTAATCTTCGTAATGGACTAAATCTGCACATTCTAATTGGTTCGCAAGCTCGATTTGACGATTACGCATACAATGAACTTCTGTTCGTATTTTACCAAATACGAGAATAACGCACGGTGTATGATTTCTATATATAAAAAGATGTGCCCATTGCTTTAAATACCTAGACTTAATACCTACCTAATGATGTGCTCATATTATTACCTACGTCTGAGCCTCTCAAACTTGGATCAAGTCTGAAGTCAATCGTTAGTAGGTAAGTACCACTGACCCAATGTATAATAATACCTACAAATATATAATACCTACAAATAAATACTGACTTCTAACCTATTCATATAGGTAAGTATTATGAATGTTTTTTGTTATCTGACATTTTTAATGTTAAAACTAAGCAAACTAATAAAAATACTTACATACTTTTTGGTCCCTAAACATATCCCTAAATATACATATAAAATGCATAGAAAAAGTCAAGCATTCTTTGCTTGCATACGAGAGTTTGTATTGAGGATCGAACACGTGAAATTTATTTCAGAAACATCTTAATATTCTTATTATAACATTAGCACTCAACATCAAATGTTAGTTTTAATTAATTAAGTTTTAATATTACAATTAAAAAAAAAACATCAAGTTAGTTTTACCCTGCTTAACTTAGTCCGTTCTATGTACTGTGCATTGAAATTCCATAAGGGAATGAGGCTGTGTGCGCTATGAGGTAGCCTCTGATTGGTCGTTGGTCGTCCAATCATGAGCATTTACATTCATAGACGCATTGCGCATGCGCCAGTAATGTCAAGTAGAAAAGGGAGATGTGATTGTGTTTTTTTATCTTTTTTGTTTATTTGACCAAATATTAAATCTTTTTACAGTAAAGGGTGGCAAAGGTTCGATCCAGTTATCTTGATTTGCTGTTGGATTTTCTGATGACGTGTTTTAATAATGTACTAACGAACGCCTCCCGGCTTCACATGGAAGCAATTATTTTCTGCAAATTATTTAACAAACCTTTCTCGTTTATCACTCATTCCATTTGTGAAAATCTTATCAAAATTTGATGGGTACTTTAACGAGGAAACAAAAAACTTTGCGGAGAGCATCTTTGTTTTTAAAATAAAGATTCTTATTCAATACCCACTTAGTTAAAGTAATTTTAAGTTAAGTATTCAAAATCAAAATAGTTTATTAAAATTCTACAGAAAATTTTCGGGTTCATCTTCATAGTGACTTAGAACAATCTGATCATACCTATGTAAGTATTACAGATACCTAGTATGGTAAGACTTTTTAAATTTTGTAATATATCCATCATCTTCAAGGGGGCAGGATAAGGTATTCCTTCATCCATTATCCCACTTAAATCCTTTCACCAGATTACTGAGACTGAGCAAAGATTTAAATCTTTGAGACTGAGTGATAAACGACGCCTTTGCAACACACATCAGTCTACGCTGCTCGTCACGGATACATACTTACCTAAATATTAAAAAAAAAACTGGTCCAACTTATTCAAAATTTTCTCACAAACCGAACTGTTTCGTCATGCAAAAAAGTTGACCTCTCCAGACTTACCCCCGCCGCTAACAGTGTAATTGACACCCTTAATAATACCTTTTCCAATATTTCAATGAGCCTTTCGCCAAGAATCGCGTATAGTCTGGATATGACTCGTGAATTTGACGCGACTGTCATATCTGACAGCTCGCGGCGGAATTAAGACGTTATCGGCTCGGAGGAGCTGTCAAAATGATGACAGCACCCCTGATTATGTTCACACGTTTTGTGTTTTAATAACAGAGCGGAATGCAACTGCATATTGATACGTAATAAAACGTGTTAATTAATTTAATGATAGGCAAAAAAAATACTTTCAAACGGCGGAAATACATTTGAAAAAAGTTTGGGCCATATTTTTTCAAAATAGAGACTTTACGGTTTAAAAAATGCATTAATTTGTACTTAAAATATGCCTTTTCTATCTCTATAATTAAATACAGTTTTGATGTTATTATCATATCATTTCTAGTTGGCTTTCGTAAACTGACAAGGATTGCCGTTTATGTACCTACATATATATATACATATAAATAACTATATATATATACGTACTATGACTTGACTATAACAATGATGTAATATGTAGGTAGGTACGTACCTATAGTGGAGTAGGTATACCATATAATATACCACATAATGAAATAGTATTCAACGAACTTTAAACCGATTGAACTGGATCTATAATAATGAACAACTCGTTCAAATGAATATACCTACAGTAAAATAAGGATATAGGCGACCTAAAAGGCTTTATACAAGAAGCGACTAGATACGATGGATAGAAAACCGTGCGTGGTGTCGAGCCTAGAGGCTTACTTACCTACACTACACCCAGCAGTCGAAAGCCACAGGTTGATGGCGACGAAGGAGAGAGAGCGAATTTTATAATTATCAATTTTACAATTATTCCACAGATTACTTGATCTGGAACGCAATGGGGATGGACATAGACTACTACTATTTATGTACTATTTTATGTTTTTACCGATGGTAAAACTACTCCCCCAAATTTACCTATACAATATCGGACTAGTAGTTTGATTTTATTATTATTTCAAATACATACCCCTTGCATAAGCAAGGGACCTTGTTCGTCTATTAGTAGTTTGATTTAAAAATAAAAATAGACGAAGAATTTATCAAACAACGTATACAATTAGATTTTATTGTTAGAATTATTACCTAGTTATCATAGAAAGAAGAACCCCTTTCGTGTGTCTGCAAATAAACTTCATTTCCATCAAAATCATTTGAATAGATATTTTTGTGTGAAATATGTAGTAACAAACATTAATGGTATTAACGCAATTTAACGTTACCTAAATATATAAAATTCAGATAAATAATACTTATATAATATAAAAATGTGATATCAAATATAACCTGATGCTTTATTGATCTCTAGGTATATTATCTATAAGAGTAACTATACTTCCTCGTTATGATGATTACACTTTTAAATGTAATTTCAATTTTCCAAATATTATAAGGTAATATTATTTATCTTTAAGTAAATATATGTGCGACTAGCTTCGTACGCGGTGTAGTGAGTTTCTTGAAAATACCACAAGAGCCTAATATTTTTTCAGGATAAAAAGTATCCTATTCTCGTAGTTTAATCTAAGTAATCATCAGTAAAAACCGCATTGAAATCGATTAAGCCGTTTCTGAGATTAGTGTGCCTAAACGCACAGACAGATTCTAAAAATTATTTTATTGACCTCTTTTTGCAATTAACGCAATTTTGTCTGATTTTTTTGAACATTAACTGCCAGGCTGTGTATGTGCCACTGCTGGATGTAGGCCTATCTCAAGGCTCGGCACCACGCACCATTCTGTTTTTCGCATGTATTCGCTTCCTGCAAATCTCTTTACGTCGTATGTCTTGCCGCATGATTCAATATGTTTTGAAAAGTTAACGATTTACCATTTTTTTTAATGAAACTGATTTATTTATTTAAATATCCATACCAAAAAGTTAACAAAAAAAAAAACAACACGTCGGGTGCTATGTTTAAGTAATGACGAATATTAAAAAAAATTAAAATAGTTCTGTCGCATTTAAAATTGGAGAGAACATTGACTGGACACTGTTGATAATATTATATACTCGCCCTCGGCTTCGTACGGATATTTTTATTCTGTAAACGATAATAAGATACATAGTAACTTACTAAATTTCTTATAATAGGTATGTTACGATATAAATAATATGTAGGTATCTACACCAAAACAATCGACCCCATTCTGCAACTTTATATGATACTATAGCTGGTGCTCGCGACTTCGTCCGCATGGAATAGTTATTTTGGGAATCATTTGGGTATCTCGAACGGTTTTCGCAGCGCACGCAACGGAAGCCCTCAAAGATGAATAATTTTCCCCGGTTTTTCCACATTTTCTACTGTTTCTTCGCTCCTATTAGTCGCAACGTGATGTTATATAGCCTATAGCCTTCCTCGATAAATGATCTATCCAACACAAAAAGAATTTTTCAATTCGAACCAGTAGTTCCTGAGATTAGCTCGTTCAAACGAACAAACAAACAAACTCTTCAGCTTTATAATATTATTAGTATAGATTTCCCTGATACGATCTAAACATTGAACCTTTTGGCTAATATAAATAAAAGTGTTAGGTCACTTTAAAGATGCAAACAATAAATTGTACTTATTTGTGCATCTGCCGTATTAGCATAGTGTGTGACTGATTGTCCTGTCACTGCATTTTGAATGACATGAACTTTTTGATTGAGGAAATGGTAAAATTCGTTATAGCAAATCGTATTGTGGAAGAGAAGCCTTTTATTTTATTTTATTTTGGCAACTAGTTAGTAGTTTAAAAATATACTTAGGTAATACTTTTTAGCGATTTAAATCTTTGCTTTTTAGGGAGACCTAAGATCTTATTAGGATCTCAAAATATATTTTAAAACTTCATAAGAATGTATCAAGTTCTATGAATAATAGTTTATATTAGGATTTCAAATAAAAAAAAACCAACAACTTTCAAACATAAATCTTATATTTACATAAAAAAACACTTCTATATAAAGTTAAATCTATACATATCTACATATTGACAAAATTTCTATGAAACAACAGTAACATTTATTGTACTAAACATATTCAAAATTGGAATGTCATAACCTCAAATAATACTTTCGTTGGCAAGATGTTTGAGTCTAGGAATGCTACTTAACTAAACCTAAAATCGGTAGGACGGATTACACTGGCAAGTACACAAACTTAAGAGCTAAAAGGCGAAAATTAAGCGTAAAAAGATTTAAAGAAACACAATACCTGTAACATAATACAGATACGAAATTCACTGCGAAAATATTCTTAAAGATTAAGTCGATTGAAACAACTACTGGTAACGAAACGCGTGTACTGAGTACTTACTTGTGGTTTATAATAAATTAAATTTCCCTGTAAGTTTTAATCTACTACAAAATTAGTTTGGCTTCAACACTTTCCTATTTTGCGGTACACATACCTAATTTATTGTAGAAGTTCATATAAAGCCGCTATGTAGGTTTGAGCCATTTGAAGAGTCTCATATTTGGAGAGTTGTCTGTCAGCACCAAGCGAAGGCAGGTGGCCTCGAAGTCTGTCGAACGCTTTGTTTAAATTCTGCATCCGTCTTCTTTCGCGGGCATTAGCAGCCAACCTTCTTCTCCTAAGCACGGCAGCACTCGTGGCACGACCTCTCCTCTTTCCCGAACCTTCCTGAATGTCTACATCTTCAGCACTGTCTTCGAGAATATCCTGCGACAATCCTCTATAAGCGATATGAGTTGAATCCTGGTTGATGCTGCCGTCAATCGAAGAACTCGGCTCCAAACTAGAACGTCCGGAATCGGGTGATCTCGGCCAAGACAAATAATCCTCGGTGGTGTACTCCATGATGACGTCAGTCGGGAACATGTCTTTCTCGGCGTAAAATACGCGATGTCCGTACGTCTCGGCTGTCATTGTGATACGAAACAGGTGCTTTCAGTCGGGTGTCCCACAGGGGTCTAACCTGGGCGAATTACCTGTTCCGCTTTTATATTAACCTCGCTGGCGGGACGAGTCAGGGAAACAATAGGTTCGGCTGGAGTGAGAGAGAGGGGTGACGCTTTTGAGAGGGTAATTTAAGGCCAATCATCATTAATTATTTCCTCCCCCAGGCGGCGCGGTATTGTTTGATAGAGCGCGTTTGACTTTTTGATGTGACCCTAGTTTCGCGTGGATCTTGTAAATAGCGTTATTTGATGTAATGTAATTGTAATCATCATATAACAACATTAATGTTTTAGGAAAGATGTTTTTTAAATTGTATTAAAATACTGTCAGTAATATCTAAAGTCGTTGCGTTGCGGGTTTAATATTTTTAATTAATGTCGTTACTTCATGTCTCATTTTATATGCCTAATTTTGGCTATATAAAGTAGAAAGCGAATTCGTTCAAAATAAAAGTATAATAAAATAAAAGTTTATATATTATTAAAAAAATTACATTGTATATGAATAAAAAAATTATGTCAAATATTTTACTGATTCTTACGTAACTTATAATTATTTTAATATCTAAAAAATTCGTTATGATTTCACAAACAAATCTGTTGTTTTAAAAATAGATACGGATAAGCACTTAATAAATACCTTTTAATATTTTTACTAGCGACTCGCTTCAGGTTTCGCACGGATGCAATTTTTTCTGTCCGTAAAATATATCCTCGTTTATTGCTCTTTACATTTGGAACGACATCAAAAACCATTCAACACCCTTTGGGTGATTTAGAAGAAGTTACCGAAAAATTAGACAAAATGAGACAGCATTATTTTATTTATATATATGGATAAATAAAATTAGATTATATATAGATGACATAAGAACAATCAAGTTTTATCTATACTTACTTAAATACTAGCAAATCAAATCAAATCAAAATCGACTTGATTGTCGACCGACTTGTCGCCTACAACAAAGCAAAACCAACAGAGAGTGCAAGTTTCAGCCTTGATAGGGATAAGGGGCCATGGCGTCTCCTATTCCCCCACACCAGCACATGGACTTAGGTGGTAGGGCCAAAACTTGTAGGTTGAAAGGGCCCGACACCCTTAGGTATATTCCGTTCCCGTTCCACTTGCAACCATGAGGCGCGGGCGGGAGTTTCATCTCTTCGTGGTTGATGTTCCTCGGTCACGCACGAAGCGTTACAGTTCCACCTTCCTTGTCCGAACTGCTAAAGAGTGGAACTCATTGCCTGCGTCTGTGTTTCCCCAAAATTACAACCTCGGGGTCCTCAAATGTTAGGTTAAATGGGCACATACTCGGTAAGCGTGGTCCACCTTCGGCCGCATCTGCACCTTACATCAAGTGAGATCGTGGCCAAGCGCTGCCTTGATTTTTATAAAAAAAAAAATTGTCGGTAGGCTTCTGCAAGGGGTGGTTAGGTACTGCCGCCAGACCGACTGAACAGTTTAGACTTCACTACTACATTAATTATGCTCTAAATTTCTGCTGCTACCTTTTAAATGAACAAAACAACAAATATATTAAAGTAGGTACGTTAAATATGTACGAGTGAGATCTTCCTCTCTTTATGTGTGATTCTGATTGCATTCTGATATCAATAAACATTAGCATAAGTTTTATTCCGTTGGATAAACTAGGATAGGTATTAAATTAAACACCATCCTTTCTCAAAAAAATTCTAATTCATAATATATTTAGTAAGAATTTAATATTTTTAATGCTTTCGTCAAGCAGGCGAGGAGGAATTTCTCCTATGAAAAATTAGAAATTCTATGTAAATATTCTCGAGGTTTATTAACTTTTTCCTTCGTAAACCTGTTCCCATACGACACCGGACTCACCGGGAATCGAACCCCGAATGATATGGTTTTCATTCGGTGCAAGATGTGAAATTCAAGACACGCGAATGTAGGTGGCCTACACTTAGCGACGACGTAAGAACGAGAGGATGCATGGATGTGGTATATTTTCCTCTTTTGGTGTTTTAAAACAGTTAGATTTTTTATAATTTTTATTCAATTTGAGATAATTTAATATATCGTTTTTTAATATAATCTGATTTTTTATACATTTTATTAAAATGTTTTGTAAGTAAAGCCACAAAAATAAGAGATAACGCATATAATACAGAAGTATTTAGTATCTTTTTTTAATGTAAAATTCATTTTTTTAAATGAATGGCTGACGATTCATTAATGTGAAGTGCAAGTGCGCTTCTGACCTTAGTATTAATAGAATAAGAGATAAGGATGGAATAGGAAAATGGGTTCTAGCGCCTGTAACATTACATATTTTAATTATTTAC
This sequence comes from Synanthedon tipuliformis, assembly GCA_947623395.1. Classification (NCBI taxonomy): domain Eukaryota; kingdom Metazoa; phylum Arthropoda; class Insecta; order Lepidoptera; family Sesiidae; genus Synanthedon; species Synanthedon tipuliformis. The sequence goes on along the minus strand of OX392417.1, from coordinate 10,572,539 downwards.
ATATTGGTTACAGTGTAAGTAACAAAAAATATCAACCCTGTCTATTTATTAACATTTACCTAATCCTATAGCCGCCAGAGTTATATTTATCCGGCAATTATTTTCGTGTCCATTTCTCCAGAGCCGGATATATACGACTTGTAATTCCTCTACTTGTATAATGTTTATTTTTTAATCATTATCTAGCTATCTTTTAAAAAAAAAAATTTAAAAAATTGAGTCAGGCGCTAGGGGCACGACAACTCCTATAAAACCCCGATTGGTTTTGTAGGCTTGAAAAAGTTAACATTCACTATGATATGTCATATAAGTAATAAATTGTTAGTAGCTCGTTGTAGTAAACATCTTCCTTGCCCCGGTGGTCCAATCAGTGTACGACCGGCACCTTACTTCATATAGTCGCAAACTCATTATCATATTCAATACAGAATCGCAATAATTATCACTTATATTGATTATTTATACACATATTACGGTTTTATTATAATATTACTAGCAAGGATGCAATCTATAATTATCTATATTAATAATATAACAGATAAGTATTATTAAGAAAGAAGATTTGTATTTTTGTATGTTTGTAATGAATAATTTCAAAATAATTTTAATTTTTAATTCTTCACCTATAGGAAGCTATATTGTCAGCGAGCAAATCTGATTTCAGCATCAAAATTAGATTTATCAAAAAAGTTACGCAAAAACAAATACCCGTATATCAGGACTATTGAAAACGTAAGCTTGTCTACCATCAATTAATATTCTAGCTGCTAAGTGACTTCCGAGCTGAGTGAGCGATTGTAGTCCACGTAACACGATACAGGCTGTGGGTTTACCTAATGGCTTGTGAACAAGGTCCACAAAAACTTTGTTCCCAACGAAAATCGCGGGAGACATCTAAATATTTGGACATATTTCTCTTGTTGGTTATTTTTTTAACATTCTAAGTAGGTATAATGTAACGTCACATGGATATTTTACAATAGCAAATTAATTAGAGAAATAACAGCACGTGTGCTGTTTTCTTTCGGTGAGTGAGTACGGGGTGCCAGAGTTAATTTCCCTATCCCTTATCACTACATCACTACATATTATAAAGCAAAGTCCTCCGCGAACGCCGCGCCTGTCTGTCTGTCTGTCTGTCTGTCCCTATGTATGCTTAGATCTTTAAAACTACGCAACGGTTTTTAATGCGGTTTTCACTAATGGATAGAGTGGTTCTCGAGGAAGGTTTTAGTATATAATTTACAAAGTTACGCGGGCGAAGTCGCGGGCAGCAGCAAGTTCTCAATAATACGACAGACGGCAGCGCACTTGTGGACCCTGTGGTGCTTGTTTCAGCCTGTCTGCCGACCTAAATATATAAAAAATGTATGCGTCAGTCCAAAACTAACAGCGTCAAAAGTGAAACTTTTTATGTAATTCAAAAACTGTCAATAAGTGTACAAAAAAATACATTGCAGCAAAGAAAAATTGACTGGAAATTATAATAAAAATGATTTATAATAAAAATCAAGAAAAATCTACAGACTATCCCGAATTAATTACTACGGAAGTTTCACTCGTACGTACTATTATTTACATATACATAAAACTATATACATATACGTACAAGTGAAACTTCCATAGTAATTAATTCGGGATAGTCTGTAGATTTTTCTTGATTTTTATTATAAATCATTTTTATTATAATTTCCAGTCAATTTTTCTTTGCTGCAATGTATTTTTTTGTACACTTATTGACAGTTTTTGAATTACATAAAAAGTTTCACTTTTGACGCTGTTAGTTTTGGACTGACGCATACATTTTTTGTATCTTCATTGACAATAACTGAGAATAAAAACAATATTAAAAAATTTTTAATATGAAATAATTTAATAGACATATACATATATATATATATATATATATATATATATATATTACATATACATAAACATTCTACATTAAGAAAAGAACTATATAAGTAATTAATATGACTTATGTTAACGAGTTAACTCTCATGACAAAACGCTAGTGTCCCATAAAAAGTTTCACTTCAATAAACTCACCAATGTCATGATATCATTTGCCAAATCTCTTGCTAGATCATGAGATATGAAACAACTCAGTCCACTGAGTGCTAATCCTGCTTCATATTGATTCTGAGCATTTAAATCTTTCCTTATCATATTTGTAGTGAGCATAAGTAACTCTGAGTCTGCATGGAATGATTGACTAGCTGCTAAGTACCCGATTCTTTTGTAAGTGAATTTGTTTGAACTCATCACCTCAATAATATTGAATATAGCCCATGATATGTCATATCCTAACATTTGAAGCTAAAATAAATGTCAATTTAATTAATAATTACAACAGTTACACTTACAAATTCGATCTACTTAAGACCTAAGTACTTACGTATGTCAGCTTAGCGACAGCGTTAGCTTTCTTATGTTATGTTATCTTGTCGTAGTTCCACTTTAATTTCTTCCATACATTGTGCTATGTACTTGGCCTAAAATCGAATATTATATAAAAAAATATAACATTCAAAACTTATTTACATGTTTATTAAGTAAATAGTAACAATTTCTGATGTGTACCTACCTCGTTATCTTTATTATTCCTTATACCACGCACTAAATCGGTGAGATTTTTATCGAACATTCTTTCGAAGTTCCCCTTTACTTTCTTTAGTGCCATTTTATTGAATTATTTTCCATAAACATATAATTAAAAAATAAGGACGTTGAACACTTGAAGCATGACTGTATTATCTTAAAGAAGATAAGTTTTACACAACACTAAATTAAAAATAAAATTCAGGATTCGCCAGGCAGTCATAAAACCAAACTTTGTCATTTGTGATTTGTTAGTTAAACGTCAGACAGATGGATGACAGTAATGTCATCCATCTGTATATAGTATGATAAGATCATACTCTATAATCCGTAGCATATAGAGAATGAACTATGTCTGTGTAGTACTCATTTTTTCCATAATATTAATTAGTTGTTCTGTATTTATCCAATTTATCCGACACAGACTGTCAATGTCAACAGTGTCACTGTCAGTCAACATCAACAATTTTCTTTCCGCCTCTCTCACTCTGCTAGAGTGAGAGAGGCGGTAATAAGAAAGAGACAAGGAGTTTAACAGTTTAACACTTAACAGTTTGTTAGCTCGACGAGTTCACTCTCATGACAAAAAGTTTCACTTCAATAGTGTCCCATAAAAAGTTTCACTTCAAAAATAAATATTGCCTCTCATTATATAGTAATAAAAATAAAATAAATACAATGAAAACAATAAAATATTTAAAATAACTAATTTAAAATTTCATCTAGTCCTATGTATCTATTTCTTATTATGTTACCATTTTTTGTATCAAGTTGTTTTGGCAAAAGTTTAAGATAAGTTTTCTTGACACTTGATAAATATGTATACCTAGTTAAGAGATTTGAATAGTTAAATACTAAATCAGTGAATAGTGTGTATTTGTCTATACGATACTTTTATTTAACAAAACATGATGTAACTCGAAACGGGGGTAACTCGACCGTGAAAAATCGTCACAAAAAATGTAGGGTCCAGAGTAACAGTATACGGTTGGCAAGGGTTGGATCCGTTATTCCTTGCACTCATAGTTCCGTTACGGCTCAACTTCCGATGTTAATTTGTAAATTTTCATTTTCACACTTATTCGTTTATTTTTATTAAGAATTAAAAATCTAAATCTAAATCTAAAAAAAAATGTGTATGTGTTTAAAATATTTAATTGTAATTAAAGTATAAAGAACAAATTACCTTATTGATTCGTTCTTTTCTTTCGAAATTTTCTAAATTTGGTCAAAACGTATTTGACATCTCATGAATTCGAAGCTTCAATTAATTTGATTAAATACAGGCTAGCAACGATTGCATAATCTATACTAATATTATAAAGAGGAAAGATTTGATTGTCTGTTTGTTTGTTTGTTTGTTTGAATTGAATAGGCACCGAACAATTCTTTCACAGTTGGGAAGCTATATTTTCAGCGAGTAACATAGGCTATATTTTATAAAGTTACGCGGACGAAGTCGCGTGCAACAGCTAGTATTCTATAAATTAAGTTATACCTATATACAAAAACAACAAAGAAAGACAAGTTAGTCGTAAAGCTTTTTTTTATGATGGCTATGGCACCTTTCTGGCACCAAACGAGCTGACTTGCCACTAAGTATATCCCTAAAACTCTCTATTGAGAAATAACATTTTTGCTATAATAATCTGGATGGATGTATTTACAATAATTAAAACATTATTTCCTGTAGATATAGTACTGCATAAAATCTATAAAATTGAATAAACGGGTGTCGTCAGTACGTTATTTTCAAAAATATATCACGTCGTATTATTTTTTATTAAAAATAAAACTTTACCTCCCAAGATGTCTATTTCTATTTTGAAAACGGTAGGCGTCAAATATAAAAGTATCCAAGTCACCGCTCTATAATTTCGCTAAACTGTTTGTCGCTTTGATAGTAGTGTTTATGGTTCATTTGGCGCGAAAACTATTTCAATATGGCTATTGACTTCCGTTTTTTATTAAAATATAAAATAATATCATTTCCGAATACATCTTCATGGGCGGTAGATTATAATATAATCTATACTAATATTATAAAGCTGAAGAGTTTGTTTGTTTGTTTGAACGCGCTAATCTCAGGAACTACAGGTTCGAATTGAAAAATTATTTTTGTGTTGGATAGATCATTTATCGAGGAAGGCTTTAGGCTATATAACATCACGTTGCGACTAATAGGAGCGAAGACACAGTCGAAAATGTGGAAAAAAACGGGGAAAATTATTCATCTTTGAGGGCTTCCGTTGCGTGCGCTGCGAAAACCGTTCGAGATACCCAAATGATTCCCAAAATAACTATTCCACGCAGACGAAGTCGCGAGCACAGCTAGTATTTTATAATTGTACAATTTTCTTACATTATTTGGCCATTTTGTATTTGACCATAATTTTTATGTATTTTTATTTAAATACATTATTAAGACAACCTAGGGTCCTAAGTTTAACTACAAATCAGTGTACAGCCCATCACATTTTTTTAAATATAAAACGAAATAATTTTGTATTAACTTACGATCATTCCTCTCTCTCTCTCTCACACTCTCTGTCAGGAGACAGGATATAAAAACAATTGTTTTTTAAAAATACTTGTTTTTTTATCTGAACCTTTGTTTTCTATTGACGGCTAATTGCTAAATGCAAATAAAAAATTCATTAAGTATAACAATATTTTATTTTTTTAAAAGTTAAACAATAAATTTAATAAGTTTGATTAAACCATAAGCAGTATTAAAAATCAATATAGCTGAATTCAAGGGATGCTAAAAAACTAACCGCGCAGTGTGTGGCCAAACGGTAAGGTCCATGTTAAATCAAATTAACATAATTGAAACAAACTTTTTGATAACATAATAAAGAAACGGCCTGTTCCTTTGTCATAAATATTCATAAATTCTCCTTATTTATTGGAGGTTTACGAGGAGATCACTCACGGGCTCCATTGTTTCATGACAAATGTAAGGTTTTGATGAAGACATCTATCTATTCTTTGACTTCCATCCCTTTCGTAATATTGATATTATTGAATTTATATAGGGTTTAGTTAGCTTTTTTGAATATCTCAAAAATTTTGGACATATTTTGGAATTGCATTAATAGATACAAATAAATTAGTTTAGTAAACGAAGCTTTTTGAATAGAAGTTACAAATACGTTTACCAAACATTAAAGAAATTATTGTTTTTTTGGTTAAAGCCAAATCTAAATCTTCTAAATCACTAATCTACTTTTTTATTCTAAGGTGTGCAGGCAGCCAAAATCCTATTTACACCAACGAAATAGTATATCTGACACAAGCAACTTTATAGGCGCTGATACTATATCTTATTATGTACTACCTGCTCCCGGGTTCGCATGGGTGCAATTTCTCTTTAACTCTTTTTTCTCTCTTGCAATTGTGCTATTATCGAATGTGTTCCAATAGCATGCGCTATAATACTTCCTGGCACAGAGTAAAATGCTTTCTTTTGTCTGCGCATGTATCTAGATGACATGAAATGGAGCCAATCGTCCACGGTTGTTTACTCTGTTCAGTACCGTTTATAGCAAATTGTGGACACGAGCGGACATTCTTTATAAATCGTTGTACTTATTCTTAACGATGGCCACGTCCAATCGCTACAATTCAACTTCGGAAGAGCGGCCTCTGATTTTATTAGAAGAATGCCATTACTTTAAAGCTAATCGTCCACTGCCAACTAAAATAAGTTAGTTTAGCTTAGCTTGCATAGTTGAGCCAGTTTTTCATACATGTATACGTCCACTGCAAACTATGCCAGCTAAGCTAAGTAAAATAGCCCAATTAAGTCGAACTAACTTAGTTGTGTAGGCCAATCCGTAATTATGTGAGCTAAACTAAGTGCCTCTCACCCAACCCTCTGGCGCCGGTAGCTAGTATTGTCATGCTACTTATTTTCAAGGATTAAGTGTGTTTGCTTATCGAATATCCTATGTATGCGTTTTTTCTTTATGAAATGAGCAATGATCAATCTTCTTTTCCCATGACGATTGTAATCCTCATCTGAACTCTCGTCGTAGCTATTCTCTTCTTCTAGCACAAAGTGCCCATCACTAAAGTAGCTTAAGCTTATTTATAGGTGGACGGACAACGTATTATAAGTTAGCTTAGTTTAGTTTAGTTTGCGGTGGACGGTCTCGCTTCACAAGTAACATGAAGTCATTGTATGTAAGTTTATACTTACATACAATGTTGCTTCCCAAAATTGCATAAAAATGTAGGGACACCATATACTTAATATCAAAATTATGTTATGTTGAGATTTCGTTGTGCATTAAAGATCCGCATCTTAATTAAAAATACTTTGCTAGGATTAATAAAATTTATAAATAAGACGCTTTTGATTACAGTTACAAAGTTACATTTTATACTTTTATTTATTGTTAAGGGTCATTTTTGGGGTTTTGAAATAATTTGAGTTAAATAAAGAGCACGTTGAAATAATTGACTTCATTAAGTCCTTTGTAAAGATCTTTTATCTTCAATTCTTTTCGTTTTCGGTGTTCAATGGGACCACGAAACGGGAGCAGTGTTCAAGTTTTTTTTACAAATTATTATAGTTAATGCAATTTGCGTTTCTGGGCCAAGGATTGCGTTTTAATAAATAACTAGCTGGTGCCCGCGACTTCGTCCGCGTACTGGATGAAATGTATTATGTCCTTTCTGATGTCCCAGACAATGTATGCAAAATTTCATGGTGATCGGTTCAGTAGTTTTTGCGTGAAAGAGTTACAATCATACATCAACTTTTATATAAAAAGTTTGTATGATGAGTTACAATCATCATACAAACTTTCGCATTTATAATATTAGTAGGTACGATATTAGGTACATTATTTTATATGAAAAGTTTGGACACATTTTGTTATGTTTTCAAGTGGTTTCAATGACACATAATAAAATGGACTATATATTTCTTAAATAATCTTAAGATATATCAATTTCTCAAGATTATTTACAAATTATATATACAAGCGACCCGCTTCCGACTTCGCCCGAGTTGAAATTTTTTGAATACAGAATAAATTTTTTTGTTTGTACATTTTAAGATTTTTTTGTATTTCTCGTTTATTAAATCCCTTTTTCTATTAGTGAAAACCATATCAAAATTCGCTGGGTGGTTTAGAAGTATATAGTTAGCGGAGAAGCAAACAGAAGCGGACAGTTTCAAAATGAAATGAAAGTTTCAAATTTGACATGAACTCAAATCGTATTTAAATAATATTTTCAAAAGTGTAGCTGAAAACTAACTTCTTACGAAAGATTATCTAAAAAAGTATTTTCTTTGAAATAGTTTCTAAAGAATCCTTCCAACAACAAGAAAATTGTACAGTAGATAACGAGAAAAAGTATTAACCCTTTTTATAAAATATAATTATAATTCGTTTTAAATAAATCAATAAAATTTATTTTAAAGCTTCTGGCTAAAACGGAAGAACTTTAGCTAATCACTAATCACGTCAAGACAATCGTTCTTTATATCAAACAGTATGTATTAAGTGTAATTATTATAATAATACAATAAAAAAGGCCAATTTCTAAGCGATTAAGTTTTTACGAAAACGAAAGTGTTGATTTTAGCCTCAAGGGATAATTCTCACCTCTACAAACCCAACACTGCCACCATCCCGCGTATAAATAAAAGTACAAATAAACTTTACTTAATCTATACTAATATTATAAAGCTGAAGAGTTTGTTTGTTTGTTTGTTTGTTTGAACGCGCTAATCTCAGGAACTATTGGTTCGAATTAAAAAATTCTTTTTGTGTTGGATAGATCATTTATCGAGAAAGGCTATAGGCTATATAACATCACGTTGCAACTAATAGGAGCGAAGAAACAGTCGAAAATGTGGAAAAAAACGGGGGAAATTATTCATCTTTGAGGGCTTCCGTTGCGTGCGCTGCGAAAACCGTTCGAGATACCCAAATGATTCCCAAAATAACTATTCCACGCAGACGAAGTCGCGAGCACCAGCTAGTATATGCATAATCGTATAATATCTATGTAACTAAACTTAGCTCTCGATCTATATAAATAAGCGTTAACTTAAATAATTAATGGATAACTTAATAAAATTATTTGACTATTAGCGTACTTGTTACTTTAAAAAAATACAAACGCAAAGTAGTAAGTACCTAATACTTGTATTACTTAACATTATCGGTCGAAGCTAGTTGTAAAAATAAGACAGTAAGTTTTATCATTTCTAGCTAATTGGGTACGTCTTTAAGCACATAAAATAACCTTTTATATACAAATATACCTACTCGTCATTCAAATTTTCAAGAATTTTGAGATTATTTTATCGTTGAGCGATTTTAGCGCGTTAAGCATTTTTAACTTAAAAAACCATTGAACCCGCGACTCTCTCATGTAACGTAAACGAAACTAACAGCTCGAGTCTAAGCAGAAAACTGCATTTATGATATGATAACAAGGATCAATATGGTATACAGATACATCTCTGACCAATAATATACATAGTTTCATACCAATACCTACAATAACAATTAAATTAAATTAAATCGTGTGCCAGTGTCATATTTTTTCTCTTGTATTTCTTGTGATTAATAATAATCGTATTTACCTAATTCGATTTAATATAATTACAAATATATATATAATATAATTTAAAAATACGAAACAATAAAACATATAAACAAACATTCGCCCCCTCTCATTATTGTATTGGTATTATAGATTTTAATAATATGTAATTTTCGATCAAAAAGTAACTAAGATTGTCTTAAAAGTTTAAGGCTGAGGAGATTGAAAGACACATCTTTATTTGTTGATACAATAAAGCATTACATTTCATTTCACGAGGGCTTCTTTCAAACGAGCAATGAAACTCTGCCCTCTCACCTACATTACGTGACCTTAACTCTCAAGACGTCGCAACACTGAACGTTGCCCTTGCCACAGGTAGATTATTATTTTAAAAAAAATGTATTAATGAAAAGAAGTGGTACTTATTGAATTTCCTCTCGCCGGTACAAAGATCACGCGATGCCAAATAAAAAGGTTCTTTAATGTGGGCTTTTTTTTTTTCAAGGCTGTTTCTTGAAAAGATATGTGGAAGTGTTTTGAAATAAGTATCACTTGTGGGATTTCTATAACAAAAACGGGGTGTAGCTGTGCAGTGTGTTTTACGTGAATATTATGTGAACGTTACGAGTGGGTAATACTTTCTATGAGGGTGTATGTATGTAGGTTCTCTTTATTGAAATATAGATTAGGGCTGGTATTTAAGTAGGCTAATGTTTTATTTACTTTTGTTAATTAAGTGTTAGTTAGTTTTTAGTTAAGTGCTTAATTGTTACCATTAGTGTTTAGTTAGGATTAAGTTTATCATGATATGCACTCAATTTAGAACTACAATTTAGCTAATTTTATTATACACATGTATCTTTGTTTTCACGAATTTGTTTGTATTATGTCTGTGTGCTTTGTTTAATAAATAAATAAATGAATATAATATCTATACTTAATATTAAAAAGAGAGGAGATTTGTACGTTTGTAATGAATTAACTCAAAAACTACTGGCCTGATTTTGATAATTCTTTAACTTATAGTAGGGGATTTACTCGAGCGCGTCAGATATTGCCAATGTATATTACCCATGTGAATAGAAATATAGATAGACAATATACATATAGAAGCGATTTCACTCTTAAATTAGCTTATATTTAAAAAAAAATTATAAAGCTTCGTGCCTACCTACCTAATTGAAAACAAACATGTTTTTTGCACAATACTAAAACCATTCGGTGTATCGATGACAATAGGATCTCTGTGATCATTACCAATATGAAAACTATAAAAAAATCTGACAAAAGACTCATCAAGTTAATATGACAAATAGATGAGTAAATTATATGCAAGTCAGCGCATAGGCGCCCGCCCCGAGTGACCAAAATAAAAAAAAATCTTTGTCGCAAACCGCAAAAGAATCTTTACAAACCTATTTTTGCTACTAACCTGCACTTCAATAGTATTGTCTAAATTAGATGAACCTTATGCCTCTAAGAATAATGTTGAATATTGCAACTGTTATGGATTATGATTTTATTGCAAGTGCAAATATAATTTTTTGTAAAATATTCGCAATTTTTTCTAGACAGTGGACCTTATTACGTATGTAACAGAATTTATAATGATGTCGATAGAAACACACACTTGATTAAACAAATACGGTTTTGTCAAAGTGTACAAAAAATTATTATAATTATCGAAGTTATTATAGCAAATATAATTTTAAATAACTAGTAGATTTTTGCGCGAAGGGAATACCGAAATAAACAATGAATAGTTTTGTGGTTAATTTTTTCTATAGTTTTTTTTAAGCACACCAACAAACAAGGTGATTACTGATTATTGGTTGCAAGCGCGGTTTTCGACTTAGATTATATAGTTATAGATATTTTAAGTTCAAATTTGGCGGCTTCCTATTGTTTTTTTTAACAAATTGCAGTTCCAATAAATTTATAATCGATGTTTGTTTTTATTTGGTTAGTAAACTTTTTTGTACATTTTACAAAACACAGAAGCATTGTGTAGGTGGATCGGTTAGGTATAATTGCAATTCAAAATTTAGGCTATTTTTTATTCTAACTAGAGTTTAAACTGAAAACTAGCTAAAGCAAAAAAGAAAAGATGATAAATAGAAAAAAATATATTGAAGTTTAAATTTGAAATAACAAAATAGGTATTTATAATTTTAGAATCTTAAATTCTTATAGAAACGTATGAATTTGAGGTTCGAAACTTATCGGTAAGTATATAAGGTTCAACATCTGAGCATAACAGATAAAAAATATTAAAATAAAAACATTTAAAGATAAAAATGACTATTAGTTTGTCATATTAGTTTGATGTCAGAGGCCATTACCGCATCCCTTAATCCTTATCCTTAATGCTTCTATAGTCTTGTGTTATAGGCGACGGCTTAGAATAATAACGCCCTTAGAATAATTCCGTTATTATTCTAAGGGCGACGGTACCATGAAGCCTCAGCCGACGGACCATCAGCCTGTCTGTCGAGCTTAACATTTAAAAATTTTACATAGGTCTTCAGATTTACTTTTTAATTAAGTCGTAAAAATAACTGTAGATAGGAATTCTTTTTTTCTATTAGCCCATTAAATTGTTACTACCGATTCCAAAGAATCGACTACCATTATAAGATCGATTTGTAATCCATAATCACATATGAGGTAGCAATAAAATGGCAATAAAACATTTTTTAACGCCGCCATTTTGGAAGAGCCGACTTTTGGCGCCATTTTTTATACCTTTTACAAACAGGTCAAAGATTAAGTAATAATCTAAAACCAACAGTGGGCGTGGACCGCTTTGTTTTTTGGGAAAAACACATTGTTTGGCGCCTTGTAGAGGCGTTTGTTATTAAGGTTAATAATATTAAGTTATTATGGCCCATCTTCGGTTATATTCCGCGGTGTTTGATCATAGGGTCCGCTATGAACACGTTTAACGAAAATCGCTTACAAAGTTGATTTTCAAACATATCATACTAGGCTGAGTTCGCGACTTTGTACGCGTTGTAGTTAGTTTTTTGAAAATCTTTATTCTAGGACTTTTTTCCAGGAGTATCCTATAAGTGTTAATCCAGGTAATGAACTACATGACATCTGTGTGACAAATTCCATCCAAATCTGTTCAGCCGTTTTTGCGTGAAAGAGTAACAAACATCCATACATCCATCCTCACATATTATTATTATATATTTCGCATTTATAATGTTACCAGAGCTTACCAGGCTTACCAGAGCAGAGATATACTATTTCGTTGAGGCTTACTTATTACAAGTTTGTAGGTAAACCTAATTGTTGTAATTTGTTTGTGTTATGTACGATATTTCTGTAGTAGGTTTTTAATAATTCTGCTGCAAGTGAAATATCTAAACATTATTTTTTTATTTTTTTATTATGTAACATTAAGTCACGATTTTTTACATAGCGTTATAAACCTATTACAAAACATAAAATCTGTAAAAAACGAGAAGGAAATGAGGAGTGGAGAGAAGGCGCTACAATATTGCACCATCGAGTGAGGATCGTATAATTGGGTTGGCAAAACCAGCGCGCGCGCCTTTTGTCACATAGACTAAATATAAACACAGACAGGACAATACTTGTGTTATGGTATACACTTCAATAAGTGTTATATATTATATCTATATATAAACTTTTACAAATACATATTTATAATATAAACCATCAAACCAATAAATTTAAATCAATCTATATACATTCAAAATTAATATCATGTCAAGAAGATAGTTTGTTATGCTATTTTAGGATTCGGTAAATGAATATTCTTAACACTTTACTTAATTTAATAATTAATAATTAATAATTAATTAGTTGTATTAGACTTAATTTAATACAACAAGACGAAACTTATGTCAAATATTCAGGTGATTTCCATTGCCCTCTCCAGAAGAGCGTTGATGAGTAGTGTCTACTTGGGACAAGGTAGAACTTTGAGAAGGAGGTCAATTGGAAATAGCTTAGAAGAGCTCTGAGACACTTTGTCCAAAATTTGAGTCTTAAAACAAACGTTTTCAACCAATCTATATGTAATGGGCAGGACACATAGCACCCACAAATTTGACTGACGCCTTATTTAATGCCAAAAATCAATTCTGTGGATCCAGACTGCTTCTAATAACTTCTCCCATAGTTTTCCAGTTTTACTTGTTTCTAATCAGGAGCCTACGTGCAGCATTGGACATTCATTCTATGACTGAGATGATTTATGATAATGATGTGTACTATTTGCTAGTAATTGGCTTGGTAGTTGGTGCCATAATAGCAGTTTTAATTATTAATTACAAGGTAGTACAAAGTGTCGGGTCTGCATAAAACAATCTATGGTTTTCAAGCCAATCACCGATGGATGATTTATGGTGCGAAGCCAGCTATTCCGGCGGATGTTTGTTTAATCGATTACAGCCTCTTTATGACGGTAGCCTTAATTCCCAGTTCACAGTATAACACCGCCTTAAGTGCGCGTTTGATTGAACTGACGATCGGAGAATAAGGTGAATTAAAATTTATAATGTTTACAAATAACAATGTTGAAAATGACGCCGACACGAAGGGGTGCTCAATAAAGATTTTTAGGTCATATTAAATGCTTTATATTGAACTTGAATTATTTTTATTTGTTTATAAAGATTGAACGTTTTATGGGTTTTTAAGTTTGTTTACACTTTTTACTGATATTGATATTTTATAAACCGAATTTTATAACTAATAATATTAGCTGCTGCCCGCGACTTAGTCCGCGTTCTGGATGAAAGGTACCTACCCTGTATTCTTTCTGGTGTCCCAGACAACGTATATAGTATACGCAAAGTTTCGTGGTGATCGGTTCAGTAGTTTTTGCGTGAAAGCGTAACAAAACAAACTAACATTCACATTTTTTAATATTAGTAAGGATGATTTCATAATAATATTATATGTATAATAATATTTATTCTGTCTAAATTCTTTTATAATTTAATTTACTTAAATTAAACCTAATAGAAAAAATTCACTAAATAATCCAAGTTAGTTTCGTAGTTTTAAAAAAAATTAAGGGTTAAATAAGTTAAACTAAGTAACGCTTAAAATTAGCATTTTTATTCAAGGACTTTTATTGAAAAGTTAATGACTTACATATTATGTTCAAGTTTAGTTATTAAACTTACATTGGCAACCCTTGGTCGAAAGGGTGGCAAGTTCACGGTGAGTGAACGTGGCTTATGGGAAAGCTGATGCTTTGGGTAAAGACGCGAACAGACAGACGAACGCACAGGTGGCGCCGTTCCCACGATATGGCCAATTTGAATACTTCGTGCCTTACTAGTTCATGTACTTACAAAGTGTGGGTACACATGCACCGATACATTATTTTATTACGCGTACAGACAAGGAAATTACAATTAAGAGGGAAGAATAGTACGTACTCGTCCATACAAAAAGGGAAAATGTTTTTCCACTTCTAAATATTTTCCAATCTCCATGATATATTTGTATGTTATTAACACAATGAAAGGCTTAAGTTTATAGGTTTTTCTTTTTCAAAATTTGCAATAAATTCAAACTTATAGGCACTCAATAATTTAATTTCTGTGATTAAAACTGTCGAATTTAACCATTTGTTTTTGAATTATTGAAACCTATAAACCTAGAATATATTATGCTAAAACGATCGCCATGAAAATCAAAGTAATTTGTTAAGATGTGACTAAGTATGTCCGCGTAACTCAGCGTAACTTTATAAAACGTAGCCTATGTAGGTACTCTCCGACAATGTAGCTTCCCAACAATGAAAGAATTTTTCAAATCAGTCCAATAGTTTCGGAGCCTTATTCAATGCAAACAAACATACAAACAATCAAATCTTTCCTCTTTATAATATTAGTAAGTATAGATTAAAACACAATTGCTTTTTGAATTTCTCACCAATTTCTCACCAATAGTTTACAGGGAATCATCAGCGACCAGTAGCCAGTACTAACACCGTTTATATGGTAATACATGGTCACGGATGACGAAACTCATACGTTGAACGTTACCGTCCCATGATTATCTTTAGAGAACATATGGTATAGAAATGCGCATTTTATTAAAATAACAACATAAACAAAAATATTGCCTAAACTTTTAGCTTACCATTTTTTTGACGAACCTATTGGCCGAATGGTTAAGGTACTTGCCTTAGCGCTCTGTCTCAGGGCTTCCGGATTCGATTTCAGACAGCGCAAACTTTGGAAGTAAATTTTAAAAGTGCTGAGGCAAATTTAAAATAAATATAGGTCTCTTAAGTCTATTGTGTATTCAATAATTTAATAAATAAATAATATCTAATATATAAAATTTTCGTGTCGCGGTGTTTGTTGCCAAACTTCTCCGAAACGGCTGGACCGATTTTGATGATATTTTGTGTGCTTTTCGGGTAAGTCTGAGAATCGGCCAACATCTATTTTTATACCCATAAATTTTAAGGGTGGTCCATCCAAAAAACATTTTTAATTTTTTCGCAAAACAACGTTTGCCGCGGTCAGCTAGTAATTCAATAAAATTTACATTACGAAAATACCATTCGAAGCTCAATTACAAAGCCATCTGTGATTTCATTTGCACTATTCTGATATAAATTGTAAAAATTGTTTTACCAATAAAATAAATTTAAAATAATTTTAATTTTTTTTTTTAAAGAATATGGTTTAAAACCAGCCAATTTGGGCAAAACATTGCTTCAAAGCAAACGTAGTGAGACAATTAAGTTCCCGGCTACCCAGCCAGTGGCATATGGTCGATCCGTTACCACGTGGCACGAACACCTGAGAGTATCACAATTGCTACACGTGCTGGGAAACAAAACCATTTTTTGTTTTATAAAATAAATATATCCGTATCAGTATATAGGTACATATTACAAACATTACAGTAACCCTTGTTATCTTCCTGTATGAGGATTACGCAGCGAACTACAAATATTCACTGCGGATTCGCAAGACGCAGATAGATTAATAATACCTGCAATACCTAGATTTCTAGGACAAGAAGGTCTCGCATTTTATAAAGGGTTAAACATAAAGTTTACATTTTATCACATGAAAATATAAATTTATCACTTTGAATTAAAATTACTCCTACATGGTGTCAGATTTCAGACTGAAACTTTATTCAATCAAAAACAGTAACATTCTAAATTTATTTATTTTTATATTATTTTATTTATACGGCCATATCAGCCATTGGATATTGGAAGAGTCAGGCCTCCTCCGTACTATAGGAGCAGTCAAAAGCAGCCTAGATCCATCATCTGCCCACTGCCACTTCGACTTACAAATGCTATCCGAGCAAAGTCATGAGCATAGCTAATATAGATACGAATAATAATATAACGAGAGAAATTAATGTGTAAGACTCATGTAAGAAATAATTTCAGTATCTAATCATCAGATTGAAAAAATACTTTCATCAATATTTAAAATAGACCTTCATAATAAACGTAGGCTATATAATTATACATGGCCTTCGAAATTATGCTCAAGAGTGAGTCATATTAAACCTAAAAGAAGATAAGAATTGCGAATACCACTTGTCCAGTGAGTGTAAAGTCAATTTTATTTAAATCAAAAGGAACATTTTAAGAGAAATCTTCTTAATTGTGTTAATCTAAAATCTAAAACTGGTTTTTTTAATAATTAATCATCAATTTTGATGTCAGAACAGTTGACTCTTCGACCCCTATGTCAGCAGCCAGAGTCCAAGGTCAATCATATTGTCTGACTTCCATGAGGGGTGCGCTAAGCGAAGGGGTCTTATTTTAAAATTTTCCTTAAATAATCATTTAATTTGTGTAAATATAGTTGTTTTTTAAAAATTTTATATTTACCTCTGGTAAATATCCAATCTAAATAAAAATTAGGTTATTAGTTCTTTTATAGCCTCCTTTCGTAAATAGTACAATTTTCTTCCTTGGGATTATATTTTTGATTTGTTTGGGTATTATTTCCCCGTGTTTTATCCGCAAAAAATATAATAAAACATGATAATTATCTATTTATATAAAAATTTAGAAAAAATTTGTTAGTTACACTCATTTATTTATTTTCATTAGAACCAATAGTATTCGCTTACTTAGAATTTAATTATCGCATGACTTGATAATACACACCCCGCCGAGTCTGCTTTCGTTTGATTATGTCCACCCCACTTTACGAGTTAAACAATTTTAATTAGCTTAATGCACATGTGGCTTACCGTTACATTTATATTGTAAGCGAATTGTAAAAAAACATCCCAATAGAAATGTAATTGATACAACTAAGAAAAAGTTCTTTATTTATTATTTTTGAGAATCGATATCGATATTCAAATTCTTAATTAATAGACTTTTAGGTTCTTTAAGGTTTTCATTTTATAAAGAACTAGTATCCCGCTCCCGGCTTCGCCCGGGTTCAAAATAAAACTATCCTATCTTTTAAGTTTTGCGTCGAATGAGAAAAGGAGTGGAGGTGCTGAGAACTATAAAGGAGAGAAAGCTGCAGTATTTCGGGCACGTAATGAGGGGCGAAAGATACCGTATTCTTCAGCTAGTGATGCAAGGTAAAATACAGGGGAAGCGGAGCAGAGGTAGAAGAAAGACATCCTGGCTGAAGAATTTAAGAGAATGGTTCGGATTGAGCACTCGCTCCCTCTTTCGCGCAGCAGCTTCTAAGGTCGGAATAGCCATGATGGTCGCCAACCTTCGTAGAGAAGTGGCACGCTAAGAAGAAGATCTTTTACCAAACCAAACTTCACAGAAACACCCGCTAGACTGATCTGAAGATTGTCTGAAAGTTTCATCAAAATCAGTTCAGCGGTTTTGGAGTATATATATCATTGGTATATACCTATAGGAGACATACATAAACACATCGCCTTTTAGGATATATTAAGAAGATTAGTAAAATGTTTTACTTAAAATTTCATCTTTGATTGCAATAGAAACATCTCAAAACAGTAACACAATATTCTGTGAAGTTGTGGATCTAATCTAAAGACGGACTACCTGCGCGGTCCTCATTTTTTTTATAATAATTTAACTTTTTCTACGGTGATATCTAACCGCTATTATTTTGTCATAAAATATTTATCACAATGCGAACGGAAAAAAATTATGTTCGAATTTTAATACAGTTCGTCGTAATGACTAAGAATGTTCTAGAAACAAAAACATTTACCATCGAAATAATATATAGCCTGTGACGTACCTATAGGTTTTTACAGAAGACAACCGTGAAATTTCGGTTAGTGAGTAAGGGATGCCGGACCCCATTACCCTATCCCTTCCATATCCTTACCCAATTCCTTACCCTTAACCCTACTATGGTCGGCAGCACACTTGCAGTAACTGTAGCGTTTCTTGTGTTTTATAGGCGACAGTAGTCTACTATCAAGTGGACCGCCAGCTTGTCTGCAGGCCTTAACAAAAAAAAAATCATAAAATCTTTATTTTTATGGTAAGTAGGGACAGGCAGGATGACGGTTCACGTGATAGCAAATGATAGGTTAGATTACTGTCAAATTTACCTACCTGATTACCATTGACCATGTATCATACAGGGCACTGAAAAATGGTGCTTGGGCATATTATAAAACTCATTGAAACAAGAACATGTCCAGATTGTTACATAATAAAAGTGGTAATCTGCTGGCCACTGAATAATATAAACAAGTCTGGACAGAAATTTGAAATTGTTGCCGAAGGCAGCAAGATTTCGTTTTATGGCGTTAAAAATGAAAAAGAAAATCACCAGGACTGGTCACTAACAAGGCAGAAAAAAGTGTCAACAAGTAATGGGTCTACCCTGTCATGAGGCAATTGGATCAAACGATAACTTGATCGATAAATAATGATGTGAACATTTGTCATCATTGTCACGTTTCAACCCTTTTGCCACCCCTGACTGTTTTATAAGTTTAGCAGGTTTTTGCCCGATTTCAAATGAAGGGAATTTTAAGGGTTGATAATTTAAAATACCTGAGTCTTATTACTCCGATTATTACGTGCAAATTATTTTATATGCATATTATATTACTATGAATAAATGTTTAAATAATTACTCGTATACAAAAATGGTCAGAAGAAAGTTCAAAACATAGGTTTGATGAGGAAAATCGAATTTAATTACAATTTCTTTTTATAATTTAACAATTAAACTAATAACCAGTTAAGTTCTGACTAAAATTTCCAAATAAATTCTGAGGCAGTTAATGGTTAACTTTTGATATTAAAAAATTCATACCCTTGACCCTTGCAGAATAAATATTCAATGACACATTTAACGCCATCTATACTACGAAATATATACTTACCCTTAAATAACAACATGAGCCAATGCCGAGTTGAGAATTTACTAAATAATGTCCATTGGAAACCACAGATGGCGCTATTATTAATCCGAGTATGTGTAATGTGTAGATATTAACTTTTCACCTATGAATAAATAATATTAGTTAGTAAAAAGTGACACAAAATAAACTAATTATTATAATATGACTATTTTATTGAAAATGTATAAAAAATATAGTTACAAAAATGTAGGTACATTCAGTCTCTATTTAGCAAAAGTTAAATTATAAAATTCTGCATAGTCGTCATATATTATTCTGTTACAATTTTAACTAATAAGTGAAACCTCTGGCTTCCATTTCATCTCGAACTTTTTCTGGTTTCGGCCAAAACATCATAAGTATAATTGAACCTAAAACATATAATAAAAATTAGATTTTCCTTTGTAAACAGGTATTAACTTATTTATAAAATTATATAAAATAAAATTTATATACTTAGGTAACCAATATAAAATTTAGATTACCATAAATGAAACATGTATGAAATATTCATAATCTGTGTAATTAATTGTTATTGTTAAAATAAATTGATTGTTATTTTGAATTAAATAAAATTTATGTTTGATCTAGTCCCGTAAATTATACTTTGTTTTTTTTTTAATTAATTTTATCCATACCTATTAATATTATAATTTTTCACGCCTAACTACTTAAACAATCATCATGAAATTTTGCATACACATTATACCATGGAAAGACCATAGGAAAGACTTTCATGCAGAAAAAAGGATTGTTCCCGAGGGATCATCTAAAAATATTTAAAAAATGTGACATCTCCACCGTCGTCACAGCAATATAGACAACAATATATATTTACTCATATAATTTTTTTCAGGTGTTATATTTTTCGCGTTACTTTTACGGTTTCAAAAGTTACCATGAACTTACCAGCAGAGAAAGCACCGAAAGCAGTGAATGCCAATTGGCAATGGGTGTCCAAGGTCGCTCCGAGGATGTTGGAACCTATGGCTGCTCCAAAACGACCAACCATGTACATCACACACATTGCCATTGCCCTGAAACCATCATTCTTTTTTATCTTAAATAAAATGAATACATGGGATGTTACTTGTGGCTCTTATTGGCGCATGCTGAGCCTCCTTTAATTGCGGCGGCATCCGCCTAGTGATAATTAGTTGTAACGTCCTATTTTAATTTTAATGCCTGCCTCGTTGGGGGCCATGTGAGATAAATAAATAAATAAATAAATCTCTATCTGTGGTCAACTGAGCCCACAACCCCCTTAGCCCGCGGACTCGGTTGACCACTTTCGGTTTTTTTTGTGGGTGACTCAGCCCACTAGCCGGTCAACTCAGCCCGCGGACTCAGGTAACCACTTGCTACGGCTAAGGGTCTACTCAGCCCGCGGCTTCAGTGGACTATTTTCTACGTTTTTCGTGGTCATCCCAGCCCACACCCAGTACGGGTTTCTCCACAACACGAGTAATCATAATTATGCTATTGTCTACATCACGGTAGTCAAGTGCGTGATGATAAGAGTTCACAGGTTTGTAATACATATTGTCTATATATGGACATGACATGAAGGTTTCCTTGCGATGCTTTCCATTACCATCAGATAATTTGATGATTATTTGAAGCACACAAATAAAAACTAAAACAAGCTGTATACAAAAAGTTGTACCTTAGTGACGTTGGGAAGACATCAACAGCTATAGCAGCTAGGATTGAAGCTGCACATCCAGCACACAAAGCTATTATCAGCAAAGCTGTCGCAGCTGCTCCTTGTGGCACGAAAGCTGCTGCTATTGTGGCAATGCCGCACACAAACATTATACCACCTGTGGAAATTAATAGGATTTTTGATTAAAATCAGATTACTTCTCGCTTACAGATTAATTTCATTAATGACGCCAATACGTAACAAATTTTATAATAGAAAAGGAATTTCAAGATTCCGATCTCAGCAGTTTCGGGAGACTTGATCGGTTCCTTCATCTCTTAATTTACTATTAATGTTTGTGACATTATAACATGCAAAATGAATGTTTGTTACGCTGACATTGAGGCATTATTGTAAAAATATTATACATTATTAAAGACTAAGCTGTACTTACAGTATAAAGTTTTCCTTCCAATTCTGTTTATAAACACTCCGATGGATAAGTAAGTTAAGGCAAACACGGCTCCCATTGCCATAGAAATAGGAAACACGCCAACCGACACTTCGGTTTGACACGGTTGACCTTGTGAAGCAGACTGAAAAATATTACATAATATTACTCCCATTATTGGGCACAGCCACTGCTAGCCAACTTAAAATTGGCTTAAATTCACCAATGATTTATTCGACCAATAATACTATCTTATTATCATTTTAATAGTTACAAGCATCCGTGTCGTCCCAGTAGTCCTACTATATTTGGGATAACTATATATGTTTTCAACATATTATTATTTACTGATTTATACTAACTTTATCATCAATGTTATTTAAGCTAAAATTTTTAGCAATTTGAAATTTGTTGTGAATTATGTCGCAAATTGTGACACTGTGATTGTCTGTATTCTGCAATATGTTGTTCAAAATATCCGGCACCCACATGTAAAGACCGCTCGATCTGAAAGAAAATTTATAATTATCCTCAAATACATACCTATATAATAAACTAAAACCTAGATTTAAATGAGGCGAAATTGTTTTCCAAATTAAGATAAAAATTTATAGCTGACCCTGCAAACATTGTTTTGCCAAAAATAATAAAAAATAAATCGGGATGAGAGCCTCCCTTATCACTTAGGGGTATACATTATTATATTAGTTGCAGTATTCTTAACTCCGCTCTGTTACAGTAGTACAACCAAGAAGTACTACTGGTAGTACAAATGCTACAACGTTGTATCATTAGTACTATTGGTAGTACAAGTGACACTCTTTAGAGATTAGCAGGTAGTACTGCTGCTTAGCAGAATAATTTTCTCAGCAGTCTGGCCGCTCCAATGGCATACTCGACCATACTCGTACTTACAGCATAAATACAGCAAACATTAATGTGTGCGAAATTAAAACGCATCTCAATAAAGGACGCCGACACATGAGGCTAATATTTTTCATGGCTCCAGCAAAACCGGCTTTAGACGATTCTGTACTTCCTGACGATATTATTTTCTCTACCTGAAACGGCAAACATTAACTGTTATATAAATTCATTGGGGTTTTGTCTTACTTTAGCAGCAATTTAATCTCAAGAATAAAAGATTGTATCTCGGGCGATGGGGTCAAATAATGGAGCATAACTTCCTTCTTATTAAAAATAGAAAATACAAAGATATAAAGATAAAGATCAAGATAGACGATTCATACATAAAATTTTTTGTCGTGAGCGGAGATCGAATTCGTGACCTCTCACACAGCAGCAGCTATTACCACTGATCCGATCATCTTAAGTTTTTTAGAAAATCTTTAAAGAGTTCTTTTAAATTATTATTATTAAATAGGTCTCATTTTATTCTACTAGTCTATTGAAGAATCGGAGTATGAATATTAATCTGTCAGTTGAAATTTGATCACATACCGGAAATTCTTCCTTGCTCACACCGTGATTCCAGGAATACATTTTGGCTAAAACAGGCAATGCGTGGTCAACTCCCTTTGCCGCAAGCAAAAATCTTGGACTTTCCGGCAGTAATGCTAACGCCGCTGCTGCTAACAGTCCAGGGGCACACCAAGACCAGACAAACACTCGCCATGGCACTACGTGAATCGTTCCAATTTCAAAAGACCACGATCTTGGTATTATCAGCCAGGCCAAACCTGGAAAATGTGGATTAAAAATAATTATATATTTCTATTATTTTTGAAATTCATTTTTAATAAATTTAAATAAGTTTTCCTCGAGTATATTTTAATGAAATATAATCTCCATGTAATGTTATCAGAGGCATGTTAATGCAATATGTACGCCTATTAAGATTACTTAAGTACTAGATAGAATTCTACTAAGACTTGATTTAAGCGCACAATTTATGCGTTCATACAATTTGTACGCTTGGAATATTAATGAGGCATAAGTTCTTGGTATACTAATAAAATAGTATAAATAGACTAAGTAAAATATGAATTTGGAGCAATAAATACAAGCAAATGATATTAAAGAGATTGTAAGTTACGATAACTCAATTTGCGATACTAAGTACAAGATGTTTATAAATAACTATTTGGACTATCTTGTTTCTATAGTAGAATCAAATTACCATGAACACGATAAAAAAGAAAGAAATTTACCTGGCAATATAATAAACGAAAATGATATGAAAGCAGATCCCCAGGCAATCGCAGAAGCACGGCGAGAGCTGGTGTGCATCTCTCCCAAATAGGCGTAAACTGTAGCACTCGATGCTGATACTCTGAAACAAAAATATATTGAAAAAACACATTATAAACAAAGCAAGAATACCATGCGTAAATAACAATGACTATAAATCCACATAAATAAGGTTAAAGACTTGACATTTTAAAATTAGGTTTCCAGAAAATTTGCAAAAAATGTTAAGGTGTCTAGAGTTCCGGGATTTGGCAAATAAATAAAATTATCTTAAAAAGCGCACAAATATCCGAAAGTAAGACACCTAATAAATATTTAAGCACTTACAAACATCCAGTCAAAACTCTCAAGACAAGAAGCATCCAGATGTTAGTGGAGAATGATGAAGTAATTGAGAACACTGCTGATAACAGCATAGCAGGCAACATTACTGCCCGACGACCAATTTTGTCACCCATATAGCCCCACAGGAATGACGTGCTCATTATACCTGGAAAATGAATGAAAAATTATTTGTATTATTTGTAATTTTATATTTTAGCAGTAGCTGCAGTGACCATCCTTAATCCTACTTTGGTCGGCAGCGCACTTGAAGCACCTGTGGGGTTGCTTGTGTTATAGGCGACAGTAGCCACCTACCATCAAGTTGACCGTCAACTTGATGGTAGGTGGCTAATATCGAATTGAGATCTCCAGTCATTCTTTCTAAGTTTCCTAGAACTTTTAATTATATCTTGCGATTAAGGTAATTTTAATTTAATTTTAATTTTAATTTTAATTATCTAATTTTAGATCATTTTCCAAATGTACATTTCTCAACATTTCTATATTATTATATTTTAAAATGTCTCAATTATATTTTGCTCTGAACTCAATCATATAGATAATTCTTTTAGTTTATGTTTCTTTTTTCGCTTAAAATTCAACTGGGTCAGAAAATAGTTGGGTAACTTACAAGTACTTACCAATAAATGCTGCAGCGTTAACTAAACCCTTATGTTCACTCGTCAACTTTAACTCGCATTCTGCAGATGTAATAACGTAGCTCATACCAACCGACTCCATGGACACATTCAATAGGATCAAACCGCAAGTGAGCAATACCAAATAGTTGAACTTGCCATGACCTGAAATTTATGCAGTTTTTTTTTAATAAAATTAAAATATATAAAATTTCCTTTTAACATACTACTATACAAACCAACAGATCAGAATATAATAAAAGGTAATACTAAGTACATAGCGTAAAACCAGTTCTATGAAATAATTCTAGCTTTGAACCGGGTCAACCTCATTAAAATATTACATGAAATGTTATGCTTGATTTTGTTTTAAAATAAATATTTCAAGTAGATTTTAAACATTCTCTTATTGATTGTAAGTATGTAGAAAGAAAGACGATATATAGCGGCCGTGATGTGGAAAAATCTTAACTTTTTCTTAAAACAATGGAAGGTGACGATGTAGGAAGACTCGACACAACCTAATCCAAAATCACTTAGAGGCTGTAAGTCCTAAGTAATTTTTTTTTATAAATACATGACGTGGTTCTGGACTAGACGCTATATTCATTTCTCGAAATAAAATCGTTTCGTTCCGAACAGGATTTCTTTGGATTCTTCCTAAAACTGCTTTAAATAGTTGCTTTTTTGGTAAGTAGAAAATTACTTGGTCGATTTTCTTTTTCTTTTTTTCTTCTCATTCTTCTCATTCTTTCTTGTCACAAAGGACGTTTCGTCGTATGAATACCTTTCAATAGCCCTATATACAATTCATTAGAGATTTCAATTTTGCTTTTGGATCCCATACCTGCTTGTTGTATTGATGAAATCAATTAGGCTCTATTTATTCTTCCATATTGGCACAAGAAAATGAGAAATATTTTTAAGAAATTTCAATTTCAAATGAATACTAACTAAGAACTAAGTGAAAAAAAATTACTTTTATTACATCTAGCGATACACCCCTTTTTCTTAGATAGCGGAGAAACAGACAGGGGCGGAGAGCGCCTTTACTTTATAATATTACTAGCTACACGCTTTTAAGTTGGACAAAATTACACATAGTTACGAAGTTTTATCAAAATCGGTTAAGTAGTTTAGAAGTTCCAATGAACTCAATGCGTCAAACAACGTGACACGTAATATACAGGGCGTCCCACGACGATGCCACATGGAGGGAAAGTACCTTAGATATTGTCGATGGAACATTTTACTGAAAGAAGACATTATTTTAATTTTAAAAACAATTTAAACTGCATTCATAGATTTTTAAATAATTAAATGGTTGAACCGGGAATCGAACCCGCTACACGAGAAAAAAAATTACCCTGTAGCTTTATCATACCAATGGAAAGGCTTCATCATAAGGATTATTTTTTGCTAAATAACATAGTGTCAGAAATAAAAGGAAGACCATGAATTTTAACATTTTAATACAAAATTAATCAATTTATCAAATGCTCAAAATGAGTTCCATACTGTTAAAGGCACTTTCCCTCCATGTGGCATCGTCGTGGGACGCCCTGTATATATATATAACGTGTATATTATATTATATATTATGTATATACTCCTAAACTACTAATGTACTCCAGTACTAATGTACTAATGTACTCCTAAACTACTAAACCGATTTTGATAAAACCTATAGGTAATATAAGTATTTTTGTACTAAATAATTCAGAGCTTATGCTAAAGTTTACGATGCTAGAGTTAGGTATTTGACGACACGTTTGGTCTAGTGGCTAGTAAGCCTAGCTGTTTATGTGTTAACGTTTACCTTTGTAGGTACCTGAATCATGGATGTATAAATACAAAAAAAGTAATGTATGTGTATGTAGTAGGTATATCAACCGTCTGGTATCCATAATACAAACATTAAGTTGCTAACTTTGAAACACAATTTGAAACTTTGAAACTAGATGGTTCTGTGTGGAATGTGTGAATAGCTATATTTTATTTTAAAATTACAAGCAACTTGATTGTGTTATAGGCGACGACAGTCACCTACCTTCAAGTGGAACGTCAGCCTGTCTGTCGATCTTAACATTAAAAAAATAAAGCCTCACCTGTCAATTCGAAAGCTTCCTCAAAACAAATTTCACTCTTTACTTTCTCGTTGTCGTCGTCAACTTGAAACTTTTCTGTTTCCTCTAAATCCTTCATTTTTGGTATTTTTACAACTGCTAAATAAATAAACTTAAAAATAAACTTGTCTTTCACAAGTACACTTTCATTGTCATTAATTTCTAGTTATCTATTACAGAATATTCAAATTCATTGAAAACGATAAATTACTCGTAGAAGGCTACCTACGTATTGTAAGTAAGCTGTTAAGTAATTAATATTACTTATCACAGATAAAAAAGTTATTATTATAAACACTGTTATTGTTACAACATAAAGTTGATAACTGACGAAATATCGGTCATTGAAACTCGGTTATAATCCATCAACACCCAACAAAATCTTAATTAAAATATGCTACAATTAACCTAATCTTTACACAATCTGAAATAATCAACACAACTCTTTGTGAGCACACTTTTTCTTTTAATTTAATTTATTTTTCTACCGTATTGCCTGAGCACGCAAATCTAAAATTTCTCAAACAAACCGACACCAACGAACGTACAATGCGACTGACTTAAAAATAACAAGCAAGCAAAGCAAGCCAAGCCGTCGATCTGCGTACGCGCAACATTTTAGCGAAATTACAGCGAGCGAAAAAGATATGTGTATACATCTATCACTTTTCTTCTTTACAGCATAGGTACGGATTTACAAGTTTAGATTGATTATGAAGCCACTACTATAATCTTATAGGTATGTAAGTACCTACATGTGAGTTTAATCTCTATATAAAAAAATTACATGACACGTTGTTAGAGACCAATGAAATTCTAAACTACTAAACCGATTTTGATAAAACTTCGTAACTACGTGTGTGAGCGTGTAGCTAGTATTATATAAAAAATAAAATGCATATGTAGTATAAATAATAGGTAGGTAAATAACTAATAAGTATATAGAATAAGTAGTATAGGAATTTTAATAGTGACAGCAGGGATAGGCAGGGTTTCGCAGTCATTTAGACAGCATCTAGAAAGCAAAAAAATAAAAAATAAAAAATAAATAACTAATATTTTATTAAGTTTTTATGTCCAACTGTATAGAATCACCGTTGTGGGCGAGTTGTATATTAAAATCTATACTAATATTATAAAGCTGAAGAGTTTGTTTGTTTGTTTGAACGCGCTAATCTCAAGAACTACTGGTTCGAATTGAAAAATTCTTTTTGTGTTGGATAGATCATTTATCGACGAAGGCTTTAGGCTATATAACATCACGTTGCGACTAATAGGAGCGAAGAAACAGTCGAAAATGTGGAAAAAAACGGGGAAAATTATTCATGTTTGAGGGCTTCCCAAAATAACTATTCCACGCGGACGAAGTCGCGAGCACCAGCTAGTAATAGATAAAATCAAACATGACAATACGCCCATTTGGGCGAGTAGTCCATTACAGAAGATCACCGTGAAGTAACTGTGTGCTGTTGTAAAAGTACATTGTCTTATTTGGATCAATTACTATTACAAGGTTCCATTTCAATGTACAATATTGTTACGCTACAAGTGTTAGATAACCTAGGCAAGTTCAAGTAAAGTTCAAGTAAGAAACTCTAACGATTAAAACCTTGTCGTTTACATAAAATATTATCATATACAAACATTAATAAATAACAATCTAATCAAATGACATTATTTATTTGCGATATTTTTTGTTATTGCTAAGAGTTAAGCTACTCGCTTAGTGATTAATCCTAGTGAACAGACAGACGCATTGCATACTTTTTGCATAGTTCGTTTTTTTGAAAATCCCACAGGCACCTAACATTTTTTCAGAATAATAGTATCCTATAGCTTAATCTAATTAATCTATACTAATATTATAAAGCTGAAGAGTTTGTTTGTTTGAACGCGCTAATCTCAGGAACTACTGGTTCGAAATGAAAAATTCTTTTTGTGTTGGATATATCATTTATCGAGGAAGGCTTTAGGCTATATAACATCACGTTGCGACTAATAGGAGCGAAGAAACAGTCGAAAATGTGGAAAAAACGGGGAAAATTATTCATCTTTGAGGGCTTCCGTTGCGTGCGCTGCGAAAACCGTTCGAGATACCCAAATGATTCCCAAAATAACTATTCCACGCGGACGAAGTCGCGAGCACCAGCTAGTCATTAATATTTCAGTGACAACGGCATTCAAATCGGTTAACCCATTTCTTGGATTAGCGTGCGCATGCACAAACAATAAAGAGATAAACAAAATTACAATGCCACAAGAAATTATAGAATGATCAGACGCGAATAATTGTTTTTTTATCATACTTAAATGAATATATGAACCAATAGGAGCAAAAATGTAAACGTGAGTAACATTACCATATCTATTAGAAATTCAAACGGGTCAAGTGTCGTCTGTTGCCTGTATATGCAGCCATTAATTTTATTATGCTTGCTTGCAATAGAATGTTGAAAGCTGTATATATTTGAAATATTATAAATGCGAAGATGTATGTATGGATGTTTGTAACTCTTTCACGCAAAAACTACTGAAACGATCACCATGAAATTTTGCATACACGTTGTCTGGGACACCAGAAAGGACATAGGGTACCTTTCATACAGAAAAAAAGTACTGGTCCCGAGGGATTATCTAAAATTACAGAAACTAACTCCTGGCTAAGTGTAATAGCAATAACGATGTCAGGCGATATATTGCTTTTTCAACGCGGACGAAGTTGCGGCCACCAGGTATTATTTGATAAATAGGCCTCCATAATGATTATGTAATATATAAACAAATTTCGTGTCACAAGTTTGTCGCCGATGAATTCCTAAACTACTGAACTGATTTTGATAAAAATCTATGTGTAATTTGGTTCAACTTAAAAGATGGGATAGTTTTTATTTTGAACCCGGGCGAAGCCGGGAGCGGGCCACTAGTAAAGTTATATTTGTAAAGTTCTGGGTTTAGTTATATTTAGTTAGGTTCCGCGGAAATATCGCGCACCGATGTAAGATATTTTACACAGCTGTAACCTAAATAAGTATAATATGATTTCACGACATTCAAAATATCGTAAACAGTTATTTGATATTTATTAACGAAATTATAAAGGTGTTTGCAATTACCAATTTAACTTTTCAAATATAAGTCAAAAGAGTGAGAAAATAATGACATGGCGTTCTCCAATGATCAAGAAACCGGATGGAAGAAAGTAGTTACAATTTAAGTAGGTCAATTTAACGGAGGAAGTAATAAATTGAACATCAATTATCAGGTGGATTCTTACGCAATGGTCTGCAATGTCTAATTCTACTACACATAGAACTAATATACCGACATACCTATGCCTTTGCATGCAAGTACCCTGGAGCACAGC
This sequence comes from Synanthedon tipuliformis, assembly GCA_947623395.1. Classification (NCBI taxonomy): domain Eukaryota; kingdom Metazoa; phylum Arthropoda; class Insecta; order Lepidoptera; family Sesiidae; genus Synanthedon; species Synanthedon tipuliformis. The sequence goes on along the minus strand of OX392417.1, from coordinate 10,542,256 downwards.
CTGGAGGCAGTTACTCTCTTCCTACCGATACGTGATATAACAAATTTATATGTATAGGTATAGCTGACCCGACAAACGTTGTTTTGCCAAAAAATAAAAAATAAAAATTTTGGGGTGGACCACCCTTAACATTTAGGGGTATGAAAAATAGATGTTGGCCGATTTTCAGACCTACCCGATAAGCACACAAAATTTCATGAAAATCGGTCCAGCCGTTTCGGAGGAGTTTGGCAACAAACACCGCGACACGAGAATAGATGATACTCGTAGATTTAGATATCATTGATTATTGATCATTTTAGATGATAAAATCGTAAGCAAGCCATGTCTACATTAAATTTGCCGAGGTCAAAAAAGCCGTCATTGTGGTTGTAAGTATGTTATGTTATGTCCTAATCGGCTAATAATATTATGAATGCGAAAGTTTGTATGTTTGGATCACTTTTCGCCGAACAAGTTTGGTTGAATTTGGCACACGAAAATCTAGGGTTAGTGGTTTTTTAGGTCTAGAAATCGACCACTCAGGATCTTATCTTTGAGAAAATTCGTTTTAGGTAGTTTTTTTAATGGAACGGTTACAAAAGTAATACAACCTCTTGCTTGTTTTATAATATTTTCAATTATTTATTAATTTAAGTATTCTTGATTTTTTTTTCTATAATGTTTCATAGACTTTCTTTCTTACATGTAAAAAACTTCAAACCTTTCTTGCTGTCACCCAGTCTAGTACATTATACATATTAATATAACATGTGTCCATCTGGTATAATGTACAAAAGAACAAACAATTACTTAATACATTCTTATTAAATGAGAATTAATCGTCAATAATACGACCAATATTCTAGTTATATTTAACGTCATGGTAACAATCAAATGTCTTCGTCCCAATGAACTCGGTATGTAACAAATCAATTTCAATGATGTTATTCAGGGTAAGTTATCTGCCCTGCTTATGCCCATCAGACGATGAGCCACTTCCATGTTTATCAGTAGCTGTGCCAGTTCATTGAACCTTGTCAAGCTCATGGATTCGCCCGGGTTCAAAATAAAAACTACCTTATATTTTAAGTTGGACCAAATTGAGGATAGCCAAGTTTTATGGTTCAGTAATTTGGGAGTTCATTGACCTCAAACATGTACCTAACGAAATTTATATATATCTATAGAAATTACGAATAAGTGTCAATAAAAAAACCTGTGGTAGGATATTATATAGGTACCTATTATTTATATTCTGTGATATGGTACACAATCTGTCACAGCGACGTTCGCGATTGTTGGAAGTTGCCATGAAGTTGCAGACTTATTTTGTTTTGTCAGTGTTTTTATTAGATATACCTGCAATCATCTAATTTTTTTAAAGAAACTTTTAAGCTATTTATTTTACTTAAAAAATGGACTACAATAAATAAACAAAAACAAAGGATTAGGTATTCAGAAAATGTCATGTCAATGTCAAATTTTGAAGAGGTATTTGAATTAACTGGTAATTACTAATTTTCGTTACACTACCAACTACATTATTAAAAACTAGTCGGTTCTCACGACTTCGTCCGCGTTGTAAAAGAAAATATATGATTAATATAATGCCTGAAATATTTATCGTTGTGACGACTGCGACAGTGGCGCCCGATTTTTAACTTTTTAGATGATCCCTCAGGAACCTAACATTTTCCATGATAAAAAGTATCCTATACCTTAATCCAGGTAATGATCTATCTGTGTGCCACATTTCATCCAAAACCGTTCAGCAGTTTTTGCGTGAAACAGTAACAAACATCCATCCATCCTCACATACTTTTGCATCTATTATTATTTAGCATTAACTTAAGTGAGTGAGTAAGTCAGGATGTCAGAGTAAATCTCTACTCACTCCCCTCCCATCTCCTCTCAATTCCTCATTATTTATCTTACTAAAGTTTGTAGCGTACTTGCAGCATCTGTGGCATTGCTTGTGACGACGACTGCCACACAATGACGATGACCGTTACCTTTAAAAAAACACTTCTGAAATCGATAAACCTTCAGAAGTGAAGGCCAACCTGCGTCTACCCAATAAATGCTGATGCTTAGATCACGTGCCATGGTTATCTATTAGGGAGACGAAATGGGTTGACTGTTTATTTAAGATGGTAGAAAAACGCTAAATGTGCTGAACAGGACATTTAAGTAAATGGATACTACAAATATCAATAGAAAGTTGGAGCTTTTGACATTAATATTTTTCAGGTTACGGATCCTTCAACATTGTAGTACTGGTGACGTGTGGCTTCGTGCTACTCTACGTAAATATAGAACTGCTGGGGATTGGATATGTCATGAGTTCAGCGCAATGTGACCTAGATTTGAGCAACACAGAGAAAGGACTAGTCAGTGCCGCAGGCTTCTTTGGTGAGTTCCCAATAATTACTTCGGTATGACGTGAATTTTGACGTGAATAGTGGGAGGAAATCAGAATTTAAAATCGCGGGATACTGAGCTCTTTGCAGGTCATCTTTGCCGCCATAGACAATATTAGATATCAATATCCCAGACAATAAATATTAAATTACTTAATTTGGAAATATTTTAAACAGGCGTGGTATCAACGGCAATCATTTGGGGCTACCTAAGCGATAGATTTGGTCGCAGAACTGTGATGCTGCCAACCTTGATACTCAGCAGTATAACTTCGATATTATCATGCTTCTCCGTGAATTTTTGGATGTTTTTCATTCTCAGGATCCTGGTTGGATGTTTGTAAGTATTTCGAAATTTATTTTTTAATATTGGCAATTCAGAAGAAAGGAGACCTTAACTGCCATACGAAATAGAATAACAAGCTATAATCAAAATTATACGTTATATCTGCTGTGAGTTGCTGAGGAGTTGGATGTCCCGCAGACTACCTACTTGATACTATGTCATAGAAATACCAACGAAATAACAGTACCCCAAATTGCATATTAATCAATATTGTTAATATGCATCAACTATGTTATTGCCAAGTACAGGCAATAACATAGTTGTTCTTCTGATTAATATCATAGTTGCGACATCTTTTAGTGGTATTATATATGTAGATAGGGTCTTGTTCTCCGCTACCTTAATGTAGCTGCAACACATCCTAACCAATTTATCATAGCAACCAGTCATATATTTAAGTACACTAACAGACAGACATGTAGATATCTAGGCGCAGTTTCTATCTTTTAGTCTAACATTCAGACATACATTAAAAAAAAATAATGGATATAAAAATACAATTGTTTTCGATACAGCATTTTTGAACATATCGAGACAAGTTTACAGCAATTTAAATTATATTTTCAGGGTGTCGGCGTCAAGTGCAACTATATACGCATATTTGGGAGAATTGCATACTTTGTCTCATCGCGCTTCCGCCATTGCATGGTGTTCGACATTTATAGCCATGACATTCATTTGGGTACCTAGTAAGTCACCAATTTTAGTCATCATCATCGTCATCAGCCGCCCATGTAATATTATATTACATACTAGTATAATATTATAAGTTACTCCTTATAATATTAGCCAGTAAAGTGTTTTCAAAATCGATCCAGCCGTTTTGGAGATTAGCCGGAACAAATAGACGGACAGACAGACAAAAATTTAATAAATTGTTATTTTGTTGTTATAAGTAGGTACCGTATATAGTACGTACCTATACTTTGATATAATTATGTATATTTTGTAAAAAGTATACATGATATATTTCTTTAAAAAATATATAAGTAGTATTTATCTTATATAGATTGCAGAAAGGGTAAGAAATAAGCAACTTTTTATCAAAATTAGAAATTAAGATTTTGAATTATAAGATTCTGTGTATCAGGTTACTTACTTGTTTTATTAGTTTGACTAAATGCAACGAGAATGTAATAGATAGTCGCACTAAGGTCATGTTGGAATTCTAAGAACTAAATGCTTTAATGTTTCACACAGGTCTAGCGTGGCTAATAATTCCCAACAACTGGTACTTCAACATCGGAAATCTTCGATTTGTGTCATGGCGTCTGTTTCTTTTTACGTTCGGCGTGTCCGGTCTGATTGCAGCGGGGATGTTATTTCCGCTACCAGAGAGTCCAAGCTATCTTTTGGCCGCTAATAACTCTGACAAGGCATTGGCAGTCATGGCGAAGATGTACGCATTGAACAAAGGCACCAAAGTCGAAGACTTCCCTGTATGCAATGTTACTTTTTTTAAATAAATTAAGCTTATAAAAAGTAATTACCTAATACTTATGTATAAGTTTTGAACTAAATTTTAACATCTTAACATTGTAATATGTTTTTCTTGTAAATGAATTAATATTTTCAATTTTATTTTATTTAGTGTAGTATATATTTAAAAGCAAATTTTCGTTTGCTCCATTCAAGTTTATTTTTTTATAAATAAATAAATTAATTAATTTCTTCACACATTAGCCAGCCACACTAACCAGCCACATCTTAGCCACACTAAGCAACTAATGCTTGTAATATGGACACCAGACAGTTGATATCCTACTAAAATTTTTAATATTTTTTTTTTGTAAATACATACATATTATAAATACAAATATTATCCATGACTCAGGTACAATGTAATGTATCATTGGATTACAGGTGAAATCGCTATCTAGTGCTGGACAACCTCGGAGCAATTTTTTGATGTCACTCAAGAACATGTCATACTTAACTCGTCCGCCGCTACTTCGTTGCGTAATTCTCTCTCATTTGTGCATGTTTGGTGTGTTCATGTTGTAAGATTTACATATATTTTTTTTATTTTTTTTTTATATCTTCTATATGTTATATGTATTTATTTATATTATTTAGAAAAAAGATGTGATTATTTTTGTATGTTTGTTTGTAATGTACAAAAAACAGTTAGGTAACTGATTTTAAAAATTCTTTCACCTGTAGAAAGCTACATTATTAGTGAGTAACGTGGGCTGTATTTTATTTTCTTTTTTAAATTAGATATATCTAATAAAATTACAATAATGTATCCAAAGGTAAACAATTTGATTATAAATGCTTTCGCCGTGAAACCTATTAACGATAGGTATGTACTAAAAAATAATGTAGGTACTACATACCTGGTGGTACACATGATTACTCTTTTTTTTCAAATTGATCAAAATACGGGTTGAAGCGAAAGATGATGACATTCTTATAATTATATAAATTTTTATCCAATTTTACAGAGCAAGTGGTATGTATATTCTGATGCCTGACATCTTAAACGCTGTGGTCCCGCATCTCGATCAATACGTGAGCATATGTGATACAATAAAGAAAAAACCAAGAAGTGTTAGTATTAAATTTGTACTTCCGTACTTATATATCCTACTTAATATTATAAATGCGAAAGTTTGTATGGATGAATGTATGGATGTTTGTAACTCTTTCTTGCAAAAACTGATGAACCGATCACCATGCAATTTTGCATGCACGTTGTCTGGGACACCAGAAAGAACATAGGGTACCTTTCATCCAGAAAAAAGTACTGCTCCCGAGGGATTATCTAAAATTAAGGAAACTAACTTCTGGCTAAGTATAATAGCAATAACGATGTCAGGCGATATACCATTGCTTTTTTCAACGCGGACGAAGTCGCGGGCACCAGCTAGTAAATTTATATTTTCATTATTAACGTATTAAGATTATTGTGTTAATTTTTGTCAATTATTTTGGAAGTCAATGATTTTGGACTAAGTATGTTATTTCTTTACAGGGATATTATCTTTTAGAACGCGAAGGATGTCCAGTAACTATCAATACGCAAATATATCCATTGTCAATAACGATGGGTGTTCTGTGCGGAGCGACGTACGTTCTTATCGGATATGTTATTGGAAAAATTTCTGAAAGAAAACTTTTCAGTAAGTATATTATCACAGATTAAATAATAGATGTAATAATAGATTAATAATAGATTTTCCAGACAACTAGTATGCAAAATTTCATGGTGATCGGTTAAGTAGTTTTTGCGTGAAAGAGTTACAAACATCCATACATTCATACAAAGTAAACTTTCGCATTTATAATACTAGCTGGTGCCCGCGACTTTGTCCGCGTTCAGGATGAAAGGTACCCTATGTCCTTTCTGGAGTCCCAGACAACGTGTATGCAAAATCTCATGGTGATCGTTTCAGTAGTTTTTGCGTGAAAGAGTTACAAACATACATCCATTATAATATTAGTACGGATTATCGATTGACTTAACAAAAACACATTTTTTTATTTAGAACAATTAACTTGCAAAGTAAACTGATTCTTAATTAGTCACATTAATAATAATAAAATTACAAATTTTATACGTTAATTAGGCACGACGATGTGAGTTTAATTAATTGCAAATATGAGAATTTTATGTATATTTCTGATGTTCCTGCATGTATTCCCAGAGTGCATAATTAAATGTATAATAGTTATTTTTTAGTTTTATTAATTTAATTTATAAAATTAACTGTGATCTTTGAGTTTTTTTTTTATTATTTGATTGATTGCGCCTCGTTTTGTTACAGTGTTAATAACGCTAATTTGCGCAATATTGTTGAGTGCCAGCGCCATTATTGCTCAGCCACATGTTGCTCTGTTGCTATTCATGTTCGGCTTGTGCGTCGGATGTTCCGCGTCCGTCCTAGCAGCAGCTACTGTGGAAGTTTTTCCCACCAATATTAGGTATATATATTTCTATATATACGCACAAAGATAATTGATTGGTCTCGCTGCGCTCGACTAGATAGAGCGCTATACAAAAGCAATAGCTCCGAAAATGTGGCAACTTTTTATTTTAGTGTGTGCAAAAAAAATCGTCACTTTTTATCACTTTTTACCCAGTTTTATTATATTTTTACACAGTTTCACTACACAAATTGGTACCTATTCTATTATGCATAAAATTTAATAAAACATTCGGCATGTACACATCACAGACAGTTTGCAGTGTGACTGGCTCGGGTACGCCGAATTCGGTGTACTATTTTATGCCGCATTTTACAAGTACGACGGCGGTATCTAGTCGAGCGCAGCGAGACCAATCATTTATCTATATACGCACTTGAAGTAAATATTGAATATATTCAATAAAAACTAGGTAAGTATATAAATGTTGAAACCATATTCATCGCCGTGACAAAAAATAATGATATTATATTATATCATTTTGTCAAACTGGTGTGTGGTTTAATGGCTGCAATAAAAATATTGCAAAGGCAAGTTTTTATTCTTGTATCGGTCTCCGATCTCGGTCACCTTTACAAAAGACCACCGGATAAAAATTACCATTCGTTCTGTAAATCTGTTAAAGCATGCGCTTTGGATCTATTACCTATCAGGTCTTCCCGACGTTGACGATCACCCTCAAAAAGTCCTCTTTGTCACGGGCCACTCGGAACAGCTCTCCCACTCCCGCAATTCCAGTCCATTGACGGATGTTCCTCAAGCACAAGACATTTATCTTCTGCCTACGCCTCTTCGCCCCTCAATCTTGCCCCCCCCATGAGACTTTTTAACTATTACCTATTAACTATAGAGACTTTTTAAAAAAATAACTGTAGGTAATCTCCTTTTTCGTATTGTTAAATTAAAACCGTTCAGAGCCATCGTTGTTACTACCCAAAACATTCATGCTGTCCAAATACTCAGAGCCTCCGATACGTTTTTAATAAATTCATGTTGAATAAGATTTTCCTCTTCATTTCGTTTCAAATAATTGAATATCGAATTTCACGAAGCGACAAGGTCGTCTCCATAGGATACTACATACGGCTTGTGGCTTCAGTGATTTGGCTATTACTTGGCTATACTCAAATATGATTTTTCGTGCATAGGTTTAATACTTGGCGTTAAAAAGGTATAAGAATTTATCACCGATTGATGGCTATGGTCAGATGTGTTTAATATGTTTTATCTCACTATAGGCCGTTTATCTTTTTTTTTTTCAACCCTTAAGAAGACGAAGTCGCGGGCAAAAGGTAGTTGTAAATAAGTTTTCTTAAGTATAGTTTGTCATAATACATTGAAAATTTAATATAACTTGCAGGGCTCTCGCAGTGTGCACATTGTACATGGCAGGAAGATTGGGCGCAGCAGTTGGTGCCAACATTTTAAGTATTGGCCTACAGGAACATTGTGAACTGACTATATTGAGCATGTGTTTAATAACTGCTGGTTAGTATAAATCTGCACATCTATAATACGGTCCCGACTGTATTAGAGCTTTATCCGTTATATAATTTAAAAGAGAAGAAAACAGAAATTATGTACTACAAAATCCTATAACTATTTTTTGACTGATAAAACTACTTGAAACTGATGGTTCAATATAATATTTTGTTTATTGTATACTTGTATAGAAAATTTAAATTGTAAACAATATTTATAATAATAATAATAATAAATATCTTCACACATTCCACACAGCACTTTCTAGTTCCACAGTAAATAACTAATACTTGTATTATTGATACCAGACAATTCATATACGGCATAGATTATTTTTTTTGTTAATACATACATATAATATATATGTATTAGATGAACTAGATGGTGCTATGTGGATGTAGATATTAATTTATTTATTTAGGTTTCACTCTGCTGATACTCCTGTGGCCTGATCCAACTAAAGTAAGAATTAAAATGGAACAAAGTGGATTTGTTTATTGATGTATTGCATCTTGACATCATATATTATCACAGGTAAATTTTTATATAATATTTTATTATTGAGTTACATATATGAAGCAATTGAAGGTTTAATAATAATATGTAATTAGTCACTCTTTGTTTTGGCAAGAAAGGATGTTTCTATTCATTGGAAAAGGGGCGCAGTTAGGAGAGAACTTACTCTAAATGACAAAGTCAAACGTAGGTAGGTACCTACTTATATAAAGCTCGTGTATGATACGCATGAAACAAAGACCTATTGTAACAAATTTGAAGTTGATATGTGTAAAGGAGAAAGACACTAGACAATCTATTTTCTCGTTAATGTGAGACATATTCACATATTCATTTTGATCCACATTTATGAAAAATCGATTGCTCGCGAAATTCAACTTCTATATTGAAATAAGTCTATATTTTTCCCCTACTACTATATAAATTCTTTAATTTACTGGCCAACAAGTCAAATTTTTTTCGAAAAAAAGCTACAACAAGCAAAGAGTAAAGTCCGCCATTCACTGGCACTCCATTTGGCAGCGCTCCACTCCATCACTCCAAATTCACTCCAACTCATCGTGAATGTAAAAAACCACGTGAATTGTGTGTGGTAAGAATTTGGATGTCGTCCACCATAGTCGTCCACCGATGTGGAGCGCTGCCAAATGGAGTTCCCGCAAAGTTCCCGTGATTTGCGGCCTTAAGAGAGTGAGAAACAATTTAAAAATACTTGAGTTTTTAAAAAGTGCTAATAACAACATGAGTCTATAAGAAAAACCCTTTATTTCTAATATCAGACACACTAATACACAAACCTTCCTAGTTTATTACTATTTTCGTTGGTGAAAACCGCATTGAAAATGTTGAAGTTAACGGAAAAACAGACAGCGAACGACAACGACTTTATTTTATTACTAGCCGGTGCTCGCGTCTTCGTCCGCGTTGATACGATTTATAAAAATATAACGCCTATATAACGAAATATGTAACGCAATATATGTAAGTAATACTTTGCCAAGCGTTAGATCTTTATTTTTAGATTGCTGGAACTTAGCCGTGGAACTTATTCGTGGAACTTAGCCCATGTCCATCCTGAATAGTAATTTATTGGATTTTTTTTAATAGGGTGAGTAGTATCGAAGATTACTATTCATCTTCTCTTTATTATATAGGCCTAGGCCACAGTTGTGTGAGCCTTCCTCAAGTTATACAGCGCGCGTCAAGGTAGATAAAACATGATAACAAAAAGACGATTTATTGCTCTCATTATAAATTATATTTTAACAATTGCTAATAACCTAATAACACTCGAAACGAATGACTCATCACATTACATACATTTTATTGACTTCGTTCTATATTTAAAACGCTTGCCGTCAAATTTTCACACTTGACATAGTCATTACTTGACAACAAATTACGCCTGGTAACAGTGAAAAATATGATGACGAAACTTTTCCAATTATATTCCTAATACAGAGAAAAGTCGTTTGGTTAACCGAAAAGAAATGAAATTGGAATCGGTATTGAATTACTTTGACTCTGTGGAAGATCTTATTCAATTTTTCTTCTTTATGTCAATAGAGTTGGTAAATAAATGGAGCCTTCTTGACGACTGTAGAATAATTTAATAAATAATTGCTTAAGTATTATTTTAGTGAGATATCAGCACGTTTTAACCTGTAACTAACTACCGTGCGTCTTCTCTCTTTTTATGATAAAACTAGCGACCTGCTCCCAGCTTCGCCCGGGGTGCAATTTTTATATACCTAATTATACAAACCTTTGCCGTTTATTCCTCTTTACTTATGTGAAAATCGAATTAAAATCGGTCTACCCATTCACGAGTTTTTGAAGTGTACACAAAACAAATAAACCGATAACTCACATCACTCGTGCTATTATTACATAACTAGCTGATGCCGGCGACTTCGTCCGCATTCTGGATGAAAGGTACCCTATGTTCTTTCTGGTCGTGATCGGTTCAGTAGTTTTTGCGTGAATGCGTAACGAACAGACAAACAAACAAACAAACTCACATTCACATTTATAATATTAGTAAGGAAGAAGAACTCTGCGTAAACAGCTTTACACGCGGTAAGGTGATAAAGAGGCAGACAGTTGGACAATTGTCAATTCCGTTACTTTAGATGCCATAAAATAAGTTGGCATCACCTCAAATGCCGATACACATTTTGTCAATCCCATGTGTTACTAAGTAAATGTAAATTCATAATTGGTATGCAAATAAATTATTGTGTAATACGCCATGTAAATCTTAAACTAATCTTCATAGTCTTACTTTATAGACACCAAACTTTATACGTGTCATGGATGTGCTAGGTATATACCAGACCAAAAGCTGGCTAGGTAAATACACTTAATAGCATTAATAGAAAAAACAATTAACTATATCTACCAAAAAAATATATAATATCCTAAAATTTGTTGCTAAGCGCAAAACTCAGAACGTCTAGACCAAAACGGTTCCTATGAAGAGAAAAACTACCTTACTCATGCACTAAAATGCAAAATAATAATGACGTCATAATCCAACACATCCATCACAACGTCATGTTGTCATGTTGGATGCATCTCATTAGATTCCCATGATTTAATCAAATAATAATTGTCTGAATTATAAATCTTATAAATGTGAATGTGAGTTTGTTTGTTTTTTACGCATTCACGCAAAAACTACTGAACCGATCACAATGAAATTTTGCATACACGTTGTCTGGCACACCAGAAAGAACATAGGGTACCTTTCATTGTTCAGCACGGACGAAGTCGCGGGCACCAGCTAGTGTTATTATAAAATAAAGTCGCTATATGCGTCTGTCTGTTTTCCCGCTAACTTCTTCTAGCCATTCAACGGATTTTTATATAATACGGTTTTCACAAATGGGTAAATAATTTGTAGAAAAATTGCATTGGTGCGCCGGTAATCGCGGTAATACCGGTAGCGGGTAACTTACTTATTAGTTGTATATAGCGTTAATGTATAGTTAACAATAATATTGTTTAAATGGAAAGTTGTTAACAAAGTAAGCAATGAACATCATAGTTACGTCAAACTTGAAGGGATTATACATAAGAGTATAATATAGTAATATTTAACGTCACAGTGACCTTGTATATAATTTCATTCCTATTTGGCAAAACGCCATTTCTTCTCTCCCTCGAGTGTGATCCAAATCCGTGTAGCTATCCATTGGTGTTTGAGTTCGATTGTACTTTATTACAAAGTGTAGCACGTGCAGCAATGTATGGTATGTCCATAATTACTTTCAGAAATCAAATGTGACAACGAAGTCATGCGATGTTGTCTTCTGTATAAAGGTTTGCGTACAGTGAAAATCGAATCTAGAAAAATAGTAATACAATTGCAAAATTGGAAAGGCAAAACTACAATACTACTTATGTCCAAAATGCAAATATTTTTTATCTATAATAATGTCTAATGTCATAAATATGAAAGTAGTCTGTATGTCGCCTTTTCACCCCTTAACTACTCAACCAAGCTGGCAAAAGCGAAATATGAAGGTTTGGTGAGTGTATCGTATTATCACAATTAATTTTTTTAGTAATATAATATTTACCTATAGTACAATCTTTTTTAAGTATCAAGTATTCGTATTTTCATTCGATTCTATTTAAAAATAGCATTTTCGATTTTGTTTTTTTTTTTATTGTATCTATGGTGACTACGTCTTGTTTTTTTATAATATAACCTTTAGATTACCACTTTCGCGATCTAACTATTTGAGACAATTTTACCATATAAATATACCTATGCTGATTTTTGGGGTGAGGCTGTGGACCCCTAAGTGATAAGAGTCACCCTTATCACTTAGGGGTATAAAAATAGTTTACGACCTAATCTCAGACCTACCGAATATACACAAAAAAATTATAAAAATCGGTCAAGCATGCTTGCTATATATACCTATATATTGATTTATGTATTTCACATTTTTCTGGCAAATCAATCATCTGTTTTCAGTCGCAGTGTGCGTTGCGCCTGACGTGACTTTGAAATCTTTACACGAGCTTTTCATTCAGTCTGTTTACGTCTTTCGTGTAGTCCGTTCGGTCTTAGGAGCTTGTCATCATTTTGCCAATACACGATCGCGATTTCTTAACTACCTAACTAACTATGTCGGAAACTATGAAAGACAATAATAACGTAGAGACATCTGTGCCATTTGAGGAAGCATTGGAAAAAACCGGTATGTTTTCTTTCAGCACAAAGATTTTTTTCAGTTTTTCTTATGTGTTTGTATTTTCTTTTTTTTTTCGATTTCTTTGTTGTTCATCAACCAGAAGTGCTTCAAAGAAGTTTGGCACAACTGCCAGATAATTTTTTGTTACTAACCAAGCAGTCTTTGTTCAGTACTTATAGACAATTTTAATGTTTTGTTTAATTAATTTTTATAATGGTAATGGTGTCGCTACACACTTTTCGCTTTTTGAATCGGTAGTAGATTAAATCACTTCTATAGTGTTTGACGGTGTTTATAAATACTTACTTGTAAATGTTCAGGAAAATAATAAATAAATCTCTCTCTCTCTATGTATATATATAAAAAAAATCGTGTCACGTTGTTTGACGCCAATGAACTCATAAATTACTAAGCCGATTTTGATAAAACTTCGTAACTATGTGTAATTTAGTTCAACTTAAAGGTTTTTATTTTGAACCCGGACGAAGCCGGGAGCGTGTACCTAGTTAGCTAGTGCTAGTATCTATATACTAGCTACATGCTCCCGGCTTCGTCTGGGTTATGTTATTTTGTCTTTATTTTAAAATTTAATTAAAAAATAAATAGACAATACATAATTTACAACAGTATTTAATGACACGACAGATGTGCGACAGATGGAACATAATATTTTATAATATTTATACTTATAAAAAAAAATAAACTATAAAAAAAACCATAAATAAAATTCTGACGGAAGAGACGTAATAGGTATGTATAAATAATAACATATAAATATGAACAGTTTCTATTGTAATATAATATATTGTTTTGGTGGTGTTAAGTGGTAATCTGAATTTGACTTATTGAGGTGATTTATTATTATGGTTCATTCATAAGACAGCAGTCAACAATGCAACAATCAATTGAGACAATAAAGATAATTATGCTCCAAGTATTACGTTCGGTCTTAACGACAAACAGTGTATTGTATCACTATCACTACATAATATAAAACAAAATCGCTTCCCGCTGTCTGTCTGTCTGCCCCTATGTATGCTTAGATCTTTAAAACTACGCAACGGATTTTAATGCGGTTTTCACTAATGGATAGAGTTGTTCTCGAGGAAGGTTTTAGTATATAATTTACAAAGTTACGCCGGCGAAGTCGCAAGCAGCAGCTAGTTATGTATATACGCGTGAAGTTTGAAATGAAAATTGAAAATTGAATCGTGCTATGATAATTTATGGGAGTAAAATCAGAATTGTCACACGAATGCGTTATGTTATGCGTTATAGTTACGTTCTATTTTTTAATATTTTAGAACTTCTCTAACGTTTCAAAGATATTGCGCTATCTATACAATATTATTAAAAAATAACAATGTTGTTCTTTCGGTGTGAAAATTTAAATTTTATTATCGTTCGTAAGTCGGAGTGTGTCGGATTTTTTTTTTTCATTTTAAGTCAGTGTCCATGTGGTGTCCATAATTGATCGCGTTGGATCGCTGGTTGTCGATATAACAACACACAATTGGTCAAACAGAGCCAGAATTAGATTGAATAATATTGAAACTTTCCACAGCTCAGCATTTGCGCTGACCTATTTATGGAAGCTCTTCAAAGAGAATGCAATAGAAACATGACTTGTTACTTCAACAAGTAAACTTTCTTGTGACATATCATATGTGACTTTGCGGTCCTTATGTGCACACCATCAACTCAACAACTTAAACCTTCCACATCAACTTGACCGTTAAGTAACAATCAAACGTGTTGAGGCCAACAAACCATCAATACAGAAATAATGATGATGACGTGTATGTATGACGTCAAACTGACTTACATTTGCTAGTGCCTAAGTGGCTACCTACCCGGATACTGTGAAATGGCGTCCCGTACTTACGCCCCAAAATACAACAGCACATGAGCAGGGGCCCTAGCCAAGAGCATACCAGTGCAAACGCTCCCTTTACGTACTTACGAAACGTTAAAAAATAAAGCCCGATGATTCGTTATTGTAACCAATCACAAAGTTTTCTCCCAAGCGTAGCGTAGTCTGAGCGTAGCGTATACTAAGTTGAAGTTAGTAAATTCAGTAGACTAAAGAAGGGATGGAAATGGTTTCTCGAATCTTGACATCTGCTATTTCACTGTGGTCTGTAAGTAACTGCAACGTGCCCTGGCATTATCCTTACTAATATTATAAATGTGAATGTTAGTTTGTTTGTTTGTTTGTTACGCTTTCACGCAAAAACTACTGATCCGATCACCATGAAATTTTGCATAGACGTTGTCTGGGACACCAGAAAGAACATAGGGTACCTTTCATCCAGAACGCGGACGAAGTCGCGAGCACCACCTAGTTTTAAATATTTGTCAAATTTTAGAATGTTTCACTAGACAATCGAACATTCTAAAATCTCACGGGTCTTCCAAATATTAATTTTTCAGGTAACGGATTGTACAACATTCTCCTCACAGCAACCTGCGCCCTTATACTCCTGGCAATCGGCGTGGATTTGTTTGGCTTTAGTCTGGTTGTGTCAGCGGCCTGCGATCTCAATCTTACGATTAGTCAAAAGGGTATCCTGACCTCACTCCCGTTTATAGGTAAGAATAAAGACAGGAAATCGACACATTCATATATTTATAAAATACATATTAATGTAAAAAGAACATTTATATCTAATCTAAGTAATATTATAAAATAAATTACTTAGATTAGACCAAGTCGCTGTCAGCCTTGGTCTATTTCTCCGCTAACATTGTTCTAACTAAACCATTCAACGGGGTTTGATATGCAGGTTATCTCTCTAATGTAAAGAAATACCACGAAATTGAATATCACCTAATACTTAGGTGCTTGACATCGCTACAAGTCTATATGTATCCCAATGCATTCATTCCGCAGGCATCCTTCTAGTGTCCTACTTTTGGGGCTACATCTCCGACACGAAAGGGAGGCGGTTCACGTTGGTGCTTTGCATGCAGGTCTCGTTCTTTCTCTCCTGTATCTGCAGCATATCACCCAACTGGTTGTTCCTGGCTTTCTTCAAATTCCTCACGGTTTGCTTGTAAGTCATCTACAAACTACAAAACCTTATGGTTTTGTTAAACTCTTAAACATGAAGGCTAGAAATTATACAACTGCTGTATTTTTCAGCTCCTGCGCAGCCAACTCTGCAACGTACACTTTAGTTGGGGAATCTTGCGTACAACGAGTGAGAAATAAATACATGCTGCTAATGACATGCCTATTGCTATTGTCACCCGCTGTAGCTGGCAGTAAGTAATAATTTCATTAATATGACTTTATTTATTTTTTGGGTTTATACTTAATCCTACTAATATATAAAGTTTTTGAGGATTCATGGAGGTTTGTTTTATTCCTTAAAACGCAAAAACGGCTGAATGGGTTTTTATGAATTTTTGCACACAGATATGTTTACTACCTGGACTACTGTTAGGTTCTCGATGGATCGTCTAAAAATATAAAAAAATTGGACACCACTATCGCTTTGGCGGCGCGGCGCCACCGTCGCGTCACAGCTATAAAGATGTCAGATATTTTCTCAGGTGTAATTTTTAATTTTTAAAGCAGTCGATGTCGCGGACACCAGCTAGTTAATTTTTTTTCACAATATGTGTAGATTTATTTGAGTCTTTTCACGATAAATAGTTGCCGACTGTCTACTTGTTGATAGGTGACAACCGTCGTCTAGAAACAAAAGCAACTGTTATTGCCTTCACCGTTCGTTGCGTTGTTTGTATCATATTTAATGCGACGGTAACCATCTATCATCAACTGGACCGTCAGACTACTTCGATTTCGTATGAAAAAGTAAAGAAAATATATGGTACCTTAACATAAATATTTTATACTCTACTTTCAGTGCTAACATACCCCACACTAAAACTACACTTCGAAGCGGAGTTGTCTTGGCTGGGCATCGTCTTCAGACCTTGGCGGCTGCTCATCATAGTGCTAGCTCTGCCTTCGGGCTTAGGAGCAGCAGCAATATACTTCTTCCAGGAGTCACCGAAATTCTTGGCCAATTGTCAAATGAAAGATGAAGCGTTAGAAGTTATGAAATCAATGTATGCCATAAATCATCGCTGCAGTAAAGAAGATTTTAATGTGAGTTCTTTCTTATCCCAAAAATTCATGTCTGATCACTAGAATGTTCGGGACAGCCTATAGCTTACTTTTACAGACTAAACTAACGCTGATTTTATTATAACCTCTTATTAATCCTACAGACGCATTTTATTATATATTTAAAAATTTCACAAATGTTTGTTTAAGCAGATTTAGTCCTTATAAATTAGCATTACTATCGATTGATGCCGTAAAAGTCATGCTGTTATTTACTCTGATTTTAACCTTTTCAATTTCCGGGTATTTAGCGTTTTTAAAAATCTTTGAATGCAGATTTGCTTATTTAAATAAAATAATCGAATGTTTTCTTTTACTAAGTAATAAAACTTACTATCTCCAATATTTAGAGTACTTTCTATCCAAGTGCAGTTGTTTCCACCCTGCACCTATATAATACTTTCATAGATATATCTAAGAAAATATGTTTTGTCCTAATATGACGTAACAGTTTAAACTACGCTATGATGAAATTCACAGTACGAGGAAAATGATAATTTTTTGCGAGAAAAAATATACTTAATTTTGTTTCATTTCAGATACAAGTCCTAATATTAGAGAGTGGTCCGCCTAAGAAGCACGCGTCTATATTCCGATCGATGTTTGAACAGAGCGCGCCACTGTTCCGAGCTCCGTACCTCTGGAGGACACTTCAGCTGTTCTACATAGTCGTAGTTGTGTACATCACGTGAGAGCCAGGTTTTATATTATACATTTAGCCTTCTGATATTTGCTCGTTTAAGATATTATGTATAATAACATTACCTACTAATGTAATTGAGAAATAGATTGAATCGACATATATTGAAGCTGAGTTTTTTTATGCAATAATGGTTTAGCCTGGGTAATGAATTAAGATTTAATGAATACTTATTAATGTGATAAAAAAATTACGCTATAAGAAATGAACAGATTTGTTTCAATTGGGTGTGGAAATGACATTGGTGACTTTATAAAAAGCAAAAAGCATACGTCATAAAGCAGACGAACACTCTTTATATATATTCTTATAACTTTAACCTTAGAGGCAGAAATCTAGAATTTTAGAAAAAAAAATGAAAAGATTTAAAAAGAAACACTTCTTTTTCTTTCAGTAACAACAGCTTTTTAATATGGCTGCCACATATATTGGACCTGGTGAGGTTGTCTTTGGAGTCGAACATCACAAGTGCTGGAAACATTTGCCATCTTATATCCGCCAAAGTTAGCGAAAACAATACCAATGCAACATTATCCGGAACGAATGAAACTCTCAAAGTTGTGAGTACATGTTTATTTTAAGTCAAAGTATGACGAATAAGCGTACGGCTTATTTGTGGGAATTCTCTTAGCGGATGCTTACGTTATGAAATAAATATCTGGTTCAAATTTCAGCTTTCCAGGCTAGTTTTGGCTGTGCGTTAATATAGTCAGTCAGAAGAAACGATTTTAAAGGATTAAAAAATTTATTACCATTTGTCATATGTCAATCAAAATCTGATGGAGTGTGTATAGATTTTAGTTCTTTGACTGCTTGAATTGTTTTTGTTTCAGACACCGGACGTATGCCTAGGAACAATATCCGAAAACGTCCTGTTGACACTCATCGCTTCCCAGACCGTCTACTCCTTCTTCAATTTCCTCATATCTTACCTCCCAAACAGACGGAAGCTGGTCATCATATCTATCCTGTGTTTCTCTTCGCTCAGCGGCATACTCCTCAACGTGATACCGGAGCCTATATCGAGTGTGATTTTCTTCGTGGGCTTCACCTGCACATGTCTGGGAATGGGAATTTTAGCCTCCTATTTTGTCGACCTCTATCCGACTTCATACAGGTACGATATTATCAGCCATCTATTAAGTTGTGATAACTGAACATCTTGCTGGTTTTTGTAAAGAATCACTTGAAAGACCACCATGACATTTAATGACAACGCCAGAGCCCAATTACCTGGATCTATAGGTCAATTCTTACCGAAATAAAACATGCTATATATATGTTATACATGAGACAATTATTGCACGCGACTTCGCTCGCGTAACTTTATAAAATACAACCTATGTTACTCGCTGATAATGTAGTTTTCTATATTTGAAACAATTTTTAAAATCGTTCTAGTATTTTTTGTTCTCTCTTTATATTATTACTAGCTGGTGCCCGCAACTTCGTCCGCGTTGTAAAAGCAATATATCGCAGCAATATATCAATATATCCCTCGGGAGCAGTACTTTTTTTCTGGGTGAAAGGTACCCTGTGTCCTTTCTGGTGTCCCAGACAACGTGTGATCGGTTCAGTAGTTTTTGCGTGAAAGAGTTACAAACATCCATACATCCATCCGTACATACATACAAACTTTCGCATTTATAATATTAGTACGGATAGTATAGATACATGTATAATAAAAAGTGTACTTAATATGGAAATTTTAATTCGAGTTTCGAGTGAAATAAATGTTAATTAAATAACGACATTTTTGAATTTATCAAAATTATATGTTTCCAGAGGTATGGTGGCCTGTCTCAGCATTATGGTGGGAAGAAGTTCGACTTTTGTGGGCATCAATCTAGTTGGAAACCTTATTTTTCATCATTGCCAAATAACTTTCTATCTGTGGTCCTTACTTGTTTTAAGTAAGTATACGTATAGTTTACTTTATCGTTTAAGATTCGTTTTTGAACCCATTGGTCAAGTAAGTAGTTGCCTTAGCGCTCTGTCTCAAGGGCCCCAGGTTCGATTCCCGGCAGGTGGAAATTAATTTTTGAAAAGTTTGCTCTAAAAAAATCTAGAGCACTAGATTTGGCAAGTACATACGAGTAGTACCTAACCATAAGTCACAGTGCGTTTCGCAATCATTTGGGCAGCCCGTCTGGCGACAGTTGCCTTCTCCTTACAGAAGACCACTGTTATAACAGCAAGTGTGCCTTAATTAAATAATTCATTTCATGTTGTTCCTATATATAAAATAACTAGTTTTTTATTTTTATTTTTCATACCCCTAAATGTTAAGGGTGGTCCACCCCAAATTTTTTTTAAAATATTTTTTGGCAAAACAACGTCTTGCGGGGTCAATTAGTATTAGTATAGAATGTACACAATTCTTTTTCAGGTAGCGCAGTGGCTGCGTTCTTTTTACCGCCAGACAAGTCAGCCGAAGTCACAAAGTCGCCAGTTTAACTATTATTGGACAAGGTTTTATAATTATATGCCTGAGTCTGAGTTAGTTTCGCATCGAATAGAAGCAGCGTTAGATATCAACAAGACGCAGTAGGCACTCGAAGATCTCTTTTTATAAGCTGTTTACAGGATAACATTGTTACTTGACTGTGATTGATAGTATAGTAGGAATATTTGTTAAAAATAAGCTCTCTTTAACAAAATTTATGTATTGTGAAATTTTCTAGGATGGTATAAAATTATTCCAAAGATCGGGACGAAAAAAATTGAAATTGAGTAGGAAATAAAAAAGAAATAGTGCATATTGATATTTCAGTAATAAGAAAGCACTTTGACTGATTTACGTTTAAACGTAATATTTTGTTTTTAGACATAATTAATTATATTTAAAAATATATAGTTTTTTTTTTTTAACCTTTTAATTTTTAATTTTAATTTTTGTTTATTTTTACAAACGCTATGCTAAGTATATTTTTCTTGGAAAACTTTGCATAGGTATTAGTATTAAAATTACCTACATTATAAATAAAAATATATCACAAATAAAAACATGTTTATTTACTAAAAATTTAATATATTATATAATAATTAAAATTAATATTGACATAAAATGCGACACGAAAATAGCAGATAGACTTTAGTTTAAAGATATTTTATAGAGTAAGTAAGTAATTGGTGGCGCAAAATACCACCCGGTGCGGATGGACCGGATAGATGGGGGTAAATGGAAAGGAATCAAAATCAAAACTCACTGCGGAACTGCGATACTTTGACCTTCCAGTCCTTGGCTGGTGCCTACACTGTTGTTCACTTCACTCGCGATATTAAAACTGCGATTATGTCCTTCGTAGCGGATTAAAGTGAGACGTCTCAAAAAGCGTGTTGCGTGCACTTGTGCGATTTATAGTGGACTGTGGTCGTGTGTAGGTAATTGCCTTTCTCCGCGAGTGCCGAGGGGGTAGGAAAGGGAGAGGGGCGAGGGATACAAAACGCGCGTAACCATCCTCCCGGCCTTAAAGGGTTGCCTTTAACAAATGATATCCCCTAGCGCGAAAATCAGCGAGATACAGCGACCTACACATTAACTTATATTGACTGCGAAAATATATTGACATTAACTTAAATTAACATCTATTAACTGCGAAAAATGAATAATGCGATAGTTGTGAAAAGAGAATATACATGCAACTTATGATCTAACTTATGATCTAACTTATATCTAACTTAAAAATAGATTACCTTATAAACTAAAACTTATATCTATTACACATGTGGACTTACACATTTGTCACACAATGCGGCGTGCGGATAAGATCGAGAACCTTTGACGCAGTAGTGACATTAATAGTTCTGGCCCGGCATGTAGGTATTTTACGTGATAGTAATCAATGATCATGTTCACTACATGATCACTGCGCGGTAAAATAGCTGGATGCATATGTGAATAGTACAGCGCGGAGTTGACGAAGCCTACGCCTACGCGGATCAGTCCGTTGTCAACGAAAAGCCTCAAACGGTTAAAGACTGGCGAGCACGGTTCATTATTTTTAATTTTGTGACATTCTTCTGCAAAGTGCTGGCTTTGCAGAGCGCGCAGCATATTATTTTCAGCGAACTGAATATCATCGGCGGTCACTGTAATAGTGCTGCGGCGAGGCAATAATTTTGCGAACTTATATGCGTATGTAGTGATTCGTAGAAGCCTACTCCATGAGGAGGTGCGGAGAGCAAGCTCATATAAGGCGCAATGCCTTACAGGCGTGCACACGGGGTGCGCGAAAACCTTCTGTTCTGGCACGTCACTATACGAGTGATGATCGAATTCTTCGATAGGCCATTCTGCGGGACTGAGCGATGCCCATGGTGGTCCATGGAACCATAGCGGATGATCGACTGGTTTATTTGGGGTTAAGCCTCGCGATAAACAGTCAGCGGGATTATCGACACCTGCCACGTGATGGAAACAGGTGGCTGGTATGTTGTCAGTTATTTTGACAACGCGATTTGCGACAAATGTTTGCCAACGAGTTGGAGAGCCGCGAATCCAACAAAGCGCTACTTTGGAGTCAGTGAAGGCGTAAGTCTTATTAATTTTACAGCGAACGGAATAGTTGTCGTATACTAAACGAAGCAACTTAGAGAGTAGCACGGTAGCACATAACTCCAGTCTCGCTATAGAAAGAGGTTTCACCGGCGAGACCTTTGACTTGGCGCACACCAACCGGACTAGGCTACTGCTCTCGTTACTAACGTGTAAATAGACGACGCCTCCATAGGCACGCTCACTGGCGTCAGCGAAACCTAGAAGGTTGACAATACTACCTTGCACTACACCCAGGTGACGCGGTATGCGAATGGAGTTAAGCTTCGGGAGTTCGCAGCACAGCTTGTTCCAGCTCTCGACTATATGCGATGGGGGTGTGTCATCCCAGTCACACTTTAGCAGCCAAAGTTCTTTGATAAGAAGTTTAGCATACAAAATGGTGGGAGCCACAAAGCCCATCATGTCCCACAGGCGTGCTACTGTAGAAAGCATAAGACGCTTAGAACAAGTTTCATTAGAGATAGAAACTTGAAAGTAGAAACAATCCCTAGATATATCCCATCGTAATCCCAAGATCTTCTGCGGTATAGTTTTATCGAATTCGATATCGGGAGCAGCACGATGAGAAGCGGGAATGGCGGATAGGACCTTTGTCGAGTTACTGGTCCACTTTACTAGCTCGAGTTGTCCAGATTTAAACAGCGCAATTAACTCTTTGCAAGTGACGATAGCATGGCTCTCGTCCATGATGCTGAATACAATGTCATCCATATAAATTGCGGAAGCGACTGTAGCAGCAGCTGGATACTTAAGTCCCTCATCTGTGATAAGTTGCTGTACAACGCGGAGCGCGTGATAGGGACTTGACCGTAGTCCGAAACAAACGCGATTAAATTCGTAGACACGAATTGGTTCTTGCGGATGGAATCTATACAATATGCGTTGAAATCTGCGGTCTTCTTTACGCATGCCGATTTGAAGAAACATTTGGCGGCAATCGGCGGATACAGCGGTAGCGAATAATCTAAACTTTAAAATTTTATTAAAAAGATCACCCTGTAGATTGGGTCCTGTATGTAGGATGTCATTTAGCGAAAGACCCGTACTGGTCTTACAGCTTGCGTCGAGAACAACGCGGAGTTTTGTTGAGGACTTATCCTCGCGGATGACGCCGTGATGCGGGATATGGTAAGTGGGAGTATCTACAGCGTCAGTATATGTGACTGGAGACAAGTAGCTCTGGTCGACATACTCGCGAATAACAGCGTTATAAGCTACACGCATATTGGGCGACGCTTGTAGCTTACGTTCTAAACACAGGAAACGTCTGTGTGCGACATTATAGGAGTCTCCTAAAGAACAGACGTCTTTACGAAACGGTAACGCCACAGTATACCTACCACTGTCCTCCCGAACAGTGGTGGCGCGAAAGTGGTTCTCACACTCATTGTCTTCTTGAGTGTGGGCGAGCGGGGCGGAGACTTCTTCGAGCTCCCAAAAGCGTTTAAGAAGGTCGTTTACAGAATCGTCTACTACTGCTGAGCAGCAGGCGATATTATTACTACTGCGAGCGCGCGGGAGTGCGGGCACATCTCCCATGATAACATAGCCTAAAATAGTTTGTACAGCGGGCGGTATATTAATATTGTTGCTATGTACCATATTAGGTAATAATAAATGCGGGAATATCGAAGCGCCTAATAATATGTCTATAAGACCAGGCGTATAAAATTCACTATCAGCTAACGGCAAATTATGTACATGCGAAAGAGCGGACAAGTCGACTGGAGCGGATGGCAAGTTGTCCGTTATGCGATCGACGACTAACGACGACACGTCGAAAAATATATTTAAATTAAATCTAGAATAAAAGCGAAAATTTACTAAACCGGTGCTTTTCTTTTCTGCACCTCCAATGCCCTTAACTACTAAATGCGTATTCTTATTGCTAATTAAACCTAAACGTTTGCTGCATGCGGCAGTAATAAAATTAGTTTGAGATGCGCTATCCAACAAACAACGTACAATGTGTTGTTTTCCTTTCATATCAAAAACTATAACTTGTGCAGTTGAAAGCAGAACGGTACTATTATTCATATAATTAAAGTCGCGTTTCGTTTGAAGTGAACGTGAGGACGCAAGCGATATTGTACACAGCGGTGTCTCTGTTTGCGTGACAGGGACGGAAGATACTTGTGGATCTTGCGACTCACGTGCATCCCGATTATATTTAATTGGTTTATCGAAATGCAACAAACTATGATGCTTGTTATTACATATACGACAACTCCCTTTAGAATTACAGAATTGTGTCTTATGTTCTAGGCTGAGACAATTAATACACCCGTTTCTATTCTTTACACAGTTAAATCGATCAGCAGGCGATAAGTTATGAAACGAAGTGCACTTAAATAGATGCATATGATAAGCGTTATCACAGAGGCATTTACGAGACGTTTTGTACGGCGATGTATTAGCAACATAAGCGTTCGGGAAGGGAGGGATGCGACCACTAACCGGTTTCTTCGGTCTATTGTAAATATTGTTATCACTACTTGATTGCGTGCTTTTATATATTCTACTCTGACCTTTAATGAAATCAATGAGATTTTGGAAAGCGGGAATTTTTACATCTCGCGAATGCGCTTCAAATGCGCGAATGGTCTCTTCGTCTAACTTCTTTAATCCAATATGCAACAGAATAAAATCTTCCAGATTATTAAGTTTAAGATTACGAAGACCGTTTGCAGCGGTTATGAAATTGTCAATAAATAATTGGAACTTTAGCGAAGAAGCTGGACCTTGAGATTTAAAGTTTAATATCTGATCTAGGTATGTAGATGCGAGCGAGCGCGTATCTTGATATCTATCGATTAATGAGTCTATTATAATTTTATAATTATCAGCGGATGGCGTAATACCTGCGAAGACTGCTTGAGCCCTAGAGGAGAGCTTACCAAGAAGATAATAAAGCTTCTCTGAATCTGTCAGCGATGGGTTGTCATGAACTATAGACTTAAAACTAGAATAGAATAAGGACCAGTTTCGTATGTCTCCATCGAATGACATTATTTCTATCGGAGGCAAAGTGACGACCCTTTTTGATGCGGTTTCCACCATTGGTTTTTGGATTGACAGTTCAGATTGCACACTCTTGATATGACAAATGAGTTCGTCCATTGAATTTAAAGATTGATAATTAGGAGCTGCGTTCGGGTCGATAGTGAGTTGTTTATCAACCCATTCGTCTAAAATATTTTGAAAACTTGAGCGGGTTTCATCAATAGTAGCTATCGATCTAAGAAATTTATGTTTTGCCTCATCGTCCTGATGAGCCTTTGTTGCGTATTGAAAGATAGTTTGCACCCGTTCTAATAGGATATTTCGTTTTGCTTCTAATATTCTTATTTCGCGTTTGACCTTTGCATTATCGTCCGACGCATCCCCTTGTTGAGACATATTTATTAAAAACTAAATCAGATAACTTATACAATAGAACCAATATACAATTATTTACAATATGTAGGTATGTTTGGCTAAATAATTGAATAACCATGAAATACCTATACAGCTAGTTACAATATTTTAAGCATGAGGGTAACTCATTCATTCGCGAAACAACTGCGGTATGTAAATATGTAAATTATTCTAAGAAATGAGTCAGGTACCCACATATATTATTTTTATTATATTATAATAAAATAAATATTATTATTTTATTATATACTGCGAATTTAACTTAACAATATTTTAATTGAATTTAATGCGATTACGGCGTACTATGAATTTAAAAACTATGTATATATATAATTAATTTTACAATATTTTGAATGATTTTTTTTTTTTTTTTTTTTTTTTTTTACAGCGATAATAACGTTAATAACAGCGATAATAACAGCGATAAAAATAGAAATACCTATATAACTATTGTAAGGCAACTCTTATAAGGGCGGAAGGTCGGTTATGTCCTATAGGACGTCTGAGCTAATAGTATGATTCCGTTAGAATAATTAAGTGACAAGAAGGATGGTAGCTGGTAACCATCCGGCTCGATTGGACCAGAAAGATGGTGGCGCAAAATACCACCCGGTGCGGATGGACCGGATAGATGGGGGTAAATGGAAAGGAATCAAAATCAAAACTCACTGCGGAACTGCGATACTTTGACCTTCCAGTCCTTGGCTGGTGCCTACACTGTTGTTCACTTCACTCGCGATATTAAAACTGCGATTATGTCCTTCGTAGCGGATTAAAGTGAGACGTCTCAAAAAGCGTGTTGCGTGCACTTGTGCGATTTATAGTGGACTGTGGTCGTGTGTAGGTAATTGCCTTTCTCCGCGAGTGCCGAGGGGGTAGGAAAGGGAGAGGGGCGAGGGATACAAAACGCGCGTAACCAGTAATGAAAAAGTACCATTGACAAAAAGGAAAACATAATTATTTTACTATAATTTTTTTGGTTAATTAATCATTTTTTAATTAGTAAAATAGAAATGTAAAAATATATTATTTAATTATCTGTCGTAATATATACTTTACAAAGTTACATTATGCCCTGGGCAAAGTAGTTCTTTTTTACTCCTTACACACAAGACGTGTAATACCAAAATATGTACATATATTAAAAACAGAAAATTTAATAATTAATTAAACTACTATTTATTATGGACTTCATTTATAAACTAGCGACACACTCTGGCTTCGCATATGTTGTATTTTTTACGACCAAATATTGAAAACCGTTGGCAGAGTTAGAAGTTAGTGGAAAAAGATAAAGCTGGACAGCGACTTTATCTTATACTTAAAGAGATATAGAAAAATATATGTTATAATTTAAAAACAACCCTGATATTGAAATTTTTAAACTAACTGAAGCGGTGCTAGACACTGCTAGAAAAAGTAGCCTAAGTTTCTCCTTATAACATTATTTATCTGTAGTGAAAGTCCCGTCAAAATCAGTCCAGCCTTTTCAACCATTTCAAAATCTAATTTTACTATTCAAACTAGATTGTTACCGTTTCGCTGACACTGCAATAGATGGCGTTGAAGAAAAGTTTTGATTTTTTTTAGAGAATTAGCTATTTGAATTTATTTATAAAAATAGAGCTAATTTACAAGACTAGCTAAAAAGAAGTTGTTATTATGGCAATATACATATGAATGTGTAGTATTAATGTTAATTACCAAGATTTTTTTCTGTCATTAACAGTCCATTTATTGTTGATCCCTTAGAAGGTAAGGCATAATATAATTATAGTGTCACAAAGTCATTTAATAGAACCAGTCTTTTCTTAAAAAATATAGTTTATGTTATATCTAATTCTATAATTTAATATCGAACAATACACAAAAATATAATTTAGTATGACTATATTAAACTAAGGTGCCTCTGGTTGGCTACATGTGGGTTGATATGTATCTATCGAGTCCTTGGTTCTTTTCCAGATTATCCTGAACAGCCTTGTCCCCGGATTCTTCTGTTTCTGCTGTATCTAATTCTATCATCATGATGGCACCAATTGATACTGAAATAATTAAATTTAATAATGAGCATTAGGTACATTTGGTATGTTATTAGGTATAGTCGAGGTACGAAAACCTTCGTCAGTTTTCAAATTCATTTCTTTACCAAATCGTCTAACTGACGGACGTTAAAATGAAATTTCGATTTTAAGATGACGAACCTTTTTTTACCGACTGTACATGGCCACAAAAATATTTTTTTCTCTTCTTTTCTTCTGATATTGTGAGAGTCTGATTATAATATAATAGGAATCTGCTATGTTGATCATCTGGTATAGATAGAACTAATACCTAGTAAAAAAAGTCTTATTCTTGTCACTAAAGGCACACATTGGCCCTAAAGTCTTTTGATGATAGAATGTAACATGGCGAGCAGAGTAGTCTTACAAATAATAATAAAATTTTGATGAAGTCGTTGACTAGATGTCCTTATTCTGGCAGACTTAAAGGGCTGAGCAAGTAAAAAAAGAAAATACTAACATGCAAGTAATGCAGCGACGGATACGAAGGGCGCTGGGCAAGAGTAGTCTAGGAGTACGCCCACGGCCAGATTGGACGCGACTCCTCCCGCGCGACCCCACCACGCTCCCCAGCATACTCCGAGACCACTGCAATCATAATACAACCACTTATAGAACTTTCTTACATCAGATGTTTTCGCGTTGACGTCACTTGTATTCACTTGTATTTACACTAATGTAGTTACATAAAATCACATTCTAAACAATAAATATTTCCAACCATAAATATTATTGTTGGAAATATTTGAACGCTGAACGGTCTCGCGGTTTTTTACAATACTTTCCGTCTTAATCTACCAACTTCAGTTGAGATAAATAGCAAACGCTAACACTATGTAAGTAAAGAAGATGATACGTTACCTTAATTTGGGAGGTAACGCG
This sequence comes from Synanthedon tipuliformis, assembly GCA_947623395.1. NCBI lineage: Eukaryota > Metazoa > Arthropoda > Insecta > Lepidoptera > Sesiidae > Synanthedon > Synanthedon tipuliformis. The sequence goes on along the minus strand of OX392417.1, from coordinate 10,513,611 downwards.
TGCAAGAGCAGTCTGATGAGAAGAACGTTGCCGTTGAGGGAGGCTGCGTTGAGCATCGCCGCAGCGGCCACGGCCATCTTGTTGGAGGAGAAGCAGCCGCATGCGGTCGCCGCGAGCACTCCGCAAGCCAATGCGCATGCCAACGCGCATGCGGCAGCCGCACGCCTCACACCCAACGCGCCACCGCGTGCGCACAAAAGCGCGCCGGCAGCGTTCCCGAGCACGCAACACACGCCCACTATCAGGTTCGATGTGAACAACTGAAAACGTTCAATTCTTTCATTTTATAGGAGAATTACACACGGGCAACATTTAGAGGACTTTCAACGACATTTATTTACAGGAATTCAATCTACAATAAATGTCTAAGGTCTTGGACATTTGCGGCTATGGGCTTCCCAAGATTCCGCAAGATCCCATATTTCCATTCAGCTGGAAATTCATATAGTTATATCTATAGTTCTGGGCATATTAGTATTAATGTTGTAAGTAATACTTGAACTTGGAAAAGGTTCTGGAACGAAAACTAATACCTACCTACTTACGTAAGAAAGTAAAGGTTCGTAAGAGTTTTGATTTTTGACTGTCTTATTTGATTGATGATTAAAAATCTTTACCCCAACATTTAGGAAGGGCTGGTGTAAAAATTTAAAACAGATTTTTCCATTTTTTTACAATGTACAAGTAAGTTGTAAATATTGGTAAGAGGAATCAAGTGAGACATGTTAAGTTTAATTCGGTTAGCTTAAAAAAACCGGTAAAATAGGTTCATTTTTAAAATATTTTTTCACTCCAATTTCGTATTGTTTTTCCATACCATATAAGGGCAGTTAGTATGTGTAAAAGGAAGGTATTGTTGTACTTAAAACACATCCAAAAAAAACTTACCTCGGCATTCATAATCTCATTGCAGGTTTGATCGCCTTTCGGATGGTGGGTATCGAACAAGCTGTCATTAAATCTTCCAACTATATCTTTTTGTGGGTGTATATCGAAAGAAGTTGAGTCACTCCAAGGAATTGTTGTGGCGTTCAACAAACGGGCAGATTCAGGGGTCGTCAGGCTTTCTGTATTACATGACCTGCTTTGCATCCTCAGTAAAAGTATCGGTATCCACATGTTCAGACCGAAGCCACTGAAATTAATTTTAAAAAAATATAAATAAATACAGTCATTTAGGTACAGCTATTTAAAGTAAACTAATGATTTTAACTAAGTAATGGCTTGAACCGCCCAAATAATTTGGTAACATATAGCTTGAACATGGAGACAAACAAACAAACAACTTTATTTTAGAATAACATAATAACAACTTCAGTTTAAGCATATTTCTGTCCCCCACACTAGGCTCTGCCTGTCCTATGGGAGAAGATTGTTAATTCATAAATAAATACATGCAAAGTCGTTAGCAATAGCTAATTGCTAAAATAATTCTTAATTAGTACCAAGATTACGTTTTAAGGACGGTATCTTCATAAGCTTTGACTATCCGTGATAGAGATATATAATATGGCGGTTGATATGTCAATGAATTTTTATATGACGAATTTTAGAAATTCAAATAGTTTTCACAATCTAATACTTTCCCGTGTATAGAATTCCGTAAAGATACAGAATCTTTAAAACAGTGGCATTAAAGACAGTCATAAAAATGATTATACTCACGCAGACATATTAGCGAAGAAAACAAATAATATAAGAGTTGATTTAAACGCATAACTCTTTGATATGAACATCTTCAAATCCTTCAGCACCATTATAAACAACTCTTTTGTTCGGTTCTGGTCACTGCTTATTGTCTTCGCCACAAATATGTTGTCTGGTATCAGTTTCTTGATCTAGAAGTTAAAACAGAGTTAAAACTTGTTTTAGTTTAATTAAAACAGTCTACTGGTCGAGTGGTTAAGGTGCTAGCCTTAGCTCTATGACTCGGAAGATCCAGGTACAATTCCTATCTGCCTGTCTGGTAGTCATTTGTGCAACCTGTAACAACCTTCTTACAGAAGTTTACTGTGAAATAATAGTTTTTTTTTTTTATAAAAATCAAGGCAGCGTTTGGCCGCGATATCACTTGATGTAAGGTGCAGATGCGGCCGAAGGTGGACCACGCTTACCTAGTAAGTGTCCATTTACCCTACATTTGAAGACCCCTAGGTTGTAATTTTGGGGAAACACAGACACAGAAAATGAGTTCCACTCCTAAGCAGTTATATATGTATTATGCTTGTTGGGTTTCTATGAGTAAGTAAAGGATGCCAGAGCCCGTTCACCTATTCCATTCTACTGTAGTCGGCACCGCACTTAGAGCACCTGTGGCGTTGCTTGTGTTAAGGCGACGGTAGCCACTTACCATCCAGTGGACTGTCAGTCTGAAAAATGTACATTTTTAACGCTATGCGATTATTTAAATACACTGAAAAGTAACTGCACTGATTTTTAATTATGAGATGTTATGTTAGTGGGTATTCTTTATGAATGGTCTACAAACCCAAAAATGTCCTAAGCAGTAGCCTATCTACCTAATAGGTAATAGGTAGTCATGAACGGTAGTAATACTAAATCTATAGTAATAGTATTCCATATCCATATAAGTTATGTAAATATCATTGTGTGATAATCCGACTGACAGAACGTGGTATTACCTTAAATTCCGAAAAGCATCCATTACTCTTATGTATATGTTCAAGTATCTTCAACGCTTTGTCACTTCTGTTAGTATCCATAAGTAATCTGGGACTTTCTGGCAGAAACAGGATCCAAATTCCCGATATAAGTCCAGGCAAACTTGCAAGAGCTGTATACAGTCTCCAGGAGTATATTGGGAATATTGTCTCGTAATCTACTTTGAAAGGAATCACCAGCCACGCGATCGCTGAAATATAATAAGAGATATGTGATAAATTTTAAACTTTGAATAAATTAAAATATAAAGTGTAAGGAAAATATATATTAAGAAATTTAAAAAAAAATGTCATTAAACAAATAAAATCAATAAATACTTTGTTTTGTTAAATTATTTTACTACATGGCTAAAATAAAGATCGGCCTATACGAAATCTACAAGAGATGGGAGATTCTTATCACTTTTCTATTGAATAAAAAAAGCAAGCATATATACGTAAGTATATACAACATTGTGGCGGAATTGGCAACTTTATATACCTACATAGGTACTTAGAGCCAGTACGCACTGTCGACTGGTCGCCGGCGACTCAGTCGATGGCGACTGTGACTTACTATATTTTATAGTTTAAATATGTGTTTACGCACTTGGTCGCTACATAGTGGCGACGCACAAGCGACTACTGTTCGCTGGCGACCATTAGAAGCACGGCTTCAAATGGAAGCATTCACACTGCGAGGAACTATCGTAACGACCGGACTATTGCAACTTCTTCGAAGTCCATTGCACGAATGTACTTTGAATACTGTCGCTCGGTTTGGTCTCCTGGCGCTTTTTGCCTATGTTTTGGTCGCCGAGGGACTGAGCCATTGGCGACCACTCGACAATGCGTAATAAGCCTTATTATATACACATATTGTCGGCAACTTTTTCATTTTGATTTTTACCTCTTGGTTTTAGGTTTAACATGTATAATTGTATATGTATATTCAAAATCACTTGGCATTATGAAGCGACCGAGACTAACAATGTCTTTTTTAAATATTATTATGTTTGTTGTTATTAACTGTTGACCTACATTCTTATCTTCTTAAAAATTAAGTGTTAAAACATTAGTTAGGTAATAGTTTTTTTTTCATTGATGACTTTTTTGTTTACTACTTAGGCGTCAAGTAATACGATAAAAACTCATTAACTGGTCATCACTCTTACTGATTTTAATGAAATGTAAAGAGGTACGTTTATGTAATAAGAACAATGTAAAACGTTAAAAAACAAACTACATTCGTATCAGGAATTTTGAAATTAAATCAAATTCTTTATAGCTTATATTACCTACACGATGTAAGTACTATGTTACTTGTATAGTTGCAACAGCTGTTGTCATACTTAAACTAAAATTTATACAAACTGGTAATTAGTTTCGTATGACTAAAAACCAAAAAATATGTAATACTAGCGACCCACAAATTCTCCTAGCCATTCAAGGATGCAATTTTTTCTGCAAATTTTATACACAACAAACCTTTCTCGTTTATCATTCCTTCCATTGGTGAAAACCGTATCAAAATCTGTTAGGTGTGGTTTAGGAGAAGTTAGCAGAGAAACATACAGAAGCAGGCAGCTACTTTATTTTATATGTAGGTATAGCCTATACCTACATATATATAGGTATAGTTATAGATATTCTTAGATTTAGATATACTATACGTACTAACGAACATAATAAGAATGCTTTAGAACGTAATTGAAATACTTTGTATGCATGTGCATTCATCCGTAATATGACATCTGTAGAAATCATTGTCAAAATTGATTGTCCGAACCATATTAGCGAATTACTGACTTCTAAACTATTTGGGCATGTATTTGAAAACAGATATAATTACATCAGAAGTATCAGACGTTATAGAGTTTCAGGACTGAAGTACTACCAGAGAGCTTAGTAGGCAAAAAATATTGCCTACCCGTGGCATTACTAGTAAGTACCGGAATTTTCTGCGTTTTTAGTGTTTAATTTTATTGCGGGTAAACCTATAAAAAAGGTATCTAATTTGTTAGCTGGTACAATGTTTGTAAAAAAAATATCACAAAAAATCCTAACTAATCTTGATGGAACTACAAAGAAGTTTAGATCTTTTTGATATATTATAAGTAATTACAATATTTCAAATATAACAATGCAAGTCAATAAAATTGTAAACAACAAATATTACAGTGATCTTGATATTTTAAATCTTAGATTTATAATAATTTGTCTCGCTGCGCTCGACTAGATACCGCCGTCGTACTTGTCAAATGAGGCAATAAATACTACGCCACTTCGGCGTACCAGAGCCAGTCTGTAATACACTGCAAGCTGTCTGTGATGTGTACGTGCCGAATGTTTTATTAAATTTTGGGCATAATAAATTGCCAGTTTGCGTAGTGAAGCAAGTGATAAAAAGTGACGATGTTTTACACACACTATAATAAAAAGTTGCCGCATTCACGGAGCTATTGTTTTTAGATAGTTGAGCGCAGCGAGACCAATCATTAATCTAAGTTTTTAATATTTTCCTAGATTACAGACATCTAAATCAAAAAAACTATTTACTGTCATCATCGGAATCAGTATCTGATGAAGCTTCATTTTCCACTGTTTTAATTTTAGATTTCGTTTGAATTAAATTTATTTTTGATTATGGTCTTCAGTATGGGATGGGGGAAAAGTCATCCCAACTTTTCACCGAGTCAGAAGACATTCTCTAAACGAGTTTTAGTTTAATATAATCAAAATGATAATAAATATCATTTATCTGAGGTTAAAATAAAATAGATAAAAATTGTAAGATTTAAAAATATTATTTAGACTTAAATTACCTACTTATCTAATTTTACTATAAGTTATTAATCAATTAAAGATTCAAACTTTCTCTTTTAGTTGGATAAATTAATTGAAAAAAATACCCATCGCAGTTAATTAAAGCAAAAACAAAGCGGTTTTTTACACTGAAGTATTGACCTCTAAAAACAGTGAAGACAAAAACTGCAAGACATGCGGATCAAAATGTACCGTTACGAAGTTTAATATTAACAGGGTTGCCACTTAAAAAATTGTAACGCAGATTTTAAATACGAAATTAAAGAAAAGTCCTTAAAGAGTTACGCATTAATTTTATTTATCACGTTGAACTAAAATGCAAAAAATTCAAATGCAGATAGTCAATATGCAAAATTATAAAATAAATTAATAAGTGCCTTAAACAATACTTTTTTATATTACTTTATTTGTAATTTCACATTTATTTACCATGATTTTATAAGTTTAATTTGTAGTGTACCTATTAATCACAATTTTTCTTAAATAATTTAAAAAATTATGAACGTAAAATAAATTTTCTTAAATGTCCAGTCCAGTAATATATAAAAGTCCAAAAATTTTTAAAAAATACAACAGAATATATTTTAAATAAAATAAAAGTTGACAACCCTACGTCTGCACATCATCAAACACAAGTGTCCTGAGAAATCCGTGTTACTGTTTCATGCGTATGGACCTAGTTTTAAATCAATAAGTCTACTTACCCAATTTAATTTGAATATGTCGGAAAAAAAATTGTATGTGAAATAATTATATTTTTCCTAATCCCTTCTATGGTCGGCAACGCACTTGCTTGTGTTATCGTACTGCTGTATATCTATCTTCACTACATAGTATAAAACAAAGTCGCTTCCCGCTGTCTGTCTGTCTGTCCCTATGTATGCTTAGATCTTTAAAACTACGCAACGGATTTTAATGCGGTTTTCACTAATGGATAGAGTGGTTCTCGATGAAGGTTTTAGTATATAATTTACAAAGTTACACGGACGAAGTTGCGGGCACCAGCTAGTAATATATAAAAGGCGTATGTATGTATGTATGTCTTCTATAGACTCCAACACCGTTGAACAGATTTTGATGAAACTTTCAGACAATCTTCAAATTAGTCTAGCGGGTATTCCTGTAAAGTATGGTAGTGATCGAACGCGGACGAAGTCGCGGGTAAATACTAGTACTAATATACTATTACTTTCTCAAGGAATCACTCACCTGGTAGTATGAGCCATGCTGCAACGAAGCTCATCCCGGTTATGTTCAAGTAGAATTGCCTTCTTTTGACACCTACTAAGTCAGACAAATATGTGAAGACTAATGTTGACGGGCAACCTGAAAAAATAATTGATATTAAATTGCTTTTTTTTCTATAATAGCACCCGGGCAAACTAAGTATCGTCGGAATGTAGTCTTATTTAGTACTAGCTGTTACTAAATAAGACTACATTCGTCCGCGTTCGAAATTTTATATAGCCTAAGGCCTCTCTCGATAAATGGACTATACAACACAAAAATAATTTTTCAATTCAAACCAGTAATTCCTGAGACCAAACAAACTCTTCAACTTATTATAATATATAGATATATAAGTATAGATTCTAAGAAAAAATAATGTCTGCTAATTTTGCTATCTGCTTGTTATTATAATTTTATTCTATTAAATTCAGCAATTCATAGGCGATGGATGGCGATGGCGATGAACCTATCTGCTGACTGTTACATAAGGATGATCATACTCCCTTTTTTCATCATAATGATTCTGAACATTTCCAAGTTCAGAATAAACTAATAAACTTGGGGTAAATTTCAATGTGAGACAAATGGCCCTAAATCTCATAACTAAGCAAATTATAATTAATGTAAATATACTTTTTTCCATATATTAACGTATATTATATTGAGAGTTAACTATAAAAAATAAAAAAAATACCTGAACTGATCCGGTCTCTGACTTAAGTATATGGCGGATTTTTAATTTTGATGAATTTGAAACAAAATGTAATTACAGTATAGAAATGTAAGCCATTTTCTGCCTAAGGGAAATGAAGTTTCTTCCCATTACAAGTTTATAACAAAATACTATACCGATAAGGAATCCATTGATGGATCGTACAGCCAGCAGTATCCTATAATCGGATATAGTGCTTTGGCCTAAGGTGATGAATCCATCCATGATTAAAGTCATGCTGAGCATCCGACGTCTCCCGAACACGTCGCCCACAATTCCCCAGAAGAACGCGCTGGCAACACCACCTAGTTCAGAAAAATATAATCAGATGAAGTAGTTTAAAATTGGAATATTTTCTTCGTTTATTTTTTCTTCTTCTTAGGGCCTCTTTCACCACCTGTCACCTGTCACCGGGAATAATTTAGCTGATATACCTTTGTTTGTATGGTAAAAGTCCCAAACATTTAAAAGAAAATAATAAAAAATATTCGCGTATCGAAAGATTGCATTCTAAAAGTAACTAATCAACACTTAACTTGTAGTTGGTGAAAGAGGCCCTTAAAAATAATATTCTAGTTAATGTTAATTACTCTTTATAATTAGTTACAAATCTCTTTAAAGTGGTCTTAAGGTCTTATACCATGGGTCAAAAGTTTGGCCTTGTGGTTTGCTGTTTGGGAAAGATATATATATTTTTAAACGTCAAACATACTTTCTCTCTTCTTTGCATGTTCTATGTTCCTATGCAGGTTTTTTATTAAGTAAGTAGGTACGTATTGTTATATAATCTATAGTATACTATTGTATGTATAAATAAAGGAAGTTGTTACGACAACTTGACATCGCAAAATTCAATTTCCTATTTATGTTATAAATTTTATGTCGTATATGACCGCACTTACCTACTTACAGATTGTGTGCTAAGTAATATGACCATTTAAGGTAACAGCCATTGTTTAGAGCTGTTTAACTGTGTATTCTAAATCATCACAAATATTTCCTGTCATCATTAAGTTATTCCTAAAACTGTTATGACATAAGATAACTACGAGTATTGTAGGGATATAAAATGCGTAAATAATTTCTGTAAATAATTTGGATATTTTAATTAATATTTTTTTTATAAATTTTATATTTAACTTACCTTAAATATAATTAAATTAAATTATAAATCTTTTAATTTTATTCATAAATTAATTCTCCTAATAAATATTATAATATTCTCAAAATTCGCCCAAATGACTGCGAAACGTAATGTGCCCTGGCACTATTTCAAGATGTGTTTAGGAAATAGGAAATCCTCTAGAGACATTACTTCTGAGACGGCTATCGGCTCTGGACTTACCACACATAAAAGCCATGTTGACCAGCCCGGTCTGGTATGTGGTAAGCTCGAGTTCGCACCGCGCAGCCGGCAGCACGTAGGACATGAGACAGTTCTCAACGCCAGTCGTGAAGAAGGCACAAGCGCAGGCACCGACCACGTTTCGGCTGAAGCGGCCATAGCCTGAAATCAATTTATATTTATTAAAACATATTTAATAAAAAAAATCTAAGCTTCTATTGAATTTTGGATATTGCATAAAAAAAACTAAGGTACTCACGGATCAGAGTTGTTCAGATATCATCAGTACCCTGGGTCTTTAGGTACCGAATGATTACGTAAGAAGAAGGCAGAAGGACTGCAGTTGAAGCTATGAGGGTTCCAAATCATTCTCAAAACAAGATAATATGTCAACTTCAAATTCATGACTATGACCCCCTATGACTTTTCTAATCTCATTGATTGGATAATTTTACAAAAAAATACTTTTATAGCTAGGTATTACTTCCTTCTATGATTTACGCCCTCCTAACTTTGAAAACTGAGTCAAGCGTTGTTAGATGGAGAGAGTAATTTTATATGACATCTGCACACGTGCTATAATTTCACTATTGTTATCTATAAACATAATTATTAATAACATATAGGTATATAACATATAATATATTAATATTATATAACATATAGAAGACAGTATGCAATGCCACTAAATGTATATGGAACTCTGCACATGCGTTGTTTGTCGATCGTTGCGCTAATTTTTACGACATTTGTTCAAATGCTAATAAATTTTTATGTTCACTTTATTGACAAGTCCATGAGTTTATTGGAATTTCATCTATTACTATCTAAACTAAAAATATTACTAGTTATTGAAATAAATAAATACTGTAAATTACGATATTTATTTGTTTATAATTTTAACAATTTTAAAGATAATTCTTACTAATATTATAAATGTGAATGTGAGTTTGTTTGTTTGTTACGCTTTCACGCAAAAACTACTGAACCGATCACCATGAAATTTTGCATACACATTGTCTGGAACACCAGAAAGAATATAGGGTACCTTTCATCCAGAACGCGGACGAAGTCGCCGGCACCATCTAGACGGTATAAAAAATACATGTAAAATGATAACACTAAAAACCACTCAGGTTTAATATACGCCCTGTGGGGGTGGCGACCCTGGGGGAAATCTTTTCAAGGTTCGAGTGAATAGGCTTCTTCTGGGTGAGCTCGATCCATCTTAGGCCTCATCCTTGCCACATGGCTGGTTGTTGGCCAAGAGTTAACCCATCTCTTATAAAAATAAAAAAATAAAAAAATAAAAAAAACTATTACAATAAATTATAGAAAACTATTTTCTTCTTTACCTTTTGAACTTTGTACCACAATACTTAATTGACGTCATAATGACGTAGTTTATCCATAACTGGCTCCGAGAAAGTGTCTGTCTAGCTATTAATTAATTTTGACACCATTTTTCTGATAACATTTTTAGTTTATTAAAACAACAGCTATCATCCAAACATACATTTAGATTTGTATACTTAAACTATCTCTTCGCCAAAAATCAGTTGAGCCGTTTTTGCATAAAATATTAATAAACATCCTCAGAAACATTCACATTTAGATATAATATATTAGTAGTAAGTATATTCCTTTTAATATAGTTTGGCAATGTTATTTAATAAAGTTCTTGAAAAACTTCTGTAATTTTAATATCTTATATGTTACAACATAATCATAAAAGATTAATGTGAATATAAAAAAAAGAATTAGAAAAATGTCGCAACCCTTAAATAAAAGCAAACTTATTATGATATAAAATGTGTGTTACATTAAACATACGCCATCATAACATAACCATTGGCACAATATCGACTCATTACTATATTTGAACAACAGTGCCAGATGTTATGTAACTTAATAATATTTTGCCATAACTTCAACATGAGTAGTGACAGGTCACAATTTCAAATAAACATTTCACCAGGTCGAGACGACCTTAATTTTTTCCAAGCTAGATCGTCCTTTGACTGCGCTATAGTAGGGACAAAATCTCGCTGCAGGTCGAGTCATAAATTATTTTTTGCACAGTAATGTGCACGTGCAGGCAAAAGTTATCGATGGATTGGTCGGGGTCCCCAACAGTAGGTAAAAAAATGCTACGTTCCCATAAAGCCTATAAGAGTAAGGGAGCGCGCCTGTTCTTCGCTCTACTCACACGTTTTATTGCCGCGCCTGCAGCGAGATTTTGTCCCTACTATAGTCATTTTTGTTTGTTTGTTACCTTTCCACGCCTTAACTACTAAACCGACCACCATAAAATTTTGCATAAACGTTGTCAGAGATACAGAAAAGGAGATAGGGTACATTTCATATAGAAAAAAGTACTGTTCGCTAGGGTTTGTCTAAGAATAAAAATTAAAAATTAAATCTCTATCTAAAACATATGAGTAATAAAGATTTAATAAATGTTTCAACACCTAATAAAGGCTGCAGATTAAGTCGCGGGCTATAGCTAGTTAATATATAAAATATCGTCTATACATAATACCTACTGTTATCTAATATACATATTTATGCAGATATACTATTTCTATGTATATGTCTATATATGTATAAAAATTTTTATATACAGACGTATTAAGTACTTGTGTTTGATTAATAAATTGGTTTCAATTAGGTACAAATGATCGAACATCTCTAATCCGCTTAATTGATTTTGATCTTAGTGTTTTTTTTTTATTGCTAAGTCTTTTTTTTATCAATTTAAGTGTTTTGAAATTTCAAAGCCTTCTAATTGTAATTCATGAATGGATTTTCTATTTTTTATTCGTAGATTTTGGCAGGATGTATTATTATTTGACTATATTAAAAACGAGCTGACCCGGCGAACTTCGTACCGTCCCAAAATCATTGTTAAATAATATTTACTAATAACACCTGTACATCACAAGAATGATTGTTATTATTTTTTCGTTTTTTGACATTTTAATGGTTATTCTGCTATTCGGGATGGAGACGAATCCAACAAAACAAATATCATGAAAATCGGTCCAACCGTTCTCAAGTTATAAATGGTGTAACTTTTATGTATAATCCGCTTAATTAATTATGATTTTTTTTTCTAAGTATTTTTTCTTAATTTCATTTTTGACATATTTTTTTCAAATTTCAAAGCCTTCATGAATTTATTTATTTTTTGTCATTGCTTGCACTAATATTAATTATCGTTAACTCAAAAAATAAGTTAAATTAGATTTTAAGGTCGGAAATTTCCTACAGCGTTTGAAATAATGAGTATTTCGAAAAGAAATAATGTCTCATATTTTATCATATTTCCAGATAGCAACTAATCGCCAACACCGATATACATAGATAACATCTAGGTCCATCATACGTGTCCTAGTGCATAGAACGGTATTTGCGTAATCAAAAAAAAACTCTTATTCGGCACAAAGTTTTGATTCGTTATCGCCCGGCTAGAGGCGGTCACGTGCGTACTGATTAATAGGAGAAATTACATAGACATATGAATGTTACATACATGACAATTTATATTGATATATTATAATATGTGTTCACATATATCAAACACAACCACACACACACACACACATATTATATATATAATGACATATAACTACACTTAATTAATCTCTTTTTATGAATAAACTAGTGACCCGCTCCCGGCTCCGCCAGGGTTGCAATCCATACTAATATTATAAATGCGAAAGTAACTCTGACTGTCTGGTCTGTCTGTCTGCTAACTTTTAACCCCTTAACTACTCAACCGATTATTTTGGATATGTGTTGTCAGGAATACAAGACAGGACATAGGCCACCTTTCATCCAGAAAAAAGTCATACCTAGCTATAAAGAATTAGGCGCCACTGTCGCGTGGCGGCGCCACCGTCGTCACACAGCAATAACGAGGTCAGGCGTTATTACTCATATATTTTCTTTCTCAACGCGGACGAAGTCGCGGGCACCAGCTAGTTTTTATATATACAAACCTTCCCTGTTTGTTTTTCTTTTCATAAGTAAAAACGAATTTAAATCCATTGAGTGGTTTAGAAGTGGTTAGCAGAGGCGCAGCCGGGAGCGAGTCGCTAGTTATATACAAAAAAAATAACATACCAGCAGCATCAATAGCTGTTTCATAGTCCGCTACTTGGTCTTGCGTCTCACTCACTCCTCTATGAGTTGCTGAAACAAAAAATAACCTGCTATACTTCTTTTATAATCATAAATATTTGTCAGCAAGCATCTGGTGGCAGTAACCACCAAATTAAAGAAGATGTCAAACCAAAATGTGCTAGATGCAAAAAGTATAGATAGGTACTTATGAGGTTATAACAAAAAAAGTTTTCCTGAAATATTTCAATTGAAGGTTTATTTAAAAAAAAAAAATATTTAATTATATTTAAAACTAACAAATTTGTGTTTTTGAAAGTTCAATAGTTCATATTTAATTTTGTAAATTACGCACATAACAGATTCTAGCTGCTGCACATGGCATATTTTATTAAGAAGTCGCACCACTGATTAAGTACCACTAAGTATCACATCAATAACTAGAAAATGGTCTGTTGATGTTTTAAACGCCTGAACAGTACTTCATAAACTGTAGCTAAGAACAAACTCGATCATGTCAGCTTTAAAAAAAAACTGGTCCTTCTATAGACCCATACACAAATACACACAGGTCAAACTTATAAAACTTATAGCATCGGGCGCCGGGGGTTAAAAGGCTTTTAATGAGACATGTTTTGCTAGATCTTTGTTAGTAGATAATTAGATATTTTCCCTATGAATTGAAAATAACGACCATTGACAATTATTATTTACTGTGTCTACTGATGTGTTCAGTCAGAGATATTAATCTTATACGTGTGTTTTTCATTCATATCAAACTATTTATGTAATAAAAATAAGTTTTGAAGTTAGTGAAAATTCCTTAAGGCGCGTTTGGCATTTTCGAGATGGGAAAAAACGATTGAACTCGCGACCTGTAATTGTGTAACCGACACCTCTGTATATAAGTATGTACCTACTTTCCCGACAATTCAAAAAATACACACGTATGTAATTGTTCAAGTTTTCACTTCTGTCGGCACTCCCAGAGTACCACTATTTTATTTTTTTAAAATAAAAATGCAATATTATTTGGTCAGATTGTGTGTAGATAATCTAGCAATTTGTGTAATATAGGAGTAACATTTGAAATTTTGAAATTTAAATGGTGAATAATGTCTTAAATCCCTTTAAGACATTATTATAGGTACGTATATAGATGTCATACTGCTATGTTATACAGATACTACTACGATTTCAGTTTAGAACATTCCTAAGTCAAGAGTGGACTGAAGACGAAGAGAATCTGGCTTAACTTAACTAATGCAAATTTAAACTTAAACCTATGTAGTAGTACTACATAAAAATTATTCATATCACTAATCTAACCAAGTAAACTCTCCAGTAACCACAAAAATAAATTTAATATTGTTAGCACGGAGCATTGTTATCGAAACAATTCCTGCCAATAAGCAGTTAAAATTTAATAAGACGTTTAAACTAAATACTAACTGGAATTGTTTCGAAAAGGATTTTTCGTGGAATTATAAAAAACAAAACCAATAAATATTTAAACTTGATATTTAACATTTCAAGTTCAAAAAGGATTTTAAAAAATGAGGTGTGGTTGTGTCGTGGACAACTGGACACGGCCGTGTGTTTTACGTGTGAATACGTGTACCTTACGTGTAATATTTTCTTTGAAAGTATTATAATTATGTATTATAACCAACGAATTTGAATATACCATTTATATACCAAAAATATCTTTGAAACTTTAGCTATCGAATGCTGCAATTAAATTTTGGATATTGTTACAACCGACAACCATCAAACTATATGTCTGAAAAGATATTGAGAAAATGTCATAATTAATAATATATTATAGGTATATTTGTTTTTAATTTAAATTAACCATGTTACAATTGTTAAACTTTAATTAAAAAAAAAAAGTAAAGTATAGTAGCGTATAATTTTATACAAATTATATGCTACAAATATTATTAATACATAATACTTAATATACTTACGAGTGCTAATCCTAGGAGCGACTTTGCAAACCATGTCTTTATTATGGCACTAATAAAAACTAACTAAAAATTATGCTATGGCCTCATAAATGCCATCCAAGGTTTAAATTTAATTTAAAAAAAAAACACTAAACTCTCATCGATTTTAAAGTTCCAAATTCAAAATGACTTCATTGGCCGGCCGCGCGACAGGTTCGAAATTTGAATTGTTTCGGTAGAGTTTTGAATTTAGTTTGGCGCGTATCGGTCATCGGCGACTGAAACGGACTGGCTCGGTGTCTATGCTGTCCGCAAGTTCGCGGACACGACATTGCCACCGACATAGAGCAATTAAATTTTAGAGACGGCATTATTACCTATGTCAAATATTTAAATTTTAAATTTCCTTTTTTGACGTTAAATTTTAAATTTGCTTACATCTAGTGGGAGGCAATCACTTTCAGAAGACCAACATGAAAAACAATACATGTGCTATTGTGCCAGTAAGGGTTGAAATCTAGATGAAATAGACCAATCAGTTATCAGAGTTGGTTATGTATTTGTTGCGTACGTACGCCCATTTGCCAATAGCATTTGTGAAATTTAAAAAATGCCAATAGCATTTGTGATAAGTGATAATTATTACTATTATCATCACAAGTCTACAGAAATCTACTGCAATCCAATGCGCATCCAAAGTGAATCTATTTATTTGCTCCTTGACAAAACTATTACTCGCTTGTCTTCGGTCGAGTATTTACTTTCCATCAAGTGAACTGTAAGCCTGTCCGTTAACTACAAACATGAACAATAATATTAATATACCTTTCATAGATAAAATGAAAATATTGCCCCCATAGGACAGGCAGAGCATAGTGTGGGGTACAGAAATATGTTAAAACTGGTTATTCCGAAATAAGATAAAGTTATTAAGTTATTAATAGTTAAGTATATAAAAAATGTGTAAAAAAAATAGTTTATTTTGATTTAAAAAGATATAAAAAAACCACACAAAGGTTAGTTACCTTGCATTGAAATTTAACAAATGGAAAAAATAAATTTCAAAAACTTTTTTTCACAACACAATTGCTTTTCCATAACCTTCCACTAAGGCTCAATAAAGAGTTAGTGTATTTTTATGACAGTCCACTTGATGATAGGTGGCTACCGATACCAAGCAACGCCAGGATGCCATCAACCGCGATGCAGATCATAAAGACAAAGAATAAAAGTACAAGAAGATAACTTTTACAGCTGAATGCACATTTTTATCAATCACGCATAACTACGACAAACACGTGGCTCGAGTGTTTATTTAAAACATATCTAAACGACTAGCAAATAAAGTCGTGAATAGTGTAAACAAATTGAGACCGATGTTTTACAACGCACTGCGCCTACTGTAACGTTTGCGGAAGCGTTTTGTCATTGACTTTTTGTTCTCAGGAAAGTCTAGTTAATTAGTGAATTTATCCACATTAGCGAAGGAAACTGTCTTCGCTTTTATTCCGCTCAGATAGAGTTCAGTTTCGCTTGATCGATTTTAATGGGACGTTTTACGGATTACGATCTCGAAAACGATGGTTTCTCGGTTTCGTTTCATTCATACTTTGTTAATCTTCTGTCATTCTGTAGAATTGGACGAGTTTATTGAAAGTAAATATACTACCCAAATGCGCAGATGGGTATGTGTAATACTTATGTATTACTAGCTGGTGCCCGCGACTTCGTCCGCGTTCTGAATGAAAGGTACCCTATGTCCTTTCTGATGTCCCAGACAACGTGTATGCAAAATTTAATTGAAATCCATTCAGTAGTTTTTGCGTGAAAGGGTTACAAACATCCATACATACATCCATACATCCAAACATACTTTCGCATTTATAAAATTAGTAGGATTTTAAAGATGACAAACAGAATGGTATCCTGAGTTTCTATCCGGGTTTCTTCTCAGGATCGTCATCTTGGTTTTTTTCCGAAACCCTGGTAAATTTAAATTTATAATGATAATCATAAGAGTTTCATGGAGAAACCTAATTGATAAATAAATATTTTGATTTTGATTTTGTATTTCATTGTATTCCTTTTATAAACTAAAATTCCTTTATAGCCCTGTCAAATTAATAAAATCAAGAGAAACAGGGGAATCAGGGTAATAATCCTTGGCGAGCCATGAAAAGGGAAAGTGGAAACCAAGATATTTCCGTCTTAAGAACTCCAACATCACTTAGGCAAACCATCTGGTGGCAGCAGGCCACCAGAGGGATACCAGAGGCTTATAAGGTCGGCAACACCTGTAGTGTTTAATGCTTGTGTTAAAGGCTACGGTAGCCACCTGCCATCAAGTAGACTTCAGCATGTCTGACGACCTTTTCGAAAAAAAAATAAGGGTAGCAAATTTTAAACTGATTCTCAAATAAAAAAAAACTGTGTATAATAGCTTAAAGGTAAGTATATAAATAGCTAATAATAGCTACCTTTGCCCATTATATGAGGTTTACCTTCGCAGAACTCAAGGGCTCATTGTCAACAAATTACCTTGGCATCGAACCCCAAACCACACATGTAAAGATCCGTTAAACGGTGTACATTCGCGTCGTAAATCATATGGTGTCAGTATTGAGGCGAGGCGAGCCAGGCCTTGACTTTGGAATTGTACAATTGCGCCGAAAAGTACTTCCAGGACATTGACCTCGGCCAGAATATGCAATATCTATTATTCAGGAACAATTTTATTTCATCTCCATTCTTATTTTATTCGTGCAAGGTTGATTTTTTTACGAATCTACCTATCCTACTAATATTATAAATGCGAAAGTTTGTATGGATGTATGTATGGATGTTTGTAACTCTTTCACGCAAAAACTACTGAACCGATCACCATGAAATTTAGCATTCATGTTGTCTGGGATACCAGAAAGGACATAGAGTACCTTTCACCCAGAACGCGGACGAAGTCGCGGGCACCAGCTAGTTAATTTATTCATGCGTAATTATACATGTAAAAACCTATTAATTTTTACATGTATGAATGGTGCTACTCTTTCATGCAACAAACCCTAGACGGATTAATGAAACTACAGTAATATAGTTTATACATCTGATCATGTCACATTCCTGATGCCTGATCATAAGCTCAATTTATAACAATTATATATGCATACCGATTACATTTTATATGTATAGTTATAAATAAATTTAAATTAGTTTCTTATACCTTAATGACGTCCCTAAAAGTGAAACAGTTTTGTCGACGACTGTACACAGTCTGATACATTCTAAGAAACAGAAGGAAGAACATTCATAATAAGGTATGCGCCTGTATTTGCGTTGTGCGCACCCGAATGTGAACATAACTTAGCAACTTATTTAGTCCATACAATTAAAAGTTAAGACGCTATTACACAATGGTTAAATTTATATCATCCATCCATTTTATTTATTACTATAGAATATGTCATTTATATCCGTACTAATATTATAAAAGCGAAATTTAGTATGGATGTATGAATGTTTGTAACTCTTTCACGCAAAAACTACTGAACTGATCACCATGAAATTTTGCATACACGTTGTCTGGGACACCAGAACGGACATATATCTTTCATCCAGAACACGGACAAAGTCGCGAGCACCAACTAGTAACTACATATTTTATGTAAAGGTGTTTTATGACACCTTAAAAATTTCAAATGATTTTTTGTAAAAGTAATTAATTGTTACTTCACCAAAGAGCATAATGTTGCGAAAACAATTCAAACTATTTGTTTTATGTTTAAATATTTATTAGAATCGTGAACACGATTTGTTTGGTAGCCAGTACTCTCTCACGACATAAATTAATAAAATTTAAATACCTACTTGAATTCAATTTAAAAATGTTTCACTCAATAATCGTGTGCCTAGGTAATAAAATTAGCACTATAAAATTTATAATGATTAAACTATACATTAGGTACATTTTATATTTGTACAAAGAAATATTGATATTACAATATGAATTACTATCCCGATAACAACTTTGCATACTTGGATGATTTTTTAGTTTTCCCACCATATATACTTGTCTGGCCAGAATAGGCTGGCTTTTTGCATAAACTTTTTAAACTATTGATAGAATATGCCCTTAAAATTTCAGCATTATGCGAGGTTACAAAAAAAATCATCACTTTTTATCACTTTTTACACAGTTTCACTACGCAAACTGGCATTTTATTATGCCCAAAATTTAATAAAACATTCGGCACGTACACATCCAGACAGCTTGCAGTGTGACTGGCTCGGGTACGCCGAATTCGGCGTACTATTTTTAGCCGCATTTGACAAGTACGACGGCGGTATGTAGTCGAGCGCAGCGAGACCAATATATTGTATATATTGTATAAGCATTTGAGCCTGTCGTATGAAAATTTTTGGGAGTAAAATCAAGTGTCACATAATTGCGTTATAGTTATAGTTACGTTCTATTTTTTTTGAATATTTTAAAAGTTTCATAGATACGGCGCCATCTACAAAATATTATTTAAAAAATGTATGCGTCAGTCCAAAACTAACAGCGTCAAAAGTGAAACTTTTTATGTAATTCAAAAACTGTCAATAAGTGTACAAAAAAATACATTGCAGCAAAGAAAAATTGACTGGAAATTATAATAAAAATGATTTATAATAAAAATCAAGAAAAATCTACAGACTATCCCGAATTAATTACTACGGAAGTTTCACTCGTACGTACTATTATTTACATATACATAAAACTATATACATATACGTACAAGTGAAACTTCCATAGTAATTAATTCGGGATAGTCTGTAGATTTTTCTTGATTTTTATTATAAATCATTTTTATTATAATTTCCAGTCAATTTTTCTTTGCTGCAATGTATTTTTTTGTACACTTATTGACAGTTTTTGAATTACATAAAAAGTTTCACTTTTGACGCTGTTAGTTTTGGACTGACGCATACATTTTTTGTATCTTCATTGACAATAACTGAGAATAAAAACAATATTAAAAATTTTTTAATATGAAATAATTTAATAGACATATACATATATATATATATATATATATATATATATATATATATATATATTACATATACATAAACATTCTACATTAAGAAAAGAACTATATAAGTAATTAATATGACTTATGTTAACGAGTTAACTCTCATGACAAAACGCTAGTGTCCCATAAAAAGTTTCACTTCAATAAACTCACCAATGTCATGATATCATTTGCCAAATCTCTTGCTAGATCATGAGATATGAAACAACTCAGTCCACTGAGTGCTAATCCTGCTTCATATTGATTCTGAGCATTTAAATCTTTCCTTATCATATTTGTAGTGAGCATAAGTAACTCTGAGTCTGCATGGAATGATTGACTAGCTGCTAAGTACCCGATTCTTTTGTAAGTGAATTTGTTTGAACTCATCACCTCAATAATATTGAATATAGCCCATGATATGTCATATCCTAACATTTGAAGCTAAAATAAATGTCAATTTAATTAATAATTACAACAGTTACACTTACAAATTCGATCTACTTAAGACCTAAGTACTTACGTATGTCAGCTTAGCGACAGCGTTAGCTTTCTTATGTTATGTTATCTTGTCGTAGTTCCACTTTAATTTCTTCCATACATTGTGCTATGTACTTGGCCTAAAATCGAATATTATATAAAAAAATATAACATTCAAAACTTATTTACATGTTTATTAAGTAAATAGTAACAATTTCTGATGTGTACCTACCTCGTTATCTTTATTATTCCTTATACCACGCACTAAATCGGTGAGATTTTTATCGAACATTCTTTCGAAGTTCCCCTTTACTTTCTTTAGTGCCATTTTATTGAATTATTTTCCATAAACATATAATTAAAAAATAAGGACGTTGAACACTTGAAGCATGGCTGTATTATCTTAAAGAAGATAAGTTTTACACAACACTAAATTAAAAATAAAATTCAGGATTCGCCAGGCAGTCATAAAACCAAACTTTGTCATTTGTGATTTGTTAGTTAAACGTCAGACAGATGGATGACAGTAATGTCATCCATCTGTATATAGTATGATAAGATCCACGGCTGGTAATCTTCAAGGAAAATTCACTAGACATAGGAATTTTATAGCCTGTGGTAATAGCAAAATAGAACATGACATTTCACCTCCCCTCTCATCGCCTTGATTACCTTATAGCGATCTGTACTAAGAGCGGAAGCCATTTTGTTTTGTAAGGTCATTGTTGTTTATATTGTTGCGTCGATTAATTTCCGCCTTTTTATATATCTACTAATTTATTAATAACAATCTTTGGATACATTTATTATATTAAGTATGTATTACAAGTGCTGTGTGCCAGAAAATACAAGTTCGTGACAGGACTCAGTGGATGTGCAGTGTTATAGTGTAATCTGTTGAGTTTATCGCACACTTTGTTAGTACGGGCGTTATTGTTCTATTTATTTCTATTCTAGTTTCTATTTAAGTCGTATATTAAGTCCATGTTATGTTTGCCTATATCCTAAAAAATAAATATGTACGCATTATTTACTGTGTTTTAATTGTGATGATATTTCCTTACTTAAAAATAAATTCAAGGACTAATAGCCCGTAAAAAAACAAAGGGGCGAGAGGCTGAGAGGGGCGGGGAAGTCAAATGTTCTATTTTGCTATGACCAATCAGGTGAAATTAAAGTACTCGAGCTCATGTCCAGCGCATTTGTACTGCAGATTTCCGTCTGATACGTTAGTATCTACTATTTAGTTTGTGATAAGATCATACTCTATAATCCGTAGCATATAGAGAATGAACTATGTCTGTGTAGTACTCATTTTTTCCATAATATTAATTAGTTGTTCTGTATTTATCCAATTTATCCGACACAGACTGTCAATGTCAACAGTGTCACTGTCAGTCAACATCAACAATTTTCTTTCCGCCTCTCTCACTCTGCTAGAGTGAGAGAGGCGGTAATAAGAAAGAGACAAGGAGTTTAACATCTGTGAGTTTAACAGTTTAACACTTAACAGTTTGTTAGCTCGACGAGTTCACTCTCATGACAAAAAGTTTCACTTCAATAGTGTCCCATAAAAAGTTTCACTTCAAAAAATTACATTTTCAAAAAATTAATTGATAACGACGCAACCGCGAGATGCCTGCCAGACCGATATTTTCTTAATTGACCGATAATAAATAGTCAATAAAAAAATTCCTAGCTAAAAATTAACCAGTTATTATCTCCAAATACTTATATTAAGTATGTAATGTAAAATATGTGTGTTAATTTTTGGCTTTTAATAAATTTTGATGTCAAATTTTTATTCTGCAGTTAATCTTGTAAGACGTTTTTGAATATTCATCCAAGCAGATAATTGCAAGAAAGGATCGCGTGTCCATTGCCATTAATTCACATTAGGACACGTGTAGCCGTTTACATTATTGACTTACTTACTTGTATAATAAACATATTTCTTTTTGTGAAGGCACAAATTTTATTATTTATTATGTATAAAGTCGTTATAGTCCTGTACCTGACTGCAGTCCTGTGGAAAAGTTCGCGTATGGGGAATTTTAATAAACTTTCATTCAATCTACAGATTTACTCAGCTGGTTATTATGATAAAGTTTAACTAGCGATCGGATAAACAGTTTTTTTTTGTAAATTAGTGTCATGTTATCCATTTTTTTTTTCTATTTAAAAATGAAAATTGTAATATTCATTGCTTGACAAAAATATATGAGCACGCAAAAAACTACTTTACGGATTTGAATGAAATTTGAGACTATATGAAATCCTGTATCAAAATACTTTTTATTCTAGAAAAATGTTAAGTTCCCTAGGAATCTTTTAAAAATATGGATAAATTATGGGCTCCACTGTCGCCACAGCGATAAAGATTTTAGATATTTTCTCAAGTGTTTCAGATAATTTCATGATTCAGATGTTTCAGTTTAAATCTAACGGAACTGTAGTACATAATACTAAATCTATGATTGCAATGTAAGTAATTTCAGATATTATACATTGTTGAAAGTCGTTTTGAAAAATGTTAATTTCCCATATAGAGAAATGTCCTCACCTCTGTGTTGGCACGCCAACGTACCATCTAGATCCATTTCACAGCTTGCAGCGTAGTTTTGATCAAATTGTTGATAATCAATGCTCACACAACTGTTAGAACTTCTTAGTTTAAGAAGAGATGTAGCCTCTCATTGGATTGTGTGATTTTCCTATACAATATTGAATGCCCTGGTTGATGAGTTGTTTCAAATTATGTATATTATCCCGAGTTTTTATCACCTTACTGTGCGCCACACAGATGCGCTGTACTATCTTGATAAGTGCAAGTAATGTAGCTACTTACCCGATATCATTTTAATTAATTAGCTTGTATTGAATGTAAACATGCCAACTTCTTTAATGTGTACGCTTTTGTAATAAATTAAATGGATTCTTGAGGACAAACAGTATCGATTATTAGGAAGGCTTTCATACTCAAGAGCTTTAATATGACGCATTTCATATATATGTTATTTTTAAAGTCCGAATCAAACTCATTACTTTTTTTGAATAAGAGGTGATACGTCCTTGCTGTTTCTCTGACAAGTGTGTATGTGTTGCAGTATAATTGAAAAGAATGGATTTTCGCGAAAATCCTAGTAAGATTGCAAAGAACCGGATAATAGGAAACTTCAAAATTTCGCTTTAGGCATACGATGATGATCGCTTGATTAGTTAAGACGTGAAAAGGCAACAGACAGACAGAATTACTTTCACATTTATAATGTTATATAGACTAGACCTACGTGTCTCGGCTTCGCTCAAGTGCAATTGAGTAATAATAATATAGTATATTATGTATACTAAATTCACCAGTTAATCTGAAACAATGTAAATACCTACGGTCTTACTACAAAAGATTCAGTAAGCACTGTTCAAACACATGCTTAGTTGGAGAAGCATTAAGCATTTAAGCATTGGTCAGCGAGCGTTTAAAATGTCCCTACCACAAAACCTTATTTAGCGCTTGTTTCGGTAGACAGTGTTAAAGTACGTGAATGTTATTGAATTATGGCAACCTTGGCAAACATTCATTCAGTCACTCGCCCTGCATTCATGTCGTTATCTTTTTACGCAGATCTGATAGGCGTATAATGATGAATTTTGGTTTTCACAAGCTATTATTACGGACTATATTAATGATATCAGCAAATTATAAGATTGGAATAAGTAATAAATTACAACAAATACGTTAGATTATTTATAAAATTTCGTAATACCAGAAAATATTGAGCATAATGGAACGTAACTAACACTGACGTAATTGTCAAATGTGGTCAAATGTAAAGTTTGATTTGTTAAAATTGTTAAATAAAAATTTTATTTGAGGATCCACCTCTAGCATCACATGGTAGATCATCCTTTATTAAATAAATAATCTTGTTATCAAAGTTATATATTCGAATGGATTAATTTTCTCACGATGTATTCTATCTCAAAAATTATCCATGTAATCCATATCCTCCATGTCAATTAAATTTAAAATATCCATATGTACTCATTTATAAAATCAAAAGAAATATTTAATATTAACTATTAAGTATACCTACGCAAAACGAAATTTGAAACAATACGTCAGAGGAAGAGAGGCCGTTGAGTGAGAGAGTGTAGGCCGTTGAGTGAGAGAGAGAGTGTAGACACTCGTTAAACTAGCATATGGCGGTGGTTAAATTTAAATAATGCTCAAGCATTGTTAAACCCTAAACAATGCCTAGACACTCTTTTGTAGTAAAGTTTTTTTTAACGCGTGTTTTAAGCCTGATTAAAGTGTGTTTAATGTTTTTGTGGTAAGACCGCTAGAGTCCAATCTGTCATACTCTGCAGTAGAACTAATTGGATTTTTTTTTGTCCAAACTATTCTCTCGTAGAACTAATAGTAGAACTAGTCGGACTAATTCCTTTTGAAAGAATTTTTCAAATAATTACGTTTTCGAAAATTACCCTGTCGAAAATTACCCTTTCGAAAAACCTAAATAAACTTACAAAAAACGCTCTCTCTAAGTACATTTTTTTTTATTTGTAAGGAATCCACAAAAAGAAAATAAAATAAAATAAATAGGGGGGCTCATTAGTAGGTATTTGTATTTAAAATCAATTACAATGAATTCATGTTACATCGATTAAAAATACAAATTATCTAATTTTATTTACGACACAAGAGTAAAGGAAACATGCTAACTTATAAACTAAGAGGTATCTCCGAATTATAATTAAAAGTAATAATATATTCGCTCCCATTACTTAAATTATTAAAAACTCATTATTAACAATTCAAAAACCTTAACCAAAGGAAATAATGCATAATTAATTATCTTAAGTTAATTAATACTATACTTAAGCATATGAGAAAAAGTATAAATGGTGCTATTCAATAATATTGTGATTTTAACGTGCTTAAAGATAACTTAATAGTTAATTACAAATAAATTCACACAAAATAATAAAAATCCACCACTCCGCCCCTATTCTCCACATGAAGACAATTTGAAATTATAAAAAAACTAATTAAGACATATTAAAATAAAATTAATTCTGTATAATAGGTACTGGTCTAATATTACTGGTCTATATAAGTGTCTGTCAATTGTCTCAAGTTTGGGAAAGTATGTCTGTATGTATGTAAGTATATATTGTTAAAAAAACTACGATCTGTTATGGATTAGTAATTATGCAAGAAAATACTATTTTGTAATAAGCTTCAAAAAATTTTGTTGCGTCGATATTGAAAAAAAAATATCAAATTAAAAAGAAAATCAACGACATAGTTTCAGCTACAGCAGTATCTTATAAATTCCCTTGATTCTTGGACTTTTTCTTTTAAAAAAGACATTGAATCAAAACCGTCTACATTCGGCAAAATAAAATTTAACAACGTTACAGAGGTTTAATCTTAATTTAATAATTAAATGTTACCTTTCATTTATTAAAAAAATTAAACTGGAGTTAGTAAAATAAATAAAAGAAAGTAGAATCAAAGCACACACCATTTAAATAAAAAAAAGTAGAATGAAAGCACATGCGATCAAAGTTACAACGTTTTAGGGATTTAATGGAAATTTAATAATTAAATGTTACCTTTCATTTATTAGTGAATGGAAACTGAACTGAAATTAAATGAAATAAATGAAAGTAGAGTGAAAAGACATACGATGATATAGAAAGAAGGTATCGAATATGCGGTGTCTCTGTCACAAATATTCAAACTAGTTGATTATTTAGTCTGCCTTTGGTATCCCACTGTTCGGGCTTCAGTGGGATGCTAAAATACAAATAAATATGATTTTAATAAGAAAATATTTACATAGAAACATTTGTGTCAAAGCGCCACAACGTCATTGAATCCAAAAATAATCATATCATCAAAATTTAAAAAAAATGTTGCAATATAGATATTAACAGTTTTTACTAACAGTGAATAGTTGTAAATAATAATAAATTTTACATTGAAATGAAAGTTTTTTGAAAACAAATGGTTTGCCGAAAATTAAATGAAAGAAGATATTAAAAATAGTTAATATCTTCTTTCATTTAATTATTTAATTATTTAATGTATTACGTAGTTTAACTTTTATTTTACAAATTTCTATTCAAACCTCTGCTTAATAGCTGAAACAATATTAATGATTCCTTAATTATTTCATAATATGTTTTCATTTACATCAATATTAAACAACAGAGTCCAAAATAAAAAACATGATTAATAATTTTATTTTTCATTTAATTTAAGTTTTTATTAATTTGGTACGCGTATCAAACTAACATTATATTTTTGATGATAAATTTATGTTTTTACATTTCTCTAAATCTACTAAGGTCCACGGCTGGTATGAGGGCACTATCACACGGAACAGGCTCATTCCTGAAAAAAAAAAGTACTATAAGCATGAACCTATAAAAAACAATATACATACATTACAAATACAGTAGGTATGTTTATAATATATTTAGTAATACTTAAGTGAAATTTCTTATAGTCATCAGACAGGCTGACGGACCACTTGAAGGTACAGTCGCCTATAGCACAAACCACGGCACAGTACCCTGCCTAGTAAGATTAGAAAAGTATAGGGAAATAGGCATGTCTGGCTCCATTTATTAGTTTTAATATATATAAATTAAAAAACATATTAAATTAACCATAAGTATTAACATAAATATACTTGGGTATTATATTATTGCCTAGAAATAATTTAAAAAAATACCTACCCCGGTAAATCGCTTCTGAGAAATGCTGCAGGGGACTGAACGTGTAATTCAAATCGGTCGCTATTATCGCAAATTATTCTGGACAGAGTCACCTTCTTTATTTCTGTTAGTTGACCTGAAAGTTGTATAAGATTCTTAAATAAAAAGAACACAATTTTTGGACAACTTTCACTTTATATATTTTTTACAATATACTAAATTGAGAAAAATAAGATTAAAACTATATTTACAAGTATTAGAAATTTTACAAGAACACGAAATTTTAATACAATCAAAATACAACTCACTGGGAGTAAATGCTCCAGGGTTAACGCCAGGACCTTTTGCATAGAAATAACTATCCCCCCTCTTTATCCTAGAAAACTGGTCTGCAATAATGTTAGCAAATGTATCTCCAACTATCCCCCCGTCCACTGGCTTCTCTAGCAACCCTCCAACCCATAGATCTATGTCTTCCGGAGTACTGTATACTGAGGACAGGCGTTGCGCGGTCTGAAATTTGTATCAAATCAGGCATGTTATGTCTTACAATAATTTCAGTGTTATATAATATGTAACTTAGCGACCTGCCCCCGGCTTTATACAAAGTAAAGATTCCCAAAAATCCTTTCCTAGCGACGCTTACGTAATGAAACAAACCTATGTTCCTAATTTTAGTTTTCTAGACTTAGTAGTTTAAGCTGTACATTTATATAAATCAGTATATCGTTGCCCTCACCGATATCCATAAATCTCATATTAATTATTACTAACATTTTTCGATACCGTCAATTTCTAGTGTTTAAAAGCATTTTGTTTATGTGTATGGTGTTGTTGTTTGTATCTATACATCGTTTGGCGTGGTGTGAGTCGCCAATCACAGAGTCAGTTCGACATGTCGGTGTTCATGTGTGCGTGATTTCTATGTTCACGAGAGTGTGTTCCTTCTTTTTCTTCCTAGTCAAATCACTCTTAGCTGAGTGATCGTGGTGATCATTGCAGAGTTCCACGTTACACCACACACCACAATTAGTTCACAATTAAGAGAGTGAGTACAGTATGACTCACTGGATTGGATTGAAAACATAGGTATGTTCCTAGTTTCTGAGAACTGAGGCAGAAACTGATTAAAAAAATTATAATACCTTCAGTGCGAATTGTTTGAAGTTCACAAAAGGTTCTAATCCACAGAGACGTCTGTAATCGTTGTACGAACGGATTCCATAGTCGCGTCCACGCTGAATGTTGATGGAAGCCAAGTCTATGCCGTATGGATTCCCTCCGTGAAACAGGTAGCGAGTAAGCTGCAATAAATTTACGGTTTTAGGATGAATAGATATTTGTAAAAACTAATGAATGGATTTTGATAAAAAATTACAGTAATGTAGTTTATATATTATAATAATAGATAGATAATCCACCACCAGCTGTTGCCATTCCACCCTGTCCTCAACGCCTTTCTCATCGCCTTCGAATAAAATTTAATAAAAATTAGAATAATAAACAGGAATTATTTTATAAAATTGTGCGGACCAAATTGCGGACAAAAAAATACCTAATGTTTTTGGTTGTAAAGCAAAAAGTACCTACAACCTTTTCATCGGTAAGTCCAACAGTAGCCAAGCGGCGACACTGATCCTAATAAGACCGATGGTTTTTCCGTCTTTATTTATCTGTTCCTTGGTCCTGTCATTAATATAATATTATAATTATGGTTGTCGTCACCTGTCAACTTTAAGAATGATATTGAACTTACGGATTCGCTAACGAACGGATCGACAGTTTGCATCGGTTGCCAAGAGAGTCCAGCCAACATTCGATCCAAGAAAGGTCGAAGACGCAAGCGTCCCGGTTCGAACATGACTTCCGGAATGGATAAAGTCTCATAAAGATCATTTTTAACTGATGTGGGAACACTGAAAAATACAACAGAAAAATTTTAACACTTCATAACGTATCTGCTTCTATGTTCCCAGTTTTTTTAAATTATTTTATTCAAAGGTCGTCAAATAGGCTGACGGTCCACTTGATGGTAGATATTACTTACATCATTTTCCCGTCAACAACAGAATGGCCAAACCTCATAGCAGCAACTGCAAACTCTGCAGTCAACGTGGGATTCATGTGAGGATCGTGCTGTTTGGAATAACCTGGTGACGGAGCAAGACCAAATGTTTCCACTATTTGAGGACCTGCAAGAAAAGTAATCTGTCTTTCACTAATCTTAGATGGCCCGATGAGTGGTAAGTGTGCTAGTCTAACGTCTCAGGGGTTCCGGGTACGATTCCGGCATTCGATTATGTTCAGCAGTGCAATGACCACTTGCAGTACCTATGGCGTTGCTTGTGTTATAGGTGACGGTAGCCACCTATACCATCAAGTGGACCGTCAGCCTGTCTGTCGACCGTCAACCAGTCAAAATAAAAAAAAAACATTGAATAAATCTTTCAACACCTAAGAAAAAGGGGGCAGACGAATTCACGGGCAAAAGTTAGTTACTAATAAAAACAGTGATATGATATATATATCTTTGGTTTGGATAAATTAATACTCTGTGCATACTCGAGAAGACTAGAATTCTTCGAATACTTCTGAAATTCTACCATTTGAGTCCAGCAGTGTGAGGACAATTAGCGGTATAAAAGAAACACTTTCTATAATAAAAAAAAGGCCAGCACTAGGTATAAATTTAATTATTTTTTCATAGAAACAATCTTACCTAAAAGTAAAGGCAACCACTCATTAAAAACAATGTGCTGGAACTCGGCTTGCACAATTCTTCTGGTTTCCATGAAGATAGTGTCTTCTTTCCAGTCAGGGTTCAACCTGGACAGCACTTTTGCTATACGGTTGTGTTCTCTCGTCCATATGGTGTGTAGAACTGTGAGTGATATGATTTGGTTTCCGTGGTTATCGCCTGGAAGATATATATTTATTTTATTTTCGGCCGTGAATCGACAGTTAATTTAAAAATTAATTTATCTTATAACTTTCAGTCACCTTTTACTTTTTAAACTTTAAATTAACTAATTTTTTTTTTTTAAATTACTTACCTGACTCAAAACAAGCAGCCCCTTTCTTCATGGTAAGACACTCTTTTCTTTCTGTCAGAGGTGGGAGTTCTCTTCCATAATCATTGAAAGTCTTCAACAGACCTCCAGGCGCTCGCAGCGAAGCTAGTTTCTGAGTCGTACTGCCGTACAGATGGGATAGATCTAGGTAATGCGTGGCACCATTCATCTATAAGTAATTATAAAGAATCGCTAAAATTTAATGCATTCAAAGGTCTTTAAACTGAGATCCTCTCTTTCTTGATTTCTGTTTACTTGGTGAATAGGTCATGCTATTTACGTTTGAAATAATAAATATAAATGGCCTTGTTGTTTACTTTTACATATAATGTAGGATAAGTTGAAGTGGCAGTGGGCAAGACACATTTAGTATGGAAAGCCAACGGCCGCTGAGGCCGAAAGGTTCTTGAGTGGAAGAAACGGACCGGAAAAATCGAAGGTGGATCCAGGCTACTTCTGACCTGTCCTTTCGAAAAATCTTCGAGGAACCCTATGTGCAGCAGTGGGCGTCCTACGGCTAATATTAAGATTATGATGTCTTTCATTTTCTCGTATTTAATCTGGATTATGACAACGACACAATGAGTAATCTTTACTACTTAGAAATGGAAAATATGCCTCAAATACACCCGTGGATTGGGTTTCCAATATGTGAGTAAAAACTTGTTGACACACACACACACACAGAGAGAGAGAGAGAGAGATTTACCTGTTTTGCATATCCCAGTCTACAATCAGCGTCCGGCGCTAGTACAGTACGTACGAAGTTAAGGCAGGAGTGGCGGAACTGACCAAAGAATATGTCGTTACGGGGCACAGCGATAGGAGCACACGCGAAATGCTGGAGCTCTGGAGGTAGAAAGTCTTCACCGTCGCCAGAACAACAAGATATTGCACTGCCGTTGCCTGCAATTATTTTATAATATTTATTGTTAGCGGGTGTTTCAATAATATCTTCGCACTTTATCAAGAAGCTATATAAAATTATAAACTAACGCCCGACTTTCTATTGAGCCCAAACACGCTATACCTACTGTAGTTGCTAAGTGGTTGGGTATCCCGCAGACTAGTTGATGCTGCAGCATCAGATCAAGGTTACCATGTCATGTCAGTAACAGTATGCCAAATTTCATATCAACCCAACATAAGGAAGTTAGTGAAACCCCTTCGTCAACTAGAAAATGGTCTGATGGTCTTCAAACGCCTGAACAGATAGTCGTAAATTATAGTCAAGATCGATTCCGATCATGTCAGCTTTCATAAACGTGGTCGGTAGAATAATCTATTTTGTATTTTTTTTTTACAGTTTACGTGTATTTTTGAGCTGAACTCAGACTAGTGGGTTTATAGCCTGGTTATGGATTAATATTAAGTACTGGTGATCTTACCATTTGTAAAGACGACACCAGAGCTGATATCGTGCGCGATGAATTGTCCAAACTGCATAAACATAAGGTTGTGTGTAACACTCGGATGATTTGAGTCCAGCAATAGCTGGTGGCTGACCAAACGGGCACTGGGTAATGGGAGCCCACTTATTGAAGTACGCATTGACCATAAACCTGTGAAGATGACACAATCAATACTCATATTGTAAAGAGTGAAGAATTGTATGTTTGTAACGAATAAACTCAAGAACTACTTTACTGATCTTAAAAATTCTTTCACCTTTAGACAGCTACGATATCAGCGAGTAACATAGGTAATATTTTATAAAGTTAAGCGGGAGAAGTTACGTGCAACGGCTCAAGTGTATCAAGACGTATACTTTGATTTAACTTTTCTAAGTACGAAGGTCGGTAGGCAGGCTGACGGTCCACTTTATGTTAAGAGACTAGTAAATTCAAATGCTTCCTGAGTTATTACAACGCCATGTTATAGTTTAATATGTAACGTAATTAATACTCAAACCTTTGTTAACAACACAACTGTCGTTAACATACAAATCGTTGTTGGTGTACGATTTAAAAAAAATAGGTCATTAAAAAATTTTTAAAATTAAAATTATTAGTGGCCAGCACGTGTAATTAAATATGGACAACAAATGACACAATGAATACCTACTCGTACATGTCTTATTCATGTCTGTTTATTTTCTCTTAGTACTGCTTAGTACAATGTATAAAATTTTACCATCGCTGTAATCGGGGGGTAGAAGTCTTTCGAAGCCAGTGTTGACTGCACCCCAGCTCGGGAAAGAAGGGTTGTTACATTCACCTCCTATAGTCCTATATCGAGTAGGTGTTTTGGCGCAGTTAGGTTGTGGCGGACAGAACGCTCCTGAAATAAATAAGCATTTATTGATATCAACTTAGACCTATATGCTAGAGTGAAACCAACTCCCCGATAAGAGGGTTCCATCCTGCCACAGACTCTTAAGAGCTGTGTGAACCTAGAACCCGACATGAAGTAATCGTTTTTTTTATAATGCATACATGTACCCAGTGTATACTGGTTTGTACCAACTTTTTTTTTCGTTTTTACCTCAATGGGTTCGGAGATACAAAATTTTCAACATACTCAGAACCCGACTTGAAGGAATCGATTTTTTTTAAATGCATACGTTTGTACTCGATACGTACTTGTTTGTACCAATTTTCTATAAAAAAGTGCAAAAATGGTATATTATCTGTCCATTTTTGAGGTAATCAAAATATGCGAGCGATAGATTCCTAGTCGGCTCGCAGATTTTGATTACCTCGAAAAATTACAGATTTACCATTTTTGCACTTTTTTTAATGCCGCTACTGTCGAACTACATAATTTTATTTTTTTAACCTGGAATAATCATAAATATTTTTTTATACTGTTACTTACCATCGGTATGATCGGTAAGTCCTAGTAATAAGCCTTCGTCTGAGACAGCTTGGCGTGCCTTTAATTCTTTGGTCGCGAGGAGATTCAGTAGACCGCCACGACCTAACTGGTCTACTCGCGGATCATACGACACAACTGACTGAAATAAAAAAAAATCATCTTACACAGATTCGATAAAATCTGAGGGCTTCTTTCACAAACTACAAGTAAAATGTTGATTAGTTACTTTTCAAGTAAAGCTTGTTGGCGAGTAAATGTTACTAGTATCCTGTGTCAATTTCATTGAAATTACTCTTGAGTAATGCTACTCGAAGATGGTGAAACTCGTCTTATCGGTGATTTTAAATGGCGGCCTACTTGATACTTTACTCACAGATGGTGAAAGAGGCCCGTAAAATATATTTCATTGAGAAATTATTTCATATGAGAGTGTTTCTTTGCAATAAATCTATGTACAGGCGTTTTGAATTTTGATGGCTAGTCATATATATAATGATACAGTATAATATATTATATAATTTGTATTGTAATTATTTGATTTTTTTTCTACATAGGTAATATGGTCTCAATATGGTTTATTGAGAGGGTCTATATTTTTCACATGACCTGAACAATATGTTTGAATAGGACCTAATGTGACTATGCTTATTTAAAAAGCCTATATCAAACAGTGATAATGATGATGATGAAAAACGCACCAGATGATGAGCAAAGCTGGGGGACGTCACATCTACGACCGTTTTGTCCGGTTGGTCCACAAGTTTAGCAGCTTTCTTCATCCATTCATTCAAAGTGCGGTGAGAATAATTGTTTGCAGTTTTCGTATCTTCGATGGTAACACCGCTGGCTGCTCTGTATTTGTGATCTGGTTCCGCTTTAATAAAAATAAGCCATAATTAAAAGCCATTAGGTACAGTCAGGGTAAGAAAAGGTCGACATTTGCTTGCACCAAACCAATTATCAGTTATGCCAAAATTTTATTTCAAACGTCTGCCAGTTGTCTGCTTAGTGCTTTAGTTTCAAAAGGTCTGCTAAGACTAAGAGTCTGCGATTTGAAAAAGGAATAATATGAATTTGAAATCTGACGACAGTCAGTTTTCAAAAGACGATTTTTGACCTTTATTTCAAGTATCTGATAATTTTCCGGAAATATCGGGAAATTACGTGTAGTATCAGTAGTACGGTTGCAAGACTGCAAATTGTGTCGTATGACCACTTGAAATATTTAAAAAAAAAAATTTAAAAATAGTGTATATAAATATTTCACTACAAAATGAACTTACAAGCGTGGGCGCTGCCGGTAAAACAGCATACTCCAATTAAGTTAGATTTCTTGTCGAGATGACACAGTGGGTTGTGGGAGCCGGGCCTTAGATGAGCCGGACACTGGACCTTGGGCACACACCTCCCGTGTCGCGGACATATGGCGCATGGATCTTCTACTAAATGTAAATGCTCTGAAAATTCACTGGCATTTTATTGAAGATTGAACGCGACTTCGTCCACGTAACTTTATAAAATATGACCTATGTTACTCCCTAATAGGTGAAATAGATCATATAGGTGAAAGAATTTTTCAAATCGGTCCAATAGTTTCGGAGCCTATTCAATTCAAACAAACAAACAAATCTTTCCACTTTATAATATTAGTATTATTTATAATATTGATATATTGAAGACTACTGACCAGCACGCGGCCTTGCCCGGGGTGCAATTTTTATACATACAAACTATTTATCCTTTTTCCATAAGTGAAAAAAGAATTGAAATCGGTCTCGCCATTCTTGAGATTTTGCATTACTGACGCACGACGATTGATTTTTATATATTATATCTATACTAGCTGGTGCCCGAAACTTCGTCTGCGTTGAATTATATTAATAGAACCCGACCTTCCGGGTAGTGCCCGTGGTCCACCTACTTTGTACACCTGTCCTCGTTTAATAATATGCTCTTAACCATAGATGACTGATTGGTTTCGCTGCGCTCGACTAGATACCGCCGTTGTACTTGTAAAATGTGGCAAAAAATACTACGCCGAATTCGGCGTACCCCGAGCCAGTCACACTGCAAGCTGTCTGTGATGTGTACGTGCCGAATGTTTTATTAAATTTTAGGCATAATAAAATACCAGTTTGCATAGTAAAACTGTGTAAAAATATAATAAAACTGGGTAAAAAATGATAAAAAGTGACGATTTTTTACACACACTACAATAAAAAGTTGCCACATTTTCGGAGCTATTGCTTTTGTATAGCACTCTATCTAGTCGAGCGCAGCGAGACCAATCAATTATCTTTGGATCTAAGCGTACTTGTCATTTGCAAAGACTATATAAGTATATTTGGGTAGTTATTTGGAAATAAACTATACAGTCTTACCTTTTTCGCCACGTGCACTTTGTTCTCGATTCGTATTTCCGTGAGAAATAGCTGACAAATTATTTATTAAAATTTCATAGAAAAATAAACCAAATAATAAGATACTGAATTTCATGGTGATTTCCCAGAATACCTATTTAATTCTAACAATAAAAGTTCAATACTAATATGTACATAACTCAACCACACGTGCGGCGCCGGCCGTGTGGTTGTAAAAAGGAACGAACAAAGCAAAAATGATTTATTAAATATTAAAAATATGTATGTAGGTAGTTTATGAAAAAATACAATGTTCGATGTGTTATGTTTAAACGGGGTTTACTTTGAAACTGGTTAACGAATTATCGCAACGAATTTCGAATCCTATCCGTGTCAAAATTAATAACTTTTTAGATTCAACCTGCATTTTTTTAATATTAAGTATATGTATTTTTTATGAGTTTATGATTCTACTGACTATATAGACAGTTTATATCAGTTTTCTGAATTTCCTCCCACTTTGAAAAATAATTTAAAGACGTAGGCCTGTTCACGTTATATGTTCAAAACCTTAAGTAATAAGAGGTGCCTTTCTTTAAAAGTAGTGTTAAAAGACCTTAATATTAAAACTAAATAAAACTGCAATAGACGTTCATGGTTGACCTTTTTTACATTTACCCTAAACATTGATGACCCTATATCGGTAGCTAAAAATATTTAAGATATACTAAACGAAAAAATATTCAAATCCGAAACACAGTTTTCTTAATTTTACAATTTTATGGACATTATTAAGGTAATGACTTAAATAAAACTTATAGTAAGTCAAATATACACATTTATTCAGGTACATATACTTATTCAATATTAAAGTTATTAAACAATTCTTAAATTAACTTTCTTTATTTATTGCTTAATTTAAGTTTTTCTGAATAATCAAGGATTGTCGACTATTGTCACATCTAATTTGTCTTTTGGTAGATAATACGCAACGACTACACCGCCTGCAAAGAAAAAAAACAAAAAATGTAATTTACCCAAACTCTTTAGCATTTTGATACTTAACCACAAAAATTAATGAATTTTCAATTCATAGTCATTATCATTTACAGTCGTCCCATCCCTAACTTTAACGACCATTCCTATAGACTTTCTTTCACCATCGCTTGTTGTAATTATCTAACCATCGCTTGCATCTAAGTGGTAGAATAAGTAACATTTATGTTAGACATGTAACATGTCACTTTTTGGTAACTAAGGCTCGGTGCTACATAAAGCAAGAAGCTCCTTAAATTCCAACATATATAATCCATCTCGTATATAAATGTTAATTTATATCTAATAAAAATAATAAAGGGTTTTTACTGAATATCTAGTTTATTTACAGAATAAACTGCAAATACAGATACATTTCAATTTCTCTCTGTGTTAAATCGATTTAAGTCCCTTTCGCCCGCAAGTCTCTGGGCCTGGGAGTTAA
Organism: Synanthedon tipuliformis; assembly: GCA_947623395.1. Lineage (NCBI taxonomy): Eukaryota > Metazoa > Arthropoda > Insecta > Lepidoptera > Sesiidae > Synanthedon > Synanthedon tipuliformis. The sequence continues at coordinate 10,476,779 of OX392417.1, read as the reverse complement.
ATTTAAAAAAAAAAAAACTTTTACTATCAAAAGGTCAGATTTTCAAAAGATTTAACTTTTAACTCTTAAAAAATTTAAATTTAAGAATTTAAATTTTTTAAATTTTAAATTTTGAATTCACTAGCCACACTAAAGCAGGTCTCAAACCTGGAAATAAATTTTCATTAGAATATTTTTTTAATGATTTTCAAAAATAGATCTAAAGAGAAAAGTTCTCTAGAAAAGTGATCCATTATCTGCAGTTAGCATACTTGCCTAAGCTAGATATTATAATATACAAAATAGGTTAGTAGATTCGACACTTACTTGAAACAAATATCGACCAAACATAGAACGTTATTCCGCAGTGTTCGACGATGACAACTCCGATTAAATTGATGCCAGCGAAAGAGCCTAATCTCGCGACCATCATACCCACACTGGCGGCTAAACCTCTGCGAAAAATAATAGTGAAAGGAAAAATTATTAATAATATTATATTCACTAAATAATCTCCCGTTATTGATTTCATTATTAACTTTATTATTTAATATTTCGGCTTTATATTGTTTTAATTACTAGCTGTAATTAAATACATGTAATACATTTTTGTTTGTAAACCGATTGGAATGAAACAAACATAAAATATTACGGAAAGCTTGCTTTATTACATCAGAAAAAAACCGCATTCAAAACAGTTAAGCCGTTTTTGCGATTAGCATGCACAAGCAGACAAAATTCTAAAATCTATATTTTTTTTACCTTGATAACATAAGTATTGTTTTTTTTATGTAGTTAAATGTTTACCTGTAAGTCGTCGGATATAAGTCGACGAAATACGACGCAGTAATACCGATACCGACTGAAGTCACTTGCAACAATGTAAATAGTATCATGCTCAACATTGGTAACTTTACAATGTCCACAAGTATTCCACTGATCGTGGACATCAATAGAATTGTGATGAGCACTAATCTTCTGAAAGAAGCTAATCTAGATACGGATAGATTGAAGAACATGAAAAATAGTCCATACGAAATGCCAGAGTATATTGTGTTTAAAGATATTTGATCGTTGCATACAATCTGAAACAAACAAAGATACATCGAAAAAAGATTCATATGAGTATTGAGTATACTCGAAAAAAAAGAACAAACAAAGATACTCTGGAAGAAACAAAGATACTCAACAAGAACAAACAAAGATACTCAAGAACAAACAAAGATACTATGGAAGAAACAAAGATTAATTAATATTTTTTTCTTGTTTAATTGCGCTAATCCTATGGTGTTTGTTTGTTTGTTTTGACTAATAAAATAAATATAAAAGTAGTAGGTACAACTCACAATGCTTCCATCAGTAGGTTCCTTAACATCAGTAATGTTACTAATGACTCTCGAACAGAAAGCGTCTTCCAAATTGTCATCTTTCGAAAGCGAATTGAAGAAAGAATTAACCATTTTTGGAAACCACATAACGAATACATTGTTTCTGAAAAAAAGAAGTCAAAAGGCCTATTGACTCGTTTTAAATCTTATTTAAATTTTTTAGGTGTTTTAAATGCTATCAGTCGGAGCCATCTTTAATTCTATTGATAGAATAAAGAGTATACCTACATATTATACTAATTATTGTTGACTATCACCTTCATGTATCAGCCATGTGATAGGGGTTGATAAAACATATGCTGTAAATAATCGTTCTAGCTGTTCGCTCGCGACTTCGTCCGTGTAATTTTATAAAATATAGCCTATGTTACTCACTGATAACATAGCTTACTATAGGTGAAAGAATTTTTAAAATCGGCCCTGTAGTTTTTGAGTTTATTCATTACAAACATACAAAAATCAAAATCTTCTCTCTTTATAATATTAGGCATATCATGAACTGGGCCTATGTCAAGCAATGGACGTCCTATAGTTGAGATGATAATGATATTGTTACGAGCTTAAATATAATCTCGACTGCATAAATCACCCAAAAAATTTTAAACAAAAACGAAACGTTACAAACTTACGTGCTAGCACAAATCACCAACAAATAAAACAATTGCAGCGTCTTCCACGACAGGGGAGGTTTGAATATTGGAACTATTTGTTTAAGGACCGAGTCCATAAATGACATACTTTTTGCATCTGTCCAATCTTTTTCGGAGTTATCTCTCAGATATTTTACCTGAAATATTAATTTATAAATTTATATAAGACTACTTTATTAAATCAGTAGAAACAGGGTGGCAATTTTGGATGAAATTGAATAACAAAGTATTTAATATTAGCAACCCTGTTTAGCATGCATGCAATTTTTGGGGCAACTTTCCCAATTTTTTTGCAATTCACCAAAAAATTCCTAATTGCCCGATGGTTTTCGCGTTTTGTACTTGGCAGCACATTTAGCTATTCATTTGTATTTATTTTAATTAGTAATACATTAGTAATAGGAACTTATTGTTTAATCTAAATTTTATAACTTGTGATAATAGATTTCATATTGGAAATAAATTATTATTATTAATTAAACAATGTACCCAGGTAGATTGTTTAATTACACGTATAGGTAATCTTATACAAGTCCCGTATTTTTAATGTTAGCGTGTGTTAAAAATTACAAAATAATATTGCAAAAAAATACCGGATAATCTTTTGCTCCATAGTTGTTTTGGTAAATTGAATTAAGTATTCTTAAAGCTTTCTCCTCTTCGCCCTGATTAGCCAAGAACTTTGGACTCTCGTATAGAGACAGCAGCATCACTGCTCCGATTCCAAGTGGTAAGGCCTGAAGTAAGGTCAACAAACGCCAAGGACGAAAGGTGATGTCCAAAAATGTTATGTTCAGAGCGAAATTCTGTGGTAGAAGAATGTAGGCAAGCACTGTAAATATAAGAAACATCACCTTACAATCCTTACATATTACATCAGACATTATTACAGTACAGGTTGTCAGACAGATCGACGACGGACCACTTGGCGGTTGTGGAGACCGTCGTTTTACGACACGCGCAACTTAAATTTTAATTATTTAATTGTTAGGTGCTGTAAGTGCCTACCTTAGTAGGATTAGGATCTTTCATTACAAAGTATAGTAAAAATATATAGTCATTGGAGCCTTGTAAGAAAGCTATAAACATCGCACAAGGAGCAATGGAGTCATTACTATGTGATATTAATTCAGAAATGAGAAGATACGTAGACAAACGAAAGTCACTGACACAACTCGGCGGATCAGTAAGTTGAAGAGGCAATAGGCAGGAAACACAGTACGGATTTTGAATTTTGAGTGGAGACATTTGGACTGGCAAGCGTAGAGTAAGATTTCCATCCACAAAATTGACTGACTGCTTAATAAGGGTCACACTGTATCGAGGCTGCTTCTGACCGGTCTTACTCCAGTAAGATTCTGGAAAATTTTATGTCCAGCAATGAACTTCTTCCGACTGAGATGAAGAAAACAAATAAACAGGATTTTTATACTTAAGTAATATAAAAAACAAACGCCATGCGTATTTTGTCACAACATCTTTCAACTTTAAAGCGTTATCAAACTTCTTTAGGCGCATGAATTGAAATAATACATCAATGCGAACAGAGATGGCGTTGATATTAATAAAAAAAATTAATAAAAAACAATTTTTGAGGTGGGTAAAAACCATTAAACTCGCGACCTGTTACCTTAACCGACACCTCTTTATTATTTATTTTATTTTTTTAATATATGTATTTCCTGACGATTCAAAAAATACACACGTAATTGTTCTAGTTTTCACTTTTATCGGCACTCCCGGAGTGCCACTATTTTTTATCTAGGACCTACCACTTACCAAACGTTACAGCTTCCGAGGCAAGGTTAACGCTGTTCATTATAAAAAGGTATTGACTCCGGTGTTTGTTGCCTGTACATTCGCCGAGATATGTTATCGTCAGAGTGAACGCCGCCGAGGAGCTACGACAAAAATTATTTGTTTAATTATTGGAAAGTAAATCAACGACTTGTCGAGATAAGTAGGGAAATTAGGGGAATATGGGAAATAAGTAGGGAAGTAGGGAATTATAATAGGAATAGCAGGGAAATTAGCTCTGGAATTCCTTATTCCCCAAAACAAGTTCGCTGTTATTCCCTTACTCATGCACTCATCGAAACAGCAGCAAACATGCTGTTATTTCAATATGGTCTTATGTATTACTCTTGTCTTATATATGACTAGCTGGTGCCCGCGACTTCATCCGCGTTCTCAATGAAAGGTACCATATGTCCTTTCTGGTGTCCCAGACAACGTGCATGTATGCAAAATTTCATGGTGATCGGTTCAGTAGTTTTTGCGTGGAAGAGTTACAAACATCCATACATACATACAAACTTTCGCATTTATAATATTAGTACGGATTTCTACTCTAATCTAGAAAATCACCAATTTTCAAAACTACCGGTAAACTCTGTTTTCAGCACCAAACGACTGTAAATAATCTGAAATTTTTAGAACTCATTGATTTTATCGTAACTTCAAAGGTACATAAAACTTACATTACGATTAAATCTAAAATTACGAATTATAATAAATTACGATAAAATCGATCAAAAATATCATATGCAATTCATCATTCATTATCGTGAATATAATTTATAAAATTTATCAAGATTGCGAGTCACTAACTTAAGCTGACGTAATCTACGAAGTTTATTTTTATGACTCCATTATTTGTTTATCCGATAATATTTATTAATAAACTGCGACAATTACTAAATAATAATTATGTAAACTATTTCCAGACAAGGAAAATATGTCCAATTATAAATCAGCTGCTAGTTATCTAGATAATAATGCAATATCTGATAAAAATATTTTTTATGGTAGTTTGATTGCACCGAATACATTAAAACCGAAATTCTTTATATTATTTTATATATTATATAAACCGATTGCATTATATAAAATTTCTGGGTATTGAATGACTATCTATACATGTAAAATCTTAAACGAGCTGTTTCTGTATATACGATAAAATTTAAAATATTTAATACTAGCTGGTGCCCGCGACTTCGTCCGCGTTCTGGATGAAAGGTACCCTATGTCCTTTTTGGAGTCCCAGACAACGTGTATGCAAAATTTACAACGCCATCTAGGGAATTCTGTTTGAAGCAATGTAGTACTCTAATTCATCTAAAAGTTAACAGATGGCACTACATGTTAGTTATAGTTTATAAAATTACGTGTTAATAAAATTAAAGCTGCTGCCCGCGACTTCGCCCGCGTAACTTAGTAAATTATGTACTTAAACCTTCCTCGAGAACCACTCTACCCATTAGTGAAAACCGCATTAAAATCCGTTGCGTAGTTTTAAAGATCTAAGCATACAAAGGGACATAGGGACAGAAAAAGCGACTTTGTTTTATACTATGTAGTGATTTTGTTAAAAAGCAATTTGTTACACGCGTTATACTACTTATATATTACCGAAGTAAAAAAAAAATAGTTTTTAGAATTTTTGTCAGTTTGTCTTTTTCTCTATGGTTGGTGCACAGTCAAATCTCAAATCCCCCGGGACGTTAGTGAAAAGTGGAGACATTGATGAAACAGAATAATTCTCAGCGTACGCACTGGAGTGTGTCAGTGGGGAAATTGGGAATTATCCCTTTTATTTACCCTTAGATAGAAATGATACAAATTTACAAACAATAAAATAAGTCATTTGGTCAATTATATTAGTTATTACTGAAACAAAGCATAAATTTTAATATATAACAACAAGAGGTAACAACTAAGCTAAGCTAAGCTAACAAGCTCTGTTACGACATTAGGTTCCTAAGCATCTTAAAGTATGTAGTAGTTTCAGTAAGGGCTGCTATACATATAATCGGGCGGTAGAATCGATAAGTATGTGTAGATGTTCGTTCGGCAGAAAAGCCTCCAAACGATTCTAAATAAAAGCCGGATGATTTTGCCGTTCGGGTAAGCCAAATGGTAATCCAACATATGTAGAAGAATATGCCGAATGAAATGTCGGCCGGCCCTACTATATGTATAGCAACTCATTGACATGAAATTTACTTACAAACTGCATCCTGCCAGTTTCAATGCCAACATAGTTTGCCAGTTAGGAGAAAAGCTGCTTAACGCACTAAATAGAAATCCAACAGATGTAGAGAGAATGAGAGCTTTTCTTCTGCCTCGGGTATCCGCCAAATATCCCCATGGAAACGCGAACAGTAAACCTTCGAAAGGAATGTACTTGTGTTAGTTCAACTACATTATTTTAATTGTACATTTAATTAATTGAACAATTTGATTTAATATTTGTTTGAATAGAGCAACTGCGGAGCATAAAAGATCATAAAAGCATTTTTCCTAATAGATGATATATTCATGTACTAGATTTGTGTTTGATGATTAGTATTTACAATTAGCATTTACAAGTATTCTTCGTTGCTATATCTTCTAAGCAAACATTCTTACAGTCTGCAGTTGCTGCAAACAGCAACATGTCAGGGAAACCCTAATAGGGTTATCAAATTTTCATCCTAGGCCAATTGAGGCTATAACATTAAGCATAAGTTTAATTGATATACCTGCAAAAGGTGCCGAAGCTAATATTCCGATTTCCTTCATGCCAAGTTGCAAATCGCAACTGCCAGCAGCCACTACTACGCCAAAACCGAACATGTCCAAGGCAACAGCTATGCTGATGAGGCTGCATGTCATCAGCATCATAACATTGTAACGGCCGTGACCTGTTAAAGTCAGTTTAGCACTTGTTCATTCACCTTTTTTTGGTTAAAATCGATTGGTCATCAACAAAATTCCATTGCCATGCACCTGTGGCATTACTTGTGTTATAACATGTGGTTACGGTAACCGCCTTCCACCAAGTGGACCGTCAGACTGTCTGTCGACGTTTATTACAAAATCCACAGCTCTCAACACAAAATTTACAGACAAAAAACAAAAACATACCTTACAGATTTTACATTTATATGTATAATGAGAAGCAAAGTTACCTATATAAAAAAAAATATTATAACAAAATAATATATATATACAAATACAATAAATATTATACAATTAGGTACCTACAAACTATACAAATCACATAATATTACAAATAAATATATATGTACAATATACATATACATACATATATTCATATATATGCATTTAAAAAAAATGTATAAGTATATATACGCTGTCTAAATGTCTAATAGGCGTGCTATCTACTTAGTTCGACAGTTTTATATAAAGCATCTAACCTGTCAACTCGACAGCTTCGTCGTAAGTATAGCACTTTTCACTCATTTTTCAAAAATACGTAACACACGAAACAGTTCCAAGCAAATTTGTGAAGACACTGTGAAGTATCTTTGCTATGAAGAGATGTAGTACCTACTATATATACGTAATAAAATAATTTTAACCCACTTATTTGATTGAATTGTACAAATATATTCTATACTAGGAAAATATTCTGACTTTAACTAAACTAAATGGCATTACGTTTACAATGAAGCAAAAGATTTTTGGAGTTATATGAAAAATGCGTTACCTATGCTATGAGTTATAGTTACGTTCTATTTTTTTTTTTAAATATTTTAGAATATCTGAAGTTTCATAGATATTGCGCCATCTACACAATATTATTTAAAAAAAGAACGTGTTCCGCGTATTCGAATTGTGAAAATTAAAATTTTATAATCGTACGTGTAAACTCCAGTCGTGTTTCGAAGATGACACGCAGTTTTTTTTATATATAAAGGTTAGCAGTCAGGCTGACAATCCACTTCATAGTGGGCAATGGGCATCTATGAACACTATAGGTTCATGCAACAAGCAACGCAACATGCAAAATTTCATTGTGATCGGTTCAGGTAGTCTTTGCGTGAAAGAGTTACAAACATCCATACATACATCCATACAAACTTTCGCATTTATATTATTAGTACGGAAGTACGGATGCAATATACACCGATTTAAATAATAAAGTTTAAAAAACCAATAAACTTACCTATATCAAAAATAATAACATACAAACCAACGTACATTTTGATTAACTCCCTAAATAACAGTATTATGGAAAATATTTGCTATTCTTATCTTATTAGGAAAACATCATCTTTGTTACAAGAAACTATGTGTAAATAAACTTTGAAAACATTACGGTACTGATAACAGACATTTAAAAATATTCAATGTATGTACTGACTACTGACACAGATACTGAATTCCTAGTGGAAGTAAGGAATCCAGGTCATTTACATAAACCTCAATATTGCAAATGTGCAGCATAAATCGAACACTGTGATTAGTATATTATATAGTGCATATCGGTCAAAAATATGACAGCACAAATTCAAAAATAAATTCGGTCCACATCCACACAACGAAATAGGTACCTATATATCTCTGCAACCACATAGAATGTGCGAGCCTTTCGTCTTGGATACCAGGCAGTGTAGGGGACATTGCAGACGTTGCCGACTCCTACCGGCTAAACCCAACGAATTTCTAGCTCAGCCGTTGATGGGTCGGGTCACGGGAACGTTATGATACGACTTCGGTGCCCCGCCACGGCTATCCAGCGCGAGGAGGGCTATGCTTCTGTCGGAACATTGGCGTACCCGAAAGTCGAAGTACACCGGGGCCTGTGTCAGCCTGGGGTGCAGGAAATTGGTAGAACAACTACTGTTTGAACCAACTGGACTGCTACTACTACTGGAACTGTAACTGGAAATAGAAATTAATAAAAAATTGGCTAAATAAAAACTTTTTAACAAAAAATTAATTTGCCGAAAAATCTGAAAAGCAAAAATAAATTTTATTTAACCTTAATAACTAAGTTCTTAAACTAATGTAAGTATACCTAAGTAATTTTGAGTCGCCGCCGCCCATCACGCTTTATGTAGGTAATTAATTAATTTGCTTGTTCGTCGGCTGAAAATTTATACAAAATAAGAGTAAATTGAGAAATAAACGACTCGTGAGGGTGGATTACCCTCACGACTCGTTGTAACGAAGTGTTACATGATTGAAATAAAAATAATAATAAGGTAATTGACAAACGGAACGGATCACCGGTGGAACTGCACCGGTGATCGGCGATACCTACATTGCAATATTTGCAATGTACGGGCGGTGGTCGAGAAATAATTTTATTTTTGCGAGTCAGTCGGCGAATAAGCCGAGAGTTGGACAGTCCGCGCCGCTCAGCGCTCCTAGTTGAGTGGTGCTCAGCGCTCCTAGTTGAGTGGTGCTCAGCGCTCCTAGTTGAGTGGTGCTCAACTAGGAGCGCTGAGCGGTAGTTATTTGCTGATAGTTTATTTGAATCTCCCGCGTTAGGGTAAGTCTTGAATAGCACACAATTTTATTACATTATAATCATATTTTAAAATAGCTTGTTTTCATTATAGCTTCATCGTACATTTTATTTTTATTTTTATTTTTTTACCTACTTAATTATTATTATTTTTTTCATTTCAAATTATATTTTATTTTTACATTTTTTTTGCTTGATCATTTTAAATCTTTATTGCTGTTTGTAAACTCCGTTCTGGTTATGCACCACTGCGGCAATGCTACTGCTGCTAAGCAGGTATTTTCTTCCTGTTGCCGTCGTGGGGTATCCAGATTGGAGAGTAGATGTAGCAGAGCGTGATCGTGTCGAACTGTCGATTCCAGGAGCATTCTCCGGGCCGAGCATTCTTCGGGCCGACCATTCTCCGAACAGCCTTCTTCGAGCATTCTCCGGACCGAGCATTCTCCGGACCGAGCATTCTCCGGGCCAAGCATTCTCCGGGCCGAGCATCCTCCGGACCGAACAACATCGTCTGGGCAGAATGACTGCCAAGTCGGTAACCGGCATTTAACTGACGGCTTCGGGTCGCATTAGATTCGTTGCCGTCCCTATGCACCATCGCCATTCATCGGCCGGCTTCGGGTCGCACTAGATCCGTTGCCGGTCCTACTCGCTTCACCATCGTTGCCACGCGCTTCGGCGGGACGCACGCCACCGCACTCATCGCGCCGCATCTACCACCTTCGTCGGCTGGATCCTACAGGGGAGTGCCTGACCTGCGTTGAGGAGACAGATAGGCCGACCACCCACGACCTACACAATTTGTGTTGCCTACTGTTGAGCGATAAATATATATTTTGTTATACCGATCACGCTGTTTTACTTCTGTAGGCTTCACTGGCGCCCAACATTTTATTATTTTAATAGTACCATCTAACTCTAGTCAGTGTCGCCGTAGGGAAAACCCCTAAAGCGCGACATCGTGAGGTTATTATTATTACCCAAGGGTAATAATAACCTAGTTATAAAATAAAAGTCGTTGCCCGCCTCAATCTCTTCCTGCTAGTCTATGTTATCGTTTATTGTTCTTCTTCGTTTATCGCTCATTTCAACCTCAGTCTGAAATGAGCGTTGACCGAAGAAGGTTTGTGAATATAATTTGCAGAAAAAAATTAATCAGTGCGAAGCGAGAGATTTGAATCTAGATTCTAAGGTAGGTAAGTATTACATGCTTACTGCTTATACCTATGAATAAATTATTCGTAGGCTTAGACATTGTCTGTAATTATCTCCTAGTCACTTGACAACCGTGAAGCTTTTTGGTAATTATACATGAACAATGTCATTTTCTATACATAAAATAAATATTACCGCGGTCAATTACTTATACTTAATCATACATCTTTAATGCAATTACACTTAACTTGAAAACATTATCATTTTATTATCTACGCTCTGATAATAATTAATTGAAAAGTAAACGTAATCAAAGTCAAAAAACATGTACGATAAATTAGTAATATTGATAATGAACTCAAAACGATGTGAAGTTAACTATAGATAAATAAATAAATATCTTCACACATTACACACAGCACCATCTAGTTCCACAGTAAGCAACTAATGTTTGTATTATGGATATCAGACATACATAGATTACTTTTTTCATCCATGACTCAGGTACAAAGGTAAAATGTTAACACAAACATTTGCCCCTAGCAGGATTCGAACCGCGACCGTTTGGTTAACAGCTAGGGTTATTAGCCACTAGACCAAATGTGTCGTGTTAAGTACGTACATACAAGTTGAACGATCTTTACGCATTGAGCTCAATTACGCAATATTATAAAACAAAGTCCACCTCGCCGTCTGTCTGTCTGCATGTCTGTCTATATGTATGTTCGCGATGATCTGAAAACTACTGAACGGATTTTCATGCGGTTTTCATCTATCACCAGAGTTGATTCCTGAGGAAGGTATAAGGTGTATAATTCGTTAAGATTTTTTGTAAACTATTTGAAATTTGGATTGACTATTTGATTTCGGAAAATATCAAGCTGCCTAATACGTACAGAACAATTTATGGTGAGACTGTTTCTCTTTTATAGGTCTACAAAAAAGTTTGCCACGACATATGTCTATACTTAAAGGGTTGGCTCACTACTCCAATTATAGTTCGATGCTACCCCATGTCTTTTAAGGTGTAAACACACGCCAATCCTAAAAATTTGCATTTTTAAAAAATATGTTAGAAGAAACTATCAATGCAATTGGTTTGAAAAAAAAAATATGTTATACTTAAACATGTGAAGAACAAACCGAAGTAGTAGAAACCCCACAATAAAAGTTAGAACATAAGAAGAATTAGACTTATATTGAAATTTGTTGCGAAAACGGTTTATTGCGCGCAAATGATTCCTACACCGATTAATAAGTCAATATCATTTAAAAAAATGTATTTTTTTTTTATTTTTTTTTAATGTAGTTTTAATGAAAAGTACAAAAAACCACATTTATCAGGCCTGTTGAATTGTTTCCGCCGCCTCGGAACTCTAAATATATGGAGCTACAGTGTCTCAGTGACTGCGTTGAGTTGTGGATTACGTTTGTGTTTTTCGTGTGGAATTAGTATGATATATATAAACATTCTAAAGGTCATATCGGTGAAGGTCAAATCGTCAATGTCATTCGCCTTTGTGAATCCCTTAAGCATAAATTTTAAAAAATGATCGCATATAATAATGTTATATGTTAAAAAGTGAATTACAATTGTTTTTATTATTTAAAATGTTAAAATAATATTAATGAATATGAAATGTTTCATATATCCGCGTTAGAAGGGTATGTATGTATGTCACTAATGTCGGAATCTCGTCAGACCTTCAACGAGTGCGCTTAAAATAGTCACCACTGCAAGCCAGGAAATTCTATAGACCTAGTTGCCTCTATTTATGTCTTTATTTTGTTATACCTAGACTCATTGATCTAAACTATAGATGCGGCGTAGCAAGCAAAAAGCCCTGAAATCTGTGGTAGTATTAAAATCATACTTACGAACTTACTGAGAGATTGACACGCAATGCCAAATGAATATTACTTTTGTAAAAAGAAACTAGTTAAAAGTCTTGTGTACTAACGCATCAATGTATACTGCACAACGATATTGATTAGCTTACGACTAGCGAACGACTATGTGCGAATTCGTCCACTTCGGCTCGAGTGGACGAATTTTACTACTACCATTTTTTGTGGGCTACGCCGTGTCTATACTCCCAATTATACTTATATAGTCTTTGCCTAGACTTTGTTTTAATAGGAAGTTGTCCCCTATTAGTGTAATGATAGAAGTCTATTGATCAATATGGTGACTATCGGTCAGCGTCTAAAAGGAGAATTAAGATATATTTTTTTTAAATAAATATATTCACTCATTCCACACAGCACCATTTAGTTCCAAAGTAAGCAACTTAATGCTTGTATTATGGATACCAGACGGTTGTTATACTACATACATTACTTTTTTGTATATACATACATATTATAAATACAAAACATCCATAACTCAGGTACAAAGGTAAATACACATAAACATTTGCCCCTAGCGGGATTCGAACCCGCGACCGCTTAGTTAACATCTAGGGTTACTAGCCACTAGCTAGACCAAACGTGTCGTCGAAGTAGACTCTGCCGATTCTATAAATATTTATTTAGGATTAATATTCAATTAAATAATTCATTTATTTTGAATTATTTTTTTATGTTTTTACTTTTTTATTTGAAGCCTTTTAAATATTTAAAGGTTAATTGTAGCCAAGTAATAGTAGATTAGTAATACCCTCTTAGAGCCAACAATTCAGTAAAAATAATGTGGTAAATAATTGGAAAAGCCATAAAAATAAAAACATATCATGAGAACCTATATTATTGATAGATATATTTCTGACAATTCTTATGAAAAATATAATAATTTTAATGCATTCATCTTCATAAATTATTTATAAATAATATATTTAAGTACTAGCTTTTGCCCGCGACTTTGTCCGCATAACTTTATAAAATATAGCCTAAGTTACCCGCTGATAAGCTAAGCTGATAGCCTAAGCTTCCCAACAATGAAAGATATTTTCAAATCGGTTCAGTAGTTTTTGCGTGAAAGCGTAACAAACAAACAAACTCACATTCACATTTATAATATTAGTAAGGATGTATACAACTATGATAAGGTCGACAAAACTGCTGTAGAAAGCTAGTATGATACGCCTAAGTATATCTATAAATAGGCACAGTATTAAGGTCTAGGTTATTAAGACACATTGTCACGGAATCGGAAGAAATATATTATAAGTTTCATATAAAACACCAATTATAAATTATAGTACGTAAAAGCAAGATAAATAGATTCTCTTACAATTAGCATTGTCATTGTAAGAAACTTTACCATTGATCAAAAGATATATCTAACTAATATATAAAATTCTCGTATCACAGTGTTACAAACACTCAGAACTCAGAACAGAACAAAACTCCTCAGAAACGGCTTGACCGATTCTTATGAAATTATATTCAGAAAAAAATGGTTTGTTGAACCTACTATACATTCGGATATGATATTTAAGGAAATTTTCTTAGCTAAAGCATTTATTTAATTATATTTCATTTATTAAATAATTTAATTAAAACAATTAATAGATAATGACTTTATTATTATTGGTATCCTACTAATATTATAAATGCGAAAGTTTGTTTGGATGTATAGATGTATGTATGGATGTTTGTATAACACTTTCACGCAAAAACTACTGAACCGATCACCATGAAATTTTGCATACACGTTGTCTGGGATACCAGAAAGGACATAGGGTACCTTTCATCCAGAACGCGGACGAAGTCGCGGGCACCAGCTAGTATTTTCATAAGAATAATTAATAGACTTAATAATAATTCGGTCCTAACTGGACAAACGCGACTGGAAGTTTTAATCTGACATAATTGATGCAAATTGGTGACACCTGCTTGTGTCTGGTTAACGATCCCTGTCAGCAGGGTCTCCTCAGTCTTCAACGTCTTGACTGCCTATTTGCATCAAATTCAATAAGAAAACCTTTGATTTATTATTAACTTTTTATTAGTTAAACAATTTGCCAATGTTAATGACATTTTTTATTCACCTATAACGAGACAAAAAAATCAAAATACAACAAAGCAACAGCAAACATAATAAATTAACTTCTTTGTATTGTAAAACTGAACAAATATTTTTATGATTTTTTTTTTTACAATATTTCATGTAAACTGTTACTAAAATATGTCATTAGTAGGTCAATGAACTGCCTTCAGACTTCAAAAAATATTAACTATTGAACTCGCGACCCGTTACCGTAATCGTGTATAAATTTTTAAACTATTATAGTTAATTAAACAAATTAATTTAATAAATAAAATACGAGTAATATAATAATAACAATAACACAGTAGACCATAGTTAAAACTGAGTTTTAACATCCTTTTTAATATGAAGGTTAATATGAACTAACTGTACATACCCTATCAACTTCCCTAGTGTGATTTTTATTAGTAAATTAGATGACCCAGCTACGCAAAGTCCACGAGACATAGTGCCCGAACGAATAACGATCGTTGCAAAGAACGTTACTGTTTCTAATCAAAGTTATAAGTATTCCGTATTACAACAATTATAGTCTAATAGAAAATTTATTGCTCTTCTTATGACACTTTTCTATATTCCTCGTAGTTTACCAATCCATACTACAATATTATAAATGTCAAAGTTAATCTGTCTGTCTGTCTATTAGCTTTTCACGCCCAACGATCATCATGAAGTTTTGCATACACGTCAGAGATACAGAAAAGGAGATAGGATACCTTTCTTTCAGAAAAAATTACTGTTCCCGTGTGATCGTCTAAAAATATAAAGAATTGGGCGCCACTGTCGCGTGGCGGCGCCACCGTCGTCATAGCCATAACAATGTCAGGCGTTATTTATTACTCATATTTTTTTTTTCAACGCGGATGAAGTCGCAGGCACCAGATAGTAAGGTATAAATTCGAATTTAAAAAAAAAATTTAGTTGATAAGTTTCCGTCATAACATCTTATACCTAATAGAAACTAGTATAATTTCAGTTATATGGGCAATTAGTGTGTCGTTTTGCTACCCATACTTTCCAACCGTGTGTCACTGTATGACATCTGGCTTTATCAAGTTTATAGGTGTATCAGTGACTCCTGTACCGTGTCGTAAAACAGCGTGCTTGCACCGCGACTGCTAAAAAAATCGTAAAATAATTAAATAAAAAAATGTATAAAAAGTTGCCACTCGAACATTTGCTATCAGTTTTTTTGAATGCGTGTACCAATTTACATGTGTGTAGTACCTACTGAGGTCTTCAAATAAATTAATTTATTTTAAATTAAGTTAACTAAATTGTAAATTAAAATGAATTTGAATGCTGTTCCTGTTATTTTATTTTCTTTATTCGGTAAGTCAAAAAATAATATTATACTAATTTTACAACTTTTTTTGAGAACTACAGAAGCTTTGTCACCGGTGTATTTCATATCAATATTAAATAAATAATTAATTTTATTCAAAAAAAAACTATTATTTTAAATTACACTAATAAGAAAATGTTTCAGAAACAATTTGAAACTATTCAAAATATTTGTTTTATTTAATTAAATATTATTAATTGGTGTTAATAATATTATAGTTCAGTTAACTAGTCTGATTCTTATTATAATTAAAACAAATAAAGGTAATAATTGATAACATCTAGTAACAATTATATAAATAACTGTTTAAGTCATCATTACAAAATTTATTGTTATGGTAAAATGCGGAAACAAGACTAAGATCCAATTCATGGTGTGTGGCTATAATTGCTACTGACATTATAAATGAAAAAGTTTATGAGGTTTGTTACTCTACACAAAACAACAGTTTTAGATGAAACTTTACAGTAATATAGCTTATATATTAGAACTTTATAGATTATTTATTAATAATACATCGACTATAGTATATTAACATGCTCGGATTAAGTCGCAGACATGAATAGCTTGGATCAAGTGCTTGCATTACCTGGGATGCAAGTGTCTGGTCCTTGCATGCCAGGTGAGGTCCCTCGAGATAGCTGGCGTACCTCCACTGCCGGGTACGCCGAGATTCTGACAAGGAGCGTAGCCCTCCCCGCAGGCCCGGATCTAGGGGGGGGCAAGCAGGGGCCTATGCCCCGGGCGGCAAGTCCAGAGGGCGGCCAAATTCACAGATATTACGATATCCGACCGCAAGAATGCGTACCTATCGCGTAACCAATAAAAATATTTTTTTATATACAATACAATTATAATATGTTTTGGGCCTATTCAAATTTGCCCGGAAATATTTTTAATTAAATTAAACATTAAATTAACATTCCGGACACTAAGAAGAATAAATCGCAGCACCTTGAAACTTTCAAGGTTTTTTTAGGACATATTGAAGTTGAATAGCTATAGAAAGGATTTTTCGTATCTGCATTATATGCAAAGTTATTGCAAGTTATCCGAATATCCTTAGATTTGCAGTTTTTTAACTTTTTTCGGTCAACATTTTCAGTTTGAAAAATTTTTCTTCATCCAAATCCGATTTAAGCTTCTTGTAGGGAATGTTTTGCAGTTTACAAAACTTTACTTTAATTTTCTGTACGACCATTATTGCCTGAGTAATTAACTATCAAAGTCAAATGCGACTCTTCGCTTTGAACTACGATAACTTAGTGACAAATCATCGTATAGACCTTTTGAGGAGGTCAAGTTGTAGGAAATTAAATTCTCTAAAAGAGCTTTATAGTGCCATTACACAAAAAATATTGTTACTGTTTTTACAGGGATTTCAAGATGAGCAAAAATTTTGAAAAAAAAAAAATTTTGTTGGTTTTCTGACGATTACTCATAAACCGCTAACGAAAAAAATATTTGAAGCTCAGATTCAAAAATTGAAGAGATTTGAAGCTACAATTTCCTTTTTTAATGAGCACCGTACGACCATTTTCTTCGAAGTTACAGCCTCTTGAAAATCACCTAAAAATTTGCAACTTTTTTTATATCCTTTAATTGTTGCGTTTAGTATATGTGGGCGGGGGCGCCATTTTTCAGTTTTTGCCCCGCCCAAAAAAAATTGAAGATCCGGGGCTGCCTCCCCGTGCTGGATAGCCGTGGTCATAGCGGATGTCGTATCATAACGTCTCCGCAACCCCGCCCATCTACGGCCGCGCCAGCAAGTCGTTGGGTTTCAGCCGGTTTCGGTCCAGCATAAACCCGCAACGTCCCCTATGCCGGGTATGTCGTCGGCACATCGTAGAATTGGGCAGATCGTATAGTATGAAATCAAAAATCTTTTACCAAAAGTCAAAAACAGATGCGACGAGGAGCGGAGCGAAGCACAGCGAGGGGGAGCGTGTTAAGTTTACATGGAAATAAAGGGGAGCCGAGAGAAGCGGAGCGGAGTGAGGCGACCCTCTAAGTTTTAACAGAAATATGATCTGCCCAGGAATATCATGATATGCCCAATTCTACGAGGTGCCCACGACATATCCATGAGGATTTCCCAACTTAAAAAAATGGGTTGTAATTTACTGGCAACTCTATTAGTTGTAACTCAGAAATGCAATGTCCCATATAAATAAAGACTGGAACAATTCGGCATATTTTTTTTTTAATTTACACTTCTGTCACATTGTCGAGATTTATTACAAATGAATTTGTACAATTTTGTACAATGACATTTTCGTTTACTTTCATATCAGGTTTAATTAATTTATAGAAATAAATAAATGAATTGATATATTGCTTGAACTCTCATCCATAACTTCTTTTTTTAAGTCATTCACAGCTTCGACATATTATGCATTATTGCATTATACTATACCTACTGTAATGTAGGCCCTAGTATTCTAAAACTACAGACAGACAGATATTATCGTCAATTTAATGGTAATTTTAATTAACAATTAATCCATATCTGAAACTAAATTTATATAATTTACAATTTGTATATAATACTAGCTGACCCGAACCCTTAACATTTAGGGGTATAAAAAATAGATATCGGCCGATTCTCAGACCTACCCGATAAGCACACAAAATTTCATCAAAATCGGTCCAGCCGTTTCGGAGGAGTTTGGCAACAAACACTGCGACACGAGAATTTTATTCCACTAGGCAGGGTCCTAATGCCTAGTGGATGCTGGCTGCATTACTTACCTCGTTGTAATGGCAATCTGTTGCCCGTCAAATTATTATCATCGGGATTTATTATCAAGTATCTAATAAAAAAGTTTGTAAGTATTTATTATAATTGGTTTGTCCTGATAACTATAATACCACATACTGTGAAGCCTAAAGTGCAGAGAAAAAAGAAAAAAAAATGTTACAGAAACCAAAACCAAATCGAATTAGGTAATATATTGTAATAATGAAGGCGCTACGATTTGATATTCTTAGTAACTAATTCATATCTTGTGTTTCAGGTTTTACCTCACAGGCATCATGGAATTATGAAGGTAATCCCCCTTTTAAAAACCTTAAATAAACCTAAGAGCTCAAAATGTAGATGTAGACGCAAGCTGCTATTCTCATCGTCATTGATGTCTATGTCTCTACCGCTGGACTTAGGCCTTCCCCATAGTTTTCTAATAGGACCGATCAGAAACCGCCTGCATAAATCGTTAACCCGCAGCCCTTATCAGGTCGTCTTAACGATTGTGGCAAAACAACTTTCAATGTATGGAAATATAAAAGTGTGGCAAATGAACAAATATGGAAAAACGACAATAAGCCGTTTGTACAACTTGTGGGTGGATGTCTTACGCTGCACTTGACGGCCCATGGCCACCACTCGAGAACCTTCCGGGGCTAGAGACAGTTTGCTCTCCGTACTATGTGTCCTGCCCACTGCCACTTCAACTTACTAATCCGCCTGCTTATGTCAGTAACTTTTGCTCGTCTACGGATCTCCTGATTCGTAACGGCAGAGTAACCCCGAGCATAACCCTCGCGATAGATAGTTGAGCTCCCTATTTCAGACATATATACATCCCTGGCAACACACATAGATAGATAGATAAATACTAGTCTATCTAAGAAATTAAATTAATGTATTCAGAACACAATTTAATTAATCTAATGTCTACACAGTTTCCTGTGACAACTACATTTTACTAGTTAAAAATGCTATCAAATAATACTGTAAAAATGCTATCTCTTAGTTGCATTACTTAATTCTAAATAGGTAATACCTACCAAGTACCAAAGATATTCGCATGCAATGATAACGAATGAAACTAATACATGTAGTAGGTATATCATCCGTCTGGTATCCATAATACAAGCATTGAAACTAGATTCTTGCTTCTTACTTTGGAACTTGCTGGGTGGAATGTGTGAATATATATTTTTTTATTTTTTTTATTTTACTTTTTATATAAGGACTATGGCATTACTTGCGTTAATCCATTTACCATTTATTATCCATTTACCCTCGAATGGTATACGATGCGTTTGAAAAATATGTATTTATTGTGAATAGAGGAAAGCAAATGGCCAGGGCAGTGCACACAAGGTAGCAAGCAATCTCCAATAAACATCATGACCAGAGACGCTTTGGTAGACAAACATGGCGCCCATATCCGAGGCCCTCTTGTCTTCAGAGGTTACGACGAAGTGAACGTCACTGCTATCAACAATGGACACACGTGTGAGTGATCAATTATCTTTTTTTTTTACGAGGAGTAATCCGCTTACAGATTCCCTACCGCTGGCTAGACGGTAGGGATATGTGGGGGTCGCCCAGCACCTGATTCCCAAAAGTGAAAGAATTTTTCAAATCGGTCTAGTAGTTTCGGAGCCTATTCAATTCAAATAAATAAACAAACAAACAATCAAATCTTTCCTCTTTATAATATTAGTAAGTATAGATATAATATATGTATATGTAAAAAGCTCGTGTCACGATATCTGTTCGAGATAATATACCTAGAAAACTTTATTTTCGATTTTTGTAAACTCAATATTAATTTTTTTGTTTGATATAATCTGGAATACGAGTAAATCAGCGTTCTGCTTTTAATTGATGAAACAATATTTAAAAAAACTCCAAAACATTTAGCAAATAACGTGTTTAATTTCAAAGTAAAATTATATTACATTTATCTATTTATTCATATCGTTTTGAGATTTTTCCAGTCATTAATAGATAACTTTTTTATATGTTTAGTGCAATGGAATGTTGTTCCTGGCACACCAGCTCCAATAGTGTCCGGTGGCCCACTTCGAGGAAACTACTCCTTCATGCAATTTCATCTTCACTGGTTATCCGAACACGCGCTAGATGGGATGAAGTTAGTATTTAAATGTCTTCTAGTATCTTTCATTAGTGGCATGGCCTACTGCATTCCGCAGCCTTGAACTGGGGAGTCGGTCTGGTGACAGTAACCATCCCATTACAGAACACCACAGTGAAAATCAGCTTGTAGTTGTGTTTCGGTGAGTGAGTATGGGATGCTACTGCCTATTTTCCTATACCTAGATAATATTAAATTCTAATATTAAGGTCATCACCGTACTTACAGCATCTAAGACATTGCTTGTGTCGGTAGCCACCTACAAACAAATGTAAACAAAGTTTCTATGTACCTAATTGTTAATGTTGACTATATGAACATTATTAAATTTCGGAAAAAATATTGACAACGCATTTCATGTCAGGTATCCATTGGAGATTCACATGGTACATATTAAGACTGGATTAACCACGGAAGAAGCAGTTCAGCGGCCAGATGGATTGGCCGTCATCGGTGTGATATGTCAAGTTAGTAAAACCACCCTTTATACGTCAAGTTAGTAAAACATCCTTTATACGTCAAGTTAGTAAAACCACCCTTTATACGTCAAGTTAGTAAAACCACCCTTTATACGTCAAGTTAGTAAAACCATCCTTTATACGTCAAGTTAGTAAAACCATCCTTTATACGTTCAAGTTAGTAAAACCACCCTTTATACGTCAAGTTAGTAAAACCCATCCTTTATATACCTACCCATTCATGTTATAACTAAACTTTGGTTGAAGCAGTACATCATGCACTATGACGAAGACTTTCTGTATTGATGTAGGGTTTTTGTTCAAAATAAAATTTTAAGTCGCCTCATAAAAATAAAGTCATATGTGATTATTTAGGTAAGAAGTGATGAAGAAAGTGAGCAAGCATTGAAGCAGATAATGCCGGTTGTGCCAGACCTTGTCAACAAAACCGTAACTGGAACGCCTGCTGGAATCATTGAAATATCGTGAGTACAGCTAAATATCGTGAGTTCTTAATACTTCCGTATTTTCCGAGTTTGTTTATTTTTTGTTTGGTTGAACGGGTTAAACTACCAGCGTATTTTAAAAATTCTTTTTGCTATCGATAGCCCAGTTCTTGATTGATATAGGATATTTATCATCACGCTATGATCCTTAGAGTAAGATTTTAAAGGGAGCAAACCAGATAGAAAATAATGGTGATACCAAAAGACGGTACCAAATTAAAATGAACCAAAGGTTTATTCGAATGCAAGTACCTTCAATGAATGTTCAAAAATGGAAGACAAGAAAAAATTTAGAAACGTCATGTCATGTCCTCAATTCTTTACAAACTCGTAAGGGCTATTCTAAAACAATTGCAGAACGAATTACCATTTAATTCTCAATGAGTAAACCGCCTTGGCTAATTAATTTTTATTTCCGATACGGTTGAGTAGTTCTAGTTGAATTCTTTGGTGTTTTAGAGTATTTTAATACAGCTGAAAACTTATGTAATTTTAAAATCGAAGGTCTTTAATGGATGTGTAAAAAACAGGTAATTATCGTTCGTCATCATCAACATTGTTAGCCTTAAAGATGGCCCCAGTTTAACCGAAAGAATTTGATAGAATCAGTAATATTAATGATAACTAATTGTTCAACGATTAGCCAAAGTTCACTTTCCGCGACTTATTTGTTCTATTATTTTGTTATTTCACTCACAATAAAATAGTGTTTAAAAATTAATTATTTTAATGTAATTATTTATACTAATAGAGGTAAAGCATATGTTTGTTTTAGTAGGAGGTAATCTTCGAAACTACTCATCCGATTTTATTTCTACACAATTACGTCAATAATATTTTTAGTTCTGAAACTGTCTAATAAAATCAAATAAAATGCATTATGATATTGAATTTCCAAAACTCTCTGTAATTCAAGGCTCGAATTGTCTGTTATTCAAATCTATTCAGTCCTTAGTACACTACATATCATCAATCTATACTTAATACTTACCTACTCGTATTATAAAGAGAGGATATTTGTATTTTTGTATGTTTGTAATGAACTACTGGGCCGATTTTAAAAATTCTTTCAACTATAGAAAGCTATATTATTAGCGAGTAATAAAGGCTATATTTTATATACTTCCGTGGACGAAGTCGCGTGCAACAGCTATTCAGATATATTATTGCTTTTTTGTCAGACGGTTGTTGAGTCCGTATCCTCAGTCCTTCTACACTTATCATGGATCACTTACAACACCGATGTGTCAAGAAGCAGTCACCTGGATAGTCATGGACAACCCTCTGCCTATATCTGATGTTCAGGTTTGTTATTTCCTATAACTAGCCCGCTCCTGTGGACAATTATTTATATTATTAAAAAAAACAGTACACGAGTGCCGACAGAAGTGAAAACTTGAACAAATTGACTTGACTTACGTGTGTATTTTTTGAATCGTCAGGAAAGTATATGTATATGTGCTTATATACAGAAGTGTCGGTTACGGTAACAGGTCGCGAGTTCAATGGTTTTTTCCGATCTCAAAAAGTGTTCTTAATCAATAGCGCTATCTCTGTTCGCATTGATGTATTATTTAAATTCAATTAGTTTTCGCAAAGATGTGTTTCAGTAGTAATGTGTATTGGCGCAATATCTGAAAATATACGGAGGTGTCGGTTACACGGTTACACGGTTACGTTACGGTAACAGGTCGAGATCTCAATAGCTTTTTTCGCATCTCGAAAATGCGCAACGCGCATAAAATTGATATAAATTTAATTTAACAAAATAAATTTAATTTAGTTTAGAATATTTTTCCTGCAGTACAAACTCTTCAGCAAAGTGAATGTTGGTGGGGTGGATAACTACAGAAGTCTTCAACCCATAAATGATAGGATCGTCTACCGTACCGTCGCATCCTGTTCTTCCGTAGCAGTTCCAGGATTCCTCGGCTTCCTGGTAGGTCTGATCAACTGTTCCACTACCACCATGGCTGCCATGTTTGGCCAAGGCGTGTGTATTGTCACTAACATGAAGAGAAAAGTTTTCGGAAACAGCCTTCAGGAGTGCTCATAACCACGGCTTACATGAATTTTGTGTTTAAAATGATTAATTTCAAAAAAGCATTTAATTCAATGAGCAAAATCAAAAGGTTTTTGGCTTGGTAGTATCTTTGAAATCTTCAAAGAATCGTTTTTATTTATTATTATATTTATTACAAATATATTTAATTTTTCTGTGATATTACCGTACAGTAAGGTTTGGGAAGTCTCGACAGTTTCAAAGTCCCGGGACACGAGACAACTCACGATCTCGGGAAGTCCGGGACTTCGAGACATTAATGATAATAACATCAAAAAATCGAGTTAATTTTTGGTAAAATAAAATTGGTATTTATCGTAAAATTTATAACTTTATTTATGTATAAATTTATTTGTGTAATGAAGTGGTATATTTATATCTCATAAACTCTCCATCGTCATGACGTCATCTGTCTCCGTGTATTTGTAAATCTATCTTTAATTTGTGCTGATATCTAGAGACGATAAAGATATCGTAATTATTTTTATCCATTATTGCCGACTAAATTTATCCACAATTGCATCTAAAACTGTCAGTTTCATTATCAAGTTGTAATTTTATTATTGATACTTTAATTGCATTATAATATATGTCAAAAATTCTACTTGATAATGCGAACCATTATAGATAATGAAATTAGTAGATAGATATACTATATAACGTCAATAGTTGTAAATCCTAATATTATAAATGCGAAAGTCATTTTGTTCGTTTGTGAGACTTTCACGCCTTAATAACTCAACCGATCAACTGTTTTCTTATACTAAACTTTTTTTTGTATATTCATGGCTATCACATATGTTAACAATTTCGATGGTACCCTATCGATCTAGTCAAATAACAATTTTGAAGAGTGTAATCATATATCATCATGCAAAATGTTAAAAGTTAGTAATAAAATGTTAAAATTTAGTATTTTTTTTATTATTAAACGTTTTATTATGAAAATGTGATGTTAAATGTAAATCGTGGCGTTATAACAATTTAAGTATTTGACTTTAATATTTATTAAAAGAATTTTATGAGAAAATGTGACTTAGTTTAAAGTAATTTCCATATTTAAAAATTTTATTTCTAAATGACTGTTTAATAGAGGAATAAAAAAATTTAGTGTTTACAGTATTATTTATTTTATTTATTTTGACAGTACCATTCCTACTTTGATAGGTATGATGAAATAAAAATAGGTAGGAATAAATTTTCCTAATTTGTACATTGTAATGCAAATTAAGGATATTTTTCGAGTGTCACACCAAATATTAATAAATAAATAACTTTATATATTAATATTAAATACTTAAAGATATTGTATAATAGTATCTACAGTTCATTAAAAGACTTTATGAACCTGTCTACTGTCTTGTATTTTATCGATCTTGGCATAAATCTTAGTGCCTACAAATTAGTACAACTTTAGAGTTAGTACCTAACTGGAACAGTTATAACACAATTATTTATGTACAAATAAATGAATATTAAGTATTAAATTGTTATAAATATATCTACATATTTAAATTGTAATTAAAAAATATTGTAAGTAATAATGTAAGTTTTGTGTTATTATCATAAAAATAAGAATTAAAAATTTATGCACGATATAAGTGTTCAAATGCAGGCTGTGAAAACGACAAAAAGTAAAAAGAAAATGTTACCTAATAGGGTTGTGTAATATGTGTTCTATAATAAATTGTTATTGCACTATCCGTCATGATTTTATTTAATCCAATCCTAAATACACTATTACCTATCCAGTAAAAATCTCTCTTCTTTGCATAGCCTAACTAATAAATACTGAAGAATTAGTCAGATTTCTTTCAAAGTTTTGAGTAGATGCTTTCTTTTTAACCCCTGACGACCGACACAAGAGGGGATTCCATTATGGATCTAGTGAATAATCCAGTGAGATATTTATTTGTCATTACATTGGGCTTTGAAAGTATTACGAGACCGATTTCCAACGAGATGGCAAATCATGTAAAGCTTCCTTTACTGATACACTACCAAGGCAATAAGGACGACCAATGACCATGGACCAGAACCGGTGGAAATTTCCGTATATATTATAAGTTACTCTATGGGTGGAAACAGATGGTGTGATCCACACTAGGATCTAGTGACCACGATCCTCAGTCATGAGGGACCAATCAGAAAGAGAGAAAGAGAGATCTAGTGAACATCAATTCTGAGAATGAAAAGTTTAGATAACTAGGATCATTAGGAGAAAGACAGAGATAAGTGAACATTGAAAAGATTACATAACTAATATGAAACAGGATATGTGTACATTGTTAAGTGATCTCATTGATAGTCCATAGATAGCTAAATATTTTTGCAATGTGCGTCACACAATCCCGATATAAAGAGCAATTGTGTTCAGTCAATGAATGCAACATCCTCAATAAAACATGGGTTAGCGCCTTCCATTCACGTAGAAATTTAGATATATGTACTATTTAACAACAGTTATGTAATCGCTTTATATTTTATTCTAAATAATAGTGATAACAAACTATAAAAATATCAGTAGGTATACGAAATTAAGGTACAAACACACAAAGTATACCTACTTACCTATATTTAGTGAGTAGTATCGCTAAGTTTTTGTTACATAGATAAAAAAAATATTAGTAGATAAAAATTTCTGTCAAGACATCTGTTTTACAGATATTTTTTTTCAAATATTAGTTATCAATATCTGCATATCAATACTAATAAGTAATAAAATTCTGTGGGTGTATAAAATATTAAAAAAAATCAATTTATAGATTACTATGTTACCGAGGTCAAAAAAATTGGAAATAATTGGAGAAAGGATGATTTCCTAGGAATTCCTAGGTGGTACCTTAAAATATTTGCAATTATTTTTTATGTAATAAAAAAATAGAGAAATATTTAGGAATTATCTACTAGACAATTCAATTCAAATACCCAAAGAAGAGACCTAACTCGTGATAGGTAGGTATATCTGTCTAGATAGGTATCTAGGTAGCATTCCATTTCAAAGCGACAAATAGACGAAGCGTAAAACAGGATATAGCTCGTCTCAAAGAAAATACCTTACAATAGAAACAAATGGATACATTCCACTCAGGGTTGCCGCTTAAATATATGTGAATTTCTGAAATAAAATAGTGAAATCTTATATGTTACATATATGTTAAATATATGTTACATTGGTCTTGGATATGTTACATTCGCCTGCATTTAATATTTAGGTTTATTCTAAGTATTGGTGACAGATTTTTTTAAGAGGATTGTCAAGCTGTAAATTTTCATACAAAAAGCGATAACGCTTTCCCCCCAGTAAACATAGTCCAATTTTTATAATTTTTGGAAATGTTGTAGAGATAATGAAAAACTAGGTCCGTACGTTTTTATTTTTAAGAAATATTTCTTACGATAGAAGTTATTAGCATCTAAAAATCTATATTTTTTACTTAAAAACTTCCTCTAGCGTTTTTATTTTTTTTAATTAAATTAAACTGAATTACTAAAAAATAAAAACGTACAGACTTAGATTAAGGTGTACCGAATCCAATGATATCAAAATTGTCTTATTTTGTAAAAGTTTAGGGGGGTAAAAACGTTATCGCCCGAAAGCATATTACACTAAGGAAATGTAGGCAATTTACTACAGGATTTGCAACTCTCTCTATCGCACGATACGGGTCGGAGGCAGAGCGATGTGAAACAGATAGCATTTTTGAAAATACCTACTCGCGCCGCGTATCGGCACCTCACAATCCTCTTAAATCTGATGAGTAGTTTCGATGATTACTTCCTACTTCCTACATACAATACAAACAAACATAAGTACGAACTCTTTTTAATAATAGTACCTATAGAATAAATTATCTATTAGATATTATGTTTTCTTAATTACTCGCATTACAAAAAATATAGATTAAATATACCTATATGTTTTACAATATTTTTTAATAATATCCAAAAATATATATGTCCGTGAGATGACACCATCACCAATCAGAGCTGCCCTGTGATTGACCAATCATCCCGACATCACAGCATCATTTAAATCAAAAAACGAAACGGAGAGGATGTTTCAATCACCCAGGCACTTTCGCGAATATTTATTTTATATTTCAGTACGCACATAAATCACAAACCCCAGTTCGTATTCAATAAAGACAACTAGATAATATCGGCTATCATATTCCCCTTCTTTATTAGGCGCAAATCTAGAACACCTACATGCATCTGAGGTCTTAGGACACGACCGAGTGAAGTCAGTATTAGCAGGTAATAGGTATTTAGAGAAAATGTAAGGACATTCGCGAAAATTATAAAAAACTACGCCAGCAATTCCAATAATTTAGAGAAACCTGCAAATTTTAAAATGTATTTACCATAGATGAATGAATGGTATCGTTGCGTTCGACTAGATACCGCCGTTGTACTTGTAAAATGCGGCAAAAAATACTACGCCGGATTCGGCGTACCCGAGGCAGTCACACTGCAAACTGTCTGTGATGTGTACGTGCCGAATGTTTTATTAAGGGGGTACCGAGCTTCTTCCGCGTTTTGATTTTAGGTAGTGTATGTGTGCGTGAGGCACAACGCAGGAGCGGGAGAGCGGTGCGCCGAGTGGCTAGAGTCGTGCGCCAATCGCCTACTAATATTTACAAAATAAAACAATAGAAACGGTCTCAAAAACTTTTATTAAATTAAAAATATTATACGGTTGGAAACTTCACAGATTTCACACATTTATTTTTTATAACTTACTGTCCATAGGTGGGTAGGTTGGTATATGTTTTACGAGCGTAATTGAATAAAAACTTTTATCGATAAACACGACTCGTAAGATCATGTATTAACTTATATATTTATAAATTATATGTGTACATATAATATCGACATATATACATATTATAATAAATTAATTCGTTTAAAAATCGGCGATTTAAAAATATTTTAATTTATTAAAGTAAGTAGTTTATATAAAGTAAGTAAATTTCTTAAACTCGTAACATTGTCAAATAAGTAGGTAATTAAACTTAAAATTAATTAATTGATTTGAAATGTATAGATGTATGTCTCTAAATAGTAATCCAGTAACTTTAGACGAATAATGGGCATGACTTCGGAAAAACTCCAAGCAAGCTGAAAATTTGTATACATAAACTTAATATCACCGTTTTTCTAGAGAATTTTCCATTCTTTCTTTTTTATAAGTATACCTCATAGCGGTAAGATCGAAAGGAACGAAGATATAGGCAAAATCTGAAAAAAAGGTAACTTTTTTCACCGTTTTTTGGCTGTCAAAAGTTACCGGTTCGTCAGATGACTCTTTGTTTTGTAGTGAAACGCCAACAACTGGTATATTTATTCTATAAATAGAAAAAGATAAATAATTATAATAACATAATATATAGACGAGCCCGTCGGAGGAGGTTCGATTCCAGGAGGTGTCAACTTTGAAAAGTTTTCAAAGTTGGATTTACTATGGTCGTTAGCGCACTTGCAACACCTGTGGCGTTGCTTGTGTTATAGGCGACAATAGTTACTTACCATCAAGTGGACTGTCAGCCTGTCCGTAGAGATCTCCTTATTTTCAAATAATCATCCTATTAGATTGTTAGAATCAGTTTTTTCTAAACAGTAATAATAAATACCTATACTGGGCACCAAAGAAAGCGGGCCGGTTATAAAAACAAAATATTGAGCACCATAAAGTCTTATGTAACAGAAATATGTTTTTTTCTTGTCATTCACTTTTTTTTACTTTTGAACTGGGGACAGCCAACGAAATATCTCTGCGTATAGTATATCTCTGCGAGCTGGGGACAGCCTTGAGCTTTTAGTAGCCAGCAAGTAGGTAGGCAAGTATGAGTATACTTATAAAGCAACAGGAGTATTCTCTTTGTCTTCAAAATTCGCGGCCAGTATTCATCTTGCTCTAGAAAGATAAATTTATTTTGTATTACAATTAATTTTTTGTTGTATTGATTTTTTTATAATAAACATTGTGGCGACCTCCTTCATCAAACAAATAAGAAACGCAAAAACAGAGACAGAGTATACACATCTGTCATTCTGCTGCAGAAATCTTGTATGTAAAGCAGACAAGAAAATAGTCCATTGAAATGTTACATTTTTTTGGCTTTAGAGTGCGTTTGTCAGAGGATGCAATTTTATTTTTTAGATATGAAGGGGGGGTTATTGTAAAGTTAAATCCGAGGTTTTGGGGTTGCAACCCTTGCCCCCACAACCTCGACCGCCATCTTGGAAAAAGGGGTTAAATGGTTTTTACGGTTTATCTGCCAAGCTATGTCTTACAAAAAAAAATATAACATTTTTTGTTGCAAATAAAATTATCTACAACTTTTGTTTAGTAACTTTTAGTTGTAGAACTGTAAATAAAAATGTTATAAGCGAAAATCCATAAAAGTTTGAGTTTCTATATGTCGATATAACTTTTTTTCTAATCATTTACAAAAAAATGATATCATACCATTTTTATTGATGGTGTTTTAAGGAACAATGATTTGCCATAATTTTTAATCATCGTTATTTTTTTAAGATAATCTTTTTAATTATTGATAATGCAATATTGTTATTCTACCTCAGACTCTACCTCGTAGAACGTGGGGAAAAGAGTCAATAATTAAGTAATAACAATATTGCATTATCAATAATTAAAAAGATTACCATAAAAAAAATAACAATGATTAAAAATTATGGCAAATCATTAATACTTATGTATAGTTAATAATAGTTATGAATACTGAAGAATAGTATTCGTTTCGCAGCGCTGTAAAACTTAACTTATGAATAAATTTAAAAATGTTTATGATGAAAATTGTTCCTTAAAACATCATCCATAAAAATGGTCTGATATAATTTTTTTGTAAAATGATTAGAAAAAAAGTTATATCGACAAATAGAAACTCAAATTTTTATAGATTTTCGCTTATAACTTTTTTATTTACGGTTTTACGACTAAAAGTTACTAAACAAAAGTTGTAGATAATTTTATTTGCAACAAAAAATTTTGAACAATTTTTTTTGTGAGACCTATAGCTTGGCAGATAAACCGTAAAAACCATTTAACCCCTTTTTCCAAGATGGTGGCCGAGGTTGTGGGGGCAAGGGTTGCAACCCCACAACCTCGGATTTAACTTTACAATAACCCCCCCTTCATATCTAAAAAATAAAATTGCATCCTCTGACAAACGCACTCTAAAGCCAAAAAAATTTAATATTTCAATGGACTAAAAGTGCTTTATCAGTTTCGATTAGAAATTCCATTCATTTCAAAATTCGCTGGCTTAGATTTGAAAAAAGTATTGATTACTGATTGACATAATTTGTCATCGCTAATAAAGATAGCAATAGAAATTGTCACTTTGAATTTTCAAAGGAAAACAGACCTTATCATTCTACAACATACAAAGAATGTTCAATCCATAGATGAATGATTGGTCTCGCTGCGCTCGACTAGATATCGCCGTCGTACTTAAACTTAATACTTAATAAAATGCGGCATAATTATTCGATATATATCCTATCTATATTCAGTAGTAAAATTCGGCCAATTCTAATTTCTTCCACCGATTTTTCGAAACTTAGCATCCCTTTTATGAGCAGATGCCATGGGGCTTACTAAAACTAATACCATAGATGAATGATTGGTCTCGCCGAGCTCGACTAGATACCGCCGTCGTACTTGTAAAATGCTGTATAAAATAGTATGTACGCCGAATTCGGCGTACCCGAGCCAGTCACACTGTAAACTGTCTGTGACGTGTACGTGCCGAATGTTTTATAAAATTTTAGACATAATAAAATACCAGTTTGCGTAGTAAAACTATGTAAAAATACAATAAAACTTTGTAAAAAGTGATAAAAAGTGACTATTTTTTACACACACTACAATAAAATGTTGCCACATTTTCGGAGCTATTGTTTTTGTATAGCGCTCTGTCTAGTCGAGCGCAGCGAGACCAATCAATTATCTTTGGTTCAATCTTAGGATGATAACGCACTTTATTTGTCGAGTTTACATACTGCACATGTAATTATTATATTTTTTTAGCAATTGTAAATCTTCTCTGTAAATATATCGTGTAAATAGAAATATGTGGAGTTATTACTACTCGCCCTACAACATAATAATATTTATTTTATTTATATAAGCCTAACAGCATATAATAATTCACTAATTCATAAAATAAATATATATATATATATATATATATATATATATATATGAATTTAATTGTAAAATGTATGTAAAATATATAATGTAAAATTAAATGTAAAAAATTTAAAAATAAATATAAAATTTATATAAAATATATTATAATTTATATGTACAAAAAGAATTAAAAAATAATAACAATATACCTACATACATATACATTATGTAATATGTAATATACATATACTATACATTTTAGTATTAATTTAAATTTCATAGAAGAAAAAATAATAGTTATTGTATAGGTACGAGTTTTACTTACTTTATTTCTTCTTGCAAGCGTTTACCATTGTTTTTTTGCCAACCCCTTCTTTTCTTTGATTTGTTTACTTTATTCCCCATAGTAAATTAACACTTACGAAGCGCTTACGTTTTAAAAATATGCGTTAGCACAAGCGACACAACCTCCCCGTCCGACGGCCGAAGCAATACTAAAGCGGATAGGGGGGAAGCTTGGCGGCTCTAGCTAATATAGGCCGAATGCACGGGAATTTAGGTATTTCCTTCGTATTAAAAAACAAATATACATTTTGAAAATGTGAAGAGTGTACGTTATAGAAAACATGTTGTTTTGTTATTATTCACAAACTGATAACCTTACGTGAAGTATTTATGCCGTACTAACGGTTTATTTATTTTTTTAGAGGTAACTTTGGATTTTTTTTCTATCGAGAAAATTATAAGTAATCGTGTTTCTAAAGAGTGTGATTTATAGAATGTATCCTTAAATATCTTACATACTAATTGCATAATTAAAACTTTAGTAATAACGATACAGCAAGGGATCAAATAAACGCAATTATTTCACATTTTCACGACTCAGGCTTAAATTTTGAGCATAATAAAATGCCAGTCATAATAAAATGCCAGTTTGCGTTCATAGTGAAACTGTGTAAAAATATAATAAAACTGTGTAAAAAGTGACGATGTTTTACACACACTACAATAAAAAACTGCCGCATTTACGGAGCTATCGTTTTTGAATAGTCTATCTAGTCTCTACTCTATCTAGTCAAGCGTAGCGAGACCAATGCAATAATCATTGGTATTTACATACATATTTTCATGGAAAAATAAATAATTTTGGCCTTTACTCAGTAATTTTATAGACACATGTATATTTATATCGTTATTTTTTTAACTAGTGGTATTTTTCTGTATATATTATGTGTACTTATAAATTTTAATATGTCTTAACCTTGTAAGTAATAGGCTATAACTATAAAAAATTATTTATTTTTCAAATGTATTTATGAAATGTTACATGCTGTTACATTACAACAATTACCTGCAAAATGTCTCAAATTCTGCACATTTTAGATATCGTGCTAGATATTAAATTAATTCCAGTTTTAATTAATTTCATTATTCATTCATGATTATGTCTGGATGAAAGGTTCCTATGTATCCTGTATCCCTGACAACGCATATGCAAAATTTCA
Organism: Synanthedon tipuliformis; assembly: GCA_947623395.1. Classification (NCBI taxonomy): domain Eukaryota; kingdom Metazoa; phylum Arthropoda; class Insecta; order Lepidoptera; family Sesiidae; genus Synanthedon; species Synanthedon tipuliformis. Next base: position 10,443,429 of record OX392417.1, on the reverse strand, counting down.
CGATGATCAGTTTAGTAGTTAAGGGATGAAAAGGTAACAGACAGACAGAGTTACTTTTTCATTTAATATTTTAGTATTCAGTATGGACTATATTTGGTAAAAAAAAACTGAGTTTCAATAATTTGTGGTTTTATGGTAGTCATAAATTTGATGTGTGAATAAAACGAGTTTTTATTTATTCCTATTTTTTATTTAAATTAACAACATATCACAACTCTCTTACATGCACTCAACGAATGAAATGATCATATTATTTACAATATTTGACATAATATATATAATATGTAAGTATGTATGTATGTATATCATGTATACAAGAGAAAGGTATGCACCAAAATATTTAAGCCAAGAACAAAATTACTCAAATAAGTAATAAGTATTAGAAATGAAATGAAATCTTACATAATTTTCAAAATTATCCAACACAACCTTCAACATTAGATGAAATAATATTATGTATATGTCACCTGATAATTACCTAAAAAATTTACTATGTAATTATATAAATAAATATACATTAATTATAAAATTAAATGAGTACTTACTTATCTAAAATTTTTTCATCTGCTAATAAAGGTTGATGCACTAAATCAGGCTAAAAAAAATTTAAACTAAAAAGTACAGAAGAAAATCATCTAATGTTGACTGGTTGTAATTAGAACAAGTAATTACTTAAATATTTAATATTTTTTTTCATATTAAAAACTGCCGTCTAGATCAATTTTTATATCAATTGATATTAATATAATCCCGTAGTATTTTGATATAATAAAAAATATATGCATAAAATAAATACAATAACAATGTATATGTGTATGAAATGTAAGTAAACACTCCACTCAATTTAATCAACCAACTTTTAGATCTTAACTCTAAAGAAACATGGATTCCGTCAATGCACTAAAAATTTTTATTTAATGGTTAAAAATAATCTGTATTATAATAAATAACAAACAATAAAAGGCTGTGGGTAAGTAGGTACAGTCGGGGTAAGAAAATCAGTTATGCCAAAATTTCATTTTAACTGACAGTTTTTTGCTTAGTTTTAGTTTCAAAGGGTACCTCGTACCCCAACTGTACATAAATATTATAGACGCATACATACACTTTTGTAAGAAGGTCTTATCTGATAGCTTGATAGGTCAGCTTTTTGCTTAGTTTTAGTTTCAAAGGGCACCAAGAGTCTACGACTTGAAAAATGAATGAATTTGAAAAATAACGAAATTTTTCGTACTCCGACTGTACATAAATATTATAGATGCATGTACACTTTTGTAAGAAGGTCTTATCTGATAATATACAGATTGAAAAGAGTAATAAAACACAAATTATATATACAAAAAAGACTGATTTATTTGTATTGATGGAGTTGCTTGACACAGATTTTTTGAATATTTTTTTAATTTTAAAAGAGAAACTTAAGTTTCTTGATAGTTAAAAAACTGATTATTTTTTTTCGTATTTTCGTATTTCACTAAATATCGCGCAATTCAGTTATTCATAATATTTTAAAGGAATAAATATTTTTGGATCAGCAAAATATATATTTGGTCAGCAACTTTTTTTTTGCTGACGGTACTTGCTGACATAGAAATACGTGCAGCTAAGAACCTAGGAAACCTAAGAAATAGGTTTCTTAGCTGATCATTTATTGGCTAGGTTAGTTTTTTTTTGCTGATTGATTAAATAAAAGCCATATTTTAAATCATCAGCGATTCAGTCGACTAACAAAAGGTCAGTATTTTATTACTTTTATGAGAACAAAATTTCATTTGAATGTATATTTTTATATACTTAGGTTAGTTTTCTGGGGAACTTGTTTATAGGTAAATCAAAAATTCACATTTCTTGTGATTTCTAATTATTAAATTTATCATCATTCATTCCCTATATTATTGAATAGCAATTATTATTTTAACAAAGATAATTGCATAAATAGATTTGTCTACGTGAAAAAAAATTACAATTATTGTGAGATGTGACTGAATAATTTTGAATTTATGAATTATTTAAATTCTTCCTATATACACTCACACTATAACAATAATTATCTCTAATAATAAGAGGACTGTTCAGAGCAATCTTTTAAAAAAACTCGATTAGTACTTCAACCTGTCCACTCTATATATACTAGAGAATAGAGCTCAAAACAAAAACTCGGAAGTTTACGATTTATTTGAAACCAATTCCTTCAGTCGTTGCTCTATATACTTAACTCTAGTCAAAAGATTGTCTTTGGGATTATACTCCGTGTACGGAATCTGGAGTACTTTGTAACCCTGAAACAAAGAGCAAAGTTTATTGTGCCTTTATTTAGACGAGACGACACGTTTGGTCTAGCTAGTGGCTAGTAACCCTAGCTGTTAACCAAACGGTAGCCGGTTCGAATCCCGCGAGGGACAAATGTTAATCAATCCCCCTTATTCCTTATGTTATCATTCACTTTATGGATAACGCAACCGTTATAATATTAGCACAGCATACTTATTTCATACAGTAGGCCGACGGAGACGTCTAGACAGGGGCGACGTGCCCAAGCTGCATACTTCGTCGTTCTTAGTAGCTTGGGATAAATACTCTAGGACTATCGCGACTTTCAAATTTTAATTTATTATATAAATCAATATGGTGCATACGGCATGTGCGTGCAAATCTTTATATCGCATAAATAAAGAATTAAGCTTTCATCAATTTCCGCACGATGAAGAAAAGTAATTAAGCACATTTTATATTACTTAATTTGTGTCAACCTTTCCGTAATTTTTAAATACCTACACAGGCGGCGGTATCGCCCAACATCAAAGGCGTCGGCCTACTGTAGGAAATAAGTATGCTGTGATATTAGTAAGGGAGTGAGGTTTTTATTACCTTGAAGTTTAGCAGCTTTTCGTACAAGGAGAAGTATCCGAGAGGCACGACAGTGTGCCGAGTCATGTCATGGTAATCTAAACCCATCACTGCTATCCGGAACACGCTGAAATATTCAGTTGGCAATTTTAATTTTTTTTATATTACACTTACAGGTGTTGCGCGCGACTATAATTAATAAATAAATAAATAAATATCTTCACACATTCCACACAGGCACCATCTAGTTCCAAAGTAAGCAACTTAATGTTTGTATTATGGATACCAGACAGTTGATTTGATATACTACGTAACTGGTTTCGTAGAAAGAAAAACAATTCTTGTCACGTAACTGGTTACGTAGCGTTGGTTTCGTAGACGGCCGAAGCTACATACAATACTTTTTTTTTGTAAATACATTACATATAATAATTACAAAACATCCATGACTTAGGTACAAAGGTAAATGTTAACATATAAACATTTGTCCCTAGCGGGATTCGAACCCGCGACCGCTTGGTTACCAACTAAGGTTACTAGCCATTATACCAAACGTGTTGTAAGACTATGTCCGCGTAACTTTATAAGATATAGCATAGCCTATGTTACTCGCTGATAATGTAGCTTTCTATGGGCGAATAAATTTTTAAAATCGCTCCATTTAGTTTTCGAGTTTATACATTGCAAACAAAAATACCAAATAATCTTTATATAACATTAATATAATTATGTATAGATTTTTTTACATCTTGTGTAACATTATATTGGAGTTTACATATATTGAACGTTACAATGCTATATTTTATAAAGATATGCGAAGTCGCGTGCAACAGCTAGCTGAGCATATAATGAAAAAAAAGTAGTTGAATAAAATTTTAATACAGAATTTAAGTTAAATTTGTTATTACTGTGACATTTTTTTTTATATAAACCTGCCCTATTCAAACTGTTTTAAATATTATTACTTTATTACTATATTTTTATAAAAGTTTTAATTGTACTCTAAGAAGTCAAATTAGGCGATGAATATAACGTTTTTCTTCTTAGTCGTCGCCTTATTAAATATATAATCACTACATATTATAAAACAAAGACCACCGCCACGTCTGTCTGTCTGTCCCTGTGTATGCTTAGATATTTAAACAACCATTTAATTAAATACGAAGGCGACATCTGGTGAGATTTTTAGGAACACACAAGGCTGCAGAGGGCGACATCTGCTAAAAACTTACGTAATGTTATTAATTTAAATTAACAGATGGGGCGACATCTGGTGTTACGCAGGCGAAGTCGCGGGGCAGCAGCTAGTATCTTTATAAGCTGAACACGTAAATTGCATTTATTTCTTGTATAATCCGTAAGTATTCTATTATGTTGGTTAAATTTAACATAAAAAATTGAACTTACTTCTTATTCCTTTCAGCTTTATCCAACGGTACGGGATGACAGTTCGCGTCCACTGCAAATTCCGCATCTGGATTGAAATATGTATCAGTTATGAAACAGTCATTTTATATATAGAAACTAGCTGGTGGCCGCGACTTCGTCCGCTTTGAAAAATATAGCAATATAACGCTTGACATCTTTATTGCTATTACACTTTTTCAAGGCGTTAGTTTTCTTAGTTTTACTTATCCCTCGGGAACAGTACTTTTTTCTGGGTGAAAGATACCTACCAAAATTTCATGACGAGTTAAAGCGTGAAAAGGTAACAGACAGACAGACAGACAGAGTTAAGGCCTCTTTCACCAATTACAAGTAAAGTGTCGATTAGTTACTTAATTTCAATTTTATGTTTTATTAAATTATGCACTCGCTTTATTGCATCCATTGATAGCCGAATATTTTTTATTATTTTCTTTTTAATGTTTGGGACTTTTACCGTAAAAACAAAGGTATATCAGCTAAATTATTCCCGGTGACAGGTTGTGACTTTAAATTACGGTTAGTCTACTTGAAATATGGTGAAAGAGGCCCTTACTTTCACATAATTTATAATATTAGTAAATGGATACGGAAGTATGAATAAAGATGTGCACATACAAAATGAACTCACCATAGAGAAAGCCCATCCCCGAGTTGCAATCCTTCTTGATGAACCTTGCGCTGGAGACAAGCGTGTTGATCGTGTCCATGATTGAGTTGACGTAGAGCGTCTTGTCCTTGGTGTGGACGATGGGCACGGCCACGGCCACCTCCTCGGGCAGCCGATGGGCGGATGATGGACACCGAGCGCCCACCCACGCGTCTATGGCCATCAACTTGCGACGGGCTGGTATCGGGATCTCTGTGGACGACATACTATATACCACTCGTCATTTACCGTTCGGTTACATGCACCGAACAGAGGGCCTAGTGCGAGTTTCACTCTATCAAACTCATCGAATGCGTAAACGTCAATTTGTATGAGACTGAAGCAGTGCTACACATTGGCCACCAGGTGTCGCTGCTTCGTTCCCATACAAATTGACATTCACGCGTTAGTCCGCGTTTGATCGAGTAAAACTCGCACTAGGCCCTCGAGTTTTATGTACTCGATCAAACGCGTCGAACGCGTAAACGTCAATTTTTATGGTAACGAAGCAGCGCTACACGTTCGAGCCACTAGGTGGCGCTAAACTCAAAAGCTACTGAACCGATTTTAAAAATCCTTTCATCAATAGAAAGCTACATTATCAGCGAGAGTAACATAGGCTATATTTTATAAAATTACGTGGGCCAAGTCGCGTGCGACAGCTAGTTCTAAATAAAACAAGAATATTTATGTTTGATAACAGCAATAATGTGCGAGTAATTTGAACAGGAATTTTGAATCATCATGAATCACATCATAATTATGGGAATACTGTAAGACTCGTTTACTGTTTTATGTGTTATTATTTATCTGTGTTACATACAGACACGCAAGCGTCCTTATATTACTGCACATATAAGTATGTACCCATTTAAACACTAATCAGTGTATTAATATTTAATACTAAATTTAGAAGGGTTTGCGTAATGGAAAGCTACAAAAATAAGCACCAAATGTAACTTACCTCCGGCTAATAAAAGTCTTTCAATGAACTCCGGCTTAAGGGTAGACAACAGCTGGTCTTCCTTCGCTTTATCCAAAGTCAGCAGAGAGAAGACCAGGTCCAGCCAGGCCGATGGCTTTGCCATTTCCTCTTCTTTCAGTAACAATGCTGCCTGGAAGAAAACATATTTTATGATTTTTATGTTTTTTTTTTTCATAAATTATAAAGGCTTTTTTTTTTTTGTTGTTTTTTATGATTTGCCATCAGTCGCAAGACTATAATCAAATGCGCTGGGGGAAAATTGACGTTTGCATAGAATAAGGCCAGTGCCCTATCCTATTATAATGTTAAGGCAATACATCTGCCCTTTTAAGTCTTCTAACTTTTCCAGTCTGCAACAACTCTTTGGCTAGTGGATTCGGGTGGGAGTAAAGACGATCCTTGTAACTTTTTCTGTAGCGTTCTATTTCTTCAGAAATGGTTGGAATCTCAAGATATGAGTGGATCTCACTGTTCCGAGCATACCAAGGCGCCCCAGCAATCACTCTTAAGATGTTATTTTGTACTTTCTGTAGGCGTTCGATGTTAGTTTTGCTAGCAGTGGACCACATTTGGATTCCGTAAGTCCATATTGGTTTTAGGATAGCGCTATAAATCAAAAGCTTATTGTGCAAGGAGAGTGCAGACCTCCTCCCCAAAAGCCACAACAATTTTCTAAATTTTATGTTGATATCATCTCTTTTCTTGTTAATATGGACACTCCACGTGAGTCGCTGGTCCAAGTGGAAACCCAGGTATTTAACACAACTGGATTGGGGAAGTTGGTCCTCGCCCAGTTTGACGATTGGGCATGTGCCTTTTCTCAGAGCAAACGTTATATGGCTAGATTTGGAAGCACTTGCTTTTATTCTCCATTTCTTCAGCCAGAGATATGTGCTGTCCAGCTGCTTTTGCAATCGTCTGCTTGCCTCGTGGGGATCATCGCTGCAGGAGAGAAATGCTGTGTCATCAGCGAAGGTGGCAATGGATACTGTTGAGGTTAGCTCTGGGAGGTCACATGTAAATATATTGTACAGGACGGGACCAAGCACAGAGCCCTGCGGCACTCCAGCCAGGCACTTGTAAAAAGATGATCTATCGTTCCCCTGTTTCACCTGGAAGAATCTGTCAGCTAGATAGGACTTTACCAAAGGGAAAATTGAGTGGGGAAGATATGATTTTATTTTACACAGCAAGCCCTTGTGCCACACCCTATCAAAGGCCTGCTGGACGTCCAAGAAGGCCGCAGAGCAATATTGCCCATTCTCAAAACCCTGACGAATTGTTGAATACACCCTATGCATCTGTTCGGTTGTAGAGTGATGTTTACGAAAGCCAAACTGGTGATGAGGAATAACATCTGCTTCATCCAGTAACTTGGTAAGTCTTTTTAAGAGTATACGCTCCCAGAGCTTAGAGAGCACAGAGCAATTATAAAGGCTGACGGTTCACCTGATGGTAGGTGATGACCGTCGCCTACCATCAGCCACCTTAGCCACCTACCACCAAGTGGACCGTCAGCCTGTCTCTCAAAATACCTATATATTTAGTTTGATTATTAATCCTATAGGTATAACTAACCTCGAAAAGTTCTTCACTGTCTGGCGGTGTGAAGTTGACGCTCGCCAAGGTGACCACTAAGGAGGCCAAGTCACTTCCACGGCAGACGGCCTTCCGCGTCAGCAGCCAATCGGCGATGGCCGTCAGAGCGGCCTCGTGTCGGTACCTCAGCAGGCCGAGGGACACGGCGATCGACGTCACCACTGCGGGCTTGTCGGTGTTGCCCGGGAGACATTCTATCACGTCCCTACCAAACACATTCAATTATATTATCTATTAGTTGTATAGAATGCCTCATATTTAGCTATAGTATAGTTAATCAAGTAGTTAACTTCGTTAATCGGCAATCGGTTACTAAAAAAGTTTAAGATTAAGCGTTCGGAAGATTCAACGGAAGTTTAACGGAAGAAGAAATTTGTTAATATATGAAAACTCTTAAGAAAAGAATATAAAAATTAACTATTAAATTTAATAAAACAAAATTATTATCAATCAATCTTATCAAAGCAATTCAATCAAAATATCAACATTTTTAAGAGACCCACAATAACTGAAATAATAATATCGGCTATATATAATAGTTTCTATACATACTTGCATATCCTATCAAGCAGCAAAGGATCTGGAAAACTGAGTGAGACCATAGAGAACAGTAGATCAGCCGACCTCTTCAGGTCTATGACCTCGGTTTTTTTGGAAATGTTGTTCGCAACGGCCCGCATCAGAGGTATACTCCTTCTACCTTTCAGATGAAGGGCCCGCATTACCTGAAAACATATAAAACAAGTTGCAAAATCTCTTAAAATGGGCCGCCAACTCTTTAGGAATCCTCACCCAATATAAATTATGTATTATGTACTTTTATACAATCTTTTGGTTATGGTTATAATATAAAGGACAATAATGGTTAATATACCAAATAATCATTGAGATATTTCAATGTCTGATACCTTAAAAAAAACTATATATCAATAGTTAATACTATTTTGCTATTTTAAGTTTTTTCCAGTGTTAACATATTCTTCGTTGAGGTATTTTATATAATGTATTGAACAAATACTGTTGATTTTATCAACTTAACTGGGACTCAGTCGGCGCAATCTAAAGTACAGATTTACTCACTTTAATCATTTGCGATAATGACAAATTAGTTATTAGCCCAGCGGCCTCGTCATCCCCGGTCACCCCGAGAACAGTATTCAAATCGTCGGCTCTGTGTATTGTCGATATCGACTTGTTGGAGGACGATCTGGCCAATATCCGACACAGTTTCAGGAAACGAGGATCCGTCTCAAACTCGCCTATTTTCACTTTATTGCTGTTTAGCCACTCTGACAAGACAGATACCACCTGAAATTATTATACAAATACTGCTAAGACGTATAAATTTATTGGGACTAATTAACATAGACAATAAACAAAATATGTATACGTTTTCTATATATACACAAATTAATGACATAAAAATTGACTATTATTGACTAATGACCCACTCCCAGCTTTACACAGGTGCAATATTTATTCTACAAATTATATATAAAAACCTTCCTCGTTTAACTCTCTTTCCATTAGTGAAATACCCTTCAGTAGTTTTTGGGATTATTATTTTTTATTATTTTTGCCGCAGGGAACTTTTATAATATGTGAACAGATAAACAAAATAAGCACATATATATAAATAATATTTCCGAGCACATATAACCCTAATCTTTTCAAGGTTCGAGTGAATAGGCATCTTCTGGGCGAGCTCGCTCCATCTTAGGCCTCATCCTTGCCACATGGCTGGTTGTTGGCCAAGAGCTAACCCATCTCTTATAAAAAAAAAAAAAAACAAGCAGGCTGGCCATAGGAGCACCATCTTACATGGGTGTTAAACTGAATTTTAATTTATTATGAGTCATACTTTATTTATTGTTAAAATGTGTAATAATTTTTATATTTTGTTAAAAACAAATATTTAAATTTAAATAACAAATATACAGAACAACATAAAAAGGCCATTTTACTTTTCCCATCTTAAGTTCCTAACAGATTGTCTGTTGGGTCAGCTAGTACTTGATATTATATGTTTTACGGTTAATAAATAAATAAATATGAACTAACCTTTAATGCGTGCCTCCTAGAAACTACAGCCTTTTCGCCCACTAAAAGAAGACTGTTCACATCCTTTGCTTTTGAAATTTGTAGTTCAATCTGTTGGTGACTGTTCTGTTTGACTGACTTTGGACTTGGCATCTTTGTGATTTCCGATACCTCTGGAGAATTAAGTGAAGCAAAGACTGCAGCAACTAACCCTGACGAATAAATAAGTAATAAAAAGATTAGTTTACAGCATGAGATCTTAAAAAATAATTACTTATGAAACAATATAATTAAGTCTAGTAATTACAGAGAGAATTGTGAGGTATTTGCAGATGAAATATAACAATGGTAATTTCTGTAAATAGTCTCTTTTTCATCAAAAGATCAAAATAGATCTTTTGATTGGATCGTCAGCCAGTCTGTTAACCTTAACATGAAAAAAAACTCGCGTCAAAAAACTACTTACAGCAAAGGCCTAAGCAATAGGCATAATTGTTTTATTTTTCTATTTATCACACAATGATTTAACATCTCAAACGTAAAGAGAATGCGAAGTACGTTCTGGTAAAAATAAGACAATAGCTCCTTCAAATTCCATAGAGATTAGAGAAAACCAAAACTTATTAATTATAAATACCTGAGCTCTCTGTACTGGCTTCATCAGTAAGTATTGGATTTTTATTTGTGACACTTTTTGTAGAATCCAATTGGTCACTTTGGCAAACTGTAGCGCCAGGACTGGCGTACATTCTCAAGCTACCTCTGGATCCTAACCTCCAAATCAATATACTACTGAACTTAAACATCTGGAAGACAAACATTTGGTATTTATAATAGTAATTAAGGTTTTATCAAAAAGTTATATTACAAGTTAAATAGTAACAAATATATTCTAGTCAAATACAACGAAAAACCAAGCTAAATACGATCAATGTCTTACATCACTCACTATCACTACCAAATCACTACTATACTAACTACTAAGAAAGAATATATATATTAAACGATAAATTGAATCATTAGCAAAATTTTAGAAATTGTTACGCAAAGAAGTGTAAAATATAAACACCTTTTAAAATAGATTTACTAAATAAAACCAAGAGAAATACGGGCCTAGTTTGACATTCCCGCTATTTTGTTCTGTGTTCTCTGACTGACAAATTGTGTCAAGTACAGGTTATATCTGTTTGGTCTGTGTCATATGCAGTAGGTCCACAGATTATAAAGTTATATAGTAGGTCTATGTCTTAAGAAATTAAAAATATAAAATTACTTACTTTGTTTTTGGAGAGTAACTAAATTAAATAATAGAACTGAACTGGTGGCATTAACCTGGAGGCATTATGCCTTCACTTAAAGAAATCACTAAACAAGATATTAATTAAGCCTTAAGCCACGCAACACGGTCGCCGTGGTTTCGATGAATAGCTTAATACCATTGATTGAAATGCTACATTGTTAAAATATCACTGAGTGAAAATGTCAAATTAATAGCATTGAACTTTTATAATATAGAAAAGATAGTGCGAACAAAATCTGTACAACAAATGCGGCAGTAGGGGGCGCGCAAGAGGCGGCTAATGTATCATAGAATCGATGTCACCGTCATAGAGGCGACACTGTTTATATTCTGCCTATTTCATTGGATGTGGTATCCATCCAATGAAATACGTGATTTTATAATAATTTTATTTTATGATTTAATTTAAAATTTTATAATATATAAATTTTAGAATATTATATAATTATATATCAATATATATCAATATATAATTATAATATAATAATATATATTTATATATTATATATTATAATATTTTTATATACTTATATATTATTATATTTATTATATATTTATATATTATAATATTATAATTATATATTAACATATATTTTAATTTATTGATTTGTTATTAATATATAATATATACAATACACCTAATGTCACTTCTTAAATTTTTTTGTCTATGACAAATGACGCAAAATGGCGTCCGCAAAATATTTTGCTCGAATTGAGTTTTAAAATGATTATTTAGTTACTTACCGATAGAAAGTTATTCCTTTGCACTTTACCGTATTACTTGAATTATTAGTGCAATATTGTAACACACACGAGGGCATATTTGATCAGTTTTAACGTTATTTCGCTATAAAACAAACAAGGGTTACAAGCAACAAGCAACTCAAGAGCTAGAAAGCGACTAAGTAAAGTGTAGCTTGCCAGCTTCAGTTGAACGGATCACTAGTGATATAGGTGATTGATGAGGAGTGGACTGTATTGTTTGAAATGAAATGATGTTGAGGTATTAAGAACGTATATTTTGCGACAAATATATACACACAATTTCGACACACAACCTGACTCTACTAAATGACAACCGCTACTGCCTTTAATTATATTATATATATTTTTTCTTCTTATTCATATTCGTTGTGGCCACCAACCAGCCAGTTGCCAACAGTGATAGCTTCTCTATACGTAGTAATATCACCTCACTGATTAATAGTACGTATTTAGTACAAAAAACGAGACATATTTATCCATTTTATATCTATTCCTTTTTTCAGAGCCGGTTTTTCCAAGTTGTCCACAAACTAAACAAACGTATCCTGTGTTACCGTCTAATACCCTACTCTGTGAGTGAACTGCATCTGTCAAAATCTAAAAGATATCAAACAAATTTGCAAACGATTATTTTTTATTTGTAATAAAAGTGGGAGACGAAGATATGTAGGTACTTGGTGAATTTTAAAATATTTTGTTGATAAACTTGTTAAACAATAAGGCCGGCATTGCAAAACACGAAAATGGTAAGCTTATTTGTGTCTTACGATTTTTAAATACTTATTATGCTTCTTGACTACAATACAACGTACTAATTGTATCGAATCGAATCTTTTGTAATTTATATGATACTTTCTGTTTTTGGTTAAATTATTAATTCAAATCAGATGATAATTTCACTGTAATGTACTCTGATGTAACCGTTCAGAAATTTTTTGTATACAAGAAGTGTAAAGTAGTTTTGTTAATATAATGTTGGTATCCACCATACAGTAACCTACGTTACCTTTAAAAACTTACCTGCGTTTTTTTTTTCTGTGTTATCACACTACACAATACAAAAAATAAACAATACTTATATAGTCTTTGTGAATTACATAAATAATAAATCTATTATTATGGTAATATTAAAGATTTTCTTATAATAGCAAAATCTATAATAACAAATTACAGTTGTAGGTTTGGTTTATTTTTCACTCTTCATTATATAATGTATTTATTTATGTGTTAAAGCATTCAATGATTTCTCTTTCTTCAAATATCAATACCTTCTAAGTGAGTTATTAATGCTCTTAAATATTTTTATTATTTCATTTTCCCTTTGTCTTCTAAAAATAATAACATTCTGAAAATTTTTTCTTTAGTAAGTACCAATGTACAATAATTAGGGTACACTGAGTACACAGCACAATATAAAATACCTACTATCTAATGTCTTCATACTTTTAATTCGATCCAATTAAGGTATACCATGATTTTAATATTAAAAACCTACCTAATTTTAATATTTTCATTCTACCCTTAATCAATTCAAAATTTTCTTTGTAACAATCAAGCAGGCTACAATAAAATTTCATACGGTCCACTAGTGTTTGATCTACTAGAATCGAATTCTAGCATAAAAACTTTTATTTATCAACAAGAGGTGAAAATTAGAATAATTTTAAATTAAATGACATATTATGAGTATAAAACGAAAGGTATGAAAGTCAATTTGGAATATTCTGTTATTATTCCAGTAAGTTTAGTATTAAATATCCAAAAAAATTATTAAGACTTGTGTTATTTTAAGGCTTTTTTATAATTATAATAGTCACATTAATATCTTGATTAATATCTTCGCTGTCTGACCCTCTTTATGTACGCTTAGATCTTTTAAACTAAAGGGTTTTTAATGTGGTTAAGTGAGGAAAGTGTTTTTATATATAAATTGCAGAAAAAAATTGCACCCGATCGTAGGCAGGGATCAGGTCACTAGTATCTACATAAAAAGCACACAAAGCATGTTACTACCATCTACTTATCCGCGTTAGTTACATGTAACATATTAAGTTAATTTAATTATACATTTGTCACTTGGAATTGTGGTTGCATTCAGTGGACTTCCTAGTTATAATACAACTCTAGAGCGGGACACTGCACATTCATTCACAATTCCATTGTTTTTAAAATAAACTCTGTGTCTATGTGTTATGTGATTTTGTTGAGAGAAATGTTTGCTCTGTGAGTATTTATTTTTTATTTTATTTTTTTACTAGCGGTGTTCGAGCTTCATCTGTGTGAAAATATATATTAAGCAAAATATAACACTTGACCTCTTGTTGCTATGTTATCCAGATGTTAGTTTTCAATTTTATTATTAGTTGTCCTTTGGGAACTGATCTTTTTTCTGGATGAAGGGTACCCTATGTCCTTTGTTGTATCCCTGACAACGAGTATACAAAATTTAATAGTGATCAGTCGAGTAGTTAAGGCGTGAAAAGGTAACAGACAGACATTGAGTTACTTTCACATTTATAATATTGGTATGGATGTTACCTAGGATCACCTAAAAGGGAATTATTCAAAGCCTGACAAAAACATAATAATATGAGCAATAAAGATTAAATAATTGTTTTAAGTCGCGGGTTAAAACTAGTGTTTTAATAAATATTTCATTTTGTTTAGATCATTTTGAAAACCCGCAAGTTTGACGTTAAAAATCGACATCTCATATTTTATTTTTAGGTTTAGGTAGGTAACTCCATGTCGGCGATGTCTCGGAGCGTCACCTTATTTTGATTTAGCTGGTACCTATGGAATCTGTAAGGTCAGTGACGACCGAATCGACCTTTAAGATCCACCCAGCCACACTCGACGAAAAAAGAATATACAGTAGTAAAGTACTACGCCCCATAATATTTATTACTTAGCGTAAAATCAGTGCTGTTCATTGCATCAGCTCATGCTGAGCCAGATACCTTTTTGCTGCCATGGCGCACACTGAATGGGATTTTTATTTAAGTATATATTGTCTTTTAAATGTGAAAAATGAATGTATGTATTTTATTTGTTTTGTTATCTTTATATGTATTCGTGTGTCATGTGTATTGCAAATAAATGTTTTTCTATTCTATTCTATTCTATTCTACTTCACCAGCTTTCGTCCACATCTCTTTTTCTTAGGTGTTATAATATTTATTCAATCTTACTGACTTTCACATGTTCGATTGATGTGAAATGGGCATTTTTAGAGCTTAATAGAGTGTCGGGGATGCCAGGTTGTTATAATTTTAATTATGACTTGTATTAGCAAACAGATGAAGAGTGACGTTTACATTTAAAAAAAATTATAATAAAGAGACCCTTCCTTTGCGTTAAGATTAGCAACCTTGATTTCCATTATCCACGGAGTATATGATGGGATAAATCGGAATTCTACCTACTAAAAATTCAAGGTGTACCTCGTTTGTAGTTAGACAGGAATGAGGGATTATTGTGAGTATAAAATCTGCTCTCCTGCCCTCATTAGCCCGAAACCGGGCGCACCTACTGTTTAAGGTCATCGGGTTGGGATAGGGAGGGTACGTACTCTCCATCTCCATACTACCCGGCACTGTTCTTGACATTCACGTGTTATTGACGTGTCTCGTTACAATCCCTAAGACACTGACTACATCCTACCTATCTATATTAATATAATTATATATATTTTATTTATTTTTTAATTTTTAATGCTTATTTTGTTATTGTTATGGGCAAACCAATTTTTGGAAAAGTAGCCTCTCTCTTGCTATACCTCATGACAGTTGTGATCAAAATACAAAGAAGGCGACGCTATGCTAGCCTACAATGAAATCGAATGTCAGTCTGTCTGGCGAACATTAACTATATATATTGAAAAAAAAAAATGTATTCGTTAAACTACTATGTAATGACGGAAATATCTACTTACAGTCGAAGTTGTAATAAAACGTTAATTTGTCAAGAGACAGAGTAAAGAGAACTCGGTTGCCAAAGCTAGTATTGTTTTTCTTAACCTGTTACAGTTCCCCTGATCCTAGTTGATTCATGGTCCAGCGGCTGTTTCTAATTTCGCCCAACGTCATCCCATATACAGAGAACTAATTAATTTTTGTCAACGCATCTGTCCAGTGTCCGCCCGAAATAATTTGACACGAGTTATTTTGGAAGTTTTTTTCTAAATGGCTGATGTGACGAAACACTGTTGTTGATATATCGTCGGTTAGAAAACTCACTTTGAATTTTAGTAGCATTATACAGTGGCCTTTACCTGGGTCTTCGGTTGCGTGAAAAACAATAGCGTAAAGGCCTTTTTACCCGTTTTCAGTAAACTTTATAGTGTTTTCATTTTTATACTAGCTTTTGCTCACAACTTCGTCCGTGCCCCCTTTTTAGGCATTAATATATTTATTCAATCTTTATTGCTCATATATTTTTGTCATAGGTTTTTTTTTGTTTGAAAGCTGACGTGACCTGCAATATATTTCGCAATATACCTTGCAGCGACACGCCGTCGAAAATTAAGACAATCATTCTCGTCCGTGGTTCCGACACCTGACATTTTAATTTAATTTTTTTAAATTTATTTTTTGTATTTGTAGATTTAGGGATAGATTAAGTAGTTTTAGTTAATACATGGGATGTTACTTGTGGCTCTTATTGGCGCATGCTGAGCCTCCTTTAATTGCGGCGGCATCCGCCTAGTGATAATTGGGCTTATGCTCCACTCGCACGTGGGAGTTTAATATTTTTTAAAATACCTACAAATAATTCCCCTTTCGCACGAGTATAAATATGAATTCCCCGCTCGCACTAATACAAAAGTACAGTTCACAAAACACAAAATGTAAAATAAAATAAAAATAACACACAAAAGATATGTAAAACTTGTAACGAAAAGACTTACGATTTTTAATCAATTTAATAGGCTTAATTTACACGCATTCTGTAATAATAAAACAAAACATAAAGTAAATACTAAAACAAAATAGTGACATGTAACAAAAATGTACAAATGTTAATAAATTTTCTTAATATCAACAACAAAACATAATTTGTAATAAAATATTTTTTCTATACTTAATGATTTATAACGTCTTGGAATTTTCGATGATGACTTACATGCTAATAAAATCGTACCTTGTTTTAATAATTATGATTCTCGTATTATAATATCAAATTATTATTCACTTTACTAAATTGCAAATTTTTTCTATGCAATGGCCAAGACATGTAACAAAAATATACGAATGGTAACAAATTTTCTTAATATAATATCAACAACAAAACATAATTTGTAATAAAATATTTTTTCTATACTTAATGATTTATAACGTCTTGGAATTTTCGATGATTACTTACATGCTAATAAAATTGATTCTCGTATTATTATTATAATACTAATTCATTATTTTGAAATATTATTTACTATGCAATGGCCAAGACTTATCAAGCCACTTAAATGATTTTGAATGGTATTGTTAATTTTTGCGTTTTTTTTCTAACAAATTAGAATTTCTAGTGGAAATGGGTTCATCTCGGTAAAATTGTTTTATTTTTAAATCGGTCAAACAAGCATTATTATAAATCACATCTAAAAACTATTTTAAACTTGTACACTATTTTATAATTATAGACAAAACAACGAATGTGCACAATTTAACAAATATATATATAACTTTGATGTTGTCTAACAGAGGCGTGAATATCGACTGAAGGAAAGGAGAAAAATTTAAAGGCAGGTAAAACTTATTTGCAATTTCATAAAAAAAAATAATTTACAATCTTCCTATTATAATAGGTTACAAATATTTAAAAATCTGTGTGCCGTCGAGGTGCCCTATTATTTATAATTTACCTAATGTACTGAAATGCACGTGCATCCTTCTAGTTGGCATTCGGCAACAAGCAAAATACCAATGTAATTTCTGTAACTACATTGTTGGGAGTTAAAATTTATTTATTTTTGTGTCTAACTGTACAAATTCAGAGTACTCTCGTGTCTCGTGGCAGTGGAGCATATGTATTCGTGCGAAAGGGGAAATTATTTTAAAAAGTTTTGATTCGTGGCAGTAGAGCATACTTATTAGTGCGAAAGGGGAATAAATTATTCGTGCCAGATTCTTCGTGCGAGTGGAGCATAAGCCGATAATTGGTTGTAACGTCCTATTTTAATTTGAAACCTGCCTCTTTGGGGGCCATGTGAGATAAATAAATAAATAAATAAGTAAATACGAGAATGATATATATTTTTTTAATACTGTTACAGGCGGGGGCAGATGGCGTCGGTGCGTCTCACTGAGCGCCACACCGCCCCCTCCCGCTCTTTCAGCTCCATTGGTAAAGTTAACTTTAAAACGTAGTTTATTGTTAAAATATCAGTTCTTAAAATTCAGTTTAAATATCAATAAAAAAAAGATATAATCGACGCAAATTGCTAATGCGGCTGATGGTCGCCATTTTACTGACGTAATATCGTGTCACACTCAGAACTGTCAGATTTGTTAGCTGTGTTTTTTATTTGCCGATGACGTCACGTAACGTGGATGTGACAGGTTCTTGCGCATTAGCAATTTACGGGATTATTTATTGCACTGACACAAACAGTAACTAACGCCTTTGTGTTAACTTCACAACCGATTTCGCCTCATGTATAATAAATATAATATAAGTTTACTTTATTTATGTTAAGGTCGACAGACAGGCTGACGGTCCACTTGATGGTAAATGGCTACCGTCGCCTATAAAACAAGCAACGCCACAGGTGCTGCAAGTACGCCTCCGACTAAAAAAGTATTAAAGATATGGGATAGGAAAATGTGGGCTCTGATATCCCTTACTTACTCACCGAAAAACAAAGGGTCTTCTTGATTACAAAAAATACATAGGTACTTAAAATATTGTATGGTTAAGATAATAATTAATTAAGATGATTTTCTTTTACACAGAATACTCTATCACCGAAGTATCATTTGTGCTCCGCGACTTATCTTGGACCGCCGATGAATTTCGTGAAAAGGTAAGCTATATAGTTATTATATTACTAACTGATGTCCACGACTTCGTCTGCGTTGAAAAAGAAAATGTATGAGTAACTAGCTGGCGCCTAATAGTAAAAAAATAGCCTATCCTTATCGTACGTCTAAATGTTTATCTACCAAGTTTCATGAAAATCAGTTAATTTGTTTAAGAGTTATGGAGGAACATACATACAATACCTACACTTGCAGATTTATTATTAGTATTGATGATAACTCCTAACAGACAGAGTTACTTTCGCATTTATAATACCTATTAGTATGGATTATTATTTTGCACAAAGTATCCATTTTTAAAAAGAAAGTTGACAATTTTAATGTGGGAAATTTTAATTAAATAAAGTATAACAATATTCCTCGTTTAACGCTCTTTCAATCAGTGAAAACAGCATGAAAATTCGTTCAGTGGTTACTTTTTAAGATCGTTTAAACTACCCAACGGATCTGTGGGCGAATTTACATTACATTGGTAGAGATATGTACTTATTTGTAAGAAAGGTTGTCGGAACTTTTCTGAGTAAACGGAGTTTTATTAACTCTAGCGGGATCAATATTTTCGTAAATTAGGGGTTCGGACCCCGACCTACGCGTACACTGGGGAGTGTGTACGAGTGACGACTTAATTTTTTGCTCCAAATTCGTGAATTTCGTACAAAAATATATACCTACGAAGTGTGATTGTTCTAATTTAAGTGAAAATAATATTCGTGAAAGTTTTGAAAATTTTTCAACTGATAATTTAAAAAAAAAACATTTCTGTTTGTAATGTAGATATCTATGCTTCGGATTCATGTTTTTATGTCAAGAAATATACAATATTTATACTAGTCCAGATTGTTACACACACTCGGGTACAAAGGTAAAATGTCAACACATTAAACATTTGGCCCTAGCGGGATTCGAACCCGCGACCGTTTGGTTAACAGCTAGTGTTACTAGCCACTAGACCAAACATATCATCAAACTTGAGGAATAATGTTCTCGCCCTCACCCTACATTTTATTGTGGGTATTTTGCTCACGTGTGTCTAAAGCTCGAAAGCCCTTATTTTTCACATCCCCTCGTATAGCCTTTCAATACAAATCAGCAAGACAAGGTGCTAATGGGTATCGATTGTGGTTCATGTCATGGTGATGTTAAAATATTGCTTATAGTGTAAAAATAGTGATCCATTACCTTTGGTTTTTGTATTTGTATCGAGCGATTTACTTTCTCAATTATTATTTAGTATAATATTTGTATGTTTTTGTAAATATACAGAGAAAACATCATTTATTTTTGTTAAATACATAATCATTGAAAAATTATTAGAACTTTTTCCTTTGTATTGTGTTCATAAACCATCCTAACTAATGAGTTAGGATGGTTTGTGAACACAATGAAACAGCGGTCCATTGACTTTTATTTTTTGTGTTCTCCTAAGCTTTAGTCTACGTAAGTACGTAAGACATCTAAATTTATTTTTCGGCGTCTTGGTTGCAAAATACTGTTTTTTTTTTCTACTTACATACTTATGTATTCACATTTTTACTTCATTTGCAAGAACATATTCAAATATAACTATAGCTTTTTACTATTTGATAACGCGTTATAAAATATATCACCGCGTGGGGTGAAACTTCGTTTCGGTTCAGCGAACCGCGAAACGTGATAAAGATGGTAACATTTGCAGCAAATACTTGGTTTCCTTAATATTTGCGAAAAAATACGTTTAAATTTCAAATTGAAAAGCAGCTCCCTCTAAATCCGACAGTGAAACTATGGTTGCGATCAAATGTAGGCAATTGCTCATAAAGTCTTGATACTTGATTTATATATGTAATTTATTAGGTAACCCATAAAATTAATCATCAATATTAACCACTTATAGAAGCTCAATGCTGGACATTAGACTGTCCACTGTCTAGCAGAGCGACCGTCTAACAGTAGGTATAATTACAATTTTTCATTTTATAATTTTAATTTTTTTTTAATTGAAATGCTTATAGGTATACTTACATTATATTGGTATTGTTACAATGTCACCACTATGATTGTTAATCCGCTGAAAGCATACGCATTCAAGCATTCAACAATAAAATTCTTCACTTTATTTCCTTCTACATTTTCATTTCGATAACGAAAAAATGTCAGACGCTATAAATTAGACGGACTGTGTATTGTGCAAGTAGAGGGTGGCTGCCCCCTCCCCCTCCTCACCTTATGTAGGTACCGCCTATCCCCACCCTCCGTCGTCAGTCGGGTCGATAGTCCACGTGATAGCTTCACGTGTAATGCAATGCATGCACGCCTCCCAAACCATTCAGAAATGAGCCTAATATTTTCCTTCGGCCTCGTGTAGTAAGTACAATTAGTAAAAACTGCCCAGTCGTTTTGCCTATAGATCCTACTGTTATTTATTCTACTGATTTCGGCAGCGCACATAGAATTTTTTTTTGACGAAATCAAAATACATTCTATGAATTTTATTAATCTATTTAATAATAGTGAATATCCTTAATAATTAGTTGGTATAATACCTACTCAATCGTCTTCATCTATATAGCATAAAAAAGCATCCATCGTTGGATATGGGCCTTTTTAATTAAGCCCGAAGAAACTCGATCCTCCGCACCGCGCATCCATCTTTATAAGATAAGAGATTAATGTCTTTATAAGATGTACTTCAGAGAGTGTGCTCAGGAGCTGCATGAGCTCATACCGCCTTACCTTTTATTGTATCGGACATACAGGTACAGCTGGTTACCGTCCTCATTTTGTCCAAATCCCTCTTTTTCGGACCAAGCGCTTTAAAACATCCTTTATAATGCGCACTGCCAAGGTTTGGAACTCCCTGCCGGCGTCTGTATTTCCGAGCTCATATAACCCAAATCTTTTCAAAGTTCGAGTGAATAGGCATCTTCTGGGTGAGCTCCATCATAGACCTTAGCCTTGCTACACAGCCGTTGTTGGCTAAGAGCAAACCCATCTCTAATAAAAATAAAAACCCACTGCCAGCCGATGTCTTGAGGCCATCAGTCCAGTAAGCAGGTGGTTGGTTATCTCCATTTCAAGATTCGTCTACCCTAACGCTGCGCGACAAATATGCGACTGATTCATTGAGCATCCCTGGATTACACACTAAGTATGGCCTGTGACCTGTGAATGATAAAGTACAATTGGCTATAGGCACTTAGAGATAATTTCGATGGCTATAGGTTATTCACAATTATTTGTGTTCGAAACAGGGCCTATGTGAGAAAGAGCTTACGCCCAATAATATGAGGGATGGTTAGATTTTTGTAAACAAATAATTGTGAACAATAAATCAACCGTTATTTCTTTTACAATTTTATTAACTTCAATAACGGCGCTCTCGCTATGCTAAATGTTGATTTCTAATTTAGCTTCTTCCGTTCCTAATAAATTGTATTCAAACTTTACATTCTAGGGTTAACGTTTCCTTCGAACTGTACGTGCTCGCAATACAATATTTGTTTTTATTATACCACAGTCCATAACATTTGAGAACAATGCGCGTTTGTCATATCTTGTTGTACCTACATGCGTTATTTGATTCTTTGTTTCAATGTTTTTTTTCTCTGCTGTTCCATTTTTTTTGTCACATTGTCTTAACGGTGTTTCTAACTGAGTGTTCGAGTTTTCAGCACAATGCAGAATTTTAACAATGATTTTCTTTCACTCGTTTTTTTTTTACTTTTTAGTGTTTTTGAAATTGGGGAAAGAAAATCTAACTTTTTTTATTTTGTCTTAGTAAAATGAAAGCTTTATGTATATGTCCAACGAAATCGAATATACCATAATACTAAAAAATTCTTAGATCCTTCAAATATCGAGTGGTGTAATTAAAATTTGGATGTAGCAGCAAAATGTATCCACCGATTTTGTTATCATTATTATTCTGAATTGCCCTCCCGTATGGAATGAAATTTATATCAAAATAAAATGAATTCACATCAAAATGAAAATCGTTTCACAAACGAATTAGAAAATTTTATCTAAAGATTTCGCTTCACATATCAATATAATGATTTATTCTTATCATAAGTACCTATAGTATCCGTAAAATGGTCCTTTTCTGTTTGTTTAGTGTAGTACCTACCTAGTGTGCATTTCAAACATAAATGTTATAAAATCTATTCTCAATTTTTATGTCTACTTTAACAGATGTTAAACCTGGATTGCCTTGGGCCTATTGATTAAATCGTTAACAATCTCCCGCCCACGAGAAATTTGCTCATTGAGCAAAGATCTATGAGATTTTATTTAATAGTTCACCAACTCTTGCAAGTGCATCCACACTTAAATACTTATGTAAAGCTTTAAAATTTATTAATTAATTCGAAACCTATGTTTATATTTTTAACAATAAACAATTTGTATAGAAAATATTATATAACACCGCCTCCGCCAAGAGAAATGTACGCGATATCCGAGAACCGTTAATTTATCCAATTGTATGAGTAATGGAAGATGTTCTGATATGAAGATGGACTATCAAAGTTTAATAAAAGGGCCCGGTAACAGCTCGCTGAACGAAACAACGCCCTCTCTTTCTTCTAGCTAGGTTCCTCATTCAACTTCAGTGCGACTACGACCGCGCCTCATTGCTCACTCTGCGACGTCTTCCCCTCGAAAATTAATTACACCTTACCACTTACGTAATTAAGCCGGAGCGGTTTAACTCAACATTATTGTACTTATGACATTCTAACTCCGAACGTTTTGTGTTGAGCGTTACGATTCTAGTCCATAGCAATAGAACCGTATCCCCTGTTACTTATGGTTCAAATTCAATTGTATTAAGAACATTACGCAGCCTCCCCCAGGGTTACCGCGTTCGATCCTTCCAGTCGCGTCGGTGGTGTGGCCCGGGCGTCTCCCCGGGCTGTTCGCAACAAGCAAACCAGGGAAAACAAACCCACACTTTTCTTACATCGGTGTAAGAGAAAATGTGGCTGTAAAGGAAAACGATAATTTTTCTCTAATTTTAACGTCAAAGTTAATTTTGTAGAGATTTTTCAATCGTGTTTTCAGTGGAAGTTTTTTTTTATTGGTGGTGGAAAAACGTTTCAACTGTATCAGTGTGATTTGTATCAGTGTTGTGGTACTGCGGTTTTCTAATGTCGAGGCGAATTCGCGACTGTTTCAAATACGTCTTACAAGAGCTTAGTTTTTCACGCTTAGTCTTAATTTAATGTCATACTTAAATTCGAGTGATTTTGAGAGGTATATTATTGAAATTGGCATAAGTATTGGTGTGTTGGATATCGTCCTGTGCTCGCTTGTAGTTTGGAAGCGATTCGCAAAATTCGCAATGCTTTCGTATTTTGTGGGGTTCCTGAAACGTGCTTTGAAAACATACTTACTATAGATTCACCTTTATACAAGCAACTTTTGGACTAACCAAGTAGTGAAACACTAGGAATACCTATCTAACACTAAGCACAATTTGTTAGAAGGAACACTATAGTTTCACCAAAATGTTTGCACTAGAATTGTACAATTTGTAATTATAGATATTCGTAGCGGAATTAAAAGATAATAATCGATAAGTCTTTCTAGATGACGTAATATACCCTCAACCATTGGATAGATAATGTTTGCTTAAAGTTATTAAAGATGTACTATGCATATGACGTCATTTACATTTAAGGCCAAATGTCACTTTCCAGATGACTTATTAGCTTCAAGAACAGTCATAGCACCAATCAATTAGTTATAAATAAATTATATTCAAAGATAGTTAATTAGGTCCGTATGTATTGAAATCAATAATTAATTAATGTTTCATATTATACTTTAAATTGACAATTAAAAGTATATTATACAAATATAGAAAAATATATATAATCTGTTTAATTTTTTTTCAATTAATTTGCGGGTCATGTCTCGTAACAAATACATTTTGTTTCTAAATGAAAAAAAAATCATACACGTAAGTAACATATTGTTTGATTTTCATGTTTATAATTTTCATCAATTATTTAAAAGATGTATAGTTTCTTATCGACTAGTACATTATAATTGAAATGAGAATCGTCCGTCGACTACTCGTCGATACCGGCTGTGTGTGTGTTTACACTCGACAGTCGCATTGCGCAAGTCTACTGTCGGCTCCTCACCTCACCAACACATTGTCTCTGGTTTCCGACTTGCCAAACAGCTGATTTATACTTAGTTGCATGTTTCATGCACTCTCCATTTAATGTTAATAAAATTAGCTAATATTTCAAAATCAAAATCAAAATATTTATTTATCAATTTGGGTTTCTTACAAGAAACTCTTATGATCGTCATTATAAATTTAAATTTACCAGGGTTTCGGAAAAAAAGGCCATGACACGGCCAAGATGACGTGTCAAGGCTAAGAAGACCCTGAGAAGAAACCCCGAAAGAAACTCAGGATATTATTCTTTTTGTCATTTTTAAAATATAAAATAACAACAATTACACCTAATTAAAAAATAATAATAATATTAACATCACGATATGTTAGGAGCCGAGTCAGTAACAATATTTAAACCAGTAAACAATAATATATATTTTTTAAATTAGTATTAGTACATTGTATACACCTGTCTACTTAATTATTTTGGCTAATAAAATGCATTGTAATGGTAATTAATAAATTTTAAGAAATGAGTCACTAGGTGTAGGTATCATATAATCAGCGCTGTGTAGGTAATCGCTTATATTATTATGTTTACTAATATTATAACGAGAAATTGTATATTTGTTTGTAATGAAACTAAACTCAAAAACTACTACCTAGACCAGTTTTAAAAAAAAATCATGTATGGTATGTATGTATGTATGTACATGTATGGTGTATCATGTATGATCACCGAGTAACATTTAATTATGGGCTGTATTGAATCGAATTAAATTAGCTTATTTTAAACAGGTATTAATAATATTGTTACAATAACTGAATTGGTATCCAATTACATAGTTTTCCAACAATCCAATCCAACAAAATGGCACGAAAGCTTATCGAGTTTAGCTTTTGTTAAACGAATCGCCATTATGTATGTAATATCCATTAGCGGGCCCATGCTGTCGCATGCCATTGCAAGGGAACGTTAGTGCTGTTGTTTTATAGCATGGAAAGGTTTTTCAACTTTGGTTGTAATTTATAAGTTACATTACTTAATTTCACCGTATTCCGTTGCACCTTTAACTAGAAAGGTTTTCATTGTTAGTTTTCTAAAGGGCCCTTTTGATACCAAATTCGTCACCTCGCCTCTTGCAAATTTCGTAGTATAAATTATAAATTAATTTTAGTTATAGCCTGCGAGTTATTCTGATTTGTAAACCTAAACTTTCCTTTGGTAGGCATATAATTTTATTGTATGTCTAGTCTTGGCGATATATTTTTATTTATTGCATTATCTTGTACCTACCTGTATAATCAAGGAGTAATTGTGCGTATCCAATTGGGATACACACTGTTTTGAACAATCAGTTTTTAGGTACCCTTGCATGTTTGATAGTGAGGAAATGCAACTCTAATGTCAGACGTGTCAGCTAGAAAGAATTGCCGAGAAACGCAGGAAAGTCCATTGTAATGGGTTTTCTTAATGCTTATTTGTTTTTTGTGCTCTATTGTTTTACAGAGCGTATCTTATTCACGACCTCGATGTTCGATCAACCTTGTAATGTCTTCCAGGTGACTGTACTGTCGTAAATGTAATATGTGTCACATACACCATCACAAGTTTCTAGTTCTACCCTACCCTTTATTTTAATTCTTTATAATCGCTCACATCATAGACTTATTATTATTATTATGTCAAAAATTTCAAAAATTATGTTTTTTTTAATCTAATTTGCAAAAAATATACTTACATAATTTAGCTTAAAATAAAGTGACATGTGGTTTTTTTACGCTATTTTCTGATAGGATAACCACAATTTGTAGTATCTTTTAAATCTTGTCAAATAGCCAATAATATAGTCCTTTCCTAATTTAACTGGATGATATTTTGGATTAATTTATTGTATCTATTTGGGCAGACAGGTTGCTTATTGATTCTTAGTGAATTAGAGTTACTGTTTGTAGGCAAGTTTCTTTATTATTTTGAGTAGTTTTTTTTTAATTTTGTATAGAAGTTCTAATGAATTTTTAAAATTACGTAATGACGATTTATCGTAAAATAAAAGGATAAATGTAACAATTAGATCGAGAAGAATTATATTGAGAGTACTGAAGAGTTTACATTTGGTTTTATATTTAAGTTATAATTAGTCAGTTAGTGGGGGGCCCTTCTAGTATTTCTAGTCTATTGCTACTACCAACGTGTGGCTATTCTCCAGGAACTGTAACGCTCCAGTATCTAATTTCTTTGGTCTCATATGTATATGATCAGCAGAAAAGAAAATGTAGCTAGGTAATGCTCATAGCGAACAACGCTCGCTCCCGTTCTCACCTATTTGATATGCGCTTTCTTACTTGATACGAGATTACATGCTCTGTTTACAAACATTGTAATTTGCAAATCATGTGTCATCTAGATTAACGTATGACGCATTAAACGGTAATATATCATTTATGATTACCTCATGATTCCAACAAAAAATACTGCTCGAATTATAAATACATACTTGAAATAACGGTCCACAATAATTGAGATTTACTATAGGTGTCGGAAGTTATAGCATGGCCATGCTGTTTTTTTTTTTCGTTAAAAGATTAATATTGTCTGCTCCACCTAGCATTGATATATTGATAAAATATTTTCATATTTATAAGTTTACCAATTTAATTTACGTAATCACTTTATTAAATAAAATAAATAAATCCCAAGTGAAGTAGCTCTTGAAGCGAGTTGAAGAAAATTGAAACCGCATCTGAAATAAATATCCCACCAATATCTTGTGGTTTGTTCACGCAGTGTGCGCACACGCACGCACCGTAATTCGTATCAGTCGCCAGCGACCGCGAGACGGGAGCACTGCGCGCGCTTAAACCGCGTCCGTTTACTCAGCAGACGCGTTTTCTCAACATTTGTGAATGTGTTTTCTTTTTTATTATCTAACAATTACGTTGGTGATTTTTTTTTTACTAAAATTTATTCAGTAAATCGGGCAAAGACCCACCCACCAAAGTGCACGGAATGCGTAGTAGAAATCGTAGCGCTCGAGTGATTCTATAGAAGACCATGAAGGAAACCATTGGGTACACTTAATTGTTTCAGGCACGGCTGCCTTTTGTTTTATGGCGGTTGCATCGGCGGCCGATCGGTATATACCGTTGTTTGATTATAAATTTATGGTAATTTTCCTCCTCTTCGATGTTGCGTTTTCTGCGTTATAATAATAGTAGTAACAGCATTCTTGCTTACTGTAAACATTAGATTAAAAAAATTATATGCGCGGTTCTTTGTTCAAAATTTGCTTGCAAAAATTCAAGTGAAAGTAAAAGTTTTTCTAAGATGCATCAAAAAAGTTTTATAACAATCCAAAGAATTGTTATAAAACTATCGACCCGCTCTGGCTTCACACGTATTTGTTTTTTTTTTTGCAAATTATATACGCATACCTTTCTCGTTTATCGCGCTCTTTCAATTAGTAAAAACTGTAACAAAATCCATTGGATGATTTGGAAGAAGTTAAGGGAGAAACAGATATATGCTGACGGCGACTTTATTTTTTAATGTGTATGGTATAGATATAGATGTACCTTTACTAAGATTAAAAGGCAACGACGCAAGCGCATTGAACCGCTAACAATGCATTGCTAGGCTCCGGGATCAGATACCGTAGTAATGCCTAAGTAGATTTAAATGAAATTTGCTTTGCGTATCAAGAACTTAACGGTTACCAATATATTAACGTAATTTATGCTTTATTTCAAGGATTTTTTTTTAAGTTTTCTTACAACCACCTTTTTTGTAACGGCAATCAGTCAAAAGTAAAATTCATTCAATTTTATATCATAAATCAGTAAGTAGTCTGACGTAACCAAAAACATTATTTTTATAAGTGTTAATATTTAAAAAAAATAAACAATGAAAAGTTGTTAAAATGAACTTTTAACATTTTATCGTTAAAATGTTCGTGAAAATCTTGATGAAATTATTTTTGTTTCTCTTAACATTTTATATTATTTTAATAAGTAGATATTAACCATCTTGTTAAGACAATTTTTTTCCCAAACTTTAGAAAAATAAAAGCTGTTGGTTATAAATTAGAATAATGCAATATTTTATTCTCACAGCCAGTTAATATTGCGTTTGGGAGGTGAAGTGATTGGTTTTAGCGGATCATAAGTTCTTCCGCGATACACGCGCCATGTCGGAAAAATCGTATCGCTTTCTATTAATTAAGGAAATAGGAATTAGGAAGCACGACATTGTGGGTACAATGAATGCAAATTATATTGCGCTCGTGTTTATTATTAGTTTTCTGATGCCTTTTGTAATAATCGCCTTCATTTTTTTTTTCTTTTGTTACGTTTTCGAATTCGAACACAGCTGAAACGACTTAAATCTAATTTGGTGGGATAAGCTGTGATGTTTCATTATTATTTAGTATCAAAATTATCACATGTCCTAAAATTAGACTTTTATAGTCACGCGGTAGGTATTAATTAAATAGTAATTTATAATATTTGTGGTACACATGACTATGTGAATTTACTAATAACTTATGTAGTAAATTTTGTCCTTCACTTGAGATGCTGGTCCACATCCTGTTGTTTCTTATGTAACTAGGATTTCTTCCGCATTACAAGGCGCCGCCGTCTTCCTTCTGGTTAGCAAGGAACTAAATAGTTAACTAACACAAATACAGGTAACAGTAATTAATTTGAAAGGCAATCCACTAATTTTGTGCAAAAATATCTAAAAAAAACATCAATGAATGACTCACGCGCAGGTGAACGAATGACAAGAGTCGTGTAACGACCGACTCGTCTACTAAGAACAGAACAACAGACTAATTTAAAACTAAGTATGTCACTGCTCAGACGATAATGAGTTATTTTTTGAAATTTAAATATAAATAATAAATATTTAAACATATATAAAAATTCAACTTTCAATCTGCAATTTTTTTTTAGTTTGGTTTTTATTTTAATTCCTGGTTCCGAAACGTTGAATTTGATTTTTTTAGAAAACGTGGCAAATCATTCCTGTACTTCTTACTAGACTACATTTTACCGTAAACTGAAAATGATATATTATAAAATAGTTTTTTTTTTATAAATAAAAACTTTTGTACCATTAAACTAATATTTGCATCTGTCTTTTAAAAACAAATTTTTACTTATTTTTCTTTATAATACATAATATTCTAATGCATTGGATACATTAATTAATATTTGCTAAAATGTGTGTCTTTGCGTAGATCTCATGTTATAAATGCATGTGTGTGGACTTGTGGAGTGTATGTTTTGTGTTTTGAGTGTGTGAATATGAGATGTAGTAAATTACTCGATCTAAAACTTACATCCTCCGCCATTGCATGTTATTGTAAATTTAACACATAGAAGCAAGCAAGTAGCTTAAAATAGATTGAGGTAAAAAGATTATCACAAGTAGTAGAGCATATCAATGAATTCAAATTTCACCGTATTTTGTATAGTTCTTTACTGTTTTTTTGTCATCCATGTGCCACCATAAAATTGTCAATTGGTGCAGCACTAACCAACCACCTGCATTGCACCAAACTTGAACTTTGAAATTTTAATATGATTATCATCCGCCTCCAACGTATCGGAGTACCTTCAGAGTTGTCGACGGATCAACGACTGCACGCACTTTTCCAAACATAATTAGGACTGTTAAAGTTATACTTCTTTTGTGAGTTTACATGTTACATAAGACTCGAATTAAGATAGGTATAGTGGTTAACGTCGCGACCGAGACGTGGAGACTGAAGACACAATCATGGCTCCTGTCTTCGTTCTAGGTCTCCGGTCGCGATCGCCGAGTGAAGGTTTAGAGGGTGTATTATTTATGATTGGTATTTTATAATCTTAATATTTTGTTTCGTTATATTTATGTAAATATTTTTTTATTATTTATTATAAGATTATAAGATTTTTGTTTGTGCTGTTGGTGTACCTTTTGAAAAATAAATAAATAAATAAATTTATTAGCGCCAAAGAAGTGTTAAGTAAAACACATGTGGTTTTTTTAATTCTATTAAAAAAACATTTGAATATTCAACTGTAGAAATTTGGATTGGATTGGACGTAGAATTTGATGTCAATAGTCGAACTAAATCAAAGACTATATAAGTATATTTGGGAGTATAGACACGGCGTAGCTCACAAAAAATGGTAGTAGTAAAATTCGTCCACTCGAGACGAAGTGGACGAATTCGCACTTAGTCGCTCGCTAGCGCTGTAGCCGTTTGGTTGCTGTTTATTTGTGTTAAAAGTTGACAAAATGCCATCGTATTGTGTGAAATTATGTAAAAATAGACCTCAAAAAGGACAAAAAGAAAAAGGAATTACGTATCATACGTGAATATTTCATATAAATAGACTTAATTACAATATTTTTAACAAAATATTTAATTATTTAGCTCTAAACCTTTGCATATTTCAAAAGGTAGCATTTGAACCTTATAGCTGTCTCATTCTTACTTATTGCGTAGTATAGATCGTCCTTTTGTAGAAAGAGACACATATAGGTTTCAAATACATACACTTATCATTTCAATATGTTTGACGGTCGATCCAGGGCCGCACTTTATATTTTTAAATAAAAATAATAATTTTGTACATTTATATGCTTGTGTTTGAAAAAGTTCAATAAGCTGATTTTATTTGAGGGACAATAAGAGATCATAATAGTATGTATATGATTAAATAAAAAATAATAAGTTTTGAAGTAACTATAATTAAACATATGCTTATTTTTCACTAATTTGTTAAGAACACTGTTAAGTTTCTTGCGGTTTCTTCTTAACAGCTGTAATCGAGACCGCTAATTATTATTATTAAATATTCATTTAATCATGTTATGTCATTTCTATATCAAACATCCAAATAAATTATATTACTTAGGTATTTTTAAATTAACGCTTCCAAATGCGGCCCTGTGACACGAAACACGTGTTTTATTACACCAGATGTACCATCGGCTAGCGGTTTGTTTTTTGTAAACTAGTCAATATCGTTGTGCAGTATACATTGATGCGTTAGTACAGAAGACTTTTAACTAGTTTCTTTTTACAAAAGCAATATTCATTTGGAATTGCGTGTCAATCTCTCAGTAAGTTTGTAAGTATGATTTTAATACTACCACAGATTTCGAGGCTTTTTGCTTGCTACGCCGGATCTATAGTTTATATCAATGAACTAAATAAGTATTATACAACAAACACAGTCTTAGTCTGAGCCGCTAAATCTGTCCGCTAACCTTTACATCACGTAAACATCTCACCTGGATGAGTCACGCCGTGGGCGAACGCAACCGGTCGCTGGATGCAACACCAATGCGAATAACGCATTACCTACACACCTTTACGGCCAAAGGTATCGTCCATAAAAAGCTATATACCGTCTAGACAATGTCTCGGGTCGGCTGAATCAGCATTGTTTAGTTTGACATTCAATTTTATTTCTTTATAAATGAAATATTCATCTGTGAATAGACTACAATAGGTCTTCATTCATAATAATTAATATCGCAACCAATTGTTCTGATAGACTTATGTGCACTCCTAATTCTGGTGCACAACTGAGTCAAATTTGCTTCATATAGGTACATACTCATGCTTTGTTTAATGAAGATAAAAGCTGACTATTATCTCGTATCTATTTTATTATCATCAAATATTTATCTATAAATACTCAGCCCCCGTATTGTGTATTATTTAATTGCTTTAATTCTCTTTTTGTGCGCAATAACTTTCACTGGATCGTATCTTAAAATCGCGGATTGTTTGCAGACGCTTGTCAGAGTTTATAATGCCTTCGTATTAAAAAAAGCCAAGCACTTATACATAGTTAGTTACATATACATAGTTATACATACTTATTTTTACTTTCTGTAGATATTTGAAGCGGATAGCAGTAATTTTCCAATTTCACTCTCGGTTACCCTCTAATATTCTGTTCCAAATCGTGATATTCCTACAGCATCGCCCACAATAGCAATTTAACCATCTAATAATAAGATTATTGTTTTCTTGCATCTAAGCGTTGTCGGCCCACACTCCTAATTTACATGCAATAATCGAACCTTCGTCGTCCATATTTGGAACAGAGCTGAAGTCAACGTGGTCAATATTACTGACATTTGCATACGAATGTTATCGATAAGAAACAGTCATGGATATTGGAGATGTCTTGACAAATTCCATTAACATCAAAGTCTTTTTTCTTTTCTTATTTAGTGAGATATTGTTTATTTTTGACTTTTGACTATATTCGGATTTTTTAGTACAAAGTCATTCCTGTTTGGTATAATCTTCACTCCTGTCTTATGTTCTAAGGGAATTAATATAATTGAATATATTTTTTGCTAACCTGCAATCCAGGTCAACCGGCATTTCCTTCAAAACTTTACGCCACATCAACGTTAATGCTGTCAGAATATACTTGACCTCATCCGGTGGGAAATTGCTAAGCGCTTCCTCTTCCATAGGAACTGTGCAGTCACGCAGGTGAGCCTTTTCATGGTGGTGATTGATGGCAATGAGTTAGACTGTTAGATAAATAGATAGGATATCCGTGATGGTAACAACATATTCGAGATGTTCGTTTATAATGAAGTAATCCTAATAAATAAAGGCGCTCGTTCACAACCTGGTTGCCGAATGGCATTGTGACATGAAATTTTTTGTTAATATTCTACAAAACTTTGTTTGTATAAAATCTCTTGCTCAAATGAATCTTTATCTTTAAAATAGTCTTAAAATAAATAAAGTCGCTGTTTGCCTGTCTGTTTCTCTGCTAATTTCTTCTAAACCACCCAACAGATTTTGCTCCGGTTTTCTCTAATAGAAAGAGCGAACGAGTTCAGGATTTTAAGCGTGTCGATAGTGTAATATAAAACTATAATATGAACCAAATAAAGCGTATTTCACGCAATTTCATTGTTCGTTTACAATTAAATCTTGATTCATTTAAGAAGTTCATATCATTTGATTTTTCCGTCGCAATGACTTGCTGATTAAATGTATGCATTAGTGATCACCGATCTCTGATTCAACCTAACTGTTCTCGAACTGGTGCCGAAGTAAATCACAAATGAACCTATTACAGGTCGTCGTGACTAACACCACTCTCACTTTTCTCTCAGACGGTTTCTCATCTGCGATATCATAATAATCACTTCGAGCCACTCCAATTTATTCCGCATCTAATTCAGTTTATTAATATTTTCACTCGTAACTTTTTGTGTTTTTTTTTTGTGCTTCTAGTAAGTATTTGCTTTTTCATTTCAAATTCAAATTGAGTAGAGATTATTTTAAAATATACAAGTAATTTTTTGGGCATGGTTTTTTAAAACTAAATCTTATCTTAAAAGAGATTACATGCAATTACATGGTTTATTTTTTTTACTTAGTTTTGATATATCTAACAATCTAATGAAATTAAATCTAATGAAATGAAATCTAACTTCTTCTAAACAACCTAACGGTTTTTTATATAGTTTGCACTTAATAAAAAGAGTTATTTAAACCATATATAATTTATTAATTACATATAGGTATATTATATATAATTTTGCAGAAAAATGCATCCTTGCGAAGCGTGGGGAGAGTAGCTAGTGATATACATACATATATCAAGACACTTCTAGCTTTAATTAATTTTAATAAAATTGCTAATTATATACTAATTAATTAATAATTTCATTTTCCATTAAAAAAATGAAGTTTTTTTTTTACCGCGGCCAAGAAATTCCACTTTTCTCACGTAATTAATTAATTTGTCGCAAAATGCATTTTTATTCAACAGCTGTTGAACGTCATCGTTATAACTTTTTCCTTTCGTGTATTCTCGCTTATTAACGTAATTGCCTGTCGTAATTAATATTTTTGTAACTGTTGCGTCATTAATTAAGTTCATCGCTCTCTGTAATGAGAGAAGATGGTAAAATTTGTTTTTTTTTTACTCCGCGTCCGATTACAGACTTTTGGTGCTATAAGATTACTTTACATTGAATGTCTTCAATTACGTCACAAACTTTATGTTTATAAATGTGCTATTAACTTTATGGTTAGTTTCACCCGTCATGCAAATTTTGGTGTTTTTTCAGTAGGTATACTCTAACTAGGCCCAAATTAATTTAGCTTAGCGTTCTTTCTGACTTTTTCTCTTTTTACTCGGTTTCTAAGGGTCATAGCGTGATACCCTATAATTATTCCTCAAAAATCAACCATAAAGATTTTTTTGTAATCTGAAAGGCGCGTGCAACCAATCAAACATTTAACTAGCAACATAAATATGATCCTTTTAAAATTCCAATATTTTGGTGTTACTCTTAATTGCATTTGGCATTGTAAATTTAAGTAATTTGAATCATTAATATCGATTATAGCATTATTCAAACAGTATCATTTTGTTCCACGAATGCTGCAATTTCTGAAATAACTCTTAATGTCTTATGACGTTAATGTTCTGCGTGGAATGTTCAATTAAGCGTTTCGTTCATATCTGTAATGGATTGCAGACATTCAGTTGTAATACTGGTGGTAATGCCACTAGGGTTTCATTATAACTATATGCCCAGCTTAGTTTCTGATCTTAAAATGATTCTTAGTTGGTTCAAATGTTTCTTAGTGGTGGTTTCTTAGATATATTTCTAATTGAAAAAGTTCATTCACAATATACGCTAAGCCGGGATTCAGTCAAGTGTCTAGAGTAGCCCCAAAAAACGTGTCAATTTCTGCCTCATTCAATACAAGTAGGCTGGCGATTGTCTCTAAACGGGTCGAGTGATCCCAATATCTGATACAACAACAGCCAGCACTCTAAATATCTTGAGCTAGTCCCAATTATGATACGGTGCGCCGCATTGCAGCCCATCGCTGGCCGGTCTTCGTCGCGACGCATTGACCCATTGCACTTCGCGGAATTTTATCTAGGTTAACCGATTCTATTTAGACTTGTCTTTGATACAAATTCAACATTGTTTTTAATTTATCCCCTTTTAATAGGAGTTAAGTAATTATTTTTCTACTTTATGTGTGTTATATAGGAACTTTGTGATGTCCTTAGTCTGGTAGTTAAATCCTCCATAGGACAGGCAAAGTCTAGTGTGGGCAGAAATTTGTAATTATGAAAAGTTTTCAGAAACTTCTTTCTTTCATTTATAAAACCTATACCGCAACGCCCGCCCGTGTTCTTGCTTTCGTTTCGTTGAGCCTTTCTTGCATACTTTTTTTCTTTTTGCTCGGCTTTCTCTCCAAAAATTGCTTTATCAAATGCCAAATTAATTTTGCAGATTACCGCATCCAAAAACTCTTCAATTTTATTATATTAGCATGTCTTCTGAGCGTAGTAACACAGCTTCGTAACTCCAATTGCTGTGATTAGATGGTGCATCCTTACAACCGATGCCACTACAATACTTTCACTATACGATGCGTACTCACTTGCCTCGCTTTCATGTGCCTAATGGTCGGAGAGAACATTGGCTAGCGCTTTTTTGTCATCTTTTTCTCACTTAACTGTGTTTTAATAGTCTGTAATCAGTCAGTGTCTGGTTTTTGCCGTTTTAAAATTCAACTCGTTGATGATAAATCTCGAAATTGCAATCGGCCACAAATTGCAGAATTCAAAATGTTGTTGTGTTTGACGTTAGTGTTCATTTAGATATACCTAGATATATACCTAGATGTATACCTAGATATATCTTAAAGTTTCTACTGGTTTTTTTTATGTAATCGATTTTTTTGCAGTTTTCACTGAAGAAGTCGTCCAAAAAGATTTCCATGTCCAAAAATTTCCAACAGAACCAAAGAAGTCTGTGCTGTTTGCTAAACTTACATACTTTTTTTTAAGTAATATTTATATAAATATATAATATATAATATTTATAATGTTTATATACGGCCATTTAATAATACTACGGCGTGCAATAAATAGGCAAAAACCTTATAAAATGTTTTATTATTATTAGAACATATCAGAAACAACTTAGATAAGGAAGATATTATCAAACAACATTTAGATTTATTTAGGATCTGTAATAATTGTCTCGTGCATGAAGCCTGAACCCGCTGAAGGCGTGTCTCGAGCAAGTCAATCTATAAATAATCTTTATAGTGAGCACAACAGAAGCCATTCATATAACTATGAACTTCTGTAATTACTACTCTCAGTAGGAGCAATTTGTGCATGTTAACAAGGGCACTAACGGGGCACTGTCGTCTCAACAGGCACCTTAAAATAATGGGTCTCGCTAGTACGGGAGAGTGTCGCTTCTGCCATGAAGCAGAAGAAACACCAATGCATATCCTGTGCGAGTGTGGCCCTTTGATGCACAAGCGTAGTCACATCTTAGGAAGCCACACAATGGCTTGTGAAGATGTGAGGAATGCCTCTATCAAAAAAGTACTACAGTTTCTTGACGTGGTAGGTATTGGTAGAGAGCTTTAGTTTACATGGCGATCACAATATTTCAGCAATGGACGATGTGATACTGGTACTCTGGAAGACAGGAATAGCCACAAAGCAGATAATAATAATAATAATAATAATAATAATTACTACTCTCAAGTACCCCAAAACGTCTTTTAAAACGCAGCAAACATTCATGTAACAGTAGGTAACCCCTAATAGTGTGGGAGCTCTATTTTTAACGTACACTTCCTGCCATGCATTTGTCGAAGAATCAGGAACACTGTGTCTCGTTCATTCACTGCACTCCCCCTTGACAACTTTTTCCTGAAGCTTCGATAAACATTAATCACTTTTAAATATGGTTGAGATTCCTTCAACATCTCGATTTAGATGTTATAATATATTGTTGGAGTTCTCGTCGAATGGTGGAGTATCTGTTTAGGCAAGGTTAAATAAAAACATTGGAGCTATTTGCGTCGGCAGTTCGTCACGTTTTGAAATTCAGACTCCCGAAATTGACGGTTAAATAAAAATTTATATAGCTATCCCCGGGTTAGTGTACATTTTTATTTTAGTCTGATAAGCATCAGGCTACATCAGGCCCTTCAAAAAATCTCGTCGTTAGCATTACGTAGTAGATATTTCGGTTAGTGTGTTCCACTTGATCGTTGGTATGGTAGCATTAAGTGGACCGTCAAGTGTAGGTCCTCTCGAATGTATACACCTCTTTACAATATCCTACATAACTAATATTATTAAAACAAAAGTGAGTTTGTTTGAAGTCATATTGAATAAATGACTAAAAGGGAGCGGACGAAGTCGCGGCCAAAAGCTAGTATAATAATATATTAATAAAAAGTAACATTTGTTCTTATGTTTGTTTATTGTATTAATCTCTAAAACTGATATATTTACCGTTAGATAACTATGAGATAAAGATAATGACTCTGTCTATGAGTTATCAAGGGTAAAAAAATATATTTCTATAAGTTTATTCAAGCTCGAAAATTAAAATCGATATTTTTACATAATTAAAATTAAATTTTTTCATACGCACGGCCTATTTGGCTTCAAATTAAGTGCTCACCCGTTCACCTGCATACATACACGGTTCGATCGACCTTTCCGCAAGGAGTTTCACTTACGTAACATAGAACGAGTTCGCTAACCTCACCTAATACATTAGTGACCGATAATTTATTACCAACAAATTAGTGTGATGCAGGTGTGATGACGTGTCTAGATGTGTGTAGTTGTTATGAATGAGACATCATTACATTCTGGGTTTGTAGATTATCATCCAAATGAAAATGCAAAATGTAAGAACTGGGGAGGAACTGTTGAGTAACTAACTTCTGAAGATTCTATTGACAAACAATATATTTTTGGAAATCTGACGCACTAAAAGATATAATTAAAAAATGGACCACTTTTAAGTGATGAAATCGTTACCAGCCTGATATAAAAAATAAATCCATGCTAAGATTCATACAATAACATACAACACTTCCCAACAGAATTCTCTCTATACAACTTTTTAACCTTGACCTGAATTTTTCGAGTGGGTAGTCTCTGTATTGCGATGGCTCTTCTCTTTACTATCTACATAAAATTTCTTAATGAGAATAAATTGCCTTACTAAGTAATATACTAATAAAACGGTGAAGTGAATAGTTAATGTTTTATAATATAAATTTATATTTTTACTCGTCTCCAGATCCAATATCGAAACGGAAATGCTCTTTTTAAAGGAACCTTGAATTCTTCCAATATAAACAGATAAACGTTGTATTTATTTTAGCTACATCAGTTAACTTGTGAATGTGTAATGATTTATTTTACTGTCCGTCCGTCTGTTTCCCTTGTGTCCAACAACACATGGCGTCGTTGCTCGTGGGAGCTCTTTCTTGTATTTTTAAATCAAACAATATTTAAGATTCGCTTGCCAGATCTACTTATATATAAATTTCTGTATTTGATTATTAAACAACTGACGTAAAAACAGATTCCTTCAAAATAAACGTCGTTTATTTACTATTAAATATACATCGGATATATTTTCTCAATATGTAATGAAAACTGGACGGGAACTGTACAAACCTACAATAAACTACGATCCAAAAACATTTTCTCTGAAGGCTGACGGACCTCTTATTGATAGATGGCTGCCGTCTATTTATACCACCAAACCCCATAGAGGTTCCAAATACGCTACGGACCTTAATAGGCTAATCGTTAAGGAGGGTTATAGGGAAATGGATTCTTGCATCCCTTACTCACTCATCGAAGCTCACAACACAACACAACACACATTTCACGGTAGTCTTCTCTAAGAGTGCTTGTCAGACAGGTTACTGCTCACAGACACTGACGCACTTACCAGTTTATGCCTGAGGAACATATTATAATATATTGTGGTTTACCAATACTAAATTAAGTAACATTTCACTTTAGCTTATTATTATTTATATGTAATCCCCACAGACAAAAATAATCATCTACGTTAACCTAGTATTAGCTTCATTCACGAAAAAAAAAGCGTAAACATTTTTTCTATAGTAATTATTTAAAGAGCGGCATTTTGTTTTACAAGTAGCACTCAGACACATTATGGTGGATTGCGTAAATCATCAATGTTGGCAAACATCCAAATTAAAAAATAGCGAACAGTATTGTACTAACAAAAAAGTGTAGGTAAGTGAGTTATGATATTCTTCTTCTGGCCTCATTCAATTCTAGTGTTTTATTGATAGCACAGTGGCAGTTTAAATTATATCACTTTATATCACATGGATTTATAAAGATTTCTCAAAGGCTCTCGACAGAGTCGATTGCCGTATCCAATTATCATCGATGCTTAAATACAAATTAAATTCCCTCGAATTAACCAAATCTTTACGTGATTAAAACAATTTTTCATTACAGAAATAATAACTGGAGTAAATTGTCTCTAGTGAATCTACACCATTTATTTCAGGATCCGGGATCGCTCAGGGTTCGCTGTTGGGGCCTCTTTTAATCAACATAATTATGATTAACTAGCTAGCGCACGCGACTTCGTCCGCGTGAAAAAAGTCCATAGTCCCGTACGTCTAAATGTTTAACTACCAAGTTTCATGAAAATCAGTTAATTCGTTTAAGAGTTATGGAGGCAACATACATACATACATACATACATACATACATACATACATACATACATACATACATACATACATACATACATACATACATACATACATACATACATACATACATACAATACAATACAATACAATACAATACACTTATTATAGATTAATATAATGTATTTAATTATTACTACATAGGATAAATTCCAACTGGAAACTATCTTTTAACCTAGTGAGGGAAAGTGTTATTAAAATCGTATTATCTACTATAAACAAACGAATAATTTCTACCTCTTCGTATTATTAGTATAAATTTCCTTAAATGCGTTACCTATAGTAGATTGGATGATTTATTTTCTATATAATCCATTATTATCGAAACACAAATAAACCCATTTATTTATACTCGATGATTGCGTTAATATTGACCCATTTATACGTAGGTAAACATTGTAGCGATTGTTTCTCGTTCTACACTTAGGTCTATTTTAGAAACGGGGTAATGATCGCT
The DNA here is from genome assembly GCA_947623395.1 of Synanthedon tipuliformis. Classification (NCBI taxonomy): domain Eukaryota; kingdom Metazoa; phylum Arthropoda; class Insecta; order Lepidoptera; family Sesiidae; genus Synanthedon; species Synanthedon tipuliformis. The sequence goes on along the minus strand of OX392417.1, from coordinate 10,402,602 downwards.
TAACGGCAAAACTGATACGCAGCTTACGCGAGTTTCGTTATGAAATATTACTGAACTAGTTCCAACTGCGGTTACGAATCAACGTATAGACTTTACTTTTAGCCGGTACCACTGGATTGCATTCAACACACCTGTATCGGCTGCCAATGTAATTCAAGCAAAGCCCGGGTTTCCTTCAATTTCAACTACCTTACATTACATCCTCAACAGAGCAATGAGAAATACCGATTGAAAAGCTATAACCGCTACTAAAATGAGTGCCCGCGACTATTATAAAGTGACATTTACAAGTGATGACAGTGACTCTAGAAACGTGAACAGCATCCATGGAGACGTGCTCGACAACGACACGGAGTTCAACGCGAATCAGTTCAAACTGTACGACGATTTCACGACCGACCTGCGTATCAGCTTCAACACTCTTAGAAACTTTGGTAGTATCGGAAGCAAACATAGCAGGAGGGCCGGCGATCCGAACGACTCCGGTGTCGATATGGAGAATGGGAATCCGCTAGATGATACAAGGAATAATTACAGTGATTTGGTAAGTTGGCTGGTAATCAAGGAATATATTAACATCTTACCTTCGATTGATAAAATATTTTTGGATGTAAAGTAAGGTGATATAATTATGTGCATATTTAGTTTCAAATAATATAATCGAAACCTGACAGATACGGTAACCGTAATGCGGTAAAAGTTATTGCTGCACAACACACTTCGTTTACCAATAGAACCTGCAATCAATTAAGTAATTTAATTACAAGCCTGGCTTCCGCAGACATTTATCAATTTTTTTGTCTTTATTTGTTTATCTTTTTATCAAAAAAATTAAAAAAACAGACAAAGCAATAAATTGTCACACATAAGTGATGTAGTTGTTGACCGGCGCCCACTCATTGTGTTTCTGTCGGAACGGAAACACCATTGTTTTCAACGCAACTCTTCTTTCAACATTATTCAGACTACCGACTACCGACCGACACTTCAGAGAATACACACAAATTCAAAGCAGAATATTTTTTCGGTTATCCGTGTTAAATAAGACGCCTTAATTTTGTGCGATTTTTAAATGTTGTGCTATTTGTTGAATTTTGGGGTAGACGCTACAATTTGACGGAGTTGTCTGACAATATAATAATTATGTGATAGTCTGATAGAAACGAAGTTTCAAGGAAAGGTTGGATAAGTTTGTTCAGCAGTTTCTTGTATGGATTACAATCACTTGTCTTGTCTTACATATATTTGATAATTATATCAATTTCCTTTACACTGATAAAACTTTTTTACACACTGATACACTGATACTTTTTTTTTGCCTATTGATAAGTCCCATTGGAATGGGAAGTAACTAATTGGATCTACTCCGGGTGACGCAACGCTTTTGTACGAGTAGTTGTTTAGAAATTAGTGACTCACGCGCACGTGGTGTGTGTAAGTAAACTGCAATTGAATGTTCGTGACAGTCTTACAAACTAATCTAAAAATACAACTAACTCTGTTTCGCAAATCAACTAAGTAGGTATCGATGGAAATTATTATGGACGAAAGCGATATGCAAAAATGTTATCCTCTTTAAAAATTATCGTGTCAAAGAGAAAATACATAATGTGTCATAGCGATAATGATAAAGGTGTCCTGTGAGTACTCGCTGCTTTTAGATTACCGTTAAAGCAAGCCGTGTACGATATACTAATAAACTAACGGTTCCCCTTCATACAAATTTAATCACATTATATAATTTTTCCAACACTGTTGGCTCACCTTGAAAACGTATCAGGAATACAGTCATGTGCGTGCCCTCCTCGTGTCGGATACCGGTCTTTTTAATTCAACTATACAATAATGTTTTTGTTCGAAATACCCGATGTTTGCCTTGACCAATAAATTTAATTATTTTAAGGTGCAATTCGTCTTAAGCTGTCCTTATTACAATAAGGACAGCCGTAGACGTTACCCTTGGTTTCGCTGTCCTAATATGGAGCGAGAGTTTAATTTCTTTTTATTTTGTTTCAGTTGGAGAACGAAGTTATGGTAGATCCTTGGAGCAGTATGGACTCCTCGAATTCACCATTAACTGATTCGGGCCCATCGGCAAGTGAAGATTGCACGCCGTCAACATCAAGTGAACCTCCTCGCGGGCCTCTAAATATTTCCTCTCCGGTTTCACCAGGCGCGTGCCGCTTACAGGACCCACAAGATGCCAAACCTAAAACAATTAAACCCGCACCATACAAAACAACAGACAAAGCGCTCTCTCGTGACCTTTCTCTTCAATTAGACACCCTAGAGCCAGATCCTCTTCCACGCTTGCCACATTTCTTAGACGAAGATTATCAACCACCGTCCAAAACAAACATTGAATGTCGAATCCCCAAACCCCATTTTCTTGATCACTCACCCTCACCTGACGAATTAGATGAACGTAACGATATTACCAATCCCAACTTTTTGGACGAAGACGGTGACACCGATGATTTACAAGCACAAAGGAAAGCTGGAGCTCTACCCAAAAAGTCATTAAGAACTCATCCTCCCACCTACCCCCTGACGGATGAGCGGTCCCACAGAACTACATACAGAAGCACCTTACACTACGGCTTAGAGAGCGCAGCGAGATCAAGTGAACGTGATAAACGTGCTTCCCAACTTTATAGGGGGACCTGGCCAGGAGAACGAGACGTCTGGACAGGTCATGATTCTGCCAGCGTCCGAAGTTTTTCTAGTAATGGCTCCACGGATGGTCCACGACCTCCTTCTAGTTTAGAAAACAAAATGGAGTGCGTTTGCTCCCTTATTTCCCTTCTGACCTTATCCCCAGAAAACAACGCAGACCTCAGTGGACCTCTTTTGGATATGAGTCGATCAGTTGAAAGTTGTGTGGCGATGAGGCAAGCCGGATGCATTCCTTTATTGGTTCAGTTAATTCATTCAAAAGTATCAAGGGAGACGAGAGACCGCGCTGCGAAAGCTCTGCGTAACATTATACACACACAAACTGACGATAAGGCTGGTAGAAGAGAAGCCAGAGTGTGGAGGTTATTGGAGCAGGTTAGGGAGTATTGCTATTCTCTGGAAGATCTTGTGGAAGCAAGAAAAGAAGGAAAAGAAGCCGTAGATGACGACACAACGAAACACCCGAGCCAAAGTGTCGCCGCACTAATGAAGTTGTCTTTCGACGAAGAACACAGACACGTAGTGTGCCAATTGGGTGGACTTCAAGCCCTCGCAGCTTTGGTGAGCGGCGATCAAGCAGCTCATGGTAGCGGCACAGATGACAACACGTGCTTGACGATGAGAAAATACGCCGGCATGACTTTAACCAATCTCACATTTGGTGATGGAAATAACAAGTCTTTATTGTGTTCCTTCAAAGATTTTATGTTGGCATTGGTTGAACAGTTGGAATCTCCTAATGATGATATGAGACAGGTTAGTAAAAATTTGAAACCTTTATTATTTTTTAAAGTATTAACCGAATCTTGGCTAAATTTCTTATTGATTTTAATATAAATTCGTATTCATATTTCTATTACAGGTGACAGCAGCTGTATTGAGAAACTTATCTTGGAGAGCTGACACTAACAGCAAGCAGGTCTTGAGGGAAGTCGGTGCCGTGAAAGGCCTCACGAAAGCTGCAATGACCTGCCAGAAAGAAGCCACGCTTAAATCAGTCCTATCTGCTCTTTGGAATCTAACCGCTCACTGTTCTATGAACAAAGTGGCTTTGTGTTCCGTAGATGGGGCGTTAGGTTTCCTTGTGGATAAGCTCAGTTACAACTCACCGACAAAAACACTGGCCATAGTTGAGAACGCAGGTGGCATAATGAGAAATGTTTCAAGTCATATCGCTGTCCGAGAAGATTACAGACAAATTCTCCGCGAGAGAAATTGTTTAGGTGTCTTACTGCAGCACTTGAAATCTCCGAGCTTAACCGTCGTAAGCAACTCCTGCGGAACTCTGTGGAATCTGTCTGCGAGATGTCCACAGGACCAACAGTTTTTATGGGACCACGGGGCAGTGCCTATGCTGAGAAGTTTGATTCATTCAAAGCACAAAATGATCGCTATGGGATCGAGTGCCGCGTTGAAGAACTTACTCAACTCTAAGCCTGGAAAAACACAGATACTAACTCTAGATACAACAGCTAGGAACATGAATTTGCCTGCTCTACCCACTCTCGGTGCGAGAAAACAGAAAGCTTTAGAACAGGAATTAGATCAAAATTTAGCAGAAACTTGTGACAATATAGAACCCGCGACGTCTCCCATGACTAGTAACAGAGAAGAAAAAAATCTGTTTACTGCGACTGAGAGACAGATCGCTATGAATTTGGAGAGACATCGAATGACCTCCAGTTCGCCCCTCATGGGAAATCTGGCGTCTCAAATTTCACTCAGCCATAGCGCACAACTGTCGGGATATTTAAGCTGCAGTAACACACTATTGAAAGGTAGCTTGGTAACCCGATCTACGACAGGAGGTAGTGCTTCCAACGTAAATAGGTCAGAAAGCAAAGATTCAGTAACTAGTACTCATTCGGACTCTGTATTCGAGAAGGTCATGCGTACAGGGAAGGTACCAATCCCGACACCTAGAAGCAAGGATCTAATGAAAATGGAAACAGCGAGTGAAGCGTTCAATGTGACTTCCAAATTAAAAGGCGGACCCTTCTTGAGATATCCGTCTCAACCACCAATTCCGCCTCCACGGAGTACGACCGAGATGAGAACTAATTACACGGAATCCGGTTATGACGTCGACCAGGATTCCTGCGACCAACCTATAGATTTCAGCAGAAAGTACTCAGAAACTAAGGCGAACGATGTTGAACCGGTCGAATGCAAACCAAAATCCGAGGAGCAATCCAAAAAGTACACCAAGAATAAGAACACATTTGGTGATTATCAGGAGACCGATTTGGATCAACCGACGGATTACTCGTTACGTTATGCCGAACATCCATCGGAGCACGGTTCAGACGTGTCTCCTCCCCCGGGTCCGTCTGTACATGAGGACACGATTAAACACTTCGCTACGGAGGGCACTCCGTACGAAACTCCTGTGATATTTTCAACGGCAACATCCATGTCGGATTTGCGCGTGATCGGAAAAGAAGGAAAACCTAAAACCGCGCCCAATGTCAAGGAACATCCGGAAGTCCTTATGTCCAATTCTGACGAGAAGGATACGTGCTCATTGGATGATCCGCCCCGACACGATAACGATAGAGCGATCCTTAGCACGCCTAGTGCATCCGAACCGCCTAAGCCGAGTGTTTTTGACACTAAATTCAGTTCCGGTATGATCAGTCCCGAGAAACCGGTAAATTACTGCGACGAAGGGACACCAGGTTATTTCTCAAGGGTCAGTTCTTTGAGCAGTCTCGGTGATCCCACGGAGGAGGATAATGTGGCGAAGAAAAATGCAATGGCCACCATTAACGTAGAACCCAGTCAGCAGGAGCAGAACACTACTTCCGTTAAAGACAAAGAAGGTGAGAGAATTTGAAATGCTTATTAATTTATATGAGAGTCACATAACATATGTATACATAGTTTAAAGATGGTAGTAAAGCAGGCTTGGCAGAGGCAGAGGAAAATGTTTCGAGAAAGACACAAGCAACGCCATGCAGGTTGCAAAACGTCCGTCATGTCCTTAGTTAGTCCTTACTTAGTGTTTAGTTTTCCAAAACATCCGTCAAGTCCAAAGCAGTCGGGTCATCAAGTCCTTTTATAAAGTCGCATTTTCTTTAAGTGACAGATGTTTGGTTGGTTTTAAATGAATGACAGATGTCAGAGTATGTCATATTTAAATGTTTTCCATAAAGCTCCATAGGTACTACATTGATAAGTGCATGGTTTTTAGGTTCGAAAGCGGTGACGTTCGCGACAGAGGCGGTGTCGATGGGAGCGTCGGGCGGAGCGTCGCCCAGGTTCGTGGAGGACACGCCTCTCATGTTCTCCCGGACCAGCTCGTTGGGATCTTTGCCCGAATGCGACCAACAGGACGACCAGGGCTCAGTGCTCTCGGAGATGAGGTCAGTCTTGAATTTGATGGTACCGCTATCTTTCTGGTGGTACTTCGTTCATATAATAAATTTAAATGTTTTATTATTAACTAGCTGTTGCATACTTAACTTACTTGCAACTTTATATAAAATATATAGCCTATGTTACTCCCTGATAACACCAATTTGATTATCACCAAAAACATTTCAAATTGATTATTTTAACTTTCCAAATTAATTTATTGTTTGTTTGTTTTTGTGCAGTCGGTTAACGTCTGGTTGCATATCGCCCAGCGAGATCCCGGACTCTCCGGGAGGTAGCGTTTCGCCCTCATCGCGACCACCGCCTACAGTTCTTCGTGCCATTACACCCCCCACAGGTATATGCACTACTTACAACAGATTTTTGAAGTGAAAACTTATATTAGCTAGATGGAAACAACTTAAAAGAGAAATTGTTCCAAAGTTCACGCGTCCTTAATATAAAGTTTCTACGTATTCGGACTGTGATTAGTGGTAAACCATCTTTTAAATAAAAGTCTAACAAACATAACATACATCCTTACAAACTTTAGCATTTATAATATTAGTAGGATTTTATAAAATGTTTGACTGAACTTTATTATAAAAATGTATTACAGATGCGAATCGTGTGAGCTCTGTGTTCGAGGAGCGCACTTCAAGGTTTATGGTAGAACACACTCCAGCCCAATTCTCGACGGCCACCAGCCTCAGCAGTCTCACCATTGACGACGAACCCAAGGTGATCAACGGTCGTCTACTTTACATACCTTCAATGTATATTATATGAAACATCCCATAACTGCATACAAATTAGTCTTGAAATATGTATGATATATTTTTCAACAATCTGTGCAGCTTGCAGCTGAAGAGGAAGCCAACACATTGTCGAAATGTGGAGACGATGCGCAAGCGACAAGTGCGGTCGGTGGAGATCCTGTTGGTATCCTGGGCTCCAATACGGATCCCGCTTCTGATGAAGTCACCAAAGGTAAGGGTTCTCAGTATGAAGTCTTTTTTAGCGGGGTTTCTTATTTGTCTTCCTACACTTACACATGTAACTACACATAAGAAAGTTGTCTTTATACATACATGTTTGTTACAGGCTTGTGCATTGGCGGCGACTCGTGCCGAGTATACGTGACGGAGGACACGCCGGGCATGTCCAAGGCGGGCAGCCACTCGGAGCTCTCGGCGCTGTCCATCGACTCGGAGCCCAAGGGGGGGCCCAACGCAGGCCCAACGGACCCGCCGCCCCACGACACCTCCGACAGCTCCAACCTCAGCGACGCGGGGGACTTGCTCGAGGAGTGCATTCAGAAGGGCATCGCCAACGTACGGACATAATTCTCACGCGTTCAAACACTAGTCTGGACTATTAATATTGCGCACTAGCACTTTTCAATCCTCGACGCCCGACGCAAAAAACGGACGAACCGATTGATCGGAATGGTTCTTAGCTATAATAGTTGACGAAGGGATTTCACTAACTTCCACAGGTGCGATTGATGTGAAATTTAGGACACCCAACTCCTTAGCCACTTACAGCAACATATGTAGCGTATTTTCGGTTGTTTGACGTCTTTTTATTATTGAATTGGCATGGTCTTTTATTTTTCTGTGTTCTTTTCTCCAGGTGGTGAAAAACAACGGACCACCTTCTGACGTGTCCTCAATCAATTTGCACAGAGACGGTGTTTATGTAAGTTTAAACCACATCCCTATTAACTAACGTAGTAAATGGAGACCTGTTACAATACAATGAGTGTGTATTTGTTTGCAGAGATCTTTGCCGCCATATTTGAGATCTTCCACGGAAACTGTGAGGATGTCGCACGAGTACGGGAGGAGTGCTCGCGACAGGTTTGTAGTATTTTTAATCTTAAGCACATTGTAATTGGTTAAAGTAATACAACGAGACGTATATTCGGTCCACAGCCACAGTCCGAGCTCGGAGCGCGGTGCATGCGGCCGCTTCGGGGTCGAGAGGAGTGAAGGGGTGAAGGGGGTGCAAGGGGTAGACGGCAGCCCCCCTCCGCCGCTGCCCCCTCGCCCCGCCGCCCTCCCCGCGCCCCCTCCGCGTCCTCCGCCGCCGCCGCCCCATGAAGCACCTCCTTTCGAAGGTAAGGAGTGTTTTTACTTATCGATCTAATTATACTGTCCAAAATGTACTAAACATCGTGTATCTGTTCAGGCCGCAGACACGAGAGCCGTCTGCCAGTGAAAGCGAGTCGACATCGCGCTAATCCCGCCAAAGCGGCCGCCGCCCTTCTTCGCAACGACTCGCTCAGCTCGCTCAGCAACGACTCGTTCGGCTCCACCGACAGGGAGATCTTCGAGGAGACCGTGCAGGCGGGCCTCTCCAATCCGCGCAACAGGTACGCGCACGACAAGGGCAAGGCGCACTCGGCCGAGAGGCCCTCCGACGTGCAGCGACACGCGCGACACCACAAGTCGCTCGACCGCGGCGACAGGACGGCGCAGCATCGCCCCAAGCCAGGGCTGACTCGGTCGCCCTACTCTTACCACGGAGAGACTAGCGGTCGCAGCGACTCGTTGAGCTCGCTCAGCAATGAATCGTTCGGCTCCACGGACAAGGAGGTGTTTGAGAAATGCGTACGCGCAGGAATGCGAGCGCCGACCGCGTCCAGTGCGCTGGAGCGAATGCGAGGGGATCATTATTCGCGCGATCGCGCCATACTAGAAGAGGTGATTGCTCGCGGGGCGAATTCGTCACAACCGAACCCGAACTCAAAAAACGTCCGAACGCCGCCTGCGGACGCGGACGCAGGCGGCGACGGAACCGCGCCAAACATCACTGGCTCTAACGAGTGCCTCGCGCCTCGATCGCACAACACCACCCTCGACGACGAGCCGGGCGAGGACTTGGACGAGTCGAACGAGTCGTACGCCGATCTGCCCGACGGAGAGTGGAGCGACGGAGATCCCGCGCCGACGCTCAAGTGCGCCGACACGTGGAACGATAACACGTGCCCCGACGACGTCACGTTCCCGACGATCAGCGGATCGGTGCACCTGGAGACGTCCATTCGCAGCGAAGTGGCCGACGCTGGCGTCGCGTTGCCGGACTTGCTCGTGAAGAGCGAGCTCACCAACATGTCTCGGTCGAGACCGGATCTCACGAACGGTGTCCTCCTCGAAATTTCCGAGCCGAGTTTCGCGTCGCTACTGGAGAGTGGCGAGCAGAGATTCGACTCGATAGTGTCATCTGCGATAGAACGGGAGGCGGCTCGGCTGGCAGCTCAATTGAAGAGTTCCCTATTGGAACAAGGCGCCATGGAGACGAGCGTGACTTCGCTGCAGTCCCTCGATCTAGACAATGTGAAACCGCCTTCGGATCTCGGCAGTCTGCTTTCGCTGAGCGCGTCGGGCCAATGGGACGAGTCGCAAGCCTCTAGAAAATCTCAACGCAGAAAGAAATCTCTTCCCGTGGCCTTGATGGTGAAACGCGCGCTCGGCAACTCCATGCACCGTGGAAGCTCTGAACACTTGGACAGCAATCTAAGCTTCTTGGATAACGTGAAACCTCCGTCTGAAATGGATCATATAGATATGGAGAGCAGCATGGTGTCAGTTTCTAGTATAGTCTCCGAAGTGGAAGGGATTAAGACGGAAAGGATTCCGGTGGTCTTTGACCTGAGTCAGCCGGTCCAGGAGTTTCCCTTGCACGGAAATCTGCCCCATTTGTACCACGATTTGGATAAAGTGAACCCTCCGTCTCTTTTCGACGAAATGGCAGAGTCCACCGTGGAGATCGAACAGACTACCGCCCACCAAGTGATCGACGATTGCGCCTCGAGCACTCTCAATGTGGTGACGGACCTACCTTCGGGCTCCGAGAATTGCACTCCGCTACCATCAGACGTCAGTAGCGTCGAATCCACGCCCAAGAAGCAAAGAGATCCAGGCTACTTGACTCCCAAAGAGAGGAGGCACGCCTCCAAGGACAGATACCAAACGTACACAATAACCGATTACACTGCGGAGTCCGATGCTGTTCTAGAAGTGAACTCTGAGGAATACTTCACCTGGACGAAGTCGGTCGACGAGCTGTCGACCGATAGTTCGGCCGCCACTTCCGGACAGACCTCTCGGCGAAAAGTTAGCGCCAAACAGCGAAGGCTCGAAGACAGGGCGAGATACCAAACGCAAACCGTCAATGTGCACAGCGTGCTAGCGCAGGAAACGAACTCGTCCGACCCGAATATTCAGAGCTTGAAACGGAGGTTGGCAGCCAAGAAAACCATCAAACAAAAGCGTATAGAGGACGCGGAGAGATTCAGAACTAGAACTTTGAGTGAGGACATACCGCCGTCTCCAACGTTCGTAACCAAGGATGCCAATTTTGAAAATGTCGAAACAACCACCGGATACGACAGCTTGTCCTCGAACGAGATCGGCCATCAGATCATTGACGAACGGCAGAGCGATGATGTGCTCTCGAGGGACGCAGACAGTGGACACAATGAAGACGATTTTGAGTTAAATTCAACCCAAATGCAAACTTACACGCGAAGCTTTCGTACCTACTTGCCGGTCGTAGAAAGTCCGGCCTCCGTCGACATGTGCGTGGTCAATAACCTGAAAAACATAGAGTTGACCGCGTCGTATAATCGCACGATGCGTGTCGACAAAAACCAAACGCCGAGCAGCGGCGATTTTGCAAGTTACGAGGGCGATACTAATTCGGATAAGGGTCACTCCGATTCCGAGGAGAATAGTCCTCGATCTCGAGCGAAGCCGAAAATCATAAAGCCGGAGGCGAAACGAGAGGCCAGCCTCGACTCCAACGACTCGAGAGAGGAGCAAGATGTTCCCAAAGCGGTGAGAGGTCGTAAGAAACCCGCTTACGTATCGCCGTACAGAAGAAACGTGAACGTTACCAACACAAAAAAACCTGTAACGCCAATCGCGAAAACAACTCCAAAAGTCATTAAAGCTCCGGCAAAAACTTCCACAAGTGCTAAAACGGCGGCGTCTACTAAAACACCGAACGCGACCACGTCACCCAAAAAAGCGGTCCCAAATAGATCTCCCACAAAAGTGGCTCAACAGAAACAGATAGCTCCAGGAGGGAGCAAACCTGTGCCATTGGTGAGACAAGGGACATTCACGAAAGAAGAGAGCAGTGTCCCAGCAAAAGATCTCCCGGTCCCTGATAAAAGAACGGCAGTCAGAGCTACGAAGGCCACGACGCCTACAAAACCCGCCAACACATCTCCATCGAGACTCCCCCAGATGAACAGATACAGGCCTCCGCTCAGAAAAACGAACAGCAATGAGAAACCAAAAGCGAACGCAAAGAAAAATGAATCGGCCATGCGGACGTCCGCTTCGAACCACAGTCTGCAAAGTAACGAAAGTGGGAAAACAGTGACTCTCGGCTCCAGAAAAGGTAGCGCCAGTAGTGTGAATTCAGCTCAGTCTTCCAAAGCTATCGCGAAAGACGTGGAGAGTAAAATAGCGAGCTTGTGGAAGAAAGTTGAGCAAAGTAAAAAGCTTACATCGAAGCAGGACAAAAGGGTTTGGATCGAAGCGGACAAAGCGGAAACGCCGAGACTCATCAGGAGTTCGACGTTCGAAGGTCAGCCGAAGCAGACGGTCTCTGCAGCGCCCAAACAGAAGACCACCATAGGTATAAGAGTATCGCAAATACCAAGTTTGAGGCCAAAGACTGCACCGAACAAGGGGAACGTTCAAGTATCTGCTACGAAGAAACCGATTGGCAGGGTTTTTGCAAGGAAACAGGCTAGTACGTAGATTATATTAGCCAAAACTTAGGTTTTATGACGTCTTCTATTATTTAATAAGAATTAATCTTTGGATTTAATTTTTTTTTTTGTCAAATGTGTGCAATATTATCATCACATTTTCATATAGTTTATGTTATACACACAAAAGAAAAAATTTGTTATTACTTAACTACATATATAAACGAATAGTTTCGTTGACTCATACATTTGATCATAACTTGACAAAAAGTAGTAAATTATAATTTTTCTATAGGTATACATAATTATTTGTATTTATATCTGTTGCATTTATATTTTGAACGCTGTACTTTGATATGAAATTGATACATATTATTTTTAATGGCTTTTTAAATACTTTGAATACATAAGAGAAACACAAAAAATTTATTTATTAAATTCAATAAATAAATCGCTTTATAAATATTATTATTCAGTCTATAAAATAACGAATATTATGCTTTTAATTGCTTTCATAACTCGTTACTTAAAGTAGATAAAAAAATAAAATCTTTTCTAAGATATTTTTCCAACTCGATGTAATAATTCTACCAAAAATTTTCTTCAAGAAACATTAGTTTTTTTGATGGAAATAATAAAACGGTAGAAAAGCATTGTGTATTGTAAATAAAATATTCCACACATTTATATTAAATTAAAAGTTAGTTTTAAGCGGTCAAGCGGTTTGTACATTTTTCATGTAGTTGTGAGAGAGCTCGAGTAAAAATTGAGACATGATTGTTTATGTCTAATTTTTTACGTCTAGTCAAATCAATATAATAAATATTACGAAAATGTAATGTCGACTTTTGGCTATAGATAATATTTTGGAAGGTCCAGCAAAGTGATTGGCTTCCCCCTAGTTATCCTAGAATCCCATATTGCAATAGTACTATATGCTTTGCTTTGTAAGTTTTTTTAAGCCTGCAGTGTTGAGAATTCTTTTTCTCAAGTTAACTAACTGAATAAATATACTTAGTTGATATTTCCAAAAGTGATTTTAGTAGTAATTTTAATACCACATACAACATAATTAGCTTCATTCTATATAGTATATGTTTTCCATTTAAATTGTGTAAGGTATGCTTGAAATATATTTGGTTGTCTCTTAATGTAGTAGCGAAAAGGTTATTTCATGATAAGCCAGTTTAAGATTACATTAAATAATTAGTTTATAAGTTGCCTATTGTAACGGTAAATAAACGATAATTACCTAAGATGATTTTTTTATTTAATTTTCCGTTTAAAATGAATCCAATTGTCAGAAAACTTTTAGATAGATTAAGTTGAAAAATTTGCACTATAATGACGTCATCCGTCTATTCAATCAGTCGCGTATTCTTCCTACATTACTCATTTATTTATTTAATGTTAAGGTCAGCAGACAGGCTGACGGTCCACTTGATGGTTTGTGGCTACCGTCGCCTATAACACAAGCAATGTCATAGGTGCTGCAAACGAGCTATCGATTACAGTAGGATTTGGCTCTGGTATCCCTTACTCACTATGAAACTAAACTTCACGGTGATCTTCTGCGAGGAAGTGGTTACTGCCGCCATACAGGGTGCCCAAATGACTGCAAAACCGCTAACTTTGAAAAGTTAATTTGCAAAGTGCACCCGTAAAAATCAAAAATTTCACTTATTTTTTAGGGTTGATCTTGGACTGTCTAGAACACATTCTTACATTTGATTTTTGCCTAGAGCTTAAAAATATCTAGAACACATTTCGCCTACTGTTGTATTTTGTTTTTGAATGTACAGGCAAGGTGAAAAATAAAAATACAGAACTACTTAGGTATGTCATAAATTTGCCTCCCTCCACTTGGCTCCCACGTCTAGGATCCCATGGGATTTGTATTTTGGCTCCCATGGGATCTTATAGTATTTTTTTATTTCTCTTGGCTCCCAAAGGATATTTAATTATTTATAGTCATTGAATCCCATTTCATTTTAATGATAACAGATATAATTTAAATTAATTAATAACTAGATATATTATGTAAAATCATTTGGACAGCAAATTAAGTTAAAAAGAAAAGTCACTCCGGAACATCGGAACTTAAAATGAATCATCACGTGAGTGCATCTGTCCAGAGGTATTGTATTTGCAATACCTAGAGCCCTCCTGGCCAGTCCACTTGTTCCTACAAATGGTATGTTCCCATTATGGCGAGTCGTGTGAGCTTTCTATAGCTTTTATTTCCTTTACATCGATAAATGTATTGCGGCATTTATCGACGTAAAGGCAATACGTTCGACAGACTCGCATTGCAGTAGCTTTATGCTAATTAGGTATAGACTTAGGTAATCTTTCCCGTTTCTTTATTACCAACAACCAATTTCACGAGTATAAAGAAGCAAAATAAAAAACCATTGAACTAGACAGATTGTTTATTTTTAAATTCCGTTACAATTTTCAATTTTAACTGATTTTCAATCTACATCAAAAACATTCAAACATTATATGCATACAGTTTGAAAACTAGTAAGTATATTAGGTATAGTATTTTATGGTTTATTTATATTGTATGTAAAATGTATACTATGTCTTACAATTATTTGTAACATGTCATATATAGAATAGAAAAAAAGGTATATTATTATGCGTAAATGTATTAAAATATACATTTTCTATGTGTTAACAAATATTTCATTGTATGGAGGCATGCAGAGGTAGTTTGGTTATTATCGTGTAAATAATGTATACGGCGATTGTAAAAACTAACGTTAATGTAGAAAAAAAAAGAAACAAAATTCAATATAACTGTAAGACAAAAAAAATAGCATCCATTAATATTTACATGTAAGCTTAGCGCACAAAACACGACCCAAACATCAAAGCTATAGTGCTTATTGAATGAATTACAATAAGTAAGTCAAACATTACTAAGAAGCTCCACTTTTCTGAAGTCCACAGCAGGTGTCTGTCAAAACTTTCTGGTGGAATGATCAATAGCTTTGTTTCAAACTCCAACCGGTGGAATCCAAATTGGTCGTATTCCAGATTCGACATAAAATACTCCAAAAATAGTGATATTATAGGCTAGGCTATCAAAACTATCAAGGCGAACGCGATAGAATTGCTGGCTTGTTGCTAAAAGTTTAATAATGTTATTTATTATGAATAACAGGACTAATATTTTCTCCATTTTTATCACTTCATTAATCTAATAATTTTAAAATAAAATACTACAAATGTTTTTATAAGAAATTAATAACACGACATAAATTTCAGTTTGTATTTTACTAGCTTGTAGTAACAAACTTAACTTATGCTATTTAATATTTAACTTATGGTGGAAATGCGACTGAACTATGAAAAAAAAAATACGAAATCGGAACGTGACGAATCTGGAAAATGACGAAATCGGAATGTGTCCTTTGATGAAAGACATACACATATTTACATGACTGGTTTGGAACAAATCACTCTCAATATCAATGTCCCATTGAGGACGAATAACTACTTTAAAGAGTAACAATAATCTTACCAGAAAGAAGGACATCGACATTGACAGATAGCTGCTACAGAATACCAACAAACGAAGTGTATTGTATTAGCAAATATAATATTAACTATTATTATGAATATAGGTACTATTTTAGGAACACTATTGGCGTACGTTCTCAACAATACATTAGCAGCCGTGTGGATTGAACTTCTAATTTATTTTATTTCTTTACCTTTAAGAACATTAACATGCTGTACAACTCAGGTAGCTAATTATATATAGATATGTTTAGACAAAAAAAAACCTGTGAAATTTGCGACATTATAATCTCAATTTAGGGTGAAAACGTGAAAAGGATTACTTTTGGAATATGATAAAATAGCTAATTGATTTGCACAAAGGATTCCACCAAAACAATGAGTTTGTGTGTTTTCTTTCAAAAGTGTTATTGATGCGTTTGTAAACTAAGAAAAAGGTAAGATGAAGAAACGTATCAGAAAGATAAACGAGGTAACTATAATTAATTGAAAACTATCAAATAAATACAGGCAACTGTGTTTACTTAGATGATATTCTTATAACATGGTTACAGTAATTAGGCGAGTTTTTCTCTCGGAGAACGTACACCATTTCGTGTTAGTTAATCAAAAACCGTTTCATACGCACAGTTTTCAGATATAATAAAGTAAAAAAAAACTCTTATATTTATTACGCATTATGCAATTTTAGAAGCACGCTAAATTATATTTTTTTTTGTAATTTTAAAGTGATTAGCTTACTAAAAACACCGACCGGGGTCCCCACTTACAGCGATTACCCACTTACAACGAAAAACAGCACAAAAAAAATAAAAACAAATTCGTAAAGCCAACTAAAAAAAAACGACATTAAAACGTTTTGCGAATTATCCCCTTTGTGGGACAAAACTTATATATGAAATTATAAAGTCTCTGCAATTTAGACTTCACGTTTAAAAAAATCATCAAAACCATTTAATTTCTCCTCAAAACATTTTTGTAAACAATGTACACCAAGTCATTTGGATTTGAGTTACAAAATAATTTCAGTTTTAAATTATTTTTTTTAAACATTAAAAACGTGTGGACACCCGGTCTATAAAAACCTTATATTTTCTAGACAGATTTACATGTAGTTTGAAACTATTTTTTACATAGATAGCGGGTATTGAGGTCGTATCGTTTAACCACATTCTTTTGTAAATATCCGGATGTTGAATCGCTTACAATATCTTTTTTGATTTAACCCCTTATTCACGTATACAAAATAGAACCGCAATACCCTGTGCTCGATTCTAAACCTAACACCTAAAAGCTAGGGGACAAATATGGTCGCAAAGGATAACGTACTTTGAGAATTTTCTATCGTTTCAATAATACTGGATTTTCACTTGTACCCGGCACGGGGTACAAATAAAATCCAGCTGACAAACAGACAAAATCAACATTTGTGAACATTTTAAACACCGCGCATAACTATCCCGGGAACTGAGTTTCCAGAGGATACATATTCATATATTCTTTACATTATATTGAATTGTGAAGATTGACACTAAACAAATATTTCTTTTCTCTATAACAAATACTTTAGCGGACAGCACTAGTGATCGTTTATTGAAATCACAATGAATGCGTACTGTTTTGTGACGTAATATACTTGAATTCTTCCGAGGCAAAGAGATTAAACTGTAGAGTAGATAAATGTATAAAAAATGTAAAAAAAACGCTTTAAAGTGATTTCAGCGAGATTTTTACCCTTCCTCACCACTCTTATGTATAATTTAATCCCTTCGTTCTGAGAATTTGACGATATATAACAATAAAATATTATTTATAACAGATGCAAACATTTAAATGATAAACAAATGTAACATTACTTAAAAATTTTATTGAAGAAGTTCAAGTTCTTGTCGTTTAAAAGTTCTTCAACAAAAATTTAAGATAAAGTCTCACGTGTCCACTTGCAACTTACTCGATATTAATAGATCATCTATGTATATTGTAGATCAAAGCGAGTCGGATAAAAATTTCACGTTTATTGCAACTGGACACAGGTATGGATTATGGACAAAATTCTACGAAAATACATATAGATAACATAATTATTATATATAATTTACAGCTAACAGGCGGACACAATACTAAGAGTTACAATAATTATCAAGTAAGTATGTCTCAATTAAGTCTAAATGTAAAAATACAATATAATAAAATAGTAAGTTATAAAAGCGGTAAATATGTAAAACCTTTCAAGAACGCTCTTCATTAAATTTGTATACGAAAATCTTCAATACGGGCGTGTCGAAAGTCTCGTATTTTGCATTTTTATAAATATACCGAAGAAAATACTATGCATTTGTTCCCTTTGCGACGAATGTTACATTAAAAAATGGAATTTTAGATCATTATGAATAATAGTCAACTATTGAATAATGAAAGCCTCTTGTTTGAGGTGTACAACATCTATATTATTTATTTAAAAATGTATATGAATTTCATGCAATTTATAATTATAATCATAGGATGTGATTCCGAGCGATAGTGATACCTAACGTCACCGAGCGGACCACTACTGCGCAGCGTCACCTATGGGGGAGGTTTTGTAGCATTACATTACTACTGACCGCCTCCACTGTGAAACGGAACAAGTCCTTGGTCCTATCATCACAGTGGAAAGCGGTGGGGTTACGAGTGTAGGCTGTCGCAACAGCCTTTTAGACTGTTTCCATAACAAGCCACACCCTCTCACGCGTCACTTATAAAATTGTCAGTTTCGTTACCTTCACTATAGTACGTTTTTTTAATAAACGAGTACCAAGAATTTTCACTTTATTGCTGTTGGTCCATAAAATCCGTTTATCCAATAAGAACGCGCCTAACAATGACTCATCTCACTCTTGTCAATATTGGAAATATGCGAGAGATATACTCAGTTACACTCGTTTGTTAAAAAAACAGTATAGTTTACATTCTTGACGTTTCACTCCAGTATTAATTTCATCAATAGGAGTAGAGAAAAAACGTCAAACTGACAATATGTGAAGTGACGTGTGTGAGGACGTGAGAAAGAGACCATAAGGAGCCAAATGCGACTACTTAGAATCGTAACCAGCTGTGGTCTGATCTCCAATTTGCCGAAGCAATTACGACTCTTTGGAGATAGAATTAGGTTTTTGTTTCCGGCGCCACCTCTACGGTTTGCGCCTCAATGGTACCTTATACCAGTTTCATCTTTTGCCAGCCTTTGCGCCCTCGGGCAACTATTGTGTGCCAAATCTTGCAATTTTTACGCCAAATTTCCAGTATATTATTTATGTCGAAGCCTTTTATATTGTTTTTTTGCTGCGCCGCGGTCTATTTCTTTTTTTAATCGAACCTCTGACTTTTTCCGCTTTATAACCCCAGACTTTTTAAAGTCAAAATTTCAAGTTCACATTATAGAACCTTTAATATCTAACAGTCTTTGGATATGTTTTACCGCTAAGACTCCTCATCTCTCGCACCTTGTAAATAATTTTCTCCAAAATATATTTCGGAGTATATTTTCCGTCTAACATTATAAACTTCGTTTTACGTTTTAAAGTTTTGTATTATACTTTGTCACGTTTTTTTTTTTGTGGATTTCACACAAATCGCAATGCCAAAATTGTTAATTATTCCTTGTTAGCGCAAATGGAGGCCTGTCGTTTTCTTATTACTTTCCCAATTTGTTATACGATTCATTGTTGCAAATGTAACTCCAAATGCGCGATCCCAATCCCGCTTCTTCGACCGATTTTGGGACATAAACTGCTAACAGTTATGCTCGTTTTTGTAATAGTCATTATTTATTCGTAAATAACTTTTATCGTTTTGTACTCATTCCACTCGTTCGTTTTATACCTCTATTTATCACTTAATAACTATAATAAAAAATATACACAAAATATCACAGCACTATCGTTCGCTTAACCTAAAAGCACGACGCTTGGCGTCGATACTTTTTAAAAAAGTATAACGCAAAAAAAAAAACCAACTTCAATACAACACTCCGTCGCTGGTCAATTTTTTACGATGACGAAAAAATTTCGTAGTTTGTATACAATTTAAGTGTATATAATATGTGATGTTAAGATAAAATCGTGGAACAAAGAGATGAGTCCTAACTTCCACTTTGTGATGATAATAAAATTCAAGATCAATGTTCAGCGACACAAATTATTATACATTATATTATTAAAAAAAAAAAATTACACTTGTATCAACAAAAATATCACTCCTCCGTTATTATTTCTTAGAAAAATAATCGAATTTCTTATACATGATTTACAAATATTTACCTACGCAAATTGTTTGATTTTTGATCATCTTAAAAAATTCAAGTCAAGTGTAAAATTATTGATTTATAATACAAAAAAAAATTTTTTTTCAATTCAACTATACTTATAGTTTTCCTTCCTTATATATACAGACAAAAAACAAAAAAAATACACGCTCTTTGCGAAAAAAATAAAATAAACGACGAGTCCCAACGACTAAAAGCCAAATTGGGAAATTGTAAAATACCCTCAATTTGAACCAGCGACGATGCAAAAAATAAAACTAGAAAATTCGAATTACAAAGTGCCGCAAAATTCCATATAAGTATTTACAAAAAAAAAAAAACTATTGATCAAACACTTATTCTAACAACTTTGGATATAAAATTGTGGGTGTACAGCGACTGTTTTATTTGGTCGAAATAGTTAATTTAAAAAAAAAATCAAGACACGAGATTTAAAGAGAAATACTAAAAGTATGTATTTTTAACATAAATTTACACAAATGACTTTTAATTATTATTTTAATTTAATGAATCCAAGAAATCTCTTCAACTTTATTAACGTGGGACAACTATTATCCAAATAAAACAGCGCCGTTTTTTTTGAAAAAAAAAAAAAAAAGATTCAATTCTGATCTAAAAATAATTAATATATCAATTTTTTTTCTACATTGAATATGGATAAGTATGACAAAATGGCACATTTTTTTTATTATTTTTTTTTCTCGGATGAAACTTTGGACAAAGTTCGGACCTTCGTTTTTGCCTTTTTTTTTCTTGATTTTTTTTCCTTTTTTTTTAATGTAAGCGACATACTAAAGAAACACTTAATTTCTAAATGAGGTAGTGAATGCCGTTTCAAACACGACACCGTATAACTACAGTTTGGTGGGATATATAGTATAGTATAGTATATGCTATGAATGTATGTATATTATTATTTATAAACAATTTTACATTAAAAATATATCCTATTGATTATATAAATTGAGGTATTCAATCGTTTCTGGCTGAGGTAGCTCCATTTTGTTGGCCAAACAATATTTCTACAAACTCTCATCTGTGACTTAACTAATAAACAAACATCCTCTCGAATGTTTTTTTTACCAATCTTGAGGAAATTCTTTCAAAACGACTACATTGGCAGTTTCAATCGATACAAAAAAAATGTATCAACTGTATGTAAAAAATGTAGTGTCAACAAAGTTAATTTGTATTCGTGATCAATCTGTTGATCGGATAAGCGAAGAGGCAATCTTTGATGATTGGCGTTCCGTGGTTCGTATGATCAAACGTGTTGCCTGGCATATAATCAACTGACGATGGACCTTGCCGATGATCAAACTGTTGCATCATTTTCTGATTGACTACAGTGAGCAATGGATCTATGTGAGGTAGCATGACATGATCATCGACCCCAATGGAATGACCGCTGTAATTGAAACATGTGTCAATAAAGTCCGGTCCGTACTCACGTGGGTAAATTTGGTTGAAGGATGTCTCCGTGGCGACGGATAATGGCTCCTCGGATGATGGCTCTGAAACATTATTATCAAATTATGTGTGTGTGTGTGTCAAAAATGGGTTGGTCTTGGACTGTCTAGAACACAATCTGACTACATTTGATTTTTGCCTAGAGCTTAAATTGACTACTATGTAATGAGTCGAGCACTCAAATCTACTATGACACAAATTGACTAGTACCGAAGTACCGAAAATATAAACCGAAGTTACCGAAAACCGAATCTAGAACACATTTCATCTACTGTTATTGTATTTTGTTTTTGAATGTACAGGCGAAGTGAAAAATAAATTCTTACCAGTGCCGAGTGTGTTCAATTCGAGCAGAACATTAGTGAATTCAACTTTGTCCTCGTCGAGTTGCATTTCGAGCTGTTCTCTATTAAGTTGCAAGTTCTCTATAACTTTATCCGGGTTTGACATTGATCGCTCTGATTTTTCATTCGAGTAAAATGTGGGCCTCTCTTCGATCGGCTCCTCCGGGAGAAACTCGACAGAGATCTGCTCGCTTGGATTGGTCGGGCACACTTTTGCATCTATGGGATGTACGGGTTCTGCATATTTCATTTGCTGATCTTCGGTCACACAATCCTTCGCACTGTTGCTTTTGGGCTCCATTACTATATCGTTATTGTTCACTGAGTGAATGTTGGTCAAATCGACATTTTCCAACAGGCTTTTAGGTTTTTCGGCGTCCTTGTGACATATGTTGTGCATTCTCCTCAAATGTTTCGACCAATTGGCGAAACACGACAATGTTTTCGAGCAAACTGTGCACTTGTACGGTTTGATATCTGAATGCATTATTGCCAAATGCTGGTTGATGTGATACTTTTTTGCGAATGATTTATCGCACAAGTTGCATTGATAGTTTTTCGAATGCTCCTTCATGTGTTGCACAAGTCTTCTGGCTGCCGTGTATGACTTTCCGCAGATATTGCAAATGTGCTGTGATGTCATAAAATGGTTTCTGGCGTGGTTCGTTGTGCGATATTCTTCCCTGTAAACCTTGGCACACATGGGACACTGATAGGTCTTAGTTTTGTGCACGTCCAAGTGGATTTCACAGTCAAACGCGCTCGTGAATTGTACGCCGCATTGGCGACAACAATTGTCTGGATTGAAGCTGTGCACGCGTTGATGCGCTATCAGGTCTTTCTTTGATTTGTAGCTGAAATTTAAATTTGCTTTATAACAAAAAAAGAACATTTAAAGTTAAAATGACAAGGATCAATTTGGACAGTATTAATGTATTTATCATCAGAATATACAATCAAAATCAATTTTTGATTTTTCTATTTTAAATATGTAAATGCATGGTTTGCAAAGGGAGTTTTAAATATGTAATTACTGTTTTATTGCACTGGCCACTTTGAATTGAAATTTAAACCTACAGTGCCAGATTTCAGAGTGAAACTTTTTCAAACGAAAACATTCTAAATTTAAAAAAGCCACGAGTTCGAGTGAATAGGCACCTTCTGGGTGAGCTCGCTCCGTCACAGGCCTCATCATTGCTACACGGCTGGTTGTTGTACAAGAACAAACCAATATCTAATAAAAAAACATTTATAATTGTTAAAAAACTCTCAGTGGAGACCTAGTGTAAGACTGAAATGTTGATAATTAAGCTATTGTGGGTGAACTTACACGTGTCCGCAGTTGTCGATGGAGCAATGTATGGAGTTGGCGGGCTCCCAGTGGGCGATGACGCGGTGCGTGCGCAGGCGCAGCTCGGACGAGAAGCGCAAGTTGCACACCAGACACGCGTGGCTCTTCTCGTCCCCAGAGTGCTCTTCCTTGTGCAGCAGCAGACGCGACAGCCGCGGAAACGTCTCATCGCACGCGTCGCATCTGATTTTCAAGTGAAAACCATCAATCTACTACAACGATGGAAAACACTACCAACTTTATGGAACACTAGCTGTTGCCTGCGACTTCGTCCGCGTTCAAAATGTTAGGTGTATAGCCTAATGCTTCGATTACATTATCCGATTTCTTACAGTCCAACAAACTTACAGTCTTACAGTTAGGAACAGATCGGAATCGATTTGGAGAAATGGAAGGTCCTTCAATTTGATTTCTAAACACTACAATATAGAAATCAAATTGAAACGTCAATAATCGCGAGCTCTCTACCAAGGTCTCTAAATTGAATCCCTTAAATTGAATAGTGTAATAGACGCTCTATAAGTGGACTATAAGTGGAAAATAATTGTTAAATTCGAACCAGTACATATGAAATTAAAGCTGTGAATTAAAGTGAATTAAGCTTGTGAATTAATGAAAATCTGACTTTACGTCAACACATTGGTTTTTAAAATCAATAGTGGAACTTGGCCGTTACTACCTTTTACCCTCTTTTACCATTACTCTGCTATAATTCCGATTTAGGCGTACTGTTTATGTGCCGCCTTGCCATTTGTGACGCAAAATCCATAGTTCTAGTAGATTGGTGGTGAAAAGTGAAAACTTCCTTAGGTGGGCTTGGGCAATTGGTAAGAAGAATTTGGAATGGTCACCGTGGTTTAGATTGAATACTAAAGATCTTTCCACTGCAGGAAAGGACTGGATAGTTATAGCAAAGAATAAAGTCAACTGGAGTAAGATGGGGGGAGGCTTTCACCCTACAGGGGGCCATATCATAAATTAACATTATTCCGACTTCCCCATAACACTTGGGTATAAGTGCCCAAGAAATGTGCCCAAAAAAAGTTTAAAGTACTCACGTGAATTCCCTTCTAGCGACATGGTCATTGTAGCAGTGGCCCATGAGGAGTCTGAAATTGTTGTATTGTTTTGCGCAAATATTGCAAGAGTAGAAAATCTCTGTCCGCTCGTGGAATGTCACATAATGGAAATCAAATTCGTCCTTGTCGTTGAAGGTTCTATTGCATATGTCACACAACGCTCCGCCTACGGCCTCTATGGTGGAACCCTCCGAGAGTTTATCACCATCATCGTCCAAGTGTGCGGTGGCATCGTTGCCAAAATGAATACTCAAATGTTGGGATGCGTTGTCCTTCTCGATCTCCTCGTTGCATATAGGACAAGTGTATGTGAATTTGAAATGTTTTTTTATATGCTGGTTACAGGTTTCAATCGTCAATATTGTCTCTTTGCAAATTGTACATTCTGTTTTAGACTGTTGTTCCGTGTGGATAATTTTATGAAGATGGTATTCAATTTCTGTTGAGAATCTGGTAAATGAAACATCAAAATTAAAATAGAATAAGTATTAAAATTTGTAGTGACCGTACCGAGCAAAGGTGTCAGAAATAAATACATATAGTAGAATCCTTAATGGATAAATTTGAATAGCTCTGAGAAGAGCTTCTGTAAGGGGTTGGTTACAGCCGCCAAATAGGCTGCCAAAATGTATTCACGAGTTTGACGCCATTCGTCCACTTAGCTTTTCACCACATTCGCTATTCGTATCTACTCACTGAAATATTATGTTGTTATTTCTCTGTAGTTTATATGATTTATGACTATCAATTTATTATGTGTTTCTTAATACTGCAGAAAGCAAAATACTCTGCATTTATTATATTTTGAAAATATTCTTACAAGCAAATCACCCCTGGCTTCATAAGGAGTTTAAATTTTTTTAAATCCTTTAGTAATGCTTATAAAATAAATTTCAGACTTTCTAGACTTGGTACTTTTGGCTGTACATTGATAATCAGTCAGGACAAATAATTTTATGATTATAACTAGCTGGTGCCAGCGACTTCGTCCGCGTTGAAAAAGCAATATATCGCCTGACAACGTTATTGCTATTACACTTAGCCAGGAGTTAGTTCCCTTAATTTTAGATGATCTCTCAGGAGCAGTACTTTTTTTTCTGGATAAAAGGTACCCTATGTCCTTTCTGGTGTCCCTGACAACGTGTATGCAAAATTTCATTGAAATCCATTCAGCAACAAACTTTCGCATTTATAATATTAGTAGGATAGTAGGATTTTTATTAGAGAATTTAATATTGGTTTTTGTCATTAAACACTATGATCCGAAGAGATCAAAATGAAATCAAAATCAATAAGAAGTATCTAGAAAAAGAATCTAGAAATAGAATAAGTATTTTTAGATACCCATACCGAGGAAAGGTGTGAGAAATAAATGTAGACAACACTTAATGGAAAAATTGGAATAGCTCTGAAAAGAGCTGTTTTTATATCAGCGTGGTTTTGTCTGTATATTATTTATTGCACAACTATCACTGGATACACGATGGAGCATCAATAGGAGCCAGCAGTAGTGTAGTAGTCTCATAAAGAACAGTCTCTCAGCTCTGCTAGGAAATTCAGCAGACAACAACAACCATAAAAAACCATTAATATTCAAATTAGGATATTAATGGCTTTTTTATGGTTAAATTATGTTATGTTTATATACTCACTGTTTGTCACATGTAGAACATTTGTATGTGTGACACTTATTCACGTGGTCTTTAAGCATAACTTTTTTCTTGAAGGTCTTATGGCATGGATCACATCTGAAAATTTTATATTTCACACATAAAAGTCTGGCTAACAAAAGAAGTGTCTTTTTTTTTCAAAAATTTGGTGTTTGTCAAAAATTGTAATTTCTGTTGCGATTTTGCAAACTTCTTACTTACTTATATTTAATTACTAGCTAATGCACGCGACTTCGCCCGCTTAACTATAAAATATAACCCATAGAGTTATAGACAGATAGACATATAGATAAGTGAATGAAATTTCAAAAAATAATTTATGATTTATTTTATGATTATTGCTCTAATTAAGCATGTGGTGTGAAAATTTCAAGTCAATCCTTCGGCTAGTTTCAGAGTTTTTGAAGCATACACAAACCAACAACATTTTTATGTATATATATAGATATACACTTACCTAAAAACAAAATGGTTGTCATAACAGTGAGCACGTAAATTGGAATATTCCAGAAATTGCTTTTGACAGACCACACAAGTGTATATGGTCTGATGGTCGTTGTTTTTGTTATGAACTGCTTTGTAGTGGCTTTCAAATTGTTTCTTATCGCTGTGTACAATATTACAGAGGTGACACAGAATGCCGCCAACCTTTTCGATGGTGGTAAATTTTGGAATTTGAAGCGTTGTTTTGAAATCCATCCTATCCTGAATTATTTATTAGATTATCATATTTATATTACGTGTGATCCATCTATGCAGTAGTGTCCTATGTATGAACGAAATGAATAATGGGTTCTTCTGCTGTGGACTACATTTTTGTCGCCAACTACATCTTATCGGATCATTGTGTACCTGTAATGACAAAAACCAATATTAAATTCTCAAATAAAAATTATAATTATAAAATTATCTGTCCTATTAATGTACAGCCAAAAGTACTAAGTCTAGAAAGCCGAAATTTATCTTAGAAGCATCTGATAAGTTTTTAAAACTTTAAACTCCTTGCGATGCCGGGGGTGAGTCGCTTTAGAATATTTTCAAAATGTAATAAGTGCAGAGCATTTTGCTTTCTGCAGTATTAACCAATACGTCATTAATTAACAGTCATAAATAATATAAACCACATACTTGGTTAGTGAATACATTTGAGTAGTGGTATTTTGCAGTCTTTTCGGCAGCAGTCCCTTTACAGAAGATGGAACAACAGCAATTTTGTGTTACAGAAAGTAAGGGAGCCATGGCCCTTTACCCTAATCCTTCCTTACTATGCTTGTGTTATAGGGGACGGTAGGCACCTACCATCAAGTGGTCCGTCAGCCCGTCGTCCTGAACAGTAAAAAAATCTTTATCCAATTACGGTTGATAGCGCACATGCAAACCTAATGGCTTTGCTTGTGTTAAGAAGCAAATGTAACCACCTAGCATCAAGACGACAGTTAGCCTCAGTGCCGACCTAAACACAAAAAAAGCCGGTATGCAAATCATATTAAATTTTCATTTATCTATTTGATCAGCATGAAATCTGTGTGCAACGTAAGTAAACCTGTTGATAAATAGGTATTTTGTTAAGGTTTGTTCAATATTCGCACTCGCACTGGTCTGATACGAGTAATAGGTACCTAAAATTTATAATAAATTACACAACTATACTTACGAGGCCATTTAAAAAACAAGTGTACACATCGGAAAAGAGATTAACTTTACACTTTACATTCCGATGGTTGAATTAACAAAATTATATATATGCCGGATAGGAAGGAAATAAGAACAACGCTGAGAAAACGTGGGTTGGAACTTGGATTGGATGGGGTGGGGCGGGGTGGGGTGACGAACGGGTGAGGTGAGTTTATAAAATTGATTGTATGTATTTCTGATTTGTTGGTTTAGGGTTGGGCTTTGGGCCACAGATTCCACAGAATAAAATTTTAATGGCAATTGATATAGACCCATGGATTTATTATAAAAGGATTTATTACTTGATTCTAAAAAGCGAGCCAAGCAGAATATGTACTACATATTCTCTACTAGAGAAGCCGTGTGTCCCTTTCTAATAAGGTGACAATAAGATTTTTGTTATGTGGGACAAACAAAATGTTGTAATTATACTTGCATATAGTAGTAGTTTCTTACAAATATTTTTTAAAATTGAAATATGAATTAACCAACACTTACCAGTTGTAATTTTCGCATTGTTCATTTTATTGCTTGTAATAGTTGTACATAATCATATCCACTAACGCTACAAATTTATGGACATTTACCGTAATGTCACTTTAAAGGGATACCAGTAGAAAAAAAATAGTCCCGAAACTATAAATATCTTTTTGTAATTTAGGAATATATCACGAAATTTACGTGATTATAATAAGTTTATTTAAAAATTATTAAAATAATTGAAGTAAAATTAATTTACAGTGTTTGATCTAACATTTTTGAATCTAAGTTTTTAATGAAATACATTTTTTGTAGTCTGGCAATATGAAAGAAAGGGACACATTGCCTTAGTTTGGCTATCTCTCTTTTCTCGGATTATTCCTTGTGTAAGGCGCAATGAAAAATATACTTTGACTATTGTTAAATACAGATCATTTTTTAAAAGCAATTTTTTTGAAGTTATCACTCCTGTTATATTATTC
Source organism: Synanthedon tipuliformis (assembly GCA_947623395.1). Taxonomy (NCBI): domain Eukaryota; kingdom Metazoa; phylum Arthropoda; class Insecta; order Lepidoptera; family Sesiidae; genus Synanthedon; species Synanthedon tipuliformis. The sequence goes on along the minus strand of OX392417.1, from coordinate 10,374,454 downwards.
AAAATCCTTGTATAGACCACATATAGACAGCAAGCAAACTTGTCCATTGATATTCTAACCCACTAGACATGCGATAGACTTACTGGTGACTTAAATTCTGTATAAAATTATTATATCCATTTTATGTCCTTATTATTATAACATTATAATTATTGCCATACGTAGGTACCTCTCTTTCCCTATCTACTCTCGGTATGTAGGTAGATCAAAAAAAGTAAATAAAAATTGCTCACAATATTTAAAATTCCCCCACCCCACCAACTCAATGACTGTGTAATACCATGGTCACCCCTGGTTACAGGTAGTGAACATCGAGTTCAATTTCTTTGGATCATTGATAGTTTTGTAGTCTTTGTCTGTAAGAATAAATAGTTTTCTTTCACTCAACACAGCATTTTAACGCAACCCACAGGTAACAGTATGTTTAAATTTTGTATTAATTAAAAATATATTTAGGAACACAAACAAACACAAAATTACTAAATAAAATTAAATAAAAATGTTTTTTTTTTAATGAAACACAAAATTAATTCCTGTAGCTATGACTTATAGATATGATAATAATATCGATAACCCTACACTACATCTCTATTACCTCTCTAACGTGGCGTCCCTTTCCCCTGACGTTGGGAGAATGATTCATTCCATTATTATAATATTGTTCTGTAGGATTGAGACAAGATAAATCCATATTTTGGCTTAAAGGTCTCGTTGCCAGGCCATAAAATTCCAAAAAAAGATAAATCCTTTGCTTTTGCTGTGTGTTTGTTTGATTTGATTGGGTTGTTTGTAGCAGGTTGTAGTTATGTTGAACTATGTTGTATTGTTGTATGTAGTTTGTTTGTGAATTTTTGTAATTACATATCAATATCAGATTCAATTTATTTCTGCCTTTGTGGTTTATTTATTATATAAAATTAATGGAGTATTTCATAGCTGTTTATTTAAAAGTGATTGAGTGATTATCTAAGTTAGTGTAATGCCCATTTAATTGATTTTATAGATACGCTTTTATCATCGTACGATTTTGAAGAAGGTTTCATCGTCTGATTTTTAAAGTATTGTACCAGGTATACTCATCATTTACAAATTGTTTACATTTTATTTTAATTTAAAAATTTTACTGTTTATCTACTATGTTTAACGAACGCAGTTAAATGAGAACGTATTCTAAAGTTTTGATCAATTTTCTTTAACCATTAACCCGCTTTATTTTTAGCTAAAGCCAAATAAATGTAATAGCAATTATAATTAGTAATATTGCTTCATTTTTTATTGTTTTATATTCTATAATATACGAAAAAGCTTAGTAAAACTTATGGTCTAATAATTTTAAGTTTGTTTGTAATCAAAGGTTATATTGGCGATGTGCCAAAAATTCTCTAAAAATAGAATTCGTTCACGCCCGGTTTTTATTCAATCACGTTTACGTTACACATTTCTTTCGTTTTTACCTATTTTGAAATAAAAATTTTATTCTTATAATGGATCGCCAACATCAGTCTCATTCAAGTTTTCATGGTTCCATGCGAAGTGAAGCAAACTCATCATCAACTGGCGGCAGCGACGCCCGAGAGAAGATTAAAGACTGTCTGAGAAAATTTGTAGCATTTATGTTCACACAAGTGGGTGTCGGAGCTCTGGTCGTTTGTTATGCTATACTCGGAGCTGCCAGTTTCATGCACATAGAAAAAGAAAATCCTGATACACAAATACAGGAAATAAGAAACTTGAGACATTACTATGCTCAACAAATGTGGAGTATCACGAATTATCATAATGTTTTGGACGAACCGGGATGGGAGCAAAACATAACACAAGTATTGAAATTATTCCAAAATAACATAACAGCAGCCGTACACGCAGGATATAATGGACGGTCCGCTGAAGACATATGGTCTTTTCCGGCAGCATTAATGTATTCTTTATCAGTGTTTACAATGATTGGTTATGGAAATATAGTTCCAAAAACAATCTTGGGTAAAGTTGTGACAATAGCTTATGCTTGTTTCGGCATACCAATATATGTGTTATATTTCTGCAATATGGGCAAAGTGTTTGCTCACACGTTCAAATGGCTGTACATTACAGCCCACGAGTGTAGTCGCCGCGATGATACCATGCTCGAAGACGGCGAGCTGATACCTGTTAAACGAAAGATCACTGTGCCTTCAACTGCTTGCCTCTGGGTCATATCGTTTTACATACTCAGTGGGACTATAATGTTTGGTGCTTGGGAGAAATGGAATTATCTTGATTCAACATATTTCTGTGTAATAAGTCTGTGTAAAATTGGATTCGGTGATTTTGTGCCAGGTGCAAATATATCTGACTCTGCGGGTGGTTCTCACTTGAAACTTGTTATAAATTTTATATATGTATTGCTCGGTATGGGACTGGTGGCTATGTGTTACAATCTAATGTCCGAGGATGTTACTGTGAAAGTCAGAGAGCTTAGGGAAGACTTGAGGAATTGTCTCGATGACATTACATTGAAAATTACAGTGTGCATGAACGATACGAAATATTATCATCAGAAACAAGCCAGAAATGCAAAATAATAGTTTGTTAATTCTCAATATATTCGTAAAATATTAATGTTAAATTAAATAATTATTGTATTTAATAAACACATTTAATGTGAGAAATTCTGTTGTTTAAATTTTAAAAATTATTTTTAAAATCTTGATAGGATTTATCAATTTTTATAGTTTTCATATTTTGTAACTATCAGGCAATCTAAATTAAACCTTCATACAGTCTATAACATTCAACCTTCGCATTTAATTTCCTAAACCTAAATCAGGAAGGGTATGAAAAGCATATGAAAAGATCTCAGTGTATGAAAAGCAATATATCTTATATATGTTATGTTTTGGAGTTTATGTACCATTGACATTGACATTGCTGAAAATAAAGTGTAACTTCGATAAATAAATATAATTATTATTAATCCTACAAAATATTTCCTACTAATATTATATATGCGAAAGTTTGTGAGGATGGATGGATGTTTGTTACTCTTTCGCGCAAAAACTGCTCAACAGATTTGGATGAAATTCGACACACAAATACTTTATTACCTGGAGTATCATAAAGGATACTTCTTATTCTAAAAAATATAAGGGTTTTGAGGAATTTGGGTGCCTACTGTTACTGATAAAGATGTAAGATATTTTCTCTTTTATGTTTTTCATTTTCAACGCGAATGAAGTCGCGAGCATCAGCTAGTCTATATTTAGTATAATAAATGTAAAAGTAATCCTGTCTGTCTGTTACCTTTTTACGCCTTAACTACTCAACCGAATCACTATTTATTCGTAGACCGATCATGAAATATTGCATACACTTTTTTTTCTTTATATATTATATAGGTATGGCTCATTAGGGCTATTTCTATAATAATATATAATGTAATTTAGGCATAAGAACTATAATGGCTAATTAAATAAACAAAATAAAGATCTTAATTTGTTCATATAAAGTTCGTAATTGTTCACAGCAATGGTTCCAGAATAGCACTGAAAGTAGCCATGTTGCCTGTGAGGTTGCGACGAGTGTCCGGGTTTGATGGTCGCTTGAACGATACTATCTTCCAGCCAGCCGTCCACCCTCCCACTCCGCCTGCACCCACCCATCAAACTGTCGTCTTTTTCGGAGGAGATGTTCAGGTAACCTCAAAAAACCTTAATTCATAATTTCAGAATCTGGTTCACAACAAGACAGAAGGTTACTGAGACATAATTTTTTAAATATAAAAAAAATGTAAATATATTTCTTAGCAAAAGATTAGGGTAGTGCTAATACTATCAATTAAAAGGTGTCATTGGCAATGTGACCAAAGTGACTTGATGGTTTTAATTTAAAAATTCTCATAATTTTTCAGTATTAATTTCAATAACATTTATTTTTTATTTCTACTCTGATGAAAAAAAGTAAGGTACCATACCTGTAAATAAAGGCAAAAACTGATAAAAAAAGGCAGTCAGAATACAGAGTAAACGGTGGATCTGAAGTCATAAAATGTGCAGCTCGTCTGGCTGCACAATAGACCACAGTGAAAAGAAGCATTTATGCTGTTTATTTACCCTGCTTTATGACAGTTCATCCCATTAACACTTAATTCTTTAATTGGATATTTAGGATAAGCTGTGTGGCACTTAATTATAGTCCTCTAGAATTTTATGCATTTATGCCATACAGTAACCATGCGATCTGTGCACAGGATTATCCAGAAGTGATGCAGACGCATCGGGACAACCGTAACTATCTCAAGTGGAACCTGGAGAATACTGCTCGACTCATCGGGCAGACCTTTCCCGGCTGCCACGTGCTCATCGTGAGACCGTCCAGGTAATAATTTTTATCCTGTTCATTCCAACTGAAGCTGATATTGTCTCTCAAATTCGATTTGTCTCCTCTGTATAGAAGAAATCATCAGTATCGTTCTACCTACATCCCATTGCTTTAAGGTGCAGACTTTCAACTTAATCTGAGGAAGATATTGTCCCATTCATACTGTTCATACTATTAAATATTATCCTGTCTATTGTTTCAGGACAGAATATAAAAGTTTCAGCTGTTTCGACAACTTTGTTCCGAGCAACAATGCGGGAATACCGGATCACACTCCCACGCATGACGCCCTGCGGCACCTCGAAATGTATGTATGAATGTATATTAGGTGGCTACCGTCTCCTAACATTAGGATACATAACGAATACAGTAGGTAAACGGATAATGGATTGTGATGGGATAGAGAAATGGGCTCATGCATCTCTTACCTTACTTACTCCCCCTCAAGGAAACACTACAGCACACATGTTGTATAATTATTTCACGATGGTCTTCTCTAATCTGGTGGTTACTGCCGCCAGACAGGCTGCCAGACATAGATTAGATTGTGCATAATGACATTGTGTTTCAGGCTCCTACAAAATGTGACGATCAGGTTAAAAGCGATGGCTCGTTCGGAGCTACTGGAAGCCTCGTCCACATCGCTACCGGAACACATTGATATTGAAGATTTACAAGTGAGTTTCATTCTTAAACTAGCTGCGCCCCGAGGCTTCTCCTTGAAAAAAATACATAATATATGCATCATGTTGATGAAGTAAACATAATATATAATAATAATAATAATATTATAAATAAAGAATATTTGTATTTTTGTCTATCGACAGAGGTTAGTTTATAATTTTTAATTAGCTATTAATATTTAAAATATATAAAAAATTGTGGTTATCCTATAAGAAAATGGGGTTAAAAAAATCATATGTCACTTTATTTTAAGCTAAATTATCTATTTTTTTGCAAATTTTATGAAAAAATTATATATAATTTTTGAAATTTTATCTGCAAGCGAAACGCCCTGTGATTGTTTGCAACTCTGATGTGACGTCATACGCTAGTAAACATTGCTTCAGCAATGCTTAGGTTATTGCAGGTTATTATTGAGTTGTTTATTAGCGTGTGACGTCACACGATCAAAGATCAGCGCCATTATTAGAGAAACAGCGTTTTTGGCGCGGTTTTCGAAATTTAAACTTTAACATTGTTTTTTATTTATAAATACAGTAGATCTCCCGGAAATATCAATGTAGTGTGCTTATTATGTAATAAAGAATAATTAAAAACTATTTTCTAAAATTAGTCAAATAGCGGATTATAGACTTTGATTTTGAAGGCAACTTTGATGGTAATTGATGAAACAATGTTCTGAATATCTTGCATCGACAAAAAGACTTTCTGTAAGGACAAAATAAGTAGAAAAAAAAAATCAGTATTAAAAATGTATTTTTCTTTACAGAATGCGGTTTCAAATCACTCAGGTGGACAACATTCAAACGGCTCGACACAAAATGATGCAATGGACACGTCCACATCGAGCGATACGAAGCCGTGAGTAGGTTTAGTTCCAATGAATGTTGTCGTATTTGTGTAAACTACCAAAATTATTTATTTATTTATTTTCAAGGAAAACTTAATGATATTTATACAAAAATAGTGCAGTTCGGAGTTTTTTTATGTTATTATGTACTAAGGAGATTTTGGTTTTAACAACGACAAATTGCGATTTTACATAGTGTAGTTTAAATTCATCTCAGTTTGACATTAGGCTAACTACTAATAAAGAGAAAAATACCGACTCGACCGACGTGTTCGATTGCAGGTTTTCAGATTCCCTGTGGTGGCGAGACAATTTGGCCTTGGACGAGAGCGTCCTGAGCCTGGTCGGGTTCAGCAAGGGCTGTGTGGTCCTCAACCAGATCATATACGAGTTCCACTACGCCAAGACCCTCACTCCAGGAGACGCTCACATGATGAGGTCAGTCTCCCAACATCTAATCTACATTTAATATGCGAGATAAAAATAATTTATCATAAATATAATAAACTCAATAACCTGCAATAACCTAGAAGCAATGTTTTACTAGCGTATGACGTCACATCAGAGTTGCAACCAATCACAGGGCGTTTCGGTCGCAGATAAAATTTCAAAATATATAAAAATTTTTAATATAATTTGCAAAAAATATACATAATTTTATAGCTTAAAATAAAGTGGTTTTTTTTTTACGCTATTTTCTGATAGGATAACCACAATTTGTAGTATATTTTAAATCTTGTCAAATAGCCAATTCAGATTGTTATCTTATAACAACAATCTTTTGTTTGCACGAATAATGTGAAACATCATACTATTGTGGTGGTTGTGGTTATGGTTTATGGTTAATGTGGTTTATGGTTTAGGTTTATGGAGAGGGTGAAAGCGATGTACTGGCTGGACGGAGGCCACGCTGGCGGCAAGAACACCTGGATCACTTCCCGCAGTCTCCTGGAGACGCTCACCAGGCTCGGTCAGTATACCATATGTTACCGCTTGATGGCAAGTGGTCACCGTCGCCTATCTATAACGCAAGCGAGCCCGACCGGATGCTGCAAGTTGTGTCCGAACACACCTGTGGCGACGGTAGCCACCCACCATCAAGTGGAGCGTCCGCCTGTCTGTTGACCTTAGGCTGGCCTCACACAGCCTGAATGTCTCTCTGAATTCATATTATTAACTAGCTGGTGCTCGCGACTTCGTCCGCGTGGAATAGTTATTTTGGGAAGCCCTCAAACATGATTAATTTTCCCCATTTTTTTCCAAATTTTCGACTGTTTCTTCGCTCCTATTAGTCGCAACGTGATGTTATATAGCCTTAAGCCTTCCTCGATAAATGATCTATCCAACACAAAAAGATTTTTTCAATTCGAACCAGTAGTTCCTGAGATTAGCGCGTTCAAACAAACAAACAAACAAACTCTTCAGCTTTATAATATTAGTATAGATTCATAATCTAAATTCCGTCACCTTGCCCTAACACATATCTTAAAAATTCAGATTCAGACTCAAACGTCTTTATGAAAGAGGAATTAATACTTATCAGTATCACACTGCTTATCACAAATTACTTGTTTACATCCACCAACCGCTTGCAGTGTCAACTAAAATAATTCATAATCTGATTACGCTCTCTTCAAATGTATGGAATCATAATCTTAGTGTTCCGATCCGGAATTGAGAACGCTCGTCAGTATCATTCTTACATATCGATCTGAGAAACACATAATCTGAAAAAGGGAAATGCACGTTCGGTTGTAGACATGGAGATATTGGTCCACGTGAGCCCGTACCAGGTGAACGACGAGGGGAGACCTTGGATCGGCCGCGAGGAGAAGACCTTCACCACGCTGCTCACCAAGTTGGGCGCCAACGTGAGTATACACACATACATACATGCACGCTTCACTCGACTTCGTCTGCGCAATACGCCTCGAGTGTCCAAGAAAACAGGATAAGGTGACGATCCACCTGAAGGTAGATGGTTAATAAAGTGAGAATAAGGGATTAGTAAGCAATAGAAAAATGGGCTCTGGCATTCCGTACTCAATCACCGAAACACAAAAGCAAAGTGTGCTGTTAGCACACTAACAGCCGTTTGGTTAACAGCCACTAGACCGAACGTGTCGTCACGTTAATAAATAATAATGTGTTTTTTTGTTTGTTTATGGGGGGTACAGGTGAAAAGGTATCTCCACGAAGAGCCCGGTGCGCCTCACACTTTGCAAATGCACTTCGACGTGTTGTCGAACTTCAAACGGATACAGGAGACGACCGAACCGACCGTCCCCGAATCCAACATCGAAGAAGACGCCCTATAAGAAGCACACACTAGGTATAAAGTAAAACATCGACAAAGAAAAGGGGGAATCCCCCAAAATTTCATTTAGTTCAAGCCGAGTCTTAAACGGAAGTCAAACGTCAAGTACTCGATTGGTGACTCACACGTTATGGCCACGCTACACTATTGGCGATGATCGTGCGATAGTCCAAAATAGGCACGATAAATAAGTGTAAATGATAATAAAAACCCTAACCCTGATCGACTGTGCTTCTGTTGGGGGTAACACCGCCTCCCCCTTATTTTGCCTTTTGGAGGGGGAGACGAGATAAATAGAAATATGGAAAATAATAATAATAATAATAATAATGAAGCTTTTTTTACTTCCAATAACTATAAACTTGTACATATATGATTCCAATTTTTATACATAGTTTGGAACTGGAACCCATCCGGGTAAAGCGTTCTCATATCTTCATCCGGTTTTCCCTGTTTTTGATAAAAAAAATTTACCAGCTACAGCCTTTATATAGTCTATAGTAGTTTGTCGGTAATCGTACAAGATTTCCTTAGATGCATATGAAAACCGACAAATGACCGGTTGCAGGCGATCATAGACAATGATCGCCGATAGTGTAAAGAAGCAATTAGAAATTTTCACTTCTATCGTGTGCTTTATAAGTACAGACCCATTTTTTTTGTTCTGACTTTATGTCAAGTTATAAAATTGAATAGTTTTTTTGTTATAATTTTATATCGAAAAAAATTAAAATTGCAACAGCGACTAAAAATTTCAAGTCAAATTGTGGATAATATTTTACTAATTTTTGCTTACACATGAGTTTTTTATGAATTCGGACGGTTTTGGAGTCTCGTCGTTTCTATAGAATATTGTAAATAAATAAACAAAAGAAAGTAGACGTCTACTCGCTCTCATAGTGATAGTTTAGAAATCCACAAAGGACATCGTTCAAAAATAGTTCAATGATTTTATTTTTTTAACTACACATTGTAGAAAAATTGGTAAATAAAAGTCTTTATTGATTTCAGTAATTCAGAATATTTTAGATTCTGTAATTTTCGGGGATAGCAAACGTTTTCGAAAGTTTCACATTTATCTCTGAAAAAAAAAAACTCCAATACCAAATTGCAAGATATTTTCCCAATGAAATGTATAATTTCTTCTTATTACGTAATGGTTAAAACAAAAGTAATAAGAAACTGATGGCCCCGTTCTCCTTTGTGGAAGATAATAAATATTAATGACAAAAAAATTACTAGATTTGTTCGTCTTCCTGTACAACAAATACAATGAATGTTAGGTCTAGATACATTTTTAAGGCACTAGCGTGGCCTTTGTTAGTGCAAAAGTTCTCATGATTTAGATTAGAAATTAGTGTTTTACAATGTGCTAATTGACACGTTACGAGTACATAATATTGTGTATTTTTTTTTCTCAAGCTGAGAAAAATATTATATAAGAAAATTCTCAATGTCCTCTATAAAATATGGTAGGCATTTATTTCTATGAAATATTTGCTATGAGTGAGTGACTATACCTTATTCACGGAAACGAGCTTATAGAGCTTGTCATAATTATTTAAGTAAAACCGATATTTAGTACAGCATGGAAAAATAGCTGGTAATATTATTTTAAAATTTGACATTAAGACCTGTCAAATTACTCCTTCGAATTAAAAAATGCATGATAATAACAGTGAGAGTTCCACGAATAGACTAAAAAGTACATGTACATTGTCGGTTATTTCTACCAATGGCTTTATTTATTTTTAAGGAAAACTTAGTGATATTTAAACAATAATTTGCTTAACAACTAAATGACAGATTAATTTGACACCATTTATAAGTTACCGCATATTGAATCTATATAAAATAAAAAATAAAACCGTTTCAAACCAATATCAGTAATTGAAAACAAACTACGACAAAAAAAAGAGTACAGCAATTTTTAAACTTAATTAAAAAGAAGTAAACAAATAAAGCAAAGAAAAAAAAAAAGAAAAAGTACAGTATCTCTCTCCTTAATGAGCTCGTTTCCGTGAATAAGGTATAGTGAGGTGTGGTGTTCGCGATTTAATTCAAAATAACAATAGTTATTGGTTCAATAAGTGAGCAAAGTTGCTTTTTGCTGCGAGTGCTGACTTTTAAATCACGAACAAGCGAAGTTGAGTGATACTTATATAGACTATACTGAGCACAGTAAGTGATTTTGATGGCACGTAACATGCAAAAAATTGCTCTCGTATCAAACATACACCTTTTCACGTCTACCAGCGACAATAGTGTTTTTTCTGTGAGTTTTCTGGTACCAAAAACACCCTTTTCGTGCTGAAGAGGTGAGGTGAAAAAGTATACCAGTGTACTTAGTATACCATTAAGTAGTTCCCACTGGACACTATTGGTGTCATAACCATATAGTTTAGTTAGACCAAGCAATAACCATTTTCCCGATTGCCACACAAATTCAGATAGGGTGGGTGGCCATTGAGAATAATTGATTAATTTTATTAACAAATCCATAAATATTTAAATATGTCGCAACAAATGTGGAAAATAACATTCGCGTTTTAGAACAAGTTGATTCTTAATATATACCTTAATATTTTTGGTATTTATTTATACATTTTTTGTATGTTTATATAACCTGAAAAATGTCTGAACAACTTTTTAAAAATATTTTTATCGATGACACAAAATCTGAAAAAAAAAAGAAAAAAGAAAATAAATGAAATAATTATTTCATCATTGTCCTTTAAATTTTATAAATGACTAGGTGTGGCACGCGACTTCGCCCGCGTAACTTTATAAACTATAGCCTAAGTATGTTACTCGTTGATAACGCAGCTTTCTATAGGTGAAAGAATTTTTAAAATCGATCCGGTAATTTGAGGTTATTCATTACAAACATACAAATATTCTCTCTTTCTAATATTAGTAATAGAAGCTCAAGCCCGCAAGCTAACTCTACTTGTAAAATTAAATCGTATTCTATTAAAATAAAATGTTTCTCTGTAATAGTTGTTTCTGAATAATTTAAATAAATAATATAGAATTACTTAGTAATATAATTTTCCTTAAATGTACAAAGATTAAAAAATCGCCTTATGTGATATTTATAAATACAAATATTTATTTTGTATAAATAACTTTTTTCGGCTTAATTATACATACTAATATACGAAGAATGATCTCTCTGAATATTACAAAATATAATTTTTTATGGATTTTTAAGTGATGGAATCTAGAATTTTGTTTGAATTCTTAAAACTTTTTTACGGTTTTTTTAAATTAATTTATATTATATAGGTAATTTAAAATTCAAATAACGTGAAACTGAATAGAAAGGAAAATATCCGTAAATAAAAATACCTAAACTCAAGTAAACTCTTTTTAGAGGAATTAGAGGTAGTAGGTATTTTTATAAAAAAACAAATTAATGAATATCATTAATTTATAATAGTTATTAATTATACATTTGAATTTTAACTAAAAAAAATTGTCTTAAATTAATATACATATAATTGGGATTTTATTCATTTATTTTTTAAGGATTTTATGTCCGATTGTGATTTGTAATTATATGACATTGCACAAATTATTATTTATAAACTCAAAAATATACATAATTTTTTTTTCCGAAAATTTGTGTGCGTAAATTAAAAAATGCTCCTTTAGTTTTTTTTATTTACTTCAGTGAGAGAGTTATTGTGAGACTTTTTGTTCGTAATAACTTCGTTTTTCAAATTGTTTAGTGTCAATTTGGAGCTGGGTCGCTAGCGAATACAAAAATGCTTGGTATTGCTTGACATATAGTATGAATACTATAGTGTAGCTATAGTATTCAACTATAGGTATAGATGTACAATCGGGGTTTTAATGTAGCAATACAATATCGAACTAATTCAAACAGGTACATAGTTCAGTGGGTACGCGAAAAATAGTCTCATTTCATATTGTTACAGTGAAACTGATTCGTGTTAAGCAATGGACGGCATTAATATAAAAAAAAATGATTTGTTTGTATGATTAGCGGTGAAGAGGTAAGGAAGACCAACTCTACACGAGAAAAGTGTCTGTCGTCTACGATTGCAATAGGTGGCGCTGTAGTAGCATTTCTGTGCAACTCTAATGCTGCACAAGCGCCATCGCGGCCGATTTATGAACTACATAGTAATTGTTGCTTGACAGTTTTAAAAAGTAACACGTTAGCCCTCCTTGCTTCTAATATCCATGTTTGTGATTTAGTGTTTTTTTTTTCTTGGTGACCCAGCTTGGAAAGAAATGAATTGATCTCACCAAAAAAATTTCGTCATCTAAAGTATGTATGTAATTCAATATTGTACACAAAGACGATATTCAGATTTATTTTTTGAATTATTTAAACTTAAACGTACATAGAGGATGTTATTGTGTTGAAATAAAATAAAAAAACTATTTTCAATGAAAATGCATTTTATTTAAAATAACGACAGACAAAGCTTTGTTGTTATAATAGTATTAAATAATAGGCAATGTAATAAACATTACATTATTATTATTTAAAAAAAAGGCATTTTTCCCCATAACAGTATTTCACACCACAAAGTCTCTAAATTACCTTTTAAATCTAACAAAAAAAAAGGATCTTTCATTAGATCTATACCTAGCTAGTACTTCTTTATGCAAAAAAACAACATTTCATGCAAATTAAAACTAATTCCACATTTATTGACACAAATTATTGTTAAAAAATTGTGTACAATAATCACATTTTTTTTTTTATTATAATGAGTGGGCACTTTTATGTCTTGCATAATAAACATTTGCAGCGAAATTCAAAACGTCTAGCATATAAATTAAGATATTTATTTTACAAAAATTAGCGCTCAGTGGATGAACAAACATATTATAATTATACTAATATACAAAGCAATCACTGTCCACCTGTTTGTTTCTCCAATTCTAAACAAGGAAATTGATTTTGATACGATTCTCAGTTCATTTTTATAAATGAAAAACGAAACGCGTATCTTTTTAAAATGTCACGTGTAAATTTCTAATAAATCAAGCCAGTACAAAAAGAATATATTGCCTTTCTGTTATACAATCATAAATTTGACTTTCATGTAGTAGAATTACCAAAATAAACTACACTAGTGCGGAAAATCTTTTTCCAGACTATTTCACAAGATAATTTAGTGTATTCACTAGTGTGCAATAAAGTTGCACTAGTGCGCAAAAGTTGCACTAGTGAAAGTTTACTAGTGTTTACATTATACAGCAATAGTTCAAATTGCACTAGTGTCTACTAGCACGCAAAAGTAAAAATTGCACTAATGCGCAATAGTTAAAGTTGCACTAGTGTTAGCCCTTACATGCAATAGTTCAAATTGCACTAATGCATAATAGTTAAAATTGCACTAGCATGCAATAGTTAAAGAATGCACTGGTGCAACTTTAAACCTAAATTTTACTCGCTTCAAAGTAAAACATTTCATACTTTTAAAATCCTGTTTAAAAGTTTCAATCAAATTATATGCTAGACGTTTCGCTGCTAACTTGTTTGAACACTGAGGTAATGAGGGATGGAGTGGTTATTACATGTTCTGGAACTGGCCGTCCTTGTCGAGCATCAGGATGTTGGGGTTCTCACGCTCGAAGATGGTGGGCTCGCGGTCCCTCATCTCGGGCGTCCACTCACCCTCCCCGGAGCCCCACTCGCCCACCTTCTCCCCGATCACGTCCACCACCTGTCTAGCTCGTATCTTCTCCAACTGACAAACAATTTAACCCATCATCATTACACGCTTGCATAGATAAAGAGTCAACATGAATACTTGTGCAATATTAAGGCGCAATTTCACTATACTCTGTTAGTATTTAACATCGCTGTTAAGTCATTTAGCGCTGTCACTCGCATACTGTTGTAAACGTCTTTTAAATGACTTAACAGCGATGTCAAATACTAACAGAGTATGGTGAAATCGCACCTTAGTCTCCACAAAATAAAAATCTTTTCTTAGTTATCAAACAAATTTCTTCATCCACTTTATTAGTTTTATTAGCCTATTCGCATTATTGCGTTGCAGCCTGTTCCCACTCACTTGTGTACTATACTCAACCGTAATATGAACCTAAGATTATGTATTATATTTATGGCAATACTACCGAAGACAGACGCTGTCGGTTTGAAGTAATGGAAAGAGTTAGTTTAGTACAAGTGAGTGATGTTTGTGATAGGGAAGGATAGCTGTTATGTCGAACCTTTTACCTCCGCGTCGTGTTTGGCGAACTTGTTGAACATGTTGGCGTAGAGCTTCTTCTCCTTCTGCTTCTGCTTCTGAATGGTCGCGCGACACATCGACATCTGGTTGGCGGCCGCCTGTTGCACAAACAAAACAATCTCAAATTACTTTCTTGCCAACCCCTATGCAGTTACCTTAACCTAATCATAATGCTCCAAAGTGCTTAGGGCCTCTTTCATCATCTGTCAAGTAGGCTAACAGTCATTTAAAGTCACAGCAGATAATGGAGTTGATATATGTACTTTGTTTATACGGTAAAAGTCCCAAACATTAAAAAGAAAATATTTAAAAAAAATCGCCTATCGAAGGATGCACTAAACCGAGTGCATAATTTAATAAAACATAAAAATATTTCTAAAAGTAACTAATCAACACTTTACTTGTAGTTGGTGAAAGTGGCCTTTATTTATACTCAGAGATAGAGCAACCCAAAGTTACAATACATAATCAATGAATTTCATTAAGATGAAGTCGTTAAGATGTCTTGGTACAGGGTACTGACTGGGGCGAGAACAACTCAGTACCCTGTACCAAGACATTATGTTTGTAGTAGTTACATTGCTGGCTCGATTAATTTTGTTACAAAATAACAGTTTCATTTTAATTAATTGAAACCATTTGGAATTAAAACACGAAAACTAGCCGAAGAACTGATTTGAAATTTTTACACAATATGCAATACGCTTCAAGGATTGATCTTATTTATTTTTTGCGTAATAAATATCGCTTTTTTTTTACGGCGCCATTTTCTGAAAGCGAGGAGAACTCACTCGCCAACAAGAACCGCTGTCACATTTTAAAGTGGAAATTAGCCGTTGTTATGGCAGCCGAGTTAATCTATACTTAATATTATAAAGAGGAAAGATTTGATTGTTTGTTTGAATTGAATAGGTTCCGAAACTACTGGACAGATTTGAAAAATTCTTTCACTGTTGGGAAACTATATTATCAGAGAGTAACATAGACTATATTTTATTACGCGGACGAAGTCGCGTGCAAAACAGTTAGTTATATTTAAACTAACCGAGAAAAGCACCAACACACCTTATTGTCCGGTTCAACATCTAGAACTTTCTGGAAATCCTTCATCGCCTCCTCGGCATCACCGAGTCCGAGCAAAGCCTGTCCCCGTCTGAAGAGGCCCTTGACGTTGCCGGGGTCCACTTTGAGGGCTTTGGTGGCCTGCTCTTTCGCTCCGAAGAAGTAAGCCGGCGTCACCTTCAAGTAGACCAAGGCCAGGTTCAGGTGGGCAGAGAGCAGCACCTCTTTCGCCTCCTTCTTCACTTCGTCCGGCTCTGCTGCCTCCTCGGGCAAATCTGGAAAACATTTACATATATAAATATAAAAAAAACGCATTTTTTTATATACACAAACCTTCCTCGTTTATTCCTCTTTCTATTGGCGCAAACCGTATCGAAATTCGTTGGGTGGTTACGGGTGGAATCCCTGGAAATCCGAATCCGAAATGAGTTTGTTACACTTAACTACTCAACCAATAATCATGAAATTTTGCATACACATCGTCAATACAGAAAAGCACATAGGATATGTTTAATCTTAAAATATAAAAATTTTACGCCTGACAAATATATAAAAGCAATAAAGATTCTATCAATTATTGCTTATTATATGCTTTTGTTGAGGGTTTTTTTTTAAAGAAAACTGGCGCGTCGGTCGCAAAGGTTATATAAAAAAAAAACACATTTTGTACCCACTTTCAACTAGAGACGCCACTCTCTTGTACATCTTGATCGCCAATTGATATTTCCCAACTTTGAAATAATTCGTTCCCTTCTCTTTCACAATTTTGGCCTGTTCGACGATCTCCTTGCCTTCCATCGCCCATGTCTCCTTCACTTTCTCGAAACTGACCAGTCTGACGACATATTCCACTGTCGCGTTCGGAGGCACACCCAATTCCGAGTTACCCTCAGACTTGAACGCGTACCGAGGCTGGATAGTCAGACGGGACTTCTCGTCTTCTATGAACTTTTCCAGTGCTCTCTCTATGCCATCGCACACGTTCTGCTCGCTACCCTCCCCCAGGGTGAAAGATACCGTTCGTTCGTCGAACACTCGACCATCAGGCACCAATCTACCCTCAAGTTCCACTAAAAAAAAAAAAAATTCTTCACACATTCCACACAGCACCATCTATTTTCACAGTAAGCAGTTGATGTACTACAAACATAACTTTTTTTAAATGTATGTAACATATTATAAATACAAAACATTCATGACTCAGGTACAAAGGTAAATGTTCTCACATAAACATTTGCCCCTAGTGGGATTCGAACCTGCGTCCATCAAAACGTTAAAACGTGCCGTGTTAGACCGAACGTGTCGTCAAAATAATGTTCAATTTAAAGTATTCGAACAAAGAAAACAATTTTATAGAAAATTTATCACTGATTCTGTAGTGAGAGAAAGGCAATAAAAACAGTGATAAGAACAAAACGTCAAAAATGGACAAAATGGACAAAAAACTTACCTGTCACCAATGAGCCCTCCTTGGGATAGTCTTCCCCCTTGCCCTTTTGGATTATGTGACGTAATATTCCCTTGTTCTTATTGGGACTCAAGTCTTCTAACTTCCAATCTATCATTTCAACCTTAAAAAACATACTTTTACTTGAAAAAAAAAAAAAAAAAAATTCTTTCATCAATGAGATAAACTTTTGTCTATACTAACGTTGTAAAGAAGAAAGATTTGATTTTTTTTTGTATCAATTTGATTTTTTAATGGATAAACTCGAAAACTTTTAAGAATAGATATTAAAAATTCTTTCACCTGTAGAAAGCTATTATCAGCGAGTGACATATGCTGTATTTTATTGTCAAAAAAAAATAGAGCTTCGCGCTTTCGATTACTTTGCAGTAATCACTTCTCAATCGTTCATTCAGCGCTTGTATGCGGCTTATAGATGGGGAACTGTATAAATAAGTACAACCAAAATTGTCCAGTAAAATGTGAATGGAGTTAAATGAGGGTAGTTCTAGTTACTCCCTTAATGTCATTTTTCACGACATTAAAATTATTTCAATTAATAATTAATATTATTTAAATCATGTTGTCACTGCGGTCAACAGACTGGTTGCTTATTGGTTAGATTTTGAAATAATTCTATATACAACAGAGGACACACAGTCCTATAGAAAACAGACACTTTCATATTGGTACAATTTCTACAGAAAACATATTATAAAAAAAGTCAAATGGTAAAATGTTTAAATGTACTAAAAAACTAAAATCCTAGAATAAACTGAAAATATTTGACTAGTTACATAATCTTGTAATGATATTTTTTTTAACAAACCACAAAAATGTGTTGTAACCACATGGCACTTATGGCACTTTTGGTTATCACACATTGATAACATAACAACTGTGATATTGATAACAACTGTCAACTGTCAAATAGTAAACACCTGTTATTGTTGTGCTCCTAAATAAATTTCTAATTTTAATGTAAATATTAGCAAGATAAACTGGAAGCTTATTAAAATTGAAAGTGGTGACGAATATTGTTTGGTGATTATATTTTCAACAGCCAAAGTGCTGAAACAGGAGCAAGATTTTCGTTTTTTCGTTTGAAGTGAAATTGCTATCTACCCCTTTGATGATTGAAGGCGAATTGAACGTGCCCACACAAGGTTAAAATAAAGGTGAAGAATAGAATTGAAATAGTATACACTATTATAATTATACTATACTGTATTGAAAATTATTACGGAACTATCTCAATCATACCTAAGTAGGTGCTTCATGTTTTGACTGTTACAAGCGCGCCGATTGAATAATACTGCACTATTTAAATTTCGCTACTATGTTTGCGTGCTCACGTTGTAATTGCAAGGTTAGTGATGGGCCTATGTGCAGTGTTTGTAAGAAGTCTTTTGATTATCCATGTGCGGGCATAAGTGAGCTAAGTTTCCGCAAGCTTGGTGAGAGAAAGGCTACATGGCGATGCGCAACCTGTAAATCTATGGGACTGTCGCCTACTGCGCTCTCTCCCACCGTGCCGTCTCTGGAGGGGGTAATGGAAGAGCTTGAGAAAATTAGTATTAAGTTGGCTCCACTTGCTGGACTGGTTGAGGACGTGCGGATTGTAAAGGAGGATATTGCGAACCTAAAGTCCTCCTTGGAAATTGTAATGTCTTCACTAAGCGATCATAGCAAAAGGGTGGAAAAAATGGAAAATCAGGTTGCATCGCTTGAAAAATCAGTTGATTTCATGGGTACTCAGTATGATGATCTTTTGAAGGCCAATTCCGCCAGTACTAAAGATATTAAGAATTTATCTGATGAAAGTAGGCAACTTCAGCAACTACTAAAAACTTGCGATTCTCGTCTGCGGCAACTAGAGGAGGAGAGCGCACGGCAGCAACAGTGGATTAGACTACAAAATGTTGAGCTAGTGGGCGTGCCTGAGTGCAAGGATGAGGTCACTCCTGATGTGGTGGTAAAGATAGCGAGGCATTTTGGGGTGGATATTGAGTCAAGTGAAGTGGAGTTTGCCCATCGAGTGCAACCGCAAAGGGCATCGAGCGCGACTCATGCGCGCGCCATTGTTGCCAGACTGAGACAGCGATGTACAAGAGATGCGCTGGTAGCCGCGGCACGTAAGCGCCGTGGTGTCCTCGCTACGGACCTGGGTATGGGGGGCGAGGTCGGTAACAACAGAATTTATATTAATGAACATCTCACTAAAAATAATAAAATACTCCTTAAAACGTGTAAGTTGAAATTAAAAGATGCTAACTATAAATTTATATGGACAAAAAACTGCCGAATTTTTGTTCGCAAGAACGAGACCTCGCCTCCTATCCCCATATTGTCTACCCTAGACCTCAACAAAATTTTATAATTTTGAATTCAATAAAATGCTGCAAGTTGTTGCTTTGCTTTTGTTCTTGTTACTTTACTCTTTGCTTACTTTTATTACTTTATTTACTTTGTACTTTACTTTGTGTTGGTTGCTTGATTTTTTGTTCGCTTTATATATTTAGTTATAATTATGAAGAAGTGGGGACGTTCATACACAAAACTCATCACAAACACATTAATGTACTATCTTTTTTATATACACGACACAAATACTTTGTTATTCACCACAATGTAAGCCAAATTAATAATAAATATTTCCACTTAAACACACTTAATTTGATAATACTACTTTTTTGTAAATATGTTTATATTGGATCTTCTGTGCTGCCTATTAAATTATTATTTTACATTAAAAGATTAAGTAGTTTATATAGCTGTGCGAATTTACTCATATTAAAACCTTTTGCTTTAGACTAATATGGATAATACAAACTTACATATTTTTTACCAAAATGTTAGGGGACTTAGGACAAAACTTAACATGTTTTACAACAGTGTTCTTCTCTTGGATTGTGACATAATATTGATAACGGAGTCGTGGCTATGTAATGGTATTCTAGACAGTGAGCTGTGTAGCAACGCCTACGACGTGTTTCGCCGTGATCGTGAGAGTTGCTCGCTAGGGGGCGGTGTATTAGCGCTCTGCGCATCTCGACTAGGAGCGCGTGCTCGCCCTGAGTGGGAATGTGCGAACTTAGAATGTGTCTGGGTTACAATACCAGCGAAAACCTTGTGCGCTGCTCATAACTTGCACATTGCTGTTGTGTATATCCCACCTGATCGAGGCCTACCTGATCGGATTCAGTTATTTTTAAATGTACTTGAATCTATTGTGAATAACAATCCTGAAGATTATTTTCTTATTGCAGGGGATTTCAATCTTCCATGTATTGAATGGCAAACCGGCAATCCGATGGTCGTAAAAAGAGGTACTGCTGAAGTTCAAAACTCGGCAGCAAGGCTTTTGCAGTGTTCCAACTACTTAGGCTTAAATCAATATAACACTATACTGAATTCGCATAGTCATGTGTTAGATTTACTTTTTTCAAATTTTGCATTATGCATTTACAAATCAGATACGGAATTGGTACCGATGGATCATTATCACCTTGGCGCGAGTGCTGCAGATATTGTTGTGCCACCGTTTAAATCTCGAGTAAATAAAAAATATCAATTTAGGAAGGCAGATTATTCTTCCATAAATACGTTGTTGTGTCAGCAAGACTGGTCTTTTATACTTAAAGAAAAATATGTAAATAGCATTACCGATACTTTTTACTCAATACTCAATAAAATTATTCATGACAATGTAACCCAAGTGACCATATCTGGAGTTCGTCAATATCCTATATGGTATAGTCGTGCATTAGTCAATTTAATCAAAGAGAAGAACAGGAGTCACAGACATTGGAAACAGTATAAAAACCCTTTAGATTATTTGTCGTTCTCCACTTTACGTGCTAGACAGAAATTGCTTCAGAAAGAATGCTATGAGTCTTATATAAAGAAATCACAAACTAATATTAAATCATGCCCAAAAATCTTCTGGAATTACGTAAAAAGTAAAAGGAATAACAATTCGAACTATCCTAGCATGATGACTTATGGCACTAGAACATTTTCTAGTCAGATGGAAATCTGCGCCGGTTTCAATAATTTCTTTCTTAAAAATTTTAATACTCCATCACATCCATGTGTCCAACAGATCCCTTCAGAAAATACTTCGCTGAATACAATACACAGTTTAAGATTTAAAACTGATTTAATTTTGAAACTCCTAAAATCACTGGATATATCTAAGGGGGCTGGTAGTGATATGATCCCTCCAATATTTTTCGTTAGATGTGCGGATTCCCTAGTTATACCCATTACAAATATTTTCAACAGACTACTTCATGAAGGCTGTTTCCCACCCATATGGAAAACTGCGCAAATCGTTCCTATTCACAAAAAGGGCTTGAAAACAGAAATAGAAAACTATCGGCCAATCTCAATTCTTAATGTTCTGAGTAAAGTTTTTGAGAAAGCGGTACACCATCACGTTTATCCTATTCTTTGTAACTCAATTCCTGAGCAACAGCATGGTTTTGTTAAGGGACGATCTACAAACACCAATTTAGCTGTCTTTACTAATGATGTTCTTCGCGGAATGGATGGCGGTAATCAAGTTGACGTGATCTATACGGATTTCGAGAAAGCGTTTGATCGCGTTGACCATACGATTTTACTGCGAAAACTCCAGGAACTTGGAATTCATGGTGATCTGCTTCGGTGGTTTGAATCTTACCTTCGTAATCGTAGTCAGGCTGTTGTTGTGGGAGGTTATTGTTCGGATTTCATTGAAATCCCATCTGGTGTGCCACAGGGATCAGTACTTGGCCCATTGTTATATGTAGTTTATGTGTATGATATAGGAAGAAGCTTGATTCATTCTAAATATGTAATGTATGCGGATGATGCTAAGATTTATAATGTAGTCAAGAGTAAGTCCGACTGTGAAAACCTACAGGAAGATCTGCACCGACTTGAGAGCTATTACAGACAAAATTTAATAGGCATTAATGTAAATAAATGTGTTCAACTTACCTTCACACGTAAAATTAATAAATTGTCGTTTAGTTATAAATTTAATGATTTGAAAATTAAAGAATCCAATTTAGTTAAGGATTTAGGTATTTTACTTGACACTAAATTAACATTTTCTGAGCACATTGCATTAATTGTTAATAAAGCAAATAAAAATTTAGGATTCATTCTGCGCATGTGTCAGGTTTTTTCGGATGCAGAATGTTTAAAGGTCTTGTACTATGCTTATGTGAGAAGTAATCTGGAATACTGCAGTAGCATATGGAATCCCCAATATAAAAAACATATTCATAGCATTGAGCAAGTTCAGTCTAAATTTTTAAAGCATCTCAACTACAAAAAATGTCATAGATACGTAAGCAACGCTGAATCTAACTTGTTTCATGGCCTAATGACACTTGAAGGTAGACGCTCCCTACTGGATATGCTCTTTTTGTACAATGTCTGCAACGGAGTTATTGACAGTCCTGAACTCACGTCTCTTTTCCTCCAACTACGTGCACCTCTTGTCAGAACTAGACACACTCCTCTATTTCATGTCCCTATGTCACATTCTAACTATGCACAAAATTCTATTGTTTGTAGGATGCACAGAAATTATAATAAATTATTTGCATCATTAGACTTATTTAACTTTAAAAAGGCAGTATTTAGGAGTCAACTAATAAAGCACATTGATAATAAGGATTCTCATAATAATGTATAATAACCACACACACACACACACACACACACACACACACCACTTCCTTTTTGTTTACTTTCGATCTGTTTTTTGTTTGTTTCTTTTATCTTGTTTCACGATTGTGTTAATTAGTAAGAAAACTATTTATTGTATTGTTTGCTCTTTTTTTTTATGGTAAAATAATGTAGTCCGTTATTGGCATTAGGTATTAAGTATACATATGTATTTATTATTACTATATATCTTTATTGTTTGAGTGCTGTGTGACTATGTTTAAATAAAATAAAAAAAAAAAAAATAAAAAAAAAATAACCATAAAAAAAGGATGTGGTACAGAGACCACAAAGTTATCTAACAAAAATGTGAACACCACATTTCTCTTTTTGACAATGTCAGATATTTATTTTATTTGATTATTTAAAAACCTTAATATGATTATTATGAGTTTACTATGAAAATGTACATAAACTTAGAATAAAAACCGTTAAAACATGTCAAACGAATAGTATAAGAAAAATTATTGGAGTTTACTCCTTAAGAATCCTTAAGAGTTAGTGCTTTAATTTCAAAAGCTACTAAGAGTCTGCGACTCGATAAAGGAATTAATTTGAAAATTGATGAAGGTTTTCATACCCCGACTTTACTTCAATGGTACAGCATGAAAACAAACCTCAAACTGCAGTGTGGCGTTAGGTGGAATTTTAGGAGGGCTTCCTCTAGCACCATAAGCATATTCTGGGGCACATGTTAAGATGCACACCTCACCCTTCTTCATGGTGGCAATTCCTTGTTCCCATGCTTTTATGACGTTACCTGAAAAATAATTATGATTTTTTATTAGATGGGTTTGCTCTTGACTAACATCCAGCCGTGTAGTGAATATGAGGCCTATGATGGAGCGAGCTCACCCAGAAGATGCCTATCCACTCGAACTCTGAAAAGGCTTGGGTTATGTGAGCTCGGAAACACAGCTAACAAAATTTTTAAAAGAGGAAAGGAACATGAGAAGGTTTGAACTAATTAGTTCTTATTTGTATACAATTTTTTGGTCAATTTCAACATTTTCCCAAGCATTTTCAACATTTTATTAAGCATTTTCAACAATTTCTTAAGGAAATTCAATGTTTTTCTAAGCAAAGATTTTCCTAAGAAAATGGATGGATTTTTTTTGGAATGGTTACAAAAATAATACTGCTTGTTCGTTTTATAATATTTTGAATTATTTGGTATTTTTGAATTTTTTTTCAATAATGTTTCAGACTTTCTTTCTTACATGTAAAAACCTTTCTTTAAAACCTGTAATTGGTCACCCAGTCTAGTAGGATAATAATGTAAAAATGTATACTTTTTAACCAAAGTTCCTCTCACCTTTGCCTAATTGGAACTCGAATGGTTCATTTCGGTCTCTACTGGAATCGAATTTGGTGCCGTCTAGTAAGGTACCAACGTAGTGGACGCGGACATGACATCCAGGATTCGGTGTATCCGATCCTTCTCCTTCCTTGATTATTCTCTTCAAAACTCCGCGGTCTAAATCTTCAGAAATATCAACACCTTCATCCACGGTCATTTTTGCTTAATTAATTCCTTTAACAATAATAAAAATCCAAATAAAAGGTAGATAGGAAGCAGATTAGCAAGTCACTCTATACTTCTCAAAAAGGAAACGTGCGTTGCGTGCACATAAAACACAAAGTTAAATAAATGCGACAACTCGCTCGACCAAAGCTTGACAAGCGAAGCGACAAACGAACTAATCTGTGAAACGAACCATAGATAGCCTACATAGAGTAACTTATAATGATAGACTAATAGAAATGAATAGAAAAATTTGAGAAAAATAAACGCAATGAAATGAATTGTCACAGAACACTATATATTATATGCTCACAAATGTCTGTGTAGTATAAACTGCGAGGTAGCAATATTGTCCTGACTAACTTAAAGTAATTTAAAAGTAATATATACTTGAAAAATGCATTACTAATATTACACTTTTGACGCCCCCCTATTTTAATTAAATTATATTATGCTCATTTTCAATAAAAAAAAATTTAAAACCCCACTTTAAGAAGAAATCAGCGCCATCTATCGGCGCTGCAGTTCGATCGGAGCGCAAGATACCACCTTGCGAATCAGATAGGCGTTAAAAGTCAAAAAAGTGCGCTTCATTTAAAAAAAAGTGTGGAAAGCGCTAAAATAGCAGCACTGCTAGACCTTACCACAAAAGAAAAATTTTGCAAGTACCTGCAAGTTCTACTATATTTCTAATAGTATAATTCTAAAGTAATATACTACTAGTTGGCCACCATCAGCACAGGTTCTGCAAAAGTGTGGTGCCGACCATAGTAGAATTAAGAATACGCGATTGGGAAGGGATAGGGAATCCCTTACTCGCTCTCCAAGCAGCATCAATTGCACATCTATTGTTTGTAATGAATAAACCCAAAAATTGAAATTGAAAGCTACACTATCAGCGAGTAACTTGGCAAAGAGTGTTTGGCTATAGGTGATTAGAATTTTTAAAATCAGTTAAGTACTTTTTGAGTTTAACCATCACAAACATAAAAAAAAATCAAAGCTTTTTTCTTTATAACATTAGTGCAGATAAAACATAAACTAGGTACATAATGTAATTTTTATGTAGCATAAAGGTAAATTATTATTAAAAAGAATTTTAAGGATAATTTAATTTTATTTAACTACCTTTATCTCGGTCAGTCTTTACAGTTATTACATTATGTAAAATGATAATATATTACATTAAAAATATATTATTTACAAAATTTACTGTACACTGGATTTAGTAAGAACCTATATTAATTTACAACCAAGCACTCTCACTTTAAAAATCACTGTTGAAGCAGGGGCGTAGCTACCGCCATATCAATTATATGAGGCTCCCGAGTTATAGAGGCCTTGATGTGTGTAAACAAAAGTTCATAATCTGACATGAATTTTAAGGCTATACTTGTAAAGTTTGGCATATTATGGCCTGCAAGTTTAGTGTGTAAAAACACTTTAGTTTCTTTTGTAAAAAATATTTACCCTCCATTTAGACGTCGCCTTCCATAAAGGCCCCATCTAGGGCGAGCTACGCCACTGTGCCGAAAATTGGAATTTTAATTGTAACAAATATTTAAACACTTATCTGAATAATGTCTTTGCGTTTTCGAAGACACTTGAGTCAGTAACTTTGTGTTTGGAGAATGTAACCATTCATCTGAACCGTCACAGCAATCGCAGATACCATCATTCATTTTTCCAGACGGCACTGAGTTCAATGATGTCGGTTTATTTTGATACTGAGTGTCACAATAGAATGTACCGTTTACACAAGCACTCGTACTGGGTTCGTCTGTTCCATCATCACAATCGCAATAGTCGTCATTGACTTGATCGAATGGTACATGTTGTTGCGATAATAAACATTTAAATGCGTTGTTATTGTCCGGCCGGTACCGTGGCATATTGGCTAACAGGACACCTTTGATAACTCCATTGTCGTTAATATTTTTATCGGCGTCAGATCGCAAATGTTTATACTCCTTAATCTCGGAATGTTCGAACAGAGGTACGATTCTGTTGCTATTGTTGTTCACCTCGGACGTTATAGTTAGAAAGAAATACAGTTGGTACAAAATAAAACATACTGCCATCCATATTGTTAATAAAATTATGTATTTCTTCTTTTTCAATGACATGATTATAAATGTTTATAGACATAGAAACGTTTGTTTAACATACGATCTGTTCTGTATGTACAATTCAAATCAAATTTATTTATATTATAATTTTATATGTTGTAAATAAAATATAAAGTGAATATAAATATCTTCATTACATACATATTATCAGTGTCACGTCAGTGTCAGGTGTCAGGGTGTCAGTGAGGTGTCAGATGGGTGTCAGTGATATGTCTGTCTCTGTCTGCTTTCTGACAGTGTCTGACTGATGTGTACGATGTACACATATGTGTCTCAGAATAATAACTAATGCTTTAGTTCAATTTCTTTGGTATGTGTAGTTTGTGTAGGACAGGAAAATGTATTCAATAAAATTAAATCAACTGTCTAATTTGTCATATAAAACCTTATTGTTATCATGCATGATCTTTTCTTAATTTTTTCATAGATAAAACCAAAGTTTCCAACTAGTTTTATGAAGGACTGAGCGAATTTTTTCCATTGTTTTACCTCCAAAGATTCTATTCTGTGTTCCATCATTCCGTGAGTATATAGTGCTCTGCGTGTGCTAGACTCTGATTGATCTCTCTGTCACTGTCATTTTTGGTTAGAAATTAAAAAAATATTGCAAATATCGCAATATTCCCAATAATAAATACATACATAATAACACAAATAAAAAATTACTAGAAAAAAAAATGTTTATTTATTGGATAATGTAGAATGAGTTCTGCAAATATGAATCAACAAACGAGTTGTGAAAAGTCTGAAGATAACAAAAATGAAGATCTCGAGGTATTTATTAATTAATGAACAATTATTCATGTATATTCAAGAATACACTTATTAATATTTAAATAGCTATCTCTTTTTAAATTAAAAATAAATTTAATTGAAATTTAATTGTATTTCAAATACTATATTATATACATGATCATATATAAATGCTAGTTTACAATAAAATTATTATTGTAAACTAGCTGTTGCACGCAACTTCGTCCGCGTAACTTTATAAAATATTGCCTATGTCACTCAATTTTTGAAAGAATTTTTCAAATCAGTCCAGTAGTTTCGGAGCCTATTCAATTCAAACAAACAATCACATCTTTCCTCTTAATAATATTTGTATAGATTTTTAACTGTGTTTAATTGTATGATTTCAGGTGGATAATTCAAAGAGTGTACTTTTAAAAATTGCAAACCTATATGCAGAGCAGTTGATGAGTGACCTGGTACTGGAAGTTGGGGGTGTTGGTTATCCAGCTCACAGACTAATACTGTGTGCGAGCAGTGAAGTATTTCAGGTTAGATGATTTTTAAATAAAATAACTGGTCTTTATTTTATTACCAATACCTTCCAAAGAAAAACTCCTAGCTTATAGTAGGTGTAAAATAACACCCTTTAAAGATTAATTACCCAACCCCTTATAATATATTATATTGAACCCAAACATGCTGTATCTGCTGTAAGCTGCTGGGGAGTTAAGTATTTGCTGCATGATGCTGCAGCATTTGGTCAACGTTGCCATGTCATGGAAATACAAATGAAGTAAAAGTATACCAGATTTCACATAAATAGAAGCTGTGGAATTTAGTGAGATCCCTTTGTCAACTAGA
Source organism: Synanthedon tipuliformis (assembly GCA_947623395.1). Classification (NCBI taxonomy): domain Eukaryota; kingdom Metazoa; phylum Arthropoda; class Insecta; order Lepidoptera; family Sesiidae; genus Synanthedon; species Synanthedon tipuliformis. Next base: position 10,346,519 of record OX392417.1, on the reverse strand, counting down.
AAATGGGCTGGTGATCTTTATACATCTGAATAGATTTCCATAAATTATAGCTAAGAACCATGTTAGCTTAAAAAAAAACTAATAAATTAAGAATAATAAAGAATAAATTAATAAGAATAAGTAAATCAATAGAAAATAAATATTTTTAGATTTTAATAAATATGTAACATCTATAGATATTTTGAATAAATAAAAGCAATAAATCTTAGCATATTCAAAATGATAGATTCTCTTTTTAATTTTTTGTTTAGCATTTAAAAGTAAGTATGTTATTTACTAATTAAATATTTGTTGAATGTTTCAGGTTATGTTAATGAATCGCGAATGGAGCGAATGGAGTGAAAGCAGAATAGTACTTCAGGAAACGCCCGCAGCCGCCAATGTCTTCCCTCATTTCCTCAAGTAAGACAATTGCGCACTAAGTGATACTATAAAAACTGTCACAAAAGTGACAGACCTCATTTTATTTTCTAAATTGATACAAATGTAGGTATATTAAAACAAGCGGCCCAATATACATATATAGAGATAAGAAGATATAGTTGAATATTTTCCAGATACTTCTACACTGGCCAAATACGTATATCGTACCAAAGCGTGCTCCCAGTGCTCTCTCTTGCCGATAAGTACAATGTGAAGGATCTGGTCATCCTGTGCCTGTCCTACATGTCTGAGCATATAGCCCAGGCAGCCAAGAGGGGACAACTCTTCGCATGGATGCAGTACACCATGGCCTGTGGCCATAACGATGTTGCCAAGGTAAGCGATCTCATGTCTGTCTTGAATCAATGTCAGCCTCCACTTGGACGTGGATGGCCATTGGTCGCCACACACACACACACACACACACACACACACACACACACACACACACACACACACTTCAGAGCGCAATATTTTTTGCAGGGGCACATATAAATATATGTTATTCTTTGCTCAATAAAGGATATTTCTCTCTCTCTCTCTCTCTCTCTCTCTCTCTCTCATCACATGTTTTACGCTATTCCAAAATAATGTGGTATTGAAGTATGTATTTGTGGTACAGGCCTGCCAGAACTTTGTCAAGTGGAACTTGGAGTGGGTTTGGAGTGACGCAGAGTTGGCCGAGCTGGAAGGAGAGACCCTGGTGCAGCTTTTGCAGCAGAGCGATCTAGTGCTCAACAACGAGATGACACTTTACCTGTGAGTCACATTTAGACATATTTCACTAGAGTCTGAACAACGTCATAATATGTATATATAAAACCTTTTCGAACCTGACTGCTTTGGACTTGACGGACCTGTTTTGGAATAATCAAAGAAAAAATGTGAACTTGACAGTAATGCCATAGGGTTTCAAATGTTTGTATTATATATATCTCGTCTAAAATATTTTTGAAAAATTGGGCTATGCATTAGAGATTTGGGTGTTCATAAAAAAAACATTATATTTATATTTTTATATATTCATTATTGTATGGTTAATTCGAGACACAGATAGAACAACTTCACCCCGTTTTTGCGTCGGGCGTCGGGGCTTACTAATATAACATTTTAGTGTCATTGTATCTGTAGGTTCGTGAAGCGATGGCTGAATAAGCAAAGAGAGAGATTGAACAACAGCGATTGCAGTGAGGCCGAAAAGAAAGCTCACTGGGACTCTTTGGTTGTAGCCGTCTTCTCGCATGTCAGGTACGATCTTTTTCTATGTTTAGGTCGTCAGACAGGCTGACAGACAACTTGATGGTAGAAGTGGTTACCGTCGCCTATAACACAAGCAACGCCACAGGTGCCGCTAGTGCGACGCCAACTTAGGATATTAGGACTAAGGATAAAGTATTGGAAATGGGCTCTGGTATCCTTTACTCGCTCATCGAAAAACTGTAATGGGGTGGTTGTAAAATTGTAAGTTTGTATGGATGTTTGTAACTCTTTCACGCAAAGACTACTGAACCGATCACCATAATAAAATTTTGCATACACGTTGTCTGGGACACCAGAAAGGACACAGGGCACCTTTCATACAGAAGCAGCTAGTATGACATGTTATGACGGGGTCAGGTTCCCGATGATGTGCCCGAAGCAGCTGGCGGAGCTGCTGCTGTGCCCGCTGACGCAGGAGCACAACGAGTTCTTCCTGGAGCGGATGGCGATCGCGATGAGGTACCAGTCGGGCCTGCTCGCGGACCAGCGCGGCGTCCAGTTCACGCCGCGCCTCTACACGGACGACACGTGGGGCTCCGTGCTCGCCGTCGAGCACTACACGTCGCTGCCCTGCTACCACACGCGCACCTTCATCTTCTCCACTCGCGCCTCGATGGACGACGAGCAGCACCAGCACCAGCTCGAGTGGACGCTCGACCTCTATCCGAAGGGCGTCTGGTTCCGCAAGAGTCTGCTCATCGTGTGGGCGGGCACTTACGACGTGAGTACATAAATATATCTGTAATTGACCTGTACGGTGTCCGGTTCCTACCGCTTGGTTTCGTAGGAGTAAAATCGTACAATGCAACGGAAACGTGTCACAGCGGCTGACATGTATGCATGATCGTTCACATCCAGTGAGCCAGATTTCTATCGGTCGTCCGAACGCTCAAGGACGGTCCAATGTCACGTCCGCTAACGTCCGATAGTTTGCACACCCTAGTGTATTTGTACTATCCAGATACCAGTCGGCCGCGTCCGTCGATAGTTTGTTTCCACCTTTAGCCGGGATTTACAGAACGTGTGCTAATTGATTTAACCAATGAGTGCGCGCGGACGTCACCGCAGTGTTCCAAAACAATAATAAAGTTTTATCAGTATTAATTTGTAAAGAATTTTTAAATTGTCAACATTGTAGGTAATTTGACCAAGGCAAAATGTCAGATGTTACACATCATACAGTAAGGCTCGTTTAATTTTATTTTATTATAAGGTTGACCAGCCATACTGAATCAATGATCAGCAAATTCCAACACGGTTTTCAACGCCGTAGGTCGGTGTCAACGAATCTGGTTAGTTTTGTACACTCGATCTCAGAAAGACTGGATAGAAGGGTTCAGGTGGATGCGGTTTATACTGATTTCAGCAGTGCGTTTGACAGAGTGAACCACAATTTACTATTAAAAAAATTATCAATTTTTGGTATCAGTGGCTCCTTGCTTCAATGGCTTGAATCATACTTAAAAATGTATGCGTCAGTCCAAAACTAACAGCGTCAAAAGTGAAACTTTTTATGTAATTCAAAAACTGTCAATAAGTGTACAAAAAAATACATTGCAGCAAAGAAAAATTGACTGGAAATTATAATAAAAATGATTTATAATAAAAATCAAGAAAAATCTACAGACTATCCCGAATTAATTACTACGGAAGTTTCACTCGTACGTACTATTATTTACATATACATAAAACTATATACATATACGTACAAGTGAAACTTCCATAGTAATTAATTCGGGATAGTCTGTAGATTTTTCTTGATTTTTATTATAAATCATTTTTATTATAATTTCCAGTCAATTTTTCTTTGCTGCAATGTATTTTTTTGTACACTTATTGACAGTTTTTGAATTACATAAAAAGTTTCACTTTTGACGCTGTTAGTTTTGGACTGACGCATACATTTTTTGTATCTTCATTGACAATATGACTTATGTTAACGAGTTAACTCTCATGACAAAACGCTAGTGTCCCATAAAAAGTTTCACTTCAATAAACTCACCAATGTCATGATATCATTTGCCAAATCTCTTGCTAGATCATGAGATATGAAACAACTCAGTCCACTGAGTGCTAATCCTGCTTCATATTGATTCTGAGCATTTAAATCTTTCCTTATCATATTTGTAGTGAGCATAAGTAACTCTGAGTCTGCATGGAATGATTGACTAGCTGCTAAGTACCCGATTCTTTTGTAAGTGAATTTGTTTGAACTCATCACCTCAATAATATTGAATATAGCCCATGATATGTCATATCCTAACATTTGAAGCTAAAATAAATGTCAATTTAATTAATAATTACAACAGTTACACTTACAAATTCGATCTACTTAAGACCTAAGTACTTACGTATGTCAGCTTAGCGACAGCGTTAGCTTTCTTATGTTATGTTATCTTGTCGTAGTTCCACTTTAATTTCTTCCATACATTGTGCTATGTACTTGGCCTAAAATCGAATATTATATAAAAAAATATAACATTCAAAACTTATTTACATGTTTATTAAGTAAATAGTAACAATTTCTGATGTGTACCTACCTCGTTATCTTTATTATTCCTTATACCACGCACTAAATCGGTGAGATTTTTATCGAACATTCTTTCGAAGTTCCCCTTTACTTTCTTTAGTGCCATTTTATTGAATTATTTTCCATAAACATATAATTAAAAAATAAGGACGTTGAACACTTGAAGCATGACTGTATTATCTTAAAGAAGATAAGTTTTACACAACACTAAATTAAAAATAAAATTCAGGATTCGCCAGGCAGTCATAAAACCAAACTTTGTCATTTGTGATTTGTTAGTTAAACGTCAGACAGATGGATGACAGTAATGTCATCCATCTGTATATAGTATGATAAGATCATACTCTATAATCCGTAGCATATAGAGAATGAACTATGTCTGTGTAGTACTCATTTTTTCCATAATATTAATTAGTTGTTCTGTATTTATCCAATTTATCCGACACAGACTGTCAATGTCAACAGTGTCACTGTCAGTCAACATCAACAATTTTCTTTCCGCCTCTCTCACTCTGCTAGAGTGAGAGAGGCGGTAATAAGAAAGAGACAAGGAGTTTAACATCTGTGAGTTTAACAGTTTAACACTTAACAGTTTGTTAGCTCGACGAGTTCACTCTCATGACAAAAAGTTTCACTTCAATAGTGTCCCATAAAAAGTTTCACTTCAAAAATCGGCATTTAACCGTTGTGGCTAATGGTTATTCTTCAAAACCGTATGTGGCAGCTTCTGGTGTACCCCAAGGATCACATCTTGGTCCTGTTCTGTTTCTCATCTTCATAAACGATATTGCTGACCATATACGCCATTGTGAATTTTCATTATTTGCTGACGACATGAAGGTATTTAAATCAATACGTTCAATGCACGACGTCGGGGAGTTGCAGGCTGATCTGTATCGTATTGGGGCCTGGTGTGATAGTAATTGTATGGAGCTTAACGTAAACAAATGTTACCATATAAAATTTAGTAGAAACAGGAATATAATCGCTTCTTCTTATTCCATTGGTGGGACATTGGTGACAGAGGTCGATCAGATACGTGACCTGGGTGTAATATTGGACAACAAACTTAGTTTTATAGCTCACTATGAACATATCACAACACAGGGCTTTAAAATGTTGGGTTTTCTTAAGAGAAATACAATCAACTTCAAAACAATGAAATCACTGCTCTCCTTGTACGGATCCATTGTGCGTAGTTGTCTGGAATTTGCAAGTGCACAGCAATAATATTGAACGCATCCAAAGGGCATTCACAAAACATTTGCGGTCTTACTACAAAAGATTCAGTAAGCACTGTTCAAACACATGCTTAGTTAGACGAGCATTAAGCATTTAAGCATTGGTCAGCGAGCGTTTAAAATGTCCCTACCACAAAACCTTATTTAGCGCTTGTTTCGGTAGACAGTGTTAAAGTACGTGAATGTTATTGAATTATGGCAACCTTGGCAAACATTCATTCAGTCACTCGCCCTGCATTCATGTCGTTTTCATTTTACGCAGATCTGATAGGCGTATAATGATGAATTTTGGTTTTCACAAGCTATTATTACGGACTATATTAATGATATCAGCAAATTATAAGATTGGAATAAGTAATAAATTACAACAAATACGTTAGATTATTTATAAAATTTCGTAATACCAAAAAATATTGAGCATAATGGAACGTAACTAACACTGACGCAATTGTCAAATGTGGTCAAATGTAAAGTTTGATTTGTTAAAATTGTTAAATAAAATTTTTATTTGAGGATCCACCTCTAGCATCACATGGTAGATCATCCTTTATTAAATAAATAATCTTGTTACCAAAGTTATATATTCGAATGGATTAATTCTCTCACGATGTATTCTTTCTCACAAATTATCCATGTAATCCATATCCTCCATGTCAATTAAATTTAAAATATCCATACTCATTTATAAAATCAAAAGAAATCTTTAATATTAACTATTAAGTATACGCAAAAGAAATTTGACACAATACATCAGAGGAAGAGAGGCCGTTAACTGGATAGACTCTCGTTAAACTAGCATATGGCGGTGGTTAAATTTAAATAATGCTCAAGCATTGTTAAACCCTAAACAATGCCTAGACACTCTTTTGTAGTAAAGTTTTTTTTTAACACGTGTTTTAAGCCTGATTAAAGTGTGTTTAATGTTTTTGTAGTAAGACCGTTGGCTTTCAGAGACCCAAGTATTAGTCACAGATATGGTTACCAGCGTCGTCTTGAACATTTTAAGTTAGACACATTGGCAAATCGAAGGTGCATTCATGACCACGTTTTCCTCTTCAAGCTGTTGCGTGGAGGCGTTGACTGTCCGGATGTAATGACGAGTGTATCCTACTCAGTGCCACGTCTAAATTCGAGACGGAAGACTTATAGCCCCTTCCAAGTGCCTGTATATAGAACAAACCAGATGAGACACTCCTCGGTCCCTAGAATGCTTCAGAGCTATAACGACATATTTTACAGCGCTGACTTGGATGTTCATTTTGACCGTATAAATGAACACAAAAAGAAGATTCTCGCTGCCATCTCGTCACACTCTTGACAGTTTATAGTTTATATTTCTGATTTTTTTTTTTTAACATTTGACTTTTTTAATTATTGATTTTTGATTGTAATTTTTTAAATTTCGATTTATTACTTTGACATTTTTTTATAACTTATTGACATTTTTTTTTCTTATTTGTAATGCATTTTATTTGATTTTACTTTTAAATTTTTGAAGTTTTTTTTTTTTTTGATTGTCGAAATTATGTACCATAACCTAAAGTGAAATATATGTTCAGCTCTAATTGGCTTGCACACTAGACCAAAATGTTGAGCGTTGCAATTGGAGTGTTGAGTGTGCTAGGCTGTTGCTGTCTTAATATAAATAAATAAATAAATAAGGTCGGCAGACAGACTGACGGTCCACTCGATGGTAGGTGGCCACCGTCGCCTATAACACAAGCAACGACACAAGTGCTATAAGTGCGCTGCCGACTACAGTAGGATCAAGGTACTCTACCTATGTCCTATTCTAAAACCCTAACAAGCTGTAACATAAACAGGTCCCAGAAGTGGTGTTGCGTACAGTGCGCATTGCGATCACTTGTCAGAGTTGTCCCGAGCCGGCTCCTGACTCCGAATTCGACCCCGACCCTGACGTCAGAGTCAAGGTAAAGCAAAGCTTTTTAATCTCTTATATTATATTTTTATTTTTATTTTCAAGCGGCTAAAGCTCACCAAGAGATATAATGTGAAGTTTAGGCTGTTGATTGTTTAAAAGAATGTACGTGTTCAGAATTGGTTCAAAAATTAAGTTCTGAAGAATTTTTACTGTAAAATGATTATCTTTCTGAAGTTGATGACAAAATAAAATGATAAAAGCAATAGTTGAATGGAATCATCACATAACCGTGCGAGAGATTGTAAAATAATTAAATGTATCACACACAACAATTGATTACGTGACGCTTCAATATAAGAATCACGTGACGCTTCAATGTAACAATCACATGACGCTTCAGTGTAACGATCACGTGACGCTTCAGTGTAACAATAACATGACGCTTCAGTGTAACAATCACGTGACCCTTCAGTGTAACAATAACATGACGCTTCAGTGTAACAATCACGTGACCCTTCAGTGTAACGATCACGTGACGCTTCAGTGTAACGGTCACGTGACTGTTCTCGGGATATTTCTGCATGACATCCGCCGCTTACTAAATATGTTTGATCGCCAAACAAGTTTCGCGACAGTATTGTTCGAATGCAATATGTTTTCAGATCGGCATTTTGGTGTGGGGTGTACAAAATGGCGTCGAACATGTCTCATCGGTGGTCGAGAGAATTCACAGATTCTCCTCGCAAAACAAGTAAATTTATTAATTCATTTATTACATTAACACAAGGACTAATAGTTACGCTACTACAATACATAAAACTTTAAATTAATCATATCTCGGTTCTTAAAGCGGTAGATTGAAATTATTACGTGTTACAAAACGATAATTAGATGCGTCACAAAAATATAAAATGATAATTTAATCACTGTTTCGGATGGCGCCATTGATCCTGTATCGGAATATACAAGCTGATTATTGTGTTTTTTATTATGAATACAGGGTGTTAAATATAGATGGCGCCCTTGACTTTGACGAATTGAATCCGCCGCCTGCCGCCTCCTCTTGCCCGGCGCCCGCCTCAGCGCCAGAAACCTACAAACACTACGGGTATGGATTTTTAATATAGTTAAAATTTCATTTTTATATGCATATTCCGCTTTACGAATAAAATATGGACCGTGTCTAATGTTTTCAGTCGGTGTACAAAATGTACCGAAAACGAAGCAACAGAGCCCAGACACTTGCTCGGACCTAACCGGGATCAGCTGAGGGTGAGTTGTTCAATATTCAGTTATTAAAAACTCTGTCATAAGTTTATATTTCTATATAAAAATCTATGTTGTTTAATCGAGATAAAAGCATTTGAAATTGTAGTTAATTTTGTTTGGATTTTTTTCTATCTAATTATTTTGAATTTTTAAAATTTATTTTATTTGAGTTTGTATACCAAATTGAATTATGTGTTCAGCTCTAATTGGCTTGCGCACTTGACCTAGATGTTGAGCGATAGGGTTGGAATGTTAAGTGGCTATTATTGTTTTAGATAAATAAATAAACCTATCCTATCACTTAAGTAGCGAATAAGTATAATATAGTGTTGAGTACATTTCAGATACAAGTGGTGATAGTCCCGCTGACGGAGTACTGTCACGTGGGTCCGCCGGAGTCGGGATGACCGCTGACTCAGTACTGTCACGTGGGTCTTCCGGAGTCGGGATGACCGCTGACGGAGTGCTGTCACGTGGGTCTGCCGGAGTCGGGACGACCGCTGACGGAGTGCTGTCACGTGGGTCTGCCGGAGTCGGGATGACCGCTGACGGAGTACTGTCACGTGACTCCGCCGGAGTCGGAATGACCGCGAGCGACATCTACTATACCTTTTACGTGTATTTAGTCATATTCAGAGTTACGGAGGCTTTGCTAACAAGTGACTAAGTGTTGTGGTAGCGCCTTTAAGACAGCCCTGGACATCTACGAATTTTTCAAACCGAGATAAAAAACTTAATAGTGGCGCCCCCTCTCTTAGTAGCATTAAAGATAAAATATATTAAAAAAAATCACAAATATATAATGTTTTTTTTTGCATTTTCTTGCACTCTTTTTTTACCTATTAAGTAAGTAATATTTGTTTAATTTGTGTGACATTTTTACCAGCAAATAATTTAGACGAGAGAAAAAGACATTTAATTACTCACTAATAACCCAAAAACTATAAGCGATAGCGAAAATCCAAAAATAAACTCTTAGAGGGGGCGATTCCCGATAAAAAACTTGATCTGTAGCTATTACCTATATTCTGAACTCTGGTGCAATTTTATTACAATGTTTTGCACTTAAAAAATACATTTAGTGATTGGGATTTTTTTGATTTTGGCCCCCAAATTCGGGGCTGCTTTAAGAACGCTATTGTATGCTTCGTACTATGAATGTATAAATATGAAAGACAAATAACTAAAACATTAACCCAACAAACCATCCTCATCTTGTCGAAATCCTTTTTCGGACCAAGCGCATTAAAAAAAATCATTTATAATGCTCACTGCCAAAGTTTCGAACTGTCACATGCTGTCATAGTCATTCAATGTGTTGTGTTTTATGAGACAGATGGTTACAGTCGCCAGACACGTTGCCTAGTTTAGTTTAGTTTATGGAGTTGGCTTGATGGATTGAAAGTACAACATAATATAGGGGAGACATCTACTGAAATTGACTAACTCAAATTAAAAAAAAGTGACGAAAAGTTGTCTATAAAATGGCGCTACTCAAAAGGGCCTGGATGATTTATTGTTCCATGTAAATATATTCATAATAATAATAAGAAATATTGATACAGTGTTTTATTGATAAGGGATATAATAATAATAATTAATAATTACAAATGTCTTCGCACCTAAGTCCCGGGAAGCTTTGTGTACTATAATTATTATTTACTGATAATTTAAGTAATGTACGAACCAGGGATATATTCATTTCGTTATTTAGCAGTTGTTGGCCTCTTAATATCTGTATTGGCACATATTAGGTATATATATAAGTAATGTTTTTTTTTTATTTGCACATATAAATATTTAGTTGTCGATGTGCTTAACTTTTTTCCAGACTAAGACTAACCCCAAAACGTGATAAAAATATATACATTACTGTGTAAACGGCTCTGAATTTCGTTCATTTTGAGAAATATATAATTTGCAAACTACCCTTCATCCATGTTCGTAACTGAAATTACCTAACCAGTTGCAAAAGAAGAAATTTTTATCGCTGTTTGTTAAAACTAGTTGCGAGAGAGGAATTATTATTCCACTTTTGTAGATCAAATTATTTCCATTTATTTAATTGTTACCAAACAAAAGAATAATTATGCAGAAAAAGCGAATATGTCAGAACTACTAAGACTAAAAAGGCCCAATAGATGAACCTAAAAACGCCAACAGTTGCTAAAGATAATGTATGGTCATTCTAATGTTTTACATTGTCGTGATTTGTTCTGTTGCTATATTTGATATATTAAGTATAGATAAATAAATTTATGTTTGTCATTAATGTTTTGTTTTTTTTTTCTAACCAATATTTTCTTATATAATGTGCACTTCAAACTAGAACTTCCATCTCGATCACGTGACCTTTCAAAAAAACAAAAAAAAAAACGCTTGAGAGCTATCATTAGTACTAGATTAATGCTAGTACTATTAATGGTACAGTCTAATAGTACTAGAGCAACTACATAGACAGACACGCACGTCAGCAACTCAATAGTGGAACTGTTCAGTTATGAAAGCTAGTTACGAAAAATGAACCATTTTTTTACTGTTTTCACAACTAGTTGTGAACAGATAAAATAATGCCGTTTCACTAGTTACGAAACAGAATTTATTTTTTCATAGATGGTTATGAAAATCGTCACAAAATGAACAATTTTTTTACTGTTTTCACATCTATTTGTGAACAGAGAAAAAAATGCCCTAAGTTACGAAACAGATTTTTTTTTCGTAGCAGGTTATGAAATTTTTTTACAAAAATGAACCAAAGCAAACTTGCGACACTCAGTTTTTGCGTCGGGGGTTAAAATACAAGACACTTATCCGGACTCCGGGAAAGAATAAAAGACGATTTTTTTAAAAATAATTTATTACATTGTTCTCGGGTGGCAAAAGACGGTAACGAGTGAGTTGCAAGTAAAATATTATTTAAGTAATGCTGTAGAAGCTAACATACAATATTTTCAAAATGAAAGCATGCGTTACTTAGATATTACATAATATATCTTAACATTAATTCAAGTGATAAACGTACTTAATTAAGTAATAATTGCGAAAGCCCAAAAAGAAGAAAAGCATTGTTTTTAAAGACGTGTGACAAATATTAAACTTATTTTGTAAATATTAATAATATTACATATTGTTAGGACGATTTGTTACGATTTAAAAACATTTCCAAATGCAAATTATTGTAAAAACAATTTTTGCATAATTGCAATTTCGAACCTGTTAAAAATACTTAACATATTTTTTTTTAAATTGGAGCGATTTTCATTAATCCACTGATAAGAGAAAATATTAGAATTTTATTTTCTTATAAAATTGTATAGAAAAGCAATCGAATTTTAATTAATTTATAATTTTTAAGTACTTACATTAAGTCTTTGTTAAGTGTCTTTTATTTTTTTTATATAAAATTCGAATGCTCTAGAGTTTTAAAAATATTATATAATATTATTAAAATAATTAAAAATTTATCAATAAATTGAGCAACGTTTTAAATCTTAAACTCGTGTGTTGGTAAATTTTAAGAAACTAGCTTATTATTATCATTATTGCGCAGGTACCATAGACGTTAAGGTATGGTAAGGTAAGGTAAGGAAATAAAAATAAAAAAACAGTGCTTTTGGCAGACCCAAATAATTTGAATTAGATTTTTCTTAAATGGTTACCATTTAAGAAAAAATCTCTAATAATGTGAAAAAAATCCTGTAAAAAAATTTCCTGCGCAAGCAAAAAATTAAAATTTATAAATTACATAATAATAATAATTTTAAGTACAGACAGACACTGTTTAATCTTAATTAAAACACTAGATAAAATACACTTTCTTTATGTAGAAATTGATTTACAAAATTTAAGGATATATAATCTATATTTATTTCAAATATTCAGTTGCAGAAACGTTCTTTAAATTATAAAGTCACCTTTAAAAATACCTAAGGAATCATTAAAGTGTTGCACAAAGCTACATTAACGTCATCTTTAATGCTCCATTAAAGTTTAACTAAAGATTGACACTTCTTTAGTTAAACTTTAATGGAGCATTAAAGATGACGTTAATGTAGCTTTATCTTTATCTTTATCTTTAAGAGAAAAAGCGTTGCACAAAGCGACCTTAGCGCCTTTAAAGGGGCCGTCAATCGTTTTGTGAAACGTCTTTAAAGTTAATGTACCCATTAGGGATAAGGACTCGTTAGTTAATGCCAATTTTAAAGAAGCTTTGTGCAACTGACTGTATGTCAAGTTTATTTAGTCTACAAACAAACGGACAGACAAATAAATTGTATTTTATCGTGTAGCCTTTCTTTAAATGCAAGTATAATATTTATATTATGTATCACTGTTACAATTTTATCACAGTACATTCAAAAGACGACCACAAAACCAAAAAAAGCTCAAAGCGTATACACGAAGAAGACATGTTTTTTAAACTTTCTCATTCAAAATTACAAAAAAATATATATATATCTAATAATGTGATGAGATGTTACCAAATCGAGATCGATTATTTTATAAAAAGGTCAATTAGCAATATCATTAAATTAATTTATAACTCGACATATTATTAAGTATGTTATATTTGAAAAATTAATTACAATTTTTTTTTTTAAATTTAGTACTCTATTTCACTTTAATGTAATGATTTATATGAACGATACCTTAAAAGACTGATAATACTTTTTATGACCTTTAATACAAATATTTTCTACTTTTATTTCTATTTAAAAACTGTTTTTCTTTAAAATTTAAACCATTACAAAGATATTTTAAAATGATAAAATTTTTAATGTCCCAATATAAAAAAAAATTGTCGATATAAATCGAATAATTTTGGCAACATTTCTAGACAAATTCTCATTCCATAGTAAATAATAAAATCAATGCGATGAAGTTTCCAATACTTTCACATTAAGACTACAAAATTTAAATATTCACCATGGCCTGTGATTCGATTCATGTGTAAAAGCTAAGTGTAATCTAATTACAGTCTCAATTTATATAGTAAATATAATATATTGAAGCGAACTAAATTGGCCGTCAAATATAATAAATATTTATGTCTGCGGATACATACAAGACATAATTCAGTTGTTCGGTCAAAGCAGCAATTCCTTCGGAAATAGGTTCATTGATGCGTAGTCTTCTAATATCTGAAAATAGATTACATTCTATTGGTGGTGGGGTTCGAGACTTCGTCCGCGTTGAAAAATAAAATATAACACTAGATAGCGCCATCTATCTACCGTAGCGCGGATCTACTCAGTTCTAATCAAATCCGATAGATGTCGTGTGACCCTCTATCTTCGCTTCACCTCGCTTCTATTCGTGACTTTGTTTTATTATAATTATGTAATGACAATTATAAAAGTGGTCATTTTAATAGGTAACATTTGACGTCTGTCAGTTTTATCTTCATAGTGAGGTGACCTGCTTAAAAACATCGATTAAAGTGAATGAATCGATACGGACTTCAAACATTAGTGAATTTTAAAAATGATTTTTCTATTTAGTTATTTTTTGTATTTTTATAGTTAGTTAAAAGAATAATAAATATTTGTTATTATAATCACAACGTGGTTATTAATTTATGGTGATATTTCTTCACAAGTAATCATTGCATTCAATTCTATTTATCAGCTTTCGATTTTTAGAGTAACATTCCTAGTGTTTAAAAAGAAAAAGGATTAACTGACGCAACATTGTAACGACGTTCAGTTCTTTAGATCAGAAATTGTTTATTATGTTTAGAATGGTTTATTAGTGAAAGCAAATCGTAAAATTACTCGTATCGGTCATTATTACAATAAATATGTAATCGTAATTGAAAAAAGTTAGGCAATTGTGCAGTTCTAACAAAACGAAAAAAAAATATTATTTTATGCCCGCCGTTACAAGGTTATGTTGTTGAATTTTGATTAATTGTCAAATGTTACCTATTAAAATGACTTGACTATAAGAGGACTCACCTGTAGCAGATTGGCGAGTGTGGGCGAGGCGACTGCTGGCGCGCAGAGTGCCCTCGCCTTGCGCCCGTCCAGGTGCAGGTGCTTGTTGAGCAGCTGGTCGGGGAGTGGGGAGTGCGTGATGCGGTACTATTATTAAGAGGACTCACCTGTAGCAGATTGGCGAGTGTGGGCGAGGCGACTGCTGGCGCGCAGAGTGCCCTCGCCTTGCGCCCGTCCAGGTGCAGGTGCTTGTTGAGCAGCTGGTCGGGGAGTGGGGAGTGCGTGATGCGGTACTATTATTAAGAGGACTCACCTGTAGCAGATTGGCGAGTGTGGGCGAGGCGACTGCTGGCGCGCAGAGTGCCCTCGCCTTGCGCCCGTCCAGGTGCAGGTGCTTGTTGAGCAGCTGGTCGGGGAGTGGGGAGTGCGTGATGCGGTACTATTATTAAGAGGACTCACCTGTAGCAGATTGGCGAGTGTGGGCGAGGCGACTGCTGGCGCGCAGAGTGCCCTCGCCTTGCGCCCGTCCAGGTGCAGGTGCTTGTTGAGCAGCTGGTCGGGGGCCGCCGCCGGTTCCAGCGGCGAGTGCGTGACGCGGTACTGCGCGCACAACTCCGCCCACGCCGTCAGGTGCTTGTCGTTCGCCTCCTCCGACACCGACGCTATGTCCGTCTGACAAACACACGCATCTCAGATAAAATAGAGCCCAATGGAAAGCAACAGGCAGAAGGGAGAGTGAAGTGAGGACACACCTTGGCCAGAGTGGAAATGGCGGTGCCGTAGTAGTCGTGCTTGATCTTGAAAATGGCGGAGATGAGCTCGGCCAGCGAGCCCTGAGTGGAGTTGGCGTCATCCACTATGTTGTAGGTCTGATGGTTGGCCTCCGGGTTGGTGCCGAGCGTCCACACCGCGCGACAGACGTCCGTCACGTGAACCGTGTTCGTCTTCAAGTCTGCCGTCCACAGCAGCTTCATCACTTCACCCAGGTGTTTGTATATTCCACCCACCAGAAGTCGAGGGGCTGAAACATTGCATTTTTTAGTGTAATTCTATTCGTTTTAACACCCGACGCAAAAACGGGTCGTTATAAGTTTGATGTGTGTTAGTGTGTAGAATCGTAGCTCTCACAAAAGAATGGACACATTTTAAACAGTTTTTTTTTTCTGTTTGAAAGCTGACGTGATAGGAATCGTTCATTACCCTCTACGCGTTCGATGGATGTGAAAGCATCGAGTAGTCTGTGGGACACCCAACTCCTAAGCAACTTACAGCATATATAGGGTGTTTGTGCTCAACAGAAAGTCGGGGGTAACTGGGTAAGTTTATAATTTTAATTATAGGCTGTTTATTGCAGGATTAAGGAATGTTATTTCAATGTATGCCCTTCCACTACTTATGTCCACTCAAAAAGATAGATGGACGCTGATATGGTCTGCAGGTCGACGGTGGATCCCAGCTGCTTCTGACCGGTCCTATTGGAAAATTATATCTAGCAGTGGATGTATCATGGAATACAATGCAGGCTGTGTGAATAAATGCAAAAATAATCATATACATACAGTAATTGTGGTGAAACTTACTCATACTCCTTCTATCTCCAATTCCATAAACAATAGCGGGACGCAATATGGTATAGTTCAGCTCTGGTTCCAAACTTTTCAATTCCTTCTCCACTTTGCTCTTCATTCTACCTTCGACTGTCCAAGGCTCTACGGGACCGTCTTCTTTGTGGGGCTGTACAAATAAATTATTCATTTCAATCAAAACTTCGAGTCAGTGCTGAGTAGCGGTACTGGGTATTCCCCAATATCAGATCAGTATTATGTATACATAATATATCCAATGAATTCGAATATACCATATATATAAAAAAACGGGCTACCCAGACCGCCATTTGGGTACCACCAGACGGGCTACCCAAATAACTGAGAAACACAGTGTGCCCTGCCACTACTTTAAAAATCTAGACAAGACCCTGCCGGGAATCGAATGCGGGACCCCTGAGACGTTAGGCAACCACTGTTACTACTCATCCTATGGGTAGTCAAAATCTTTAGAAATGTTTAAAGTAAAGATCTACTGTATGTTATCGATATTAGTAATCATGAACTACTACTACTACTACTACTACTACTACTATACTATACTATCAGTCTGTCTATCGCATTTACTCCAAGAAAGTCTGCTGGTTCAATGCTCACCTTGTCACTACTATACATATGTCCACTGGATATTTCCACCAATCTTTCGACACTCAACTGAGCGCACTGCTTGGCCACGTTTGAGCTCAATGTGAATATACCCTCTGCGTATACAGCTTCTGTCTGACCGACGCGAGTCTCTCCTGCGCAGTTCACCACAAGACCCCATGGGTCCCCCTCCGGTTCTAAGGCTGCGGCACATGATTCTGGAAAATATATTATAATTTTATCCATTGAAACTTATAATATTTATAAGTTCAACGCACCCGGGGGCAGCTTTACAAAATATAATCTGTTTGTTTTTATGCCTGCTAACTCCTAAACCATGCAACGGATTTTGAAGCGGTATTCACCATCAGTTAAATAATTTGTCACGGAATTTTTATGGTTATGAGAAAGTTATTGAAATCACGAATTAAAATATTGTAAGCAAAAACTTAACCTGAGCAATCTGAGCATATAACACAGTGTTGCTCTTATAGAACACATGTTTTAGAATAGTTTTCGTTAAATCGTCAATTTAGCAAAATAATATCTCAGTGTTGCTTTGATGTATCAATATATTAATATGTGAAGCGAAAACTTGGCTTCACTTTCACGTCTCTAGCACAAAGTTTTCGTGTAGGAAATCTATCGAAAAAATTAGTTAGAATTTCAACCAGTACCTATATCGTTCTCGAGTTATAATCACAATGAGACACGCATTTCCGTGAAACGATTAGTAATATATGTGCTATTATTACTTAAAAAAAACTTATTACTTATTTTTATGTAAGTGGCATAATATAATATATAAATCTGTTTGTATCTGTACACATAATTATGTACATGATTATAAATTCTTCCGTTGCATCGTCGAAGCAACAAGGAAACAAGGATAAAGCGATTGTGGACGCGACGAGTTATCAGTTATTGTCCGGCGATTTGCATACAATATTTAATAATAACTATGTGTACTTGGAATATTTTACTTTCAACCGTAGGCCATTGTTACGACCTGCGTGTGCGCATACTAAACAACATCATGTCTTTCTTATGTATATATATTAATATAGTACAGTAGCTGGGGAGCGCAATATTGTTTGCATTGAAAAATAATAAAAAGATATACACTTGACAAAATATGTAAAGAAATATAACGCTTGACATTATACTTTTGCCAAAGTAAACATAATTTTAGGTTCAAACAATAGGATAGCTAATAAATGAGTTTACAATGTAGCTGTTGGTTAAGTTTGATAAATTTGTCCTTGTTCTGTTATCAAGTTGAAGTCACTTCTCTATTATTATCAACACGCAAAATTTATTTGTACTATGTGTATAGAGAGAGCTATAATTAGTACAAATAAATACTTAAAAGGATTGTGTAAATGTCCCACTAAATAGTAGTGCAATAAAACTAATTATTATTACAAAAAATTGTCATCACAATACCTAGAAATATCATTCAGGATGTTGATTTTTCCATATCTCTATTATCTCTTAAATCACCTAGATTATCGCTAACACATAATTATCTATATATAAATATCAAAGCATGTCAATCCTGCGAGTTCAGTGTTTTTTCCCCATATAAAAAGTGCCCAATGCACCTAATTTTTAGTTCAAAAATAATTTTATAATTATTAAACGAAATATATTTAAAGCTATATTTTTTCTTCATCAGTCAATGGACACATTAACCTGTGTTATACATAATGTTATGGTCCGTTAACTATGCAGACGCAGTTGATTGCACAGCCGAGTATTTTATTAATTGACTCTATATGTGTTTTATTTTTTTATTGTTATTAACTTTCTTTTTTTATGCAATACGGTAATAAAAATTGTAGTTATTGTATGAAACATTGCTTAATAAATATACTAAATTAATAGTGTTTATAATAATTATGCAGATCCTGAAATACTTTAGAGCACACTGCATTTCGGAGTCATAAATTGGACAGCTAGCCACAGCCTAGACACACTTCGAAATAAAATAACAGCATATTATGTGCTGTTGGGTTTGAGTGAGTAGGTGAGAAATTAGCTCTGCCATTTCCTGTGCCCCCTGCCAGACCTTATCCTACTAAGGTCACATCTACCACCAAGTGGACCTACAGCCTGCCTGTTGATCTTTACATAAACAAAGTTATGAAGTTACAACATACATGCTCTCATTATATGAAAATTGAAGAAATGGCTACAAGTAGTCAAGTAAACTATTTCACTAAAATATACACCCTGAATAAGCCAAATTGTCTAAAAATAAGATGACTTTTTAGTCTTATTAAAATAATTTTTAAAGTACTTATGGTATAATAGTATATTTACATATTTTATACACAATAATATTGTTATTATTTTAAGAGAAAAACAACAGTAATGAATCATACTATGAACTATGGATGGATAATATTTATTATCTTTTTCCTGAAGTGTCAATGACATTAATTTACATAATATAATAATGTAGTTATAATAACAAGAAAATTACTAATACTAAACCTTTTATTATATTTGTTAACCATGTCAGCCTCAGTTTAATAAACAGACAGACAGGATTGATTTTTCTCGCTTCCACCATGTATATATGCTACTTACCATTTAATATTTTTAGAAATAGTATTACTTTCTAATAATAACATTATAGGTAATATTTAATAATACCTATAATACAAATAAATAATAATACCTAATCAAATATAAAGAAAAAAGAAATTATATATCAATATAAAAATATTACCACTTTAGGCAGCCCAAACTTTTCTAGTTGTGTGATATTATTAATAACAGTATAAAGATTTAGAATTCTATTTCTAGTCATAATCAATTCACGTGGCTTCAAGATATTAAGTACATTATATTCAAATATAATATAATGTACTTAATATTTGTTTATGTAAAAAAGAAAAGATAAAAGATGCGATTCCTGTGGAGTTTCTTTGGGCGTTCTTCTCCACAGAGGAATGCACACTTTGGTAGTGAACGTACCACTCTTTGACGTCGAAAAGAGATTTTGTTAATTAATCCTATTTCGAATAAAATATTTTTGAATTTGAATTTGAATTTGAGGCATTAATTAAAAGAAAAACTTACTTGGATTAATAAGATTGGCACTCCGATACTCAACACGGGGGTCCTCGAATAATTTGGTGTGCGTTGGATTCAGAAAGGCAAGTTGCGGTGGTGTCTTATCGACGACGCGAAGCCCGCTCACCAGGTCATTAGATATCAAATACTCAACCAAATTCCGTCCTATAAAACCGCACCCTGCGAAATCACAGTTCTAAATCAGACGACAAAAAGTTGACCGAAGGATGACTAACACTGTCCTCAGATAAAAAAGTACATTTCATCTTACTTTATTGAAAGAATATCATTAAAATTTAAAAGTTTTTAGGAATAATTTGTCGTTATAAATTTTACTTACCTCCTAAAACTAATACTCGTGGTTTAATATTACCGGTATCGCACATTTCGGCAGAAGTTTTAATTTATTTTATTAAAAATCTTTCTTTCTAGTGACAGTCAAGTTCAGTTCGGTTCGTTTGACACAATTTGAATATCTATTTGACATTTCATGATGATAAATTAACATTATTAAAGTTTTCACTTAGAAACACCTTTAAACGTATAGCAATAAGAACTAATTTTAAATAACAAAGGCGTATGAAATGTATGCATACAGTTTGTTTTTAATAAGAAATTTTAGCTTGGTATTGTAATGTTTGAGAACGTTAGCATTTACGAATTTCAACGGAAATCAATTGAATTTAAACTGAGCAAGTTCATGTAGGATGATTTGCAGATTGAAAGCGAACTCATTAAAATAATAACTACTATCTATCGATTATGTTGATTGTTTCAATTAAAATAATACCACCTTCAGAAGACCGAACGGAACAACTGGTTGGGATCGGGAGTAGCGGTGTACACTTCATTCCCAATGGGTTTACCTAAATGAATAACGTTGGTTGAGGGTGTTTTACTTTAATGTCCCTCCGATACGAAGGGGTGCACTGTATCGAGCTAAGGAGAGCTTTATAGCCTGAGCTAAACTAGGGAGGGATTAGACAAGGATAGAGAAATGGGCTCTGACATCATTTTACTCATACACCGAAAAACACAACGGTGGTTACGTGTTCACGGTATTTCACGGTGGTCTTCTGTACTGCTGCCAGACGAGCTGCCCGTGCCATACGGCTATTATTACTAAAACATCCTAACTAAGTAGAGCCAAAAGTTAATCGATCGAACTCTAAGGCTGCATCCCTGAGAGAACGTTAGCAAGTATTTCAATCAAATGACCTAGCCTAGAGGTTCGTCTACAAAGTATTTAGAAATCTACTGGTATAAGATATACCAGTAGCAGCAGCAGTCATGGTGGAACAATGGAAAGCAGTTGAAGTATGGTTGAAATATGAAATAAATACATAAACCGCGTCACATAAAACCGACGTGACGCTTTACGTCACATGGCCGTAGATACTTGGATTTATTAGAAAATATATATTAATTTTTTCCTTATACTTAGTTTACTTTTTTAATATTTCATCTACCTAATCCATGACATTATTGTATTATATTCAAAATCTTGTTCTTTCACTTTCGGGACAATTGTGGAATGATGTCTGCACTACATTTCTTCGTTCTTCGGTTTTATTGGTATCAGAAGGAAGGAACAATGATACTATTAGTCCAGCTGAAATAGATAGAATAAATTAAGATTAATATACCTATATATTCCTATACCTACTACCTAAGTATAGGTAAGTTTAGCTACATAGTAAACGGGTTATCATAAATCAGCGAGACCAATTTATCGTAAACTGAGACGGAAAAAAATTTTGTTAATAGAAATTCGGAAAGAGCACATTGAAATCAATAAAATCACCAATTTTCAAAACTCTTGGAAGACTTTCCAGATACTTAAAATCGCCCGTTCCACGTGTGCCTACTAAGTACCTGCTACCAAATGACTGTAATTTTTGATTTTTGACTACGGAACCCAACTTGTCCCAAATAATCTTCCATTTATTATTATAAAAAAATAAAGATGCGAACATATAAGTATGTAGAGATACATACAAGCAACAAGCAGTACATATCCACCAATCATGAATGTACAATTGTTTTCTAACAGGAGGGCGATCAACTGCACACTAAAAAATCCGAATCCTCGTGCGACGACTACGGATAAACACGTAGCCATGCCTCTGAAACAATTGAAAAACTTTATTTTCCAATTAAAAAGAAATTATGGCTATACAAGGGTAGTTATCTACTTTTTTGTGGTAAGTACCTAACTTCAAAAATTCTTTTTGACTAGTTACAAGCGCCTCAAATGATGTTCATAGTACAAACATGACAATTTAAAATAGAAAATCGTACAGACAGAATATTTTATCTTCTCATACAGATGCTGAAATCTGTTCAACTCGAATTCGATGATTCTTTTTTGGTTTAATCGGTATATGGTTCTTACAGATAGACAATGGCCTATTTCATATTGTGTATTCGCATATTAGGTAAGTTACTTATAGTTAACATTTAAATACTGTTGGTCAGTAGGCAGTAGACCATCACATTTGATAGAACATATTAAAAGTGGTGGCTAAAACATAAACAATCTTTGGGAGTAGCAAATTCGCTGCCGATACATATTTATACAGTTTATCTATGGTCTTTTAGTGTATTTACTGACTGACCAATTCATCGACGTAGGAACCAATTCTGACACCCTAAAAAGTATAGAATAAAGATTGATAGGGTGATAGGTACCTTAATTGTGTCGGATTCAACTCCACCAAGTAAGTATTGACGTTGCCTAATATTAATGCGATATAAAGAAATATATAGAATAAAAGAATGCTCAGCACCGCAACCCTCACGAAGAGCAATACGGCGCCGCTAATGGTGGCTGTGGCGAATACTAGAAGTGTAGTTCGCTTTTTCCCCAGTGGCCCCACTATGAAGGAGAGTAGAATGTTGAGGGTACCCGATACTCCGGAATAGCACATCACTGCGTAAAGGGTAAGTGGGGGAATCACGTTGTCGCAATCTGTACTTGTCTGAAAAAAATAATGTATTTTATTATCTTGTATTAGTATTTTTATACTTACTAGGAGTGCCCCTCACCTTTTTTGTACTTTTTTTACTTTTTTGTAAGGCTTAAGAGAGTTAATAAATTATTTTGTATTTGTATTTGTACTTTTTTTTTTGACGAGAAGTAATCCGCTTACAGATTCCCTACCGCTGGCTAGACGGAAGGGATATGTGGGGGTCGCCCAGCACCTGATCATAGCGGCACTGGGAATACCCACTAAAACTCTCCGGTGCCTCCTTGCCCTGTGAGCGGGGTGAACCGGGCTCTGCCAAGGCACCAACTCCGATCCACCCCAGAGCAGCCTAGCCATTGCTGGCTAGACTAACGCCAACGGAGGATTGCTCGGAGACACCCAGGCAATCCCCAGACAGTGGGACCTTGTGCAGGCACACACAGTTAGCCAACCATGTGCGCAGGTCTCCTAGGAAATTTGAAAACGAATTGAAACCTAATTGATAAATAAATGTTTTGATTTTGATTATGATTTATCACCTTATAAGATAAGTATGGTAATTTTAAAATAAGGAGATGAAATAATCTGATAGTTTTTCTATGACAAGGTACTGAAATGATTCACCATATAGGTACCTAGACTACCTAGGTAATAACATACATTGTTATTGCCCGTGGAAGCAGCTCCACTAACCACTTGACAGAAACTCTGGTCGCTTTTGTCATCACCATTGAAGTAAGCGTTGACTATTGTTGGCACCCACATGGTGTATCCGGTAGATCTGAAATTATCATAAACTGTTTATGACAAAAAAAAGACAAACGGTTTACAAACAAGTGAAAAAAATATATAACTTTTTTATTAACTGCTTTGTTTTTACCTCTTTATATATAGACTATGTTTTGTATATTATTTTAAAATGTATTACGACACAGGCCCGACCAGAGCCGGGCACAGGCTTCTCCACCAATTGGGGAGCAAAGAATATAAAATAAAAGCTAGGATAGTGTTTCCGGTGTTTATTACGAAGCCGGGGTGTAATAATACTAAGGATTTTGGATTAATACATAAAAGGCTCAATTTTTATCTTTGTATTAAAACCAAAGACTAATAAAGTCCGATTCAAACTTAATGGCGGCTCGGAAGTTAGCTGCGTGTGTGCGCAGGGCGGATATCTAATACTGCGTTCTGCGCAGTATATTGAACTATGTTCAGAGTCGCCATTAAGTTTGATTCGGACTACACTAAACTAACACTTACGTCATAAAAGCACACAGCAGTATGTAGTATAATATTAAAGAATTCTTAAGCAGTGGTTGTTTAAACAAGGGGGCAGTCTGATTCCACATCTTCCGGAGAAAAGATGCATTTGAGTCGAAAATAATTTGAGAATCGTCAAGGTATACAGCTGTCACCTGAAGAAATAAAAATGTAATAAATTAATTTAAATAATTTAGAGGAGGCAGAGGAACGCTTAACCCCAAGAGGAACCCCAAGGGTGGAGTCATTTCCTTAAAGACATGTTAAGGAAATGTTGAATTTGTTATTTATTTAATACCTATCTACGAAATACTCACAGGGTAATCTCTCTCTTCAAATCCAATATTCCAACTGTACATAGACTTTAATGTCTTCAATACTTCATCCTCCTGATGTTTACTCAAAAAGAATATAGGACTTTCGTGCATAAAACATAGAATTAAAACTCCAATGATTCCCGGTAATACGAGTAGCTGCATCAACAGCCTCCAATTTCGGTATTCCAAATTTAACCAATTTATAGGAACGCGTATGGTTAGTTGAAAGACTGGCAACGCAATTACTGTAAAAAAAGAATGCACAATTAAGATTTCGTAACAAAAAATCAGGTAAGAGTGAAATATTTCTAAAAAATCTTTACCGCCCACTTGGGTTTCACCAGCACCACGGTCAGGTCGTGGGGCCAATCATGGTAATAGCTTAAAATGATCAAATAGAAGGCTTTAGGGGTAATAATATAAACTCACTGCATATGATTAATTGCACTAACATAGTCGCACTCGCCATTAGAAACATAAATCTGCTTCTATGTCGCCTCGGAACTGTTTCACCAACAAGTACAAAACCGGCTGCATTCGCTGAAGAAGTACTGAAAATAGAAACAGAAGTGTAGCGGTAGGTCTCGTAACGGCGGTTAATGGAAACGTGCCTCAATAGAAAAGTGTTGTGGAAAACTCGTGTTGCCGTCAGCCAGACGTCAGTTTACATCGAGCGTCGTCCGATCAATCGGAGCAACAAGAAAAAAAAGTCCACGTCATCCGATCAATCGGACCTCAGAATAATAACTAAAGCAAATCGGACGAAGCAGTCGGACCACACGGTCTCAGGCGAATATTCAAAATACTAAGAGCGACGCCGTCGTCATAGTCACGAGGGTGATAGCAGGCTGACAATTCATTTGATCGCAGGTAGCTACAGTCACTTATAAAAACAAAGCGGCATCCTGAAAAAGAATAACAAGGAGATAGCGGAATGAGTTCTCTTACTCTCTCTTTTACTTAAACATGGTTCTATATATAAGTTGGTTCTAGCTGGTTACAATAGCCTATTATTACAAAAAAAAGAGCCACAGCAAAGCGTCACCGAGTTCAGTTAGTTACATTATAAAGAAAATAACTTACAAACTAGCAGATAAAAACTTGAGCACAGTCAACGAAGCGTAGCCTGGTGCCATGCTCGAAGCCAAATTCATGATGAGACCTATTGGCATTGCCAACAGCAAAGTTCTTCGGCGCCCCAACGTATCAGCACACAAACCCCAGCCATATGATGATACCATTATGCCTTAAATAAAGAAATAATGTCAATCAATTATCTTAAAAATGGCTGTTAGCTTTAAAAAGAAAATCTATAATCATTACAGATATAAACTAAAAAAAAAAACAATAATTTGAAAAATTAAAATCCAATGCCTGACTAAAAATAAATTAAATAAAATAAAAAATAAAATAAAAATGAATAAAATAAAGTATATTACACAGAATCAATGTTCATAATATTCTGTTGATAACTATTCATGAATAATAATAACACCGCACACCGTCACGAATTTTCATTGGTTCAGTGAATAAATTATACTTCTAAGAGTACCTACCTATTTATAGTTTTACCTATCATAGGTAGACATAGGTAACCTATGTCTTGTCGCCATTACAATTTGTCTCACACGTTACGCATAATATGTTATTTATTAAAAATTATCTTTAAACTCACCGCTCACAGCTTCGCCCGGGGTGCATTTTTATTTATACAAACCTGTATTTATGCCTGTTTCAATAAGTAATAACCGAATTAAAATCGGTCTAGTCATTTTTGAGTTTTTCCGATACTAACGCACTAACTTCGACTAAGCAATTTCTTCCGCGTCCACAGTAGGACTTTTTTTGTCCTTTCCGTACTCTATGTCCTTTTACACAAAATTTTAAATCACTATCGCATTTATATTAATGTCTACATACCATCAGAAATAATGTATCTTTGCAAACTACATACCTATAAGTGGTACAGCAGACAGCAGTCCTTGTTGGGTGGTGGTAAGTGACATGTCACAAGTGACCACCGGCATCAGTACGGAGAAGCCGAATATGTCCAAGTACATGGCGAGGATGAGAAGGCAGCATGATATCAACATAATTACGTTATATTTGCCGAAACCTTGTGAAGGAAAAAGCATATTTAACTTTACACCTTATCTCTCTTTCTATATGTGAAAACCCACTGAAAACCGAACTAAAATCGGTCTATCCATTCTCGGGTTTTTGAAGCGTACACACAAGGCAACTTAACTTTTTACATAAAAAGATTTGCCCGCGACTTCGTCTACGCCTCTTTCTTAGATGTTAAAACATTTATTCAATCTTTATTGTAAAAAAATAAATCTATTGTAAATCTTAACATAAGAACCCTTATGTAACGTCCCACTTTTCACTAAAAGAACTATTACCTGTTAAATCTAGAGCGTCCTCAAAATTGAACTTTTCAGAAGATTTCGTATTCATTTCGCTGTGTTAAAATTTTAAAAAAAAGCTCCTTTTAAAATAATAGATAACTGTTACGGAAGCCACAATAAAAAAAATTTAGTTTGGTACACACTTAATTATGTACTAGAATTATTATTTTTTAAGTACACCTATAGATATGTTGTTTTCTTCGCGTACGTGTATATTTAGTAGATATTTGTTTATCACTGCTACCTCATTTTCCTTTTTCCTTACTTCAAGAATACCTACTTACACCTATTGTAGCATTCAAGTGTCATTAGATCGTATTCATAAGTAGGTTCCTTTGTTGAATAGGAATTTCTATAAACAAGTGTTCGCTCACTGGTAGAATTTAGAACATATTTTGTTTCAAAACTAGGGAAAAATTGTTAACAACTTGAAAAAAAAATAATTGTGTGTGTCAGCTTCGACACACGACTGGAGTTTACTCCTTACGATTATAAAATTAAATTTTCACAATTTGAAAACGCCGAAAGAACATTGTTCTTTTTTAAAATAATATTGTGTAGATGGCGCAATATCTATTGAAACTTCAGATATTCTAAAATATTAAAAAAAAATAGAACGTAACTATAACGCATAACATAACGCATTCGTGTGACAATTCTGATTCTGATTTTACTCCCATAAATTTTCTACGGTTTATATAACAATATAATAATAATCACTACATAGTATAAAACAAAGTCGCTTTTTCTGTCCCTATGTCCCTTTGTATGCTTAGATCTTTAAAACTACGCAACGGATTTTAATGCGGTTTTCACTAATGGGTAGAGTGGTTCTCGAGGAAGGTTTATAAGTACATAATTTACTAAGTTACGCGGGCGAAGTCGCGGGCAGCAGCTAGTATAACAATATAGGAGAAAGTTCACCAAAGGCTACTTAAAAAAAATCGTTCATAAATGGATTTATTCATTTGTATTGTCTTTATAACTTCCGCAAAGTGAGAGTACTATTTCTCCTGATCGCCATTTTGTTGACGTAATCTCGTGACACACTCAATACCATCAGCTTTGTTGGCTATATTTTTTAGCTGTGGATGACGTCATGTGTGACAAGGTTTTATGCTTTTTAGAATTCTATTTGGAAGTTAATTTTCATATATTTTTTGAAAAAAAAAAAATCTTGAAAATATCCAAAAATTACATTCGAGTGGAGTTCTGCCCAGAATCTTCTCAAAAAGGACACACAACAGAGCAACATGTGAAAATCGTCTTTGAACGTGTGAAAATTCTTCACACAAGTTTCCACGACATCTGAAGTACTAGGTTGGCATGATTCAGAAGGTATTAAAAAGAATGCGACGCAGAGTCAAAATAACAATCTCTTTGGAGGAGATAGCATTAAGTTTGTTTATGGCATTTCATGGAATTTCATGGTTTTCATCGCTTATAACTAGAAGCAACGCCATAGATGTTGCAAATGCTCTGCCGATCCTGATTGTCTAATAAGGATCATGGGGATCACTTACTTAACGGAATTATACTTAATTATACTACTAAATAAAAATAGGCATCTAATATAAAAACACTTCTAAGTGTATTAATGGATATTTTACTATATAAATATAATGCCAATATTATAGAAATTGTATAAGATTTTAATTACTTACGAACTAACTAATGTTTATAAATGCGAAAAACTCTCTGTCTGTCTGTTACGTTTTTTCGCATAAATCGCTGGAACGATTTTGATATGTTCGTTGCAAGAATACGAGTAGGTATAACTTGAAAGGGGTGAAACAGGGAAGGAGAGTTTGTGTGGGGAACCAATCTGTTATTAATAAAAAAGCTAATAAAATAATTCCAAATACATAGGTTCATGATTCCAATAAAATAAAGGTTTCTAGACTTAGTAGTTTAAGGGCCTCTTTCACCAACTACAAGTAAAGTGTTGATTAGTTACTTTTAGAAATAATTTTATGTTTTATTAAATTACGCACTCGGTTTAGTGCATCCTTCGATAGGCGATTTTTTTTATTATTTTCTTTTTTTAAGCTAGATATTCACGGTGACAGATGACTTTAAATAATGGTTAGCCTACTTGACAGATGGTGAAAGAGGCCCTTAGCTGTGTGTTGATAGTCAGGACAAACATAATTATAAGTATAGATTACTAGATTACTTAATAACCTAAATATATTTAGGATAAATTAAGTATAGTGGCAGGGCACACTGCATTTCGCAGTTAATTAGGCAGCCCGTTTGGCGGCAGTAACCACCCCGTGAAATAATAGCATATATGCTGTTATGTTTCGTTGAGTGAGTAAGGGATGCCAGAGCCCATTTCCTTATACTTTTCTAATCCCTATCTTTAATTACCTATGGCTTTGCTTGTGTAAGTGGCTACCACCTAGCATCAAGTAGACCGTCAGCCTGTCTGTCGAGCTTAACATAAAGAAACAAATGTTTTCAATTTCTTAAAATTGCCATATCCAAATCGCTACATTGCTACACTCAACCAATTTTATTAGCGGGGTTGGAATATTGATTATTTATGAATGTTTCTTGTCTACGCATGCGCGGCGCAACCCGTTACCATGGCAACAGTGCTGGTAGCGTGTCACCACTTTCCGTCTATGCTCTCCTGGTACTGCCGCCCACAAATCTGAAATTTTCTTGCCCTCCTCCAGGTTTCCACGGATACGACCTTTGAATTCCGTTTCGAAGGGCGGCGCGGAAACGGGAATTGGGCGGCCTAGGTTTTTCAAGAACGCTTTTTATTTTTGTAGGAAATTTTTTGAGGTTAGTTTACTGCGCATATTTCATGTTTTGCGCAGTAGATAAGGATTAGATAGACTTTCACTATTCACCGAAGTCACAAAGATTTGTAATTTGTAAGCTAAGTAAGTTTATAAAGAATTTCTATTTCTGCGATATTATAGAAGACTTCCAAAGACTGGCTGCAGTAATCATGCCCTAACATAATCACTGTGAAATCTTCTGTGAAATAACAGCATGTGTGCTGTTGTGTTTTGGTACCCCGTGTTTTGGTTCCAGAGCCCGTTTCCACATAATTTTCTAATCAGTAACGTCCTTAATCCTGCTAAGGTCGGCGGCAACTTTTAGCACATGTGGCGACAGTCAGACTATCTTTTCTTTTCATAAACGAACATACATACGCAACGAAATAAACAAATATTATCCTACTTACCTACCACTATAGAATGACAGTAGGTATATATCATGCTCAACGAAATAGTATATCTCTGCGAGACTAAGGCAGGCAAATGTTGCTTGAAAAAATACTCAAAAGAAATAACAACCTTAAAGAGATCATTTATTTACATATCACAATATCTTTCAACACCATGGCTATAAATATTAAATTTATTTTCTTTCTTGAAAATCTTGACTAAGTTGTGGTTTGTACCGGTTTCGGTTGACTAGAAATTTTCTCATACTGGTTCGTGTGTTTCGTTCTGTGTTGGTTCAACTGTGATTTGTTTCACTTTTTGTGTCTTACCCGGAAGTGTCAGGCAGAATAGGGCACAAACTAAAATCAGAGAAAAAATAGTTGCAGCTAATATTATTGGGCAATTCGAATTTAAACATTAAAATAAAATTAACTTCAAAATATCATGAAAATGTAAAGGCTTATCTTATTTCTTAATTATTAAGAAGGGAGAAAGAATGGTTACTGTACACACTGCACATATAACATACAAACTTCAAGTACACTACAGTAAAAAGTCCTTCGAGCCGGATTTAAAATATTTTTACCAATGAGAATTCCTCCAAAGAGATAGAAGCCGGCACCGCAGTTCACGTCGAGGAAGAAACCGATGAGATTGGAACCGAGGACGGATCCAGCGCGCCCCATCATCATTGACAAGCAAATCGCCATTGCACTGTACAAAAAGAAATTAAAGTCTGAAACCAGTACCTTTACTTGCCATTCTAGTAAAATTTGCTATAGGTTCGGTTAAAAAATTCCACCCTATTATAGTAGGTATTTAGGTAAATCGATCAAAGTTCTCACCGAAGTCTAGTTGGGAAGAGTTCAACGGCCACTGCGTTCATCAATCCTATGCATGCTCCGGACATCTGGAAGATTGCATACAGGACGACGGCCACCTGAGTGTTGTTTGCGACGTGGGATCCGATACCACAGAGCCCAGCGCCTCCGAGCACTACCACAAGGATCAACCTCTTGCCCACGGCGTCCACCAGGAACCCAACGATTATGTACATTGAACAGAACACTAGTCCAATGTAGATGGATAGCTCAAAGGTGTCAGTATTCATTGTATCGTCACAGTGATTCTGAAATAAAAGTTACAAGTAAAGTTATTCTACTTGTACACTTCTGCAATTAATTAACGGGCCTCTTTCACCATCTCTGAGTAAAGTGCCTACTTATACGCTTTCTCACTGCCACCGGTAAGAAAGCGAACGAGTTTTAGAATACCGTCTTCGAGTAGGATTACTCAATGGGTAATTTCAATGAAATTGACACTTACGATTGATTTTTCGAGTATCTTGATACCAACGACATAGTATATCTCTGAAATTTACTCGCCAATTAGCGTTACTTGAAAAGTAACTAATCAACACTTTACTTGTAGTTGGTGAAAGAGGCCCTAAGGGGCAGATGATATAGATGAAAACTAAATGAAAATTTTGTTTAGATTTTGGAAATGCAAAAGCATTTTAACAGTCCATTTTTTAATGTTATCAAAGCTGTAAGCTGTAAGACTTAAGTAATTGTAGAACTAGTGACTCGCTCATGTTTTCCCAAGGAAGCATAAATATGTCCATGATAAGGACACTATAAATGTTAATAGGTAATTGGTTAGATAATAACAAACTTCTTGAATAGGTGCTTCCATAGACACTAACTAAAATAATTTAGACTTGGCTTTACATGAGATCTCACATCTTTTAGTTGTGGAAGAACTGCTTTCCAAAACTTGACATTTTTTACATTTTATGTTTTTGATGGGATTGCAATTATTTTGATTTGTCTATGCTAGAGACTGAATGGACGGCCTGCTGGGCTATTAATGAGTTATTGTATGTTTGATAAAAAAAAACCCCATAAGAAGAAAATTTCCTTTAGAAAAATATCGTTGTTCAGGTAAGTAATGCTTAAAACTTTGTTAGTAGGTACATACGCTAGTTCCATTGGGCATTTTCGCGTCAAGAATATCGCAGATCCTGGTCTCTTGTCCGCTGTGTGTTGCCAACGAATTGAGTATGAAAGGAAACCACACATAGAAGCCGTTGGTTCTGTGACAAAAAAAAATCATTAAAGGCACAACAGTTTTGAACACAATAGGCTCTGGATTTTCTAATTACAGCACAACTAACGACAACCTTACCCTAATATTTATTATATTAAAAATAATGAAAACTCACGTAGCGAATATTCCAAATTGTACAAAGCAAGTGAGGAAGGTCCAAAAAAGTAAAGGAGATTTGAAGAGTGGCAACGTCTGGTCTCTCATAGAAGCCAACACAGCTGCGACTCCTTTCTCACTGCTAGACGTCACTGCTTGAGCTTCTTCTATTAGAGATTTAACCTGAAAGTCACCACAGAAGATTTAACCATAGAGGAATGACATGAGAAGACTCTTTTTTAACTCTCTTTAGACAATGTCTAAGAACTTACTGGGAAAGTGTCGCGTGATTTTCGAGTATTGACAACGTAGATTCTTTTGACCACTTCTAGACACTCCTCAGTCTGACCATTGGCAATGAGAAACTTTGGGCTTTCGTCAGCGAAAAATAGAAAAATCGTGCCGAAAGCAAATGGTAGCGCGCAAGCAACCACCAGGAGTCTCCAGGGACGATAAGCGATGTCCAGGAAAGGAATGTAGTAAGAAAATTCCCGAGGCAGGATGACCCAAGAAATAGCTGTGAACAAAAGCATAATTATTTTTTTTTTATTATTTTATATTTATATTTTTAAATATGTTCTTTCTTATGTTTTCTATTTATAAAATAAAATAAATAAAATAAGCCTTTTTTGCTGTATAATTTACAATACAATAAACATGGTATTAGATTTACCAAGGTATTAGATCAACGATCGGTCTTTCGATAAAGGTCTCCTTCAACGACTTCCATCTATCTCTATCTCTTGCAATTCTGATCAATTCTGGAACGGCAACTCTTTTGAAGTCATCTTCTCAACGTTTTATTTGTCGAACTTTATACTTTACATTACATCTTTTGCCATCCCTGTGGAACCACTTTGTTAATATGCTAGACCATTTCTCTGTGTTCTCCCTCAGCATATTATGTCCTACCTATTTCCATTTAAGGCCCAGTATTGAGTTTATTCATTACTAGCTGGTGCCCGCGACTTCGTCCGCGTTGATAAAGCAATATATCGCCTGACATCGTTATTGCTATTATACTTAGCCAGGAGTTAGTTTCCTTAATTTTAGATAATCCCTCGGGAGCAGTACCTACTTTTTTCTGGATGAAAGGTACCCTATGTCCTTTCTGGTGTCCCAGAAACGTGTATGCAAAATTTCATGGTGATCGGTTTAGTAGTTTTGGGTAAAAGAGTTACAAACATCCATACAAACTTTCGCATTTATAATATTAGTAGGATAAACATACAAATCTCTCTTTATGAGTATGAATAGGATTATTAATTCTGGACCATTTATGTGCATGGTTTCCTTACCAGGTAAAATAACTGTCCCAATGCCCACAAAAGATGATCCGAAGGCGACCATCTTATCTCTGTGTCGTAGGCTGTGGAATTCTCCGAGATATGTATACACGACCGCCGATGACCCTGACATGCTGCAAATAGAAACATACTTAGCGTAATTCAGGTGATGGCTATGCCTAACGTCTAAGGTTAGTTTATCAGCTTGCTCTTGAAATATTGATAAAGGATATTTAAAAAAATGCAATTAACATTGCTAGACAAAGACTTGTATTGTGTGTATATAAGACTGCATATTTATCATAAAAACCCATATAATTTTGGATTTAAAAAGTAATTTATGTATCATTTCTAACTGTATGGTGCCCGCGACTTCGTCCGCTTAGAAACAAATATGACAGTCGATATCTTTAGCCGATCTCTCGGGAACCTGACGTTTTTACAGAATATAAAATATCTTATATTTTAGTCCAGTTCTATCTGTGTTCCAAATTTTATCCAAATCCGCCTAGCCGTGAACAACATCCATCCTAACAAATTTTCGCATTTTAAATATTAGTAGGGGTGTTAAAAAAGATATTTAAAGAGCTCTCACAATTTTCATGAAATTCCATATGAATAAAAATAAGCATATAATAAATTGTGTCTACTTACAAAATAGATGATAGAAACTCCAGTACAGCAAAGACTGTGAGGTTGGGTGAGAAGCTGGCCAGCACGGAGAATATTAGAGATATAGTCATGGACACCAACATAACGGGCTTCCGACCTTTAGTGT
Organism: Synanthedon tipuliformis; assembly: GCA_947623395.1. Classification (NCBI taxonomy): domain Eukaryota; kingdom Metazoa; phylum Arthropoda; class Insecta; order Lepidoptera; family Sesiidae; genus Synanthedon; species Synanthedon tipuliformis. The sequence goes on along the minus strand of OX392417.1, from coordinate 10,312,291 downwards.
CAGCTTGCCAACCCCAGAAATGGGATGTTAATATTATAGCTGGAAAACCATAAAAAAAAAACCTTAATTTTGCTAAGTGTTATTTTTCAGGGAGTTAAAATTTTTAAAAATCCATTCTGCATAAAATAAACTATATTCCATATTTTATCTTTCTAGAATTATAAATTTTGACTGTGCGTTTATAAATCAGTCAGTAGGTACATTCGATTTTATTAAAGTCTTTTAGACAAGTAGAGAATGTATGGACTTGCCTATAAAAGGTATAGCAGCTAGCCATCCTTTCTGTTTCAATGTCAATTGTAGATCGCACTGCGCTACCGGCATCACGTATCCCAACGCCAGCGCCTGCATTATTACACCAGCCAAGATCACTCCAGACATGAGCACATGACACGCATTGTAGATTCCGAAACCTATAACAAATAATTGATCATTTATAGTCAATAGGCTCTGGTCGAAATTCAACCATGAACATTTCGAAGGTGGGGAAAATATGTTTTCAAATTTTATTGGAGTTTACTCCTTAAAAATCGATTTGCATAATATAACATATACTAGCTGATCCCGCAAACGATGTTTTGCCATAAAATTAAAAAAAAAAATTGGGGTGGACCACCCTTAACATTTGGGGGTATGAAAAATAGATGTTGGCCGATTCTCAGACCCTTAGAATATCTGAAGTTTCAAAGATATTGCGCCATCCACACAATATTATTTAAAAAAAGAACAATGTTGTTCTTTCGGCGTGTTCGAATTGTGAAAATTCTTCTTTTAATGTCTTGGCTCCATCAGATCTTCTCCGATGATTTTGCCAGTGTCATTAGTAAAAATAGCAATAACAAAAGGGCAAAACTGAAATTAAAGCCAAAAATAGCAAATATCGATACGAGTCAGTCAAGTCAAGTCCAGTCAAGTCATAATTTTTATTAGTTTTCCAAAACAGGTCCGTCTAGTCCAAAGCGGTCAAGTCAAGTCCTACAAGAAGGTTTATAAATCATTAAAAAACTATAATTATATGTATAAACCTTATTGTCAACAATACTGTAGGTGTCAGTGAAACATCATTTTGTAGATAAATGTCAGTGACGACAATCTTTGCCAGTAAATTTTAAACGTAGAATAGTTGAACGGTAGTTTTAAAAATGCTTAGAAACAATAGGACAGTAAAAGCAAATCTTAGGCACAGTTAAAACTTAAGTATAATTATAATATTTGCTAACGGATGTTGTTTACACTTAAACAAAGAAATAAAAATCCGTCATGTTTTCTTTGAACGAATTGTTTGGAAAGTATTTAAATCTGGAATTATTGCCGTATTTCCCCAAAGATAAATTATACTATATGAAGATAATTTCCGAATAAATAGATGTTGATGTTATCAGACATAGTTATATGATGGTTGTACTACGCATGTTAACAATATTTATGTTATCTTCACATAAAGTGGGGTAGATAAAAACCTCTCGGAAAACTAATGTAATTTACACAATTAAGTAAAGTCATTTCTAGTATATCACATACCTACGAGTATCATACTAACTAAGTAATATTTTCATGCGAAAGTTTTTTATCCTTTCACACCTTAATTAACTACTCAACAGATTATCATGAATTTTGGAGTCCTCACACGTTATCAGTTTTAATGAGAGAAGTGAAATTATACGATATAATTACTGTTTAAATAATATTTATTTGTAGCACACAACTTTACACAAGACGACATATTTTTCTACTTTCTTTTTCTCATAACAAAAGCTATAATCGACACAAGACCAGTGTCGGTGAATAATTCTACCATAGAGGTTAATTATCAATATTATACAACCTCAACACTCCCCCTCAAGATTAACTTAACTATCTTAATTAATCTTGCATTATTAAAATTTACATAAACTCAATATTAACATTATTACATTATATTACATTATTATATTATATCATCATTATATTATTTTATACTAGGTAGAAGATAAAACTAAACATTAACTACCTACTTATATCTAATCATGTTATATTACAATAAAATTTTAAGTTTGTTAAGAAAATAATTGTGTTTAATAACACCTAAAGATTTCGTAAAAATATCTGCGATGTTTTCATTGGTAGACACATATGAAATTGTAAATATATTCTTTGCAAAATGATCTTTAATGAAATGAAATTTAATATCGATGTGTTTAGTTCTTTTGCTATTTTCGTTACAATCGATCATCTTTATCGCACTCTGATTATCTACAAGCAAATGAGAATTTATATTACTACATCTAAAATTACACATTACACCTTTTAAGTAAACTAGCTCTGAGGTAGCCATGGCTGCTGCCATATATTCCGCCTCTGCCGAAGATAGAGCTACGGTCTGCTGCTTCTTTGTGAACCAAGATACTAAATTACCACTAAGAAATATGCAACACCCACTCACGCTTTTCCGGTTCTCCTTGTCGCTTGCCCAGTCTGCGTCGGTGTAGCATAATAGTTGTTTCTCTGTAGATTTGGTGTACGTTAAACACTTGTTAGAAGTAATTTTCAGATATCTTAGTACTCGTTTAGCTGATGTCCACATAGTCTTTGTTGGTTTGTCTAAATACCTGCTCAAGTAAGATATCGCAAATGTTATATCTGGTCGCGATATTGTTGCAATATATATAAGACATCCAATCAATTCTCGATAAGGTACATCTTCTATTATTTCTTCTTCTATCATTGGTGTTCCTTGTTCCATAGGTGTCTGTGCTCCATTACTATTCTCCATTCCAAATTTTTCTAATACTTTTTCTATCATTTTCTTTTGACTAATCTTTAGTGTTTCATCTTCTCTTCTTATTTCCATACCCAAGTATTCTTTGATATCACCTAAATCTCTCACTTTAAATTCATCTTTCAGAATTGATATTGTTTTTGATATTTCAGTTTGTTTCCCTGTTACTATTATATCGTCAACCCAAATAAGTAACCATACGTTCGCTTTTGAATACAAACAAAAATCATGCTTTGATTGTTCAAATCCTTGTGATATGATATAATTGTGGAATCTTTCGTTCCAACATTTTGGAGCTTCTCTGAGTCCATATAATGATCGCTTTAGTTTTAAAACTTTACCTTCTGTTACCTTTACTCCTTCTGGTGGTTTTATATATATTTCTGTTTTGAGATATCCGTTTAAAAATGCAGTTTGTACATCTAATTGTTTTATTGGAAAATTTTCTTGTACTGCTTGACTTAACATCACTCTAATCGTCGATACTCTTGCAACTGGTGAATATACATTGTTCATGTTATCTGTCTGAAAACCTTTTGCTACTAATCGAGCTTTCTTTCTTCCATCTTGTTTGGTTTTAAATATCCATTTTGTATCTATCGCTCTTTTACCTGTTGGTAATTCAGCTTCTTTCCACGAATTCATTTCTTCTAATGACTCTATTTCATCATTAATTGCTTTCTTCCATTCTAATCCTTTGTTGACGGCTTCCTTATATGTTTTAGGATCGGATTCGCTTAATAAGCAGAAAGCTATATTTGCATCTTGAAAATCTTCACTATCTATAATATAATCTTCATATCTTTTTGGCATTCTAATCGTTCTACGTGGTCTTTCTTCTGTAGTAACTTCGTCTTGTTCTACTTCGTCTTGTTCTTGTTCTTCTATTTGTGAATTGTTTCTGTGACTACTTTCTCCTTGTTCATTAATACTTTTATCTATTTGTACTTGTGCTTTATCTTTTCCTTGTTTTTCCTCTGCTGATTCCTCTTCTTCTTCATATTCATATCTATTTGTTTGTTCTTCTTCTTTCGTACCTTTAATATTTTCTTTGTAAATAATATCATTTTCATCAAATCGTACGTCCCGTGATAATATAATTTTGTTCGTAATAGGATCCCATAGACGGTATCCATTTAAAGAATATCCAACAATTCTCATCTCTTTGGATCTAGGAGCTAATTTATCTCCTCTAGATATAGTTACAACCCAAGCTTTACTTCCAAATATTCGGAGTCTTGACAAGTTATTTTGTCCTCTCAATATAAATTCAGGCGTTTTAAAATTAATAGCCGCTGATGGACATCTATTTAATTGATATGTCGCACATGCTATAGCTTCACCCCATAGGTTTCTCGGTAAATTTGTTTCTAATAACAGTGTTCTGGCTCGATCATATAACGTTCTATTCATACGTTCTGATACTCCATTCTGCTGTGGTGAGTACGGCTGTGTATATTGAATGCTTATGCCTCTTTCTCTGCAAAAATATTCAAATTTCAAATTTTTAAATTCTCCGCCATTATCACATCGTACTTTATTTATTTTTGTTCTATATTCAATTTCAAATCTTTTAATATAATAAATTAAATTTTCTGTCGCTTCACTTTTGTGTTTGAGAAGATATGTCTGACAAAAATGAGAATAATCATCTATTACGACTTGATAATATAATTCACCGTTTATTCCAGGTGTACGCATAGGACCTGCTATATCTGTATGTATTAACTCACCTATATATCTTGATCGTGGTCTCTTGACAGGTAGAAATGGTAATCGGGTCGATTTACCCATCATGCAAGAACTACATGTTTTTCCACTAGATGGTAAATGCATGTGTCGCAGACTTCGGCGATTGAGATGGCCTAACCTTTTATGCCATATATCATCGGAGTTTGAGCTAGAATTTGCACTATAAGACACGTTAAAACATACATCCGCATTCAAAATAAATAATTTACCTACACATGAACCATACACACGATAATATGAATTTTGTTCACATATTTTTACGTAATTTTTGTTAAATATTACATTGAAATTGTTTTGAACCATTTTCTTGACTGACATAAGATTGAATGACAGATTTTTGATTATTAAAGCTTCTAAATTTATTTTTATTTTGCCACATGACATTTCAATGAAACCTTTTTTCTCCGTTGTAATAAAATCTCCGTTCGCAATATAAATTTTTGTCGGTTCTTCTAGTTGGACGATATTTGTCATATATTTTTCGTAGTTTTCATTAATGAGGTGTTCGGTACATCCGGAATCAATAACCCATTTTATGTTATATTCGCTGCTGTTGTTCGCATTTTCGTAAACATTTTTAGTTGTGATAAATCCAAATCTTTTCTCTTTTTCATTTTGATTTATAGCAATGTTACCATAATGACTTCTTGGCCTTTCCATGTACTGCTGTCTTGGTGGTCTGTACGCTGACCTTCCTCTGGGTCTTCCTCTACCGCGCCATATGTTTGCTCGGCAGTCTTTCGATAGATGCCCTGGTTTATTGCACTTGAAGCATGTTATGAAAGCAGTTTCTTGAGTTTCAGCAGTATTTCTAGTTTTGTCGGTTATTTTGAGTTCTTCGTCTAATAGTCTTGCTCTGACAAAATCTAGTTTGATGGTATCGGACATTAAATCTGTGTTACACTCTATAGCTGTTATTACTGTATCATACTTAGAATGTAATCCAGTCAATAAATATGCAATTTTGTCACGATCCGTTAAATTATCATTCGCACATTCCAGTTCTCTTATAATATTGTCAAATTTTTCAAAATAATCTTCTAATGTTTCGTTTGCTGACTGCTTCAAATTAATTAATTTGCGTCGTAGTTGTATTATTGAAATTATGCTTTTCCTCTGAAATAAATCCTTAAGGATTTTGATCATTTCCCTGGCTGTATTACATGCTTTTACTATGTTTAAATATTTATCGGGTAAACATTGTACAATTATATTTTTCGCCTTGGCGTTTTCCTTTAAAAATTTTTCAGCATCTTTTTCTTTGTCATCTTTTATTATTTGTAGTAACCCCCTTTCTTCTAATATGCACTCCACACGAAAAATCCAATTATTGAAATTTTCCGCCTTCAATTGAGGAAAATTTTGCAAATTTGCAGCCATTTTATTTTTCTTTAATTTTCGTATTTATCGTATTTACTTATTCCATTTATTTTATTTTCTTGCACTTCTCTTTATTGCTCATCATTTATTTGCCCATAACCTTTTAATGAGAGAAGTGAAATTATACGATATAATTACTGTTTAAATAATATTTATTTGTAGCACACAACTTTACACAAGACGACATATTTTTCTACTTTCTTTTTCTCATAACAAAAGCTATAATCGACACAAGACCAGTGTCGGTGAATAATTCTACCATAGAGGTTAATTATCAATATTATACAACCTCAACAATCAGAAATATAGAAAAACTAGCTGGTGCCCGCGACTTCTTCCGCGTTGAGAAAGCAATATATCGCCTGACATCGTTATTGCTATTATACTTAGCCAGGAGTTAGTTTCCTTAATTTTAGCTAATCCCTCGGGAGCAGTAGGTATTTTTTTTTTCTGGATTAAGGGTACCCTATGTCCTTTCTGGTGTCCCTGACAACGTGTATGCAAATTTTCATGGTGATCGGTTCAGTGGTTTTTGCGTGAAAGAGTTACAAACATCTATACATACATCCATACAAACTTTCGCATTTATAATATTAGTACCTACGGATACCTTTATAAAGAGAAAAAGTACTGTTTCTGAAGTATTCTCTACAAAAATTAAACAATGTTAAGCCTGATAAAAAAAGACGAAATCATACACCATCTGGTGGTAGTAATCACTTCTTTACAGAAAAACACCTTATGCTACTCTATCTGCGAATGATCAGGGAAATATAGATATACTTGTTGGAACTTTGTACTTGTCATGGATGTTTTGTATATATAATATTATTTATTAATTTATTTATTATAAGTACAAGGCCCCTAACGAGTACCTATGTATTTACAAAAAAGAAGTAATCTATGCAGTATATCAACTGTCTGGTATCCATAACACAAGAGCATTAGTTGCTTGCTGTGGAACTAGATGGTGCTGTGTAGAATGTGTGAAGATATTTATTTATTATTTATTCATCAGGGTTTAGGGCTTCCATGCACTGCTTCTGATATTGCTCCTTAACCACTTATCCTATAATTTATTTATTTGTTACGCCTTCAGTTTCAGAGTCAAGATTAATTTGTTTGAGATGTTGGACAAGAAAATATTAGATAACTTTGAAGCTGTAAAAAACCTTTAAAACACAGAATCTCAAGTCGTGTTTTGCCTCCTTAGTAAAAACAAAATGTTTATAATAATGTATTAAGTACATAGAGCAAGACAAATTAGTTATTGCATATGACGATGTTGAATAAATATCTGCGTAATGATGTCAGTAGTTCAGTGCAGATGTTTTAATTGATTGAAATAGGTTAATTTATAGATTGTGAAAACAAAGAATATCACAACGTTAATGGTAACTTCTTCATATGTCTCGATTTTATCTTTAATTGAGATACGGATATTAGATTTTAATAAATAAATAAATAGTTTTTAGTATTTTTGTCTGTTTGTCTGTGGGTGGAGGCGCGGTGAAACCCCTAAAGGGGTGGACGAAATCTAAATTTCGTTGCGGCGGGATTGCGACAGAATCACGCCATGAATCCCTGAATTAGCGGTTTAGTGGACTGTATATCTGGTTGCGGCTGTAAGCGAACAGTATGACCGTCTGAAGGACAGGATTAGAAGTAGAAGGAAATGCACATACCTTATACCGGTGCTCTGGTGCGCTCTCCTGCAGGAATCTCTAACGTCCAGCTGGCAGACACTGTTCACATGTATTTAAATGTTCAGCGATAAGGCGCGGATGAATCACTTCACTTCCGAGAACGAGTTAAGGCGCGGATTAGGGATAAACCCATATATATTTGGAAACACAGCTCAAGCGCGGGCGCGTTCCTTTTTCTTCCTTTTCTTCGACCTCTCACGCGGCGGTCATCGGTAGTAGTGCATTATTTTGATTAGAGGGTAAAGAGGAAAAATGTGAGGGCCATAATTTTTAGGAAGGTGGGTATACGTGAAAGAAATAAAGGTACTTGACAGCCAACTATTCGATCACGGCGCAACCATCTCCCCCGGCCTTAAAGGGTCACCTTTAAAGATCTCACAATGCGAATGCGAAAGAAATGCGGTAAATAATGCTAAACGAGATGCGGTTATTTTAACGATATGCGTTAATTTATACGAAAGAGATGCGGTTATTCAAAAGAAAGAATGCGGTAATTTATGCGAAAAATAAATGCGATTCCTAATAACTAATCCTAACAACTAGATGATAATAAATGCGGTTACATAAACTAATAACTATCTACTACTAAACGACTACACTAATCTATTTACTATAACTATTATTCATAAATGAGTAGAAATGCTACTCTGCCTATAAACGCGGTTATTGACTAGGCAAAGGACAAAGTCTAACTACAGGGCGCACGAAGCTTCCCCTACTTGTCCTAACAGTAACTACGCGCGTTGTTCCGTCCTTCGAAGTGTGAACAGCCTCCACCACACCCAGCGGCCGTGCAAGCGGTGGCGCATTGTCCATCATAATGACCACAACTGACCCTAACGGAATGGGAGTGGAAAGCGTAGTCCACTTGGAGCGAGCTTGCAATTTATGCAAATATTCTATCCTCCAACGCTTCCAGAAGGACTGGACCATTTTATCTAGCAGCGAATGTCTCTCGCGTAAGCTAGAAGAGTCTATTTGAGGTGCGGGTAGCGACAATAGCGGTGCGGTATGCAAGAAATGAGCTGGCGTTAGAGCTGACAGCTCAGCGGGATCGCCACTCATAGCAGTTAGCGGGCGCGAGTTTACAAGTGCCTCGATCTGAGTAAGCACTGTCAATAATTCCTCATACGACAGTATCTGCTTTCCTATGACCTTGAACAAATGAGACTTGACTATCTTTACCATGGACTCCCAACATCCTCCCCAATGAGGGCTGGCTGGCGGAATCTGCTTAAATTCGATGCGATCTTCGGCTAGCTCATGTTCAAGTCGCGAGCGATATTCGTCAAGGAACTTATAAAGATCTCGCAAGTATGAACGACATCCTACAAAGTTCGTGCCGTTGTCTGAGTAAAGACACTGAACCGGGCCGCGGCGAGAAGAAAACGCTTTAGTGCTGCAAGGAAAGCGACTGTGCTTAACTCTGTTGCTAATTCAATATGTAGACAACGCGTTGTAAGACACGTGAAAATACAAATCCATGCCTTACGGCTCCTAACACCTCTGCCACGTACGGGCATGTATTGCAATGGACCTGCATAATCGCAGCCTGTATGCAAAAATGGTTTGCTCACTTTATTAACGCGATACGCGGGTAAATCCGCCATTAAAGGGTAAGACGGACGCGGTTTAGCTCTAAAGCAAGTGTTACATTTGTGTATGCGGTATCGAATAATATTTCGTGCTGCAATTATCCAGTACTTCTGTCTAAGTATAGACATAAGAAGCTCTGGACCGGCGTGTAAATGAGTCTTATGATAATAATCGATTATCATATCTATAACGTGGTCGCGTCGCGGGAGTACGGACGGATATCTTTGGGAATAACTAACGTCAGCATTTGATAGCCGACCGCCAACACGTATAATACCATTTTCGTCAAAAAATGGGTGTAATTTTTGCAAAGCATTCGAATAGCTTTGGTTACGTTTTAACTTAATTATGTCATCAGCAAAATATATATTCTGAAGTACGAGTATTATTTTATTTTCAGCGAAATTTAAATCTGAACCTGTTATATGTTCTCTGCGCGGTAATAATTTCAAAAATCGATAAATATAAACAATTATGCGTAGTAACTTCGACCACGAAGAGGTACGAGTAGCGAGTACATAAATTAAAGAATCAGTCGAAGTAGCGGTCACTGTGTGTGTAAGCGGCTTTAGACCGGGCACTTCTATCGCGGCAGCTGTGCTGTTGTCATAGGCGGAGCGCGGCATACTCGAACATTCTAACTTGTGTTCTAAGCATAGAAATTGTCTGCGGGCGGCGGAGTAAGAATTTCCTAATTTATATACATCATCTCTAAACGGCAACGCCACCGTGTATCTATCGTTATCCTCGCGCGTAGTGGTAGTACGAAAATGCATCTCACATTCAAGATCGTCTTGACTGTGGGCGGGCGGAGCAGAGACTTCCTCTAACTCCCAAAACCTTTTAAGAAGGTTGTCCAATGAAGACTGTTGCATGACGGTACAACAGGCGGATGCGGATTTTAACAATGACCTATTTCGAGGCATCAGGACCGGTGCGGATCCCATAATTATGTATCCCAAAACAGATTCTACGGCTCGCGGCATTCCACTAATATTACCCTGTACCGTGCCCGGTAATAATAGGTGTGGGAAAATATCAGCTCCAATCAGGACTTCTACTTCCGAAGGAGTTGCGAAAGTACTATCCGCAAGCGGCAATCCCCTTATGTGCACGAGCGTGGATTGATCGACCGGACTAGAAGGCAGCTTGTCCGTTATCCGATCGACAATAAGCGCCGATACGTCATAATGAACGTTATCCGGATAACGAGAAAATATTTTAAAGTCCGTTGCGCCTCTAATAGACTTCTCTGTACCACCGAAACCGCGAACAATCGTTTGTATATCTTTATTATAATTCAAACCCAAGCGCGCACAACATTCGTTAGTTATAAAGTTACGCTGCGATCCCGAATCAAGCAAACACTTTACGATGTGCGAGCGCCCCTTACTATCATAAATAATAACTTGAGCGGTTGATAGTAATACAGTAGTGTGTTGCATACATTGCGCGTTCAGACCGCTAATATTGGCGGCATTCTCAACCGGCGCAGCGATGAATGTGTGCATCGACGAGACATTCATATCACGCGCATCAGTAGGCGATCTAGCTCGAGGCGTCTGTCTCGCGTTAAAATGTGTGGGCTGAGGGCGAGTCGGCTCGTCCGTTTGCGATGCGGTTTGAACCTTGAAATTATGATTTTCAAAATGTAACGCGGAATGATGTTTTTGGTTACAACTACGACATCTCACACTTGAACCACACTCTCGAGATTTATGTTTTAAACTAAGACAATTTATGCACGCGTTACGTTCTTTAACTAATTTAAAACGTAATGAAGGTGTTAAATCATTAAACTGCGGACATTTGTAAAGGTGATCGTGCACAATGTTTTCACAGAGACATGTCTTACGTGCAGGTAACACTGCTACATAAGTGTGCGGATTTGGTATACGATTTCGCGGTTTATATGTATTATTACTACTATTGTAAGTAGGCGGGCTCTGCGCGTTATGGAATATTTTATGCTGACTCCTAATAAAGTCAGTTAGTTGCGTGAAAGTAGGTATCTTATACTCGCGATACTGCGATTCAAAGGCGCGGACGGTATGCAAATCAAACTTCCTTAATGCCATATGTAACATAATAAAATCTGACAAATCTACGAGTTGCAAATTTTTCAATGCGTTCGCGGCAGTTACAAACTGATCCATAAATAATTGGAACTTAGACTCCGAGGCGGGACCGTTCAACCCAACATTCATCATCTGTTCCAAGTAGGTATCTGCAATCGTACGAATATCCTGATATCTATCAATGAGACACCCCAATATTGTATCATAATTATCTGCGCATGGTGTAATACCCGAAAATACAGATTGCGCCTTACTGGAAAGCTTGCCCATCAAATAATATAATTTTTCCGAATTGTTTAAATGCGGATTATCATGTACCAAGGACTTAAAACCTGCATAGAACAAAGGCCAGGTACGTATGTCCCCATCAAATGACATAATTTCTATAGGCGGAAGGGCAGGCATCCTATATCTCATATCTACGCGGTCAGTTGAACCCTTCTGGTCGTGGTCAGCGCTGTCCACCCTCGACGGTACGGACTCGATACGCTTCAATACGCGTTTAATTCGACAGTAAAGGTCTTCGAAGGCATTCAAACATTGATAACTAGGTGCGGTTTCCGGGTCTACCAGGAGTAATGTTTTATTTAAACGATCAACAATATTCTTAAATTCAGAACGCGTATCTTCTAACGTTTCTACGGAACACAAAAAATTCTCTTTATTTTCATCGTTAATATGAACCTCCTTTGATAAATCATACACTCGTTGTACATTTTCAAAAAGTGCATCGTATTTCGATTGTAATAGCACAATCTCATTATTATGTTTTGCGTCGGTTCCCTTTGTCTTAGACATTTTGTGCGAAAAGCGAAATAATAATAATACAAGTAGGTAGCTAAGAAACAACGTTCGGTGCGGAGCGCGCGAAATTCAAATTATTAAACTAATGTAGGTATATGAATACGGATGCGTGCGTACAAATAATTCTAATGCGTTTATCTAAATAAATCTAACGGGAATGCGGAATATTTATACGAATGCAACTAAATTATATGAAATATTAATTTATACTAATAGGTATGAATAAACTCGACATCTCTTCGCGGTAACGTATAATAATGCGTTTCGCGGGAACCCTATGATTCGAAAAAAACAAAAAATATCCGGTTCGTAAGGACCAACAAATGGAGGCGCGGTGAAACCCCTAAAGGGGTGGACGAAATCTAAATTTCGTTGCGGCGGGATTGCGACAGAATCACGCCATGAATCCCTGAATTAGCGGTTTAGTGGACTGTATATCTGGTTGCGGCTGTAAGCGAACAGTATGACCGTCTGAAGGACAGGATTAGAAGTAGAAGGAAATGCACATACCTTATACCGGTGCTCTGGTGCGCTCTCCTGCAGGAATCTCTAACGTCCAGCTGGCAGACACTGTTCACATGTATTTAAATGTTCAGCGATAAGGCGCGGATGAATCACTTCACTTCCGAGAACGAGTTAAGGCGCGGATTAGGGATAAACCCATATATATTTGGAAACACAGCTCAAGCGCGGGCGCGTTCCTTTTTCTTCCTTTTCTTCGACCTCTCACGCGGCGGTCATCGGTAGTAGTGCATTATTTTGATTAGAGGGTAAAGAGGAAAAATGTGAGGGCCATAATTTTTAGGAAGGTGGGTATACGTGAAAGAAATAAAGGTACTTGACAGCCAACTATTCGATCACGGCGCAACCAGTGGGTTTGTGCACGCTAATCTCAGAAGCGGTTTAACCGATTTGATTACGGTTTTCACTTGTGTATTCTAACAAATTTCTTGTAGCACTTAGCGTTTAATTCGTTCCGATTATATTTTATATTAAAAACTAGGTACCTATAAGGTCACCGAAGTAGAAATTAACACTGACATAAATACTAGGCTTCTATGATGTAAAATTATACGATCAAAACAGGATAAAAACAAAGAAATACCGATTGTATGAACTGACTCATTTAGTTGTCTTTTTAGAATAATATTAGAAGGAGAAGTGGGTCATCGGTAACAACTCATATATGATTATAATCAGGTCATCAACATGCAACAATAGAAAACACTTTGAATTCAGATAAAATCATGTTTACTGCATCGCGCAGGATATTTGATAAGTGTCATTGTTAATAATGAACCAGATGAATCATTTTATAAATTTGTGCCAAACTTTAATTGGTATTTCTTTGTTTCTTTGTTATTTTTCACTAGTATAGAAGGGGCTAAAACGAGGAATGTTTGTGTATTATAATTTTCAGAAATTTATTTGGGGCGTGGCATTTTACATGAATACTTGTACTTTACGAATAATATTTTCTTTAAGCATATTAGTGTTGTGTATATGTCCTAAAAATTCGAATAGAAGCTAATACCATATATACCAAAAAATTATTTGATCCTTTAGCTTATTATCGAGTGGTGTAATTTACTTTTAAATAATACAAGCTGACCCGGCGAACTTTGTTCCGCTTTAGAGGCAATAAATGAGCAGACTTTTGATTTTATCATAATCAATTTTTTATTTGGATAATTAATGTAAATTAAAAAAGCAACTATTTAATTTACGGGAACGTGACGTGGGACGTGACATAAAACGTGGCCTATAACAAAACGCAACTGAAAGTAATTTATCAGTAAAAAAGCAGTCTACCCGTTCATTTGTTAAAAATGATATAACAAAACAAAACGCAACTGTCAGCTAAACGTAATGTAGTCTATGGTTAATTATGCAATTTATCAGTAAAAAAAACAATCTAGCCGTTCATTTGTTAAAAGTGGTATAACAAAACGCAACTGTCAGCTAAACGTTATGTAAATATTTAAAAAAAAAACAAAAAAATAATAAAAAAAAAAGCTAAATAAAAAGTATCCTATGTCCTTCTGGTTCTAAGGCGGTATAACAAAACGCAACTGTCAGCTAAACGTTATGTAAATATTAAAAAAAAACAAAAATAAAATAAAAAAAAAGCTAAATAAAAAGTATCCTATGTCCTTCTCCTGGTTCTAAGCTATCTCCTCACCAATTTTCAGCCAAATCAGTTCAGCCGTTCTCGAGTTATACGTGGTGTAACTAACACGACTTTCTTTTATATATATAAGATTTATGTAGCTAGCTACTATCTCCAACGGTCTTAAAAGTCAAGCTCTGAAGAATTAATATCTACATAAAATATCAATATGGTAAAAATGCACAGACATAAATGAGTTCAATATTAGCTTACCCGTAAGGAGCATGGCTTCGTCCAGACTAGCTGATGAAGCTGGCTGATTATCATTTGGCTTCTGTCCATTTTCTAAATTCCCTTTCACTGTCATTCTTGGTACCTGAAATGTAACATCATTTCAATATTTTTTTTATACGGTTGGTAGACATGCTGACTTACTTCAAGGAAGATAGCTACAGTCGCCTTAAGAAGGTAAGTAGTTAATTAAATGAAATATGGCTCAGCCCGCTGTTATTACATTTTTCACGAGGGTCTTCTATAAGGGGAAGATAACCGGGAAGACGGGATACTCAGAATTATACTTTGGTATATAGTCATTACTAAAAAAATCTTATAGAATCAGAATCAGAAACTTGTTTCAAATATAGCTTCATCATAATTACGATTAGTAACTCAAAAAATATCTAAAAATATTTTATTTTACAGGATCCACTCTACAATAGTTGAGAAATCTGGTAAAGATCTTTCAATGACTCTAATTAAATGGATAAGTCTGGATGCAACTTGTTTTTTTACAATACCATGTGATGGATTCCTTTATCATGGTAATATGTGTTTCTGTGCAAATCAGTCTGCTTTAGATAACAGGGTAAAATATATATAAAATGCAGCAGATAGGTGCATATGTAGACGAATTTCGGAGTGGATACGTTTGAAATGCTCAAGAGAGGGCAGTGGAAGGCCAGAGAATACAATGGGATCGCATTCGATTAGGTATATAAAAAGGCCTATGACCAACACAACAATGAAAGCTTGTAAGTAGTTGATGGTGTATGTAGGCTCTATAAATCTAACTAACAAATTTTGCAATACAAATTAATTTATCTACACCAAAAACAAGCTGCTTAATTGACATCAAAACAAAAGGTCACCTTTGATAAGTGAACAGACGAAACTGACACTCAGGGGGGTCTAAGATTGTACGTTGACTCTGGAATTTTACTCTCAAAACACTGGTATACTTATAGTGTTTTTAAGTTTATTATGATAGATAACAGTAGCTCAACGGGTACGTATTCGTGAGAAAATTTCCCGTTAAGAGATTACGCAAATTGTATTGAATATTACAAGATTTGACCTCATATTTCACGGGTCATTATCTATGTTGGAACTTATTATAAATATTTTCGTTATTGCGATATTGGTCTTTTTTAAATTTTTAAATTGTTCTTTATCTTTTGTCACTTAATTTGCGCCACAAAGCCTTTATTTTAACTTTGGGAAATCCTCTTATTTACAAACAATTATAACCTAAAGTAAAGATTAAACATTTAGTAGAATGGAAATTTAATAGATAAACCAAAGACTATATAAGTATATTTGAGATAAACCCTTGAAGATAAAATGACTGTAACAGCACAGATTAATAATAAGTTACTATGTAATAGTTAGTAAACATGTTTTTTAATTATAGCTACTTATGTCCGACGTGCAAATTTGTGGTAAATGTCATCAATAACTTTAAACACAACAGTAAGATATGATATGAGACTAGCTTTGCACGCGACTTCGTCCGCGTAACTTTATGATATATAGCTAGGGCTATGTCTTATTATTATGAGTGATTATTATATACTAGCTGGTGCCCGCAACTTCGTCCGCGTTCTGGATGAAAGGTTATGTCCTTTCTGGTGTCCCAGACAACGTGTATGCAAAATTTCATGGTGTTCGGTAAGTAGTTTTTGCGTGAAATTGCACTTCTGCTTACGAAATTGTGTAAGCTCGTTATGTAGGTATAGATAACACCTCATCAGGATTAAAAAGCTTGTTAGGTTGACGGTGTCGGTATGTCGGCTCTGTAAAAACTTCATAACTAAATTATTGAATCCAACAGATTTTGCAATATAAATTAATTTATCTACATCAAAAAGGTCTCAATTGACATTAACGATTTATTGATTGATTTTTTTAAAATACAAAACGAATATAAATTATACTATTTTCGTTTTTCAATTTCTTGTTCATTGCTTTTACTGTTAGTTTTACTGTTAGTAAGTATTAAAAAAACCGATGGGTGGTTTAGAAGAGCTTAGCGAAAAAACAGACACACAGGCAGCGACTTTATAATTTGTATAGATACCTATAGATGGAATATTTAATTCAAATTTATAATGATGATTTAATATTATAATATAGATACTATTTTTTGACATAAATTTGTCTTCATCAATTTTTATATAAACACGTTAATAATATATTACGAAATAATATAATAATAATATCACACGATATGAATATATTGCACAATAATAAGTTTTGTAAATTTTTTTAATGCAGTTAGGTGAATAAATATTTTTCTATTCTAAAACTTTTCTTTAACTGTGTCTGACTAACCTTTTTTGTGACAGTTCTATTTTTAAAACGTCGAACATTCGATTTTCAAATTCCGTAGTGATGCGCGCGACTCGATCTATTCGGCGCCAAGAATGAACTGATTTCATTCATGGGACCACTGAAGTTGTAATTAGCATCACTCGAGATAAGATGTGTAGTTGCTTCTGATTTTTTTTAAAGGAAAATCCGGTTGTTATATTGAAGGCTTCTGTTACGTCAATAAAGAAATTAATTATTATTTTACTCAAATAATTAATCCATACTAATTTTACAAATGCGAAATATGTTATTTTTAACTAAATAATATGTTTTTTTTTTTTTTTTATTTAAATACATTTACCCCTTGCATAACCAAGGGACCTTGTTCGGCTATTCAAATGCGAAAGTTTCTGTTTGTCTGTATGCTACCTTTTCAGGCCTTACCTAGTCAACCGATCATCATGAAATTTTGCATACACGTCAGAGATACAAGAGAGGACATAGGGTACCTTTCTTCCAGAAAAAAGTAATGTTCCCGAGTCTACAAATATAAAGAATTGGGCGCCACTGTCACGTGGCGGCGCCACCGTCGTCACAGGGATAACGATGTCAGGCGTTTTTACACATTTATATTTTCTTTTTCAACGCGGACGAAGTCGTAGTGATTATATACTCTTTGGACGAAGTCGCGGGAACCAGCTAGTTACCTATATTGTGTGTATTTTTAATTTTTCCGGCAACCCTTACAACAATTTCATGGTGGTTTTCTGTACTGCCGCCAGATGGGGTAACTTCTTGTTTGGTTAGCGTATGATTTAAAGCACTTTTTTTGCTGAAAAGTGAACCTAAGTGATCCGTCACGCTCGTGGTCTTTGACGCTGAATCAGGTTTACTCGGCTTCAGTTGTCATTATAACCACGTTTTGCATGTACCTTGTCAATATAGTATTTTTAAACCTCGACGCTTGACGCATAAGCGGGGTGTTATAAGTTGACTCGTGTATCTGTGTGTCAGTCTGTGGCATGAGAGCTCCCAAAAGGATGTATTAATTTTAATGTTATTTTTTTGAAAGCTTACGTGTCGAGGTGGTTTTTAGCTATAATTTTTGATCTTCAATTCTGGTGTAACTTATTTATTATTAGGCAATGCTAGGTCATCCAATATCTTGTGAATTGCCAGCTAGTCTTCAGCTCTTTCTTATAAATAATAGATACTGCTGTGTTCACAATTGCATAATTATCGAAATGAAAAACCAGAAAAAACTCACTCATGTTGGTATAAAAAATTTAATAAATTTTGAATTTATTAAATAACATCACATTTTACATATCAAAAAAAAATTACATTACATACTTAAATTAAAATTACATACTTAAATTAAAATTATTTACTTAAACTAACGTAACTTACCTACAAGGAACTTTGAAAAAATCGATCATTCGTTTGAATTTTCATTTTGTAAATCATTTTGTCAGGGTGTCTCGGAGAAAATTATAAATGCGAAAGTTTGTATGGGTGTATGGATGTTTGTACTCTTTCACGCAAAAACTACTGAACCGATCACCATCATGAAATTTTGCATACCCGTTGTCTGGAACACCAGAAAAAACATAGGGCACCAGCTAGTTTAATTATAAAAGATAAGTTATACCAGTAATTGGTACGTGAATGTAGACGTGTTTTTATGACTTGTAAATGTGTTATGAATAATTTTAATGTACTGTTGGTGTCTCAATAAAATAAAATAGAATAAAATAAAATAAGTTTCGTTTTATGCAAATTTCATCCTTATCGTTAGACTTTTCAAAGATTATTTTCTACAATTAAAACATCGTGCAACGAAATAGTAACGAAGAATATATTATAAAAAAATTATGTAGACAAGGCTTAATGACTAGGTTTTATCTGTAATCATCATCATCTTGACTTGTTCTAGTGCTTGTTGAAGAAGACGTCACCGCATGTGATGACTGCGGCTGGTCTTTTGGTAAAAGTAGACTACAAGCTGCACACACTGGAAGAAGAAAAATTTTCATGAAAATGATCTCACTAATACACCTTTTTTTAGCTCAACATATGTAAACCTATTAATCTATACTAATATTATAACCATGTAAAGTTTGTAAGTTTGTTTGTTTATCTTCGAAACTAATAAAGCGATTTATTGTGTAACAAACATCGTAAGAGTTTCTGTCTATGTATATAGCGAGAGTCTCTTTACATATTTACAAACCGTTACACAGATTGCTAAGTTTTTCAGGAGACAGACCTCCTTCCTAACTCTCCAATAAGACAGATAAGATAGGAACTTACCAAATAATAGGAACGTAAAACCATAGAAAGTGGTTTGACATGCAGCTGCAAGGAACACTCCAGCCGCATTCGCTCCAACCACAGAGCCCAGACGTCCAAACATGAGGACAGCACCGACGGCAGTACCCCTGAGTCAAAGTAAACTTTCTTACTCCAAAACTTTTACTCACTAAACTTAAACTTATATTATAATAATAATATATTAATAACTAATGAATTTTTTTACTAGCTTCTTTCCGCGACTTCGTCCACGCACCTTTATCCCTACTAATATTATGAATCTATATCTATTCTAATACTAGCTGACTCCGCAAACGTTGTTTTGCCAAAATATAAAAAAATAAATTTTGGGGTGAACCACCCTTAACATTTAGGGATATGAAAAATAGATATTGGCCGATTCTCAGACCTACCCGATAAGCACATAAAATTTCATCAAAATCGGTCCAGCCGTTTTGGAGGAGTTTAACAACAAACACAGCGACACGAGAATTTTATATATTAGAAGATTATTATTAAATAAAATCAAATATAATAGACCCTTAAGTTACTATAATATTACATAGGTACCTTAAACTGGTAGGGAATAGCTGTACGGCATACGCTGTGAGTGGTCCTATGCCTAGAGCTGTCAGTTGCAGAGCAGACATTGTTATTCCGGCGACCATTCTAAAATATAATAATTGTTAAAAATTTATACTTATTGTGTAAAAAAATTCTTTTGAATACAATTATGTATAATGTAAGTTATACTTAAATTTTACAATTTTCCTTATCACTTCCCAATGTCTTAATTCAAATGTAGCTTTGAAGAAATTATAAAAGAACTAGGTACCCGCTTCGCACGGTTGCAATTTTTTTGCAAATTATATAATATTATTATGATTAACATAGGGCCATCTATTGTATACTTACTCAATCCAACCGATAAATTACTTTACACCGCCATCTGTTAGAATCTTATAGAACTCAGAGATAATTATAACTCTGTTATATAATTAATAAACAAATAATTGGCAATAAAAGAATATTGCGACCATAAATTGATCCTATCTCTCAAGTTGGATCAAACTGCACACAGTGTGCAAAATTTGATTAAAAAGTTCAGTAGTTAAAATCAGACACTTAATTTTTATATATTATAACATTTTTCGGTCAATTTCAACCTTTTCCTTAGGAATTTGCTTAGGGAAATGTTAAAATGCATGGGAAAATTTTGAAATTGAAATTGACCGAAAAATTGTATTTATAAAGATTTTCCAATTTTCCTTATCCCTTTTCAATGTCTTATCCTTAATCTAAATGTAGTGTTAAACAAATTATAATAAAATTTTGTTAAACAAGTACCTATTGGTCAATAGTCCAGATAGAAGACAGCAAGTTCCGACGACAATATACATGACAACCAACATTGTTTTCTTGGCGACTGGACAGAGACTGGCCACCATGACCGCTGCGCCGTACACTGCTGTCGTTGCCACCATCACGAGAAACGTGTCGTGAGATATGGTGTCCACACAGGCCGTTGTGTTTGTCTATGAGAATAATATATAAATATAAATATATATTCACACATTCCACACAGCACCATCTAGTTCCAAAGTAAGCAACTTAATGCTTGTATTATGGATACCAAACAGTTGATATATTACATTCAATACTTTTTTTTTGTAAATACATACATATTATAATTACAAAACATCCATGACTCAGGTACAAAGGTAAAATGTTAACACATAAAAACATTTGCCCCTAGCGGGATTTGAACCCGCGACCGCTTGGTTAACAGCTAGGGTTACTAGCCACTAGACCAAACGTGTCGTCAAATAATAAAATAATAATTATAGATACCAATCGAACGTCCAAATAATGAGCAGAAACAGTGATTTACGTAATAGTATGTTGAAATACATGCCCTGGCCTTACAGTTTCAAAGTCAGAACCAATAAAAACAAAATGTTTATCACAGTTGACCTCATGAGGTCTCGGATCGGGAATTATTAGACATAATAACACTTAATTTTTTATCATTTCATTTCATTTGAATAGCATTTGAAGTATTTAGTTTTCTATAATATTACGAGTATCATTTGAAATTTTATTTCTGACTCGATCTCAAAAAGGAAATTGCAAAGATTTTTACGAGTTTTGTGGTCACTAACATACGGAAGATAAAATTTTATATAGGTATAGATATGAAATTCAGGGTTAACAAGTTAAAGCTTAAAATCGGTAAATTTTTAGGAAGCACAATATAGTCTCTTACCGTGTTCTCAGCTTCATTCATCAATATGCAAATAGTGCCTTCAGCGTCTGTCGACCCGTTACTCATGACTTTGTTAATCGTGGCCGGAGCAAACAGAAACAGGCCGTTTAACCTGAGAACAGAAATTATTTTGCCATGTAAAAATCCTTCACACATCACAACTGAAAAGGCTTAATTGCTAAAGCGTAATTTTAAACATAGGTAATGATTACTTACAAAGAAAAGAGACCGAACATGAGGAAGCTGGTCAAAGCGAACCATTTGAAATGTGGTCGCCGCAGCAGTGCGAGGGGCGAATCAACTTTTCCATTTGGAGACAGCTCACACTTCGATCCATCTTCTTCAAAGACCCTGCCACTTTCTTCGGCTGATTGTCTCAGCGATGTTACCTGGTGAAATAACAGTGAGTCGAGTTAGAAAAGACTACTCTAAAAAAATAAAACAATAAGTGGTATTTCTGAAGCGATGACAATGTATCAAGCGTTTATTTAACTTTTAACTTATTAATAACAAGTAAGTATGACATAAATTTTTAATAGACGACTAAGATATTAAAACAGAACACTCACACAAAAGCTGTCTGGTTCTCCGCCTGTGTTTGACGCATGAATATGTTTCAATACTGCCAAAGCTTCTTCACTTTTTCCTTTTGTCATCAGATACTTCGGACTCTCTTGCGCTTGCGTCATCCACAACGCTGTCAGGATGAGAGGAATAGCGTACACCATCGTCAAGAGACGCCATGGCCTGAAGTTTATGGAGCCAAATTGGTACCGCCAATCAGCAGATAGGACACCCCAGGCTAACACTGAAACAATATGAGACAGTATGGTTAAATTCATTTTTCAATTCATACATTTTTGTAAATACCTACATATTATAATTACAAAACTTGAAATTAACTTTTTTTGCTTGCTTTCTTTACTAATAAACTAAAATTCCTTACTATATTAGCACTTTGCAGTATTCACTTCAGTTACTTTTAATATTAGCTTGTCTGATTATGGAGTGTAGAAATTTGAACTTACGTGGGCTAAAAACTGACGATATCATCAATAGTCCGTTGCAAGCCAAAACCGCAATGTCTCGTCGTTTTCTGGGTAACAATTCCCCAGCATATGCATACCCCAAAGACGAAGGACACGATAAACTGTACAATTAATGAAATATAGGTAAGACTAAGAAATAAGTAGGTACTTTATCATCATCATCATCATCATTATCATTTTCACTACACTACATCATTATCATTACAACAAAGTATTAAACAACCATTTAATTAAATATGAAGGCGACATCTGGTAAGATTTTTAGGAACAAACAAGGCTGCAGAGGGCGACATCTGGTAAGAACTTACGTAATGTTATTAATTTAAATTAACATATGTCTCTGACGAGAGATATTTTTATATTTATCCTTACTAATACAATGTTACAAAGATATGCGGGCGAAGTTGCGGGCAGCAGCTAGGTAGTGTTTTATATTTTGACACTGCGTTTTGCGAGCATTTGGGCAGTCCGTCTGGCGGCAGTAACCACCCAGTGAAATAACAGCACATGTGCGGTTTTATTTCGGTGAAATATGTATAGCAAATAAGCGATATAAATGTGAGACTTTCATGAACAAAATAACACTTACAAGAGTGAGGTGAAAAATTTGCAAAGAGCAAACGTGACCAAGCTGGGCATGAAGGAAGCAATGAACGCAATCACTCCGGCTACTGCCAAAGATGTCAGAAGCACTGGTTTCCTACCGAGAGAGTCGGCAGCGCGGCCCCAGAATGGCGCTGTCAAAATTACGCCTGAAAAAATTTTTATATTGGTACATACATATTACATTAATTAAAAAGTTTTTACAAAATAATAAAAAACCTAATCAGATTTACCGCGCGACACTAATAACTCCGTTAGTGGTGAAGCCTCTAGATTTATCATGTGAACTGATAGAAAAAGTATAAATTAAATAGTTTAACAAATTAATTATAAAAAAAGAAAAAGTGCTTTCTTCTTGTAACTATTGAGTGATTCTTTGGAATAGGTACCTATAATCATACCTATATTGGGAATAGACGTTAATATTCCTCTTAGTTCATCAGGTATTTGAAGATCGCAAACTGCAGCAGGAAGGATGAATGCGTTGCCAATCATTTCGAGCAGTGCAGCTGTTAACGTGGCCAGCATTAATGTGCAGTGAAGGATCTGATATTTTCCAGTCCCTGAAAAGATTTTCATAGCAATGTTACTTTAAAGTATGTTTTAGAAAAAAGAATTTTTTAGGATATTTTTGACAAAATTAATCTGAATTTCTTTTATATTAAACTAGCTGGTGCCCGCGCGACTTCGTCCGCGTTCTGGATGAAAGGTACCCTATGTCCTTTCTGGTGTCCCAGAGAACGTGTATGCAAAATTTCATACTGATCGGTTCAGTAGTTTTTGCGTGAAAGAGTTACAAACATCCATACATCCCCATACAAATTTTCTCATTTAAAATGTTATTAAGTACGGATTAACAACGCTAAGTTAAATAATAAAGGGGTAATATAATTTTTATATTTAATTAGATATTATCTTATTATAGATAATTTTAATTAAAAAAAAAAACGGTTCGTTGAGTCAATTTGTACTAATGCTTATTATTGGAATATTATTTCGAAATTTTAAGTTATGAATACCTATTTAAGAAGCGATTAGTAAATATTTTATAATTAGATATAGAAGTTACTTAATAAACTTATACTACTTATATAATCTTACACTTGTATAAGTTCGTAATAAGGTCGACAGCACCCATGGCGTTGTGGTAGCAACTTACAGCCAGCCTGTCTATTTTTTTTATACATGAAAGAAAAATCCCTGATCTTATTTCCTATAACGGTTGACGATCTATGCACCATTCTATATCATAAAAAATAAATTACAATTTGCTACAACAAAGAACTCTTCTTAATATTTTCACTTACCGATTATATCCAAGGCTTCTTCCAAATTCGTCTCCATTTTCGTCTTGAACTTATCAGGAATCACCGGCTTCTTCACCGCAAACGCATCGCTCTTCATATTTTCACAACTGCACAGTTTAATTATATATGTAATGCTGTATTACTCATAGTTACATAAACTTAGGTCCTTTAGAACATATACCTAACACCAATAACTATAAATCCACTATAATGACTATAAATGGTACTCTATGCTTAACACTAATTCACGTCTACAATTTCGCGCTCGGTAAAATACCACCAACTAACAAGTCCTTTTTCTACATATGTGTTAAAAAATCTATAAGATTCCCATGTTTACCTGCAATATATACTTAGATAAATAGGTTATGGTGGAAACGGTCCAAAGTATGTAGTGTCATTTGCACAATTGATGGTGCTGGCCAATGGTACAAATGATACGCCGAGATTTTCATTCAGCAGTTTAGAGATACGGGTTGATGACAATGATGATGATGGTGGTGATGATGATATGCAACTGATGTTTATCCGTTTTTCATTATCATTTCTTCACATCATTCATACACATTCACATATAATCTTACAAGTTACAATAATGCGTCGGTAAAGTCCCACGTAGGCACCACTCAGTGAGCCGTGCTAATATTTTAAGTAAATATTTGGTAAATATGTCAAAATATAGGTCTTACCCAAGACATTACGAGAGAGTTTCTTTGAATTTGAAAGAGGTAAGTATTGTTTGCTATTGGAATTATGATTGATTCAGACCACTCGTTGAAAACGACTGAGCGAGTTTGCAATAATTTATCTCGTCCAGTGATAAAATTGACAGATTATTGCGATCTCTATGCATGAATTAGTAGGTATGTTAAATGAACTTTCATCTTGTTATAAATAATATGATAGCAACGTGTCTAATTATAAATAACTAGAAGCTCGTCCCGGCTTTGCACGGGGGTCTAGGTTTATAAAGTTTTTAAAAATTTTAATCAGAAATATATGTTATATCCCATACTATGGATAATGTATGGGAAATTATGTATCCATCTTTTTTTTTAATTTTTTTTATTCATATAAAAGTTGTCAGACAGGCTAAAGGTCCATTTATTGGTGATCGCTTTAACACAAATGTAACATCAAAAAATGCTACAAGTGCGTAATAACTTTATTCATCATCATTTTTTTACCTTTAATCCGACAAGCAACGCAAGATAGAAATTTAAGATCAGGGAGAAATAAAATAATAATAAAGTCTGAGAAAATTACAAGATTTAAGCTAGTTTAATGGATCCATGACTCTAAAACTATCAGATCAGAGTCAGTAATGCTAGCCTTACTGGTTAAGGTTAATGTTAAGAATAAGGAATAGGATAAGGGATAAGGGAAATTGGCGTGGTGGCGAGACTTGACAGAGGCCTGCATCTAACAATGGAGGGACACAGGCTGATGATGATGATAATAATAATGATGATGATGATGATGATAGGCAAGTACATTCATTAACTACATACTAACCGCTTTATCAATTTATAACTCAAATAGCGTATACTTTTTCGTCCTCTATACATAATAAGTTATTTTATAATATTCTATTTTTTATTCTCTTAACACACAAAATGTTAATTAATACTATTATTTTTAATTTTTCTATATTAATGTAAATAGCACGGACTGTTTTAAAAGATAACCCTATTTTAAAGTTAAATGCACAATTGTTAGAACTAAACTGAATGTTTAATAGCTTAACTACAATGCGTCCGCTTTGTAAGTTTGTACATAAATCAATTGTCAACACAAAACGGACTTTTCCTACGTATGTACCTTTACGTTTGCGGAAATGTACTAATAATAAATTTGATACTTATTATACTTAGTACGTAGAACTGTTTATTTGTTATTGTTTATTTAATAAATTCTCAGTGTTATCGTCCATTCAACAGAGCGTTTAAGACCATTTTTAGAACGAGTAATATTTACTTATTATTATACCTATTCTACATATATTGTTTATGAATAATTTATGAAACTGGGCGTTTTATTTCTGTATATTATTTTGTGTCTATTTTAATATCTATAAGAGTGTATTAAAAAATAAAAAATATTAAGTATTATAATGTATTATTGCAATTAAGTAAGTAGAAGTAGTAAGATAATTTATAGTGCACTTACGTACGTAAGTGCACTATAAAGACGTAATAAGCAAATGGGACCAAAGTATAAAAAAAAACAGTATTTATATAAATACAACATGTTTTATTTTATACATTTAGAACACTTGATCGTATTTAAAAAGCTTGTTGCTTATGCAATTTTACTACGAATTTTCAGCTTAAACCCAGGCTAAAATTTTGATCAAATTTGATCCTTACAGACAAGTATGTCGATAGTATATTAATACTAATTAATAAAATGTAAGTAGTCAATTTTTATAGAATGTGACGAATTAAGAAAGTGTTATCTTGATAATCAATCTCCAAAAAAAATGAAAAGAAAATTAATTTGGAACACTTGTTGAGATTTAAAAAGGTATTTGCTTACCCAAATTTTTTATGATCTAGTAATTAGATCAAAGAAAATTTATCTAGTAGTTGGAGCTCAGTTTTTGATCAAATTTGATCCTTACTGACAAAAATCCAAAAAACAAGGAATAATTTTGTACACTGCTTTGCTTACTTACCCAAATCTTCTTTAAATTTTTGTCTATTGGGACTCAAATTTTCATCCAAATTGATCCTTACTGACAAAAATCGACAATAAATTGAAAATCTTTAAACATTTCCACGCATATATTAAGTTTGGAAATAATTTGACCACTTAATTAAATTGATGCATGCCAACGATTTTCTATAAAAAAAATTACATTTATTTTATTTACCTTTAATATGCAAGTATAATCACAATTAAAATGCAACTGTCCAGTATCGGATATAAAATTGTACAAACAATATCCACATGAGTTTATTGTATTTATATTATAAGCAATGTATTATAGTATTATTATCTCTAGTTACCTCTGACCTCGCCACTTTTTACAATTAATAAGATGAATCATTTTTCTGTTATTTTAGGGTCACGCATTAACATTGCAAACAGTGCAAAGAACCAAAATGTATGTTGATTATAATTCCTTATCCTTACTAATGTTATAAATGTGAATGTGAATTTGTTTGTTTGTTTGTTTGTTACGCATTCACGCAAAAACTACTGAACCAATTACTGACACCAGAAGGAACATAGTACTGGCACAGGTACTGGGTACCTTTCATCCAGAACGCGGACGAAGTCGCGTGCACCAGCTAGTTTGATATATTTTAGGAATTCGGTGTTATGGCATTTCCGAAATGAATAAACTGAGGAACCCAAGTCAGGAACCATGAAAACATATAAATATCTTTTATAGAAAAATGGAAGATTTTATGTTATCCAAGATTTTATGTTCCCTGGAGTGTGGGAAGGATTCTAGTGTGGGACGCTACTTGCGTGGACACACTGGCTCCTTCCCACGTCCACGGAACGAGCAGGCAAGTGGGTGCGGCCGCTAAAGCAGCCGAAAAATTAAAGACTGCGAAATACCGGGGTCTCAGTTCCGGATACACTTTTGTGCCTTTCGGAGTCGAGACCCTTGGTCCGTGGGGTCCCAGCGCTCGCCAACTTCTAAAAGAACTTTCAAAAAGGCTTATTAACGCCACTGGTGACCGACGAGCTGGCAGCTTCCTCGCGCAACGCATTAGCATTGCAATACAGCGAGGAAATGCTGCCAGTATCCTCGGTACCATGCCGAGGGCGCCCAATTATATAGATATTTTTTAGGCGTATTTATTTTAGATTTTAGTTTAGTTTTATTTAGATTTAATAATTAATCTAATTATATTTAATTTATTAACAAATGTTAGTTAGGATAGCCTATGTTACTCGCTGATAACTTAGTAGATAGTAGTTTTTTATTCGTTATACAAATATACCTATATATGTACTTATCTTTAATTTTTCAAATGCGAACGAAGGCGCGGGCACATAGTAATTAATTATGTATATTAAATTAATGAAAAAAAAAAAAATTACATGTTCTATTAAATGATGGAATAACAGCGGTTAACCGCAGCTTTACTAGTGATATTTATTAATGAATTTTAACAATTATAATGATTTCCTACTCGATAGCAACAACTACTTATAGATTTTGAAATCGATATAATATAAACGAAAAATAATATACGGAACCCTCATATACTTACATAATAGGAGAATCAAAGGATCGCCCAGGTTACGTAAAGTTTAGGCAGACGTGCAAACCGCACCGCACCTGTGTTTGGCCCATTTTTTGCAAATTTAATAAGTGATTTTGAAGGTCACGGGGTTTTTGGTTCCCTTGCGCGTATTTCCAATCCCGCAATCTCAATAAACCTATCTTTCCCTGTCTATAAAAAAGTTTTTGATGTAGTAATACTTAATCTATATTTATCACTACATAAAACGAAGTCGCTTCTGTCCTTGTGTATGCTTAGATCTTTAAAAGACCTACCCAACGGATTTTAACAGCTAGTGTAGAAATATTTTCGTTTCTATGTGTAGAATGTTTACGGTTTTTCTTGGTTTCTTGTGGATCCGTGAATTTCACGGTTGTCTTCTGTATGAGGAGGTAGCTATTGAGAAATTATATAGAAATATTCACCATTTTACAATGTACTTATACTATTTACATAGTCTTTGCTTCTCACAGACTGTCGTCCATCCATCACATTCACTCACGATTCCACTATAGCTGAACCTTGTTCTTTAGAATAAAGAGATCATTGTTTATCATTTTTTTGCTCTTTGAGGATACAAACTAGTATTGAGTTTAATGTAAATATAGTTTCGTGATTAATGTTCAAAAATAGAATTTAAGTAAAGACATTTGTTTAGTTTTATTTTAAAGCTTATTAGCGACCTGCCTCTGGCATCGCACGAATGTAAATTATTGCTGAAAATTATATTAATAAAGTCAACATACAAGCTGATGGTCCTCTTGCTGCTACGTGGCTACCATCGTCTATAACATAAGTAACGCTGCAGGTACTGCAAGTGATTTGCCAACCATAGTGGGATTGGGGATAAGGGGTTGGGGATTCGGGATATGCCTGCCATCTCTGGAGATGGACTTACCTCTAATCTCAACTTATTTCTTTGCCTTTATTCTAACGATATTCTGTAACTCATGAAAAAGAGGTAGTTACTGTCGCCAAACAGGCTGCCTAATATAGCACCTGCCAGGCATCTCTCTCTCTCTCTCTCTCTCTCGCAGTGCTTCTTCGGCCCTGAAGATTGGCTGTCTTCTAAACTTGAACTCTGTCAAGAGCCAAATGGAAGAGTTCCTCGGCTGAGGCATTTCCAGTCCACACCAATATGTTTTGCAACCACATCTTACCTGTCATGATTCATTAAAGGAGTATATCAGTTGTGTTCAAACACGTGGCCAAAATATTGAATATGGAACTTCTTTATAACATTACATAGAAAATGGTTACCTTATCAGTTTGCCGTGTTTTTTCTTATGGTTTCTTATATTGTAAAAAATAAATAAACAAGACAACCCACAAGACTACCTACTTGTTGTAGGTAATATTCATTGAAAGATGAAGGCCATTAGATCTTTATCAGTCCAGTTTCTAAGCATTGACGTTAATTGTTCAAGCAGTAAGATGTGGGAATCCCTATTGGTTTTCGTGCATTAAATCTCAAGTTGCCTTTGATCTTTGAAACAGACACACTTTAGCGTATAATTTAATTGGTTGTTCCTGAAGATTATATAAAAAAACAGGTAGAGTCAAGTGCACACACACATTTATTTTAGATAATTTATATTTTATTTTAGATAGGTAATCCATCGGGACAGACAGACGGGACTTTCACATTTATTAGCTTAGTAGGTAGAGGAGGCTAGCTTCTGGTGTCTATTGAATGGAGCCTAGTGATAGGTATATTTTTGTTAAACATTAAAATGATTTTATTTAAAGTTATTCGAAAGATAAAGTAAGTATAGTATAGTATAGTATAGTATAGAATACTGTATAGAGTTAAAGCTGATAAAATAACAGTTACGGAGAAGTCAACAAACAGGTATCTGTCGACAAACACACATACGTATTTATAAAACAAATAATATTGTGTTGACGACACCTTATCACGACCCCCTGAGCGTAAATCCCTTGTGCAAATTGGCTGAATAAATATTTCCACTAGCGCGACACAAACAACCAAATTAATTTTCTAGAACCACCTGTCAAACATTTAAATACTCTGCCAACAGCCACACGCGAACTTTATTCATAATTATTTCTACCTACTTATTTTCTATTTTAGAGGTCTTTAGTTTTAGGGTATACCTGATCAAGCCAGTAAGCATGGTTGCATGCAAAATCCGTACTTCCGTACTAATATCCGTACTTCCGTACTTGCTACTAATATTATAAATGCGAAAGTTTGTTTGGATGTATGTATGGATGTTTGTAACTTTTTCACGCAAAAATTACTGAACCGATCACCATGAAATTTTGCATACACGTTGTCTGGGACTCCAGAAAGGACATAGGGTACCTTTCATCTTGAAAAAAGTACTGCTCCCGAGGGATCATCTAAAATTAAGGAAACTAACTCCTGGCTAAGTGTCATAGCAATAACCATGTCAGCCGATATATTGCCGATATACTGCAAGGTTAAGTTAGTTAAGTTAAGCATTAAGTACCTACTATGTTGCACAAGAGACAAAAAGTAGAATGGAGCCAAAAATGGTCTAACATTAAAATTGGTTCAAATATATTAAAGATAGCTTTTACTTGATAGCTTTTAAAAAAATATGACTAGTAATTTCAGGGTTTAATATTTTCAACTAAACAAACAAACTCTTCAGCTTTATTATATTGGTATAGGTAATAAACGTTCGCAAAAACTCAAGAATGGCTAGACCGATTTTAAATCGGTTTTCACATGTGGAAACACAGATAAAAAACGCACCCCCAGCAAAGCTGGAAACGGATCACTAGTATTTATATAAAGAATTTTAAATAAAATAGAAAATGCCTCCATTAAAATAAAAGTATTTCAAATTTTAAAATTAAAATAGGTATTTTGAATTTCGTATTTCCATATTGTAAAACAAATAATTTAATATCCATTTGTAAAACAAATAATTTAATATACCTACTTCTCCGACCATATGACACGTGGACAAGCATTTATAAGAAACATCTTCAAATCTCAAAACAAGCATCACACATTAAATAAAAAAACTGCTATTTCGAGAGAAATCTTTAAGCAAATTAACGACATTAGACATACGAGTACATGAGGAGAATAACGAAATACAGAGAGCTATATTTAGCCTCAGATAGCTCAAGTCAATAAAGACTTTAAGCAAATAAAATTTCCTAACGTCGTTGTTTCGTTGTATCAGAAATTTTGCTTACAATCCATGACGATGCCAGTTATCGGATACTGTGACAGCTTCTGACGCAAATGAAGGTGTGTATATAAGAGGAGAAAATTCTTTACATCACCTTATTAATAAAGCTAATTAGCTCAAACTTGTACCACATTAGGCACATATAAGACATTCGAAGAGAAGCTGTATACATTTTTGAAATAAATTTAGTTAGTTTTGACGCTAAAGGTAAGACTGAACAGATTCCTAAAGTAAAGTTTAGAGGAGTAAGAGATTGGAATAGAAAAATAGGAGAAAACGGGTGATACAAATCGAGAAACAAGTTGCGGACCTCATAGCATAAATTGCTTCATATGTATAAAGGAATATGAATATAAAAATTAATATAAAAATCAAATAAACGCAAAGTTCTTACAATAGCATTTTCTAATAAGCTAGCGAGTTTATTAGAATCAGTTCTATCGTAAAACTAATAGTAGAACTGTTTTGACTTACCCAACTATAGGCTGCGCATGGTGCATTTTCTTGCATTTTTTTTTTATCAGAGATGGGTTTGCTCATGGCCAACAACCAGCCATGTGGCAAGGATGAGGCCTAATATGGAGCGAACTCACCCAGAAGATAGGCATCTTCTGGGTGAGTTCGCTCTATATTCACTCACTCATATTCACTCGAACCTTGAAAATATTAGGGTTATATATGCACGTACCTCGTTATCGCTTTTCCTTTAGTGAAAACCGTAGGTACTAAAATCCGTTGGGTGATTTAGTAGTTAGTGGATAAACAGACAAACACAAAATGCGAGCATCTTGTAGTCAGTGACTACATTCTTAACATTGAGGCTAAAGTGTACGTTGCTTATGATGACTTTATATGAGACAGCGACGTGGCCTCTGATTGTTGGCTAGGTGACACAACAGTTATGGTTACATAACTGTGTTGAGGTTCAAGGTTACAAAGCGAGCTATGCTCAGGGTTTTCATGCCTGATGTAGATCGTAATTATTATGTATTAAATTAAAATTCAAGATAATATTTATACATATTTGTAATTTCTAATTGACAGTGAAAATATATCAACAACCGTTGCTAAGTGCTAGTATTTGTCTATGACACGCCTCCGCCGTTATTCCCAGGAATCAGAGGCGCAGGGAGTAGCTGGTCAAGGTGTCGAATCCATACACGTCCGCTGTCCGTCCTTATCTCGTAGTGTACGTTTCCTAGACGGCGGGTTACTGAGCCAAACTCCCACTTCCTTCCTGATATGGAGTAATTCCGAGCTTGTACTCGGCTCTCTAGGGCCAACTCCCTTACACTTGTAATGGCTCGTGGAGGGACCTTCGGCGGTGCACGTAGTTTGGCTACAAGTCTTGTTCGTACTTCTCTGCCTAACATCATCATGTAAGGTGTATCTCCAGTTACTACTGGCGTCGCTCTGAGGGTGCTCTTGACGGTACGGAGATTCTGTAATAGTCCGCCACTCTCCCCCTCTAGTTTGTGAAGCGATTTTTTTATTGTTTGCACAAAACGTTCCGCTTGTCCGTTTGTAGCCGGATGGTATGGAGCTATAGTTTTATGTACTATTTGATTCTTGGTTAAAAAATGTTTAAATTCTTCTGAAACAAATTGTCTTCCATTGTCCGATACTATTATGTAAGGTATTCCAAAGGTGTCAAATATTTCATCTAATTTTTGGATGCAGAATGTGCTGGTTGTTGTTTTGGTTGGAATGATTTCTACCCACATTGAAAATGAATCCACGATGATGAATAATTGATAACCCGATATAGGGCCTGCAAAATCAATGTGTATTCTTTGCCATGGTCCAGAAGGTTCTTCCCAATGGTGTAGAGGAGCTTTCGGTGGTTCGTTTTGTTCTAATCGACAAGTTCGACATGATTTCACTTTGTGTTCGATATCTTTATCTATATTCTTCCAATAAACATAACTGCGGGCGAGAAGTTTCATTTTTAATATACCAATGTGTCCGGTATGAAGTTCGTCAAGAATTTGTTTCCTTAACTTGTAAGGGATCATTATCCTTGTTCCTTTTAAGATGCATTCATTTTGTATCGTTAGTTCGTTTTCTTTATATCCTGACTCTCTGAGTGAAACGCCTGATCGCAGTTTCTCCAGCAAGCTTCGTAATTCCTGGTCTTCACTTGTTTCTTTGGAGATTATTTCTGGAGAAATATTAAGTGAATTTATTTGGCATAGTTGGAATATGTAATGTTGATCTATGTTATCATTGTTTATCTTTTCAACGGGAAAGCGTGATAGAAAATCGGCATTGCAGTGTTTTATTGAGCTTCTGTATTCAATGTCGTAATCAAAACCAGAAAGAAAATGTGCGTAATGAAATAATCTCATCGTGCTTAAGGTCGGTAGGGTTCGATGTGGGTGAAATATTGATGTAAGAGGTTTATGGTCTGTAATTAAAGTGAATTTTCGGCCATAACAGTAGTGGAAAAACTTTTTTAAACCCCAGAAGATTGCTGTTGCTTCTTTGTCAATTTGACTATATTTCTTTTCACTGTTAGTCAAGGATCTTGATGCAAATGCTATCGGTCGTTCCGATCCATCTAGTAATCTATGGCTAAGAACAGCACCAAGCCCAGTCGGTGAAGCGTCTGTAGCCAGTATTAATTGTTTATTCTGATCGAAGTGTATTAGGACTCGTTCACTTAATAATTCTTTCTTTACGTTTTTGAGACTTACTTCGCAATTTGCTGACCAATTAAATTTTGTACCTTTCTTCAATAGCTCGTTCAATGGGTTCGTGATGGATGCGAGGTTGGGAATAAACTTGTTGTAATAATTTGCCATACCTAGGAATGTTCGTAATTCATTAACATTTGTTGGGCGTTGTGCATTTAGAATTGCTTTGATCTTGTCTTGGTTCTTATGTAATCCGTCTTTGTCTATGGTGTGTCCTAAGTAATTAATGCTTCGTTTGAAGAATTGGCATTTTTCTTTGTTCACTCGAAGGTTGCTGTCCTTTAATTTTTCCAGGACTTGTCTTAATCTGTATAGTAGTTGTTCTTCAGAGTAGCCTTGAATAATTATGTCATCGAAGAAGCATTTTACTCCTTCAAGGCCCTGTAGTAGTTGATCCATAAATTTTTGCCAAAGGCTTGGGGCTACTTTAACTCCGAACATTAGCCGGTTTACTCTAAAGGTACCTTTATGTGTACTTATAGTTTGTAATAAGGCACTTTCTTCATCCATTACCATGTTCATATAGGCTTGGGTAATGTCCAAAGTGCAGAAAAATTTACCACCACTCATTTCAGCTAAAATGTCTTCAATAATCGGTATTGGGTATTGCTCGTCTTTAATCATTTTATTTAAGGTGATTTTGTAATCAGCACACAGTCTGATACTACCGTTTGGTTTTACTATCGGTACGACAGGTGTACCCCACTCTGAGTGTTCGATTTTTGAAATAATTCCCTGTTTCTCAAGTCGGTCGATTTCATTGTCTACTTTGGTTCGTAATGCATATGGTATTCTGCGTGGTTTGATGAAGATTGGTTGGGCGTTTTCTTTCAGTGTCAGGTGGCCTTGTACGTTCGGAATTTTTCCTAGATTTGGGTTGAATACGGTTGTTTCGTATTTTTCTAGTAATTTTTCAAGTTCCTGTGATATATTTTTCTTTGTTTGGATACTTCTCATATCGGCGAGTTTTATATTAAATTCTTTCATCCAGCTTCGACCTAAAATAGGATCGACATCCTTGTTAATTATGTATAATTTTCCATAAAATTTTTGATTTTTGTAATTGCATTTCACATAGATTACGCCCATGGGTCTGAAAATTTCGCCGGTGTAAGTTTTAAGTTTCATGTTGGTCTCGAATATTTTCTTGTTTATGTTCAGCCTTTTGTAGTCATGCAGTGATATTGTAGAAAGTGTAGCTCCGGTGTCAAATTCCATGTTAACTTTTTTTCCTTCAATTTCAATGGTTATTATGTATTTGTCTGAATTTTCACTCTTAATGAGGTTGATTTCTCCCGTACTATCGGCGCTTAGACTGCTCGTAGAGTTGTCCAGTAAATTCGTTTCGTTATTTCTACGTTTTTGTAGGCAGACTCGAGCTAAGTGTCCTTCTTTTTGGCACTTACGGCACGTGCTTTTTATTGCACCACAATCATTTGCTTTGTGATCATCTTTTCCACAGCGGTAGCATTTGCCCTTAAGATCTCTAATAGAGGTAGGTGATTTTAAGTTGCTTCTCGGCCAGAGAGTTTGTCTGTTTTGCAATTGGGACACTTTGTTGATTCCAGTATTGTCTTCTGACGATTTTAAAATAGATGAAGATATGTTTGAATTTTCGTTCTTTCCCATTTCCATAGATGTTGCAATATGAACTAATTCTTTAAATGATATTTTTTCTCTTTCTTGTATAATTTTTGTACGAATATCTCCATCTCTTAAACCTCTAATGAATTGTAATGACAAGAATTGATCAAGGGAGGGTTTCTTGCAATGTAAGCATTTAAAATCGCAATTCAGTGATAATCTCTTTAATTCCGATGCGTAAATAGCAATTGTTTCGTCTGCATGTTGTAATCGTGATATGAAAATATGTTGAGATGCCCATATACTTGGCCTTGGATCAATAAAATTGTCTAAAATATCTGTAAGTTCTTCAAAGGTCTTGTTAATCGGGTCGTCTGGAGAGCATAGGTCGTGGATTCTTTCATGTATATCCGGGGGTAATGTACAGAGCAACGTGTACACTTTTGTTTTGGAATCCGAAATGTTGTTAAGTAATAAATATACAGAAAGCCTTTTAATAAAATTTTTGAAAGTTTCTTTTTCATGAAAGGGTTGAAAATTAAGTTTCAGCTGTGATTCGCGCTGCGAACAAGACGCGGCAGCCGCATGGTTGGTACTATTTGTATCTGAAGTCTTGTAAGCATTCAATAATTGTGAAAATTTTGTACGTAGCATAGTGTACATTTCTTCTACCTCATACCTGTATTGAATTTCCGTATCTATGTTTTCGTCTTCCGTTTCTAGTTCAATTTGTGTCTGTAATTTCTGTAATCCTTGATAAGTATTTTGTAGTGTACTTAGTCGTGTTTCTATTTCTTCGAAAGTGTATATTCTGTGTTCGTCTTGTAAAGCATTGCTTGTTTTCGTTAGCACCCCACGCAGGGTAGCTCGTGCACGTTTTACTTTTTTTAATTCAAACGACATCGTCGCCAATTTATTATGTATTAAATTAAAATTCAAGATAATATTTATACATACTCGTATTTGTAATTTCTAATCGACAGTGAAAATATATCAACAACCGTTGCTAAGTGCTAGTATTTGTCTATGACAGTAATAAAAAATCTATAGGAGATTTGAACTTCAGAAAATCAATCAAAAGGGCAATGGGTCACATAGCTTTATAGAACCAACCAAAGATTTAAATCTTTGGAACCTTCTCATTGGTCCGATGATATTAATAACCGCAGTAAAATAAACAATACTTCATGCACTCTGTCTATCCGTTGGTGATGATGATGATATCGAATCGTTTGATGATGAGTTTTTGCAATTTTAATGAGTGCTTTCATTTGCAGTATACATTCACAATGAAAAAGAATTCAATCAATGGAGTCGATATGGAGATGAATATTAAGAAACCAGTTCATGTAGCAACAGTTGATGAGGCTCTATCAGCGACCGGTAGGTTTCAATATGAGTAGTACCTAGATACTGTATGTATATTTATGTGAAATATTTTTAATATCGAAATTGTAAAAATAAGTTTCATTTAGATTTTGAGGTCCTCGTAATTGGAACAAATTACAAATTATTTTATTACATTACATTACAAATTACATTTTATTCCACAGATTTTCCTTAGAACCTACTTGTCAAGGTTTTGTTAGTTGCCAGAATTAATAATAATTTATCACCATTATTATTATGATCTATCATTATTATGATATCCTAATCAATGAATGTATGGTTTAATAATTACAT
This sequence comes from Synanthedon tipuliformis, assembly GCA_947623395.1. Taxonomy (NCBI): domain Eukaryota; kingdom Metazoa; phylum Arthropoda; class Insecta; order Lepidoptera; family Sesiidae; genus Synanthedon; species Synanthedon tipuliformis. The sequence continues at coordinate 10,274,576 of OX392417.1, read as the reverse complement.
AGCCAATCAATATTTATTTATTTATTTAATAAATAAGGAAACAAATAGCTATGATTTTACATGCTATAAAATAGGAGAAAAGAAAATAGAACGTTAGCTAAAACACTTTCCAAAATTAATGTTTATTTTGTGTATTATGTGGTAATACTGTTATTAGTTGCACAAAAAAAAAGGTCTACCAAATACCTCTTTTTTTGTTAGATAAATTTATCTGTGGCAATAATAAATTAAAACTAGATACTATAATTTGTTATGAGAGATAGATGACTACGGCTTGATGTACTCTTTGTTTTGAAAACAGGTTTTGGCAAATACAACTATGGCCTATTGCTAATATGCAGCTGGACTCTGCAAGCGATGGGTATGGACCTATTTGGAACCAGTTTCGTTGTGGCTGCTGCAGTATGCGATCTGGAGCTTACCTTGCATCAGAGAGCTTTGCTCACTGCTACACCTCTCGTTGGTAAGCTCCGATTAAAAATATTTAATGAAAAACTATAAAATACAAATTATTGTTCAAGAAGTGTAGGTTTAATTGCAGAATATATACAATTCTTTGGTGAATTTGATCTAAACGAACATTTCAAGTTCATATACTTGAAAGTCGGATTCAAAATTAAAACTATCCTATCTTTTAAGTTGGACCAGATTACACGTAGTTAGAAAGTTTTATCAAAATCGGTTCAGTAGTTTAGGAGTCCATTGGCCCCAAACAACGTGACTTGATGGTAGATGTCTTCCATCAAGTAGACATTTGATGTCAGCGTATTTCAAGTATATTTCAAAATTCCTTTCTATTTTAAATAATAAAATATGTATATTTAATTTAATTATTTTCTTTTGCTATTAATAAAGGTTTTTTCTAATATAATATTATTTAGATATGTTACAAATTTTATTATTTATTTTAGGGGTGGTCGCGGGTGCGCAACTCTGGGGTTACATAGCTGATACAAAAGGGAGACGACTGACTTTGGTACTGTCAATGTCTATCGGCTTCGTGTTTTCAGCGTTGAGTAGTTTTGCTCCTGACTGGCGCATCATGGCGTTGCTAAAGTTGATCTCTGCCACTTTGTAAGTATTTTAAAATTTCATCAATTTAATTTTATACTGTAAAAGAATATAGGTTGTTAAGGAGTAGTGACAGAACACACTACGTTTCACACTCATTTGGCGAAGCCCGTCTGGCTGCAGTAACCAGGAGGCCTAGTGCGAGTTTTACTCTATCAAACGCGTCGAACGCGTAAACGTCAATTTGCCACATGTTTAGGCGTCAAACGCCTAAACATTAGCCACTAGGTAGCGCTGCTTCATTTCCTTGACATTTACGCGTTCGACGCGTTTGATAGAGTAAAACTCGCACTAGGCCCTCTGTAACCAACTCCCCTACGGAAGACTAAACACGTGTGCTGTTGTGGTTAGCAAATTGATTTTTTAATAAAAAAAATTAAATAAGTTTTTAGCGAAAATAAACAATAATTTCCTTATTTATAGTTTCAGGCTCCATAAAATAAGATAAATAAAATAAATACCAAATCAGCAGTGGAGCAACGTAGTTCTAACTGTCCCAGCTGATTGTACTTAATATCTATGCATGAAAAGGGCTAATTTGCTATAATGTCATTGCGAAGTCAGATATTAATTTTTTTGTATGTTAAGTACTTGCATACAACTTTATCTTTGCAAGCAGACTCAAGTAAATAATGAGATTACGTCCATTATCTCGATGTTACCGTTGGTAACAAATTTAAAAATATAGCGGATGTGATGCGTGTCAGTCAAACAAACAGTTTCCTTTAATAAGTCACAGCGCACACTATACGTATAAAATTCGCAATGTCGAATATTATGTGAAATTATTTTCTGAGTTTTGCTTACCTCAGTTTTAAGTCACATATAAGTTACGCGTACGCTACCTAGTTACAACAAATCAATGTCATAGTCATACAACATAGTCAATGAATTTCGTAATCAAAAAATTCTTATATAGAAATATACGTTTAAAACGTTTTGGTTTATCGACGCTAATCACGGATGAACCTATATTGATGGTATTGAAATAGGTACTTACTTAGATAGAGGGAAGAACTTGAAAATATTCAAGATCGAAATCGAGGGTGATAGCTAAATAATAAAATGTTGTATAGTGTTCTTATATTGTTCTTATATGTTATAAGGTTCTTGTTTTTTTTTTTTTATAACAGTAAAGTTATTTCAGTGCTCAAATTTTTTTTTTTACAAATAATATACTGCAAGATAATGCGACCTTCCGTTTATTAGCCGCAAATATTTTGGCGTTGTCGCAAATGTGTTCGTGTCTTAATATTTTAGCGTCACGGAATCGTACGGAAAATGAAGAACACAATATTTGAATTGCGTTTTGTCGTTTGATTGTGTTTTTCTTTTTTCAAACTTATTCATTGCCAAAATGTGCTTGCATTAGCTACGTCCTCGTAGAACTAAATTAGCAGCGCATTCTTTTATGATGTTTGAGAATTTCTATAAGACGAATATTATAGGACCTTTGATAATTTGAGATGATATTGTTTACAGTACGTCCGCTAGTAATTCCAGCGCATACACCCTCCTCGGTGAAAGTTGCTATGCGAGAGCTCGTGGAAGAGCCATGTTGCTATGCACATGCGCTCTGATGTGCTCACAGGCTGTGGCTGCAGGTATGCAAATATTTCCAAAATATTTTCAAATTAAGTAAGTAATATGTATTTATGTATATACTAGCTGGTGCCCGCGACTTCGTCCGCGTTCTTGATGAAAGTTACGCTATGTCCTTTCTGGTGTCCCAGACAACGTGTATGCAAAATTTCATGGTGATGGTTCAGTAGTTTTTGCGTGAAAGAGTTACAAACATCCATACATCCATACATATCCTTACAAACTTTCGCATTTATAATATTAGTACGGATTTATGTTTTGGCTGCGTGCAGGACAAACAATTTTATAAGTATAGATTAATAGAAAAGAAACGTAAAACCTAGAGCAGGAAAATAAATAAGGAAAATTATTTATTTACTTTTTCCTTTTACAGCACATTAATCTGATATAGATAATTAATTATGTCATTTTTATCTATAATATATTATAATATGTCTATTTGATGATAGCAATAATGTAAGTAGATATTGTAGATTAGATATACCGTTTGGTACTAAAGTAGGTTTAATTCGTATATTTTATAAGGTAATGAATAAACTAATTGTTAGTTAAAGCCAAAGATAATGGATTGGTCTCGCTGCGCTCGACTAGATAGAGCGCTATACAAAAGCAATACCTCCGAAAATGTGGCAACTTTTTAAGAGTAGTGTGTGTAAAAGATCGTCACTTTTTATCACTTTTTACCCAGTTTTATTATATTTTTACACAGTTTCACTACGCAAACTGGTATTTTATTATGCCTAAAATTTAATAAAACATTCGGCACGTACACATCACAGATAGTTTGCAGTATGACTGGTTCGGGTACGCCGAACTCGGCGTACTATTTACAATTACGACGGCGGTATCTAGTCGAGCTATGGTTAAAGCTAGATTTATCTATGGTTAAAGCTAATATAGTGAATAATGACTGAATTTTTCTTGTTTATTTTTTTCAGTGTTCGCATACCCCATTTTGCCTATGGAGTTTTCTTACCCGATTGATTTTCTCGGTATCTCTTACCGACCGTGGCGTCTCCTCGCATTGGTTATGTCACTGCCCTGTGCCGCTACTGCCTGTCTACTGCAACTATTCCAAGAAAGTCCAAAGTTTCTCGCTTCAAGAGGCAAATACGACGAAGCCCTGAAAGTCCTCAAGCACATTTATGCTTGCAACACTGGAGAAAAATCAGATAATTTTCCCGTAAGTAATATACAAGTAATATACACAATAAATAAAATAATCTCAGTGGGTATGTATGTAAATGATAACTTTGTAAATGATATAATCTATACTAATATTATAAAGCTGAAGAGTTTGTTTATTTGTTTGGTTGAATGCGTTAATCTCAGGAATCTACTGGTTCGAATTAAAAATTCTTTTTGTCCTTTTGAACGCGGACGAAGTCGCGGGCAACAGCTAGTGTGAACATAACATTGTGTATAATAAGTAAGTTTTAATAAAATATATATTTTTAGTCAAAATCTGTACTTTAGATCAAAGAAAGATATAAAAAATTATAATCGTTTGATCAATGATTATTACATTGGTCTCGCTACGCTCGACTAGATAGAGTACTATACAAAAACGATAGCTCCGTAAATGCGGCACTTTTTTATTGTAGTGTGTGTAAAACATAGTCACTTTTTATCACTTTTTACACAGTTTCACTATGTACGCAAAGTGGCGTTTTATTATGCTCAAAATTTAATAAAACACTCGGCACGTACACATCACAGACAGTTTGCAGTGTGACTGGCTCGGGTACGTCGGATTCGGCGTACTATTTTTTGCCGCATATTACAAGTACAATGGCGGTATCTAGTCCAATCATCAGCGAGGCTAATCAACTATGGGTTTGATATATTTCTAATCCTCCTATATTATATGTTTGAACAGATCACAAAGTTAATTGAAGACGAAGAAGACCATTCCTCCATAGAAGCCAGTTCCTTCTTCAGCGCCCTCTGGCAGCAAACAGCGCCATTGTTCCGGGCACCATACTTGAAGAAGACCCTCAAATTATTCTATCTGGTCGTCATCATTTATATGACGTAAGTTATTTTTACCTCAAAATAGAGATACCACAGTTCTGATATTTTATTTATTTTATTTATTAGCGAATACCATAAATAGACTATATTTTGTGAAGTTACGCGGACGAAGTCGCATGCAATAGCTAGTTTGTTATATAATTGTAATACCATTTGTTATACCTATCTATACTAATATTATAAAGATTTTACTGTTTGTTTGTTTGCATTGAATAGGCTCCGAAACGACTGGACCGATTTGAAAAATTCTTTCACTGTTTGGAAGCTATATTATCAGCGAATAACACAGGCTAATTTTGTAAAGTTACTCGGACGAAGTCGCGTGCAACAGCTAGTAAATAAATAAATGTTTTTCAGTGGCAGCGGTTTCATCATGTGGCTCCCATACATCATGAACAACATGTTCACGGTATTAGAAGCCGGCGGTGGAAATGGAATGAATCTGTGTACTATCATAAGACATTCAGTTAAAGACACAATTGTTGTGTCAGGCAATGATACGGTAAGCAACATTTAGTTAGACATATTACAATTAGAAAATTTATTATGCTCTGATTTGTTTATTTTGTAACTCTAAATCTAATATATAAAATTTTCGTGTCGCGGTGTCTGTTGCCAAACTCCTCCGAAACGGCTGGACCGATTTTGATGAAATTTTGTGTGCTTATCGGGTAGGTCTGAGAATCGGTCAACATCTATTTTTTATACCCATAATTAATGTTAAGGGTGGTCCACCTTAAAAATTTATTTATTATTTTTTCGCAGAACAACGTTTGCCGGGTCAGCTAGTTTAATCTATAATAAGACAGGTCTTTGGTGTAGTGGCTATGGCTAGTAACCCTAGCTGTTAACCAAACGGTCGCGGGTTCGAATCCCGCTAGTGGCAAATGTTTATGTCTTAACATTTACCTTTGTACCTGAGTCATGGATGTTTTGTATTTATAATATGAATGTATTTACAAAAAAAAATTAATCTATGTAGTATATCAACTGTCTGGTATCCATAATACAAGCATTAGTTGTTTAGTGTGGAACTAGATGGTGATGTGTGGAATATGTGAAGATATTTATTTATTTATTTATAATTGTTTTAATTGTAGACCACAGCAGAGATCTGCATTGATACCATTCAAGAGACCACTCTCTTCTCTGCCATGACGTATGGTGCTCTAGCCAGCTCCACGAACCTCGTCTTATCACTTACCTGCGGAGCCAGGAAGCGTCTCGCAATGATGGGTATAATCACGATGTCTGCGACAGCTGCTGTTCTTCTGAATGTGGTGGCTGTGCCGATAGCTGGCGCAATCTTCTTTTTCCTATTTTTGATGTGTGCGCTATCTATGGGCATTCTAAGCGTGTATTTTGTGGAGATGTACCCGACATCTTTAAGGTATTTTTTGCATTTGCATTTTTCTTTTTGCATTTTTTTAAATGAAACACAAGCTAATAAATGTAAGTTATTTTATCGCGTCGTTAAGGTTCCCATATGTTGAGTTAACGTTAGCGTTCGGTCTCAGTAGGGATACAGGGTTCGATTCCCGGCAGACTAACTTTTGAAATGAAGTTGGCTCTGGACTAAATCTGACAGATAGTGGCAGAGTGCGCTGCATTTCGCAGTCATTTTTACAGCTAGTGTGGTAACCAACCACACTAGCTGTCTGTCAGGGGTTGGTAGTAACTAACCCCTGACAGAAGACCAATGTGAAATAACACCATTACAGAGATGCCAGTCTCAAAGTGACGTTAACCATCAAGGGAATCATTAGCCTGTCTGACAGCCTTTACATAAAATAAAAAATATTTCTATTTTTGCAGCATAATAGCATATCTATTTTTGCAGAGGCATGGCTTCCTGTCTATCCGTGATGTTTGGAAGATCGAGTGCTTTTCTAGGAGTCAACGCGATCGGAGCTCTTATTTCGGCAAACTGCGAGGCAACATTCTATGGATGGTCCATTCTGCTGATAAGTAAGTTTACACATATTATTTGTACCTACTAAAAGTTTTTTAACGGAATTTTTATGAAAATCTTATTTATAACTCTAGATCCACCGAACCCCTATTATGAATTTGAATTTGAAATTCTTTATTATATATTAGTATTCACAACAATCCCATTAAGAGAAATAATCAGTCTTTGGAAATTGTTGTATAAAAAATAAAAAATAATTTTTTTACATATATTTATTTCTTTTATTAATTTTAAATTTTTTTACAACATATATAAATACAATAAATATTATAAAAAAACTTAAAACTATTTTTTTTTATTATTGTTTAGGTGCAGCAGCGGTTGCATGGTTCCTACCAAAAGACAAGAGCGACGACAAATGAAACAAGCACGTAACGACTGAATGATAAAGAGGAAAATAGAATCTCACTTGACGCTTTCCTAACAAATCATTGTTAAGGATATTATACGAGCGAAGTTGTTGTAAGGAATGCAAGAGAAAATTCGATGTGATACTGTCAAAGACTACATAAGTATAATTGGGAGTATAGACACGGCGTAGCCCACAAAAAATGGTAGTAGTAAAATTCGTCCACTCGAGCCGAAGTGGACGAATTCGCACATAGTCGCTCGCTAGTCGTAAGCTAGTCAATATCGTTGTGCAGTATACATTGATGCGTTAGTACAGAAGACTTTTAACTAGTTTCTTTTTACAAAAGCAATATTCATTTGGCATTGCGTGTCAATCTCTCAGTAAGTTCGTAAGTATGATTTTAATACTACCACAGATTTCGGGGCTTTTTGCTTGCTACGCCGCATCTATAGTTTAGATCAATGGATACTGTATGTAAAGTCGTGATATGAAAACTAAGCAAATTTCGACTTAAAGAAGACGAACCTTTTCTTACCCCGACTGTATATCTCATATTGAATGTAATGTATCTGGACTAGAGATGCTAATGCACATTTCTAGAAACTAAGTACAAAGAATTTTGTATGAGGCTATGATATTAGTGACTTCTAAGAGTCTAGCTAGGTCTTGATATTTATTACTAATCTAGACCTGACACTGTTTAACGATAAAGAACTACTTGTCCTCAAGGTAAAACATTTAAAAAAATCAGTCAAGCCGTTTCGGAGGTTACAAACACGAGAATTTTATATATATAGAAGATATATACCAAACAATATTTATGTTATGTATGGTATTTATACAAAAATGTATATAAACACAGTGTAATTAAAAAAGAATTGGTACACTTACTGTTACTGTATTAATTCGTGATAAGATATTATGTTAATTATATTGAATATTTCCTCAAACTTTTAAAATAATATAAGTATAACTATTTTATATATAGGTAGGTACAGTACAGTTAGTAATAAATCTATATATTAAATCTTTAATACTAATTAAAGATACAAATGAAAACTTTTTAAAAATAAATTAGAAATGAAATCTATACTAATATTAAAAAAAAAATATTAATAAATAAATAAATTTATTAAATTTATTAATAAAGGAGATTTGTATTTTTCTTTGTAATGAATAAACTTAAAAACTAATGGACATTATCAGCATGTCACATAGATTATATGTTTGTAACTTTATAAATAAAGTTACGTGGACGAAGTCGCGTGCAACAGCTAGTTATTTTATATATTTGTTTGCTCTAGGTAGATAGACAGAAGTTAATTGTATCCTTTGAGTTCCAGAGGCTAAGCCCTCTGGCACTCTCTTTTTCTGAACAGGAAAACAGATTTTTTTTTCATGTTGACTGTACATCAGAAATGTAATTATAAATAAGATTATTATCGCATAGGTATAATGTAATGTAATAACAAAGTGTACTCATAAAATATATGTAATAATAGAAATTTTCCTCTTAACTTGTTTAAAATGTACCTGAGTACTGAACTGATATTTTAAGTTAAGTCTAAGTTGAAACATAAAATGAAAGTTATATAATTTTAAATTTAAGTGCATTTTATTGTGTGTTTAATAAAAGAATTATAAATAAATCGTGTATTATTAAATAATTTTTAGCTTATTATATCATTATGTTAGTAGGACGTCCACTGCTGGACATAGGCTTCCCCCATAATTTTCCAATAGGACCGGTCAGAAGCAGCCTGGATTCACCGTCGACCTGCGGCTATTATCAGAGGGCCTAGTGCGAGTTTTACTCTATTAAACGCGCAGAACGCGTAAATGTCAATTTGTATGGGAATGAAACAGCACTACCTGGTGGCTAACGTGTAGCACTGCTTCAGTCCCATACAAATTGACGTTTACGCGTTCGATGAGTTTGATAGAGTAAAACTCGCACTAGGCCATCTGGTCGTCCGCCTTAGGTGAACGTTCTGCGCTGCGCTTGCCGGTCCGTGGCCTCCACTCCTTCCGGCCTTAGCAGCCGTCGTCGGCTCACTGTACTATGTGTCCTGCCTAGGTCCTGCCCTGCCCAATGCTAGTACAACTTACTGATCCGCCGGCTTATGTCGCTAACTTTGTTCGCTACGGATCTCCTCTATTTGATTCGATGTTACAATGTAACTCCGCGGGGTTACGCGGAGTACGAGCATACCTCTCTTATAGCTCTAATTTACTCAGCCTTTATTTTAATAATTGAAGTCTATTAACGAAAATATTGTTCGGCAAGGCGATGTGGTTCGTTGCTCACCGATGGGAGGGCGCGAGAGCTGCTTATTTCCAAACACTTCCAAACTACGTAGTTCCATGATTACTCGTTACTTATAATTGGTCGTAGCAAAAAACACAACTTTTAATTTTTTTTATTAATTTTTGCTCTTGGCCAGTATCCAGCCGTGTAGCGAAAATTAGGCCTACTTATTATGATGGAGCGAGCTCAGCCGGAAGATGCCTATTCATAACTTTGAAAAGATTTGGGTTATATGAGCTCAGAAACACAAACGAAGGCAGTGATTTATAAACTTTGGCAGTGCGCATTATAAAGTATGTTTTAAAGCGCTTGGTTCGAAAAATAGGGATTTCGACAATATGAGGATGGTAACCAGCCATACGTCTGTACGAGTATGTCCGATGGAAGAAAGATGAAGGGGAAGCTCATGCAGCTCCTGAGCACACTCTGCGAAGTACATCTTATAAAAGACACATAGACAGGCGGTTTTGCGTCTAGACGATTTTTTAATTTTGTTTAGTGTCATTTCTGAGATATAATATGGCTTTACATGAACTATTTTATCGATGTATTATTTGATGGAAACCAAAATGGTAATGCACAGAAAAATCTTTTGTTCGTTGAGTCATTAACATCACAATCGAGAGATTAGTTTATCATATCATATCTACAAATATCTGTTACTTAAAATTAAAATAACAATAATTTGGATACGATGAGATAATAAATAATTGTTAATTATTCATCAGTATAAAGCAATCGGTTCGTGCCTGTTTACGCGTTTTAACTAGTTCTAATAAAAATAAACTATGTATATGTATATGTATTGATTTATTTAAATAAAATTATATAGAATCCAAAATGTACGAAGTAACAAAAAAGAATGAAGACGGCGATGTTGTGTCTTTTGATGTTGCTCTTGATAGAACAGGTAGGTTTTGTATTTAATATTTATTTTTTATATTTATAAATGTCCAACGCGAGAAATCTTGGCTGCAAAGCTAGTATAATCCATGCTTAATATTATAAATCTGAAAGAAATTCTGTCTGTCTGTCTGTCTGTCTGTTACCTTTTCACGCCTTAACTACACAAGCGATCATCGTGAAATTTCGCATACACGTTGTCAGGAATACAGAAAAGGACATAAAGTAATCCAGTTTTTTTTGTTTTTTTTTTTTTTTTTATAATGTTCCCAAGGAATCATTTACAAATAGAAATATCTCAGGCGTTATATTGCAAGAACGCAGACGAAGTGACAGGCTGCTAGTAACTTTATATAAACTTAAAGTATTCTATGGACAATTATTTACATTTTACTGTATTATAGTCGTAAGTTAGTCGTAAGCCTGGTTTCTTGATGTATGTACTTACTCTTGATTAAAGGAGTTAAAATGTCTAGAACTAAAATATTAGGAGAATAAAAATAAGAATAAAGAAATTTATTTCAGAATAACAATTATTTTATTACATATTTATTTTTAGTAGTAATTTAATTGATTTAATTTGTTTTAAATTTTATATTAGTTTTAATGATAAGTAAACTCTTCATTGTATTTATTGTTTAAATTTGAGTATTTTATTAACAAATTAAATACTATAATTATTGGTATATTATTATTATAATCTTAACATATAAAAGTATTAAATATGTAATAAAAATAAAAATCAATATTTTGATTTAGTGATATATTTATTTTAATTCTTAATTATATATTTTTTTTATTATATATATTAAATTTAATAATAATAACACTATTATTATTAAAATTTATTATTAGTTGCTTTATTATATAAGGCTTGATAGGACTGTATTTTATTTCAGGATTTGGCTTGTACAATTTTTCATTGTTGGGCCTCACTGGATTGTCAATAATATCTTTCGTTTGTGTCGCCTATGGCACAACCATCCTCATACCTATCAATGCGTGCGAGCTGGAAACCACGGTAGGACAGCAAGGATTTTTGGCCGCAGGACCTATGGTTGGTTAGTACACTATTTTATTCTCTCAAATAGAAGGAAGAGATGATCATTTTGAGCGCCATCATTTCAAGGAAGTATCTGGTCTGAGTCTATCAAGTCTAGATAATCAACTACTTAATGTTAGCTGACTGAAATTGTTTAATTTTCAGGCTTAATAGTGGGCGCAATAGGATGGGGCTATGTTGGAGACTTGAGGGGTCGGAAGAATATGTTGTTCATAAGTCTTATCTCTTCGGCCATAGTCAACGCAATTGCGAGTATCTCTGTTAACTGGATAATGATGATTGTCCTGCAGTTCATCGCTAGATACTGTAAGTTAATTTATTATATGAAATTATTCTCTGGTTACATCTAACTTCTTAATGTAGAGATCGGCAGATACTGTTCTCGCGCCACCTGATTGAATACTAGGTACTGTAGCTGTTTGTAAATATTAACCACCTTAAGGTTTAATACCTTTAGGTTTTTAATATTTTTTAGTAAAATATTACTTCAGTTATTCAGAAGTATTCACTTATTCAGAAGTGGACTGATTTTCACTTCTGATTTTCACACACACACATGTGATTTTTACAAAATTCTTTACAGATTTTTACAGATTCCTAATGCGATTGGCAGCGCTATACTTTTCGTCGTCTTCATGTTGGGCATCCTCGTGATGGGACTCTACACTGCAATTACTGTTGCGCTTTTCCCTACACATTTAAGGTACCCACTAGATTTTTTATTCTTCCATGTTAAGGTCGACAGACAGATTAATTAATAGTTACTATCGTAACAGATGCTTCACTCCCATACAAAAGCTAAAATACATACGCTATATTAGAATACAAAAGACGCTGCAAGAAGAAACGTACTCTACGGACGCGCGCTGATAATCGAGATTTGATGGTAGGTGGCTACATGTGCTACAAGTGTGCTGCCGACCACAGAAGCATTAAGGATAAGGGGGAATGAATAGGCTCTGGCATCCCTTACTCACTCATCGAAAAACAATAGCATCTATGCTTTTATTTTACGCTGGAGTTCTGTAAGGGGTAGTTACTGTCATCAGACGTGCTGCCCAAAATGACTGCGAAATGCTCACTGCTCACTAGGTAATGTCGCTGTCGTTGCTAGGCAGGCGATGCTCACGTTCTGTGAGCACTTTATGTCGCGCAAAGGTGCCAGTCAGACACCACAAAGGTGGTCTTCTGTAAGGGTGTTTACTGCCGCAAGACAGCCTGCCCAAATGACTGTTCACTTTTTAGAATAAAGAAAGTTATTTTATTCCCGTTTAATTCTCAATAACTTGCCCAATTTTTTATGTCTCGAACAATAATTTGTTCCTAATTAAGTAGGTACCAAAACAATGTCATTAATAGAGAAATTGTTGATTTTTCAGGGCGTTAGCTGTCGCCTTCACCGTGACCGGTGGTCGAATAGCCTTAGAAATCTCTGCGCAAATACTCAATTGGCTTATTGCAACAAACTGCGAAGTGGGCTTCTATGTATTCACGAGTATTTATACTTGTAAGTGTATAATTTTGTATTAGACTATTATTATTATTTTGTATATTGGCGATTATAGCTATAGCTATACTTAATATTATAAATGCGAAAGTAACTCTATCTGTCTGTCTGCCTACTACCATTTCACGCCTTAACCACTTAATCGATCATCATCAAATTTTGCATATGCGTTGTCAGGGATACAAGAAAGGACATAGGGTACCTTTCGTCTAGAAAAAAAAAGCACTGATCGTCTAAAAATATAAAGAATTGCACGCCACTCTCGCGTGGCAGCGCCACCGTCATCACAGCAATAACGATGATTTTCTTTTTCAACGCCGACGAAGTCGCGGGCACCAGCGAGTACATAATAATATGTATAAATATTTACTTATTTATAATTTCAGTGTCAGCGGTCGTGGTGTCGTTCCTGCCTGATGATCGGTATATGAACACTCAACCAGTACAACAGACTAAAGCAAATGCCGACGAAGAAATCAGTACTGAATTGTAAATAGGCAACTGAATTGTAACGAATTTTAGGCAAATTTTGTGTAAATTGAAATCTAATAATTAATGTATGTATATACATATATATTGTAACAGTATCTAGAAATAAATTTATTTTAAGGACGAACTGGCTGTGTGTATGTTAATATTAGTAATAAAACAACGTGTATGCAAAATTTCATGGTGATCGGTTTAGTAGTTTTTACGTGATTTTACTCCCATGAGCTCATTATACTGATAGGTGCACCACGGGGGCACTACCCGATTATTTGTAATTTGAACGCGCTAATCTCAGGAACTACTGGTTCGAATTAAAAAATTCTTTTTGTGTTGGATAGATCATTTATCGAGGAAGGCTAAAGGCTATATAACATCAAGTTGCGACTAATACTTAGGAGCGAAGAAACAGTCGAAAATGTGGAAAAAACGGGGAAAATTATTCTTTGAGGGCTTCCGTTGCGTGCGCTGCGAAAACCGTTCGAGATACCCAAATGATTCCCAAAATAACTATTCTACGCGGACGAAGTCGCGAGCACCAGCTAGTGTATTATATAAGATATCGTATGATAACTAGGATACTAATACCTTTAATACCTACATTACAGTTTATCATTAGAAAAGCTAAATATAATTAATACTAGCTACACGCTCTCAACTTCGCCCGGGCTCAAAATAAAAACCAAATTACACATAGTTACTAAGTTTTGTCAAAATCGGTTCAGTAGTTGTCCATTGGCCCCAAACAATGTCACATGTAATTTTTATATATATAGAGAGATATTATCTTATTGGTAAATTATATAGATCTTATTAGTAAATATTCTTATTTAAAGTATTAATAGATTAAAACAATATAATTTATTTTATATTCTTAATGTAGTTAAATTATATAGTAAATGTTCATATTTATTTGTTACAAACCCCAAATTGAAACTTTGAAACATGAAGTCAATTTTGGTAAATTCAAAAGTTGGCTCTGCCGGGATTCGAAACCAGGACTCCTGAGATAGAGTGTCAAGGTAAGCTTAACGACTATATGGGCTCGTCAACTACGCTATGTAAGTACCTACTATGCTATGTACTAGTTTTCTGACCGATAGCAAATTGCTAATTTGGTAGGATGTGGTAGCTGCCAGCGTCTGTGTTTCCGAGCACATATAACCCTAATCTTTTCAAGGTTCGAGTGAATAGGCATCTTCTGGGTGAGCTCGCTCCATCTTAGGCCTCATCCTTGCCACATGGCTGGTTGTTGGCCAAGAGCTAACCCATCTCTTATAAAAAAAAAAATACAGTCAAATCAAATAATATGATTTTTGTTTCATATGACGCCATTTTATGATTCACTGAACGATACCATATCGCACTGTGGAAAGTAAAATATGTATTTTAATTACATACTTAACTACAATACATTAGTAATACGAGAATTCGAGAAATTTTTTGACGAGCCCATTGTTCGAGCAGATAAAGTGATACTTCCCTTACCGCTGACGCAAGCGCTCCGGTTTCGATTCCCGGTAGTCAAAAATTTGGAAATGCGTAACAGACAAACACACAAACTCACTTTCTCATTTATAGATTATTATTATTATAGATTATAATCATAAATAGATTATAAAATGTATTATAGATTATATAATATTTATTAGATTGGATATAACATATCAAGAGGTCAGTAAAAATATTTAAACAGTATCATACTTAGTTACACCTAAAAGCAGTTGTCCGTTATCAATTAGATAAGAAGAACCAGTGATGCTAGCCGCTTTATCACTGGCCAAAAACAACACGAGATTTGCAATATCATCCGGCGTTGAGACTCTACCTAGAGCTGTCCCTTTCACTGCTACCTCGAATACTCTTTCCTGATACTCCTTATCAGTTCCCATGTTTGTGAATATATCTGTTTTCACTGGGCCAGGATTCACAACATTGACACGCACACCCTTATCAGCAAGTTCTAAAGCCACAGATCTCGTGAAATGATCTAATCCAGCTTTAGAAGTATTGTACGCTGAAATTCCAGTGCCGAGGATTCCCATGCCCGCAGCACTTGATATGTTAATTATATTTCCTTTTGTCCTTATTAAATGAGGTGCAGCCAAATTTGTGAGATAGAAAGCGGAGCGAAGATTAGTTGCTATGATATCATCGAATATTTCCAATGCATTTTCATCCAAAATACTTGAATAAGCAACTTTTCCAGCATTGTTTATCAAAATATGTAATTCACCGAAACTAGCTATTGTTTCTATAATTATTTTTCTTATATCTTCGTCTTTGGTTATGTCAGCGGTTATGATCAATGTCTCTGCCCCTTTTTCCTTGCACCGGTCAGACGTAGTTCGTAGTTTGTCCAAGTTTCTACCAACTAATGCAAGTTTAGCGCTCTCTATAGCGAATTGTATTGCCACGGCAGCACCTATACCTGAACTAGCTCCAGTCACAATAACCACTTTATCTTTAAAATTCATTATTACTTAAAATGCTTAAAATAATAGTCGATAACAAAGTTCAAAGTGTAAGCCACAATTGGTGACCAAATTGTATTCACGTATGAGAATAATAAAAACAAGCTTCTGCATTTATACCCCTCGTTTCCTATGGTGAAGGGTGGCATAAGTTTTTTTATTATAAGTAATACCCTTCCTTATATTTATCGAGGTGAGGGTCGCTTGGCATGTGCATAAAAAACATGCTCGTAAAAAACACCCAGATTCCATTTGTATTCGAGTGCATTTTAAAAAAGGCAAGTCGCAAGATAGTTTAGAGATTACTTTACTTTTGGTCACAAAGTGTTCGAATTGCAACAAAATAGCAGTAATCAACTAAATATTTATAATTTTTTTTTACTTTTTGTGAGCTATTTCATTAAGATAGTTTCTACCTGGTAGATTCATTAAGATAGTCTCTACGTTGAGAAAACCTGATACTGGTAAAAAACTAGCGAGGAAATTGATGAAATATTAATTATTAGCTGGTGCTCGCGACTTCGTCTGCGTGGAATAGTTATTTTGGGAATCATTTGGGTATCTCGAACGGTTTTCGCAGCGCACGCAACGGAAGCCCTCAAACATGAATAATTTTCCCCGTTTTTTCCACATTTTCGACTGTTTCTTCGCTCCTATAGGCGCAACTTGATGTTATATAGCCTAAAGCCTTCCTCGATAAATGATCTATCCAACACAAAAAGAATTTTTTAATTCGAACCAGTAGTACCTGAGATTAGCGCGTTCAAACAAACAAACAAACTCTTCAGCTTTATAATATTAGTATAGATTATTACTTTATAATACTTACTTGCAGCACCTGTGGTGTTTCTTGTGTTATAATGCTGCTCACAAGTTTGACCCTACCTACGAAAAAGTGCCTGTATGATCCGCTAGTCTTTTATTATGTCCCGTTTGATCCGCTGTTATAAAAGATACAGTCTAATTAGCATTTTAGTCGTTAGGAAAAAATGTTATGAATTAAATAATAGGTGACGGTCTAACGGCAGCCACTTACCATCAAAGCTCCGACATTAACATTAAAAAAGCCAACAAGTGAATTCCTCTTCTTAGCGTGCCACTTCTCTACGGAGGTTGGCGACCATCAAGGCTATTCTGACCTTGAAAGCTGCTGCGCGAAAGAGAGAGCGAGTGCTCAATTCGAAGCATTCTCTTAAATTCTTCAGCCAGGATGTCTTCTACCTCAGCTCCTCTTCTCCTGTATTTTGCCTTGCATCACAAGCTGAAAGGGAATAGTGAATAGTTAAGTTGAAATAGTTGTGTTCTGCATAACATGTAGTTGTAGATACACGTTTCGACGCCACTTGTAAGATAGTATACTTGGCGCGTTGAGGTAGGTAAATGGATTTCTCATTACTTAGTCACCCTAATACTTATCATTGGCAGATAGTAAGTATTATTTGTGTACCATTTGAAATAGAAATTTCATGTACTCATACTACTTGAAATTGATTATTTCTAGTACACTTTACGAGACGTTGAACTGTCTCATACCCACACTTGGGACACATTGAGCAAATCTAATATACATATACAAAATTAATTCTCGTGTCACACAGTGTTTGTAATCAAACTCCTCCGAAACGGCTTGACCAATTTTTATGAATTTTTGGAGTTTTGTGCTATGCTATGAATAATTTTAATGAAAATTTTATACCTCTAAGCAACCCCTAAGTGATAAGGGTGGCCCACCTCCACCACAAAAAAATCTTTTTGGCAATAACAACGTTTGCTGGATTACCTAGTTTTCATTATAAATAAAATAACCGTCGTTAATTGACTTTTGAATTTATCATAGGCATATTTATAATCATGTTAAGCACAATTAGTTTATCAAATTTTATTCTTTCTTATCATATCTCTGACGTTATTATCCGCAAATAAAGGCTGTAATTTGGAACTAATGAGATAGTTGTAAATCAATACCTAAATATCAATATCTGAGATCTTTTGTTTTAGTATTGTGCTATCGCTTTAGTACTAAGCATGTAATTAACTACATATATTTGTTTATATTAATTTTATAAATTATTAGTGATAATATATAACCTTAGTTTAAATATTTCATATTTAAAATAAATAAATTAAACCTCTAATCCAGTTAATTCAGTGCTTATTCAAAATGTCACAAACACGATTACAATATGATGATGATATTTTACCTTTTGAACAAGCCCTTGATAAAACAGGTATGTTTTTTATATGTTAAACTAGACAGGATGACGACCCACTTGATGGTTGGCGGCTACTGCGGCACACTGGTGCTTTAAGTGCGCTGGTGACTGGACTTAGTCGAAAATGGGGCTCTGTCATCCATTACTCACTTTATTATTATTATTATTTATTCACACATTCCACACAGCACCATCTAGTTCCAAAGTAAGCAACTTAATGCTTGTATTATGGATACCAGACAGTTGATATACTACATACATTACTTTTTTTTGTAAATACATACATATTATAAATACAAAACATCAACAAAGAGTTACAAAGGTAAATGTTAACACATAAACATTTGTCCCTAACGGGATTCGAACTTGCGACCGTTTGGTTAACAGCTAGGGTTACTATCCACTAGACCAAACGTGTCGTCAAACGTTATTGACGTTATTCACTTACCGAAATAAACAGCACACGTGCTGTTATATTTCAATGTAGTCTTCTGTAAGTGGGGTTACTGCCGCCAGACGGCCTGCCCAAATAACTGCTAAATGCAGCGTGCCCTGCCACTACTTTACAAAATCCAGAGCAGAGCCAACTTTAAGTTCATTTCCAAAGTTAAATTTAACTCAATCGTGAATTGAACTCGGGACCAACCTAATCCTAACCACTCGTCCAGAGGGCTCGTCAATTCTTATTTGATTTTTTTATGTCTACCTACTCTTATGCTTATGGGTTAAAGAGCTCTAGAATGGAGACCACGAACTGTGGAAAGCGTAGAGTGGGACGCCCGCGGCCAGGTGGATAGACGCCCAGGCCACCCAGCCAAGATGCAAACAGTGCTTTCTACGGTCGTAAACACTACGCTATGCTAAGAGAAAACTTTGTGATTGGTCAAATTTTTATACGGGCGTTACAACAACCAATCACCAAACTTTATCTTAGGGTAGCGTAGCGTTTACGACTGTAAAAAACACTCCGTTTGTATCTTGGCTAGGCTCTTTGTATCTTGGCGTTTGACCCTGGGCTTCGTGGGTAGTAGCTGGATGCGAAGGACAGAACACCGTGCGTGGTGGCGAGCCTTGAGAGAGGCCTACTTCCGGTAATGGAGGTACACAGGTTGATGATGATTCGATGATGTCTATTAGTTTAGTATAGTATTAGTATAATAAATAAGTGCAAATACTTCGTTTATTTCAAAATACATCACAACCACACATATCTAATTGTCGTTAAAGTTATTTAAAAACTAGCTGGTGCCCGCGACTTCGTCCGCGTTCTGGATGAAAGGTACCCTATGTCCTTTTTGGAGTCCCAGACAACGTGTATGCAAAATTTACAACGCCATCTAGGGAATTCTGTTTGAAGCAATGTAGTACTCTAATTCATCTAAAAGTTAACAGATGGCACTACATGTTATAAAATTACGTGTTAATAAAATTAAAGCTGCTGCCCGCGACTTCGCCCGCGTAACTTAGTAAATTATGTACTTAAACCTTCCTCGAGAACCACTCTACCCATTAGTGAAAACCGCATTAAAATCCGTTGCGTAGTTTTAAAGATCTAAGCATACAAAGGGACATAGGGACAGAAAAAGCGACTTTGTTTTATACTATGTAGTGATGATTATCTAGAATTGTCTGTGGAAATTATTTAAAATGACAAATATTTCAATAAAAAAATTTTAATCTAATAATACTGATATTAAAATATAAAGAGGTAAAGTTTATAAATATGTTTGTTTGTGTGTATGTAGGAGATAGGTAATCTTCGAAATTCGAAACTAGATACGTTAAAATACGCCCATTCCATTTATCCCTACTAAGTACCTACCTATCTCCACTGGTAGGGATAAGTCGATTTTATCTTCACTGTTGGAACTTCAGGATAGACAAAACCTTAATATATTTTAAGCGAGTGAAGCCGTGGACACCATCTTGTTTAATTATTACAACGGAATTTATATTTGCACGCCGAATTTTCGGTTAATCATAATACTTTGGAAAAATAACAAAACTTTATCTGATATAATCGTTGTTTTTTCAATGAAATTTTCAAGTTCCATATCCAAGTTTTTATCCAATATCCAAGTTATTCTTTAAAAAAATATTGGATACCGTTTTTTTGTCACCATAAATCAATGGACCGTCTTTATTATTATTATTTTTTATTATTTTTTATATAAGTCAAGGTAGCGCTTGGCCGCGATCTCACTTGATGTTAGGTGCAGATGCGGCCGAAGATGGACCACGCTTACCTAGTAAATGTCCATTCACCCTACGTTTGAAGACCCCGAGGTTATAATTTTCGAATTGCAACCAGTGAACTAACACTAGTTTAATTAAATCAACTTAATTAAATAATTGAGTACTTACCTACATGAGCATTATTTTTTTCTAGGATTTGGGCTATACAACATTTCAATGACAGGTTTAGCTGCATTGACAATAATATCTTTTGTTTTCATCACTTACGGTACAACCATATTAATACCAGCCAATGCTTGCGAGTTGGAAACCACAGTGGCACAACAAGGACTGCTGGCCAGCGGACCTATGGTTGGTAAGTATTAAGGTGCTCCCTCACCGGGAGCATTCACGTGTAATGTAACGTTACAGATTTGAGCATTACATCAGTGAAGGAGGAGAACCGAGCATTACAATTAAACCTTGTAATGATACAATGTGTAATATCTTGATACAACTTGTAACATCACTTGTATTGTAATGTATGCTCAAAGTCGAATCTATAACATGTTACATTACATGTGAATGCTCCCGGAGAGGGAGCACCTTTAGATTGACATTTTTATGTAAAGTTTGCCAGAAGGGCTGACGATCCACTTGATGGATTAATTTATTACAATAAACATGTAAGTAATTCTGGATTATATACATATAATTTTATTAAAATCTGCTTGTATTGTTTTCAGGATTAATTCTAGGCGCTATAGGATGGGGCTACTTGTCAGACAAAAACGGTCGCAGAAATATGCTCTTCCTTACACTCATATCTTCATGCGTCGTCAACGCTATAGCCAGTATATCTGTCAACTGGATAATACTGTTGATTCTACAGTTCTTGGCTTCTGTTTTGTAAGTTAATAATCTAAAATTCATAGAACAACTTACACTACCATACAACACATTCGGTATAAATATAATTATCGATAGGTATGTATATTAACACAATCTAACATTTAATTTGTTAAATAATAATAAAAAATATAATTTACATTATATTCAATATATAAATAAATAAATAAATATCCACACATTCCACACAGCACCATCTAGTTCCACAGTAAGCAACTAATGCTTGTATTATGGATACCAGACAGTTGATATGCTACATACTTAGATTATTTTTTGTAAATACATTACATATTATAAATACAAAACATCCATGACTCAGGTACAAAGGTAAAATGTTAACACATAAACATTTGGCCCTAGCGGGATTCGAACCCGCGACCGTTTGGTTAACAGCTAGGGTTACTAGCCACTAGACCAAACACGTCGTCATTTATATATTTACATATTATATTATATAGCTTCGTTATATAAGTATTATAAGTATATATAAGTTATATAAGTATTATAAGTATTATTCGTTATAAGTATTATAGCTTCGTTCCACTAGGCATTGTCCCAAGTAATGCTGGCTGCATTACCTCGTATGGCAATGCTAATCTGCTGCCCGAGGTAATAGCCAGCTCTATAAGCTACCAGCACCAGCTATGTCGACCAAACGTTCGATAAGATGTTAAAAAATTTAAGCGCGTTGGAACCCCATTGACATTTTTTGTTAAAATGTCATTTGATTTATTTTCCTAGACATTTTATTTTCATTTCATCCCACATATTTTGTGCCTAACTTGATAGTTCTAGCATAACCCGCTCCAATATTATGCAGCAAATTTCTACACAACATATAGGACGTTCTATTGGTCACAAATAAAATAAAACAGTTAACCAAAATATTAATAATGTTCCAGGAGTTCAGGAAAATTCACATTAGTCATGGCGTTGCTGAGTGAAAGCGTTCCTATAGCAAAACGAAATTTAGTTGTTCTAATTGTCAGCAGTATATTTCTTCTGTCGCAAGGATTCATGGCAGGTAAATTAAAAATTTTATTAAGATTTTAATAAAAAAATAATGACATCAAATTGCATTTTTATATGCGACGGTAAACGTTAGAGATAGCCTCTTTAATTCCGAAATAGATGTTGATAATTCCTCGATTGCAGCAAACAGTTCTTTGCTTATTGTTCTACTTTTAATTTTTATCCAGAGAAAATTTTCAAAATTAGTTTCACGATTTTCATGTTTGATCACCTTGAGCTGTTAAACTGGACTTATGATGCATTACGAATTTACATGACTTGAAGGATTATAATATCTGTAGTGATGATTTTATCTTTCCCGTTAGAGTGATTGAACATTATTTACATATTAAATGAAAATAATTAATTAAAATAATTAATTAACTTAGGTAATATAATTTAAAGTCTTAAGTCCTACACAATAAAACCCGTGTTACTGTGTATGAAATACTGTGTCTTCTATTGTATGTTATTTGGTTTTGCTGTAGGGTTTATGTTCAAAATAAAATAAATAAATATATAAATAAAGATTTTAAATTACAATTTACAACCATTTCAATGTTTCAAGCCGATAAGTTTTCACAAGCTTTCTTCTAACCGAAGCAAAGCAATTCCTCATAGTTTTTGGAATAGGTCTCTTAGGGCCGGTATTTCAGTCTTTACTTAAGTCTTACACTTAACTAAGCTTCACTTTACCATAAAGCTAAGCTTACTCAGGAACGATTTGTGTTGAGTGAAAGTTGAAATACGCTATAGTAAAGTCACAGCATACTATACGAAATTAGTATGCTGTGGTAAAGTTAAGCCTCACTTAAATTTTATTCCTAAGAATAGTAACAATCGAAATACTTACTGGCCCTTAGTCTCTAACTGCGCGAAAGCCATTATGCTGGTTATTCATCATTCCGGAACAGGTGAAACTTTTGTAATATTAGTACTTATGCAATGTATGTTCTTAACTTTTCAGTGCTCGCAATACCAATAATACCGCTAAGATTCTCATATCACCTCTCAAGTATTGCCATATATTGGAATTCTTGGCGAACACTGATGCTTGTGTATTCAATACCGAGCATCATTTGTACAATATGGTTGGCCTTTATGCAAGAAAGTCCTAAATTTGTTTATTCTAAAGGAGACGATGAGAGAGCTCTACAAATTTTGGTGAGGATATACCAAGCCAATAATAAAAGGTCTAAGGAAGAATTTCAAGTAAGTTTAAGATGAGTTTCGATACTTAGAATTAAATTTAAGCGAAAAAAACTAAAAAAACTTTTTTTCTACCTTCCAATTTCAAATACTTTTTATATGAGTATTTTCTTCAAATTTAGGTGTTATTATTTTGGTTTTAGGTCAAAGGATTTTTAAGGGAAAACCAAAACGAAGAGGCTCCTAAAGTGCAAATATCAGCGCTCTTTAAGACTCCTTTGCTGAAAAACACACTTATAATGACAGCACTGAAAATGTGTCAACAGTTGAGTATTTTTTTCTTTTTCAAGTTTTCGTTTCAGTATTTCGGTCTCGAAGTGCACTTTTCGTAGCCTATAAAAAATAGTCACGTAAATATATCAAAGGGAAATCAGGAACCCTTCAGAGGGAACGGCTCAGTGTTTTCTATTGTAATTATACTTTTTACTTATATTTTAAAACGGACCTTTGTTTATTTATATCTTATCTTAGGTGTATGCCACGACGATCTCGCAAACGGCTCTAACGATTTTGACGAAAATCTAGGGTTACGGGATTTTTTTAGGTCTAGAAATCGATAAAAACGTATTTCAATTGCAGAGTTGGTGCATTTGCAATATGGCTTCCGACAATTGCGAATCAATTTGTCACAATGATACAAACAGGTGAAGGGGGCGATCTCAATTTGTGTAAAATTATTGATGCCTCTGTAGATGCACCGGTGGATGTAAGTATCTAAAGTTAAGTTTTTATGTTAAGGTTTGCAGACAGGTTGACGTTCCACTTTATTTTAGGTGCTACAAGTAGTACACTGCAGACCATAGTAAGATTAAGGATAATATCTCAATCCTTAAAGGAATTTCAGATTATAAGATAATTCTTTTCATAATCATTACTATTATATAAAGATGAAGAGTTTGTTTGTTTGTTTAGTTGAACGCGCTAATTACAGGTTCGAATTGAAAAATTATTTTTGTGTTTGATAGTCCATTTATTGAGGAAGGCTATATAATATTTTAGCTATATATAGACGACGCTTTCTGCTGTCTGTATCTCTACATGTACGCTTAAATCTTTTAAGGTATGCAACGGATTTCAATGCGGTTTTAACTTGGAAAGATCATTAAACGAGGAAGTGCAGAAATTTGCAATTTGCAGAAAAAAATTGTCGTTAGTAATGTAACAAGTTTAATCATGTTTTAGCCAGATGCAATGCCCTGTTCCATAGATGCAACTGCATTACTTATTGTGTTCGCCATCTCCGTGGGACAATCTTTAGTTAGCGGCTTGATCGCTTTGGTAAGTTTTGTTCGTGACGCTATTCTTCCTCCGCAACTCCAAGTCGAATGGATGAGTAGCCAGAAATTCTTCACTCAGGCGAAGTTAATATGAGTTAATATATAATAAGCCCACGTAAACTGAAAAAAAATCTGAAATAACTGAAAATAATGGTGTCGAGGCGATATTTGTCTCGAGGTCTTTTCTGATGAACCAAAGACAAAAAGTAGTCTATTTGTCTTGTAAATTTTATTTTTATTTAATTCAAATAACTTCTTACTTAGTTGAGAAGAATCCCTTCTTTATTCAGCTGGTAGCAGATAAATTAAACACATAAAATTCCATGTGCACATATTTCCGTTTATTATCTTTTCTTCATATTTTAATTTCAATAAACATTCATTATAAACAATACATTACTAAATATAAAATATACCAAAACCCTCTAACCAAACTAACTTCACTAATTTTCCTTGTCAACTCAAATTCTCTTCGACATTTTAAATTTAAACTCTAGTTTAAATACAATTTCTTTTTAATATCATTACCTACATTTCAGCCAGTACCATTGAAGTTCAAACCTTTAACATCCCCTCTGAATCTTCAATATCTGGCTGACTATACTACACAATCTTTAAATCTATTTAATAAACTAATATCCCCCCTGAATTTTAATATCAAATAAGCTGACTGTACCTAACTACTATTAATCTATTCATTATCAAACAATACTCATACACTACCACCTTTATACCTCATCCACTAAAAACCAACTACACATTATCATTCAACCTTTACTCTACAATCCTCCACTACTATCTCTTTACTACATTATTAATTCGTCATTACAAAATATCTATTTCAACAATACAAAATTCTACTCAACCTCATTGAGTCAACAACAACACTACTCAAATCCATGAGTCTTCAAAATACAAAAACAACACTACTCAAATCCATGAGCCTTCAACGTACAAAATATCTACTTCCTCTCTATACTTCAACATTATAAAACCTCTACTTCCTCTCTATACTTCATCATTACTATAAAACTCCTACTACATACTCACTTCAACTACATTATACTAATCTCCCTATCACATCTCTTATTATAAACATTAAAACCCACTTTAAACTAATTTTAAACACCACTCCAAAACACGTGGGTAAAGGTACAGTCTTTCCTTTTTCTTGCTTTTTCATATTCTTGCCAAACTCCTTCTTGTATCTCTTACATTTTCATCTACCTCATCATTGCTAAAATCATCATGCAATCTCATCACTCTTTGAGATCCTCCCCTCTCAAACTTATTTTCCTTTTCTAAATTTATTTTCAACATTCCTCCAGAATTCGTACATTCCTCCGAAAAATTTTCATGTGTCATCTGTCAATTCCATTTTCAATTTTTTGTTTCCATAATAAATTCCATATCGCCAATTTATAATTTATATGTACATCACTTTCCTCATCTTTCCCCTCTTGATGTACATTATGTGTGCGAGCCCACGACCTCTTGTATAGATAGTATTTTTTAAATACCTAAAAATATTTTTTATATTTGAAAAATCATTCAAATTTGGACTCTCTTGATGTCTACTACAATAACCTATATGAAACGAAATGTCTAACCTTGTTTTATTAACCAAATAAAGTAACGAACCAATAAATTGTCTATATTTATGTACATCACTACTAACCCCTTTCCCCTCTTGATGTACATCAATTAAAATTTCTGGATGAATACATTCCTTCAAATTTTGATAATTATATTTTGAAATCATTTGTTCAATATACGTCTTTTGATAAATTTTTAAATAATTTTCATTAGCAATTACATCAAATCCTATAAATTTTTCAACTTTATCAAATTTCCTCATTTCAAACTCTCTTTCCAATAATTCCATAATATTTTCCAAATCTTTAACATTTTCTCCAATTAAAATACCATCATCAACATAAATTGCTAAATAAATATCTTTTTCTTTACATAAAAATAAACACGGATCTAATTTTAACTGAATGAACCCAAGTTTCTTTAACGTTTCAGTCAACTTTATATTCCACATAAGTGGTGCTTGTTTTAAACCATATTTTAATTTCAATAAACATTCATTATAAACAATACATTACTAAATATAAAATATACCAAAACCCTCTAACCAAACTAACTTCACTAATTTTCCTTGTCAACTCAAATTCTCTTCGACATTTTAAATTTAAACTCTAGTTTAAATACAATTTCTTTTTAATATCATTACCTACATTTCAGCCAGTACCATTGAAGTTCAAACCTTTAACAATTTGATCATTCACATATACAGTCGAGGGATACCTCGACTGTATATTATATGTGAATCAGTATATGAATATGAATGCGTATATGTGATCAGATATGATGGAATTAATCCTTACCAATGGTCCTATAATATAACCAGTGTGTATATTATAGGACCATTGGTCAAAAATAAAAAATATAACCAATCAAAAATATAACTTCACGTGTTCTAAATTATTTAGAGATTTCGCGAGATCGCAAGACTTTTGAGGTTTTGGACTTTGAGTTACTCCAAAGGTGTTCCCTCACCGGGAGCATTCACGTGTAACACTATAGATTCGACTTTGAGCATTACATTACAATACTACCTCCCTGACTGACGGAGCATTCACATGTAATGTAACATTATAGATTCGACTTTGAGCATAATTGTAATGACAATACAAGTGAAATGCATTGATGTTACAAGTTGTATCAAGATATTACACATTGTATCATTACAAGGTGGGCATTGTAATGCTCGATTCTCCTCCTTCACTGATGTAATGGTCGAATCTGTAACGTTACATTACACGTGAATGCTCCCGGTGAGGGAGCACCTTAAAACTAGATAGATTCAATCTTTGATTTCAGACAGTAAATAAAGTCGGTAACCGTAATATGGTGATGATCGTGACTGCAGTGTGCGGTGCATGCGGTATCATCGTCAATCTGGTTCCAAACGCAATAGGCAGCGCTGTTCTCTTCGGCATCTTTTTGATGGGAATCCTTGTGGTGGGAATGCATACCGCCATGATAGTGGCTCTATACCCGACACATTTAAGGTGAGTAGATCTCATTTTTACTGCCAGCTACTTAAATCTTATCGCGATCAATTTAAATGGCCTTAACAAGAAATTTTTTATTAATTAGATTGATAAATATTTTATAGAATATGTACGGAATTTATAGCTATCTGATTGCTACGTCGCTTCTTTACACAGCACCTGTACAAGACCATATTATCTTATCAAAGAGAAACTCTCTTATGTTATTAATATATTATGTATTTAGATATGAAATTATCGGGAATTTTTTTGATTTCCTTTTTATTCGTATTTCGTTTCAATTAATATATTAACATTAACTGTTGCAAGCGACTTCGTCCTCGTAACTTTATAACATATAGCCTATGTTAGTCGTTGTCTCTATAGTGAAAGAATTTTTCAAATCGGTCCAGTAGTTTCGGAGCCTAATCTATTCAAAAAACAAACAAACAATCAAATCTTTTTTCTTTATAACATTAGTATAAATAAAACTAATATTAGATTAATGTTATCTAGCTAAAACAATCGTTCCGGCTCTAATCACTGTTTGTCATCTTTAGAACCTTGTCACAGTAAAACAACGTTTGACTTATCTATCTATACCTTTAAAAACATTGTTTGGTACAATATCAGTATACTTAGATTATTAAACGTTTTTTTTTGCAATATTATTTGCAAAGTTATTGCAATTTATCCAAATATCCTTAAATTTGCAGTTTTTTTACCTTTTTCGGTAAACATTTTCAGTTTGAATTTTTTTTTATCAAAATCCGATTTAAGCACCTTGTATGGAATGTTTTGCAATAAAACCCTACTTTAATTTTCTGTACAACCATTATTGCCCGAGTAATTAATTATCAAAGTCAAATGTGAAAAAATTTATAGCTTGGATTCAAAAACTAGAGACTTGAAGCTACAATTTCCTTTTTTAATGGTCACTGTACGACCATTTTCATAGAAGTTACAGTCTGTTGAAAATGACCTAAAAATTTGGAACTTTTTTTATATCCTTTAATTGTTACGCTTAGTATATTATAGTAATATTTTCAGAGCCCTAGCTGTCGCTTTGATAATGACCGGTAGCCGAATCGCTATTGCTATTGGCATACAAATATTGAACTGGCTGTTGTCAACGCATTGCGAGTTGGGCTTTTACATATTCACCGCCATTTTCGCTTGTAAGTATTTCAATGTCCTATAACTAGATGATGAATTTAAAAGGTATCACCTACACTTAAGCTAGTTCCAAGGAAGACCTAGATGTTAGACTTTTTAATGGGTTTGATGAGATACAAAATTAGATATCCGCAAAAATTCTGGATACCAGTCGCATTCGTTCTTAAGGTTTAGAGAGTTCCTGTAGTTTTTTTACAGTAAAATTGCCAGTATACTTGCCAATTGAAGATTAATACATTTATTATAAGGTGAGAGGAACCCTAAACAAATAAGGTGATTTTTGGTTTCTAAAGGCCTTTTAATTTAAGGACACTCAATTTTAATTCTAAACCTGTTTGTAGTTACAACTTTGTCAAATTAACTTACTAAATGATTTTGTGTATGGGAGACTCGTGTTGAATTCCTTCAACATTTCTCTTTAGTACTTTTCATCACAGAATACTAGAACAAAATTTAATTTATTGACTAATGCCCACTGACTAATGCGCATAATCGTTGATTTTCAGTGTCAACGCCCGTTGCTTGGTTCCTGCCTGACGATCGGTATCTTAATAAAAAACCAGCGGTAGTAACAAAAGAAAAGACTGAAGGTAATCGAGTTACAGATGAACAAGAGATTAGTACGGAATTATAAGAGATTAGATTTAAAGTAGATTTATTGTGTAAAATCATTTAGATTTAAAATAATTTATTTATTTTCAAATAAAATTTAAATTAATAAATATTTTATTTTATTTAACCAAAAAATCGTGCGTTATGAAAGCTAAAAAAGCTGTAACTTATATATTACTAGCGTAAGGACCGGGTCAACGGCGCTGCTAAATGGCACCAGTTCGTTGGCCCTAAAATCTCAATTTAGGGCCAACTAACGGAAGTCGTCGTCCCTCGTCCGCGCACGGCGCATGATTGTGGCACAGCATACTTATTTCCTAATTGTGGTTGAGAGAACTTTTTTATTAAATTATTATATAAATGCCTAGTTGCGCTGTAAAAGGCTGCAAAAACTATGAAACTAAAAGGAACAGGGAATCCAATTGCTGCGACCCGATTAAACTGTGTTAGCTGCACTAATTCATGTTGAATTTCCCGCAATTTTTAACTAATGACAGAAGAGGACAACTAACTTGTACTCTTGTACTCTATTAATTAAGCGTCTATTACACTATTCAATTTAAGGGATTCAATTTAGAGACCATGGTAGAGAGAGACGCAATCACACTATCCGATTTGACGATTCAATTTGATTTCTAAATCGTAGTGCTTAGAAATCAAATTGAAAGGACCTTCAATTTCTCCAAATCGAATCCGATCTGTTTCTAACTGCGATCACACTATCCGATTTCCTAGATTGGACTGTAAGAAATCGGATAATGTAAAACAGATAATGTAAAATCGGATACTTAAAAGAGGTACAGATAACTAGACATAATATATTATCAAGTCTTCTTCTTCTTAGGTTTAAAATGGATATTATCAAGTCCTTGCTCCATCCTTGATCCTTGGGTTTTATCAGCTGTCAGTGTCACTGTCACTGCCAAGTTGGTCTTTGTTCCAAAGTTTTAAATATATATAGTATTCTATGTTTGGTTTGGCTTTGGATTGGATATTGGATATTATTATAAGTTACTCTATGATTGGATGTCGGTCAAGTCAATCAAATAAACGATAACGATTGAGATTTTCAAGAAAAAAAAATCAAGAGGTTGTTGAAATCCAATTAATAACTGATTAAACTGATAAGGAGAGAGATAACCATTATAATTAAATCAAACTAAAGTCCAAGGACAGGACAATATTGATTGCCACAAAAGGTATTTTTTGTCATTATAACTCTTCAAATGATTTTGTATCGACGACAAGCCAAATAAGATAAGATATCTTTGCATTGATTTTTCCATAAACTGAAATGTAAACATGATATCCTTATACCTGTTGTTTAATTATTTGAAATTAATTAAATCAATAATAATTAAGCTGTGAAAGAGGACGTTTATTATTTTTATTTGAAATATATAAAGCTTCGTTACACAGTGAAATAATAATTATAATCTTATGAAAAGGCTTCTGCATAAATGTTTTAAGTACTGATGTATGGCTTTTATTTTAAGCCACACCTAAAAGCTGCTCTGAATGAAAGGATACTATTATAAACTTTACTAAATCTTAAATATAAAAGCTTATCTAAGAGAATACCCATTGTAGTAAGTTGAAGTAAAATGTGCTAATTTTCTTCTCACAATTTAACTGTAAAAATGCAACCTTGCAGCCCCTTGGTGCCGCACCCTTTTATTTGTAAAGCGAGAGGTCAGATGATCCAATAAATATTCTAAATATTAATAAATGTAATTACTAATCTTATATTTATATTATATACATAAAAGAAAGTCGTGTTAGTTACTCCATTTATAACTCGAGAACTGGACCGATTTTCATAAACTTTGTTTTGTTGAATTAGTCCCGAATAGCTGAATAACCATTAAAATATGGAAAAAAAATAGTTAAAATAAACAGAAAATTACTATAGAAATAAATTGTACTGTCAAATCGAGTGGTCTCATGTTATAATGGGTTATTAATAAATAATTATTTAACAATAATTTTGGGACGGTACGAAGTTCACCGGGTCAGCTCGGTCAAAATTCAATTAAGTTTTCAAGAAAGTTTAGCAAAGAGATGATGTTTTGTTTTATCTGTGAAACTATTTTGTGGGTAGCCATACTCTAGTTATATATATATATGTATATAAATTTCAGAAAACCATTACCAGAATGGCGAGTAGCAGCAGCTGGGAAGAATTCTTTGCTATTCATCTGCCGCCAATAGATTTTGAAGACAACCGCTCATTGCTAAAGGAGTTTTGTGAACGTCATGACCAGTACGGAAATAAAATTGTTTTGGTGACCGTAAGTAATTCAATATACTCTGTTTTTTATTTGAGCAAATATTTTATTTTAAATATTAAAATGCTAACATGTATTCAAATTTATATGTAAAATTTTGATGAACGACTATTCAGCCCATAATAGTTAGAAAATTTTGTCAGTTAATCTCAAACTGTAATATTTATCTACACAAATCAAAAATATATACAGCATGTTTGACATTTTATTTTTAAGGTAAAAATATGGTACCTTGTACTGTTTTAGTTTAAAATATTATCCCCCACATATAAATAATTAAATAAATAATATTTATTATAGTTATTATTTTTCAGTCGGGTGGAACTACAGTCCCCTTAGAGCACAACACTGTCCGCTTCGTGGACAACTTCAGCGCTGGCACTCGGGGGTCGGCTTCGGCCGAATATTTCCTGGAGCAAGGTTACGCGGTTATATTCATGCACAGGCAGAAGTCACTAGAGCCTTTCACTAGACACTTCACAGGTCAGAAACTAATGGACATGCTTGATATACAAGAACGAGGGCCCAACACGTCTATAACGGGTAAGTTATCTATTTTCATTTAACTCTTTATTCTTACAAATCAATATTTTATACAAGCCAATGTGGTTCGGTTATTGCTGTGGCTATGAACGAAGTAGCCGAGAGAATTAGCAAGTTGAAGTGGTCACATCTGTCGCAGTGGATAACCGATGAAGTAGAAAAGGTCTTGAATGGAGTCCACGAAATGGAAAGAACAGTGTGGGATGCCCTGCAGCCTGATTGCGGCTTCGCAAGATGCAGCAAAATGCGAAGGACAGAAGACCGTGAGTGGTGACGAGCCATTGGAGAGGCTTACATCCAGCAGTAGAGAGACACAGGTTGATGATGATGATGCGGTTGGATGCGAATCTTGGACAGAAGACCGTGCAAAATGGCGAATCTTGGACAGAAGACCGTGCAAGATGGCGAATCTTGGGAGAGGCCTACATCCAGCATTGGAGAAACTGGCTGATGATGATGATGATATGGTTCGGAATTGAAAGACTATCACTGTCATTTATAAAATTCCAGTGAAGCCGGACAGTGTGGACGTACTAGCTCCAATTCTGCTGCGGTACAAGGCGGCCCACGCTGCCGGAGCCCTCCTCTACGTTTCTTTCACCACTGTCTCAGAATATTTCTGGTTGCTACGAGCGGCTTGCGAATGCCTCGCCAAGCTGGGCCCCAAAGCGTTACTCTATCTAGCTGCAGCGGTCTCAGATTTCTATGTGCCCAAGGATAAAGTGGTAGGTGGTTTTTGATTATGCATTCACGAATAATTTTCTCAAAAGTAGATCTACAAAAGTACAACTGTGGAAATAAACAAAATAGTAAGAACTAAGAATGAACAAATGGAAAAATTAAAAGTATGACCAAACTAATAGAAAAGTACAATTTAGTATAATTTAGTCAAACAATCAAACAATTTATAATATTAGTATAGATACTGGTCTCCCCAATTGCTCCCGGACGAATCCAGGGAGTGTCAGCTTAGTATTGTATAATATTTTAAAATTTTTGGAAATTCCTACTTGTCGACCATTTGTGAAACAATTTATTCTCATAATTTTTTTGTATATCAGTTTTTTTGACAATTGAACTCAGTAGACAAAGTAAAAATAGAAGAGACAGTTTTTCGAAATAGTTTTTTAAGCTCATTTTCTCGATGAATCCTCAGCCAACACACAAAATGCAGTCGGGGAGCGGTCCACCGGTGATCCAACTCCACCTGGTGCCCAAAATGCTGGCTCCTCTGGTCAACTTGTGGGTGCCCGCAGCATATGTTGTCTCCTTCAAGCTGGAGACTGACGAAAACCTTCTTATTCCAAAAGCAAGATTGGCACTGGAGAAATATAAACACAAGGTAAAAAAATTAACACTTAGCTCCTTAGATCTTTAATACTTAATAGATGGTATTATTCTTCCGCGAGGAGCTGGTGGCTACTACCGCCAAACAGTCTACCCACAGACAAACAGAAAAATATGGACTATGATATTCATATTAAACTATTGATAGTTTAGCTTATTAGAGATTATTTATCACAAGCAGAACTATAAATTTTGACAGAATTTATTTAAAAAGTGATTGGCAGCCGTTTGACGAGCCCGTTGGATGAGTGGTAAGGGTGCTTGCCTAACGTCACAGGAGTCCTGGGTTCGATCCCCGGCGTGGTCAACTTTGGAAATAAACTTTTCAAAGTATACTTTGGTATGGGTTTGAAAAGTCGATTTGTTAGCTGTGGATAAAAATAAAAAGTTACGTATAATATAGTCAAACATAGTATGAATACTCTTAACTTTCCAGATGGTGGTGGGCAATATGCTGCAAACTCGCCACCACCGCGTAGTACTAGTTTCGGCGGACGCAACTGAGGAAATAGTACTCACAAGGGAGGAAGTGCATGCTGGTGAGTTTTCTAAGAGCTTCTATACAAGCTTTCTTACTTTTGAATCATCTTCCACCGATGTCACAACGATGTCGGATATTTTCTCAAGTCGCAGACACCAGCGAGTTAACAAATAACGTGACGCTCGGTTGTGTTGTGTTGTGTTGCAGGCGTGGACATCGAGGCTGGGATAGTGTGCGAGATAGGGCGGCTGCACGCGGAGCACATGGCGGGCGCGGGCGAGCCGCTGCCGCCTCCGCCGCGCTCGCCGGCCGTCGCGCGCTGAGTGTCGCTCGCCCGCCGACGCCTCTTCCTCACCGCGGACTGAGCGACAGGCGGGCACACCCAAGGTATATTACGAGATTACGAGCGACACTAACTGCTCACCTACACACTACTCGCGAAGTTGACCGAGGTTAGGCGAATACGAGAAGTGTGAACGGGCATTTCGTCTCACTTCGTCCAACTTTACCTCGCCTCGTGCGACTTCCACTTGTCGGTTTTTGCGTCCGAGTCAAAGGACTCGAAGCAGCCCGAAGTGCGCACACGAAGTGCCTCTCTAAACTCTCTACTCGGCTTACTTCAGGTTAAAAGATAACAATGTTATATTTTTATTAAAATTTATTAAATTTTTAGTTAAATTTTATTTTTTAAGACTACTCAAAAATTTAAAAAAACACGTACAATAACTTTTAATTTCAGTAATGGTGTCTTACAAAAGAAACAAATATATACCTACATATTTTTTAAATATTATATTCAGATTGATAGCAGTTAACAAAAAATTTTAAGAGATTATTATTATTATTATTATTATTTTCAGCATATCACCGCGATTCATAGCAAAGTGACGTGGCCAGGTGTTTTATTAAAAAAACAACAACTTCTATTTACAATGTGATTCTTGCGTGAAAAAACTACTATAATATATAAAATTATGATATTTATGTTATTATAAAAATTGTGGACTATATATGTGTATTTGAAATGTATGTTGTATGTCGTTATAGTCTAAAATGTTTAAATATTATGAATGTAATTCAAAATATTTAACATGCACAATGAATATTTTCGTTATGATTTCGTTTTTTTTTTTTGAGATATATTTATAATCATGTTTAATTAAGGTTAAATTGCAATAAAAAACTAGTCTCGAAAATGTGCATTATATTCAATGTGAATTATTGAATTGATTCAAAAATTCACAACTGTGAATTATTGAATTTATTCAAAAATTCACTCAATCATTCAATAATTAAAAAATTTTCAAAAATTCACAACTGTGAATTGTCGTGAACATTCAATCACAATTTATTATGTTGATGTTAAATATTATTATAATATAATGTGTATCGAATATAATTTATAGGTGTTTACTGTTTGTGTTTAAAAAATAAGTACATTATTTATAGGTATTAGAAATTTAATAAATTTTATCTTAAATTGTTGTACCCATGAAGTTTTGAATCTCAATATATTCATTCGTTGCAAATCATTAAAAAAAATATTCTAATCTGACAAGTTTAACTTATAATATTAATGGTATAAACCTATATATATATGAAATTATGCATATTCTTGACTTGTGTTAAATAAATGTTATATTTAATATAAACAGCAGAATTGTTTAATAAAATTTATTGTAAATATTTTATAGTTTCAAATGAAATAATGTATTAAAAGCGTAGGTACAGTATGTGTTCCCATTTTATAGACTTAGTTATTAAAAATATTATATATACATTAAATAAAACATATTAAAATAATTATCAGTCAGAGTAACATTTATTGGATTATTTCAAAATGAATATTTCATATGTATTAATATTATAGTAAGTCTATACAATTTTCCTATACTTGAAAAAAAAAAGCATAAAATCCAAATTTTATAGAATTTATACATATCAAAACGATAATGTTGAATTAGGTTGGTTTTTTTTAAAGTATTGTTTAAAAAAAATCGGTAGATCACACTTACTATGTTCACAACTCATACATTTTGGCTGAAAACTGGCTTAGTTTGCTATAACTGGCTAGATTTATTTTAAAATATTTAACTACCCTAGTAAAATAAAACTAATAAAATTTTAAATTCGAACTCTTAAATTTAATTAAAATTTTTAAAAATATTAAATTTCTAAAAAAGTGTTGGCCAACTGTATGAGTAGTGAATTGTATTAGGTATTACTATTTTTATTGGTTTTGTTTTTTTTTAAATCATGTTATATAGTTTTATATTAAATCACAAAGTCTCCATAACATTTCAAAACTAAATATTTATCTAAATGTATACTTAATTAATAATTAATAAAGAATATTATATACTTAATTATTGTGTTTGTGTGACTATATATTTATTATGAACGATGTTAAAGAATCTTAAGATGTGTTGTAGACTGTGTTTCCTTGTGTGTTTTGAAAGGTTAATTTAATAAAAATTTTAATGTTACATTCTTTGTATTGAGCTTAAGGACTGTGAGAACACTGAACACATGGTCAAGTAAGGTCATTATCATAAAACATGATGAAAAAAAATGATCAGTCTCTTCTGAAGGAGTCACGTGACTGCGTAACCACAAAATAGCCAAAAAAAAATCTTTCACATTGCACTAAATACTTTTACAAAAGAATACTTTACAAATGTATTCTTCGGTATAAGAATAATTTACAAACGTATTCTTCGGTATAAGAATAATTTACAAATGTATTCTTTGGTATAAGAATAATTTACAAATGTATTCTTTGGTAAAAGAAGTTAGTTAGTTTAAAATAATAAAAAAACATTCCCTCAATAAAAAAAATATATAGATAAACATGTCTTGGCTCCATCAGATCTTCTCCGATAATATTGCCAGTGTCATTTTGTAAAAAATTGCAATTTGAAATAGTCTTTTTTAAAATAACATAAAAAAGGCAAAATTAAAATCAAAATCAAAAGCAGCAAATCTCGAGACTATAGTCAGTCAGTAAAATCAAGTCTACAATTTTTCTTCGAGTTTTCCAAAAACAAGTCCAAAGGAGTCAGGTCAAGTCGTAAAAACATCTTCTACTTCTACTTCTTCTTATATTTAAATGGCAATGCGGCTCATTATAAAATGGCCATTTTCTGCCAGTGTCAAGTTAATTGGATTTTTTACAATTGGAGCGCTCCGCTACGGACTCCCTCTAGGGAGCCCGCTCGGAACACTCCAAAAACATCTTTGGTAAATTCTGATTGTGACGCAGACTAGCTTTATATTGCTGTCAGTTTGACAGCTGTCACTTGCAGTGTTGCCACAGTCAGTGTTGTTATGTGTTACACGGTGTTTAAATGTTTATAGTATGTATTACGGTGTTTGATTATTTAAATTATATAAATGTTGTGCCGGATCTCTTCGAAACGGGATATGTATATGTAATTGTATTTGTATACACTTGTATATGAATATATAAATTGACGGCTTACTTTAGGGATGGATTCGTAAAGTCTATATTGTAAATGTTGTCTGATTAAATATTATATTTTAATATAGGTAAGTAATAAATACAAAATATTCTGTAGATTGTGTTTTTTATAATATGTTTCTTGTATTTAACTCTCAGATAGTTGCTTGACAGATGTACTTATTATAAATTGTTACTGGTTAGATTTTTAAAGATTAGATAGAATTTCGTACCTGCTATTACCTGTCTCTGTCTCTCTCGCGTATAAAATATTACCGTCTCGCTCGCACAGACATAAAAAAAAAAAATAGCCTTTATTTTCTACTACACTTAGTATGTATAGTATATTATAAAACAAAGTCCTCCGCCGCGTCTGTCTGTCTGTCTGTCCCTATGTATGCTTAGATCTTTAAAACTACGCAACGGATTTTAATGCGGTTTTCACTACAACGCGACACTTGGCTCTTACTTGGCACTTACTTAATTCGACGACAACGGAACCAATACGTACAATAACAGACCTTTATTTGTCGCAGAAAAAAAAGGTTTGCAATCCCTGAAAACTTATGTCATTACATCTGTGCGAGCGCGACGGTAATATAAATTTGCGCGGGAGCGACAGAGACAGGTGATGTGATAACAGGATAATTTAGCTACGAAATTTTTCCAGCTTAGCGACCGTGGTTGACTTAGTGTCCTCTTAAATAAATCGTCATGAAGACAAGTCGTTTCTATTTTAATTTGAATCTATATAAAGATGATATACTTATTATATGTAAAGCGTGTACTATGTAAAAGAATTGTAACAATAAATGGGTATCTGTCGTTGTGATATATTTATAACACTTGAAGCTATGATTATGTAGATCAAGTTGTGCTAGAATTAAATAGTTTGTCATATTTTAATGTAAACGTGTGTGTTTTATTATTTATTACCCCAAACTCAGCATTAATTTGTAGGCTATTCAAGAAAGAAAGAAAGAAAAGAATTTTTATTCATATTCAAACTTTTTTATTATCTACTAGCTGTTGCACATGATTCGGTCCGCCTAACTTTATAAAATATAGGTCATGTTACTGCTGATCAATATAGACATGCTGCTAATTTAGCTTTCTATAGGTGAAAGAATTTTTAAAATCTATACATGAAAAAGAATGTTTAAAATGATTAGGGTGCCCATAGATTAAGGATAAGCGTTAGGGAATAATGGGCCCTGGCATCCGTTACTCAGCTAAAAGGAGCCCCTTCAACTTGACTCCAACATTCCGACTGTACCATTCGCCAATGACCCGAACTTCTTGGCATGAGGTTGAGCTCTAATCTCAACTTCGGCCCATCTATTGAGTCCAAAGCCCAAAAAGCTGGGCATCCTAAATAGGGTCAAGCGATACTTTACGCCTGGACAGCTCCTATCTTTGTATAAGGCGCAAGTCCGATCTTGCATGGAGTATTGCTCCCACCTTTGAGATGGCTCAGCCAAATACTAACTTGCCGCACTCGACTCGGTAGAACGCAGAGCTAGAACACAAGTAGGCGACAGTACTCTTGTAAAATCTAAGATGCAGAACCAAACGTTTTGATAAAATATTATGGGTAATAATTCGTAGCTTACATCCCTTTATTTACTTCTCTATGATTCTTTTTTTTTTAATGAAAAAGGTTACCTTACATTTTTATTAAATAATTTCTTCATTCAAAATTGTCATGGCCTGTCAGAACTACACCGAAATATTTGTAAATACGTAGAACTCAGATGAACGTGGTTACACTCCGGTTTTGATTTGTGATTTGTCTTGGTTTTTTTTTCTAAATTAATCTATTATGGTATGTCAATACTGATCTAAGTTTTATTTGCAGCTTTAGAAGGTTATGCATATCGTGGCCCCTTGGATTTTTCAGTAACGATTTTGTTTTGCAGGATGACGAAATCGAAGATATTGTTGGTGATGTCAAATATACAGACTCTCAAAAGAGTGTGACCACGTCGAACGTATTTTCCATAGAATTTACAGACAGCAGTTCAGATAAACACAATTCGTCCGGTAAAGCGACCTATGTAATAGAAATAGACAGCGATGACAGTGATAAGGGGTTACCACTGTGTGAGTTCCGAAGCGTTGTAAACATGGAAGACCTTCGGCTACCGCAAAAGTTGAACAAAGACACAAATGTACAGTGCGGTCCATATCTTGAAGATTATAAGGTTAAAAAAGCTCAAGAAATTTTTACGCAAACCAGTAAAACTATAATGGAACTCGCCGAGACTGAAGTCGCTTTAATAAAAACCAAACATAACGCAAACTTACAGACACAAACATCATTTATATCTATAACGGCAAACAAAACTGTACATTATACAATAGAAGTTTCTGATGTAAACGAAAATTTAAATGAAGAAGAAATTTTTGACAAAAAAGATGGAGATAAAGAACCCCATTTTGTAACGTGCAATGAAATACTTACTACTTTAGAGGATGCATCATCAAAATTCCCTGATTCAAGAACAGGTACAAATAAAATGGACGACAGCAACTCTAGTTGCGAAGACATGTTTATGATTATAAAAAATGATGAATCAAGTGGAAATATTTTGAATGACGAAATATATGAGAATTATTGCAGTGATAACGAAGACAGTTCTCAGAGCAACTCTGAAGAAGACTCTTTGATAAATAATAATATTCAGCCTACTAAGAACAGAGAAAATAACAGCGACAGTGAAGTACCCACGTCAGTAGATAACGACATTAAAGATTTATACAATAAATTATCTCAAAATATCGAAGTTTACTCCGTTACTAGACCAGAAGAACCTAATTTATTTCAAATGGGTGCTTTAACACCGCTCACTGAAGAATCACTGAAAAACGAAAGTTTAATAGATATAACACCAAGCAACAATACTTTCTGTAACATATTGTCAAATAACAAAGATATGCTTTTCCAAACAACGGGACTTAATGTTAGAGTTTTGCCATCGAGAGAAGAGAAAATAGAAATGCCTGAAACATTCAAGTTGCCTCCAATACATAAGAACAATAAATGTCCGAGCAGTCCGCATCAAAATTATGTGTTTTCTATCAACGCTTATAATGGTTTGAATCAAGCTGATATTTTACCATGCCTAGTTGATGACGAAAGAAATATTTTATTGAGTAATTGGAACACATTTGAAAATTTGGCCTCAGGAGAGTGTCCATTGTTCAAAGGGATTGACATGACAAACACTAAAGGTACAACACTTCATTGTCGGTTGTTTCTTAAACTTGCGATTTCTATTTAACACTATTTGTACCTACATTCTATTTCCAGAAAGAGAGTTTTAGTACCTTGATTTTAGTCAAAGAAATAAATTTGTATTGAATTTTATCAGATTCTGGCCGCAAAATCAGTCAACCAGTTGAGTTGCCTCCTATTTACGTCGAGGGCCAATTGAAACAAAAAGTCAAAGAATTTAATTACACTCATAAAATTGACACTAATTCATACCATAGCCAGCAAGAGAGTGTTAGAGAACCAATCAATATAAGGGAGAAAATCAAAGAATTGAAAGTCAACAATACAAATAGGAGATCGCGTAGAATGAGCAGCAGGTTTAGTATAGGCCCAAATTGAATTTTTTTTATGCTATGATCGGTAGACAGGTTTACAGGTCAACTTGATGGTAGGTGGCTACCGTCGCCTATAACACACACGAAGTCGTTTACCACAGCTAGTACTTAATTGATATACTAATACGAAATAAATTTATTATGTAGGCAAGTATTTTATTTATGTAAAGACCGGCTGACGGTTCACTTGTTGGTAGGTGGTTGTTGATGGTAACATCACATATATCGACGCAAGTAAAGACGCAAGTAAATTTTTCGTGATGGTTTTCTGAGAAAAACCCACGACTGCGATGACTCTGTCTTGCCACTGCGCGTTTGACTGTACGAAACCTTCGTCAATTGTCAAATTCATTCCTTAATCAACAACTAAAGCACTAAGCTTTTTAAACTAAAGCACTAAGCAGACATGCTGACAGAGGTTTGAAATGAAATTTTGGTATAAGTGATCCTAAATTTAAGGTGACGAACCTTTTCTTACCCCGACTGTACATACTCGTACTTGCGCGAACTAACGCTGGAACCAACTTCAGAGGTCAATAGTTGTTTGGCACGGACTCTATTTTGCTTTTAAAATTATAATAATATAGGATTGACTATGACGAAAAAAGACAATACTTTCCATATTGTTAAATAAAAGCAAGCTGTTAAATTATAAATCACTAGCTGGTGCCCGCGACTTCGTACTCGTTCTGGATGTAAGGTACCCCATGTCCTTTCCGATGTCCCAGACAACGTGTATGCAAAATTTCATGGTGATCTATTCAGTAGTTTTTGCGTGAAAGATTTACAAACATCCATACAAACTGTAATTTTACGCATTTATAATATTAGTACGAATTTGTGTGCATAGTATATGTAGAGCTTCAGACAGTAGAAGCATATCACCAGTGAGCGCTGCCTCCCTCGAAGAGAACAAGTTGACTGAGGTCGCCGAGCGAGGGTGTGAGATACTCTGTGGGGAAATTTTAAAAAGGCTCCGCTCGTCCAAGTGGTAATTTGGTTCAGTTTTGTGTTAAATTAACGACATATAAGCCGAAACTACTGTACGACTACTTACCTACTGATGTATGTTTATTTTTTCAGGTTGGAAATAGTGGAAACGCTCAACGATTTACCAAGAGTTATGGAAAAGTTTTGGTGTGTCATATCCGAAACGCGGATCGCGGAATTGATTAGACAGGTGCTTTTCTAATTTTTTTTTTTAATAAAAACTATAATAATAATGTATTCTGTTAGCTATAAACTCAAAAAATTAGTGGACCGATTTTTAAAAAAAATCATCTATCTATATTTTAAAATAAATAATCTATTAGATTAATAATGTATTCTATTAGATACTAAATATTATAAATATTATAAATAACAGAAAACTGGTGAACCGATTTTAAAAAGTCTTTCACCTATAAAAAGCTACATTGTCAGCAATTAATATAGGATATATTTTATTAAGTCACGCGAGCGAAGTTGCGTGCAACAGCTAGTTTTTTTTATTTTTTATAAAAATCGTTTGTCCCGACTTGCTATCAACGCGCAGCCAAATTCTTACCAAGTCTTGAAAGCTGAAATTTGGAACATAGCTTTATTTTATAACGTGAGCATCCGCTAAGAATGGATTTTTGAAAATTTTAACTCCATGTCAAACCGGGGTCAGGTACTAGATAGCTCGTTGAGCGACATTGAGTTTTCTTTTGAGGCCCATAAAGACCACGTTCAGCGCCATATATTGTCATCACTGGCCACACACATATTGGTCGAAAACTTTTGTCTTTAGACACTGAGTAGTTTTGGAAAGAGAAGATGTCTCGAAGCTTCCAGAACGTTGCCCATCTGATCTGGATTCGAAGGTTGACCTCCTTCTCGTTGTTGGCTCCACCAGGGGCCCTAAGTCAAAGTAACATCTATCACCTTCCTTCTTCAGTTCCACCTTCCTTTTCCGAACTTCTAAGGAGTGGAACTCATTGCCTGCATATGTGTTTCCCAAAAAATTACAACCTCGGGGTCTTCAAATGTAGGGTAAATGGTAAACTAGGTAAGTGTGGTCCACCTTCCGCTTCTGCACCTTACTTACTTATAAAAAAAAATTAAAAAAAAACGATAATAATGTTCGAAACAATAAAATGTATGGGATGTATCACGTGATGTAGCGACAGCATATTATGTCAATCCCATACATTTTATTTGTTTTCGAACTTCGCTATCGTTTCGTTATCGTTTTAAAATGTTACTTTGAATAAGGCCGCTAATTAGATAGATACCTAAGTTCGTTAATTAATATCAAAGTGCATAATATAATATATAATATTAAATTGCATGTTGAACGAAGATCGGTATTCACGTTGACTCCCCGCGGACACAAGTCGCTTGCACCGCTTGCAGCACGCTTTCATCCATCTTGAAGCACACCAATTATACTAAGAAACCTGTAAGATAATAATAAAAATAATTATTCTTTATAAACCTTGAACTAAGTATCTTGTTATGCTGTACTATTACTTACCTCAATGATTATTACATTACATTGATGGTCTCGCTACGCTCGACTAGATAGAGTACTATACAAAAACGATAGCTCCGTAAATGCGGCAGTTTTTTATTGTATTTTGTGTAAAACATCGTCACATTTTATCACTTTTTACACAGTTTTATTATATTTTTACACAGTTTCACTGCGCAAACTGACATTTTATTATGCTCAAAATTTAATAAAACATTCGGCACGTACACATCACAGACAGTTTGCAGTGTGACTGGCTCGGGTACGTCGAATTCGGCGTAGTAATTTTTGCCACATTTTACAAGTACAACGGCGGTATCTAGTCGAGTGCAGCGAGACCAATCATTTATCTATGACTTACCTATTGCAAGTTATGTTATCTAGTACATACTTAGATTGTAAATATTACCTTTATATGTAGGTATATAATTAATTACGAGGGTGGATTGAAAAGTATTCGGCCTGACCAAGAAAATAAACACGTATAAAATTAATAATATTTTTATTTTTCTACGTAATTATCATCAAGTTCAATACACTTCTGCCACCTCCTCTGTAAAGCATTTAGGCCGTTGAAAAAAAATGATTCTGCCTTAGAGTCAAAATAGGCGTCCACTG
This sequence comes from Synanthedon tipuliformis, assembly GCA_947623395.1. Lineage (NCBI taxonomy): Eukaryota > Metazoa > Arthropoda > Insecta > Lepidoptera > Sesiidae > Synanthedon > Synanthedon tipuliformis. Next base: position 10,230,317 of record OX392417.1, on the reverse strand, counting down.
CTGCTTTGACTTCGTCGTTTGTCTAAAATTTCTAACCTCTCAAGTGTTTTTTTAAGTTAGGGAAGAAAAAAAAGTCTGATGATGCCAAATCAGGTGAATAAGGCGGATGCGGTAACAGTTCAAAGCCACAGTTGTGAATTTCAGACATTGCACACATGTGTGAACGCGCGCATTATCCTGATGAAAAAGAACTTTTCTTCTGAGCTTTCCAAGGCGTTTTTCTTTAATTTCCTCCCGTAAACGACGTAGTAAGATGCAGTAGTAATCAGAGTTTATATTGCGGCCTTTTTCAAAATAATCAACAATAATCACAGCCTTTGAGTCCTAAAACACTGAAGCCATCACCTTATTTGCCGACAAAATCGACTTAACCTTTTAAAGGGTAGCGAAACGGGTCTTCTCCACTGTTTCGATTGTTGTTTTGTTTCTGGTGTACTGTTAGTGAATCCATGTTTCGTCCATAGTAACAAAACGATGCAAAAAATCATAAAATAACTCCAAGCAGTCGCGTGAAACAGTCAATTGCATTATTTTTTGCTCCACTGAAAGCAGCCGCGGGACCCACCTCGATGACACCTTGTGGAAACCCAATTCGTTAACTATAATACTTTGTGTACATTCATAGGAGATGCCTATAGTCTTGGCTATCTCCCTAATTTTTAATTTGCGGTCTGCCATAATTAAATCCAGTACTTTTCCAATATTTTCATAGTAGAGGAGGTTGAGGGCCTTCCAAAGCGGGGTTCGTCTTTCACGCTCTCCCTACCACGCTTGAATTCAGCTATCCATTTTTTGACTGATGAATATGACAGAGCGAAATCCTCTAAAGTACTGACCATATAGTCATAGATGGCCTTTGGTGATAACCTCTTCTTATGGAGGTACTTAATGACAGCACGCTGCTCAATTTGCTTCATTTGCAGAAATCACGTCGTATTGTTTGACATATGAATCTATAAAATCATAACTAATTATCACACACGTTTCAAACTACGCACAGTAAACAAGTATGAACTGAACTAAATAATGTGGGTACTTTTAATTTTAAGAACTGAGTGGATCTATGTCAGGCCGAATACTTTTCAATCCACCCAGGTACATATAAAAATGTTAACCAAGTTTAGCAACTAAAAAGTAACTTATTAATCGTACCATAGGATTTCTATGAAGCGGTAACAACGTTGCTAATAAAGACGGGAAGCTATAGCAGGCCGGTCAGGCGAGCTGCTAACTTCGCGTTGGACGATATCGTTTGCAGCGTGGACATCAACCAAGCGGTCACTGCTTTGTGCATTCACGGCGTTGGGTGAGTTCAATACTTTTTGGCTTTTTTGCTCATCATTTCTGTTTTACTTCTCTTTTAAATTTGTATAATGGTAAGATTAACTTGGGACCTTGGGCCTTAGTCAAAGTAACATTTCTAAAATGATAACGAAGTTCGAAACAATAAAATGTATGGGATGTATCACGTGATTTAGCGACGGCATAATATGCTAATAAAATAATGCACAATAAAATGTATGGGATTGACATTTTTATTGTTTTCGAACTTCGAGGGAGCCCGCGAGCGCTCCGCTACGGACTCCCGCTTGGGAGCCCGCTCGGACCGCTCGGCTGTACGCCTCCTTAGCACCCGAGGCCGGGCCAGGGCCAAGGCTGAGCCCCCCCACCGCGACAAGGTCCAAGGCCCCTTATTATAAAAGTATTTGAAGTGACACTTATAACTATAAGAAGAATATATAAAGAATTAATTTAGAGAACTAATAAGCCTTAGACGTTGTTCTCTTATGAATAGTGCGCTGAGTGTCTGAGTTTTTACAAACTGAATAATGATTTTGTAAATTCAGTCACAAGAATCCATTGGTTCGTGGTTCTTCGGCCCGACTGTTGGTCGTTTGTGCGGCGCTCGCCGGAGGCGGTAGGGAGCTGCTACGCACTAGGCCTCCGACCGCAGCGAGCGCACGCCGATATGCACTTAGAGCACTGTCGACGCTTCTCGACGATAAAAACGTTGAAACCAGGTGTATATCAAAAATAATAGATATAATTTTCTACTATCCGTATGTAAACTCGACAAATAAATCACCTAAGATCACCCTAAGATTGAACATTCTTTGTATGTGGCAGAATGATAAGGTCTGTTTTCCTTTGAAAATTCAAAGTGACAATTTCTATTGCTATCTTTATTAGCGACAAATTATGTCAATCATTAATCAATACCTATTTCAAATCTAAGCCTTGGCAAGTTTTGAAGTGAATGGATTTGTAATGGAAACTGATAAAGCACTTTTCTTGTCTGCTATACCTACTAACATTATAAATGCAAAAGTTTGTATGGATGAATGGATGGATGTATGGACTTTTGTAACTCGCGACCCTTCGGAAATTCTTAACTACAATATGGGCTTGTTAGGTACTCTTTCACGCAAAAACTACTGAACCGATTATCGTGAAATTTTGCATACACGTTGTCTGGAATACAAGAAAGGACAGGATTACCTTTCATTCAGATAAAAAGTACTGCTCCTGAGGGATTATCTAAAATTAAGAAAACTAGCTCCTGGCTAAGTGTAATAGCAATAACGATGTCAGGCGATATACTGCTTTTTCAACGGGGACGAAGTCGCGGCCACCAGTTAGTCAGATATAATATACTAGCTGGTGCCCGCGACTTCGTCCGCGTTCTGGACGAGAGGTACCCTATGTCCTTTCTGGTGTCCGAGACAACGTGTATGTGTCGTCGGCACATCGTAGAATTGGGCATATCATGATATTCCTGGGCAGATCATATTTCTGTTAAAACTGAGCGGGTCGCCTCACTCCGCTCCGCTTCTCTCGGCTCCCCAAATTTATATTTCCTGTAAACTTCGCTTTGCATCGCTCCGCTCCTCGTCGCACCTATTTTTGACTTTTGGTGAAAGATTTTTGATTTCATACTTTACCATCTATCTCCCCACGACATATGCAAAATTTCATGGTGATCGGTTCAGTAGTTTTTGCGTGAAAGAGTTACAAACATCCATACATCCAGACATCCATACAAACTTTCGCATTTATAATAGGTATTAGTACATATTAGTACGGATAATAGCTTAAATATTTGGTTCTTCTTCACAGAAATTATGCCGTAAGACTCTATTCAATGTTCCGTCCGCTGAGCAATTTTACGGCTTTTTATTTGAATGATGTCGAAGTAGAGATTGCCGCCAGGCAAATGAAGAAATACGACCAAATGCTAACGCGTCAAACATCCAAGGATAGATGATGAAAAATTATTAACATTACAATAGTTATTGAACGATTGCCACGGACGCTTTCAATTTTAATGATATTCTCTTGACTGTACCTATATTATATGATATGAAAAAAGATATATATATATATATATATATATATATATATATATATACCTATATCCTACGTACACCTATAGTATCTTATTCTCATCATTCTATAATAATTATTGTACGTATATTACTTATATGAAAAAAGATATATAACATACCTATAGTATCTTATTCTCAACATTGTATAATACTTAATTATTGAATTATCCAAAATTTAGTTAACATCATTTGCTGAATGTTCATTATTAGGTTACGTAACGTAACATGAGGAAACAAAACCTTGTTTTCCTATTTTCAACTTCTTTTCTTCAAATGTTCCAATGTTTTTTTTTTTTTTCAATTTCTTTTCTATTTTTCCAATTTTAAATAAAATAAAATAAATGTGATTTTCTTCCCTCACAAAAATCAGTTTGCAAATGTGATCCATAATATACTACTGATTTATCTTTAAACCAAATCAAGTAGGTATGTGGGTATTACCTACATTTACGTCTTCGCTGGTCCTGTTGGTTAATTGTATTATCATTATTATTCAATTTCACATGACATCCTATCCTATATGTTCATAAATTTCTAAGATTTCATTTCCATCCTATATGTTCATAAATCTCTAAGATTTGATTTCCATCCTATATGTTCATAAATCTCTAAGATTTGATTTCCATCCTATATGTTCATAAATCTCTAAGATTTGATTTCCATCCTATATGTTCATAAATCTCTAAGATTTGATTTCCATCCTATATGTTCATAAATCTCTAAGATTTGATTTCCATCCTATATGTTCATAAATCTCTAAGATTTGATTTCCATCCTATATGTTCATATATCTCTAAGATTTGATTTCCATCCTATATGTTCATAAATCTCTAAGATTTGATTTCCATCCTATATGTTCAAAAATCTCTAAGATTTGATTTCCATCCTATATGTTCATAAATCTCTAAGATTTGATTTCCATCCTATATGTTCATAAATCTCTAAGATTTGATTTCCATCCTATATGTTCATAAATCTCTAAGATTTGATGGCCACATTGCTTTCCTTAAGCCTTGTAAGCTTAGAATCTGTTAGAAGCTCAACTAAAATGGTTTTCATTGCAGAATGTATAATTTATGCAATAATTAAGTTTCCATCAAAGTTTAGCTGGAGACTTTGGTATTTATATATTTCAGTTTGGCATAGGTCAGTTATAAATCTAAAAACATATTGATAACATTTGATTTTTAACGTGTCGTTTTTGTTGTTTAATGTCTACGCTTAAAACAAGTATGTATCTACTTAATGCGTTTTTATCGCTTGTCTTCGTTATATTTATGCAATAAAGTCTATTTTGAAACTTGTGCCATGTGTTATTTAAGTGTTAAAGCAATAAAATATTATTATGCCTATATTTGATTATTTTATTTATTTCATCTGCCATGTTATTTTTAATTAAACGCTGAACCCCACAACTGTCTACTCCCACTAGTTCAATTAGGAGTTCAATTGATTGAACTGTCGGGAATTTTTGAATTTCAGTAGTTCAATTAAATTAATTAATTGAACTATCGAAACTAATAAGTCTCAATAATAAAAATGACCGAGATATTATCTTCTCTCACCTTAACTTTCGAGTCCTAAATTTTATATTTTAATAACCTGGCTTTATTGCGGTGCAAGACGCAATGGGTCGTTTTTGTACGAGTATTTGACAGATTCGTTTTTGGACAGGCGACAAAATGTCCACATGTCGTAGAAAATGTTCAAAGGGTCAAAAAGACTAAGGGCCTCTCACCATCTCTGAGTAGTGTCAAGTAGGCTAACCGCCATTTGAAGTCACCGGTAAGAAAGCGTACGAGATTCACCATCTCCGAGTAAGTATTAGGTACTTTAATTTCAATGAATTTGACAAGGGTAATTTCAATGAAATTGACACAAGATACTCATAACATTTACCTACTCACCAATTAGCGTTACTTGAAAAGTAACTAATCAACACTTTACTTGTAGTTGGTGAAAGAGGCCCTAAGTGTTGTAAGTTCAATTTTCTTAACTGGAGGTCAAGTAGACTTGTCTTGATTGACGTAGCTGCTATCCTACCTCCAGTTAATATACAACACAACCCAATCGATTGTCATCATTAGGTTAAGATAACAAGACGAGTTACTCAGAAAAACAAATGAATCTTCGTCATTACAATACATATTATTATGTATTGTAGACATCAAACTACTACAACATGGAATCCGCAAGCCATACAAAACACTACAAACTTTATGGAACACTAGCTGGTGCTCGCGACTTCGTCCGCGTAGAATTGTTATTTTGGAAATCATTTGTGTATCTCGAACGGTTTTCGCAGCGCACGCAACGGAAGCCCTCAAACATGAATAATTTTCCCCGTTTTTTCCACATTTTCAACTGTTTCTTCGCTCCTATTAGTCGCAACGTGACGTTATATAGCCTAAAGCCTTCCTCGATAAATGATCTATCCAACACAAAAATAATTTTTCAATTCGAACCAGTACAAACGACTCCACTCTTAACTGCACATTCAAGACCGATAAACTAAAAAAACGGGTGTTTTTTTTTATCCGTGATCACTACGAGAAATATGAAGTTAAAAAACATAACGCGTCGCTTCGCTTCGACTCTGCTTGTGTGAGTTGAGCCTATTTCAATTTTTAATTTGTGTGAGTTGAGCCTAACAAATTATTAATATCATTGTATATCATTGTAAGAAATAAGATGCTTAAATGTCATCGCATTAAAGTTTTACCGCCTAGGTAAAACGAAAACGAACGACTCTACCCGATTTTGCCCGATTTGATAATTATCCGACGAAATTAAGTTATGTTACTCAGCCACTGGCTAGGGTTCATAATTGTCAACGTCAAGTGCGAGTCGATATTCTGTCGATATGACAGAAAAAAATTGTGTGCAGTTAAGTGTGTTGCCGTTTGTACATAGTTCCTGAGATTAGCGCGTTCAAACAAACAAACAAACAAACTCTTCAGCTTTATAATATTAGTATAGTATAGATATAGTATAGATTGCTATTTTTACTAATGACACCGGCAAAATCATCGGAGAAGATCTGATGGAGCCAAGACATTTAAAGAAGAAGAAGAATAGCATTAGAAGTTGGTCGTTAGTACCTTTTACCATTGACGCGCGAAGGCAAGAGTTCGCCATGATTCTGTCAAAGGCGTTCTTCTTATGTGCCATTTTGGCATTTGTGACGCAAATTGTATTGTAGTATTTCGATGATAACGCAATTCGATTTATACGTCAAATAGAAGTCATCCATTAGACCCATTGTATTACATAAATGAAATCAATATTGCGATTACGCACCCAACGCTCGTTGTAGCTTGTGCGTGTTTATTAGCTTACAGTATACTTGCTAATGTCACATTGTTTGTTTTAATTAAAGTGCAAGTGTACTTTCAAGTGCTGATGCACTAGAAAGTCCAAGTGCAACCTTTATCGATGCGGAAAGAGTTGACTTTCTCACAGCAACTCAGAACGAGAACCGACCTCGACAAACTTGATCCTGAGTTTTTTTTCTGTCCCTACCGGCTAGGGTCTCCAAGATCTGGCGGGGGAGACGGTAGCTTGATGGTAGTGTCCCCTATCCTCCGCCCATAGACGGGCGCGAAGAAACGCCGTGGGTTTTTAGTGGGTAGAAGTTCCACATACCCCACCGATTTCCCCATAGTCGGTGGAGATCTGGTTCGCAGATCACACGGAAAAAAAAGGGTCTCCAAGATGGCCGGCGTACCTCCACTTTCGGGTACGCCGAGCGTTCTGACATGTAGCGTAGCCCTCCCCGCACTGGATAGCCGTGGCAGGACACCGATGTAGTGTCATAACGTCCGCGTCCCCGTTACCCTGCCCATCAACTGCCGCCCTAAAAAGTCGTTGGGTTTTAGCCGGTACGAATCTGGCATAACCCTGCAGTGTCCCCTATATCTACTGCCGGTTATCCTATTGGAACTATTGGAAGCACATCTAGATCTACCTATACATATAGCACAGAGTACTAATATAGGCCGTCCCTAGTAAGACATCAAGGAGTAATTCGTTGAATATTTGAATAAAAAAATTGCCGAATTATTTTTTTATAAAACTTGAGCTTTCAACGAAAACTTAATACCTTTTTTTATATAAACCTATTTTATGTAAGTACTTTAGTCTTTACTCTTAGGTATTTTTTTACACATTTTACATAAATGTAAAATTAAATAAAAACATCAAATTCAAACTAAAAACTAGTCGCTTAGATTTTATTTATTGCTTTGTTAATTTTTTAAGGCGTTGCATTATTAATTTTTTTTTTTAGATGATAAAAATAAATACGGGATAACACTTTTTTCTTGAATAAAATGTAAAAACAAACAAACATACTCTTCAGCTTTATTATATATGAGTGTCACAGAAATAATTTAAAACTTTGTAAAATAGACCCAAGAAGACATTAAGATAAGACCAAGTAAAGGTCCAATTTGTGTAGAGACCAACCGTCTACCTTATTACCAGGTAATAGGGTTCTATATATCAATTCAATTGGGGCATTTTATAAGGAACAATATAATATATTATTATAATCATACGATTGTGTTTTATAAATACTAAACTTGAAAAGCAATGCGTCAACTATCAACGCGCGTTATGGGTCACGTATTTAGATTAATCATAATAATGTTATCTTTCACCATTGTAAATGTCAATCATCGATGCTGATTCGCAAGGGAATCGGGTACTTTAATGTCAGCTTTAAAATTTGTTTAAACAACCAACTTTAAAATATAACGAGCCCGTTGGATGAGTGGTAACGATGCTTACCTAACGTCTTTGGGGTTCTTAATAAAATATTTCTATAATTCTTGAATAGGCGATAAGGATATGTGGGGAATACCCACTAAAACTCCCCGGTGCCTCTTTGCCCTGTGAGCGGTGTGAACCGGGCTCTGCCGAGGCAACTAACTCCGATCCACCTCCAGGGCAGCCTAGCCATTACTGGCTAGGCTATCGCCAAAGAAAGGGATTGCCCGGAGACACCCAGGCAATACCCACGCGAAGGGGAAGACCTTGTGCAGGCACACACAGCTAGCCCCCTAGACCATCTGCAGAAGACGGGCTTGAATGCCCGCCTTCTCCAGACAGCCAGGCTCTCAACAAAAGTCCGCACTCAAGTGCTAGCACTCGAGTGCGGAGAACACCAATGGCGGGAGGGAGCCCGCCACTCAAAAATCCGCACACATACCTCGTGTGCGGAACAAGCAATAACATTAGGCCTCACTCAAGGAGTGCGGCCGACCTCCAATCTATGTTCTTTCTGGTGTCCCAGACAACGTGTATGCAAAATTTCATGGTGATCGGTTCAGTATAGTTTTTGAATTGCGTGAATGCGTAACAAACAAACAAACTCACATTCACATTTATAATATTAGTAAAGATATATAAAAATACCGGACTCTACATTAATCTACACATATTAAAAATAAACTTACACTCGTCAGTTACAATTATTATCACATACTTTACTACCAGTTAAATGGCCAAATGATAATAACTAATTTAAATGTTTGCTATTAAACATATCTATAGGTAACTAGCTGGTGCCCGCGACTACGTCCGCGTTCTGAATGAAAGGTACCCTATGTCCTTTCTGGTGTCCCAGACAACGTGTATGGAAAATTTCATGGTGATCGGTTCAGTGGTTTACAGTGCGTGAAAGAGTTACAAACATTCATACATCCATACAAACTTTCGAATTTATAATATTAGTACGGATATTATTTATTTTCCAGAGACTTTTTTACGGATACATCTATGGAATCTTAAGACAATATAGTATAAATTTGTTTTGCATACTTTACAATATAATTAATAGGTGTCCGATTAGTGTATCTTTGACTGTTTTATACCAGTCTCATTTTACGTTATGATATAGGCGCGACAAGTGCACATACTCTCGTACGTCGCACCGCACACGTGGCAAACGTGGGACCTTTACAGCCAGATAGATATTTTTAGTTAATCTATCCAAATATAGAGTATTATCAGTAGATATCACACGAAATGCCCGTGTCTAAAGTTCGAATAAGACACAAATACATAATTTACCCTCGTTGGATATATGTACATACTTACTTAGGTATATAAAAATGTAAACAGAGATGATGAAAGAAAAAAAAAATGTGAAAACATAATATAGCGGTTTTTCAAACAGCGAAGTCATTGGTTTTTACAAATATTAAATCTAAGATACGAGGAAATTTTTTTTTTTTTTTGATAAGGTCAAATCTGTATTTCATCAAATATTGATGACAGCAATCGACACTATATGCGTCGTAATAATGTCTTAATTATTAAAAAAAACTACAGACAGACTTGATTAGTCTCTGTAGAAATATACATCCCATCTTTTGTTTTAAAATTAAACACAATTGTTTAATTTAACATAATTTTTAATTTTCAAATTTTCAAGACTTAGGGCCTCTTTCACCAACTACAAGTAAAGTGTTGATTAGTTACTTTTAGAAATAAATTTATGTTTTATTAAATTATGCATTCGGTTTAGTGCATCCTTCGATAGGCGATTTTTTTTTTATTATTTTCTTTTTAATGTTTGGGACTTTTACCGTACAAACAAAGGGAAGTATATCAGCTAAATTATTCCCGGTGACGGGTGACTTTAAATGACGGTGAGCCTACTTGACAGATGGTGAAAGAGGCCCATAGAATTATAGTCGGCAGGATTATGAAAGATAACTCTGGCATGCATTACTCACTCACTGAAAGATAACAGCACACATGCTTATATTTCACTATGGTCTTCTGTAAGGGAGTGGTTACTGCCGCCAGATTGGCTGCACAAATGACTGCGAAACACAGTCTGCCCTGTCACTACTAGCCAGATCCAAACCAGAGCCAACCATGAAAAAATATTAAACTCCCACGTGCGAGTGGAGCATAAGCCGAAAATTTAATGTTCATTTGACGACACATTTGGTGTAGTGGCCAGTCACCCTAGCTGTTAACCAAACGGTCGCGGGTTCGAATCCCGCTAGGGGCAAATGTTTATGTGTTAACATTTTACCTTTGTACCTGAGTCATGGATGGTTTGTATTTATAATATGTATGTATTTACAAAAAAATAATCTATGTAGTATATCAACTGTCTGGTATCCATATATAAGCATTAAGTTGCTTACTTTGGAACTAGATGGTGCTGTGTAGAATGTGTTATTTTATTTCCACAGTTGGCCCAACCGGGAATCAAACACGTGACGAAAAAAGTTTGTGTATTATATAAAAAACTGAATCCCAGGGGAAGCCGAGAGCACATAGGCAATACTTTTAATTATCTGCAATGAATGTATTACTGTAGATAATTAGTTATCTATAGAAATATTCATTTCTGTTTAGTTTTTATGGAGAGTAATCTCCTACTAGGGCTAAAATGTGACTTTTAGAAAAAGTTACTTTTAGTAATAATTTTATATTTTATGAAATTATGCACTCGGTTTTAGTGCATCCTTCGATAGGCGAATTTTTTTACTATTTTTGGGACTTTTACCGTACAAACAAAGGTATATCAGCTAAATTATTCCCAGTGACAGGTGACTTTAAATGACGGTTAGCCTACTTGACAGATGGTGGAAGAGGCCCATAATGACAAAAGAATGTTATCCTGAGTTTCTTCCGGGGTTTCTTCTCAGGATAGTTATCAGTTTCTTGGAGAAACCTAATTCATATATAAATGTTTTGATTTGAATTTTGATAAACGAGAAAATTGTATAATTTGTTTATACAAAAAATCTATAAACAAATTATACGATTTCCAGAAAATATATTATGGGGGGAAAATATACTAAAAATATTTAGTTAGAGGGTACTTAAAAAAATAAAAATATCAAATACATAAGAAAATTAATTTATTAATTATATTTAAACCATAGAATAAATAGAATCTATTATTATCTATTTATATAAATTAAAAAAAATAACTTACTAAGAATAACTTCTAATACAAAAAAAAACTAGTATCTAACTAATAACTACATTATGACTAAAAAAAATACTAGAAAAAATACTAATCTTATTTAAGTACAAAAAATTCTTGTAAAATTAGACAGCGGACCTAATGTAGGTCAATTCACACAATTTTGAAATTATTTTATTTAAATTTTTAATTACAGTTATTATTTATTTTATGTGACGTACCTACTTAGTAATTTATTTTGAATTTTTCAAAATCTAATTAAAAAAAAAAACAATATCTTAAATTTTTTCACAGCTCAGACGCGAATTTGAGCAGTCTTGCAACAAAATGTTCTTCTTGCGGGTCCGATTATCTGCATCTGAAGACTTCCAGTCCTTCATTGACTGGTTACGCTGTCCTATTTATCTGTCCTCTGCAATCCTCTGCACTTTGTGTCTGATTGGCGGAAAGCTGCAGATCTTGAAGAGGCATAGAGAAGACCTTTTTTGCTTATGGTGAGGCACATGAGAACTCCTTTCGTGGTGAGGCCTCGCATCGCACTGCGCCGACAGCAGAAGTATAGCCGACAAAATCAAAACTAAGTAGTAAAAGAAACGCATTTTTCACAGCGAAAAACTTATCTCTGTGTAGAGAATCGATGAAAAAATTAACTTATTTATTAGGAAAATGCAAGAAAAGAATTTTCTTTGTTTGCTTCCTTTGGCGCTTGACAATGAACTGATGATTTTATTGGAAGAGATGTCTTTTATAGAGGCTGAACTGGGGTTATCTAGCGCGTGCAAGATAACCCATCGAAATGATTATAAGCATATATTTTATATTATACATATATATATAAGGTTCGATGACTGAGGCGTCAATGTCACACGTAGTAAATTTATCGAAATCATAATGTAGGTTATGGTAGTACATAAAACGTGCCAGAAATGAGAGCAGAAGATTCTGGAAAAATTTGCATTTTAGATTATAAAATTCGAGGCAATATTAATTTGGAAGAGTATTAAAACAATTTTGTATGACAAAAATTAATCCATAATGAATATCATTGAAACATTATGAAACTAAGATGATTTTTTGGAGTTTAGCATATTTTATATAATATGTAAAAAAAATTAATAGGAGTAAAATAAAAATTATTACACGAATTATGTTATGTTATGCGTTATAGTTACGTTCTATTATTATTAAAATTACCTATTTAAAAATAGAACAATGTCGTTCTTTCGGCGTGTTCGAATTGTGAAAATTTAAATTTTATAATCTATGGAGTAAACTCTAGTCGTGTCCAGTATTTTTTTAAATTTTTATCTTTTAGTGATTTATTGCGCCCGCGGTTTCATAGAGATGCAGTTTTTTCTGAAAATTATATACAACCTTCCTCGTTTATCGCTTATTAAGTTAGAGCGACTATATTTTAGAAAATATAAATATAAAGTTATATGTAAACTCGACAAATAAAGTGCTTTATCAGTCACCCTAAGAATAAACATTCTTTATATGTTGTAGAATGATAAGGTCTGTTTTCCTTTGAAAATTTAACGGGACAATTTCTATTGCTATCTTTATTAGCGAGGACAAATTATGTCAATCAGTAATCAATACCTATTGCAAATCTAAGCCTTAGAGAATTTTGAAATGAATGGAATTTGTAATTGAAACTAATAAAGCACTTTTCTTGTCTGCTATACATGCAGTAGCATGCAGCAGATGCAGATTGCAAATCTTGAAACCATTCAATATCATTCAATACTTGGAATTCACAATTTTTTTAAAAATCTTGAAAGCTCGAAATAGAAAATCAAAAAAATTAAGGCATATATACCTAATATGAATAATAGCGAGAATTTTTTTTTTTTCAAAGTTTTTTTTATGAGACCTATTAATGGTTACATTTTAATTAAATTACTTCGGAATTCATTGTGTCTTTCATTCATTAACCAGACAATATACGTAATTAAGATAATAATTGTTATGTTTTGTATATTTAAAAAAAACTAAATTGCGTTACAATTTAACAGTGTCCACGTACAACGAAAATGGTAGCCCGGATTTGATAATAATACCGCAAAATTGGCTTATTATATTTGTGATAAGTATTTCAAGAAACCAGATTTATGCAGAAATGAATCGGTAAATTCCATTAATTTATTACTCAATCAAAACGTGTGACATTTATTTAAAAAAAAACTTATAGATAATGTTAATTTGTTGAGTAGGTACTTAGTTATTTTATCAAATCAAATTTGATATCAGATCAAATCAAATCAACTTATAATTTTTTTTACATTGTTTCCTGTTAATTAAATAAATAATTTAATTTAATAAATTAAGTATTTTATTGTTTTCGTGTTTTATAATTCTAGATTCTAGACAATTAATTTTTAGGCTATTTTTCTTAATTCTGTCTTTTTCCAATAACAATCTTAACAAATTTTTAATTGATATATCGATTTTTATTTTTCCTCGAATTATTCACCAATCAGAGGTTGTCTGTTAAGAAAAAAGAATTGTTACTGACCAACCAGCAGGTTGTCAGTTAAGAAGAAGAATTACTAACGGACCAATCAGGTTCGGCGTTGTATCTTCAAATTTGGGCGCTATAGCAATGTTATTGAATGCAACACTTCAAAATGGGTCAATGTTGAATTGAAACCTTGATGGAAACTATATAATTATTGATTTGTTGACTCGAACACCGCCGAGACCCCTGTCCCGTGTTTATCTAACTGGGTTATACTTAACTCACTCGTCTCTGTTACTCTATCTATTAATAAAATTAATAATTTCTGTAAAATAACTATTCGGGGTCACGTCACAAATTATTATTTTCCGCTTCGTAACTAAGGTTTGGCCTTAATCGCCAGTCAAGGGCTCATTATATTTTCTATGTAAAAGTTAGCAGGCAAATTAAGGGACTGCTTACTGGAGAAGAGTCTGGGCGGCATCGTGTCGGAAGCGACCAAGAAGATAATATTTTCTACTAGCTAGTGCCCGCGACTTCGTCCGCGTTGAAAAAGAGAATAAACTATGAGTAATATAACTCCTGACATATTTATCGAAGTGACGTCAGTGGCGTCATTTTTTCTACTTTTAGACGATCCATCGGGAGCCTAACTTCTCTCTAGGATAAAAAGTATGTCAACCTATAATCACCGGCACGGAATCTTGTTTTTACAAGAAATACAACCTACTATAATAGGTAGACTCAAAAAGTAAAATCTTATCTATTAGGTATAGAAAATTTCATCTAAATCGTTAGAGCCGTTTCCGAAATGGAACTTTTTCTATGAAGATATATAAAAGTTGGCGAAACAGAACCACAAATGTAGAGTAAGTACAAAAGTATTCAAAACAAGAAAGTTGGCGAGTACGTCTACGCTCTCCGAGATACGCTAAATATATATAAGTATAGAATATATGTACCTAGATGTGTAACAATTTCTCTTTTAAAGTTATTAAGTTAGATTAATAACGAGTATCCGGTCTCGCTTCCCTCAGACGCTGGCGGATGGGCAGGAGAAGACGGGCATATCTAGCTCGTCTTCAAATGTCCTAGGGGACCTGCGCATATGGTTGGCCAGCTGTGTACCTGCACAAGGTCCCCCCCCCCCCGTCTGTGGATTGCCTGGGTGTCTCCGGGCAATCCCTCATTGGCGTTAGTCTAGCCAGCAATGGTTAGGCTGCTCTGGGATGGATCGGAGTTCCTGAGCACACTCTCCAAAGATGTAGGTACATCTTATAAAAGACACATAGACTGTCAATTTTGCGTCTATGTCGCAAGGCTTTTAGCCTTAACTACTATAGGCAACATCAAAATAGGATGACAGGTAACAGGCATGCAACATGAGATTGCGCGGTGGGTCGGTGTAGGACTTTAATCGCTTGATGCGACTACGCGCTTCCAAATTACAAGCAGATGAAATCGCGGGACGAGCCTCTTACTTTTTTTAACTAAACGCACTTGACCTTAGAATAGGTCTCATGTGATGCTAAAAATACTAAAATAATTGACTAAATGACGCATCGCGAGTCAGCAATGTCATCATTCCACGAGTATCACTAAGTATCATTCGTAGGGTGCCGGTTTTTTTATTTGGAATGTGGACTGATAGCGCATGAGAATAAATGATGCAACATTGACATTTTTTTCGTAAGAGTGATTAAGTTGGGAAGTTTCCAAAAAACATGTTTTTATGTGAAAAAAAAACATAAATCACTCATACTAAATTACATCTAAATTGAATAATTTTTTAATACTTTTATTATAATATACTGAAAGTAATCTAAGAAAAACCAATGAAACTGTAAGAAATACATTAAGAGTATTGATTCAATTTATAACTGTTATACCGAATTATAAAAATTGCACACCGGGTGAAGCCAGAAGGGGGGTCACTAGTCCATATATTTATAAAAATATAAATATGTAAATATGTTTGTTCTCTATAAGACTCCAACCAAAACTACTCAACCGATTTTAATTCGGTTTTTACTTACGGAAAGAGAGACTAATGAGAAATGTTTGTGTGTATATAAAGCCGGGAGCGATACACTAGTATAAATAACATAAATATTAAGCAGTTATTTACTACTAGGAAAAAAAACGTTGGACTGCGCGTTAGAAGTGAAAACTAAGCTTCATAATTACATTACATTAACACGACAGTGTCACGACTTCCATGATTTTATCCTATCTCAAAAATTGTTCTTTTTTAAATTATCTATTATAAACTAGCTGGTGCCCGCGACTTCATCCGCGTTCTGGATGAAAGGTACCCTTGTCCTTTCTGGTGTCCCAGACAACGTGTATGCAAAATTTCGTGGTGATTGGTTCAGCAGTTTTTGCGTGAAAGAGTTATAAACTTTCGGATTAAAAATATTAGTACCTATACTTCAATATCTGAAAATATTTGTTTATTTTACAGGTAAGAAATATCTGAAAATATCTGTATATTTTACAGGTAATAAATATCTGAAAATATCTGTATTGTATAAGGTTTCGATTACGTTACATGATGTTACATTACATTATGACGGTGTCGCGAGTTCAATGGTTTTTCCCATCTCAAAAATGCCCAACGCGCCTAAAGACGTTTTCACTTCAAAAATATATAATTACTAGCTGGTGCCCGCGACTTCGTCCGCGTTCTGGATGAAGGTATATGTCCTTTCTGGTGTCCCAGACAACGTGTATGAAAAATTTCATGGTGATCGGTGGAAACTACATATATGGTAAATTCAACTGATAAAATAAGCACAATGAAACGCCATGATTTATGGAAGCTGATGCAAGAGTTGTCATTTTTCATCAGAAGGACCTTTACCTATCTACCTGCAAAAATACAAAAGTTCCGGAAGACGATATTTTAATATTTGCAACTAAATAAACAAATGATTAGATAAAAATGTCGTACGATCGTTGGGGGTGTGGTTTGTATTAAAACAATAGTCCTGCATATATTAAAATGACCATATAGTTACAAAACGAAAACAAATTATTTAATACTAGCTGCTCCACGCGATTTCGTCCGCGTAATATGTATAACTTTATAAAATATAGCCTATGTTACTCGCTGATAATATAGCTTCCAAACAGTGAAAGAGTTTTTCAAATCGGTCCAGTAGTTTCGGAGCCTATTTAATTCAAACAAACAATCAAATCTTTAATCTTCTTTACATACAAATGTATATTATATTATAGGTATATAGGTATATTATAGTTATATTATGTAGTACTAGCTGGTGCTCGCGACTTCGTCCGCGTGGAATAGTTATTTTGGGAATCATTTGTGTATCTCGAACGGTTTTCGCAGCGCACGCAACGGAAGCCCTTAAAGATGAATAATTTTCCCCATTTTTTCCACATTTTCGACTGTTTCTTCGCTCCTATTAGTCGCAACGTGATGTTATATAGCCTAAAGCCTTCCTCGATAAATGATCTATCCAACACAAAAATAATTTTTCAATTCGAACTAGTAGTTCCTGAGATTAGCGCGTTCAAACAAACTCTTCAGCTTTATAATATTAAGTAGGTATAGATAAATAAACCCGTAAATAAATAAGCATTAACATGTGAATTTATTCGTAGGTACTTATATGTTGTATTCCAGCGACAGGTAAGAGTTCTTCGAACTCTTTCTCCTGTTCTCTCCTTATCGCTAGGGTATTCTTATCCGAGCTAATCCTTATTAATTATCTTTAGCCAATATCAAACGAAATTAGCAATAAGTTTGACCAGACATTCTAATATTAGATATGATTTATTGCAGGTGGCTATAGATTGATAAATTAATTTTATAATAGTTAGTATAAATAATCTAATCGATAATTTAATCAATCTAATTGTTGTTGACAATCCTAAGTTAAGCACTACAGGCATTATCTTAGAGAACTCTGAAGGCATTATTATTTTGCAGAGTTATGCAAGCTTGATGAAGTTAACCCGGAGACTACATAATTATGTACAAAGATTTTAGCAAAGAATTAACAATTTATAGACGGACCCGTTGGATGAGTGGTTAGAGTGCTTGCCTTAGCACTTCGTCTCAGGGTTTCCGGGTTCGATTCCTAGCAGGGCAACTTTGGAAATTAACTTTTCAATGTTTTCTTTTGTCTGGATCTGGAAAGTACTGACAGGGCACTCTGTGTTTCGCAGTCATTTTGACAGCCAGTCTGGCAGCAGTAACCATAGTGAAATAACAGCATATTATGTGCTTTTGTGTTTCTTTTTCGGTGAGTGAGTAAAAGATGCCAATGCCTATTTCATGTAGCTGTAAACCGTTATCCTGTCTGTCAACCTTACCATAAAAAAAGAACTCTTGTCTCACAATTTGACCACGCCCCAAATGTGTAGTGGATCACGCGAAAATGATGAAATCACACGTTACTGTACCCACGAAACCAACACACGCTTAATGAATGACGCGTGATCGTCTGAGAATTTTGTTCGTCACATGTCAACTTTGTGTGACAAAAATTATTAGCAAATATGTACAAACGATAAGGTGGCAGGCTGCCTGATTGCTTCTGCTACCATCACTTATTAGGACAGGCAGGATTCTTATTGGCAAAGACAGGGCGAGGACGGGTGCTGATATTACTCATTTATATAATTAAAGAAAAAAAATCAGCAAACTTGCTTTTGAGATTTCACAACTGAAAAAAAGACTAGTAGATATTTAAAAACAATCAATTCAGCATTTAATTTTAGTTGATGACACAGCGGTGGAACTCTACGACAGGGAAGGACCGCAGAGTACCGCAATCGTGCATTTGTGGAGGGTAGTGAAAACCGGGTAACAAAGTGCTTTAAAACATCCTTTATAATGTGCACTGTCAAAGGTTTGGAACTCCCTGCCGGCGTCTGTATTTCCGAGTTCAATATAACACAAATCTTTTCAAAGTTCGATTGAATAAGCATCTTCTGAGTGAGCTCGCTCCATCATAGGCCTCATTTTTGCTACACAGTTGGTTATTGACCAAGAGCAAACCCATCTCGGAACACCCGACCTCGGCAAGTCGGCACCCGGCTTAGTAACTCTTCCACGACGACACCACGAGTTGGAGCCTGACTCTCGCTCGGACTGCCGCGGCTTGCTGTAGAAATATCATATTTAGTCCGCCCACCAAATGCCGTAGAGAGAAGTGGCCACATAAGCAAGAGTTATATAAGAGTATCAGTTGAAGCTGCTTTTACTCTGCGGTAGATTATTGTGCCTTAGAGAAGAGGTTTTGTTTTTAATCTTCCTCTATATAAACATTACACCACCCTCAGGAGTACTTTATGTTCTTTCTTTTTTTTTTCAAATAATAAAATTCATCTAATATCATTCAGTGTTTTCGTTTACAATATATAATAATTGTAGCCAATTTTATATTTGAGGGGTGAGAAGGGAATGACGTAATCAAAGATCTTTTTTATCTATATTAAACTACCTGGTGCCCGAGACTTCGTCCGCGTACTGGATGAAAGGTACCCTGTATCCTTTCTGGTGTCCCGGACAACATGTATGCAAAATTTCATGGTGATCGGTTCAGTAGTTTTTGCGTGAAAGAGTTACAAACATCCATACATCCATCCATAAATCCATACAAACTTTCGCTTTAGTTCTTAAATAGATTTTTTTTAATTTAGAGAAGGGGTTATGGGTGCTTCAAGAGAGAAGCCCCCCTTGCTGGTTACCCGCAGCGAGAGGTGAGAATGGACTGCTTTAGCGGCTGTCATGGGGTCGTTCGCCGTCATTAGAACATCTTAACTTCTGTCAGAGCCAACTGAATCTCTTGTCGTTGTCTTATTAAAGGTCGCTTACTAAGGACAGATTGTCAAAAAGCAAAGTACCTATAGGTATGTAAGCAGAAAAATATTTAAAACAAGAAGACGAAAATATTTTATGTGCTCCTCTTTGACATTTGTTGTATTAAAAGGTGATGGTAACCACCTGCCATCAATTTGCCTAATAAATGCGAAAGTTTGTATGGATGGATGGATGTATGGATGTTTGTAATTGTAACTGAACCATGAAATTTTGCATACACGTTGTCTGGGACACCAGAAAGGACATAGGGTACCTTTCATCCAGAACGCGGACGAAGTCGCGGGCACCAGCTAGTCAAACAATAAATAAAGAAATTCCAAATAAAGGGATGTCTACATTCCTGTACTTTGTACCTACTGGTCAAGTACTCTTATCGAATGCACGTAAATAATAAATAATTAAGTCAATAATAATTAAATAAGATCCATGCAGTGAAAACTATACTAATTTCGCTATTAATTAATTTATCATTTTTATTTATAATTGGGACGTGCGAGATTATTTATCTCTCGCCTTTGTAATTAAATATAACTATGTTACATGTTGTTAAATATAAACATCCGATTGTATTAGTAAGAGCAATAATTTGATCTCTTCAAGTGAACGTGAGAAGCTCAAAATAATTGAGACCGTTTCTGCTAATTATATAGAGAAACCTCCCTTATTTATTGATCCCTGCATTAGTTAAAACCGTACCAAAATCCGTTGAGTGGTTTAGAATAGGTTTAGAAGAAGTCTGCGGACTAGAATCTGCCATTTAGCGAATAAGCGGGAGATTTCTCTGTTTAGACAGATACCCAAAGTGACAAGGGTGGCCCACCCCAAAAAAAAAAATTTATATGGCATAACGTTTGCCGGGTCAGCTACTAATATGTAAAATCATTAACTCGTCACACCACACTCTCACACAAAGCCCCCTTTGAAATGAACTAAAAAAAATTTGGTGAGAATCTTTAATATTAAATTTCATTCTTCTTTAATTAAATATCAATTAAACCCCTATTTCACCCTCTTAGTGTAGAGATTTTCAAACTTGAAGCTGGTTTAGGTATAAAATTTCATGCTTCTAACTTTGAAAATGACGGTTTTCCATACAACCATTCGTCCCTTATTTTTCCCAATTAAGGGTGGAAATCCTTCCCTAGTGGATGTTTACATCATAAAATGCATCAACGGCCAAAATTTCAAGTTTGTAACCCTTGTTTGTAGTAATCCCTGTAACCTTAAGTGCCTTTAGGCTCTGTGCGTTGATGAAGCACCCAGGCACAGATTAAATAATAGTTATGACCCAGGACAAACGATTTTATATTACCTACTAGCTGTTGCATGCAACTTCGTCGGCGTAACTTTATTAAATATAGCTTACTAGCTGGTGCCCGCCACTTCGTCCGCGTTCTGTATGAAAGGTACCCTATATCCTTTCTGGTGTCCCAGACAACGTGTATGCAAAATTTCATGCTGATCGGTTCAGTAATTTTGGCGTGAAAGAGTTACAAACATCCATACATTCATCCATACAAACTTTCGCATTTATAATATTAGTATAGATATAGATTTTTCTCGCTGATAATGCAGCTTTGTATAGGTGAAATATTTTTAAAATATTTCCAGTAGTTTTTTGAGTTTATTCATTACAAACATACAAATCTTCTCTCTTTATAATATTAGTAGGTACAGATATACATACCTAGATGTTATCTATAAATTAATTAGGTGCAAACTAAGTTGATGGAATAGATAAAACGAAAGACTAGTCGACTATAAAGTCACGTCCACAATGATTAAGTTAGTAATAAATCAAGCTTAAGTTACAACGCCTTAGATTTAGAATACAAACCGCTAAGTACATAATTAATCAGATAAATAAAAAATAAACTTATCACTAAGTTTATTTTTTTTATTATTATAATCGTACGATAAGTACGTGTCATTTACCATTTGCTAAAGTAAATTGTTATCAATTTGCCGGATCTATATTGAGTGATTATTTTCGTCAGATAAAAACTCTAATCATATACTAAAAAAAATGTGTGTGTGTGTCAGCACTGAAGGGTCAAATTTGACCTACGAGTAGGTACCTTTACCTACCTAACATCAGCCCCAGATCTAGGAATTTTTCGAACCGGGGCAGAAACTTGATGTTGATGTGGTGTGGCGCCACCTCTCACCAGAGTTTGTATAAAAAAAATCTCAAATATTATAATTGGTGAACTGTTTGCACTATTTTAAATATATTAGCTAACATTTGTAATAAATCTATTATTATAAATATATTTATAATAGATAAATAAATAAATAAAAGTGTTTTATTTGTGTGACATAAAATTTAACCAGGAAAGACAACAGATATTTCTTCAATCTTTAGTGTAGTTCACAAGTTCAAATTGGTGTTAAATTTTTAAAAAGCTCGTAAAAATATGTGCAAAAATCACTGGATTCTGAATTATGTCTAGAAAAATGTATTTAAACGTTAAAAAGTTATAAACAATTTAAGATAAGAAAAAAAGATATTTAGTTTTTCGCTAATAACCCAAAAACTATAAGCGATAACGAAAATCGGAAATAATATTCTTAAAAATTCTCGATAAAAAAAACTCCCGATTCCCCGGATCTGGTGCTCTATATTCCGAGCTTGTGGAGTCGCGATGGCAGTAACAGCAATTTTAATATTATGTTATGCATCAATTTTATTATAGATAATGTTTTGCGCTTATAAAAACACACATAGTGATTCATTTTTATTGATTGAGATTTTATGATTTTGGCGCCCCCTTATGATTCGCAACGCGTCTACCGTGGTGAAAACTACTTAGTTTATAAAGCTCCAATTCTGAAGTATGGAACGTAAGTAGATTTATTTTATAACATATGCATCCGCTAAGAAGGGATTTCTGAAAATTTCAACTCCTTGCGAAGTCTGAGGCCGGTGTGCCTGTTATAAAATAAAGTAGCTGTCTGCCTTTGTTTTTTTTCTCAGTTGACTTCACTAATGGAAAGTAAGGTACACAACCACAGGTATAGGTGTATGAAAATTTTCATGATGATCTGTAGCGTAAGAAATAAACAAACTCATTTTTAGCATTTATAATATTAGTTAAGATAGTACTTAGGTGTTTATACTACACTAGCTGTTGCAACGGTAGCAATACTAAATCTATGGTTGCACGCGACTTCCTCCGCGGAACTTTATAAAATATAGTCTATGTTACTCGCTGATAATAGGTATAGCTTCCCAACAGTGAAAGAATTTTTCAAATCAGTCCAGTAGTTTCGGAGCCTATACAATTTAAACAAACAAACAATCAATCAAATCTTTCCTCTTTATGATATTAGTACCTATATGTCGTGGGCAGATCGTAGAATTGGGCAGATCGTAAAGTATGAAATCAAAAATCTTTCACCAAAACTCAAAAATAGATGCGACGAGGAGCGGAGCGAAGCAAAGCGAGGAGGTGCGTGTTAGTTTTACATGGAAATAAATTTGAGGAGCCGAGCGAAGCAGAGCGGAATGAGGCGACCCGCTCAGTTTTAACAGAAATATGGTTAGCCCAGGAATATCATGATATGACCAATTCTACGATGTGCCAACGACATAAATATTAATCTTATATAATGTGTATGTTAATACACAAGCTACCACGTGGAAGGGTGTGTCTAGATAAGGCATTAACCAACTGATCTCAACAATCGTTTGTTTATAATGTCTTGCAATATAATTCCATTATTTGACGTATACTTAACTATCTGTTTTTAATTGATATGATAGTGATTGACGTTGCTTACAGTTTCAATTGATTGTTTCTTGAAAATATTCTCACAGATCATTTATGGAAATCCTTACTAATATTATAAATGCGAAAGTAACTCTGTCTGTCTGTCTCGCTTTCACGGAAAAAACTACTGAAACGATCATTATGAAATTTTGCATACACGTCAGGGATACAAGAAAGGACATAGAAAAAAAATGTATGTATGTTTGTATTTGTATGTATGTTCCTCTAAAACTTAAGCGAATTAACTGATTTTCATGAAACTTGGTAGATAAACATTTAGACGTACAGGACATAGGATACGCTACATTTTTCACGCGGACGAAGTCGCGGGCGTCAGCTAGTGTTGATTATTTTTTAGGGGAAAGGCGTAGAAGGCTGACTGATCGTCTTCTTGAAGATTGATGGCTACCATGACGATTTAACAGAAATTTTCAGACATACGTTTTATTAGCTTGACAATAGATTTAAGTGGAAATTTCATACTGATTTTAGCAGTTAAGTATACCTCGGCTCATATTATAAGTACCTATACAATGAAATAACAGCATACTTATTTGCTGTTATATATCGCTAAGTGAGTAAGCGATGTCAGAGCAAACACACCAAAGCTTCATCCTAATTAATGATTCCACTTGCACCACCAATGGCGTTGCTCGTTTAGATAAACGACGGTAGCCATCTTACCATCAAGTGGGCTGTCAGCGTGGCTGCTTGTCTGTGCCTAAAAATAAATTAATTATTGAATCAAGTTTTCGGGGTCACTCACCCGGCACGAACGCTGATAATGCTTTGGGATAACATTTTTAATTTATAATTGATAAACTATGATTTGTTTATGTTGTGTAATGCCAATCGATTCTTACATGAACCACTAAAGATAGTGTACACTAAAGGGAAATAACAAAAAAATAATAATATTTTTACCGTAAGTATTGTGTTGACAAAGATATTTAGGTGTACCTACTCGTATCTAAATACGAGATACGAGTGGAACTATCTACATGTAGGGTATCAATATTTAAGTTATTTTTTTATTTTAGTTGTTAACTTTATTTAAAAATAAACGTACTTTTATTTATATTTGATTATACTTTGACTATTTGTAATTCTGACGAAGCTGACCACCACCAAGCTGAAGCGAAATGTCGCTCTCTCCGCGAGTGGTCCGACTACGGACAACTGCAGGCGGGGTTCTCGGACGTACGCAGGTTTATTTTCCCCAGTCCCCATCACCATTGCAGTGCGTAGGAACGTCAAGGTGGTTTTAGCCGGTAGGAATCCAGCATAACCCAACCCACCGGTCGCCCAGGGCCTGTCCATGATGGATTTCCCCCTGTCAAAAAAAATTTGTAAATACATTATATACGCAATATAATACAAAAAAAATAACGCAATGTAGGTACACAAAAAATACATTGCGTTATGCATTTATTTGAAAAGCCCATCTGGTAGCTACAACCACGCCCTTACAGGAGAACACTGCGAGTGAGTAATGTTTAGAGAGCTTATTTCCTTATCTCTTGCAGCACCTGTGGCATTGCTTATGTTTTGGGCGACGGTAGCCACTACAGTAGCCACCGACGATCAAGTGGACCGTCAGCCTGTCAACTTAAAAATGTGATAGTTCTGGCGGTATAAGTATTTATTATTAGCTGTGCTCGATGCGTTGTCGAACGCGTTATAGTTCGTTTTTGAAAATCTCACAGGGGCCTGACATCTTTCAACATTTTAACAACAGAATATAGTTAAACCAGGTAATACTTAAACTATATTATCTGTGTGTAAATGTTCATCGAAATCCGTTTCTGCAATACTTAATTGAGTAAAAAACTTACAAATCGCATTTATCAGGATGAAAAATTGTCTTCAAAACACATTTTCCTTTATGATTGTGAATTTGACAAACAAATCGTCCAACATTATAATCTTTTTATTTATTTTTTAATTCTCAGCTGCCTCTGAAATTTAAAAAAAAGCGACAGATGAAGTCAGTAGACAAAACTATAATATAAATATTAAATTAAGCCCATCAATCTAATTTTGGCGATAAATGCTTTTATCTGTTCTAGATGTTATAACAAAATAAAACAATCTGTATAAGTTTTTATTATTGTGT
Organism: Synanthedon tipuliformis; assembly: GCA_947623395.1. Classification (NCBI taxonomy): domain Eukaryota; kingdom Metazoa; phylum Arthropoda; class Insecta; order Lepidoptera; family Sesiidae; genus Synanthedon; species Synanthedon tipuliformis. The sequence continues at coordinate 10,204,770 of OX392417.1, read as the reverse complement.
AACAAATTAAAATTACTCGAGCTCGCGGACGCCATTAACGATAACAGTTTGCGCATCTCATCTTACATTCTTTTTCATTATCTTGTATTATAATGTGTTGTAAGTTGTATGATGACTATTTTATTTATCCATTCGACAGTCATAACTCCGTTATCAATTTGTGGCCTCTCACTAAATATGTAAAAACTTGTGGGAAAACAGGTCTATGTGGGATATATCCAGCAGTGGGCATCTACTAGTAGTTAATTATGATGATTCTGATGGAATACTCATTCATTAGGTACTAGAGCTGAGTTTGACGCTATTCGTCCACTTAGCTTTTTACCACATTCGTTATTCGTCCACTTCGCTATTAGTCACCTCTAACGTACAGTTGATTAGAAAATGTTTCAAAAGTTCGCTCCGCCTAGGTTCAAGGATCCGTTGCAATGGCTCCACTATTTCTCTTAGAACCAATAACCACCTTCTTAAGACCACTGTCAAATAATAGCATCTGTGCTTTAGTATTTCGTCGAGTCATCAAGCGGACCGTCAGCCTGTCTAAACCAACGACCTTTGAATACATGGACGCAGCCTAAGCGTCTCAGTATGATCCCACGAAAACTGAGCTGCGGTGGGCGGGGCTTACAAAACTGAGCCGCGACCTGAATTAGTTCATTCAACCAGCAACCAATGAACGAACTTTTACAAACTTATTTATAAAATTGCGTAAGTAAAAAGTGCATCCTAATAGCGACCAAGACATGCTATTATTAAAGTTTCTTTTTAAATGTTAATAGTTTAATACTTTCTTTTAATGTCATATTTTAGAAAATTGAAAATCGAACATTCAAAAATTGGCGTCGAAAATTGACGGTAACTAGTATGAAGGGACTGCTTCCATGCTCGCAGAGATATACTATTTCGTTGGTCTAAACAAGTCCGTGGGAAATAAAGAAAAGGATACAAATGTAAATCTCTTAAAATATTTTTATTGCTGACACAAACTGTTCAGTTCAAGTGACCCCGCCGAACTGAAATTTGGTGTACGACCCACATTTTAAGACAAAAATACAACTAATGTATATTGTAGATATATATACACAATTACTTTACTGTAAGAATTACAATTAAAATAAATAATAATTTCTTCTAATAATCGAAATACCAATTACTCGTCGCATTGAGTAATGTGATGCGAGCGATTGGTAGATACGTTTTAAAGCTCGCTTCGAAGAAAACTTGTGGACAATATTTTGGAAATTAATATGTAACCGCTGTCTAATGCAAAATCCTTTTTTTTACAGTGAATAAAATTTTATTTTAAAGGCAAATAAATCATCACACTTTTTTTACATTCATCATTTATTACATTATTAGAAAATGTAAAATAAATAAATAAATGTAAAAATTCGACAAACTATTTAATTCATAGTTACCACTTATTTAAAATTAATTACATTCATTAATTAATTAAAATTAACTTATTTAACTGTAAAATGGTTCTTTACACTCAACAAAATTTCTATTCAATGTAAAAAAAAACTTCATTCTTTTTTAAACATAATATTATTACATTTACTAATAACAAACAAAACATTATTAGCAAATGTAAAATAAACGAATGCAAAAGGTTTACCAAAGATATACAAAATTTGGTACAATCACGAAAAAAACTTTTTAATTAAATGAATCATATTAATTTCCGAGAAATGTACAATCGCGGACAAAACTTATTCAAAACTAAACTACTTAGGTAAATTAAAAATAAAAACTTAACGTAGGGTAGTATTGTTTAGAACTGTGTAAAAATAAATGAGATCATTACATATATATATATATTTTGTATGCCTTCGTATTGTGACACACAAGAGGAGGGAAAAAAATACATATTTTTTTTTGTGAACACAGCTGGTGTGGTTCCTTTTGCCTTAAATGAAACATTTAAACATTGCACTTGCGGGTAATTAACAATTTATCGCCGCGACCATATTTTACTAACAAGACACAGTAAAAAAAACGAGTCAAATAATATTATGATAATTTTGAAAACATGTCTACAAGACATACAGATGTTTACAGAGCTCACATTTGTTCAGGGCGGGCTTAATTTGGACTTTTATATGTAATTTATTTTTAAAAAAAGTATTCAAGGACAAATGCTATAATTTCTTCAAATTTATTTTTTTATTTATTTTAAATAAAATTAATACAACCTGTAGACAATCTACTTAAACTCTCAAAAATCGGAATTTTTGTTGTTGTTAATTTTTTATGTTGTATTTTTCGACTTAAAAAACCGGCAACACCATACCTACATTAGCCTAATATTAGTCGCGAAAATTTCAACAATAACGAAAACAATATTGTATAAGAAAAAACGCATTGAAAAATAAATAAAATTGTTTCAATTGAACAAATTTAAAAAAAATATACAAATCACCGCTTTGTATAAAGATATTTATTTTAATTAAATAATTTTTATATCTTTCAACTGACTCGTATTTTAAAAAAAAAAATCAACAAAAAACCAAATTCAATTAAGATCTCTCAATTTCCAAGAGTTGCCTTTGCAGAACTTTTTAAACAACCCATATTTAAGTAGCCACATAATATTAGAAAGAAAATTTCTTAATTTTCTTTAAAAAAAAATCTAAAATTGAGATATATAAAATTATTTGGTATACTTATATTTGATTGAAAGACATTAAATTTAGAAAAAAAAAGTATCTTAAATTAAGTAACAAAAAAAACTGCCACTCTTACTTTTATTTTTGAATATTATTATTCATAAGAACTTGATCGGATTAAGAAATGTAGAAATCTACTTACCAGTAACCATAGTAAGTCGATGAAGTTGCAATTTTTGAAATTTTTATAATTTTTAACTAACTAAATCATATCGTTAAAATAAAGCTAAGTTCCTTAATGATTAAAATTATTAACTTAATCATTAAAATAATATTATGCTGATAAATTTAATCGTATTTACATTTGTAAAAATTGTGAGCCTTTACAAATTTCAATCTTACAGTCATCAGCTATCAATAGTAACGAAAATTAGACTAAATTTAGACTTCATTGCGATACTGATAATACAAACATATAAATATTACTTAATTTAAAATTTAAAAAGAATACATAACAGAGAGAAAATAAAAAAAAACTCCTTTTGTTCTTGGTGAAATATGCCCCTGTCTAGTTTTAATAATAATTATTATTAAGTATACCTATTTATTTCAAAAATTCTTGTCCGACATTTAAATATATAAAGTATCCTATATATTTTTTTAATTAAAAAATAAGCGGGGTCCTATACCGAAATGCCCTTTAATAATTTGACTATCTTTACTCGTTATACTATATAATATAGTATAAAGTGACGCGCGACCAAAAAAAAAAAAGAAGAAAAAAAAACTAAAATAAATTGGCTGTATTTAAAAAAAAAATTGATAAATAAAATTAATTCAAACTTTCGATTTTCGCAACTTTTTAAACACTATACTTAAATTCGCATTAAGCAATACTTAAGTTTAAAAAAAAAATGGTCGCTTGTTCCACCTATCCTTATGTATCCCCCCTGGGGCCCGATTCTGTATCGCAATTACTCCTGTCTTACTTTTTCAAAACACGTCAATGTCTTGCCTTGTCTTGTCATGTTTGCAGACAAACAGTTAAATTAATAACTATGCAATGCACTCATTTCACACACGATTCCGCGAAGTTTTAAAGCGCGCCATTCCACGTCCATTTCGTGCAACATGCCATAGAGAATAGGCTTTTAGAAGATGTAGTAACAATTTAAGGAATTGATGGTAAGGAATCGGGAAATTGCGATACTAAATCAGGCCCCTGGTGTGGTTAGTGTAAATTTTTTTCCATTAAATTTCCATTAAACTATTTTTTATTTTGAAACATACTTAATCTTCGAATTGAATATCAATAAAACAATATATAAGTATTATATTTTTAAGATAAGTTTCGCGTCGCGCGCCACCTTCCTTACGCTGTAACTCAAAATGCTTTTTTATATTCACACCCTCACTCCAATATACACACTTGGTCCTGTATTTACACATTACTATTATTTTAAACTGAAATTTAACTAATTATTTACAAATGCGACTGCGCCTCGAAACCACACACTCGATAAGAAAGGCCCTAGACAGACGCGCATTTCTCAATATACCAACCAATATATGTAAAAACCACTAAATCTGCACCAAAAAAAAAATTAATAAAAAAAAGAAAGTAAGCGGACAGAAACTGTAGAGTTTGGCAAGTCTTCAATAAATGTAATAAAACATTTTTCAAAATCAATAGAGACTAAAAAAAGTCAATACAACTTTATCAATTACAGTATAAACTTTTAAGGGGATAGATGTAAAAAAAAAATCCAAACATCGCCACATTTTGGGTCAAACCAGTACTATCGACTTGTAAGTAACTGTAGAGAGGAAAAATGGAACAAAAAAATAAATAAAAAAAGAAAATAAGCGGACAGAAACTGTAGAGATATTGGCAAGTATAATAAGTCAATAAAGACTAAAAAAAATCATAACAACTTTACCAATTACAGTATAAACTTTTTAAGGGGATAGATGTAAAAAAAAATTACAAACATCCCCATATTTTGGGCGGCGGAACTTTAACGTGTAAAAGTCTGATTGAAGAAGGTTTAAATTGCTTCAACGTCAAAATGTACAAAATGTATCGGAATGAGTACCTATTTGTTACAAAATAACAAACGACAAATCACACTAAATCGTGTTTTTGGTACCACGTAACTCGTAACAAAGGTGTGGTTTGCGATAAAGATTCTTACGGACAATAACTAAAATTAAGGTGTATCATTTTTGTACGGTAGCAGACGCGATCGCAAGTCTGTCTGCTGTCGTTGGCCGTTAGATAATACGGCCGATCGCGATTCGTAACTGTGTCTGCCGTAACGGCAGGCAAGCGTTCGCCCACAGGCCTATCACGCACTTGTTATTGTTATTCCATAACATTTGTAAATTAATCTGTATAATGAATGACGTACTATATACATTTTAGATAGAAATACGCTAGAAATAACAATTTTGTGGGTTCGAACGGTGGGTTGTATTGCCACTCACATTAAGGCGATTGCACATTTTGGCGTTACAGTATTCTGGCATATGATCATTGAGACCGTTAAAACATTTTGACCCAGGAATGTAGATGAATTTTTTGAAGCAATTTTGAAGCATTTTGAAGCAATTTAACCCTTATAATCAGACAAACCAGTTCTATCAATTTATAATATGTAACTATGGAGATGAAAAATAAATAGTCAGAATTAGTTTTCAATTTGACTTTCTATGCTTTTCTATATGGCAAGTTCATTAGAAATACGCATCCGAAACTATCTTACAAAACGATCCAGTGTGGCGTTAACTTACAACAAATTTATCTTAACAACTTAATTTTTCAATACTAAAATTTATTAAAGAACGCGACCTATTTATAAACACGCCTCAACTATTTAAAAAAAACCTTACGACGAACACTATTTTAATTTACTATTTTAAAAATGTTTAAATTCTACACTACTTTATTCACATTTGGAGCGATTAACACCCGGTGGCACATTTATGGTAACTTGAACCTTATTGTTAGCATCTTTAGGTTCACGAAAACCGCTCGATGATATTACCATCTTTAACTCCGGATACCATAAGCGAAACATGTGAAATACAAAAATTTTTTTTTTACATATAACTCAAAAAAAATATCTTAGTTTTTGTTATGTAAAGTGTATGATGAGACGTAGAGACCAAAATCATACGATATAAACAAAAAATACAGACAGTTAGACATTTTTGTTTAATAACAAGGCTAATAAAATCGTGTATTTTGTTCGATTTCTAATTTTACACGTTGCCCCAAACAACGGGGCAAACACGTAAACGGGGTAACATCATACTATATGATGATGAAGATTTTACGTAATTTTGTGCCAATAAAATATCAGTTGTGCCAATCAGGGTTGTTGTGGATATTTGCATCCGCAATAATCAGTGAGATTCTTTTGAAAGAAAGAAAGAAAGAAAGAAGAAAGAAAGTGGAGCTTGTTCTAAACCTGGCAGATTTCGCCAGGAGAAATTATGAAGCTGATTCAATTTTTTATACATTTATATTGCTTCAATTTTCTACTGAGCTTGATTGATTACTTTAAAAAAAATTTTTTTCAAACGATCAATTTGAATCATTCATTTTTGGATTAAAAATTAAAACTACATATTAAAATAAAAAAATTTCAAACGATCAATTTCAATCATAAATTTTTGTATTAAAAATTAAATCTACATATTAAAAAAAATTTTTTTTGAAAAATTCTACATCCACAACAACCCCCGCTTTTATGTCTATTTACGCTTCAGAAGCGATCGCTTCCCTAGCGTTGTGTATCTTCACGTGCTTGTTGTGATTCGACTTGTTACTCGATGTTTTCCCACAAATGTTACATGTGAACGGTCTTGCCCCGCTGTGCACCTTCATGTGCTCCGACAAGTAGTAACTGCGATGAAACGATTTGCCACACTTGGGCACTTTGCATATATATTTCTTCGCTGTCTCGTGCTCCCTCATGTGCCTCTGACAGTTGTACTTCCTTATGAACTGGCATCCGCAATAGTTGCAAGTGTACGGACGGACCGACTTGTGCGAGTTCATGTGCGATATGTACTCGGACTGCCTTATGAACGCGCCGCTGCAAAAGTTGCACTTGAATGGTTTCGCCGAGCGACTCATGTGGGTCCATCTGTGCAACTTCAGATTCCACTTTGTCGTGAAGGCTTTGTTGCATATTATGCATACGAACGGTCGTTTGCCACTGTGCGTTTGGAGGTGGGATCGGAGATTAGTCCTTAAGTACACCTGTTTGCATACGGGGCAGGGGACGTTTTCCTTGTTGCCTTTAGTGTCGCCGATGTAATATTCGTTGTGGGTGCGACGAATGTGTCTCGTTAGCGAGGAGGCGTGAACGAATTTGCTGCTGCAGTAGTTGCACGCCTTCGGTTTCACGTCGTGAGTTTCGCTGTGCCAACGGAGTTTGGCGCGCGAGTGGAACTGCGCCCCGCACTGGCACACGAAGTAGCGCACCTTCGACTTCTTTTGAAAGTGATGGCGGTCGCTATGCACAAAAAATGTTTTTTAATTATTTTTATATGGAGGACACAAAGATAATTGATTGGTCTCACTGCGCTCGACTAGATAGAGTGCTATACAAAAGCAATAGCTCCGAAAATGTGGCAACTTTTTATTGTAGTGTGTGTAAAAAATCGTCACATTTTATCACTTTTTACCCAGTTTTATTATATTTTTACACAGTTTCACTACGCAAACTGGTATTTTATTGTGCCTAAAATTTTATAAAACATTCGGCACGTACACACCACAGACAGTTTGCAGTGTGACTGGCTCGGGTACGCCGAATTCGGCGCACTATTTTATGCCGCATTTTACAAGTACGACGGCGGTATCTAGTCGAGCACAGCGAGACTAATCATTTATCTATGGGAGGAGACATAATTTAGACTAGAGATGAATCTAAGCGTGGAAAAAAACATAGCAAAAAATTCACGTTGATCACTCACCGATGCTGCACCATGTTGGAGTATCTCCGGAAGGTGTCATCGCATATGGTACACTTGACTGGAGACCGACCCGTGTGGATGTTGGAGTGCTCAGACAGCTTCTGACGCGTGAGGAAACGCTTCTCGCAAACGTCACACCTGTAATAATTTTTTTTTTTTGCTTTTTTGAGAGAGTGTATAATCGTGTAAGGAGAAACAAACATTTTTACATATATGTATACAAAAATTGAAACCAAAAGCAAATCTTTTAGTCAATTCTATAGACTACTTTGCTAGTTCGTGATTTAAAGTCTGCACTCGCAGCAAAAAACGATTTTGCTCTGTAGTTGAACAATGTACTAATTTCATTTTAGATGAACCCTTGGGGAACAGTACATTTTTCTGAATGAAAGGTACCCTATGTCCTTGACAATGTGTATGCAAAATTTCATGCTGATCGGTTGAGTAGTTAAGGCGTGAAAAGGTAATTACATCAAATATACTAATCTATATAATTATCTAAAATTATAATGAGAAAAAAAAATTGTATTGAATAAACTCAAAAACTACTTAAAATTTTGTTAAATAACAAGTTTTTTAAATATTTAAATTAACAGATGTCTCTGACGAACGGCTAGTACGAGATAAATCCACTCACTTGAAATTCTTGATTCCCAAGTGCACCTTAATGTGGAGTGAGAGATTCGCTCGTCTAGAAAAGTATTTGCCGCACGTGAGGCACTCGAGCGGATGTATCTTGAGGTGTTCGTTGAAAGCGGCCTCCGTCACCTGGTCCACTTTGCAAGTGGGACACACGTGATCCTTTTTCCGTCTCTTCGACTCCTGCTTTATGAAACCTTCGATTTTTGGCTTCGCATCGCCAATGGCGTCATACATTTGGAGCATTGTAGTCGATATTTCCTTAGTGTCAGTCAGTGTCAGCATGTTGCCTGGAAAATATGAAGGAAACATTAATTCAAAAACAATAATTATATAGATTGGCAGGATTAAATGAACTATAGTAACTCCGGCTTTTGATATTGCTTTGAATCCTAGTGTTTCCTACGCCTTGGAGAATTTTTGATTTTATTTCTGACATAACTTGAGAATGATGATGATGATGATGATGACAAGAGACATTTAACACCTTTATTCTTACGAAAAGCTATTATAAAATATCTAATCGCTTAAATAAAGCGACAATGAAGTCTATGAAGCTTGGATTTAAGCGATTCTGAGCTCAATCTATGAGTATGTTTAGTAATCAAAGTATACCTTATTTTATTACTAGCTGGTGCCCGCGACTTCGTCCGCGTTCTGGATGAAAGGTACCCTATGTCCTTTTTGGAGTCCCAGACAACGTGTATGCAAAATTTACAACGCCATCTAGGGAATTCTGTTTGAAGCAATGTAGTACTCTAATTCATCTAATCTCACTTCGAATAATGGAAAAAGTCTGTTAACAGATGGCACTACATGTTAGTTATAGTTTATAAAATTACGTGTTAATAAAATTAAAGCTGCTGCCCGCGACTTCGCCCGCGTAACTTAGTAAATTATGTACTTAAACCTTCCTCGAGAACCACTCTACCCATTAGTGAAAACCGCATTAAAATCCGTTGCGTAGTTTTAAAGATCTAAGCATACAAAGGGACATAGGGACAGAAAAAGCGACTTTGTTTTATACTATGTAGTGATTATTTTAAAGAGGACAAAAAGAATAATATCCTGAGTTTCTTTCGGGGTTTCTTCTCAGGTAAATTTACGAGATTCTTGGAAAAACCTAACTGATAAATAAATATTTTTATTTTATTTGATTTGATTATGGCAGTATAATGGACATTTTCATATTCCATTTATTCAAAGGATCAAGGAACCAACATGGAGTGAGAGTAGAGAGTGACAGAGAAACGTCGCGTTGACAGTAAATAACAAATGAGGGGATACCCTATAACATATATATATGTGATAACATACATTTCTAATTTCGGATCTTAGACCACGAAGAGTATTTTCACATTGACATAGCTGGTAATAAGAATCGGTTACAGATTGCCAAAAATACAAAAAAACTGGATGAAGATGGAGGTTGGTTTATTCAAAGATGGGTTCATTAAATATAAAATCAAATTTAAGTAAATTATAAAAATAGGAATTATATGTATGTACTATATATAGTTTATAGTTATTGGAAATAAAACCTTTAGTATTATTATTATTACCTGTAACACCGGCTAATATATTATCATCCGTTTTCTCCTCCTTCTTGATAGTCCTCTCTGTGACGAGCCGACTGTACGTGACCGTACAGACGGGGCCCGAGTGAGACGGGTGCTCGTGATTGCGGTGAGCACGCAACTCCTTGAGAGAAGGGAACGGAGCCCCGCATTGGGAGCAAGTGAACACGCGTCCCTCCCTGCAAATGCGACACGAGGAATGATTTTAATACCTTGCTGTGCTGGGTACACACACATGCTATCACTGACCTATAGTATTACCACTGGACAGGCTGCTGTCAAAACTGCCTATTTGAAAAACGCCATTTTGGCGCTGTAGGTCATGGGATGTGTGTCCGTGGAACTAAATCTAGTGATGTCCGCATTTCGACATCTAAGTATGTATATCAATCATTTTTTATTACAGCTATATTTTTTTATAAGTTTGTGGTAGTAAGTACATGAAGGTGATTATAAAAGCTAATCTAAGAAGTCTAGTTTTAAAATATTAAAAATACCAAAACGCTTCACGATTGTTTGATGTACAACGGCAGCTGTTGCAGAGTTATGTCAGCATTCGAAACACTTGTAGATGGCAATTCAAATTGGCACAAAAAATTAGCTGTCATTTGTATGGGACAGCCTGTCCAGTGGTCAGTACATGCTATAGACATGTACTTACAGTCGTGTTCATTTTAAACAACCTACACAAATGTGAGTAAAATAGATCTAAGTATTATAAATGTAGCAAATAAATACATAAGAAATGCTAAGAAGAAGCAGCTAAGAAGAATGCTTCTTCTTAGCATTATAACAACAATTAGTGTCTATGAGAGATATTTAAGTCAATCAGGTGACACATGACAGCCATTAATGATTTATTTGTTCTAATACAACCAAATTTAAGGATTACTTACACATTATCCCTTTTCTCTGTGGCATCAACTTCGGATCCATCCGATGCCCAACTCTCACGAGCCATCAAATCGTAAGTTTCAGCCGGAGCTACATCCGAATATATCTGGAATTTATGAGACATTTTAAGATATAAGATATAACATGATAGATAAGATAAAAGTTAAATATTTCAAAAATTACCCCGGGCCATGATGATGACTCCATATCTCCATTGCTCTCCTGTCCGCTGAGCTCACCCCTCGGTGGCATACATTCATCAGCACAAATATTCAAAGAAGCTTCCCCTTCACTGCGACTTTCACTTAAAACATCTGCCTTGCTATCTTTCTCACAACCATCTCCGTCTCCATCATCATCTCCTTGTAGATCCACATCACCGCGGAAATCATCATGATCATCATCCCTCCGACTAACCCCAGCCCCCATTTCAGAATAATCAATACCATTTTCTGCAATCTTGTAACTTTCATGAATAAAATTTGGTAAAACAAATTCATTCTCCCTGGATGATGGTTCACCCCAAAGACTATATACGCTATTCCTCTGACCGTCCCTTTGCGAAGAAGCTGCCTCTCGTTCTGACTCAAAAGATTCAACTCTATCTGGCGTGAAGTAATCTGCATAAATATTGTCACCAAAGTAATTTTCATTCATCATGTTTACAAAGTGTTTATTCTTTGACACAGCTTCAAGTTCCAAAAGTTCCTTATGGTTGGACTCATCATCAAACTCATCTGTCGTCATGTTACCATAAGAGATAACATTGATAGGACGTATTGTTTCCAGAGGAGTTATATCTGTGTCTGAAACTTCAGTGTGATTGCTAAAACCTCCTTCATTGCTTGTATTGATTTCTTCCTTTACGTGAACTCTATCTCCTTTCATTCCGTTCCCGTTAATGATTCTATCAGAATCCAACACTTCAATGTCCATGGACTGTTCCCCTAAACTAATATTGGTTTCATTATGGTCATTAGCTTCTATAATTTCTGCTGTAACTACTCGACTCTCATATGAAACTCGACAGTTTTCATATGTATTGACATTGCTGCTTTTAGTTTCTTTGCTATTACTACCTTCATTTTTTTCTGTAAATTGTATTTTATTTAAAGAAAAATTATCAGACATGTTACAAGTGGAAGATGTTTTTCTAGTTTCTGCTTTAGTCTGATTTATTACAGCACTTATTGATGGGGGTGTTTTGAAATTCTTAATCTGCAATATTTTCTTGTGCTTTTTCACAAATATATTGTTCAGTCTTAAAGGATTATTTCTGTGTGGCTTCTGAGTGAGTAATCTCTTATCATTGTCGTTTTCTACAGAGTTTGAGCAAGAGGTCTGGCTATTTTCAGGTTTTACAGATAATGAGGTGTGATCTGTTGAATTTTCCCCATTCTCTGATAATTCACTGACCGGTGATATAGATGGTTTTTCGTTACATATTAAATCTGGCACTGGACAACTATCTGAAAACTGTGTTTCCATTTTACTATCTAATGTGTTAGACTTTAAGGAGGTATCCTTGTAGGAGGGTGGATTGCCTACATTTTTTATCACAGAGAAGGCTTGTGAAACTAGAGTATCACCATTTGTAGGTGATGGTTGTGGTTGATCACAAACATCCAACATGTTATGGACATTTTCTTCAAAATCAGGCAGAATCTTCCCCGGCGAAGCTGACTGCTCAGCATATTCAGTCTCATTGTTACCAGTAAGGTCCACAATAGTATTTAACAGACTCTTATGATGCTGCACTGGCACTTCTACTTTAATATTGCTAAGAATCTTTAGACCCTTTGTAGGTCCTAATGACTCATTCTTATCTATGTGAGTAGACCTCTCTGCTTTTTGCACACTTGGTTGTGAATTAAGTGTGCTTGTAGATGCTTCGCAAACATTCAGGTATTGAGGTGGTCCAAGTGGTCCGACTTCTATAATTAAAGTTTTATTTGGATCCTGTACTGAATGTGTTACAGACTTGTCTGCATTAGAAACATTGCTGTTGAACATAGTGGTATTACAAGCCTTTGGTAACATTTGTGATGGGTACATACACGAAGCATTCCCAAACTGATCCAAAACCATTACATTTTGGTATACTGAACTAGACTGTGCTACATTGGTGACATTTTCGTGGCCGCTCAAAACGGTAGGCATTGTAGAAATAAATGGTTTACCATCGACATTTTGAACCATTTCACGGTAAATAATTTGAGAATTTTGAGTGACTACTGTTGTGCCTGGAGTAAAAGCTCCCGTAGTGATTTGGTTGTACTGATTATTTGATATTGTAGGTGTGACAGATATCTTAGCGTCGATGACTTTTGTAGGCAAACTGCTTGTCATAACCAAGTTATTTTGGGTGTTCTTTTGAACAAAAGCAGTTGGTGCAGTCATTACAATTGGCATAGATTTCAAACCTGAAGACATATATGGCATTGGTGCTAAATTAGATTGCATTAGTATACTATTTGTTTTAGGTACAATTTTTGTCAAGTCTGTAGCTCTTTTTGAGGTTCTTTGTAATATAGACGGTGGGGGCAACTTTATATTTGGACTTAGGGTTGGCAAATTACAGGAAAATGCACTACTTCCATTGTCCATTGAGGAATAATCTGCACTGCGAGAATATTTTACCTCTTTATCATCAGTTTGATCCTGATAAAACACATACTGCTGGTCATAACCTGGTGGAAATGCAGCCACTGACATGTATGCTTGTTGATTTTTACTTTCCTTGATAGAATATGTAGGTGGTGTATGCTGATTAACAGCACAATCTGTACTTGTATCATATGTGATGTTATCAAGTTTGGCATCCATTGCAACTGAACAACTCCTTGAATTACTCTGCAATGATGGTGTTGGTTTGGGAGTTCTGCTTGGAGTTCTTCGCCAATATCTATCATTATCACCACTGGGACAATTCCACCTAGAACTCTCATCTGCCGCCGGCGTTTGAGATCTGCTTCTACTTCTATAAGATCTTTCTGAATGCATTGGAGTGGAAGTTCGACTTCCAAAATGAGCATTATTTGCAAGGTTACACAAAGCTTTTATGACCTGATCCTTGGGATGAGTGTCAAGATGGGATTCGAGTGACATCCCATTGTGAAGGTATAGAGTGCACACAGGACACTGAACCTGGTCCATGTTTGCAGCTCAGTTAATGATTCCTTCTAAAAAAAAGTTGCAAGACGTCTGTACGTCCTGCAACCGTTAACGTAATGTTATTTGTCCACAATGCGTGGATTCAGGATGAAATACCAGTCCACATAATGTCCGTGACTTGCATCACCACTATTCACACGTAAGCCTCTCATACGGGTCACAATAGCACATAAAACTTCGTTGTATGTCGTCTTGTTATCGATCTGTGAAACAAAATTTGCTTTGTATAAATATACTTGTAGATCTACGTCACTTAATACAAACTTGTTCGACGCTTATGTTGAGGACAAAAGAAAACAAAACCCTGAGATAAAGGCCACCGAGACATAAAAAGTCGAGCAACATGTACAATACGATTAAAGAAACAAATAACACGAAATATTGTGCTAACATAATGTTTACCTCGACTATACACTGTCATGTATAATCCATAGTTTTACTAACTCAAAATAGGATTAATTTAAACGATATTAAGAACAATAAAATAATTCTAAAAATATTTCCAAATAGTCAGACATATTGCTGTTTCCAGATCCACAGAACAAAATCCCTTACTAATTATACACAGTACACAATTTTCAATGCAAAACCACAGAATGTCATTGCAAATATTATGTAACATAACAATTTTTTACTAAAGTAATAAATATCACATAATATTTTGAAATAACAAAGAAAATTATTCCTAGGAGCGTTTCACTATACTAGTCAAAAAGTAATTTTTAATATTCTATGGGCACAGATGTATATCACCTCACAGAATATAATATACTCAGTGTATCACCAATGTGTCACTCATATAAGTAGTTGTCATGTCATTGTCATTTTTGTCATTTGTAACTTGGAATTGGTAAATTGTAATTTACCAATTTTGTAAATTTAATTGGAAATTTTGAAGTTTAAAAAGCATTTTTTGCTTAAAACTGAATGAAACTATTTAATTCATAAATTATTCACTCAACTTACTGTTACCAGTGTTACCAATAATTTACTTCATCTAATAATGTCTCTCGATGCTTATGACGATATGAGCCACTCAGGTTTGTAAGTTTTGTTTAATTTAATCAGTGAACGGAAAAACCAATTTCATGTAATTTTCACTCGGTTATTAAGTATTATAAATTCTGAGGGATAACGCAGTCACCGGTATGTAAATTAGGTCCAAGTGGAAATATACTCAAAAATTCTACATTTATATAATTTATAAATCAAAACTATTTTTTATTTTATTTTTTCAAGTTTTTATTTTAATTGTTACCTAAGTATATATTTTATTAAATTAGTCAAATCTCAATATCAACATTTTATTTCATTTTCAGAAGCCTTAGACTTGCTTCGGCATTGGAGAGAAACCAATGAAAGAAAAAGTGATGAAGTTATCCATTTGTATTTTCATGTATTGGATGATAAGAAGAAACTGGGCAATGAAGGTTAGTAGTGGCAGGACACACTGCAGTAATCCAGTCATTTGGATAATCAGAATATAGAACTTATTTATTTTGATGACACATTTAGTCTAGTCTAGTGGCTAGTAACCCTAGCTGTTAACCAAACGTCACGGGTTCGTATCCCGCTAGAGGCAAATGTTTATGGATGTTTTCTAATTATAAAATGTATGTATTTATAAGAAAAAGTAATCTATGTAGTATATCAACTGTCTGGTATCCTTAATACAAGCATTAGTTGCTTACTGTGGAACTAAATGGTGCTGTGTGTGGAACTAAAGATATTTATTATATTTATTTATTACTCAAAATAGTATTTAGTTCAGTATGTGTGACTTATTTTTGTATTTTTTTTTTATTTTTATTGTCCACTTGATGGTAGGTGGCTACCGTCGCCTATAACACAGGTGTGAGGATAGACTTGAGGCTGGCAAGATGAATTTGAAATTTTATTTTCAGACCATTTGATATCGGAGCAAGTACTGTTTGCCGCATTGGACAGTCACATGTTGGATTTAGGGCACATGTGCTTGTATTCATTGTCTAAGGAGTTTCCAGACAGTTTGCGAGTGACGAGGTATCATGCTGCATTATTGGAGGCCGAGGAAAAGTTAGTAATGGTTTTCAATAATTATTATTATTGACTGTGTGCAAAACTGATGACCTATTGGATGAGAGGTTAGGGTGTCTATGGAGTCCATGGTTCAAAAAATTGAAAAGAATGGAAAGTCAAAAGAGAGGGCCTCCCCTTACTTTTCAAATCTGGACAACATTAAGGCTTTTAGTGCCGTCAAATGGGTATTTTCTTAAGCCTGCTCTTCCTTTAATCACCAAAACGTCTATATTTAAAAAAATGCTGCTCCTAACAGCATATGGTGATGGACACAGTTTTATGCTAAAATTATTAAGAATCTGTTGTACTTTAATCACAAAAAGATCATACTTAATTGTTAATGTTGTTTAATGTTTAACTTTAATTGTTTGTTTACATTTAAGGTACGATGAGGCGTTGGAAATCATAGACAAAATAATAAAAGCAGACGAGACTAACGCTCCAGCGCGCAAGAGACGCGTTGCCATCTTCAAAGCGCAAGGATTGATACCGGAAGCTATTAAGGAACTTGTCGATTACTTGAAGAAGTGAGTATTATTGCAACGCTCCCAGCTTCGCTCCCAGCTCCCAGCTCCCACACGCTCCCAGCTTCGCCCGGGGTCAAAATAAAAACTATCCCATTTTTTAAGTTGGACTGATTAAACATAGAGTTACGAAGTTTTATCAAAATCGGTTCAGTAGTTTAGTTTATTTTAAAAAAGGCTATTACAAATTGCTATTTTCACTAATGACACTGGCAAAGTCATCGGAGAAGATCTGATGGACTCCATCAGATGGAGCCAAGACATTATTAAAAGAGAAGAAGTTGGTCATTGCTATCTTTCATCATTGACTCCGCCATGATCCCATTCCGTTTTAGGCGTACTTTTTGTGTGCCGCGTTGGCATTTGTGAAGCAAATTCCATACTTGTAACAGTTCGATGGATGTTCCTGATGAATTGTGACTTCAGATTCATGGCGGATGTGGAAGCTTGGCAGGAGCTATGCGAGCTGTACCTTCAGCTGCAGGAGTACTCTCGGGCCGCCTTCTGCGCTGAGGAGTTGATCCTGCATCAGCCCCATAACCATTTGATGCACCAGCGCCTCGCCGACATACGCTACACCATGGTGAGTCACATTATACGTTCCGATTACGGGTTACTTGTGCCCTAGTTTGCGAGGGCTTCTTCGATATGTTTGACAAAGGAATTCATTTGTTGCTAGAATACGCCATCTACGGATGTCATAGCTCACAAAAAAGGTCTCTTATTTCGTTGTGCCGTCTCGAGATTAGACCGCCAGTTTTGCAACATATACGCACAGCATACTTATTTCGTACAGTAGGCCGACGGAGACGTCTAGACAGGGCAATCGTGCGGGGCGTGACGGGTGTGGCGCGAGTGGGACGTGCCCAAGCTGCATACTTCGTCGTTCTTAGTAGCTTGGGATAAATATTCCAGGGCTATCGCGTCTTTCAGATTTTAATTTATTATATAAATCAAAATGGTGCATACGGCATGTGCTGTAAGTGCGTGCAAATCTTTATCTCGCATAAATAAAGAACTAAGCTTTCATCGATTTCTGCACGATGAAGAAAGGTACTTAAGCACATTTTATATTACTTAATTTTTGTCAACCCGTCCGTAACATCAAAGGCGTCGGCCTACTGTAGGAAATAAGTATGCTGTAATATAGGGCATCGTCAATATCAAACTGATATTTAATTGTTTATTTTATATATTATATATTTAGTTGTATATTTACATACTTATATATTTTGTAATTCTTAATGAAGTTTAAATTAGACGTATCTGCCACTAATAAAGTTTATAAGCTGATTCTAGGTTCTATGTTATGTTTGTTAAATTTTCTAACTATAAACTTTAAAGTAAACATGACATTTGGCATATTTAAAACTGTCTGTCTGTCTTATAACCCTGGCAAAAGTGTAATAGCAATGTCGGGGGTTATATTGCTTGTATTTGTTTTTTCAAACGCGGACCAAGTCGCGTGCATCAGCTAGTAAGAAATGAAATGCATTTTCAGGGTGGCACAGAAAACATGGAAGCCGCCAAATCATACTACAGTCAAGCTTTAAAATTGAATCCAGACAATATAAGGGCACTGCTTGGATTGTTTCTGGTAAGTTAACATTTTATTACATATTAATCACACACGCACACACATAATTTATAGATAGCGGGATACCATTATCTCCTCTTAAATCCACATGTGGATCCGCGGATACCGTTATCTCCTCTTAAATACACACGTGGATCCGCGGATACCTTTATCTTCCCTTAAATCCGCATGTGGATCCGCGGATACCTTTATCTCCTCTTGAATCCACATGTGGATCCGCGGATACCTTTATCTCCTCTTGAATCCACATGTGGATCCGCGGATACCTTTATCTTCCCTTAAATCCGTGTTGATTCATGCGATACAAAAAAAATACAAAAAAATTTTTGGAATTTATTTTTGGATTATGGATCGAAGTGGCATATAAAATTAATTATTTATTATTGAATGCCCTCAACGGTAGATTTAAGAGGAGATAAGAGTATCCGCACATCCGCATGTGGATTTAAATGCAGATAAAGGTATCCGCGGATCCGCATATGGATTTAAAAGAGGAGATAAAGGTATCCGCGGATCCGCATATGGATTTAAAAGGAGATAAAGGTATCCGCGGATCCGCATATGGATTTAAAAGGAGATAAAGGTATCCGCGGATCCGCATATGGATTTAAAAGGAGATAAAGGTATCCGCGGATCCGCATGTGGATTTAAGAGGAGATAAAGGTATCCGCGGATCCGCATATGGATTTAAAAGGAGATAAAGGTATCCGCGGATCCGCATATGGATTTAAAAGGAGATAAAGGTATCCGCGGATCCGCATATGGATTTAAAAGGAGATAAAGGTATCCGCGGATCCGCATATGGATTTAAAAGGAGATAAAGGTATCCGCGGATCCGCATATGGATTTAAAAGGAGATAAAGGTATCCGCGGATCCACATGTGGAGCCAAGCAGTGGATCCAAGTGGAACGAGGCATAATAATTTCTTTTTTTTTTTTTCTTCATTGCAGGCCACAAACAACCTGATGAGTTTGAGCAAATCTTCCGGCGGCACAAGTAAGCGCAAGGATCTGTGCAAATTGAACCAATGGGTGATCGCTCAGGTGACGCGCAAACAACGCGACGCCCAATCAACGACCGCCCTGCACACTATGATGTCCTCCTTGGCTATTTCCGAATAATTATAATTATAATAACTCGGTATTTGACTAATTTTAGAAATTGGTTTTAAATTATTCCTTATTACGTAACTAGCTGGTGCCCGCGACTTCGTCCGCGTTCAGGATGAAAGGTAACCCTAAGTCCTTTCCGGTGTCCCAGACGACGTGTATGCAAAATTTCATGATGGCGAACGGTTCAGTAGTTTTTGGCGTGAAAGAGTTACAAACATCCATACATACATCCGTACATCCATACAAACATTCGCATTTATAATATTAAGGGATTCACAAAGGCGAATGACATTGACGATTTGACCTTCACCGATATGACGTTTAGAATGTTTATATATATCATACTAATTCCACACGAAAAACACAAACGTAATCCACAACTCAACGCAGTCACTGAGACACTGTAGCGCCATATATTTAGAGTTCCGAGGCGGCGGAAACAATTCAACAGGCCTGATAAATGTGGTTTTTTGTATTTTTCATTAAAACTACATTAAAAAAAAAAAAAAACAATACATTTTTTTTAAATGATATTGACTTATTATTCGGTGTAGGAATCATTTGCGCGCAATAAACCGTTTTCGCAACAAATTTCAATATAAGTCAAATTCTTCTTATGTTCTAACTTTTATTGTGGGGTTTCTACTACTTCGATGGAAATTCTAAACAATACAATTTGTTCTTCACATGTTTAAGTATAACATATATTTTTTTCAAACCAATTGCATTGATAGTTTCTTCTAACATATTTTTTTAAAAATGCAAATTTTTAGGATTGGCGTGTGTTTACACCTTAAGTACGGATTGATGTCTGTATAGAAAACAGCGAAAACAGAAAACTTTAATTAGACGTCTAGTAAGAAATATCCAGAAATAATGTTAGAAAATATTTTCAGATTGTTTTAATTTAATTAAGTTGTTATAATTTTTAATTATATTATATCAATAAATGTAATAATTATAAAATTGTTTATTAAAATGGTTTAGTCCTTATTAGTGAAAGAGGTGTTTGTGTAACAATAAATTATTAAAATATATAAATTGAAATTTTTTGTTGTTTTATTTTATATCTACTATCGTTCGCTTATTGGTCGAATTTGGCCAAAATAATTTAAAAAATGATCGAAGTCATTTGGGCATCCCTTCTAGCGGCAGTAACCATTCCGTACAGATGTTGTTTTGGTGTGTGAGTGAGTGAGATATATGCTATGTGTGTGAGATATATGCTATGATTGAGTGAGTGAGATTTATGCTATGATGAGTGAGTGAGATTTATGCTATGATTGAGTGAACTATATGCTATAAGTGGGTGAGATATATGCTATGATTGAGTGAGTGAGATTTATGCTATGAAGAGTGAGTGAGATATATGCTATGATTGAGTGAGATATATGCTATAAGTGGGTGAGATATATGCTATGAGTGAGTGAGCCCATTTATATCTCTTTTCTAATCCTACTGCAGTCGTACATACTTAACAGGAGACTCAGGTACAGCAGAATTTTTGAGAGCTTTTGAAAGTTACACAAAAATGTATTATACATGTATGATGGGATTTTTCCTCTTTAAAAGTTCGCAACAGCATAATGTCTAATCTTTTTTTATAATGGTCTTTGACTCACGAACCTTTCTTATGGTAATGGATTATTTGCATTGTGTTTTTTATAAACATGATAATAATCATTATCAAAATAAATACATTATTCATCACAAGTACATATTCAATTGTGAACAAAATTGACAGCACTAGATTTCAATCTTAGGAGGTAGGTTAGGTATCCTAGAGGTATCATAATTTTAAAATAACTTCGCAACAAAATATTAGGTAGGTATCGTTCGGCGCATCACCGGCCGCTGGTAACTGCGAGATACCATGACTATAGAGTAAGCTTGAACCTCAAGGAAGGACATAATAATACTTTTTATCCAACCACGATATTATTTTTATCCACTTTTAATCCATTCACGAGGACGAAGTCGCGGGCAACAGATAGTTAAACATAAAAAAAACAACATATAGGTATGTACATGTTTGTATCTGTAGGTAGGTAAGTACCTACAATGTAAAAGAAACAAAGTGAGTAAAAAAGTTTGTAAGGAAGCTGTATTATTATTTTAATACAAAAAACAGATGTATTTAAACCAATACTTCAGAAAAGTTTAAAAAAATTGCAAATTTTGTCAGTAGCGACATCTAGGGAGGATTGCAACAAAATTCCCATTTACGTTTGTATCATGCGCCGGAACATTTTTATTTTGTCACGTAAAAAGGTACCTAGCTATACCTAAGCTACAGTAATCTTTAGTATATATATTGTTAATAATAATATTTATTATTGTATTGTTAGTTAATAATAATGCAACGTTATGTTCATTAAAATTTTTCTTTTTATTTTTACTTAATTACTTTACTTAGTTTATTTTTAACTAGCGAGGAAAGTTAATTCTTCTGTGTTATTTTCTATTTTTCTACTGTTTTATTTGAACCTTTTCTAAGAATATATACCTATGTTGAAGTGGTAGACGCAAGAGGAAGCAATTATTGAGTATCTATTAAAGAATTTAATATATTTTACGCGGAAATACATACTCGTCTTGAAGAGTTTTTGATTACTTACGTAATTTTGTTACACAATGTTGCAAAATGATTTTATCGAGTGGTTATAAAACCACTCGATAAAATCATTTAATATTATTAAGTATACTTACGTATACTTAATTATTTCACAATATTTTGTAAGTTTTATCGTCTAGCTCCTGTGAGTACCTTAATGTACTACTTGGTACAGTCGGCAGTAGAAAAACCTATACCATAGTACGCTACTAGCGAAAGTCGTTGAGCGTAAATGACTAGCGCGTCCGTAAGATACCGCAATACTAAATCTATGGTTAATACCAAAATCAAATCTGATTTTTTTGAAATATCTTTTTGTTGTCATTTTATTTTATCGATAAAAATAAAACAAGAAGTTTCACACCGTCAACCGTCGTTAAGCTGTTTGCGAGATCGTCGTGGCATACAAGATTTTCTCGTTTAGTATTATAAGATAAAGATGTTCTTTTTATACTACATATAAAGAGTGGCAGACAGGCTGACGATCCACTTGATGGTACTTGGTTACCGTCGCCTAAGGACACAAGAAAACCAGACTGGTGCTGGTACAACTTTACAATAATCATAACGCACATACTCGTATTCTCATCAAAACTCATGAAACATTAGTAAAATCATTCTGATTTTATAACGATTACGCAATTTTGTTATGCAATGATGCACAACATTTTTTAAGTTTTATCACCGAGTTATCTATTGATATGGTATCGTAATTGATATGGATGACTACATATTATCTATTTGATAGTATTTTCTAAAACATATAAATTAATGTCGACCAATGCATTTCTATTATTCAGCTTTCAACGGACAATGCGGATTGAACAAAATGAGTTTTAAAAATAAAGTTGTTATCGTGACCGGCGCGAGTTCCGGCATAGGCGCTGCCACTGCTATCCACTTCGTGTCAGAAGGAGCAGATGTTGTCATAGTAGGAAGGAACGAAGCCAAGCTGAAAGACGTCTTGCGCAAGTGCGAAAGTAACGGCAAGAAGCCCTTGATTATAGTCGCCGATGTTACTAACGACGAAAGTGTTAAGAAGATTGTGAACGATACAATAGCTAAATATGGAAAATTGGATATTTTAGTGAACAATGCAGGAAAAGCCCGTGTAGCCAGCGTTCTTGACGAAAATGCTTTAGAAGTTTTCGACGACACTATTAAAACTAATCTTCGTTCAGTTGTTTACCTGACGAATCTAGCTGCACCACATTTGGTTAAAACTAAAGGGAACATCATAAACGTATCAAGCATTGGTGCTCTGATTGTAGCAGAGGGCATATCGGCCTATTGTACCTCAAAAGCTGCCTTGGATCATTTCACAAGATCTGTAGCCTTGGAACTGGCACCTAAGAGTGTTCGCGTAAACGTTATAAATCCTGGACCAGTTAGAACAGATTTTGCAGAAAATATGGGTGTTGCCAAAGAACTAGTCGCCATAAGGTACGAAGATAAGGCGAAATCTGTACCCTTAGGTCGTGTATCGGAACCCGAAGAGATCGCAGATTTAGTTATCTATTTGGCCAGTGATAAAGCAAGGAGTGTAACGGGATCAGCCTTTGTTATTGACGGTGGACAATTGCTCTGTGGTATGCAGAGTTCAAAAGACTATATGAATATACTTAAATAAGTAAATAGGTACACTTTATATAATATATCTACATTACATAAATATATTTATAATATCTACTGTTCATTACATAAGTTTCATGTCATTGTTATTCAAGTTTTAATGGTAAAGCAATCCATGTTTTTCTTTAATCGGAAAAGATATTACTAACAAGCTGTCGATTTTAGTACCTACGATTTTTGGGTATCACAATAATAATACTATACGATACTTAGTTAAAATCATTAATTTTATTATTATTATCCTAATAATTAATTCATCATCATTAATTAATTGTTAATTGTTATCATTAGTGTTTAGTTAGAATTAAGTTAATTGATTGAGGACTACAATTTAGCTAATAATTCTTTGTTTTCACGAATTTGATTGTATTCTGTCTGTGTGCTTTGTTTAATATATAAATAAAATAATAATAACAAATAAAATAAGTATTTTTCTTGTTTTTACCCTTTTATGAGTAAGTTACTTTTCTTTTTGTCAGAATTAATAAATAAAAAAATGGTAAAAGCTTCTAATGGTAGGAGAGTCCACGATGCTAAATGTGGAGCCACTCGAGCGTCATGGGGACCTATTGCATTTTAAAGATTAGATGGTAGGAAGAAAAAAGGTTAGGTATATGATGTTTTTCTTTTCAGCGGTGGGGTGAGCGTCTACAGGCATTCAAAAGTTTGTAATAAGTAATAATAATAATAACAAGTTAAGTTTTTTATAATATTTATTGTTTGTTTATTTATATTGTAAAAAAAAATCTAAGATGAAAAAATAAATACTTGAATAATAATAATTTATTTGTTGATTATATGTAAATAATAGGTATTTTAATTGTAAACGCTGTATTATTAAAAAAACATCCAAATAATCGTCAGATTAAGAATTAGCACGATCAGGAATTCAGGCTGAACCGGCTGTATGAAAATCTGACGCGCTCGAGTAAGTACCTATTACAAAATGGCATACCTACGCCAAAAATCTTTTTGCATTTTCAAAAAGCTGCCACGAGCTTGCGTTACATCCGAATCGTCTGTATTTTAAATGGGAGCTTAGTTTGGGTTCACTTAACATTCCCTCCAAAAATTTGACGCACTCGAGTTGTATTTAATTTTTTACCGAACCGTCAGATTACTACATATACGTTATCAGAGAGACGTGGGTAATATAAGTACATTGGCAATATCTGGCGCGCTCGAGTAAATCCCCAAATTCCCTCTTGGGCTCCCCTGCCATAACAGCATTAACAACACCTCTGAAATTATATCTAGGTACAGAATTTGGACCAGTAGACAAGTAATACAAATTTTCCTAAATGAGTAGTTACTGGCTTGTCCTACATTAATATTGTAAAGAGGAAAGATTTATTTTTTTGTATGTAATCAATATGTAATGGATAAACTATCTACTTAAGTACTTAAATGATTTTCCAAATTCTTGCAGCCACCCACCCTATTAAAAGCATCGAGTAGCATAACCTGTATTTTTTTTTTCAACAAAATTAGAGATCTCTATAAAAATTACAATAATGTTTCAAAAACAGTACCAAGATAAAAGCATAGTCATTATTGCTTGATGACGTGCGCTGCGAAAATCATGATGATACGTAAATAAAATGTTTATAGTAGATAACATCATCATCATTATTAACAAAAAAGTTCGTGAGACTATATATATATAATAATAGTTAGTGTTAACTATTATAATATAGTATAGTCACAATATCCGTTTTTTGTTTAAATTAATCAATCATCAAACAAAACATGAGCACAAAATCAAAAGATACGTCTATAGTCTATTATGAATCCTTATCAAACTATATATAAAAATAAATAAATGTAGTTTAATTATCAAGGTTGATTACGTATTAAGTATGTAAATTCCTCTTTAAATTAATCGATTTTTAAATTATTCGGACCTTTTGTTTAGAAGTTACATACGACGATATAAAAATGCTAATTAAAAACAAACACCGCGGTATGAGCAAACAGCCCTACGCTTACTTAATCTAATAGTTTTTGTTTATAAAATTATACCTACTTATATTATAATAACGAAGTAAATAGATAAAATCAATGTTGTACTTAATTATTCTATGTAATAGGTCTTCTTTTGGCAATATTTTTTATGTGTCCATGTTCATTTATCATGCAGTAGGTACCTACACAGTTAGATGACTCAATGTTATCTCATAGTACCTAATATGTGACTAAATGACGCAGCAACTTTTGGGCTATATAAATTGATGTCAACAACTAAATTGCTGTTATTCCACTCAACGCAAGTCGACTGTTAACAACGCTAAGTGAACAGAATGAGTTTTAAAAATAAAGTTGTTATCGTGACCGGCGCGAGTTCCGGCATAGGTGCTGCCACTGCTATCCAGTTCGCGTCACAGGGAGCAGATGTTGTTATAATCGGGAGGAACGAAGCTAAGCTTAAAGATATCTCGCGCAAGTGCGAAAGCAAAGGCAAGAAACCTTTGACTATAGTCGCCGATGTTACTAACGACGAAAGTGTAAAGAAGATTGTAAGCGAGACAATAGCTAAGTATGGAAAATTGGACATTTTAGTAAACAATGCGGGAAAAGCTCGTTCAGGCAGTATTCTTGACGAAAATGCCTTGGAAGTTTTCGATGACACTATGAACACTAACCTCAGATCAGTAGTTCATCTGACAAATTTGGCTGCACCACATTTAGTCAAAACCAAAGGAAACATCATAAACATTTCAAGCATTGCTGCTATGATGGTTATTAATAGTATTTCTGCTTATTGCACCTCTAAGGCTGGCTTGGACCACTTCACAAGATCTGTAGCCTTGGAACTGGCACCAAAGGGTGTTCGTGTAAACGCCATAAATCCTGGACCAGTTAAAACAGATTTTGCAGAAAATATGGGTGTGCCCAAAGAACAAGTCGAAAAAATGTACGACGGTATGTTGAAATCAGTACCATTAGGTCGCGTGTCGGAATCCGAAGAGATCGCAGATTTAGTTATCTATTTGGCCAGTGATAAGGCAAGGAGTATAACGGGATCGTCGTTTGTTATTGACGTTGGACAATTGCTTTCTGGTATGCCGAGTCAAGATGTTCCAGATATTTTCAAATGAATATTTAAGGTATTATTTCCGATACAGTTTAAGTGTTAATTTTCAATCCTAATACATGTCATAATGTCATGTTAGTCATGTCTTAATTAAATAAATTTTTAAAGCAGTCTATGTTTTTCTTTTATTTAAATAGAAATTGAATTAATAAGATAACAAATGTCGTATTTTTGGTAAATTATAAGGATTCACTGGAACGTAAGTATCATTATTATTACAAAGGACCTTGGAGTTAATGTGACACAGATTGACCTTGGTTTGCACACTACTATAGATCTATTATATATGGGCTTGTTGATCTCTAAAACGACGCGATAACAAAACATAAATTTAATCTCTTGACTCCCTGGTTTCTGTCTACTCAAAGTTTTCTTATAATCCGTACTAATATTATAAATGCGAAAGTTTGTATGGATGTATGTATGGTAACTCTTTCACGCAAAAACTACTGAAGCGATCACCATGAAATTTTGCATACACGTTGTCTGGGACACCAGAAAGGACATACACCTTTCATCCAGAACGCGGACGAAGTAGCGGGCACCAGCTAGTTCTTTATATTTTTAGACGATCACTCGGGATCGCCCAATAATGGCTCTGCTGCAATTGGGCGAGTTGGTATGAATGAATAACATATCTTTGTAAGAATTTTTAAAATAGTAGCAAACCAACAGTTGTTCGTTCGTTCAGGTGCAACATGCAAACTTTTTTTATGTTGAGAAGTCCTCATGGATACTCATCGCAGCGAAGGGTGCTCCTGCTGGCTCAAATATATTTAACTGTAGGTTCGTATAACGTCAACGGATAATAGTATGAAATTAATCTAGTGATATTATAAACTGTCGACACTGTAAGACACTAAAATTTGCAATGTAAGTAAAGCTTATATTTTCGTAAGTTTATAAACCGATCACGTCGGTTTAAATAAAAAAAAATTAACAAACAATATATTTTTTAAACTGAGGCCTCTTTCACCATCTCTGAGTTTACAAAATTTCCATAGTAGTACTTATAAATACAAATTTTCAATTTATTATTAGATGTTGTGACTTACCTCCATTTATTCTTTGTATTACGCAAAGGTGTTTACGCTTTGAAATTAGCGAATTATTTATAGACTACAAACTTATATGTAACTAAGACATATAAGTATTTGTAATTATTGTGGTACATTATTTTCTATACAATTTAACAAATTTGTCAAATTGTACACTTGTAAAGTTTTGTGGGCTATGTATAGAATAGAAATTAATGAACTCATGTGTCCTGAATACTGCGTTAATATCAAGATTTCAGATTTTCAAAAATTGTACCTAGCATTTTATAGCTGCTTACCTTTTGGTCACAGTTATTTTTGTGTCATAAGTTGCCTATGAAAATAAAATGAATATATAAATAATAATAATAGTCTTTTTTACTGTTAACGTTTATATCTGTAATGTATGTGGGTAGACCTACCACACGTGGGTAAATCGATATCTGTAATAAGAAATAAAGTCAGTTCTGAGCCAACCGCCATTGTGTTTTATTCGTACATCTCAGTGGCGACGAGGAATTAGTGGATTTTGCTAAAATTAGTCGTTGCAATCAAATTTAAAAAAAAAATCATGCATTTCGGAAAACTACACGAGTTCGATTTAAACGATCGTCATAATTGGGACGCGTACGTACGACTCGAGGATGAGCTGCGAGGAGGTACCTTAGTGACACACGTCGGAGCGCTTACCTACGAACTAATAAAACTCGTAAGTGATCATCTGGAACCGAAAAGGTCAGAAATTGCCGAACGACACATATTTCGACAGAGACGACAAAATGAGACCGAAACGATCGGCGCCTTTTTACAAAATTTAAAACATTTGGCGAAACACTGCAATTTCGGCGCAACTCTGGAGGAGAACATCAGAGATCAATTAGTCTCGGGTCTCCAGAACGAAGAGATGCGTTCTCGTCTCTTCGCAGAACCTACGGTAGATTACGAAAGGGCGGTGGAGCTGGCGCTTGCATTGGAAGCCGCAGAACGGCATGCGGAGGCAGCAGGTGGCGGCGCGCGCGCAGGCTGGGCGCCAGACAGCGGCGCTGGCGGCGCGCGAGAAGGCAGGGCGTCGAGCAGCTCAGGACTCGGGCAGGGCGCGGTCGGCCTGCATCGAGTGGGCGCGAGGCCCACTCTGAAGCGGCGACCCGCTTGCTGGCGTTGTGGCAAGGTGGGCCACACGCCGAATAAGTGCTGGTGTAAATCGTTAGTGTGTGATATGTGTGGTGATTCTGGCCATTTGGCCCATATGTGCGCGAATAACGACAGTAAGAGTGTCAACGTTGATAAGAAATGGTACCAAAATTACATAGAGGACAGTGATTCCGACAGTAACGGTTTGTTTCATATCTTATATTATGTAAATAGTAGTATAAGGGATGGTCCCTTTTTTTTTTTTTTTTTTTTGACGAGGAGAAATCCGCTTATAGATTCCCTACCGCTGGCTAGGCGATAGGGATATGTGGGGGTCGCCCAGCACCTGATGTTAGGATGTTAGCGGCACTGGGAATACCCATTAAAACTCCCCGGTGCCTCCTTGCCCTGTGAGCGGAGTGGACCGGGCTCTGCCGAGGCACCTAACTCCGATCCACCCCCAGGGCAGCCTAGCCACTACGGGCTAGGCTATCGCCAAAGGGATTGCCCGGAGACACCCAGGCAATACCCACGCGAAGGGGGGGACCTTGTGCAGGCACACACAGCTAGCCAACCATGTGCGCAAGGTCCCCCTAGACCATCTGCAGAAGGCGGGCAGCCTTCTCCAGACAGCCAGGCTCTCAAGAAAAGTCCGCACTCAAGTGGAAGCACTCGAATGCGGAGAACACCAATGACGGGAGGGAGCCCGCCACTCATAATCCGCACACATACCTCGTGTGCGGAACAAACAATATCATAAGGCCGCACTCAAGGAGTGCGGCCGACCTCCAACTGAGAGACCCGCGAGGGTACTTCCCAGGAGCGCTCCGCTACGGACTCCCGCTTAGGAGCCCGCTCGGAACGCTCGGTTGTACGCCTCCTTAGCACCCGAGGCCGGTCCAAGGCCAAGGGTGAGCCCCCCCACCGCGACAAGGTCCCGGCGTACCCAGGGAGGGATAAGGGATGGTCCCTATCACTGTACATTAAAGGTAGAAAATATAAACATCATGTTCGAAATTGATACGGGAAGCAAAATCTCGGCGATTTCAAAAAAGTTTTATGACAATTGTTTTCGGCACATAATAACAAAAGATAAATATTATTAAACTGCAGTCGTACGCGATCGTACCGTACGGTCGCATCGCCGTGCGAGTGAGAGGCGCGAGCGAGATAGTCGAGTTGCATTTGATTGTTATCTTTAACGGTGGCCCTCCGCTGTTGGGATTGGGACGCATTTGCCTTCGTAAATTAAAATTAATTGAAATCAATATTAACAAAATTGTCCTATGTTATAATAATTTAGAAAAGGAATTTCCCACAGTATTTGGAGAGGGCATAGGTACATTCAAAACAGCAATGAAACTATTTATAAAAGATGAATCGCCGATATTTTGCAAGGCCCGTCTATTGCCATTAGCGTTACACTTACCTGTGGAGCGTGAGTTACAAAGGTTTCAATCAGAAGGCGTCATTTATAAAGTAAAAAGATCAGACTATGGAACGCCAATAATTAAACGAGACGGCACCATAAGAATATGCAGCGATTACAAAATCATTGTGAACCCTTTATTAAAAGACTTTCATTACACATTGCCGCGAATCGAGCAGTTATTCGCCACCTTAAGTGGGGGCGAACAATTTACTAAACTAGACTTATGCGTACTTGCAATTAATTTTGAATGAGGCTTCGCGGCCGCTCACAACGATTAAAACCCACATAGGTATATATGTATATCGTCGCGCACCTTTTGGATTTAAATGTTTACCAGAAATGTTGCAAAAATTAATAGAAGAAACACTATGTGGATTGTATTATGTTGTATGTTTCAGTTTAGTTTAGTCGTGTGTATTACAATATTGCACTAATAATTCAAGTAATACGGTAAAGTTTAAAGGAATAACTTTCTATCGGTAAGTAACTAAATAATCATTTTAAAACTTAATTCGAGCAAAATATTTGGCGGACGCCATTTTGCGTCATTTGTCATAGACAAAAAAATTTAAGAAGTGACATTAGGTGTATTGTATATATTATATATTAATAACAAATCAATAAATTAAAATATATGTTAATATATAATTATAATAATATAATATATAAATATATAATAAATATAATAATATATAAGTATATAAAAATATTATAATATATAATATGATTATATATATTATTAAATTATAATTATATATTGATATATAATTATATACCCAACCCAATAGCCAACTAATTAAATGAAAATATCAGAAATTTGTGAAAATATTTTATTTTTATTATTATTATTTTTCTATCTGTCAACGTCATTTGACGTTTTGTTGGCAGCAATTAGTGCTTTTCTTTCGGCGTACCTCGCCAATTCTTCTGCTTTCTTCTCTTTTCGTTCCCTTCTTGTCACTTCGCCGAGTGTAAAATATTTTTCCCTGTTCAATTAAAGAATTCATTATTTTTTTTTTAAATGTTGGACCGTTTTTAAAAATTCTTTCGCCTATAGAAAGCCACGTTAACAGCGAGTAACATAGACTATATTTCATTAAGTTACGCGGACGAAGTCGCGTACAACAGCTAGTAGTATGTAAAGAAAGATTTCAAAAGAAACTCTTTTAAACGTCAGCTTACTTTTACACCCTCAAGATAAAATATTAAATTATGATCTCTGTTTTGACAAAAACCAAACTTAACCTTATTCACGGAAATGAGCTAATAGAGCGCTTTCTCTTTCACTCAATTCCATACAAAAGATAAGGACAGCAAATCTTGAGTGGACGTTTACAATAATAGGTGAACGTTCATTCTATGCTACTTTTAGCTTTATAAACTATAATAAAATATTATAGTAATACCTAGGTACTTGCCCACAACCCTACATTTTTTATTTTGTAAAAACTACATATTCTAGCTATTAAGTTCTAGAATTATTCATTAATTAAGATAATAGACATTTTGATTCCTGATATAATCATAAAATGAAAAATATACTTTTTATTTAATATACGTTAAACGTTAGGTAAACGAAATTCAAAACTTAAAATAACAATAACACGAATGTTAAATCAATAAAACAAGACCAAAAATATTTTACCGTAAAATATCATAACTATGTCATTAGGACATTACATAATATGACATTAGGACCTGTCAAATTACTCCTTGGAAATAAAAAAAACACATTATGATAACAGTGAGAGCGTCTGAGCAGTGAGAGTTCTTCAAACAGATTAAAAACTACACGTACTGTGTACACTCGCATTGTCTGTTATCTCCACCAATCACAGCCGAACGCTTTATCTCCGTTATAAGTTCGTTTCTTTGAATAAGGTTTAGATATGCTGTCCCATAGGTCAGTATGTCTTTCTGTCTGTCGCTTTTATAGCAAGCCTTGTATTAAAGTCTCACCTAAAATTGTGCATTCCGGCGTTAGGGTCGAGGGGCATGTGTGGCACGTCGCCGTGAATCTTCTCGTACGTCAAAAGTCTTCGCGACGTCAACTTTGACAGAACCTGTTCCGAATTCGCGATCAGTCTGAGGCACGGGTGAGACGGCAACATGTCTTCTCTATATTCTTCTCTGTGGGGGCAGACAAGAAGAAACTACGAATGTATTTACATATCGCCGAGTGCCGACTCATATGACATGAGAATCAAAACTGAAAGAAATAGTCCTCTCCAACCACTGACCTGTAATATGAAATACCACCGGAGATGGCTTGCTGTCAAATTATTTTTGTGCCCATTTGAAAAACGCCATTTTCGCGCTGTAGGCTAAAGACCGAGTGTCCACGGAACTAAAATGAGTGATGTTATAGTAAACCAAACATTTATAAACTATAATACGCAAACGTCAAAATTAGTTTTCGGGACAATAGAGGGCGTCGTTTCAAAATTGCACAAAAAATTAGCTGTCATTGACAGCTAAGGACCGTCAGCCTGTCTGCCACCCTTTTTATACTAATACTATAATGAGAGAAGATTTGTATGTTTGTAATGATTAAACTAAAAAACTACTGGCTGATTTTGAAAAAAGTGTATAACATAATATGTTATATTATATGTAATATATTATATTAAGACTATAATTTATAAAGTCGCACAGGCGAAGTCGAGTGCAACTATAATATATTTTATATATATTATACTATAATATAATATATTTTATAAAAAGTATAATATTCACATAAAAATAACAATAATAGTAATAACTCGTAAATTAATCTCTATTCTGATATGGGTCCATTCTCCTTGTTAATGTCTATTTCTCTCTCTCTCTCTCTCTCTCTCTCTGTGTGTGTGTGTGTGTGTGTTCTGTGAACTGGTCTGTGTCAGTTTTTTTAAATTTATTTTTTAAATTATTATTGTTCATTTTAATTTTCTCACCTAACCAAGGGAAACCAGCAAACCAAACGTCTGCCAATCTCCAAGTGTGTCGCTGCGAAGTTGAGCAGATCGCTGTATATGTGCGGCAGGCCGTATTCCACTTTGGCCGGCACGTGATTGGTCAAATGGTCCTCTGACAAAGTATAGTTGTCTCTCTCTATGCCTATCTTCTCTGTCGGTTCTCTCACACCGTAAGGAGCTGGTGAACAATGGCAAAATTTCGAATTTACCTACATTTATTTTTAAAATTAATTTTTACATTTTCGAGGCTAACGAAATATGAAGATGGTTTAAAATCCTGAAGAAATTAATCTAGCAATAAATAAAATTGAATTTTGACTGCTTTTTAATAAATGTACATGTACATAATATAAAAAAGACAATTTTTAATTATTTTTTTTTTGTCTGTTTATTGCGACTAATCTCCGAAATGGCTGGACCGATATTGACGGGAGTTTACTGGCAAATAGCTTATGTTTTAAGGAGTAACTTAGGGTACTTTTATTTTAGAAAAATTATATGTGTCTGCCACGTTGCCGGTTTCGACTAGTTTCATCTATTTATGACGATGTAAAAAGTATAAAGCGCCGATATAAATTTATTTCACATAAAATACATGTTTAAGAAACACACTTCAATAACTCTAAAAGTTACTTAAAATCAAGTCATAATTACCGTAACCTAAAACTTATTTCATTTTTAAATATAAGTAGATAGATTATAAGATTATTATTAATTAATAATTAATAATAACCTATACCTATTGTAAGATTTTTTTTGTGCTGTTGGTGTAGCTTTTGAAAAAATAAATAAAAAATAAATAAATATTATATGATAAATGTTTGCAGACAGGCTGACCTCCTATTTGTCAGAAGACTATGTCAGAATAACAGATAGAGAACAATGAGGGAAAAATTTAATTATTAGTAACATATCAAAGTGTGATAAGTTGAGTCTCAAAGTTTTAAAGGAAATTGCCAACGTTAAATTGAACTTACGGTCTGTTATAATAGCGTCCAATTTCATATTGTCTCTCCACATTGGAAGCGAGAAATCGCTAACGATCACGTCCAAATATTTCGAAGCGGTCCCGTACTGTCTCATATTTCCTCTTATGCTCTCCTCCTTGCCGCGGACCTGTTACAAAAAGAGTTACGTCCAACAATTTTATAAACGAATAAACCATAGATAAATGATTGGTCTCGCTGCGCTCGACTAGATACTAGACCCCCGCAGTACTTGTAAAATGCGGCATAAAATAGTACGCCGAATTCGGCGTACCCGAGATAGTCACACTGCAAACTGTCTGTGATGTGTACGTGCCAATGTTTTATTAAATTTTAGGCATAATAAAATACCAGTTTGCGTAGTGAAACTGTGTAAAAATATAATAAAACTGGGTAAAAAGTGATAAAAAGTGACAATTTTTCACACACACTACAATAAAAAGTTGCCACATTTTCAGAGCTATTGCTTTTGTATAGCGCTCTACCTAGTCGAGCGCAGCGAGACCAATCAATTATCTTTGGAATAAACGTTAAATATATATATAGCTAATGAAGAACGAAAAATAAATAGATATGTTTTTGACGACACGTTTGGTCTGGTGGCTAGTAATCCTTTTTTTTTTCGACGAGGAGAAATCCGCTTACAGATTCCCTACCGGTAGGGATATGTGGGGGTCGCCCAGCACCTGATGTTAGTGGCACTGGGAATACTCACTAAAACTCCCCGATGCCTCCTTGCCCTGTGAGCGGGGTGAACCGGGTTCTGCCGAGGCAACTAACTCCGATCCACTCCCAGGGCAGCCTAGCCATTACTGGCTAGGCTATCGCCAAAGAAAGGGATTGCCCGGAAACACCCAGGCAATACCCACGCGAAGGGGGGGACCTTGTAGTGGCTAGTAACCCTAGCTGTTAACCAAGCGTTCGCTGTTTTTTCAAAAAAAAATTTGTTTTGAAAAATTCTTCTAATAGTTTGAGGCTAAAGTTTGACAATTTTTATACAAACAACATACACACAGTACCTTTTCTCCGCAACGCGTAGGCCTAGTTTTAGCGTGCACCATCATAAAATCTATGTCTGATCCCCATACATAACCTGAAATGAGTTACGATATTACACATTATTTATTAGGTTTTGTGTTCAAAAAAAATCTCAACTCAATTAAAGTAAATCTGTCCGTCCGGCGTAGTGAGAACTTAGCCTAAGTGATGCCAGAGCCCCATTTTCCTAACCCTTCTGATCGCTATCCTCAATCCTGCTAAGGTCCGCAACGTACTCACAGCACCAGTGGCATTGAATAGAAACATTGCTTTTTTTATAAGTGGCGGTGGTCATCAAATGCACCTTATCTTATATACAATCTTATCCCATAAATAAAGCATAAGTTTCAGTAAACAAGTTACCTCCAAAATGTGCAGCAGCTACCAGCAGGGAACCTGAACCAACGAACGGGTCCAATACGCAGTCTCCGCTGCTCACTTGTGCCTGATTCGCCATTATCAACGCCAACTGGGCGTCCATGCTTGTGTTGCCGATGAATGGACGTTTTTTCAATGAATGGTAATGTATTAGGTCTCTTTGTCCGTCTGCAATCTGATTCCAAACATTCTAACTCTAGTATTTCAGATGGATTCTAATTTGCAATTTAATTGATAAGACTATTGATCATCTCAGACACATTGCCTGGCGGCAGTAACCACCCCCTTACAGAAGACCACTGTGTGTGTTGTGTTTCAGTGAGTGGGTAAGGGACGCCAGAGCCTATTACCTCATCCCTTCCTTATCTTTTATCCTTAATCTATGGTCAGCAGACAGTATCTAGCTATAGTGTTGCTTATGTTATAGATAAGGTAGCCACCTAGCATCATGTGGCCTGTCTGTCGACCTTAACATAAAATAAGGACATACCTAGGTCAGCAGCCTTATGGATAAAACCATCGACCCGCAACCCTTTTTTAGATTGTTGGTCTACCATGTAGATGTAGATGTGTACCATTTTAGATCGGTGGCTTATCAGGTCTGTGACAAATTCGAAAATCAACACCACCTTTAAAACATGTCAGATTATCGAGGGTCAACTGTATTTTTAAAAAATAAGTACTCACCCATCGCCCAAAGAAGAGATCGTGTGGTTCATCTGGAACATTATTTGGATCACTACCATAAAACTCAATGTAGGAAAGTTTTATGTCAGGATTTTTCAATTTCACTGGTCCTTCAAATGGTAAATAATGGAATGACTGAAATTTAAAAAAATTATTATTTAGTTATTGATTAAAAGCAGAGTACAAAAAAATTATTGCTCAAGGTTGTGGTTTTCAAAAAACAAATTACAGCTGCAATGGCAGTGAATGTGTTAAAATTTCAAATATTTTATTTAAATATTTTTTAATATACCCACCTCAATCTTATTAATCTTTTCTTTCATTGAAAAGTGTTTGCAAAATGTCTCCACTTCTACTTTAAAAGATTTATCAGCACTAAAGCATGATTGTATCTGATCATTTGGACAAATGTGTACATCACTGATTTCATCATTTTTGCTCACTATCCATTCTCCAGTAGTATTTGACAATGCTTTTTTCAAACTAACATGTAATTGTTCCTCAGTCTTCGCTCTGGACCACAATTCTATGCAATTCTTCAACAAAACAGATCTGGCGGCTATATTTTTAACGCATTCCTCTGATGGCAATCCGACTATCCAATATGGTTTTTCTGTGCAAGGTTTCTCAATAAACCTAATAGGTATATTTAACATTAATGATATGCTCTGAATTTCCTGGAATTACAATTAAAATATTCAATTAGTAAAATTGAGATTTTTTTACGTTAAGATGGACAGACAGGCTGACAGTCCACTTGATGGTAGGTGGCTACCGTCGCCTATAACCTATAACATAAGTAAAGCCATAGGAGCTGCATGTACGCTGCCGACCATAGAAGTATTAAGGATAAGCATATTTATTTATATAAAAATTAGATAGTTATCACCATCATAACCTAGGATCCCATGGGATCCTAGACGTGGGAGCCATAATTTATTTGTATGAGAATTTGTTTATTAATTTGTTAAGTTTTTATGTGTGGTGGATCTTTTTTAAAAATATAAACAAACTTACAGCATATCGAAATTCCACATGTTCATGTGCGAACCACATTAAAAAACGGGGCCACATTTTTAATGGTTTCATGAGCTAATTAATTCTTAATGTATAACTTGTAGCCTTAAAACAATAAATTAATTTCATTAAAGTTAGAAAAATGATATAATAATATAAATTATGTATATGTATAGGCAGGTAACCTCAATATTAAACTTTATTTACGTAATGTCACTGTAATTCGTTGTCATTGTCACTGTCACAGCACAGCTGGTCAATGTCCTGATGACAGATTTTTTTTAATTATAATTTGAAACCTGGATTATAAAGTAATTAGGTGTCGTATTATTTTAATATCTTCACTTCAACTATAGATTTTTGAAATTTTACACTCTTGCAACCTGATTAAATCTAGGACCGCACCTTAGGTCCTAGATGCAATCAGGTTTATCACCATTAAGGATAGGGCAGGGCCTACCTTTTGTTGTTTTGATTATACGGCGCCATGATTGAAACGTGCAACCCAATGCAATTTTCTTCACGATTTAGAAAACAATTTAAGCACTAGCTATCAATTTAGGTTCCTAACTAGATTTTCTACAAATTGTACAGTGTAAGTAAACCCTATAACGGGCCACTTAACTGATCACCTTATTGACTTCGCCACATTTAAATTATTTTGTACTTGTCGGTGCACAATCAGTAATATCTGTTTGGTGACAAAATAAAAAAGAATTTTATTTCCAAATCTATGTCCGAGTTTGCTCCGCGTTATTTGTTTGAAAAAAAAAAAAAACAAATGAATATCTACATTTATTTAATATTTACAATGTCCACAAACAAAAACCAACCACACGTTATGAACTCTCCTTATCATTACTATCATCTTCATTTTGCTTCTCAGATACTTTTTCTTCATATCTATCTTGTAGAAAATCTAAATATGCATCCTTTATACTTCCAGAACATGCAACATAATGTCCTCCGGAATGTTCTGCGACTATAGGCTTCGTGAATAGACTGATCAAAGCTTCACTCATTTCTGTAATTTACAAAATATAAATGACTTTGATGAGTAGCAAATGCCCACTTGATGGTAGGTGGTTACCAAAACGTAGGATAGGGAATCTGAATATGTACCTAATGGAACCTAAACACAAAAATATGTGCTTTAATTAAAAATCCATGTCTTCTGCATAATGATGACTAGGTGTAATAAATGTCAGTATATTTTTGTGTAAGTATGCAAGATTTTTAAAATATGCTAATGGCTTTATTAAATAGGTATGAGTATATTTTATATAGAAAATAAAATTAAAAAATATCTGAAGTTCAAAATATTCTATAGGTTTACTATCAACAAAAGAAATACCCGAGCATACACAATGCCTATGCTCAGGATGCTTGCCTTATCACTCAGGCGTTCTGGGTTCAATTCCCAGCGGGGTCAACTTAGTCCTATGGTGGTGGTGCAGGCAGAAGACCACAGCAAGTGTACTGTTGTGTTTCAGTAAGTGAATAAGGGATGCCAGAGCCCATTAAAGACCTTTGGAGTATTTGTTAGAAAATATCCAAATTATTCAAACAAAAAATTGCAAAATAGGATCAAAATAACTAGAAAGACTGGGAAATACGCACCTTTTGGTATTATTGAATCACTTTCACCATAAACATGTAGAGACGGCAGGTTTATATCTTCATCGTAGAAACCTTTGTGGACTAAACTGCCCGATCGAAATCCAGATGCAAATATTGCAAAGTTGAATGTGTATGACAAATCTGGAAAAAAGATTGATGTCATTGAGTTTTTTTATGTTTATCTATGTATCTATGTCTATCTATACTATATTATAAAGAGGGAAAGATTTGATCGTTTGTTTGAACTACTGGACCAATATGAAAAATTCTTTTACTGTTGGGAAGCTATATTATCAGTGAGTAAAATAGGCTATATCTTATAAAGTTACGCGGACCAAGTCGCGTGCAACAGCTAGTCATACATAAAATTTGTAATGTGTAGTAATGTTTATTCATAAACTGGTCAGCCTATCAAAACTATCCCATAAGAGAGATAATAGTGTCTTAAAGAAGAACTAATATAACTTTATACATACTAACATCCTTTCTGCTGCATGGCCGCAAGTAAACCAACTAGGCAAGCACCCTGAGAGAACCCCATGAAGCCATCATAGGGCCCGTGTTCCTGAACTGCTTTTTCAATCAATGCTAATGTTTCTTCGAAACCAAGTGCAGGACCACCAAGACATTTGCCACTAAATGTATTGTCTTCGGCATTAAACCACCAAGAGCGTGAATCTAAAAAACATAAATAATATTAGACTTTTTTGTAATTGACAACCACTTAATAGGTGAACCAGTTTAGCAGCGATAACCACCCACTTACAGACCACCATGTTAGCTGTTGTTTTGGTGAATGATGATGGCAGAGCCATATCCCTATCCTTAATTCTACTATGGTCGGCTGCTCACTTGCACCACCAATGTGACGCTGCTTGTATTATAGGCGACCATAGCCACCTACCATCAAATGGACTGTCAGCCTGTCTGTCGACCTTACCATAAAATAATACTCACCTTCATCACTATTCCCATTTTCATTCAAAACTTTGTGAGGAGCTGTTATAAAGGTAATCTGTGCATACTTGGTGACCGCCTTACGAAAAGATCCTATTTTCGCTCTAAAAGTAGCTCCGTTCTGTCGATATCCATGAAAAGCGAGAATTTTCAATTTTGGTCGATCTGTCTTAGTTTCCGTTTGTGTTAAATTTGAATTTTGTTCAGACATTATGAAATATTTTAACAGTGCCTTAAGTTTCCTGCCACCTTTATACAGTTAGATTGGAAACTTTCTATTCTAATGTCTACTAACAGATTATTATAATTGAATTAATATTGAAAATATTAATCAATACTTCGGTGTATATATATGTACTTTATATATTTTTCTGTATTTCTACCTTTAAGTAGGTAGTAATCCTATAAGGTTATATTCTTTTTATTGTATATATTTTCTTTATCTTATACGACTTTTACCACCGTTGTAGTGCGAATGCTAGTGCTACAACAATAAACAAATAAAATATATCACAAACAATTATTTATTATTATAAATTGTGTGAAGAAATGAATTATTATTTTATTACATATAAAAAAAGAGTAAACCTAAACCACATAAACAAACCATAGGACAGGACAGAACTCTCGATTCGATTATAGAGTACTATATTCCATTGGACAGAAGAACGAAAACAATATTCTATTCTTCCCACAGAACACTATATTATGACATTGACATGCTTTCGGACATGCTCATTGCTCAATGCTGTCTGTTTTGGCGCCAATTTTTAGTCACTGTCAGAAACTTGGGTTGTTTTGTTTGGTTGAATTGAATTTACTACATACTTTACCTTTACTTTTTATTACCTGTTTCTATTATTGGAAAAGTGTAATTTAAAAACAATGGAGGAAGGCGACTTAGATCAACATCTTAGAAATCTACAACGAGAATACCTGGAGTTTTTGGATGATGAAGTAAGCGGTTTTGTTGTTATAACCTATGCGATGTATTTAGTGCTATATTTGTTTTTAAAAATATATTACTTTCATTTTAGGAAGACAAGGGAACATACATGGAAAAAGTGAAGAATATGATAGCCGAGGAATCTCCTAGACTTATAGTGAATATAAATGATCTTCGTCGGAAAAATCCAATTAGAGCAAAGAGTCTTTTAGAGAATGCTTTCGAAGAGCAGATTGCCTTCCAAAAGGCACTTAAAGAATACGTTTCATCTATAAATCCAACATATGCTAAGGAGAAAATGGAATTCTTCGTTGGATTTAGTGGTAGCTTTGGAAATAAGCATGTTACGCCTAGGAATTTAACTTCACGGTAACTTTGCTCGCAATATTATCATTAGGATCAGAATGAACCCTTGTGTTGTTCATCCCTTGTGGTTCTCAGCTAGTTCTCAGCATAAATCATCTCAGTTGATTGACTTGACTTAGGGCTAACTCATAAAACAGCAAATTCGCAACTCAGGCTGGGTTCCTAGTGGGAACTTCCTAATAATCCCTATACTGGCATCATCGACAACACAGATACAAAACTTATTTGCGCCAGCCGTTAAAAAATAAATATATTTTTAACCAAATGCAATAATTTTTTATGCTCAGTGAAAATTAAGCCAGTGTTTTCCTTCTTAAAGACAAGAGAAAAGTTTTCAATAATGAACTAAATGAATTTCAACAGAACGGAATTTCTGTTTATCTGAATAAAAATAAACATCTTAAATGTAGTCTAAGAGATTAATAAATATATTTTTTTTCCAGATACTTGGGGAACTTAGTATGCGTTGAGGGCATAGTGACGAAAGTGTCACTAGTGCGTCCAAAAATAGTACACAGTGTGCACTACTGTGCTGTCACTAATAAGTATATTGAAAGGAAATATACTGATTTAACTTCATATGAAGCTTTCCCCACGAGTGCTGTTTATCCCACAAAGGTAACTTTACCTTTGAATACTTACTATTTGGTGTTTCAAATAGTATTAGATTAGTATTCAAATACAGTAGAGCATTGATTATCCGAACGTCGATTAACCGAACTGCTTGTTCTAGCTCGCTCGCCATCCCTAACTAATGTGATGCTCAGATCCAGGTTACCATACCTGGCTCAAACCAACAGTCGAAGACTGGTCCTTGTCTAGTCCAGATCTGAACCCCTTACACTATAAATTGTGGTCAGTTTTAGAGGACATGGGGTGCTCTAAATGACACACCGACATTGAGTCTCTTAAGAAATCTCTGGAGCAAGCAGTGGCTAAGTTTCCCATGGAAACAGTACGTGAATCCATAGATTTGTGGCCAAACAGAATAAAGGCTTGTATCAATATCAAAGCTAAAGGTGGCCATTTTGAATAGAATTATTTATTATTATTTTTGCTGAGACTTCAATAAATATGTATAAGTTTTATTAAGATTACTTTATGTATTTCATAAATAAAATTAGAGAACTTATGGTTGGACTAGGTATAATTTGATTTATACAACCTATCTCTCTCTCGCATAAAGTACTAAACGAGATTTATATTGTAAATGTGTTTTTATTGGTACATAAATGCATAAAAGTAAAGACATAATTATATAAATGGATTATCCGAAAAAATCCGTTTTCCGAACACCTATGTCTCCCAATTAGTTCGTATAATCGATGCTCTACTGTAGTATAATATTAAAAGCTCAAATTTATCTATATCTAAAATTCTCATGTCACACCAAACTCCATGAAATGGCTTGACCAATTTTTGTGATTTTTTTTTGTGTATATTCGGTAGGTCTGAGAATAGGTCGTAAACTATTTTTTATACCCCTAAGTGGTAAGGGTGGGCCACCCCAATTTTTTTTGCAACACAATGTTTGCGGG
The DNA here is from genome assembly GCA_947623395.1 of Synanthedon tipuliformis. Taxonomy (NCBI): domain Eukaryota; kingdom Metazoa; phylum Arthropoda; class Insecta; order Lepidoptera; family Sesiidae; genus Synanthedon; species Synanthedon tipuliformis. Next base: position 10,162,166 of record OX392417.1, on the reverse strand, counting down.
GTCAGCTAATAAAATATAATAATAAAATAACAGCTAGTATGTTATAAAATAAACATAATATGTTCCAAATTCCAGCTTCCTATACTTAGTAGTTTTCGCTGTGCATGTGAGGACAAACTATTTCGTAACTACCCTCCACAATTTTGAATTCCAGGATGACGATGGGAATCCTCTGGAAACTCAGTACGGTCTATCCTATTACAAAGACCACCAGACACTGACAGTCCAGGAAATGCCGGAGCGGGCTCCGGCAGGCCAACTACCCAGACGGGTAGACATCATTTGTGACGATGACCTGGTTGACAGGTGCAAACCCGGTGACCGGGTGCAGATTGTGGGGAATTACAGGTGTCTACCCAATAAACAAGGCAGCTTTACTTCCGGTGTTTTTAGGTAAATATTAAACAAATATACTATAGAACAATTAGATACCAGAGGTATAAACAATTAGAACTTTGAAACTGTTTTTTATAAATCTATACTAATGTTATAATAATTTTTTATTATATTAATTTATTGAGACACAGAAATAAAATAAAAAAATATAGAAAAAAAGAAAAAATATATCGACACATATTCCACAAGCGTGTCCACAGATAGATAACTTTACAATATAAGGGAGTTAGAACAGAAACTATACACTAAGATAAATGACAAATAATTATAATTACTTGGCAAATGGTAAGTGCTGGTTACCATCGCCTATAACACAAACAACACCACAGATGCTCAAAGTGCGCTGCCAACTGCCAATCGAACCTGGAAACCCTGAAACGGAGTGTTAAGGCAAGCAACCTAACCACTAATCCAACGGGATCTTCAGTAAACTTTTTCAAATCTATATTTCAATGGAAAATTCAATTAAATTTGAATGTAAACTCGACAAATAAAGTCCCTAAGATCACCCTAAGATTGAACATTCTGTGTATGTTGTAGAATGATAAGGTCTGTTTTCCTTTGAAAATTCAAAGTGACAATTTCTATTGCTATCTTTATTAGCGATGACAAATTATGTCAATCAGTAATCAATACCTCTCTCAAATCTAAGCCTTAGCGAATTTTGAAATGAATGGAATTTGTAATCGAATCTGATAAAGCACTTTTCTTGTCTGCTATACATATATATAAATATTTCAGAACTATACTAATTGCAAACAACATAACACATACCACTAACAATACGGAGCTTTCGTTGTCTCACGAAGACATCAAGCAGTGCAAGAAACTCGCCAAGAGTCCGCGCGAGAACATATTTGACCTCTTAAGCAAGTCACTAGCGCCATCTATACACGGCCACGATTTCATTAAGAAGGCCATTTTGTGTTTATTACTCGGTGGTGTTGAGAAATTGCTGCCAAATGGAACAAGACTGAGAGGGTGAGTGTTTTTGTATAAATATGTGGTTTTTTTTAATGTTAAGGTTGATAGACAGGCTGACGGTCCATTTGATGGTAGGTGGCTACCGTGGCCTTAGGAATAACGAATTCTTTTTATACATAAGTGTGAGATAAATTTAAAATTCTTAAAGATTTTCTCCAACCTTTCTTTAACTTAGTGGATACTTTTTTTTAATAATATCTACTTTAGTTGTGAAAAAATCAAATTAAAATTCTTAAAGATTTTCTCCAAACTTTCTTTAAAAAACGTTAGCGCAACTTTAAAGTTGTATAACTTTGGCCACTTTGGCCTAAACATGGATATTTTTACGAATTATTCAATTAATGTATTTTTTTTACGCCCGACGCAAAAACAGAGTACTCATGTTTAACCAAATGGATAATGTTTTTGTATAGCGACATCAACATACTGCTCATTGGCGATCCATCAGTGGCGAAGTCTCAACTGTTGCGATACGTTCTGCAAACAGCTCCCCGGGCCATAGCCACCACTGGCCGGGGCTCTTCGGGGGTCGGTCTCACGGCTGCCGTCACCACTGACTCTGAGACCGGGGAGAGAGGGTAAGTGATTTTACCTTTTAAATGTGAGCTGATGTTTTGATATTTTTTTTATTTATAAAAATACTAGCTGGTGCCCGCGACTTAGTCCGCGTTCTGGATGAAAGGTACCCTATGTCCTTTCTGGTGTCTCAGACAACGTGTATGCAAAATTTCATTGTGATCGGTTCAGTAGTTTTTGCGTGAAAGCGTAACAAACAAACTCATATTCACATTTATAATATTAGCACAGCATACTTATTTCCTACAGTAGGCCGACGCCTTTGATGTTGGGCGATACCGCCGCCTGTGTAGGTATTAAAAATTACGGAAGGGTTGACACAAATTAAGTAATATAAAATGTGCTTAAGTACCTTTCTTCATCGTGCGGAAATTGATGAAAGCTTAGTTCTTTATTTATGCGAGATAAAGTTTTGCACGCACTTACAGCACATGCCGTATGCACCATTTTGATTTATATAATAAATTGAAATCTGAAAGACGCGATAGCCCTAGAATATTTATCCCAAGCTACTAAGAACGACGAAGTACGCAGCTTGGGCACGTCCCACTCGCGCCACACCCCTCACGCCCCGCACGATTGCCCTGTCTAGACGTCTCCGTCGGCCTACTGTACGAAATAAGTATGCTGTGATATTATGTAGTAAGTTTTAATTTTTAAACGCTATCCATACCTAATAATATATTATAGTCTGGAGGCGGGCGCGATGGTTCTGGCCGACCGGGGCGTTGTGTGCATAGACGAGTTCGACAAAATGTCTGACATAGACCGCACAGCCATCCACGAAGTGATGGAACAGGGACGAGTCACCATCGCAAAGGCCGGGGTACACGCCACCCTTAACGCCCGCTGCTCCGTACTGGCCGCCGCCAACCCCGTCTACGGAAGGGTGAGTGTTCCGTTGGTCTAGTAACACAACGGTCGCAAGTTCGAATCCCGCTAGCGGCAAATGTTTATGTGTTTAACATTTTACCTTTATACCACCTGAGTCGTGGATGTTTTGTATTTATAATATGTATGTAATTACAAAAAAAAGTAGTAAAATGTATTACATATAATATCAACTATCTGGTATTCATAATACAAGCATTAGTTGCTTATTGTAGAACTAGATGGTGCTGTGTGAAATTCTTTAAATGACATAATGTTTGGTTGGTTTTATATGACAGTTTATGTCACTTTTAAATGTTTCATAAAGTTCGTAGTGTTTTGTTGTAGTAGTTTAATGACTGATGGCATAAAAGGTTTTTTTTGTCAGTTTTAAGCCAGTTCGATTCCTAGGTGTGACATGAAAAATCTTTAAATGCAATTTTGCTATTTAAAAAAAAAATAAGGAATGTTTCCTTTGAGTGAAATAAGTTATCTATTGTCAATCTACACTCTACAATATTTAGACTTAGTTTTCCTCCAGGTGCACTTAAAAAACTCGACTGTGATCTAAGAATACCGAACTGTGTTTCAGTACGATCAATACAAGACGCCTATGGAAAACATAGGGCTGCAGGACTCGTTGCTGTCTCGGTTCGATTTACTCTTTGTTATGCTGGACATAGCTGATGCTGACCAGGATGACATCATTTCTGAACATGTTCTGCGAATGCATAGATACAGGTAAGCTGTTCTGCTGATAGCAGAAGAATCCATCGAATAGAACACAAATGCTCCAATAGTGAAATCCAGATTCCTTATCCTAGCTGTTAACCAAACGGTAGCGGGTTAGAATCCAGCTAGGGACAAATGTTTATATGTTAATTTCTGAAAATTATTGCTATTTTCCAGAAACCCCAAGGAGCAAGACGGAGAGGTCCTACCGATGGGTTGTTCCGTTGAAATGTTCTCAACAGAAAATCCAGACAACGATGAAACTGAGGTATTTTTTTATTTCGGAATAAACCTTCGTTTTAGTGTTTAGACATAAAACATAGACCTTGCAAAAATAATTTATTTTTTCCTTGACTTTTATCCTTTCATAGTAGACTGACTTCACTTAAGGTTGCTTAACTTTTAATTATTCTGTTGTTAGGAAGCCCGCAAAAGCATCTACGAAAAATACGATCCTTTGCTACACGGCAACACTCGAAGTAAAAACGATCAGATCCTGACCACTTCTTTCATGAAGAAGTACATAGGATTCGCGCGGATGGTGAAGCCTGAACTGACCAAGGACGCCTGCAGCGTCATCGCCGAAGAGTATACCAACCTTCGGAACCAGGAGACAATGGACACTGGTGTTGCGAGGGTGACAAATTTTTACTTAATATTTTTATTATTTACTTCAATTCTCTTAAGTTATGTAAATAATAATGAAATTGGTTGCTGTGGTGTGTATCAGACTGCGCCGGTGACTGCTCGTACGCTTGAGACGATGATCCGATTGGCGAGCGCACACGCAAAGGCGCGTCTCTCGAACCGCGTCAACGCCACCGACGCACACGCCGCCATACAACTAGTCAACTACGCCTACTTCAAGAAGGTAACCTTACGATACTCTTACCCACTTACCCTTACCCCACTCAACCTCGTCTTACCCCTCACTCACTTAGGATACGGGGTAAGGTGAGGGTCATCTAAACTTTACCCCATTTACGCAATTGCTCTCATCTTACCCTTACCCCTCAACCACTTAGGGTAGGGGTCAACTTAACTTTACACCATTTACTCTCACCTTAGCTTTACCCCACTTACCCACTTGCTCTCATTTTACCTGTTACCCCGCTTACCCTTATCTCACTCTTGCCCCACTCACCCTCATCTTATCCTTACCCCACTTACCGTCATCAGCTTACATACCCTCACCAAATCACAGACCCCACAACCGAAAAAATTATCTTGTGTATATAAAACTTTTCGGAGATAAAAAAAAAATCCTATACACTCTAACCAGTCAATTTCTAAGTAGATTTGTTTAGTGTTTCAGAAATTAACGTTTTTCTATAAAGAAAATTTGAATAAGTTTAGATACTTCTAACTGCTTAAACGCTCACGCATTTTGTTCGTTCAGGTGTTGACGAAAGAGAAACGTCGTAAACGCCGCCCGTCAGGGGACGACGGTGAAGAAGAAGAGGACGGTGACCATCAGCAATCGAGACCGAAAAGAGCTCGAAGAACGGTAAGCTAAATGGAACAATCTATAATTGAAATTATAAAGTAACCCCTAACTTTCTACTGCAGCTTCAGATCAAGGTTACCATTTATACTGTATAAAGATACTGTATTTTAATTTATATTCTTTTTTTTACTGTTTATCTTTCGAATAATAATTAATAAAAATAATATGAATGTGATCAGCGAGGTGAAGCTGCGGATCCAAACGAATCATCAGATGAAGAAATGGAGACGGAAGCTCTTCCAGCTGCCACTTCCAGCTCTTCGCAGCACACAATCACCGAAGAAAGGTATGAATGCATAGTGTACGATTTAATTAAAAATTACTCGGAGAGCTTAATCTTTTTAATTTTTTATGTGACTGCACATGATCCTTTTCCTACTATCGATGTTAAGGAGCTCTCTACTACCATTAGCGAGCCCACATTTTCCCCTCATACATATAGCTTTGATAGTTCCGCGTTGACTACACCCTATCTAGCTTCCTACTCAAGTCATTACATTTATAATGTACTAGCTGGTGCCCGCGACTTCGTCCGCGTTGAAAAAGAAAATATATGAGTCTGTGGCAAAGTCTTGAAGTTTCCAAAAAACAACAAAAAGAAAGTTATTCACTAAAATACTATCTGTCTAACCCATAGTTTTTTTAAACTTTTTTGCTCACCATCCACTTGCAGAATTTATATATACAAACCTTCCCGTTGTAATGCCATTATTGACCGTTAAATGGATACTTTCAGATTCGCGGTGTTCAAAAAGTCGGTACAAGAGCTGTTCCAGTCGGAGCGTGCGTCGTCGCTGCCGATTTCGCGCGTCACCTCAAACGCCAACGAATCCGCCTCCACTCCGTTCGAGGCGGACGAAGTGACCGCTGCCTTACAGCGAATGGCGGACGAAAACCAGGTCATGCATGTGGACGACATTGTCTTCTTCATCTAATTACCCCGAGAGCTCTTCTTCATTTAATTACCCCGTGAGCTTTTCTTCGTGTAATTGCCCCGAGAGCTCATCTATCTAATTACCCCGAGAGCTGTTCCTTATTTAATTGCACCGTGAGCTCTTCTTCATGTAATTACCCCGAGAGCTCTTCGTCATCTAATTACCCCATGAGCTCTTCATCTAATTAACCCGAGAGCTCATCTATCTAATTACCCCGTGAGCTCAATTATTTGATTATTATTGATTACAATTACTATTAGAAATGTCCAACATCTGTGATGAACACTCAACTGTGCCTCACTCGATATACCATTTTGTAAGACGTTCTTCATTTTAGTGACTAATTAGTTTTAAGCGAAAATTATCTGCAAAATATACTTTCGTCTAAGTTTTTGTAAATTTCACGTTACACAACAATGATGGTTACAAATATGTGTTACTAGAACGTTTTAGCTATTGGAAGCTGCCTATTCTCTTTAAAACTTAACAAGTTCTTAAGTCTTTCGGGCCTATTCACATGTTCTTTAACGCTTTAGCCGCCAGAGTCGGATTTATCCGACAATTATTTTCGTGTTTTATTTCGTTATTGCGTTGCTTTCTTTCAAAAAAAATGCGAGTCAAGCGCTAGAGGTTCGACAACTCCTTCAAAACCAAGCGGTTAAAGGGTTAAACGCGCGTCGCGTTGAACGCTATCAGAACGCTTAGAAAACGCAACGTAGTCGTAAAGTTATGATCTTTGCAAACGATCCTATATCCTTATAATTAGTGATGTGCCGGGTATCCGTATCCGCGGATATACATTTTTAACGATCCGGCACATCACTACTTAGGGAACGTTCAAGTATTACGTAACGCTATTAGGGGGGAGGGGGGGGGGTCTTGTTAAACGTTACTATCCTTTTTTACGGGAGAGAAATCCCTCGAGTGTATTGTGCCTCATTTTTATCAACCCTTTTCTTTAGTAAAAATGATCACTTGGCAAACTTGGTCCTAAATGTAACGTTTAGGGAGGTTACAGAAAAATATTACGGCGCGTTACTTATGGGTCAAAAATCTTCGAGATTGCGTTATGTAATACTTGAACGCTCTCTTATAAGCTTTCGGTTGTTTGAAACGCATTTCCACTTGCGTTTGTATCTATACAAACGAGCGTTTGAAGCGCGTTTTATTTGCGATTTTAACTATACACACGCTAACATTTGGCTTAACCGCGTTTTGTGTGAATGGGCCTTTAGACAATTTCTTAACGCGATATTCAGTTTACGATGAAATCATGTAAAAATATTTTAAAATTCTTTCCATATTAAAACAAAATGACTTAAATTTTAGCCTCTTTAGCCCTGTGGCAAAGAAATCTTTATAGATTTTATACTCTTTTTTTTTTCTCAAGTCAGCATTTAAAGCTGTGATTTGTGATTTTGATCTTTAGTTGTATAAAAACTACTTGTACCTATTTTTTTAAATAAAAAACAATCATAATACATTAAATACGTTTTATTTCTTCCCCCTTGACTTTTTAAAGGATTGCCTACCAGATGTCCTAGGTTGTTTGAAACCCCCTTTCTTGAATTTACCTCCAAACACCTTTTTGCCTTTAAACTTTTGTCTGTCATCGTTGGTCTTTGTATTTGTATTTTTCGATCCTGAGCGATCATTATTTTTTTGAAATTTCTTCTTCACTTTCGTGTCTAGTCTCATTTTTTTAAAACCACGTCCGGTCGTCGTCTCGCTATTTCTTCGTTTACGCGGTTTTTGAAACAAATCTGTAACAAAGAATGTCGGCCATTTTTCACTTGCTTTTGAAGTTTAATTGAAACTGAATAAATATATATGAAACCATATACGTAATACCGTTCAAGTATTACGCAAGCAGATTTATTACAATTATTTACCACCCCCACTTTCCCCTTGTAAGCAAAGCTCTTACACCCCTCTCATGCTTACATAAACATTGGTATATGCAATTTTCTTTTCATTTATTTAATTTTATTGATTCGTGAGCAGCAGTTATAATTCTAGAAATAGAATAGAATTATACAATTTTATACATACTATGTGTAAAAAAGTAAATAATCACTGCTGACGTAAACACCATCTAGACAAATTACCCCCACCCCACACCCCCCATGTCATCAAAAATAAGCAAAGCGAGCACCCCCCACCCCACCCGCTATAGTGCTTATATAATACTTGAATGGCACTATATGGGACGTGCCGTCTGCCCCATTGTTGCTTACGACAATATAAGTGTCAACCTGTCTGTCAATGTTTTTTCTTGAAAAGTATATTACCTTTCTCTGGCTCTGCCCCAACTTCCTCCCTGTAGTAGTCTGCGTCATCATTGTTATCGTCACTATCGTCCTTCGTCTGTGACTCAGCCGAAGCCAGCTCCAACATTCTGCCAATCATTAACAATGAAAATATTCATTTTTCACATATTCTTTTGAAACTTTAGATAATATTTTGCATTCAAATAAAATCTAGTAGTGACAGAGAAATAAATTAATTAACATTGCGTTCCGTTGTCTTAATATGGACATGACCATTGCTGAATACTAAAAATATTCAATGTTTAAATGAATAACTTGTATGAATATACAACGCTATTATACGCTATTACACGAAATATACAACGCTATTATTGCTTCGAAAAAAATATATACATATTATGCTTAAACATATAAAAGACAAATTGTATTGTTTACAATTTTCTTTAAAGTAATAGAAACTTCACAAAAAAACAATTAGAACACAACAAGAATTTCACTTTTATTGAAAATTAAATTATTTAATTAATTAATAATTAATTATTCAAACGGCTTTTTTCACAGATTAATAAGTTAAAATCATTTTAATTTTTTTGTATGTTCCTAATAGTAAAAAAAAAATACCTAATTACCGAGCCTGTCAAACCTGTCAGCCAAGGCGACTGTTAGTTTATCAGCACGTGTGCTGATATTGGTGTGTAAGGACAATGAGGAATATGAACAATTATAATAATAATAACTCACCTTTGACTCTCTGTGAGTTTCTTCTTCTTCTCTATTCCCTCCAAAGACTTCTTTTTGAGAATGTCCCTCTCTTCTTTTTTCCTCTTCACATTTTGTTCCTGTTGCGATTTGCGTTTCTCCTTTTGACGTCTACAAAATTTATATCAAATATTGAATAACAACTGTTATCGAAGTTTAAAAGTTTTTATTTTTTTATTTATTTAATAACAGTATTCGGTGTATTATGCAGTATAAGTTAATATTCTTTTGAAAATTAGATATTCTATTAAAAAAAAAATTAGAAAGTTAGAATCTCCAAAAATGATTACCGTTTTTCTTCTCTCTTTTTCTTGATTGCATTTTTTTCTTGCTCGGTCTTCTCCACTAGTTCGTGGAATAAAACCTCCCCGTCCATCAGGCCATCTTCTACCTGAAAAACATAATTAATAATGTTTTAATTCCAAGCATTATTGACATGTTTTTGTTTGTATGTAGTTGATTATGTTTGGATCTTATTTTCTACTAGCTGGTGCTCGCGACTTCGTCCGCGTGGAATAGTTATTTAGGGAATAATTTGGGTATCTCGAACGGTTTTCGCAGCGCACGCAACGGAAGCCCTCAAAGATGAATAATTTTCCCCGTTTTTTCCACATTTTCGACTGTTTCTTCGCTCCTATTAGTCGCAAAGTGATGTTATATAGCCTAAAGCCTTCCTCGACAAATGATCTATCCAACACAAAAATAATTTTTTAATTCGAACAAGCAGTTCGGGAGATTAGCGCGTTCAAACAAACAAACTCTTCAGCTTTATAATAGATTTTTATAATTTCTAATTTTGTTTGTGTTATTTGTGTTCAGCTCTAATTGGCTTGAACACTGAACCTAGATGTTGAGTTGAGTGTGCTAGGCTGTTGCTTATTTAAATAGATAAATACACTTAGATAAATACCTTGATCAACTGGAACGATATCCTGGGTCCGAGTTCGAATAGCCGAATGGCTGATTTGGAATCGGCTGCGGCTCCCCTCGTAGCCAAATTTTGGGGCAGCACCACTTGGCTGATGGGATCGTCCTCCATCTCGCTCTCCGATAATATTGCAGACCTGAATGCAAAATTTCCAATCGTATTATAAAATGGAAAATATTTATGACCTTTATCGCAACTCAGATAAAGTTGATAATCCTTTACATTTTGGTTGTCATCCATTTTAATTCCATTTCATTTCACAGCACCAAAATATTTTAAGATGCTCATACTAATCCGTACTATTATACATGCGAAAGTTTGTATGGATGTATGGATGTTTGTAACTCTTTCACGCAAAAACTAATGAACCGATCATCATGAAATTTTGCATACACATTGTCTGGGACACTAGAAAGGACATAGGGTACCTTTCATCCAGAACGCGGACGAAGTCGCGAGCACCAGCTAGTATTATTATAAATGTGAAAGTAACTCTGTCTGTCTGTTACCTTGTCACGCCTTAATTACTCAACAGATCATCATGAAATTTAGCATACACGTTTGTCAGGGATGCAAGAAGGGACATAGCGTACCTTTCATCCAGAAATAAAGTACTGTTCTCGAGTGATCGTCTAAAAATATAAAGAACTAGCTGGCACCAGTTAGTTATTTTATAAATGTAATTTATTTTTTCTTTGAATTAATTTTACTTTGAAATGTTTATTTCTTGCTTGCTTCTGCTAATGGACAACGTAGACAGCCTGCCTGTCGATATTTAAACAAAAAAAAAAAAAAAAAAAAGTGTTTAAGGGCCTCTTTCACCAACTACAAGTAAAGCGTTGATTAGTTACTTTTAGAAATAATTTTCTGTTTTATTAATTCATTATTTCCTTTGTAATGTTTGGGGCTTTTACCTTACAAACAAAGGTATATCAGCTGCATTATCCCTGGTGGCTTTAAATGGCGGTTAGCCTACTTGACAGATGGTGAAAGAGGCCCTTAATCTGTTTGGAAACTTACTTTTCAAAAAATTCTGAAATATCTTTGCAACGGCTTAAGTTTGGTACATTGCCTTGAACCATCTGCGAATAAAAAATAAAAATTGTTATCCTTCACTTTTATTAGAAATCATACAATATATTATAGAAGTTTTATTTCAATACTTATTACCTTTTTCGTGCCTTTATTTAGGCCCACTGGTGTGGCCCTAATCACGTAATGTCTCAGATCAATTGTTTTACTGGACGGATTGTAATTCAACATAACACAACGGCGGATGTGTTTCAGTTTAACCTGAAAATAATAATAATGAGACTAAGAACAGAGATAAAAAAAAAGAAGAAAAAAATATACATGTATCCTATTAATATTATATATGCGAAAGTTTGTGAGGCCATTTTTACGTGAATAAGTTACTTATTCACGTAAAAATGGCTGAATGGATTTGGATGAAATTTGACACACACTGATAGTTTATTACCTAGATTAACATTTTATTTTATTTTATTTAGAACATAGGATAATTTTTCTGGCTGTAAGATGGGCCCTATGTCCATTTCTGTATCCCTGACAAAAGATAATGTAAAATTTCACAATGATAGGTTCAGTGGTTAAGGCTTGACAAACAAACAAACAAACTCAAATTCGTATTTAAATATTGTTTATGATTAACATTTATATATGTTAACTCACCGTGGTAATGTTTATGGTTGGAAACATGTTTTGAAACATGGTCGCCATGAGCTTCATGTGCATCCCTTCGCCGGAGAAGTTGTTGAGGACTATCAGCGGAGCGTGCTGAAACGCTTTCATCATCACATATTGCTTGCGGAGAGACGATATCACATCTCGCGATAAACAGTACTGAAACATTACATGCATTAAATTTAAAAAAAAATCATACAAAAGAATATTGAATTCAACAATATTGAAGCACAATATTGTTTCAATGTTAACTTATGCAAAACATGAGTTTCCATGATTTCCAAAATAATAAAATCAATAGTTTTATGTCAAACAGTGTCTTACGGTTTCACCCGCTGTTATTTTAAATTGTCAGATTTAATTAACGGCAGTATATTGAAAAGACTCACCTTTTCAATATCAGTATTAGTAACAGTAAAAGGGCATTTGTTTAACTAAATGTTTCAAAATGAACAACTTAATGAGAGATTTTGAACATCTGTTAATTTATTATTTTCCCACATACTATAGTAGTATTATACTATAGTTTTTCTGTAAATTTCTATTGCTCTATTCTATTTGTGTCTTCAATAAAATGTTGAATAGAACAAGGAATATACTTACATTGTGTATTTTGAATGTGAGCGTCGGCCCTCTTGGCAACCTTGCGAGCCTCATATAAGAACCGAGCTCTGTCTCCGTAAAAGTCATCATGTGGGAGACGTGCAGATACCCCGAGACTGAGAGAAAATCCTTTATTGTATTCTTTTTCCTTTCCTGAAAATATTAAAATATTTTACTACATGATGCAGTGTTTTTCAATAACAAAAGTTGTAGGGAAAAGTCAAATAAAGAATAATAGATAAGATGAGAACGAGGGGCAGGATTTTAGCATCATTTACACATTGAAATAGCACAAATTCTATTAACAGAACCTCATTTGAAGATCTAAATTTTAGTCATTCTAAAGAAAGCAATATATATGTATCATTGTAAGTGAGGTTAAAAAAACGTATTACAAAATATTGAAAACATAATCATATACTGTTGTTTTAATTTAAGGAGCGAAAGATGCCATACTCTTTAAATAGTGATGAAAGGGAAAATACAATGTAGCAGAAGCAGAACAAGGACCACTCTTCAAGCAGAATATAGGATAGAATTCAAACAGGAATGCTCATGCACTCACTCTTTCCAAGACTGGATAGCCAACCTTTGTAGAAAAGCGGCACTTTAAGAAGTTAAGAATGGTTAGAAACTTACTTTTAATTGTGACGCTGTGAAAGGTTCCATTATCTTTCTGAAATCCTTAGTCAGATCAATAAGATCCTTAGAACAGTTACCACGATGTATGACGAACGAATGAGGTGCTTTCACGAGGTTCTCTGGCTCCAGAGACTCTTTCGTTATCGGATTTTTCTTCACAGATTTTCCCTTACGTTTGCCCATTTTGAATGCTTTAATTTGTACTTAGTGGTTCTTTTAAGTTATTGCTTTATTTTCGCAAACAGTAATTTGCTTAATAGTAACTATTACTTGCGTTATAAAATATGGAAATTAATATTTAACTTTAAATTTTATCAAGTAAAACAGTGTGCACTATTTAAACACGTACACCGTTTTAGGTTTACTTTTTATCACTGAAACAGATAAATAAGTTATATTATTATAAGGTTAATAAAAATATTGGTTGTTATTTTTAGGTTATGTAGTTAAAGTATGGTTTAGTTTACAATTTACATGCTTGCTTGCTTACATGTCTGTCATTATTGTTAATGTCAATCCACACCACAGCTCAGAGTACTTTATTAATGTGATTGATCCACACCACAGACCAACGCATTACATCCTCATGCCACAGAACACTATCCTAACAGTGTTGCCAGGTCTTATTTTTACTAACGTAATCATAGGCTTGGTTTTAAATTTAATTTACCCTGAGTTTCTTTTCAGCAGTCCTTTGCACGAGCTAGATTTGTTCGATGGTGCTAGGACGACCCATAATAGCTGCTGAGAGAATTTGAGTTAGCAGTATTTTTTAGGCGCCAAAATTAATTTATTATCGAAAGTGATAAGGCAGAGCATAGGTCGCCCGGAACGGGTATAATGAAATCTTGTCCGGATCAAATTATCCTCGAATGGAGTGCCGAAACGGCGGTTTATTAGAGAAAAATTAGCCATGACTGAATGAGTGCTGGAATATGACCCTGGATTCTGTATACTTTCGAAAAACTTCTTATGTACCTAAATAAAAAAATATTTATAGCATTTTCTTCCTTTACTAATAAACTAATAAAAAAAAACAGCCAGAGGACTGTACGTCAGCTACGTCAGTAGTGAAAACTTTTAACTTTAGTATTGTAGAAAACAAAATTCTAACATCCTTCTTTTGCGTTAAAAAAACAGGTAGGTACAATAATAAAACACAACAAAACAAATCAAACAGCTTTATTTCAGCTGATTTCCTTTAAATCCATCCGTACACGAAATTCCATACCAAGTACAATCTTCGCCTAACGTCTCTTTGCCCATAAAAAAAGCTATTTCAACACGAGACATACTCTTGCTGTGTACTTAAATCACAGAATGAACGTAACAGCAAATAACCAAAGTTGAATGTGATCTAACCGTTTATTGTTTACTATGAACACCTGACTAGTTTCGTTTATCACATATTTTGCAACAATAATATTCAATTGGTTCAACAGTTAAAATTATTTATTACAAATATTATTGGAGATCTTTGTATGTATCTTTAGAACATTTAAAAAAATGTACCCCAATGTTTGTCATTATTAGTGTTATCACACAACGAGTAGGTACCTAAGTATATATACTTACATTAAAAAAAAATTTCAGTACTAATATAGTTTCAGCTATCGAGTGGTTATCTACATACAAAATAAATTTTGGATGTAGATAATAATAGATATTGTAGCTACACCGTCAAAATGTATACCTACCCAGAATTTTTGTCACTTTTTCTCAATTGCCACTATGGATGTAAATTTAAATACGTAGGTAGGTATATTCACGCCATAAAGCTTTATTACAGTTGCAAACTATGCAATAAATTCCCTATACTTTGGCAGCAGCTGTCACAAGTGTCGTGTTCTTATTTTAAAATCTTCTCAGTACTCATGGCTAGCTGCAATAATTCTCCGAGTATGAAATTGTTTTGTTTATTTTTTTTTATAATTATTTTAACTAACCTATGTTTATACAATAAACGGTGCCGTATTCACTATATGCTACTATTTTTTTTTATATATATAAATGGGTTTCATTGAATGTATTATAATATTTGGTTGTGATCGATCTCGCAATCAAAGTTATTATTAACTAGCTATGCATCGAATAATTCCCATTAATTTTTTATTATAACTGCGGTGGACATGGTGTACTCTGCCAAATGGCATTTGAAAAACAATCTGTAAGACTTGTTCGCAGTTCCGTATACGTGTGTTACGCACGGTGTTCAAGAGAACACTGAGTGCAACTGTGCCAATTGGCTCAGTTTGGACGATTCATTAATTGGTGCGTAGCGTATGCTTTCGTCTACCTCAGTTATAATAAAAGTTTTTCTTTTTATCAGACAATCAGTTGTTCTTTATTAATTATCCCACTAGACGAGTATACTGGGAGAGTGTGGTGCCTTGCTAGGTCGAGGCAATGCAAAAAAATAGCAGTGATTACGTCTCATACCGCCATAAAATCATAAATAATTAGGAGTTTCTCAAAACGTGTAAGGCCTTCGTAACTTTTACTGTTAACGGGGCGTTTAGAGGCTAGTTTTGTTTTTTAATTCTGATTATTCGGGTACAAATTTATAGTTACCACTTAATTGAATCTGTTATAAGGCATGGTGTTATTTCATGCATCAAGTGCGAGATAAGATGTGTCGTTTCACTCACAGCTTGAGTTATCACTACAAAATTTTAGTGTTTAATAAAAAAAACACAAAATGATATTGCACCAACGAGGCTGAGGATACCATTTCCCGTGTGAGGATGGGTTTTCCTTGTATGAGGCGAGTTTTCCCTCAAAATAACCTTGCGAGGCAACCAACTCGGTCAGTAATCGTCTTGACACATTATTACGTAACATTTTTTGAGAGTGCATTTACAGATACATTACATAAAAAAACAGCATTTTACGATTAGGTACTAATTTTGCTGACGCGTTTCGTCTACTTTACAAAAATTAAAATTCTTTTTACAACATAATAATTAATTAGGTAATGCGAGACATTAGGTTCGTCTCTATTGATATAAAAAGCCCCTAATATTAACCCTATTACAATTTATCTATAACTATAGTAAGTTCTATTACTAACGTCAGTTAAATATCATCATTAACTTTATATATAGAAAACAAATAACTAGAAAATTGTAATACCGGTACCCATTTAAGACATTGAGGTAAAGAAAATTTTCACACTAAAGTGGCGACAATCGCTAATAAAAAAAACAATAATATAACAAACATATTGTTTTGTTTCCCTATGTTATAATATACCATTAGCATAAAACACTAGAGCCACAAGTTGTTTTCTTAGAATCTCTAGGTGTTTTCTGGTAAATATTATCCCTTTGAAATTTTAATACGTTAATTAGACAAACTAATTTCAGTTTATTGCTCATTGTCTATGACTTATCTGTGAATTTTCTATCGAACATACAAGTTTCTGCCATCTATTGACGCTTATCAATAAGATGGTTTTAGCCATAGATGAATGATTGGTCTCGCTGCGCTCGACTAGATACCCCCGTCGTACTTGTAAAATACGGCATAAAATAGTACGCTGAATTCGGCGTACCCAAGCCAGTCACACTGCAAACTGTCTATGATGTGTACGTGCCGAATGTTTTATTAAATTTTAGGCATAATAAAATACCAGTTTGCGTAGTGAAACTGTGTAAAAATATAATAAAACTGTGTAAAAAGTGACGGCTTTTTACACACACTACAATAAAAAGTTGCCACGTTTTCGGAGCTATTGCTTTTGTATAGCGCTCTATCTAGTCGAGAGCAGCGAGACCAATCAATTATTATCTTTGGTTTTAGCAAACATAATATTATCTTCATTGAAAGGTCAGATGCAGACTTTTGGATGGTCGAGTTGTAAATTCAAGTTTGTAAGAGAGGAACGATTGTACGTCTAACAATCGATAGGATTGTCGCCGAACACTGATCACTTTAACCTCAATGCTATTTACAATTGAATCTAAGTTTTCTAAAAATTTTCTCTTCAATTCATAAAACCCTTCTGCTTATACGAATAGTTATGAACGAACAGATAAAGGTGGAAACAGTAACCCACTACTCCAGATATCTATCGGACGTCCTGCGACTTATGTCCGTCTGTTTGTACTGTCCAGATACGTCGGTCTGTAGTTTGTTTCTACCTTAAAACGTTATCGCGGATCGACAAATCATAAACTCAGAACACAGAACAAAAACTTGGGCGCTTTCAATCATAATGGTTACTCTGTGTACTTCTTCTTCTTCTTCTTCTTATATTTAAATGGCAATGCGGCTCATTATAAAATGGCCATTTTCTGCCAGTGTCAAGTTAATTGGATTTTTTACAATTGGAGCGCTCCGCTACGGACTCCCTCTAGGGAGCCCGCTCGGAACACTCCTACTCTGTGTACAAAAACAAGATGGATGCCTCATTCGCGAAAACAAATACCCGTGTTGACTGGTAGTAACATGGGTATTGGAAAGAACAATTGGTTAATAAGTAAAAAAAAATACTTTGTAAATAAATAAATACCTATGTGAATGAATGGACCACTATTCCTATATTTTTCCAAATCGAGGAAAACACATGACTGATACCATAATACACTTCGTATGACGGATATGGCGCCTTATCAACGGATTAGTCACAAAAAAAATATTCTCAAAACAAGAGTATTCTAATTTCCGTTTGTTAAACTTTGTGGGTTATTGTTCTGTATTCTGAGATCAGAACGTGGACTTCGAATTTACGAAAAAAAAAAATTAAAAAAATCCTGAATAATAGTAGATAATAGTTTTATCCTCTTGACAAGTTTAGCTTATTTTTAATTAGCATAGTACAAATTAAAGTCGCTGCCCGCGTCTGTATGTATGTTCTCTAACTCCTCGCAAACCACTCAATAGATTTCTATGCAGTTTTCACTGTGGAAATAGCGTTAGATGAAAACTGTTTTTATATTTATACTAATATTACAAAGAGGAAAGATTTGTTTGTTTGTTTGAATTGAATAAGCTCCGAAACTACTAGACCGATTTGAAAAATTCTTTCACTGTTGGGAAGCTATATTATCAGAGAGTAACAACATAGGCTATCACTACATAGTATAAAACAAAGTCGCTTTTTCTGTCCCTATGTCCCTTTGTATGCTTAGATCTTTAAAACTACGCAACGGATTTTAATGCG
Organism: Synanthedon tipuliformis; assembly: GCA_947623395.1. NCBI lineage: Eukaryota > Metazoa > Arthropoda > Insecta > Lepidoptera > Sesiidae > Synanthedon > Synanthedon tipuliformis. Next base: position 10,144,096 of record OX392417.1, on the reverse strand, counting down.
GTTTTCACTAATGGGTAGAGTGGTTCTCGAGGAAGGTTTAAGTACATAATTTACTAAGTTACGCGGGCGAAGTCGCGGGCAGCAGCTTTAATTTTATTAACACGTAACGTAATTTAGTACGTATGTAGTGCCATCTGTTAACAGACTTTTTCCATTATTCGAAGTGAGATTAGATGAATTAGAGTACTACATTGCTTCAAACAGAATTCCCTAGATGGCGTTGTAAATTTTGCATACACGTTGTCTGGGACTCCAAAAAGGACATAGGGTACCTTTCATCCAGAACGCGGACGAAGTCGCGGGCACCAGCTAGTATTTTATAAAGTTACGCGGACGAGGTTGCGTGTAGTAAAAGCTAGTATATACTTAATTAAAAAAAAAAAAAAAAAAAAAAGATTCTTTATGTGACCAATAACGTTAATTTTAAAAATAATGGCAAGGAAAACTGAAAAAATTGCAGCGCTACCATATTCACATAGATTCGAAGTCCAAGTTCTAAGACATCATTCGTTGGCGGTAAATAGAAAATTGCATTTATTTTTTAAAAAATACCCGCAAAAATAAACAAACAAATCGAACATAATGGCGTACATTGCGTGTAAATGTTAACCAGGCAGAGTACAAAAAAAGAAACACGAGAACTAAATAAAAATAATTAACTTTGACTTTTAATGTAAATTAATATTTACTTAAGACACCATCAATTTAAAAGTATTCCTGTATTTTTAAATAGAAAATTCAAAAGTAGATTTTTACGAAGCTTTTTTATCTATTAATTGGGCTTGGATACAAGCAATTTCAGACTGTTTGTTTTATAAGTTACTAGAAGTTAAATTTTGAGATTTCTACTTATCTCTTATTTTTTTATATTGATTTCACGAATAACTCGTTTTTCACACATATAAAAAAAATCGCATAGAAATTACATGTTAGTGTATTACGAGAGACATTTTCGCATTAAAATAGTTCTAAGGCAAATATTATGTATAAAACAAGCGACAATATGTCTAAGCTAGAAAATATGCATGACATATTTTAATCGTAATGGTGAGAAGACAGATATAAAAAAATACTGAAATTTTAGTTAAGTGCTAAATTTTGCCTCACTGTTTCCGTTCGTAGTGTAAACTGAATTATATTGAGCTATTATGAAGAAGAAAATCATTTTGTATGAATGATTTCTATAAATTTAAATAAACGAGTCTAGGTAGTAAACTTTAAAATGTATAAATTTATAGTTTAAAAAAAAAACACAACTTCAAACACGCCTAAACATTTTGCTACAATAATTAAGACCCTGAAAGTAATATGCCAAATTCATACAAGCAGTCACAAAATTCCAATAAAAAAGCTAAACATCATCATCATTATTAGATCAGTGTTGCCAATTGATAATTCGATTTTACCTAAATCAAAACTAACCACTCGCTTATCATTTGATATTTTAACAAAATAAATATTTAAATTTAAATAATTAATAAAAGTTCTAAATCCTACAGGGACAAAGGTTAGGTTCGATATATTTTTTTTTTTTTTTCTACAAATGGCAACCCTTGAAAACCTTTGAATACACAGAGTGCTTTAATTGCTTTAATGCTTAAACCACATTAGAGTATCGCACATAAATAATTAGTTTACACGATGCTTTGAAAAAGACTTGTCAAGATATTGGTTAGCGAGTTGAAAAGTTAAAAAAGCTACACTCCCATCTTATAAAGCGTCACAATAAATGTGCTACAAAAACGTGTACATGTTAAAGTTGAACACAAACTGTTGATAAAAATATTAACAAAAATATTTTTAATATGAAAAAAAAAAAGTAATATTATAATAATAAATGTTAGAGGTTTCGCGGCGTGGTGACAAAACGACACAAACGGGGTTTTGGTTTGTATCAACAATTAAACGAAATCCGCGCCTGCACCGCTTTAATGTTGATCCATCTGAAATTTATCAATTAATAATATATTAATTCATTGACTGTCCCATAAAATTTTTGACGACACGTTTGGTCTAGTGGCTATAGTATCTCTAGCTGTTAATCAAATGGTCGCCGGTTCGAATCCCGATAGGGACAAATGTTTACGTTAATTTTTTTTCTTTCACATCAAAGTTTGCGAGAGCCTATTTCCCAATCCCGTCCCAATGCTGTACCTTCAAATCGACTCTATCTAGGTGAAGTAGTAGTACTAGGAATGAGTATTTAAAAATAATTAATTTTAAAAAAACTAGAAAGTTTTAAAATAAAGTTTTTCATGTCATTTACTTTATATAAAAAAAGATCACTTTATAGAGTAGAACGCATAGCGTTTCTTGTGTTATAGCCACTTTATGACTACCTGACCTGACCAAAAGAACCTATCTATAAGCCTACCTGTCGACATTAACGTAAAAAATGCATTATTTTAAACTAAACCAGAGAAGAACCCCGCATGGTATACATTAAATTTATGTCTGAGAAACTTTAGAAAGTTAATGATGATGAACAACTAAAAAGAAATAGAAACTGACATAACATTTACCTGTTCTTGTCCGTTGGTCTCCTGAGACTTCATCACATCGGGCAAGTCTGGTGGTGATGAGTAGGCGGTCAAGTCCAAAGCCTCAAATTCGCCGTTCTCCTTCCTGGTATCAACATAAAGACTTATTATGGACATAGAGAACGGACTGAGAAATACCTGAATGAAATTGAGCGCTCTCTAGAAAGAGAGAATATCTATATCTATCTTTTCTTTCCTGTATGTTTTTAGTAACTTTCGAGGACAAATTTAAATTCTAGAAAAAGACAACCACTGGCCACACGATGATCGCTTCATCTCTCACACACTTTTCTGCCCTTATTTACTTTACAGGTGGACAGGGAATGCTTAGTTCATATCTCTATGACTATGAACTTTAGTAATATGATATCTATATTAATATTATAAAGCTGAAGAGTTTGTTTGAACGCGCTAATCTCAGGAACTACTGGTTCGAATTGAAAAATTCTTCTTGTCTTGGATAGATCATTTATCGAGGAAGGCTTTAGGCTATAAAACATCACGTTGCGACTAATAGGAGCGAAGAAACAGTCGAAAATGTGGAAAAAACGGGGAAAATTATTCATCTTTGAGGGCTTCCGTTGCGTGCGCTGCGAAAACCGTTCGAGATACACAAATGATTCCCAAAATAACTATTCCACGCGGACGAAGTCGCGAGCACCAGCTAGTATTTTATAAATGTAGACAGGAATGAAACAAAAGTCCAAAGTATATTACATTTTCTAATAACGAGATGTGACAATAATGTTATGAAAACGCTTATTTAAAGAACTCTATTTGCTACTCATTATTTTTACTGTTTGATTGAAGAGCATGTTTACAAATACAAATTTAGTTGATCATGCAAAATTAAAGTTTTTAATTACGAGAACTTAATATAATCACGTGTAGATATTTTTATTTACAAAAAAGTCACATCTTATATAAACAACATACATTATAACCATCTGTGGTAATTTCACCTGAGGGCACGTAGACCATGTAATGTGTACGCTACTTTGGGCTGGCGCCAGGAAATGGATGATTGAATCTTTATTATCATTTCTTAATTAAGACTATATTAAGGAAACCTAATTATGTAAATTTAGCAGTGTCAGCCCGTCTGGCGGCAGTAACCACCCCCTTACAGAAAACCATCGTGAAATAACAGTATATTATGTGCTTTTGTGATTACATGTAATGTGTACGCTACTTTGGGCTGGCGCCAGGAAATGGATGATAGAATCTTTATTATCATTTCTTAATTAAGACTATATTAAGGAAACATAATTATGTTTTTGAACATGGTGTACGGAGAAACTCTAATGAGTTTATGTTTACACCAATGTTAATCAAACTGTAACATGTAATATATTAATAAATAAATAAATAAAATAAATAAAATAAATGTAAATTTAGCAGTGTCAGCCCGTCTGGCGGCAGTAACCACCCCCTTACAGAAAAACATCGTGAAATAACAGTATATTATGTGCTTTTGTGATTATATGGTGAATAAAGGATGCCAGAGCCCATCACTCCATCCCTCCCTTGTCCTTAATGTCGGTAGAGCACTTTAGCACTCACTCAGTGACATAAAACACAACAGACAACAGTGTAGTGTGCATCTGACATTCAAGTTGATCATTGTCAGCAAACAGCTGATGGTCTTATAAGTAATAATATAAGTTAATTATAAGTGTCAGCAATAAACTTATATCCAATCAAAAGGTGGTTAAACTTGCATTCCCTCAGTGCACTTACAACTACTTACTTACAGTGCACTTAAGGATTTACAACCCTTCATATAAAGAACTAGCTGTTACATGCGAGTTCGCCCATGGTACTTTAGAAAATATAGCCTATGTTAATCGCTGATAATGTGAAAACGCTTTCTTTAGGTGAAAGAATTTTCAAAATCGGCCCAGTTTTGAGTTTTCATTATTTTTTTTGTACTGGAAATGCCTATATAGCATTATTATATAGACACTTTTGTATGTCTCATACCTTAGAGCCAGGCCAATGGGGGCAGGACACTGTGCCTTAGCCGAGGCTGATGTGAGGCCATATTCGGCAAGCGTCCTTTCATCGTCCATTAATTGGCTGTCCTTGTTGAACAGCATCTGACTTGGAGGCGGAACTTTTAGGATGCCTGAAAAAAAGAACACCACATAAATACGTAAATGAGTTGCCTACAATGTGGTTGGTCCATTAGTCGCATGCAGAGTCACCTTAGTCACCTTAATAAATAATGTTAAAATAAATAATAATGTTATTCAAATAATCTTGTGCTTTCCTACAATTTAAATTCATACTTGTGATGTTCCTTTCTGTTACTGTTGTATATTGGGGTCATTGTATTTTTTTAATAAAACATGTGTATCTTGTGTAATAAATTAACAATCTAAGGAAAGATAAGATTATGACAAATTAAAGTTCAATTATATTGAATGTTTGAAGAAATTACATGTACTCTTCAAACAATGATTGCAAGTTATTGACTAACATGGATGACTGGTTAGGGTGTCTGCCTTAACACTCCATCTCGGGCTTTCTGGGTTTGATTCTTGGCTTGGTCAACTTTGGAAATGAAATGAACAAAGTTGACTCTTGGTCTGGATCTCAAAAGTAACCTATCTGGCAGCCGTAACCACCCCCTTACAGAACACCACAGTGAAATAAAGCACGTGTGCTGTTTTGTTTCGGAAAAAGGACACATGTGTGACATTGAATCCTTGTTTAGCAAAATGTTTTTGTTATGATTATACAATGATCAATTAGAAAATATCAACAGGCAATGTCCTTCGTAAAGTATTGTATAAGGTATGCTGATTAATAGCACAAACCGAACATCTTTGCAAAAAAACAGCACTTTTTCAAATTCTATACTTCCAGCAGGGTACAGTGACAGGCGACTAAAAATAGATGTTACTAAAATTGGGAAAATCGCACTCACCTTCTATCATTTTCTTTAATTCTAACACGGTCGTAGTATCTTTGGCGTCTGTGAAGATTGTCATCTTTTTTCGCCTAATCATTAAAAAGACGTCCTGAAAACAAAATTCATGTTTGAGGTTACACATTGAAGGAGTATAATTTCATAGGTCGAAAAACAATGAGTTCCACGTTAAAACACTCCGATTTATTTGTGCTGTAAGAAAACACGTACCATTTTGAAATGTTATTAAAATATTACACACAAAATTCAATGTTACTTTCCAGCCAAGATAAAAGAAACGAATGAAAAATGAAATATGATTTGAGTTGACACAAACGATATGTAGTTTGGTTTGTGGCTGGCGTAGATTTTGCTATTTTACAAAGAAATCTTAGCAACGATTGGTTCAATTGTGTTTTGTACTAAATATCAACCAATCCTAGTAGAGCATAGACAACTTGAAGTGTAGGCGGGCAGCAGTGACATCAAAAAATTGCGTTCAATTTATTAAATTTAAATTTCATGTAATCAGAAAAAGGGGCTAATAAATGTAATTTAGTAAAATTATTTTGTGTCATTACATTAACTGTAAATATTTTCAATTGAATTATTCACAGTGAAGACGTAACAACAGAGAATAGCCACTATAAGTTACAAATGTATTTAGAAATTTTAGAACGCGGCATTTTTTGAAATAGCTGTCAAAGGGTCGTTGACAGTTGTCAATTACTTGTCAAGTAGCGTTGTATTGTGTTCATATTTCTTGTTTTTTAAACTTCACAAATTGAATAATTATTTAATTTTGAGACTTATATTGAAAATAATCATCTGTTTTCACTGACGTTTATTGTGAAATTTTATTTTTTATAATGCGTTTAAATCAAAGGATTATTAGATTTTAAAAAATACTCAAATTTAAATGGTGCGAAATGTCTTTTTAAAAAATACATCTTCAGAATGTTTTTTGCAGCAAGCTTGTATATTGCAAAAATGGTTTTTAAGATTAATTTATTTTGTGTATTAAGAAGAAATTAGAGCTTAAAAGTGCATAACTTCATTTATTGTAGCGATGTGACATATAAAGGATTACCGATAATACATACATCACAGATAACCTCCAAGTGTCGTTTAAATTCAGTATGAATTCACAAGTTTGTATCCAATGTCACAACAAAAAGCCTATTAACCTCACAGATAATCGGCTGGTAACTGAGAGCTGTGGGCACGTTAAATGCATGGACTGTTTACTGAACGAGAAGTCAGGTTGTCTGGCCTGTAAAGAAATAACATTAAGTGTGTATGAAAGTTATGATAATGGAAGTGAAGCAGAGCTCATTGTCTTCCCTGAAGTAGAAAAGAAAGATAGTGCGCTCGAGGTGGTAGAACCGCCAATAAGTCACGATCCTCCTGAACCAGACAAGATAACGAAACCAGAAACATCTCACATTCAAGTAGAAAATGGTTGGTTGCTTTTGATAAACATAAAAACAATATTTGTATATTGTTGCACTGTCATATATTGCTGGTGCTGCGATTTCATTCTGACAACTGAATATCACTGATATATAACAATATTAGCAATGTAATGCCTGACATATTCATTGCTGTTATATACTTTGTTCGGGTGTTGGATTTCTATTTTTAGATGATCCTAAGGGAATATTACTTTTTTCTGGATAAAATATACCCCATGTCGTTTCATGTATATTATATGTTCTTGTCATAAATAACTATTTGCTGGAAACCGACTGGCTAAAGTCATGCAAGAGTCTAGCCAATAATTATATATAAGTATTATAAGCATTTATTCAACACCTCATACTACTTGTTCTAATAAGTAGTGATAACCATCAAGTCCGTCAAGTGAACAATCAGTCTGCCTGCCAATTTTCACATAAAAAGTTGTGTACAAAGTTTTGGTTATCTACCCGCCCATCAGATTGATAAATAGATGTTTCACAATAAACTACATTTTGACTTGTGAGTACTGGCTTATGATAAAAAAGGTACCTATATAATTTCAGATGCTAAAGGGAGGTGTTACCTGTGCACCCTATGCAAGAAAACGTTTTATGCTCGCAGTCATATAGCATACCATGCTTACTGCAATGGACAAAAGAAACCGTACCAGTGCTCTGAATGCAATAAGGTAAAATATATTTAAAAATAAAAATATATAAAACATCCAAAAAGGACATTTTATCATTACAATCTAGATTTTCACTCATTTATTTTCACTCATGGTATATTCTGCACTATAGCAATCTGTATTTCCCTACAATGAGCTATTTCTTTGGATGAATTAAATCTGATATTACATTGACCCATGTCACTTGTAAATAAATGATTTTAATTTGATAAATAAATGTGTAAATCAGAGTCTAGTAAAATCACCATCTTCTATGGGATGGTTTCAAATATAATTATTTTGTAAGTTGAGAACACTGTGTCCACCGAGTGTAGAATGTTGCACTGCCCCGATGTCCCCCATGCTTATCGCCAGAAAGTTGACATGTCTGGATAATCTATGATATCTATGAAGATACCAGTCTTTTGTTCAATTTCTATTGTTTACTAGCGACTCATTCTCGGTTTCGCCTGGGGTAGCAGTTTTTCCATATGTTAAAACTTAAAACCGAAGTGTACACAAATCCAGGCTTATATCACTGATATAAACGAAATATATAAATTAATAATTGAAAATTTCCCAAGATAAACAAACCCCTTGGTTACATTGAGGAAATTTTCAATTGGAAAATATGATACATATGAATGAAGATATGTTTCTCGTTGCTTACAGAGCTTTGCGAGCCAATCTCACTATAAATATCATATGCGGGTACATCGCAACGAGAAGACATATTCGTGTGAAATCTGCCAGGATAGTTTCTTCCAGAAGTCGAAGTTGCAGCGGCATATGCTAAAACATACGCGTAAGTTTTTCCATTGCTTTCTAACTTTTTAGGCACTTAAACCCCCAACGCCCGACGCAAAACGGGGTGTTATAAGTTTGGCGTGTGTATCTCTGTGTATCTGTGTAACTGTAGTGTAAGTACTGTGAGCAATCCAGATTTAGTTAACGATTAAAAATATTAAATTTAAGTTAAGTTAAGTTAAAGTTAAAAGTTTAATATAAATAATATAAGTATATAGTTATACTTTAATAATAATACAAACACGAGATTAAACCTCAGTGGATTTTAGTGTTTTATATGTATTTTATATTAGCCTTAAAATTGTTAAAATCATATCAATTACTAATAATAAGTCGCGGGCGCTAGCTAGTTATAAATAAATAAATAAATAAAATTGACCTATTAAGCTGTGAAGCAATTTGAATTGTGAAAGAATCAATAGATGGTGGTAGTTAGGCTAAAGAGACGGCCCAATTGTTTAAGCTTGTTAAGTTTTGAAGCAATATTTTGTTACAATTGCAGAGGAGAAGAAATACAGATGTTCAGAATGCAGTAAAGCCTTCAACGATCTGTCGGCGCTTCGCAAGCACAGTCTAACGCATAATGACGAGAGACCGTTCGCCTGCGATGTGTGCGGACTGTGCTTCAAGGATGCATCCAATTATCGAAGACACGTGGCCAAACACGACGGTAATCATTTTTAACCCCCGACCGACGCAAAAACAGGGATTTCATAAGTGTATCTGTCTGTGTAATCATAGATCCCCCCAACGGATGGTCCGTTTTTGATTTATGAACATCTGTTCAGGTGCTTGAATATCATAAGTTCGGTAATCACTAACTTCCTCAGGTTCGATTGATTTGAAATTTGGTGTATTTTCACCTTGAATTACACCGCAGAAACTCTTATAAAATTTAAATTCATAACGACAAAACAAAATAGATTTGATGAATAAATATTTTTGATTTTGAATAAAAATCCTCTTATAAATAAATATCTAAATATAAATATCCACATTAAGCAAGCAAGGCTTGTATTATTGATAATACCAGATTACTTTTCTTGTAAATACATACATATTATTATAAATACAAAACATCCATGACTCAGGTACAAAGGTAAATGTTAACACGTCATAATCATTTGCCCCTAGCGGGATTCGAACCGGCGACCGTTTGGTTAGCAGCTAGGGTCACTGGCCACTAGACCAATCGTCAAGTTATAACGTGTCTTTTAATCAAAATCAAATCAAAATAACTATTTATCAATTGGGTTTCTACAAGAAACTCTTATGATAGTCATTATAAATTTAAATTTACCAGGGTTTCGGAAAAAAGCCAAGATGACGATCCTGAGAAGAAAGCCCGAATGAAACTCAGGATACTAATCTTTTTGTCATCTTTAAAATATAAAATAACAATTACCTACAATTAATATAAAGATAATAATAATAATATTAAAGTATACATACAATACAACACAATACCTATGATGAGCTCCGAATCGCATAAATCCAGGCTTCATTGTCATTTAAATAATCAGTGATTTTATAATAGCCTTTTGAGAGGAGTTCAGTTTTAATGACACTTTTAAATTTATTTATAGATAAGGCTCTGATTATCTCAGGTACATAGTTTATTATAAAACCGTATACATTGACCCACAAAAGAATTACTCATTTTGTGGAGTCGCTTTTTATCCCAACTAGCAAAAAAGTTGTATAATATTAGAATTATACAACTAACAGACATGTAAGGGCTTTATAATAGTTTTGCTGCAACTAAACAGTTGTAAAGTAGTATTCAGTTCGACGCATTAGTTTAAATCTAAATAATTTTTAATATGTAGGTATGTGTGCAGTGCGCGGTGGTGGCACCGGACGCGTTCAATCGGCCCGCCGCCGCCACCAGTGCCCCCGTTGCCCACAGGCGTTCTACTCGGGCAAGGACATGCGAAGGCACGCCGCCGTTCACACGGACTCGAAGCCTTTCCGGTGCAAGGTGTGCAACCGGAGGTTCCGCAGGAAGGACAACCTCGAACGCCACATCCGGAACACGCATCCGGATTGCGCTCCGGCCGCGGCCGTGGACTGTGACGAGACGGAACTCATGCAGATCAACAGCGCGCCCTGCGGAGAACAAACAGACGAGAAGACCAAACTGGAAATACTCAATCCACTGCCGCCTCTGCCTCAGGAGGTGATCCAGAGACACATGCAGACGGAACTGTGCCAAAGAGACCCTCAAAATAAGGAGAAATCGTACATACTAGAAGCGAATAATGCGCGTGAAAGCGTAATTTTCGGACCTGTAAAGAGAGGCGCTGAGGAGAAGAAATCCGAGAACGAGTATGTGCACAAAATAAGAAAAGCCCACTCTATGGTCAGCCAAAAGGGTATGCCGTTGCCGCCCATAGACGAAAAGAAGATCATAGAGTTGGAGAAGAAGACTAATTTGAATAATTTGGATCTGGGCGCTCCGCCGAAGAACATGGAGCCCTATAAGAGAATATTGTCGGAGAGGTTGGAGAAAGACAGCGGTGGGAACGACGAGGAGTCAGTTAAAGTTCAAAATAATAATCCAGAAATGCACTGGAAAAGGAAAATGAAGCTTGATATCAATTGGTGAGTAACCGAAATAAATATTTACTTTGTTATTAAATAAATAAATATCTTCACAAAATCCACACAGCACCATCTAGTTCCACACTAAACAACTAATGCTTGTATTATGGATACCAGACAGTTGATATACTACATAGATTATAAATACAAAACATCCATGACTCGGGTGCAAAAGTAAAATGTTAACATATAAACATTTGCCCCTAGCGGGATTCGAACCCGCGACCGTTTGGTTAACAGCTAGGCTTACTGGCTACTAGACGAAACGTGTCGTCATGTGTCGATAATGAGGTTTATGTTTGTTATGTACAACGTGTTGCACTGATTCGATCTCGCAGAGTAACCACAATCAAATAGAACCTCTCCATACTTGTTAGTCACAAGGCCCATAGGAATTTTTTTGGTGGAAAAGGCAATATGCCTACACTTGATGAATTCCTAAATTATGAAACTATATAGTGCAAGCGATGCAAACTATGCCTTACATAAATATAGCATAAAATAAATACAAATATTATTGTCTATTGGAAAGACATTGGACATTATTTATTAAAATTTACAATAACTTATGTATATATAAAGTGGTTTTTGATTATTTCAGATATTTGTTAAATTGAAAAGTCTGATTGGCAACGTAATAAAGTAAAGGCTGAAATCGATGAGTTTTTAGTAAAAGGCTGAGAAAAGGTATGTGATGTGTGTTTTATATAAAGATCAAAAATGTGATATACATATATAATATAATATATATAATATATCTGTGTGTAAGTTCACAATCGGTACAGACATATTATTCTTGTATATATTGTTCTTAATATTTATATATTTCTTACGGTGCCACTTTTTGAGTGATTGTAGTGCATCTACGAGTGAAAAAATTTGATCGAATGTAATGTGTACTTTATATTGATATTTAATAATATCATAATATATAAGTAAATATACATTTTGTGCTATATTTTTTACGTTCAAATTTTTAAATGAAGTTTATATATTATATATAAATATGTACATTAAAGCTGACTGATAAATAAATAAATATGTGATTGAAGCAATATGCAATGATAACCTAATATAAAATTGACTGCAAATTTTTTTTTAAATTCTATATTTTTCTTAAATGTAGAATAGATGATGTTCTATACTATATTTATGTTTCGGGAACAAAAACTTCTATCTATTCTATGTCGATGAAATATTCTAATAGGACCGTTTTCCCCCCGAAGGGTAGAAAACGGATATTTAGGTGTTCGAGCCTACGCTTCAACAATTTGAAATGACGTTTCCACATCAATGTATTACAATAAAAATGGATTTCGCATGCCATACAAAAACCTACGAACTTTCTTCTTCTTCTTCTTCTTCTCTTTTAATGTCTTGGCTCCATCAGATCTTCTCTGATGATTTTGCCAGTGTCATTTGTAATAAAATCAAAAGTAGCAGATCCCGAGACTAGTCAGTCAAGTCAAGTGCAGTCAAGCCATAATTTTTTTTAGTTTTCCAAAAAGGTCCGTCAAGTCCAAAGCAGTCAAGTCAAGTCCCACCCACGAACAAAGTGACACTTGCGTAGAGCATTCTGTCATCTGTCATTCAAAACCTACCAAGCATCTGTCATTTAAAGAAAGTGTGATTGAGTTTACGTCAACACTATCTTCTCATCACTTGCCTTCACTCCCAATAATCTATATCCTTTATATGTTCATCAAGAGTAATAATAGATCCACATAGATCCAATGCTCACCCTCACATAGTTAATTTTATTCATAAATATCCTATCTGTTATTTATTATCACTATAAGTTTTTCTTTGTTTTCTGTTTTTATTTATAATATTATTAAGTGTAATAAAAAAAAATTCTCTTTTTTTATTTAGTCACTAACTCTGCTGTCACCGCCAGATTACTTAATTTTTTCATACTTTTAATATTAGCTTAACTAAACAAGAATAATTTCACAAACACCGTCTCGACACCGTGTTGAACCTGCCAGTGTCAACACCTTGTCACTGGTAGAACTTGGTCTTTACTACCCTTTACCATTGACGCACGAAAGCAAGACTCCGCCATGATTCCGTTTTAGGCATACTTTTTACGTGCCGCTTTGGCATTTCTGACGCAAATTCCATACTTGTAGTACTTCGATGCGCTTCGCTTCCATGAGAACATAGCACACTATTCTATCTTTATACCAGTGTGCGGGTGTCTAGACGAACTACAAAGGCGGCAAATATGAGTTTTTCTAGAATAACTTTGGCCTTGTACCAAGACCACCGCGACCTTTGTTTATTAGTGTGTTTAATTAATGCAAGATGCCTAACTTCTTTTCCCTTGACAGGGATTTGTAGTTTTCTTGCATATTCCAGATTACGCCCAGGTATTCCAGTTTCCTTGTGGCTGCTGAGCCCTTTTTATTATCAAATCAAATCAAAATATTTATTTATCAATTGGGTTTCTACAAGAAACTCTTATGATCGTCATTATAAATTTAAATTTACCAGGGCTTCGGAAAAAAAGCCAAGATGACGATCCTGAGAAGAAACCCCGAAAGAAACTCAGGATACTAATCTTTTCATCTTTAAAATAAAAAAACAACTATGTACCTACAATTAATTTAAAAAATTTCCAACCCTTAACGACTTGTCCTGATTTATTTTCCAACCGAGATTCCTCAGAAAGCTGATCACGTAAGCAGCTTGCTTCTGTAAAATTATCGGGTCTTCGTGAATCATCAGAAAGTATCATCATCAGAAGAATCATCAGAAGAGCCACACGAACACCTTTTTTCCTGATCGTGTGCGCTATCCAGTTTGTTATCTTGGCAAAGGCCGCTGAAGCGATTGCATAAGCCGAACGGTAGGTACCGTCATTTGGTAGAACGTGCCTTGGCAGCTGAGCAAAAGGAACCGACGGTGACTGGGCTTTACTGGCACGTGAAAATAGGCTGGTGAAATGTCCAGCTTCATCATGGAGTTGTTTTTGTCCAGTAGTGATAGGAGTTTTAAATGGTTGAGCAGACGAAATTTGGGTGCTATTACGTAGTGGTTCAACCTTTTTAGATTGAATATTGGCCGGAAAGCTCCATCGCTCTTATTTCTCAGAAACATTTCCGAGAGGAAACCACTTTTCTTTGAGCTTTCTTCGATATCTTCGGATTTCAGAAGAGTTTGGATTTCTCTGGACATGTCTGGTGACACTTTTGTCCTGAACCTCCTGATGTTTAGGAAGTTAAATTTTCTTAATGGAGGTTTTTTTAATGGAATTTTGTAATCCATGATAAAGCTTTTTATTAGATTCGGAGCCGATTCCCATTCTCTTATAAATACTTGTAAGCGTTCTGTCTTGAAGGAGTCACCTTCTTTTGTTGTCCCCTCCCCACTTTTTCTTGTAATTCTGCTGTTGTTGCTCCTTTGGGGTGGGGCTGATGTTTTGTTGAAGAGCCTCGTCTATTGTCATTTGAATGGCAGTGGGCGATTTTTAGGGATTTCGAGGGACGTTGTCGTCTCAGTGAGTCTACTACTACTATTATATTCTAATAATTTTATTACATACTTACCAATTATACACTTGAAGAATGACATGTATTTATGTTCTCTTCTTTTTTATTTATATTATAATATCAGGGATATTGCTACAATATTCTTTGTTTTTATCATATAGTTGGCCAGCTGTCATCCTGGAGTACATTTCTTTAGAGGCTTCGAATTTAATACAATTTCCTTGGCGATTGGGGCCTTTAGCGCTATCGGCAGCTAAAAGTGTTCCATTCACAGTGTCTGTTTTCACTAAATTTGTTTTACCGAAAACCCGTTCACAGGCTGCATTTGCACGAGGTAAAGACAAAACTGCATGGGCAAAACTGGCCAACTCGAAGAAATCTTCTGTTTTCAACAAAATCGCCCAAAACTCATCAGGTTCTTTAGTAATTTGAAGCTGTGCATGGTGGCGGGCTATTGCAATAGGCAATCTTCGCCGTTGATCGTCTATCTGTTGTTTCATTAAAAGACGTACTAATGCGTGGCACTAATGTTGGGACGTGATCTTTGAAATTGTTGTTGTGCGTCGTATATTTTTATTTTTAGCTATGCATATATTTTTTGCATTTGCATGGAAGTCAGTATTATACTGATAAAACAAATCTCGTACAAAAGTGTACGAGATTTTTATTATTCTCGTATCTCGTACAGTCACTGTAAATCTCGTACCGGTACGAGATTTCTCGTACGTATGGCAATCCTTTTTTTGTTAAAGTTGGGAAATCCTCTTGGATACCCGGCAGTGAAGGGGACATTGCGGGGTTATGCCGGATTCTTACCGGCTAAAACCCAACGACTTTCTATCGCGGCCGTTGATGGGCGGGGTCGTTATTACACGACTTCGGTGCCCCGCCACGGCTATCCCACGCAGGGAGGCCTGTACTCCCTGTCAGATCCTTGGCGTACCCGAAAGTGGAGGTACTCGGGGGGACGTTACGACGGGCGGCAGTCTTCCCCAAGACCACCGCCCAGGTCCTCCCGGTCAGGGTGGAAGGCGGCGGATATAGGCCACCCGCCTGCGCCCGAGCCTTCTCCGGCGAATTGGCTGGGGAAGGGCCTTTCCGCCGACGTATGGCAACCCTGCTGACACGCCAACCGCGCTGTCCACATCAAGTGAAAGGGATGGCGATATACGCACCATCACCTGTCTCGACACTCGCACAATAGCTAAAGATAGGCGTGTGCCTAATGGAAGCGTCATCTCAAATGGTTCAAGCGTAGGCTCGAACACCTAAATATATATTATATATATTCCGTACTAAGGTTCATTGTTTTATCGATACACTTGTATGTATCATAATATTAAGTAACAAGTCAAATATGTTCGCTTAAATTAGTTTTAATGAGTGCGTCAAAGACGTAGGTTAATTTGTAGATTGGTGGGGGTCACGGAGAAATATTTTGATGAGAAATGATTGCAAATCTTAAGGTTAAACTAGTCGGCGGCTCGAACTCATCCGGAAGAGCAGTGGAATGAAATGCATAATGATTTATTATTATACCAAAAATGAGCACAGAAAAAAACATAAACAGACCTTTGGAAATCAATGTCTGTGGCTAAAGTATTTTGGAGTTTTTGTACCCTCAAAGTTGCATTAAAATTTGTATTAAAATATATTTAACACAAAATATATTTTTCAAGGATCATATCTTTTAAATTAATACCTTTTTTGTAAATTAAACATAAAACAGCTGATTGATAATCATTCTACGTTTGTATGAAGGAAAAGCTGACTAGTTTAAGCTTAAGATTTAATATTAGATTTTCACATCGAGATAGCCTCTAATTTAGCTTACAACTTGTATAATTTTGCCATCAGAACTTTGTCAACGCAGTATAACTTATAAAATACCTTTTTTTACCCTGGAAATCTACTATTTACTCTCATTTTTTGCTATTTAGAAAGTTATTTTCCATGTATATCCGAATCCCTTGTTTAATTAATTGGAGTAATAGCTACCTATCTATACTTTTGTTTTTATTGGTTTAGGAGGGGATAGCTATAGCTTTCCAAATTTCTGAGATATTCATGTTTTTATAAATGAACCGAAAATATTTGCTCCGATTGCTAGACCCGTGAAGTGTACTCGGGTCTAACTAAACATCTTGTTTTATTGCAATATTTTTTATAAGTTTTTGTAAAACAGGTGTGAAAGGTGCCGAATTAAACCGCACCTGGAAACATTTCAGAGTCTGTAAAATTTAACCGATTAGAATTCTTAAAATTAATTTAAAAATGTAATAGTGACTAGTTATTGTAATATGTATAAGTGTAATTTAAGTGGGTTAGTGTTTTTATGAATTTTATACAAATTAAATTTAAATTACAATTTACGTTACCACAAAGTGGGATGGTTCGGCTCGAAGGACCGAAAGTCGGAGTAAGAATTTAAAAACCGTTTCCGATCTCAACGCGATGTATTGATCTCAAATGATGTTAGAAGCCTTATTTATGTCGTTGGAATTATTTAAATTTTATATTTTCTTCACGATTGACATTTTAATTTTAATTTGTTCGTAAAAGGTTAAGACATGATGCATGCGTGACGTGTTATATTTCATGTATCTTTGAAATGGCAATCAATGGCGGCCAATTCTTAAATAAAATACCTATAATAAGTATCTTGATATATATTTTTTGCCTATTAAAATAAACCGCACACTGTCACCGCTCCTTATAATCACGCAACATGAGTTTATTTATTACAAACAAAAATACAAATCTATTCTCTTTATGATATTAGTAAAAGTATAGATATTTTTGTTTATGCGGTCCATTATTGTAATACGGAGTATCACTTTCGACTTTCTGTACGGCTTCTTTTCTTTCGCCTTAATTTCTCTTTCAAATCCTCTCTTCTTTCAGATTCAAATTTTAAATCCTTCAGACTCTGTTCGATTTTCAGTCATGATAATGCCACAATTAAGTTTAGTTTTTTGGCCGTCTCTCCTCGACAACAAAGATAAACAATATTTATTACTATTGAGATGAGCAATCTTTCTTTATTAAATAAAAATTACGGACCCCTAAACTCTGAACCGGATTTTGATAAAACTTGTAACTATGTGTGATTTGGTCCAACTTAAAAGATAGGATAGTTTTTGTTTTGAACCCGGGCGAAGCCGGGTGCGGGTCACTAGTAAATTATAAAATAAAGAGTATCGGAATCGGGCTGTCAGAATTGATTGATAACAATCGCTGTGTCACATAAGTAATCACACTGTAAGCACAGCATACTTATTTCCTACAGTAGGCCGACGCCTTTGATGTTAGGCGATACCGCCGCCTGTGTAGGTATTTAAAAATTACGGAAGTGTTGACACAAATTAAGTTAAGTAATATAAAATTTGCTGAAGTACCTTTCTTCATCGTGCGAAAATTGATGAAAGCTTTAGTTCTTTATTTATGCGAGATAAAGATTTGCACGCACTTACAGCACATGCCGTATGCACCATTTTGATTTATATACTAAATTAAAATCTGAAAGACGCGATAGCCCTGGAATATTTATCCCAAGCTACTAAGAACGACGAAGAATGCAGCTTGGGCACGATCCACTCGCGCCTCACCCCTCACGCCCCGCACGATTGCCCTGTCTAGACGTCTCCGTCGGCCTACTGTACGAAATAAGTATGCAGTGCTGTAAGACTTTTGCGTCAGATTTAGAGGGATTGCATGAAATGTGTTTTTTTTTACTGTAAGATTTATGTAAATTTAATGAGTTATTGTCGCCATATAATGCAGCGAAACTTAGTTATAATGTCGACTGAAGATCATGATCTCTTAACACGCATTGATCTCAAGATGTATTTTTTAAGTAATTTATGTGCCCAGTTAATAATTAAGTGTATTATGAAATAGTAATAATAATAAAGTGTATTATTATAAATAAACGATCACACGGTAAATGATGATGATGAAAATGATGATTATGTAAACGTTGATGATGATCATGTAAATGTAAATGATGATAATACCATTTTGAGGTGTGCCAGATTATTAAAAATGTATAACTACCTACTTAGGGGAGCTCCCATTATTTTAGCGATTTTTCGAACTTCTCTGGCGAGATGTTGGGAGACCTCCTACCGCCACACAATATTTTCAAAATGCGTATTACTAGAGTATAATTTTCAAAATGAGTTAATCTGTGCTGGACTACAAATGATTTTTATTTTAATATAAAGAAAAGTGTGTTACCTAAAGTATGCAACGACTGGGCACATTGAAAAAATAATTCGTTGTTATTTTTTTATATAAAAATGTTTGCTAAATCATAAATGATCATTTAAATCTAATATTGTTTTGTTATCGGTTTGTGTATTTTACTAATATTTCATATATATAGGAATTGTAATTATTTGATATTAAATAAATTTTCTGCCAATCCAAATGTTTTATTTCCTTTTCTAAATTCGACGAGCCTCTAAATGAGGTGGTTATAGGGCTCTGACTTAAGTCTCGGGTTCGATTCTTAACAGGGCCATCTTTGGAAATAAGTTTCTTCAAAGTTAGCTTTGGTCTGGATCTGGAAAGTAGTGGCAGGCTTCTGAGAATTTATATAACAGACCAGACCAGTCTAGCTGAATTTATTTTACGACTATAAAAAACACTCTAAAAGACTAGTTTCAAAACTAAGCTAGTTATGTCCCTGTTTTTTTAAATATCTAATTTCGGGATTCTTTCAAAATTTTATTAAAAATAGCAATAAAAAAAATAAGAGTTCGTCTATAACAAAAATAGTCCCCTTCACTTTTTGTGTTACCTTCCAAACAAAACACCCTGTATTATTTGCATCAGGCAAAGTTTAACTAAAAAATAATAGCGTTAATTTATGCTTAATATCTTCTAGTTTTTGGTTCATTAACAAATAAGTATTAATATTATGTTACTCTCTAGCTAGATTGTCAATGGCGCTACCACTACATACCTAATCGTATTTGTATTAGTTTACTGGGTCATAGTAAGGCAGGTATGCCGGAACAATATTTTGGAAGGGCGCCAGTGTTTGTAAAATAAACAGAGATGGCTCGTGAACTAGATTTTTAATCAATACTAATAATAAATTTGTAAGACTGAAGTGTAGGTATTGTATGTATGTTCCTCCATAAATCAACTCCCTCGTTTGTTTTTTAGGTGGTAAACTTTAAAAACTTTTGATAATTTTATACCGATCGGTTGGGTAATTAAGGCGTGAAAGCATAACAAACAAACTCACTTTCTCACTTATAGTAATATTTTTATTTTTTTTATTAGGGATGGGTTTGCTCTTGGCCAACAATCAGCCATGTGGCAAGGAGGCGACCTCACCCAGAAGATGCCTATTCACTCGAACCTTGAAGAGATTAGGGTTATATGTGCTCGGAAATACAGACACCGGCAGGGAGTTCCAAACCCTGGCAGTGCGCATTATAAAGGATGTTTTAAAGCGCTTGGTCCGAATAGGAGGGATTTCGACCAAATGAGGATGATAACCAGCCGTACGTCTGTATGTCCGATGGAAGAAAGGGGAAGGCAGTATGAGCTCATGCAGTTCCTGAGCACACTCTCCGAAGTACACCTTAGTAGGATGAATCCTTTAATCCTACATATTAGTAGATTGAAATATTCCTGGTTAATTCACTGGGTCAAAATATTTTATAGTTTTTCAAATCTGGCCCTGTGTTGAAGTAGCAAATAAATCAATCACAATTCTTATTCAAGTGTAAGTATAGCTACCTGTTAGATAACATCTTTGCTATAGTTACAGTATTCAGTGTCATTGCTATGGACGTGGACGACAATATAGTCGAAAATATCGTATATTTATTTAGAGAAAATAAATGGCGGGAAATTATTAATAAATATCACAATCATCCAGATAGAAATAAATTGTTGTGGGTGTATCCTAGTGAAGAAAATTTGATGTTTTTGAAAGAAACCCTCTTGGAGTTAAGGTGTACAAAAATTTTGAGCGTTGGATGCGGGAGCGGACTTCTTGAATGGATCATTAATAAGGCCACAGGTATTTTGTGCTTCTGTATTTATTAATGATAGATCATGTAATGTAAACAGAATAACTTTCATAGAAAAACAAAGAGCAATAAACACAACACAAGTGTTGCTCCGGTGAAGCGTAAAAATTCATATTTATGAAAATAAAAATATTAGATTTTTTTAAATTTTAAACTTAGTTATTCAAAGTGTTATCTTTTTAATTTTTTACTTTGTGGATGCTCTTATATGTATGTTGTTTCTTATGGACTCCAAAACCTGTGCAAAATTTCAGAAAAGGTCATTTCATATGGTAAATATCGCACATCATATCGCGTGGACGAAGTCGCGGCCAAAAGCTAGTACCTACTTAACGTAGAGATTCTCTGTTTAACTTATATGTATATTGGCTGGTGCTCGCGACTTCGTCCGCGTGGAATAGTTATTTTGGGAACCCTCAAAGATGAATAATTTCCCCGCTTTTTTTCCCACATTTTCGACTGTTTCTTCGCTCCTATTAGTCGCAACGTGATTTTATATAGCCTAAAGCCTTCCTCGATAAATGATCTATCCAACACAAAAAGAATTTTCCAATTCGAACCAGTAGTTCCTGAGATTAGCGCGTTCAAACAAACAAACTCTTCAGCTTTATAATATTAGTACAGATTAGTTAAATAAAGTTAATATTTTTACAAATAATATTGTTTTAAGCGCCAATACGGATACGATTAGTATGTTTTTAAATGACTTTGATGCAGACAATTATGTTGACGGATGTCTTTTTTATTTTTCACTCTGCACTTTTCAGGTTTTCCCGTGACAGGAGTAGAAGTAGATGGCGCTTGGTGGCACTGCAAGTATGCCCCGCCCACTTTTATACCCCTCCTTATCACTGGCGCTACGTTAGAGAGGGATATAATATCTGATCTCGAAAAATCTCATGATGTTGCTATATTGTTCTGCTATTTTAATAACAGACCTGCTTTTGAAAAGTATATGGAATATTACTCGGGATCTGTACTAATAGTTATGGGCCCGGGCAAGGGAAAGGCGGTCCATACAGACCCTAAACCTTTTGGGGACCTAAGTGAGGAGTGGAAGCTCTACAAATGGCAGGAAGTGAGGGACAGTAAGGACTTTATTGCCATCTATTGCAAAAAATAAAAATTAAAAACTAGAAGTGCGCGCAACTTAGTATTTCGGTATAACTTTTTTGTTTGTAAACCGATTAGAATGAAACAATGTTATAAAAAATCATTTTTTGACCTATACTATGTAACATACAATGTGTACAATTTTTTTTAAAAACATTTTATGTAGGTATGTACAGACACATTTACGATTAAATTTATTTTATTGATTATAATATATTAAATAAACAGTCTTTCCAAATTTACATAATATAAAAGAGATTTCTATTGATCATTTCAATTTTTCATCAATTCTATATTCTTTACATTTATCTTATTAGTACACGGTCTCACCGTTGTGTTGATCATTGGATCTTTTTTACAATTAACTGCTTTGTTAAAATCACTCTTTGGAGGTACCAAATTCACGTTATCCTTTGAACTAACTACAGGTACTTCGTTGACCATTCTATTTATTTCATTCGCGTTATCACTAGGCAAGTTATTCGCTGACATTTCACTGTCCAAAAAATGAAAGTCGTTGTTCATCAAATATAGAGATTCGAGTGGGAAATTCATGTCGAAACGTGGCAACATTTTGTTGTCGTCAGAATTGTCGTCTATTTCGATGACGTCGTTCTGTTGATCGTCATTTATTTCGGGCAAAACCACCGAAGAGAGGTCCATGTGTCCCAAATATTGTTCACCCGCGACACCTCCCTCTATCAAATATTGCTCTATGAGGGACGGATTTGAATCGGCCGTGTTCAGAGGCATGCTGTAGTACGAGTCGGATTTCATTTCGTTTTTGATTTCATTAATATTTTTATGTATATCCTCTAGTGGCGGTGAAGCTTTATATTGTAAGTCTATGGTCTGTGGTATATTTGCTGTGCACATTCTTTCCAAACTAGGCGATTGAGTGTTTTGTTTGATTGTTGCTTCGATTTTTATGTAACTCGGATCGTTGCTCTGTAAACTCTGTATTTTCTGTGGTGGGGGCAGAATTGTCATCGAGTTATTCATTTGCGAGTTAAAACTGAACATTTGAGCATCGTTATTTATGCCACTCGATACTGGAGTCGTAGCTGTATCTTCCAATAGACTTTTTTGTGTATAAGGCATAATATCGCTCGGCGATTCGCTCAATTCCGGCTCCTGTTGGAGTTGCATAAACTGTGTTGTTATCAAATTGTTAAACGTAACCGGACTCTCCAGACCAAACCTCTCGTGGTCTTCTAGTCTTTTGAAAGCTAATTTCTGCTGCGAATGGAACATGTTAACTGCGTCTGGCCCTTTCAATATCAGATTACTCTTCACTGATATCTTAGGCTTTTTGCGTGGCGGCGTATCCGGCTCGTTAGACATGTTGATAGGTGAGCTGCTCGATGAAGCTGCACTGTCGTGTCCCACGCAAATTCTCCCATTCGGTTTTATCCCAATCACTTTCATTGGGACCGATATTTTATCAATCTGCTTATATATAACGTTATTCTGCATGGAAATTTGTTGCGATGGCAGTCTAATTGGAAAATTGCTCATAATATTCAAGGAGTGATTTGATACTATGGCATTGCCGCTGTCGCTTTGGAGGAGATTCTGCTGCATTGGAACCGATGTGTTCAAAAAACCATGAAGATTCGACTGGGAATTGTCATAGGTGATATTCGTTATAGTATGTTGAGGTGTGAACCTATGTCTCTCTATCAAGGTGTCATTGGAACTTTCCGATATCAGATCTGAATTGTTATCGTCCTTGCTCAGGTCGGTCACGTGAAGGGAACTATTAAAGTCAGTTTGTTGGACATCATTGTCGGAAGCTGTACAGTAGCTTTTAGAATAATTCTGAGGAAGACTTTCCGATAAGCTGTCACAATCGTAGACCTCTATAGGTATGGTATTCAAGGATTTCGGACTACCCTCCTTATTTTGTTCACTTAATACTTCCTCGTCTTGCTCCGGAGGTTTATCTGTAACTTCACTTGGTATCGTCCAACAGGGTTTCGAGTTTTTATTTTGTGTCATTTCTATTAGAATTTGTATGCCCTCTTTATCCGGATGCGTTGTTAGATGTATAACGTATTTATCTTTATTTACAGACTTGAACGCGCAATATGGACATCTGAAGATATCGTTCGATTCGACATTAGGATGTTTTGATATCATATGAGAGGCGAAGACAGTCGATTGTATTGTCGAGTAGGAACAGAATTTGCATTTGTAGAGGCTCTCGTTTGAGTGTCTTTTCCTGTGACGACGCATTGCATTGTGATCTGCTGATCTGTAGCTGCACTGGTTGCAGGAATAGGGTTTGTCACCTGTAACATAAGTAGATTTTACTGCAAACTTAGCAACCACTCACTACTAGTTTACTACGAGTTAAGTTTCACTTACAGTAGGCTAATTAGTATAGTTAACACGTTAATTGCCACCATAACGCGACGTCGCGTGGTGGTGCCTTACAACAATGTACGAACCATAAGATAGCAGCCACAGCTTATTGGCTTCTGGTATTTGTGTTAGTAGTGGCTAAACATTTTTAGTAAACATTTTTTTAATATAACTTGGATAATTCATAACATATTTTTTCAAGGTTTTGGGTTTTGGTCTAGTTAGCCATAAACGAGGAATAGTTAACGTTTGTATCTCATAAGAAGTATATCAAACTCATGGTAGATTTGCTTTTATTGTTTTTGATGACCTATAAATATTTGTTAAAGTTCATATTGAAAGATTTTTTTTTAAATCTGATGAGTATTTTCATCAAACAAGCATACAAACTTTTCCATTTCAATTAAATATTAGTAGGTATAGATAAATGATTACATGTGATTTGTTACCTGTATGAGATCTCATGTGAAGTTTGATCTCCTCCTTTCTGGCCGCCTTGTAATCACACTGGCCACATTTGAACGGCTTCACTTTTTCATGTACAGTCTTCACGTGCACGGTAAGCTTTCGCTCAGTGCTGAACTCAAGTTGACATATAGAACAACGAGCTACGTTTGAAGTTTTATGTGTTAACTTATGTTTTGACAGCTGGCTTGGGTTTTTAAATAACTTGCCACACACTGGACCTGGTGAAGGAAAAGTTATCACATATTTTATAAGTAAAGAAATTTAAAAATTAAATTTATTATTAAAATTATCTTAAAACAACCTTTTATCTTTTAATTATATTTTAAACTGGCTGTTTCACGCGACTTCGTTCGTGTAACTTTATAAAATATAGGCTATGTTACTAGCTGATAATATAGCTTCCCAACGGTGAAAGAATTTTTCAAATCGGTCCATTAGTTTTGGAAACTATTCAATTCAAACAAACAAACAATCAAATCTTTCCTCTTTATAATATTAGTATAGATTATTTTTTAATAAAATTTAAATTAGAAAGTGGCTCCACCGAAATCTTACAGAATGCTAATAAGCTAAATATTTACGTAAAATTTACTCATTGTCAATACACATTTAATTTTGATGTTCACTAATATGACCAAAATTTATAATAGAAATTGTATATAACAGCATATTGAAATTGTATATAAAGTATATATTATTTGCTAACAAAAGAGCCCATTTTTCTATTACTTCCCAATCCCTCATCCTTAACCCTTTAGCTGCCAGTGTCGATTTATCCGACAAAAGCCTCCACACTCTGTACTTGTATGTTTTTTTTTTTCAAATCATCAAGTTGCTTTCTCTTAAAAAATAATAATTGCGAGTTAAGGCACTAGGAACACGACAACTCCTACAAAACCATGCAGTTAAGGGTTAATCCTACTATAGTTGGTTGCTTGTGTTATAAGCGATGTTAACAACCTACCATCAAGTGGATAGTTAGCCTGTCTGTCAAACTTAACATTAATGAATCTAAATGACGCTTTTTTAACATAAAAATATTAAAATTATCATTACATTCAAATAATCTTATGTTTTTGTGACATTTCATGTGTATATTGTACAGTCTATGCTTTTTGGATGTCTTGAAACCACAAATTTCACAGGTGGGCAACTCCAAATCGACACCATGCGATTTCCATAAGTGGGTATGTAATGGGTTTGCACTTGTGTACACTTTGGAGCACTCCGGACATTGTAAATTGTCATCTAAATGGCATTTTCTATGATACGCAAGTTTTTCCGGATCCTTTAAACGGATACAACAATTGTTTACCATACACGAGATGCCCAAGTCTTGATGTTTTTCAACATTTTCACCGTCTGTTTTAGTCTTGCGTGACCCAGGAGGTCTTCCAAGTTTAGGAGTTGAGTCACCTTTGGGCTCGACATTTTCAATCACCGATTGCAATAATATTTTTGAATCTGTTCCCACGCGGGGCTGTATTGACGATATTAAGTCTGGTGTCACATTTGATAGTTTAATAACATTACACGACGAAGTCGGCGTGGCTGTGTCAGCAACGTTGACATATTGGGTGGGAATGTCATTGGCATAAACTATATTGATGCTCGCCTCGTGTATAATCTCTTTCGGATCTACTTTATTGAAGTTTGGTGTGCTCATCTTCTGCAACTCATCGACAGATATATAAGCGACACCTTGCGGCAGTGTATCACTAGTGTTTACATTTGGTACGATTTCTATTAACTGTGGTATTTTAACATCAATTTTTTCACTATTGACGATAGGTGGTTGTAAGGGTTCGTCTGTGGTGTCTTCTTTTTTTAATTTTGCATTTTTTAAAGCAATCTGTACTAAACTTTTAACCATTTTTTTAACATCTTTTACACCCATTTTGTGGTGGGTGCGAAGGTGAGTTCGGAGAGTCTCCTCAGTATCAAATATGCATGTGCATCCAGGGCAATTTATCTGTACATTGTCTGCTAGGCCACTGCTCTTTGCTAACTCAGGATGAACAGTGAACAGATGAAATTTTATATCGTCCTCGGCGAAAGCCATGTAAGGGCAGGCCTCGCATTGGAAGAAGGTAGTCGAACCCACAGACTTTTCCTCGTAAGATATTAACTTCTCCTTCGAGATCTGAGGTTTCGCATCACTATAGTCACTGTTGTTAACTGCAACATTATTCTGAGTGTCTTTGTTATTTACACTCATTATAAATCGAGAATTCATTATTTCAATTTGACAGCCCTATATAACCTATAAGCCTATGGCATATTATAAAACATTCACAATTGTATTAGTGCGTGATTTAATTCATTAATATTTTTATTTTATTCATTCACATTTTAATATTAACATTTAACATTTTAAATAAACAAAATTTATTTATTTATTTTGTCCAGAACAAGAATAGACAACAAAACAGCTGTTTTTAACACAGAAGCGTGAAATTGCACAGGCAGACTAGGATGATATTGACAGCCAGAACCATGTATGAATTCGTTTGGAGGGCTTTTAGAAAAATAGCCTACGCTTACATACCCTCCCTAACGTAACGACTCCCAATTTATGTAAGTTGTAAATAAATAAATATAAATCATATATTTTTGAGATCTTATTGCTCTATGTATTTATTGTCATTATATCTTGTCTATGATCTAATAATAGATGACGTGTTTAGGAATTTTAGTTACTTAACAAAATTTAATTGGTACATAAAATGGACTAGTGTCTCTTATTGGTGGTTACGTAAACATTGAAAATATTTGATTGGGCTATTTGACGTGTACAATTTTGACAGTGACATTGTATCAAGCGGTGTCAATCAATTGTTGTCAAATGTGAACTCGGCTGTAGGTTATACTTTATAGTTTATTCAACTTATTAACGTAGAAATTAAAGAGAAATACATCCACAATGAGTGTAAGTGTACAATTGTTATTTGTCGCTTGTAGAAGAACTAAATAAATAGCAAATAACCGATAAATACTTTCATTGTTTGCAGTTGGAAATCGAATCAATGGTTCGTTACACGTCGCCAATAAACCCGGCAGTTTTTCCGCATCTCACATTACTACTGCTTGGAATAGGCATATTTTTCACTGCCTGGTTCTTCGTCTACGAGGTAACTAGCACAAAATCGTCAAGGGACTTATTCAAGGAGTTACTGTTGTCGCTGGTTGCTGCTATATTTTCGGGATTCGGCATTCTGTTTTTACTCCTCTGGGTAGGGATTTATGTTTGATATACATATGTGTTTAGTATTAATTATGTTAAGTTGTTATGCATCATTCCTTCGATTTCTATGAGAAAATAATTGTTTTGTAAGCCAATAATTTCATACAGTCAATAAATTTATATTTATCGATTTTTTTTAATACTTTGCTGTATAATCCTAAACAAACCAAAAAGAGTAAAACAGGCAACAAAAGCGCCATTTTTAATTATAGTATATTTCTGTTCTAATATTGTGTAGTGTAGTCCCAACATGCACAAAGAGTCTTGCAAAGACATAATATGCACATAGTCTTGCAAAGAAATTGTATGGAATTATATTTCCTCTATTTAAAAAATATAATTTATTCTTTTTCATCTTGTCTGGAAACGCAGAACCATTTTTTGGTTATTTATTCTGTAACCTTGTTCTGATACTGCATCGGTAGTCTGCGGGATACCCAACTTATAGTAGTTATAGGGTGTTTGGGCATTATCTATTGACGGTTTGGGCTCATTTATAGCTTCTACTTTACATTATTTATCGGGTTGATAAAGGAAAAGAAAACTATTTTTATTCTATAAATAATTTATTTTAAACTTATAACCTAGATATTACCATTTACTTAAAAGAAATTATAATTTTGAGTATATTTAAGTCTTTTTAATGAAGTAACAGAATAATAAAGTAACACACTTAAGTTCATATAAAGTAATTTAATTAACATTAAGTATATAAAAAATATTCTAAAAATATCTTGCACTTTAAAAGCTTTTATTAAGTAATTGCTATATATTTTTTTTAATTAATATATTTTCTGTACATTTATGTATCCATAATCTTAATTTCAGAGTGAATATTAAATTTATTTAAATCACAGATGCATAAATATTACAATAACACTTTAAAGAAATATAAAAATTTAAAAATTTAGACTATTTATTTAAATAGTCTATCTGTGTAGTGTGGAGTGAACGGAGTGACATTGAAATGGAAGTTGTTGCTGTGGTTTGGTAGACTGTCACGCTGATGGTACTGAAAAATATTTCATTTTTATAAAATATATAAAAAAGTTTAAAACACTATACTTATATACTAGTTGGTGCCCACGACTTATTCGCGTTGAAAAAGAAAATATATGAGTAATAACGCCTGAGATCGATCGGTGTTACGACGGTGGCGCCGCCACGCGATAGTGACGCCCAATTCTTTATTTTTTTTTTAGATGACCACTCGAAAACAGTATGTACTTTTTTCTGAATGAAAGGTACCCTATGTCCTTTCTTGCATCTCTGACAAACGTGTACATATAACATTTCATGATGATCGGTTGAGTAGTTCCACTAGCGAAACACGAGGTTGAAGTCCTCGGTCACGCACGAAGCGTTACAGTTCCACCTTCCTTGTCCGAACTGCTAAGGAGTGGAACTCATTGCCTGCATCTGTGTTTCCCCAAAATTAATACAACCTCGGGGTCTTCAAACGTAGGGTAAATGGGCATCTACTAGGTAAGCGTGGTCCACCTTCGGCCGCATCTGCACCTAACATCAAGTGAGATCGCGGCCAAGTGCAGCCTTGACAGAAAAATATACAAACAGAGTTACTTTCGCATATATAAAAAAAATAGTATGTATTGTATATTCATCTGGCTACAAACTATAAAAGTGTAAATGTTAGAAATAAAAAAGTGCATCAAACATAGGATCAAATAGTATTTAGGTAGGTAATTAGGAAGTTACCTCGTTGCCAATGATCCCCTGGGTGGAGTCATTATCTGGAGGAAAGTAGTCGCTTCTGAACTGCGGCATGTCCTCGATACCAATTAAATCCGAGTCTCCTGACGTGTCACTGTACAAATTTAAATTAAATAAATAAATTAAATTATATTATCGATAAATTATATTTTAAGGGTATATTAATTAATTATTATTTTGTTTATGCATATTTAAAATTAATAAGCAATAGATTGAACATTAATTGCTATTATTTTCCAGAAAAAAGGAATTTAAATTAAATATTCTATCACAATTAAGTTGTAAAATTGAATAAAAAATTAGCAAAATGCATCAAAAGGCATTGTTACATTTATGGCTGTATGTAATCTAAATCTAAATAAATAAAAAAAAAGTTAAAGTAAAATCATTAGAAATTAGTACCTACATAGCATAAAGTCCTAATTTTTCTCTGTCATAATGTAATTATGCGCGAATCTCGAAAAGTTATGAACGGATTTTGTGCCTGATTTTATTGAATTTGAGTAATTTCTGAGGATAATTTATGTGTTATCACTGTTTTCAAAAAAGGCGGGCGCCCCACGCGCACCCTGCTGTTACCTAAGTGTGGAATTACTCCAGGATTTTGAGTACGATTTATAGGATTTTGAAGATTAGATGGTAGGAAGAAAAAAGGTTCTCTTGGGCTCCCCTACTATAAAAGGTTGTAGCACTCGAGGGCTATTCGCTCACCTAAGGGCATCAAAGTCTGGTGCCTTGATGGCTTCATTCCATATGGGGTTGGATCCTTCGACTGCATGTTTGTTGGTGCCGGGCGCCGCGAGACCCACTCGGTTGAGACCTGAGTCCACCGAGCCGTACTTCGTCATGGATAACGCTTGCAACCGTCTGTTCAATCTGTAGGTAATGTAATGTGGACATTAATATTATAACTCAGTTTATGTAAATTTTTTTAAAAGTCTTAAATACACGTTAATCCTTATTCTTAATCCTCCTATGATCGGCAGCGTACTTACAGCACCTGTGGCGTTGCTTATGTTATAGCCACCTACCGTCAAGTGGACCGTTAGCCTGTCTGCCGGACCTTAACATTAAAAAAAATTACGAAGTTTGGTACATATCTATTATTTTAGTTAGTTTTACTAAGTTAGGTTAGCTTAGATTAATAAATTGGTCTCGCTGCAATCGACTAGCTATCGCCGTCGTACTTATCAAACGCGGCAACAAATACTACGCCGACTTCGGCGTACCCAAGCCAGTCACACTGCAAGCTGTCTGTGATGTATACCTAAGTACATGCCGAATGTTTTATTAAATTTTAAGCATAATAAAATGCCAGTTTGCGTATGTAGTGAAACTGTTTTTAAAAATATAATGAAACTAACTGTATAAAAAGTGACGATGTCTTACACACACACTACAATAAAAAGTTGCCGCATTCACGGAGCGCTATTGTTTTTAGATAGCGCAGTATCTAATCGTGCGCAGCGAGACCAATCATTAATCTATGTTAGGTTAGTTTATCCACGTGCGCTCGAACAGCCGTGAGGCACGTCCATACCAACCAAGCAAGAGTATACTCACGCTCTAGTGCGACAGATGAAAGTGACTAGCAGCACTAAACACAAGAGGGCCAGCAGCGCCGACAGCGCCCCCAATACGTAGACCGTGGTCCGAATGCTGTCGGTGCCTGCTGCGGGGCTCGAGCCCGTCACGAAGTCCTCCAATACTACCATCCGAGTGTTGAGAACATTCTGCACAGCGAGCAGTAGCTGAGTGTCGCTGCGAAGCTGTTCTATGACAGTGGCCGCGACCGGTTCGTTGTCGCGGATGAAGTGAGCCCGCACCTCGGTGCGGTCGTCCAAGGCTACGCCGTTTGCGTCACTAGATGGCACCACCTGAACATAAGCAAAAACATCAACAACATTCCGATCAATAAAGGAAGCAATAAATAAATCAAAAATTATATAAACCCCAATTCCGTAACAGTAACCATACCCAATTTAAAAAAAAAAATATTTCAAAATCAGTCTTCCTACAAAAGTTACTATAGAAATCTGTGCTAATATTACCTGTCTAAGTATAAAGAGAAAAAGTATTTTTGTTTGTAATGAACAAACTCAAAAACTACTTGACCGATTTTGAAAATTCTTTCACCTATGTGAGTATAGAAAGCTACATTATCAGCGAGTAACAATTATTATATTTTATCAAGTTACGCGGACCAAGTCGCGTGCAACAGCTAGTAAGGTATATATGCGTAATTCTTACCTGATCTATGTTACACGTCATGTTGAATCCATTTGAAAACGTTTGCGCTATCTGAAAATTGGTATTACATTTTAAACAATTATCACATGATAACTTATCTACTTATACTTAAGTATGTAAAAGTCCGATATGGAAATAGAATTACTTGATCCATTTCCTGACTGGAAAAGACACATACGACAATTAAAGTCAAAACTTACAAAGTCTGTTTCGTCTTCGATTTGCTGCAGGGTGTTGTAGAATATGAAGAACACTCGGTTCAGATCAGTTATCAAGTAGACTCTCACTAATGTTTCGTCTGTTGCGCCCTCTGAAAATATCGATAACATGGTGAGTGGCTTGACTTGGACCTCTTTTTTTTATTAAAAAAAAAAAAATTACAAATTCTATAAAAAAAACTAGAATTTTCGCCATTGTCTTGGCAGTCTTATGTTGAGGGACCTGAAATCTGATTAGGTAGCAATCATCGAAATAATATATTTTCGATGCGTGGCAACGGATTTTTTCCTTAACATATTATTTTTTATCATATTCCAATGATTTTAACACACACACTCCTCTCCTCTACCAAGAGGTCGTAGTGTTCGTCATGACGACACTATTGGTCTAGTGGCTAGTAACCCTAGCTGTTAACTAAACGGTCGCAAGTTCGAATCCCGCTAGGGGCAAATGTTTATGTGTTAACATTTACCTTTGTATCTGAGTCATGGATGTTTGTATTTATAATATTACCTACCTATTACAAAAAAAGTACCTAAGTTAGTTAGTAAGTTAGTAGTAAGTACCTAGTTTAGTTGCTTAGTATGAAACTAGATGATGCTGTGTGGAATGTGTGAATATATTTTACCAATCAATCAATTATTTTACCAACATTACGTCGTGCCACGTCACACCGTCAGTCAGCACTGGTCCTAAGACTTTTGTTAAGACACTTAAAAGTTGTTCTTACCTGTATCAGTAGCCAGAACTGAAAACTCGAACATGCCTTGCATAGAGGCCGTTGGTTGCATGTTCAGCGTTAGCAAACCGGTCTGAGCGTTCAACACAAACGCGGTACCCCTTACCGCTTCCAGTGAGCTGTCCACGACCATAGAGTCGTGGTCAATGGAGTACAAGATGCTCCTGTCGCCTTCCGTGTGGATTGCCTATTTCATAAAAAGAACAACTTTTCATCAATGTTTACCTACAATTTTCTTTTGTGACTTCTTCGATGGAATTCTCAATTTATAATACAACTAGCTGGTGCCCGCGACTTCGTCCGCGTTCTGAATGAAAGGTACCCTATGTCCTTTCTGGTGTCTCAGACAACGTGTATGCAAAATTTCATGGTGATCGGTTCAGTAGTTTTGCGTGAAAGCGTAACAAACAAAAAAACAAATGAACTCACATTCACATAATATTTTATAATATTAGTAAGGATATGTAGTGAAGATAAGGATTCTCAAATTTATTATTTATTATTTCATTTATTTATTTGAGGGCAAGAAATTATTGTGAACAGCTATAGTACTGTAATGTGTGATATCAGCACAGCAGATCAAAGTTAATCTAGGAATGTAACAATTTTTTCTCGCTTCTCGCTAAGGTCTTCTATTCCGGACCTTATTGGAACTTATCAGTATCACAGTTACACTATAAAAAAATGTCACCTGAACAGTAAGTAACTCCTTTCCGATGGCATCTATAGTTGAAATTCCTGCAGTGTAAACGTCTCTAACAAATACTGGACGTGGATCCGCCTCTCGTACCTGAAATAATTATAAGTTTTTTTAGAACTTAAAGGAAGGCCTAAAGGCAAACTTAAAAATTAAATCATAAATTCAAATTTATGGGAGTAAACTCCCGATTCTTAAGGATTAAACTCCAAAAACAATAAAAAATCTTACAGTAACAATAACGTTAAGAGTTGTTTGTGACAAGATGGCGTCCGCAGCCGGTGAGTTGGAGGCAGCGATTGTCACCTCACGAGTCTCTGCTTCGCTCCGATCCAATTCCCTTTCCAGGTATATTATATTGTTGACGGGGTCTAGACCGAAGAAACCTTCCTCGTTGCCTCCTGTCAAGTAGGTGTAAGTAATTAAGAATAGAATAAAATTTTATTTGCTACAAAGGACATACATAGACATACTCGTAGGTACATAAAATAAAAAAATCTTAAAAGACACAGAAACGTCCCCCTGCAACAAACCGGCTCCAACTCAGCATAATGCAGGTTTTAGAAACCTGCGCTGGTCTTAAGTGTTCTAATTAAGGAACTTAATTAGAACTTAATTCGAATTCATCAACTACAAGTGAAGTGTTGATTAGTTACTTTTAGAAATAATTTTATGTTTTATTAAATTATGCACTCGGTTTAGTGCATCCTTCGACAGGCGAATTTTTTTATTATTTTCTTTTTAATGTTTGCGACTTTTACCGTACAAACAAAGGTATACCTATCAGCTAAATTATTCCCGGTGACGGGTGACTTTAAATTACGGTTAGCCTACTTGACAGATGGTGAAAGAGGCCCTCAGTGTTCTAATTAAGGCGCTTAATTCGAACTTAATTAGCGCTTAATTAGAATTAGGGCAAGTAAAGTGTTGATTAGATACTTTTAAAGTAACGCTAAATGGCGAGTAAATTTTATGAGTAGGTATCTTGTGTCAATTTAATTGAAATTTAACCCTTGAGTAATGCAACTCGAAGATGGTGAAACTCGTACGCTTTCTTACCGGTGACTTTAAATGGCGGTTAGCCTACTTGACACTTTACTCAGAAATGGTGAAAGAGGCCCTTAATCTGATAAATTACCAACGATCCTGTAGTAAATATCGTAGCAGTCGCCGTCACATCGATGATTCTTGGCGTCTTCAGCTCGAGGCAATGAGTGACTCTCCAACATGCCAGCCTCTTTTTCTGTAGATAACATTTCAATTACTTATAGGTAAATTCAACAGAATTTTTATCTACCTATAATATCTAGCCATTCAAATTAAGTTAACCTATGACATAAGGCATAATTTTCCAATAGGATATGACATAATGATATATCCTATTGGAAAATTATGGGGGAGGCCTATGTCCAGCAGTGGACGTCCTACGGCTTATTATTATATGTTTTGTCTATATAGACAAAACAAAATTTATCAAATACTAGCTGGTGCCCGCGACTTCGTCCGGGTTCTGGATGAAAGGTACCCTATGTCCTTTCTGGTGTCCCAGACAACGTGTATGCAAAATTTCATGGTGATCGGTTCAGTAGTTTTTGCGTGAAAGAGTTACAAACATCCATACATCCATCCATACATCTATACAAACTTTCGCATTTATAATATTAGTACGGATATGATTCATAAAAAAGTCCCTTACAATTAACTACTATTAAAATATTAAAATGTTCTGTTTGCTCATTTAATGTAGCAAAGGTGTGGCCATGAAAACAATATTCTTCGCCCTTCCTCTAAACATCATTAAAACGCATCTGTTATCTTGTTTCTATTTTACCCATACATACCTACCCTACCTTTAGTTCTTACCTATATAGTAAGGATGTTCTATAATATAATATAATATAATATAATATAATATAATATAATATAATATAATATAATATAATATAATATAATATAATATAATATAATATAATATAATATAATATAATATAATATAATATAATATAATATAATATAATATAATATAATATAATATAATATAATATAATATAATACAATATAATACAATATAATATAATATAATATAATATAATATAATATAATATAATATAATATAATATAATATAATATAATATAATATAATATAATATAATATAATATAATATAATATAACATAATATAATATAATATAATATAATATAATATAATATAATATAATATAATATAATATAATATAATATAATATAATATAATATAATATAATATAATATAACTAGCTGGTGCCCGCGACTTCGTCCGCGTTCTGGATGAAAGGTACCCTATGTCCTTTTTGGAGTCCCAGACAACGTGTATGCAAAATTTACAACGCCATTTAGGGAATTCTGTTTGAAGCAAAGTAGTACTCTAATTCATCTAAAAGTTAACAGATGGCACTACATGTTAGTTATAGTTTATAAAATTACGTGTTAATAAAATTAAAGCTGCTGCCCGCGACTTCGCCCGCGTAACTTAGTAAATTATGTACTTAAACCTTCCTCGAGAACCACTCTACCCATTAGTGAAAATCGCATTAAAATCCGTTGCGTAGTTTTAAAGATCTAAGCATACAAAGGGACATAGGGACAGAAAAAGCGACTTTGTTTTATACTATGTAGTGATATATAACATACAACAGATATCAATATCAAATATACTAACCTATAAACGCAATCGGGACGATTGTCGTTGTGAAGAAAGGAGTGGTCGTTGTTGGCAAGAAAGCCACTGTAATGGTCGTGTCTGTTTGCTCGTAGCCTGGCTCAGTGCCGCCATCTCGAGCGCGGATAGTCACCTGAATTATTAACAGTATATGTATTTATCATTTTTTATTTTTTATTTCTAGGATCAACAAGATAACCTATACCGTCCTACCTAAAGGTCGTGCGGAAAAAAACTATCTGTTCGTTTAATAAGTCATTTTTAAGTAATTTGAAAAATTAATTCAAATTAAAAGAATTCAGTCCACATTGTGATTGGAAATAAAGGGTCTTGTATATTTAAAGATAAATATACATTTGTTATATTAAAAAGGTAGAATAAACGTGAGGAATTTGGAAGAGAATTCAATGAAAGTTTTTATTTAAAGTTAAGTTATAGTCTATGTGACATTATTACCTGGAACTCCCTGATTTCCTCTGGGAACAGTTGAGTAAGCACGAGTGAACCACTGTTCTCGCCACTGTACGATATTTGGAAGTAATCTTGCGCCTCATCTGAAACAAGAGGTAATAGATTAATCAGCCTTTAATCTATATATATATATATTAATTCTATGGGAATATAAATTCCCGTCAGGAAAAATTACTGTAAATGGCTGTATGTTTTTTGTATTTTTTTTGTGTGTAAATTTTTGAGAGCTGTAGATTTTGTTGTGAATAAAATAAAATAATCACATTAAGTGCTGGATATCATAGAGATGCAATGGCGGTTGTTAATTTATTTTCTCATTTTTAGCTTTTTCTCCATCAATTGCGGCGATTTCCGCCTCGTTGGAAAATTGAGGAAGAATCTTGTCATTCGAAGAAAAGAGAGATTCGCGAGGAGGTCAAATTCAGCACAAACTATACTGAGTATCATACCGTCTCCTTCTATCGTGAATGTGACTATTCCAGCTTCTAGACCGTCCTCGTCTGTGGCGTATATCAACTCGAGCGGTTCACCGTTCACTGTATACAGACCGCTGGCTACCAAGGCTGATTCCTGAAATACATTATTTTTATATATTAGGTACTAGCTGACCCGGCAAACGTTGTTTTTATACTTCTCGTAACTTCTCTAAACGAAAATTTTAAACAGAATTTATGTTTACATTGTGATACGTTTACTTATTAAAATGTTGCATTCCCAAAATTTTTAATTCTTAAAATGTTGTATTTTCTTCGTTTAGTTACATGTACTTATATGTCGTCGGCACATCGTAGAATTTCGGGCATATCATGATATTCCTGGGCAGATCATATTTCTGTTAAAACTGAGAGGGTCGCCTCACTCCGCTCCGCTTCGCTCGGCTTCCCAAATTTATTTCCATGTAAACCTAACACGCTCCTTCTCGCTTTGTTTCGCTCCGCTCCTCGTCGCACCTATTTTTGACTTTTGGTGTAAAATTTTCGATTTTATACTTTACGATCTGCCCAATTCTACGATCTGCTCACAACATATAAATAGATATATAATATAAAATCAACCTTCATTACGAATAGGATAGAATAGGATAGAATAGGATAGGATAGGATAAAATAGAATAGAATTATGAAGCTTTTAGTTGGATAAGGATTAATATCAAGATACAAATGTTATCTTATCAGTCACCTTTAGATACTACCTGTGTTTTGATTGACTAATTAATTAGGTATAACAAAATTATAATATTATTGTTGATTACCTATACTAAGAGAATCACTTGGCTTACCTTAGCCAGACGCAAGACACTTCCGTGCGTTGGAAATACAAAGACAGGTGCATGATAATTGTATGGACGGATGACCATGCGGTATGTCTCTTCGTCGTCCAATGGCGGTTGTCCGTGGTCGTAGGCCTGAAATCAAATCATCTTTCCACTTACTTACTTTACCTATTTCATTGTCGTAAACGACTGTATAGAATAGAATAGAATAGAATAAAATTTTATTTGCTACAAAGGACATACATAGACATAGGTAAAGCAGTCAAGAAAAGTGCTTTATCAGTTTCGATTACAAATTCCATTCATTTCAAAATTCGCTAAGGCTTTCATTTGAAATAGGTATTGAATACTGATTGACATAATTTGTCATCACTAATAAAGATGGCAATAGAACTTGTCACTTTGAATTTTCAAAGGAAAACAAACCTTATCTTTCTTCTACAACATACAAAGAATGTTCAATCTTAGGGTGATAAAGCACTTTATTTGTCGAGTTTACATAAAAAAAAACTTAAAAGACACACACAAACGTCCCCTGCAACAAACCTGCTCCAACTCCGCTCCAACTCAGCATAATGCAGGTTTTAGAAACCTGCATTATAGGTGACTTAACTAACCTAAAAAAGTTGAAGTTAAAGTTGGCATGTTCAAAGTACTTACACCAATGCATTTTTGATATACAGTTTGTTGAAATTTAATTTTTTTCCTACTATAAAATCCAGTCGCCTACAGCGCCTACTACGATTTTCTTGAGTTGTCATTTCGCACGCAACATAAATTATAGGTGTGCGAGATGACTATTTAAATAACATAAAATTTAAAGTTGGCTTTTCGCACATTTCATACAAAATAAAATCGTGCGAGATGACAACTAAACCAGAATTTATCTTAATAATCATAAAGCACTTGGAACTCACATATATGTGTATATCGTATGTGCCCCAGTATCCTCTCATGTCCACAACCGTCACCAGTTGTCCACTGAAGCTGCCAGGTGAATTTTCCAAAAGATTCATTTCAAACAGCGTCGGCACCTCAATATCCCGGTTGATAAGTTCTACACTTCGGATTTCATAGCCAACACGCGAATTGTCAGTTTCCGGCTCGTCATAATCTGGAGCGAATATGTAAGGCAGGATGTCCGTTCCCTATAGATATTAGAAAAATAACTTTGCATTAGGGACAAGATGCAAACTTTGTGACCGGTCTTATTGGAAAATTACGAGGAGGCCTATGTCCAGCAGTGGACATCAGGAGTTCAGGACAGGTTCTGTCCTGTCCTGGCTGAGATGATGATGTTGATTATAAATTATTTTAGCTTAAATATATTAAAATTTCAATGGAAAGGTGGGAAGACGAGCTTAAAAAACTTGTAAATAGCGTTTGTATTAAGATAGCCCAAGACAGGGAAATGTGGAGAAAGATGGCCTCGTCTTTAACTCGTCGAGGGATCCTTAATAACTAGATTAAAAATAAAAAAGTTAAGTATACAATATTATAGTGGTTAAGGAAATTAAAGGCTTTTTATTTTTGTTATTATTATTTTATATTAGAATTTTCTAGAAATTCTAATATAAAATAATTCTAGCTGTCGACTTGACATATCCAGAGAGTAGAATTAAATATGACTCGATTACAAATTCCATTCATATCAAAATTCGCTAAGGCTTAGATTTGAAAGAGGTATTGATTACTGATTGACATATTTTGTCATCGCTAATAAAGATAGCAATAGAAATTGTCACTTTGAATTTTCAGAGGAAAACAGACCTTATCATTCTACAACATACAAAGAATGTTCATTCTTAGGGTGATAAAGCACTTTATTTGTCGAGTTTACACTATAAATGATTTGTAACTTAACATGAACTTAACAATCAAGCTTACTTGGGGCGTGTTCTCTGATATAGACCAAGGGATGGAGTCTGGTGACGGTAGCTGCGGTGCGTTGTCGTTCACGTCCAACAATATGACGGTAATCGCCAAATCCGTGTGCATGTTCCTAACGCCATCTGTTTATATAAGGCGAATATTGTTATTCTAAACATCAAAATTGGACGAGCCCATTGGCTGAGCAGTTTGGGTTCTATTCCTAGCTGGGTCAACTTTGGAAATGAACTTTTCAAAGTTTTTTAATATTAATAAATAGGTTTGCTCTTGGCCAGCATCTAGCCGTGCAGGAAAGACTAGGCCGACGATGGAGCTAGCTAACCCAGAAAATCTTAACCCAGGTTTAGAGAAAGTTTCATCTGGCTAGCCTTGATGATAAAATTAACCTTGTTAATTAAGTCATTAGTTGAGGCCATCAAAATCCAACTTTTTACAATCCGACTGTGGTAGTTCCAGAGTTTAACGCCATCAACGAAAGAAACAAACTATTTGGATTTAATAAATTATAGATACGTATAGATCATGAGTAACAGAGTAACTAAAGTACTAACCTCCTTCGGTGTAGAGATTGTCAGTCAGCGTGAAGAATATCGTGTGCTGTGGCTCTCCAAAGTCTCTGTCAAGAACGGCTTCCGTAGTATAATTCACGTGCACCCAACCACTGTCCAAGTCCACCGCGAAAAAGTTCAAGTTGGAAGGGTTCACTGCGTAGTTTATCTGATAACGGACAGTGTGATAGATATCTGAAAAGAAAATATCACCAAATAATCACTACATATTAATAATAAAGTCCTCCGCCGTGTCTGTCTGTCTGTCTGTCCCTATGTATGCTTAGATCTTTAAA
The DNA here is from genome assembly GCA_947623395.1 of Synanthedon tipuliformis. Classification (NCBI taxonomy): domain Eukaryota; kingdom Metazoa; phylum Arthropoda; class Insecta; order Lepidoptera; family Sesiidae; genus Synanthedon; species Synanthedon tipuliformis. Next base: position 10,103,553 of record OX392417.1, on the reverse strand, counting down.
ACTACACAATGGATTTTAATGCGGTTTTCACTAATTTACAAAGTTACGCGGGCGAAGTCGTAAGTATTAAACCAAAATTTAATTAAACATGAAGGCGACATCTGGTAAGATTTTTAGGAACAAGGTTGCAGAAAAGAGGCTTACTTACGTAATGTTATTAATTTAAATTTACAGATGTCTCTGACGCAAGATATTTTTATATTTATCCTTACTAATACAACGTTACAAAGTTACGCGGGCGAAGTCGCCGGCAGCAGCTAGTAACAGTATAAAATCCTCTTTGCAGCCAACTAGTAAACTTCCTGCTACATATTTTTAGAATAGATTTAGTGCTTTATTCTATTCTATCCCTTAAATTTGTATTTATCTATTTACTTATTTATCTACCTATTATTAATCACAATAAAACTAAATAATCTACTATCGCAAAGCTATGAGACATCTGCGTAAAAGAACCTGCAAGAAGATGAATGTTTCTGGTGCTGCTCTTTTTCAAATAAATCTCCAATAAAAAATAAATAAAAAAGCAATCAGTCAACGTTTCGCAGTCACTTGGGCAAACCATCTGGCGGCAGTAACCACACCTTTACAGAAGATCACTGTGAAATGATACCATATGTGATTCTATTGTATTAGGTGAGGCAGTAAGGAATGCCAGAGCCCACTTCCCTAACCCTTCTCCTAGTAAGGTTGACAGCGTACTTGCAGCATCAGTGGCTTTGCTCGTGTTATAGATAGCCAACTATTATTACTTACTAGTTGGTGCCCGCGAATTCGTCTGCGTTCTGGATGAAAGGTACCCTATGTCCTTTCTGGTGTACCAGACAACGTGTATGCAAAATTTCATGGTGATCAGTTCAGTGGTTTTTGCGTGAAAGCGTAACAAACAAACAAACTCACATTCACATTTATAATATTAGTTAGTAAGGAAGTGAAATTGAAAAAATTCATACCGTCTCTGTCTAAATCGCTGGCGACAAGAGTGACAACATCATCGCCTGTCGTAACGTTCTCCCAGATGCGAACTGTTGTGTTGAAGAGTTCCAACTCTGGTACAGGATCTTTGTTGTTGGTGTCGATGATGGAAATTTCGATCTGTTTCAAAAAATACAAAATTAATTACAGTTCTACTCGTATTTTTCCGGACAGAAAGCAAGAAGTCATAAACTAGTTGGTATCCCGTTTTGCGGCAGTAATCACCTTTACCCGTTCACATAAGAATACAACAGTGACATAACAAGCACTTGTGCTATTGTATTTCGTTCAAATACAATGATGTGGACTCATCAACCGCTAACGAGAATAATATTTGAAGCTCGGATTCAAAAACTTGAGACTTAAAGCTATAATTTCCTTTTTTAATAAGCACTTTATGACCATTTTCTTCATATAGTTACCTGTTGAAAATCACCTAAAAACTTGTGGATTTTTTAATATCCTTTAATTGTTGCTATTAGTGTATTATTGTTACATATATTCTGCTACAGTTTTACGAATTTTTAAATGTGGCACTACTGACGTTCACGGTCGGGTGTCACCTCAAGTGACACCCGGTACGCCACTGGTGGCATGAACTTACCAAAAGTGTAAGCATGAACTCACCTCAAGAGGTGTCCTCCAAAAGGAAGGATCCGCAGGACACTCCTCGGGCTCTGTGTTACACTCGTCTGTCGCAATGACGACGTATTCGAGGTGGTAGCGCGGCGGCTCGTCGGCATCTATTGCACCGTCTGCATCAACCGTCATCTGACCAGTAGTTGGATCTATTTTCACTAGTCCTTCAGGAGTACCTTCTTTTGGCCTGTAAAATCACTACATAGTATAAAACAAAGTCGCTTCCCGCTGTCTGTCTGTCTGTCTTAGATATTTAAAATTACGCAACGGATTTTAATGCGGTTTTCACTAATGTGCAACTATGACAACCTTTCTTCACTATTCGAAGTAGAGTGCTACATTGTTTCAAACAGAATTCCCTAGATGGCGCTGCGTGCTACATCACAAAAAATAAAGATTAAATTAAGCACAGAAGCTGTTGGATTCACAAAATATTAAAAAAAAGTTATTTTTTCTTCTTTTTTGCAATCTGCGATCGGCTATTTAGCCGTAATCAGATATTTTCCCCGGATTCACAAAAAAAAAAAAAACTTAAAGCCAATGATCGTAAAAAGTAAGTAAGTAGGTACCAATGATTATTACATTGGTCTCGCTACGCTCGACTAGATAGAGTACTATACAAAAACGATAGCTCCGTAAATGCGGCAGTTTTTTATAAAACACCGTCACTTTTTACACAGATTTATATATTTTACACAGTTTCACTACGCAAACTAGCATTTTATTATGCTCAAAATTTAATAAAACATTCGGCACATACACATCACAGACAGTTTTCAGTGTGACTGGCTCGGGTACGCCGAAATTGGCGTAGTATTTTTTGCCGCATTTTACAAGTACAACGGCTGTATCTAGTCGAGCGCAACGAGAACAATCAATCATCTATGGTAAGTACACTAAATTTTAATAATTGTAGCAGTGTAACCTTTTTAAAAAGATAAAAACTCACTCAATGAGGTAACGGATCTGATTGTACATAGGCCCGTCGATGTCGGTGGCCAGCATGTTTCCTATGACTGTGCCACTGGCAGACACCTCCCTCACTCGAAACTCAGCTGCTAGAGTATCGGCCGTCCACAGAGGACGATTGTCGTTCATGTCGATTATTACTATAGCTAACACCACTGGAAACAAAGATTTTTAATGTTTTTTCAGATGAAAGTAGATTTTTTTTTTAAATTAGAGATGGTTTTGCTCTTGGCCAACATCCAGCTGTGTAGCGAAGAAAATAGAGATCATTCTTTTTTTTTAAATTAAATGTAGCTTAAGTACTATGTCGTGGGCAGATCGTAAAGTATGAAATCAAAAATCTTTCACCGAAAGTCTAAAATAGGTGCGACGAGGAGCGGAGCGAAGCAAAGCGAGGAGGAGCGTGTTAGGTTTACAATGGAAATAAATTTGGGGAGCCGAGCGAAGAGGAGCGGAGTGACCTCTCAGTTTTAACAGAAATATGATCTGCCTAGGAATATCATGGTATGCCCAATCCTACGATGTGCCGACGACATCTATATGTAAAAGAATTTTGAATAAGTAGTTTTTGAATTTATCCGTTAAAAACTAATACAAAGAATCAATTTTATTCCCTCTATAATATTCGTGTGAGTATAATTTCATATAATTATTATAAATTACTAATATTACCCCACATTTTTCTATTTTTGATCTCACCTAAGTATAATTTGTCAAAGAGTGTGTTCCTTTTTAATGTTAAAGAACTTATCAATACAACCCAAGTGTATTTAAGCTAAACTGTCTAAACAATTACAAAAGAGAAACTTCTCAATTAGCATATGAGTGAGTTAGGTTTTTCTAAAGCAAAGTACATAACTTACTTTCATCGAAATCTTCTCCGTCGACGGTCGCCGTGTCCCGCACCCTGACGGTGAGGTATAGCACTTCGAATTCCTCGTAATCTATGGTCACGTTGAATCTGATCTCCCTCACCAACACCCTTCCGACTGCAGATCCTGTGTTTCCAGTTGGATATTCGGTTTCTATACGCACGCAACTGTAAAGATAATCATTTAAGATATTTGACGACACGTTTGGTCTAGTGGCTAGTAACCCTAGCTGTTAACCAAGAGGTCGCGGCTTCGAATCCCGCTAGGGGCAAATGTTTATGTGTTAACATTTACCTTTGTACCTGAGTCATGGATGTTTTATATATAAGTATAATATGTATGTATTTACAAAAAAAAAAGTAATGTATGTAGTAGTATATCAACCGTTTGGTATCCATAATACAAGCATTAAGTTGCTTACTTTGGAAGCAACTTAATGCTAATAATGCTTATTACTTAATACTTTTTGTTTTTTATTTAGATGGTGCTGTGTGGAATGTGTGAATATATTTTTTTATTTATTTATTCATATCGTCACAGTATAGGTACTGGTATATGACCTGTACTGTATGATTAATTATTCATTTATTTATGACATTATTATAAGATAAGAAAAGAGATAAATTAATGATGAAAAACAATCTAATATAGATATATCGGATATTTATGGCCCCAATGGGTTAGATAACATTCCTTAAATGTTTCAATGTAATACAATTAAATGGTAGATAAATAAGTAATTATGTATATTTGTTTTAAACTTACTTGAGATATTCACTGACCGGTGTCGGCCTACCCTGCTTGGTTGCGTATGTGTTATTCCAGTCGATCTCAAACACGAGATACGCAGTTGTATCTGGATCAGTCGCCGTTATGCCATCGGTTATTAGGTAGTCTTCGGGTACATTCTCCTCTACATTTGGAGATCCCCGGGGCTGTTTGTAACAAATTTCAATAAATTACTTATGACTATATTTTGGATGAAACTTGAAACAAACACGGTCGGTGTTCTACGTTCAAACCTATTCAATTCGATTCAAATAAGTTATCATTACATCAAAGATAAGGGATTGGTCTCGCTGCGCTCGACTAGATAGAGCGCTATACAAAAGCAATAGCTCCGAAAATGTGGCAACTTTTTATTGTAGTGTGTGTAAAAAATCGTCACTTTTTATAACTTTTTACCCAGTTTTATTATATTTTTACACAGTTTCACTACGCAAACTGGCATTTTATTATGCCCAAAATTTAATAAAACATTCGGCACGTACACATCACAGACAGTTTGCAGTCTGACTGGCTCGGGTACGCCGAATTCGGCGTACTATTTTATGCCGCATTTTAAAAGTACGACAGAGGTATCTAGTCGAACGCAGCGAGACCAATCATTCATCTATGCATTACATGTTATAAAGCTAAGCCTTCCTGTCTGTCTGTCTGTTTGTTCGCAATAAACTCAAAAACTACTGGACCTATTATTATGATGTTTTCACCAACGGATAGAGTGGTTCTTGAGGAAGGTTTTAGTATATAATTTACAAAGTTACGCTGGCGAAGTCGCGGGCAGCAGCTAGTAAACTTATTAGCTTACCAAGCGCAAAGTGGGCGGGGTGTTGTTGATGTCATTAAGGTGTACAACGAATTGAGAGGTAGCCGTATGATGAATGTCACCAAGAGTGTCGACAGCTCGTATCTGTAAAGAAATATATTACAATTTGTATTGTAAACTCGACAAATAAAGTGCTTTATCACCCTGAGATTGAACATTCTTTGTATGCTGTTGATAAGGTCTGTTTTCCTTTGAAAATTCAAAGTGACAATTTCTATTGCTATCTTTATTAGCGATGACAAATTATGTCAATCAGTAATTGAAATCTAAGCCTTAGCCAAGAATTTTGAAATGAATGGAATTTGTAATAGAAACTGATAAAGCACTTTTCTTGTCTGCTTTACATGCAATAACATTTAGTATAATGGCAGAGGCAATTTTATACTTTTGAAAATTAGGATAAATCTTTCCTCTAAGTCTACACGACCTTAGAGATGGAATTGTTTTCTAACAAAAAAGTTTTCTCAATAATTTCACATCTCCACTATGGAAATTCACCATTAGGTAAGTAGGTACCTATATTATAAGAAGTCGATACCATTATGGACCTAATAAAGTCTAGACTTTTGACCTCCCTTGCCACAGTTACCAGGGTAATTTTCTTGTTTGCAGGAAAATTACCCTGGTAACCCAGGTTAAGCCCAGGTTTAAGTCGAAAGAAATTACCTGTATAAATAACTCGTTCTGAACGTGATAGTCGAACGCTTCGTCGACAGATACTCTTATCTCGCCCGTTTCTTCGTCTATGACAAACTGTCTCACTGCATTCCCCATTAATGAATGACTGAAAAGAAAATACATACTTATTTCATTTTATTAAATAAGGCCTCCAACGAGGCAGCCATCAAACAATATGCAATGTTCAAAATAATCACCATTAGTTGCTTACTGTAAAACTAGATGGTGCTGTGTGGAATGTGTGAAGATATTTATTTATTTATTAGCTGCTGGCGCCCGCGACTTCGTCCGCGTGAATAAAGTAGACTATCCTGTGTGACGTACTCTAAATGTTTATCTACCAAGTTATTATTAGTAGGTATTGATTGATGATTCATTTATTTATTTAATCATTTATTTAATCTATTAGCACTTGGCGGAAGCCGCCGCAATTATAGAAAGCAAAACATGCATCAGTAAGAGCGCCAAAAAACATCCGTTATACTAAACTTAAAAATCTAATGTAATCTAATCTTAATCTAATCTGACCTGATCTAATCTAATGTAATCTTATTAGTCAAAAACTCAAAATTTTGTATAACTTACACAACTCTATCGTCTATGTCTCTGTCGTGGGCTATAGCTGTTCCGACTAAGTAGCCTGCACCCACTGTCTCGTCAAAGGTCACTTCTTGGGTATCAAACTCGAATATCGGCAATTCGTCGTTCCAATTAATCAAATGTATATTCACTGTTATTTCGCCTGTGAAGTTTTCGTTGCCTAGATCTGTAGCGATCACCTACAAGAAAATCAGATTGTGATTATTTGCCACAAATTTGCCACAACAAACTTAATGAGAATGCCACAATGGCACTTAATGAGCATGCCAGAAGTGCAGTGCTTTCGTTGCCTAGATCTGTAACGATCACCTACAAGAAAAGAAGATTGTGATTATTTGCCACAACAAACATAATGAGAATGCCACAATTAATGGCACTTAATGATTATGCCAGAAGGGCAGTTCACTTTTTTTTTCACTGCAGCATGTGTAAATAATTCTCATAGAATACGACCACTAATTTGATATTATCCATATAAGGTGTACGGTAATTAACCTTTCAATCTAAGATAACTTTACGGTTTTCGAGATTATACCTTTTTTTGTTGGAAAAATGAAAAGAAATAACCATCATTTTTTGACGACACGTTTGGTCTAGTGGCTAGTAACCCTAGCTGTTAACCAAGCGGTCGCGGGTTCGAATCCCGCTAGGGGCAAATGTTTATGTGTTAACATTTTACCTTTGTACCTGAGTCATGGATGTTTTGTATTTATAATATGTATGTATTTACAAAAAAAAGGATTGTATGTAATATATCAACTGTTTGGTATCCATAATACTAGCATTAAGTTGCTTACTTTGGAACTAGATGGTGCTGTGTGGAATGTGTGAATATATGTGAATATGTGAATCATATTTTATATTTAAATGTAACTGAACCGAGTGTGCGAATCACTTATTTAACTGAAACATAATAATAGTATTTTAAAAATCAACCTTTAGCGTAATATCCTGAAACTCTGGTACTTCGTAATCGAGCATAGTATGGTTTACTGTGGAGAGGATAAAAGTTTGCCTCTGATAGCCCTCCTGTGGCGAAATCTGAAATGCACTTGCTACTCCCGGTGGATTATCGCTCTCCAGTCGAACTGAATATCTTGCATTATCGCCCTATACAAATAAATCATCAAATAAATTAATAAAATAATATATTTGAACGGACACAAGATCTCATGTCTACAAGATCTTAAATTTATATACAGAAATTACTGTACAAATTATGATTTACCAGACAAGGGCATACATACAAATATATTTGTATTTTTTTATGTATCATAAAATTATAAAATACATAATTTTCATAAAAAGATAATAAAAAGCTGAGGGTGGATCTATGTAATTTGAAATATCTAATAAAATGTTTTCATGTAAAAACTTACAATGTCTATGTCGTGAAAACCAAATTCGTTCTCTCCAAAATCTAATGTCATAGCAGTCTCTTCTAATATGTACAACGTATGTTCTTTATGTAGAGGTTCGGGTCGTTGATCATTTACATCGTTCACTATTATGACAATCGGAGCTACGGTTTGCAGTTCGAAATTCTCCTCCTTGTACGCTATTATAGATAAATAGAATATATCTCTCTGCAGGTAGTCACGGTCTATTGGGCTTATGTATAGAATACCACCGTCATATCCCCCTGGGAGTGTTTCGATCTCGAAAAAATCTTCTGCAAGACAATGGATAATGTTAATTTTCTTTGTATTTTATAAGTGGGTTATATTTTCTTAATATTTGACACCGCAGGTTCTGCAAGCGCGCCGCTGACTACCACAGGATATGTGATTGGACAGGGAAATAGGTTCTGACATCCCTTACTCACTCACCGAAACAAAACAGCGTAAGGGGGTGGTTACTGCCGCCAGACGGGCTGCCCAAGCACAGTACTTATACCCTTTTTTGCGTGGGAAAATCTGCCAATCATATCACCACCGACCGGGACATCGGTGGGGTACTCGTATTGTAGGACTTTTACCCACTAAGAACCCACAGTGTTTCCTCGCGCCTTCTATGGGCGCGGGAGGGGGGGGGGGAAGGTTAAGACACGCAACCTTCTCCCCCCCCCCAGATGTTACCCGCACACTTGCGGGCTCCACCTCGATCCGTGAAGAGACTTGCCGGAAACACACAGCTCGTCTCGCCATGCTCAAGCCAGCCATTCTCACCTCTCGCACTGGGCAGTGTCCAGAGGATACCCTTTTTTAGGTGGGGAGATGACATTTACCTACGCACTGTCCCTTTTAGACGCGGACATTCGACGAGAGGTAGTGTTGGACTCGCCCGGTGAAGTGACTTATCACCGGGAATACCCACTAAAACCCCCCCGGGTTGATTCCACCATAAGCGGTTCTATGTGGGTCCGAGATCGCAGCGAGGCGTTATCCTTGGAGAATGCCCTGCCACAACTAAATTAAGTTTTCTTATAATATCCTTAAAAAAAGAATTGTAACCTTCTTCGTCTGTAATGAGGGTGTAGTTTATTGGCTTGTCGAATCCGGCATCTCCGTCGATGGCCTTTACCGTGAAGTTTACGGAAGTCTTTTCGTCAAACTGCTGCACTACGAAGATGTCTATCCACCTTGGTGGGCGATGCTCCACGTTTTCCACTTGGACCATCATCGTCATCGTGTGATTGTTCGGACGAGAATCCTGAATGTAAAACCATTATAGTCTTTGCATTTCAAGAAGGCGAGTGAGTTTTGCTTGTGTTGAACGTGTACATGCACATTGCGATAGTGTGCGTGTCTGACGGAGCAGTCAGTTAGTATTGTAGGATTCTATTTATTTTTTATACTAACCATACCCTCTTTCGATCTCACGCACACTGTGACACATATACAGACAAGTGTTTACTACAAGTAAATCCCACTCGCCTTCGTGAAATGCAAGAACTATACTTAATGTATAATTTCTTTATCGACACTTAATGTATGTATGTATGTAAATATGTACCTATATTTTGACGACTCGTTTAGTCTAGTGGCTAGTAACCCTAGCTGTTAACCAAACGGTCGCGGGTTCGAATCCCGCTAGGGGCAAATGTTTATGTGTTAACATTTACCTTTTTACCTGAGTCATGGATGTTTGTATTTATAATATGCATGTATTTACAAAAAAAAGTAATCTATGTAGTATGTAAACTATGTAGTATGGGTACAATGGTAAATGTTAACACATAAACATTTGCCCCTAGCGGGATTCGAACACGCGACCATTTGGTTAACAGCTACGGTTACTAAACACCAGACCAAACGTGTCATCAAATAATAATAATAAAAAAATAAACATACATAAGCAGTGACAGTAAAAACGTGTAAAGGATTACTCTCAAAGTTGAGAGAACTGTATAAGCCCACTGTCATATCAATCGTATACGGCTGAAGTTGATTGAAAGGCGTTCTTTCCATGTAAAAAATCTGGTCATCGTTCCTGGGGCTTTCAATCTCAAACCAAATGAACCTGGTACTGATTTCTCCGTCCGCATCTGTCACTTGATACACGCAATCGGTTAAACCAGTATCACTCAATTCCTGAAACATCATAAAACGTGTTAAAATGCTTTACTGTTAAGTTAAAAAAGGTGAATGAAATTCAATTTTCATCATCATCATCTAATAGATCATTGTCATTTAATATAAAATTATAGATATAGATAGCAATATTAGCAATTTCTTCCATTAACATTATAAGCAATAATATTTTTTATGAAATTTAATTTTAATTTCCTATTAGATGAAATAGATAAGAATGATATTTCTTTCAATAACATTCAAACCAATACTTATATATTTTCTGATTAAAATTTAATTTTAATTTCCTATTAGATGAAATAGATAAGAATGATTTTTCTCCTATTGAGATTCAAACCAATATATATTTTCTGATTAAAATTTAATTTTAAATTCCTATTAGATGAAATAGATAAGAATGATCTTTCTCCTATTGAGATTCAAACCAATATATTTTTTTATTGAAATTTTATTTTAATTTCCTATTACTTAGATGAAATAGATAGGAATGATCTTTCACCGATTGAGATTCAAACCAATATATTTTTTTTATTAAAATTTAATTTTAATTTCCTATTAGATGAAATAGATAAGAATGATCTTTCTCCCATTGAGATTCTTAGACAATACATTTTTAATTGAAATTTTATTTTAATTTCCTATCAATTGTAAATTTGTCTTACCGGAACAAGACAACGGTCGAATATGTGTAGGATTGGCGCGTTGTCATCTATATTGACAATTTGTATGGAGACTATGACGCTGAATGTTTCGCCATCAATGTATATATTGAACATATACTGCCGTTGTTCCGGTGTTTCGTAATCTTGTCTGTGAATTTCAAAATTTCATGCAATGTTAGGTAAATGCAACCTTATAATGAATATATTCATATTATAAGTTTTTTTTCAATTACTTACAATACATCATGTAAAATTCTTATTTATAGTGATGTTATTAACAGTGAAAGTAACTCTGTCTGTTTGTCTGTTACCATGTCACGTTTACCGTTCAGAGATACAGAAACTGACATGATGATGTATGATTTCAATACCAACCACATCCAGGTGAAGCCAGGCCGTGGTTATACTCAACTTACCTGTTGTTAATTATTAGTAACCATTCTCCGTTCACGTTTCGGATTTCAGGGCCAAGAACATTTCTTATTCCCAACAAAAAAACACCAATGTAAGGTACTGAGGTACCTGAAAAAAATAATAGGGCCTTTTTTATTAGGTATATAAGTAATATCGTGATTCTCTGAATAATACTGTACTAAGAGAATTATTATTTCCAAGACGACACGAGTTGTTAACCAAGCGGTCGCGGGTTCGAATTCTGCTAGGGCAAATATTTATGTGTTAACATTTTATTTACCTTTGTACCTGAGTCATGGATGTTTTGTATTTATAATAGGTATGTAAGTATTTACAAAAAAAAAGTATGTAAGAAATCTATGTATTATATCAACTGTCTGGTATCTATAATACAAGCACAGCATCATTAATACAAGCATTAGTTGCTTACTGTTAAAATAGATGGAGCTGTGTGGAATATATTTACGACATTTAATAATCACCTTGATAATTAAGCTTCGCTATGATTATTTCACCGTCAATCTCTTCTTCCATGTAAATAAGTTGAGTGCCCGAGTTAGTACCTGGAAAGTAGGTACCCATGCACAAATCCAGGCGATCTTCGTCAGCTGGAATTAGCGGTCTTTCGCTCCACGTCAAACCTGCAAATATAAGTTGAAGTATTATTTGTATCATCACGTTTGGTCTAGAGTCTAGTGGTTAGTAACCCTAGCTGTTAACCAAACGGTCGCGGGTTCGAGTCCTGCTAGGGGCAAATGTTTATGTGTTTAACATTTTACCTTTTTACCCGAGTCATGGATATTTCTATCTATAATTATGTATTTACAAAAAAAGTAATATAAATGTAGTATACTTACTTATCAACTCTCTGGTATCCGTAATATAAGCATTAGTTGCTTAATGTGGAACTAGATGGTGCTGTGTGGAATGTGTGAAGATATTTATATTTATGAATAAAGTACTAAGCAAACTTACCATCAAAATTGCCATAATCCCAATCTTCTGGTCTGTCAGGTCTTGGTATTTCCATCATGTAGTCACAAACATCTGAATAAATACAACAATAAAATTATGTATTAGGTAAGTATCTATATGAATGAAATCCAAATCATGCGAAAAGCGATCCAAAAATGTTCCAAAATTTCATTTTGTTTGACTGTTTATATTTTATAAAGAAAGCAACTAGACTTCCTCTAACTAAGACATACATGGCTTCAAATATTCCAAAGGTCTAATCTTAATACATCCTTTTATAATTTTTATCTATATTTCAAAAATCCTGTACACACACACACTTTCTTCTTTCAATTTTAATTTCTATTCTTTATAATTTTTATAATAATATTTCTAAGTTATTCTTTCAATCTATTTTAGATGAGCGATGATGAGTGAAATGGAATTTAATCGGCTTGATGACGCATACAATTCAATACTGGCCATTTTTTGATACTATTCTGATTCATTGGTTGCTTCGAGTTCGAAACTATCCTCATTGTGGTGATACGGAACCCTTTCATACATCGGACGTTCTGAACATGAGTCCTAATGAACGCATTAAGCGGTACCTAGACGATCATGCGGCATGACATGCGTTACATGCTGTCATGCATGCATGACCGTTTAATTTTATTGACTGATGTACGACATGCAACTACGTGCTAGCAGTTGATTGATAGTTCCTTTTATTTCATCCTGCAAGCTATGACTGACATACATGCATGATCGTATAGCGGTACCTAGATCTACCTGTAGGTCTATCTAGTCTAGGGTTACCTTAAGTAATTTTATCCTGACATTTTCAGCTATTTAAATTACAAAAAAACCGAAAGTGGTCAACCGAGCCCGCGGGCTAAGCGGGGTGTGGGCTCAGTTGACCACAAAGTGAAATTTTAAGACTCGCGTAAATTGTGGTCATGGTAAACTTTAAATTATGTTAAGTTTTGTGTCTTACCTTGTGCCACATTTAATGACGCCATGCATAAAAATAACAGCACGGCTGTTAATTTGATTTCGTCCGCCATTTTGCATTATCCTTTTGCTGAAAAAACAAAAATGTCTCCAAATTGTTATACTGGATGAAAGGTACCCTATGTCCTCTCCGGTGTCCCTGATAACGTGTATACAAAATTTCATGGTAATCGGTTGAGTAGTTGAGGCGTAAAAAGGCAACAGACAGACAGACAGACTTTCACTACTTGGAGGGTCTAGCATGTTTTTTTTTAATTTTGTTCTATTATAAAAATAGTAGAACAGTTTGGACTTGTTCCATTAAAATACCTAGTAGGAATTTTTTTGTCTAAACAGTTCTATCGTAGTACTTGGAACAACCCAACTCACCTATAATAAAATTGATTTTATAAATTGTTACTGTAAAAAGTAAATATTAACACACAAAATAAAAAAAAATAAAAAAACAAATTAAGAGATCGAGTATGTAGCCTTATTTATGTGTACCTGAGTCTGAGAAGAAAAATTCCAAAATTATGGTGAGGCTACTGAGAATGCATGCAAAATTTGATTGAAAAAATACGTAAGTAGATAGATATTAACTACGAAATATAAAAAAAATGCTATACCTGTTGTAAATGTAGGAGCTTATTAGTTTAAGTTTTGCAATATGTTTATATACTTATTTCACTTTCTTATTATAGAATCTTCAATACACTGCACTACTTATGCCCATGCGTCACAAAATTATTGCATAAAAAACATAAAAATTATTGCACAAAATAATAAATACGCAAAATCACAAGAAACTAGACTTCGAAATTCGCAAACATAAAGAACACTAATCAGAGAATATTTTCAACAATTAATACCGTTATCGATAAGATCCATAATAAATCGATGTAGGTACCTACTGATATATCTATGATAATTATTCACTATCTGAAAACTTTAAATAATTTTACACGGTTTATCAATTATGCGATAAGCCAGCTATACAACTAATGATAAATTCAATAATATTTTAATGTATGTATGTAGGTGATTTAGTACACAGTCGTCAGATTCCGCTTTTGTCAGATCATTTTATTTTTCCGCATGTACAGACAGGGTACGAAAACCTTCCGTCAGTTTTCAATTCCTATATCAAGTCGTCGATAACTTTTTAAAACTAAAGCAAAGCAAACAAACTAATAAATGCCCTGGTGCTAGCACAATAATCGACTAAGGTTTTCTTTTTCTTTTTCTTTTTCTTACCCCGACTGTACCAAAATTAAAAATTATGGGCTCTATAGTTCCCATCCTAGGCCCTGTCTTCGGCTCATTTGCGCTACATGTAAATAAAATACCAGTTTGTTTAAAAAAAAAAAACATTTATACAAAATAATCACAACAAAAACAATTAAGCAACAACAACACCAGACATTTTGTTTGGATACAAAATTCACCACAAACTAAAGGTTTAGACCAGATGTATACAGGTAAAGGTTTAAGGGCGGAATGTATAACAGTTGGACGTGTTTTGGGATACAATCGTGTCCGATCCGGATCCGGATCGTCAGCAGCGGCGACGTCGCCTGCGACTCCTGCGCCGACGCCGACGACAGCTGCGTCTGCGTCGCCGACGGCTACAGCTGCGGCGACGGCGTCTCCTGCGTCGCTTACAGCAACAGCTTCTGCGACGACGACGCTGTAACAAGTAAATCTAATATCACTTTATCTAGCCACAAAGGGTGGCAGGCGAAAGGGCCGACACTTGACTGGATGGTAGGTGGCCACAGTCCTCTCAGGACACAAGCAACTGCAGGTAGGACGCAGAAATTGCAGCTTGCTTGAAGTAGCCGATATTTATATACTTATAACGTGAAAACGATAAAACATCTCTCAAGGAAGGGACTTCTGAGAGGTTTTAATTTTTGGGTAATTACCTTTAATGTTATTTTATTTATGCCATTACAAAAATGTAAAAGTAAGTATTCAGTAAATATCAATAAAAAGTCGCTCTTGGTACAATGTCCAAGAAAACAACACTGCATTTTTGTATTTAATAAAAATTTAAACTCAAATTGTTCAGAGCTGAAGTTTTTGCAAATCATAATTTTTTGCTTGGGTATTCATAATGGATAAATTACTTGGATATAATCATAAACTAGCTGCTACCCGCGGCTTCGCCCTTATAATTTTCTAAACTATACACTAAAAACCTTCATCGAGAACCACTCTATTCATTGGTGAAAACAGCATCAAAATCTGTGCAATAGTTTTTTAATTTCATCGCGAACAGACAGAAAGACGCGGCGGGGGACTTTGTTGTATTTATAATAATGTGTAGTGATTTTGTTTCTCATATAAAAGACAAAGTGGACGTGTATGTATGTAGGTAAATGAAATCGGTTATGTACTGACCCGTTTCCTGCGTCGTCCGCAAGATCGGCGACGACGTCTCCTGCGTCGTCCACAGCGATCCACAGGCTCCTCGGAGCGAGAACGAGATCCGGAACGAACGATTTTCTCCACGCCACGCCTGCCCACACAAACACACATCAAACACTTTCTAGTGGCACGACAATCATAAAGTCTGCCATTAGTTGCTGCCCTCTTTCAGAATACCATATTGTTGTTGCATTTAGGTAGTTTGTTGCATTGTTGGAACATTTATTGCAATAAAATTGATTCTCTTATGTTATGCTATTCCAAGAACATGGAACAGACTGATAGCTAGCTATACGCCCCGTACTTTCTAGAATATAAAATATTAACTCTAACCAGCTTGGTTTTGGAGATCTGTAAATTTGTCCGAAATTTGTACAAAATATACGCTACGACATAAAATTAATTTAATATTACCAACATTACGATAACTAAATTCTTCAAATACCTTCAGTTCTTCTATAAAAATATATAACAAATTACCGGACAATTTTAAAAAAGAAAACAATATCGTATTTATAAAAAAAATCCTAAATGGTAAATGTTAATTTTCAATTTAAATTTAAATAAAATAATAATTCTTTTTATATATTTACATAGTTTAATATTACGCTTACTCTCTCCTAGTGGCTAAGTTGCATGCGCGACAGGGTCCATAACACTTATCTCCATCCATACATCCATACAAACTTTCGCATTTATAATATTAGTAGGTACGTATTAGTACGGATAATATTTAAGTATATTCTAAGATTACCTATAGTTTAGATAAAATAAGAACTTCTTATATATTAGTTTTTACTGTGTAGTTCTTATTTGTTTTGAGGAGTACCTATATCTACTACTAGCTGGTGCTCGCGACTTCGTCCGCGTGGAATAGTTATTTTGGGAATCGTTTGGGTATCTCGAACGGTTTTCGCAGCGCACGAAACGGAAGCCCTCAAAGATGAATAATTTTCCCCGTTTTTTTCCACATTTTCGACTGTTTCTTCGCTCCTATTAGTCGCAACGTGATGTTATATAGCCTAAAGCCTTCCTCGATAAATGATCTATCCAACACAAAAATAATTTTTCAATTCGAACCAGTAGTTCCTGAGATTAGCGCGTTCAAACAAACAAACAAACAAACAAACAAACCCTTCAGCTTTATAATATTAGTATAGATATGAACTATATCAAGAAGAAACGAACAAGACATACCTTATCATCTTGCGGCTATCGTTCTCACCGGGAGTTTGGTCACTGCGAACAAGACAACATAATACCTATGTGATTTTTCGCACCAAAATTCAATTTATCGAAATGAATAAAAATAGTCGATGAGTCAAACATAGTCTTTCAATACAATCTATTATTTAACCAAAATAAAATCAAGTCATATTGTTCAAATGGAGAAATTCTCAAGAAGGCAAATATTGGCAATCGGTTTAGCTTATACTTAGTCAACATCCCGCTCCTGGCTTCGCAAGAATGTATTTTTTTTTTTTGAAAATTATATACACAAACCTTGCTCGTTTATCGCTTTTCCATTTCCATTTAGAAAAACAGGCAGAGGCTGACAGCGATTTTCAGAGTAATCAACAGGAATAAGTGTTAACAAGAAGAAAAATTATAAGAAAATTACATAACATATTTATGTACGTTAATATTGATACATCTCTATGGCATTTTCAAATGCCATTTTAAGACTTATTTTATTGATATATTCTTCCGTCGCCTAACACTGCTGACCTTGATAAGATAAAAGATTTAAGAGGAGATGGGAAGATGCAAATGTTTATTGTGAAGTGGAATTTTCAGGAAATTCGCCTCAGAGAAATTATAAAAACCTATTTCTATACTAGTAGCCTTTTCTCGCCTTTGCCTACCCCTACCGCAATGTGGTATGTATAGTTAAAAGCACTCACCTCATTTTAGGTTTGCCACACACAGCACATTCAGATTTTCTGTAACAATTTTCAACTCTTAAAATTCTCACGTACTTATCAGTATAATTAGCTAGATATCTTCGGGTTGTTCCAAACAGTTCTACTATTAGTTCTACAAAAGAACTGTTCGGACAAAAAAATCCAACTAGTTCTACTGCACAGTATGACAGATTGGGATTGGACACTAATAATTTTAATGGAACACGTCCAAACTGTTCTACTTACTATTTTTATAATAGAACAAAATAAAAAAAAATGCAATGGAGTCTACTGGTGAGTGTGAGTAGCGGAGCAGAGCGGCGGCAAGGGTCTCTACCGGGGCACCGAAAATGCGAAATTTTTGAATCCGCGTTAAGCCACCCTTTGGTGAGCACAATGTAACAGCACCTTTAGCGCTAGTTCAGTCACGGCTGGAACCGCGCGATTTCCGCGCGTAAACCGCGCGGTTAAGTCTGAACGATTACAAAACAACTCATATAAATAAGACCCGCGCGATTTAAGAATCGCATGGAAATCGCGCGGTTCCCGCCGTGTCTGAACTAGCGCTTATAGCGTTGCTTTTTGTCTTATACCTATAGGCGACGGCAGCTATCTGACGACCTTTACATTAAAAAAAAATCTACAACAACCGCCAAGCCCCAACAGTAAGAGGCTAAGAGGTCAAAACTAAGACGAATTTAATGTAAAAAATAAGCATACTTTATGTAAACTTTTTCGGCGACAGCATGTTCCTTACGTTTACTCGCCAAAGCGGCCCGACGTTTTCTGTAACAAAAATATAAATAAATAGAAATATAGGTAAGAAAAAAACATTATTTTCTAGGAAGACAACACTATCAACATTTCATCGACATCGACAACAATTTTCTGTAAAATAAATGAATAAGCAAAATCTAGAACCGAATTCAATAATCGCATCGCATAAAATTGAAAATATTACATAATTTAATTTTAGGCAATCCTCTTTACCTAAGTCATTAAAAATTTATTATACTAGCTTTTGCCACATTGCTTTTTTTTCTCTTCGTTTTTCGAATTTTTCGTTTCTCAATTTGGTGGGTCTAGCTAGACCCCAAAATTATTATTATTATAATAAAAATATTATGAGGGGTATTATCTCAAAAAAATAATTTTCCTAAATCAAGAGTTCACGTTAGTCTTCTTTAAGGGTGTGTTTACTGTCGCCAGGTGGGCTGCCCAAAAGTCTGCGAAACCCTGCCTGCCTGTGTGCCCTGCCACTACTTTCCAGATCCAGACCAGAGCCAACTTTGAAATGTTAAAGTTGACTGCCGAAAATCAAACCCGGATCCACTGAGAATGGGCCGAGCCTTAAGGCAAAGTACCCTAAGCAGTCAGCCATACCTAGGGCTCAAATTTTTAACAACTTAGAGAATACCGACTTGGCATGTACGTCGGCAATGCGCTTCAATTTGGTTATATAGCGTGGCGCCTCAGTTTCGCTGCATTTGCGCACAAAATCAATCAAGTCATCGTTCAACTTCTTCTCCTCCTCGGCCTCCATATTATCGCTGCAATCGTATCCCTCTTACCTTCAACAAGCGGAAATCACACTGAAATTAAAAAAGCTCAATGAAACCGTGTTGTCAGTGTTGTGTTGCGTATTAGTGGTGTTGCCTGTGATGACAAATATTTCGCTGAAACATGGTTTCCTACAACGAGTCTGTCCAGATGGAATCGGCAGCCTTTGAGACTCTAAGACATCTTGTTAAAAAATCCTTTGTGCCTTAAAACAAAGGCTTTTGACTAATAGTATACATAGCAATGATGAAATGGCGCTGAAACATGTTTTCTAACTGTGATCCTCGTAAGAAAATTAAACGTCGCTGGACGACCTATAAAGAGCTATGCTCAGGGTTACTCAGACAAACGAGTCACCGATATAACCCGGCGGATAATTTGATAAAAACTATATAAGCAATCATCTCAGTAGTATGTAGTAGGACATCCATTGCTAGACAATTACTGGACCTAGGCCTCCCCCACAATTTAACAAAAGAATCGGTCAGAAGCGGCCTGGATTAATTTTAATACCCGCGAAATTTTTTTCATGTTTCAGAGCAGTCGTGTCGACTAACCAATACTTAGTTACATAGCAATAGCAAGCCTTATTTACTTGAACTTGAGTGTTGTGAAACGCTGATTGAAGAAATTTATTTTTTGATCTGGCCAGTACCACATTCACAAGTTTATTCAGATAACAAATAGAACATGAATTTTGAACTATTTAAAACATGGTTAAAACAATCCTTCAGTAATTTTTTTAACACACCTTGAATTTGAAATTTCTTCTTATGTATATGATTTGAAAACATAATATATGATAATTATTATAAACTGTGTACTTACTAGTTACTCAATTTTGTACATTACACGAATTTTATATAATAAAATAAATAGTATATATAAAAAAAATTAAAAACACAAAATTTCACATCGGCGTGTCAAAAGTGAAAATTCATTTTATTCTATTTTGAGAAGCGTTCTGTTTACAAATTTGATAGAATATTAAAGAGGAAAGAAAGAACACGTCTTGTGTGCCAGTATTTTTATGTTAGGAAGTTCGTCATAAGTATGACATCGAACATTATTACAACGGAATAATTAAAATAGTAAAAGCAATATGTAAGCGATATCTTATATATAAAAAAAAATCACGTGTCACTTTGTTTGTTTGTAACCAAACTCCTCCAAAACGGCTGGACCGATTTTTATGAATTTTTTTATGTTTATTCGGTAGGTCTGAGAATAGGTCGTAAACTATTTTCATTCCCCAAAAAAAAAAAAAATATATTACAAAACAGCTGGGTTGGCTACTTATCACTACATATGTATTATAAAACAAAGTCCTCCGACGCGTCTGTCTGTCTGTCAATGATCAAGTAAATTTATAATTGACTTACTTAATCATTGATTAAAACGGCTGTTTCGTGTTGTGGGACTGGCCCGCGACATAATTACCATAAATAATGTGTTATTATCATTTATCTTATCTATTTTTAAATCGGAAGTATTCAGTTGTGGTATTTGGCCGACATATTGTATTAACAATGCATGATGTCATATAATATACCTACTTATGTTTTAAAAAAAGAATAGTGAAGACTACTTCTATATTTAAGGCGTCACTTTCACAGAACACTATTGGTAAACTGACTTCTACGCAAAGGTTATATTCCTTGAGTCGTCGTGACGACGCTGCTTTATGTTGTGAGTAGATACGTAGATACTGTTCTGTGGTCTATGGAAATTTTCTTTTTGAAAGCTGCTTTTAACACTTGTATATGGATGCCATACTGAATACTGAAGGTGTTTTATTTTCGACAGACATGTTGAGGGTCCATTTGATGGTATATGGTTACCATCGCCTAATAGAACACACGCAACGCCATAGATGCTCAAGCTGCCGACTATAGTATGATTAAGGATAAAGGATGGGATACTGAAAAATGGGCTTAGGCCATAGATTTAATAATTGGTTCGACTAGATACCGCCGGCGTTCTTGTCAAATGCGGCAACAAATACTACGCCCTATTCGGCGTACCCGAGCCGGTTAAGCTGTTAACCAAACGGTCGCGGGTTCTAATCCCGCTAGGGGCAAATGTTTATGTGCTAACATTTACCTTTGTATCTGAGTCATGGATGTTTGTATTTATAATATACATGTATTTACAAGTAATCTATATGTAGTATATCAACTGTCTGGTATCCATATTACAAGCATATAAGTATTAGATGGTGCTGTGTGGAATTTGTGAAGATATTTATTTATTTATTTATTTATATTTACGGTATTCTTTGTATTAATATACTAGATGCTGCACGCACTGAAATTGCACGCGACTTCGTTCGCGTAGCTTTATAAAATGTAGGTTGCTCGCTCATAATGTAGTATGTAGCTTTCTATAGGTGAAAGAATATTCAAAATTGGTCCTGTAGTTTTTGACTTTATTCATGATTACAAACATACAAGTCTTCTCTCTTTATAATAATAGTATAGTATAGATAGGCGCTGGTAACCACCTACCATCAAGTGGTCCGTCCAATGATTTTTTAAGTAAAGATGACCCATCTCCATATCGCACGTCTGTAAAAAATGTTCCGCTTTGTACATACCTACTTATCTGTATACTGCTATATACTTATTACGTGAGATATATGAGTAAGCGTGACAGGTGATACAGAACGTATGATACGGAAAGAGATAGCTGTCTGTAAAGAGTTGCGTTTGAAGTACGCTAGCCAAACAAAGCTGAGCGATGCAAA
This sequence comes from Synanthedon tipuliformis, assembly GCA_947623395.1. Lineage (NCBI taxonomy): Eukaryota > Metazoa > Arthropoda > Insecta > Lepidoptera > Sesiidae > Synanthedon > Synanthedon tipuliformis. The sequence continues at coordinate 10,082,012 of OX392417.1, read as the reverse complement.
CAGAAGCGTCACATCATTGATATTAGAGTCTGTGCGGAAAGAGAATGGACGTAATTATTGAGGGCGCCACTGTGATTAATTATCGTATTTGTTATTTTGAAAACTCTGTTACGTTATTATAGTTCGACTGTAAACATCTTGATACCTTTAAAAATTAGTTAAATTTTTTACTACTCTAAAACTTATTGGTAAAATTATTTATATAATAAAAATAATAAAGTCATTATGGTAGTTCCCTTATACGCCGCGTCCATTCTCTTTCCGCACAAACTCTATAAACGACATAATTGGGGTGGCATTAAATAAAACAACTTATTTGCCAACTTTTATTATTATTTATATATTATTATATATATTATATTATATTAGAATTATGATATAGTGTAATATAATATAATATAATATTTATATAATGGAATAGTATTTCATATAATTCGAAATGAAATCGCCCATCACCAGTTTATGGTTACAGAGCGCGGTAAATTGTGCCTACGGTTTCGCTTCTGACTGTTAATCTATGACGCACGCTATCTGTCCCTATTGCACTGGATCGCCCAATTTTGTATAAAATTTATGTGATTTTTATGTACTTACGTGTGGTATGTAACTCCTTTATCCTTTTTTACTTTTAAACCATAGTTTTTACACTTTCGGAATACACAACTAGGCATTTTAGACAATATTTTAATAATTATGACACAGAGTAGCACACGTGTTCTTTCACTCGCTGTTAGTAAGCGACTAAATCAAATTACAACAATTGTCTTAATTTGAACGCCTCCGTTCCAGGGCACTAGTCCCATATCTACCTCGTTTTATATTATATCATTGGGTCCGTCAGTCTGCCTGCCGACCTTTAAATATATTTATAATATTGCATTCACATCTGAAAGAAATATATTAAATCTTTCTAGAATATCCAGTCGTATGATAATAATATGTTTTCTCCATTATCAGATCGCTTTTCTATAAACGTCATTGCTGATAATAAAATCACAATGACGAAAAGTGCCAATAATTTAATGACGCAAATTAATATAAAATCATTTTGAAGCCATTAATTAAACATAAATATTATAAATACAAATAAGATATAAATAATACTATATGGTAAAGAAATAAAATATGTAGATGAATACATCTACTTGGGGCAACTCATATCTCCATGTGATTCTATGAGGAAAGAAGTAGAAAGAAGAATCAACATTGCTTGGAATAGATACTGGTCACTTAAGAATATTATGAAAAACAAAGAGATACCAATAACTGTAAAGGGGAAACTTTATAAAACTTGTCCTATATATAAATTATAAAACTTATAATTTATAATTATAAACTTGTTTTATATTATTTTATATTTATAAAACATGTTTAAAATATGGATGCCAAACTTGGAGTCTTACAAAAAAATTGGAACAGAAACTGATGGTTATTGTCAAAATTCTATGCAAAGAAGTACATATGTTGAACATAAAACTAAAAGATAAATGCAGACCAACAGATATCCAAAAGAAAACGCAGATCCCCAACATAATAGTAAAAATAAGGCAGCTAAAATGGCGCTGGACAGGTCACATAATGAGAGAAAGAGTGGATAAGTGGACCAAGAGAGTGGTGGAATGGTATCCAAGAGAAGGAAAAAGAAAGAAAGGAAGGCAGTTAAGAAGATGGGACGATGATCTGCCCAAAAGATGGAGACAGCTGGCACTTGACCGTAGCAGGTGGCATTCTCTGGAGGAGCCCTATGTCTGCGGACAACCTAATAAGGTTGCGGATGTCCGACTGGCGGCTGCAAGATCAAAGTCAAATAACAGCATGTGTGCTTTTGTGTTTCAGTGGGCAACGGACGAACACTTGCCCAGCGCTTCTCTTCTTTTCCACCTCATGCTTAATTGCAGAATCATATATATACGTAAAAATTTTCTGTCAATTTCAACATTTGCCTAACCAAAATGCGTGGGATATTGTTAAAAAAGCCTGGGAAATTGTTGAAAATGCTTGTGAAAATGTTTAAATAGATCGAAAAATGATATACCTACAATATATCTTTTGTATATATATAATATACAATATAAATATACAATACACTGGCTAATTTTCTTCTTTACAAGGCGGCGATTCCTAAAAAACGTGTTTTTATCTGGTTTTCATTACTTTCTTTAAAATGTACAAATGTAGGTAAGTAGATATGTAATATTTAATAACAATTGAACATACATTGTCAACTATCACAGTTATTATAAAATTATAATGTACCTACTTAATAAAAATCAATTTTTCAATGTTATGAATGTAAACAAAAATAATGTTATTTTATAAAAGACAATTGTTATCAACAGTTGGTGGTCAAAGTTATCTCATGTTGTGGTCAATTCTTTCACTTTACCGAGCGCTGACGAAAACTTACGATGATCGATGGTTAACACACGAACAAAACGGACAAATTTAATACGACACCGGACGGACGGACAATTTATAGTCACTTATAGTGAATTTATAATCGCACGTATTAAGGTTTTTGTGTTTGGTAAAACGCTAATTTATTTTGTACTAGCTGGTGTCCGCGACTTCGTCCGCGTTGAAAAAGAAAATATATCAATATCAGTAATAACGCCTGACATCGTTATCGCTGTGACGACGGTGGCGCGGCCACGCGATAGTGGCGCCCGTATCTTCATATTTTTAGACGATCATTCGGAAACAGTACTTTTTTTCATAATGAAAGGTCTTTTTTGTATCCTTGACAACGTGTACGCAAAATTTCATGAATATCGGTTGAGTAGATAGCAGACAGACAGACTGTTACTTTTGCATTTATAATATTAGTAAGTATGGACTAGTATGGATAAAGCTGCACTTAAATTAGATTTTTGTGTTAGGTAAAACACTAATTAATGAAATATAATACATATGAGATATGTATTATAGTTTCGTATTAAACATAATATTATATTCAATTCAATAAGCAATTCAAAGGGGGAATGCTGCCAGCATCTTCGGAACCTTGCCTAAAGGGACTACTTTTTGAAATATATTTTAGTTAAGTATTATATTATATTATTATTATTTTTTAAGGTTTTTAGTTTTAGGTAGATTATATGTAAATATATACATATGTAATATTATATTAATCTAAATAATTATGTTATATTTAGAACAAAAAATAAAAAAGACCATAGAGTAAAAACATGTCAAAAAGTAAAAAATCTTGTGTCCACAAAACTTCTAAGCACACAAAACTCTCCCGCGCGCATTCGTTCGCGTTTCCTTCTCAGTCGGTAGTGTGCCGGTGGCGTGTCGAGCAACGTACTCCATATAAATCGTACAATATACACAAGTAAGTCCTTTTTTTATTTAATTATAAATAATGTATTTAAACAAATAAAGCACACCAAAATAAAACTAAAGAAATTGGCGTTTTATATTTTGTGATGGTTTTATTATAATTTGAAAGTGAGGGTAAGTCTGGTACTTATTACTTTAAGAACTTTTACAGTCATTTTCTCGTAAGAATGTGTGTATAAATAAATGATTTTTCATTGAAATATTATTATTTGAAAAGTTCATATTAAAACCGTTTATATGATGATGCTACATACATTTAGTGAATTGATAATGTCTTAGTTTCGAACTATTTCGTAGCGCGGGTATGACATAGATTTAAATATTTTATACTAAGTAGCTGAGCCGGCAAATGTTATTACAAAAAAAAAAATTTTTTGGGGTGGGCCACTCTTTTCACTTAGGGGTATAAAAAATAGTTTACGACCTATTTCTCGGACCTACCGAATATACACAAAAAGTTTCATAAAAATTAGTCAAGCCGTTTCGAAAGAGTTTGGTTACAAACACTATGTCACGAGAATTTTATATATATAAACTACTAGCTGCTGCCCGCAACTTCGCCCGCGTAACTATGTAAATTATATACTAAAACCTTTCTCGAGAACCACTTTCCCCATTAGTGAAAACCGCATTAAAATCCGTTGCATAGTTTTAAAGATATAAGCATACATAGGGACAGACAAACAGCCAGATGCGGCGGAGAACTTTGCTTTTATAATATGTAGTGAGTGTTAGTGATGTAGTCATGATGATGATTTATTTATTGTTAGGTGCACTAAGAACATGTCACTTTTGGAAGTATCGCGTACGTAATCGTACGCGATTTCGTCCGCGTTCTGGATGAAAGGTACCCTATGTCCTTTCTGGTGTCCCAGACAACGTGTATGTAAAATTTGATGGTGATCGGTTCAGTAGTTTTTGCGTGAAAGAGTTACAAACATCCATACATCCATACAAACTTTCGCATTTATAATAATAGTATACGGACTTAGTCGCTAGTTTATTATACAACATAACAAGCAACTAAGTGAGGTGGGTAGTAATAGAAGTTTTTCATTATTTTTTTCAAGGTACCTTTATTTTCTTCATTCATTTGTCGTACCTGTTAAGTAGGTATCATTATTAGGGACAAAATGTAATTAATTATTTTTAATTATTAATTTAAATATTTGTCCTAAATTTATTATTGTTTACTCACTCGCAGCACATATGCTGTTTTTTCACTGTGGTCTTCTGTACTGTTACTGTCACTGTTACAGAGGGTGGTTACTGTCGCCACATTGGCTGTCCAATAAAATTTGTGTATACGAAACGCAATATGCTCTGCCACTACTAAAAAACTCCACACTTAGCTAAATTACTTAGCCAAAGTTAACCCTGTTGGGAATCGTACCCGGAAACCCGGAACCGGAACCCAAAGCGCTAATTACACGAGACCATTATCAAAAGTATTAAAATATTGCTCAGAATATTAACCATACTAAGAGGTGATGCCGCCAGCATGCTTGTGACCCTACCAAAAGCACCGAAACTTTATATTATATATCGAGCTAATTAATAATTAATTACTAATCATGAGTAAGTACAATTAATTGGTGAGTAAATAATTGGTTAATTATCTATTGTGATATAATACCTACTAATATAAAATATTGTCCATTTACTACCAGTTTTATGAGTGTTGAAGCAATATATAATCATATATCTATATATCTATATCTATATCTATATCTATATCTATATCTATATCTATATCTATATCTATATCTATATCTATATCTATATCTATATCTATATCTATATCTATATCTATATCTATATCTATATCTATATCTATATCTATATCTATATCTATATCTATATCTATATCTATATCTATATCTATATCTATATCTATATCTATATATCTATATATCTATATATCTATATATCTATATATCTATATATCTATATATCTATATATCTATATATCTATATATCTATATATCTATATCTATATTTTCTGTCAGTTTCTCTGTAAACTTTTTCTAAACCAAACCAAACAACCGATTTTGATATGATTTTTACTATTGAAATGAGCGAATCAAGAATTTGAATAAAAAATTGATAATAAACACAAATAATATCTTCCTACAGAACAATGTTTTCCGGATCTACCAAAAAAAATTAAAAATAAATCTTTTAGAAATGTTGTTGTTCTTACTTTCTTTGTAATATTTAAATTTGGAATATTTTTCGAGACGATTACCTAATTTAAACCTTGTTATCTTATAGTCAGTGCAACCCGGGCGCACTTGTATCAATCACGGAACAAAATATTTCATAAGTATATCGTAAATAAACAAAACTAATTGGTATAAATGTAATTTTCCATTCTTTAATTAAGTTATCATTGTGGACGTTAATTCTTCTGATTTTTTTTATCGGACTGTGCACTTAATAGGATATTCCAGCGTGATTCCAGCGACGTGTAGGTGTAGGCACAAGCCTAACAGGAATCACAGTATCGCTAGAACTAGTCATACAGGCTACAGACTAGTCACACTGGCGCGACGCGTCTTGCGTCTGCGATGGGAGAAATCCTTACTAATATTATAAATGTTAATGTGAGTTTGTTTGTTTGTTACGCTTTCACGCAAAAACTACTGAACCGATCACCATGAAATTTTGCATACTCGTTGTCTGAGACACTAGAAAGAACAAAGGGTACTTTTCATCCAGAACGCGGACGAAGTCGCGGGCACCAGCTAGTAATAATATGAAAGCGAACGAGGGGTGCCATGTTGGCGCGGAGCGACGGGCGACCGCGACCCGCGGCGTGTTCGAGCGTCTTGCGTATTTATCAAATTTTGTTTATTATTCCGCGCGCAAAATATGCAAAATTTAAATACGGAATCTTTATCAGCGAGATACTGTTTCGACCTGCAACCTTGTGCAGCAAAAATAAAAATTATAAAAATAAAAACGTACCTACTCAAAAGAAAGTGGAAGGAAATAAAACAAAAATTCCCAGGATCTCAAGGTATCCTGTGCAAAAAATGTACTTCCTTCTAAGCATGAAAGTGTCAATTTAGAAAAACTGATTTTTGGATGGAACTGTATGGGGAGATCGATGGGGTATGTAGAACTTCTACCATGGTGTATCCTCGCGGATTAGACATCGTTAAGACACGCGACTCTCTCCCCCGGAAAGACGAGACCCGCAAACTTGCAAGCTCCACCTCGCATTTATCGCCTTTGGAAATGACTAGCACTTGTGCGTATATTATACATATTTTCCTCTATGCGTTGATAAATTTGTTATCAGGCGCCATGAACCTAAAACAACGGACGGAATCCCATATACTAATAAAGTAAAGCACCGTAGTAGATGCTGGTAGTAAGCTCGGTAACGTGTATTTACACGTTATCACCCACACATACAAACCATAGTAAGCTCGGCATCCGCCATTACGCTGCTAGCGTAATTAAAATAACTATTTAATTATGCCATCTGAAACGTGAAATGTTATTCCTGTAGCACTTTGCGTGTAAAAAAGAACAAGGAATCACTTTCCACCTTTCCACATGTAAAATCGCACACGCACCCATAAAAACGCGCCGCCATTACGGTGCTTAATTTTGTACAGTGACAGCACTCCGTTAGTTGTTTTTGCTACATTCATGTCAGACGCTTCTAAATTATCTTAAAATTAGTAATTAAAGGTATGATCTCATCTGTATTTCAAGTGATAACCTAATTGTATACAAATTATACTTCAGTAATGTCTCAATACCCTATTACACGATTATATTTTTAATACAGATAACCTTTCCACAAAAACATCGATATAATAGCAATCGGGCTAAACGTATTGGCATTCAGTTGTCGCCGTGAGATTTTGTAGCGAGCATCTATTCTATTTAAAAATCGAACACATAAATAAAACCTTCCAAATTTAAAATAATCGAATGACATTTGAATACAAAGCGCGGATCACAGTTACGAGTAAAATGGCGGGAAACGGTGACGTTCATAAGAAAACTTATAATGGCACCTGCAAATTTCACTTGAACAAAAGGGCGAAGGGATCTATCGCTAAAAAGGCTGAAGCATATTTACAAGCAGTTAACCAGAGCCAAGGGGCGCCGCCAAAAGGTATCTGATGCTTCTTTTTTTGTATTTATATTCCGTGCATTAAATTTTTAATGGCAAAGATAATCTGCCACTGTGCATCCTATACGTTTTAAAGTATTATTGCATATTTTCGTTTTTTTTTCTAAATGTGAATTTATTAATTTAAAAAAATTATTAAAAAAATATCTTATGCACACTCCTCGCGAAAGTGAGCCTTTACTTGGGTAGGCCTAATTTGGGTCTAACTTGAGAACTGGATTTTGATACTAAACTGGATATTTAACTCAATTTTTTAGTTTCTTTTACTTATTCTTCAAAATCTTCATAAAAAATCTCTATTACTTAGCTCAGTTTAATCTAAATTCGGGTAATTGTTTCTCTTTTACTGTTTAAAAATTATTAAATCTTATTCACGGGTTACTTATTTAAAGATAATTTCTATGACGTGTTAAGTGACGAACGAGATATTTATGGGTGCAATATCAATGTATCATTAAAAGCATTAACAACAAGTAGGCAGAAAAAGATTTATTGACCACGTGCTTGTAAACGCTAACATTACTTATAAAAATGTTTCACTGCACTTTATCGAAGCGTCGAGGAGTGAATGCGATAGATAATGTCGCCGGAGGTCATCAACGGACACAATATGCACTAAAAATAAATTATTTTATTTATTTTAAGTACCCACTAAGTAGATACTAGTTTTTTTAAATCGGTTTCGTAGTTTATGAGATTATTTATTACACAAACATACAAATCTTCTCTCTTTATAATATTACTGAGATTCAAATTCTAAGAACTTTTAGGTAAATAATCCTGCCAAAGGGACCGGTGCTTTATATTATATACTTAATGCAAAGATATTGATTGGTCTCCCTACGCTCGACTAGATAGAGCGCTATACAAAAGCAATAGCTCCGAAAATGTGGCAACTTTTTATTGTAGTGTGTGTAAAAAATCGTCACTTTTTATCACTTTTTACCCAGTTTTATTATATTTTTACACAGTTTCAATCTTTCAATACGCAAACTGGTATTTTATTACGCCTAAAATTTAATAAAACATTCGGCACGTACACATCACAGACAGTTTGCAGTGTGACTGGCTTGGGTACGCCGAATTCGGCGTACTATTTTATGCCGCATTTTACAAGTACGACGGCGGTATCCAGTCGAGCGCAACGAGACCAATCATTTATCTATGACTTAATGTGTAAAAATATATATAACTATTAGGATTAGATTTTATTTTAAATAATTAATAATTATTATAATTGGTTTTCTTACTGAGAACTTTTTGATTTACTCTGATATACGTAATATCATGTGAAATGCTATTTCTTTCTGTTTCACCATAATCTATACAAATATTGCGTATAGTGAGTGATGAACCAATGTTTACATGAACTATGGAGCGCATGTATTCTGTTGAATTATTTAGTCATTGATCAATCTGTTTTTATCACAAAATATCGTTATATCACATCACGCGTTCACTCTCGTGATAATGCAATGCGAACACGCAACTATGAACTTTGTCCAGCCATAAAGAGATAAACCGTCTAACAAAACTTACTAGCAGGAAACGGAAATTATCATAACAGAAAGTAGAAAGAGTCAGTATACACTACACATGGTTATCTGCCTTTTTCTGTCGAGCAACACTACTAGTAAGTGAATATTATTTAGTTTATTAAATTAATCCTATTAATATTATAATATTAATATATAATATTATTATATATAATGCGAAAGTTTGTTTGGATGTATGGATGTATGTATGGATGTTTGTAACTTGTAATTTTGCATACACGTTGTCTGGGACACCAGAAAGGACATAGGGTACCTTTCATCCATAACGCGGACGAAGTCGCGAGCACCAGCTAGTTGTTTATAAGTTATGTCAGTAGATTGTGTATAGATGTCTGTGTTAGCGACAAATTCAGATTCGAATCCTGGTTGCGCCCATATGCCTCTTGTAGTCTTTGATTTTCGTGCGCAATCAATACAACTTCTGAGCAAAACTTCTCAAATCCGTGTTCACGTGCCAATACTTGTTTTTCAGTGACGAATTCCCAAAAGAAAACTATGCTGAAACTGGAGTCGGTGTCCAGGGTGGCTGCCATTCCGATAGTGGAATCAGGCATCGAAGTTACCGAAAAGATATATTCCAAAATTCGGGTAAGTTTATTCCAAATGATATTATTTGAACCTGTTAACATACATACAATACATATTACAATACAAACATCTATGACTCAGGTACAAAGGTTAACACATAAACATTTGCCCCTAGCGGGATTCGAATCCCCCTAGCGGGATAGCTAGGGTTGCTAAACCACTAGACCAAACGTGTCGTCAAATGTGGCGTGTGTGTGTGTGTGTAGCCAATGCTGTAGCGAATCCAAATAAGCCAATACCGCTTATTTGGCTTCACACACATCACACACATGTACTAATGTGTAACGAAATTTTTAATGAATCTATATTTGAACACAGGAATCTAATCCTATGATCCGATGGTATCTGTCACTGTACGAGAGGTCTCTGTACACCGGCGTCCAGCTTGCGCTCCCAGCCGTACAGCTTTTCGAGACTCCCATCTTCCAGCTGGACAAGTTCCTCTGCAAGTCTCTGGACGTGGTCGAGAAAAGGGTACCGTCCATTTATATGCCACCAGAAAAGGTAACTCTGTCAAATACCTACTTGCATCCATTTCAAATTTTACAACTCATATACTTATATATTACTTATATATAGAACTATAACGTTTTTGCAAATCCCACAGAAAACTAACATTTTTCAAGGATAAAAAGTATCCTATAGTTAATCTTTACAAAAAATTAGTCGTTACAAAAAAACAACTACTAAAAATTATTATTTGTAGTAAATATATTTTTAGTTTTTGATTATTATTCTATGCATTGTACAAAATTTTTAAACTAAGTTATTTACCTAGGTACTTAAATATAGTTTTAATTATAATGCATAAATTTTTTTTTTTTTTACTATAATACTTATAATAGATTCATTATATATATATATAGCCTTTCTATGCTAACATAAGTATCTTGATACATTTTAGCATTCTACCATATATCTTTTTCTTTTAACTATAATACTTAATTATAATAGATTATAATAGAAAACTTCAAAACATAATGAGAAAGAGCAAGGTCTCCCACGACGGCCTTGATCCAGTAATATGTCTACCCTACCAGGAACTTGAATAATTATAATACAATTTGAAAAAGTTATTATTTGATTTGTTATCATGCTAGCGAGTCACAGGTCATGTTTACTGGCGCCGATATATTATACTCACTTTGATGTTGGATATTTTGTTTAATTATTGTTATTTCACAGATAATAACTACTTACCTATCTATTATGTTATTTCAATAATAATGAGGTGCGCATAAAAAGACTTAAATAATTTTTAGATAGACTATAGACACCTGTTCTTACACTATAAGGATACTCTATTTTTAATTTTTTTTATTGATTCTTTTTTTAAATAAAATAAATATTCTGTGGTGATTCTATTCTATTCTGTACCTAAGTATTTATCAGTATCACTATAGGACCCTGCAGTTGTAAATTTTAATCATCTATATTCCTCTGAACTTGCCGGAACTGGTCCGATTACCGATTACCTTTAAAACCATTTTTTATTTAAAAAAGCAGTACAGATAGGTCTTCACCTATCTGGGTATCATAGGGGGTAAATACTCCAATGAGTAATTTTATTTATCATAGATTTATTTATTTATTTACTATAAAGTCCTAATTTTTATACTACTTTTCCTAATAATACTCGCGTATTTTCTCACAGCTATCACAAAGTCTAGATTCGCGTGAAGTTTAAATATAATCTAATAGATGTCGCTGACATGTCTTACAAATAATTACAAAACCGTTCCATAGATGTCGCTGTTTCAGCAGCTATATCGCGCTATCGTTACATCTTTGTATTTTAGTGACTTTTGTGGCTAAGTAACAGTCCGTTATCGCTTCTCGGCCTTTTGGCTAAGATCAAAGTGTAGTATCTGTTCTTTTCAGCTTAATATCTGAAAGTTCCCTCATTGAGGGACCAGTATATTAAACTGATTTTTGTAACCAGACGGGATGTTCGGGGCTCGCTCCACTCCCGTCACGGGTCGGCCCGGCATTGCAGTGCCGCCGGGATTGGCCCACAAAAATTAGTTAAAAAAACAAAACAATGAGTCTGTTTTTATTTTTATTTTATTTTAACCTTTAACTAAATAAAAATTCAGTTATTTTTAATTTATTTATTCAAAAAAATATTAAATTAAAATCCTTCCGGTCCGGAGCATCTTGCCTGGTCTATGTCTATTTATTTTCCTAATTGATCTACTTCTTCAATCGGTCTACTTACTTTCCCAAACGGTAACCTTCTTGTTCCTGATCCGTCTAATTTTGAGTACGTCTACTTTCCCAATCGGAGTACTTTTCAACACTTGATATTGCTGTGATGGATGACTATTAGCGTAGCGGTGGCTCAGATTAAATAAGAGTTACTACCGGGGGTGGGAAAAACGTATCACCGCACCATGATAATATTATGATGCTTTCACCGTTCATTCATTAAGTATAACCTAATCCCAAATTGTCTGTTTCCCTATTGACTGACTTTACTAATCATCCATCAATCTAGTCTAGCTAAATCTACTAATATGAAAGTATGAAAGTATTGCAATTCTGCATATTAATTAAAAAGGTCGGTCGGCTGGCCCCAGCCCCCACAGGCCCCACTCCGCTTATAAGGTCGGCCGGCTGCACTATTATGGCTCGTGATTATAAATTTTAATTATAATTTCCAGATGTACACGGAAACCCGTCAGTACGTACTGCGTCGCGCTGATTCTGTCAAACAGTTGGGAACAGCTGTTCTGGATTCGCGCGTCACAGCTGTCACTGCCACTGCACTCAATCGCGCATTGACAACGGCCGACAAATACGTCGACAAATATCTGCCGCCCGATTACCAGGATGCAGCTGACGGTCAGTATCGTATTTTCATCAATATCAGCCCACGTGTTGGATATAGGTAGGGAGCGCCACCACATTCGATTCTATGTCCTGTGAATCCATTCACTCTTTGGTAAATCCTCTGGCTTATCCGGTAGCGTAGGGTAATACGCTGCTGGGTTATGCCGGTGCTTGACTCTTACCGGCTAAAACCCAACGACTTACTAGCCGGACGTAGATGGACGTGACACGATCTCGCTACCCACCATAGCTGTCCAGCGCTGGGACTCTACTCCCTGTATATTCCCTGTGGGAGGGCTATACTCCCTTTCGGCGTACGCTGAAAGTGGACGCCGGTCGTAAGCGTAAGGTATCTCAACCGGCATATCTCCTGTTTTGGCTTTGTGGTACGCGACCGACGTATAGGCGTAAACTGGTGGTAGTCTCCCCTAAAACTACCGCCCAGGTCCCGCTTAAAGGGACATAGTTAGGCCAGGCCCCTGCGCCCGAGCCTCTTCCAGCTGGGAGAGGGGATGCCCAGCCCATAGCCCGCACCACGCCAGCATAAAGGCGGCGTCAGGTCAAATTTAGCCCACCCAAATCGGAAAGTAGTCTCCATAGTGCGACGGTAGCTCCGATCCACCGACTGTCGAGGAGCCGGTAGATGTACCATCAAATGGACCGGCTTAACATAAAAAAAACATGATTTTGATTACTTAGCTCGTGTTATTTGCATCATTTGCATAATAACGAATGAGGAATAAGTAGGTACCTACTTAATTAATTTTATCATAGAACTCATATGCGGATGTTACCAATGTTTGTCACTTTGATAACCAATAATTATTAGGTTGAAGCAAATTTCCGACGATCCATTTTGAGGGCCGTAGAGATACGGGTAACTATGCCCTGCGAAGTCTAGCGTCTTGTCTAATACCGAATGAACTAATACCTAATGAAGCCTACTCTCTTAATGTATTTTAAACTCCAATGATATCTTATTAATGTCCACATTTGATTGTGATGTTTAGAAGTTTCGAGTAACGAATGAAATGCTTATAAATAAATTTACGATTCTTGTCTTATCGCCGTTCGCCTGTGACTAATTAGGGAAGATATCTCTCGTCCGTGCGGACTCTGACCCCAGACATGTTCAGATATTATGTTGTTGCGTGGGTGTTACCTATATACGGTTTTTATTACAATGCCATAAAATATATTTAATTTTATTTTTTGTAATTAAAATAATTATTTATTAGGTTAAAATGTTTTTACAATAGACTCGCTACATTCTACCCTTCGAATTGTAAATAAAATTAATTTATATTAATAATTGTATTTTGAACATTTTGAAAAATATACTGATTGGGAAAGTAGACGTATTGAAAATTAGACGGATCAGGAACAAGAAGGTTACCATTTGGGAAAGTAGACCGATTGAACAAGTAGACCAATTAGGAAAATAGACAAGATGCTCCGGAGGAATAATTTTAAGCATCGGTTGCCCTGTTTCTTGCCTCTTCTTTTCCGTTATAGAATCAGGATTTCTAACCGGTATTTCACTCTTGATGGTAAGTGGCTACCGTCGCCTATAACACAAGCAACGCTACAGGTGCTGCAAATGCGCTACCGAATATAAGTAGTAGGATACAGGATAGTAGTCCTTATACAGTAGGATTAGGCATAATCGATTGGGATGGGATAGGGAAATGAGCTATGGTATCCCTCACTCACTCACCACCAGGCATTGTTCAATGCCCCGTTTAGTACAGTCGTTGGTCTTTTGGTTATTAATAGGGACCGGATTATATGCATTTGCATATTTGCATAATATTTATCATTTCATTTCGCATATTCTGCAATTTTCGTGCATATTTCTAGCATTTTTCATGCATATTTGCATGAATATAATATAACAAGCTTTTTATGTTGCATATATTCCGGTCTCTAATATATTGGTAGAGTTGAAATTAGCATTGATTGTGAAATAGCTGTAGTGGTGATCGTAGTGACGAGCGCTGACGGTGTGGACGCGGTGGACGGCGAGGCTAACGGCGACGGAGGACGCGCCCGTGCAGCCCAGGCAGTGCAGCATGGCGTCAGGCTACGTCGGAAGCTGCAGCGAAGACTCACCCGCCAGGCTTTGGCCGAAGCCAAGGCCATTAAGGAGCAGATTCACGTGCTCGTGTATGTCGCTGAACTGGTCGCCACAGATCCAGTTTTAGCGTGGAAGAAGGCCAAGCAACTGTACACGACTCTGAGCCAACCCGAGCCAGAGAACCAAGCCAGGCCGGCTACGCTCGAGGAATTGTTGGTGTTGCTGACGAGGGAAACCGCAAGAAAAGTTGTTCACCTTGTCAATTATACGCAGAACGACCTGCCCAAGTAAGAGTTTAAAGATAGTAATGTCTCATTTTATTTTATCTCTCATTGACATGTAACTTACTTGACAAGCTACCCCACAGCAACATAGGTAAGTACAGCAGATATTATAGCGTGTTTGGGCTCATTAGAATATCGAGGGTTAGTTTAGGCACAGCACACTCAATGCTGTGGTTTAGGTAAGTACCTGTACTTAATTTTTAATTATAGATTGTGATTGTATTTTCCAGAAATATTCGCCAAGGCTTCTCGCTGGTGACTACTCAATTGTCTTCGGCTACTGACGTCCTCCTCAAGGTATTTCCTTGAAAGAATACTTTTGAAAACATTTTTAGGTTTTTGTTTTGTTTTTTATGTTAATATCGACAGATGGTCCTTCGCCTATAACACACAAGCAACATCACAGGTGCTGGCTGCAAGTACGTAGGATAAAGGATAAGGGATTGGAAAATATTGGATAGGGACGGGGTACAATTTTTAATGTGTCTGTAAATTTTATCTTTTATAAGGAAAATTTACAGACACATTGAAAAATGTACCCCATAAAAGATAAAATTATAAAATTATTATTTATTATTTTCCTTATAAAAGATAAAATTTACAGTACTTAGGTACTTTATTTTCCTTAATAAGAATTGTAAATATTTAGACGGTGCCCATGGAGACAGCTCTAACGGAGGTGCGCAACTGGCGTGGCAAGCTCGAGATACTTCTGCAACAGCTGCAGGCGACTTCCAAAACTTACCTTGTAAGTATTAATCTCAAAATAACATTTAACTCTCTAATGATATCGTAGAAATATTCACAAATTAGCAAAAACTTCTCAGACTCTCAAAAAGGCTAGTTCGCACTAGGTTAGGCTTGCTACTTATGGCAAGTAATTTTATAACTACATAAACGTGTTTGAACACCAAAAAATTAGTCGAGTAGATTAATATAGTAAGAAATTTATTCTATTTATAATATTTTAATTATAAAATATTAATGTAGGTATGTATTTACAAAAAAAAAGTAATCTATGTAGTATCAACTGTCTGATATCCATAATACAAGCATTAGTTGCTGATGATACAAGCACTAGCAATAGTTAAACTAGATGGTGCTGTGTGCAATATGTGAAGTTATTTATTTATTATGTACTTCTTAATTTTTTTTATTACAGGAATATTTGGCATTATACATGGCTGGAAACGAAGAACGCGAGAAGATCGCTCCGCGATCTACGTACGAGCAACGCGACGACCTAGCGATAAATGGTGTTAACTAAAATTAATAATAATATCATTATTAATATTTAATGATAAAATTTTCACTATTATGTACTTTCGTTATATTATGATACCTACCTATTCCCGGGTCAACGCTATAATAACACCTTTATTCGTCTAAAAGGGAACTACCTATTGATAAGTTGCAATACCTATTTTTTTATCATAGTTTTATTGAATAGAAGTTATAATTTTTTATTTTACCTAATTGATTAAAAATTATATTTTTAAAATAAAATAGGTTTAAATTGTGGATTATTTGAATTATAAATGGCGATTACTGGGTTTCGTATTTTTGTTTGAAATATGATCATAAATTCTCCAGTAACTTTATATTACTCTGTCATCGTACATGTTAGATTTTGTTAAGTTTCAGTACCTTTTATTTTAATGCGAAAAATGTATGAATAATATTACTTTAATTACGTAAATATTTCGTTTTATTTCTGAAAAACCTATCAGGTACTACAAAGCCTTGTGAGTACTTATATAATAATGTTCTGTGATTTGAGTCAAAGCCACAAAAGAATATGACATAGACAATTGACAGACCCAACTTTGAGAAGTTCATTGCCAAAGTTGACCCTGCAAGGAATCGAATCTGAGACCCCTGAGTCAGAGCGCTAAGGAAGCTCCTTAACCAATAGATTAATGGGACTATATGTACTCCATTAAATTAAATTGTCCCACTAAAATAATGTGAATACATTTAATAATAATAATTTAATAATAATTTATTTCATTTCATTTATCAATTTATTATTCATTATTTATTTTTCATAATTTTCATAATTTATTTTTCATTTATCAATTTATTCGCTTGTTTATTATTTATTCGATATTCGTTGACTCTTGATTACCTACCTCATTTGATATAAATGTCATCCAAAAGTTATAAAGAATTTTTTTTAGTTATTATTCTATGAGAGTTTTCAATAAAATTGTCAAGGTGATGTCATAATGACAAAAAAATATTTGCGATTTTAATTTAAATTTTATTATTATAGATTATTTAATTTTTTTAAATTAAAATTAAATGTTCCGATACTTTAATTTGGACGTATCCAGTTTGTTTAGTTACCCAAATGATTTATAATGAATCGTCTAAATACAGACCGGAAGGAGACACGCCATACTGTAGCTTTGTAAGTATTTACATTTTACAATGTACCTACATACATTTTCTTAGTGACAGAGGGAGGCAGAGGGCACACTAGTGCACACTAGCACACTAGGCCAGCGCGCCAAAGTATAGTCTGCGACTTAGATTAAATAATTGGTCTCGCTGCGTTCGACTAGATACCCCGGCGTAAATGCGGCAATAGTACGGCGAAATCGGCGTACCCAGCCAGTCACACTGCAAGCTGTCTGTGACGTGTACGTGCCGTATGTTTTATTAAATTTTGGGCATAATAAAATGCCAGTTTGCGTACGTAGTGAAACTGTATAAAGATTAATAAAAAGAGACGATGTCTTACATGTAATGAGTTGTCGCAATCACGGAGCTACCTGTTTTTAGGCGCGGTATCTAGTCGAGTGCAGCGAGACCAATCATTAATCTAAGGTCCTAGATAAGATATAAGTCCTCACCACTCCTCACCGAAAGATAAAAGTTATTGTTTCACGGTAGTCTTTTGTAAGGAGACGAGCTGCCCAAATGAATACCTACGAAACGCAGTGTGTCCGGCCGGTAACTACTCATGTAACTATATGTACCTATGTTAATAATATTTCGTTTCAGTGCTCGGACTATTCTGAGGGATTTGAACCATTTACTAATATCGGAAACACACCATTGAAGCCTCATACAATACAAACTGTAATTATGCTGTTAGTCCTCGCCCTGATATGTTGGCTAATTACATACATTATAATTGTAATACTGTTTACGTGTTATAAAGTTAATTTTCAAACCGATAGCTTAAACGACTTGTGGAAATGGTTTAATACCAGTCTTCCAATGGACGTTACCGGCATTTCGAATTATGGAGCGACATTAAAAAAAAAATCTGCTAATTAAACGAAGTTTAATTAAAGGTGATTTGTATTTTTTAAATTATAATTCCGTAATTTTTTTACAAATTTATTAATTTTGCAATTTTGATTCTATTTCATCATGAGAAAAATAAGTATGAATGTGTCCGACAATGGCAACATAGTTTCATCCGTTGTCAAAAGGTTATCTGTGTGCATTCTGTGTGATGCAATCATTTACTGTTCTGTGTGTTTTAATATAGAGTAAATAATACTAGTTTAGTTATGTTCCAGCCACACTGTGCTCTGTGTTTCTGTCATTCAGTCGGTTTTTTGTTGGTTTTTTTACTTTTTTTACTGTATTATTTTATTTTATCTTATTTGACCTGTGGTTTACTGGCGCGTCTTCGGTCTTATGATTGTGATGGATGTGATATGATAAATGGATGTTATCGAAGTCAAGATTATTGGGTTTTTAATTAATTTAGTTAGACTACATACGTGACATAGTAAATAAAAGGTAAAAAATAAAAACCCAAAATGCCGTCAATAGACGTGATGGCTCCACCAGGTCAACCTATGGACGGATCACCGGAAGAGCCCGTGGCACCGCCACCACCTGTAATTGGAATCATTTATCCACCACCCGAAGTCCGGAGTATCCTTTCCAAAATATAGATATTTTATTTTGCACTTTAAGAGGCCTTTTTCGCTAATGTTACTTGAAAAAATGGTTATTTAGTTATGAATTTGGTTAGTACTTAATATTAGATATTAGGTATTAAATGTGCATTAAACTAGTCATATTTCTTTTTAACTTTTATGAAGTTTTAACTCCTAATAATAATTACATTATATATGTATTATTAACAATAAATAAATTACAGTTGTGTTTGTAATGCATTTACATTGTTATAGATACAAATTTATTTTCTTTATCAGCCTATGCATTTCACACAATACATTATGTACGTTCCGCTACTGAGCAGACTTCTTTTGCCTTCAAAGATTTAAAATGTCTTCCAAGACTGCTAATTTTCTTGACTTGAAAGTTTCTTCTTCATAATACTTGCTGTTATTATAATACACTGGTGTTCTGTAAGGGGTGGTTACAGCCGCCAGACTGGCTGAAAGGTAGTGTGCCCTGCTACTACTTAAAACATTTGCACTGCATGACATTAAATTTAGGATAAATTATAATTATGATGACATTTTAACTTGACATAACTATTATTGCAGTTTCCTTAACAAGATAATTTTAGATATTGTTGATAAGACTGCCAGTTTTGTTGCACGCAACGGACCCGAATTCGAAGCCCGCATCAGACAAAACGAACTTGGAAATCCAAAGTTCAACTTTCTCAACTCTGGTGATCCATATCATGCATACTATCAACATAAAGTTAAAGAAATCAGAGAGGGAAAAGGTAAGAATCATATTTTAAAAGAAAGCGCTGTATTAGCTCATTTCAGTGAATCGGGTTTAGTTGGTAACAACCCTGTTATTGATGGATTGTCGGCAAGGCGTGCCAGATATTATATTGTTAAGGTTGGCAGCACACTTTATTATCTTTCTGGTGTTGCTCGTCTATATCTAGATATATTAATGTCATTATTTGCTCTTGATGGAAATAACCTAACATCAAATGAACCGCTCCCTAAACCATAAAAAAATCTGTACCCTTGTAAAAATCAGAATTGAGTTTACTTTGTTAATGGCATTTGTGAGATAAAAATACAAATTGCATTTAATGTAGTCAGTTTGTCACCATTGGCTACATCTAATTCTGTATTATTATTATTACACAGCTGGCGATACAATTTCTTTGCCTGCTGGATTACCGCCTCCACCGCGGTCAGGCCTCGCTCCTGCTACGGCCGCACGCCAACAGGAACTTCTGAAAGCTGCAGCACCAGCCGAACCGCCACCACCTCGCGATCCTCCGCCAGACTTTGAATTCATTGCGGACCCGCCGAGTATATCCGCTTTAGATCTTGACATAGTGAAACTCACTGCTCAATTTGTCGCCAGAAATGGAAGACAATTTCTAACTGACCTAATGAAAAAGGAGGAGAGAAACCATCAGTTTGATTTCCTACGTCCGCAACACTCGCTGTTTCAATACTTCACAAGACTACTGGAACAGTACACTAAAGTTTTGCTGCCTCCAAAGGAGTTGGTGTCTAAATTGACAGCCGAAGTGCGCAGCGGAGTCCTAGATCTTGCCAAAGGTCGAGCCGCATGGCATTCGCATCAGGCACGTAGAAAAGCACAAGACGAGGCTCGAATCGAAAAAGAGAGATTGGCATACGCATCTATAGATTGGCACGATTTCGTCGTAGTGGAAACGGTGGACTACGCTGCCAACGAGCTTGGAGATTTTCCACCTCCGACCACACCTCTGGAAGTTGGCGCCCGTGTGCTAGCCCAAGAGAGAGGGGAAGATATATCGCATCCTCAAAACGACGATGACGACACAGAAATGCAACTGGAATCGGATTCAGAATCTGAATCTGACGAGGAACTGTCCCAAATGGAGGATAGGACTCAGCAACCGCAACGCGCTGATGACACGCGTGTGCAGGACATGGAGGAAGATAGCTCGTCCTCGGATGAGGAAGAGCCAGTGGAACAACCGCGTAGGCCCGGCGAAGATGCTCCGTTGCCGCCGCGTCCAGACCGTGTTGTCGTCAAGAAGTATGACCCGAAGAGAGCTAGGCCTCAACCGACGCCCGCTTCGGAAGAGTGGCTAGTGTCACCCATTACCGGTGAGAAGATCCCAGCAAATAAGGTAAGTTATTTCTACAGTCTACAGTCTCTTCTTATTATTTAAAATTTAATAATAATAATATAGCCTTTTTATCCCGAAACTCCTATCTTTATATGAAATTTAATTTGTTCTCAATATGTTTAGTTTTATAATATGTCCCGGATTTCGGTGTGCCTCTTGGCAAAGGCCTCCTCTAACGATTTCCATTGTTCTCTATCCTTTGCAACTCTTCTCCAGTTGCAACCTACAGTTAATTTGAGTTCGTCCTCCCATCTTTTACATTGTCGACCTCTATTTCGTTTCCCGTTTCTGGGGTATTCTGCTCCGTCAATATTCTGCTCCATTTTTCTTGGGTGCTCCTTAACATGTGACCCGTCCACCTCCACTTCATTTGGTCTATTTTAGTAAGAATATCTGTCACACCAGTTCTCGCTCTTATATATGTATTTCTTTGTTTATCTATTTTCTTGATTCCCAGCATGCTTCTTTCCATGGCTCTTTGGCACTCATTTAAAATTTAATAATAGTCTAATTTCTCGATTTTTTTTTCTATTCATTCATTTCATTGCAATTTGAATTTTGAATTTTGACCTTATTTTTCAATCTCATTCTGTAAGAAATGTATAGAAGTCGTTTTTTTGCGATTTATATAGGATCAATGTATCCTTATATTATAAGTAACAGAATGGATTGTGGCCATAAAACAAAATGTGAAAATTGTCCTTTTTCACTTATATAATTTTTCCAAAATCTTTGAATACTGATAGGATAGTATCCTAATAAGTATGTGTTGTTCTAGCTATAATCATTTAGGTCGCTTAGCTGCCCTTACTAATCCGTCTCTAATTATCACCCCTTATACTAACTTAATAGTGGAATATTATTATCTTTTTATTACATCTCACGTGAAACACTTAAGAGCATTATGGTATGGTATACAGGTAGCCGACCACGTACGTATCGGTCTACTGGACCCTCGCTGGTTAGAGCAGCGTGACCGCGCCGCCGCAGAGAGGACGGATCGGGACGAGGCGTTGGCTCCAGGCGCCGCCATCGAAGCCTCTCTCAAGCAGCTGGCCGAACGGCGTACGGACATCTTCGGCGTGGGAGACGAGGAGACGGCCATAGGCAAGAAGATCGGCGAGGAGGAGAAGAGAAGGGACGACCGCGTCACGTGGGACGGACACACCTCGAGCGTGGAGGCGGCCACGAGGGCTGCGCGTGCGCACATCACCCTCGAAGACCAGATACAGCAGATCCACAAGGTGGGGCATTGTTTGTTTATTCCTTGGGCATTGAAAATGTGGTAGACATGTTTGACTTTTATTGAAACCCTGATAAACACCTAGTTAAACAACATCATGACGTTACATGTCCTATCTAATGATAGGTTAATAGATAGGCTCCAAAATGATCAATTAATCCTTGGAATTCAATTGTTGGGCATTAGTCCTATTAAGGCTAACTCAGATGAGGGACTTTTGTTTGTGTTTGTTGCGGAATCCCCAAAGTGTGGAAAAAATAGATTGCCTCACAACTGTATCGAATAACACACAAAGTGTGTAGTTTTTGAGTAGTTTTAAGTAGTTTGTGAGTTTAATCATTACAAATAAAAATGCAAATCTTCTCTTTCTAATATCAGTACAGATAAATGTTATTTTGTATAGAATAGTAGTGAACTGTGAAGTGAATGATATGCCCCATTTGTTCAGGTGAAAGGTTTGCTTCCGGACGAGGAGAAGGAGAAGATTGGTCCGAAGCCAGCGACGGGCGGCGCGGTGCGCAGTGCGCCTCCTCGCCCCGCGCCTCCGCCGCCGCCTCGACCGCTAGTAGCCGCGCCTGCCCCGGCACCAACGCCGGTTCTGCTGCAACCGCTGCCTCCTCTGATGGTTTTGCCTCCTTTGGCGCCCCGGCCGCCTCTGATCCCCGTGGCGCCTCCGGTCGCGCCTCCCGGCTTCGCGTACGGCGCGGTGGCGACGGTGGCGCCACCTGGCGTCGAAGAGGACGAACCGCCCCCGAGCAAACGACAGCGCACGGAAGAGGCCCTCGAACCGGAGGCGGTGTGGTTGTCGAGACACCCCGGCCCAGCACCCATTCAGGTAAGCATTATTTACCGCCTAAGTAGGTACAGTCGAGGTACGAAAACTTTCGTCGTTTTTAAAATTCAAAGATCTGTTAAAAGTTTAAAACAACAAAGATCCACATTTGTTACATAAAATGCACAAAGGAAACGTCATAAATTTGTGAAGAAAGATATTAAGGTTAGTGTGTGACGGCAGGTCGCTGTGCCGTCGGCCCCGGAGCGGACCGAGTGGCGGTTGGACGGTCGAGCTTTGCCGTTCAACATATCACTTACCACCACCATCGCCGACCTCAAGGCCATCCTGCAACGGTCCACAAACATGCCCACGGCCAAGCAGAAGCTACACTACGAGGTAAGGAATCGTTTTATTTATTTATTATTATATACTTCTTATATATATTTTTTATACATTTCACACAGTACCATCTAGTTCCACAGTAAGAAACTAATGCTTGTATTATGGATACATTACTTTTTTTAGTTTCTAAATACATACCTATTATAAATACAAAATATCCATAACTCAGGAAAAATGTTAACACATAAACATTTGCGCCTAGCGGGATTCGAACCCGCGACCGTTTGGTGCCTTCGTAAAGTGTCTTCGTAAATACTAATATGTACATTGATTTTTTTAAAATAATGCTATTTTCAAAAAAGAGCATTGGACATTAAATGAGCAAAAATATGACTTTGAAATGAATATGTTATTGTTATTGTTCCAGGGTTTATTCTTCAAAGATACGAACACATTAGCTTATTACAACGTACCTCCCGGCGCCATCATACACTTGCAAGTCAAGGAACGTGGCGGTCGCAAGAAATAGTAGAACATAAATATTCTTAATTGCATTTTATTTTATAACAAAATAAATAGAAATGTTTGCAACTAAATATGTTTTACTGTAATTAGGGATTAATTTATGTGTTTTCAAAAATTATTTTCAATAGTGGCGCAACTAGACTTAGAGCCTCTTTCACCATCTCCGAGTAAAGTAAAGTAAGTGTCAAGTGTATAGAAATGATTGCAACTATATGTGTTTTACTGTAATTAGGGTTTAATTTAGGTGTTTTCAAAGATTATTTTATTTTCAATAGTGGCGCAACTACACTTAGAGCCTCTTTCACCATCTCCGAGTAAAGTAAGTGTCAAGTGTATAGAAATGATTGCAACTATATGTGTTTTACTGTAATTAGGGTTTAATTTAGGTGTTTTCAAAGATTATTTTATTTTCAATAGTGGCGCAACTACACTTAGAGCCTCTTTCACCATCTTTGTAAAATGTCATGTAAGCTAACCGCCAACGCCAAGTCAACGGTAAGAAAGCATAGGTACGACACAAGATACTCGTAACATTTACTCGCCAATAAGCTTTACTTGAAAGTAACTAATCAACACTTTACTTGTTGATTAGGTACTTATGTCAATTGATGTACAGTCAACTACATAGTGAGTTTAGTTCAATGAATTCATGTAATTGGACTATAAAATGCACCCCTCATTATGATACCTATACCACAGATTAAATAATAGTTACTATCAAACCCTATACTGGAAAATCACTACATACATAGTATAAAACAAAGTCGTTTCCTGCTGTCTGTCTGTCTGTATGCTTAGACTACGCAACGGATTTTAATGCGGTTTTGAAAGCCTGTTATGAAAGCCTATGATAAGAAGCCTAGTCCAATCTGTCATACTGTGCAGTAGAATTAGTTGGATTTCTTTTGTCCAAACAGTTTTATCGTAGAACTAATAGTAGAACCAGTGGAACTGTTTGGACTAACCCTTCTACAGTTAGGTAGGTATAATAAAATTTTGCTAGCATTTTTTTTCTAAATATCAGTTTTCCTTGCTATAATAGGTATGGATAGTTGTACATGAAGATACGCCCCTGTATTGCAGTATTCTAAAGGTGTCATTACGCAAAAGGTCTTAAATCATATAAAGAAAAACGACAATATAATTTTTAATATTTATTTTTTTACACATCTTCAAATTATACTTGACTAAAAATAAAACAATCAACTAATTCTATAAATTTTATTTTATATTGTTTATATTTCTGTTAATAATTGTATTTACATAGAAGTTATATTTTTGTGAATAAAGTTTTATAGTCGTGTATGTATGTATAATGAGACTGCGGAGTCAGCGAGCGCCTGGCGCACGCACCGGCCTTGAGCCCGAGGCGGGCGCGGGCGTTAGATGAGGCGCTCGCTGAGCCAGATTCAGGAGTCGGGCGGCTGCGGAGGCTGCGGGGGCTGTGGGGGCAGCTGGGGGGCCGGCGCCGACAGGGGTGGAGGCCCCCCGCGCGGCATGGCCGGCTCGGTGTGGCGGCGACGCACCTTGCCGCGCTTCTTGAGCATGGTGGCCTGCGGGGGAGCGGGGCGGTGAGGTGGCGGGGCGGGGGCGGGGGCGCGCGCGTCACGGGCCCGCCGCCGCCGCGCTGCTGCTCGAGCCGCGTTTCGATTTCTTCAGCATCGTCGCCTGCGGTCACACAACACCTCAGTGACGTCGTGACGCGGGCGCCCCCCACCGCGGCCTAACCATCGTACCCAACGGATTCACTGAGGACCATCGGCCACCGGAGAACCTCTCCGGCGGCGTCATTACGATCTCTACTACTATTAGGTATGAATGTGAGATAATTTGCAAATTAAAGTTGTGAAACTACGCATGTACAGTCGGGGTAAGAAAAGGTTCGACATTTGCTTGCACCAGGGTAAATAATTACCATGGGTAATAATTATCAGTTATGCTAACATTTCATTTCAAACGTATATCATTTGTCTGTGTGCTTTAATTTCAAATTTACTAAGAGTCTGCGACTTGAATTTAAAACTGACTGACGAAGGTTTACGTACCCCGACTGTATGTACTTACCAATAATGTTATGCACTATTAACTGTATTTGAGGATAATGAGCATAAATTTAAAAAACATTTGCATCTTTACGCGTCAAGTTCCTCAAAAAGCACACGTTACACGTTATTAGATCATAATATATTCATAAAGTTTTAGATATCACTGAAAGCTATATCTTAGTTTTAGATATCGCATCATGATGCGTACATCTTTTAACAGAACTTGACACACGATAGACTGTTTCTTTGGGGAAATTTAGTCGAAGATTTTATCGAGACTTTCGTCTTATCGATTAATTCGATATTATAAATGCGAAATTAACTCTGTCTGTCTGTTTACTACCTTTTCACGGCTTAACTACTCAACCTATTATCATGAAATTTTGCATAGGTAAGACACGTCGTCAGGGATACAAGAAAGGACATAGGGTACCTTTCATCCAAAAAACAAGTACTGTTCCCGAGTGATCGTCTAAAAATGTAACAAAATAAACTAGACTAGATTTCTGAGTGGCATGGTTAATAAAATAAAAGATATAAAATCTGAATAGTGGTGGTAGAGAGGATGTTTAATTTAAATAAGTAATTGCGATAAAATAGAAGCATTTCATTCAGCCATCTAGTCTAGACTATGTGATCGAAACTGTATCAATAAAATTAATCTAAGCCTCAGTGAATCCGTTAATTATGCGACTCTATAAGCATCTTATTGCGTGCAAAAAGAGAGATACTTAGAGAAGCGGTGCTCGTCCTACCTTAAGAGCTGACTTGAGGACAACCACTTCGCTCGGTGCTGCCACCCACGGCTCGCCGTCCACTTGAACTGGGATTTCGCTTTTCAGGTTAATTTTTATGTGCCCCCCCTGGAAACATTTCCAAGTTGAGGTTAATTCCGGTATGAGTGCCATGACCTTGACCACTCATGACAACGCTCGTGGTGAGGACCATTGGTTGATATAGGAGACCCAAGGTATTTTCGCTTTTGTGCATTAATTGGATATAATGATCAAAGGTGAATAAAATTGCGTCTCCTAGAAGACTAAGAATCTTCATTATTTAACAATCAGAATACATTTTGTATGTAGGCAATTATGTCCATTTGAAATAATGTTGCTTTCCAAATGAACAATCCTTCACATACTTATACTTAAACATGTAATTTACAAAATTTAATCTCTTTCCTAATACACAAACATAAATTATATTTGTATGACTAGAAGTCACACAACTGGAATTTTTCAGGAATCATAAAAACTGAGTCTTCACAAATAAACGAGTTAAAAAATTTTTTTGGGCTTAATATAATAGGCATCTATTTAAGTTTTAAAAGATTGAAATGTCGATAACCTGCACACATCAAGAATAATTATTAGTATGAAGAGGTAGGATACCTGTGCTATCCGCATGGCACCGCGTAGCCCCGACTGGATTTGGCCAAGATGGACGACACCAGTCACGCCGACCACCTCCAACATGCCGTCCCAATGGTTCGGCTTATTGAACTGGTCGTCTTTCTCGGGTCCCCACGGATTAGCACCGCTGCCCCAACTACAGTGTTGAACAATGTTGTAGCATTATTTGTGTAAATTTCACACTAAACAAATGCCTAAACCGTGAGTTGTGTTACCTGAGTATGTTCAATATAATGATGCCTTCAACTGCGGGCAGTTCGACCGGCTTGCCGTCAACCTCCAGCTTGACAGCCTTGTGCAGATCTTTGCACATCTTGCGTCCAACCATTTTTCGAAGACCCATTTTCACGTACACACCCTTGTTTCGAAGCCTGTTTGCAATACATCAATGTAAGGTTTATCCACCCGAAGTGTAGGCTTAACTGTGTTCAATTGGCAACCCGTTTCACCGTTTTGCAACATGTAAATAAACTTTTTTCAAAAGTCTAAAGTCCGCAGTTATAAACAGAGCAGAACGCTGGGTGGCAAAAACTAACCTTGTACATAAAACCTCCGAGAAAAGTCTTTTGTGTTTTGGCGCTTGTTGTGGGATGCATGTTTGCCTTCTTTTCTTACAAAAACAGAATAAGTACTTGAACAAAAAAAGTAAGAATTACTTACTTTAACCCTACTTTAACTAGTACCTACTGTTAAGGTAATTTTAAGGGTTTGCACTTAAAGAGCTCTTTATTTTTTAAGAAGGTTTGTGAACTCGGCCACCTTTCTATCAAAACCTACCTTCTACCTTTAAACCAGTCCAGTCAGTTATATTTCTCCCCAAAAACTTACCTGCTGTTAAATTTGTTGGGATTTTCCTCCCTAGCATTGTGGAAGTCGAGGCAGAGATCGGCGTCAATGCCGATGCCGAAGTAGTTGTTCATCACGAGGATCTGACTATTGTCCTCGCTCTGGGAACCTGTTGTTACATACGCTGTAATAAGAAATGTGCTCAATGAGCCAGTCTTTTTATATTTCATTGTAAAGCTGATGGAAAATTTTTGCTACATGAGAACAAACAACGATACACTCTTTCTCTTTATTTTCTTTATACCCTCGTAGGATTTTACGAACTTACCAGGCAGTTGCTTGGTGAGCTCCTTAGGCTCGTCCTGCTTGTCCTCCGGGTGGAAGACGACGGTCCAGCGATCGAGGCGGATTTCTTCAGCATCGATGACGTCCCGCAACAAGGAGAGCGGGTCCTCGCATCCAGTGTATCCTGAGCCCCAACGCAATACTCTTGCGAGGTCATTGCCGGTGCCGAGGGGCACGATGGCGCACGGTGGGTTGGAGCACTGCGAGTCTTGCCCCACGTTGTCGAGGCACTGCAGCACCCACCCGATGGTGCCGTCGCCACCGCACACGAGGATTTTGTAGTTAGGAATGTGACGAAATACGTACAACCTGCACAAATATATTGTACTTCAAAAAATGTTGGTAGATGATAATATCATTTGGTATTCTAAACATTTTTAGACCAACACTAAGTTTCAATGCTTAACAATTTTCTGAGTGGATAATATGGTAGCATAAGTTTTGGAAAAAATATATAACTAGACAAATCCTAAATAAGAAAGTTCATATATTTTTGAGTTGTTACTTTTAATCGAATAAAATTTTTAAAGCTTATGGAGCATGGTATGCGTTGGACTCACCCAGGTAATGGTCCACCGTTCTCGAGGTCGAACACCTGGTAGGGGTTGAGGAGTTTCCGGAAAGAGGAAATGAGCTCCAGCCCCTGGCAGCCGCCAGACTTGACGTTTACAAATACCAGAAGCGGCTTCACACCCGCCGGCACCATTGAAGGTTCGATGCTCGGCAGCAACATCACTATTAAAAGAACATGTCTATGTAGTACAGCAGATATTCATTTTGACAGTGGATTATTTAAGCTACGTACAAAGAGTTCTTACCTAATAAATGCTTATCTTCATATTTGGCCTCCCTGAGCGCATAGAGCGCGCGCACCGCTTTGGTGGCGTCTTCATAAGTGATCACCATAGACCCGTATTCGTAGTAAATGGGGCCGATACTGTTGAACTTGTTCTCAGCCCCAAGGAACTCAACGAGTATGTTCTCATAGTTCCTCTCCGAGAGTCCCGGTGGGAGTGAGGCCACGAAGAGTGCCAGAGTGGGCCCGTGAGGGTCGCGACGTGGCTGAAGGTAGAACCGTGCCAGCTCCATGCGGCGCACGGAATCTCTAGCCAGCCGCACCACGATGCGCCACGGACGCTCTTCTTCCTCCAGGACCCGATCGGATACGCCACGGTCCAGTAGGATCTCGGAGCACCGGTAGTCGTGCGTTGCCTGCGCCGGATCCAGTCCGAACCGCTCTAAGGCTGCGGCCATCAAGTCTGTCACTGTATCTTCACCCGTACATGGCACTGTTACGAAGGTTTCTCCGGCGCCGGCGATGCGCCCCGGGTAAACCCTAACTTCTCCACTACCCGACTCGGGTTCCCTGAAAGATGTTCATCAATTTTAAACGCGATATTGATGAATCGCTTATCAAAAATCAAATCTTGCAATTAAACGGGTTAGTTATAGCCATAGTAGATCTATAGCTTAAATATGTACTCCTATGATCAAGCCCCTTACCGTTAGTATTGTAGATATCCAATAATTGTGATTTGGTGAAGGTATGGAGTTTACAAAGAGGAACTTACTTAAATCGCAAAAATAAGGCGGGTCGTTTGTTTGGCAGCCTGGTGACTCTGGCGAGAGGGGTCGGGTCCTTCAGCGGCGGCTCGTCGCCAGCCAGCGCGTCGGTCAGCTCGAAGAGTTCAGGGTCTCTTGCCACATGGAACGCCCTCAGCGCTGCCGACGCCAGCTCCTTTTCGTTCCAGTTGCGACCGACCACCACTGGCCGGTAAAGCCGCCTCGACCACGCCGCCTCTCCGTCATACACTTTCACGACTTCTATACGATGGAAAAACTTTTTTGAGACCAATTCAGATATTTGAAGATAGAGACCATGATGATATTATAATTATGACTGATTTACCTTCATCCCTGTCATCCGGAGTCCGATCCCTATGCTGCTTGTGATCGGGCCGATGGTCCTGGTCGGCGGGCGTCCCGGACGAGCCGCCTCCGGAACCACGGCCTTCGCAACCCGAGCTGAACTCCTCGCTAACACTGCGCGCTGTAACATCCCCATATCGCTCACATAGGCCCCCCGTAACCAAGGGCTTCCCGAAAATTCAACACCCCTTTCAGGCAACACCCTCGTTATTTTTTGTACTACCTTCAATTAGTCCAAAGACGTCGTCTCTTTTTATTTTACCCAAATTGCGTGGAACTTTTTCATGTTTCTTGTTATTAGTCAAGTTGTAAAATGTACAATAATTTATTAAAAATATTGTTCTACTAAATTTCTTTGTGCAATACAAAATTTAAACAACTAATAACTTAATTAATTATTATTAATTAACTTCATTGCCTACAATGTATTCCACAAAAAAAAAATGGCTAACATTATATTTTAGTACGATTATTAATAGATAACACACATTTTTAAAAAGCGAGGTTTGCGGTACAAATATAAGTACAGTTAATATAATACAGTGTGATTGTTCGTATGTATGACTGTTACCTTACACCGTTGGAATACCACATCACGAGTATTCTTGAGGAACCCCGACCATATTTGAGACCAAGGCCAGTATCAAAGTGGGCAGAAGTAAAAAAAGTTTAAAGAAATGAATAGCCAGACAGAGCTTTATATTATATCGAGTATTCATTAGTTGCTTGAATGTTTTGACAAATAGAAGCAAAATTCTGTTTAACTCTTGAAGTGTAATGTATGTTAGAAATATATAATTAACAGATAAAATATATTGTGGGTACTTACTGAAATAGAATAAGAAAATGAATTTGTGATTTATTTAAACACAAAGGACAGATGGTACTTAAATAAAAGACAAGAGAATAAGAGAACCTATGGACAGATTAGAAAACCTGCTAGTGGCGGTTTACATTTTAGTAGTAAGTACGTATGTAAGAGTGATATTGTGTCGTGTATATAAAGCACATGGCAAAAGCTTTAGATCTCCAGTTTGCAGAAAGGTAGACGAGCAATAAATATGTTATGAGTTTGGCACATATCTGATGGATTAGATTGGTCAAATTTTTAGCCATGTAGTGAGTGCGGAGGCAGTTTTTTTTTATCTCCTTTTTTGCAATCTATTCCTGTGAACTGATACTGAAAGAGCATTAGTCCATTAACATATGCCCCAATTCTGCTTCTCTACCATATAGATCTTCAGAGAATTTCTTTTAAGACGAGTGAATTTAGCATTGGTTGCATCGCCAACAAGTTCCGGGATACTTGATTCTCTTCTTGTAACTGGAGTGTAGGCATGGATTGTAAAACGGTGATAGTGTATTTAATTTCTACAAGAACAGTTCTGATTTGAAGATCATGATGCAATTGGCTATCACTACATAGTATAAAACAAAGTCGCTTCCCGCTGTCTGTCTGTCTGTCCCTATGTACGCTTAGATCTTTAAAACTACGCAACGGATTTTAATGCGGTTTTCACTAATGGATAGAGTAGTTCTCGAGGAAGGTTTTAGTTAACCAAGTTACGCGGGCGAAGTCGCGGGCAGCAGCTAGTTTGTTATAAAATAGTTCTCAAAACTTTCATTGGAATCTCTGCAATTTTTTTACATTCGGTTTGAGGCAGTCCCCAGAACTAGGTTCCATACATCTAAACTGGTTTGAGAATGCATTTATATAGCAACTGTTTATTTTTCAGCGACAACTGAGATTTTCTATTGAAAAGCCAGTACATTTCCTCGTCGTGGTGACAGAGCAACGAAGTCGCATGTAGGGATAGGATCGAACCTCCGTATTATTCCTTTGACCAATCTAAACCGGCTTTTAGAGGTGGTCATGCTGCGAGGCGGAGGTGCGGGGTGCAGATGGGGGTTACCTCGGGAGTAGGGGGGCGAAGCGCCGCCGTGGGGGGAGCAGGCGGCGGGCAGCAGCCTCCTTGCCAGCGTCACCAGCCTCGCCGGGCCCCAACTGCCTCGGCCGCGCGCTGCCCACAGACACCGCTCACTCTCCGCGCTAGAGCACGACTCCCTCACATGTGCCGCGCTATTCGCTCACCTCAAGCCACTCAGTACGGGAGGTGCCACAGACCACACCGATACAGCTACGGTACAAGCGCCTACTAAGCTACGGTACGCGAATCGCGAGGCACATGTGGGCCGCAAGCTGAGATGACACTTACGACAGCCGAAGTCCCGCTGCGAGGGAGGCGGGCGGACGTGCACGCCGATGATCGACTCCATGGGCACCTCCGTCCGCGGGATGGAGACTGCCGATGGAGGCAGGAAGATCGGCTGCAGCATTCCGAAGTTGCATTCTTCCGGTATTAGAGCGCGGCATCCCGCGTGACACTGCGGATAGCATGTTACGATTACAACTGATTCAGATGAAGGGACAAGACTGTTTCTTAAACTAACCACGACTTACTAAAAAGCTTATTTGTCATGAAAAAGAGACTCGTAGGTACTCTTTTCAGTGCTTGTTTCAGTGCGTTTGTGAGACATACCAGAAGATATTCTTTAATCTTGTTCCTCATCTTGGTGGCAGTGAAATTACCTACATTTATCTGGTGTTCTGGATGTATCGGAGCTGGGAGAAAACATACAAAAGGTAATTGATGCTTACCGTACTGCCGCACCATTCACACCGGTAGCCAGTGAGGCACTCGGTGGACCAGCATGCTCGCCGGCACGCCGCACACTTGGAGTTGGCTGGCAAATTGCCCTCCCGCCAATGATGGACGTGCCGGGGTTCGCTGCCGGCGCAGTATGTCGCGTTTTCTTTGCAATCGGCAGCCGCGAAGTCCACGCACTCGCCGTGTACGTAGTACTCGCATACTGAAATAACATTCAATGGATTAGGTCCGTTCTTTATGTCAGAACAGACGCACTAGCTTTCTACAGTTGAGGTAGGTATACGTTGTTGTTAGCTTGATGTTACTTACTTGTGGCATAGAGACTTTTACACATAGCAGAACTCCTTGAATAAGCAGATTAAGTTTTCAGCGGATATTTTAATCAAATAATATATTTGTGGTAGGTACAAAATCGCCAATTCGATCTATGCCGCCCTGTGTTCATATTTTTTTTTTGCTCAGTCAAGAGGTATGTTTTCAATTATGTAAAAAAAAAAATTTTACTCACTGAACACGTGCTTATATTTCAGAATGGTATTCTGTGTGAAATAAAAGGTTTAATCTAGCCTTCTACAGAAAAAATGAACTTGGCAATAAAACAATTTGTCCAGTAACTTAATCTCTACATGTTAATACTAAACATACATTGGAGAGAACCCTAGCATCTACGATTGCGGTCTATAGCTCAAAATAAGATATAATAATTTACAATTAAGAGGAACTCCCGTGCAGTCCGGTGTTAACTACCGAAATAAAAAAAGACATTTAATTAATCATGAAGTTTCATCTAAATACGATCAGCACTTGGTTTTTGCGAGATTCTTGTTAAATTGGAAGCATCTAGAATCAATCACTATACACAATCCATCATCACAGCCATATGTCGTCGTCCACTCCTGGAGATATAGGCCTCCCCCACAATATTCCAGTAGGTGCGGTCAGAAGTGGCTTAACGGTTAGGTCGCCAGTCCATCCTATGCGTAGACGTCTCACAAGACCGCACCGCACCGCAGCGCTAGCCCCCAAGAATTGGTTCTGGTCTTCATTCAAAAACTTTTCAGCCCCAGCAGTACCTTAATCTGGTGATTGCACTAGATGCATTGTGGATTTTCAAACAAATCGGTACTACAAACGAATCAGGTCTTTTTGATGCAGATTCTTCAATCTAACAACGAAAATATGGTAGACTGCTGAAACTGTACTTACTCATACAATGTAGAGCTGGTAGCTCATCGAGCCTCTTGCGGCACACCGTACAGAACTTTCGTTTGTGGTGTGTAGGCTCTGACCAACAGTGAGCCACTGGGTTCTGTGGGAGAACATCTCGAGTTTATTATAACAAATATCTCATTAAATTAAATAAATTAAAGAAGCTATTAGTTGCAGAGCATAGTGGAGAGCAGAGCATACCGCAGTCAGTCAGTTTCGTCAAACCAATAACGCTCGTCATATTGTATATCTTCATTTTTTTTAATGATATTGTAGTTCTTAGTTAATTCGTTGTACCTACTATGCAACGAAATAGAACGAACGAAAAGACTTATCATCTTAGGTTTCAAAATTTTGGTTTTTATGATGAGACAGCCTAGATACTTATTTAGTATTCAACACTAAAAACTACAGAACATGTATTTATCATTGTATGAGACCATTTGGTGTAAGTGTCAAAATGGATGATATACCTTGATAAGGCTCGGCGCCACCCCGCTGCATGGCGTCACCACTTGCCCCACGCACCTTTCGTGCACTATGAAGTTGCACACTGAAACAAAGAAAGCACATTAATTCAAAAGCTTACGTCTGGTCTGCTAGAGTAATATTGTGATCGCCACGAAACTAAAGCTCTCTACCTATACCTACTACGTTTAGAAACTGTAGTACTTTTTTGATAGAAACATTCCTCACATCTTCACAAGCCATTGTGTGGCTTCCTAGGATGTGACTGCGCTTGTGCATCAAGGGGCCACACTCGCACAGGATATGCATTGGTGTTTCTTCTGCTTTATGGCAGAAACGACACTCCTGTACTATTGAGACGCATCATTTTAAGGTGCGTATTGGGCGGCAGTGCCCCGTCAGTGACGTAGTTAGCATGCACAATTATAATGGATCTTTTAGGGCGTATGGTATAGGGGCGTTTCAGTTATATGGGACCCTCGGGTGCAAGGGTCGAATTTATGAAAGCAGGAACGAAAGTTTTACCAAATCAGGTATAGTAATTCCAAAATTAAAAATTATTAAAAATGGTCTATGATTATTTAGATATTACAATAAAAATAACTAAAATCAATAAAGATTATCTGTTTATTACTAATACAATAAAATATTAATTGTAAAAATCTGTTGGAATAGTTTTAATTTAGTTTGGAACTATATAGAGTACTTAACACTGAACTCTAACTCACTAGGCATTAGAAAATCATATGAATTAATATTTTATAACGTGAACCGCAAACCTTAACACAAAGTGAAGTTCATTACCCACATGAAGAAGTTTCAAGTTCAGTCGGTGGGCGCACGCTACAATAGCAATCATGCAACGCTGTCGACGAGTTTTTACTAAAGCCTTTATTGTTCCGACACAACACTATATTTTATTATCTACTCTTTGCCACTAGAAATAGACATTTAGGACACGAATTAGTAAACATGTAGATTGTAGGTATTTATAGAAGTTATGTTTATTATATTATGTTTAATTAGATATTGTTTTTTTGGAAAGAAAATTTTAAAAATACCTACCTATAAACGGATCCAGAGGTATGAGAAATAAATTGAATAGAAATAAATTTACAAGAAAAAGAAGGTAGGTACTTATATATAATGTAATGTATTTTTAATTTCAAAACAAAAGTTAAAAACGTAAAATTGTAAATACTTAATTACACCAATAATAAGTTTAAATTAAAAGCGAATCTTATGATAACTCTTAACAATGAAAACTTAAGACATCAAAGGTCATCAAGTCAAAAGTCAAAGTGTACCTATTTTTTAAATCAGAAGCTAAATAATTATGTACCTATAATGAGTTTAAATTAAAAGCAAATGTTATGAATGTGCAATAATTATTATGTAATGATAGATGAGCGGCCACAGACAATTCGGTTTCTTACGTAACAGTAGCATAGACAAATTTGTAACATGGAGGTTCGGTTCGAGTCGTGTGCTGAGTAAGTGCGAGAGTCATCTCTCTGGGATCGATAGCCGTGCGCATGCTCCATATAGACTCGGCCACAATCTCTCCTCACACTGATGTCGGTAATAGATATAACGATAGCTTGACTCGTATCGTTCCTACCTCACGTTTCTCGATGGATCACGAGTTTGTAAGGCAAATGGCTACCCTGTCCTACCTTTTTTTACTTTGACATTATAACATTATGTTCTAAAGAATTGACCTGACTGTTTTGGACTTGACGGACCTGTTTTGGAAAACTAAGAAAAATTATAGACTTGACTTGACTCTGACTAGTCTCGGGATCTGCTACTTTTGTTTTTAATAAAAAAGGCTATCACAAATTGCTATTTTTACTAATGACACTGGCAAAATCATAGGAGAAGATCTGATGGAGCCAAGACATTAAAAGAGAAGAAGGAGAAGTAATGTTCTAAAAAAATTTGCATTCTAAAAGCTAATCGACAATGAAAGCTCTGAGGGAGGCCTATGCTGAAAAGCAAGACAATATTTAAGAAACGGTGTCAGGACAGTATAATATTTCATTTTATAATGTATAATTTTTAAGGTTGTTAAATAAAGGCTATAATAAATAAATTAATTAATAAATAAACCAATAATTAGTAATAATAAGCTTCGCA
The DNA here is from genome assembly GCA_947623395.1 of Synanthedon tipuliformis. Lineage (NCBI taxonomy): Eukaryota > Metazoa > Arthropoda > Insecta > Lepidoptera > Sesiidae > Synanthedon > Synanthedon tipuliformis. The sequence goes on along the minus strand of OX392417.1, from coordinate 10,045,253 downwards.
CTGATGCAATTTTAATTTGCAAATTATAAACACAAATCTACTTCGTTTATCATTCTTTCCATTTGTGAAAATAGTTAATATCCGTTGGGTGGCTTAGAAAAAGTTATTTGAGAAACAGAAAGAGACGGACAGCGACATACAACATATAAGTATACATATATACCTATGTTGATAGATTTGAAAAGTAGGTATCCAAAGGTCAATTTAAAATATTAGTTTTCATTATAAATGTATTTAAAAGATTTAGGCTAATTTAGGCATTGATCTAAACTATAGATGCGGCGTAGCAAGCAAAAAGCCCTGAAATCTGTGGTAGTATTAAAATCATACTTGCGAACTTACTGAGAGATTGACACGCAATTCCAAATGAATATTGCTTTTGTAAAAAGAAACTAGTTAAAAGTCTTCTGTACTAACGCATCAATGTATACTGCACAACGATATTGATTAGCTTACGACTAGCGAACGACTATGTGCGAATTCGTCCACTTCGGCTCGAGTGGACGAATTTTACTACTACCATTTTTTGTGGGCTACGCCGTGTCTATACTCCCAATTATACTTATATAGTCTTTGAATTTAGGCTATTAAAAATGCCGACTTTCTCGTGAAACCTTCTCATTAAATCAAAATGAATTGCGTGGTTTAGGAAGAGTTAGCGGCCATACACAGAGACGCGGATTGTGACTTCAAATTATAATATGTAAATATAAAGAAGAAGACTATAATATACCTAGTATTTATATTCCTATCTTAAACTTAAATAAATCAACGTCAATGATTTCTAAATTAAATAGTATTTTAGAAATCCCCAAAAGTGTCCTTTAGTGACAGTAGGTATAATATAAATAGTGTTACCATCACAAAAATATATTACGTCTTAAAATAATCTGTAAATATAATTTTATTATCCAGTAGAGTTTCGTTCATGAACGTGAAAAAGCGTGTATTCTATTTTTAAACTGCACATGTCAATAAAGACAAGGTTTCTTCACCGCGGAAGGGCATCCGCGGAGTTTGGTATCAAGGAAACTTATTAATGTTGCATTTAATACTACGTCATTGCCTCGGACGGGATCGGGCAGGAATAGATGTTGTGGCACAACTAGCTGTCTGTCCGGCACAGACTCTGTCGCGTAAATAAACAAGATGATATATTTTTTTTAATATTTAATTAGACTAACTACACGCTCCCGGCTTCGCACGGGTATAAATAAAAAAAACTATGCTATCTTTTAAGTTGGATCAAATAACACATTGTTAGTTACGGAGTTTTATCAAAATCGGTTCAGTAGTTTAGGAATTCATTGGCGTCAAACAAAGTGAAACAAATTTTTTATATAGGTATAATGTTATTTTTGTAGAGATTAGGATGACACCGTAAATTAAAGACAGAATTGAGTTTCTCTGTAACCAAAGATTGTAATTTTTCAATTCATACATTTTAAATAAAAAAATAACATAAGTATAAAAATATTAATCTAACTAATAACTAACCTGTAACCAAAGAAACGACATTAAATGTTATTATTTACAATGTCGATTCCTATCACTAATATTTACAATTCAGATTTATATTTTTATTATTATATTTTCCACAAAGATATCTTTCATATTTATTTTTATATTTGACATGACAAGTCATTATTTTATAATCAATGGTAGCTTAACCAAATAGTTTTAATACATTTAAAACCAAATAGTTTATAATACAATAAATAATAAAAGAGTTTGAATATACACAACTTAAAGAAAATACATATTTTTCTTTACATAGGTATAGAGAGATTTTAATTTTCAGCAAGTAAATAGTAAAAATAAATTGATTCTATACAGAATGTCATACATTTTTAAATTATAATCGTCACGCGATAATGTACATATTTAAAATTCTTTATAACAGCTTCCAATTAAATATATTTTTATAGTTCCCCTTCAAATGAATTTCCGAAAAACGTGAACTGTTTATAGATCAGAATAAGTAATGAGTATGTGTACCAAGAATTACACTTTCTTAGTCATTCCTAATATTAAGTTAGGTATTTTTATTTTATAAAAGAACACCATGTTTTTATTGATTTTATTGGTAAATTTTTATTGCTTAATTTTTACGTGTTATATTGCTTAATTATATTAAAAAAACATAGGGTTCCAAATTAATGATGGTCAAATGGGAAAATTGCATTTTCTTTTTTGGCAACATCTACATCGAAATTGGTGACCTAGCTACTAAATTTAAAATTTATAATTTCGATTGCAAAGATTATACGAATCTATCCACGTTAACATGTAAATAATTAAAAAAGTAGATTAAATCTGAATAAAATATTTTTTACAATTATAACTTTCAACAAAAAGAAAAAAGTGAATGTTTTTAAGATTCAAAAAGTAGATTCAAAAGTAGTTTTTCTTTGATATTTAATCAATCAATCAACACGTACGCCAATATAGGTTTATATCCGAAGAGTACTTAGATTTAGAAGTTTTTTCGTCAGAATTGTATCGCAAATGGCGGTCGTTACTGCCAAAGTAAACATTTGTACACTAAAATAATCTGAGGGCATTATCCTATAGATAGTAATGAAGCTCATCGTTCGAGTTTCAATGTTTTGCACCGAGATATTTTATGTGCGAGAACGATCCGTGTGACTTTTCAAAATTTAGACAAATATTAATTAATTTCAATTAAATTTTTTTTTTATTTTTTTTTATATATATAAAAGAAAAAATTAAAAAATAACTACCGAAACACATCTCAGAGGCTGAACACGATATAATCTTTGCCTATTGTATTTTTTTTTTTTCAATGTCAAAGTCAATGACTGTAGTAATATTGCAATCCTAGCTAGAGTTGCATCTCTTTCACATTTTAGCTTGATTCGTTTCTTAATAATTAGTTAATATCTATATCTTCTCCATTTATTTCTCTTTCGATTACGTCATTTAGGTTCATATAAAATCGGACCAGTTAATTGAAATATAATTTCAAACTAAAACGTATCAGTAACCAGTGAGGTGATATTACTACGTATAGAGAAGCTATCACCTTTATCACTAGTGATCCGTTCAACTGAAGCTGGCAAGCTACACTTGACTTAGTCGCTTTCTAGCTCTTGAGTTGCTTGTTGCTTGTAACCCTTGTTTGTTTTATAGCGAAATAACGTTAAAACTGATCAAATATGCCCTCGTGTGTGTTACAATATTGCACTAATAATTCAAGTAATACGGTAAAGTGCAAAGGAATAACTTTCTATCGGTAAGTAACTAAATAAACTCAATTCGAGCAAAATATTTGGCGGACGCCATTTTGCGTCATTTGTCATTAAGAATTTAAGAACTTAAAAAATTAAGAAGTGACATTAGGTGTATTGTATATATTATATATTAATAACAAATCAATAAATTAAAATATATGTTAATATATAATTATAATAATATAATATATAAATATATATTATTAAATTATAATTATATATTGATTATAATTATAATTATATATATTATATTATATTGCATTAAGTTGCTTACTTTGGAACTAGATGGTGCTGTGTGGAATGTGTGAATATATAAAAAAAAAAAAAAAAAAAAAAAAAATTATATAATATTCTAAAATTTATATATTATAAAATTATAAATTAAATTATAAAATAAAATTATTATAAAATCACGTATTTCATTGGATGGATACCACATCCAATGAAATAGGCAGAATATAAACTGTGTCGCCTCTATGACGGTGACATCGATTCTATGATACATTAGCCGCCTCTTGCGCGCCCCCTACTGCCGCATTTGTTGTACAGATTTTGTTCGCACTATCTTTTCTATATTATAAAAGTTCAATGTCAGTAACCTTATTATTTAGTTTTTGATGTGAAAACGTCTTTAAATTTGTCTTTTAATTTTAATTCCATACTTAGTGGGAGGCAACTCAGAAAAATGATGATTAACAGATTATGATACGATTTTCAGTATTGAAAAGAGCGCTAAACGAGGAAGAGCCGAGGGCGGGTTGCTTATTATCACTTATTTGTTGTCAAATTAAGATTAAATTCATAAACAATTGTTATCTACTGATACCTATTAGTAATAGCCGGTTTCCCAAACTCGAAAAGGAACTACAAGCACACCTAATTATACCTATAGGTATAGGTATAGTTATACCTATAGCTAAAGGTATTTAAAAGCACAATTACAACAGATGTTAAAATAAAGACAAAACGCCACATGATTTATTGCTATTACTTCACTGGGTACATCTCGACCTATATTTTGACATGTGCTACAATTAAATATAGTAATATCATAGCTAAAAAACTGCTCGCTACGCTAACACCATGAATATTTTTGAGAGGCGGGGGTGTGGGGTGGGAGGGGGCCCGGCGCGGCGGGAGGTCGGCATTGACGTCACGCGGGCGCGGACCAATCGGGTGCCACCTTCCGCGTACAGTTTGACTTAGCCTCTATTCCCATTTGTGAACTATGACTGTCAAGATAAGTGCGTTTCAGATTATTAGTTTCGTAAAGAGTGCCTCCACGCGCTACCGGCAACCGTACGTACTACCGACGTGTATGGATGTATACATACTCTCATGTGTATAGATGTCTCAAATATTATTTCTCACACACAACACAAACACACATAAAGTAGGTACAACTATCGCTGTTTAATTGAAAATAGATAGGGATAGGCAAATGGGCTCTAGCGACCCTTATTCACTCACCGAAACAGCACACATGCTGGTGTTCAGCAAGGAGATGGTTACTGCCGCCAACGGGCTGCCAAAATGACTGCGAAACGGATGTCTATAAATTTACTTGCCAGACCATAGACAACTTTGAAAAATTCATTTCCAAAGTTGGCACTTGGCCCAGCCGGGAATCAAACCCCTCCCGGGTTTGATTCTCCCTGAGAGAGAGCGCTATGACCATCAAAAGGACATCTCGGAGTCCTGAAGGAGAGCGTTATGACCATCAAAAGTTCTCTTATGTTCTTCAGCCACGACTTCTTACTTTGCCCAACTTTTCTCTTTCCCGCGACTTTGTCCATTATTCTCAGCTGAAGCAAATCGTTTATAGGAATATTTGAGAACATGACACAGGTCGGAACTAGGAACGCTGAATTATTTTGACTGAACTGAGAAAAATCTGGATTTGAGTTTGTATCTCTAGTAAGCCAGTTGACCTATTATTGACACTGGCTGTTTGAAGCATAGGGTAGGTACGTAATGTAGGATTAGTTTACGTTAGAAGTCGGACGCGTTCAAACGAACCTCGAAGCCGGATCTTCGCGACACCTGCTCAATCCTATAAACAATTCACGCACAAACAAACACTACTTTTATAAATCTACTTTGTGTTGATCTTGTATTAAAAAAATGTATACCGCTTACTTTATGTAGACTCGAACGGTGCGGATTTTTACCATTTGTCAAAGTCTATATTATGTCTATTAATATGTTTGTTATGTGTAAGTAAAAATACACAAACAAGACACGTTAATGATCCTTCCGCAGGTTCCCCTACGGAAACCTTGTTACGACTTTTACTTCCTCTAAATGATCAAGTTTGGTCAACTTCCCAACGACGCCGACGGCCGTGAAGCCACCGCGTGTCGGTCCGAAGACCTCACTAAATCATTCAATCGGTAGTAGCGACGGGCGGTGTGTACAAAGGGCAGGGACGTAATCAACGCGAGCTTATGACTCGCGCTTACTAGGAATTCCTCGTTTATGGGGGACAATTGCAAACCCCAATCCGCAGCACGAAGGAGTTTCAACGGGTTGCCCGGGCCTCTAGGCCAGGGAGAACATGCTGATTCCTTCAGTGTAGCGCGCGTGCGGCCCAGGACATCTAAGGGCATCACAGACCTGTTATTGCTCAATCTCGTGCGGCTCGAAGCCGCCGGTCCCTCTAAGAAGAATTTGAATACGCAGCGAGTGAGTAGCGCGACACGAGTGCCGCGCACACCTAAATCGCTACGCCTATTTAGCAGGCTAGAGTCTCGTTCGTTACCGGAATTAACCAGACAAATCGCTCCACCAACTAAGAACGGCCATGCACCACCACCCACCGAATCAAGAAAGAGCTGTTAATCTGTCAATCCTTCCGGTGTCCGGGCCTGGTGAGATCTGACACCATTTTTTTTTTTTTTTAACGTTGGGAAATCCTCTTGGATACCCGGCAGTGTAGGGGGTACTGCCGGGTTATGCCGGATTCCTACCGGCTAAAACCCAACGACTTTCTATCAACGCGGCCATTAGTGGGCGGGGTCACGGGGACGTTGGTACACGACTTCGGTGCCCCGCCACACAGCTATCCAGCACGGGGAGACCTGTGCTGCCTCTCAGAACCTCGACGTACCCGAAAGTGGAGGTACGCCGGCCTTCTCGGGGGACCTTAATATGGGCGGCAGTCTCCCCCAAGACCACCGCCCGGGTCCCGGTTAGGGTGGAAGGCGGCGGATATAGGCCACCCGCCTGCGCCCGAGCCTTCTCCGGCGGATTGGCTGGGAGAGGGGATCCTCTTCCCGCTGCCTTTCCGCCGCTTCCTTGCGCGACATAACGTGCTCACAGAACGTGAGCATCGCCTGCCACGCAAGGTCACTGCCAACCATCGATTTCACGACGGCCGGCAGCGAGAGATCGGCGCCCACGACGAGAGACAGAGCGGCGCGTTGCTCTGCCCATTCGGGGCATTCAGCCAAAGTGTGCTGCGCAGTGTCAACCGCGCAGCCACAATGGTGGCATTCCTCTGTGGGCTCTCTCACGGCCACCCGGTGAAGATAACGCCCGAAGCAACCATGCCCCGAGAGCACCTGCACCAGGCGGAACGTGAGAGCCCCGCGCCGCTTCGCCAGCCATTCCTCTAGGGAGGGGCGAATGGCCTCAATCGTCAGGTGGCCCGCACTGGGCTCCGCCAGCCTTTCCTTCCACTCTTGGAGGAGGATCATCTGGGAGTGTCTCCTCAACCTGATGACCTCCTCCGAAGACAAAGCCGAGCCGCGCGATCGCGCGTCCGCGACTTCTCGGTACACCGCCGCCAACACTTCGGCATCCAGCTCCCATGGAGGGGTGCCAGCCAGTACACACGCCGCCTCAAAAGAGATGGTGCGGTACCCCCTCACAATCCTGACAGCCATGACCCTTTGCGCGCGGCGCAAAAGTGGTCTATTACGGGTTGTCAGGCGATCCGCCCAGATGGGGGCCCCATACAAGGCCATGGACCGTACCGCGCCAGCGTAGAGGCGGCGACATGCCGTATTCGGCCCACGCAAGTTGGGGAGTATTCTCCCCAATGCGGCGGCGGCTCCGATGAGTCGCGGCGCCAATTGGCGGAAATGACAGTCAAATTTCCATCGACTATCGAGGACGAGGCCGAGATACCTCATTGTCGACCCAATAGCGATGGAAACGCCTGCAACCACGAGATGGCTATCAAGCGGTGGCATGTTCCGAGGGCCGTGGAAACACAGCGCCTCGGACTTGTCGAGAGCCACCGACAAGCCCAGCCGCCGCATCCTCACAACCACGTGGGCTACGCCAGCCGTGGCGAGGATTGTTGCCAATCTGTGGGAGGCTGCTCTGGCCGTTACTAGTGTATCATCCGCGTAACAGACCAGAGAGACACGCCTCAGGTTCGTTCCCCGCAGAACCCAGTCAAACCCGATGTTCCACAGGAGCGGTCCAAGCACCGAACCCTGAGGAACACCGCGCGACATGTCTTTACGACTCCACGAGTTTCCACTTGTGGGGTACGTAACCGTCCGATCAGTCAGGTAGGAACCCACGATGCGACGTAGGTAGCACGGCACACCGTGGTACCTGAGCGCTTCTCGGATGCAGCTCCAGGGGAGCGAGTTGAAAGCATTGGCGATGTCGAGTGACACCGCCAACAGCACCTCTCCCTGGGCTACTGCCTCCTCGCTCATGGTCCGCACGCTGGATATCGCATCCAGCGTGGAGCGGCTACGACGAAAGCCGAACTGGTTGGGGCTCAGGTTCGGTCCCACCTCTTCGAGGTGCCTGACGAGACGGGAAGCGATCACTCTCTCGAGTAGTTTCCCTATCTCGTCCAAAAGCACGATCGGACGGTAAGCCGAGGGCGAGTCGGCGGGGCGTCCCTCCTTTCCGATTAGGACGAGCCTACCCGTCTTCCATCGGCGTGGGAAATGGCCTTGTGCCAGACAGCGGCTGAAGAGCCGCCTTACGTCCGGCTCCAAGGGGCCCAGCGCGAGATCCCACGCACGACTGGGAACACCATCAAGACCTGGGGCGGTCTTGCCTTTGGCGCGCAGCCGCAGCAAAGCCGCCCCTAGTTCCTCCTGCGTAACGACGGGTGGCTCGTCAATGTCGGTTCCAGTAGAACCCACAGCTCGTGTGGCCATAGGCGGTGGGAGGAAATTGGGATCCTGTTCTGGGAACAGGGCCTCCACCACCTGCTCTAGGAACTCTGGTTGGAGTGTCTCCGTGAGAGGGGGCGCCCAGGGGCGAAGCTTTCGCCTCGCAATCCTGTACGGCCGCCCCCACGGATCTCGATTTAGAGTCCCCAGCATTTCTTCCCACGCCTTTGCCTTGCTATCGGCAATGGCCACACGCAGGGCTTTCGCGCGTTCTCGGTACGTCGCGTATAAGCCTGCTTCAAGAACCTCATCGCGGGGTCGCCTTCGGCGACATCTTGTGTACTGGCGTCTCGCTTTTACGCACTCTTTGCGCAGACTCGCGAGGTCAGGAGACCACCAGTACACTTGCCGACGGGGGGACCGACGAGAGGGAGTGCGTGGCATGGCAAAGTCGCAGACTCGTGACATTTTGTCGACAAGCCGCCCCGCCTCACTCTCCACGTCCGACGGTTCAACCGGGCACGAGAGAAAGGTCTGCCACAGAGCAGCCTCAACGAGTAGGTCCGGGTCTAGGTGCTTCACCGCCCAGCGCGGGCCTTCACACCGATGGGAGTGGTTTAGCACTGGGGGGACGGAGACGCTAAATCGGATGTACCTATGAGTGAGATCTGACACCATAGATCTACGTAGAATCGGTAAGTCTAATTTTAGGAATTATAAGTACCTACTAAGTACCTATTACTAGCTAGTTGTAATAAGCAATTTGTTCTATAGAATTTGTATGTGAGTACACTATTGCGTTGGCTACCCATATTAATATAAATAAATAAATAAAAAAATTACTAAGCAGATAATTATGTAGATAAAAATGCGCCGGCAACTCCAGTGGAATCGCAGTCTTCTTGGTCTTTAGTTTTTACACTCTTTTAAGTGGAAGTGATAAGTACTCTTCCAAGATTAGGTCTAGATAAGTACTAGTTTCCTTTTTTTTTTTCATTATATGCCTATTTATTATTTAAGTTATGAATATTTAATTTGTAATAAGTTTTATAAAATATATTTAGTCATATGTTTCATTGTAAATCTCTCGCTCGGGATAATATATTTTTAAGAATATATTGATATTTTAATTATTGTTGTACTACTTAAATTAATTTTGTAAAAATAATTTTATTTTAAATACTTAATCACTTTAATCACTACATAGTATAAAACAAAGTCGCTTTTTCTGTCCCTATGTCCCTTTGTATGCTTAGATCTTTAAAACTACGCAACGGATTTTAATGCGGTTTTCACTAATGGGTAGAGTGGTTCTCGAGGAAGGTTTAAGTACATAATTTACTAAGTTACGCGGGCGAAGTCGCGGGCAGCAGCTTTAATTTTATTAACACGTAATTTTATAACATGTAGTGCCATCTGTTAACTTTTAGATGAATTAGAGTACTACATTGCTTCAAACAGAATTCCCTAGATGGCGTTGTAAATTTTGCATACACGTTGTCTGGGACTCCAAAAAGGACATAGGGTACCTTTCATCCAGAACGCGGACGAAGTCGCGGGCACCAGCTAGTTATCTATAAATACTAAATGACTGACATAGAATACATAAAATATGATACAACTTATTTATTATTTATATTTTTTTTAAAATTTCATTTGTTTATCAAATCAAATAAACAATTGCGATTCGTTTATTAATTATTCGTAGGTTTAACGGTTTAACCCATCATGCCCACATACATTATTATTGCCTTGATATCTCTAAAGAATTTCAGCGACCTTCAGCGATGAAGCGACTGACTTGATGTCAACGGTGACAGAATTCCCAAAACGATGGAATAGAACTGGAGTGCAGAAGATAACTAGTGTGTTAAATAATTAAATTGCACTAATTGAAAGCGAACGAGAATCGTACATCATAAATACAAGATTCGTATTAGGTCGACAAACTAACGGAGCGAGCGCACAACCCCCCTGCCCCCCGTCTCCCCCTCCAGCCCCCCCTTCGTACCCCATTCGCTGACGTCACAACTGACACGGTTGCCGGTTGCGCTGGAGCGACCCCGTTTCCCTCCTTTAAGCTCGGGGACTACACACTACTGGAGACTTGCACTAACAGAATTATTATTTATTTATTTATTTCATTTAATTCTTTTGTTCTACAGACTCCAACTTTTGGTATATCTGGTCGCGATATTGTTGCAATATATATGTCGTGGGCGGATCGTAGAATTGGGCAGATCGTAAAGTATGCAATCAAAAATGTTTCACTAAAAGTCACAAATACGAAGAGCGGAGCGAAGCAAACCGAGGAGGAGCATGTTAGGTTTACATGGAAATAAATTTGGCTGCCGAGCGAAGCGGAGCGGAGTGAGACGACCCTCTCAGTTTTAACAGAAATATGATCTGCCCAGGAATATCATGATATGCCCAATTCTACGATGTGCCGACGACATATATAAATAAGGCACATCGTCTAATATTTCTTCTTCTGTTAGTCTGTTATTGATGTTCCTTATTCTATAGGTGTCTGTGCTCATAATATACTTAAATTACATTCTATACAGTACATATGTTTATACAGTGATGATTATACATCTTTTTTGACAAAGTATGGGACACTAGAACATAAGTACATATTAGGGAATGTTTTTAAAATAAATATCCATAAGTACTTTGATTTTTTTGCTTCATATTTGTTATTATATTTGCATACTATGGAAGATACTAGGTACTCTTAATCTTCTATTTTCAATTATCAACGAATTTTCTTTTTTTTATTGCGATCCACCTAAACAACTAAATATAAGGCTTTTTAATACATAAATAGCCATAGGGAATATTTTTTCATTCCATTCCATTAATTGGAAGGTTGAGAATCTGTCCAAGTGAGCTTGAGCGAATTGGAGATTTCCTGGCTAAGTATAACATCAGTAGGGAATGGACCTGGATCTCATTCAAGTGTAGAACATCTTTTTGTTTATTTATTTATTTATTATACATAAAAAGTTATCTTATTACTTAATATTTACATTGTCCCATAAAACTGGAATGCAGTTTGTCTACATCCCATAAATCTGTTTAGTCTGACCTAGGGCTAGACAGGCACAAGTTTTCAGAGCTGACGACCAACCTCCAGCAATGGAGGAGTACTTGAAGATATATGATAAACGTATTTTTTATCTAACACAATACAGTTAAAACAATAAATGGATATAGACAAGCAAAAGAAGGTTGGGTACAAAAATCTTCAATCAAAGAAATAAGAGTGACAAGGTTATACCTACTTTCACAGATGCGCTACGAAAAACAATGATATCTCATTTGCGTAGCAGTGCTACGAAATGCTACGCGGACCTCAAACGTGGTTTCATTATGATTTTAAACAATCATAATTCTTCAATTTAATTGTTAACTTATATTTAATTTATATAATCGATGTAGAAATTGTTAATTTAGAAACATATTATATATATAAATTTTACTAAAATTAAGCTAGGTCAGGTACTTTTGAAGATATTGAAGATTTTCTAACCGACCCTTTTTCTTTGCGGTCCAGTGTATATACGGGTTAACTTTTTAACACCCCTCTTTTGCGTCGGGCGTTATTTAAATAATTAAATAATTATAGGCATATTTTGTACAAAAATTTGAATTTGAAATGACGCACACACATACCTAGTTGTCGTATTATAATACAATGTTAACTGGAGAACTAGTTTACGCGCATGTAGTGGGTTTATTTCTGTACGAACATACAGGAATACAACACGTGTGTTATTTTAGATTTAACTTGTATATAAATAGAGCCATTGTGAGTGTAGTATTTGACCTATATTTGAACGACATTGCCCAATTTTATTGCCTATCGATTGAGAATAAATACTATAATCTTATGCAATTATTACTAGCCTTTTTTTTTTCAAATAAACTTGAAAATTAATAATAAAACACGTGAGAAAATATGTACAGTATAAAATATACAAAATAATCTATAAGTAGTAATATAAAGCAGAAGAATTTGTTTGTTTGTTTGAACGTAGGAATTTTAAAGTTTCTTTTGTATATAGTTTTAGAAGCCAGAAAAAAGTCAGAAAGGACGCTAAGCTAAAACATACGACGACATTCTTATCGGAATAAAACTAAATACTCAGAGAACTATCTTGTGAATTTGAAATAATGACTGCCCTATACAACCCTCGACTGTTACCCCTCGCTACGATTACACACACTGTGACATCAAAGAAAAAACCTTGTGCTAATTGCTTTCATACTTAAAATATAACGAGGTAAACAAGTAAACAGACCATTAGACTAGTTACTAATTTTACTGTAAGACGAGCTATTATAGAGTTTTAGACTTATGAAGTATTTAGAAAAATATATTGTTTAGACGATTTAGATGATAACTTAGACGGATTTTCTGAGGAAATATTCGATTTATATTCATTATTATTAGAATATAATAATTTATTAAAAATTTTAAAAATAAAAGAAATATAATATAATAGCAACTTATTATTTCGAATGAAATTATGTACCGAAATGGCTTATGGGGGAACTTTATGATTGACTACCTGTAGAGGGTGGAGTTTTCGAATAATTGAGGTTTTGGACTTAAAGAGGCTCTACTGTATTATTATAAATGCGAGAATTTTTTACAATTAAACGGTTTTTTACTACTCAATCACACATAAACCGCTAAAAAATAATTCGATTTAAAATATTCGATATAAAAGTAAGAATCTGACTAATCAAGAATCTGACCAATTACGAATCTGTCCAAAAACGCATGTGTCGAATACCGAAACAACCAAAAGAATGTATCTTTTGTTCGCTATCAACGTGAACGTGCCCTTTTGAATTGCTATCAACGTGACCACACCCTTATGCCGACACACAATAGCTACCTGTTTGTTTGCGCGTAAGTAATTCGTTGTGTAAAACGCCCACCTTGCTTTGAATATAAGTTACACTAAGTTATTGCGCTGTGCAGTGACATTATCATCGGTTTATGTAGGCATAACAAAGTTACAACAATCTCTTGTTACGATGTAACAAGAGATTGTTACATTATTATATCTCACACAAACTAAATTTTCAATTCAATAATAATATTAAGCTAGCGACCCGTCCCCGCTTCGCACAGATGCATTTTTATGATAATTGATATGTTTGTATATATATGATCAGACTAGAAGTGAGTCATGATACAGTTAAAAATCAAATGATATGCATCATAAATTTTGAGACAACAAATATTTTTTTGAAATTCTTGTAATAATATTGATTATTTCATGGAGTATGTAATAATTTTACAATTTTTATTTTCAAGTACCTATATAGTATCAATGTATTAAATATGACTTTTTTATGTACCTATAGGTCATCAGGCAGGCTTCCAGTCCAAATGATAGTTGCCGCAAATCAGCTGCTGATCTTAGGATAAGGTAGGATTCTTTGTATTTTTCCCTTTGAACAACTTTTACAATCAGAGAAACTATATTAAGTAGTCTGGCGTTTGTGGACTATGAGAAGGCCTTCGATTCGATCGAAACATGGGCAGTGCTCGAGGCTCTGCAGCGATGTCGCATTGATCATCGGTATATCGAGGTATTGAAGTGTTTATACAGTAAAGCCACCATGTCGGTCCGAGTACAGGAGCACAGCACACAGTCTATTCCATTGCGTAGAGGTGTGAGACAGGGAGATGTAATCTCTCCGAAACTGTTCACTGCCGCTTTGGAAGATGCATTTAAGCTCCTGGAATGGCAAGGACTTGGCATCAATGTTAACGGCGAGTATATCACTCACCTTCGGTTTGCCGATGATATTGTGATCTTGGCGGGGTCGATGGGAGTCCTCGGCACGATGCTCGAAGACCTCAACCGAGTTTCTCAAAGGGTGGGCCTTAAGATGAATATGGACAAGACGAAAATTATGTCAAATGTCCATGTTGTGCCTACCCCAGTAACAGTTGGGAACTCGACTCTCGAAGTTGTTGACGAGTATGTATACTTGGGACAGACTGTCCAGTTAGGTAGAGCCAACTTCGAGAGGGAGGTCAATCGTCGAATCCAGCTCGGATGGGCAGCGTTCGGGAAGCTCCGAGACATCTTCTCGTCCAAAATCCCTCAGTGTCTCAAGACAAAAGTTTTCGACCAGTGTGTGTTGCCAGTGATGACGTATGGCGCTGAAACGTGGTCTCTAACTATGGGCCTCGTAAGGAAACTCAATGTCGCTCAACGAGCTATGGAAAGGGCTATGCTCGGGGTTACACTGCGAGATCGAATCAGAAATGAGGAGATCCGCAGACGTACGAAAGTTACCGACATAAGCCGGCGGATTAGTAAGTTGAAGTGGCAGTGGGCAGGGCATATAGTACCCCCCCCTAAGTGGGTCACGACCGTGCAGTGGTGGGGGGGCTTAACCCTCGGCAATCCGGACGGTTGCAGGGGCCGGTGGGGTCACCGGCCTTGGCTTGGCTGATCGGATTGTCGCTGGGGAACTAAGAAGACCCACGAGCGTGCGCTCCGAGCGGGTTCCGATTATCGGAACTCGTGGCGGAGCATCAGATTGGAGGCTCCAACTGTCTGTTGGAGCTTCACTGGTCACCGCTCGTTGGGCCGAGGAGCCGTACTCGGCCCACGCGGGTGTGGGCCGGTGAGAGTCGGCACCCCTGGTCCTTGTACGTCGGACCGAGGTATGGGTCTCGGTTCTGCGCACGAAGACCAGCGCGGGTCGCAGCGGGCGGATTTTCTCGGATGGCTCCGTCGCTCAGTGGTAGTCGGGCAACGCACGCGAAGACGGAGCTCTGCGGCAGGGAAGGACCGCCTGGCAGAGTACCGCAATCGTGGCTTTGTGGAGGGTGGTGAAGACCCGGTTTCTGGGGCCGGCCTAGTAACCGCCCTCTGCAGTCGTCCTGAAGAGTGAACACCCGGCCTCGCGACCCGGCTTAGTAACTCTTCCGCGACGGCATCACGAGGTGGAGCCCGTTTCTCGGGCTGCCGCGATTGCTGTGGAAATACCAGGTGGACACCCCCTTTGGGCCGCCCACCCTTAATGCCGTAGAGATGAGCGGCCACACGAGCAGGGGTTATCCGAGGATTTCAGGTGGAAGCGGCCTCTAACTCTGCGGTAGGTTGTGCCGCAGATAAGAGGTTATGGGGTGCTTCAGAAGTGAAGCCCCTCGCTGACTGCCCGCTGCGAGAGGTGAAAATGGGCGGCAAGTGCCGCTTCGCCTGGGTGCGGCGGACATGGGGTCGTCCGCCGTATTCACAACACCGGGCAACAAGGGGAGACGTGCTGTGTGTTTCCGGTGCGTCTCTTCACTGCGCGGAGGTCACACTCCGCGCCTAATCGAGGTGGGGCCCGCAATGTGTGCGGGCTGCGTCTGGCGGGGGAGACGGTAGCGTGTCATAGCGTCCCCTATCCTCCGCCCATAGACGGCGCGAAGAAACACCGTGGGTTTTTAGTGGGTAGAAGTCCCACATACCCCACCGATCCCCCCATAGTCGGTGGGGATCTGGTTCGCAGATTTTCCCACGGAAAAAAAAAAAAAAAAAAAAAAAAAAAAAAAAGGGCATATAGTACGGAGAGCCGACGGCCGCTGGGGCCGGAAGGTTCTCGAGTGGAGGCCACGGACCAGCAAGCGCAGCGTAGGACGTCCACCCACAAGGTGGACAGACGACCTAATAAAGGCCGCGGGTCAGCGGTGGATCCAGGCAGCTTCTGACCGGTCCTATTGGAAAATTATGGGGGAGGCCTATGTCCAGCAGTGGACGTCCTACGGCTGAGATGATGATGATGATATTAAGTAGTCGTTTCAGTTAGATACTAGCTGTGAATAAAAAAAAAGTTTTCAAAAGTATAACGTATGAGGCTCGTATTATAAACTACACGAGGAACTATTTAAAAATTCATACTCTTCAGTAACTTTTAAAGTTTCCGATCGAGGCTCGTACAAGAGTTTATGAATTTAAATTACATTTTAAATTCATATTAAAATATACCTACCTAAAAATACACTAGCAGCATACTGTGGCGTTGCTTGCTTGTGTTATAGGTCTACCCACCATGAAAGGGACCGTCAGCATGTCTGTCGACCTTACCATGGCAAAAGACTACGCAGTTGCTAGAGAGCTTATTTTATAACTATTTTATAACTTATTTTATAAAGAGAAACATTGATTAGGTAATTTCAATGAATTTCTTCGACACACCCCTCGGTAGTATCTGGTTCGGGGGTGAGGTGAATGCAAGCGGTGCGCGGGGCGAGGGTACACCATTGACGTACGCCTCTCAATGGCAATAGATCTGGGTCACCACCGACTGACGTCACAGTTGCCCTACATACGAGCGGGCGTAGCTCCGGCTTGCCATGCTGGTGAGGCTATTTGAAAAAAAAAACATCTGGACACACAATATTTAGCTAAATGTTCGATGTTTGAAATATCTAAAAAAATATTGGAACAGATAGATGACCAGTATTTTATAACTATTGTTTGTTTTTTTTTTAAATATAATATATTATAAGTATTATTTTTTTCAATTTTTTATTATAACATACATATTTTATCATAACAGTAACATATTTTAATTCATTATCTTAATTGTAAAATTTTTACTAAAAATATATAAAAAATAAAAAATATATAAAAAATAAAAAATATATAAAAAATTACAGATATTTTATTTTAGTAAAATTATTATATTATCATTTTAATTTTTCTTAAAATTAAGTCATGCTTCGAAAATTAAAGTAAATTATGGTCTCACGACACGCCAGATCAGGCTCGAATCCAAGTCGCGAAACCTGGGATTCAATAAAGCTCCACTGAGTTTTCTCAATTATATTTGTGAATTAAAAATTATTAATAAATGGTTCAAATGAAGAATGGAGAAACCTGATTTATAGGAGGAATATCTATATCTGTCTGTAAGGTGTATATAAATTATATAAGTCGCTGTCCGCCTCTGTCTCTTTCTCCGTTAACTTCTTCTAAACCATCCAACTGATTTTGATACAGTATTCACCTAAGGCCGCCATTCACGTGCACTCCATTTTAACGCTCTACATCGGTGGACGACATTCAAATTCTTACCATACACAATGCACATGGTTTTTTACATTCACGATGAGATAATGCATCAATTTGGAGTGATGGAGTGGAGCGCTGCCAAATGGAGTGCCCGTGAATGGTGACCTTTATGAAGTATCATCATTTCGAAATTGGAGTCGGATCGGTGGTATTATAGTCTATAATACCACACTTAAGTGGTGGCTTTTGCAACCATAGTCTCCAAACAGAAGAGATAATAGTGGTCAGCATGGGGAGTAATATATATAGTTACATATATTTCGGTTAAAAATTTAAAAAAAAATTAAAGTTATTGATTTGAAAAATGCGTAACAAGGACATAATTATAATAATTTATGAGGCCTAGATAAATATTGAGGCAGAAATAAAGGAAATATATTATTATTCTATTACCTACTTATTCTGGACTGCTTGATTAAATATATATTTTTGGAGGGCTTTGTTGAGCTTGATTTACTGTCACTAATGGCTGGCAAGCCATTATTTGTTTGAATTGATTCCTTACAAATGTTCTATACTTATACCTAATTATATACAAAAATTTAAAGTTAAATTTGTTTGCATTCTACATTAAGAACAGCAAAGAATCGGTTATTCATATAGTTATGATTGTTTTATTTCAATATTATTTATTATAGAATTCGTTAATATAATAAATAAATTAATTTTATTTTAGAATTCACTTGAAATCATTTGCTCCAAATTGTCATAAAGTCTACAAAATATAAAATAAAAAACATAATGCCAGTTAATGCAATACATAATGGCTTACTATTACTTTAACTGCCTATAATCATCAGCCTTTAATCAGCCTATATTCGACTATACTGGGCGCTGGCATCTTGAGTTATTTTGCCATTATGGGTGCATTGTACTATTTGACATTTTGATACTGGCTGTGGACATTTTCAGTGTATAATTGAAAATGTCTTAAACTTTAGACGAATTTAACTCAATGATGTTTACTAGTATGATAGGCACAACCGTATTAATTAGAGAGCAGACCAAAGCTGAATGAAAGCTCTCTATGAAAATACTTTATAGTCAGGCAACACCTACTAACGACGTATTAAGTACGTTTTATAAGTAGGACATAGAATGTCCAACACAATTATTAAGTATTCATCGTTATGTTGGTCAGTTCCACACGTCATGTCCCTTATCTCGTCCCTACACAGCCTAGTTCCAGTTGCCCGCAGTTGGAACGGACTCCATTGTCTATTCCACATTGTCTCTGGCTCATTGTCTGTGGCGTTCATAGACGCGACGTGTCGAGATAGTGTTATCAAAGCGCCAACACAATAATGTCATTGTCGCGTTTGTGTACTGTGGCGTGCATTCTACCCTGGCATTTACTTGATATTTCCTCGTGACATGTTAAAACGTAAATGTATGTGGATGGTTCGACAGACTTTTGACAGAGGAATAGTTATAAGGCCTTACATGAAAAAGACAGTCAATGGTTAAATACTTAGAGACCGTTTGGTACAAAAAACAAATGATTTTTACTCAAATGGCTGATATAATTACTTAGTTTTCAATTTAGGTTTTTTTTTCTTAACTTATAGGAACTTTAATGTAAATTACAGAAATTTTTGATCAGGACGCAATTCAGAAAACTGATGATAGGAAAATCAGGGGATACTGTTTGATGTTGTTGATACATATCTATAAAATATAGTCTATGTCCGCCCCTGTCTGTTTCTCCGCTAACTCCTTCTAAACTACCCACCGATTTCGATACACTTTTCACAAATAGAAAGAGGAAATAGTGAGATAAACGAGGAAGGTTTGTGTTTATAATTTGTAGAAAAAATGTATGGGTGCGAAGTCGGGGTCGGATCGCTAATATAATATAACTAATAAATATTAGATATTTCTACTAATAACATTTTTTTTTTTTGTAGAATCGGAATCCATTTTTAAATTGATTATATTATTTATTATTTTATTTATATTATTTTTATTAAACCATAAACTACAATATATTTTTTGTTTACAATTTATAACTATATATACATTTACGAAAGATTTTCTTTTACATATTAATTTTTGTTATCGCAAACCGGACCTTTCAATTTCAAGCTACGAAAGTAGTACGCGCTACGCGGTGGCCCTGCTACGAAATGCTACGCCAGTGTGCTACGACTCTTGCCCTTGCTACAAAGTGCTACGACTGCCCACCTGTGGAGCGACCAAACAGTGCTACGCTTCTAACTTTCACTCTCTACCTTTTTACATACTTCGTTATAAAGGAATGCGATCTCTAAATGGTATACAATAAAGTTGCTTTTTGCGTTTTTCGTATGTTTAGCTTATGGCATTTCTAAAGTATAAAATTGACATTAATTTCCTACGGAAATTTTCATATTGTCGATGTTTTTATAATGGAGTAGTTAAAAAAGTCGGTCACTTAACTCTCTTTTGCCATGTAAAACTAATGATAAGTTTCTTGAGTCCTTGTGTTCCATTAATGAAATATTTTTATTGACACATGTAGTAAACAAAACAAATATAAAACATAAGACAAAATACTTAGTAAACTTGTTCTCAACAATTGAGTTTTGTAATAATTAATTATATTAAAAAGTAAGTAGGTACATTACATAGTGAATCTTTCTAATTTTTTTTATTATTTTCAAAGAAACGAATTATGTAAATTAAAATCAAATAAATAAGATTTGTTAAAAAAATACCAATAAATGTGATAAATGTTAAGGCATCCTTGAAATGAAACTTTTTTTTATCAAAGTTAAGTAATGAAAAAGTTTTTGGTTTTTAAACTTATTATTTAATCTGTGCCAAAAGTATATAATTTATTGTCAGTGTTCCAGGCCCTCAATTGTATTCTTTTTTTATTTGAATTTTATTCTAAAACGACATTTTGTTAAAAAAAACTAGACCCATAAGTATGGATTAAAACGAATATATTTTTCAGCAGATTGCCTACATAGAGTAGTAACTTTTAACTTCAAAATATTACGTTTAAAAACATTTTGAGTTATTATATCTACGAGCAACGCGCCCTCGGCACGAACGTGCGCAATTCTTATTTTTTTGCAAATTCTAAACACAAACCTTCCTTGTTTGGTTGTTGGCTCTTTAAATTATTAAAAACAATAACAAAATCTGTTATGTGAAGATGTTAGCGGATAAACAGAGGCGGATATGGACATTATTTTATACTATGTTTAGATATAGCAGATATAGATTTATTATAGACATAATTAGACTTTTTAAACATAATTATTGGTATAATTGTCAACACATTATTTTAACGTTTGAAAGTTATAATAAATTAAAATATGGTTATTTAGGCCTAGTTGTATATCAATGCTAGCGATCCGCTCCCAGCCTCGCATGGAGTTGAAATTTTCAAAAATCCTTTCTTAGTTAATGATTTAGTTGTACCTAGATACAATAAAACTATATTATATTCCAAATTTCAGCTTTCTAGACTTAGTAGTTTTGGATGTGTGTCGGATAGTCGGCAAAAAAACAATTATTTTATAAGTAGACATAAAAAAATATAATGGTTATATCTATATGTATAAATAAAAAAAAATTAAAATAAGGCGGTAAAATTTCACACATTTGACAATTTGAAAAAATGGAAAAACATTTATAGCAAGAATTAGATACGTCGTAGTGGAAAATGTTGTGTAATACAACGCAATAAGGTTAAGTTTGTGTTAACCCATCACTTATCCACAATTAACGTGATACTTTCGTTGGGAAACATAGTTGACAAGGTTTATTTAAATGTAAGGGAGATACGAGAGCGGGGGATGCAACGCCTCGCCTCGCCCCTTCGCGCCCCGCACGCCGGCCGTTAGGAAAAAACCTCTTGCAAAACAGATCGATCAATATTCTCAGAAACTTTACTAGCCACCGTTGACTTTCAGCTGTTTCGGAGCCATATCAAAACTAGCTACCACCAGCTGCTACGTCATCAATTCACGCTACTTCTACATGTCCTTGAAATTTCAAGCGCACGCTTTCTTCAATGAATATGTATGATGATTATGAAGCTGATAGCGGTTTAGAAGGCATTTGTTATGAGTAAAGTCGGGATTATATTGTAATGTCATGTCTTCCTATGGGCAATAATAAGGATATCAAAACTGTATATTTGGTATGAAGGCATTTTCTTCCGTCGTGGCAAAAACATGCACACAGCGAATGAAATACCATTATACCCCGTCACTACGCAGCACGACGTAATATCTGGTCGTACTGCAGCTAGGGCGTTAAGAGTCAGGATTAATGATAATGCGAAATAGATGAGTTCGAAGGCCTTATGGTGGTAGAGGTGAGGAGGCTGATCGTGCTAGCGGGCGAGGCGCGTTGGGAGGCGGTATCGACGCGCTCGGAGCGCATGCGCGGCGCGTACCTTCGCAACCGTAGCCCTGCCCGATGAGGCCCCACAGCAGATCCGAGCAGTGGTGGCAGTAGGTGGGCTTGTGGAAGGTCTTCTTGGCGAAGGAGTGGGTGCGATGGGGCGCGGGCGCGGCCTGCGCCATGGCGGGCGCGCGGGCCGGGCCGGGCGGGCGCTACTCATGCCGCGGCGCCCAAGGGCGCGCCGCGCTCTCCGAGCGGCTGTCGCGGCCCACCATCGCGGCGCGTCTGCCGCCCGCCCTCGCAACGCCGACACCGCGCACGCGTCCCGCCCTGCCCCGCACCGCAGACGCGCGCACGCCACACACACCACCGGACATAGGGCGCGTTTACACCGATTATTTCGTCAGCCAGCCGCGCAGCCGCCGCGCGTCGCATTCTATACTAATAAATACAATTCAAGTGTCTCTTTGTTATATCAAAATAAGTACTTTTTATTAAATATATTTTAAAAGTATATACGGTGCTTATAACATAAAACGATTTTGAAAATTTTTGTCTGTTTGTTCCGGCTAATCTGCGAAACGGCTGGACCGATTTTGACGATACCTACTTTCAATGGCTTTCAATGATGTTATAAGGAGTAGTTACTTTTATTTAAGAAAAATAATGAATTCGAACGTTGTTGCCTAGTCAGTCGAGTTTAAATTTGCTACGAATGAACACAAGTACACGGGCACCGCGCGGTAGCCGCAAGAAATTTTTCGCGCCCGTCTAACTGCAGCCTTTAGACGGGCAGACCTCGTGCCGGCGTCACATCTTATACACTATCGATTCCATCTCTTATCAGACATCATTTTCCTTGTAGCACGACCTCATGCTTAAAAAACACCAATCACCCCAATCATCCTTACTACAATAGCATTTAAATGTGAAAGTCATGCCTACGTGACTCCATGTCATTGCTAAGGTCATCATAAGATAAAATAAATGCCGAAGCTCTCTCTGTCTGAACTTATTTTGGTATTAGACACGGAGATACCTTTAGAA
This sequence comes from Synanthedon tipuliformis, assembly GCA_947623395.1. Taxonomy (NCBI): domain Eukaryota; kingdom Metazoa; phylum Arthropoda; class Insecta; order Lepidoptera; family Sesiidae; genus Synanthedon; species Synanthedon tipuliformis. The sequence continues at coordinate 10,022,423 of OX392417.1, read as the reverse complement.
GAACCATAAATAAAAACAAATATTAGAGTTCGTGGTTTAGAGAGCTTACAGTCTATGAAGTAATTTGTTCTATTATTTTAACGAAAAAATATAATCAATTCTAGATACACCTTAGGTAGATCAATTTATTCCTACCAATTAAAAATAATAATTTTATTTTAAACAAAAATGTATTTATAAACAACCAATGACACTATTTGTGTAGTGCCATCTATAGCCGCTATTACGGAAATATTTATTGCGTAAAAGTTCAAGGATGTTTTCGAGAAGTTGGTACTGATAATTGGATTGTATGGTATATAGACACTTAAAAAAACAGTCTAACGCCTGAGACTGAAGAATTACGCAATATCAGAATGACTATTAAGCAAAACAAACTCAGTCTGAATAGATTTTGATGATATTTTGCTATAAATTGGATCATCAATTGACTGCTGAGCATTTATATATGACATTTAATTTTCACAAGTTTCTGATAGCCATCATGATCACCATCTCAGCTGCAGGACGTCCACTAGTGGACATAAGGCCTCCCCAATACTTTTCCAATAGGACCGGTCGGAAGCAACCTGGAAACGACCTGGTCGACCTTGTGGGTGGACGTCCTACGCTGCGCTTGCCGATAGAGAACCTTCAAGACACCACCGATTCTTGCCAGTTCAAGACACCAATCCGCCGGCTTATGTCGGTAACTTTCGTACATCTACGTCATTTCTAATTTGATCTTGCAGTGTACTTAACCCTGAATATATCATTGAGCGACGTTGAGCTTTCTTATGTGGCCCATTACTAGAGATCACGTTTCAGCGCAATATCAACTGGCAACATTTTGGTTGAAAACTTTTGTTTGATACACTTAGGAATTTTGGACGAGAAGTTGGTCTCGGAGCTTCCCGAATGCTGCACATCCGAGCTGGATTCGACGGTAGACCTTCTTCTCGGAGTTGGCTCTACCTAATTGTAGGTACTGTTTGTTCAAAGTATTATGTACTCGTCAACAACTTCGAGAAATATTCATCTTAATTCAAATCCTTTGAGAAACTCGGTTGAGGTCTTTGGGCATCTGATACACATCACACATGTAACTACGGTGCATATATCTACCTAATGTTATACCTATATCTACTTACCTGTGCAATGAATGCTGCTGTTCAAGGGACTAGATAGAACACATGAGCGATATGAAATATGTAGGTAATTTTATTAAATTATTTTAGTTGGAATTATTTTATTAAAGGTTTAATTTTATTAAATTTTAAATATTTTATTATTATTATATTTAAAGTGGAAATTATTTTAGTACTTAAAAATACAGTAAGTATGTACTAAAATAATTTCCTACCAGAATTCTAACTAATACTTATTATAAATGCGACAGTGAGTTTGTTTAAGCTTTTCACGCCTTAACAACTCAATCGATCATTATGAAATTTTACAAACACGCCAGGGATAGGAAATACAACAAGGACATAGGGCATCTTTCATTCTGTTTTCCCAAAAAAAGTAGGTACTGTTCTCCAGAAATAATGTAAAACTAAAAAATCAAAACTCAACAGCTGACAAAAATTCAAGAGCAATAAATAAAGGGGGCACAAACGAAGTCGCTGGCAAAAGCCAGTTGAATACAAGTAAAATTTCCGCATGTGGTTACAAGAGGGATGCAAGTACCTAACGCGAACGGGACTAATCATATGGAAAAACTACACGGGTGAGTCGCCCCGGACGCTTTCAATGTTTATATTTATCCGGGCGGGGTGTAAGAGCGTAATAATTTAGACTAAAACACCTGACCATGCGAGATGAAGGGTGGCCACTGGCACGAAAGCTTAGCCAGCGTGAGGCGATATGCGAAAATATATGGGAAATATTATGTTGCTTCTTCGAGAGGATACTTTGGGAGAAGACAGATTATTTCATGACTAACGTAGGTTAGTTACTATAATCAAGGGAAAATAAATAATAATAAATAAATATCTTCACACACACAGCAGCATTTAGTTCCACACTAAGCAACTAAATGCTTGTATTATGGATACCAAAACAGTTGATACTACATAGATTACTACTTTTTGTAAATACATACATATCATAAATACAAAACATCAATACAAATTAAGGTAGACAGCAAGCTGATGGTCCATCCACTTGATGGTAAGTGGCTACCATCACCTTTAACCATAAAAGGATTGTCGTATAATTTATAGAATTAATTTTATGTATAAATTAATTGAGGAACTTAAAAAAGGCAAATACTCAGGCCTCGCGGACCACTTTGCAAAAAGATTAAAAGACAAAGGTTCCAGTAACTATATTTGGGCGCAACGTATTAAACTTCGCAACTATATTTTTATGAACAAAAACTAATATTATAAATAAACTAAACAAAAAAGTAAAATTTGTAACTAAGACTCCTATTTGAAAATCGGGAAAATCGACACCCTAGATGAAAAAATATGGCCCATTTAATCTAGATTTCAAAATTGTAGGTACGACACATGCTACAAATCTTTCGAATTTTTGAATTGAAAAGTGAAAACTTTGTTAAGCTAAATTTTCACCGGCTCGTAAAAGATTTTAATACATCTAGAATACATCGATGAACCTACCTAAGTAAGTAGATTGTAAAAGACTTTACAAAAGACTTTTATTTATCTAGCTAAATAGGTAGGTACTATACCTATCTACAATTATGGCGATAACGTTAATACGAATACAATAAAAATATTAAATGAGTACATAATTCAATTACATAAATATGTAGGTACAGTATGAAACGTTATATTTTTATCATTATCCACGCAGGCTGTCAGTTTCATGCTCACTTCCAACCATCTCCAAAGGCCCCATTCACGGACACTCCAACTCCATTTGGCAGAGCTCCACTCCATCACTCCAAATTCATACAGTATCTCATCGTGAATGTAAAAAACTAGATGTAGAGCGCTGCCAAATGGAGTGCCTGTGAATGGCGGCTTCAACCATATAGCTTCAACAGTGTTCATGGAAGTTCATGTAGTATTTCTCAATGTGTTGTGACTGTGGCTGTGACCTTAGCACATAGAGTAACTTATAATATATACGGAAACCTTAGCATTAGCACAGATAACCCCATTCATTGATTAGTGACCTCTTCTTACCCAACTACTTCCAAAAGTTCCAAAGTTAAGTGAATGAATTTCAAAGAAATATTCAATTTCCCAGGCATTTCATCATTCATTCAATATAATAAAGTGAATGGTTCAGTTCTTCAGTTTTGATTGAATGTGGCCTTGTGTCATTCATTGTCAATTTGTCATTGTGTCATCCGTTATTAAATCCATTCCATTCACCGGCAGTTCAGTTGCTCCGCTCCCTCTTTGCCCGCTTGAACACTGTCAAAAATGACGGACGAAATAAAAAAAAAAACATTTTTAGGTTTTGATTTTAGTACACAGAGGGTGAGTTTTTTTCTATTTTGAATTATTGTTCTTATTACAAACATATTAGATACTTACATAATATTATCCTATTAATAAAATTAATTCGTTATCGCATTTAAATTTAGATAATAAAATATTTTTATGATCAAAAGAAACTTCGATAAAACTAAGTATCTTTTGTCGTAAGTATAATAAAATAAATTTATTAATTATCTGTATGTATAATGAACTCAATTAGATTAATCATAGAAGTTTGATTTTAAACTAATTAGTAGTATTTGGTTATTTTAAAACTGTACCTACTGGGCGTAATCAGTTCATGTTAATTAAATATTTTTCGCTGTAATTTAAATATTACAGCGAATAACATATAATCTATATAATAATATAGATTCTAAGCAATTATATAGATTCTGGAACATGCCATACTTAATTAAAGTTTGTAAGTATTTAAAAGTAAGGAAAATACAATAATATACTTTCAATGGGATGGTATTTTTTTTTTTATTAGATACATGAAATGTAGGACAAAATTAAAATGTATGAAGATTACTTGTAGTGTCTTAACATATAATAGAAAACTTGAAATTATTTGAATTAAATTATTTTCAGCTAAAAGCAGTGGTCATTAATGAAAACTATGAAATACTTCATGAGGCTGATGTGGAATTTGATAATGATCTGCCAGAGTTCAGGTGAGTGATGTCACCTTTTCCCAGTATATTATAATTTATATAAAACAGTTTTACAGTAAAATATCAGGAAACACAGTTATACAGTAAAATCGCTAGTTGCGGTAATTATCTCAATAAATACTTCATGCTACACTGCCTGTAACACTTTCAACACAAATAATAAAGTTGTTAAAATGACTAAACTAGATTTGATCTATATTTTAAATCGACGGTTGTTGCACTGTCAATCTTAATATAAAAAGGCGATGTGTGTATGTATTTATGTCTCCTATACATTCCAAAAAATTTCTTTCATACAAACCGATAAGGTTTGACAAATCAGTCGTGCCGTTCTCATGTGGCAATTTATTTTTTATTTATATAAATTAATTATTTTTAGTTTTCTGTTGTAACAATATGTTTTATGACTAGATATGTATTATCTAGAAGTTCTTAAATATTCATTAAGAAAATTTATGAAATTGTAAAATGGTACTTTAGAACATCGGGAGGCGTGGTTCGCGGGGAGCAAGGTGAGGTAACAGCACCTCCACTGCTATGGGTCAAAGCTTTGGACATGGTCATGGACCGGCTCATAGTAGAAGGAGTTGACTTTTCAACAATAGAAGCACTTTCTGGAGCTGCTCAGGTATTTCCCTTATGAGATTTTGTATACATAATGTGTAATTGTGACAGTCATCAGTCATGACTATCATTATGACTTGATAGTAGGTTATCAATATTATCACAAGTAACTCCACGGGTGCTGTAAGTGGATTGCTAACCTTACAGGATTGTGATATTATTTCCTATTATGGACTGACTTTTGGAATGCAAATTTAATTAATAAAACATATTTTACACTATAATACATTTGTGGACATACCTGCATGGGAAAAAATAAAAAATGTAAAATGAAGATCTTGATAAAAGGATATAGACTTTAATGTGTGATCCAACTTAACATATTTCCCATAAATTAAAATTTAAATCATAAAAAATCTGTTTACAGCAACATGGATCAGTTTGGTGGTCGAAAGATGCAGAAGCACGACTCAACAGCCTCTCACCAGATGACTTTCTTCACACACAATTAGCCACGGCTTTTGTTTCGGACTCTCCAGTGTGGATGGACTCTAGCACTAGTGCTGATTGTAGGGCACTCGAAGAAGCCATGGGAGGGCCTGAGGTGTGGTATAAATTACAAACATATATTTTCTTGTACATTAGTGATATAAAAAAAACACTCAACAGCACACTTTTTCTATTACATGTAGTTTTCTATAAGGCTGGTTTTGCAGGAAACACAGTGGAAGATTCCAATTCGTAAGTATTTGTTGTGTGTACTTACTTAGTGATTTTGCATGGTTTTATTTGAAAATACAATATATTCATATTGGCCTTAAGTGCAGCTAGCAGGTCCAAGCATGGTGCCTTGAGGCACTCCTTCAGTTTAAACTTTACCTTAATATTATTATCTTTTTATTATTAACTTATTACCATTATTTATGCATAAGATTTTTAGGTAAGACATTATGTAAATTTTGACTCAAATTATTTGCTTTTTTTATTTAAAAAATGCAGAAATACCTTTGATTAACATTATAAAAAGCTGATCTAATATTTTTATTGTACGTGTCATCTGGAAAGTAACCAGTAAACACAGTAAATGATTAGAATTAATCTGTTATTGTGATAAGAAAAGCTGCAGTCATTAAAAATATAGACTGAAACTACGTGTGACTAAGATTGAAAGAAGCATGCCACATGTAATGCATACTGACGTCCCATTTTGAAGATTAGACGTTTGGTCTAATGGCTAGTAACTCTAGCTGTTAACCAAACGGTCGCGGAGTCGAATCCCGCTAGGGGCAAATGTTTATGTGTTAACATTTTACCTTTGTACCTGAGTCGTGGATGTTTTGTATTTAAAAAAAAAAAGTAATCTATGTAGTATGTAAACTGTCTGGTATCCATAATACAAGCATTAGTTGCTTACTGTGGAACTAGATGGTGCTGTGTGGAATGTGTGAAGATATTTATTATTATTACTTGGTAGGCACTAGCTGAAGTGACGGGTTCGAGGGCGTACGAACGCTTCACTGGCCCACAGATCCGCAAAATGTTCCGCACTCGCCAACGCGTTTATTCCGCAACAGCGCGGATCTCTCTAGTCTCTTCGTTCGCTTGCTCTCTCTTTGTCGGACGGATTGCTCCCATAGACTACAGCGACGGGTCCGGCATGAATCTCCTCGATATACATAAACTCGCGTGGAATAAGGACGCTTTAAAGGTGACTACCAATGTTATCTATAATAATATTATTATACCTATATATAAAGAGAGATTTGTATTTTTGTATGTATGTTTATAATGAATAAACTCAAAAACTAGTGGGCCGATTTCTAAAAATTCTTTCACTGTTGGGAAGCTATATTATGCAAATTGTATTGTACAACGCGTGCAACCTTTTATATAAAGGGTGAGTAAGGGATGCCAGAGGATAATATTAGTCCATAATATGGATTAATTATATTAATTTTCTACTTAAAGACTAAGGACCTCTTTCACCGTCTCTGAGTAAAGTGTCAAATAGGCTAACCGCCATTTAAAGTCACCGGTAAGAAAGCGTATGTAACATTTACTCGCCAATTAGTGTTACTTGAAAAGTAACTAATCAACACTTTACTTGTAGTTGGTGAAAGAGGCCCTTAAAAATAATTATAAAAAAATAATTCCTAAAACACTGTTTTCCTTTCATTTCTCTGTAACTATTGCAAAATTATGTCTTACTAAAATTTTTATTTAAATTTTCAGGCATGCGGTGACGAAAGCTTAGAGGAAAAACTAGGAGTTCCCGTACCGACTTCCACAGAAGTGGCGACGGTATCCAAATATTTCGTGAAGCGATACGGTTTCAAGGCAGATTGTCGTGTATTCGCATTCACCGGTGACAACTGCTCAGCACTTGCTGGTAAGTGTAGGAAGAGGGGGAGATAGGAACATATCTCCCCCTCTTCCTATCGATAGGGTAGATAGTGGAATACAAATTGTTATCGGAATAATATTTTGGTCACTTTATTGATGGCTTATAGTATTATTAATTATTTTTTAAAGACTCATAGAAAATCATAATAATAAATACTAGCTGTTGCACACGACTTAGCTCGCGTAACTTTATAAAATACAGCTCATGTTACTCGCTGATAAAGTAGCTTTCTATAGGTGAAGGAATTTTTAAAATAGCAAAAGTAGTTTTTGAATTTACACGTTACAAACATACAAGTCTTCTCTTTTTATAATATTGGTAATAGATATTAGGGAATCGTCTTTGGAAGATTCGTTCCCTCCAGGATATGATTATTGTAACATATAACTACAACGCATTCATGTTGCATAGAATTTTTTTGCATTTTTTGCATAGAAGTGCTAAAGGCTTCCAAAAAATTGAAACATTAAAGCTTTTATATTTCGCATACGTTCGGAGCATTATGGAATACGCCTCGCCAGTGTGGTCCCCATCGTATGTGACCTATAATACTCGGCTGGAATCTGTTCAGCGGCGCTTCACTCGAAGCTTAAATTACCGTTTAAAAAGGAAATGTGATTACGCGGATAGACTAGTTTCTTTCGAACTGCAATCGCTCGAAGATAGACGGCTGGTGGCGGACTTGAGGTTTCTGTTCGACGTGGTCAATTCTGTAATAGATTGCCCATATCTAACCGAGCGAATAGGATTGCGTGTAAGTGTGGCTCACACTAGGCGTAAATGTCTTTTTGACGTTGGCTATGCGTGTAACAACTATGCCAGGAGCTCTGTATTGTGTAGAATCGTGCGTACATATGAGAACAAATTCAACGATCTCGACATTTACTTTCTGAGTAGACGGTCATTTATTGGTCAAGTGCTTGAAAGTCTGCAGCATATTGCGAAATGACCCGATCCCCTCCCATGAGCAGTACCAGTACCAGTACCACACACACACACACACACACACACACACACACACACACACACACACACACACACACACACACACACACACACATATATACACACATATACATACATACATACACACACATAATTTATAGATACATATATAAATATATATATTGTTAATATTATTATTATTTTTTAATTACTAGCATTTTTTTGTACTTATAAATTGTAAGATGACTGACCTTGTAATAGGCTATATAAAAATTTAATCTATTTTATGTATTTGTTAAATGTTACATGCTGTAAGGTTAGCTATTAAATATAAATAAAAAAAAAAAAAATAAATAAATATTCACACATTCCACACAGCACCATCCAGTTCCAAAGTAAGCAACTTAATGCTTGTATTATGGATACCAGACGGTTGATATACTACATACATTACTTTTTTTTTTTTTTTGTAAATACATACATATTATAAATAGAAAACATCCATGACTCGGGTACAAAGGTAAATGTTAACACATAAACATTTGCCCCTAGCGGGATTCGAACCCGCGACCGCTTGGTTAACAGCTATGGTTACTAGCCACTAGACCAAACGTGTCGTCAAATATATAAATAAATAAATAAAAAAATAAAATGTAACAATTTTGATTTTACTCCCATAAATTTTCATACCACGAGTAAATCGATTCTTAAGGAGTAAACTCCAAAAAAGTATTAAAATAAAGATCTAAGTAATTGTCTAATCAGCCAGCCTGCCTATCGCTCTTTTATCAAAAAAAAATAGTAACTCAATCGGTGACACTAAATTGTTTACTTTTTGATAAGACCAAACACTTATATAATTGCGTACAACTCTTACAAGATTGACATAATATGTTTTAAATCTACAAGTTCATATCTTATCGTTAAATAAATAAAATAACATTATGATGAGGTTTACCACTTATCCGAGCAGAGATAAAACTGTTTGTACACTATTCTTATACAGATTGATTTAAATTTTAAATGTTTGTTTTAGATATTTTTGAAGATAATAATATGTTTGTCGTTGGATATGTGGGACATTTTGATTTATTGTATTTTTGGAGTTTACTCCTTAAGAATCGATTTGCATTTTTATATAAAAGCCCATGGTATGAAAATTTATGGGAGTAAAATCAGAATTGTCACACGAACGCGTTATGTTATGCATGCGTGCGTTACGTCCTTTCCTGTATCCCTGACAACGTATATCCAAAATTTCATTATGATTGGTTGAGTAGTTAAGGCGTGAAAAGGTAGCAGACAGACAGAGTTACTTTCGCATTTATACTTTGATAAAATAAAGGATACACAAGATTCTGGGTTGCTTCACTAAAAAAGGCATAGTAGAATAACACCGCACTCACAGCTTGTGGTGATATTTTCAAATAAGTTGCACAAAGTGTTCCTTAAGGTGAACACGTGTTACGACTTGAACCATTATTACTAAATGTTAAGGTTCAAATTACTCATGCAATGTTTACATTATTCATCTTTTTAACAGAAATTATTGAGAGAAAGTAATAACATGTAAAAAAAATCCAGTGGACACTTTTACGCAGTGATTTTGTTTGAGACCCTGAATTTAGTACATCCTTTATCAAAGCATTATAGTATTAGTATGGATTCAAGTTAAGTTGCCTTCTCCTTTCTTTCATCGGACACACAGACGTACGGCTGGTTACCATCCTCATCCTGTCGAAATCCCTCCTTTTCGGACCAAGCGCTTTGAAACATCCTTTATAATGCGCACTGCCAAGGTTTGGAACTCCCTACCGGCGTCTGTATTTCCGAGCACATATAACCCTAATCTTTTCAAGGTTCGAGTAAATAGGCATCTTCTGGGTGATCTCGCTCCATTTTAGGGCTCTTCCTTGCTCCATAGCTGGTTGTTAGCCAAGAGCAAAGCCATCTCTAAGGATTCAAGTTAATAAATTGATTGCAGGTCTTCGTCTCAAAGCAGGATGGGTAGGCCTCAGTCTCGGCACTAGCGACACCCTACTGTTGGGACTGCAGACTGCGGCGGCTCCTCCGGCGGGACATATCCTAGTGGGACCAACGCCGGATGTACCGTTCATGGCTCTCTTGTGTTTCGCCAACGGGTCCCTCACGAGGCAGAACCACAGAGACCGATTGGCCGGCACGAGCTGGGACGCTTTCAACGAACTATTGAATGCCACAGTCAGAGGAAACATGGGATATATGGGTGTGTGCTTGTGCGCTGCCTACCCTATTTTTGGATAGTGTTCGTTATTGTCTCTATTTACAAATATAGAATATGAATTTTCTATATAATGTATATATAGCAGACAAGAAAAGTGCTTTATCAGTTTCAATTACAAATTCCATTCATTTCAAAATTCGCTAAGGATTAGATTTGAAATAGGTATTGATTACTGATTGACATATTTTGTCATCGCTAATAAAGATAGCAATAGAAATTGTCACTTTGAATTTTCAAAGAAAAACAGACCTTATCATTCTACAGCATACAAAGGATGTTCAATCTTAGGGTGATAAAGCACTTTATTTGTCGAGTTTACATTGATGCTTTAATTAGTTGAAATTGTGCTTATTTTGTTGGTAGGTGTGTACTACGACACGGCGGAGATAGTGCCGCGTCGTGCGCGTGCGCAGCGTCTGGTGGACGGCGGCGGGTCGGCGGTGCGCTCGCCTCAGCCGCAGGTGGAGGCGCGTGCGCTTCTAGAGGGACAGGCCTTGGCGAGGCGCGCGCACGCCGACGACATGGGTCTCACTATGCGTAAGTTTCATACCTCAAACCGCGTCAACTATCTTTTCCAAGATCTTTTCTCTAAAGGACAAAATGTCGCCTATTCCCACTAGTTCAATCAATTGAACCTAGTGAGAATTTTTATTCCCAGTAGTTCAATTACATGGGGAATCGAGTAGTGGCAATGGGTCGGTAAATCATTTGATAAAACACTTATTTATTTATTTATTATAAAATCCACAGCTCTCAACACAAAATTTACAGACAAAAAACAAAAACATACCTTACAGCCAATTACAGATTTTACATTTATTCAATGAGAAGTAAAATTATGTAAAAAATAATAAACAAAATTATACCTACAAACTATACAAATAAATACATATATATACATACATACACATATATACCTACACATAAGTTTATCACATACCAACTCACATAGAACTGCCAAATTGCTGACTGTCTTAAAAAATTATAACATAAACATAATTAATAATCGCTAGCCTGCAAGAATGTTGCCAATGGTATTCCTGAATGAAAGCAACGACGAACAGAACAGGTCTGCCTATTAACGTTTTTGAAATTATAAAGTCGCCTTTAAAACCTAAGGAATCATTTAAGTGTTGCACAAAGCTACATTAGCGTCAACTTTAATGCTCCATTAAAATTTAACTAAAGAAGTGTCAAACAAGACCTTATCTTAACATTTATCTTTAAGAAAAAAAGCGTTGCACAAAGCGACATTAGCGCCTTTAAAGGGGCCGTCAATCGTTTTGTAAAACGTCTTTAAAGTTATTGTACCCATTAGGGATGAGGACTCGTTAGTTAATGCCAATTTTAAAGAAGCTTTCTGCAACTGACTGTTAGTTAAGTAATATCAAATTGATAAAACTGTCGTGAACAGACCACACCTTCATAAAAATGGTTATATGTACTTCGTTATTCTATTATTTTAAGCTAAGCTTATACATATACTTCTTTCAGAGGAATCGTCACGAGTAATAGCGACAGGGGGCGCTTCTGTCAACAAACAATTGTTGCAAATATTCGCCGACGTCTTCAACACGCCGGTGTATGTGCAGGTAAAATAATTACTACAAACATGCTGCCACTTCCACCAACTAGGACTAATTAATTAATTAACTTTAAATTAAGGATTCTAATAAATTAACGAAAGAGAACATATTATTATTATTACAAATTTTTGTAATCGGTATGTTTTAATTACGGAGAAAATATGACTTGACTTAATGTGACTTAGGGCCTCTTTCACCAACTACAAGTAAAGTGTCGATTAGTTACTTTTAGAAATAATTTTATGTTTTATTAAATCACTCGGTTTAGTGCAAGTGCATCCTTCGATAGGCGAATATTTTTTATTATTTTCTTTTTGATGTTTCGGACTTTTGATGGTGAAAGAGGCCCTTAAACTGTCACGGTCAGAATTAATATTTGTTCCCCAAAAACATTAACCCTTTAATTACCGCTTGGTTAATTAAAGGCGCCTGTGATTCGCAATTTTTTTTAATTTTTTTTTTTAAGAGAAAGCAACTTAATGATTTTTGAATAAACATTATACAACTAGAGAAATATGTCATATATATCGACTTATGGCGAAATGGACACGAAAATAAATGTCGGATAAATCCGACTCTGGCGGCTGAAGAGTTAATAACTGCAGATATTTTTTTTGTTGTTACAAATTAATACAAAAATCTGTTTTAACTAACGTATTTGTACTTACAGGAGCAACACTGTAACGCTGCTCTGTTGGGTGCGGCGCTTCGGGCTGCAGAACTATGGAGCTCGTCTACCGGACACTCGCTTACTGGTCAGTACTCTTGTTCTTTTCAAGTACGTTTTCTACAGTTGGTTCCAGTCTTACGAATTTTGTTTCCTCAGAGTGTTTTCAATGATACTTAGTCCAAGTAATTACTTTCTTTTAAATCCACTACAACTCGGGGACATCTTTTTTATTTATTTAGATTTAGATTACATAGGTAGATACATTCTAAAAGTGAAAAAGAATCAATATGATTATTTTTTTTATCTTCTCCTCCAAAATCCCTAAGTGATTCATAAAAAAAACGTCTCTATGAGCCTCGTGAGAAAGCTCAACGTTGCTCAGCGAGCGATCTGTAGACGGACGAAAGTTACCGACATAAGCCGGCGGATCAGTAAGTTGAAGTGTTTGTGGAAAGACATTAGTTTTACGCGCGATCATGCATTCTGACTTTATAACAAGAATATATGGCTTTTTGTCAAAATATAATTAAAATATTATATAAACAAAATTATTAAATAAAGAAATTTCTACTTAAATGTGCCAGTCATAGATGATTGACTCGACTAGATAGAGCGCTATACAAAAACAATAGCTCCGTGAATGCGGCAACTTTTTATTGTAGTGTGTGAAAACTGTTTTACTTGTTTTACTAAAACATCGTCACTTTTTACACAGTTTCACTACGCATTTTATTGTGCCCAAAATTTAATAAAACATTCTACACGTACACATCACAGACAGCTTGCAATGTGACTGGCTCGGGTACGCCGAATTTGGCGTAGTATTTGTTCCCGCATTTGACAAGAACGCCGGCGGTATCTAGTCGAGCGCAGCGAGACCAATCATTTATCTATGGTGTCAGTCTTGAAGTTTCCAAAAACAACAAATCAGAACCCGAAATTGTTTTGTTTTAATTTCATTTCTGACTTTTCAGGTTCAGAATTGAAAGTCGCACCAGTGGCGACACCTTACGGCGACGCGGAAGCCATTTACAAGCCGATGTTGACCCGGTACAGGAAAATTATAGCAGATATGCCACTGCTCAATTAAAACCTCTCGCACCTCTAACTCTCCACGCTTTACCAGCACTAGTGCTTATCGTTTTAGATGAAATGCTTAAGCAAATAGATAACTTTTATTTCATTGTGTTCGTTCATTGCGTTTGCGCTCCAGATGATGATAAGTCTGATTTGACAGCTGTCATTATAATAGCATATTATGTGGAGAAAAAAATCAAACGATCTGACAGGTAACGCTTTTACTTTTTGACAGGAAGGCTTTAGCTTTATTTTCTAATTTACTTCAATGTCTGCAAAATTAATAATAAATAATAGTCTGTCAATTATTGGCTAATAGAAATGCCAAAAAAAATGTTGATAAAGTATAATTAATTATAATATATTGAACAAGAAGTGATAGATCATTTTTTTACATTAAAGCTAATAAAATATGAGATTTCTTTTATAAAATTAACTAATATTACATTCCATGAGATTATTGTCATTTTTTAATGACATTTTATGTTTTTTTATTTATATTATATGTTTTGTTAAATTTTTTTTATATTGATTTTATTTAAATTAGATATTAATCAAGACTCATTTATCTATGTTTTTAATTTTATTACATATTATTAATTTAAGTAGGTAAATATTATGTGCTTAAATAAGGATAATTTAAAATTTACAAATATAAATTAAATTTTTTTTACAAGCGACGTTTTTGCTAGTTTCAATTGAAATGTAAACATTCCAAGTGAAGGCTTTCTTATTTATAAATGCATTTACATAATTATTATTGTTAAGCTTTGTTATCTTTATATATATATTTTATAATAAATTTATCTTTAAAAAAATATGATGTTTCTTTTTTCAAAAACAATTTAACCTTACTGCAATGCAATATTTTGTCGTGTGACCATTATATCGAACTGATCAAGATGTTTCTAAGGGATCTTGCTTAAGTACATACTTTAGATCTAATATATAAAATTCTCGTATCGCGGTGTTTGTTGCCAAACTCCTCCGAAACGGCTGGACCGATTTTGATGAAATTTTGTGTGCTTATCGGGTAGGTCTGAGAATCGGCCAACATCTATTTTGGATGGGGTGGACCACCCTTAACATTTAGGGGAAATGTTAACGGTGGTCCACCCCAGAAATTTTTTTCGCAAAACAACGTTTGCCGGGTCAGCTAGTAGTTTTATAGGATTTTCTAAAACTTTCCAAGTATCGTGTATCCTTTTGGATACATGAAATCTAATGTAACACAGTTTTTGTATACAAATGTGTACACAGCTCAAGGAACGTGTTAACACAGGATAACAATGGATAAAAACCTTTCAAATAAATAAATATCTTCACACATTTCACACAGCACCATCTAGTTCCACAATAAGCAACTAATGCTTGTATTATGAATACCAGACAGTTGATATACTACATACATTACTTTTTTTTTGTAAATACTTACGTATTATAAATACAAAATATCCACGACTCAGGTACAAAGGTAAATGTTAACACAAACATTTGCCCCTAGCGGGATTCGAACCCGCGACCGTTTGGTTAACAGCTAGGGTTACTAGCCACTAAACTAGACCATTCATTGAAGACGATGAATGTTTGTATTTTTATCATTTTTACACAAGTTCTTGTGTGAGGATGATTACTAAAGGCCTGAACTCGAATAAACAATTAACAATATAATTTTTCAGCTTTATTTAAATCCCAAATTCTTAACACTAACTTCAAAGCGTCATCTACACTTGTTTAAACAAATTAGTCATTTAAATTCATGGCAATTATTAATAGACATTATTATTTCTACACAAATAACAATAGAACCATGCTTGCTTCATTAGACCTTTTTTATAACTTGACAACTTTGAGCACCTTTAGGTAAATTTAAAAAAATAATAATTTAAGATAGACAAATAATAATTAATAAGATCCAAAATAGTATTAATTATAAATATGTATTTTGTACTTTATCAGTTGAAATATTTAAAATTTTAAGTTGTCAAGTTATACTGTCGGGCGAATGCGACTAATTTTGACACCATGAAGTAATCACAGAATTTATCAAAAGCAAATACTAACTTTTGGCCTTATTAACATAAATAATTTCACGCTATAAAAACAAGGACCTTATTGACCGTTTTATTTGAAGTTTATCTAAATATTTCAAATTATTAGTGCAAAATTCACAACACGGCGAGTGTTGAAAATGTTAAAAATTGTAATAAATTGAAAGGAACATTTCTCTTATACATAATCATGAACACACATTTAACTTTTTTAAAGTAAAAATCGTCAGACAGGCGGACGGGTTCACTTGATTGAAACTTAGTATAAGAAATGTTTTATGGGCCATTCATAGATTAGGTCCTTGAGAAGGATTTTCAAAATGTCTACATGACTTCTAAAAATCTCATGTGATAAGGGAGGTCAAAAATATCCTTATATAAAATTAAGACTGTTAAAAACCATTGTAAACTAAGGGATTGCACACACTTTTGGTCTTTTAAAGACTTTTTTGGGGCTATATACCCAACTTTATGACAAATTGAACTAAAGACTAAGCCGTGGACTTACACAGCACCATCAAGCATTAATAATATGCAATTTCATTGCGAAGAATTAATCCTATAATTAATTTTATAACATTAAAAGTAGATTGTACAAAAGAGTAAGCTACCGAGTCTACGCCATCTATATTCTCTTTTTGACAACAATTCACCTCAATATCACCCTGTATATTTGATCATTTTTCACGTGTATATGTCTTTGAATTTGCTTCCATAGTTAGAGGCAATTCAGAAAACTACATTCAAAATTAATTTACACCACCCGATAGCTAAAAGGAGAATTTTTTTTGGTATACATGTATGTCAAAGTAAATTTTACTCGTAACATACACATTTTGGGAAACGGTGTCTGAAATTCGATACTCAAGCACTGGAAATTCATAGGAGTGGTTCATCAAAAACATCTTAAATTAAGAAGAAGCTCGCTACTTAAATCTTAAATTAAGAAAAGTCATGAACAATGAACATTTAAAATTATTCTGGAACATGACTAACTTCGTACGGACAGAAGCAGAGAAAACTAGATACCACCCTTTTTTTCGAAAAATTCCAAACCTATTTTTAGTTTTCTTACAGCGTAACCTAAATAATACTTATTGAATTAAACAATAAAAATATATATATTTAAAAAATAATAATAATAATAACATTTAAATCTCTTACATCTTATGTATGTATGTACATATATCTTTATATTCAATTCATTCAGCAATTGGTATGTAATAATTCAATATGACTGCAATGCAATCTATTTATGTTACCTTTATAAAAAAATAAATTATATTTTATGACTAAAAAAATCTTTATCAATCACCAAGCACTCTCTGTACCTTTCTCTGTTTCCGTCAGTACCTTTATAAATTTCAATGAAAAAAAATGGAGGTCGGCCGTACAATTGTCGAGGTGAGGTGAGCTAGAGCGGCGCGTCCGCCAGCGCCGTGTAGCCCCTGACTCTGCTGAAGGCGAACGGCGGAAACTTGGACGAGCAGAGTTCGAAGTGCGTCCAGTGGTCGCGCCTCGTGGACACGGCGTACGTACGCCACGACAGCTGCCAGTTGCGACGTCCACGGACGCAACGCAGTTGCAGCTCCTACAAATCGTCCAACACTTGGTTTAAGGTGTGTGTAGTCTACTTTTTTTTAGAATTTATTTTTCTTCTCTTTTAATGTCTTGGCTCCATCAGATCTTCTCTGATGATTTTGCCAGTATCATTTGTAAAAATAGCACTTTAAAATAGCCTTATTAAAATCAAAAGTAGCAGATCCCGAGATTGGTCAGTCGAGTCCACAATTTTTCTTTGGGTTTTCCAAAAAAGTCCACTGTGTATCGAAGTCAAGTATGGCTGTCATGAAGAATAATTCGCTCGTGTATGGCTGGCATAACAATTATAGAAAACATCACTTATAATCTTTTAAAAAATGGCCTGTCCCACTTCTTTCAACCTAGACAGCAAAAGTCTAGGCTGACATTATTAACAAAAAAAATTAAAAAACACATGGCAAAGTTACCATGTGGAATATGTGATCGTGCTGCTCGAACGTTTCCTTCTTCCTGGGCCTGAACCTGGTGTGGGATGGCTGCGGTGGTCTTCTGTCCGCGCCGGGTTTCCTGATGACCACGACGACCCTGTCGCCCACGAGGCGGTAGTGGCCTCGCAGGATGCCCAACGCTGGACGCGCCGTCCTCTGCCGCAGTTGGGCCACGCACGCACCGGGCTCCTCCGCTGTCGTCCACATCAGCACAGTGCCCTCGGAGAAGAACCTGTCGGGGGTTATTCGTTATGATCTAAAGCGATATGGTCCTTCGAGCCGATTGCAGTATCTATAAAGTGGCGTCCCCCAACAAGGGCTGTGTTTGGTTTAAACCTAAAATAGACAATTTGTCAATGTAAAAATAATGTAAATAATATTATCTAGACATTTTTTAAATGAGATTAGCACTAACCTAACTGAAAATTAATTTATCAAAAAAAACTGCAGTGTCTTTACGAACTAAATGTGTCTAGATTGTATTGCAAGGATTGCGAACATTTATTTTAATTTATTTATTTAATAAATAAATAGTTTACTTACACAAATATAATATAATGCATCAATCCAATAATCAAATATAGGTTACTAAATGCTTGAGATAAAGGTACACAATAGTGTTTGTTTTATTTAATTATAGAACAATTTAGTTTCTTGCAATCTAATGAGGGGTCAGACCCACATTAAGAGTACGTACACTCGTACCGGTACCCGTCTATGGAAAGTGTGTTAGTGGTTACCAGAATAAAGTAGAAATTTGTTGACCTGAGATATCTGTAGTAGTCGACGAGGTACCAGGGCCTGTAGAAGGCGTCCTGGAAGGAGTTCTCCCCGTGGCGGAGGTACGAGGTCTTGCTTATGTAGCAGCCGTGGAGGTGGATCCGGGGCCGCTCCACGTACATCTGTCGCCACGAGACGAATCCTTGCGAGCGCGGAACTCCGCACTCCGCCCCCCAAGTCCTAAACAGTTGCATTTGTATTGACAGCCGTTCCTGTCCAATCGAAGTCCTTAGGTAATTTTTTAAGTGAATGACTTAAACGGGGGAATCCCACAATAACCGATGTAGGATGTTGCCAACTTTTGGGCGCACGCTTAACCCGGAAAAAAAAGAGATTGCTTTTTTTGCTTCTGTCATTTCTGAAGTGAAAACTCTATAGGCACGTATGAAAGTTTTTTTTATATGTTTTTTTCCCGGAAAGCAGACGTTAGGGGGCCTTTGTTGCCCGGGGGGCCGTATCATTGATACGGCTGATACGACGGTAGCTACGCCCCTGGGCAGAAGGTAGCTGTTCGTGTTCTATAAGTTTATATAAGATCCCAGAGATTCAAAATTTGACAAATTTAAGAAAAATAACGGCACATAAAAAGAACACCTTTGTCTGTCAAAAGTCTTCTTTTTATGTGCTGCTTTGGCATTTGTGATGCAAATTCCATTGTATTATTTCGATGAATATACTCACTTGAGACAGAGCGATCGCCAAATGTCATTGTCTCTTGCGGTCACATAAAGCCCCCTGCACACGGTGGAAACTCTTTCTAGGGAGGTAGCGTCCAGATCGGAGCTGACCACCCACCGGAGAACCAGGAGTATCAGCTCGTATGGCAACCACGATAGGTGACCACCCTGTGGTTATACACAGTAACAATTTAGCGATATAACGTTCTTGTTTATATGACGATATTCCGCTAACAGAGTGATGCGATGATGTCTTAGTTAGAGCAATTAACCAACGAGAATACTTTTTCCAAAAGTACAAGACCGATAAGTCATACCAAAACAAAATAAAAAACACACACACATATACTACCCGAGATTACTTCCCCATGGTTTTGAATTAATAATTAACTTTTAGTTAATATCTATTTAAGTCCTATACATAATGAAACCATGTAAGTGGCAATTTAGGTACTAGTAATATTGTATCTATTGTATGTTATAAATTTTGTTTTGCTGTTAGGGTTTTTATTGAAAGTAATGGATATTTTGTGCCTGTGTTAAATCTAGTGTTTTATAATATTACAGTGTGATGATGTACTATTTTAGACTTTGTTTTAATTTGTATTTGAAACATTATATTATAAATTATTATTTTTAATGTGGTTCACCTTAGTGGGAGTATCTGGCTCACAGATGACACCTTTTCTGGCGACGATCCTCTGCAGCCTCTGGAGCAGGTCCTCACCTTCGACGGCATCTTCATCATCGTCATCGCTCGTGTTCTCTTTCCGCAGATTCGACTCTTCCTCGTTCACTGCCTCCGCTGATATTTTTCAACAAATATAATTATTCAAACAATCTTATCCTATCTTGTGCACTTTTTATATTATACAAACCATCCCAATTTCTCTCTCTTTTTATATGTGAAAACAGAATTAAAATCGGTCTAGCTATTCTTGAGTTTTTTGAGACTAACTCACGATAAATATTTCTTTCTATTACCTTCGGGTGTATCGGTCCTCAGTTGGGAGCTCTCGTAAAGCCTGAACTCCACATCAGGAAGTATTTGCATAGCTCTCTTGTAGTTCTGGATCGCTTCGTATAGCTTCCCGCTGCGTTCGTATTCTACTCCGCGAAGAAATAACTGCTTGGCCTGGCAAACATTTTACTTTATAAAAGCAAAAAAATATATAATTATACTGAAATTAGACATTGAGTAAAAAAAAATTAAATTGAGAAAAATTTAAGTATTTTTTAATTTTCTTTCTTTCTTCTTTCAGAGGTTGTACCGAAGGGTACACAGTGCTTTAAAGAATTTTTGTTTTTGTGAAATTTTGTGAATTTTTGTTAAAGAATTTTCAAAATTGATCAAGTACTTTTTGATTTTATTCATTACAAACATACAAAAATACAAATCTTCTCTTTTTATAATATTATAGTATAGTTGTACAGAGCTTTGTGTACCTTTTCCTCCTCAGTTTCCGGCTCAGCCACCTTCTGTGAATTGGCATATTCTGTCTGTGGTGTTGGAGTCCCCTCCAACTCCCTTTGCCATTGTTGTCTAAACGCAGATAATTCATCCTCACTTTCCTTGTCCTGGAAATATAGGTTCAAATATTTAGATAACTTGTCATGTTAGGTGTATCATACATAGACATAGTAAATGTGTATAAAATATATATACTCGTACAGAACTATGGCCCACCTCACGGAGACTCTGTGATGACATTACATAAGAAAGACATAGGGAAACAGTTTAAAAACATTAGGAGGCATTCAAGTATTACCTAACACAAATTTTAAAGATTTTTGAAAAATGTAACCCGCCGTAACACCGTAGGTCCATTTGATGGTAGGTGGCAAATATCGCCAGTAACAGTAACACAAGAAACGCCAAATCAACAAAGAAACATACAATGATTGGAGTCTTTAGTCTAGAACTGAGGTACTTTATGTTGTGCAAAACATATAATTACCTCAGAATTACCTTGCACATTGAGTGCATCGAATGCCACCGTGGCTTCATGCACATCAACAGAATCTGAGGAAGAAGAGTCATCTTGGTCCTCTCCTTCGCATTCACCGCTTCCGGTGCCTGGGCCACTTGCTGATGCCTGTAATGAAAACACCTCATTTCTCGGTTATATCATTCTGAAGAGACTTAAGTAGCTAAAACTCGCAATTAAAAAAAACCTAATTGTTGTTTTGTAAATAAAAAAAAACATAGTTTTTTTAACCAAGTCAGTGAAAAATAAATTTTACATAGCTTACATAGGCTAAATCTAAAGAGATAGGCGAAACTGATGTGTGAGAAGAATTGTAGTGTTTCTGAAATCCTAAACAAAACTATGTGATGGCATATCGCTCAAACTTTTTTCTCTACATATTATATCATTTCTTTTTCTCTGGTAACTACTTCTAAACTACCCAACGGATTGTAATTCGGTTTTCACTTATGGAAATAGGGATAAACGAGGCAGGTTTGTGTATATAAAAAATTGCATCCCGCGGGAGAGGGTCGCATAATTTGCAAGTAGTTATAAACATTACACATTACCAGTTTAAAACGGAAACGCAAGAAAAACTATACTAAAAAGCAAAAAGCCACATAATAGTTTTCTCTCTATAATTGAGATTTATTATCTTATCATATAGTATTTATTTTTTTATGGCAAAATTGGATATAAATTTAAAACATATTGCATTAACTAACCATTTTGAAAACACTATTGAATCCTGCAGTATGATTATAAATTAATACATTCGAACGATAGTTTTCATATGACATAATATAGTGCATACATAATTAATTAAATTTTTTTTTTTTTTTAATTGAAACAATTTGTAGCAAAAACCACCAAATTGAAAATAAATATTACATTTCAAATGTAATTGTCAACTGTCAAGCAGAGTATATAATCCTAGCATCACTGTATAGTCTGAGATATAATCACTACGCTGTCAATTGCTTGCTGTCAACTGCTATCACATATGCCAAGAGTATATAGTGTTCTGCACCTCAATGCAAAAAATTATAAATTGTAATAAAGTTAATTATTAAACTCTAAAATTTTTATATTATGATATCACATCTTAAATCTTTATGATATGCTTAAAAAAATCATAAAAATTCATTTAAATAAATATACTGTTGTGCCTTTCTGATAATTATGACATGACGTCTTGATGTGTTGTTTTGGGTTGTATGGACTGTGTATGTGTACTTGTGTTAGACATATACACAGATTATAAAGTTATATGTCTAAAGACAGATACGACAGCTTAGCGGTTTTCGTGACTCGTAAGGAGTTTAGTATGCAGACGATTCACCGCAAGGTGGCACTATGTTCGCACTAGCATAGAGTAATGTTCTGTTTATAAAATATCGGTATCGATAGTCTAATAAAAAGGGATCTCAAAAAAAAAACAAAAAAAAATTTCAATTTTTATTTTTATTACTGATAGTTTGCTCGTAGCTGGATGCTTATTCTTCGGCATTTCCTTCCCCATTTCTTTAGCAATTTCCATGAAGTTAGTATTTCTTGTTCTGAAATTATAGAAAAATATCATTAAGAATTTATGTACAATACTAAAGTTGATGATAGTATTTTTCTTTTCAGTTTCACAATTTTGGCACAAACATTGTAGTATAATGGTACTTGAATCTCATTATATTCTGACTAGTAATATGCTAACTATTCATTACTGTCCAGTTATGGGTACTTTTTTCTTACCCCTCAATTCACTAATGCATTCTTTATTTGGTAAACATCCTTCCAATAGGTGGTTAAATCTAACAAGACAAATAATCTCTCAAAACAACTGGCTTATAGTCAAAGGGCCAATCGTACGCGAGTAGATATGTATGTATTAAAAAAATATTTAAAAAATTTTGCTTACCGTTTGAGCTGCCTGAAGAAGGTCGGTTTAGGTCAGGTTCATTGTTTTTCCATTTTTTGGCAGTTACAAATGTTGGGAATTACACAAGTTCTTTTACAATAGTTATGGTCTGACGGTATAAGTGTTGGATCTGAAAATAAATAATTTGTATTAAGTAATTTATCATTGCAGGACCATGACCTGTATCTTTGCCACGGTATAATAATACTGTAACGGGCAACTTGATAAGTTGCATGCAGACTCACTATGAATAATGACCATCTGTATTCACCAATCTTTTGAGAAGAAACTAATGCCTGGTTTCTCAGATATTTGACAATAGATTAACAGCTGTTAAATGACATAACTCTGTAAAATCTAATGAGCAGTTTATCTAATTAGCATAATGTCCATGTAGCAAATTGTCAACTTCTCAAAATGACTAGACACTAAGGTACAATTGCAGTGCAAATCTTACATCTACAGCAATTGTAATCTTGACCGATCATTCAAGCAAGTCAAGTGAGTGGACCTCGGGCCATTTGGTTAATTTTTTTGTTTCTCAGTTGGGGGCAGCAGCCTTGGAAGGAGCACTCTACCAGGAGGGTTCATCTATTGTCAAGTCTCAGAAACCGGACCTAATATTGGTTAAATAGAATAACGAATATTCTAAGAACGTTTGTGCTAGGGTATAATAATTATTACTGACCTTTAATTTCAACATCGGAAGCAGGTGTTCCAGAGAAGAATTCTTCTGTGCTGAACAACGTAGGAAAAGCGTTATAACGTCGGTTTCTGTTCACCAAGAACTTTGCTTGGAAATGCTTTATACAAATTTTCCCTTGTATTAGTTGATATGGTGACAACTGTCGAAGTTCTGGACAATGTGGAGCGGTTTGCTCAATCCAAAGATCTCTTAGCGTATCATTTCGAGAAAACTTAAATAGTTTTGTATCGTTTTTCGAGTGGCAAGAAACACAACATACGATGAAAACCATTGTGTAATATCCAAAACACAGCAGCTTAATCACAACTTAATCGGAATCCAGATAAGTAGAGCCAGGTCACATAAAAGAATCCACGTCGAAGTCCAAGTGTGATAAGAGAATGAGCTTGTACAATTTCTGTACTTAATATTGTTTTCTTGCAATTTTTACATTTTATTATTTTTAATAAACATCTAATCACATAGCCGGCTGTATAAGCTCTAGCATTAACTCTAACTTTTTCTTGCAGCACCTTGGAAAGCATGCTTGTTTTATTCAATGTGTCGTAGGATGGATATAATTCAGAATCTTTATCATGATCTAAATATTCTAAATTATTATCATGCGGATCATCATCAGATGGGACTGTTGTTGGAGCAATTAAATTACTTAGTTCCAAAATAGTTTCCCCAATGTCTTCCTCACAGTTTGCGTACTTTGAGTGTAGGCTTATCATGTTTGTCACTAAAATAGATTTAAAACTATTTTCAAATGTAAAAGCATCGGGATTAGTGAACCGACAATTATAAGCCCGAATTTTCCCGAAGAAATTTTCCAAGGGGTCCTGGTTTAAGTTTCTGGTGTAAAAAAATTTTATACCTTCCTTTGATAAAATCAGCTGGGTTAACCTTATTAGGCTTTGCAAGGTTGTAACCCAATTCTTTAAAGTAGGCACACTTTTTACAGTGTTTTCGTCGCTTTTGGAGGCAAACTTTGCATGTTTTAACACCTGTATGCTATCATACCAAAATTGTATATGTTCCGACGATTCTTTCACAGGTCCTCTTAGTTTTCCATTGCACCTGCCACTTCTTGACCCATTGCAAGAATCAAATAATTTGTCAAAAAACTGCACAGCAGCAGCAGTGTTCTTGACAGTGGGACTGACAGCAGTGCCATCTTCTCGTATAGCTGGAAAAAGATATAAAAGTTCAAAATACATTGAAACTTTGATTATCATGATTTATGACTGAAGTAGGTACTATGCAGTACAGGGGTGCTCAAACTTAAACTGCTGCTGACTTATAAGCTTTTTTTTTATATTCACACATTCCACACAGCACCATCTAGTTCCAAAGTAAGCAACTTAATGCTTGTATTATGGATACCAGACAGTTGTTATAATACATACAATACTTTTTTTTAAATACATACATAATATCGACGGCTGCAAAGAACAAAAAGCTATCTGCATTTTACCGAAATTCACTTTTTTACATAAATGAATTCAGAATTGTTTATTTTATCTAGTGATTTTTTTTTTTCATAAAAAAACTTATTTTTTATGGGTATTTTGTCGCGTAATTGAAGACATCTACACCATTTTTTACAAAGTAACGAAGTATACACGCACATCTACAATTGTCCGTATGTACAGTCAAGGGCAAAAATATATGTACGTTTCCAAGCGGCAAACATATCTGTACAATTGAGAGGCCAGAAATATCTGTTCTATAATTTTGTCAGAAATATGTGAGCATTTAAAGGGTCAAAAAGATCTAGACGTTCACGTAGCCATAAATAAATGTACAATGTCAGTCAAATATATCTAGGCAAATAGGAGTGCATAAATATCTGTACAAACAAACAAGTTTTCGTATTTTGAATTATGACAATCATCGAAAAGAGTACCATTCTGTCATATGATCTGTTTGTCCCTTTCATTTTGATTGGGGCGTCATTAACGTAATATTTCTTTCACCTTTCATTCTATTATTTTAGATTCTGCTTCACAGCGTTCACAGATATCATATACGATTTTCACATGGCTTTTCTCGTGAATATTATATTAGCGTTTTTTCAATGCTAAATTTATGTCAGTAACATATTTATACTAGACGTAGCGATGAAACGGAAGATATTTATTCGTAATTTAAGTAATTATACAATATTTGTACGAAAATCTTTCGATTACGCTAATCTATACTAATATTATAAAGCTGAAGAGTTTGTTTGTTTGTTTGAACGCGCTAATCTCAGGAACTACTAGTTCGAATTGAAAAATTCTTTTTGTGTTAGATAAATCATTTATCGAGGAAGGCTTTAGGCTATATAACATCACGTTGCGACTAACAGGAGCGAAGAAACAGTCGAAAATGTGGAAAAAAACGGGGAAAATTATTCATCTTTGAGGGCTTCCATTGCGTGCGCTGCGAAAACCGTTCGAGATACCCAAATGATTCCCAAAATAACTATTCCACGCGGACGAAGTCGCGAGCACAGCTAGTGTATGTATAAATGTCTCTTTGCCGTTAAAAAGAACTCTTAGGTTTTTACTAACTTAGAGCATTTAATAATTAATCACTTGTCTGCAATGAAATCCTCCTTCAAAAAATATGTCAAAAATATGAAGATTTTAATACTTTGAATCTATTCCCGTTGGCCGATTTTTTCTATCACGCCTAGATTTATCGATATGAATTTTTATTAAATATCAATTTAGGTTTTTTGAATTAGTTTTGTGCGTCAACATCATAAACAGTATAGTATACATACAAATAGGTTTTAGCGAGTTGTAAGAGAAAGAAGGAAAGTGCCGAAAGTAAATTTTATGGCAGTACACTTGCTCAATTGGCTCTGTTCATAAAAAATACATAAACTACACATAAAATACTTAAAAAAAGTAGAGAATATGCAAAACATCAAAATATTTGATAATTAGACTTGACAGTCTTGACACGCTCTTTGTAGTGTATGTATATGATAGTTTCATGTATGGATATTTATGCCCTCCTATTTGCCTACAGCCTACACATATTTGACAGACATTGTACATATATTTATGGCCACGTGAACGTCTAGATCTTTTTGACCCTTTAAATGCTCACATATTTCTGACCGAATTATCGAACAGATATTTCTGGCCTCTCAACTGTACAGATATTTTTGCCGCTTTGGAAACGTACAGATATTATTGCCCTTGACTGTACGTCGTACAATTTCGCAGGTATCAGTCACATAACCACTTTTGTCACGAAGTGGTTGACTTTTTTTGAGCTGCCTTATTTATTTATTCTTACAACGTCAATATATATATTTTATCTACATTTTGATGAATCTAATACAGATGAATGGAATAATGATTTAAACAATAATAAATCTATCAATAATTAGAACGTCCTACGTAGAAGCGACTATATGGCAGTTGACTCGGTTAGTTGTTTTATTTTTAAAAAGTAGAAAAGGCCATCTGCCGTATTCCGAAAATAAAATAAAAATCTGTTAAATATATCTTTACTATTTTGTTCAGAATGCCATATTAATTAACGGTTTTAAATTTGAAGAAGCTAGCTTAATTCTTGTAAAAGTTATCAAACTTTCGCGTTAAAAACGCTCTCCTGAAAACTAGTGATTTTGTAGATAGCCGTTTTTTTGCAGCCGTCGATATTATAAATACAAACATCCATGACTCAGGTACAAAGGTAAATGTTAAGACATAAACATTTTGCCCCTAGCGGGATTCGAACCCGTGACCGCTTGGTTAACAGCTACGGTTACTAGCCACTAGACCAAACGTGTCGTCAAAATATACTTATACATTTGTTAATTTTTAGTACCTAACAATAGCATTTGCTAATTGCGAGTTGAGTGCCCACGAAGGTTGGTGCTCTACAAAAAATAGGTACCTTTGGGAATCATATAACAATGTAACACAGTAATAATTACTGTAGCAGGTACTTACGGAATGTCGATTTGAATCTTAGTACAGATGCTACACATGCGCTCAATACTTGAGCGCAATTTCTGACTTTCATTTTTCTGATCTTTTCAGGGACAACATGTTCATCAGTCAATTTTGGTAGCATTCTTATATCACCTACCCCACAATCGTAATAATAGAGGTCTAGGATATCATCCCATCTCGTTACATTTCCTTTGAATAACAAGTTTTTCGTTAGCATGTTATTTCTGATTCCTTTCAGGAGATGTGGGGGGTCATAAATGACGCTTATGTTGTAGCCATCTATGAGAATAGTATCATCTGAAAAAAAAAATCAAGATTATTACAATATTCTTTTCATAGCTATACTAGATTTTTCCCTAATAACTACAGCTTACTACGTACCACATTCAACATTGTTTCTCAGCTGAAGCGCTTTAGTATCATCTTGTAACTTTTTCAGAGCGCTTTGGTTTGTGACACCCTGGTCACAAATATAAGCCAGAGGGTAAAGTCCTGCAGCAATCACTTCTTTAGTCAAATTTTGCAAAAGTCTTTTCAAGGCGACTGCTTCAATTGTACTCTCGCAGAAATAATATGCAACCGGCTGTTTCCATGATCCACATACTCCCCTTAGCATGAAAACCAATGCATGATCTGCAAAACGTGGCTTTTTATTTTTTTCTACAAATCCACGAATAACATCTGCTGATGGAATAAATTTCACATGGGAAGAGAGCTGTATTTCATCAAAAACAATGCTGCACATTTTCTTTGCCTCACTCCAATTTTGAACTTTAGCTTTCAACATGATAAACAGCTGTTTATTTATTCCAGTTGTTATAGGTATTTGCTTCAAAATTCGCTGCAAAGTCCTTTTTGTAGGCAATACAAATATTTTTTGTAGTATGGAATATCTTTTAGGACTCTGCTTGAGCAATGCAAGGCTTAATAATTTGTCTTCCAATGTGTACCTTCTTGCCATCTTCTTTTTTTGACTAGTTATTAATTGCATTTCAATGAATTTTCTTTGAACAAAATTCATTTTGTCTAAAAGCATTTGGAAGGAAGTTGTTTCATTCAACTCTCCTTCCTCTAATAATTTTTTTGCATTTGTTATAAAGTTGCCTGCATTTTGGTGTTAAAACTTTTGTACTAGTTACAAGCCGTGCTCTTCTAACTTTCCCGTACATAGGATGTACATCTGAAAAACGAAAAACTATTAGTTAAACTATTAGTTTCCTTGAATACAATGAATATTATAATTTTTATAAAGCAAATTACGGCGATATATCTCAAAGCAACTGCTTATGGTCCAAGGACCAATCGTATGTGAAAAGAAAAGATACCTATGTATTAAAAAAATATTTAAAGATTTTTGCTTACCATTTGAGCTGCTTGAAGGTCGGTTTAGGTCAGGTTGGGTCGGTTCATTATTTTTCCATTTTTTGGGAGTAACAGATGTTAGGCATTCCACAGGATGTCTCTTATAATAGTTGTGCTCTGTCAGTATTTCAAGTGCTGGATCTGAAAATAAATAATTTGTATTAAGTACTTCATCATTGAACTGGTTGATATATTTGGACTGTGACCTGTATCTTTGCCACAGTACTATTGGAAATAAATAAGTAGTGGCCATATAATCCGATATTACATACATGCGTTACCATAGCAATAACATAATAACAATATATATAGAGAGAAAAGTTTGTGTTTTGTATAGTTCATTTTGTAATTTGCTAATAAATTAGACTCTGCTAAATAAGTGTGTTTATATTATAACTATAACATCATTAAGTACATATAATAAGGGTAGTATTTAAACGCATATCAAAATACTGATTACACAGCAAAATACTCCATTCAAAATATTACTAAATGCACTACAATTTATATTCATAGCATACCGCTATTTATCTTAAAGTAAAGCTTTTTAATTAATACACAGCTAATAATGACTAACGCACATTATACCTATTAACTCATTTTTTTTAAATGTAGCTTCTATTTTTATATAACATACAGCAGTTTACCTAAATAAAACAGCATTTTATTTGACACATCATCTATTATTTATTAAGTACAACCACAGCTACAACATAATGAGATCAGCAATAAAATATAAAATCAGATACAAATAGTTACCTACTTCAAAATTTTTATTGAATTATTAAGGTGGGTCTGCATTTTTTTATTTTTTATTCGAGTATTTTTACACTTCCTGGGTTACATGTTTTTGACCATAAAAAAATAGAGATGTCACCTAATTGAACTTTTTAGAATAGAATAGAATAATTTTTTATTTGTAGCAAGTTTGTCAAAGGACATTCAAGAACATAGTACATAAGGAACATAAAATAATAATAGTTTTTGAGTATATCGCGAACAGACAGACAAACAGACGCGGCGGAGGACTTTATTTTATAATATGTAGTGATTCATTACTTTAGAATTAATATTAATTATTACTTAATTGTTTTAATTATATTTTCTCCCTTGTCCCCACTCCGACTCCGAGGTATGTACACCTATTTAATAAACCATGTCCAAATAATAATATACACCTTTTGCCTAAAATTGTTACCCGGGTGCGCTCGCTTTTTCATTTACATTCCTAGAACCTAACCTAAGTAACTCTTTTCTAATAAAAATAAGTATTTTCTGGTATAAAAGTAATATTACTTGTTATACTCGTAACCTTCTCCCAAAAAATCGCGGTCAGCCCACTCGACAGTCCGTAATCTAAATTTTAGCCTTCTTTTCGATTATTATAATTTTTATGATAATATTTTCATAAGTGACATAAAATTATCACAAAATAATAGCTATGTAGGTACAGTTTTCATTTAATTTGTTCTGCTTTTAGAAATTATGCAATAAAAAAAGAAATTGTAGCTATAATAATTATTAAATTTGCTCAGCATGTGTTCTTAAAAATTAAGACAAATATGATGAGCAAGTTTTGAGGTGCTTATTAGGATATCTGCTACTCGCATAGTTATTTTGCTATGAGAATGAATATTATCTATGGACGCTCGGGTTAATTTGCTGTGCAATCAGTATTTATGTTAAGATTGTAGTATTTTTGTACCTAAAGGGATTTATTTGTCTCGCATTATAGGAAAATAAGCAATGTAGTGTTGATGTATATTTACGAATTATCTGCAGTACTAGTTTTGTTTAACATTTAGTTTATTTGTGATGAAATAAGTTATTTGATGTAAAAAGTATATAAATGATGAAAATAAATTGATAGGCGATTATTTTATTTGATGTGCAATTAATAATATCTCCTATGATAATACTGTTACAGGCAACTTGATCAGTTGCATGTTGCATGCTAACTCACTATGAATAATGACCGGTCTATATTCACCAATCTTTTGATAAGAAACTAATGCCTGGTTTCTGATATTTGATAATAGATTAACAGCTGCTACATTACATAATGTATGTATGAGTGTATCTAATGAGCAGTTTGTCTAATTATGTAGCATAATGTCTATGTAGAAATTGTCAACTTCTCAAAATGACTAGACACTAAGGTTATTTTTTTGTTTCTCAGTTGGGGACAGTAGCCTCTACCAGGAGGGTTAAATCTATTGTCGGACCGGACAATAAAAACCGGACCTAATATTGGTTAGATAGAATAAAGAATACTCAAAGAAGTTTGTTCTAGGGTATAATAATTAATACTGACCTTTAATTTTAACGTCGGAAGCAGGTATTCCAGAGATTTCTTAGGTGCTGAACAACGTAGGAAAAGCGATATTATAACGTCGGGTTCTGTTCACCAAGAACTTTGCTTGGAAATGTTTGATACAAATTTTCCTTTGTATTAGTTGTTGGGTTGACAACTTTCGAAGTTCTGCACAATGAGGAACGATTTGCTGTGGATTTGCTCAATCCAAACATTTCTTAGCGCATAATTTCGAGGAAAGTTAAATAGTTTTGTATCTCTAATCGTCGATTGGCAAGAGGAAACACAACATACGGTGTAAACCATTGCGTAAAACTAAAATCACAGCTTAAATCAAAATCCACATTAGAGCCAGGTCACATAAAAGAATACACGTCAAGTCCATTAAAACAATCCAAATTCGCAATAAAACAATATAACTAATAAATAAAACCGAAAACGCACGCACGGCTGGCTTGGCATGGCATGTCAATCAAAACAAAACATTCAAAATGGCTGCCCCGATCACCCAAGTGACCTCTGAAGAGTCTGAAGCGGGCCTGGTAGACATATAACTTTATAATCTGTGGCCTGGTGGCAATTTTGCGTGTATACTAAATCTCTTAAGTATGACCCACTTTGTTCGAGCTGTCGATGCCGTGGACATATAACTTTATAATCTGTGGTGTGTGATGTGTGTCGTGTGATAATTTGTCTGTCTGATTGACTGGCTATAATCGGCTATATAGCTATATAGTTTCATTTTATTGATTTTCTTGTGATATTTACTTTATTATAAACTAATTTAGAGAAAACAATGATAAAAAGAGGGAAAGAAAAAAATTGGTTGATATAATATTGCAAGTAACTTAATAATTCCATTCCACTTTGTAACTTTTGTCTAGACTGACTTATTTTAAAGTAATCGAAAATGGTATGTACGCTCTAGAAATGTAGATCTACCATTAATCTTACGTATTAACATTTGTACTAATTGAAAAACATTATTTTCAGATGCAATTCATGTTATTGTTCAGCCGACAGGGCAAGCTAAGGCTGCAGAAATGGTATGTGGCGCACCCTGACAAACTAAAGAAGAAAATAACACGTGAATTGATTACTACGGTTTTGGCGAGGAAACCTAAAATGTGTTCCTTCCTTGAATGGAAGGATGTTAAAGTTGTTTACAAAAGGTCTGTATTCTATTTGATTATCTGTTATCTTAAAAACAGAGCTGACCCCACTCTATATATCATAACGTGCTGAAAGATGATCCGGCTCTAATTATATTAAGTATGGTTTAGTTAAATTATGGTTGTTAGATTGTTTGGATTTCAAGATTGTATAGAAAAAAATATATAAAAAATCATGGATGCCGGATTAATGATACTCTTTGGACATACTCTCTGACTGGTTTATCACCATGATATGGCAAATAGGTCAAATGTTGAGCTACAGAAAATTGTACAGAGAGACTACAGTTTCTTATACCTTTAAATAACCTATCAACTTGAAAGTTAGAACATATTTTACAGGTGTATAATAAAGTAGTTGTTGCAGTATTTTTATAATATATATATTATTGCCCTTAAATTTGCAGATATGCATCCCTATATTTTTGCTGTGCAATGGAACAAGAAGACAATGAACTTCTGACGTTGGAGTTAATACATCGCTATGTAGAACTTTTGGATAAATATTTTGGCAGTGTAAGTAATGCAACTAATTTGCAAGTCACATATTTCAAGTCAATAAATATAAAAAATGGGTAATGGTCTGACCATTTTTTAATCAATCATTTAAAATTTATACTAATGTATAGAATGTGTACTGAATTCAGACACTTGTAACCTCTTTAAACAGATACATCTTAAGAATCCAAATATTGCATATCAAAAATATATAATATAATTATGAGTACAATAAACACAACAAAAAAAAATACATGGAATCCTTGTCATACTTTATGTTTGGGCTGGTGTTTGATATTAAACAACCTATGTCATAATATTTGTGTTTACACTTATTGATGAACCCATCGGATGAGGGCGTCAGGGGTCCCGGGTTCAATTCCCGGTAGGGCCAACTATGAAAATGAACTTTTCAAAGGTGGTTCTTTTCTGCATTTGTAAATTAGTGTCAAGGCACATAGCATTTTGCAGTCATTTAGACAGACCGTCTGGCATCAAATGGATTGTTAGCCTGTCTGTCTATTGTAACAAAAAAAACACCTGCCTTTCTAGGTGTGTGAACTGGATATAATCTTCAACTTTGAGAAGGCATACTTCATCCTGGACGAGCTGGTGTTGGGCGGAGAGCTCCAGGAGACGAGTAAAAAGAATGTTTTGAAAGCAATCGCTGCACAGGATCTGTTGCAAGAGGTCAGTAGTCAAGACAATGAGCTTGTTTAAAGACATATCATTTTGTATTGTTCAATGTGGGGGAAAGAATTATCATCAACTTTTCAGATTTGAATCATTGTTATGGGCGAGAAGATATTTGTAAAAATTTTTTAGCATTAACCAAGCTTTGCTAGTATCAGACAGTCTGTTAAAATAAAAAATAAAAAGGTTTATAATAGGATAGGAATGTCCTGATTTTTTATAGTTATGACGCTAAGTGCATACTTAGCTTAGGATACATATCCTAGATAGGTATACAGGCCATTAGACCAATAACATAGATTTTGAAAATCTACAGACTGCCTGTATAGCAAATGACCAGGTCTATATTGAGCTTTATTTAAATATTATGTACTATTTGTATTTCTGTAAAATGTGACCATTGTTTGGAAAAAAATTTAGTTTTAATTTGTATTTCTAATTAAAGTGATATATTAGGTCTAATATAGTCTCGAACTCGGTCTAGTCTCGAACTTGCTATTTCTTCTTAATTAGGTTGTAGTCTATGGTAGGTAGTGTTACTAGAAAAATGAATACTGCAAAATAAATAAAAAGAGATTATTATTTTGTGTGTATTAAATACACCAAATAATAAAATAATATGTGAAGAAAATTCTAAACATCTTGAGAATAGTTTGTATACCATCAACCGGGGCAAGTGCAACTATGGGGATATGGCAACTAAACATCATAACTCCTTTACATAGGCTCTTTATAACCTCGCCATCTATGATATAATAATAATAATATTATTATTAAAATATATTATAGATGGCGAGGTTATAAAGAGCCCATGTAAAGGAGTTATGATGTTTAGTTGCCATATCCCCATAGTTGCACTTGCCCCGGTTGACCTTATATAATTCAATATATATACTATATATATTAAACTATATGTATTAACCTGTATATATATACATATTTAAAGTTCAATTGAACTTCAAGTATGTTATATTCCGTTGTAATGTTTTATCATTTGACAAACTTATGGCAATAGATTAGAAATCATCTTGTCTTAATGATTTTACAGCTTTTAAACGAATCATTGGTCCAGAAAAGTTATTAAAAATAATGTATAAATTTTGCACCATTTTTACTGTCAAATTTTTTTTTTATTAGACCAAATTTTTTTTTTCTATTTGAAAATATTCTCTTGAGATTTTACCAAGCTTTATTCAGCCAATTGGCTTTAAAAACTGTCATATATTTTGTAACATATAAATAGAGGTTGCAAATATATGATACACTTGAAAAAATTTGCATTCATTTTTCCTGTAACATATAACAATATAATTATGTTAGTATGTTGAGTGGACCAGTTATAGTACAGTGGCCTACGTAGTGCCTTTTCATTATTATTATTATTAGTAGTAGGAGTTTTATTCTTATATTTTATATCGTGTAGGGCACTGCATATTTACGAATACCAAACCACATACATAATATTATAATGTGTAACATTGCACCAACTCACATTTATTTATTTATTTTCTTCTTATCCACTCAGTTTTGAAACAATTCGTAATATTAAACAAAACATATCTAAATGATATATCAAATAAATAAATAAAAAACTTTTTAAGAAAAATTTAAAATTAGAAGCTTCATTAGTGCCTATTAGAGAATTTAAAAAAGTATTTTAAGGTAATTTTTGAAAAATTTTCTTAAAATTTAAGACAAACTTATTTGGCATTTAAATAATCTATATGTAATGTTTTAACTATCTTAAAAAAATAGTATGTAACAATTTATTATTTAATCATAATTAATTAGCTATCAATGCAAAAATATAATAATTTAAAAAAAAATTATAACTAAGATAAAGTGCTTATGAAATTGCTATTTCAATTGCACAAATAATATCAAATTTAATTGCATTATTTCTAAATATTCCTTAACGCTTAACAAATAAACTGTCTATGCCATGCCATTTTTTTTCTTGGTACAGTTTTAAGGATAATATTAAAAAAAAATGAATGAGAAATTTGGATACAAGCCATATCGATATTTGAGTAAAAGGCGTTAAGGTATATAAAAATATATATACATATAATAAACCCTGGGCCCGTATTCTCTATCTGTGGTTTTGCTGTGGTTATAAACTCGACAATTTTATTGTCTATGGTATTCACTAAGCACCTTTCAAAATGTCTATGAAGTTTTTACTGTGGTTATACATGTGTGTGACACATGTCGATGAAGTTATTGGCGCGTTACTGTGTTATTTTTGACAAAATATTATTTTTTTTTGATGACACGTTTGGTCTAGTGGCTAGTAACCCTAGCCGTTAACCAAACGGTCGCGGGTTGGGCAAATGTTTATGTGTTAACATTGCACTTGAGTTATGGATGTTTGTATTTATAATATGTACATATGTATTTACAACAAAAAACAATATCAACTGTCTGGTATCCATAATACAAGCATTAGTTGCTTAGTGTGGAACTAGATGGTGCTGTGTGGAATGTGTGAATATTTTTTTATTTAATTAATTTAACGTCGACTTTGGAGTCGAATAGGTCTTAAAAACCACAGATAGAGAATAGGCCCCGCTGGTGTGAATCTCCCTGCACTCAGCTAACCTACTCAATGTTTTGTTGTGACGTATGCATGCACTGGTGACTGGCAGGACCTGAACGATGGACTTTTGCACTGAACCTTCAACACCACTGAGTCTTACCTCTTTTCTATTTCTATATTGTGTGTAGTTGTATAGATTCCTCGTTGTTGTTTTTTTTTTTTTGAGCCATTTGCTTTGCCTCTTGAATCACTCGCAGCTGCACTTTTTTTTTTGCTTTTTTTCTAATGGAACATTTGCATTTTAAACTTTATTTATATTATTATTAAATCAAAATATAATAAATGGCACATTCAGACCATTCGAACGAAACTGTTATTTTTATAAATAATTTACATAATTATTTAAATAAATGAAGTTTAAAATGTTGTAAAATTAACTGCTTTGCATCAACTATAATTTTCAGTAAATATTTAATTATAAAAATCTGTGTGTACTAAGCTTGAAGTAATACAGTACATTCCTCTGTATTGGTTTAATATTATTTAAAAATCAATTAAGTATATACTTACTTTTATATTATTTTCACGCTTTTAGTGTAACATTTGTCTGTGTCCATATCACACAGTGCTCGAAACACTTTTCTAAATCGTCCATTAATTACTCTTTGTAAAAAGTATCCGGAATGTAGAGTATGCATCGAAGTATTACACCTATGGAATCTGCGTCACAAATGCCAAAACGGCACATAAAAAGTACGCCTAAAATGGAATTATGGCGGAGTCTTGACTGCGCGTCAATGATAAACGGTAGTAACGACCAAGTTCTACTACTGATTTTAAACTCCAATGTGTTGACGTAAATTCACAATTTTCTTTAAATGACAGATGACAGATAAATGACAGACAGACTCTACGCATAATGTCACTTTTAAATGTTCCATAAAGTTCGTAGATTTTTGTATGGCGTGCGAAACCCATGTAGTACTTAATCTTAGAAGTTGTTTCCGGCGTTAGTTCGCGCAAGTACAGTCAAACGCGCGTTACCTGTTTTAAGCTAAACTTATCTTATATATATACTAGCTGGCGCCCGCGACTTCGTCCGCGTGAAAAAAGTAGCCTATCCCGTGTCCCGTGCGTCTAAATGTTTATCTACCAAGTTTCATGAAAATCAGTTAATTCGTTTAAGAGTTATGGAGGAAAATACATACATACATACAATCCCTACACTTACAAATGTATTATTAGTATTGATAATATTGTCTTATCCCCCCATCCTTATTTCTTATCCTCTATCCAATCAAGGTGGGACTTACATCTCCTCGTAGTGTTGATTGTATTTATAAACAACGATAGCCACCTACCGTCATACCGTCAGCCTACCTGCCAATCTTTTCATTAAATATAATGAAAAGTTTGTAAGGATGAATAGAACTACTGAAAGCAGAAATGCTTAAAAAATTTATGGAAATCTACTTGTAGTTGTTTGAGCTTACTTTAAGATGATAAAAAATATATTGATACATATATAATATATATAAATCATAATTTATTCAAATATACCGGATACTTTTTACATGTACAAATATATCTATCATTTTAAAAATTTACATAAATAAAACCACAGCATAAATGGTTTTTGATTCAAAAAAGCATAATTTTAGTATTTTAATTCAGTTGAATAGATTTTTCATATTATCTCGAGATTTTTAAAATTATTGTTAAAAAGGTATTACTAAATACATTTTTATTATACATTTAAAAAAATACACACACACACAGCTATCTATTAAATGCTTAGAAAGTCATACAGTAGATCTACTTTTTCAAGGCCTATGTAGTAATTGTAATATTAAGTAAGTAGATAGTTATTCGTAGCTGTTTTAACGTTAGAACGAGTAGTTGTTTTTTTTCCTAAACGCCTTCCGTGATATATAAAATATTTAACATATAACACAGCGTAGGTTCTCCTTAGGAGAATTTTTAATGGTAGTCTTAAGATATTCTCAATTGCAAATCACAGAAAAAAATTAATGCAAAAAAGTTGTATTATGATGTCTCGGTAACATTATTCGATAGATTCATTGAAACTAATAAGTAATTTATTAGAAAATAATTATTGATATATAAACAGCAGATAGAGTAGGTGGCGGGTTTAGATGTAAGCCGTAAAATTAGTATTGTATTATGCTTTGTATTTGTGTAGTTTACAAGATTGTCAATTATATATATCTATTATATGCCTACACTGTATAGGGAACAGCGCTTTATTAAAATGAAATGAAAAAAAAAATTGAAGGAAATAGATTGACGTAAAATCTTAGATAAAATTATTTACAAGGTTTTTAAAAAAGGCTTTTTAAGATTATTTTTTATAAAATTTATTTATAACAAAACTCGCCAATTCTTTGGGCAATAAAAATAGAATTTTATATATTTATTTTAGAGCACCATCTATGACCCGTTTTTTAAAATTATCCTAAAATATTAATTTTTTGATGGGAGTAAATTGACATCATATAATATTATTTTCAAATAAACATTATATTTGGGGGAATAGCATAATATTATATATACATTTTTTATAAGAAACTACGACTCAAATCAAATGCATATTAAAAATTTCAGATTTAAGTAGTATTTTATTATTGCATTTTTTTATCCACTTATGCAGCTCGATCGCATCGCATCGCATTCTTTAGGGATTAAAATTCATAGAGATTCATAGAGAGTATTGACTATAGAGATTAAAATTCATAATTGAAAAAAAAATATATAAACTAAATAAAATTGAAATGGGTCACAAAAATAAAATCAGTAAAAATATTTATGTTACCACTATAAGAGCTTAGGTTTTCAAACATATCTGATATTTCTTTCCTTTTAATTTTTTAAATAAAATGTATGTTTCGAAAATTTTCGAAATAATGTCTCGATAAAGCGTTTTTCTCTATACACAATTTTGGTTTTTTTTAATGCATTTTAATGACTGTAACATTATGGAAATATATTTGTTATCTAACTAAACATCTGTTTTCTTGCATGTACATGCATCTAACCTTCACATCCGTAGCATGAGTTTGACATAATATACATATGTATATCATTATATTCTCTTAAAATATCTATGACATCACTTTAAGGGCCGGCGCACATGTGGCGAAGCGCAGAGTAAAGCCTTTTTTCACATTCAAACTATTATGGATATTGCTTGCGTTGAAATAAAATGGAAATTCCTTTGCATATTTCTTCTGCGGTATCTTGCTCCTGTAGTCACTTTGATGCTCTAGGCATGGGTGCTCAAATTCAAATAGACGATCAATTGCTTTCGGGAAATATGTACCGATATAAGTCGATTCACAATTTTTCTTAGAACACGACATGATTCATATTTATGTTGATTCACAATCAAGCCAGAATGAACACCTTATCACTTTTTTTATATACGAATAACGCCTTGCTAGAGGCAAAAGGCGGCTTTATCAAAGGAACGCGCGCTATTTGTCAAAGAAAAACCTCAGCACGCGACGTCTTTGATCCCCACAGATTCTTCTGGAAACCTTTATTACCTACCTATGCCATTATAGATAGGTAGGTCTACCTACCTACATCACTTAAGTATGTGCATCACGCATACTTGTGGCATCTATCGAGTCGATCACTCGAAGTTTAATTATTTGAGGTAGATCGTCAGATCAAGTCTGAGGAGAATCCCTGCTCTAGGAGTATGTTGGTCTGTTGATTTTCGATTTTATTTCAATACGAACAAAACCATTATAAATTCACAGGGAAAAATGCTCTGCGTTGCGCTTCGCCATGTGTGCACCGGCCCTTAATGTTTAAAGAATTAGCAATCGGTATGTAGCAAATCCGTCGAAGTATAATATAGCTATAACTACTATAAAGTATATTCAGCACTTGTGCTACGGACTCGTTATCATCCTTCCATGTGGTGTCGGTCGTTTGAAATAACAAAGAAGGTAGATATTTATTTATTTTTAGATTAAATTTTATCTTCTTTGTTAAAAAAGTTTTTTTGCTTACAAGGTGGGCTTATGTAATTCAAGTGTTTCGCAATTTTATGTTAGTTTTTTAGCCGAAAATAACTTATAAATCTCATTATTCAAAAGCTATGAGTTCTTTGAAAAACATAATGCGTATACAAATGAAAAAAAATATATATAATATCAAATTTTGATACATAAAGTTGAGTTGGAAATTAAGATACATTAAAAATTAAGAGATTAAAAAATTAAAAAGTAAATTTATTAAGTAAGTAATTACTCGTAATGATTACTAATGTACTCGTAATAAAAATTTAAGTTTTCGCGCGAGCGTGGAGAGTGACAGAGAAGCATTACGTGCGCTACTCCATGTGATAGATAGGGATGGCGAGAGTTTAATCTATTTTATTTAAAAGCATCGGCACACAATTTAATTAGGCAACCCATTAGCAATTTATCATTGTAAGTATCATCTACCAGATAGTTTTTGCCATAGTTAAATAACAGATGAGGGCAAAGATAATTGATTGGTCTCGCGACTAGATAGAACGCTATACAAAAGCAATAGCTCCGAAAATGTGGCAACTTTTTATGGTAGTGTGTGTAAAAAATCGTCATTTTTTATCACTTTTTACCCAGTTTTATTATATTTTTACACAGATTCACTACTCTAACTGGTATTTTATTATGCCTAAAATTTAATAAAACATTCAGCACGTACACATCGCAGACAGTTTGCAGTGTGACTGGCTCGGGTACACCGAATTCGGCGTACTATTTTTTGCCGCATTTTACAAGTACGACGGCGGTATCTAGTCGAGCGCAGCGAGACTAATCATTTATCTATGAGATGAGGGTATATATTTCTAATGTCGTATCTCGTACTATTGTTGAACGGTAATTATAAATGTAAAACAAAAAACAGGAGCTCAATCTTTTACAAAGATTTCTTAACTTTTATAAGACATTACATCATATAAACTCGCTCAGTGTGCAATGAAACAGGTCAAGGATGCGCAGAGTTTGCGTTTGAAGCGCCTTGCTAAGCAAATCACTCGTTGTTGAGGTCTTCGTCACCTCTACACAAACCTGTCAGGAACATTAATTTGTCGGATCTTCAATAAGTCTTATAAAGAATATTGTATCGCCTCTATTAGCTTTCAGCTTTGTAGGCAACCATTCCCAGAATCAACAACGTTACAAAATTTAACCCGATAAAGTAAATCAAAAAGTGAAATCAAATTATCTGTACGAAAATCTGAAAATATATATCTTCATATTGATTTTATTGATATTCCTTAAAATCTATGACAATTTCGCCGTGCCTCAAGGAAAATCAATATCTTGAGAATTGAGGAAAACAGTAATATAATTTAGGTCCCACACAAAATATGATTTTTTTTAAAAAAACAGGGTTTAAAAAAGCAACCTTTAAAAAACATTTTGGTCTGATCGATGTACTTATATTATGTGTGAAATAAATTGTGTTAGGACGAGACCGTGGACGCGGCGCTGAGAGATGTGGGGCTCCTTTAGGAGTGTCCAACCAGAACATCAGTCACCAACCAGGAAACATCCCATACAGCATAACTATTTT
This sequence comes from Synanthedon tipuliformis, assembly GCA_947623395.1. Classification (NCBI taxonomy): domain Eukaryota; kingdom Metazoa; phylum Arthropoda; class Insecta; order Lepidoptera; family Sesiidae; genus Synanthedon; species Synanthedon tipuliformis. The sequence continues at coordinate 9,980,554 of OX392417.1, read as the reverse complement.
TTTATTTTTTTCATTATCTATCGATGGCTTAGAATACAGTATACAGAGATTTTAAATTTTTAAATATCTAATCCATTTAATGAAGTTTACACTTTACATACCACATTTGCGCACAACAAAATTTATGTTATTTATAAAGGTAGACTATATCTATGCACTTAACTTTTTTTTTTTAAATGTACTTACCAAATCAGTGCTCTAAGCCATCGGTAACTATTCCTTGTGGTGATCGGAAAATGTGTATTTCTTTGCATACTTAATGGAAAATTGCAAAAATGCAAATTGCTCCGGAAATAATTATAATAGTGCCATTTTCAAATTGAAATAAAAACAAAAAAGAAATTATAGATTTTCCAATATAACATATTTATTTTATACTATACCGAGGCGCCCTGGCTTCATTCGAGAGGTCGGTGGAGTTTAGTACACAAAAAATGTATAGCCTATGTCTATCTAGAAAAAAATAGATTTTTTATTAAAAATGATATATTTTAAACTTCAGTGATACATATTTTCTGAAGTTCACCAAACAATGTTTTGATGACATTTAACTGTACTATAGATTTTTATACTTATACCTAATGAATTTAATTTTAGTTTCCAATAGATGGTAAGTACCTGCTTAATTTTAGACTGTTGCACAAAGGAAAAAATACTGCCAACTATGGTGAAATCAAATAGCAATAACAAAAAAAAAGTATATTCCTGTAAATATGCAAACATTTGTTATTTCAAAGGCTGGCTGCCCATTAGCATAGCAATACTAGAGAGTATTATTATTAAGGTTATTGTACTGCTGTTTATTATTGCTGAGGAGTTGGTCGCAGCACCAGGTCAAGGTTACCATGTCATGGAAATACCACCAAACTAACAGTATACGAAATTTCGTATTAATCGAACATGTGGAAGTTAGTGAAATCCTTTCGTTAACTAGGAAATGGGCTGGATGGTCTTCAAACGCCTGAATAGATTTTCATAAATCAAATCAAAATATTTATTTATCAATTACTTAGGTTTCTACAAGAAACTCTTATGATCGTCATTATAAATTTAAATTTACCAGGATTTTGAAAAAAAAAAGCCAAGATGGCGATCCAGGGAAGAAACTCAGGATACTATTCTTTTTGTCATCTTTAAAATGTAAAATTACAACAATTAGGTACGCTAAATTGTAAACAAAATCATAACATAGTATGAACTCCGAATCGCTTAAATCCAGGCTTCATTGTAGTTTAAATAACCAGTGATTTTATAATAGCCTTTCGACAGGAATTTGTTCTTAATGACACTTTTAAATTTATTTATAGATAAGGCTTTGATTATTTCAGGTAGTTTATTAAAATGTATTATAATATAGTTAAGAACAACTCCGATCACATCAGCTTTTAAACAAAAGAACAGACAGATACATAGACACACACGTCAAACTTTCAACACCCTGTTTTGGCGTAAGGCGTCGATCGGCATGCCGAACTCTACCGCGTAAACGAACTAAAAACAAAATTGAATATTTCATCCTTTTTTCGCCCCTTTCTAGTAAATTTTTTTGAGGATATTTCCGTCGCACCCAGTGTGTAGCCAGCCTTATTTGTAATCATAAATTCTATCAGCCTTATTTGTAATCATAAATTCTATCAGCCTTATTTGTAATCATAAATTCTATGTTGATTTTTATGTGGTTGAAATCGTTTAAATATATTTAATTGTGTTTTAATTTTATTACTTATTTGAGTACTAATTTTTAAACTCAAAACATCGAATTAATTTAATTTAAATAAGAATGAAGTATTTAACTATTCCGCAACTAACCAACCTCTTTTAAAACTGCTCTTGTTTAAAAATGTTTTATTAAAAAAAGAGTATTTAAAAATAAAATTAATATTCGTATTAGTAGTAATGTAAGTACCTAACTATTTTATTGATTATTAGAATGTACGATATAAAAAAAACACATTTTCTATGCAATTTACAACAATCGTCTTCACTCTGTCGTAATATTTTATAGAATTGTTCTATGGTGTTTCAAATTTGAATTTTGTCCTTCCCAAGTCCTTCCACGGTCTTTCAATCTAATCTATACTTCGTACAAGCTTCATACTATAGAAGATTTGTATTTGTGCTGAATAAACTCAAAAACTGTGTACTGAAGCGATTTCAAAAATTCTTTGCAAACCTATACAAAGCTACGTTACCAGCGAGTAACATAGGCTACATTTTATAAAGTTACGCGGGCGAAGTCGCGTGCATCAGCTAGTATAAATTAAACAAGTAAGAGCGTTCTATCGAAATTCACATAGGTATTCATGCCATATGGGTGTTTGTGTCAAATATCTAAGATTATTAATTTAAGATAGGGAAAACCTAAATTTTGCTCTTTAAATATAATATGTCGACATAATATAAAATGTACCTACTTAAGATTTTTTTTTATTTATCTTTATGGTCCACAGAGAGACTGTTTAGTGTGCACACATTTTAAAACTTAAAAGTTGTTTCTCAGTAAATCAACAGTCGAGCTGTCAAATTTCGTATTATTATTGCTTTTTTATTTATAAAAAATCATATTTTTTTTATTAATTGTAGATAGATTGGTCGTACATTCGAGGTGGGTCAGGATTCAAATTGGGCACTTGAAATAACTTGAAGTTGTCTTCCTAATTTAACAATTTGGGTACAAACCAATTTTAAAATTAATTGGATATATTATGGCATTTTTCTCTGTGTATTTTTGTAAGTACTCTATCTACTCTGTGAATGTTTAATATATAATTTGTTGTCTTGTTTTAAAAATCTATTGCAATATTGTAAATTTAAATGTAATTATATACGTTTTTTTTTTATTTATCTCTGTTTTATTTTATTAGGCCAATAAGTCAAAGATAGACAGACCTAGTATTTTGAATAGTTTGAAATTTTTAAAAGGTTACTTCTTCCAATAGGAGATTGCAGAATTGGTGGTTGCATCGTCGGCATAGCCTCATAGACATGTTAATTTATTTATTTTTATATACATTATCTATATAGTATGATACTTTAGGAGCTCAAATGCAGATTTAGAGATATGAAAGCAAACGCAAACTGCTAGTCTATCTAGAAGTAGATAAATAAATTTCTTATATGTATTTCAAAGTCGTCAAAATACAAAATGCTAATTGATATATTTAAGTATATATCGATCGAATGTCTGGGCTGAGGTAAGACGAATCTTCTGATTGGTTAGGGTCTTCTAATTAAATCTGAGGGTAGGGTCACTTCTAATTGAATGTCAATTGTCAAGTTTGAGACGATGCCTGAGGAATTGTCAAGAGACTGCGGGTCTGTGTGGTAATCGTTCGCAATTGGTTACGAAACTCCGGTTTCGTACGCGGCCGAAGGGGTAATATCGAGTTAGATTATATTGGTGACACTTTTTTTTACCGAAAAGCGATCGTTTTGTCTACCTACGCCGTAGACAGAACGGAATAATTCCGCGGGTCTTAACACGCCCACGAGCGACACTGGCTCAGTGATTATTCCTTGTTGCAGGAGGAAGCTCCCCAGGGATTCTTCGAAGACCACGGCTTGGGATAAGCTCACACGCGCCGTATAACTCCGAGCCGTCTCTGTAATCTACTTGGCGGGCAAAAATCTTCCATTTTTAACGGTAATTTTCGTAGAAATAAGATGTATCTATGTATCCATTATATGCACGTGTTATTTAGATTGTTTTTAAACAATGTTTTGTGTGATTCAAATTGTTTGCGTATTCCCAAAATGTGATTTTATAGATTACTAAAAAGTTATATAAAAATGGCACTGTACCTAAGTATTTATATCTACTTACTTGTTTGAAAAATTAATTATTTCTTCTAAAAGTGTGGAATAGTTGAAAATATATATTCTTTCATTAGATAACTTAAACTTAACACAATTTAAACTATTGTGTATTTTATTTAAGGAATTTTAAATGTATGTACACTATTTAAAAAAATTCTGCTTAAAATGAAAATTTAAAGTATTTTTCTTGTTTTTTGCCACATTTGTATACATAATGTAAAGGCAATAATCTGAACTTAAATGGAAAACTTTTATTTGCAATAGGGTACAAAAGGAACATAATTTATCCCTTTCGAGTACCTACTCTAAACAATTTTGGATTATTTTTGAATGATGGCACGTCTATGATTTAAATGTTAGATTATACATTACTAGCCGGCGCCCGCGACTTCGTCCGCTTGAAAAAAGTAGCCCATCCTGTGTCCCGTACGTTATGTTTATCTACCAAGTTTCATGAAAATCAGTTAATTCGTTTAAGAGTTATGGAGGAACATACATACATACATACAATACCTACACTTACAGATTTCTTATTTAGTATTGATGATATAGGTATGGTTTCAAAATGACATAAGTTTTGGGTGAAAGATAAAAACTCATATCAAAATAACTGCACAAGTTGTATTAGGTATTATAAAATAGTGTTTTAGCTGTAATTTTATTCCGCGTAGAAGCACTACCCTCTCGTCATTGGCATCAAGTTGCTAATCAGAGTACTCAGAGCCTTCTGGGATATAGCTCTTTTCTACATATCAATTTTTTAGTTTTTGCTCATCACTTCAAGAACTTCGTTTATTTTTCGCTAATTTCGCTATTATGCCATACAACTCAAAATATTATTATTTTAAATGCTTTTAATTTCCAAGAGTCAAAAATTACATGTTTTCCAAATCTTGTCTCGTTTTTCTTCTTAAAATTATACTTATTCCTCTGTTTTTTAAATCATTCCACTTGAAATACTTTTAAAAAGTATATTAAGTATTTTATGTAATATAAAGACAGAATCAAAATGATTGCATTTATGTTAATATAAAAAAAGGTCCTGTTTATGTCTGTGTATTCTGTTTAGTCCCTGCAAAATGCTAAATCGCAGCAAACAACCTTGTCCGTCCCATTAACATTACGTAACTAAATGGCGGTCAAGCGATTACCAATTTGCAGGGCTTATAATTCAAACATTTCATATTCCAGTTAATATTAAATCGCAACAATTTGTGCCAAAAATGTACAATTTTATAACTTCCTATTGTCTATAGGTACATTAATAAGATATTCCTATGAAAAAGTTCCACACAGCACAAAGGCTAGAAAACTTGACAATATAAACGCGTTTAATATACAATATTTACTTATACGTAGGTATGTACATACTGACGTCTATATAATTCGTGTAATCGGTGTAATTAATTAATTAGTTATTATTAATCGTTTAAAATTAATAGGCCACAAAATCGCTCGAATTTCTTGTAATGATTTCTAAAACCTATCTTGCATAGTCTGCATCTAAAAGTAAGACCGTGTATTTTAATTGGGATTTTTTGTGTCAATGTCAGACAAAAGACAGGAGAATTTTTTAGCACTGTCCATTATATTGTAATGTTTGTTGAATATTTAAATAAATGCATGTCTTTAGTATTAAAATGAATGTGAATATATTACAATTATGATAAAATTATCGTAAGTAGATATCGGTTTTGTGTCGTTATCTCTCCGATAAAATGACCTCAGAGATTGGAAGTAATTATTTCATTATCCACACAATACCTACTTAATTTTTTCTATGTATCCCATCTTTTTAGATTCTTTTAACTTTAAATTTGTATGGTGACAGACAACAGATGTATAAACCGTGTACTTAAGCTATGATAAAAACTTTAAATCTGTAAATTATGTAGCGTTCCTAGTTTTATTATATACTTTATGCCTTATTAATTTGTATTTAATATAGTAATCCCAATCATATCAAAGTGAATAATTTATTAGACAGGCCTAAATATAGGTACAACAGAATAATTCCTATAAACGCATAAAATACATACGTTTAACGTTTTAATACGAATAAATTATTATTAACAATTAAACATGTTTTTTTTTATTACAAAACCTTTATTCCTTCATTATTATTTTTCGTTAATAAATAAAATTAAAAAATATTAAGCCGAGTTCTTCAGGCGTAGGTAACTTAGTTTGGTCCTAGACCGAACTAATTTTGGATTAATATTTAAATAAATTATGCTTAAAATTAAAAGGCAATAAATTAGATGAGAAATATTTATTCAGACAGACATTTATTTTTTTATAAAATATTTTTTATACCAAATTATAAAAAAAAACATAAGTGAAGACATTTTTAAAATAGAATAATATTCATTATAAAATATTATTACTAAGATTACAAAGACAGTACCTAAGTACTTTAAAAAAGTAACCCGCAGTCTAACTTTGATCACACATTTTGTTTATTTCTTATTTCTTTTTTGTGTCATTGTTGTCGGTATTGAAGTATATTTTAATGTCAAATTTTAAGAAATTAAAACTGTTCGACTCCTTTTTCTCCTTATCCGGAGATAGTGCTTTTGCAAAGGTATTTGGTAGGTCATTGAAAACTGCGACCGTACGCCTTAACTCCCTTGCAGCACCAGTAACATCATCATAAGACTTTGGCACGTATGGTCCTACGTATCCCCCAATGTATCCAAATCCGGTTTCTGCTTTTGTGAAAGCCCAATCTAGATAGCTGTTAGCTCCTGGAATTCAAATTTCATTTAATGCACTACTCTGGTTAGGAGACGCTCAAGTATTACGTAACGTAATTTGAAGGGGGGGTGTCTTGTAAAACGTTAAGCGTCTATTACACTATTCAATTTAGAGACCTTGGTAGAGAGCTCGCGATTACACACGTTTCAATTTGATTTCTAAATCGTAGTGTTTAGAAATCAAATTTAAGGACCTTCAATTTCTCCAAATCGAATCTGATCTGTTTCTAACTGCGATCACACTATCCGATTTCCTAGATTGGACTGTAAGAAATCGGATAATGTAATCGAAGCATTACGATGCTTTACAGGGGCAGGAGAGGAGGGGAATCCCTCGAGTGTATTGTACGCATGTTGTACGTCATTTTTATTTTGTTCTCCCAAGTTGGCAATCTTTTTGTTGGTAAAAACTAAAAATTTCTCTTTAAAACCGCTAATGGTTATACTGTGTTTTATTTACCTATGTACCTTGGTACGGTAGCTACATGGTCACTTGGTAAACTTGGTCCTAAACGCAAATTGTGGTTATCGTTTCAGAAAATTGCGTAAAAAACATGTCACTTTATTTTAAGCTAAACTATGTATATTTATTGCAAATTATATGAAAAAAATCATAATTTTTGAAATTTTATTTTGGCGCCGAAACGCCCTGTGACTGGTTGCAACTCTGATGACGTCATACGCTAGTAAACATATCAGACATAGAGTAATAAATAGTGTTTATTCACTTAACATTAGTTATCTGTGTTTTCACATCCAGTTGTTGTTATCTGTTTGTTTACTAACGTGTGACGTCACACGTATCAAAGGCCAGCGCCATTACAGAAACAGCGTTTCTGGCGCGGTTTTGGAAATTTAAACTTTATCTGATTTTTATTAATAATACAGTAGATCTCCCGGAAATATCAATGTAGTGTGCTTATTATGTAATAAGGAATAATTTAAAACGATTTTCTAAAATTAGTCAAATAGCGGAATAAAATTACCTTTGACTTTATTATACATGGCATCGACTGCCTCAACCGTGGCCGTGGAATAGGATTTCTGTGGTGCTGAGCTCACTTCTGGTGCCATCTAAAAACATATTCCATGATACCTATATCAATGAAGTATAGTATATATATATTTAGGTAATTATAGACAATAGACAGTTTCCCACTGTAACTCAAATTTTGTTGTACAATTTAAGATTTACTTGGGGGTGTTTAACTTAATTATTCAAGTTTTATGGAGAAAAAACAACTAGTATAAATAAAAAATGAGAATTACAAAAGTGAAAAATATGGTAACAGTCTTAAATTTGATGACCTTGATTTCTTTTATATCAAAGTGATCAAAACACATTAATGCATTCATTTATTAGGTACTTTAAAACATACTTGTAATTAGACTAGTTATAAGAATTTAAGCCTTTAGCCGCCAGTCGGATTTATCTTATCAGACAATTATTTTCGTGTCCATTTCGCCAGAGCCTCCTACAACATATTCCTCTACTTGTGTATAATGATGGTATAATGTTTAGAGCTTCCACCGTCCTCTATCATTGTTGCTTTCTCTTAAAAAATAATTACGAGCCCTGGCGCTAGGGGCACGAAAATTACAAAGCCAAGCGGCTGAATGCGAAATACAGAAAACCGTGCGTGGTGATGAGTGAGGCCTACATCCAGATTCCAGCAGTGTCGGCCTGTGGAGAGACACAAGCTGATAGTGATAAGAAATTAAACAAACAAGTAAGTTAAACTGACAGGGCAACGAATCGGTCAGTCATCAGCTAGTAAGCAATAAAAAAATGAATAAATATGAAAATAAACAAAGAAAGATGGAGTGGGGAAGCCGTCATCGGATCTCATGTAGGTAAATACATACAAACCAACAAAATAATAAGTAAATATGTACTAAGTTCCTAGTAAATTACATATTATAAAATCACCAACCTTGCTTACAGTTTTGAACTTTTTTGCACTTTGCAATGAAACCTAATTGATGTAAATGTAAACCAAACCAATGGATATAAATAAAACTAACTAAAATAGCGATAGCGAGAGAGAGACGGCCAAACAAAACTCTCTTGCAAACTCTCACTTGCTCTCACTCATCCTTACCACAATCACAACATAGTCTTTATAATCTGTGATCCATTCCATACTATACCGAAAAACCACGAAAAACAAACAAAATTATAAATAAAACAGGGTTGCCAATGCCAATTGTGTAATCTCCCAAAAACTGTCACATTTTATAAATTTGGGGAGAAGAAAGACCTAATTCCCCACAAGAAATCTACTTCAATAAAAACTAAATTCTTTATTTTTATTATATCCTTTGTTTTTAGTTTGCGATATCTTTATTTGTTAATATTTTATTTGGTTGATGAAATTTTGATCTATGTAATTCCATTGAGTTTTAATCCCCTCTGGTCAATGATATTTAACATTGCCTCGGTTAGCCATTAAAAATAATGGAGACACTGTACTGTATGGAGGCGATTTCTATGATTTTTTTTAAGTCACTGAATTTTATTTCTACATATGTACTCAAGTATTTGCAAATGGTAACACAAACAATAAACCGATCAAGATTTCTAATCTTTTTAAACACAAATATTGCCCTGCGCTATTTTTATAATTAAACACATAAATTCTAGGGAAATATTATAGAATTAACAAATTTTTATTTATAAATTTAATAAATTATTTTTTATAATTAATGCCAGTAACTTTCAGCAACATCATTTCTATTATTATTAGATTATAATAGGTATCTACTTAAGTTATAAAATAAAATTGTTGTAATAACATCAGATATTGAATTCTTGTTATTAGATAGAACTTAAAACAATATCTTTGACACTTTTAATTTCTGTAGTCTCAATTATTGCAAAGGCGGTAGATGTTGATGGTTGGTTGTAACTGAATTGATTGAAGCAACTTAATTAAATCTGCCAAGTCGTAAGTATGCAAAGTTTTTCTATTTCGCTTCAGTCCCGGACTTATGTGAAACAGAGGTATGCAGCTTAATCCAAATATGTATGCCTAAATTATTACAGAGGCGGCAACAGAAAAATTAGTACATATACCGTTTTTAATGGACATAACTATTTTGCTTAGTGCTGCCTTGTCTATGTTCAGGAATATCCCCCACAAATATCATATATGATGAATATTTTGATAAGGAGAATGAAAGAGTAAGTGTGAATTGGTGTTACTATATTTATTTAATACTACAGTTCATAAACAATAAGTAACTAAAAATAAATCAAAATGGCTTGATTTGATTAAAAAATTTAAAAAATGAAAATATTCGTCAGCCGTTAAAGCATGATTTCTTCATTTTCTTTTTTTACCCAATTTTATAGAAAATTCACCAGGTGGCAACACTGCATAAGTATAGGTATAACTAATTATAATACTACTGCCTTTGCTTAAAATGTCTTAGTCACCAGGCAATAAAATAAAATAAAAAGCCACAGCGCCTTCTAGCTTCTAGTTACCACATTACCAACCAGGCCACAAAATTCTAAAACAAAAATGCATCAGCGCCTTTGTCGCTCCACAAATCAACCACAAATGAACTAAAAACTTAATGGCGGAAAAATATAACGCTTGTGGAATAAATCCTTGTCACAATTATAATTAAGCACTCCCAACCCAACGAAATAGTAAATCTCAAACCGTTTTGGATCGGGAATAAACTCAAAAACTACTGGACTGATTTTAAAAATTCTTTCATCTATAGAAAGCGAAATTTATTAACTAGGCTATATTTTATAAAGTTACACAGGCTAAGTCGCGTGCAACAGCAAGTAGAATGTTTGCTTTAAACGTATAAAATAAGTACGTTTAACGTTTTAATGTGGTTTAATATAAATAAATTAACATTAAAAATAAAACATGTTTTTCTTTTTATTACAACCTTTTTATTACCTTTATTCTTAATTTCTTTAATAAATACATGAAAAACTTCAAAAAATATTGTCTACAGGCAATATCAGTGCTTCAATACAGATTCAAAACGTTTAAAAAAGTGATTCATAATACTAAATAAAACCATTCACAATACACCTTGTATATTGAGGCTTTTCTCTTATATGTAAAAAAAATGTATAGAAAAATATATATGTAATAAATTTAATTCTTTTTCGTCGCCTTCGATTTTGCTTCGGGAGTAGCTTTGACTGTAGAGGCGGTGGTGGGCACTGACTCTTGTGTTTGTTCGGGGACACTGTCGCTAGATGGCGTTGTTTCCGATACTCTTTCAGAGTCGTTTTGTTGGTGTTGCTGCTCCTCGGTTTGGTGTTGGTCGCCAGTCACCTTCGCCAGGTGAAGTGCTGCCAGCAGCGCGGTTATATAGCGACGCACGTCCAGCTCTATTCCTGTGGGAGATAAACATTTTTAATTCCCGCGAATTCGTCTTTCTGAAAAAAGTAGCCTATCCTGTGATAACACAGCATAATAACAGTTAATAATAACACTTACAGATTTATTATTAGACATATACTGAGAGGCCAATATATAGCTGGTTTTCGTGTCACCCCGACAATATATGTATTGGGTGCTATGCTATGAAGCGTTTTAGAGTAACGCCGACAGTACGCGCCTCTGTCTTCAGTGAGCGTTTTCGTGTCGCGCCGATTAAGGCCTGTCAGCGCTGACGGTCAGCGCGACACGAAAACCACCGTCTCGCGCTGACGCACTGACAGCTACGCGCCGAGGCCTCAGCGTTAACGATCAGCGCGACACGAAAATCAGCCTATGATTATACTCGTCGGCGGGTGCGATCGGCGAAAACCAGCCTAACAGTATTAAAGCAGTGATTGAAACAGTGTATCACCTGAATTCCTTAGTTCGTTGACTCTGTAGGCGAGATTGGCCCAGACGCGCCTCGCAGCGACTGCGCTCAGACGGCCGACGGTCTGAACTGTGTGCAAGGCGGGATCGTTGCAAGCCGACACTATTTCACCTACACAATTATACCATTAATTATTGTCACATTACAACTAACATTTGGACTCATTAGAAGGACAAAAAGCACTGGCACAATTTCCCAATTGCTTCCCACTATTCAAGCAAAATAAATATCTTCACACATTCCACACAGCACCATCTAGTTGCACACTAAGCAACTAATGCTTGTATTATGGATACCAGACAGTTGATATACTACATAGACTTCTTTATTTTTGTAAATACATACATATTATAAATACAAAACATCCATGACTCAGGTACAAAATTAAAATGTTAACACATAAACATTTGCCCCTAGCGGGATTCGAACCTGCGACCCTTTGGTTAACAGCTAGGGTTACTAGTAGTGTCCGACCGAAAGTCAATTTCTGGCCGAAGCCGAAGCTGAATAATCGACTATTGCTACAACCTTCGGCCGAAGCCAAAGCCAAAGCCGAAGCCGAAGGTTTAAAAGACCTAAGAAATTTTGTTCAAGATTGGCTACAACTACTAGCCACTAGACCAAATGTGTCATCAATATGATATGGAAGAATGATGATGCAGAAGACCCTTCGCTCTACTCTACTCACCGGTAACATCATCCTGAGGTCCAACCGGTGGAAGGTAAGTGTCCAACAGCTGCATGGCGTAAATGGCACCAGAATCGACTGTGGTCATGGCCTTCTGTCCATACGCTGTAGAGAGTAAAGCGTTGGCTTTAGCCCAGGACAGGTCCTTCAATGACTTGACACGCTGTTCTGCAGTCGACCGGGCTGCGTTGACCTGATAAAATTATAAAATACAATCTAAAATCAGAAATATTCTAAAATATTCAAAAAAAGAACGTAACACATACCATGTGACAATTCTGATTTTACTCCCATTTTCATACCCCGGGTATGAAAATTTTTGGTATAAAACTCCAAAAAATAGGTAGGTATTATAATAAGATTCTGAACTGCACATTAATCACTTAGGGCGTCTCTTTGGTTTATCTTTAAGGGTGTGATTTGACGGGTCAAATTGAATTGGCCTATAATATATTATTCTGATGTACTATCTATATCTCTGAAAAGTTCCATCAAAATACATCCAGTAGTTTTTGAGTGAAAATGCATCCTCACAACTTTTAAATTTTAATTTTAGTAGGATATTGTCATAAACGTATGGACTATGATTCCTACCCTCTGTTTATATTGTGAACACAAGATACAATACAATGAAGATAATTACGATTGCGGCAGCAGGAGGATCCAAAAAAAACCAAAATTACTTATATTATATTTAATAAAGAAAAGAAATTACAATTTAAACTACGAGCTAATTAACCTATTGTCCAAATCGATGGTTGATTTAGAATGCGTTCCGTATCCGGTGTTGTCATCAAGTCACGTCGGTATTGCGCCATGCAGTGTCAGCAATGACGTCAATTCGATTATTTGTGCTACTAAGGTGGAAGTGCAGCGTCGGCAATTCCCTTCTTATAAGTATACGTAATTCCTCCACCCCTAGACCAGCAACTATTTTAGAACTTTGAGAGAAAATGTTGCTGGGAAGTCTTTTTGGGTCTCTGATCTTCTTGTTTCATTTGTTTCTTCGTAATTGTGGGTGACTGGATTTTCAGGTTCTTCTGGCTTATGATCTTTAGTTCGATTAAAGAAACGTCGTACTTTAGAGATGATGGCGAGCGCTCCTATGACTATTATGAGTCCGTACAATGGTATTGTGGTATGGTATAGAGGGTTGTAGGACTGGCCTTCATTGAGCTTTATCGGAGCTTCCATTAAGACTTTGTCTTGGATGCTGTGTAGTCCGTGCAAGTCAATGCTGTTTAGTTTGATGTGTCTTGACATACGGGCCTTCTTTGTGGAGTTGAAAGGTAATTGCGTTAGCACAAGGGGCTGTCCTTTAACTTCGTCGTTTTCATTGATTATGGTGAGTTCAGGCGTTTTGAGGTAGCATGTCACAGGAATGGTGATAAGGTAACTGCCTTTAAGTGATATGAAGTCTTCCCTGTCGCACACTAGCTGAATCCTTGTAGATTGTGGGAATGATAGTACAAAGTGTTCGTCGTCTAGTTTCTCCATAGCCTCCTTTTCTATACTGACTGTTGTGTAGTGGCATGTCTCCTTTATGACTTGGTTGGTGATGAGCTCTTGAATGCAATCAGGTTTCGCACGAAGCTGGTGATTAAGGTCAGTTTCACAGAGATACCATTGGCTATACTTCGGACATTCTGTCTCTATGTACATGAATGACATCTCGTTTAGTGCTATAAAAGGAAAGGGAGGAATAAGGGCCTGTTGGTTTCTATTAGGAACAATGGCAAGTTTGTAGAACTCATAGTTGTTTACTGAAACTATTGGAAATTTAAATATAATAACTATCTGTTTTTTACAATAGTATGATCCTGGTCTTATGATGTCGTAATATTCTCTTAATTCTAAGCTTAAAATCTGATTTTCACTGTACAAAAGTTTTAATTTATCTAACATTGATTTTAAGATACTTATATCTATCATAGAATGATGCACGGTTGACGTATGGATAAATGCTAATGAATTCTCTACTCTAATGAGCTCGCCCATGAGATCTTCTACATTTTCAGTAATAATTTCTAATAGTTGAGCGAATTGCGCATATTTTATTAGACTATTTTCGTGGTAAGCATCTGCCTGTAGAATCGTTTCTATTGTGGTATTAATTTTCCTTTGATTTTCAACCAGTTGATCCAGTACATTTGTGTGTCTTGTAACCCAATCTTTGCTAATACTAATTTGGTTGTTAAGTTCAGATGTTAGTTTTGCGTCGTTATTTTGTAAAACTTTAATGGCATCATTGTATTTTAATGCATCTAGGTAATCTAAATTGCCTGTTATACTTTTTATAACCGATCCGAGGCCATCTACAATGCCCCTTTTAGCACGGTTAGGCTCTAACGATTTAAGCTGATTTGATACTTTGCCTAGTTTTACGGTCAGATACTCTACTTGGAGTTCATATAATTGGTATGTGTCATTGTTGAGTTGATAACGAAAGTTCTGTAACTGCTTTGATAAAAGTTCTATCTTGCTTTCTATGTCGTCCAGTCGTATATACTGTAGGAAGGTGTGATAGTGGCTTGTCAGTTTTATTGGTCCAAGTTTGTACGGTAAAAGTCCGGGTCCATCGTCTAAGCTTTCGAGCTTTATTTCAAGAGGCAGCGTCATGCTCGTCGTCGTTATTAGTAATATTCTGTAACAAGTTAGCTGTTTTAGGGACTCGTTTTAATCGTGATTTGCCCACTGGGCCGCGTTTTTTAGAAGTGTAGATGTGAATTGGTAAATCAGCTAACACTATGTCTTGTGTGTAGCGGGGTGCGGTCTTTTGACGGTCTGCAAGGGGGTTTTTTATAAAAATTTGCTGTTCGGGTGCATATTCTATTTCTGGGTCACGGGTTTTGTTCCTATTTTCTATAATTTTAGTACGGTTGGTCATAGTTGTTTTGTTCAAAATTTCGTATACTCTTTTCATTCTTTCCTTATGGGTTAATGAATATTGCTGTAGGGAATGTTGTGTAAAGTCGAAGTCAAGACAGTCTCTGGGGTCAAAATGTCCTGTTAATAAGTCGAAAGGTCTGCATTTCGTAAAACTATGTATAGAACTATTGTAAGCGATGATAGCGTAAGGTATGAGGTTAACTATGGGTTCATCTTTTCTTTCTAATTTCAGGATCCGTAGATGTTCAAGGATTGTGGAGTGGAATCGTTCGATATTACCGTTATCGTTAGGGCAATGTGCAAGGATCCTGTGGTGGTTTATTTTATGTAATCGAGTAAACTCTGAAAAAAGTTGGTTAGTGAATTCAGTGCCGTTATCAGTTACAATGGTCATAGGGACTCCGTGATGGGTACAGTATCCGAGTAGTGCCTGTAAGATACTAACTGCTGTTCCATCTCGTAAATGATAAGCTTGCCCATATTTTGTAAAAACGTCAATGAATGTTATATATTTCTCATTTTGTACTGTAAATAGATCTATATGGACAATTTCAAAGGGCTTAGTGGCTGGTGGTACTAAGTTAAATTGGGGTCTAATGGGATTTCTGTCATATTTAGCTTGTCCGCAGATGGTACACTCGTTAATAAATTTGGTTATTTGATCTCTCATTTTGGGCCAATAGTATTTTTGAGAAAGGGCCAAATAACACTCATTGATTCCCCTGTGGTTAGTTTTCCCATTATGATAATGTCCTATTATCTCTTGTTGACGTAGGTAATTCTTTACGTTTTCCTTTTCAGATTTAGTTAAAACTAGGTTCATGGAAGAACTTCTAAAATTATTTTGAATGATGGGGATGATGTCGTACATAGCAAGAGGTGGATTTATAAGGATACCAGTCTTGATTTTTGGGTTTACATATTCTTTTATGGCGTTCGTGACTTCTTCTTCTAGGTTGGATGAGGATAATTGGACGGCAATTCGAGTGTGGGTGTCAAAGGGTTTAGTCATGATCGGTTTTCGTTTTATGTCATTTACAACAGTAAGGCATAGCTGTCGATGGTATTTGTTAAGGGGTTCATCTGTAATTGGTACTTCTAATATGGGGTGTTCGTTACTGGTATGGGCGGTGTCAGTGGAGGACTTTGCTAATGTGGGTGCTACTTCGGAAGGATTTCCTATTAGAGAGTTCAATTCGTCAATTTCGTTAATGAGGGATGTTAATTCGTCATTGTGGATCTCTATCCTTGAGAGGGCGTCTACGTTGGTGTTGGCCTTGCCTTTTTTATAAACTACATTGAAGTCGTATTCGCTAAGTCTTAGTCTCCATCTTGTTAGTCGTGAGTTAGGTTCTTTTAAGTTTACCATCCACTGTAATGGTTTATGGTCTGTCAGAACAGTGAATTTTCTTCCAAATAGGTAAGGTCTAAAATATTTGGTAGCCCAAACTATGGCAAGTAACTCTTTTTCTATGGTGCTGTAATTTGTCTCGCTATCATTGAGAGTCCGGGAGGCATAGCACACAGGCTTATCGGCTCCTATTGGTCCCTGAGATAATATGGCGCCAATAGCCACATTTGAAGCGTCAGTTGTAAGGTTGAAGTCTTTGCTAAAGTCTGGGTATTGGAGGATGGGGTCGTTCGTAAGAAGCGTTTTACATTTTTCAAAGCAATTTACATATTCGGGGTCGAAGTTAATTCTTTTACCTTTCTTGAGGCATTGTGTAAGGGGTTTTGTGATTCGAGCAAAGTCAGGAATAAATTTTCGGTAGTATCCTATAAGACCTAAAAATTGCTTAATTTCTTTCGGAGTTTTTGGGATGGGATATCTTTCAATGGCTGAAATTTTGTCTGGGTTTGGTTTAATACCGTCTTTGCAAATGATGTGTCCTAGATAAGTAGTCTCGAGTTTAAGAAATTCTGACTTGTCCATTTGGATTTTAAAGTTTGACTCTCTTAGTCTGTCAAAAACTTTCTCTAAGTTAGTGATATGTTCCTGTAGCGACGTGCTGAATACAATTATATCGTCAAGGTAGACCAGACAGATAACGTTCTGTAGACCTTTAAGGACGTTATCCATCACTCGTTGAAAAGTCGATGGAGAGTTTTTGAGTCCCATTGGCATACGAAGAAATTCGAAATGTCCGTGCTCAACATTGAATGCGGTCTTAGGAATGTCTTCAGGGCTCATTTCCACTTGGTAGAAACCGCTGGCGAGGTCCAGGGTGGTAAAATATTGACATTTCCCTAACTTGTCAAGTACGTCAGTAATGTTGGGAATGGGGTACTTGTCGTCTATGGTCTTTTCGTTGAGTTTTCGGAAGTCTACAACAAGGCGCCATTTCTGTTTTCCTGAGGCGTCCATTTTCTTAGGAACTACCCAGATGGGGGAGCTCCAAGCTGAGTCAGAGGGTCTGATGATACCTTGGTCTAACATTTTAGTAATTTGTTCACTAACTTCTTGGCGGTGTACAAAAGGATATCTGTAACTTTTAGTATACACTGGTGTTTCGTCGGTCGTTCTAATTTTGTGTTTAATTTTGTTAGTAAAAGTCAAGGATTCTCCTTCGATATAGAAAACGTCAGAGTATTTGGAAATTAATGCCTCAAGATTAGCTTTTTCCTCGGGGTTTAGATGGTCCATTCGTAGTTTACTTAAAACGTCTTTAGTACGATCCGATTGATATTGCGTGCTTGTGCACTCAACATTAAATATTTCAGATTGTACTGGGCTGTCCATAGAAAAAATAATGTCGTTATCAGTCATGTTGGCGACTTCTACATAACCACGGTTATTCCTAACAGATGTTACACATTCCTGAATTAGGCAGTTGCATATCAGTTGTTCTCTAATGTAAACGTCTCCGTCTAGTGCATTAATCGGTAGTCTGATTAATTTAGAAGATCGGGATGGAATAATGTCTTCGTAGAGGTTTGCGTTCCGCGAGTTATACATTAGGATGGGGTTCTCAGCCGTTTGTGTATGTAGAATCTTGTCTTTAAGGTCAATCTTCGCTTCCCATTTGCTGAGAAGGTCAAGTCCAATTAGCCCGTCAAAGTAGTTGTGGAACTTGTACACGAAGAATTTAATATAATCGGGGTCATTGAATTCCGAAAAGCAGGGTAATGTTATAGAATAATTATTCCGTGAGGTGGCGTGAACGTTTGTTACCTCAAAAGGATCAAAATTGAGCTGAAATTGGGGGAAAAATTTTGTTACGGCTTCGGGAGAGATAAATGATTGGTTAGCACCAGTATCTATCAAAAATTTTAGAGGGGGGTTGCTAATTTGGATATATGGAAGCTGGCGCTGAGTCTGAAGGTTTATTTCTATTTTGGTTTTTTCGGGGTAATAGCCTTCTGAAAATCCTGATGGCTGGTCGATGGTTGAGGCTCGTCTGGTTCCGTCTGTGTTTCGTCATAGTAGTTATCGGTTGTTACGTTGTTACTGTCATGATAGTCGTACTGTTCGTTAGCGTAGTTATAGTCTGTATCATAGTAACCGTAATTTTCGTCTTGGTTGTACATTCCGTCATAGTCATATATGTCGTAATTGTTACAGTGATTGAAATTCATTTCGCGGGTGCGAAAGTAGTTATTGGGCGGTGGATTGCCCATCCTTCTCCAATCATGCCCATTTGGTGGTAAGGGCCTGGGAGTGAAGGGTACAACTCCGCTCATCGGTGTTGGACCGCTTACATTTGGAGAGGCATGTCTCGGTGGTAGTCGGAAGACATTGCTGCGTTGATTGTAATTTGGTGGTGGCGCACTGAGTATCTGTTGAGTTCGCGTTGGCATCCTAAATTGATTCTGATTCTGTGGGGGGTTGAATCTAAAAGGTTGCGGAGGAGGTAGTGTAGGACGCGAGGCTAATGGAAGGGGCCAATTTGCTACTGGGGGTTGTCTGTGAGATGTGGATTGAACTGGGGAAAATGGAATTGTAAATTTCGATGTGGGGTGTAGTTTCGGGGGTTCGCTTCTTTGTTGAAGGTACATGACGTTAAGTTCCTCCTGCACATATTCCAACGCTTTTTCAATTGTAGGAGGGCGCATGCATCTTATGCGGGAACCTAGCGGTTCTTTTAAGCCGCGTACGAAGGCTTGCATGGCAACCTTTTTGTATAAGTTACGTTTAGCCTCAATGGTGGTCCCTAGATGTTCGTGCAAAGTCACGTATGTCATGATCGTGCTAAGTAAATTTTTACATTGGTCGTAAAATTCTTGTGGAGTCTTGTTACCTTGAGTGGCCAGTGATAGGTCATTATACAATGCGGTCTCGTCTCGTTGATCCGAAAAGTTGTTGATCAATGAGGTCCTTATGCCTAGCCAGTTTTCGGGGGTGCCGTTTGAATTGAGTGTAGCTGCGGCGGTGCCCGTAATTTTATTTAAGATTCCGTTTAGCAGTGTCAAGTTTGATAGTTCACTACCGGGTTCATCGCTTATATACGTGGTGACGATTCTATCGCAAATGTCAATAAATCTAGTAAGCACATTAGGGTTCCCATCAAATTCGGGGACAACCCTTAGGGCTTTGAAGATGGCATCGGTGCGGTCTATTGCTTGAGCCGGGTTAGCCATATTATTTTCTAAATTATCGTTTAAGTCTAAATCTAAGTTTAAATTTCTATTTAAGTCTGATTCTAAATTTCTATTTGAGTCTAACCTATGTAGGCGGGTCTGCGACGATGCAGTATCCCGTTGACTATGAGCTCTAGGATGAAAAATCTTGGAGCAGGTAAGGATTAAGAACTAAAAGGAAAGCACACGAGAGCAATTCAAATGTACTTACAATAATTTCATAATTTGGTTCTCTTCGTGAAACGATGATCAGTTTCTCCACCAAGCTGCAGCAGACTCGTAGATTCTGGATACCCGATGAAGGCTTGATAGCTCAACCAGTAGCTACGGAGCTGACAGGAGCAACGATTTTTGATGTCCTTATATCGCGCCGCGTACTGACTCGAGTATCCTACCGACTGCGCCAATTACGATTGCGGCAGCAGGAGGATCCAAAAAAAACCAAAATTACTTATATTATATTTAATAAAGAAAAGAAATTACAATTTAAACTACGAGCTAATTAACCTATTGTCCAAATCGATGGTTGATTTAGAAT
This sequence comes from Synanthedon tipuliformis, assembly GCA_947623395.1. Lineage (NCBI taxonomy): Eukaryota > Metazoa > Arthropoda > Insecta > Lepidoptera > Sesiidae > Synanthedon > Synanthedon tipuliformis. The sequence continues at coordinate 9,960,441 of OX392417.1, read as the reverse complement.
GCGTTCCGTATCCGGTGTTGTCATCAAGTCACGTCGGTATTGCGCCATGCAGTGTCAGCAATGACGTCAATTCGATTATTTGTGCTACTAAGGTGGAAGTGCAGCGTCGGCAATTCCCTTCTTATAAGTATACGTAATTAGATTTAGTTTAACGGTTTATGTCTTGTGTATGTATAATATGCCAGCGACTTCATCTGATAAGTAAATAAAAAATATACAACGCAATTCCATTTTGCTATTATATTTAGATGAAAAGCTTAAATGTTTCTTATCCCCTTTATTTAAATAACTGGAATAAATATAATCACAATTTATATAAGGATTTATATGAAATAACGAAATAATTTGAAGGCTTTTTCCTATTCCGGTTCAATGCTCACAGCAAGGCAATAGTTATCTTTGTGTTATCAATCAAGTAGGCAAGTAGTTGATCCAATGTTATCAGTATGAAAACAGGATTTTATGTTATCATTCGACCGAACATAAAATGATATCTAATATTATTTAGATAAAAATATATTTCTCGATGTTTCTTGAATAATAAAAATTGCGTTTCAATTAAAAATTACAAAATGTTAAAAACGGAGAAATGACATAATTGTGTACTTCTTTAATTGTCTTTGCAATAATTTATTTATGAGTGTAGGTAAACCTAGAACCTAACTAATACTCAGACAAAAAAAAACATAAATACTACAAATATTTTAAAATTATTTTATTATTTAATTATGAATAAGAATACGAAAAAACAACTTCAAACAAAACATGAACTTGGACTTATGTAAATTAGTCACATCAGTTTTTTATTACCTACCGGCTGTTTTTCTTTGTAGTTATTATTTGTTTAGACCTTTGACCACTTGAGTAAGAAAATCAATTATTTATACTTATACCTAATTATTAATAGTAAAATGAATATTTTCGTTCTATTGTGATTAGAATCAAAGTTCAAAAGGTATTTCATAACTAGAAGGAATTTTCTTAAGGAAATCAAGCTGCTAGTATCTCACAGAGATATACCTACTATTTCGTTGGTTAGTATATATTATATACTTATACATAAAATATACATAATATTGATTTTGAGTTTTGTGTTATATTATAAGTATGAAAATAATATACTATTTAATATACTTAATATGCAAATTTGGAACAAAAAAACCCAACATATTTCAGAGAAAATGATTACAAAGAACCAGAATGTGAAAAAAATTTTTATTACATATAGTTTCAGCACTGCATACATACATATACTTAATTTCAATATTCAATCAGAGACCAGTATTTTTCATCAGAAAAAATCAATCAAGTCATCGAGTAAGAACTAATTAAATTTTATTAGTAAAGAGATAGCAATAAACATTTGGCTTTGATAAATATAAACAAAAAAATCAATTAAATACTGTACTTATATTATTATTTTAATCATACCTTATTCATATGAGGGGAGAGTCTAGATAGGACTGCATGTTTTGTTGTTTCCACAATGACTTTTGGCTGTTCATTGACAAGTGGAACTCTACGGCCGAGCTCATCTATGGCAGCAGCCACTTTAGCGTCACCAACAGACAGCTGCGTTGCCACGTATGGTGCTGCTGTGGTCGCAGCGAGGGTGACTCCGGCTTCTGCAGTCGACAAAGCCCAATCTAAAAGGCTGTGAGCACCTGGAATATCAATTTCACTTATTGCACTTATTGCTCTGACACTGCTAATCCTAGTGGAATAATAAATAATAATAAATAAATAAATATCTTCCCACATTCCACACAGCACCATCTAGTTCCACAGTAAGCAACTAATGCTTGTATTATGGATACCAGATAGTTCATATAATATATAGATTACTTATTTTTGTTAATACATACATATTATAAATACAAACATCCATGACTAAGGTCCAATGGTAAATGTTAACACTTAAACATTTGCCCCAAGCGGGATTCGAACCTGCAACCGATTGGTTAACAGCTAGGGTTACTATTAGACCAAAGGTGTCGTCGACACTAACAACAAAAAAACACTAACACAAAACGTGGAATGAAACAAACACTTAGGCTGGGTTGCACCATCTTACTTTAACTATAACCAACGCCGCAACTTCAGTTAAAATAACGGTTAGGCCGAAAATGAGTTGCACCAGTTAACAAATAATCATAACTGGTTAACTGGTGCAACTCATTTTCGGCCGAAAATGAGTGCGAATTAACTGAAGTTGCGACGTTGGTTATAGTTAAAGTAAGATGGTGCAACCCAGCCTAAATGTTACAGGCACCTTGCTACAATATATCAGTGAAAACTGCATTCAAATCGGTTAAGCCGTTTCTGAGATTAGCTTACACAGACAAAAATTCCAAAAAACTTTCAGACTTCGGTAACATAAGAATATACTAATATTATAATGAGGAAATATTTGTATTTTTGTATGTTTGCATTGAATAAACTCAAAAACTACTAGACCGAATCTTTCTTAAAATTTCTGTTACGCGGACGGAGTAGCGTGCAACAGCTAGTATGTAATATAGATATAAATAAAAAGTTTAACTTCTAAATTAGGAATTCTAAAGTAGATTAAAACTATTACTTTACCTTTGACTTTTGTATATAAGGCACCGACTTGACCGACTGCTGCCTCGACTGAAGGAAGGGCCATAGCCTTCTGTACTGATTGGTATTGTGGCACAATTGGTGCTGAGCTAACTTCTGTTGCCATCTAAAAACAAATTAAATTTATATATGGATGTATATTTCTTTTTATGAGTTGAGTACTCAGTCAACCGTTTAACATAAATTTAGTCATGCGCAAATGTGGTAAGCATACCATGTACCGGTTAGGATTAACTAATAGCTCAAGAATGTTAACTTCACTAAATGGCCTAATCATTCAACTTCTTTTTTTTTTCTTTTCTAAAACTAGTGTACCTGGGGCAGTAAGTCTAAAATTCCGTGACATTATTACTGAGGTAGAATTTGGAAAAAAAAAATTGCCTACTACTAGGTACATCTGTGTTCATATTGAAGTATCAACTTTCATTAACTTAAGCATTGTTTAAAATTGCGATTGTCATGACTATAATGCATAATTAATTAGGTACGCTTCTAACTTTCATAACTTATAAGGCTTGTTAGAAAATATTTAAATTATTTGGTCGAACATAGCAAAATAGGGTGGGTCCAAAATAAATAGGCAAATTAATATTTTGCAGACCTAAATGTAAAATAGAACTACCTATATATATACTGTAAGTAATATAAATGTTCATGTTATGGTCATTACAGTGTACAATAAACCATGCAATCCTAATTTTATGACACTAGCTAAGCTAGAACCTTCGTAATACGTGCCCTACTGACCTGCCCACTGCCATATGCAATGCAATGGAGTATTTTTTATTTAAAAACAAAGCTAATGCCTAAATATTTATATCAACTCTTATTATTAAATAGAAGAACTCATAAAATGAATAAAATAGGTAGGCAGACTTTGTAGGTCGTCGACAAGTAATTACATTGTCTGGACCAAGTCTGAACAGACAATGTAATTACTTACTTAGATAATTATTACGTACTTATTAAAATAATAATAATAATAATAAAGAAATCGTCATCGGATCTTATTGGAATCTATTGTAGGTCCAATGTGAAAAAAAAATAGCGTAAGTAAGTACTATAAAACCAAACCACTAACCTTTATTTATTTTTTTAAACCACAAAAATATCGAACTTATTTTTCACTTCACTTTGCAATGAGACTTGTTAATTTGTGAATGTTTAAAATAGAAAATGCAAATAATTACAAAATGCAAGAACTCGCTTTTCGCTAATAACAGCTAAGCACGAAATAAACGATATGCAACTAGGGCCGGTAGTTTTTATTTTACTTTTATCACACGACACGAAACACGAAAACTCGTCGTCATTCAATTCAATGGACTTTGCCCGATGATGAATATTGTATTGTAGGTATATTGTATAAAATATGTATGCGTGTGCGTGCAACCAGGCAACCACGTATGTACTTATTACGCAATAGGCCGCAATATCCCTTTTATTTAGATTTTTAGTTCTTTTGTTTGTTTTCTATTTCTAGTTCTTAGATTTCTAGTTTTTCGTGACTAAACTCTCATACATAGCTCATAAAAACAAATAAATAAACATATATTTATGAGCCTGACTTAAAAAACTATAATTAATTTGACACTTTTGACAGGACAAACATGTGATTGTGGCAGCCACAGCCAACCAATGGCAAACATCGATCGAATAAAATTTTGTGGAACAAGGCCAACATACACATATACAAACATTGGATAAGCGTGTGGATTTGATTGGCTGCTCGGGTCAGTACTTGTTGTTAATAAGTGAATTACGGACGTGTTGTTTACATTTTTGACCATGAAAAATGTCTTGGAATAACAGCGTTGTACTGGAATTCTTAGATTTATATAGAAGGGAGCAACATCTCTGGGACCCAAAACATCCCCTGCACAGAAATAGAACCGAAGTTGCGGAGGCTTGGCTCAGAATACAAACGTCCTTAAGTATAAATTGTTCGGTCATCGACCTAAAGAAGAAGAAAGAATCTTTAATGACGTCTTTTAGAATGCATTGGAATAAGAAGAAAAAAAGTCCCGACAGCTATAATACTTCTTGGTTCGCTTATCCAATAATGGAAAGTTTTCTTGGCGGGAAATATGAATGCGATAGTACAAATCAAATGGAACATGAGGTGAGAATTTATTTTTCTTTTATAACGTTTTCATTAATGGAAAGCGCTTTTAAAGAGGATTACTTGCAGAAAAAAATCCATGCGAAGCCAGGGGCAAGCCGCTATTAACTTCGATGTTAAATTTAAATAAAAAAATTAAAATCAGAATGTTGTGGTATTTTATTGCTTTATTTCCTTTTCAGTATTTCGGGAATACGCCTACATACAGTACGCAGCCAGCTATGACTGAATCTCACAATACGATGCAGGCTCTCAACCCAGTAGAAAGATATGCTACAATTGAAAAAAATATAATAATTAAGCCATGTGTTTCTAAAGAAACATTAAATTGTAAGCCGGAACAAACTTCGGATGTCAATTACACGAGAAATCAAATAGATGAAGCCGTGACTTACTTGAAGAAAACCGCTGGCGAAAAGAGGGATAAAGATGAATACGATTTATATGGACAGTTATTGGCAAAAAAACTTAGAAAATTAGATGAGCATCAACGAGACGTCGCTATGCACGAAATAGACAACATAATGTTTCGTGCCAAAATGCAAAGTGGGCCTTCAAATCAAATTAATCACTCGCACGAATCATCATCGTCACCGCCAGTAACACGAAAGTTAAAATCTCCCTTATTCATAGTAACACAACAAAGTCATGGACAGTATGAAGATGAAAATCTTTAGCATAGGTAGTAATTTTTAGATACCTAATAAAAATGAACAACCACACTAATTTTTATACCTATAATACTACCTAGATAATACTAGGTACTTATATATCTACTATTATGTTTTTGTGGTAATACGTAAATGTAGGTAGATGTGGCTACCTATTTCTTTAAATACCGCCTACCTACTGTTTTATGATTTTTAATAAAATTTATAAATATACCAATTGTTATGTAAAAGCATTTTTATTTTAGAATAAGTTGGCGACTTAGAATAGTCTTTACGAAATAGCTATCAATCATAATAATAAGGCTTTTCATAATATTGTTAAAATATTTATTTCTTAGGCGAGTCAATTACTTAGTACTTTTCTAAATTTTATTTTTCATTATATATATTATCTAGTAGGTAGTACTAAATATGTATAAGAATTTTGATTCTAACATTAAAATTATGATACCCTACCGGCGACATTGGATTAAGTTGGTAACCAAATGTTGGTAAGTTTAACAAATATTTGGCAATTATTCGGCGCTGCACCTTGAAATATCACCAATAATTAGGTAAGTTGTGATTAGGTAGTAGTAGAACTAATTTAAGATAAAAGTTTTATCTATGTTACACTATCAGTTTTTATATCCTTGTACCTACTTAACTCATACTTATAAGCTAATAGGTACCTACTAACTCCCATAAATGTATAATCAGCATGTCCGGATTAGTGGATTTTTGGAGTAGAATCACAAACTAAATAGTAGATATTAACGTATAGTAGAATCAAGATTTTATAGATTTAACTTTTAATGCAGGAATAAATTACTGAAATTATCTGCCTGCTTGGAGACCTACAACATAAAATTATTAAAAATTTATAAATGAGAAAAAATTGTTTTTGTTTTTTCGACACGGTACTATTATAGAGTATAAAGTAATATGCATAAATTTTATATAGGGCTCGTTGCGCTCGACTAGATGGAGTTCTATACAAAAACAATAGCTCCGTGATTGCGGCAACTTTTTATGGTAGTGTGTGTAAGAAAATTGTTCAGTTGACATTGAGAACTACTGTGCGTGAAGAATTGTGTTACCAGCTGCTCAACTGTTACCCGAGTTAATGGGAAAAATATTGTATGCTGTGGTCTATTAGTTAAGTTATAAATATAGTTCAGAAAATACTTAAAAATGAACAATAAATTAAAGCGCAATGTATAAATATATTTGTGTATAGATTAGCTGTAGGTTTCTTCTTTAGAAAAATATCAATGATTAGGCGTAATTTTTAATAGTTTTTTTTATTTACATGTAATATCTACATGTTAGTATTAAAAATTATCATTAAAATATAAGGTGTTATCAAAATACTTAGTGCCTTTAGTGCAAACTAAATAGGTAGTAGATACTAAGTGGCGTCAGTGACCATGGCCTTAAACATTAATTGCTTTACCTAGTATAAATTTTATTATGTTGATTATTATACAACAATTTTCTATTTATTTCTATATTCTCATCCTATAAAATATAATTTTATAATTTTAGAAACTTGGTTGAGCTTTATGACTCAACCATAAAAGTAAACCCTGGCAACACATGTATACGCTCTAAATATGCTTTTTGGCTCTATACCAATGTATAAGCTACTCTATGTTCTATACATGTTTTGATCAGCTGTTCAGCTGATAGGCTGTCAGTGTCACAGTATTTTCAATTTGTCAACTCAATCAAAGTCAAAACAAAACAAAGAAGTGTTTGTATTGGTTTGGTTTATATCAATCAAATGTAATATGTATTGTTTTGGAAGTGGTAGCCTGAGTTTTATACGTTTTTATCAATTTAGCAAATTTATTATTAGAATATGTGTTTTTTAACTATGAGTTATTGTTTAATGAACAATAAATAGTGTAAATAAAATCGATACAGGTAGTTTACTACAAAAATTATGGCTACTTTGGTCAAACCAAAACGGAAAGAGGTAAAATATTTCTTGTTATTCTATTACGTTGATTTTTTTGGTATTATTTTTATAAATGGTAATGTATTTATAGAAAAAGAAGAGTAAATCTTCATCTGAGCGCGCATCGCACGTAGATGTCGCTACCGATCTGAGTTCTTCCCCTGCTATAAAGGAGTTCCAAGAAGCTTCTAATAATGATACCGTAACCTCAGACGAAAGGCCATTTGATAGCGTCGTGGCGTGTACAGAAAACGAGCCACAAGCTATAAGCATTACTGAAACAGTAGTACCTTTAGTATCAGAAGAAAACTCTTCAACTAATAGTACAGTGAATTCTATGATTTTGAACAAAAAATGTGGCATATTAATTGACTATGCAGAAGAAAGTAGAGAAAATGTGTTATCATTAGAAAACAGAGGTATTGAAAATAATTACCAAATAACTGATGTGGGGAATACTTTTGAAGATTTAAATAGGAGATTAGAAACAATGTTTAAACCAATTGATAATATCGCAAAAGAATCTGAAGGCTTGGAGAATGTACATGAGACAGAAGAATTAGTTCCCTCGGCACCAATTTTTGAAATAGGGGAAGAAAACAGCGATGTAAACCAAATACTGTGTTTGAATGAAAAAAAGAAAAGTAGAATACCATGTATGCCCCTAGAAGAAGCTATAAGATTGTATGGTGGAAAAGAATTTGATGAAATTAGAACCCTAAGTGAAAGAGAAGAAGCCATAGTGGAGAGTGGACCGGTTAGCGGTCCTGAGCACCCGTTAATAGACTTACTTTCAACATTCAGGTAAGATGACAAATCACATTTCTTCCCAAAGTTTATGTATAGGTACAGTAAAAAAAGGTAAGACATGCATTACTTGGTGAATATTGTTAGGGCTTTGTAATTATAATTATCTTTTGGATTCATTTAAATGTAATTTATTATAGTTATGCAACAATATCTTTTGCAATACTGATTTTGCAACAATATCCTTACTTCTATTCTTTCAAGTTATATACTAATATTATAAAGATAGGGTGATTTGTATGTTTGTAATGATTAAACTCCAAAACTACTGGACCGATTTTGAAAATTATTTCACCTATAGAAAGCTACGTTATTAGCGAGTAACATAGGCTATATTTTATAAAGTTACGCGGGGAAGTCGAGTGCAACAGCTAGTAATGAATAATCTCGAAAACTAGTGGACCGATTATAAAAGTTCTTTGTTCTGAAAAATAAATTTGTTCTTTATTCCAATATTTAGCCATGCAAAGAATGTAGAGTAAAGAATGTACCATGTAGAGAATTCAAATTTGCGACAGACAAAGTTGTGGCTTTTCAAATTTCAAGTGTAAAGTTGCCTATTTTCTTCTTCAGTGTTCAAGCTATTATTTTAAAGGATAGTTAGTGCTAATATTTATACTATTAGGCAAATGACGTAAACTACCTAATATGAAATAAAATATTTTTCTTTAAAATTTTTAGAACTTCCTTAACTGCTGTAGAATGTGAACGCACAAATCTAGCGCGGAGTCACATTGAGGAGGAAAAGTACCGCATGTCATTGTGGAAATTGGAGAAACGATACATAAACCAATCAGAGAAGTGCACTTGTGGTGCCACAGTCTACTTGAAAGCAAGCTACGAACACGCCCAACTGCTACGAGACAAGTTGCCTATAGCTAGGATGAAGTTGGAGGCTATACTGAGAGATGTTCAAGAGTCGTATTGCCACCATCAGCATGCAGCTCTTTTAGCACATTGCCAGGTGAGTTATACCTGATTAGTTCTATGTTGTTTATATACAGGAGGAAAAGTATCACATAAATATATGAGAAATATGTACACAGCATTATTATTGTAACAAAACTAATCAAAACATAGACAATGAGATAAAACTCACAGCGCACCTCGTTCATACTCACCTGTGTTGAAAAGTATAAGGATATTCTATTAAGTAAAAATTATATAGGAATATCAAATGATCATACATTTATTAGATTGCTCTCTATTCTGGTGTTCCCACCGAGTTACAAGTTGAGCTTCTAAAAAAATCTCTACAAGTGTGTTTAAGCTATGATTTTGCTTACAGATCGAAGAATTAATAGCAGAGACAATAAAATGCAACAAGAATGTGATACGTGAAGCCCTCTCGCTCATTTTGCAAGCATTACGTCTCAGTGAGGGATCGCCAGCAGCGCTCTCCAGCGCTTTACAGCGGTGGGCTCGAGCGCTTTCCGAAGCGTTGCTGGATGGTCGGGACGTGAGACAATTGATGTTCTTTATTCATAATCTGTTTAGGTAATTATAATTTTTTTATATAGACAGGCCGTCTTACGGTCCACTTGACGATATTAAATTATTATATTTAATGTGTATTTAATGAATGATTTATATGAAAAAAGCAACTATGATAGTAATGTGTTTATAGATTGTCCTCTAGCTGGAATATTCCCCATAGAGAAATCTTCTCAAACCATAGAGAATCAGTTTGCTGCAATTTGTGGACCTATAAAATAAATATTTGTCTTAAACTAAGTAGTTAAGGCGTGAAAAGGTAACAGACAGAGTTACTTTCACATTTATGGATTGACATAAAACATATTAATGGTTTTTTGTTCTAAAGGCAAGTCCGATCGGTCCGTTGGGCAGCGTCTCTGATAAAGTGGCACGTGGGAGACAGCTGTGAAGCGGCGCAGGTCATCGCTCTTATGGAACTTCTTCTCACCAAGACGAGAGTGGATTCAGCTCTTGAGTGTACGGAAGGTGAGGCCTCTTCTGAGGCTTTCTATTGTGGTCCTTTGCAGTTTTCCGCTGAATACTTTTAACTAACTTTATATGTCTGTTTGTAGTGGACGCTTGTGGGCTTATGATTATGATAATCCCATAAGTTTATTAGCTAGATTAAAGGTACTTTTTTATCATGGGTAAATGTCGGACGTTATAATACTCATAATATATTTTCTCAGTTGTTATATTTTCCATTTTCCAACGCGGACGAAGTTGCCGATAGTAACTAGTATATAATATATACCCTAAGCCTAAGTAAATAATAATAAATAAATATCTTCACACATTCCACACAGCACCATCTACATAGTTCACCACACTAAGCAACTAATGCTTGTATTATGAATACCAGACAGTTGATATATTACATAGATTACTTTTTTTTTTGTAAATACATACATATTATAAATACAAAACATCCACGACTCAGGTGCAAAGGTAAAATGTTAACACATAAACATTTGCCCCTAGCGGGATTCGAACCCGCGACCGTTTGGTTACTAGCCACTAGACTAGACTAGACGAAACATGTCGTCATGTGTTACTTTGTTTACGTTTAGACTGTGAGGAAGCGTGGGAGGAAGTGGATAAACGAGGGGAAGGAGGGGCTGTGAGTGAAGGCGCCCTCCGAGAGAGGGATTTGTTGAAACTCCTACAAGCGTTTCCTCTGAGGGATCTACTGGCCCGTATAGTTCTCTTTAAACGTTCTGTAAGTTGTGTTTCTTTTTTTAAATCAACGTCATAGTTTCGATCCTGACAGACTGAGAGGACAAGGAACAAAATACGTTAGGGGGACACATTTAATGAGTTAAATATGAAACTCATATGAACACAGTAATTGGTTAAGGTGCCCGCAGCATACAGTTCAAATGAGTGGAAACTTTATACCGCGGACGAGCGAACTTTGGAACAATCTTTCCATCTAGCCACAATATGGGCTTGTAAAAACAGTAGAGAACTAGTAAAAACAGATAAACATATTGTAAAGTACTTGGCTTCTTCAAAAGTGAACAAATTCCTGCAGCTCTTGTATTGTGTCGAAATATAAATATGATGTAGATGTCAAAATACAAACTCGCATACTGCCTTTTTACTCCCTATGGTTTCATTTTTAGTAAATCACTATTGTTTTACTATTACTATTACATTCCCTTTGTCTATTTTACTCACACCTACATTATGTACAATATATTTTTGACATTATAATAATAAATAAATAAATAAATATCTTCACACATTCTACACAGCACCATCTAGTTCCACAGTAAGCAACTTAATGCTTGTATTATGAATACCAGTCAGTTGATATACTACATAGATTCCTTTTTTTTTTATAAATACATACATAATTATTATAAATACAAAAATCCATGACTCAGGTGCAAAGGTAAAATGTTAACACATAAACCTTTATCCCTGGCGGGATTCGAACCCGCGACCGTTTGGTTAACAGCTAGGGTTACTAGTTATTAGCCACTAGACCAAACGTGTCACGTGTTGATAATGAGTTTTATGTTTGTTGTGGTGCGTAAAGGATAATATAAGTGAGACCCGCGACGAGTCGTGGGGTGACCGCGCCGGTGGACGCGGTGTCGTGAAGGCTTGCTGCGGCATACGGGCGCTGTTGGCGTGCGTCGCGCGCGCAATGCGCACGCACTCTGCGTACGCTCGATTACAAGTCGCGTTGCACACGCTCGCGATGACTGCCCTGCACGCACTCGCCGCACTGCACCTCCATTCCAGGTATTACTCTTAAAAATCGTAAGAAAAGCAGTCAAGCTACAGATACAAAAAGGACGTTCAAGTATGATTTTTTTTCCTACAAAACGTTACGATGCTATACAAGGATGGGAGGGGCCCTCGAGTCGTCGTATTATACGTCATTTTTATTTACCCTTTTTGTTGGTAAAAATCGTGGCTTAGTAAACTTGGTTCTAAATATAAAGGTAAGGGAGGGTACAGAAAAACGTAAGAAGGTAAGATTACTCATAAACCGCTAACGAGAAAAATATTTGAAGCTCGGATTCAAAAACTAGAGACTTGAAGCTATAATTTTGAGCACTGTACCACCATTTTCTTCGAAGTTACAGCCTTTTGAAAATTACCTAAAAATTTTGAACTTTTTTTATATCCTTTAATTGTTGCGTTTAGTATATATATGTTGAGTGAATGAATGTATATATATCGTTCTAGAAGTTTTTACTTGGGCGACTTGGAAGACCGTATAAAGTCGGAGCTGGAAGCTTGTTTCACTCTCGGCTTCTCCATAGTGGACGGCGACAAACTGCACACGTTGCCTGCGTCTTTGCTCACTGAAGATTCAGCCCAAGACTACTGCTTGTCGTTGATTTCTTCTCTACATGGTAAAATCACAATTTTATATTGTTGAAATGGAATTGTTCAAAGTTAAACGGTGCTGTGGTTAATAGTATTAGCTCTCTCTACTTCGGGTACATTAATTAAACCACTTTATGTTGAGTCCCAATACACACGACGACACTTTTGGTCTAGTGGCTAGTAACCCTAGCTGTTAACCAAGCGGTTGCGGGTTCGAATCCCGCTAGGGGCAAATGTAAAATGTGTTAAAATTTACCTTTGTACCTGAGTAATGGCTGTTTAGTATTTTATAATATGTATGTATGTATTTACAAAAAAAAAAAAAGTAATTGATACATTACTCCGTCTGGTATCCATAATACATTCATCAAGTTAAGCAACTTAATGGATTGTATAATAATGGATCATTAACTTTGGAACTAGATGGTGCTGTGTGGATATATTTATTATATTATATATTATAATGAGTGAGTAAAAGATGCTACAAAACACACCAACAACACACATGCTGTTGTTTCAAAATGTTCTACTGTAAGAGGGTGGTTACTGCCGCCAGATGGTCTGCCCAAATGACGGCGGAATTCGAAATTTTGAAAATACTTTTACACTAAATATACTCAAAATTTGCATTTAAATATTGCAGATGATTCTCCCAAGCGTTTGGAGTCGTTGGGTGTAGTTCTGCCGGTGGTCGGGTGCGCGCTGCGCGTGCGCATTGTTGTGCAAGCGACGCTAGATCGCCCCGATGATCATCTACTAGCCGCCAACGTACTGGAATTCCTTATACGGGTATGTACAATTATGCACAAATCATATAATTATATCTTTCAAGTTATACCACTCCAAGTAATTTGAATAATTAAAATGGCGTCGCGTTTATTAGACTCTCGCTCGCACACTTGAGCTCTTTGGAGTCCTTACCTTTGGCAGAACAGTGCGGAAAGTAATATTTTATTTATACTATCTGTTGATTTTAATCCATTTAATGTAAATACTAGTCAACTCAAGATCACCAATTATATATGTATAAAGAAATCTCTCTATATATAAGCTACATCCAAAAAGTCAAACATCTTATAAATTGTATAACAATATGATTTTCTTAATACCTACTTCGACAAAATGTGGCCGCAATTAAGTTGATATTCGTTTAAATTTTTTTTATTAATTATGTCAACTAGTGATAGGGAATTATCCTATATGTATATTATACTAGCTGGTGCCCGCGACTACGTTCGCATTCTGGATGAAAGGTACCTTATGTCCTTTCTGGTGTCCCGGACAACGTGTATGCAAAATTTCATGGTGATCGGTTCAGTAGTTTTTGCGTGAAAGAGTTACAAACATCCATACATCCATACAAACTTTCGCACTTATAATATTAAGTACGGATTTAAACGTTTTATTTGTCTGAAAATAGTTAATTTATTTAACTTATGGACATGATTCAGATTGGAGTTAAGCGGAAGCAGCCATCGTGCAAGGGCTTGTGTGAGGAGAGGGCGCGAGAGTCGATACCTCTTTTACTGCAAACACATCCCTATCTTCATGCCACCGCTTTGCATATACTGGCAGGATTTAATCAAGGTAAATTATTGCTTATCCACACGAGTTTAAGGTTTGTTTTCGTTCCACTTGTCAAATACAGGTGTAAGTGTGTATGTACAGTTGTTAAATAAATACAGAGAGTGTATTTATGTCTCTTATACCCTACTCTGTTCTGTTGTATCGCTAATTTAAGCAAATCGTAGTAGAGACTCCTATAGAATAAAATCAAACTGGTTTTGAGTAATAATGTTTTACTCAGCGGTTTCTCCGAAGCTCTAAAATAGATAATAAAATCAAAAGGGAGACTGTTTTAATTTTTTGCATTAATTGTATTTATATTTGTTTTGAGTAAAATTCCAAATCAAATAGACACACGTCATATATACCATTTATATCTCGCAGGGAAATGTTAAGACTGTGGTATCATATTTCTCAGTTTGTATATTTCTTAAGTTGTTTTTTACGTTAGTTAGTTATAATAACGTTAGTGATCTCTATTGCGGGTACATTAAATTAAAACACTTTATGTTGAGTCTCAATACTTTTATAGTCCGATCGATATAATATCAAAACTACAATTACAACTATAAGGTGCGCTAGCTATACGACGACGACCTCTCTTCGCGAACGCATTCGTTCAACTGACTCATACACTTTCAATATCATACCATCGAATGAATCTGAACGAATGAACACATCTTTTTGAAACGTCAAAGAGCACTTTTCAATCAACTTCGGTCGACATAAATAGCAGACGCTGATCCGTTCTTTTCCTCGGATCCGTCTAAATGTGAACATGGTCATGTAAAATTGTACTGCTACTGGCATATCCGTCTCTTTAGACGGACCGAGAAAACAGACGGTCCGTCTAAGTGGGAACGAGCACTAACATTTCTAATGACGTGATCAGGTGATCCACTAGAGCCTTGTTCCGTGGATGCGCTGGCCGTCCACCAGTGGCGTCCCACTCGCGTCGAGGCGTTGGCAGTCCTGGACGACTGGTCGCGCAGGTGTCCGCAAGTGCTGCGCCATCTCTTGTTGCAATTGGACTACACACCACACACGTCAGTTGGAAAACCTTATTTATTTATTTATTTGGAAGTCAACGCAGTATAAGATCACAAACAGAGATTACACATTAAATGTAATGGTATTTAAACAAAAATATCTCTATATATAATAAAAATTACATGTCACGTTGTTTGACGCCAATGAACTCCTATAAACTACTGAACCGATTTTGATAAAACTTCGTAACTATGTGTAACTTGGTCCAACTTAAAAGATAGGATAGTTTTTATTTTGAAGCCGGTAGCGTGTAGCTAGTCTATTATACTATAAACTAACTAATTACACTATGTAACAGTTGTGTCAAAAAATCGCAGTACTTCCAATAAAAATACCCTAAAAAAATATTTTTTTTTTCAGCGGAATATCCTTAGAATGCCAACTAGCCATTGGATCTTGGCTTTGTCAGTGGGAGCAGCAGTCTCCAGGTGAAGCTCCCGACTGGGCCTGGAGTGTTCTTCGTAAGCTGCAAGTGCACCGAACTAGCTGGAGCCTGCCTCTGGATGCTCCGTCCCCAGAAGAACCCGCAGACCTGTTTTCGGCTGGGTTCACGCTGCTTTCCAGTTCTTGGGGACATTGTATACCTTTAGTAAGTTATTTTTTTTAAAGTGAAGTGACTTCTTTAGGCACGTTGGGCACTTTTTGGGCACTAAGTTTAGGTGTGGAGAATTAGTGAATTAGCGAGATGACGTCAGCGTAATCCAAGAAATATAATTATACCACGACGCTAGATGGCGCTGTGATTGGTGTTGTAGGATTAAATCGTTAGATGGCGCTGCAAAAGCATAGGTAATAAAATTGCCTCAAAATAATTCTATAGTTGAAATGCAATTGTTCCACATTAGATGGCGCTGTGGTTAATTGATAAAAATAATTTTAAATAAAAATACTTCCTAAAAACATATTTTTCTATGTTTTTAGGAATTAGAATACGTACGATGACTTGATGATTAGGACACTTTTAAGAGATTTGTGAGTTTAATTTCGTGGCCTTCAATCGTGGCCAAAAAGGACGCCCCCTAATAGATGTAAATTGGTAATTGTGTGTGTTGTTTCGGTATAAAGCGTAAATGATGAAGTCGTGTTTGTCAGGTATGCGAGCGGGGCGCGGCTGCTTTGTGCTGTGTGGCCAGCTCAAGGCCGCTTGACGCCGCTCACTTACTCGCGCCCATAATGCTAGTAATGGCACAGTCTCCAGAATCTCTCGATCATACGGACAAGTATTAATTTTTTTTTTATTATTTTTTGACAAGCGTCTTGTAGCATAATTTTTTTAATATAATTATTATATTATCTAGCTGGTGCCCGAGACTTTTGGAAAAGAAAATATATGAGTATATCGCTTGGCGGCGACAGTGGCGCCCAATTCTTTATATTTTTAGACGATCACTCGAGAACAGTACTTTTTTCTGGATGAAACGTACTCTATGTTCTTTCTTGTATCCCTGACAACGTGTATGCAAAATTTCATGATGATCTGTTGAGTAGGTAATTAAGGCTTGAAAAGGTAGCAGACAGACAGACAGAGTTACTTTAGCATTTGTAATATTAGTATGGATTGTTGTCTAAAGTTTATTAAGTTATTTTTCTATCTCGCTTATGTTACATAGATTCAATCAAATATAACTTTGTCTAGTCAGTTAAATTGCGACAAGCATCTTTCTGTGACAATTATCAAGTTCCTGAACATGTCAAAATGTTTATGCTTAATTTTAGCTTAATGGGTATAACATAGACAGATGTAGGAAACAGCCAGTTGCAGAAACGTTCTTTAAATTATAAAGTCACCTTTAAAACCTAAGGAATCATTAAAGTGTTGCATAAAGCTACATTAACGTCAACTTTAATGCTCGATTAAAATTTAACTAAAGAAGTGTCAAACCAAGACCTTATCTAAGAGAAAAAGCGTTGCACAAAGCGACATTAGCGCCTTTAAAGGAACCTTTTGAAACGATTGACGGCTCTTAGAGATAAGTACTCGTTAGTTAATGCCAATTTTAAAGAACAATTGTGCAACTGACTGTAAAAGAATCAAAATTATGATATATTATGACCAGGTTCACGGAGCTGTTTAATATTCTTCTGGTCTCTGGGCCTTCGCTAATGCAGCGAGCACTTGGACGCGGCGGTGAATCCGGTTCAACCTTGCTTCTGAGGATCATACTTGCACAATTGGAAAATGACCAGTGAGTTCATTTATACAAGTCAAATGACTTTTACAAACATATATTATGTCACCAATAAAACTATTTAAAATTTACAGTTGTAATATTCGTTATAAAAAAGCACATAAGTATTTTTTTGCCCTATGCGTTATTAGAAATCAAAGCACCGAACATTTAATAACAAATATGATTTAAATATAACTCAAGTTTACACGACTCGGTACTATTACTTTAATATGTTAAAAGTGTATAAAGCTTTTTGAAGCCAATAGAAACTGATATTGATTGATCGTATTTCTCTAACATTTATGGTCCTTCGAGACGAATATATGTTTCAATGTTTCAATACGCAAATAATAAATCGACATTGCTGACACATCTCTACATTAAATAACACAAATACCTACTTTTGTGATTTCAGCTTAATTCAAAGCACATACTTACTGATTTTATTTATATATTTTTTTCCCTCTTTTGAATCCCCTACTCTTCCTACTCGTAGAAAAACATGTAGCAACATAGATAACTATGCATAAGTTCTAGAGATCATAACTCAGGTAAATCCACGTGTATTTTCACGCAATAAAGACTAGTATATTGCTCTCAATCTAGACTTTAATGGTGTATTGTTTTGGTGAAGATGTGGCGGAGTGCCGCGCGGTGCGATATTGAGTGCGTGGGCGCACGCACTGGGAAAGCTCTCCGCGGGACTGATTCTGCTCGATACTGCGGTCCTCGCTTGCGGGGAGTTCGTTCAGCTCGACCGGTATACCGCGTCAATTATGCAAGTAAGTTCAAGTTTTTATAATTTAAACATACAAACTAGATATTTTCTTCTTCAATTGGTACACATAAAATAATCAAGTCTTCAAAATAAGTGTCTATGGTCAAGGTCTAAGGTTAAATATTTGATAAGTAAGGTTTTTAATATCAATGATACAAAATTATTATTTCTCTCATTGTTTTGTCTCAGGTCTCTGCAGGTGGTTATCTACTAACAGGCGCATTTGTAATTCCATTTTTGTTAATAAAAAAGACAACCTTTTATTTGTAACCTTTTGTTCTAATGATAAATTTGAAATAAAAGAAAATGATATAGTTTTTATGAAATTAAGTAAATGAGAAATGTCACGAGACAGCGAGTAGTATACATTCGCCATAAAGTTGTTTGTATGCGCCAGGAGAAGAACGCGAAAGCGTACGTGGACGAGGTGTTGCGCGCGTGCGCATCGTGTCCTCTGGTGGCCGAGAGCGTACTGCGCATGAGTCAAGCGACGCACGCGCACGTGTTCGACCGCGTCTGCGCAGCGCTAATGGCGCAGCGCGCCCGCGCCAACAAGATACACGTCGACAACGCACTTAAGGTAAACCCATCACCTTAGAGCGCGAAATATTTTATTTTATTTAATCCTAGACCTTCACATACGTGAGTTATAAAAACATTTTTACATTTGCGTATCAATTACTGAGGGCCTATTGCGAGTTTTACTCTATGAAACGCGTCGAACGCGTAAATGTCAATTTGTATGGGAATGAAGCAGCGCCACCTGGTGGCTAATGTGTAGCACTGCTTCAGTCCCATACAAATTGACGTTTACGCGTTCGATGAGTTTGATATAGTAAAACTCGCACTAGGCCCTCTGGTATCTACAGCTACATGTTACATGTTGTCTCTGTTAAAAATTTAGAAAATAAAATAAAATTAATAATACATATAATATACCTACTCGAAACATAATCGTTTATAAGGAAGAAAAAAATTAGCATACAATAACATATAAAGATAACAAGTAATATATCTGTGTAGTTTGTGTAGTCTTTATTTTTAGAACTTGTGGACAATGTAAACAAACACTTTAGTTCTCCATGCACTATAACACTAGCTAGACGATCAAATTTATTTTGAGAATGATAAGAAAGTATTAACTTTCTTATCATTCTTAAATCAATCACAAGAAAATATATTCATTAAAACAAAATAATTTCACTAAAAACTGAAATTCTATTTTCGGTTGACGTTTGCACGTCAAATTCTCAAAAATAAATTAATTATTTGTTGAGAATAATGTATATGATTCGTCTTTAAAATTTCCAGCAAATCGACCCTAACATATCATCTGAGGAGCTGGTCATATACAGAACGGCTGCAGCCGTATTAGTGGTTCCGTTCAACCATCCGGCGCATCTTGCTCTGTGGCGACTCTTTTTCCAACTATACTTGCAAAGGTCACGGTTTGGAAAGTAAGTTGTAAAATTTACATGTTTCATCTTACAGTGCGTGACTCATATCTACGCCCGTTACACTAAAGACCGTAAAAATCGTAAAATATTTTATTTTTACAAAAAAAAAATCGAAAAATTCTTGATAAAACTGCGTGGCTTGTAGTACATACTCGGCAAATTCTGAGTGGGACGGTGCCTTTTTTTGAAGGAAAAACTAGAAACATGTGTATATTTTGTGTCCGTCTTTAAATAAAATGTCTTTTTCTTTTCTCTAAAAAACGTTCATTTTATAAATATTCATAATTTTTTATTTTATTTTTATCCAAAACTGGTGGCAATCCGACCCCATTTTGGCATCGATGCAATTTTTTTCCGCCAACTATATGCACAAAATTTTCTCGTTTTTAGCTTTTTATTTGTAAAAACTGTATTAAAATTGGTTCGGTGGCTTAGCAGTCAGCGGAAAAATAAACGAAGACTTTATTTTTCTATCTAATATGTATATAGAAGATTGCGAGAATAAAATATTTACGTTTTGTTTTATTCCAGTTCCGAGTTGCCAGCAGTCGGTCCTTTATTCTTCACCGGTCTCATCAAATCTAGAACTATGGGACAACTGAAGAAACGTCTCCAAGACACGGCAAAATACCACGAAAACGAAGCGGAATCGTTGAAAAAGAAAAATGTCACCAGAACGAACGCTCAAGTGTCTAGCGAACGGGAAATTGTACCGAGTTCTGTCGAGGTTGTCGAGGAGAATTTCCTTCCGGCGTTATCGATAGTCGATTTGACGGGACAATCGAGTGAATCGAGCGATTCCGACGACGATGATATGTTTAACGAAAGAAAACCACAATCACCGGAAGCTAGCAAGCTTGAAACTTCAAAAGATTACCGGGAGGATTTGTTGCAGTATCATCTACTCGCGGAAAGGTAAGATATTATATTATGTTCTTCTGTTGATTGATTGAATTGACTGATTGATTGATTGAACTACTGATACTACACCGATTGGAATGTTGCTACTTGATAAATTTGTATTTTGATCAGTTGAATTTTGATTAGTGAAGGTCGACAGGGTTGGCACAAATCGAATGCTCATTTGTATTTCAATAAAATGATGGGAAAATCATTTGCAGGATTGTCAAGACTTATTCCCAATGGCTCGAAGAAGGCGAAAATGTGCGCGCTCAACCCGTACACGTTGCGTTGATGCCTGATCAGGTATCAAATAAATTTTTGTTTGCAATTTTCATTGCTATGATCCAGACTACATTATACCACAATATTATGAATGTGACAGTAAGTCTGTCTGTCTGTCTGTCTGTTTTAACCTTTTCACGCCTTTTTGCATAAACGTTGTCAGGGATACGGGAAAAAAAGCACTGTTCCCTAGGGATAGTCTAAAATAAAAAGTGTCATAGCAACAAGAGGTCAAGCGTTATATTGCTTTTTTTTTTATTTTTTAACCCGGACGATTGATATACGTAGATTACTTTAGTTTGTGTAAATACATACATACATATTATAAATACAAAACATCCACGACTCAGGTGCAAAGGTAAAATGTTAACATAAAAACATTTGCCCCTAGCGGGATTCGAACCCGCGACCGTTTGATTAACAGCTAGGGCTACTAGCCACTAGACCAAACGTGTCCTATTACATTATAGCTACTAAGTGCAGCTATTTTATTCAGTTAGTAGAAGTGGCACGTCAACACGCAATGCGTCCGCTGCGACCCCCAGCGACGCCCCCCAACACGCCAGTGGACGTCTCGTCTAGGCCCCAAGTGTTGCCCCCCAATCGAACGCCCCTCCAGAAGACTATCGACTCACTAATGGCCTTAACTAACGGGCCTCGTAATAGGTAAGTGTACATTTTTTATTTCTACAACCAATACGCTAGTTGGGGCATAGCTGGGTACCGTTACTGAAATAGTTAACTTCGTTAAACGTTAAAGCGTTACATTTCTGTCACGTAACACGTGATAGAAATTGCATTTTTTTTATGTCGTTGCGTTCATGAAACGAATCATATGAAACCAATATCTTCACAATTTTCTCACTCACGCGCCTTTTTGGTAAATAGTAGGTTCTGGATTAACGATTAACGTAGTTGAGAAAAGTTAACGGAAATTAACAATTCCGTTAACTTCCGTTAATTCGTCCGAGTTAACTTAAAAGTTAATCCGTTAGTCAAATTTGTAATAATTTTCTAGTTGATAATAATTTTGAGAGACTATTCAGTAGTCTCTCAAAATAAATAATAAAATAATCTCTCAAAATTTCCAGAATTTTGAGAGATTTTTACATAATAATCTATTTCACCCAAAAAGGTAATAATATTTTCACCCATTATTTGTTGTTATTTCAACAAAAATAGCGCCAACATAAATTTAATAATTTCAGATCACGCGCTAGAAATATACGATCCGCCCTGGAAGATGTGAACTTCAAGGACCATCGCAGTGTTCTCTGCAAAGTAGACGCGCACTTGAAGGACATTGAAAGATTGGCTAAGTAAGATTTTTCTAATAGTCCTCTATCCTCGACGATAGTCATCTACCATCGCGTGGACCGTCAGCCTGTCTGTTGACCTTAACATGTGTCTGTTGACGACACGTTTGATCTAGTGGCTAGTAACCCTAGCCGTTAACCAAGCGGTCGCGAGTTCGAATCCCGCTAGGGGCAAAGGTTTATGTGTTAACATTTACCTTTGTACCCGAGTCATGGATGTTTTGTAATATGTATTTATAATATGTATGTATTTACAAAAAAAAAGTAATCTATGTAATATATCAACTGTCTGGTATTCATAATACAAGCATCAGTTGCATAGTGTGCAACTAGATGGTGCTGTGTGAAATGTGTGAATATTTATATTTATATTTATATTTGGAAATAATATTTATTTTTATTATAAACATAACAATAAGAATTTTACAGTATTTACAAACAAATATCTAAAGTCTATACAAAAACAAGGTATAAAGTTTATCTATGTACAGTATAAATAGTATTGAAAAAAAAAAAAACATTATTTATTTATTTAACATAAAATTGCTAATTGCAAGTAAGTTAATTTATTAACTTGGCAGTGATTGGTCGTCGGAGAGGAGTCGAGTGACGTCAATGGACGCTCGGCTTTTGGAGCTGGTGTGTGTGCTGCGCGTGGGCAGGCCCTTGGCGCCCATCACCAAGAAATGCCCCAACAAGTGTCGAACTATTAAATTTGTTGAGCAGGTGAGCCATCCAAGAGATTATTTATAGAAATTTTAGACAGTTGACTCATTTTTTTTTTAATTTTTTTTATTGGTAGCAAAAAAACTAGCCCAGATGTCTACTCACTCGAACTTTGAAAATATTTCGGTCATACGAGCTCGGATAAACAGATACAGCAGAGAGTTCCAAACCTTGGCAGTGCGAATTAGCATTAATGGTTTTCATATTTACTGTTGAGTTGTAATAAATTGTTATTTCCAGGCAAACGAGTGGTGTATATCTCCAGGAGCTGAGCATGGAATCAAAGAGAATAGGTATGTAATTTCTAAATCCCCAATGGGTTTTTATGAAAAAAAAAAAACCATTTTCTAAAAAAAAAAAATTAATACTGCTAAAAAAACTTACTGTTCACAGAAATAAAAATTTTTTGTGATAACTACTTTTGTTTTTAGGCTTATTAATTAACTTACGTTCTACACTAAAGTTTGTATCGGCTACTTTAATTTTAATTTTTTTTTTCATATTTTACACAATATTTAAGAAAAAACTTTCCAATTTTATATCTCCGGTTGTCTCCGAGAAGCTACAAAATTTGTTGTGCAAATTTACATCTTATTCATAGGATATAAGGTTGCGCTCATTTTAGTAAAAATTGTGTTCTGAGGTCTGAGGTTAGTCCTTGTGTTAAAAAGGTTTTTATTTAAAGTGTACGCTAGAAATCTAATTCAGTTTATAGTGCACCTCAACTGTGTACCATCTATTGTTTTTTTTTTGTGTGTGTAAATAAATAATAAAATTAATTTAATAATGTTTTTTTCAATCAGAGCAAGCGCACACGCAGCCATGCGGCGTCTCTCGCGGGCCCGCCCGCACGCGGCGCACACTGTGGCCACACTCACCTCTATAGCCCGGTAATTACACACTGAATCCGCTATTTGACTAATTATTCTTTATTACATAAAACAAGCGCACTACATTGATATTTCCACCGGGAGATCTACTGTATTATTAATAAAAAATCAATGTTAAAGTTTAAATTGGAAACCGCGCCAAAAAACGCTGTTTCTGTAATGGCGATGGTCTTTGATACGTGTGACGTCACACGCTAGTAAACAACTCAATAACCTGCAATAACCCAAACATTGCGGAAGCAATGTTTACTAGCGTATGACGTCATCAGAGCAGCAACCAATCACAGGGCGTTTCGGTCGCAGATAAAATTTAAAAAAGTATGATTTTTTTTTCATATAATTTGCAAAAAATATACATAATTTAGCTTAAAATAAAGTGACATGTGTTTTTTTACGCTATTTACGGTGATAGGATAACCACAATTTGTAGTATATTTTAAATCTTGTCAAATAGCCAATTGTGACCTTTTTTTAAAATATAAATAGCCCCAGAAAACTCCCAAGATAACTTAATTAACGTCAACAAATACAAACAACAAAAAAAACAACTTAAGGTATCAACTTAAGTACAATTGACAATTACAGTTGTACAATTACAATAACTTAAGTACCTTATTAACTTAAGGTATTAAGGTATGGCATGCAAATTTTCTTAAAATTGTTACGTCATTCTAGACACCTTCCTAATTCATTGTACCGCTAACTCGAACTAGTGGTCAAACGATGAAATCGCATACGATTTAAGATGATATAGGAAAATATCAATATTCAAATGATTTGCTTGCTATTTATATAAGTATTTTTTTAAATTTGCGTCCACAGTCGTGTGGAAAGCGGTGATTTAGCGTTGAAAATATTGGAGCACGCGTGGCGGGCGGCGTGTTTAGTTTCGGATTGTGCGCCTGCGCATCTAGCCATCACAAACCTTCTCAACGACTTGTCTGAAGTAAGTATACATTGTACTGTTCACTCAATAGATATGGCGCTGTGTTGAGTTAACAACGTAACCAAGCCATAAAACTCCGTTATAAAAGTTTAATAGGCAAGAGTGTGCGTGAGTTCACACCCATACACAGATGTCATGATATAAGCGATAGAAATGAAAGTTGCTTTTCGTTGTAATAGAAGTTTAATTATTTTAAAATACAGAAGGTTATAAAAACACTGCGTTTCATTAAAAATCTGCTGCCACCCATCACGCTGTTCCCAAAAAATTTATTCAACTACTTTTTGGTATTAAATACCTAGTATTTTTCTTAACTGATTCTTTGATGCGTCATTAGTTATATAATATGAGACTAATTGTTTCTCGTTACAATTAATGTCAACGAAACGATCTTTCAAAATGTCTTCTTATTGGTAATTTTGAAACATTTAATAGTGCATAGTTTTTCCTTTATTTTTTGTATTTTATTCCTTTTATAACTTAAGATATAGTTTTATTGTAGAAATTGACTTAAAGTTGTTCACCAGCGCTGGGTGTGTCACGACGGCAGGCTGTCCGCGTCGCTAGTGTCGCGTTGGTGCAGCGGCACCGCGACTCAACGCTCTCTCATTGGTTCGCTGGTGAACCCGCGCCGCGTGCCGGCCGCTGATTGGCCGTCTCTGTACACTGCGGTCCTTCGTGCCGCGGACTGTCTGCCCTCGCACAGTGTTTTCAGCTATCTATCAAAGGTGGGTGTTTGGTAATATAATGCGTCACTTACATGAACATAAAATATCTTATAATTGAGATATTATCTCAACACTATGCCAAATAAAATAAAAAAAACACTCTAGTGGCTATAATACATTACAAGAGTTTGAGTATGTTCTAATAGAAGTTCTTATTATTTATTAGCAAAACGAATGCTGAGTAATTTTTCCGTTTTTTTTTTCTTAAAATTTTACTAATCAGTAAAACTGTTTTGTTAAATACAGTAAAACAAGCATAAAAATATCGTGCAGGGTCGGCATCCCTGCTGGTGTTACTTGTTTGTGTACTTAAGCGACGGTAACCATCTACCATCAAGTACACCGTCAGCTTACCTGCCACCCTTTATAACATTAAACAAAGGTCGCTTTCGTGCAAGTGCCACTGATTTTTAATTTTTAGAATATGTATTTAGCAAAGATAATTGATTGGTATTTAGTTTATGTAATTTATTTATATTATTACTAAGGATTACAAAAAAAAAAAAAAAAACCATTTCTCAGTTCGAATTGAGTCGGTGGTCGGAGGTGGCCCAGCAAAATCATCGTCACGAGATGTTGGAAGCGCTGATGGTTGCCGTCTGCCGTTGGGGACCTACGCCGGACCAACAACACCAGATCTTGTTAGAAGTAAGCCAACAAAGTCTCTGAAATTTTATTTCTAAAATATCTCAGTACCCACAACTCAACTACTTGTATAATTATATTTTTCGAGTGACATGTTGATTTTCTTTTCTATTATCTCAAGAAGGTAACTTTAATCCGTTATAATATTATAAATGCGAAACTTTGTATGGATGTGCTGATGTTTGTAACTCTTTCACGCAAAAACTACTGAACCGATCATCATGAAATTTTGCATACACGTTGTCTGGGACACCAGAAAGGACATAGGGTACTTTTTATCCAGAAAGCGGACGAAATCGCGGGCATTAGCTAGTAAAACAATAATGCACGTTTGGCAGCTGTTGGGCGTGCACACTCTGACGCTGAGCGACGCGAACGAACTGTGCTCTGTGGTGCGTGGATGCGCCCGCGCAGCCGTCGCACGGAATCTACCTCCGACTCATTGGCCGTACGTTGTGCGCGCAGTGCGTGCGCACGCCAAACACCTCACCTTTGACCAGGTACCACTATTCATTTACTAGTACCATAGAGTAAATAGTACTTAACCAATACTATTTACTCTATGCTAGTACTCATGTAAATGATGTATTTTTTAAAATTTTTTGGTCATGTAAGTGCGTGACCTCACTATCGGTCACGCACTTACATACGGTAGACAAGCGCAGGTTATTACAACCTGCATTGTGCTGAATTGGAGCCGTTTTGTGACCGTTTTGTACTAGCTGTTGGACGCGAATTCGTCCGCGTAACTTTTCATAAAATATAGCCTCTATTATATGTTATATTATAGCTTCCTTGATAATAGCTTTCCTTGAAATACTCCTTAATAATTTAGCTTCTTAACAGTTCCAATAAAAGTTTCCAAGAAGTTTTCAAATCGGTCCAATAGTTTCGGAGCCTATTCAATGCAAACAAACAAATCTTTCCTCTTCTTTATAATATTGGTATAGAAGATACCTGTGTATCTCTGTACCTTATATCTACAAAAAATTTTTTTTATTACTTTTATTTAGTGAAATATCTACTTTTAAATTGTATAATATTTGCACGTATGCATATTTATAATGTCCCGAATGATTGCCAGTTGGGTCACCTTTTACGCGAAGTGGGCGTGATGTGGTGGGAGGCGCGTTCGTTGCCAGCGACCAGGGTTAAATTTGAGTACGCTGCGTACGCGCAGCATATCGCTGCACTTCTGCATGCGCTTCAACGGGCGTTCGTCGCCGCTGCACTTGCTCTCAGCTATGAACCCAGCAGAGGTAATTCACTCAAGGGGCCGTTCAAGTATTACATAAGCACTATTGCGGGGAGGGGGTCTTTGTTTTGCTTATTTTTGATGACACGGGGGGGGGGGGGGTCTACATGATGATTAAGCAGTAGTTATTTACTTTTTTACACATATGGGTTGCCATTTGTGTAAAATTCTATAATTCTATTTATTTATTTATTTATTTATTTATTTTAAAAGGCTTACCAACTAAAGACATACTCAAACACAACATACAACACACAGAAAGGACCATTACAAGTAT
The DNA here is from genome assembly GCA_947623395.1 of Synanthedon tipuliformis. Taxonomy (NCBI): domain Eukaryota; kingdom Metazoa; phylum Arthropoda; class Insecta; order Lepidoptera; family Sesiidae; genus Synanthedon; species Synanthedon tipuliformis. The sequence continues at coordinate 9,932,982 of OX392417.1, read as the reverse complement.
GAATTTAAATTACAGGAAAGCACAACATTATCAGAGAATAATAAAATTATATTATAAATGAATCAAATTACACATAATTAAAAATCAAAACCAGCAAGAAAAAAAAAATTAAATCAAATAAATCAAATCAAATAGTCAAACAATGTCAAACAAGAAAATAAGAAAAAACAAGAAAAAAACATAAATAAAAAAATCATTCATGGCACACTGTATATGGTTCTTTTAAACTGTCCAATTCTATTCGAAAAAATGTCAATGTCACACTTGTGAAAAATGTCGTTATAATTACTCAAAGCACAAGAAATCGGTGTATTGCTACCATATTTATTTTTGCTGAATCTTATATGAAACGGTCTAATGTTATGTGCTCGAGCATACGTTTTTGGAGTATTCAATCTAATCATTGATGTGAGGGACGGACAATCAATGCTCTGGTTAACTATTTTAAAAAGAAAAACCAGACTCAGAAACTTTTTCCGCCAATGGAGTGACTTCATGCTAAAGTAATTTAGTCTATCATCGTAGTTGTGGACTGAACGATGAATCCCCGAAAGAAAAGAGAGTCTCTTCAGAAACTTCTTTTGCACTCGCTCAATGCGCTGAATATTATTTTGATAATTTGGAAACCAAACAAGAGAACAATAGTCCACATTACTACACACCAATGCAAAATACAACGTTTTCAGTGCCGCCACTGACTTAAAGTCCCTAGTGTTACGAATAATAAATGCCAACATTCTGTGACACTTATTTATTGTGTTGTTTATATGAGTGATGAATCGCATCTCAGAGTCAACAACGATCCCCAAATCTCTTACCTCTGTTACAGTTTTTAATACATGGTTACCCAAATGATAGCTCGTGTCAAATTTCTTATGTTTACGTGAAAATTTGATGTGATAACACTTATCGACATTGAGCTCCATGGCATTGTATACGCACCAGGTGTTTATGGCATTAATATCATCCTGTAAGAGATTCTGATCTTCCCTAGAACTCACAAGTCTATAGAATTTTAAATCATCTGCATAAAGCGCAAAGTCACAGTTACGTATTGAATATTTAATGTCGTCTATGAACATGGTAAACAATATTGGTCCAAGATGCGATCCCTGCGGAACCCCTGAAGTAGGTGAGAATGACCTAGATCTAAACCCATTTACAACAACTGTTGAAGTCCTGCCCATTAAATATGATCGGAACCAATTCAAGAGAGGCCCGTGAATACCAAAAACAGACTCAAGTTTGTGAAGGAGGATGAAATGGTCAACCCTGTCGAAGGCCTTGCTAAAGTCCGTATATATAGCGTCAATTTCAAGTCCCACACTCATGCAAGCAAGAGTTCCCTCAACAAAGCCGGCCAAATTAGTCAATGTGGATCTGCCCCTGACAAACCCATGCTGGAATTCTGTTATAGTTTGCTTAATATGCCAAGATAAATAGGGACATAATAGGGACTCAAAAACCTTTGCCAGTACTGGCAGTATGCTAATAGGCCTGTAATTACAGATGTTTGATTTATCACCAGATTTAGGGACAGGAGTTACATTAGTTTCTTTCCAGATTTCGGGAAATACACCCTCGTTTAGCGATCTATTATACAAAATATATAAAGGTCGAGCCAAAACACAAGCACATTCCCTAAAAAATATCGGAGGAATGCCGTCACTTCCCGATCCTTTGGTTATATTTAGGGTTTTTAAACATTTTTCAATTGCACATAGCGATAGGCAAATCCTACTCAAGCCCTGGCTATGTCCAATTTCTGGTAGGTGGTCAGTTAGATATGACTTTGCTATGGGACTGTATACAGAGGCAAAATTTTCTGCAAACAGATTACTTATGCTGATGCCGTCACAAGCAACTCTCCCTTTGAATGTCATGTTTTTTGGTATATTACTTAGGCATGTACGTTTATTTTTAATAAATGACCAGAAAAACTTTGGGTCTTTTATCACATTATTCTGTACATTAATTATGTATTGTGAGTATGAGTTGCTAATGATTTTACTTGATCTATCCTTTAAAATATTATATTCGTATTCATCATGCTTGTTTTTATATTTCTTCATCCTAATTCGACATTTTTCCTTTTCTTGTAGAATTTTAATTAAGCTTTTACTATACCAACACGGATACGATACTCGCGTTGATCTCAATAATGGGACGTTTTTGCATATAATGTTTCTGATTATACCATAAAATTTAGAAGTAGCAGAATCAACCGTTAAACATGACCCCAATTCGTCATCCCACCTTACAGCCCTCAAACAGTCCCTAATAACACCATAGTCTGCTTTGTAGTATTTAAATACGGGTTCTTTTTTATGTTTAAGTGTGATGCAGTTGTCAAGGTCAAAAGAAACCTGCAAGGGAGGATGATAGTCATCGATTTTTGAAATGACATCACTTGACTTATCGACCCTAACCGGAACATGCAAGTTTGTCAGAACCAGATCCAGTATCCTGCCTTGTCCGTTTGTAATGCTATTATATTGTTTTAAATCATTACTTGATAAAAAATCTGCAAAGGTTAGTCCCAGACCATTAAGTCCGCAAACAGGATCCATGTGCAGAGAAGAGGGGCTCATCAACCAATCGATCAAAGCCAAATTAAAATCACCCATCAACAAAACCGACTCCAATCCTTCTATTACTTTGCTTGTTTTTTTAGTGTAGTATATGAGATTGTCTAGTTTTATAGGTGGGGGCAAGTAAGCGACACCTACGTGTAACTTTTTTGATTTGTTAAAATTAGTTAGTTTTAGATCCAATGTTATCCATAGATCTTCGCAATCAGTTTCGAAAGAGAAGTTTCTGTACGCATTGAAACATTTTTGCACCGCAATAAGAACTCCACCTCCATCTTTTTCTCTATTAAAAGCATTAGATTGTCGGTCCCTCCTAAATATTTGATATCTTTTGTCAAAAATTTCAGCATCAAATATTTTGTCATTTAGCCAAGTCTCAGTAATAACAATTATATTATAATTACATGAAAGTACATTTTTAAAAATGGATTGCAATTTACTACGCATGCCTCTAATATTTTGATAATAAATAGTCAAATTATTGAATTTTAAAGAAAAAAGAAATTACACTCAACATTACAGTCCGCGAGATACACTATTTACGATCTACCTAAAGTTGTTTTAGACTATCCATGTGAGATATGATCTGTGCAGGCGATGTTTCGTCCTTTCTGATAAAAATTTTTCCGTTGCGTACCCATACAAATTTATATTTTTTCTCCTTAGCCGTTAATCTGGTAGCCGCATGCAGTGATTTATTGGCTCGGGTAAGATGCTCACTAACATAAATCGGATACTCCTTGTCCCCATAACCCAGAAGCTTTGAGTTAAGTTTATTCTTTGGATTATTTCTGTTATACAGCAACACCGCTCCCAATAAGTTGTCCCGTTTAATTTTGCTAGATAATTTGCATATGACAGCTCGAGGCTGTCTAGATGTTGAATTGAGTTTTTGAACTCGTGTGCACGATAAAATCTCACTCTCCGAGAGAGGGAAAGAGACCACTTTAGACAGATGCACAATAGCATTGACCAAATTTTCCTGTCTGTGTTCAGGCAAGCAATTAATTTCGACATTACTATGACGCGCATCCTGCTCAAGAATTGAGATTCGTTTTTCCATATCATTCACTTTGATTTGAAGGTTGGCATTTTCTGAACGAAGTATTTTCGAGTCTTCAGAGCAGGTCTTCATCTTCACCATCAGGTCATCATATTGAGAGTTCATGAACCTGATGGTATCTTCAAACGATCTCAATTCCTGTTTTATAACGGAGAATTCTTGATTCATCACCTCATGAATTGCTGCACGCATTTCTGTTCGTATAATATGTGTTATCTCAGACCGCAGTACATATTTTGATAATTCTGAATCTTTTGTTGATATTTGAGCATTTGGGCGCCTTATCGTAACGTTCCTATATTCATCATCTGAATCCACCTCATGAACAGAATGGACAGGCGTGTTGCTATTTCCCTCTCTCCGCTGTGTTGTTAGGAGTTCTACGGCACAATCAGGGCATTTCCAATTACGTTGCTTTTTGAAGTTGTCTGCCGTAAGATTCACACATAGATAATGATACTGCTTATTGCATGAGCTATGACCACAGACAACTTTATCACTTGGCTTTATTGTTTTTTTACATCCATTACAATTAGCAGAATTCATCGTTTTATTTTCAAAAAACAATTTTATATTTAGAAAAATACAAAACAAAATCTCGGGATACGAACCATCCACCACTCGATCTTTGGCTGCACTTTTAAGGCGCTGTGCCAACAATCACCATAGGTGTTCGTTTCAAAATCGTTATCTCTTGTAAACAATACAGTATTTATTTTATCTTTTATAGGGTATATCCTAAAATCTGGCCTATAACATTATTTGCATATTTCCCATGCATTTCTATTATTTATTCACCTTCCTGTTTTAAATGTTGTTATATACTTTTTCTATTATCCTTTCTCTAAATGTTATTATTCATATGCTCACTGCTTCAATGTTATTTATTATTACTGTTGAACACTTACTGCTGGTCTGTTTCGTATCCGGTGTAGGTAACTAATGTCACTATCACCAAAAAATTTGACTTCGTATGAATTACTTATGAATTTTTATACAATATTTCATTTTTATTGTTGAACACAGCCAGATATAAGTATTTTTTAGGTATAAATAGGCACTTTTATTATTTATAACATTAAATAAAACACTGAGCTAATGCTGCCGACGCAATTGCCGACTACCGACTTCTAGAATTAAAACTGCTGCTCATGGATCAATAAAAAAAATCAGAATACATTAAAAGAAAAATGCATATATGTACCAATGTTTACGTAAGCATTGGTTGCTTACTTTTGCAACAAGGGGAAAGGGGGGGTAATTAATTGAAATAAATCTGCTTACGTAATACTTGAACGGCCCCATACATCAGACTCATTCGAAGCTTGCTTATAATAGCTACTTGTTATAATAGCTTTAGGCGCGATTTAACAATACTCCGTTTGTATTTGACATCGCTGTTAAGTCATTTAACAAGCGTTTACAGTATGCGAGTGACAGCGTTAAATGACTTAAACAGCGATGTCAAATACTAACAGAGTAACGTGAAATCCTTAGCCTTAGTAGTTGGACAGAAACTATCAAAAGAAATCTATTTTGCTAAAAATTTTGAATTTTATTTATAGTAACACACGAATATTAAAACGCTAACTATTCATATTGGAACGATAAAATTAATTCGTATTGAATTCTGCTGCTTTCTATTACACCAAATTTTACTTAAAAGACTTAGCTGTACCGGAGAGCACTTATCGTACTTAAATAAATAATTTCTCTGTCAAATATTAATTTTTATAATGCCTAACTAGACTTTTTAGCCTTTTAGAAAAAAGATTATTCTTAAGAAGAATAATCTTTTTTAAATAAGGAGAATCTTTTGTTTACTGTCTTTTATCATTAAACATTTCCAGTGGGACTGTACGCTTGGTCGAGTATAAGCGAGTCATGGTCACCCTGGGTGAGCCCTCATCCGGCCGTGCCCCCTTTACTGGGGGGCGGGGGGTCGTCGCCTGAGGAGGGACAAAACTCAATGGCGGAGGTTCAAATAGACCCTTACACCCAAATGCTGAGACACTTCGTCGACACCATAAAACAAGTCATGATCGATTGTCCTGGTGAGTTCCACCTCTTCTAAAGTATAAAATGCAAAATATCCAATGGATATCTACTAACTTTAAATGCCTTGCCAAATTGAAGTTGCTTACAGAGCTCACTAGAAGTTATTAACTCTAAACGCATTGCTATGTCAAGTGACATAATAGTGAATTGATTGCTCCGTGTACTTTAATATGTACTAAACCTTATTCACGGAAAAGAGCTTATATAGGGAGATAAAGCGTTCGCCTGTGATTGGTGAAGATAACGGACAATGTGAGTGTACGCAGTACATGTACTTTTTAGTCTGTTCGTAGAACTCTCACTGTTTAGACGCTCTCATTGTTATTATACTGAGTTTTTTAATTTTAATTCGTATTATTGTTATTTTAAGTAACGTTTATTTTTCATTTTATGATTATATCAGGAACCAAAATGTCTATTATCTTAATTAATGAATGAATAATTTAGAACTTAATAGCTAAAATAGTTTATACAAAACAAAAAGTGTAGGGTTGTGGGTAACTACGTAGGTATTATTATAATATTTTAATTATAGTTACAAAGCTAAAAGTAGCGTAGAATCATCGTTCATCTATTGTAAACGAAGATCAAGATCCATCCACTCAAGATTTGCTGTCCTTGTCTTTTGTATGGAATTGAGTGAAAGAGAAAGCGTGCTATTAGCTCGTTTCTGTGAATAAGGTTTAGTGACCGCCGCTCCCGGCCAAAAATACAAATCTTTTTTATAATATTAGTAAATATAGATTGGTATAGATTGAATAAATGAATGAACGCGAACAGGTAGCGACAGTGAAATGCTCCGGCAAGTGTTCGAGTTTGCAATACAGAACCACTCAACCGCCAGCCCCTCGGGCAACTCGAGCAGTCGAGCGCAGCTGTCAACCCTACTGGCAGAGCTGGGCCGACTGCCCTGGGACCAACACCAGTGGCTGCACCCCACCTCACTGCAGCCCGCTCTTCAGGTGACCTCCCCGCCTTGTTCGTTTCGACCCATTCATGTTTTGACTCATGTTGGACCTTTGTTGACTTTCATTACAGAGTATTCTGTCAACAGGGGACGTTCCAGTGTTGCGTAACGCAATTTGGAGTGAGGGAGGGGGAGGCTTGTAAAATGATACGATGCGTTACAGGCGCGGGAGGGGGATTGTTTTTTTTGTATTTAAATAAAAAAACTAGGGAATTAAAATCCCCCAAGTCAGCATCCCCTTTCATTACAGGCAATTTTGTTCTACCAAGTCGGAAACCCATTTCGTTTTTAAAAATTGGTCACTTGGTTGTGACGTAACGTTTAGGGAGGAGGGGGGGGGGGGGTACAAGTCTTCATAAATTGCGTTACGTAATACTTGAACGCCCCCACAACTGTATACTTGGCAAACTTTAGCAGAAATGTTGAGAGTATTGCATAACTGAGGTTAAAACTTAAATTGTGGTTCAGGTATGCACACAAACGGACAGCGAGATAAAGGCGTGGTGTAGCGACGCGTTGCGTGCCATTGGCTCCGATTCGTGGATTCGTGACGTAGCCGATACGCATCTACCTGCGCATCTAAACACTCTCTTGTATTTCTTCATCACAATGCCACTGCACCAACAGGTAGGCTCAATTTGTTCACATTTTTTTGGCTTTTTATGCTTCTTTCGTAACCCCCGACCATCGAAGTGCCACAACTATGGAATTTGCGTGACAAATGCCAAAGTGGCACATAAAAAGTACCTACGCCTAAAACGGAATCATGGTGGAGTGTTGCCTTCGCGCGTCAATGGTAAAAGGTAGTAACTACCAAGTTCTACTATTCATTTTGAGCTCCAATTTTATTCACATTTTTTTTTAAATGACATGACAGAGTTCGGCTGTACGCACATGTCACTTTTAAATGTTGCATAAAGTTCGTAGGGTTTTGTATGGCATGCGAAACCCATAGTTGTAGTCGATTGATGGTTGTATATCATACAGGAATATGTATCAACAAGAAGATTACAATGCCCACTTTAATGAAATGCGAATCATATTTATCGAAACTCTTATGTCTATTTTGATCAGCAAGTATCTGCTTGCACTAGTCCATACATTTTTTTTATATAATATATAATATGTGATTGTTGTAATGTTTCCAGACATTAGAAAAAACATATCACCTGCCCTGGCACATCCTACCGGAGCCGGCGTTGGAGCACATCCTTGAGAAATTCTTCATAGACCACCACAATCCGGCACAACCGTACTACACGTTGCCGCAGTTCAAGTAACTACATATCTTAAATGTCTCACATTCAAATGTGTATACTGCGTTTTTTTTTTAATCCGAAAGAGTAATTTGACATCTCCTGAGATACAAGTTTTTGCAGGGATCACCGATGCTTTTATGCCATTTATTTAATAATATAAATTATTATAATTAACTATCGGCATCCCTTTATGTCAAATGGAGTGGCGCACGCAACGCAACTTATTTATTACTAGCTGGTGCTCGCGACTTCGTCCGCGTTGAAAAAGCAATATATCACCTGACATCGTTATTGCTATTACACTTAGCCAGGAGTTAGTTTCCTTAATTTTAGATGATCCCTCGGGAGCAGTACTTTTTTCTGGATGAAAGGTATACCCTATGTCCTTTCTGGTGTCCCAGACAACGTGTATGCAAAATTTCATGATGGTGATCGGTTCAGTAGTTTTTGCGTGAACGAGTTACAAACATCCATACATCCATACAAACTTTCGCATTTATGATATTAGTAAGATTAAGACACAGGTTAGGTTAGGATCTAGATCTCTGAATCAACCTCACTGCGTCACTCGGTTGCAGGGTCCTGATGTGTGCGAGCGGATTTGTCGGACCGAATTTTCGCGCTCAAGCGGCGGGCGCACGCGCGCTGTGCGTGTCCCTGTGCGCACGCGCAGCTCTCTCGCCCGCGTTGCACGCGCACCTGCGCACGCACGCGCTCACAATGCTCAACATCATTCAAACGTTAGGTCAGTCAGTAGTACTCATTTAGTTGTATTATAAATTTTTATTTGTCTATCCCTATAAAAAAAATTTTTTTTAAAATGTATTTGTGAACTATTACACGCTGTAAGGTTTAACTGTTTAGTAAATAAAAAAATATGAAGTCCATTTTGTTAAAAGGCTATTAAGTGACCGCAACAAAATATATTTCATTGGATGATGTGAAAATTTGCAACAGCTGATTTTTATTAAAATACATTTTACAAAGTGCTTTTTAAATAAATTTCCAGCGTTGTCGAGTGAGATCTCTGACGAGGAGTTGGAAGAGATATTGGGCCGCGCCGCCGTTGTATTGAGTATGGAGCCGGCGGTCAATGAGACGCTACCGGTAAGTTGCTACTTTCTCTCTCTCTCTCTCTCTCTCTCGTACTTTTTCTTATATTAACTATATTAACTAGCTGGTGCCCGCGACTTCGTCCGCGTTCTGGAAGAAAGGTACCCTACCCTATATTCTTTCTGGGGTCCCAGACAACGTGTATGCAAAATTTCATAGTGATCGGAATAGTTTTTACGTGAATGCGTAACAAACTCACATTCACATTTATAATATTAGTAAGGATCTGTGTGTGTGTCTACGCAACTGACTCATTGTCAGTATATTATGTCGAAACTTAAATGATGTCCGTTTTTACTTTCAAATACACAATCTTCTTTCTATTTTGGTACTTAGGGTACTTAGCGCCATAATATGCTACTTACATGCAAATGTAAGTTGAGGATTGCCTTCGTTAAGTTGTGATCAATCTGACCATGTACCATTTTCACGAGGTACATAAGGTTAGCAATTCAAGATCAAGTCACCAGTTCAGATGGGAGCTAGCTAATAAGTATAGTCTGTCTAATAAGTCGTGTCTAATAAGTATAGCATTAGCTATACTTATTAGACACGACGTGAATGTTCATGTTATATTGTTTGTTCTATTGAGTAAAGCGACATCTAGACACATTTATAAAAAGGTGACATTTTTTTGGTTGAGGTGTGGGTGGAATGGGTGTCGAAGACAAACGCGCGTGCGGTCCGCATGTGTTCGCGCGCCGCTCGTGTGCTGACCGTACTGCGCACCTTCGCCACTCTCGCCGACGCCGCTGCGCGTGCGCATCTCGCGCTTCAAGGTGAGCGAACCTCGTACGATCTCACTTTCGATCTTTATGGAGGATGCGTAAATATAATATTATTATAGATGAAGATAATGAAAAGATTAGTTCAATTTTTCACAATAAAAATATTAGTGGCTTTTCGCAGTGTGGCGGCAGTGACCGCTCTAACAAAAGTCTCTGTGCAATAATGGTGCATGTGCTGTTATTTTCGAATGAGAGGATAAATAAATAAATAATATATTCTCACATTCTGCACAGCACCATCTAGTTCAACACTAAGCAACTAAAGCTTGTATTATGGATACCAGACAGTTGATATACTAGATGGATTACTTTTTTTTGTAAATACATACAAATATTATAAATACAAACATCCATGACTCAGGTACAAAGGTAAAATGTTAACACATAAACATTTGCCCCTAGCGGGATTCGAACCCGCGACCGTTTGGTTAACAGCTATAGAGTTACTAGCCACTAGACCAAACGTGTCGTCAAAGTGTGAGAAGATGTCAAAACTTTATTTTCCCCTATTCCGGAAGAGTAGTTGCAACAAAGAGTTGTTTACAGAGGGCAGTTGGGACGAGTTGGTGCCGGCGTGGCGCTACGGAGCATGGGACGAAGCGGGGGCAGTGGTCGGCGCGGGGGACGAGTCTTTGCCGAAACTGCACGCCGCCTACGGAACGCTGCTCGCACACGCAGCGAAACACACGCCTCTCGCGGCGCTGCACGCGTTGCACGCCCTCAACATCAACTTGTAACTATTTTGTTCATTGACACACACACCGTGTGTGACACACGACTATGAAGGGTAGAGGTAAAAGGAGTGCCGACTCATATGACAATTAATATGTAAAGTCGGTCCTCCTTACCCTCCATATACATGGTTTTCAATTCAATTAAAATATCGAATGTCTATGGTTAGTATAGATAAAGGTTTTAAAATAACCCTATTAAAGACCTTGTAAAATGAAAACAATAGAAGCGCCTGGCGTGCTAATCTTTTTGTGATACAATAATAGCTGAATAGTCTCTTATGTTATTGCTTGACCGACCGTTACAAAAAGCTCATTTGTTTCGATGCAGTGCTGCCGAAGAGGTAATGGTGTGCGTGTGGGTGTGCGTGGCTGCGCGCGAGGCCGCGTCAAAGGGCGAGTCGTCTGCGCGTGCGCACGCACTGCTCACCCGCTGGGCGGAGGAACCGCGACACGCCATCCTCAGGGCTGTCACGCTGCAGTCCTCTTCATCTGTGCCAACTGACAGGTGAAGTGAAAACATTCACTACAATAATTTTCTCAAATATAAGACAGTTTGAGTCGTCCGCCGAAAAAAAAAGATTTTATATGAAACTTAAGCTTTGATTTGCGTAAACTTATTTTTCTTTTAAAATGGTTTTTTTTAATAATACTGTAGGTTTTGCACATAACTAGTTGCTGCACATAGCATATTTTATTAGGTCATCGTAGTTCGACAAATAACACTTAGCAGTTTTTTTTAATATGACACTAAAGTCAAAATGTTCCAATCTCAATATAAAGCAAATATCAGAATTTGTATGACGAATGCAGTGTGCTCTGCGACCACTTAGTGCTGTGTTGATTGCAGGCAGCGGCTGCTGTGTCGGTTCGCGCTGTGCGCTCTCGCTTCGAGTGCAAAGCGAGCGTCGCTCGCTCGTTCGCTCGATGCGCTCTCTCGCTTGCTCGAGGCGAGCGCTCGCTCGGCCGAGGCGCTCGCTTGGGTTCGTTCGCCCCGGCCCTCGCTCGTGCCTCGACTGGCCATCGCTCTATTCCCCGACCACGAGCGCTACTTCGCCGAGGAACTCAAATTAGTCTCCGAGCACACGGACGCTGAAGATGCAACGAAAAACTAGAAACAACTGGCACCGATCGTTGTCGTTTTTCGGCCTATTAAATAAGTATCATATCTGACATTTAGCGAAAATTCGCACTGGCGGGTCAGGTCGTCTGATATTAAACGCTTGGCAGCTTGTCGTAAAGTGCGTGAGATTTTAAAATCTACGAACTAAAGCTAAGATCGAATTGTCCGCCTAGTACGCATATAAGCTTAAAACTAAATTTAAAAAATTAATAAAAAAAATACTAAAACGGGAATGCCCTAGACCTAGAGAGTGAGTATTTTATGACATGTTATTTTGATATTTTTCTAATAGATACTATTTTTATTGTGCAAAGCCAACCGGTTCGCACGAGGTTCTATTGTCATTCTATTTTAGTTGGTCCCATATAATTTTGTTTGTGCTTTGTAGGTAATTTAAAAAAAAAATGTACCTAGATTAAAAAAATATATATGTTAGTTTAGACAAAAAATCAATTCACGTGCCATTTGCGTTATTATGTGATCGATAAACTTAAGTAGGTATTGTATTGTCTGTACGTAATTTAGAAATTGTTATTAAATTGACTGAAATTCTATTACGCTCTTGATTTTTAAATATATTTAGTGGATAAGTATAATGTAGTATAAAGGCTGTATGCCAAAACTAAAAGCGTAGGATAGGAACAACTATTTACCTATGTTTCTTCCTTTTCTTTGAAGTTTGCGACTTTGGCTTGGGGACGCGTACTAGATGTTAGTTTTCCCACACAGATTTTCTCGCGATATTTTTCTTCCCCACTAGAAAAAGAAATCTAATGTAGGAGATTTTTGAGCCTAAACTTTTGACCAAAAAGTCTACAATGAACCGAATTTTTGCTTTACGCTTAAGATGTATTACTCTGTAATAAAGTATATCATAAAACTTACTTTTATTCAGGTAAGGTAATTTTTTTTAATACTTATAGTAAAATTGGTTACTAGAGAAAAAAATCTAATCTGAGCATAAATTTTTGACCAAAAGGTCAACGATCAACAGAATTTATTGTCATGGAATTTTCGCTTCATACCTCTACCCTCCATACTTCACACCTGCTTATAGGTCGCACGTTATATTTAGGATTGCGGGCGAAACCATCCGCGTATGTGTACTATTGCGCACAAAATTGCTAAGGGAATTTTTTTTTCTTATATTAGCACTCTCTACTTACCAAAAAATTAATCATCCGGCAGTGTTGATTAAATCCATTAAATCATCGTGCGTTGTCAAAGAAGAAGGTTTTTTATGCATTTTTTTTTTAATACGATAATACAATTCTGTACGCAACAGTACCCTAGAGACACGAGACGCGCGGTAGAAGTGCGGGAGGGGAAGAGCGACTGGTTCTACCAATAACGTGTCGGCACCGGTCTCTACCTTTGCCGAGTATTCTTAATCGGCCGCGCGACCTACTCGTATATCAATTTCGAAAGAATGAGTCTTTGGTGGTCTTTGATCAAGCAATCTTAGAAAATCTGCTAACTTCTCTAAGTATCGGGTCAGCGGTATTGAACAGATACTTACTTCTTCATTTAGAGTAGTCTGTGTCAATCAGTGACTGATATAATATGGGTGAATATATATTCTATTTTTAAAATTATTCTACTGGACAACCTGTGTGGCCAGAAGGCCTAGTGCGAGTTTTACTCTATCAAACGCGTCGAACGCGTAAATGTCAATTTGTATGGGAATGAAGCAGCGCCACCTGGTGGCTAATGTGTAGCACTACTTCAGTCCCATACAAATTGACGTTTACGCGTTCGATGAGTTTGATAGAGTAAAACTCGCACTAGGCCCTCGAGACCTTTTTTTGAAATTTTCATTTGGACTATTTATAGAATTAGTCACGTTATGTAAATGACTTTGACAATTAATTTTTAAATTAAGTAGATTTTAAGCGGAAGTCTACAGGTAAATAGTTTAGTCTTTTGTTTGAGTTAAGTTTTGTCTCTTAAATATTAATTTGCGCCACGTTCTATTTGTACTTTTTATATTTTATTGTGTGTTAAAATATAATTTAAAGTTTTTCGAAATGTCAAATTCGAAACGTCTGGTAAAACCAGCTCGAAAACAAATTGTAGTGATAATGAACGAATTCTAATAAGACGTACATAAATATTTTTGTAAGTGCCTCAATTATCTGTAAAAGTAATATGTAAGTACCAAATTTGAGCTCTATTACTAGTGTTTTAAAGTAAAATATGTTACGACAAATTCGTAAGGGTGTTTATCAGCTTATGTTTATAATCGTTTAATCTATGTACGCTCAATTCTGTATTTTGCTATAATCAATAAAAAAAATTTTTTTTAAACCAGTATTTTTATTTCAATGTGGTGACCAATTGGTATTCAAAAAACTTGTGAAAAAAATTGAAGGTGTTATTTTTTCAAGTATAATATTTTTTTAAATATAATACTAGCTGTTGCACGCGACTTCACCCACGTAACTTTATAAAATATATATAGCCTATGTTATTACACTGACAGCGTAGGTTCAATAGGTGAAAGAATTTTTAAAAACGGTCTAGTAGTTTTATGACGATCGGTTGAGTAGTTAAAGCGTGAAAGGTACCAGACAGACAGACAGCGTTACTTTCGCATTTGTAATATTAGTATGGATAGGTAGATAGATACCTATAGACGATCGAATAAATCACGCAAATATATAAAAAAATCCATAAATATTTATTTTACCTACAATCTATAAGACTAGAAATACAAATGAAAATTTAAGCCACTTTTCACTTTTACCTGGCTAAATACGTAATAAGCATTAAAAATCCAAAAGAAATGTTCTCTGACGTGTTTCACAATGCTGAGGTTTTTGTCTATGTTAACAGGGAATCCCCTATCTTGGAAACGCCAATTTCTTTCCCTGATAATGTACTACAAGACCAAAGACCCCAGAGACTGTGGCGACGGCACTCGCTTGCTGAGTGGTCAACGCACTTCCCCACAGCCACCCACTCGGTAGCCAGCTGACAGCGTGAATGAAGTCCAAAAGCAACTTGGAAGATGCCAATGTCGCTTGTGTGAGCCGAGCAGACGCGCATCTTCGTCGAAATGGAGATCTCGTCTCTTTGTAGTATTTCGCTACAGCTCTCGTAGATCTGAAATTTTTTTCTTTAATTAATAACAACTGGCTGTTTCACGCGATTTCTCCCGCGTAACCTTTATAAAACCTTAGTCTATGGTACCTATTCGCTAATAACGTAGCTTTTTATAGGTGAAAGAATTTTCAAAATCGGTCTAGTAGTTTTTTAGTATATTCATTACAAACATACAAATCTTCTCTTTTAAAATAATATTAGTATGGAAGCTAGATATAGTACCTATAGTATAGAAGTATAGACTAGTTAACGACCCGTTCCCAGCTTCGCACGGGTGCATATTTTGCGTTCCATTTATGAAAACTGCATTAAATCCGTTGCGTAGTTTCAAAGTTCTATGACCAGCATCTCCGCGCAGCAAAGACAAGGCTGACGATAGAACGAGCTAACCCAAACAATGCCGTTTAAGTTAAGAATATATTTTTATTTTTGCATCTATCTTTTCGTTTCATACAGTCTATTCCTTAGTACAACTTACTTGCTGAGTTAACATTTTATAGATATTATTATTTTATTTTAATTCATTATAAGTGGCTAATTGACCAATTCTACAAACTTTCAGTACCTACGCTCTAGAAAAGTAACTCACCGTATGAAGCCTACCAACGCCGAAAGAGACCAGAACAATTTATGCCCAGTTCTAATCTTGAATTCTGTTTCTTTAGACACAGATAAGATACCTGTGTCCAATAACCAGACAGCTTTCTCGGCTTGAAGGTACGTCAGGGAAAATATGCTGCTTGACACCCCTAAAGTTCCCCACAGTAGACCCTCCTAGAAGAATAAAATGGAGAATAAACGGTCGTCTGCAGGCATTTATCTTTTATACTTAGGTAGGTTAGTTTGAAAGATAATACGGCCTAATAAATGGCAGCTAATAAGTTTCACGTGAAGTTGAGGCCTGTTACCCAAACAAAGTGATACTATACATAAAACTATCTGTTGCACGCGACTTCGTCCGCAAAACTTTATAAAATGTAGTCTATGCTACTCGCTGAAAGAAAGAACTAGCTTTCTTTAGTTGAAATAATTTTTAAAATCGGTCCAGTAGTTTTAAATTTAACTGAACGGACAGTAGGTAACTTTATTTTACAACATGTATCTAATAGATATAAGAATTGATATAGATAAAGATAGATAAACGTACCTACATACCTATTAGTTTGGTGTACGTCATTATAATCACAACAACCACATCAAACCAAAATTGATTAAAGCTGTGTTCTTGTAAAAAATACGCAAGGCGAATTGCCCTGATTATGAGAAGAGCATAATGAAAATATATTAAAACATACATAGATAGCTATTCTAGTTCAAATGCTCTAGTTCATACTCTAGTATAGTAAGCTAGTAACAGTACCTAACAGGGCACTGTGTTTCGCAATAACAAACATTTACAGAACACCACCGTGAAGTAAAGCGTGAGTAAGGAATGCCAGAGAATCTATATTATTCTAGTGGCGAATATTCCTTTGCACAGCTGGTTTTTAGAGGTGACAGTTGCATCCAATCATCCAACGTCCAACCATCAGCCTGTCTTTACATAAAGAAATATTATTAAAAAAATAGATTAGTAACCTGTTTTCCAAAACCATATTTGATCATATTCTCAATAGTTGCAGCGTCGTCGAACAGCCGCAGAGTTGCGCGTGCGCTGGCTAAACGCGCGCTCGCGTTCATCAGCTCCGTGCTTTGCGAAGTTGAACCCCATAGTTTTAGGACATACGAAGCTAGGGCTACTACCTGTATAGATAAACACAATTTAAAGAATAACAGTATACCCTATGTTACTCGCTGATAACGTAGCTTTCTATATAGGCGAAAGAATTTTTAAAATTTGTCCAGTAGTTTTTGAGTTTATTCATTACAAAAATACAAATCTCTATTCGATTTAAATCTTTGCTCTTTATGTTATATTAATATTATAGCAATATTATAGATTCATATTATAGTAGGATTAGGATGAATAGGTATATAATTATCTGTTCTTTTAGGAAATTTGGGCCCTATATACAGGAACAGGATGTCTATAAGATTGGTTAAAATAAGTATATGTATTGTGGTTTTTCATGCGCTGGGGCTTGCTTTCTTTGCGCTTTAGGACTGCAAAGAACCCCTATTGTTAAATCGATACCTACTTAGACCTTATTAACATGCTGACGAGCAAGTTATAGTACAGTCAATCTGTCAATGGAGTGATGAAAAAATTTTAGGATGGATGAAAGTTTTATTCGTTGAAGAATGATGTACTTATGCTACCTTTGCGATGGGCATGTGCTACTTTGGTGCGTCTTTTTGAAAATGTATGAAAATATTTTTTTCACTTTTTTTGAGTTTTCAAAAAGACGCACCAAATGAAACAACTTTCATCCATCCTAAAATTTTTTCAATCAAACCATTAATTTTAAGACAGATTGACTGTACTATTAGTGATAATTGTATGGATAGAAACACACAGTATGGTCGATTATAATATTATGGAAATATTTTGGGAACCATACAGATTGAATACCTTATCACGATTCGTGTGCGTTTGGAGCAAGTCACAAAACTCGTCAACTATATCACACATAACTTGTTTATTGTTTGGCCGCCAGTTCGCTACTGTACCTTTTAAATCTAAATAACAAGTTTATCTTTGATAAGATTATTATGTGCAGATGATTTTGTTAAAAAGAAAACGAGTTAAGATTAGGTACTGTTATCTTTTACGTTTGTTTTATTATGTAATTGCGTACGCGACTTGTTAAAATGGTCACAAATATAATATTCTACTACCTACCTAAAAACTTTATTTTGTATTTTTAAATAGTCAAACACAATAACAGTGAATAAATCTACTACAGATTCGAAAAACTGTTTCTACTAATTCGTTATTAAGTAGGTAGTTGTTCCACTCATTACATTAAAAAAAATTTGTGAAGTACCTACTATTTTTGTTATTATTACGGCTTCATATTAGACAATTATGACACGACTGATGAAGCATTCAGCCTTTGTTAACTAAATATATATCTTCTATCCGTGTGAATGTGACTGAACTCCTTCTAATCGGCTGGACAGATTTTGATG
The DNA here is from genome assembly GCA_947623395.1 of Synanthedon tipuliformis. Lineage (NCBI taxonomy): Eukaryota > Metazoa > Arthropoda > Insecta > Lepidoptera > Sesiidae > Synanthedon > Synanthedon tipuliformis. The sequence continues at coordinate 9,915,112 of OX392417.1, read as the reverse complement.
AATTTTTTTTGGGCAGGACAATGTCTGCTTGGACCGCTAATATCTATGTATATATTACTAGCTACACGCTCCTGGTTTCGGCTGGGTTCAAAATAAAAACTATCCTATCTTTTATGTCGGACCAAATTACACATAGTTACGAAGTTTTATCAAAATCGGTTCAGTAGTTTAATGGCGTTAAACAAAGAGACACGAATTCTTTATATATATCCACCTCACTGTATATATCATATATATTAAGCTAAAATAAAATCGCTGTCCGCTTGTCTGTTTCTCCGCTAACACCTAACAGATTTTGATACGATTTTCTCTAATTGAAAGAGCGATAAACGAGGATGGTTTGTGTTTAATTTATTAATTTATAGGAAAAAATGCATCCATGCAATGTCTGGATCGTTTTGCTAATCATCAACAAAATACAATTTATACTTTTATTCATGAAATTTTATTACAATATATAACAAAAATCCTACTGAGTAGGTTTTTACATTTTTTATCAATTGAATCTGTACATTGTAAAAATTATCTGTACATCTGTATTATCTGTATTATCTGTACATTGTCATCATTATACATTATTTAAAAATAAACAACCTCATTGCACCTTTTTCATTCAAAATTTTTTAATATAAAAAATTGGCAGTCGTCCGTCACATTCACTTTAGAAGACGTTTCTTCGCAAAGTACATTGCTATCCCTATTAGCGAAGAGGTTGTTGCTATGGCTGCAACTTTTGTGGCTCCAATCCTCTCACCCCAGAGCCAACCCTCGGGGAGACAGCTGACCGCGTGGGTGATGTCCAGCAGAAGCTTTCCGGCGACCACACCTTGCAACGAGAGTCTTACGTCCAGATTCCTCTTCGCCTCGGCCCCTCCGCCCTCCGAAGAACTCTGCAGGCACTCCCGACTCCACCACAATTGACGAATAGACCGTATTGTCCTGCCAAAAAAATGTATGTGTGTCAGCTCCGACGCACGACTGGAGTTTACTCCTTAGAACGATTATAAAATCTATACTAATATTATAAAGCTGAAGAGTTTGTTTTTTTGTTTGTTTGAACAGGCTAATCTCAGGAACTGAGCTGGTTCGAATTGAAAAATTCTTTTTGTATTGGATAGATCATTTATCGAAGAAGGCTTTAGGCTATATAACATCACGTTGCGACTAATAGGAGCGAAGAAACAGTCGAAAATGTGGAAAAAAACGGGGAAAATTAATTATCTTTGAGGGCTTCTGTTGCGTGCGCTGCGAAAACCGTTCGAGATACCCAAATGATTCCCAAAATAACTATTCCATGCGGAAGAAGTCGCGAGCACCAGCTAGTACATAATAAAAACTATAAAAAGATCTATCTTCAATGTTGCACTAAGCAGCATTGAGTCTTGAGTGTTCACTAAGCACATGGCCTAATGTGTACTGGAGCCATTAGCACTCTAATATAAACTTTAATCCCAAACATCCCTACTAAAAGTAGTTTATAATGACTTACTGTAACAGCGAGATGTAAAGACTGGCAGCCCACAGCGCTGTGCTCAATACGTCCAAATTGTCAGCAGTTTTTTGAGGTAGTTTCAACACGCCCACTTCTTGAAGCCAGCAAGCTTTCTCGACTGGTAAAAAAGCTTGATCGATTATATTTGCAAGCACACCCAGTATCGCTGCCGCTTTGGACGACTCCTGGATAAGATGAAAGTATTACGTTTAGCGAATGTATTTTTAGATGATAAATTATTTTTTCAAAGTTATAAGAACTGCATTTTTAGAAAATGAACTTACATGTCTTCCGAGACCATAAATGTATGTGTGTCTAATCATTGGAATGTCGTCGAATAATCTCAGCATCATTCTGGCATTTGAGAGTCGAGAGCCTGCACTTTGCCATGACTTTTCATCTTTGATGCACCCATAAAGCTTAAATGCATAACATGCAAGCCGGACAACCTTAAAAAAAATAAAGAAAAATAGGTTAATTAAGGTTATCAGACCTTATAATAAATCATATGCAAATAGAATGTTTTAAATCTGACATTTTCAGTTGATTGTAATTTTTTTTTTTCTGGGCAAATGAAACATTTTAATTTACAGTAATTCACAAAGATCAGATTTTATTTACAGATGATGTATAGGTTTAAGTATACTATTTTATCATACTAATTTTATAAATGAAAAAACTACTAAACAGATTTATATAGGTAGGTATTCAGTAATATCGTTCTATTTTTTTTCTATTTTGAAAACTACTGTACAAAAATCATTACCTACCTACCTCTCAAGGTATGAGGTATGTTTATACCTTTCAAGAAAACTCACACAAGATTCAAACCCTTCATTTAAAACTAAAATACACAGGAAAATATCCTGTGTATAGTATGTACTGATGTATTTTCAAATTATATAATTCCCACTAAAAGTTTTATAACATTCTAAGTAGATATCTTCATAATTGACCTTTACTTTCACTTTGGTTAGTAGGAGCATTATAGGCACAACATATTGTAGTATATCAAGGTTAACAAAAATTATATTAATAAACCATATTACAGCTTACCTTGTCTCTACCATTGTAACTATCCAATAATTCACAAATATCTTCCGTAACTGATGGCATTGTGTTAGTAAGGTATTCAATATCCTAAACCATAGTACTTCACTTTATAATTATCGCCAAGCAAATTTTGTAGATCGCTATTGTTGGTTGTGCTTTTCCAAATTGCGTCCGACCGTCCACTTTTATCAAAGATAAATAACATTTCTCCAATCCAATCTCTGTAGTCTAGTTGCAGACCTTGATTTCGAAAGGTATCTTGGTATCGATATCAAAGCTGAACCACAAGCACAAGGTAGCTACAAAATATTACGCACGAGAACGAGATGGACAAGTAATAAATAAAATTTAATTTTAGATAAGATTATGATTTGATTATGATAGTAATATTATAGGATAGGAATAAGTAGAAAAGAAAAACAGAAAAGATCATAAGACTATAATATAATAATAAATATATAAGTTACTCTATGCTATATTTAATTCACGTTCCATCTGTTCTGTCAGTCTGACACTGATTTTGAAATGTCTATATCCGATATACTGTATTCTGTGTTCTTCCACAGATACTCTAGTTGGTGTTCTGTTATTTCTGTGAATTAGTGTCTAACTGTCTAATGTTGGTTAATACTTAATACCAAGTTAATTTCTAGGAAATCAATTTAGGAACCGAAGGTGTAGGTAATCGCAGTTAGAACAGATTGGATCCAATTTAGATTTTAAAAACCAATTTTAAAATTCTTTCACCTAATAGAAAGCTACAATATTATTAGTGAGTAAAATAGGCAAACCATTCTAATTTATAAATTTGAAAAAAAAAAACTGTCTGTCTGTTACCATTTCACGCCTCAACCAATAATCATAAAATTTTAACAATGTTGTCAGGGATACTAGAAAGGACATAGGGTATACTTATAGCTACCTTTCATTCAAAAAAGTACTGTTTCCAAGGCATCATCTTAAATAAAATAAAAAACTAACGCCTGACCAAAGTGTTATAGCAATATGTTGTCATGTCACACAAAAAAATCCAAAATGTTCAAAATCTTTCAAAATGTGAAAGAAATCACGAACTATTCCATAGCGAAAGTTCTTGGGGGCAACGGCCGAATAAAAGCGAAAAACGTTTAGGAATGTATAAAAACTGCCTTTACAATCATTACGATATACGATATTACGATGTCACTAGTGCAAGTCTAAGTAGGTATATGCTAACGCGGCAAAATTGAGTAAAACAAAGGCCAGTCGTCGAACCCAAGAATGTTTATAAAATAATATTACGCAAGAAAATAACGCAATGAAAATATTGTTTATTAAAAGCTTTTGCACGCGACTTCGTCCGCGTAACTTTATAAAATATAACTTATGTTACTCGCTGATAATACTTATAGCTTCCCAACAGTGAAAGAAGTTTTCGAATCGGTCCAGTAGTTTCGGATCCTATTCAATTCAAACAAACAATGCTTTGCTCTTTATAATATTAGTACCTATAGAAAAAGCTGCTCAGCTGCTTCGATTACCTCGACAACCATAATATAATTATGTAGAACTGCTTCGATTGCTGTTTAAGTATGTGAGGTATCGAAAACCATACATAATAAAAAATATTGTATTAAAACTACGAAATACGAATAAATAATACAAACTAAGTTCAATCAACAGGAAATTTGACACGAGCGATGCGCATTTCAGAGTTTATATTACGATTTACCAGCGCTACGAAATTTAATTAATTATGTGTTGTATTTACTCGTATATCAATATCATTAAAAGGTGTATGTCTATACTTCTATAATATTATAAAGAGAAAAGATTTCTATTTTTATATTTTTGTTTGTAATGAATAAACTCAATAACTAGTGGACCGATTTGAAAAATTCTTTCGAAAGCTGCTTTATCAGCGAATAACATGGGCTATATTTTGTAAAGTTACGCGGACGAAGTTGCGTGTAACAGCTACTTATTAATAAAATATTTTAATACATTTACATAAATACATTTTGAAAATATTCTCTTAATTTTACTTGGGTCTTAAGATCGGAAGTTGGGCTAAGATATCTGAAGATAAGATGACTGACAATGAACGTCACCGGTAGTCCTTTCGCCATACGAATTATAATCTCAGTCTGACGCATAGACGCAAATCGAATGAATTTGACATGTGGAATAATGTATTGTGTATATGGGCATGTTGATGGTATCGTCGCTCGACTTGGTGGTGAGCGGTAGCGCAACGTCTGGCGCTAACGTCTGGTGCTAACGTCTAATGCACGTCAAGCTAGACCTAGACGCTAGAGCTGCCCGAGCAAGTCACGATGGACTCGCCTTCGCACATCATGCTAGACCCGCCCATACCCGTCACGCTAGACCCGCCCGTGCACGTCACGCTAGACCCGCGCGTGCACGTTACGCTAGACCTGCGCGAGTAGGTATGTCAAGCTAGATCCACACGTGCACGTCACGCTAGATATAAAAATTATGCACTTATATGTTCGTAAGAAAATAACAATTTATAAGACGCAATCAACCGGAAGTGGATTGACCTTGTACGGTACAGTCAGCAAAACGATTATAGCCCTCCTCACTTTTTTATTCCGTACTAAACTAATATTATAAACTATCTCTCGCACGCAACTTAACCCGCGTAACTTTATAAAAGCCTATGTTACTCGCTGTTAATGTAGCTTTCTATAGGTGAAATTTCAAAATCGGTCTAATAGTTTTTGAGTTAATTCATTACAAACATACAAATCTTCTCTCTGACATCAACATAAAAAGAGAGTTTAGACCATTGTAATATTCTATTCATGATTAATAAATAAAAAAATTGTTTAGCCCCATTTGTAGCCGATTTTCAGCAAGACAGGTGTAACACTTTTGTTAATTGAAGGATATATTTTCGATACATTTTAAGGCGGTGGCAAAGTTTGATGTAAGTAGAGCAAAAAAAAGTTGCAAATAACGCAAACGAATATCTAGGTACTATTTTTTGAGAACGCTTATAATTGTAGGAGATAACAGACTACTTATCTAGATCTGTGTAGGTATGAGATTTTATTAAGCGTAATTATAGATATTATGACCCGTGATCCGTGATAGAAGTTAATGTTAAGTTACTTAAGTAAGTAAAAAATTGTATACTTACTTGTAATATTATTAGTTAATAAAAGTATATTGATATGTGTTGTGTTTTATTAATTTTCCTCATTAAGAAATCCTTCAACTATTAAATGTTCAACTATTAAACAAATTTAAATCAATAAACTAAAGTAATTGCTTATATACCTACCTAATGAAGCATTTCAGCTACCGACATGAAGTTTATAATTTGGATTTGGAATCAAAGCATTTGGCTTTTTATATTTATGATTTAAAAAAAATAAGAATTTAATATTACACGTTTTTTATTCTTTTAAAATTATCAATATTTTCTTCTATTTAAAAGAAAAATGACGCTTATCTAATTTTAAATTAACTTCGCTATAAGCTTAAAATATATATTAATTTGGTTGCAATTAAAAATTACTAAATAAATGGTAACATTACCATTTATTAGTTATTATTATTTAGAAAAAAATATATATAAAAATTGATAATTATAAAAGAATAAAAAATATGTAATACATATATAATTATAAGCAATTTTTTATTTAAATTAAGTGTGAAAAGCCAAATTCTTTGATTCTACGCATGCGCTTGTTGTCGGCTTCAACCAATCAGCGAGCAGTTTGATTATCGGGCGGAAACGAAATTAATTTTTCCAAGAGACTTTTTTTAAGTTTTCGCAAATTAGTGTTGTGTTTGAAATCTCTTTATATACGTAAAATATTAATTATTAAGAATATTAATATTTTTGTAATAATTTCTCCAATTAAATGGCGTTTTAAATAATAAGAAAGTAAAATACAACCCCCTACTCTACTTTGTGGTAGTTTTAGCTGGGTGGGGTGGGGATTTCCTCTTTGTACGCTCACATTGCTCGGCTTAGTCGCGCGCGAGCTGTTGCCGAGGTTGTACGTTTCGGACTCTGAAGGAAATATTGCGTCTTCGAAAAACTTTTGCGGCACTATGCCGCTTTTACATCGGATGGTAAGTTTTTTCTTTTTCACTTTCTTTTTTAATGTAGGAATTTTCGAAATGTGAGCAATATGTGTGTCTACTTTCGTTTAGGGTGAAAACCGTAGCGTCGGCACCAGCAGTGGTCCTAACTTGGAGAACCGGAGGTCACTATCTGAGTATTTGGGTCTTGGATCCACCGCAGCACTCTTGGATCCACCAGCACCTAAATTGAACAGGCAGTCTAATGTGAGTACTTATTTATTACTTGTTCTACCCGATTAACTGCCTTTTTTATATATTCTTTTTAAATTCTAGGTTGTAACATTATTCATAATCCTTTGAAATTTTGTTTTGTAAAGCCTTTCCTTGTTAATTTTTAAAATTCCAGTAATTTTGTTTAGCATTTTTAATATCCATATAAATTTTTGTGTAATATCATGAAATAGGGCCCCATTTTGAAAATTACATGGGATTATAGAGCCCCCTTCAACTATAATTTTACTTTTATTATCTACCCGACAATTCAGACTTTCAATTAGGTAAAATAGGTTCCGTCGTTAATGAGTCTTCCTTTACTTTTTTTTTATTACTTACCGTCATTATATTTTTAAATTTTGACTGCGTAGTTAATTTTTAGCAAAGTGAGGTACTTTCTGATTGCAATCTAAATTTTTGCATTCTAAATTCTCTAAATTCTAAAACTCTACAATTTGATAAAACTAAATTTTTGTTTTTATTTCTTTTTAATTTAAATTCCGAAGAGTAGAATTTTGTGCTCAATGAGGTGACTTCGAAACTACCTTCATCTACATACTTATTAATATGAAAATTGAGAATTTGATTCCGTAATTCGATAGAATTAGTTTACTTTTATAACTTCGGTGATATCTAAATATTGAATCTACTTTATTTTCTACCTACTATTTCGATTTCTATCATAGCCGTAGGACATCCACTGCTTACTAGAAGCCTATGTTTTGAATCTACTTATTGAATCTACTTTATTTTCTACCTACAATTTCGATTTTTATTATAGCCGTAGGTCATCCACTGCTGACTCCTCAGTTTTTCTTTGTGCCGTATTAGGCCTAGGTTTTCCAACAGGATTCCAATAGGTAGCGTAGTGGGTTTATGCCGCTTTCCTACCGGCTAAAACCCAACGAATTTCTAGCCATCCATTATCTCTATTCTAGTAGAACCCTACCTGCAGTCAGATCTCTGTGCTGATTCCATTTTTAAGTCCGGGGTTTACGTCGGTAACTTTCATTTGCCTACGTATCCTGATTCGTTGATTTTACATATTTTTAATATGTATTAAAAAAAAATTAAATTAAAATAATTTAATTTTAAAATTATATGGGTAATTTTAAAATTTTTGAATTTAACTCTTATGATTAAGTAAAATCTAGTTATTCTTACAAATGACAGTATCTACCAAGATACTACCTTCTATGTATTTTTTACTTTGTATTGACCTGTACGCTATATTTTCGTAATTTAGTTTTGGAAAACTATATTTTTATACATAATGAGGTTAACTATGAAATTTGTCCACCTAGAGTTCATTTCGCAAGTCGCGTAGGTATATCGCGCGTACAAAGAACGCGTATGTATCTAGACAGTGGAATTTGCTTGCGTATTAGCATTTACTTGCTTGTCAAGCATACTTGTGACTTGATGAAACATTCAAGTAATGTTTAATTGTGTTATTACTTTAATTACATAATTTTGTACATTTTTTCTAAATTCTATAATAACAATATATTCTAGATAAATCACACATAGAAGCCCGCCAACGTCTATGTAGAGTTGTATGTTATGGATAAAATACTTTCGGAAGATGTATTGTAAAATTTTCGTATCATTCTTTTTATTCTGCCAAACATTTTTAAAATTATTAATTCAATCAATGTTAATCAATCAATCAATTCAATTTTATTACGTATTGAGTACATTTTCATGTCATTCATTACTTTTTTATGGATTTTCGTTAAAATAACCAAATTTGTACATACTTATAGACATTTTTTTTATCACCTGACCTACCCGACTCTTTCATAAAATTTCAAAATTTTTCTCAATATTTTGCGATTTGTCTCCCATTTCAAATGATAAAATTTTAAATTAGAAGTCTTCCTAAACTATTAACTACATTTTTATAATTTTTCAGTTTTTGGAAAATTATTTTTTTATGTTTTAATGGTTGACTATGAAATTCGTCTAACTCGAGTTCTGTATTGTTTAATAAAAAAGTTTCATTTTGCTATTATAATTATGTCTACCGTTTCAAATGATGAAATTTTAATTTTAATAAATTTCAAGTAAGTCTAGATTTAAAACTAGACTTACTAGAGGAATTTCTCAACCATTAACTCTACATTTTTAGAATATTTCATTTATAGTAGATTTTTGTTGCAAAATCAATAACTTTCGCAATATCTTTTTTTTTTTCTTAGGTACTTATTTTTTGTTGTATCTGTCCTATTCAATTTATATATGTTTTTTTATTTATTCTTTAACATTAATTTTGTTTTAATTAGTTAATTTAAGAAAAGTAAGAATATTTAAAAACATTCGTAGTTCATAATAAGACTGTTACCCTTTTACTGCATCTAGCTGATCTGTGCAATTTTAGATTAATATTTAAAAAAAAAATAAGAATCTATTTTAAATTCCCAGCTACTAATTATTTTATCGAAAAGCGTAAAAAGGGATGGGGTGAACTTTATATAATAAAAAAAAAAGTCACCTCTTTGTAGCCAAATGCGTTAAAGCGCTCTTCACTCGCGTTGCCAAAACAATTTGTGCAAATCAAAAAAAAGTCGAATACAAAGCACTTGAAGGCTTTATTGTATGCTTATAATGTTCCATACGACATCCGGTTTGATGGTAGTTAATGTTCAGGCAAGATGTCTGCCAACATCGGCCGTATTAATGGGTGATCCGTGCCAAATAATGCAGACCATACCCGGCTGAGCTCCCAAGCCTTCCTAGCCCCTCCGTATTAGCTGCAACCCGGACTCTAGCTAGATAATAACGCTACAGCAAAATGTCTTTTGATACAAACTGTACCACATGTACAAACTTCTTTTACAGGATTGAATCTATTCGGTTTTCATTGCGATGCGGTTATTCACCTTGTTAATATTTTAGCGATGTGTTGTTTCCCTTTTAATATAGAGTAATACGCTTAGGTAGCTGTAACAAAGTAATAGCACTGATCACTGTTAGGCTAGATTGTTTATATATGTCGGTATATATGTTATACATGTCGGTATATTAGTTATACATGTCGGTGTGTGTATATAGATTATATATATTGTAATTAATAGACATGTTGGTGATAGTTTTTAGACATTTACCTACTTATTATTTTTTTCTTTTCTTTCATCTTGTAGGTATTATATATCTTGTTACTGTTAGTAAATCCGTACTAATATTATAAATGCGAAAGTTTGTATGGATGTATGTATGAATGTTTGTAACTCTTTCACACAAAAACTACTGAACCGATCACCATGAAATTTTGCATACACATAGCTTTCATCCAGAACGCGCACGAAGTCGCGGGCACCAGCTAGTAGTAGATATATATACATAAAAAAATAGCTTTTATTTTAATTAGTTAAGAACTGTTTAGATAATTATTAATAACTTATGAAAATAAATGAATTTGAATTTTATTATAACCTTGATTGGCTTAAGAAATACTCTATCTACCCAACTGTCCCAGGATTTCTTTGTCGTAGGGATGAATGATTTATGTAATGCTAAAGTTAAAAAGCATTCTAAAAGACGATTATTGACAAATAGGGTATTGTACTTAAAAATAAAAATATTATTTTATGAAAATTTGAAAAATAAAGTAGTTCCGATCAATATTATGGATTTCTTTCAAATTATTTTCTTAATCTTTTGAATTTAATTAGTACTATAGATAAATTTATTATATTTGTGTCTTTTTCACCTGTTCTGTTACCAGTCCAAGCAGATTTTGCAAAGATTTTTAAATGCAGCATTACCTATTAATTTGTTTTAGGATTTCTTTTAGTATTAAAATGTATTATTTCTTCAGACACTATGAACCCTGTACAAGTGGTCGTAAAAGGGCATGCATGGCCTTTTCCAAATTACTTACTGTTTAAAATGTCTGCTTTTTTTTTATAAAAAAAAGGTACAAAAAGTAGAGTTCACGGTTCATATTAGCTTGTATCTCAAATGTAATAAGTAGCTCATGATGTCTCTTATTGGAATCTTTCTACCAATTAGAATTTCGAACTAGCGGTATCTATACTATAAAATACTGGCCACTATTTTTTCTGTATTTTCTGGCGAGTGCGTCCGCCTATCTTTTTAAATTACTAGGCTGATATGTAAACATATTATGTAGCCCAAAGGCCTAATTTAGGCTTTGAAATAATTAAAGAATTTTTCAAATAGTTGCACTTGTTCCGGACATTATCCGCCACATATATAAGCAAACATTCAAAATTACTTATAAATATTTCAAATTGAAAGAACATTCACAAGTTGGGCGGTTTCGTAGAGCGTAAACGAACATCCGGACAAGTATTTTATATATTAATAAGACTTTTCTTAACAATATATAAAAAACACGTGTCGGGATATTACTGAAAAGCGTATTGCTGTAAAAATATTTTTCTGAAATCTCAAAATTTAATAATTTTTTAGCTTACTATTTTAATTTTTTCTATTTTTAATGTCATAATTGACAGACAGGCTGACTGTACACTTTATTGTAGCTTCTAAATATTATAATTTTGTAAATTCAATTGTTTTCTCTACTTTTAAGTAGAGTATAGTATTGATATTGATATATTTAATTGTAAATCGGCGGAAGTTAAGCGTAAATAAATATGACTGCTATTACTCTTTAGCTGAGCGGTTTCCTTTTTGTTATTGTTTTATTTTATTCTTTTAATTTAGATAATGTTTTAATTATTTAATGGCCTTTGTTTTGTTGTTTTAATGTTTTAATGTTTTAATGGCCTTGTGCCATAAAATACCTACTGTAAGGTTGATGTACCTTTATAAATAAATAAATATAATAGCATCTGTTCAAACGTCGCACAGTTTTCAAGTTCCTTATCACCCTAAATCTCTCGGTCTCTTAGCAATATTGTATCTCTCTCTATACGCTCGCAATCGGCGCACTTGGCAATGCACCCGCTATTGGCATACTATCTGTAATTTAATATTATTTGTGTAGGCTCATGCCAAGCGAGGCTCCGGCCCGCCTTCTAGCTCACCCGGAAAACTAACTTTGATTCTGACAGTTTTTTCATGCTCACTGCCCTCTCGATATATTGTATTTTGTTAATTTACGACATACATTTTCTACTGTCAAGAGTCCAGCACAGGCTATCCGTACTAATATTATAAATGCGAAAGTTTGTATGGATGGATATTGGATGTATTGTATAGATGTTTGTAACTCTTTCACGCAAAAACTACTGAACCGATTATCATGAAATTTCGCATACACGTTTTCTGGGACACCAGAATGGACATAGGGTATACCTTTCATCCAGAACGCGGACGAAGTCGCGGGCACCAGCTAGTATTCTATATATATATAAAAATTACGTGTCACATGTTTGTTCCCGATGAACTCCGAAACTACTGATCCTATTTTGATAAAACTTCGTAACTATACTCAATTTGGTATAACTTAAAAGATAGGATATATATAATGCACCCCGGGTGAAACCGGGAGCGGGTCACTAGTATAATATACTTACCTATATCTGTAGCTAAGAGATAAAAATCATAAAATAATTTTTGAGTGTTATTTTTTTTTAAATAAAAAGCAAGGATAATTTCATCAAAATCGGTTGAGTGGCTTTCAATTTTTGATATGATATCCATATATGTACTTCCTTACTAATATTATAAATTAATATGTATGTGAGTTTGTTTGTTACGCTTTCACGCAAAAACCACTCAACTGATCATCATCATGAAATTTTGCATACGCGTTGTCAGGGATACCAGAAAGAACATAGGGTACCTTTTATCCAGAAAAAAGTAGGTACTGTGATTTATCTTAAATTAAGAAAACTAAATTAAAATGTAATAGCATTAAATATGTTAGGCGTTATTATTATGTATTTTTTATCAAATCTATCGCGGGAGCCAGCTAGTATAGTACCTATACTACTATAGTCATAAGTCGCATGTGCTGGGCTTACCATGGCTAAAATGTTGCTTAATGATGGTTTAGGAGAACATATGGTGGGAAGAACCGCGTAGCCCGGAGGCAGCTCAGACGCCTCGTACCCTCGTGCCTTCCACCTGCTTCCCGCCGAGACATCCCCGCGCCTACACTAGCTACAGGTATTATTTTCTAAATACGTAAGCACATGTGCTTTTCACTGTTCTTCAAAATACGCAGAGAAATACAGAAATCAAATTTGATGATGTTATGCCATAATATTGTACCTACTTTCTTCAAGAGACAGCAGCAGTAATTTCTCATTGTTATTTTACAGCCTGGACATTTTTTTATGTTGACAGATAGGCTGACGATTCACTTGATGGTGCAATGGCTACCGTAGCCAATTTACACAAGCACCCCACAGGTGCTGCCAATCATAGTAGGATAAGAGATTGAGAAGGGATAAGAAAATGGGCTCTGGCATTCCTTGCTTACTCACTGAAACACACAGTGCCTGTCCTGTTATTTCAAGTTAGTCTTCTGCAAGGGGATGGATGGTTATGAAATATGCCCTGCCATTACTTGCCATGCCAGAACAATTAAAAAAAATTCATTTCCAAGTTGTAGTCCGGTCAAAATAAACAATTGAAATAACAATAATTCCGACAGAGCCAAATTTTGGTATAGAGACCTTGGGTTTACCATTAAAAATAGTGTCAAAAGTCCCCATTGATCCCATGTGTGCTAAAAAAGTTATTCAGGGTCAAAGGTCAAAGTTTCAGGTTTTTTGGGTTTTTCTCGAAAATGGTAAGTTTTATCAAAAAAGTACCTAAGCCAAAGTTGTAGATCTCAAAATTCTCTATAAAAATGGTCCATATGATTCTTTTCAAGGACCACCATTCCTGAGATATCGGAATTGTTATTTGATCACTATTTTTGTGTTTATTTTGACCGGACTATTGAGTTGGCCACAGAAATACAACCAGCACATATTTTTATGTTAAAGTTGACAGACAGGGCGACGTTCCCCATGATTGTACGTACCTACCTACTGTTTTATGACTTTGTAGTCTTAAGATCTCTTAATTGTTAATTAGTGACAATTTCAGGTAGCCAAAAGCTTTTTAACAAGTAACGTATCATGTACTCTTAATGTTGTCATTAGAGTGTTAATGTAATGTTAATTGTTGTAGCGAGATCGCTCAGCCCGGGTGGGACAATGTCGACAAGCAAGGCATAAACGACTTTATGCAGTCACTGGTAAGTTACATTTTTGTTTAATGCTATACCTACTTTTAAGTTCTTTACTTGTGAATTCACTTTTCGAGTAGTACCTACTTGACGTTTCTATATCTATAAATTGATGCATATTATAAAATTAAGTATACCTATGTAAACTTCAGTATGTTTCTCCGCTAATTTCTTCTAAATCAACTAATTTTGATACAGTTTTCACTGATGTAATTAGCGATAAACGATAAAGGTTTGTGTATATTACTTTAACTAGGAATCTGTGATTGTTTTATTCCTAAGGGCCCGATCAAATTTGGTTATTTTGATTACCTACTCTATTTTAAAGACAATTTCTATTCGATATTAATTTATTCTATCAGATTTCAAATTAACTACCAAGGAGATTTTGTGTATTGTTTGAGCTTTTTTAAAATATGAAGTTTGGCAGTAAGCTTATCCACTCTTTGGTACCTATATGACTAATACGGTCGCCTAAGCATAATATAGGGGTTGCAAATATACAGCCAAACTTTATAGGCCATAGCAATGATATTATTTTTCGTAGTAGCCTTCTGTAAGGAGTCTGTTACTGTCGCCAGACATAAGTAACCCAATTTATTAATGCAGTGTGCTTATCTCTATTCTCTACTAAAGTACTAATATATAGTTTAGTTAAATCTATTATATATAAAATAAAACAACGTGAACGGTTAGGAAGCGCGTAAGTAACTGTATATTTTACTTCTAGTGACGTTATACATAATCAAAGTATAGATGGCGCTGACAGTCTGGCAAATGCCTATATTTTGATTATTTATAACAATAGATACCATATTTAGTAGGTATAAAATGAGCTCTACTTTAAATATGTGAACAAATAATTAGTGATTTTTGTGCCATCAGACTGACGTCAACTTGATGGTAGATTGCTACCGTCAGTCCGTCACTTGTAACATAAGCAAAGCCATGGGTGCCATGCGCTACCTGCCATAGAAGGATTAAGGATAAGGATAAGGAATAGAAAGGGATGAGTGGGTACCTACTTAATGGGCTCTGGCATCCCTTTCTTACTTACTCACTGAAACACAAAAGCACAATATGCTTTTATTTCACTGTATATTAAAGTATACCATTTTTTTAATATTAAGGCAGGAAGTAGTGGTTACTGCCGCCAGACTGAGCACAAATGAATACGAAACGCAGTACTTATTCGAATGCAGTGATAAAGATTAAAGATAAGCCCCCATTTTCATAAGAAAATTATCATTTCAGAAAGCGCTTTCTATATCGGGGACTCCTACGCGTCCGCGTTCTATGCACGCGGCCCTTCAGAGTTCCACTGAAAATAATGTAAGTAGATAATATTTCTGTATTACCTACACTAAAACTAACACTTATAGGCTGTGCTCGTGGGTAGTTGAAAATCCCCAAAGGAATCTAACATTTTTAACGAGATTAAAAGTATTTTATTTGCAAATTTTCATCTGAATCTGTTGAGCCGTTTTTGCGTGATCGAGTAACAAACGTACAAGCTTTCGTATCTACGTAATTTTACATCTATGTTACTTGCTGATAATGTAGCTTTCTGTAGGTGAAGGAATTTTCAAAATCATTCCTGTAGTTTTTAAGTTTATTCATTACAAACATACAAATCCTCTTTGAGAAGTTCATTTACAAAGTTGGCTCTGCCAGGAACCGAACTCGGTACCCCTGAGCTTAAGACACTTTACCTAAACAACTCGTCCAGTGGGCTCGTCAATTTAAAAATCAAAAATCAACGTCTACTTTAAAAATCAAACGTCGTCAACGCTTGGTCTAGTCTAGTGGCTAAGTACTTAACCCTATAATAGCTGTTAACCAAACGGCGCGGGTTCGAATCCCGGGGCTTATTTTGCCTTTGTATTTAAGTCATGGATGTTTGTAACTATAATATGTGTAGTACCTACTAGCTGGTGCCCGCGACTTCGTCCGGGTTCTGGATGAAAGATACCCTATGTTCTTTCTGATGTCCCAGACAACGTGTATGCAAAAAATCATGGTGATCGGTTCAGTAGTTTTTGCATAACAAACAAACAAACTCACATTCACATTTATAATATTATTAGTAAGGATATCAAAAGTTTGGTATCTATAATACAACCATTAGTTGCTTAGTGTTGAACTAGGTAGTGCTATGCGGAATGTATGATGTGAAGATATTATTTATTTATTTTATTGTTTTTTTAGGGAGAGGTATGGTCTAAAGCACGACAAGGTGATGGCCTGTTGGGAGACTCTGGAGGGTCACAGCCCGCTCGTAGAGCCACGTTCAGTAAGTACTTTGAAACAACTTAAAATACGCGGCTAGTTATCGAGTGAGTCAGTCCAAATCGAAACTACGGTTGGCAACCGCGTAGACCTAGAGTCAGCAAAACGTTTATCGCTACAAGGAATGCACGTCCACGGTGGTCCACCGATAGCTCTTTGGTGGCCACATAACTATAGGTACTTTGGGACGATTTTGTTGTTCAACAAAAATTGCCGAATGAAATGTACCGGCCCTAATATATGTATAGAAACCCTTACTTACGGCTTAGATGATGAATAAATCGTGTAGATTTAGATGTAGGTAAGACCTAAAAGGATTAGATATTTTTAGAAATAAAAGGTGTTAGACAGGACGACAATCCATTTATGGTGGATGAGTAGGTACCGCCTAGAAAACACAAGCAAAACCCTGGTTTTATATGCTAGCGATACTGTTAAAAAAAGAAGATTGCTATTTAAAGAAAATTTTAAATAAAATAGAAAATGCGTATAAAATTCAAAATTTATTAGGTGCCTACTATTCGGCTATAAATGTTGATATTTTTCTTGATAAAGTTTTCAATTATATGTTTGTTAATTAATAAAATAGGGTGTCTGATTCGTTATATTATAAGTATAAATGTCTTATAATTTAGCAACGAACGGTGGGACAGTGCAATGGTCCGGAAAGCTAGAGACGAGACCCCTTAGTCTCTCCGAGGGATTCTCTCCGAAGGTGTTTCTTGGCGGTCTGCCGTGGGACATATCTGAGCAGAGCCTCGTTGATTCGCTCCGACAGTTCCTACCCATTCGGTAAGTGACCTCCTCAATTCATATTTAAATTGTAAGATTGTCAATAATTTTCAAAATTAAGTTTTTTAGGGTTTACGATTATCATAACCTGAACTTCTTCAATAAGTTTGTTCGCGACGAGAGCAAAATTTCAATGTCGAGTTTTGTGTAAAGCTTTAGTCTAACGATCACTTGACGCTTTTTGTAACGTTCTGAAAAAGTAAATGCTTATTAGTTTTGCATATTTTTGTACCGTCGCCTATAACACAAGCAACGCCATGGATAAAGAAGATACAGAAGGGAAGGAGTAAGTCGTGTGCAACAGCTGGTATTGAATAATCACGTTTTGAAATGTACCTCCTTGTTTGTTAGTTTAATGGGCACTGCTTGTTTGTTCCAAATGATTAATGAAAGTTATTAATATTTAAAGTGTGGAGTGGCCGGGCCGTGAAACTGGCTTGGCCGGGTCCGGGGGCCCGCGTGGGTACGCGTACGTAACGTTGGACGGGGAAAGGCGCGTGCGGGCCCTGTTGGGCTCGTGTCGCCGTGAGGGTAACGACTGGTACCTACGTGTCGCTGCCAAGAGGGCCCGAGGCAAAGAGGTCCAGGTGATCCCCTGGGCCCACGCGGACTCCGCTTGGGTCCGCTGCGGTTCGGCACGGTTGGAGCCCGCGCGCACAGTGTTCGTAGGGGCGCTGCACGGACAGCTCACTGCGGCCGGACTGGCCCGCGTCATGAACGACCTGTTCGCGGGCGTCGTCTACGCAGGCATAGACACGGACAAGACAAAGTACCCAATAGGTTCCGGTCGCGTGACATTCGACAACGTGCACTCGTACGTGCGCGCCGTCTCCGTTGGCTTCGTGGAAATCCGCTCAAACAAGTTCACCAAAAGGGTATAGTTTCTTTCATTTTCTTTTCCATTCTTTAGGATACAATTTTATGACTGTCTGTCTGTTACCTTTTCACGCCTTTGATATTTAACCGATCATTATAAAATTTTGCATACAAGAAAGGACATAAGACATCCTCCTTCTTCTTTTACAAAGTTACGAGGGCGAAGTCGCGGGCATCAGCTAGTATTATCATATAATAAATACGAAATACTGTCTGTTATACGAAAATGTATGCGTCAGTCCAAAACTAACAGCGTCAAAAGTGAAACTTTTTATGTAATTCAAAAACTGTCAATGAGTGTACAAAAAAATACATTGCAGCAAAGAAAAATTGACTGGAAATTATAATAAAAATGATTTATAATAAAAATCAAGAAAAATCTACAGACTATCCCGAATTAATTACTACGGAAGTTTCACTTGTACGTATATGTATATAGTTTTATGTATATGTAAATAATAGTACGTACGAGTGAAACTTCCGTAGTAATTAATTCGGGATAGTCTGTAGATTTTTCTTGATTTTTGTTATAAATCATTTTTATTATAATTTCCAGTCAATTTTTCTTTGCTGCAATGTATTTTTTTGTACACTCATTGACAGTTTTTGAATTACATAAAAAGTTTCACTTTTGACGCTGTTAGTTTTGGACTGACGCATACATTTTTTGTATCTTCATTGACAATAACTGAGAATAAAAACAATATTAAAAAATTTTTAATATGAAATAATTTAATAGACATATACATATATATATATATATATATATATATATATATATATATATATATATATATATATATATATGTTACATATACATAAACATTCTACATTAAGAAAAGAACTATATAAGTAATTAATATGACTTATGTTAATGAATCACAGATTCAAATATCTTTATCTGCACTGTCATTTTTATTTGGCAAAATAGAAATAATTGGCTTATGATAGCTAAAGTAGGATGCAAATACTTCAGATCTCAATGAATTCAAGTGTCTTGAAAAAACAGCATCCAAGCAAGTTCCATATCTTGTTGTTGAAATATGAATGTCATTGTTTATTTTTAATTGTAATTTATCATATAAAAATGAAATAAGTGGTTCTGAACTTTTGTCACTAAAATTTACATTAAAATCTCCAGCTAAGATCATTGGAATCTTATCTTTTTCTGATTTAGCTTCGGATGCATGTGGTATAGTATATATTAATAATTTGTTGAAGATAAACTCGATAATGTCTGTGTAGTACTCATTTTATTCCATAATATTAATTAGTTGTTCTGTATTTATCCAATTTATCCGACACAGACTGTCAATGTCAACAGTGTCACTGTCAGTCAACATCAACAATTTTCTTTGTTTGGAACTTCAAACTTGGAACATGGACTGGAACACATTTTTTCCGCCTCTCTCACTCTGCTAGAGTAAATGGTAATAAGAAAGAGACAAGGAGTTTAACAGTTTTGTTAGCTCGACGAGTTAACTCTCATGACAATAGTGTCCCATAAAAAGTTTCACTTCAATTAATATGACTTATGTTAATGAATCACAGATTCAAATATCTCATGACAAAACGCTAGTGTCCCATAAAAAGTTTCACTTCAAAAAAGATAAAATGGAATATTAATTAGTTGAGTATATAAGAAGTATAAGCATCAACATTTGACAAAAAAAATAATTAAATTTTGAATACATATCTCAAAAAGCGCCATCTGCCGCATTAGTGTCGAACTACAACGAATCGTGTCAAAGGTTATCGATTATTTATTTATTTATTTTTAAAGCGCCCTCTGCCGTATTGGAATTGAACTAGAACAAATCCTGTCAAAGATCAAGTTAAGTAAAGGTCGGATGCAATGTGTATGTATTCTGCAGTTATGTATTGTGAGACAAGATAACGATGCAATTCATTGAAAAATTCATGCAATTCATGCAATTATTCATGCTTTGTACGGGGATGAAATTTTTAAATTTATCAATTTGTAAACAAACAATCAAATATTCTGTCTAACGAGTGAGAGAGAGAGAGTTGCTAGAGTAAATGGTAATAAGAAAGAGACAAGGAGTTTAACAGTTTTGTTAGCTCGACGAGTTAACTCTCATGACAAAACGCTAGTGTCCCATAAAAAGTTTCACTTCAATAATTAAATTTTGAATATATATCTCAAAAAGCGCCATCTGCCGCATTAGTGTCGAACTACAACGAACGAATCACGAATCGAGTGAGAGAGAGAGAGAGTTGCTAGAGTAAATGGTAATAAGAAAGAGACAAGGAGTTTAACAGTTTTGTTAGCTCGACGAGTTAACTCTCATGACAATAGTGTCCCATAAAAAGTTTCACTTCAAAAAAATCCTGTTACTTCTTAAACTACTGGACTTATTTTGATGAAAATCGAAATTAATCATGTTTAAACTCCCCCAGAAATCATCTTGCTATTTTTTAAAATATTATTTGATTTGTGATACCAATTTTTTTAAAAATATTTTTGATTTTAATGCATATTTAGATTTTATTAAATGCTAAAATATTTACAGGTCCAGATAGACCCATACTTGGAGGATTCGGTGTGTTCGGTTTGTCACATTCACCAGGGGCCGTACTTCTGCAGAGATCCTGAATGTTTCGGGTAAACAAAATTATATCTTTAACTTATTTCTTTTTTGTTTTTGGTATTTCATTATCTTAAACTTTTTTGATGTTTATTACGTGTTACAATCGGACAGAGGATTCAATTTTGCTCACTTGCCGAAACACAACAAAAAGAACACTTGCGGCGGTTTTCTGTAAAGGGAATGGTTACTGCCACCAGACGACCAATTTGTGACTGCGAAACGTAGTGTACCATGTCACTAAAAATGTTTACAGTTTTATATCTGTCATTTGCAATGCAAATATATATTATTGATGAGTGAATTCATTTAGTTGAGCAATAATAATAATAGCAATAATAATAATGCTTTATTAATGCATGCAAAAATTTACAATATTGTAATTAATTAATTAAACTGATTGTAACAGTACACATCCAATAAATTATTATGCCAGCTAATTTTACCCCCAATGCAGTCGATTTTATACATGCTGACATTGTTTAGAGTTAGGTAAGTAAAAATTTAGTGCAGATTTTTCAGATTTTCTTTTTTAATAATTGCAGATATTATTGTCGCTCGTGCTGGCAATGGCATCACTCCGCGGACATGCAACACAAGCCGCTGACGCGCACCTCGAAGAACGGCGCGTCCTCCGGGGGAATCCCCGGCGCCCTCAACGGGGTCCTAGTGGGGAATAACCGGGCTACTAACGCTCGGTTCAATAATAGACCCGACGAAGGTTAGTGGTTAGTCTATTATCCTTACCAAACTAATATTATAAATGTGAATATGAGTTTGTTTGTTTGTTACGCATTCACGCAAAAACTACTGAACCGATCACCATGAAATTTGCATACACGTTGTCTGGGACACCAGAAAGAACATAGATTTTTTCAGAACGCGGACGAAGTCGCGGGCACCAGCTAGTTACTAATATTATAAAGAGGAAAGATTTGTTTGCATTGAATAGGCTCCGAAACTGCTGGACCGATTTGAAAAATTATTTAATTGTTGGGAAGCTATATTATCAGCGAGTAACATGAGCTATATTTTATTAACTTACGCGGACGAAGTCGCGTGCAAAAGCTAGTAATTAATAATTTTGTCTTGGATTCTTCGGTAAGTGGTTACCGTCGCCTATAACACGAGCGACAGACACAAATATATACCCGAAATACACAACCCAAATAATAAGTTTATAAAGTAATGTAGGTATTCGTGAGATTTCAACACAAGTACCTAACGCCAGATTTGATATTA
Organism: Synanthedon tipuliformis; assembly: GCA_947623395.1. Taxonomy (NCBI): domain Eukaryota; kingdom Metazoa; phylum Arthropoda; class Insecta; order Lepidoptera; family Sesiidae; genus Synanthedon; species Synanthedon tipuliformis. Next base: position 9,893,271 of record OX392417.1, on the reverse strand, counting down.
TTTTGTTGTTTATAATTTTTTTGTTTATTGATTTATTTATTTACAGGATCCTCGTCGCCGTCGACGAGTGGTACTAGCGGCGAATACGAAAACGAGGATACCGCTGAAGCCTGGTTGGGCTCCGCGTCCACTTTGGGCTCCGCGTCCACTTTGGGCCACGCGTCCACTTTGGGCCACGCGTCCACTTTGGGCCCCGCGTCCACTTTGGACACTGCGTCCACTTTGAGCCCAACAACTGTTCCTCCACCGGACGCCATCTTGTCGAGACGCTATTAAGTTGGGCGCTTCGCCATTATTTTTTTCCATTTTCTTTCTTTTATTACGATTTTTGTGAAACACTCTTATGTTAGCGGTTTGCTTATAGCTAGCCATGGTAATGAAAGCCAGTGATTTTTTTATAAAAAAAAAATGTTATAATTCTGAAATCTAGTTTATAATAATAGTTAAATGTTACGCCTAGAAATGTTCATTAGAGAAAAATTTTAAACTTGCCTCTTTTAGGTGATTTTAATGAGGATTTTAATGGTGCCTCTTTTAGCCTCCATAGGCGTTGTTCAAAGTTTTTTATCCGATGGCCTTTTAAAAGTCTTAATCGAGGTTTTATAGGATTTTAGAAGTTTAAGAATCCATTTTAATTTTTAATAAATAATATGATATTCTGCTTATTTGAAGAAACAAATGTTACCAAATCAATATGATATAAATATTATTCGAAAATAAATCAATGACTGAATATTTTCTTTTATTTCAACTCCTATTTCCAAGTTTTATAATTGAAGTATCTGTTTTGTATTTAATTATAATCTCAAAATTATCCATAGATATTAAAAGTTATATTTAAAATCATCTCGTTTTAGAATGTTTTTACATTTATTTTAATACATACCTAATGTAAGTATTGAAATAAATATAAAATGAAATAATACATGACGAGCATACATTTAAACTACTATAGCAACTCGTCCACGGCTTCGCACGGAGTTGAAATTTTCAAAAATCCTTAATATAATAAAGCTCTTCCAAATTTCAGGTTCTAGATAGTCTAGTCTAGATCAACGGTTTTATAAGTATACTTAACAATTAGCCGAGCAAGGCCGAGCTTAAAAATAAGAATTCTTTTAAAGCATACTCTTTGTTGCTGGCTTAAATGTGGATTAACATCTAATATTTTTAATTGAAGATTTACTCAAAAAGAGCTTCCGCGAGAACAGTTAGTTACTTTTATTTTATTATACATTTACTTTTATTCTGACGATCTACAAATACTTGTAAAAGTTTATATAGAAAAATAACTTCACACACACTCTACTACATACATTACTTTTTTTTTGTAAATACTTACGTATTATAAATACAAAACATCCACGACTCAGGTGCAAAGGTAAAATGTTAAAACATAAACATTTGCCCCTAGCGGGATTCGAACCCGGGACCATTTGGTTAACAGCTAGGGTTACTAGTCACTAGACAAAACGTATCATGCTTGGAATAAAAATATTGATTAGTTTTGTGAACTCCTTAAGGAAATTAAGGAAAATAAAACTAATTTTGAAATCAGGATTTTTATTAAAACGCAACAAAGTGATACCGTCAACTGCTGCAACATTGAATTTTAAGCCTAAAAGTGCCTAAGTAGTAAAAGCGGAGACTTCAGAAAACGGCTCATTACCCGTAGAACCTCACAGAACCTACAGAACCTTACAAGTTCATCTGGGCGTAGGGAAAAGGCTTACAACCCTGTTAAATTTAAATTTATAATTACGATCATAAGGGTTTCAGGCAAAGTTACGGCAGTTGACGGTGTCAATCTTACAAAAGGTAGGTTCTATAACAATACTTGTTGTATATGGAGTCAGTCGAAGCTCATGCTCATGTCGGATGTGTTGGTGTTGTCTGTGGACAAGGGCTGCGGGTCAGGCGACCCACTGCCGCCGCCCAACTCTATCAACTCCGTCTTCGGGAACGGGAATCGGGGGAAATCTTTCTCTGAAATCATTAACAATCATCATTATTATTATTTTTTTCACGTATACACGTCAAACTTATCAACACCCCGTTTTTGCGTCGGGGAGTTAATAAAAATAAAGATTCACCTGTGTTGTCGTCGAGCAGTCTGTCGACGACGAGGTTGAGCAGAGCGAGCGCCACAGTGTCGTCAGGGTCCCGGGCCAGCGCCGCGTGCAGCGCGTCCGCCGCCTCCTGGTCGCGACCCAGCGCCGTCAGGCACAGCGCCGCCGCGCACAGCGACGCGCCGCGTGCCGGCCGCGCTGCAACCGCGCGCTCGTGCCACGCCAGCGCCTCGCGCGCGCGGCCTTGCCGCCGGCACGCGTGGCCCAGCGCGTCCAGCGTGGCAGCGGCGTCGTCCGCCTCCGAGCTGCACTCGAGAGCGCGCAGCAGCAGCTGCTCAGCCGCCGCATGGTGTCCTGCCGCGAAGGCAGCGGCGCCCGCCTCGTGCGCCACCTGCGACGAGCGCACGACGCGCGCTATCGCCAGCCAACCCACCTCGCCGCCCGCCTCCGAACCGCCGCCCTCGCACTGCGCCTCCGCGTCCGCGCCGCTCTGCAACGCACAAAACCAACAATTAACCGTTTTGTAAAGAGAACGTTCATCTTTATGATCATGTATCTTAGTAAATACACAAGCTTAGTTGAAGCTTGTGTATTTGCGCGGAATGTGCTAGTGTTGCGACATTTTAAAACAAAATGAATATTAATAATTATGCAGCTTGAGTAATAACGCTATCGATACTCGTACGAAGGATGTGTGTGGCATTCATTCGAACATGATAATTAAAAGAGTTGTAGTAGAGTTTACATAATCTATCCTTTGGCATTTACAATACTAGTAGAAATGAGTTGGTGGTTTACCTCGGCCTTGCTGTGCAACAGAGCAGCCCTCAGCAGGAATTTCTGACAGGAAGCGACATTGTTGAGCAGCGAACATTCCACGCCCACGTACAGTGGAGGCAGATAGCATCCAGCCATCAACTGACTCGCCTGCAATCAAATTCGCCTTAGTCAAAACATTGCTAAAATAAGGTATTTGAAGATGGGCTAGTTACAAAAACCTCAATATGTTAGATTAGGTTAGATTGGTTGAAGTAATTAAGTCCATTCCGTAATCCCAGTCAAATGTCCATTACGCTTTATCCGGCGTGGTACAACCCGTGCCCAGGTGGGCGCGAAGGCCAGAAAACTGGCGTGGTGGTTAGAGACCTTTATCCAAACAGTGGAGAGACGCAGGACTATTATGATGTCCCCCGAGTAGACCGGCGTACCTCCACTTTCGGGTACGCCGAGGATCTGACAGGGAGCACAGGCCTCCCCGCGTTGGATAGCCGTGGCGGGGCACCGCGAAGTCGTGTAACAACGTCCCCACGACCCCGCCCATCAACGGCCGCGATAGATAGAAAGTCGTTGGGTTTTAGCCGGTAGGAATCCGGCATAACCCCGCAGTGTCCCCTTCACTGCCGGGTATCCAAGAGGATTTCCCAACGTTAAAAAAAAAAAAAAAAAAGGACTATTATGATGTTACCTTAAAATAGGCCGCCATTGCGAGGTCGTGCTCGTTCTCAGCGACGAAACTGTGTCCGTAGGCGAGCCAGACGCAGCCGGCGCCAGGCTCCAGGCTCTTGGCCTTGCAGAGGTAGCGGCGTGACAGTTCGCTCTTGCCCACCAGGTAGTAGTAGCAGCCGACCGCGTACCACGACGCCCAGTGCTCGGGGTACGCGTCAACGAGCGCGTGCGCGAGGGCGAAGAGCGGCGCCGCGCGACGCAGCTGAACGAGGCAGGCGACGGCAGTGGGCGCGCAGCAGCGGCACGCGCCGGGCAGCGACAGCGCGTCGTGCGCTTCCAGCACGCGCAGAGCGCTCTTCCACTCGCCGCCGGCCGCTAGGCGGCGCGCGCGCAGGCACGCCGCCGACCGCGTGCGCGTTCTCACGCCCTCCACGACGCCACTCTACCAAACGCCAACATTGTATAATAAATAATTTAACAAATAAAAACTACATACTGTACTGATTTTGAAAATTATTTTACCCATATAAAGTTATATTATTAGCAAGTAACATAGGCTATATTTTACAAAGTTACACAGGCGAAGTCAAAGTTACGAATTTAAATCAGACATAAATGTATTGTTTGCAATAGTTAGGAATCCTACTTAGTCTTAATGAATTAAAAAAATACCAAAAATAACTAGACAAAAAAAAAAGATTCGAGAATATAAGCTGGGACTTCTTTCATTGAGGAGTTAATTTTTGAACAGTACTTTGTCAAATTAGTAGATCTAGATAAAAATGTACCGTTTCGTCCGTGGGCGTATCATCGGGTGTGGTGAGGCCGGAGGCAGTCCTGGTTCCCACAGCTGAAGTGTTCCCGGGCACAGGTGAGTAGCGATTCAAGAGTTCCACGTAAGCGCCCTTAAGTAAGGCCGCTTCGCAGGGCCTCAACTGTTCATATATCGGAAGGGACTCCACCAGTTCCACCTCTGAAATAAAACAGTATTCAGCCTTGGTTTTTGCTATTTTCGTAAAAAAATATATCTTTTTGCGCACAACATTCGCAATAGTTATTATATTTATTAATAAAAATGATAATTTTGGTTTTGGTACTCTTCTAACATATAAAATTAATATTTATTTATTATATATTTATTTATTTATTTTTTATATTCCGTATTTCTGTATTACCGAACTCACATAACCCTAATCTTTTCAAAGTTCGAGTGAATAAGCATCTTCTGGGTGAGCTAGGCCTCATCATAGGCCTCTTCCTTGCTACACAGCTAGTTGTTAGCCAAGAGAAAACCCATCTTTAATAAAAAAAAAAGTAAATATTAACTTTATAAGTCAATAATTTATGATTCGATGCTCATTGGAAGGCCCACCATACTAAATAACAACCAAAGTGAGCACACCTTGCTTAGGAGTGAGCGTATGCTGCTCCAACAAGAGATCAAAGGCTTCGTAACAGGCTGTGTCGGCTCGCAGGGCTGCCGCCAGAGTTTCCGCAGCCGCCTCCCGCCGCTGAAGAGCGGACAGGGCGCGAGCCTGCCACACTAGCACTCCTGCTAATGCGCGCTGTGGGAAACAACTTCAAACATTATGTTCAGTGAAGAGGTGGGAATTTATGAACTTGTCTAAGCAAAGAAAGAAAAAAGAATGAAATAAAAAAATTAACAAAAAGTTCAATCTACGATAGAGTGACCCTCACAGGAAAGTCAAACTCTAAATGATCCCTAAATAATTCACGTAATCTGCTTATATTTATAATAGTGGACAGATTGATTGCAAATCTAAGAGGGGAAAAAAACTGTTCAGTATCTATAATACAGTTGTAAAGGATTGTCACCATTCTAAATGAGCAGTCTCAACATAAGCAAGAATCAGTAAATAATTCTAGTAATTGGTACTAAATTGTGCAAAAATCTTTTATTTTGTATAAAATGTTCACATACAAATATATACAAATTGATCTATGTCGGCTAGGAAAGGATAATGTCTATTTTGATCTTTAGGTTTTTAATTTCGTAAGCTTTCCCAAAGCCTAGCTTATGATTATGAGTAACAAGACTCACATTATGAGTAGGATCAGAACTTCTCCGTTCAAGTAGCTCCGCGTCGACCTCATCAAGTAAGCCAAGAGCGGCCGCTGGTTCGCGCGATGCTAAGTTTGCACGCATCGCGACGCCCAAACATAATAGATGGTGTCTGAAACACATTTTATATTGTACAATAAGAATTTTATGCACTTCAATTTGTATTTATTTAATACTTTTGAATCCAAAAAGAAAATTCATCTATAATAAATACTCCCTGGTGCCCGCGACTTCGTCCGCATTGAGAAATAAAAGATACTAGATTTAGATTACTGGTGATTTAGATCACCAGTTAGATTAGCTGTTAGATAGCTGGTGCCCATTTGGAATATTTTTTTCATTTTTTTTTTATACATACAAACAACTTTACCTCTTTATAATATTATTTAAAATATTATTAATGTAATTACAGATATTACATTAATACATATTTTGAGAAAAGAAATAGACAAAAAGTAAACTATCAATAATAATTTTTATTATTGACAATTTGATAATAGTTTTAAGATTTTATTACATATTTAGTTACATATTTTTAATTTTAATGGTTTCAAGCTAGAATTTACTTAGAATTTTTATAAACATTGAAAAACTAAAAACCTGACATCCATCACAACATAACTAACCCCAAAAGCCTGCTCCTCAATTCAAAATCCAAACCTTAAAAAATAAAAAAGCAACTACATAAATTTACCTATGAAGACCTCTTGATGTGATAGCGTGTACTGCTCTATGGTGTTCCCCCTGGGCCAGCATTGTATTGGCCATAAGCCACATATCATCTCCATTTGCCTCTCCAGATCCACTTCCAACAGCTGCTGCTGCATCTGCCCAAAATAAGGCACTGCTCCATTGTCCCTGAATTTTATTTTTATTTAGTGATTTAGTTGAGTTGGGAAAAGTGTATAAAAAAATAACCATTAACCTAGCTAGATACTCACCAATTCGGAATATTGTTTAACCAAAGAGCGCATGAAATCAATATTTAAGCTATTAAGAGATTCCGATTTTGCCATTGCATTGAATGATATTTTTTGCAAATCAAACGAAAATTGAAACAACTAATTCTTAGAATTAACTAATAATAAAATTGAACTTTTTGTATTTTTAAACAAATTAATATTAAATTTCCGAGGTGTGTTTATAGTGACATAAAAAGATAAACAAACAGAAACAACATGCCAAACTGCCACTAAATAAATTAAACTTAAAAACGACAGAAATCAGAGTATTTCAGAGGAATGATTTCCAAATTCCAATGCAATATGTAAATCCAAAGAAAACCATGTAATTTTATGTAATTTTATGTAATTTTATGTAATTTTATGTAATTTTATGTAATTTTATGTAATTTTAGTAGAACCAATTCAAAACAAACTTGAAAACGACAAACGACACTAAAAATGACATGACACCTGACCGTTATGATGACAGTGACAGTATTATGAGGCTGAAGAGAGGAATACGGTACATATTCCATAAAATATTACTTTAAGCCCATATCGATCGAATCCATAGATCTATGATACTATCGTCACGGCTGGTAATCTTCAAGGAAAATTCACTAGACATAAGAATTTTATAGCCTGTGGTAATAGCAAAATAGAACATGACATTTCACCTCCCCTCTCATCGCCTTGATTGCCTTATTATAGCGATCTGTACTAAAAGAGGAAGCCGTTTGTTTGGTTTTGTCGTTTTCATTGTTGTTTATATCGTTTATATTGTTGCGTCGATTAATTTCCGCCTTTTTATATATCTACTAATTTATTAATAACAATCTTTGGATACATTTATTATATTAAGTATTAAGTATGTATTATAAGTGCTGTGTGCCAGAAAATACAAGTTCGTGACAGGACTTAGTGGATGTGCAGTGTTATAGTGTAATCTGTTGAGTTTATCGCACACTTTGTTAATACGGGCGTTATTGTTCTATTTATTTCTATTCTAGTTTCTATTTAAGTCGTATATTAAGACAAACATAATAATATATTAAGTAATATTATTATGTTTGTCTATATCCTAAAAAATAAATATGTACGCATTATTTACTGTGTTTTAATTGTGATGATATTTCCTTACTTAAAAATAAATTCAAGGACTAATAGCCCTTAAAAAAACAAAGGGGTGAGAGGCTGAGAGGGGCGGGGAAGTCATATGTTCTATTTTGCTATGACCAATCAAGTGAAATTAAAATACTCGAGCTCATGTCCAGCGCATTTGTACTGCAGATTTCCGTCTGATACGTTAGTATCTACTATTTAGTTTGTGACTATCGTTGATCGAATCGATCTCGATGACTAAATTAATTTAAAGCTTCAACCAACATATCTTCAAAGCCTCAGAATATTAAAACCAAAATGAGAAATTTGCAAAAGATAAAGATAACACCTTTTGGAAATAGTTTATGTAATAGTTAGAGTGAGAGAAGTAACTATGTGGAAAAGGCGCGCGTCAAAGTATCTCTCGCTAGCGAGTACGGGAGGAATACTCATACTATAGCCACAGCCAATGATTTTGTATTGGTCTCGCTCGCTACGCTCGACTAGATAGAGGACTATACAACAACGACAGCTCCGTAAATGCGGCCGTTTTTTATTCTAGTGTGTTTAAGCAACAATTGTCAGTTGACATTGTGTACTAGTGTGCGTGAAGAATTGTGTTACCAGCTGCTAACTGTTACCCGAGTTAATGGGAAAAATATTTTATGCTGTGGTCTATTAGTTAATTAAGTTATAAATATAGCTCAGAAAATACTTAAAAATGAACAATAAATTAAAACGGAATGTATAAATATATTTATATATAGAAAAATGGAAAATATGTATTATATCAATGATTAGGCCTCATTTTTAATAGTTTTTTTTTATTTACATGTAATATTTACAAGTTATTATTAAAAATAAGGGTTAATAAGGGTTGGCTTTAGAATCGTGTGGGAAGATTTTAGGGTATTGGAAGGTTAAATTAGTTAGAAATGGATGTTAATTTCATAAAAATATAGTTTTTATGGAAAGGAAATCAGTCTACAATTAATTTATAGTACAGTGAATATAGTCGTTTTTTTTGGTCAACTTTGCACTATCCTACCGATCCAATTTTTTTTTCTATAAGGTTTAGGATCACTTACAGAGTGTAAAATCACAAAATGCTGACAGATTCCGGTGACAGCATAGGCGCCATCTTGAAAAAACGTTTCTGGCCGATATCTCGGAAACTATGCACTTTAGGGCAAAAGTGATAGAGACCATTATTGTAGAGAATACTATTTCGCATCTTTTATTTCTTACGCATTTTTTTTTAAAACTCACCGCTTACGTTTTATGGCTCATTTAATTAACACATTTTTCTATCTCGGCCGATAACTCTTATAATATTGGATTAATCAATAAAATGCATCAATCCATTTTTAAAGATCAATCTATTCCCCACAACTTTTATTTGAAACTTTTTTTTTTAATGTCCATAGTTTTCAAGCTATCGGACGTTGAATGTAGAAATGCCGACGAGAAGAGGAACCATCGGATACAATTGGATTTCCGCCGCCTCCAAAACGCTCGAAACTTTGATATAATTTTTAATTTCTTTTTGTATTATTGTTTTCCTGACAATAAATTTTGAAAATATTTGTAAAAATAGTCCCCTTTCCGTTTCTTCCATTTTATTATGACATCTGAACGTAACATAATCAATAATAATTACTCACCACACCAGTTTTAAATGAAAGCACTAAATATAATAAAAAATAATAAAATAATAAAAAAATTAAAAAAATTCGTTACTATCTCAGGTAAGGAAATGAACTTTTCATTGTTAAGTACATCAACATTCGGGATATTTTTTCAAATGTATTTGTTGAATTTTTACCATTGTACTCTATGCATACCTTGAAAATTCAAACCTTGCACCTGGTAGTCCAACATTTAACGTCTTATAGCTCGAAAACTATGGACATTAAAAAAAAAAGTTTTAAATAAAAGTTGTGGGGAATAGATTGATCTTTAAAAATGGATTGATGCATTTTATTGATTAATCCAATATTATAAGAGTTATCGGCAGAGATAGAAAAATGTGTTAATTAAATGAGCCATAAAACGTAAGCGGTGAGTTTTACAAAAAAATGCGTAACAAATAAAAGATGCGAAATAGTATTCTCTACAATAATAGTCTCTATCACTTTTGCCCTAAAGTGCAGTTTCCGAGATATCGGCCAGAAACGTTTTTTCAAGATGGCGCCTGTGCTGTCACCGGAATCTGTCACCATTTTGTGATTTTATATTCAGTAAGTGATCCTAAACCATATAGAAAAAAAAATTGAATCGGTAGGATAGTGCAAAGTTAAATGTCTATATTCACTGGCCTATTTAATAAGATTTTAGAACATAACCTAAAATTGTTTACAATACAAAGAAATATGTACATACCAGTAATATAGAAGGCTTATAAAGTGTTTGGAAGTGAGATTATTTAACAATAGATGTTAGTTTTATAAAAATATTGTTTTTATGGTGAGGAAATTCATTAACAATTATTTTTATATAGATTTTAATTTAAAACATGACCTCAAATTGTTTGTATAGTACATCAATATTTACATACATGTTGTAGGTACAAGACATTTGTACTGGATGAAAACAAATAGGTTAGGTTCCGTAATGTTTATGACTCTGTGGCTCATTGGCTCTGTGGTTGAAGATTAAACTTGAAGTAAACACGTATGTAAAAAGTAGATACAACAAAATTAAATAAATGAAAACAGTTTTAAACAGTGAAAATTTATGTGTTGTACTGAATATGTGTGTTGTAATAATGTTTTTAAGTGATGCTGATGCTGATAGTTGCAACAAACCTGGTATGTACCTACATATTTATTTGTATTGTAAACAATTTTAGGTTATGTTCTAAAATATTATTAAATTAATTGTACTCATTTCCTTTCCATAAAAACTATATTTTTATAAAATTAACATCCATTTCTAACTAATTTAACCTTTAAATACCCTAAAATCTTCCCACACGATTCTAAATAATTCCCAATAACTCGGTTAGATAAATGAAATATGTTATATAATAAAATAAAATAAAAACAATAAATTCACATTATAAAAATCTCAAACATGGGGAAATTGATTCTTGTATACGCGGCAACACTGAATGGCGTTTTGGGTTCATATTATTTTATGTTGAAATTTCGAAATTATACGATACTTACTGATGGTATGTGATCCCAGTGTTCTTCTTATTTTTTGTGGTATTATTTTTACACAGTTTCACTACGCACCCCGGCATTTTAGTTTGAATTATGCCCAAAATTTAATAAAACATTCGGCATGTACACATGACAGACAGCTTGCAGTGTGACTGGGTGGTGACTAGCTCCGGTACGCCAAATTTTGCGTATAATTTTTTTCGTGTTTGACAATTACGACTGCTTTGTCTTGTCGAGTGAAGCGAGACCAATTTTTAGTCTATGGCCACAGCATATAGCATACTATTTTAATTGAATTCTACTTATCTAATCTAAGTAGTATATGATATTATTAATGATTTGCTGCTGAACTAAATATGAAATATTTCATTTTTCTTATCACTTTCCTGTGAAATATATCTAAACAATTTTGCATTAATTTTATAGCATAGGTAACTAAATCGTTTTCTGTCTAACTTGTTTGATTAGTTACATCTCAATGGACAGGACAATCGAATTTTGTGGGATAATAATAATGCATGCTCAATGCTGACATTTTTTGACAGTTCGAAATTGATGACGGAAAGAAAAAGGTTATACACAGAGAAAACGGGAATTGGCTGAATAAGTTAAATTAATAAGTTGTCGCTTACTTATTACCTTCAATTAATTAGCCAATTTACCCAATAGACTTAGTGTTAATATTTAAAATTGACATTAATATTTTGTAAACAGTGGGACGGTTAAGACAACGCAACGTGTCCTAGGTTAGGTCGTTAGCGAAACATGTTAATACAATACTCGAAAATATAACATGACTGAAAGGAAAATGTGCAAATTCTATAATTTAAACGTGCCTGATCGTCGTTTGGGAGAGGGTGGGGGCGCCGCGAACCACGGGAACGATGAGGACGATGATCGTAACGACGAGGAAGCAATCGCACCAGACGTGCCTCTTAATGAGCATAAGCTCGAATATAGTTACTGGATGTGGTTCTCACGGCGGCTACCCAACCGTGACCCTGCCTCACTTGCCGGTTTTGGACAGGTAGTGACATAAATAAACTTCTACACATTTAATCTTACTACCCATTAGTTAATTATAACTCATACAGTGCACCTCAGCCTAATCGTAGGAACAATTGAAACCACATCACACAATCGTGACAAAATAATTTAAATGTTTTCATTTACCATTTTTGATATTTGTTAATGATTATATCAATGTTTATTTTGACTTTTATCTCATATAATCAATGAGTAATCACAGGTATTATAACAAATGTCCATACTCAATACCAATAACAAATATTATCTCTAAAGACATTGTTTAAATTGTACTCATAAAGGCAAAGTTCTAAACTTCAAAGCTCAACTCGCGTATTGTCTTCTCAGTTATTAGGGAAATTCTTAAATAGGTATATTATAAATGGTTTAATTTAAGATAATTTGTGTCATATTTCTTTTTCACGCGAAGGTCGTCAAGGTCACGTGCACTGACACCGATTGAGTATGAGTATTCTTACTCATAGTTAAGATACATATCCGTATCCGCAGTTCTCGACACCAAATATCCGTATCCGCATATATACATTTTAAACGATCCGGTACATCACTAGTATATATACGGCTCTGACGAAATGTAAACACAAAAATAATTGTTGGATAAATCCGACTCTGGCGTTTAAAGGGTAACATTTTTAAATGTACCTAACTATTAACACAATAGGCATACCCAATCCCTTAGGAGTATAAAGCAAGTACATTGCTGAAATCTATGTACAGTGGAGCGTCGATTATCCGAACTAATTGGGAGACATAGGTGTTCGGAAAACCGATTTATTCGGATAATCGATTTATATTATTATGTGTTTACTTTTATGCATTTATGTACCAATAAAAACATATTTACAATATAAATCACGTTTAGTACTTTATGCGAGAGAGAGATAGGTTGTATAAATCAAATTATACCTAGTCCAGCCATAAGTTCTCCTATTTTTTTTTTTGAAATACATAAAGTAATCTTAATAAAACTTATACATATTTATTGAAGTCTCAGCAAAAATAATAATAAATAATTCTATTCAAAATGGCCACCTTTAGCTTTGATATTGATACAAGCCTTTATTCTGTTTGGCCACAAATCTATGGATTCACGCACTGTTTCCATGGGAAACGTAGCCACTGCTTGCTTCAGAGATTTCTTAAGAGACTCAACGTCGGCGTGTCATTTAGAGCACCACATGTCCTCTAAAACTGACCATAATTTGTAGTGTAAGGTGTTCAGATCTGAACTAGACAAGGACCAGTCTTCGACTGTTGGTTTGAGCCAGGTATGGTAACCTGGATCTGAGCATCACATTAGTTAGGGATGGCGAGCGAGCGAGAACAAGCAGTTCGGTTAAGTAGTCGTTCGGTTAATCGGCGTTCGGATAATCGACGCTCTACTGTATTTACTCAGTGCATGTTTTTTAAATATCAACAGTGCATTATGTATATGAATGCATATATACATATTTATGTATAAGAAGTAACCAAGCATTATTTTCAAAAGTTAATGCCTTAGTGCAATTTATTATCAGTTAAAGTAGTAAACTTTTAGGTCAAATGCTTCTATCTATACTCTGGATTTGATAAAAACTGTGTGGCCACGTGGTTGGACTGCATAGTTTGATTGATCAGACTATGTGAACTTTTTGTCTTGTTGTTTTGATCATTCACTAGGAATCACAAAGGAGTGTTCCGAGCGGGCTCCCTAGAGGGAGTCCGTAGCGGAGCGCTCCAATTGTAAAAAATCCAATTAACTTGACACTGGCAGAAAATGGCCATTTTATAATGAGCCGCATTGCCATTTAAATATAAGAAGAAGAAGAAGAAGGAATCACAAAAACATGTGGATCAAACTATGTGGACTTCTTCTTCCTGCTGGTCCTGAGTTTATGAAGCATACACAAACCAACACAACATTTTTATATATCTAAGATATGCTTATCACCACCTATTGATGTGTACCAGTAAATCTGTACTAGAGTATATTGTATATTGTAATGTTTTGGTTTGCTTGCTTAATGAATTTTACTAATTGACATGTTTTTAAATATAAACAAATGTTTAATTTAAAGATTTCTATTTGAAGAATTATTATTTTTTATATTTTTGTGAAAAAATTGAAAATATACTCTATTTATTCAATCAAATATTTAAAAAACAATGTCTTATGAATAATTTATTTTAGAATTTTAAGTTTAGAATTAAAAAATAGGTATTCTATAATTACTCTAGGCTAATTAGTTATAGACCTAATTTTTATGTTTGTTTTGTCAAATTTGTTTAATTTTTTGTGGTCAGTATATTTTTTATTTTAACAGTTTTATTCAAGATTGATTACAACATGATTACATTTATTGCTGCTAAATCAGCAATAGTGTATTTTGAAAAATTTATGCAGACGGGACGAAGTCACTTGCAACAGTGTGTTTAATAATACAAATAGTCTTCATGTGTACTCATAATGTAACAGAAACAATTGTAGACATTAGTTAACATTATTATAGGTATTCCGCTGTTATTTTAATGTGTAGTCTTGTTTTATATTACTAGCTGGTGCTTGCGACTTCGTCCGCGTGGAATAGTTATTTTGGGAATCATTTGGGTATCTCGAACGGTTTTCGCAGCGCACGCAACGGAAGCCCTCAAAGATGAATAATTTTCCCCGTTTTTTCCACATTTTCGACTGTTTCTTCGCTCCTATTAGTCGCAACGTGATGTTATATAGCCTAAAGCCTTCCTAGATAAATGATCTATCCAACACAAAAAGAATTTTTCAATTCGAACCAGTAGTACAACATATCCATTAAGACGGGTGTTTTCCCGGCATGTTGGAAATCGGCTTATATAATACCAATCTTTAAAAACGGTGATAAATCTAGCTGCTCAAACTATAGACCTATCAGTATCCTGGCTTGCCCCGCTAAAGTGCTTGAGTCTATTGCTTATGTACCGATATACAGCCATTTTAAGCAGTTCTTGTCTGAAAAACAGCACGGTTTTGTCAAAAATAGGTCTACTTTGACTAACTTGCTTGAATACAAAAGTTATCTATGTGGTGTATTTGCGACTGGGGGCCAAGTTGATGCTATTTACACTGATTTCAGCAAGGCTTTCGATCGAGTTAATCATTCTCTGCTTGAACACAAGTTAATACAATATGGCTTTCACGGTAATCTCTTACGCTGGATTGTATCTTATTTAAGTAACAGGAGTCAGCTGGTTGCACTAAAAGGTTTTGTATCTTCACCAAAACCGGTCCTCTCCGGAGTGCCCCAAGGATCACTGTTAGGGCCACTTTTATTTGTCATTTTTATAAATGATCTGGTTGGACTTTTGCGGTCTTCCTGTCTCCTTTACGCTGATGACTTGAAACTGTTTGCGTCTATTGATAATCAAAGTGATTGTGTTACTCTTCAGGGGGATATTGATGTTCTGGCCGATTGGTGTACTTTAAACAGGATGACCCTGAATGTTGATAAATGTCAAACTATCACATTTACATGCAAATTTCACAAAATTATAAATAATTATTATATTCGTGATTTTCCATTGAGACGTGTATTTGTGATTAGAGATTTAGGTGTTCTTTTTGACGATAAACTCACATTTAGAGATCATTATGATTACATTGTCAATAGATGCAACAAATTATTAGGCTTTACCTTAAGGTCCACTAAGCAATTTAAAAAGCCAGCTTCCACTATTTCCTTGTTTTGTGCGTTAGTGAGGAGTGTTCTTGAGTATTGCTGCCCAGTTTGGTCTCCCTTCTATTCTGTGCACATTAATAGGATTGAGTCTCTGCAGAAAAGACTTCTAAAAATAATTTTATATAGAAATGGACTGGGTCGTACACACCAAAGTTATACTGATCGCCTTCGGAGTTTCGGCCTATTATCTCTGGAAGATCGACGAAGGAGATATGATATTGTCTGTCTTCATAAAATATTGCACTCGTCTTGGGATTGTTTGAATCTACTCTCGGAGATTAGGATTAAAACTAAATATAGGTCACGCTCTCCCCACTCGGGTCCCTTTTCCATCCAGGCATATAGGAACAACACGTCATACTACAATCCCCTAGTTAGGATGTGTCGAACCTACAATGACATGGTGACTGGATCTGAGGTGGATATTGACATATTTGACAGTAGGTTCCCTTTATTTAAAGCTAGATTAGGGTTGTTATTTAGGTAGGCTAATGTTTTGTTTGTTTTATTTACTTTTAATAATTAGTGTTAATTAGTTAAGTTACTTAATTGTTCTAATTAGTGTTTATTTAGTATTAAGTTAATCATGTTAGGCACTCAATTTGGGAATACAATTTAGCTAATAATTTTACACATGTATCCTTGTTTTCACAAATTTAATTGTATTCTGTCTGTGTGCTTTGTTTAATAAATAAATAAATAAGTAGTTCCTGAGATTAGCGCGTTCAAACAAACAAACTCTTCAGCTTTATAATATTAGTATAGATTGACATTTGTTATATAACATTAGTAATAAAATATATTGCAATTTTATGGTAATAGATAGCAAGTTATAATTCACTAGTTGCCCACTGCCCGTGATTTCGTCGGCGTTGTAATATAAAAAAATAATAATGTAATAATAAATGATTTACATCGACACCTGACATTATACTTTTTTCAAGTGTTGGATCTTTATTTTTAGATAGCTGGTGCCCGCCGCTTCGCCTATGTGATTTTATTTTAGCCTATGTGAATCCTGAAATTCTATTTTAACTATTGTTAAAAGATTTTTTTTTTAATTCGGATGAGTAGTTTCAAAGATTACCCCCTACGTATCAATAAAGAAACATAAAAAAATATAAAATAAAGTGGCTTTCGCTGTCTGCACGTGCTCTTAGATCTTTTAAACTACGCAACTGATTTTAATGTGGTTTTCACTAATGGAAGTGCGTTGAACGAGGAAGGTTTTTTAATGTTTATTAGGATAGCTAGTACTTCATAAATTTGTCAATGCTATTTTTCAAATTTCAGAACTTACGTCTGGTGGGTCGCGTGGCGAGCGTGGAACAATGGTGGGGGTTGTACACGCACCTCGCGCGGCCCAATGATCTGCCACCACTCTCCGACCTCCACCTCTTCAAACTCGGCATCAAGCCTATGTGGGAAGATCCAGCTAATGTCAATGGGGGCAAATGGGTAAGTTGAGATGTGTTTGAAAAAAAAAAAAAAAACCAGACAGCTTCTATTTCTATATTGACCAAAAGTGAAATGAGTGAGAGTGAGACCAAGAGTGAGACCCGAGTTGCAACTTTAAAGAGTTATAATTAGGGTTTCTTTCCCGTGTTCCCGATCCCGGGAATAGGTAACTGAGAAAACTATCGATCCCCATTTCGGGAATATTCAGTCGGGAATTCCCTAAATCCCGACCTTCGAGAAATAAATCAAAAGTTTTGAATTAAGTGCGCACTTGATTTTAATTATTTAAACTCGAATCACTCTTATCTCGCTCGCTCGATAGATCTCACTCACACACAGCACGCGACACTCATAAGAAAAACTTGTTTTTTTTTTGGTCCCGGGATTTTAAAAAACCCGGGAATTGAGAAACTCCAGTTAGAAATATCGAGCGTTCTTCCCACTGTAGTATTGCTGTTAAGACGTAACAATGCGTATTTTGTATATCAGATGGTCAGACTACGTAAATCTCAGACGGAGAGAGCGTGGGAAGACCTCTGCATGGCGATGCTGGGTGAACAGTTCATGGTTGGTTCGGAACTGTGCGGGGTCGTGCTCTCTGTACGGTTTCAGGTTAGTATGTATCTTTTTATATATAGGTCAGTGTCGCGAATTTAATTTTATGACAATTTACAGTTTTTTAAAATGATAGTATATATCCGGCTCTGGCGAAATGGACTCGAAAATTATTGTCGGATAAATCCAACTCTGGCGGTTAAAGGGTTAAATTGGTTATAATGAAAATTGCAGGAAGACCACTTGGCGGTGTGGCACAAGACGGCCGCGGACACGGTGGCGGCGGGACGCGTCCGCGACGCGCTACGTCGCATCCTCCAGTTGCCCGCGTCCGTGCCGATAGAGTACAAAGCGCACGGCGACTGCCTGCGGGCGTCCGTCTCCCGCACGCAGGACGCGGACGAACCCACCACCAACGGACCCCAGACTAGTCGCTCGTAGCACCCACCCCCGCCCCCCGACGGACTTCTCACTCCCCCCACCCCACCCCCTCCGTCCCCTCTCAAGGGTGGACAGCCTTTCGGCGGACACCGGTGGCCTGTCAGCCTTAACTCGTAAAAAAAATGTGCATTTTTCTAAACTACCCTCTAAAATATTTTCCATTTTCATCACTCAAGCTCTAATTCCCCGTTTACTTACATAAATTATGGCCATTGCCATGGTTCATTTCGCGAAGTGTGCACTTTTGATAATAATTGTGGAGTTGAAAAGCTGAAAAGGCTGAGTTACCCTCAGGACTCAAATTTAAAATGTTACCTAAATAATAATACCGATACTACTTTTGTAAAAATTGCGTTTTATCAATTATGAATTTTATATTAGGTTTAGTGTGACATTGAGTTATTTTTTCAAAAAAATATATTTAATGCTATGTACTCTATCTATGTAATATTTGACAGTGAGTAGTGAGTGAGATCTCTGATTGGATACTGTCGCCAAACATCGGTATTGACATTTCGTTGTGCCCAAAATGTGTACATAAAAATATTGCAATTGAAATAGTGTAGTTGCAGACAGAACTTATCAAAAACCCGCTCATTTGTACGGTTAATCTGGATCACGAGAAAAATAAGCAATCAAATTTGTATGACATTGTGGTTTTTTTTAATACCTCATTTATTTTTTAAATTATATATAAAGTTGACAGACAGGCTGACAGTCCACTCGATGGTAGGTGGCAAACGTCGCCTGTTACACAAGCAACATCAAAGGTGCTGCAAGTACGCTGCTGATTATGGCAACATTAAAGACAGGGAAATGGTCTCTGGCAACCCCAACACACTTGCCGAAACACAAAAGCATACATTCAAGGTGATCTTATGTCAGGGGGTGGTTACTGTCGCCAGACGGGTTGCCCAAATGACTGCTAGACAGTGTGCCACTACTTTTCAGACTAAAATTTTAAAAAGGGTCTGTTTGATGATAATGGCTAACGGTCGCCTGTAACTAAAACTGTGCCGTTGCAAGTAAGCTGCTGACCAAAGATAATTGATTGGTCTCGCTGCGCTCGACTAGATAGAGCGCTATACAAAAGCAATAGCTCCGAAAATGTGGCAACTTTTTATTGTAGTGTGTGTAAAAAATCGTCACTAACCAGTTTTATTATATTTTTACACAGGTTCACTACGCAAACTGTTATTTATTATGCCTAAAATTTAGTACGTGCCGAATGTTTTATCACAGACAGTTTGCAGTGTGACTGGCTCGGGTACGCCGATTTCGGCGTACTGTTTTATGCCGGATTTTACAAGTACGACGGCGGTATCTAGTCGAGGCGAGACATCATTTATCTATGCTGCTGACCTTGATAAATAAGCGATAAGGGATATATCTAGAAACTTACTGGAATGAAACACCACACGAGATGTCACAGTGACAGAGAGTGGCTACCGCCACCACAAGGGAGTTTCGATGGAGGCTGGAACCAACTTTATGGTATGGTCGGTGGTACGGTGGGTCAGAAGCGTTCTAGAATGGGCCTTTTTTCTATAGCTATTGAATTCATAGCATACAGTCATATTATCTGGTCTAATAGAATCAGAGTTAAATTCTTACAATAATTAATATTTCAAGATGATTCAAGTAGGTAATCTCTATATATTATATAAAAATTATGTCACAATGACATGTTTGTCCCTATAGACTCGTTAAACTACTGAACCGATTTTGATAAAACTTCGTAACTATGTGTAATTTGGTCCAACTTAAAAGATATGATAGTTTTTATTTTGAAGCCGGGAGCGTGTAGCTAGTTATTCTATAGATTCGTAATTGATCAGATTCTTGTATATATTTCAATAAGTCAAGTGGTAGGTATAAAAAATTAAAACAATTTTTGTCTAGAAAATATAATACATCAAATTTCATCAACAGCCATTTACGTTGTTAATTAAAAAATAAAAATATAAACAACGTTGGTGTCGTTCACTTTGTTAATCTATGCACGAATGAGACACTGTTACACATATATCACTAATTTACTTATACTTACTAGACTTAAAGTACCTTACAATCAACAGCTGGAAACACATGCACTTTATTGCTTACCAAAAAATATATACAAATTTAGGCCTATTCGGTCGTATTAATATTTCTCAAGAATTCCTCAAGAAAAATAGACTAACCTCCACAAGATTCTAAGCCATGATTTTTTTTAAAAAAATACAGCTCTTAATAGTTTTCATACATGCATAATGTGGGAATTTGTATATAATATGCATACCAATATACATATACGGTTATTAAAAAAAAAAATTCTCTAATTTCACTGGCTAAAATAATAATATTGTGATGAAAGAATATAATAAAATAAAATAAATAATGACTGATCATTCTTGATTGCATATAAGCTCAGGAATATTAGGTTTTAAACATAAAATCCTTCACAACTAGCTAAGCGAAGACTGTCTTAAGGAAGCTTTTAAATATGAACTCGCGCCGAAACCCCCCCTGACTATGCGATGATGTTTCATTGAGGAAGACAAACAAGGCGGAACTAGCAAAGAAACTTGAATCTTACTTCCCCTGCTCAGTTGGGTAACAACTGGCCGTCGATTTGGCTATAACTGGGCGGTAAGCCTTATACACACAGTAAACTGGCCACTACGTCCTGAAAGTTACGAAGACGTATGTAATGCTTATGTATCATATATCCAACGGAAATTCGGAATATCTTGTGTTACAAAATTAGACGGTTACAGAGGAGACACAAGCACAAAATATGAAGAACAATAGCGCCGATCCGCAGGTAAATCGTGTGCAGACTTAAAAGTCGAATTCCACTCGCTTCTCGATTGTGTCTGGGAGACGAATTTCTTTGTAATCCAAAAAATAAAGCACAACTTATACTCACTGATACAAAAGCTACAGGAAAAGGAAATGGTCCTACACCAAGCTGAAGCAAACGCAGACACACTGATCTCAGAGACGTCACCGAGCGCCGGGTACGTCAACCGGCTTCGCTCCTACATGGCGAAACTAACTCCACGACCTACCACATGACACAACAATTCACCCTTCAACATTCCCCGAGACCTGCATACATCAACACACGTCTTCATTCGTCAAGTTCGTCAAGGGGGTAATACTCCAAAACTGAAGATACTAAAACCTGGAAGTCAAAAAAGGAAGAGTGAATACTACGACATGGCAGAAATCCAAAAAAAATATAGGTCCTCTGAAAGATGTCTTAGTATTTGCACACGCTATGTCAGACTGTGATACGACATCAGCGTTCTTCAGAAAAGCTGAAAGCAGACGCAGACACACTGACAATCTACTGAATCTCATCAGCTGTGGTTGCAAAAAGGAATGTGAACGTTGGTGCGAGTGTAGAAAAGCAGAACATTGGTGCGAGTTGTTGAACACACGATGATGGAATGATTTAAATAATCGAAAATTTGTATTTATTTCCTTTGTAATAAATATTTACAGATCTATTTTACACTTTTGTTTACTATTTGAAGTTCCTTTAAGAAGATACTAACATAACATATAACAGCCTGTATATCTTATGACGCAAGCGGCGGAAGCTTGGGGAGTTTTGAGTAGTTGTTAATTACCGAATACTGGGTCACTATACCAAATTTCAGCTAGTTTTAGAAGGATTTTATGTATTTGGTCAATTTTGGTCTAATACTCCTGAGCTAGATATTTTACATTCGTAAAGACTAAACCATGTAGGTAGTCACATATTATTTATAACAAATATATGGCTCTATACACATAAAAATTTAAAAAATACTTTTTCATTGCAAGTATGTTATGTAGTCTGTAACATTTTAATTTAAGGAAAATGCACATTCTTTAGACATTGACATTCCAATGATGGTTTTTGATTTAGATGTTTAAAATCTAGAAATATAATAAAAAGGGTATATATTTTGTTGTATCATTGTATGTATATGTATCTTATACATAGATCAATGTATCTTTATACATTGTAATTGTCTACAATCATTGGTTTTGCATTGTTATATTTGAAGTAGGGTAGTTTTCAAGATTTTTAGTTACTTTAAAATGTTACAACTATACAATGTAGTGCAAAACAACTTTTTAAACTGCAAGAAACCTTCTAATTTTATTATTATTATTTTTTTCAAACAAAATTACATTTTCCCATAATGGTTTACTTATATAAAATTAGCTAATCTTTTTTTCTATATAATCTTTGTCACTCAATAAAACCGTGTACCATGTGTCTCTACAGCTTAAAAAAACACATTCAGATTTCTGACAAAAAAAAAACAACACCTCGATACACTAACTATAACTAACTTAACAATAATATTTACATTTGGCAACATTACTTAGTCCATGCATGATGATATGCGCGTGCCACAGGATAATCAAATGCATTCTCCATTGATATAGAATTCATTATAGATAATATGCTCTGTCGATCACAATATTTGCTAATGCTATGATAGTTTTGGGTATTCAATGGACATTATGTCCACTCAACACACATTAAAAAAAAAAATATACTCGTGATGTCAACAATACTTTTGTGATGCTTTTTATATACGTCATTAAATGATTTTAAATTATAATATACCTATGTACGTACATAATGTTCTCAATTAAAATGTACCATACAAAAACGGTTACTTTTAGTACATACATCTAGTAAATGTCCACCCGAATACATACATTTAAGAATTTTATTTATAAGAATTACTGTATTTTAATTTTTTAAAGCTTTGATAAATGATACACTAGATGCTCAAACAAAATCACTGCTAAAAAGTGTCCACTGGTTTTTTTTTATATAAGTAAATATTATGCTATCACTTTCTCTCTTTAATTTCTGATTAAAGGTGAATAATGTAAGTAAATGTTGCACGACTCGATTTGAACCTTAACATTTAGTAATAATGGTCCAATTCGCAACACGTGTTCACCTTTAAGGACACAACTGTGTGCAACTAATTTGAAATATCACCCCAAGCTGTGTGAGTGCGGTGATATTCTATTCTACTGTACCACACGGAAGCAATCCAGAATCTAGTGTACCTATCCTTTATCAAAGTTTTAAAGTAATTAAAACTCCGCTATGTCAACAGACTATGTCTATTTCCTTCGACTGTAGCGATGTGATGTCTATTTATTGGATGTCGTTTAGCGACGTTAAACTTCGATATTTCGAAACGAAATTTAAAAAATTGAGAATTAAAAAGCCACGACACAAATAAAAAAAAAGCTAATAATGCTCATTATTGCACGATTAAGATAATTTTTAAAGTTACCGTGCATCTTGTGCAATAGTTAAGCACAGTTAACAAAAACATTTCGTTTCGAAATTTCGATTAAAAACCACAGACTAAATAAAAACTAAGACACAGTTTTGCGCACAACATAGTGAAGCTGGTTTTATAAACATGTAGTGCGTCAATAGCCAGTGTTGCTATTTTATAATTGATTTTTTTTATTGAAAATATTAGTATACAAGTTATGTAGCTTACTTTTGAAATGTGATTATGCTTTTTATTTTTTAAAAAACAATTATTAAAATATTTTAATAAGGAGAGGCGTAGTTTTACCGGCTTCACTCTGCCGTCTAGTATCTTTAGTTGTTATTTTATCTGAGTTTTGAAACTTGGAATAATATTTTCAAAGTAAGTACTCCCAGAGTCTCTTACTAAACAGATGTTTTTTATATATAAACATTTAACAAACACTTAACATCCTATTGCAATTCCAACGCTAAACAAACAAACAAACAAACCTCATTATAGTGACTTATTTGAAATTATTAATACTAAATTTAATTGCTTCAATTTTAGCACTTTCGAAGTATTACATAGCACACATTGTATATACATACAATAATTAATTATATAAATAAAGCCAAATTTTTTAATAATAAAATTAACTAATAAATTGCCAGTCTTGCTAAGAAAATGGGGTTCCAAAGCTGTTTGCGTGGAGTCGGCAAGATATGTTATAGTTAGAGGTAATTTTAACAAAACAGTCTCATGTTTAGGAATGAAATTTGCTTACAGCAAATGTACTATTGTTCCTTTTGTAATAGAACCCCAAAAATTATGTAAACTCGACATATAAAGTGCTTCATCACCCTAAGATTGAACCATAGATGAATGATTGGTCTCGATGCGCTCGACTAGATACCGCCGTTGTACTTGTAAAATACGGCAAAAAAATACTACGCTGAATTCGGCGTACCCGAGCCAGTCACACTGCAAGCTGTCTGTGATGTGTACATGCCGAATGTTTTATTAAATTTTGGGCATAATAAAATGCCAGTTTTCGTAGTGAAACTGTGTAAAAAGTGACGATGTTTTACACACACTACAATAAAAAACTGCCGCATTTACGGAGCTATCGTTTTTGTATAGTACTCTATCTAGTCGAGCGTAGCGAGACCAATGCAATAATCATTGGATTGAACATTCTTTGTATGTTGTAGAATAATAAGGTCTGTTTTCCTTTGAAAATTCAAAGTGACAATTTCTATTGCTATCTTTATTAGCGTTGACAAATTATGTCAATCAGTAATCAATACCTATTTCAAATACTAAGCCTTAGCGAATTTTGAAATGAATGGAATTTGTAATCGAAAGACTGATAAAGCACTTTTCTTGTCTGCTTTACATTAAATATTTAATTAAAAAATAAAAAATCAATATTAAACCGAACGTGCCTGAATGTGTAATCTCGTTAAAAATATTATATAATCTGTATATACATACATATATGGATAATAAAACATTATTAATTAATTATTTTTAAAGGCTAATTTAGACAGATTTGTCTTAGATGCTTTGTTTATCCTTGACGTTTCAAAATGAATGATTGGATATTAAATTAATCAAATATAAGAATTGCAAATTTAAAAAAAAAATTGAATATAAAAAAAACATACAAAAGACTGTTTTAGTCAAAAAGCTTAGAGTTTCTCACATTCAGGCTAAAAATTACACTAAACAATATAAAAAAATATATAATCATAATCCCTTACTTATCCAATAGTTATTACACAAAAATTGTTATGTAAGTAAAGTTAAAATAAACTTTTATCAATACCTATTATTTTATAAAAAAAAAAAAACTATTAAAGAGGGAAAAAATCACGTTAAATGGAAGCCTAAAATAGGATATGGCAACAGATATTTACGAGAATGGGACGTGTTATTTTGCTATGGAGCAATTTCATGTTTAACATCATTTTTATTAACATGTTTAACATCTCATCCTGTACATATAATTATAGTGTTCAAAATATTTTCAAAACAATAGTTTTACAACATTTTGAAGATTACATAATAATAATTATAGTTTATTAATTATTATGGTAATTAGTCTGTAACCTTTCAGTGTGACAAACCAACACTCACTCACTCAAAAAAAAAGCGACTGTACAGTTTCCATTAAAAAAAAAATTGTGCTAGTTTCAAAGAAAGGTTTGTATAGTTTTTATTATTATTGTAACTCAGACCAAATTGTTTCTATTTTACCAGAGTACAATAATTATTGTAGAAACTGAACGATACTTCTATTTAGTTAAAAAAAAAAAATTTTTTTTGTTCATCTCTAGTTTAATAGTGATTTTAAAGAACTAAAAGTATGTATGAATGACAAAATAGTTTCCACAGATTACTCGAATGAGGGACATTAAGGCTGCGGTCTCCTATATTTAAAGGCCGTCGACTGCTCTTAGCATCACGACTCATTAGCTATTTATCATAGCAGTACTTACATAAAAAAAAACATTAGTTTTCTCAGATATATATAAGGTTTGCATCGAATTGTATAAATAATTTTTTTAAATTTGCAGAATTTGTCACTTTTATCGCGGGTTGAATGCTTGTAATTACTGACTGAAAGCCAATAATGTTCCAATAATGCCAGCTATATTGTTAATTTAAAATCGGGATGTCAATGGTTACCATCTATAAAGGTTTTTCTAAAATATTGGAATTTTAGAAAAATTGTGTGTCGTGAATCATCGTTCCTGCAGAAAAGTATGGCTCCGACGATTAACGTATGAAGAGAAAGCTTAAAACTTACAATCAACCTTAGATACAATATCTATAAGGTTCATAATACAATGCAGCCATTGACCAATAGCTGTACTGGAAAAAGGTGCGAAGTGTGTGGATTGGTCTATTGATAGCATTTTTCACGCTTTAAAAATTCGTCTTCTGCGCAGGTACATCTCTAAGGGCGCATTTACATTGGTCGTACATTATAGCAGTTGGCTTTGAAAGATTGCTCTGGAGTTGTATTATTGCTCTGGCGGTATTATTATGGTGGTACTATGGTATTATGGTTTTAGAAGGGTGAGGAGTCCGCGCATGCTGACCAAGCTGATGCGGGGCGCCCCCGAATTCGGGCTAACGACCGACTTATTGACCAATGTAAATGCGCCCTAAGCCACATCAGTTGAGTACTACTGAGTACTGAGTGCCCACTCATTCAATAGGAGACCGTGGCCTACTAGAGTTTCGGTAGTGATGGGAAAATAAGCTCACGGCAGTGGTCAAAAGTGTATGAGCGGCAGGTCGACGGCGGGCGTCGGTCAGCAGGGCTGCGCGGCCAACTCGTGGATGAGCAGCGGGGTGGTGTCGGGCGTGAGGGGCGCGAGGTGGGGGCGTGGGGCGCGGTGGGGGCGCGTCGCCTCCACTCGCTCCAGCACGCACGACGCCGACAGACGCGCCTCCGCGTCGTGGTCCCAGCACTCCTCCATCGTGTCGCACAACACCGCCATGCCCTGCAACCAATGTTATATGTAGTTACACTTTGCTAGCTGTAGCTGACGTCCGCCTAACTTTCTATAGGTGAAGTTGACGATAGGTTTGGTCTAGTGGCTAGTAAACTTTTAGCTGTTAACCAAACGGTCGCGGGTTCGAATCCCGCTGGGGCAAATGTTTATGTGTTAAGATTTTACCTTTGTACCTGAGTTATGGATGTTTGTATTTATAATATGTATGTATTTACAACAAAAAACATAATAATCCGTTATACAAGCATTAGTTGCTTAGTGTGGAACTAGATGGTGCTGTGTGGATGTGATAATATCTATTTGTTTATTTAATTTATAAAACCGGTCCACTAGTTTTTGAGTTTATTAATTACTAGACGTACGGAAGTGTCCCGTACGTCCCGTACACACATACATACAATACCTACACTTACATATTTATTATTAGTATTAATTCAGAAAAATACAAATCTTTTCTCTTTATAATATTAGTATTATAAAGAGATGATAATAAAAAAATAAGCAATATAATTTTAATGATTTTATATACTTGATGATATTAATGATATTGATATATTGATTTTAACTTGGCTTAAAATTACAAAGAGCTGTCAAAGTAATATATAAAACATAAATATATAATCAAGGATATAATTACAGGATGATTTTTCCATTGTGATGGTATGTGGGGCCTCAATTTTCTTTGTACAACTGCCTCTTGCATTTCTTCGAGCCCCGGATGCGAACCCACTTCCTCCTCTAATGGTAGACGATACTGAGCTGTTGGGTCGGCTCCACATTCGTTACATCTGTGGATAGTAAATATTTATATAATTAATTTTATATTTGATTTTAACATATTTTTTAGGTTGTACAATTTTTTACTTTATAAATAAGCTATGTTTGTTGGACAAAATTCCTTTTATATCTAGGTGGACCTTCAGCCTGTCTGCCATTCTTAATAATAATAACATATAAAAAAGGGACTAATGAAAGAAATAATTTTTTTAATGTATAAACTTCTAATAGTCCCAGTAGGTTGGATATCAGCGAAACTCCAATATTATGACTAAATATTTTTAATTTTTGGCTATTATGGTAATTTTAGCAATACTTTCCTCAATGAATTTATCGAAAATACATATGACATTATTTAATTAGTTTTCATACCTAGATGAAATTTCCCATAACACCAATGCACACGCATACATGTCAATCCTGAGGAAAGCGTCCTTTGTGAAGTTGATTGCACCGTCAAGCACTTCGGGTGCCATGTAACGTCTTGTGCCCACTTGGCCGTGAGCGTCTCCGCACCCACGGCCCGCTACAAATACGAGGGCGAGGCCAAAGTCGGCGATACACGCCGTCATGTCGTCTTTCAGGAGGACATTTTTCGATTTGAAATCCCTGTGGGCAACCGCAGGCTTGCCGCTTCCTTCCTCGTGAAGGTGTGCCAATCCTCGGGCGACAGACGAGGCAACCTTCCACGCCTCCGCCCATGTCAACGTGTGTCCTTTTAGATAATCACATAGCGAGCCCTGAAAAGAATGCACATTATCAACATGTAACATGGACTACCTATCTATATAATAATATTATTTGTATATTACTGGACTGCTGGACCTATTTTAAAATTCTTTTACCTATACTATAGAAAGCTACATTATCAACGAATAACATCCGTACTAATCCATACTAATATTATAATTGCGAAAGTTTGTATGGAAGTATGGATGGATGTATGTAACTCTTTCAGACAAAAACTATTGAACCAATCACCATGAAATTTTGCATGCACGTTGTCTGGGACACCAGAAAGGACATAGGGTAGACATAGTGCATCCATATGCAGCTGATTTAAAATCATCGCAGTTTATATTGGATTGAAGATTATGAAAAACCAATTTTGATAAGATGTCATCTTCAAACATGTCATTTTTTGCTAAATAATCCACAAAGTAGGAATAAAATAGAGTCAGTAATTCTGTTTTACTTAAAATATGGGACAAGGGTTGACCCGGCGAGACATTCAAATTTATCCTAAAAATACGGAGCATCCCTACTTAATTAATTAGCTACCCTAATTAGTATGGACATATTTGGGTACATGGGTGGAAGTTAAGCTCATATATAATGTTACTACTCTCAGATAACTTTTTTAAATGTAAAGTATTGCCAATGAAAACAGAAATACATGGCAATAATAATAATAATAACTCTATTCATCATTGTTTACCTCTAATCTGACAAGCAAGCAATATAGAAATATAAAACCACAGAGTAATAAAAATAATAAAAAAATATGAGAAAATTACAGATTAGATTCTATTTGAATCTGACCTGAAACTATTTTTGTAAGAACAAAGTGGCTAAGCATTCAATGAAAAAAATATCCAATAAAATGACATACCTTCTCATGAAATGCTGTGATTAACCAATATTCAGCTTGCAAATTGTCACCCTTCTTGTCCACACCTATGAAGTGTAGAATATCCCTATGATCCATTCTCGGAAGCCTATAAATCTCCTGTTCAGCTAACCACGACTGCTTGTCTTGCAACGGAAACACCTTTACTGCCACATCGCGTTGTCCGAGCTTAGCTCTCCATACTGCACCAAATCTACCACGGGCTCTTACTTCGCACAAGCTAACAAGACCGGCCAAGTTGCCCGACTCATTGTCCAATCCACCAGCAGACGGCGGTCTTGACAAAGACGTTTCACCGTTTGCGAGCTCGGAAAAGGAACTGCTTTTGCGAGCCCTATATAAAATGTAGCAGCCAAACAAAGCTACCGACAGAATGACGAGAGGTGTTAGTGTATAAATTAAGACATTTTTCGTATCATCATCCGCTGTAGGGATCGGCGATGAAGGAACTCCTTCCAGTGGGTTTTCAGTACTCGGCATAAAAGGTTCTAAGCCGGGAAATGTCATATTGGCATTACACATGTCACCTTCGCAGCAACAATGCAGTAGGGGCAATTTTGCATTATGCAATCGGCAACTCGATGCCCTGTCGTTACAGGAAACTGTGTCGAGGAAGCAACCCTTGAATTTAACAGTCGCTTCATTGGTGTTATTGTTATAGTGCCAAAGGATAAAGCAGTGGTTGTTTTTGTCCGTTTCAATGGGTTTACAATCTTCAACGTCCACTGTGCATGTGGAGTTTTTAGCAGGATCGCATATGGGATAAGTGGTTTCATTGTAGAAAGCACAACTCTTCGTCTCCACTCCGCCCACCTTTGGTCTCGGTGGTAAATTTTCATCTGCAGATGTTAACGAAAACATCGCATTCTCAACATCTGAAAAAGGAAGAAATGTATTAGGATGTTACAATGGAATTCACTAAATTATTACATTATGATCAGCTGTGTAAATGCTGTAAAACAGAATGACTAGTTTTTATGTCAGTAATCAATGGCTTGGTTTACTATATTAAGTAAATATAAAAATATTTAAATGATTTTAGAGAGATCCTTAGTATTTTTCTGTTTGTAGCCAAATTATTTTTCAGATTTTATTTACTTATTATTGGTTCAAAAAATTTAAACTCAGATACAAGTGTTTTTAAACCAATCCTATTATTGTATATCATATCATAGACCACAGTTTATGATATAATATACAGTCTATTATTATATGAAAATGGACTGATTTGCTTCTATGCTAGGAAAATTTATGTAGGTATGTTCATTTACACATTTTGAATATAAATAAATATATTTCTACATTGCTATGACATAGCAACTTAATTAATAATTTTACATAAAAACATCAATATTACAATAAAGTTTGATCCAATTAATAACTGTTAAGACACAATTTTAATTTAAATTAGATTTTTTTGGAAGATTTAAACATTGAAAAAAAGAAGTACTTACATAAAAACACTAAAATAAAACAGAATGAATTCCATCGAGCCATCATCAGAGGTATAGCAAAGGGATCAGGTCCCATTTAGACCTCCCGACCCGTGCCGACAATCTGGTGTTATTTTTAAACACGGCCCCGACATAAAATGTCTATTTAGGAAATCTCCGACATAAGTACACGACAGACAAAGAACGCACATTCAAATAAACTCGATATATAAATAACCACACCACAGGCACACTTATTTTATGTTACAGTAGAATTATTTAATATTTAATTCCAAATTTTTACAACTTAAAAGACTTCTGCAGTGATTTAATTGCAAATTCCGCAACAGTGGAAGGAAGGAAGCAGACATTTATTTATTTTTTTCGTTGGCTTGGCTCGCTCGCGACGTCTGCTCGCGTCAGTTCATCCACAGAGCACAAATTTGTGATCGAAAATTTATATTTCCACAGTCTACATATACTGCACTAAGCACAGAACCACTTAAAATAAAATCTAAAAAGTTTGTAATTATTGTATTCAGATGATTCCGAGTTCGCCACTGCTAACAGGCTAGGATTCGATTCCCGTAAACATAATTTCTCACTTTCACTTATTGAATTTCTTAAAATATAGGATTTAAAGTTTGCATATAGCTACCTAATATCGCATCTTCCAATCGAATTTATAGGTATTATTATAGGTAGGTGGAAAATCGGTGCCCAAATAAGTTATTTGGGCACCGATTTTCAATAGTTAGACACCCCAAAAAATCATCGGTACTTATATCACTTGTGGACGAAACGCTTTTGACCAGATAACGCACAAACTAAATAATAAATACTAACGGTAATAGCACGGACTCTGACTCACATACATGCCATCAAGTGTAGACTGTATAGAGTAGGCATACTACTATGAAAGGGGTGTAGGCCTACGAATAAGTAAATGTAGGCTGTATAGAAATATTGACACATTTATAATTAAGTAATAAAATAAATTGTACCCATTATAATACAGGTACCTATGATTTATATTTTAACCAATTCTTTCGATATAAATAAAATAAAATTTTATACAGCTGATTTATTTTTCAAAGCCTTATTGTAATACATAACAGGTGTAAAATTAAAGCTAATGTTATCACAGTTAAAATTATTCGAATGCTTCTCTTTTAGGTACAATATACATGCTGAAGTAAGCTGGTTCTTCTTCTTTAATTCATTTATAGTAAAAAAAAGAGGGTGATTACTCTCTATTTTTAAAACTTGCATCATTTTGTCGCCATCAAAAGATTTGAATGGACAACCACCCTCAGAACAAGTAGTATCTGATTGAATGCGATGACAACTGACTGACTTGTAGTTTCTTCTTGCCCCTTCCAATCCGTATAAATGCCTTATACCATACCGGTACTTTTTTCCATCTTTTTCCCAATTATGGCAACAAGTATGACTACCATTAGGTTTCTTCTCATATTCTGTCTTCCAAAAGTCAATTGCCTCCTCCACGGGCATTCCAATGTCTTTTAAAAACAGACTGTAATAAAACCTCTGTAAATGAGACAGTCTGTGTTTTTGTCTCAAATTATTGTGTAAATTTGACATGCATGGTGGAAAATATTGTACACAATTATCAATATTTTTATTTAATAATAAATTAGAATTTTGTTTGTCAACAACCATGTCAAAATGGCCTTTCCTTAATTTCACCAGTAAATCCATTATCCTAGGATCGTTTTCTAGTAAGGAGAGATCTGTATTACTCAGTCTATTTGTTAGATTTTCGCTAAATAGACTGGTCAAATATTGCTTCCATTGGCTGCACGGAATTAAAGCATTTCCATATTTTAACTCTACCTTTCTTTTGGCCACAAATTTCAGACAATTCGTAAAGTTTACATTGATAACATGCATAGAACAACCTTTATCATGCGAGGGATTACACAGATGTTGACTTAAATTCTTTATTGTTAAGTGTTCACATAAAACATAAAGAGCGCCGCCAAATGTTGGAACATATTCTTGTTTCTTCAGGTTTCTAATTATCCTTTTAGCGAAACATCTCATTTCATAAGCAGGAAGGGAATTAAGGCGCCTTTTGAATAGCTCTTTTTCAGTTTTCAAAATGAACTGTAGCATCCAATTATTTTCCAATATTGACATTATGCAAAGTAAAAAGTGACCTACGTTATCATAAATGCTACCTTCGAGTACATATTCGCTGTATGCTATATTAGTTTCATTCTTATAAATAGCTTTTAAATATTCCATTCTCTTGTTGATTATCGTTTCCAAAATATGAATGGGCATGTCTCCAACAATCGGCGTTAAGTAGAAAAAAGACATTTTCTTTGAATAAAAATGCCACTGTTATATTTATAAGCACATAGTAAAACTGGTGAGATTGGCGTAAATTAATATTTAAAATTATGTAACTACATAAAGAGTGTTTGTCTATTTTATAAATAAATAAAAATAACTTTGTTAAGTTTTTGATTTGATATTGATTGTTCGGTTAATGACCACAAATTATAAAATATAACTTTATAATCTGTGATTATAAAGTTATAGGGTTAATGACTAATGTAATGTGAATTTGTCATGAATTTGTGATCAATGATAGCGAGTGACAGTGACAAATGACAAATGACACACAACCGACAAAATTAATCATAGAGAATAGAGTTAAATAAGAAAAGAAAGACTTACTGTATATACACTTTGTACCTAGAAGGAAGGAGCACAATCTCTGTGTATCTAAAAGTGTCCAATGAAAGGAGTTAAATAAGGGTGGCGCTAGTTCTTTAAAATATTAGAAAAGGATAAAGAAGGTAACGGCTCTAAAGTATAATTTAAATACGTAAATAGTTATATGGTTTATACGGTTCATTTTGGTTTTATACGGACATATATACAAACAATATAACTACTCTCTAGCGAGAGAAGAAAGTCAACTCCATCCAACCAACTCCCATCTCCAATACAATATACAATACAAATAAATGTGACTTACATACGGCGCATAGTCTGTGTGATACAGCGCCGTGGTCGCTCCGCGGGAAATTTAAACGTTTGTTGAAGAAAACTTTGACAGCTATAAATTAAAATACGAGTATACTCGCACTCCCATGTAAATAATAATAATTATTTTAGAATAGATTTAGAAAGTGCGAGTTTTCCTTGTATATCTTGTATAACCAGTGTGTAGTGAAATAAAAGAAAATTAGATGTATTCATTTGAATTTTATTGTAGTCTTTAGTGAAACATTACATAAAATGAAAGAACCCAGAGAAACTAAGGATAATAATTTTTTTTGTTAAATAAATAGCAATGAAGTTCCTTAGATACAATTACACAAATCATATAATATTCTTCTTAATATTCTTTATATGAATGTTCTTAATATTTTCTTATATCCCCAATGAAGGCCACACTTTATTAATCCCAAAATGTAATTAATAAAGTGTGGCCTTCACGGCGCTTCTTTATTATCTTCGGGCAAAATCAAAACAGTATTGCGTGATTTGTATCAATTAGTACAATGATTCGCGCTTTATCACTTGCACTAAGTGGCGCACGGTCAGTGCAGGTCACGTTTCTGTGTAAATATGTGTCTCTATATTTTTTAAGGCGCTCTGTGAGGCGTCAAATGGGTACTTTTTTAAGCCTACTCCTCGTTTATGGTTGGACCAAAAAGCTTGAACAGAATAAAGATTATCAAAGCTTCGGTACATTTCTTTGGAACTGTTAACCAAACAGGCCTATATAGGCCAATATAGGCCTCAATTCCCTATATTGGTAATTGGAATTGGAACATGCTAAAAATTAAGAATCTGATGTTATTAAACACAACATAGTTGCTAATTAATAAAAAAGTTATTTTGTTTGTGTTTATCGCTATTATAATTTTTTAGAAAAACGCGTCAATTTTTTTATATAAATAATAATCATTTAGAAATAAGCAAATTAATGATACAGTTTACGCATTCAAAATAAAAATAAAAATATTTATTTATCAATTAGATTTCTCTGAGAAATTCTCAAGATCATCTAGATAAATTTGAATTTACCAGGGTTTCGGAAAAAAGCCAAGATGATGACGATCCTGGGAAGAAACTCCGAAAGAAACTCAATATATCATTCTTTTTGCATCTTTAAAATAATAAAATAACAACAATTGCAATCATTTAATTTTATTTTTTTCATTCTTTTCTAACGTTATATTAAATAATTTTAATTTTAATAAGCAACAACTAAGTACATTAATGTTAAGGTTAAATCTATAATACAATCTATATTATGTATATATATTAAATTAATACACAAAATCAAATTTCGAGATTGATACTTAACTAGAAACGGTGCGCTAGTAAAAAAATCAGCCTGTATATAAGCAAAAAAACATATTATGTGCTGAAAAACCACCATGAGGTGTAAAATTGATAAGGCGCTTCAGTCACAGTGTTATTGTGTAGGATGTCAGTAGTGTGTCGATCGACGTAATGGACACTTCAGATTTTTTCGTAGTGAACTATAACAGTGGCGAGTATGACATAAAAAAGTTTTTGCGCGACCACCCCGGCGGTGTTAACACCCTGCTGAAGTACAAGGGGAAAAATGTGATGAACGCTATGGAAAAGTTCGAGCACAGTGCCAATGCTTATCACATGATGAGAGATTTTCGTATATCGACAGATTTCAATGATAAAAATTTGTCTGGAAGTGTCAGTAAAAATGGTAGGATAATAACCAATGAAGAAGTTAATAGTAGGAATGAGCGAGAAATAGAGTTTTTAGAAGAATTAGAGGTACATTGTAGACATTAATTGTTCATTTGTTTTTTATATTTATTATTGTTTTTAAAATGTAAAAAATGCACAGAAAACTTACATATTGAAATCAACATCGAAATAATATATCTTTGCAAGGAATTGAATTACATACAGGCTAAATTACTGAATCGATTTTGATGTAATTTGTATGGGATATGTTAAGAATGGATATAGGATACATTCCAAATTGAAACTGCAAACTGCAAATGTTAGTATTTTTATTTTTAATATACTTAGCTAGCGCCCGCGACTTCGCCTGCGTGAAAAAAGTAGCCTATCATGACAATCAGTTAATTCGTTTACATACATAAAAAATTCTAAAAATCATCAATTTAGTTTCAGTAGGTATCATGTATAGAGCCTATAAACACGATATCTTTGAAAAAAAAAGTAACTTACTCCATGACCAACCCTTACAGATTTATTATTTGTATTGATAAAGTTACTATCCGCATCCGTCTGTTTCTCCGCTAACTTCTTCTAAACCATCCAAAGTATTTTGATACGGTTTTCACTAATGAGAAGAGCAATAAAAAAAAGATTTTTGCATATAATTTGAAGAAAAAATTTGCAACCGTGGGAAGCCGGGACTGGGTCACTATTTCATATTATGGTACCTACTTAACTTTTCATCGAGAAATTTGATTACTTAGTACCGATTTATTCGTTATAATAATACTAATTTTTTTATAGTTTGTTAGGTAAATACTTCGGTTGCTAAAAATTAGACAATGTAACTGTACCCATCAGTTACCTAAGTGAGCTTTCAAAATGTAGCGTTTATACGAAATAAGTATGCTGTGGTTTAATTAAGAATTTCAATTCATTCGCATTGATAGGTACATAAAAAAATTATTCAATGGGGATACTGTAGGGATAGGTGGAACGGCTGGAAAATAGTTGAAAATTAATTGATTTTGGGTTGATTTAAATCAACCCAAAATTAATTAATTAATTTTTTTTTTTAAATTAATATATACCTTTAACAATTATGTAGTTAATGATTTTTTCAAACAATAGGTAGTGTTAAGAATTTTTAATAACATGAGACGGTAGACAGACTTATGGTAAATTTGATGGTAGAAATAATATAATAGAATAGATATTCTTTTAACAAGTATTGAGTGAGTATTCTAACGTTATCGGTTATATTTGTTCAAAAAAAAATTGATATGAATCGCGCCACATGTCGGTAAGGTGTTACCTACATGGAATACATAACGTTATCTTATCAAGTTTGAGCTAAAAATGCTGACTCATTCGGACTCTATAGGCTCAGGTCATGTTTTTTTTGTGTAGTATTTATTTATATTACCTGTCTCTATAGTAGGTATATAGTTTTTAAATTCCAAGCTCTCATTTCATAGCTTCATAAAAAGCTCGATGTTTTTTAAAATTTTGTTTTCTCAAAAGATCGATGCTGCAAGTTAGTTTGCAAAAGAAATAATCGCAATATAAAACAGATAATCCATTTCAGACCTTCAGACCCGGATCACTTTCCTCAAATTTTAGAACCTCGTAATGAGATACCCAGTAGATATTAATATCTCATAAGTAGCCAGTAGATACCTAATCGGCAAT
The DNA here is from genome assembly GCA_947623395.1 of Synanthedon tipuliformis. Taxonomy (NCBI): domain Eukaryota; kingdom Metazoa; phylum Arthropoda; class Insecta; order Lepidoptera; family Sesiidae; genus Synanthedon; species Synanthedon tipuliformis. Next base: position 9,856,211 of record OX392417.1, on the reverse strand, counting down.
AAGTGGATATGTTACTGACGCGCTTGAAACGCACATTGGCGTGTTGATAAATAATACTTAGGGTATTAACATGAGTTTATCCTGATAAATGACTCATCCTGGCAACCAATGTGTATCGCCAATACAGACTTAGATAAATAAGGCTTAGTTCTGCATGATAATTTTGGGTTTTGGGTAAGTGATGCACGGCCTGAATGCTTCGGACACTTAAAACTTTAGATTCGCGGATTCTGAGTTCTTTAAAGATGACGCTTTTAAAACTTCTATACTCGTAGATTAGTACCTACCTACCTACTTTATTGACACTCTCAAGCATCCACACTTTGATCCCCACTTATCCCTTTCCCCTTTTAATTTGGTTTTCACAACTTTTCATGAGGTTGTTAGACGTCCCATCGAATGGGCTATATGCCTGTTGTTCACATCTTCAAAAAAAGTACTAGAGGGACTTACATACTCTCACGCTGCTACAAGTATAATGCATCTACAAGTACCTACTTGTAGATGTACCTACTTGTACAAGTAGATGAAAACCTAGTCTTATCTACCTGGTTTATATCTAATCTTGTGAATGAATTTTATCGCTAATACTAATCACATTAATTATTTATTTTACGGCACACCCATTTAGGCATGTCATGTCTGTCAACAATTCATTGCCTTTAAATCTGTCTTCCGAGCTAAGTTCGTCAGCCTTATACGCATTTATATCTGCTAAGGAGTTGAGTATGCCGCAGATCACCTGTTTGATGCTGTACGAGACTGTACCATATCATGGAAATACCATAGAAATTACAGTAGACCAAATTTTACAACAATCGAACAATCAACACAAAATGGGCTGATGGTCTTCAAATGCCTGAAGCCCCGAAAATCGGTTCATCCGTTTGGAAGCAGTCATATTTTACACACCCCGTTTTTGCGCCGAGGGTACTTACCACATCACACATACTTACTTACGAATCAGAACTACACATACTTACTATTTCAATATGGAGCTGATTTTCGCACGGTCCTTCTGTTTTTCGCATCCAGCCGCTTCCTGCGAAGCCCTTTAGCGCTTTCCAATTCGTGACCTCCATTCGAGAACTTTCCTACTCCATCGATTTTATCCGGTATGCGACAGATGTGATTCCATTGCCACTTCAACTTGACATAGTCCATGTCGACAGCCTTGGTTCTTCCTGGTACATTGGTTGTTTCGGATAATGGAGTGAACGAGCATAACACATGATTTTTTTTTAATTAATAACACTGATAAATATATGAATTATGTTTTAGGCAAAGATTGACTGGTCAAAACCAATATTAGAACAATTGGTGAAAATCGCCCCACACTACAACAAGTGGATAAATAGTGCTGTGTACAGGAGGTGTAGACTCTTCAGAAGTTCAGTGTTAGAACAGCTCACATACACGCCGTGGTACGTCGTGCCCTGCTTTTGGATGCCAGTTATATTGTACCTCGGGATCTCACAGTTTTTCGAACACGTTGCATGTAAAGGTATGTTTTCAATTTTATTCTTTCCCAGTCTGGGAAACTGAGCAATCGGGGCACCCTCCGGCTCCGCATGGGCATAACTATTGTTTAATCTGTGGCATGAGTGCATTTTCTCCTGAAAATCTATAACATACGTACCTACTACTATTATATAAAGCATAAAGCTGAAGAGTTTTTTGTTTGGTTGAACGCGCTATCTCAGGAACTACCTACTTACTATTTTGAATTGAAAAATTCTTTTTGTGTTGGATAGTCTAAATATCGAGAAAGGCTTTAGATATTAACATCACGCTTATATATATTAAATATAATATTGGCAGACGGCAGTGACAAAAAGTCTTATTTTCATCCAATTTTCATCCCATTAGATAGCGCAAATAGCAACTGATATTTTTAAATTTGTTTTGCGATATCTCATCGTACAATAATTACTCATATAAGTATTTTCTTTTTAACGCCGACGAAGTCGCGGGCACCATCGCCAATGTCGACCGAGCTTATTGCCAAAAATGTTGTCAACATTCTAATAATTCACACAATACTTGTTATAATACGCAAACCTCATTAAAATGAGAAGTTTAAAATCACTTTTGTTTCTTTTGTTTCAGAGGAATGTTCAAATCAACCAATCTCATTAATCTATTACTTGTCCAAAATTGTTTTGGGCCTCGTAATATGGTCAGCTCTGGAGTATACGCTGCACAGATGGGTTTTCCATCTGGATCCAGGATCCTCGCTAACCATGATCAAGATACATTTCCTCATACACGGCCTACATCATAAGGTACCTACCTACCTATGTTAAAAATTTGAAACTATGTAAGTAATGTCCGTCATCTACAGATTTTTTTTATAGCTGTAACAACAACTTTTCTTTGTACATTTTTGTAAATAATTATGGTTTTGCCATGTTCTAGTTGTATTTTTTTTTTATTTGGGCATAGCATATATTTTTAATAATAATAATATATACTAACTAATGTTAAATATTTACCTTAATTTAGATACGATCATGAACCTAGAAAATTTCTAGGTTCATCGATACGATTATAAAAATAATTTTCCAAGTATAATTTCCCATCAAGTTTTGTGTAAGTACGTACGTAAATAGTACATGGTAGAATTATACCGACGATAAACTCAGTTAATTATGATGATAATATAAGAACTAATCACACAGCACATCGCAAAAGGTAAACATACCGACATCTTTTGAAAAGATTGAAAAGAATACCTTTCAGAAACTGTAGAAAATATTACTTATAGAGATTCTAGAGATGTATTAGAGATGTATAAATAAATAAATATTCTTAAAGCCAAGAGTAAGAGCAAGCCAAGAGCAAACGTACATTCATTAACGCTACGCTCAGGCAGGGCTACGCTACGCTTGGGAGAGAGTCCGATGATCGGACTGATGAGACTTTTTCGTCTCACTAGTCCGATGATTTAAATTTAGAACGTCGGACTACTAAGCGGTTTAGTCCGATCATAACACATGTTTGTTAATCATCGGACTACTGAGCCTTTTAGTGCTTATATTGCTTTACATATTTTGTCAGGCGTTATACCTACACTTATTTTTTATTTTTCAACAAAGACGAACTTGCAGGCATTGTCTATTAACATATACCTAGAATTATAAAATTTGAGAGCATCGTTTAATTACTTTAGTGTATAGGCAACATAGTTATATAGCTTAAGCCATTTTAATCTAATATTTTATAATTTATCATTACTTATTCCAATATACAAAAATCGACCAATAAACTACAAATTTATTATATTTTATATGACACACATAGCTTTATCATCTATGTATAATTGTTTTTTATTGTGGTTAATTGAATTAATCAAAATATCCATTTATCTGTGATGAATAATGGATTACTTGACATATTTGTAAATATCTACCAAGGATTATATTATTATCTACATAGATTATCGAATTAAGTATGACTAATTTTGAAAATATGTGGGAAAAAATAGCAAGGTTCCTAAAATTATTTCAAACTAGCTGTTGCACGCGACTTCGCACGCGTAACCCTTATAAAATATAGCCTATTTTATTCGTTGATAACGTAGCTTTCTAATACTTAGGTGAAAGAATTTTTAATATCGGTCTAGTAGTTTTTGAGTTTTTCATTACAAAAGTACTAATCTCCCTCTCTTTATAACTTTAGTATAGATTTAAGAGAACAAAGAGAAAACGAAAAAGATAAAGAGAAAATAGAAAATATATGAAATATATTTTGCTCGTGACTTCGTCCGCGTCCTTCGGTTATAGAGTACTTTTTTTGAACGTAAGGTATCCTATGTTCTTTTCTGTAACTCTGAGAATGTGTATGCAAAATTTCATAATGATTAGTAGAGTATTTAAGGTGTGAAAGCATGACCAACAAACAAGTAAACAAACATTATTTCTCATTTGTTATAAATATTAGAGATAGGAGGATTCTTTTAATTGTTCTAACTAAGTGCAATACAAGAGGCTTTGCTTAGCGTTGGGCATCTGTATAGGCTATAGGCTGTAACCGCCGCCTTCCACCCTAACCGGGACCCCGACTGCCGCCCATATTAAGGTCCCCCGAGATGGCCGGCGTACCTCCACTTTCGGGTACGCCGAGGTTCTGACAGGGAGCACAGGTCTCCCCGTGCTGGATAGCTGTGTGGCGTGGCACCGAAGTTGTGTAACAACGTCCCCGCGACTCCGCCCACTAATGGCCGCGTTGATAGAAAGCCGTTGGGTTTAGCCTGTAGGCATCCGGCATAACTCGGCAGTAGGGATAGGGCAGGCATACCCCCTATACTGCCGGGTATCCAAGAGGATTTCCCAACGTTAAAAAAAAAGGCTGTAAATGTATACTGATGCTAAATGCCAAAAATAAGTATAAATGCTAAAGTTCTATGCGTGAATAGGCATCTTCTGGGTGAGTTCGCTCAATCATAGGCCTCATCTTCGCTACGCGGCTAGATGCTGGGCAAAGAGCAAAAATGGATTATGCTGATTTAGGTCATTATTAATTTTACTAAGCTGTGAAACAGTGAACGCAAGTAAGACATCAAGGCATCTCTATTGAATATTTACTAAGCGATAAAATCAATTTTTTCGCGTATAAAATAAAGACAATAAATTGGCTGAGAGAGCGCATGTGTATGCACTTATCGCATAACTTATTTATGAATGAGACATTTTCATTATGGCGTCGGTTATTGATTTTAGTTGCAATGTCCTACAATATTATTTTTATCTAATGTCAAGAACTAGTATATTATATAATTATATCCGTACTAATATTATAAATGCGAAAGTTTGTATGGATTAACGCAAAAACTACTGAACCGATCGCCATGAAATTTTGCATACACGTTGTCTGGGACACCAGAAAGGACATAGGGTAGAATTGGCTAATAAGTATAATAGCAATAACGATGTCAGGCGATATATTGCTTTTTCAACGCGGACGAAGTCGCGGGCACCAGCTAGTAAGATAATAATATTTGTTTATTTGTACCTATATATAGACGATGATCTTCGAAACTGCTCATCCGATTTAATAAAAACTTTTTTCAAAAGATTGTTAGAAAAGAGTTTTGTACTAATGTACCAAACGTTTTGGTCAAATTTTATATTTTTTTAACAAGATGTTTTTCTTTTCTCTTCAGACACCTTTCGATGGATTAAGACAAGTTTTTCCTCCAGTGCCAGCAGTTTTGTTGACGGGACTCATTTATGCCCCTTTCCAGGCTGTACTGAGTTATCCTAGAATCGTTCTGGTTGGTGGATTAATTGGTGAGTGAATATCTACATATACTAATATTATATTCTAAAGAGAGAAGAATTGTAACATAGGCTAGGCTAAATTTAATAAAGTTACGCAGGCGAAGTCGCGTGCAACAGCTAGTATTGAATATGAAGTGAATACTTGAATATATTTTTTCAAATTTATAATACTTACTTCAAAATGATAAATAAAATTGGCCTCTTAAAGTTTCAAGTATTTTTAATTCAATAAATTTTTTAATGTAAAGCTCGACTAAAATGTGTGTCTCGCGTTCCAAAATATTGCAAAAAATTACAAAACAAAACAACAAAATGCATAACCAAAAATTTTGCATAAAATTAAATGACTCGCATGAGCCATTTGCTATAGAGTGAGTGATTAGTCATTCAGCAATTAATATCGATAGGGATTTATCGACGTGCACATCACTAAGTAAATCACGATTTGTGATAGTTTAAATTTCTTTTTCAAGGTTATTTGACATATGATATGATTCATTACTACGTGCACCACGGTTCTCCAGCAGCCGGCACTTATCTCTACTCAATGAAACGGTATCACTCCAATCACCATTTTGTCAATCATGACAAAGGTAATTAATTACTATGCTCATAATAATAAGGTTTAAAATCAATTTTTTCGATGTTGGATAGAGAAGTAGCTGAAAATGGTTGAAAATGAGCGCTGCAGGTGCTTGTCTAGCACCTGAGCTAGCACCTGAGCTGCTCAGGTGCTAGACAAGCACCTGCAGCGCTGCCTGAGCACAATGCTGAGCCAGTATCCGATTCACTGCCGCGAGGACACATACTTACATTATGTATTTACCTGTTTTTCTTATTATTTCTGTCTTGTTTTGCCTGTAAACTTGCAAGGTATTGCCTCCATATACCGGTATGAAGTCAAATGGATATTTTAGGAATAAAGTGAAGTACAAAAATGCCTCGCCACTGTTAAAATTAAATTATTAAAATATGTAAATTAAATTAAATTAAATTAAATTAAATATTATAAAACAAAGTCTTACGCTGCGTCTATTTGTCTGTCTGTCTGTTCGCGATAAACTCAAAAACTACTGAACCGATTTTCATGCTGTTTTCACCAATTGATAGAGAGTGGTTCTCGAGAAAGGTTTTATAGTATATACTTTTCATGTGAACGCAATTATATGAGGAGCACACTCTTAGCTTAACTTAAGATGTTCCCAACTTAAGTGATTTATGATATCACTATGTTCAACCATAAATCATTCTTTGATTATATTTCAATCACATAGAGTGTATGTAACTATGTCTCGTGGTATATGATCTCTTCTTTAAGTATAAATATTTACTTTTTGTTTTTCAGCTTTCGGTATCAGTAACAAGTTCTGGGATTACGTTTTTAAAACTGTAGTACAAGTCAAAAATTTAGGTTTCAATTTACATTGGTAAGTAAATAAATAAGTTATTCCATCGATATTGGCAAAGTAATAAATTAATGAAATATAAAATGGCTGTGTGTTAAATTAAAAGAAAAATTTAAAAATAAAATAATAATGTTTTAATTTAAACTTATTAAATTTTTCAAAAAGGGCCTCTTTCACCGTCTCTGAGTAAAGTCACCGGTAAGAAAGCGTACAAATTTCACCATCTGCGAGTAGCATTGCTGAATGAGTAATTTCAAGGAAATTGAAACAAGATACTCTTCACATTTACTCGCCAATTAGCGTTACTTGAAAAGTAACTAATCAACACTTTACTTGTAGTTGGTGAAAGAGGCCCTAACCAAAATAAATGTTTAATTATTTATTTGAAAATGAATTATTTTTTATAATAGTGTTAATTGTTGTGGAATATTTCAACGTTGTTAATTACACGAAAATAAAAAAAAAATATTTATAACAATGTTTTATTGATGAACTAGCGACCTGCTCCCGGTTACGCTCAGGAAAAAAAATTATTATATATATTAAAATATGTGAAAATTCCGTGAAAAATTAACTAACTGTTGGTGAAAACTGTTTCAAAAACCGGTTTAGGAGATAGAAAGCACAATTTTAATAAGTACCGAACCTTTGGAAAAGACTGCCTGATTGTTAACGTCTACAAGAAAAAAAAATGTTCAAAAACTACATATTAATTTACTGACAATTATTAAGGAACAATGTTATTTTGAAAAAATAAATAACTAAAAATTTATTCTTTTAATGTTGCATGCAATCCGCGCGGTCTCTAATACACAATAATCTCAGATACATATAACACAGCGCATACTATACCATGCGCATGCGCATGTAAACTACCAAGTAACATAAGTGCGTATGTACTCAAAAAAATTACGTTTTTATTATAAAGTGGCCGCTGACAATCTTTTTATTATCTACATAGATAAAATATTATATTGATAAATACTTAGTTCTGAGGAAATTTTTTATTTATCAGTACCTAAAATGCACCTGTAACGTTTGTATGAGTAACAAGAACAACTCGTACGTGACGATTGCAAAGATTACAACTAAATATACATATTCAGCGAAGACTACCACACTTATATTTCATGCTTAGTATTTGTATTTAATACACGTTTTCTTTCTGTTACACCAATTTTGACAAAAATATAATAAACTAGCTGGTGGCCTTGACTTCGTCTGCGTTGAAAAATAAAAATAAATATAAGCAATACCTATAACATCTGACGTCTGCATTGCTGCAACACTTTTTCCAGGGATTACTTTTCTAAATTTTATATGATCTCTCAGGAACAGTACTTATTTTTTGGTGGAAAGGTAATACATGGGTAATGTCCTTTCCGTTATCCCAGACAACGTGTATGCAAAATTTCATGACGATCGGTTGAGTAGTTAAGGCTTTAAAAGGTGAGAAACAGACAGAGTAACTTTCACATTTATAATCTATACTAATATTATAAAGCTGAAGAGTTGGTTTGTTTGTTTGTTTGTTTGTTTGTTTGAACGCGCTAATCTCAGGAACTACTGGTTCGAATTGAAAAATTCTTTTTGTGTGGTATAGATCATTTATCGAGGAAGGCTTTAGGCTATATTAACATCACGTTGCGACTAATAGGAGCGAAGAAACAGTCGAAAATGTGGAAAAAACGGGGAAAATTATTCATCTTTGAGGGCTTCCGTTGCGTGCGCTGCGAAAACCGTTCGAGATACCCAAATGATTCCCAAAATAACTATGTATTCCACGCGGACGAAGTCGCGAGCACCAGCTAGTTTATAATATTAGTATGGATGCAGGAGAGAAATTATATTACACGGGGTATAGCCCATTTCCACGGCAATGAGCAGGGACATGGAAAATAAAACGGACAACGCGAGTATGTAAACAGTTCGTTTCCCTTGCCTTGTATTTAGGGAAATAAATACAGCAATTTCTAAATTTAAACGGGCTAAATATATAAGAGATAGTCTTACTTATAAATCTCGTAGAGAAGGTATATATTCCCTCCTTTTGTTACTCGTGTGCTGCCCTCTGCAGCGTAACATTGATTGGAACACGGCTGTAGCAGAGACCAACAATACCAATAAAAATAAATTAATTCGTTTAGTGATAAGTCTTACTTATCTCGTAGAGAACTAGAGACGGTATATACCCTCCTTTTTGTCAACTCGTGTGCTGCCCTCTATTGAACCCGCGAAATTTTGTTTTTTATGGGTACGTTATTTTTTATTAAGCCTATAATGTAGGTCGGGTAAACTTTTAACAGTTCATTTCCAAAAATGAATTCGCCGGCAATCGAACCCGGGAACCCTGAAACAGAGCGCTAAGGCAAGGTTAACTAGACCAATGGACTTGTAAAAATTCTAAATACAAATGGTGTGATTTCTTTAATTTCCTTTATGAACATTTTCTCCTCGTTTCAACATCTGTGTTAAAATAAAAAAACGTTAATAATTTAATAATATAATGTGTTAATAATTTATTACGTGTTAAAAAGAATAAAAAATTTGTTACTTTTTTATTTTATTTTGACTATTTTGAAACTACTTTTTTTGTATAGTTATCGTAGACTCTATTGAGAAATGACACATTAAATAATGTGAAATTTCCAGTATCATAACTTTTTTTTACATAACACCAAATTTATGCAACCACACTTTGTCCTGTAAATTTATTTGGAAACATACGTGATATGATTAAAAAACATAGATGAAATGTTTAACAACGATATAGGTGAGGTTTTATTTATTTTCAAATACCGGACAAGGCAAACGTTCCATCGTTCTTTTTTAAAAATTCGGAGTTGAATTGTCCGAATTTTTTTTATTCGATATTTGAATGGTCTGAAAAAAAAATCACGGCAACAATACCTATTAAAAATTCAGACATGAGTTTAAAAAAAATTACTAATGTTATTTTGTTTTTAATGTTTGCATGTTATTTGACAAATAACACTGTGAGCTGTGGTCTGGGTTCATTAAATTTAGATTTTATTCCGGACATGGCGACCGCTTTGAGTACCATTACTACATCCGTCAAGGACTTATTGACTACTCATTCTATTGGTAAGTGTTATTTTTGCTTACTATTTTTTATCTTTATTAGTATTTCATCTGAGTCCGTGGGCAGATCTACAACTGGAGAGCTCTCCCACCACCGCAAGCGGTGTGCAAATCTAAAAGTTAATAATTAAAAAAATATTAAAAAGAGAGTATTAACTAAAAAACTATTAATTAATTAATTAAAACTAGAGTAACAATTAAAAAAATCTACAGAAGAAAAAGGCGCGATAACATCGGAGCTAGTTTCGGAAAGTATCCGCAAAGGGAGAGAAGTGGCGCGCGCAGCTCGACGGAGAGCTAATCAGCTCGTCAGGAGTGGACTAACCCTAGACCCGTATCCACCAGCCATCTTCCACTTCTTCCAAGCAGACATACCACAGCCGATAAGAAGAGCAGGTCAAAGTTCAGACGAAATATTAACAGCCACTAAACTAATGCAGATGAAACTGCGCACAAGGTGAGCGTTGACGCACTATTATTTATAATCATCTATTCAAACAGGAACTGTCAGTACCTTACTCTATCATAGTTGTGAACAAAGAGGTAAAACTCTTCTACCGCTTCTAATTGTGACTAAAAAGGCAAAACTGTTCTACCGCAAACAGTTGCGGGTAAAGTATAATATTTCTGTTATCGCAACTGGTTGCGAAATTTGATTGCGATGACGGTCGCACTGATAAATTCTATAGCAATTGCACAGGATTGTAATTATAATTGAATTTTTTACAGTTCAAATGTAACACCGAACACGTTCTTGTCATTTCTGGAGAATCAGGTGATAAAAATAAAAGACAGTAGCAGCACGGCTGTCGCAGCTGCAAATCCAGGCAACAGATACCGCAGTATCGACGGTTCTGGGAACAACCTGAAGCGGCCAGGTTGGGGGCGAGCTGGGGCTTCTTTTACTAGGATCTCTACTCCGCGTTATGCTGATGGTAAGTTTTTTTTAATTAATGATTTATTATTAAGAGGTGCTCTACCAATAAGCACAATGTGGTGACAGGACATACGGCGTTTCGTTCACCGTCTGGCGGCATTAACCAGCCTGTTACTGCGTGAGAGAGAGAGTAAGGGGAGAGAGAGAGTTTTGTAGAGTGAGTAAGGGAACTCCTCAGAAACTTACAGCAGATATCTACGGCGTGTTTGTGCTCAATAGAAAGTCGCGGGTTAGTTTATAATTTTATTTATAGCTTGTCTTTATTGAAGATCAGATTGAAGATTGATCAATTTATATTTGTTTTTCTTCGTGTGTATTATTTATGTCTGTTTTTTCCCCTGTTTTTTTTTGTGTAAATTTGATATCTTATTTTTTGAATACTGAGCCAATGATACTGTGGTATTGTGATATTGGGGTGATTGAAATTAAATTAAAATGAAAATGTAATTTATTTATATATAATTAAATTGAATTTGTATTAATAACCTCGTTGTTTTGCCAAAAAATAAAAAAAAATAGGGTGGACCACCCTTAACATTTAGGGGTATGAAAAATAGATGTTGGCATATTCTCACAGACCTACCCGATAAGCACACCAAATTTCATCAAAGTCGGTCCAGCCGTTTCGGAGGAGTTTGGCAACAAACACTGCGACACGAGAATTTTATATATTAGATTTAAAAAAAACCTTGGGGTGATTGAAATTATATAAAAATAAAAATGTATTATAGCCACCAACTTGCTGCTGAACCTTGAACCTTGAACCATTTTCAGGAATATACACAATGCCTGTGGCCCGTAGCGGTCGTCCCCTTCCTAGCGCCCGTCTACTGTCAACCAGACTCTTCTATGACAAGCCCATTGCCAGCAACCAATTCAACTTTATGAACATGCAATTCGGACAGTTCTTGACGCACGACATGCAGCTGCAACTAATGGCCGTCACTGGTAAGTTCACCTATATTACTTACTTAGCTGAATCAACTTCAAAATTATTATGTCCACTGAGACGAAAAAAATCCCGCTTACTTTAATTAACTTTTTAGTGTTGGCAATTGGCAACAGACCCATAATTTCTTGGTGATCGACCAAAGTAGGTTATTTCATAGAATAGCGGTTGTAACAAACGAATACATACTTACGTAAAATTGTAGGTATATACTTACTTGCCATATAAGTAAGTATGTACTAACTAAATAATGCCAGCCTTCCTCCCCAATTTTTTAAATTTTTAGACAATCCCTCTTGAGTCTAAAATTTAGCAGGATAAAAATATCCTATATTATGTTAATCTACATAATAAACTATGTGTGTGCCAAATTTCATCCAAATCCAAATTCAGGAGCTGTTTTTTCATGAAAGAGTAAAATAACATTCATTCATCCATCCTCACAAACCTTTCCATAGAACATAGATTGAATAAACTTATACATATTATTATTTCTTTAAATATTGAATATACATAGAACTATTAAACTTATCCTACTAACAAAGGCAGCTGCCTTGCAGCACTTATCGCGTTGTGACGGTAAGCCACATACGATAAGCATCAAGTGAACTGCCAGCTTGCCTGCTACTATGAAAAGCTGTTATTATTAAAAACACGCGAGGTTATTTTTCAATTGCTACCATCTGTTCGACAGACGAAGGCGGCATCCAATGTTGCGTCGGTGAAGGCACCGACATACTCCCACCAGAATGTCTCAATGACAAGTGTATTCCCATTATGGTGCCAAAAGACGACCCATTCTACAGTCAACACGGAATCAGATGTCTCAACTTCGTCAGGAGCATTACTAAGCCGAAAGACGATAGTAGTATTGGATACGCTGAACAGGTTTCACGTTTTATAATAACTAAGTGTTCGCTTGGGTTAGCGTACCACTGGTCAGTTTCCTTACTCGTCAATTTCACTAATTCACCAGTTTACTTATTGGACAGTTTCGGACAAACAATAAAACTAAAATAATAAAACGATTTCAATTAATTTATTAATTTTTTAATTAATTAATTAATTGCAGTTATTAACATATATCTTTTTCGTTCGCTTAATGTCTACATTTTTTAATAGTGAAACTGGCCAATAAGAAAATTGGCGAATTCAGAAACTGTCAAATGAGTAAACTGTTGAATTAGTGAAATTGACGAGTAAGGAAACTGACCATTGGTACAATACGCTAACTTAAAAAATGCACCCTTGCTAAGTTAACTAAGCTAAGTTAATTATAATTATTTCGAATGTGAAAATTAATAATACTGTTTTTCAATTTTTTTTATTGATAATATTGAAGCTAGTCCAAAGCTACTGAATGAAAAAATCTATTTAAAAACAAAAAGCCAAAAAGGTACATACAATGTACCTAAACCTATACATGACCTATTATATACATACCTACATATATACTGATTTTTTTTATATCAGAGATGATAATTAAATAAAAACTATCAGCAGCTATCAGCAGTGCAGCTGCTAACGAAGCATAGCCTATTTCTAAAAGAACCTTTTGATTTTTTTAAACCCGTAGTTAAATGGCATCACAAGTTTCATGGACGGCTCCATGGTGTATGGGTCAGACCCCAACGTTGCCTCTCAACTTCGATCTAAACGTGGAGGAAGACTCAGGGTCGAGGTTAGAGGTGGTAATAAGAGAGGCTTTTTACCTTCAGTACCAAATAAGGCCCAAGTTTGCGATTTGAGAAATGCTTCGGATCCGTGTTATCTTGCTGGTAAGGATTTTTCAGTTTTGGGATTAAGTCAATAAATGGTTGGTTCAGACTATACTTAGGCATAATTTTTTTATAAAAATAAAATCTCCAGTTGTAGAAAAAAATACCTGAAATTAGTATTGTTTAATTTTAATAAATAGAAATTGTACAAACATTAGGTATTGTTCATATATTTGAAAATATGTAATCAAAATAGCTTTTTCAAAAAAAAAAAAACAAAAAATTTTAAAATTTTCAAAATTTTTCAATTTTTCAAAAAAATTTGATTTGACACGAATGACTCAATAAACGATTAAGTATGTCATTTAAATATATATTTTTAATTTTTTTTAGGAGATGTAAGAGTGAATCAAACACCTACTTTAGCTTTGGTTCAAACGCTATTCATGCGGGAACATAACAGAGTGGCTGGAATACTAGCCAAACTGAACCCTAAATGGAACGACGAGCGTCTCTACCAAGAAGCGAGGAGGATCGTTGTGGCTGAGATTCAGCATATAGCTTATCAGGAGTGGATGCCATTAAACTTCGGTAACAAGAACTGTTTTCACATAAAAAAATAATAAACAAACATAGCTAATTAGTGTTCCTCAAGCTAGGGTCGCGGGTTCAAATCCCGCTAGGGGCAAATGTTTATATGTTAACTACCATTTACTTTTGTACCTGAGTCATAGATGTTTTTATTTATACCTAATAATCCGTATCTATGTATTACAAAAAAAGTAATCTTTCTATTCCTATATCAACAGTCTGGTATCCATAATACAAGTAATAGTTGCTTAGTGTGGAACTAGATGGTGCTGTGTGGAATGTGTGAAGATATAATTTATTAATAAGTAAATAAAATTTAATTGAATCAGGTGAAAGTTACTTCCGCTACTACCGGATCTCGCCAGCCACCCTGTACAGTCGAGACTACGATGAAGATGTGAATCCGGGCACCATCACCAGTTTCGCATCAGCTGCTTTCAGGTACCTTCACACCATGATCCCGGACTCGGTTATGAGCTGTCCACCGGGATACGACGCAGGTTTTCTTTACAAGTGAGTAATGACATATCACTTTCGGTTTTTTTTGTGGGTAACTCAGCCCACTAACCAGTCACATGATGACGATAAGTTGAAATAATATATTTAACTAAACTATATAGATATTTAGGCTGGGTTGCACCATCTTACTTTAACAATAACAAACGCCGCAACTTCAGGTATAATAACGGTTAGGCCGAATGAGTTGCACCAGTTAACAAATAATCATAACTGGTTAACTGGTGCAACTCATTTTTCGGCCGAAAATGAGTGCGAATTAACTGAAGTTGCGACGTTTGTTAGGTATAGTTAAAGTAAGATGGTGCAACCCAGCCTTATGTAGGTGACACTACATCTGATGTAGGTGATAGATCAGATAAGCATGCATATTTTCTACTGAATTACATTAGGAGTATGATTGCTGCAGTATTTCATTAAAACCTAATTTTCAGACTAAGTGATCACTATTTGAACCCGAGTCTACTGGAGGTTGGTCCTAACTCGTTTGACGATATGGCTCGGGGAATTGTTGCTCGCAATGCAGCCGAAACTGATCCCTATTGTACTGGAGAAATTACCAATCTGCTGTTTAAATCCTATAACAAGTGGGGACTGGATCTTGTCGCTATGGACATACAGAGAGGACGAGATCACGGTATCGGATCATATAACGATTTCAGGTAAGTAAATTGTAGAATGAGTGGAGAGAAAACACTGGCACATATTACATACATACCTACTTAGGTAATAAAGTAACATCTTCAATGTCCAATGTAGATGTTATAGGTATTCCATACTATCCGTACTTCCGTATTAATATTATAAATGCGAAAGTTTGTAACTCTTTCACACAAAAACTACTGAACTGATCACCATGGAATTTTTCATACACGTTGTTTGGGACACCAGAAAGGACATTCATCCAGAACGTGGACGAAGTCGCCGGCACCAGCTAGTTTGTAAGTATAATATGTAAAATTGTAAATGTATGTATGTAATATAAATTTTATTTAGCCTTAAGTATATACCTATTATTATCAAATAAATTATGAAGATTGGAAATGTTATGTGCAAGAATATAAATACTTATGTTTATGTAAAAACTGTATTTTTATTTGTAAAAAAAAACTTTATATGTATGGGTTTATTAATAGAGAAAAAATCGCCAAAAAAATTAATGCAAATTGCAATGCAAGTGCATTATTATAATAAGTAGGTATTATTATTTTTGTTGAATGCAATGAAATTCCTCAAGCATTTACTTTTTTTCAGGGAAATATGCGGCTTAAGTAGAGCAAATACATTTCAGGATCTAATTGGCGAGATTCCTCAAGAAGTAAGTTTTTGTCATGGTATAGAATGGGTTGTCAGTAAGTCACGGTAGGTGGCTACGAATCCTACAGTCGCCCATAACCCCAGGACTTCCTATTGTGTTGTCTACACTGTGGAAGTTTATCGTAGATCTATAATATTATTTGATGAAAAGTACATAATATATTGTAAAAAGTAAAAACCAATAGACAGATCGTGTATCAAATGAATAAAGTAGGTACACTTACCAAAGCAATACAAGCAGCAGTACCTTACTCACCTAACCAAGAATAACTTCCTTATTCTCAATAATTCTCATTAAAGCTTAAAGCTACTTTACATGAGAAATATAACAAAAGACTTTAGTAAGAAACGAAACCTTAAGCAGGCAGACAAACTATATTAAAATTAAACAATATTTGTTCCTGATTTTTATCAAAACACGCCAAAACATTTATTCCCATACAAATTAACGTTTACGCGTTCGACGCGTTTGATCGAGTAAAACTCGCACTAGGTCCTCAGTTGGGTTCCTACATTGTGGAGGGAGAAATGATATTATAAGTAAGTGTGTACTTTAAGTATTTATGTTATTTCAGCAAATTAATTTGCTCTCCCAACTGTACGAGTGCGTTGATGACATTGATTTGTACGTGGGTGGTTCTTTGGAGCGAGCCGTCGCTGGTTCGATTCTCGGTCACACGATGCAGTGCATCATAGCGGAGCAATTCTACCGGACGAGGGTAGGCGACAGATTCTTCTACGATCAC
The DNA here is from genome assembly GCA_947623395.1 of Synanthedon tipuliformis. Classification (NCBI taxonomy): domain Eukaryota; kingdom Metazoa; phylum Arthropoda; class Insecta; order Lepidoptera; family Sesiidae; genus Synanthedon; species Synanthedon tipuliformis. Next base: position 9,839,647 of record OX392417.1, on the reverse strand, counting down.
GGCGAGATGCCGCACTCTTTCACCAAAGGTAAGAAATAAAAAAAAATGTGGACAACTATACGGGATAAAGCGCTGAACATAGTTTTTAAATTGTTGTAATTTAAAAAAAATGTTCAATGTTATACCCTGGCATTGTCATAGTGTCTAAGTACATATTATGTAATGTATACAAATATACATAATTTCTTGTATTTTAATTTTATTAACCCTTCAATCGCTTGATTTTGTAGAAGTGGTCTGTAGCGCTTGACTTGTAATTTTTTTTAAAGAGAAAACAAGGCAATGATTTAAAAATAAACATTGCACAAGTAGAGGAATTTGTCGTATATATACGGCTCTGGCGAAATGGGCACGAAAATAACTGTCGAATTATACAAGATAATACAATATAAGTATTTTGTTATTTTACGGACGTCTTCTGTAAGGGCACGCTCACCCATTCAAATACTCCAATGAAGAATTCTTTCATAAATCAACTTTACGCAGTTGTTACAAAGCTTATTTTCCCATATCAGATAGAGATAATTCGTGCCATATACCTAAACACCCTTATAGCGCCAACCCACAAAATTTGATCGGTTTTGAGCTAAGTACCTACCTAAAATGTAAAAATTTTAAGTATAGGTACTTAGTTAAAATAAATAAAAAACTAAAATAACACCTTTTTTTCTTCCACAGAACAACTTATTCAAATAAAGAAGGCGACAATAGCCAGAATCATGCTTGACAACACGGACATGAAGTACATACAAAAGAGCGCATTCGAAGTCGAATCTGCAAACAATCCCAAATACAGGAAAGACGATTACAATGCCATACCCTACGTGGACCTTACTCCGTGGAAATCAACGTCGTAAAAGCCTTATAAAATAAATAATTACTTACCTAACTATTTTATTGTAGTTATTTATTCAAATTCCGTGTGCTGTACATACCTACAAGTGTATTTGGGCAGATGCTATTTTGATATTGTATTTGTGACCAAACAGCAACAACGAAGAGATGATTCTAACAGTATTTTTTTATTTTACTTATATGAAAATTGTTGGCCAATTTTGTGGTATAAGGGTTCTATAGGTGATAGGTATTTAATGTTTTTAATTATAATTATTATGTTGCTTTAAGATTGAGTTATGAAAGGCATTTATTCAAACAATAATAATTAAGGCCATCTCTGCAAAAAAAACTGCAGAAAACATTTTTTCAAATTTATTCAACATTGTAATTTTAAAAATTAAAAAATAAATAAACAAAATTTCTGTTAAAATACTCTTTATTTAATCAAATACTTAATACGAACAATCACAATATAAAAACTCTAAACAGGCACATATATGATTCTATATACAAGTCTCTTGCTTAATAATATTATTTTTTTTCTTATATATTTATACAGTCTTGTACATATGTTAGTCTATAAAAAAATATAGGTAGTTCCCATATAGTTCTATATATCGAAATGTGCGGTCAAAACAATTGACTACGATCCAATAAACATATCTAATATTTTGGTATACAATCAAGTCAAGAATATATTAGTATTTACTAACATTATAACAAAGTACGAGACGAAAAATATAAATGTAAAAAAACCCTGTACAAGAACCATTAACAAGTCATATTGTAATTTAGAATAAAATTTTACGCCATTCGTCTACTTCGCTTTTCATCACATTCGCTATACGTCAACTTAGCTGTTAGTCATCTCTAAGGTACAGTTGATTGGAAAATGCTTCAAAAGTTTGCTTCGTCGCTTTTTCTCTTGGATCCTAGTACAATCTTGACCGGGACCTGATGGCCGGCGTACCTTCGGGTACGCCGAGGTTCAGACGGAGAGCACAGTCTTCCCTGCGATGGACAGACAGCGCAGGGGACTGCCGGGCATCCATGAGGATTTCTCAACATTAAAAAAAGGGCTTCATTTAAATTTTAATAAATAGTAGATATTTTACTTAAGAAATTTTCGTAACTTTCGTACTTAAGAATGACAGTAATGATATAAAATATGACGAAAGGCGAATGTGGTGAAAAGCGAAGTTGACGAATAGCGAATGTGGTGAAAAGCGAAGTTGACGAATAGCGAATGTGATGAAAAGCGAAGTTGGCGGATAGCAAATGTGGTAAAAAGTGTTAGAATAAGACGCAGTATAATGACTAAAGCAATAAAAAAGTGTTGTGTTTTTTTGTAGGGATCCATTTAAATGCCGACATATTATAGTATCGATTATTTTTCGAATTTTTTCAAAATTTACTTTTTCGAATTTTGCGTTTCAAAATGGTGTTTTCTTAAAATCAATTTTAATATTAAGTACCTTTATTTAAATAAGTTCGCAGTGTATTCGGTATTGTATCGACAAATAGGCGTATCGATGTACCCTAATTTTTTTTTCTTAGTTAAATACATGGCTATTAACAAAACAAGGTGAACTCCCTTACTATATTAATAACTTTTTTATCACAATAACTTTTCGATTGCACAAATTAAATTACAAATAAGTATATTTTTAAAAAATAATCACCACCAGCCACGTACCTACCTAATACAATAATACGTATCAACTATTTTAGCTACCAAAATGTCACATTATTATTGTTTTCAATACAGGACATAGGTCAACAATGAGACCAAAAAAATCTTCATTCAGTCAAAAAACCTCTATAAAAAGTATACAAAAAAATATTTGTGTGTGTCAGCTCCGAGACCGACACACGACTGGAGTTTACTCCTTACGAACGATTATAAAATTTAAATTTTCACAATTCGAACACGCCGAAAGAACAACATTGTTCCTTCTTTAAATAATATTGTGTAAATGGCGCAATATCTATGAAACTTCAGATATTTTAAAATATTCAAAAAAATAGAATGTAACTATAACGGGTTCGTGTGACAAATTCGACTTTACTACTATAAATTTTCATACCACGAGCTTTATATATACCATTTTTCGGTCAATTTCAACATTTTTTCAGACTATTTCAAAAATTTTCCAAGCATTTGGCTTAGGAAAATGTTGAATTTGCTTGGGATAATGTTGAAATTACTTAGGAAAATGTTGAATTTGCTTGGGATAATGTTGAAATTACTTAGGAAAATGTTGAATTTGCTTGGGAAAATTTTGAAAAAAATTACTTGGAAAAATGTTGAATTTGCTTGGGATAATGTTGAAATTACTTAGGAAAATGTTGAATTCGCTTAGGAAAATGTTGAAATTACTTAAGAAAATGTTAAATTTGCTTGGGATAATATTGAAATTACTCAGAAAAATTTTGAATTTTCTTAGAAAAATGTTGAAATGACTTAGGAAATTGTTGAATTTGCTTGGGAAAATGTTGAAATTGACCGCAAAATGGTACATATTTATCATACAAATCGAATCGATTCTTAAGGAGTAAACTCCAAAAACGAAATCTACCTATGGTCAAATCATATGGGCAAATTCCTCCCAGTTTCCGCCGGTTTGCGCCATAACGAAGCCAATTTACTGTGAAAACCACTCCAAGTCACGGAGCTATGCATCAACTGGGAGAAGCCCCCGGAGCCAGGTTTAATGATCCTCTCGAAGAACGGTCTCCTGTACAGTCTTTGGGCTTCGTTCCTTTGGTCTTCGGTCACTTTGCGATCGTCGAGATGGTCTAGGGACGGGAACTGTGATATTACGAACAGTCTGCGAATCACACAATAGACCAACGTGAATGACACTTTTTTGTTTGTCTGTTTGTTTGCATTGAATATGCTCCGAAACTATTGGACCGATTTGAAAAATTCTTTCACTGTCGGGACAGGGAGTAACATAGGCTATAATTATCTATACTAATATTATAAAGCTGAAGAGTTTGTTTGTTTGTTTGAACGCGCTAATCTCAGGAACTTCTGGTTCGTATTGAAAAATTCTTTTTGTGTTGGATAGATCATTTATCGAGGAAGGCTTTAGGCTATATAACATCACGTTGCGACTAATAGGAGCGAAGAAACAGTCGAAAATGTGGAAAAAACGGGGAAAATGTTTCATCTTTGAGGGCTTCCGTTGCGTGCGCTGCGAAAACCGTTCGAGATACCCAAATGATTCCCAAAATAACTTTGCCACGCGGACGAAGTCGCGAAGACCAGCTAGTTATGAATATTATGAGTAGTTTCGAAGATTACCTCCTACATACAAACAAACATACAAACTTAACCACTTTATAATATCAGTAATGTAGATAGTTTGCAGGACATTAATTTAAAGGTTCATTATCGCTGCCGGATAGAGGTCAGTGTGGTGGAATAACACAAATATTATTCTGATAAACATGTTTAAATAAAATTGGTTATTAATTGATTTATTCAATTTATACCACTACGAAATCCTGGAAGAATTCCTAATGTCTTTTGGAGATAAAACTTATAACGATTAATATTACAATAACGATTAATGTAGGTACTTATATACAAAACTAGCTGGTGCTCGCGACTTCGTCCGCGTGGAATAGTTATTTTGGGAATCATTTGGGTATCTCGAACGGTTTTCGCAGCGCACGCAACGGAAGCCCTCAAAGATGAATAATTTTCCCCGTTTTTTCCACATTTTCGACTGTTTCTTCGCTCCTATTAGTCGCAACGTGATGTTAATATAGCCTAAAGCCTTCCTCGATAAATGATCTATACCACACAAAAAGAATTTTTCAATTCGAACCAGTAGTTCCTGAGATTAGCGCGTTCAAACAAACAAACAAACAAATATATAATATTAGTATAGAAAAGAGTTATAAAATCAAAATAAAAAAAACATATGTAAAATATGGCGCTGTAAACTATAGAACGAGTGTCCATGGAACTAAAATTAGTGACTATACATATCTATAATACATATAAACACATATCTATGGAATAAAAATACGCAAACGTCAAAATTAGTTCTCGGGACAGTCGAGTGTGGCGTTTTGAAATTGCACAAAAAATTACCTGTCATTTATTTTGTTGTAATTGGTTAGAACAGTATACAAGTTCTATTTAGGCCTTGACTTGACTACTTTGGACTGGACGGACCTGTTTTGGAAAACTAATCAAAATTATGACTTGACTGGCTTGTATCGGGACTTGCTATTTTTGACTTTAATTTCAATTTTACCCTTTGTTATTTTAAAAAAAGGGTATTACGAATTGCTATATTAACTTGACACTGGCAGGTAATGGCCATTTTAAAATGAGCCGCATTGCCATTTAAACCTAAGAAGAAGAAGAAGAAGAAGTTCTATTTAGTGTCAATAAAAAAAAAAAACCTGTATTGTAGATATTCGTAGAAAGTGCCACCGTTTAGGTAGCTTGGAGCCGCTGGATTTCCCATAAGGCACAAATATTGGAGGCCCGGACAAGACTCCTTCAACTTGCCAACCCACGGATACAGGGATGAGATTTTACAGTGGTTCAACCTGAAAACAGACACATTTATTCCATAGAATCTTCTTTGATTTCAGTATAAATAGAAGATATTATTATTATTATTATTCCGGAATTATTATTCCCTTGGGAATAAGAGATAAGGCTTAGATTAATTATTGGTCTCGCTGTACTCGACTAGATACCGCACTATCTAAAAACAATAGCTCCGTGAATACGGCAACTTTTTAGTGTAGTGTGTGTAAAACTTCATCACTTTTTACACAGTTGCATTGTATTTTTACACAGTGTGATTGCGCAAACTGACATTTTACGAGTATTATGCTCAAAATTTAATAAAACATTCGGCACGTACACATCACAGACAGCATGCAGTGTGACTGGCTCGGGTACGCCGAATTCGGCGTAGTATTTGTTGTCGCATATGACAAGTACGACGGCGGTATCTAGTCGAGCGCAGCGACGCCAATTTATTAATCTAAGTTGTCAAGGCTTGCATTTCTGAAAGTTTTTTTTTGCCTTAATGTCCACGCGACAACGTTTCAAGAGATTTGGAAAAAAATTGGCACACATATTACCTGAATTATTATATAGAATACTTTTTATTCTAAAAAATATAATTTGTTTCCAAGGGATTGTCTAAAAAGATATTATAAAAAACGCTTCCGTCGTCACAGTGATAAACACTCGGGCGTTATATTTTAAATTTTTCAATACCAACTAATATAATATTACAGGTATACCCATTTACAATTTATTTTTTATTTTTAATGACACATTATCTGATGATGTTTGCAAACCAAGACTTCTTCCTCTAATAGTGTCTTACTTTCCATTAAAATTAATTAAAAGGTATTTTACAAATAAACATAACATAATTATGAAGAGTGTATTACCATAAAAGCTGCAGTTTTGGTAGTGGTGGTAAAATACAGTTTTCTGTTATGGGATTATTGTCAGCTATTAGCGAGGATAAGTGCTTGAAGTGGACCATGGCATCCAAGTTACTGAAAAGTTAGAATTAAATATTTTATTTATTCATTTAAGTATTTATTTAAATCAGCAACAGCCTAGCACATTTAACATTCCAATACCCATCGCTTAAGGTCTAGGTCCAGTGTTTGAGCCAATTAAAGCTGGGAACACATTATTTCATTTGATACACAAACTTATACAAACAGTATGAGTTATCATACATCATCATACAAACTCATCATACAAAAGTTCAAAAAATAAAACAAAAAAAATCCAAACTAAATCTAAACAAAAACAGATCAAATAATTAAATACAATGTCTTGTTAAAAATGTCAAAAGTAAACCTGTTTGATTATTATTTATTATGTATTTATAAATCTATACTAATATTATAAAGCTGAAGAGTTTGTTTGTTTGTTTGAACGCGCTAATCTCAGGAACCACTTTTTCGAATTGAAAAATTCTTTTTGTGTTTTTCCACGCGGACGAAGTCGCGAGCACCAGCTAGTATCATATAAACAAAATATTTACATAAAAATTATTTTACTTACTAGAGAAATGAATTAAAAAAAAACTCACGTGATTTTATTATGACTTATATCAACATATTGGACGTAATCTGCAAATCTTTCTACAATTGTTCTAGGTATTTCAAATAGTCTTTCATATGCTAGAGTCAGTTTTGTGCTTGAATCTTCTTCGGCGCATTCAACATCAGTGGAACTGAAATAAATGTATAAATCCATACTAATATTATAAATGTGAAAGTAACTCTGTCTGTCTGTCTGTCTCTTACCTTTTCACGCCTTAACTACTCAACCGATCATCATAAAATTTTGCATACACGTTGTTAGAGGGATACAAGAAAGGACATAGGGTACCTTTCACCCAGAAAAAAAGAAACGGGATCATTAAAATACATAACTTTCATGAAAGCTAATCTAAAAAGATACTAAACTGAAAAGCCTAATAATTTCTTATTAAGTGAACTGTCTTTTATTTGGTTTCTAATTTATATTTTTTTTTCCTTGAATTAAGTGTGATCTCTACATTCCCCCCATAATATTACACTGAACTGACTCCTTACCCACTGCCTTTTTCCAGGAATAGTGAACCCCACCCATACCCACACACCTGTGATGTGTTTGTCCCACCACACACACATCACAGGTGTGTGGGTATGAAAGGTGCACAAAATTGCCCTCATAGGACACCACTAAACCGTTTCCTTGAAGCTATTACACTTTTCATTAGCAGATTTCTACGGCACGCAAGTGTTGAGATAATATCTCAATTTTGAGATAATCTTTTGATTTATTTATTTATTTATTTAATAGCTAACCATACAGCATTTAATTAAGTTAAGATCCAGTCAACTCTACTTAAAAAAGAATCGAACAAGAGGTATATTATCTGCGAGTAATATAGGCTTTATTTTATAAAGTTACGTGGACGAAGTCGCCGTGCAACAGCTAGTTTATAAAATTCAAAAAGTGAAATAACCAAAACTTACTCAGTTGTATCAGGATGTGCAGATGTTTCAGACATATCAGTCTGATTTATTGTATCCTCAACATGTGTAGGCACATCAACTGCAATTAATTCTTCGTCTAGTGTTGCTGATGTGCTTGGACGAGGGCAGCTTTGACTAAACAAAAAAATACCTAAATTAATACTACACACCTACTACATCCCATCTACATCTACGTTTTTTTTTCAGAAGCTCACTATCATGTAAACGAAAGAAGCAGGACAAATTAGCTCAAAAATGGCAGTATCAAATATACAAATGGAAATACTGTGTGTACATACCTAGAACAATTAAGAAGATTCAACACATAAACTTATTTATTTTTTGTCTCTATATTATAACTCGAAATTTTCAATATTATTGCTGCTGTATTGAAAGTAAAAAATTGTAGGCAGTATTTTCTAAATAGGTACTAATTAATTCTAAATTTATTTTAAGTTAACATAATATCTAATCTAATGCAAATTGAATGTAATTATTTCTGGAGTAGGCACCTATCTAATCTAAGTAAAGTATATATTTTGGCTCAGATAACAAAAATTTACAAAACAAAATAATATTCAAATTCAAACAGATACATAACTTACTTACCTGTTTTCTAAAGAATTTTTGTTATCCATTTGTTAATAATTGTAGGAAAAAAAATATTGGTATGTTATTTCAATCCATCCATACTATTTCGTTATTTATTCTCAAGTTCTTTTCTGGTTGAATTGACGTGAGAGTTGTTATCATATCAGCAATTTCAGCAAACAAACAATATTGTGGTGTAGCCTGTACATAGATGATAACTGACTGATAAGAAGATGTCGGAGTCGGATCAGTCGGACTCGGATGATGAATGACGGTTATCTGTCGTCTGTCGGTGTCATGTCGGTGTGGTTGGATATGGGTTGGATACGAAGTATACTATGTTGTTATGGGTTGGATCTATGATGTCTATGGGTTGGATAGATGGTCAACGTGTTAACTGTCAAAGTCATTTTATATTGACATCATCACAAATTCCAAATAAATAAAATAAAGTGAAGGGTTATTAATTATTTGGTTTTGTTTAAAAGTTACAAACTTTTAAATATTTTTCTCGAGTCTATTTCGTACATATTTTAAATATATTTGGCTGTTTTAATTTATTATAACTTAGTAAAGGAATTCGAAAGTATGGACGTAAGTAATCTCATTTGATCGATACCTAGTTAACTTTCATTAACAATTTTAAAATTTACTATTTAGTTAAGAGTATCGTTACTAATATAATAAAGAGAGGAGGCCGTTTTTGTATGTTTGTTTATATGTGTAGGATAATCTCCGGAAACTCAACACTATTTGAAACAAATGCATCTATTTAAAAAAATATTCCAGATGGACAAAGGGTATTATAATTATGTATACTAATCTCCCAATTGCTCTCGATCTCATGTCAGACGTAGGAAGTCCATTGCTGGACACAGGCCTCCCCCCATAATTTTCCAATAGGACGGTCTAAATCAGCTTTGATAATAATATATCATACTAGCTGACCTGGCAAATGTTATGCCAAAAAATAAAAATTTTGGAGTGAGTCGCCCTTAGGGGTATAAAAAATAGTCTTCGACCTATTCTTAAACCTGCCGAATATGCACAAAAAATTTCATAAAAATCAGTTAATCAGTTTTGGAGGAGTTTGGTTACAAACACTGTTACACGAGAATTTTATATAAATAGATAGATATTTAAATAAATTCAATTTCAGGAGAGCAATATTCCTATCGACATTAACATAGGAAAGCTACAGGATTGGCTTGTGAGCCGAAGACACGTTAATAAAGAATGGCACAAGAGCATTTTGACAGTGAGAGAAAAGATAAACAGTGCAATTCAAGATATGCCAGTTCACAATGAAATAGCTGCGCTCTTAACAGGAAGTTACATCAACTATTTTCATGTAAAAAAAATCATTGATATTCTTAAAGAGACCGAGGCGGATACGAAAAACCTTTTTGGTCGTTATGGATCCCAGAGGATGAAGGATTGGCAGGACGTGCAAAAGAATTACGAAAGAGACAACATTTATTTGGCTGAAGCTGCACAAATGTTGGTCAGAAACATTAACTATGAGATTCCAAGTTTAAAAAGACAGATTGCCAAGGAGGAACAGTTGAAAACGGTTTGTATAGCTTTTTTAAAATATTAAAAATGACAGACAGACTGTCCACTTAGCAAGGTGTTTACTTATCAAGACACTTACCTACTAAGACAAGGTTTTGTAAGTGTATTGCCAAGCATAGGATTAAGGATAAGGGATAGGAAAATAGGCTTTGGTATCCCTTACTCAAAAGAAATAAAAGAATTATACAAGAGTAAGTTTTTTTGGTGGCAACTTCTACTTTTACCATCTCAAAAGTAGTTTCCTGCGAGATGTAAATAATGTGTTAAAAAAACAATCATTTAAAATAGCAAATACTGTAGTAGTGTCCTTTCTTAGGATTTATTCTTTTTAAAAATTGCCTAATGCTTTTTTGCAGGAATGCGAGAAAAAGCGCTTAGATTATTTAAAAAGTGAAGCGTCTAATAAGGGAGAGTTTTTGAGTTTATGTAAGCAGCTCGGAATTCAAGGTGATAAGATTAAGAAGGAGTTAGTCGACAGACTTCAGGAGTTACCGGAAATATATGATAAGGTAACATTACTTTTTGCATCATAATTACTTATGAAGGAACATTATATTATATACCTCCTAATTTTAATAGATTTAGAAAAGCCCTATACACATACAATAAAGTCTATGGTCCAATCACCAATAAAGATAATAATGGAGTGCTTACTATTTCATCATCATCATCATCATCTCAGCCGCAGGACGTCCACTGCTGGACATAGGCCTCCCCCATATTTTTCCATTAGGACTGATACTATTTGGTTCAGACTTATTTTGCAGAATTGCAAAATATTTTAATTTATTTTTATTTGCAAAAAATTTGCAGAATATCTTCAGATTAATTTTTTTAAATTAACGGTTTAAAAAGCGCTGCCATTTTTAAGACTGAGAGTTTAGCCTACTTTATATATTTTGTCAACGTTTATGTCTTTAAATAAAATAAAAAATAAATAAAAAAGTTCACACATTCCACACTAAGCAACTAATGCTTGTATTATGAATACTGGACAGTTGCTATTGTACTACATAGATTACTTTTTTGTAACAATTATTGTGATCATAATAGTTAAATAAACTAATTGTGATGCTTAATAAATGTAAATAAATAAAATAATATATCATATTATAAAAACTAATTTCAGGAATAACACAGAGACGATGTAAAAAATATTAAAGAAAAGTATAATATATTTGATTGAAATTATGTAGGTATTTAAAATTGTTAATTTCAATTTCAGATTGGAAAATCTTTGAAACCTCTTCAGCCAGGCATAGAGTTATATTCGGCGTTTGTGAAGTATGTGATCGGTGAGAAGGCTTCAGAGGCTTTGCCCCTGCTACAATATGTTGTCAATCATGGCAACACCACAGTCTACGAGTGGAGTTACGGAGAGGCTCCGCTCAGTGTTGAACCGGACCCCATACACATAGAGCTCAATGATGACCAAGCTGCTGCCGGGGACCAGGTAAGATTTGGTTAATTCAATAATTATGAAGTGTCAGTCCAGCCGTGGGACTGACATAATATAAAAAACTCATAAGAACATAAACATATAAAAACAAAACATCATATTATTACTTAATAGTAAGTAGGTACAAGATTTCACACGTCTGTTCAATAGTCATATTTTTTTTTAACATAAAAACAGAAATAATTATTCTGAATGCAACAGTTAATTTCTAATCTTTTTTTAAGCATGTATATCCATTATATAGGTATAATACTAGATTTACTTTCCAAAAATCAAAAACATCTGACAAATCAAAACTAATTCTCGGAGGACTCCTCGGGAAAAATAAAATGAATGTCAAAATATGACTAAAAAGAGAAATACAACTTTTTATATTTCTGTATTTCTTTTATTTTGTGCTCTTTTATATATAAACTAGCTGCTGCCCGCGACTTCGCCCGCGTAACTTAGGTACTTATAAACCTTCCTCGAGAACCACTCTACCCATTAGTGAAAACCGCATTAAAATCCGTTGCGTAGTTTTAAAGATCTAAGCATACAAAGGGACATAGGGACAGAAAAAGCGACTTTGTTTTATACTATGTAAAGATATATGCTTTAGTGTTATATTGAGGTAACTATTTAGTTTTATATGTGTTTCAGTGAGTTGAGTAAGGGATGCCATAGCCCATTTTCCCATCCCTTCCTTATCCCATATCCTTAATCCTTCTATACTAAACGCATCAATTAAAGGATATAAAAAAAGTTCCAAAGTTTTTAGGTGTAGTTTTAGTTTATCTGTGTATGCCTTAAAATTGCCTTATGTTACCTATACCTATACTATTGACCTATTGTAATTTTTTTGTTTGTGCTGTTGCTGTGTACCTTTTGCAAAAATAAATAAATAAACAAACTTTGGCCCGTTTACAATTTGCAGATTGATTACGGTGACAATAACGCCATAGATTTTGGCTCTTTGGACGCACCCGTTGAGGGTATAGATTTTGGTGACGGTGATGCGGGCGGAGAGATAGACTGGGGCAATATGGATACAGTTTCAGCTGCTAATATTGTAAGTAATCATTGTTATTTTCATTTTCAGCACAGATGTGCTATCTATATATATATCTATGATGTGCATCAGATGGGATAGATATCCTGATCTATTTGCTATAATTTTTTTTATATATTCCATCAAGTTTATGACAGGTCATACTTTTCTGCTAGGTATGTTTTTCGTGCACATATAGCAACTTATGGTCCGCATTATGGGCTTATCGAATGTATAGCAGACAAGAAAAGTGCTTTATCAGTTTCGATAACAAATTCCATTCATTTCAAAATTCGCTAAGGCTTAGATTTGAAATAGGTATTGATTACTGATTGACATAATTTGTCATCACTAATAAAGATACATAGCAATAGAAATTGTCACTTTGAATTTTCAAAGGAAAACAGACCTTATCATTCTACAACATACAAAATATGTTCAATCTTAGGGTGATAAAGCATTTTATTTGTCGAGTTTACCATTTACAGTATTTTACATAAGGATTTTCAATTTTGCTTTGGGCCTCTATTCTCCACGGTTTCAATGTAGCCTTTAAAGATGGCGAGTAACTATTAAAAATGACACAATTTGTTATAGGACATTTCGGATAGTATAGCGGAGATATCTCTCGAGGAATCGGGCATTGTGGTCGAGGAGCAAGGTTTGGGCGGAGGCGTGGCTCGCGGAAGGGACGCCCTCACACTCCTCGACAATCCCACCACAAGGAACCAATTCATCGACCAGCTAGTCGAGGTTTGTATCAATGCTTTGTAACAAAACGGTCGCGGATTCGAATCCCACTAGAAAGAAAGAAAGAAATAGAAAAGAATATCCATAATACAAGCATTAGTTGCTTACTGTGAAACTAGATGGTGCTGTGTGGAATGTGTGAAGATATTTATTTATTTATTCGATTACAGTATGGAAACGATTCTGAGTAGACACTAATTAATATATTATTTATTATTCAACAGTTCAAAAAGGTTTACACGAAATAGATATATGCAGTTGTTTTGTCAAAAAAAGCATTTTTCCAAGGGTCTGTTTTATGGTTTTTTCTGTGCTCATTTTTGGTATGATTCATTGTATATTTCACTTGACTGTGTGCTGTGTCAGTTCGAGGCGCCGACTAATTTAACTTTAAAAGGATAATAGTGTTGTTTTCCTTTCAGCTGGAGTCGTTCCTGAAGATGCGCGTGTACGAGACGAGCACATCGGAGCAAGGCTTTTCCCTGAACCAGGAGTTGCCCTCGGAGAGCACAGCCGCGCTGACAGCCATGTTGGACGCCGTGCAAGTGGCCACCACCAAGATAACGGCGACCGAGATCAACCATCTTCACAACGTTAAGCATTCGCCGAGGTAAGATATCACAAAATGATAACAGGGAACACTTCGGCATCCCGGGGCGTGCACAGACACGTCGTAGCATACGGCGGCATGCGTAGGCACGTCGTCGTAGCATGCAGTGGCATGCGTAGGCACGTCGTAGCATACGGCGGCATGCGAAGGCACGTCGTAGAATGCAGCGGCATGCGTAGGCACGTCGTAGCATACGGCGGCATGCGTAGAGCAGTAAAATTGTATCTATTTTTATGTTATCTTGTTTTTCTTTAAAATAAATAAATAAAATAAAGTCTAATTAAATATTTATTAAATTTCTCTCTCGAGGCAATATTGAGAATGTGACTTGATACTTGTCAGATACGTGGACGTGCTGACGGCGCAAGTGAAGCAGAAGCTGTCTCTGTGCGAGAAGCTGTCTCGGTTGGGTGCGCGTGCGCAGGAGCAGAGCGACGCGGCCGCAGCGCGCGCCTCAGCACTGCGGCCGCAACTCGCCGCCATCGTCCACGGCACCAAGGAGCTGCAGGCGCACGTGAGTCACCTTTATATCGCTAGGGAGTGACTATACACACCACTGACCTGCAGTATATACCACTTAGTGTATTCATAAAAAGGTTACTTTTTATGAAGTTTATTTTTATTAATAATAAAATTCATAAAAAGTAACCTAAAGATGTTAAAATTATTTAAATGTTTGTTGCAGTTAGAAGAAGACATCTCGAAGAAGTACAAAGGCAGGCCAGTGAACATAATTGGTGGAGTTAAATTTTTATAAAGTTTCAAAATATATTTAATGATGTTATTGCTTGTTTGATAAATAAAATATGTCTATGAATTTTATATAATTTTATTTTTACAAATAAATTTTGATATTTTTCTAATAAGAAGATATTTTATATTTTGCTAAGCGTTCTCCTAAGTTAATATTTATTAACTAAAATAATATATTATAACACTGCAGTTCTTTCATAAGTCTACCGCTCGTCATAACAGCTGAGTAGTAGGTATTTAGTCTACCTACATTTATTCTAAATTATGGCAATAAACACTAGGTACCTACAAGGATCAATAGTTGACTTCTTTATCTACTTGCCAGGGTACTTTATTCCTGTCATAAATACTTGTATATACAGGATGGTAATTTGAGACGGGTCAAAACGTCATAAAAACAAAACAAAATTGTACTTTTTCTCGCTGACTGTACCAAAGTGTGTTTGTTCTAGCATAATGGTTTAGGTAGCTGCCCTTACTGACCCGTCTCAAATTACCTCCCTGTATACTGTATAGTAAAATAAATAAAAAGCCTTTAATTTCCTTAAACATTACAATAAATCATGCAATAACATTTTTTTTTTAATCTAGATATTAAGGACCTCTCGACGAGTAAAGGCCTCCTCCATCTCTCTCCATATTTTCCTGTCTTGGGCTATCTTAATCCAATCGTTATTTACAATTTTTTTGAGCTCGTCTTCCCACCTTTTCATTTATATTATTTATTATTTATACTATATAGTATAATGGTAAACTATAAATTTTTAATTATAGCTTGTTCAGCTATAATTAAAATCAGTACTAATATTATAAATGCGAAAGTTTGTATGGATGTTTGTAACTCTTTCACACAAAAACTACTGAACCGATCACCATGAAATTTTGCATACACGTTGTCTGGGACACCAGAAAGGACATAGGGTACCTTACCTTAGATTCTGAACGCGGACGAAGTCGCGGGCACCAGCTAGTTCTAAATAACTTTCTATTGAGCCAAAACACGTTATATCTGCTGGAAGTTGCTAAGTAGTTAGTCGCAGACTACTTTGATGCTACAGCATTCGGTCTAGGTTACCATGGTTACCATGTGATGGAACATTGACCTGTTATCCGAATAATCTCTTGAAATATTTTCTCGATATTTTCGAAAATGGTTAAATATGACTCGAGTTAAATTACTCCAATATAGCCATAGTTTCGTCTTCCGAAAGGAATACGACCAATTTCCTTGTCACCCTTTATAATGATTTCGTAAGAAAATTTTATATCATTTTAATTAACACTAAGTATCATAAGAAACTTGGTGACATTCTAACCTCAATGTACCCTCTTACTTAATATTACTTAATAGTAGCAATTACGGCGTTGTTGTTCTTTTAAAAATGTTACGTAAGTATATTTATCCCATGCACGGACTGATACCGTCATTACGGTTATCTCTACATCGAATGCCGCTATTGTTTACGGCAATTTTGATCTTATTGCATATCTCACGCACCTTTGTGTAATCAAGTCTAATGTATGGTTCTCCTATACGTATGTCAACTATTACGATGCTCATTTTTATAACAAAGCAACCGTGAAAAATAATATTTTTTTACATCTTAGATCTAGCGACCTTTGAATACAGAGATATACTATTTCGTTGCTTAGATCTAGTACAAAGTACGTGCCATGGTGTTCATTCTTACTCCACAGGACGTCCACTGCTGGACCTAGGCCAGCATAATCAGAATGCTTTGATTCCAATAAGAATAATAATAAATCCTACTACTGGATTACATTATAGCTAGGATATTTTTTAAATTAGAAAAATAAAAAGAATAAAGAATTTTTTTCAGAACTTTAGTTTTGGCATATTTCTGTCACCCACACTAGGCTCTGCCTGTCCTATGGGCTTTTTTGTTTTATTTTTTTTTTCATTTAGGGATTTTCAAGAAACACTTGCTGGCACCAGTTAGCAGCTATTAAAGTCATAAATAAATATTATAAATAATTGATTTATTCCTATTTTTATCACTTACCTTAAGACGAACAAAAAAAAAACACTAATAAATAGATATGTTACTAACTAATTTATTTACAATATGCTTATAAAAAATATTTAAATAAATTCATGGCATTTAATTCACAGGAAGTATAGAATATACTGTCTTGTGTTTTGTATTGCGTTTGAATGTCATCTAGGTAAAGTCGGGGTACGAAAACCTGCGTCAATTTTCAAATTTATTCCTTTGTCAAGTCGTAGACTCCAGTAGGTATCTTTTGAAACTAAAGCACTAAGCAGACAACTGACAGACTTGGCATGACTTTAAGGTGACCAATCTATTCTTACCCCGACTGTACACTGCGCTGGGATTCAATCAACAATTGACTCTAAAATTTCGTGCCAAAACGGTCATTTGTAGGGTGCCATCAGTAAATTCTGCAATAGTCTTATAGGAGACGAATGGCACAGAGCTCTTCGTCTAGGGCACCTGTACCTTCTTACGCACATAGCGAATTGTCTATCGCATTCACAGAGTCTAGCGGCACAACCATTTATTAGCTGATTTTGAGTTTTGTAGTTCTCTAAGGCGCACAGAGGCTCGCCTCTATAACACTTCCAGTAGTACGGCTGGAAGTAGACAGTGAAGAAAGGGCAGTAAATGTTTTCATAGCATTCGTCGTGCATCTTGCAGCATCTGAAAAGACGAAAAAATTCAAGGTTCAGCGAGTGCAAGTGGTGGCAGTAACCAGCATCCCTCAAAAAACACCACATTGAAACAATAATGCGTTTACTGTTTTCTTGGAGAAAATAAATGTACACACAAATATATATATACATTTATATAGATACTTATTATTCCGATTACGCATGGTTAAACCTTTTGTTGACACTCACGAACACTTTTGATTCCGAAAATATATTTTAGCTTCATAAGAATGTATTCATAAGAAGAAGAATGGAACTCCCTGCCGGCGTCTGTATTTCCGAGCACATCTTTTTAAGGTTCGAGTGAATAGGCATCTTCTGGGTGAGCTCGCTCCATCTTAGGCCTCATCCTTGCCACATGGCTGGTTGTTGGCCAAGAGCTAACCCATCACTTATAAAAAAAAAAAAAAACTCACCTGTCAATACCATCAGTTGGTCTCCCTGAACCAAGGAAGCCACAGTAACAACCGTAGCCTTTGTAAGACAGTGGTTCGCAGCCAGTTGCGCAGTACATCATATTGTAAAGATGAAGTACACCTCGTTTGCCTCTGTTCATATACATCTGTGGGTTCATGTTTCTGTGGAAAGAAAAATGTATGATTGGTATTTGGTATTGCGTTCCAAAAAGTGTAGTTTTTTTTAAACGTTCCAACAGCACCATCTACTTAGTTCCACAGTAAGCAACTAATGCTTGTACGTATTATGGATACCAGACAGTTGATATTATGTTGTGGGCAGATCGTAGAATTGGGCAGATTGTAAAGTATGAAATCAAAAATCTTTCAACAAAAGTCAAAAATAGGTGTGACGAGGAGCGGAGCGAAGCAAAGCGAGGAGGAGGGTGTTAGGTTTACATGGAAATAAATTTGGTTGAGCCGAGCGAAGCGGAGCGGAGTGAGGCGACCCTCTCAGTTTTAACAGAAATTATGATCTACACAGGAATATCATGATATGCCCAATTCTACGATGTGCCGACGATAGATTACTTTTTTTTTGTAAATACAATACATATTATAAATACAAAACCCATGACTTAGTGCAAAGGTAAAATGTTAACACATAAACATTTGTCCCTAGCGGGATTCAAACCCGCGACCGTCATTAACAGCTAGGGTTACTAGCCACTACTTAGAGCATACGTGTCGTCAATAGTTTGCAGAGTACTTACCTAACACCTTTTAAAAAGTCTTCTTTGGGCACTGAATATCTGAATGGATCATGAGAGAACCCAACTAGCAACGGATCCTCGTGAACTTCGCTGAAGCTGTATTCTTTGTAGTCGATTTCATTACCTTTGATATCTTCTTCAAAACTGTAATTGTTTGCCTTAATAATAAGACTATTTTCTAATGACGGAACCCTATGAGGTGTATGTTTTATTTGTGCGTAGTCTGTGCTATTGAAGATTTCTTCAAATGTGAGTTGTGGGGACCAATCTGAAAATAACAATAATAAAGAATTTATAATGGACAGGCCAGAGAATATGTAGCAGCCTCCTTAGCTTGAACCATCTATACTTATCTCTCTCTCTCTATATATATAAATTACTGAACTGATTTTGATCAAACTTTGTAACCATATGTAATTTGATCCAACTTAAAAGATAGAATATATTTTATAAAGTTACGCTGACGAAGTCGCGTGCGTCAGCTAGTGTTAGGTATACCTACAGTGTGGAAAAATAATTCCATTATTCATTCAGGTATTCTTCATGGATATCTTGTACGACAGACAAGAGTAAGACCAGATGTTGTTAGAGAAATTTTATCCGCAATAATAATACTATCGATATAGCGACTATCGACATAACAAAATAGCGAGTGTTTGTTTTTTTAATTTTAGTTGGTTCGAGTCCCGGGCCAGTCGAGCGAGTTTTAAATAATCTTTGAATGCAGTTTTGTTTCTTTTTAAAAATAAAGGAATGTCTCCTTTATATAAAATGAGCCAACTTAAGGATTTAAGGTAGTTTCCTTCCAGGGTCCGACTTATTTTTCCACACTGTAGGTAAGTAGGTATAAGACAAAGTAGCACTAGCAGTAAAGAAACTATTCCTTTATTTGTAGGTACATTTTAGTACAGCTACTTGTAATAGTTTATTTATGCGTATCAGTAATAAATGCATTGTAAAAGAACAATATAGCTACCTACTATCGTATAACAAAAAAGTATTAACCCAAAAAACACATGCACGATGGAACATTTCATGCACTAGATGCAACAGAACAATACTGGCCGCTTAATTGAATCTGTACACAAAGAGATTGTTATATATGTGTATATATATATCTATTCAATATGAGGATGTTAGTGCAACGGACTGTAAAAATGAATGGAGATTACTAATCTTCTAATAGGAGCAACAAGTTTTGTTCAGAAGCATCACCCAGACGATATCCTTTATATAAAGAGAGGTAGGAGGTTGGTTAGCTACTATACTGAAGCAACCACGTACCTACCGAAGTAAAATGACAGCACGGATCCTGTTGTGTTTAAGTAGGTGAGTAGGTAGGGGATGATAGAGTCTGTTCCTCTATGCTCACCCCTTATTACCACAGGGTTGGCAGCAATTACATCCCTATCTGAGGGCCTAGTGCGAGTTTTACTCTATCAAACGCGTCGAACGCGTAAATGTCAATTTGTATGGGAATGAAGCAGCGCTACCTGGTGGCTAATGTGTAGCACTGCTTTAGTCCCATACAAATTGACATTTACGCATTCGACGCGTTTGATAGAGTAAAACTCGCACTAGGCCCTCTGATATTACTTGTATTTAAAGGTGATAGGAACCTTAAAGAAAACCACATGAAATAAAAGCTCGTGTATCGTTGAGTAAGGGAAAATTCCTTCCTCTATTCCTTCCTTACCCCTTATCTTTTAACTTGTCATGAGGGAGCTCACTTTCAACGCTCATAACAGTAGGTATTAGCAACGATAATAATTTAAGCATCAAGTAAAGCGTAAGTCTGCTTTCCGACATCTTACAAAATTTTATATCTAAAAGGTTGACTTTTATTGCAACGGTCGCAATCAAGTTTACTTGGATATCGATAAATACACTTGATAATGGATGGCTAATGGCTGTGAAATTCGCTTGGTCACATTATGATATTGTGTGGAAGTTTTTTTATCAATGATTAGGTGACCTTTTAGGGTCTAATCACAAATCATAATATGTTATTGTAGCAGTATTTAGCGACTTCTTTTCCGAGGCCATTCTTCGCAAACTTGTGAGCAAATATTGCCCGAATATTGGTGTTTAGGTGTTTTCGATAAGTGCTAGGTTTGCTCGCTATGTTTTTCTTCACAACTATTAAATCACATAATATTATGTCCTAGTTTGTTTTACCAGTAGGTCATGGTAAAAAAATAATGCAATATGTTCTATTTATACTTAGTACAACTAACCAACTGTAGTACGTAGATATAGTCGTCAAATATTAACCCATTTAAATGAACTTGACATTTAAATAAAAAACATCTTATTTATACTCAATACTGAACGCAAACGCTCCTGGCACACTGAGCCATAAATCATTTAAGCGCTAGTTTTAAGCGCTTTTAAACATGCGCTTGTGCATGTTTCGCACCCATTGTCGATACTTTGCATGTTGCTAACTAAGAGAGATTTTTTTTTCAATTTAATCCACAATCAGTAAGACTAATTGAAAATATTGCAAATGAAATTTGTTGCAACTGGAACTGATTGTAAGCATATTAATTTTTCTTCGTTTTAAATAAGTAAATATGATGTTTTATATTTTAAATTGTAAATAATTTTAGGTTGTGGATTTTGTTTAAATATATATGATTAAAAAATATAACAAAATATAATAAAACATAATATATTTGTAGTAAAACAAAAGTTTTATTTACATAATCGATAGTGATGCGCTTGTCATCACTATAGCGTCGATGGCGATGCTACTCCAAAGCTTTATGGCCCAGTGTGCCAACAGCGTTGGCGCATACTATATAACAGGTCTTCTCATGTCATGTTTCGTGAGCAGTTTAATCAAAATTCATAATTTATTATTTTAGCATCAATTTTAAAACAGGTTTTGCGTTTTGCCAGATAAATCTTACATTGAATGCTAATTTTCAATGCTTTATGTAAGGTATTTGTGCCAATGTTAATAGGTCTTCTCCCAAACAAGATGTCAAATTGATATGTTAATTAGTAAGTTTTAAAATAGAGGCTGTACCCCGAATACAAAGGTTGACAAAGACCGTGAAATTAAAGTTGAGTGTATGAAATACTAGCTTTTGCACGCGATTTCGTCCGCGTACCTTTATAAAATATAGCCTACTAGCTGTTGCCCGCGACTTCGTCCGCGTTCTGGATGAAAGGTACCCTATGTCCTTTCTGGTGTTTCAGACAACGTGTAAGCAAAATTTCATGGTGATCGGTTCAGTAGTTTTTGCGTGAAAGAGTTACATACATCCATACATCCATACAAACTGTCGCATTTATAATATTAGTACGGATTAGTACGAATGCACACTCGCTGTACATAGCGAATGTAGCTTTCTATAGGTAAAAGAATTTTTCAAATCGGTCCAGTAGTGTATTGTATTGTGTATTCAATTCAAACAAACAATCAAATGTTTCCTCTTTATAATATTAGTAGGTATATAGACTAGCTGGTGCCGACGGCTACAATCGCGTTAGAAAATAATACCTAATAAAATATGTAAAGCAATATAACGTCTGAGGTTATACTTTGCCAAGCGTTGGATGTTTATATTTAGATAGCTGGTGCACGCGGATTCTCTTGCGTGAAATATTTTAGCCTAAGTATGTCCATCTTGAAATTCTATTCTAACTATTGGTGAAAGTTTTTCTTTTTAAATAAGTTGATTAGTTTCGAAGATTATACCTCTGAAATAACATGAACAAACGTACAAACTTTACCTCTGTAGATCTATACGAGTAGGTATAAGTTTTAGTAACGACAAAAACTCAGGGCTACTAACTCGTCTGTAGTAACCGGTATATTTGACATAGTAAATTTTTTGGAGAGCCATGTATGATGAAATGTAGTCTAATATAGTAGTCCTGAGTTAAATAAACTCTATTTATACAATCATTTATCAAACTATGTTTTTGAAACAAAATTTTTTTTTATTAGTTTTAACGATTTTTAAATTCTTCTTCAAAAAAAAAATACTGACATTATTAATGGGATATTCACATATAAAAAAATTTCCATCTAAAAGTATTTATGATTTTTATTCGCTTCTGTCTGATTTTCCGCTAATTTCTTCTAAACTAAACCATCTAACTTATATAATTTTTATACGATTTTCACTGATGAAACGAGAAAAAAATTGCGAGCCCGTGCCAAGCCAGAGTCGGGTCGCTAGTATTACACCAGCATATACAATTCAATTATCACGAGGATATTCGCGTTCTTCGTAATTAGCTAATTTAATTATTGCGTGACAATTAGCTAGGTAAATGAAAATTATTAATACATCATGAGATAATTTTAAACACTCATTAATATTAATATTACTCGAGGCAATTACGGTATACGACATAGTAACCTTTCTACTTACGAGAATAACTCAGTGAGATAACACTCTTTAATTATTCAATTTAGGAGCAAATTTACACGAGCTGAAGGCGAAAAATTAGCAGGCGTTATTTCTGTTGCCTAATTTGACTATTTAAGAGTAAAATTAGTGCTTAGATTAGTATAGACTAAATTAAAAAAAAAAAAAAAAAAATGTCAAAAAAAGGCTTTCTCGTCACAGCAAGTAGTAAATTTTTTAGCGACACTACACTTGTTTTTAAGCTTATTAATTTACTTAAGTTCTGTACTAAAGTTTTATTCCTTTTTTCATGTTTTATACAGTATTAATGGTCAAATTAGTCATATACTCATAGGTACAGATATTTGCATATAGCTGTAAAGTAACAATTAAGTAATCTATATCTAAAACTATGTAAGTTGTATGTATTTACAAATTGTATGTAATACTAGCTGATCCTGCAAACGTTGTTTTGCCTAAAAATAAAAAATAATTGGGGTGGACCACCCTTAACATTTAGGGGTATGAAAAATAGATGTTGGCCGATTCTCAGACCTACCCGATAAGCACACAAAATTTCATCAAAATCGGTCCAGCCGTTTCGGAGGAGTTTGGCAACAAACACTGCGACACGAGAATTTTATATATTAGATTAAGCTTCGGTCCCCTAGTCAGGGTCCCAAGCATTATTTCGTTGTATAACAAATTGATATAGATATGTTTTTTATATAAATCGTTTGTAAGGTTAATATTTTGCAAGCGTTTGAGCAATTATTGTTCTGTTTGCTATACGAGTATAATGTCAAGGCGGCCACAAAATGTCATGTTTGTATCGTTCTATAGATTGTTCTTCTTAGACTGCATTGTGATACTAAATACATATCATTAGAGTGCATGTATTTTATTATAATTTATATTCGTTTGCATCATACACATATGTTTTTTTTGCACTGTTTTGATTGCAAAACAAAGATAGAAGGCTAAAAGAAGGCTGGGAGATTAAAAATATACTTCAACTAGCTGCACGCTCCCGGCTTCGCCCGCGTTCATAATAAAACTATCCTATCTTTTAAGTTGAACCAAATCACAAATCGTTACGAAGTTATATCAAAATCGGTTCAGTAGTTTAGGAGTTCAAAGACCTCAAACATGGGACACGAAATTTATATTCATTAGAAAGAATTTCATTAGAATATTAATTATAAGAAGGTATTTCGTTTTAAAATAATTCGCATTACGCAAACAATGACAGAACAAAATATCTGGTTCCATTTATAAAGTCAGTTGAAGTGAAAGTGCGTGGGTAATAGCGAAAATAAAAATATTTCGGTACGGTTCTGTGGTAGCAGATCGCGAAGTGCTGACCGGTTGGGCTTGCGACGAAAGTTGTCGTGCGCGGTTCCATTCTTTCACGTCATCTGTACTTACTTAGAAAATGTTTGGTGACCGCAAGCCAAAAATCACATTTTAAATACGCTTACAAACTAAATTATTTTATTATTAAAATTTAAAATATAGTGTAGCAAGATTCTGTGGCTATTATTATAAAAATAAAATTTTTGCAAAGTATTTAAGTTGTAAGTTAATTTTAAAGAAGTTAAGTTTTATAAGTTTGTTAGTTCCTTAGGCTTGGGCACGGATGCATTTTTTCTGCAAATTGTATACCTAGACGAAACTTCCTCGTTTTCGCTTTTTCCATTAGTGAAAACCGTATCAAAATCCCTTAGGTGGTATTGGAGAAGTTAGCAGAGAAACAGATAGAGGCGGACAGCAACTTTTTTATACTTACTCTAAAACTAATTAACCCACGAGTATCAGTAATATTTTTTTTAAGTTTTCATGCAGGCAAAGCTGCGGTCAAAAGTATAAGTACAATTCACTAATACTGTGCCTGAACTTTGCAGATGATTTTGCATTTTTCTTTATATCTTAGTTAGACTATAATTTATTAAAAAGTTCTACTGCCTTAAAAGTAATCATAAAATTTGTAAACAACTATTGTTTAGTCTAGTATTTTTTGGACACATAAAAAAACTTTTGTGTTTCGATTATGGAAACATATAACGATACATCATTACGATATTCCTTTTCGAAATAAGACCTTGAACATATATTATAAGTGGCTTTAAGCGGAGCACTGACCTGTTGTTCACCTAAAAATTTGGTATTGCAATTTTTAAATTAAAGCCAGAGTAAAGATTGATTTAATTGATAAAAAAATATTCTTTATAATACTTAACTATCGACGACTAAGAACGATAAAGGAGAGGAAGCTGCAGTATTTAGGGCAAATGATGAAAGACGAAAATATAGGGCAAATGTAGCAGAAGAAGATACTAGGCTGAAGGAAAAATTTAAGAGAGTTGTATTGTATGAGTTGAGCAGTCGCTCCCTCTTTCGCGGAGCGAAAGGTTAATATGGCCATGATGGACGCCAACCTTCTTAGAGACAATATTAAGTATAATGCGAAATTTTGTGAAGATGTATGGATGTTTGTTAGTCTTTCACACTAAGCTGCAAATTTCCTATTTTTAGTTAACTCGTGTGCTGCACTCTACTGAGCTGTGTGTTTGCATTTTATTAGTGGATTTTTAGCTTATAGTGTAGGTACATGGTCGATCAGATACGAAATTGCAGTTACCTAACTGTAAAAATTGATAAATTTATTAGTTACTAAAAAATATTAATATTACATATTTATGTAATATTAATATTACATATTTATATTACATATTAGAATATCTCTATAAAAAAATTTCGTGTCACGTTGTTTGACGCCAATGCTAAACTACTGAACCGATTTTGATAAAACTTCGTAACGATGTGTAATTTGGTCCAACTTAAAAGATAGGATACTTTTATTTTGGACCCGGGTGAAGCCGGGAGCGTGTAGCTAGTGCTAGTGTTTTATATAGTACACCATGGAATACAAGCTACGATGACATTTCAGTAAATGTTATATAATAAATAAGTACATAAAATAAAACCTAGAATACCGTCCACATAAAGCAGTGTGAACAGTCTTCGTGCGATCTTGAACTTAACAAATTATAAATTTATAATGCAGCGCATTAAGGCCTCGGTAGCGAGTCGTCGGAAAATTATATAACGACTGAGCGAGAAAGTTTTTTATTGACAGATTTCTATATTAATCACAAGTGAAAAATCATTTTTTTAATGTTAGAAAATAAAATAAGCCCGTTTAAAAGTGGTAAAGTGCATTTATTTAGAATACCTATGTTTAATTCCTACCAACATAAAAAAGAAATATAGTATTTTTACGATGATTAAGTAGATTCTAAAACGTAATTTGAAAATGAACATTCTATTCTAGTATAGTTATGAAAATAAAGTTTTCTTTACTCATATAAAAGTTAATACCTCAAAATGTGAAATGTAAATAATTTTAATTACAAATGAAAAAAAAAATCGAAAGATGTTCTTTTAATTCTTTACATATAAAATCTTAAAAACTCCTAGTGTGCCTAATATTTCTTTATATTATATTAAATTTTTTAATTAATTCTTAATCCGTACTAATCCTATTAATATTATAAATGCAAAAGTTTGTAATAATGTATGGATGTATGGATGTTTGTAACTCTTTCACGCAAAAACTACTGAACCGATCACCATGAAATTTTGCACACACGTTGTCTGGTACACCAGAAAGGACATAGGGTACCTTTCATCCAGAACGCGGACGAAGTCGAGGGCACCAGCTAGTTTTTATATACACTTTCAAATTATTAGAAAACTGAGTCAAAATTTTACATTTTAAAGTTATTTTCGTAACAATGTAATTAAGGAAATAAAGAAATATTTTTCCTTGATTGTTTTCAAGTGTAGAATAAAAAATTCGGCTTTAGTATGCTATACATGGTTAGTGAAGTGGATTTCTTTTGATTGAATGCCCATTCCGGTGTATTGTTAACTTTTGAACGTTTTCCGTGTTTGTTTATTTGATTAGAAACATCTTAAGTATAAATCATTTGTGTTTTAACATCGTCACTAAATTTATTGTACCTTCAAGGTTTTTTTGTTATTTTCATTAAATCTTTATTATTAATCGACTTGTTTCGTTCCACTATTTGACGTCGAACTTAACACGTTATTTTAGTACACTAAAATTTTATTTTTATTTTATTTATTTATAACTGTACTAGCTGGTGCCCGCGACTTCACCCGCGTTGAAAATTAATATATATATGTATATATATAACACTTGATATGTCTATGACTAATGTCACTATTTATGACAGATTATGAGGTTTTACTTTTACTCTATGTCCTTTCAGGTATCCCTGACAACGTGTATGCAAAATTTCATGGTGATCGGTTGAGTATTTAAAGCGTGAAAAGGTAACAGACAGACAGACAGACAGACAGAGTTACTTTCACATTTATTATATTACTAGCTACACGCTCCCGGCTTCGCCCGGGTTCAAAATTATAACTATCCTATCTTTCAAGTTGGCCTAAATTACACATAGTCATGAAGTTTTATCAAAATCGGTTCAGTAGTATAGGAGCTCATTGGCCTCAAACATATAACATAGAGATAGTATGTGTATGGATCATTAATAAAATGTTCAATAAGAAACTACCTATTTATGTCACAACACTTAATTCGAACTTGTGGTGTTCGACCTTAACAAATAGGCAATAATGCATTCCAAATAGCCATAATAAAGTCGTTCAAAGTCTATACAACTCTGAACAAATATATAAATATTTCACTGTTTGTCAGAAGATCATTTCCTTGTAAGTGATTCAAAGGCAGTAGGTATGCTGTCGGCATTGATATGCGTCCATTTAAGGTGATTTGCAACTCGTTTTTATTGATATAATACATCATATGAATATAATCTTAACAGATGTGATATGAGGGTCACACTCAAGTTGAATCTTCATGCAGTAAGCAAGAATATTTTTCTGTTACTTTATGTCTTCAAAATCATGGACATTCTCTTCGCGGACTAAATTCATGTGTTAAGAAATGTAATGGTATTAACAATAGCATTTAAATATCTGGGTACTTAGTTATTTAGTGCAAACTTGTACAATAGGTTCTGTTCCGCGAACACATTTCAGCAAAGCAATGATCAAATGCAGTTTTATAAATCGTAAATTTAAGAAATTAAGAGCCTCTTTCACCAACTACAAGTAAAGTATTGATTAGTTACTTTTAGAAATAATTTTATGTTTTGTTAAATTATGCACTCGGTTTAGTGCATCCTTCGATTTTTTTAATTATTTTCTTTTTAATGTTTGGGACTTTTAACGTACAAACGTGGTATAGGTATCAGCTAAATTATTCCCGATGACAGGTCACTTTAAATGACGGTTAGCCTCCTTGACAGAGGGTGAAAGAGGCCCTCAGTATTATAAATAACAGCAAAATTTCTATTTTCAAGAAATAAAAATATCCTGGTTTTTGAAGTGTTTGTCTCAGCTCTCTATCTCAAGAGTCCTGGGTTCGATTCCCGGCGGAGCAAACTTTGGGAATGAAGTTTTTTAAAGTTGGAAATGGCTATTTCTCACATAACTTTTTACAGAATAAAAATTTATTTGAAAAAAAAAAATTCCCTCATCCATCACCTAATAGATTACTAAGGAACAATGGTGGGTTCGAATGATTCGATTATCCGGATCAGCGTACCGTGGCTGTTCATTCAATATTTTTTTGTATTACGAGTTTAATATTGTTGACTTATTTAATAGTTTGTAGTGCTTGATTTTTATTACAAAATTAATACTCTACCTAAGCTTATTTTTGTATGCTAAATACAAAAATATACTAGCTGACCCGAAAGACGTTGTTTTGTCAAAAAATAAAATAAAAAATTTGGGGTGGACCACCCTTAACATTTAGGAGTATGAAAAATAGATGTTGGCCGATTCTCAGACCTACCCGATAAGCACACAAAATTTCATCAAAATCGGTCCAGCCGTTTCGGAGGAGTTTGGCAACAAACACCGCGACACGAGAATTTTATATATTAGATTTCTGTAAAGTTTCATCCAAATCGGTAGATTTAGCAGACTTACATACTAAGACATAATTTATGCATTTTCCCGCGACTTCGTCTACGTAACGTTATTAATTACAACGAATGTGTTATTTTGATGTTTTTAAATTAGCATAAATTTTATGACAGAGAACCAAACATGTATAATACATAGATTTTTCCTCACCAATTTTTACACTAATTAGTAGGATGACATTATTTATAGTGTAAAAGGTGCTTAACTCTGAATTGCAAGGAATGCATGCTGCTTATAGTTAAAAAATAAATAAATATTATTTAAAAGTATAATAATATATTATTTTACCTCGTTCACATAACACAGTTGGCACAAAATTAGCCAACAGGCCCGCATAAAACACGCATGTCAAATGATTTCTAAAATAATTCGTTATTGTTCTACGACTAAGAAAATTATCACATTTTATAAAATAGCACTCCATCGCGAAATGTTTATAATTAGATTAATAATGTTACAATATAATTAAATATATTTCACATTTTAATTTAAATTAATTTTTTTTCACAGCTTTACAATCATTCATTTCACTAAAATAAATCATTATGTTATAGAGTTCAATCAAATGTTTAAAAAAAACTTAAAAAGCGCGCGAAACGCATGCGCGCTGAACACGTAATGACCAAACACATTTTTTTCTTATGCAAAGCCTTTCAATGATCGTGAGCATCTTTCTGCTCTATATATGTACGATTTTTATTTTAAATAAAAGTATAAAAAATTCATATTTTATGTTGTAATAATATGTTGTAAATTCATGTATTTTAAGTAAAAGTTTAAATAATAATCTATACTAATTATAAAGTTGAAGAGTTTGTTTGTTTGGTTGAACGCATTAATCTCAAGATCTACTGGTTCGAATTGAAAAATTCTTTTTGTATTGGATAATCCATTTTTCGAAGAAGGCTTTAGGCTATATAACATTTTGAATGCGGACGAAGTCGCGGGCACCAGCTAGTATATAATCTAATATATAAAATTCTCGTGTCGCAGTGTTTGTTGTTAAACTCCTCCAAAACGGCTGGACCGATTTTGATGAAATTTTGTGTGCTTGTCGGGTAGGTCTGAAAATCGGCCAACATCTATTTTTCATACCCCTAAAAGGGTGGTCACCCCAAAAAATTTTTATTTTTATTTTTTGCCAAAACAACGTTTGTCGGGTCAGCTAGTATTCTATAAAAATTGCATGGTTTAGGATAATTTAGTGGCCGTAAAGACAGACGCAGAAAACGACCTCAAATTATACTATATAAAGACTAGTTGGTGCCCGTGACTTCGAGCGCGATGTAAAATAAAACATAAGTAACGCCTGACAGAATATGTAAAACAATAGAGCCTGATATTATACTTTTGTTAAGTTTTTTCTATTTTTATTTTTAGATAGCTTGTGACCGCAACTTCGTACGGGCTGTAGTTCGTTTTTTTGAATATCCCTAACATTTTTACATGGTAAAAAGTATGTTACAGTTTAATTAATGTAATCATCAATACATCAGTGAAACTTTACTTTAATAAGTTAAGTCGTTTCTGAGATTAGCGTGCACAAACAAACGCATAGACAAAAAGTCTTACATACAGATTGACGACGATACTGAACACATTCGGGACTTATACGGGACGATATATTATAAAATTTTCATTTATTCCTTCCAACCCTTTTACCTTTATTGAACATTCGACTATGGTAATAAATGAATAATAAAAATAATTTTAGTGCAAGCTTTGAAAACAGAACGCCACACTCAGATTTGTTCCCTCACGAAATAACTGGATCGTTAAAAACAAAACGAAACTGAATAATGTAATGGAAAAACGTGTATAAAATAAACATTATTTTCCTCGGTGCGAGTTAATTAAGCATTTAATTTTTTAAATGGCCACTTCCAAAACATAATTAATTAAAACAAACATACCCGAATAAAGCTTAAGTTTTAATAATACTTATTTGTTTTTTTTTTGTTTTTTTTTTTCATCCATCACTGCGTACAAGTAAAGCATTGACGAGCTTATTGAAAATGATGATAGTAATGATGGGTTTCCCTCAAAAACTCTTTCTAACACGTGGACGTAAAAAAACCCTTTCTATAAATACTGGAGGTACCCTTTCTATAAATACTGGAAATCGCTTTTAAGACACAAAAATATCGGAATTAAGAAACTTGAGTTTGTGTCACCCCTAATGACAGATCGATACATAATGGTAAACATGATTAGTTAAAGTACCTACGTAAGAGTGATACGTGAGAGTAGAATTTACCGTCTCTTTGACACATTAACCGAAACATTTACCGAAGACTCATCTGTTATCTTAATTAGTCCTCAACTCGAGTTGTAACTAGGGTTGCCAAGCCGCGAATTTAGGAACGCGTTAGTTTTGTATTTTTTTAAAATATAAGTGTAACTGTACGTCAATACATTCCTTTATTTTCCACAGACTTGGACCTTAGTTTTTTTATGAAACTAATAACTTATTTAGAAATAATTAAAACAAAAAATATAACTGGTTAAAAGTAAAAAGGAATAAATAACAATAAACATTAAAAAAAGTGATATCAACATATTCAATAAATTAAAAATTGTAGATATAGAATAATACATATTAAGTAACATAATAATGTATTAGGTATTTAATATAGTTATAAAGTATAGAAAATTAACCACAATATTTACGTGATTTAAAAAAAAATCTTGTGGTAATGCACAGTCAGATACTGGACATTACGTTTAGTTCAGTAATCACAAACTTACAGAAAACCACCTTCGAAATAAAAATCAAATACTGAGTGGTGTTGAGAGAGTAAGCGTTGCCACAGCTCATTTTCTTATCCCTCACGAATCAGGATAAATATCAGTATAAGTTGGATAGGATTTCATCCTTTGCTATCCTATCCAGGTGCTGCCGCACACTTGTAACCTAACCAGCAAGTAGATCGACAGTCTGCTTGCCAAGTTATTGTAGGTACGTCTATCTAAAAATAAATAATAATATTTTTTGCAGTAATATAATAAGTAAATAATAAAATTGAGTTAGCAACCCTACTACATGTCACTGGCTGAAAGGGTGTGTAAAATCTCAGGCGTTATTTATTTTGTGGAGACTGTTATTCTTATTTGTAAGAAGGTGTTGCTAAAATGTCCCTATAAATTTAGTAAATGATGCCATTCTCATCGTGTCTAATTAATGGCAGGTCAATTTATCAATGTTGCTTTTTACTTATAATAAAAAAACTTGTATTTCTATTAGAATTAAAATTCAACGAAAGTTGGGATGTTTGTACCTCAAAAACAAAAAACGAATGAACGGATTTGGATAAAATTTGGCACACAGATAGTTTTTATTCTAAAATATTGTTAGGTTCCCGAAGAATGATCGTCTAAAAATACAAGTAAATTCGGCGCCACCGTCGTCACAACGATTTTTTTATTTTTTATATTTTGATTTTTCAATGCTTACGAATGCTTGAAGAATATTGACTTTTGAAGATTGAAATGAATACTGAATGAATAAAAATGAATTCGAATTTATTATAAACTAGCTGGCGCCTGCGACTTCGCCCGCGTGAAAAAATCTACCAAGTTTCAAGAAAATCAGTTAATTCGTTTAAGAGTTATGGAGGAACATACATACAATACATACATACATAGACACATACCAACATACATACATACATACATATATAAAATACCTACACTTACAGATTTATTATTAGTATTGATGATTAAATGATTGATCGATTGAATGTCATAAAAGTGTATTAAATAAAAAATACGCAGAATACGCAGAGCTCCTAATAAATAAGTTAGTTTAACTAAACCCATCTAAGTATGTGCCTTGTCATACGAGTAACAGGCGTTCATTATTGCAAAATTATTGAATTCGTTAGAGACTTTTTTGTTACCGAGCTTGTATTCGCCTATTCCCTTAGTAAATAATAAATTTGTGTCTTATTTAACCGCGGCAATAAAAACAGTTTATAGTCATTTTATGTATTTCCAATTAAAAAAAATTACATTATTTAAATTACATACGATGAAACATACGTTTTTATGTGTAATTTTTTTATGTCTTACTTTACTTTTACAATATTCGAGTAAATTTGTGTAAAGAAATTTAGAATATATTTGTTTAAGAAAATATTATTTATACAATAGTATTATATGTAATACTTACTTAGTGACTATCTTTAGTGACTGGGTGTCCACCTGTAAAATATATAGGTAAGTGTAAGACATAAGTACCCTTATGTCTGCTTAATTCATATTAATATTACATATGCAGCCTTCCGGCGACAGTAACCACCCTCTTAGAAATAATAGCACTTGTGCTTTTATTTTATGTACCTCTGTATTGTATATTTTATATAATGTAGGCTCTGGTATCTCTACCTACTCACTTATTGAAACATAACAGCACATATGCTACTATTTCACGTTGGTGCTATGCTACTTCGATAAGGTTCTGTATGGTTTTTAATACCAAATAAACTATCAACTTTATATCTGCGGTATTCAGTGTGCCCTGCCATAACTAATTTTTTTTTAAAAGCCTTAGGGCCTCTTTCACCAACTGTCAAGTAGGCTCACCGTCATTTAAAGTCACCTGTCAGCGGGAATAATAATTTAGCTGATATACCTTCGTTTGTACGGTAAAAGTCCCAAACATTAAAAAGAAAATAATAAAAAAAAATCGCCTATCGAAGGATGCACTAAACCGAGTGCATAATTTAATAAAATTAAAAATTATTTTGTAAAAGTAACTAATCAACACTTTACTTGTAGTTGGTGAAAGAGGCCCTTAAGCTAAGTTCGTACTTATTTTATTTTTATAAAACGTTTATTAAACAGTTTATTTTCAGCCATGCGAGTTATATGTGCCGTCGCTATCTTGTTAGCTATTCTGACACAAGTTCTAATGAAATCGAAAGACTCCTCCGACTCCGATGAGAGCAAAAAAGTGAAATGTAAAAATATAACCTTTTGCTACCCAAAGAAAGGTTCCGAGTCGTATTATTATCCTTATTATTATCCGTATTACTATTATTATCCATATCCATATTACTACTCTTGGTACCCTGGTTATTATTATGGTTAGATAATATGTACTTGTACCTAGAGTTAAGCGCAAAAATATGTATCCAAAGAATCCGTTTCATAAATATATTTTTTCAAATTTATTTATTTAAGGCAAATATACCCATTGTTACATTATTACACATTAATTTTATTATGTCTGTATTAAAAAGGTTAAAAGTAAACTAAAAGCAAATTGTTATAAGTAAAATAAATACTAATAGTAACAAGACCAAAAATATATAAGATAAAAAAATAACAAGTAGGTAAATGCCTGAAAAACTATAACCAACATGTCTATAATATAACAATGTCGGATATATAAACATTATTTTATTTATAATAATATTATTAACACTAATTATATTATAATAAAAACAATAATAATAAAATTAACTGTTCACCATAAATATGTCATAAATAAAATGTCCATAAATATGTTATGTTTCTAAAAATGTATAATACCTAGTATAAATGAGAATTTTTTTACAATACTTCATGATTCCTTGAATAAAACATACATTTAATATGTAATGGTTTAGTTAGTAGATACATATTTTTATACTTGACTGTACAATTTGATTGTAAAAAAATATACAACAGATTTTCAGTAACCGTTGTTTTTATTTTTACTACCTTGTTCCAGTGACTTCATTCGTGTTTAACAACATTAATATTTTTTATTTTTCAATGCTCATGTAGTTAGTTACAGGTATAACGCCTGAGAAAATATATAAGCAAGAATTTATTCGATCTATATTACTGTTATAGTTTTTGCAAGGCAATGCAAGATTATTTTTTTATATAATCTCTTGAGCACAGTAATATTACTACAGTAAATAGTAATATTACTACTAGTAATATTACTTATCTAGATGAAAAGTATCCCCTATAAAATATTTGAAATTGTAAAAGACGCAAAACGCTCCTATGGTTTTGAATAATTCTGAATCGACGCATTTCTTTTTCATTATGATAATGGATGCGCTATTGTTTTCAACTTAACATTGAGTGCATATTTGAATGCAAAAATTTCAACAACAGAACATTATTAAAATGAAAATGGTCGTCTGATGAAAATTACACCAGGTAAGTAAGTAAAGGAACATTTTAATACGTGTGGCATACTGATACTGATGTCATAAATATACCACATATTTATTAGGTATATTTATGACATAGGTACTAACTGGTGTAGTAAAAATAGGAAATATAACGAGATCAGTATGTACCTTTTTCGGGATGAAAAGTACCCTATACCCTTTTCTGTATCCCTGACAACGTGTTTGCAAAATTATAGGTTGTTATTAAGGCGTGACAAACAGACAGAGTTACTTTCACATTTACAATATTGGTATGGATTTGCCCTAAATTTCTCTTGTTCTCATAAGAACCTGAAAAAACAAATGAATTTCATATAGACCCAACCTATGAAGTTAGATATTTGCAATAACATGAATTGTTATTATTAGTCAGTAGTATTAATAACCTTATTTCAAAGTTTATCGCCTAGATAAACTTAGTTAGGTACTGTTATCCTAAACATGATATTAGTTTTTATAATGTTTATCATCAACTTGATATAATATTCACCTCGTAAGTGTAATAAAATAGATTATAATATAATAATACTAGCTGACTCGACAAACGTTGTTTTGCCAAAAAATAAAAAAAAAATTTTTTTAGGGTGACCACCCTTAACATTTAGGGGTATGAAAAATAGATGTTGGCCGATTCTCAGACCTACCCGATAAGCACACAAAATTTCATCAAAATCGGTCCAGCCGTTTCGGAGGAGTTTGGCAACAAACACCGCGACACGAGAATTTTATATATTAGAAGATTAATGCTTTTTGGATTCTTAAACTATGTTTGGCATTTGATTGATATTAACATTTCATCAGGAGTTTTCTTTATACTTATACTAAATTTTACAGTTTTTTTTTCTTTTCACTGGTCCACTTGATAATAGTTGCCGACCTTAGTGAGATTAAGGATAAGGGATTAAAAATAAAGAATACATTCACATCTATTACATATTATATTTATTTATTTATTTATTTGTATACTAGATCTGTATAACTACAAGGTTAGATGGACTTTGGTTGGTTAGACGTCCCTCGCACCTGAACGGCTTTGGACCCTTTTGACCCTACCTCCGAAAAAGTGCCCGTATGACCCGCTGTTATAAAATGTACATTTTAACTAATTTTATTAATAATAATGCTGGTTTGACTGTACACTTTATAGTTTTCCGTTGTTTAACAGTAGCGGATCAGAAAGGCAATAAAAATCAATAAATAAATTTAATAAAATATTGTTCTGACCCACAGTTGGTCAGACTGGCACTTAAAAGTGGGTCCAATGGGCACTTTTATTCAGTGGGTGCAAACTTGCGGGTCCAAAGGGTCCGAAGCCATCTGAACTAACTTGCACATAAAGTTTTTACTGAGATGAAAGATCAGAATGATGTTATGTATTTGTGATTCCTTGTTTCTTGCCTCATTTAGTTTATTGTTTCATTGAAACGACTTGGGCAAATAGTAAGTCAAGCGATTACAGTTGGAAAACTTAAAAAAAAAAAAAATAGTAATTATAGTTTTCAAAACATGCGGTTATGGTTTCCAAACGCTGATAACGTTTCACAGTTTAAACGGCACGCAATTCTTTGGTGAATAATGCATCTTACTCAAACGGTGAGTACACAATTTGCTACCATTAGGTAATAATAATACATTATTACCTATTATTATTTTATTATTATTAGGTATATTAATAATACATTTGACCATACAATGATTATTTTAATAAGATAGAAAAGAGTTACTTCAAAAATCAATGTAGATGCTTGTTCATCTGTAAATATTTATCATTTTATATGTGGATTTGAAAATTATTTCAGTAATTTTCCGTTAGAGCATTCTAATGAATGCGAAATTTGGTTGAGACAAGTAAGCTATTCTTGTCATACAAAGATGCCTGCGCCTAGCTGTGAGACCAAATATATACATTATGTATGTATAACCTAATACAGATAGTAGTTATAAATTGGACAGCTGCTGCAGTCATATAGCAGCATGATGGCAGTAGGCAACCAACCAGTAACTGCATAAGTGTTGTCGTGGTTCTGTGTATGAGTGGGTGATACCAGAGTAATTTCCACTATCTACCAATAAGTGAACTGTCAGTCTTCCTGCCGATATTTACATAAAAAAAAGATATAT
Source organism: Synanthedon tipuliformis (assembly GCA_947623395.1). Lineage (NCBI taxonomy): Eukaryota > Metazoa > Arthropoda > Insecta > Lepidoptera > Sesiidae > Synanthedon > Synanthedon tipuliformis. The sequence goes on along the minus strand of OX392417.1, from coordinate 9,802,438 downwards.
CAGTCTCAAGTCGAACATAAATATTATAAGAATTTGTATTTATTTTTATACTTTACAGTATCAAATTTAATAGAACAAGAAATTGGTTTCAGATAATAATAGTTCTACATATCAATGCAGGGTTTGGAAGACGAAGAAAACATTCGTCGTCATCAGAAGAAAGCATAGAGAATATTGTTTATTACAAGGATTGCAATCACAAGAAGGCGACTACGACTACCGAAAGTGAATTTTTGAGGCAAAGATTATCGATGACTACTACGAGTCCGGAGCCATTATGTCCGAATCCGAGGATGTGTTGTCAAATGACATGCGGCAATGAATGTTCGTCCAATCCGAAACCAGATGCGACAAGAAGTATGATGTCACCAATGCATCCACCATCACAACCGAATCCAGTACAGCCATTCGAGAAGAGGATGATGAAGAATCGAGTGCCATTGACACCAATCGAGGCTAGAAGAAATTTGGAGTACTCAAAAGATCACATCAAATCGTTGATAGCTCAAGACAGTGACATAAAGAAGATTTTAAAAGATCTAGTAAGGGTTACAATGCAAAAAGTGAATTTGGAGGAGATTATTGAAAACGGTGGAAAGAAAGGCGTTAAAAATAATAAACCTTCAGATAATGTCAATGATTATATGGAATAAGATAAATTTTAGGCAATTTCGTACGTAGTACTTAGGTAATAAAATATTTCATGTCTTTTCTTTATACTTTCAAATGCGCTTCTGACAAGGTTCATGCGATAAGACATTTTGGTTTGTAAGTAAGGGTTGGCAGTGGCCATTTTCCCAATCCCTCCCTTATCCTTGATGTTTGGTCTAGTGGTTAGTAACCGTAGCTGTTAACCAAACGGTCGCGGGTTCGAATCCTGCTAGGGGCAATGTTTATGTGTTAACATTTAACACCTTTGTACCTGAGTCATGGATGTTTCTATCTATAATATGTATGTATTTACAAAAAAAAAGTAATCTATGTAGTATATTAACTGTCTAGTATCCATAATACAAGCCTATAGTTGCTTAGTGTGGAACTAGATGGTGCTGTATGGAATATGTGAACATATATTTATTTAATTATATATTTATATTAATACTGCTAAGGTCGACAGCGCACTTGCAGCGCCATCTACCATCTACCATCAAGTGACTAAAGGACACGTAAAGGAAAATTTAAAATAATAGAAAATGTGAACGATAATAATCTCAATAGAAGAAAACCCCTTTGATATTCGTATTACAGATGAACTTTACAACAATGTTTATTGTTATCTCCAAAAGTTTTGTACTGTACCGCTGTTAACTTCGAAAATGAAAATCTCAAAGGGAAATTGAGGGAAAAATGGTCAGTCGGTACAACTTTGTTGGACAATTATCATGTATTATAGAGTTACCGGTACTGACGCGGGCTCCCTCAGGAGTCAAGACTCGTAATATTAACAATATGCAAATACTTTAGAAAATTCTGCAGATGTAAGGTACCTAGGGAAATATTTTAGTGTAATTCAGATTTTAGATATTAAATTTAATGTTTTTTTTTTTAATTTCTTTTATTAATATGCAACTTAACCTATAAATCCAAAATAATCGTAAGAAGACTGCTCATTTTCGAGTATGATTGTTTGTTTAAATTTATCTTTTCTTGAATTACTTAATAATTTATCATATACAGTGCTCGCAGAGATATACTATTTCGTTGATACAGAGCAGTTATAACTATATTACTTTTGTATTTATATAGTTATATATACTAACTGTAATGTGTAAATCTTAATATATAAAATGCGATGTGTGTATGTATGTATGTATGTCTCCAATAGACTCCAAAACTGCTGTACCGATTTTGATGAAACTTTCAGACAGTAGAGATCGGACGCGGACTTAGTCGCGGGCAAATACTAGTAACATTTATATTATCCGTAAACCGGAAAATGTAGAAAATACAGTTTCCAATGCAATGATATATCATTTAGCGTTTGAACGTAGCTCTGAATTTATTCTTGCTTCTCTCCACAGAACGCGATAACGAAATTATCCTTAGCACTAAGCAGGTGAGCGAAATAAATTTTATTTGATGCAAATTTACAAGTTGCATCCTTCATTTTAAAAAAAAATAGACATAGACTATTTCCCTTTCCCTTTCCTTAATCCCTTATTCGTAAGGGTCGGCGCACACTATCGTTATCGGCACGGCTGAGGATTTTAGGTGGCAAATAGTAATATACATTAACGTCTTGGCAATAAAGTAGAAATTTACAATACATATATTTATATGGTATAACAAAAATAGCGCTTCGGTACGCTTAAGGCTACCGCGTCGATTCGATTCGAAGAATCTTTTGCAGAATTGACAAAGTTCTTTATAATAAAACGAGGTGTTTCATACAAGAAGCATTTGAAAATTAGAAAATACTTATACTATACCATGACGCCCACATCCATTTTGTAAATAATAACTTCTTTTAGTAGACTCTGAATGGAAATAATAATAGAGTGTCCACAGTTTGACAGAATGTAATTCTTTGCTATTGTGTTGTGCGAAAAGGTCTTGGGGTGTTGCACTTAACACTCTCTTGGTCATAATAATATGGTGCTAAGTGATTGTGTAAATGTTATGGAATTAAAAGAAAAAACATAGAATGACAATAATTGTGATATCAAGGAAAAAAATATTAACGAAATCAATCGTATTGTTCTAAACGGTTATAACTTATAACACCAAAAAATTCCCTTAATAAAGTTTAAATAAAGACATCCAATGGTTACTTAAATTAGCCGTAGCAAAGTAGAATTTTGCTGGAATTATTAAACATATAGATACTAAACATATAAATAAATAAAATTTATCAACTTTTTATACAGATCATAAAATAGTAGGTATATATAATTTACTGAAAATAAAATTGCATCCATACGAAGCTGGGAGGCAAGTCACTATTAGTAATTAAAATATTTTCAGTATTTAATTAAAAGTGCAATATTAATTCATATAATATAACCAGCTGACCCGAAAATAATGATAATGACCCGACAAACGTTGTTTTGCCAAAAAATTTTTTTTTTTTTTTGGGGTGGACCACCCTTGACATTTTTAGGGGTATGAAAAATAGATGTTGGCTCGGACCTACCCGAGAAGCACACAAAATTTCATCAAAATCGGTCCAGCCGTTTCGGAGGAGTTTGGCAACAAACACTGCGACACGAGAATTTTATATATTAGATTTTAATATTATTGCTTGTAGAAAAAAATGCAATAAGTATATAATATTTATTACCTACGTGTTTTTTTTACCAATAAATAAATATGTAAATTCTTGCACAACCAACCAGTTTGTTTCTAAAATAGAAGAAAAGGTATTGTTTAGCATTCAGCTCGTTAACTGTTCCAATAAATCCGATACAGTGAACTCAAATCAAATTTATTATGTTTTTTTCCTTAATCATAGGTAAAGCAGACAAGAAAAGTGCTTTATCAGTTTCGATTACAAATTCCATTTTCAAAATTCGCTAAAGCTTAGATTTGAAATAGGTATTGATTACTGATTGACATAATTTGTCATCGTTAATAAAGATAGCAATAGAAATTGTAACTTTGAATTTTCAAAGCAAAACAGACCTTATCATTCTACATACAAAGAATGTTCAATCTTAGGGTGATAAAGCACTTTATTTGTCGAGTTTACCTACAGCTTAACTATATCCATCTAAAAATATATATATGACTGACCCACTGAATAATAAATTAAGTATTTTTAAGGTTATTAAGATTAGCAGGAAGGCTGACGGCGATAGATGGCTAATTGTTATTTATTTTGTCTTAAATTATAGAATTTAAATGTCTGAAACAAAAAAAATAAAAAAATATATATGTTTTTTAGATTTAGATGTATTTTAGGTTAAAATTTTTGGTATAGATTGGTGGCACTTAAAAACCAATCTCTAATTGCTGTGGCTTTAATACGTAAGTACCCTTTAAAAAAAAAAACAATAAAAATATAAATAACAAATTATTTATATTTTATACATATCATTAAACGAACTTCAGACTACTGCAGTTCGTGTGACTAGGCACCACAGTATAAGAGAAAAGTTCATTGAATGAATGATAAATGAATGATTCATTAAAACCAACAAACACTCATAGCCGATTTCCTTATTATGCACATGTTATTAACTGATTGTAAGCTTCATACGTCCGTTTGATGTGTAATTAAAAAGGCTGGAGTGCTTCGTCTAATAAAGTGGTGGGAACAACACAATCAAGTGATTGCAGGTTGAAATAACTTTACGAGTGCGTCAAGTTTAAGGTGTGAGCGAGACGACGATATAGTGAAATTGTCGTTGTCTCTCTCGTTCGATGTTGAGGTTTCAAATCTGTGTTGCGAGTGGCCGACGAACGTAGGGCGGGCACGCAGAGCGACATATATCTTAGAATTGACGCACGAAAATCATAAAGATTTTTTTCTATATAAATTGTATTACTTAGTCTGCTTTTGACTGTTTTTTCGCTCACTTCTTTCTAACCTAACAAATTTTGATACGATTTTTACTAATGGAAAGAGGAATAAACGAGGAAGGTTTATACATAATATATAATTTTAAGAATAAAAATGCATCGTTTTACATCATTTTATTATTTCTATTGAGATATTCCTTATTTCATAGAAATAATTTCATTTACTTACAATATTCAATAATTTACAATTATCGGCGTAATCAAATGCACGTTAAACATCCCTTAAATAATCGTCCCATCTTGCAAAGAAATTTGAAAAGTAATACTGTGTATCTCCATGTTGCACAGGTGACTGTAAAATTAGCAGTAATAAAAATATGTGTAGAGCTGTAGTCACAAGTACTGAATAAAATAAAGGAAAAACAACATTTAAAAACACACGCTAATCTTTTCATACAGGTCATGGTGTAATGGGATATTACATCTAGTATTGAAAAGCAGTCTCATTAATCAAACACTTTGTTTAGAATTTAAATGGTGATAAATTAATCTTATAGTTATCATCATGAAATTTTGGATACACGTTGTCTGGAACACCAGAAAGGACTTAGGGTACCTTTAATCCAGAACGCGGACGGAGTCGCGGGCACCAGCTAGTTTACAATAACTCTGTTTATCTAACTCAAACTTTAATAATATATCCTCTACTTATATTATTAAAGTTTTGGTAAATATAATTTTCGTATAAAGCACGAGATGTTCCCGTGAAACTACGTCACGCGTCCCACGCTTTGCCACCTCTCGGTACATTCGTATATCTATGGACAACATTTAAAAGCCCGCGCGGCAATCGCCTAAGCGCATTTGACCGCTCAACGCGCAAGAGTATCAGGATATGTGTTAATTAAACAGAAGCTCCTTAAAAATATCCAGTTCCAACTATCGAGTGCAGCTGGTGACGACTTAGTGAGGATCGTTCAACGGAAAAGTAAGTATGAGTAGATTTTAAAGTTACAAAAAGTTTTACTTGGTAGCTTTGTGTGAAAAAGTTTGTGCTGTGCTCGTAAAAACGGATAAGTTGTTAGGTGAAGAATCTATTACTAGTCAAATGGCAACTAGTTAAAAAAACTTGTAAAGAAATAAAAAGAAATAAAAAAAAATCATAAAAAAATATTTGAAATATAATTTCAGTTAAGTTATATTATTATATAATAATTAGAAAACATATTTGATTGTAAAAATATATAAAAAAAAAAATTAAAAATTTAACAAAATAAAAATTTGAAATAAAACAAAAAATATATTAACAAGTACAAAGTTAATCAAAAAAGTGAAATTTTTCCGGAGATGCTTGATAATAGTAGAAATTTATCGTTCATAGTTAAATAATATGTAGGTACTTATAATATTAAAAAATAAATTTATTACCGATATATAGTAAAATACCGATATTATAAGTTTTATAGCAAATTAATATTACACATTACACTTACAATATATTACTAGCGACCCGCTTCCGGTTTCGTCCGGGATACAATTTTTTATATACATAAACCTTCCTCGTCCTTTCATCCTCTTTCCATTAGTGGAAACCTTATAAAAATCAGTTGAGTAGCTTTATTAGAAACAGACAGACTTAGACCGTTTTGGCGAATTAGCTGCAAAATATTTTTTTTTTCTACTTAAATAAGAATTTAATTAGGTTTTATTATCATCAATACTAATAATAAATCTGTAAATGTAGGTATTGTGTGTATGTGTGTATGTTCCTCCATATCTCTTAAACGAAATGATTTTCATGAAACTTGGTAGATAAACGTACGGGACACAGGATAGGCTACTTTTTTCACGAGCACGAAGTCGCGGGCGCCAGCTAGTAAATGTTCAGTGAAATAATATCTAAGTGATAGTGAAAACCGCTTCAAAATCCTTTGCGTGGTTTAGGAGGAGTTAGCAGATATACTTACATATGCGGAAAGCAACTTCAAAATACTATGTAAAGCCTTCGTTAATTTTCAAATGCATTCCTTTATCAAGTCGTAGATTCTTCTTTTTCTTTTTCTCTTTTAATGTCTATTGGCTCTATCAGATCTTCACCGATGATTGCCAGTGTCATTTGTAGAAATAGCAATTTAAAATTATTATTTTTCAAATAAAAAAAAAGGCAAAATTCAAGTTAATATCTAATATAGCTGATGCCCGCGTTTATTAAATTTTAATTTAACGAAGACCAACAAACTTTAATATTGATATTTTATACCATATAGATAGTATAACTAGTTGACCCTTCAAACGTTGATTTTCCAAAAAATTAAAAAATAATTTTTGGGTAGGCCACCCTTATCACTTTATATAATTTTTTGTTTATATTCGGTAGTTCTTAGAATACTGAGACCTACCGAATATTCATAAAAATCGGTCAAGCCGTTTCGGAGAAATTTGGTTACATATACTGTGCCACGATAATTATAGAGAGAATTTGAAGTCTGAAGTCTACTTTGATCTGAATAATTTATTATCTTTTGAATATTGAATACAAAAATTTGTATGTCAAACTAACAATACAATACAGCCTACGTCACAGTTCTACATTTAAAATTCAATATCAAAATACCAATATGTTTCAATTGTCAAGAGAGATCTCTGTAACTCGTGTTTGTATTGTGATATTACTTGTGATACATTGGTGATACATGATATTTTTATTCGCATTGTACAATCGGGGTAAGAAAAGGTTCGTCACCTTAATGACGACATATTTTGCTTGTACCAGGGCAATTATCAGTTATGCCAAAATTTTATTTTTCAAACGTCTATCAGTTGTCTTCTTAGTGCTTTAGTTTCAAAAAATAGGTACTAGAGTCTACGAACTAGGGACTTGACATGACTGCTTTGGACATGACGGACGTGTTTTGGAAAACTCAAAGAAAAATAGTGAACTTGACTCTCCGACTTGACTGACCAACGAGATCTGCTATATATTTATTAAAAAAAATAAAATAAAAAAATTATACTAAATAAAAACAGTAAATTTGGAAAGTACAAAAATAACTTTTACGAAGCTACTTAAGTAGTGTTTTTCAAGTAAAAAATTGTATTTTCTTATCTAAGTATATAATAATAACCCACTGCGTTGACCCCGTAGGACGTATGGAAGACAATTTTCCAAAGTGGTGTATTATGTATCGAATGGTAATCAGATACATTTAATGTTGTTTAGTGGCTGAAAACTAGCATTTGTTCACGATTTTACCTGAAATATTGTTTTTTTTTTACTCTCGTTAACTAAATTGTGAAAAATTAGCTTAAGGTAAGCTTAGCAGAAAAGAATTATTAGAGTATAATAAGACTTAGATAAAAATACAGTAAGTACATATTTGAATATTTGAATATTGAAGTTAAATTCGGGCAAATTTTTACAAAGAAATCTATTTTCTGAGAAAAAAAATTGGTAATTATAATTACTTTACAAGTTTAAAGTGTGCTTAATTTAAACTAACTTTTTTTATTAGAAAATATCATTAAAGATATCAAGGATAAGTAAAAAAAAAACGCGGGTCTAATAAGTACTTGTTTTAACAACTAATTTTAACATTCGAAAAGAATGTTAAAATACTGATCTCTTCTCTTTAAAGTTGTAGCGTAAGCCTAAACGAACTTAAAGCCGTTAAAAGTTGATAAAGAAACTATCGGTCCAAAAGGTTTTGTTAATCGTATCTTATTAGGAAAGTTTACTAATAAATAAGCACTTCAATTAGTGTGTTCATTCACTAAAACTTTCCAATTATATTTATCTTGTGTTTATACTTCAATACAAAGATAATTGATTGGTCTCGCTGCACTCGACTAGATAGAGCGCTATACAAAAGCAATAGCTCCGAAAATGTGGCAACTTTTTATTGTAGTCTGTGTAAAAAAATCGTCACTTTTTATCAATTTTTATTCAGTTTTATTATATTTTTACATACTCAAACTGGTATCTTATTATGCCTAAAATTTAATAAAACATTCGGCACGTACACATCACAGATAGTTTGCAGTGTGACTGGCTCGGGTACGTCGAATTCGGCGTACTATTTTATGCCGCATTTTACAAGTAGGTACGACTACGGTATCATCATTTATCATCAATCATTTATCTATGCTTCCATATTTAATTTTGAGAAATACTTTAATCCTAAAGGTGCGGTTTGTATTTATGTAATGTATTTGCTTTTTCCCGCGACTTCGTCCGTAAATAATGTACCTCTAACAGTAAATAAATAAATAAATAAATAAATATCTTCACACATTTCACACAGAACCACACTAAGCAACTAATGCTTGTATTATGGATACCAAACAGTAGATATACTACATAGATTACTTTTTTATGTAAATACATACATATTATAAATACAAAACATCCGAAACAATACTAAAAATATGTTATATGTTATAACAAGGGTCCCATTTAAATATAGTTTCCGTCAGTTAGCACTTACTTCGTCCCACATATTGTCATTGCTTCGTCCCTTAGTCAAGTAAGTTAGTGTAGTTTGTAAGAGATTGACGCAAAATAGTTTTGATCATTTAAGTTGAGTTAAGAGTTTTAAGGATGACATGGTTTCATTAAATAATTAAGTAATTTGTTTGTACATAGGTCCTATTGAATGTTGTTGATCTATTAAGTTATTTTGTGATAAAAACTTATTTTGGGATACAAACAGTAAATATAAAAGTAATAGATTTGATTAATTAAAATTGATTGATTTGATAAAAATCGGTCCAGTAGGTTTTGAATTTATTCTGAATATACTTCGTGACACGAGATTTTTATATATATGTCGTCGGCACATCGTAGAATTGGGCATATCATGATATTCCTGGGCAGATCATATTTCTGTTAAAACTGAGAGGGTCGTCTCACTCCGCTCCGCTTCGCTCGGGTCCCAAATTTATTTCCATGTAAACCTAACACGCTCCTTCTCGCTTTGCTTCGGTTCACTCTTCGTCGCACCTATTTTTGACTATTGGTGAAAGATTTTCCATTTTCATACTTTACGGTCTGCTCAATTTTACGATCTGCCCGCGACATATATAAAGATTAGCAGAAAAATGCTGTCGCTAGTAACTAATACTTAGTGGTAGTTTTTGGTGAGACCTATATATAGTATACCAGTTAATATGGCAAGCAATATTTGTCCTTCTAGACAACTAAAGAAAATGTGCTTTTCTGATTGGAACGAATTTAATACCTTCTAAATTACTTTGCGAAATTCCTGCTACAATTTTGTTTGCCTGAAGTCGGAGGTCTAGATCAAAAAAGATTAGTCAAGCTATTCAAAAAAGATGTTAAAACAATTCAAGTTTCCAAAGTAAATTGGGATAGGTCTTGTATATCTTCATGCGTTCTAAAATCTAGGTTGGAACTTAGCTAACGTAACGTGGGGTAAACAAATTAGTAACGCAAAACTGGACACGCTACGAGTGCTACGACATCAACATAACCAGTATATCTTGACTCTCCCCGCCCCCTCCTATCTTCGTGTAGCCGGAATTGCTAGGGCATTTGCTTACCGCAATAAAGGATCATTGTAAAATGGTTTGTAGTGGTTGACTTGTTACAATTTGATCACCACAATTCTCCCATCGAAGTCTAGGTCCAGTGAGCTATGACAAATACTAACATTTCTATGGAATCAATTGACAAACTTAGCAAGAGTTTATATATATATATTGCTAAAGGAAAAAACTTAATTAGGTTTCTTGAAAAACTAACTAACTGATGTTGAAAATCGCATTAAAATCTGTAGCGTGATTTAAGAGGAGTTAGCAGCCATACAGACAGACGCGAAAAGATACTTCAAGTTATACTATATATTATATTTACTTATATTTATATTTGTATTTATAATTATAATTAATATAATAAATAATTGTAATTTTATTAGTGTGTCTTACAGATTACTGTGAAATAAATGAAAACTACTCAAAGCATTTTTATCAGAAAGATTTGCAAAAATAAATTGCATCCGTGCGAAGCCAGGTGCTAGTCGCTAGTATTTATACAAAATGTATATATTTTTTTAAATATATGCGGTACACCAAAAGACACTTAATTAATTTATATCGCGTTTCGCTGCCAAGAATTATCCTGTCAAAACGCTAATGCGTTTTGCAAAGTTTTTAAAAACAAAATGGCCGAGAAGTTCTATCGTGAAATCTGAATTTTATTTGCCAATTTTGAACGTCCATTACGTAGGCTGAGATCCTAGTCATTAATTCTCTTAAGCTATAATACCGACGTTGTTAATTTTATCAACCCCTATTAATTGACCGCGTTTTAACTTCCATTAAAAATTAAGCAAAACATCGCTTCGTGCTAAATGATAAATATCCAAAATATGTTTAGGAAGAAGGACAGGTTGACAATTTTTATTTGCACTTATTACGGAATTTTTATATAAACATTAAATTGTTGTAGTTTTACAATAATCTAGATTACAATAATAATTTTATTTAGATAATAATTAATATTGCAATATGTAAATTTTTTAATAAAATATAGATATATTATTATTAATATAATAATTTATTTTAATAATCTAGTCTACATATCTATACTAATATTATAAGGAGGAAAGATTTGTTTTTTTGTTTGTTTGCATTGAATAGGCTCCGAAACTACTGGACCGATATGAAAAATTATTTCACTGTTGGGAAGCTACATTATCAATGAGTAACATAGGCTATATTTTATAAAGTTACGCGAACGAAGTCGCGTGCAACAGCCAGTATTATATATATTCTAAACGTATTATAAAATAACGTCGGAGTACTCGGAGTGTAATTCGGAGAGTGTGTTCAGGAGCTGCATGAACTCATACCGCCTTCCCCTTTCTTCCATCGGACATACAGACGTACGGCTGATTACCATCCTCATCTTGTGTCAAAATCCCTTTTTCGGACCAAGCGCTTTGAAACATCCTTTATAATGCCAAGGTTTGGAACTCGTTGCCGGCGGGCGTCTGTGTTTCCGAGAGTCAAAAATCTTAAAAAAATTGCGTTACGTAATACTTGAACGCCGCCTTATCTGTGTGCCAAATTTTATCCAAATCGATTCAGCCGTTTTTGCGTGAAAGAATAACAAACATCCATCCTCACCTCACATCCTCACAAAATTTCGCATTTATAATATAAGTGAGATTTGCAGAAAAAATGCAAAACCGGGACGGATCGCTAGTACACATAAAAGTTTGATTTAACATTTTTCACATGAGTTCTAATAGGTTCGAACTAATAACCATAGATTCATAAGCTAAGTTTTTTAGTTATTTTGAGAGAGCTAGCTAGCTTATTTTGATAAGCTAAGTTATTTTGAGAGAAGATTTTGTTTTAGTGAAATATTAAATTTAGTAACTAAGTAGTAGGTAATTGAATGTAAGCTTTTGTTAGTATATAAATATAATCACTACATAGTATAAAACAAAGTCGCTTTTTCTGTCCCTATGTCCCTTTGTATGCTTAGATCTTTAAAACTACGCAACGGATTTTAATGCGGTTTTCACTAATGGGTAGAGTGGTTCTCGAGGAAGGTTTATAAGTACATAATAATATACATTCCGCGGGCGAAGTCGCGGGCAGCAGCTAGTAGGCTATATTTTATAAAGTTACGCGAACGAAGTCGCGTGCAACAGCCAGTATTATATATATTCTAAACGTATTATAAAATAACGTCGGAGTACTCGGAGTGTAATTCGGAGAGTGTGTTCAGGAGCTGCATGAACTCATACCGCCTTCCCCTTTCTTCCATCGGACATACAGACGTACGGCTGATTACCATCCTCATCTTGTGTCAAAATCCCTTTTTCGGACCAAGCGCTTTGAAACATCCTTTATAATGCCAAGGTTTGGAACTCGTTGCCGGCGGGCGTCTGTGTTTCCGAGAGTCAAAAATCTTAAAAAAATTGCGTTACGTAATACTTGAACGCCGCCTTATCTGTGTGCCAAATTTTATCCAAATCGATTCAGCCGTTTTTGCGTGAAAGAATAACAAACATCCATCCTCACCTCACATCCTCACAAAATTTCGCATTTATAATATAAGTGAGATTTGCAGAAAAAATGCAAAACCGGGACGGATCGCTAGTACACATAAAAGTTTGATTTAACATTTTTCACATGAGTTCTAATAGGTTCGAACTAATAACCATAGATTCATAAGCTAAGTTTTTTAGTTATTTTGAGAGAGCTAGCTAGCTTATTTTGATAAGCTAAGTTATTTTGAGAGAAGATTTTGTTTTAGTGAAATATTAAATTTAGTAACTAAGTAGTAGGTAATTGAATGTAAGCTTTTGTTAGTATATAAATATAAATAAATCGTAAAGGAAAATGAGAAACGATATTTCTTTTTGTGTGACGTTTAAAAATGGCCAGTTATTGTTTTTAATAAAGCCTCTTACATGAAAAGCTAAAGAACAAAAGATTCTTACTATTTCTATGACTTCTCCATAGTAGGTAACAAATTATTATATATTTCTTTGAAATATTTTAACATTGAAAAAGTTTTCCTTCTTAGTGTCTCTCCATCAATGAAAGTTGGTGATGATGAAGAGCCTGAAAGATAAAATTGCCAAACGTGTTTAAAAATTTCCAAAATTTGTTTCAGATTCCAGAATGTCGCAATTATACGCACTTACCGTGGTGGTCCTACTAATAATATCCCAGGGTGTTACTGCTAAACGTGAGTCTAGACATATTTTTTTCTACAATACATCAGATCTGATAGGTAAAACATTCATACAGCGTATAAATAGGCAAGCGAATTCAAAAAGCCAAGTCCTTTGGTGTGAGACGCTGAGTATTATGAGAAAAAGTTTATTTTTTAAATTAACCCTTAACCAGGCTGAGGTTATAAACCTTAGTTCAGACATGCACTTAAACCTGAAAAGCACTTTTTTAAAAACTTTCCTACTTAAGTAATACAGAATTTTAAATGGTATCCCTCTTTTTCTTTTGAAACCAAAATAAGGCAGTATTTATCATCAAAAAGCTACATAACTGTACTACAATGTATTTCTTTCTTGCAAAATGTCAATTTTTGTTTAGGTCCAATCGGTTCAATAAAGTATCAATCGCAAATAAAAACGATTGTCCAAATCGAAATTCTAATCTAAACGTTATGAACGATTCACCTTACATACATTCAAGTTGTAATGAAAAATGTGTAATCAAGCCAAACACGTCATTGTCCCTATACAACGGATTGGAGTTATTGGGATTTTTTTTCATTTAACAATACAATGGGGTGCAGGCCAACTCAAGTAACATTCAATTCATGGATTGAAAATTTTAATATACACCATTTTCTGAAGAAATTCTACGAATAAGAACTTTCAATGGAAAGTCGTCTTATCTTGCTTTTATATAACACTAACTAGCTGGTGCCCGCGACTTCGTTCGCTTCCTGGATCAAAAGTACCCTATGTCCTTTCTGGTGTCCCAGACAACGTGTATATAAAATTTCATGGTCATCGGTTCAGTAGTTTTTCCGTGAAAGAGTTACAAACATCCATATATCCATCCATACATCCATACAAACTTTCGCATTTAAAATATTAGTACGGATTTTAGTTGAGGTAGGCCACACTGCGTAGTCATAAATTGATAGCTTGTCTAGTGGCATTGACCCAGCTCTATTGATAATTAACAGCATGTGTGCTTTTGTGTTTCAGTAAGTAAATAAGGGAGATGCTAGAATCAGATCATGATTTGGGACACATTCGTTACATTCCGTTGTTTTTAGCCAATTCCATCCTAATCCTATCCTATCCTTAATGCTACTCAGTTCAACAGCATACTTGGAGCGCTTGTAGCGTTGTTGCTTGAGATAATAGGGCGATCGTAGACAAAAACTTTTACACAAATAATATCTAGATTTTAAAATTGCCCGGGAAATTAAATTAATTAACCATTGTTATGTTTTATTTCGCAATTGCTAAAATTGAACATTTTCTGTTTAGATTGCTTACCTCAGATTATTTAGCTTATTTTTAGTTATGTATTCATACTAGTCAAAATTAAGCCTTAATCAAATGTGACTAAGACGCCCGCGCCCCCATAAAGACGGGCGAGTTGGCTTCTAAATAATAATTTACACTAAGCTTAAAACTTAACCGCAGAGGATGTTAAACAAATAAAAAGTTACTCGAAGCATTCCTACCAACGTTTACGCCTAAGTTTACCAGGGAATCATGATTTATAGGAATAGTTACAGTATGAGTTTCATATAATTTTCCTCTATATGAACAAGATACAACAAACAAAAATGATATACATCCAGAAGTTAAAACTTCGTTCACATAATTGAGTACACTATTTTAATTAAGAGAACAGATAAATAATAATATCTACCTAGTAAGCATCCAATCCAGTTACTGAATAAAAAAATATTTGCCTGATGATTTATGTAGTGATGTGTTCTGACATTGTGGGTTCTGTACTTATGTCGTCTTCAGGCGCCTTCTGACGATATTTTTCATGTCCCACGCTAGTTATGCTATGTTTTAGTTATGCTATTACCTTATGTTGATGCTAATAGATATATGTATATTCAAAAAGAGTTTACTTCTTACAACATGGAACATACTTTTGAATATGGTAACAAAATATCGTGCGTTCATGTTTTATCTATATCTAAAGATTATGACACCTTCTTAAACGCGCGCTGTACCTATTACTATGAATGAATATTTCACTCGATACAAACATCTATGTATACATATATCTACTGGAATGAAGAAACATATTTAAAACATAATTATTATATTAACAAAAATATTTTAAGATTTGAACATAATTTTTGCACAATTTCAAAAATTATGTTTCATTTTTAAATTTAAAATTAAAATTAAAATTTAATATTAAATAATTTAAATTAAAATTTAATATTAAATAATTTAAATTAAAATTATTTAATTTAATTTATTTGTTAAATTTTAAAAAGAATTTGTATTTCATCATGATCCTCATTTTAGTGCTAGGACATCTACAGCTGGACATGGGCTTCTCTTATCATTCTCTAGTTGAACCAGTATTGGTTCAAAAAGGTTGTATAAGTTTAAAGCTCCATGCGCACGAGTCCATGTAACTATGAAAAGAGTCTATGAAATATATTTTTTTTTGTTCAAGAAGTTTTATTAAATATTAGTTTCAATTTATTTTTCATTATATCATATTACATATGTATATATTTACATATAACCTACCTAAAACTAAAAACCTTAAAAAATATATAATATAACACTTAACTAAAATATATTTCCAAAAGTAGTCCCTTTAGGATATAATTATAAAATTATTATAATATGTATAATTAATAATTATAGGATTATTATATATATATATATATAAAAAACAGATAAATTATAAACTGTTCCCTTTTAGGGACTTATCTTTTGTCTTCCGTTGAAAATTTATTGGGTAAAATAAAATACCTAAGTCAAAGGCGATTTCATTCAGAGATCGGAAATAATTTTTACGACATGATGCCGTTAACCGCGAAGTTGGGAACAAGTGAAAAGACGACTTTTCTAACTTTCACCGTAACTTTTGTTTGATTGCAGCTATTCGTTGTTTCTATCTGTTTAAAGTTGAGCTTTTGAAGTCTTTGCATTAGATAAAACATTTTCAAAAGGAACCATCTAGAATGTTTGTAAAAATCTTCCTATAATATTGCAAAATCTATAATGTTGCTTTCTTATGGCTCTTTCGTGGTGCTGGAAACGAATTAATATACCATCATTAACAATAATATAAATATACTCGTAGACATATGCGTAGTTACCACTGTATTAGCCGTATCAATTATATGGTCGTAAAATGCTATCCAAAATATCACATAAATTTTTAGGCCGTAGTTACTTGTACTATTATGGTATTTCGTGCCGTAGTAGTAAAAAATATCATATCGGATTCAAACCACATTTAAATTGGTTTAGCCGTTTCTAAGATAGCTATGCACAAACACACAAATAGACAAAAATTAAAAAAGAAACAACTTTTTTGACATCGGTAACAAAATCTTCTGGAAATCTCCATCATAAGGCCTCATCTTCGCTATATGGCTAGATGCTGGCCAAGATGTACAAATTGTTTTTTCTAAAAATATGTATTAAACAAAATATGTACAGACAGATGCTCCTTTACGATTTTATTACATATATTTATAGATAATAATAATAATAATAAATCCTTTAATCCCTTTTATTACTTTGATGTAGTACAACACACCAAAGAAAGTATTAAAAGTACGGTCAGAAGAAAAATTAAAGCTTATAGAAAACATAAATGTAATTAATTATTCATAAATAAATAGTACACTAGCCTCAGGTCAAATACTCCGATTGCTCTGCTAATGTCCTTTGGGTTTCGTTTCCTTTTAAGTACATAAAATCTCATGCAGAGATAAAACCGTTTTAGGGTTGGCTATGAAAATAGCACATTAATTAAGTACAAATGTTGTTAATAAAATGAAAGGTCTTAAAGGTCTTACATGAAAGAGAAATCTTTTTTAATTTGTATCTAACTAGAGACCCGTTCGAATTAAATTGTTTTTCTGCCAATTGCATGAACAAAACTTCCTCGTTTTTGGCTAATTCGTTAGTGAAAGTTGCATCAAAATCAGTAGGTTGGTTTAGAAGAAGTTAGCGGAGTAACAGCCAGAAGCTAACATCGGCTTTATTTTATAATCATAGTGTTTTAATATGTATAGATAATATAAAGTAGGTAATTCTTTGTTTTATTGTTCTTGTTGAGCCTATGGCTATTTTGCAATTTCCTGGAGGTATAATATATAGAGTTAGAGAGTAATCCAAGGATCCATGAAAAAAATATTTCAGTATTTCAAAGATATATTATTTCTCCTGATTGACTTTTCGGAAATACATACATTCCGCAACTTACATTCATCTTCACAAACTTTCACTTTTATAATAATAGTAGGGCAAAATATACGTTCGATAACAACATTAGTACTATATCATGTGACTTACTCTTATTGAAGAGTATTATTGTAAGAGCTCACCCGACTTGCAAATTATTGACTACCAAATAGACAACTAAGTACTTTTGTGACTCCGTTTAAGAGCATTACAGCTAGATATCTTTCATATACATAGGTATATGAGTATTTTAACTATTGCAGAGTACGTCGTGTGCACGTGACCCCAGAGATCATCCGGATAGTTACATGGTTCGTTAGAGAAAAGCGGATTGTTTTGGCTCTACTGACGAATCCCGTTTACAAATTAAGTTTGTTAGGTGATGATGCAACAAATCGTAGAACAGCCATTTAAGTCTGTCCGTGAAACTAATATAATGGATGAAAACGAAATAGAAAGTGAACCTTTATATAAATAGCAGTCGCATGTGACTTTGCCCACGTAACTTTATAAAATATAGTCCTTAGATTAATAAATTGGTCTCGCTGCGCTCGACTAGATACCGCCGTCGTACTTGTCAAATGCGGCAACAAATACTACGACGAATTCGGCGTACCCGAGCCAGTCACACTGCAAGCTGTCTGTATAATGTGTACGTGCCGAATGTTTTATTAAATTTTGGGCATAATAAAATGTAAAAAGAAACTGTGTAAAAAGTGATAAAATGTGACGATGTTTTACCACACACTACAATAAAAAGTTGCCGCATTCACGGAGCCATTGTTTTTAGATAGCGTTGTAGTCGAGCGCATCGAGACCAATCATTAATCTAAGATATAGCCAATGTTACTTGCTGGTTAAGTAGCTTTCTATAGGTGAAAGAATTTTCAAAATCGGTCTAGTAGTTTTTGAGTATATTCATTACAAAACATGTAATACAAAATTTTTCTCTTTATAATATTATTAGTATAGAAAAAGCTGATCTCAGGCACTCTTCGCTATGGCTCGTTTTTTTTTTGTTATTTTGTCAGATACTTTTAAAAATGCTTTTCTGGGACATTAACTTAATTCACTGATATATTGAGATTGATATTCAACTGAGTCATACAAACCGTTAGAATCTAATCTTCCATCAAAAGATCAACCACAAAGGCAAAACAATGGACCAAGTTAGCCATTGTGGCCTGATTTTCGGTTGTTTTCAATTTGGTTTGCATAAGGACGGTTCGTTTCAGAACATTCGTTCGCTTGTTTACATTTGCTTTGGGGTTGTGGTGCTTCGTGTGCAGGTTATTGGTTTACGAACTCCAATTATGGTCAAGGCTTTTTCGAGCTTTACTGTTTGCTTGCTATATTAACAAACGTATAGAATCATTAAGTCTCAATAGTCGAGAGAAAACTGAATACGGTATTGGTGACATGGAAATCTTACTACATGGGTTACCATTGCTCGTGTAGTATTAAACAATAATTTATTAGCTCCAAATTAGTTGAGCTATCAATTTTGGCATAGTTCATAAGGAATCGATTTTAATTCAGTAATTAGAGAAGTTTTCATTTTTTTCGCTAATAATGTTTTAATAAATTATGGGGTGCAGCGAAATAAAAATTAAACTCGCATAACGTTATCCCCGTGAATTTTTTTTAATGTAAGTACAGTCGAAAACCTTCGTTCGTTTTCAAATTAATTCCTTTATAATGGTATGCTCTTAGTACCTCATGAAACTAAAGCACTAAGCAGACAACATACAGACGTTTGAAATCATATTTCGGCATAACTGATATAATTGCTCTGGTGCAAGCAAATGTCAACTTTAAGTTTACGAAACTTTCCTTACCTTGACTGTACCTGTATTAATCACTACATAGTATAAAACAAAGTCGCTTTTTCTGTCCCTATGTCCCTTTGTATGCTTAGATCTTTAAAACTACGCAACGGATTTTAATGCGGTTTTCACTAATGGGTAGAGTGGTTCTCGAGGAAGGTTTAAGTACATAATTTACTAAGTTACGCGGGCGAAGTCGCGGGCAGCAGCTTTAATTTTATTAACACGTAATTTTATAAACTATAACTAACATGTAGTGCCATCTGTTAACAGACTTTTTCCATTATTCGAAGTGAGATTAGATGAATTAGAGTACTACATTGCTTCAAACAGAATTCCCTAGATGGCGTTGTAAATTTTGCATACACGTTGTCTGGGACTCCAAAAAGGACATAGGGTACCTTTCATCCAGAACGCGGACGAAGTCGCGGGCACCAGCTAGTATTTTATAAAATAGAAAAAAATTATATCAACAAATAAAAGCATTGTAAAAGGCTAAAAGTAAATAGTCATAATAAAATTTCTGTAACTAAGTAGTTATGAAATAAGTAGCTGGCTGATTATAAAAATTGTGATTGTCGAAGAGATTGATTGTATCAATATTGTCCGTTTTAAGTAACTGTGTATGTATATATAGGTACTAATAGCGAAAGCAACTTGTACGTAAGCAAGTCTGAATTTCCTTCTGACTCCGAGAACCGTTCATTCATATCAATTGAATGACTGAAAACGTAAAAGGATTGAATATATAATAATCTATTTTGCACAATAGTCGTTGCCTATATCAATTGTCATTTTTATATCGACTTCTGTGAAATTGGGTCAAGCTTTGTGTAGTTTTGAATAGCTACAATTCTTAGTATTGCGCCAATTTAATCATTTTTTTTTTACTTAATTGAAAGTTGAATTTATTACGGGCTACGGCAGGTACCTACCGCAGAATTTTGATAATTTATCATAAAGTCTTGGGAATAGACAACAGAAGATAGATGTGTGCCACTTGACTTGCTAGTAGTAAATTTGCGGGTCTGGTTTTATATAGGAACAATTGTTAATTCAAATGTGTACCTACATATCGTCAAGCATATTTATTTACAACTAGTGGCCCGCTCCCGGCTTCGCCCGGTTTCAAAATAAAAAACTATATCCTATCTTTTAAGTTGGACCAGTTTTATCAAAATCGGTTCAGTAGTTTAGGAGTTCATTGGCGTCAACCAATATGACAGGCAATTTTTATTATATATAGTATTTGCCCGCGACTTAGTCCGCGTCCAATCGGTACTAAACTTCACAGGAACACCCGCTGGACTAATCTGAAGATTGTAGCTTTTAGTTTAGTTTCATTAAAATCGGTTCAGCGGTTTTGAAGTCTATAGGAGACATACTTACATACACACGACATCTCCTTTTATATATTGAGATTGTGTACAGAATTTTCGTATACAAATTTCGTATACATATAGAAAATATTATTTCAAAATAAAATTATTAAAAAAAAAAGTAATAACAATTTTTAAATCTTAAAATCTGACACACTTCTTCAGTTTCAGTTCTTCAATTTCAGTTTTGTAATGAAATAGAGTAGATTATTACCTCTCTGTCAATTTTCAAAATTATTCAACAAATATTTATTTATTAACTCAACAAGACAGACATACTTGGCCTCCTTGACGCTATACATATTTATGCGTATGTCCTTAAAATTACCATACATTATGTTCCTAAACTTGGCACCTCACGTATTTACCTATATACTAAGACATTGATGTTTACTACATATATAAGGATAACTAGATTATAGAAAGATTTCTTGAGATCCGAGGACAAAATGTAAGGAAATCCCCTTTGAAGCTTTAAGTTTTCTTATAGTTTAATTTTAAGCATTTAAGTTGCTTAATTATTTTCTTATAACTGTATGTAAGAAGTTCTATTATAACAAGTCTTACAGAAGAATTACTGTATTGTTGTCATGCCTTACAGACATTGTTATCATCTTGTGTATAATTACTTGTTATATAATAAATAAATAAGTAAAATAAATACATATTATAAAGCCTGAAGACACTTAAATTTCTGTTTAGGTGGATGCTCTGCCTTCGGCCATTCCTGCTTTGGGGGCCATGGAAAACGTTCTTCCGATGTTTCGTCTGGGGAAGTGAGTATTGTTATCATATTTTTTTATATCTTTTAAGTAATAATAGTGTTCAGAGTTATATCTATCTATTTAGTATAATTGTGATGTGATGCTTATAACTATCTTATGTTATATATAAATTACAATCGGAATATTACCATTCCAATGCACGTCTGATTGGCATTGTCCACAATCTGTCTTTGGGTGTTTTAATTAATTCATATTCAATAATAACAGACTCATCATGTTTTCGTAGTCTTTGTATCAGCCCGTATATGTTACATAATTATAATGTCTTACTCCTGATACATTGAGACTAAATCAAAAACAAATATAAATAGATCTTTATTAATTACTAGCTGGCGCCCGCGACTTCGACCGCGTGAAAAAAGTAGCCTATGCTGTGTCCCGTACGTCTAAATGTTTATCTACCAAGTTTCATGAAAATCAGTTAATTCGTTTAAGAGTTATGGAGCAACATACATACATAAAATACCTACACTTACAGATTTAATATTAGTATGATGATGTAAGAAGAAAATTTCATTGAAATAAGCTAGTATTTGTAATTTCTAAAATAATAAAGGTTTAGGTACTCCCCTGGATTTCTTTTATTACGTTTCTGGATTCTTATTGGCAGAAATTAATGAAGGACATTTATAACAGATCAACAACCAACCTATGGCTCGCCATCAGATGGGTCAGGAAGAGACACCTCCGCACCCAGTTTACCCACATTCAGGATATAATGGACCTTATGGCGATGACATTATCCCTGTGAGAGATGGAGGTAATTTAACATACAATTTAATATTTCAAAGTGGTCATCTGTAAGGGACCTTATAGAACTGTCAGGGGGTGGCCCCTTATAGCGATGATTTTTCATTACCAGATTCTGTAATTTTTTTAATTTTCGTTTTTAGATTTAAAAAAAATATTTCACTTTTTTATTTACACATTTTTTGACATTAAATTTGTTGTCTGTTCATGTCAAGAGACTAAAAAATCTCCAACCTCAAATGTACGATTAGATTCCTTAAGAATACAATAATTATACTAGTTACACGCCTTGCCCGGGTTCAAAATAAAAAATATCCTATCTTTTAAGTTGGACCAAATTACGGTTTTACGAACCAAATTACAATTATAGTTACGAAGTTTTATCAAAATCGGTTCAGTATTTGAGGAATTCATTGGCGTTAAACAACGTCACACGAAATTTTTATTTATATAAAGATATCATCAAGAAATTATTATTTGCAGGATACGATCGTGAGGATAATGTTGCCAACAAAATGGAAACGAAGTACCTAAGGGATATGATTAAACATTGGGTGAGTATATCCCTTAATCTGTTCCACAAACACCTTCAGACGTGTTTGCAAGTTTAATTTATAGGTAAATTTTACATATTAAGAAGGTACGCTACCACCGTTTTTCCATACAAATGTATTCCCCTGTTTTCTCCCTGGATAATCTTTCTAGAGCAAAAGTTTTTTGTCATAAAATCTAGGTCCGCTGAAGCTATGTCAATATCATTTCTTTTTTTTCCACCAACTAATTACATAAGAAAATATAACTTCTCAAAAATCGTAATAAATGACCCTTTTTTGGCACCCTAATCAGACGACTTTGTTTCATAGTTTGAAAGATTTTTAAGATAAAAAGAAATGAATTCTTGAAAATATTTGTGTAAGAATTATTGTAAAGGCTCAATTTTTAGAGAAGAAAACAGGAGAATACGAAACCTCGATTTAGTCAAAAATGTTGTAGGTATAATCGGGCTGAGCTGCATTTGTACCTATCGTACAATACAGCTTGTCGTTCGAGCGCAGCGCGATGCTACTAGTTTCTTCAAATACCTATTTTTC
This sequence comes from Synanthedon tipuliformis, assembly GCA_947623395.1. Lineage (NCBI taxonomy): Eukaryota > Metazoa > Arthropoda > Insecta > Lepidoptera > Sesiidae > Synanthedon > Synanthedon tipuliformis. Next base: position 9,779,223 of record OX392417.1, on the reverse strand, counting down.
AAATTCTACTGTACCCGAGTCCCCTGTTAAATACCCGCTCGCCCCTCGCATCGCACGGATGCATTTTTCTGTAATTTATATGCACAAACTTTCAACGTTTTAATCCTCTTTTCATTAGAGAAAACCCTACCAAAATCTGTTGGTTGATTTAGAAGAAATTACCGGAGAATCAGACATAGTTAAAAATTTTTTTTATTAAAAATCTGGGAATTTTTTTCCCAGTTTTTTTATTATATGCAGAGGTCGTCAAGACAGGCGTATGGTAGGTTGTGCTACCGAACAAAGTGGGCTTGAGTTAATGGAATGACTCTTATTCTTATTGGCTCTGGTATATCTTACTCGCACAAAACACAACACAAACTATCCGAAATACAAAAGCACACATGCTGTTTTATGTCTTCCTGTAAAGGGGTGATTACTGCCTTACAGTATTATGATTTATGACCAAGAAACGCAGTTTGTCCTGTCACTACTAGTTGCCTCTACTTGTAATAATAAAGTATTTGATTTATTCACAGATCGATAGCTACAGGCGATCCCAACAGAGCTACGACGACGTCTTCGAGACACTGTAAAAAAAAATGTTTTAAAAATAAATATGTTATTCAGTTAAAAAGTATTTTGTTTTTCTATTGTTGATATAAAGAGTGATTTTATAATTGTTGAGTTTAAAATTATACTAAAATTTTATTAAGGTTCATTGACTACTTTCAAGTATTTTCTTAATAATCAGAGAATCTGTATTACAGTGAACCAGACACGTGTTTTCTTCTGACTTGATTGATGAGGGAAATATATTTAATAAAACTAATACTATTGGGAAAAACTTCTTTTTATTGCATTTATTAAATATGTGAAAGGAAATAATATTTAATGTAATAATTTTATCAAAGATTATTCACAATAATTTTAAACTAAATTATTTTATTTTTTTACAAAAAGGTAAGATCATAACATAATAGCGAAATAATTAATTTTAATTATTAAATAATTAATTAATTAAATAAACTATTAAATAATTAATTAAATAAATTATTATTTGTTGTCAAACAAATCAATCCACTTCTTATCTAATACGTTTTTTTTTCTCAAATTTCGGTTTTATAAAACACAAATTTTACACTGTAGGTTAATAGAATGCTTATACAGGTTGTTAATAGAAGCAAATTGTTATACTTACCTAATTTTTTTTGGAATACCATAATTAAACAATAATATTTTTACTTTTGCATCCCCAATCCTTTTATTGTGTTTAAATTAAGACTTCAATATTTACTGAAATGTTTTCATTGTTTGACTTTAAACATATTTTAAATCTTTGTCAATTATAAGCTTTTAAAAAATTAAATGACGAGTAATTATAGTACCTAATTATTGTTAGTGGTTTCTTTCTTGTTAAAAGGCTGGCTGTATTGATACGTTGAAAGTACACTTTATAATTATTATACTTACTCGATTATGAAAATTTTATTAATTGACTTTATTAATTAAGAATTATATTTGAGTAAGTACTGAAACAAATATTATTTCGGAAAAATCTATACCTATGTTTACAAATCTAAAAATTATGGGAATGTTGTAAAATATTAACAGTTACTTATAAAATATTTTATAAATAATTATAAATTACTAAAAAAGTTAGGCATGTAATTATAATTTACTTTTAATTATTTAATTAATTTAGTTTTAGAATAATTTTGGCAAATGAATCGATGATACAAACAACCTAAAAATAAAACTTTTTAGTTCTTTTTTTTTCTCTATTTTTAACCAAATTTTATTATCTATTATCTACTCGAAATGGATTGTACTTTAAAATGACTAGTTGAATTTAATTCAATATGTTACTATTTTTTTGTTGTGACAAATACTGTCTATAATATTATATAACATAAGTTTACCATCAAAATAAATGTGAAAACTTAAAAATGTAGTAGTGAAATGACTGTATAAAATAAGGTTGATGTGTATTTAATAAATCTGTAGATTATATTGTATTAGTGGTGCAGTGGTTTTTTATTTTGACACTTTACAATACGTGGAGACATAAGTATGGATTAAATACTAGCTGTACACAACTTCGTACGCGTAACTTTATAAAATATAGCCTATCTTACTCGCTGATAATATATAGCTTCCCAACAGCGAAAGAATTTTTCGAATCGGTCCCTCGCTCAACGAGCTATGGAGAGGTCGATGCTCAGGGTTAGAAAGAAAGAAAGAAAGAAAGAAAAGAAATTTTATTAAGCCAACACAAATGGCACATGCAATACACGTTTAATCCAAACAATATGGTACTTATTGACAACAGTACCGTATTTGCCAGTGCATGCACCCAGTGCCCTGACCCAAATAGGCACCCAACTCAGCATATGCTGTGTGTGCTACAAGGCACACACAGCGCTGATCTTCCGCTGGGGACCTCATAATTGGCCTCACGGACGCCCGCCCATTTCCACAATATTACAATAAAATAAATATAACTAGAGGTATATATAACAGTCTATAAATAACAAATAAATGAAAATAAATGAATAATCAGCAAATATAATTTAAAATACATTAATTAATTCAAATACTTACATATATACATACAGTGTAAAATTGGTAAATAAAAATAATTCTGCTCTAACACTATTCGAACTACGATATAAAGAATTAAATAATTGATATTTCTGTTCTTAAATTTTCCTGTTGCTTCTGCCGTTCCTTAAGAAAAAGTTTCAATCTGGTTTTGAACCCGTGCAAACTGTGAAGATTACGAATTGGCGGCGGTATGTTATTCCAGATCTTACTAGCCGCGTATCGGAAACTACCTCTAAAACACACTGACACGTGACGAGGCGTGCATAGTTCTCGGGAATGTCTGCGTATTTCACCAGATCTGGAACCCCCGATCCATTCGAGTCGCTTATACAGATATTTTGGAGTTTCAAATTTTATTAAACCAAAGAGTAAACTTGCCAAATGCAGTTTCTGTCTAGACCGCATTTTCAAAATCGCATGTTTATTTAAAAAAGGCGTCACATGACTACGAGGTGGTATTTTAAAGCAGAAACGTGCACATGCACTCTGTACTCTTTGGATTAGACGTTGCGTTCGTTTGAGTAGACGAGGACCAAATACTGTATCCATATAGTTCAGTCGGGATAGTACGAGCGTTTCTACCAACTGTATTCGCAATTCTTCACTCAAATACGACCTTATTCTATACAAAACTTTGAGTTTATAAAAACAGGTTCTAATAGACTGTATAATATGCTGTTCAAAAGTTAAGTTAGCGTCCATAACAAGCCCTAAGTTCCTAGCCTCAAACACGCGCTCTATGCTTTTCCCCATAATTGAGATATTCATATTTAAATTTAATTTCGAAATTTGATTTTTTGTACCAAAAATTATGTATTTTGTCTTATTTGGGTTAAGGACCAAATCGTTATTTTGTGACCATTTAGATATATTAGCGAGGTCATGATTAAGCTTAATTATAGCTGAGTCAGCTTGCTCCGGGCGAAAAGAAATGTAAACCTGTACATCATCTGCATATAAGTGGTACTTACAGTGCTGAATGCTACCTATTATATCAGCAGAGAAAATTATAAATAAAATAGGTCCCAAAACTGATCCCTGAGGCACGCCCCGTTCAACGGCTGCCACTTCTGAGAGAACACTAGTACCGTCAGTTCTTGATAATTTCACGTATTGCCGTCGGCCACACAGGTAACTATCAAACCATTTTATTGTCTTTGCATCAAAACCGTAGTAACTCAATTTAGATAGTAGTAACGTGGTGTTTATTGTGTCGAAGGCGCGTGAAAAATCAAGAAGGACCAATAGTGTGCACATACCCTTATCCTGTGCCTCAAAAATATTGTCTGTGACATCTAACATGGCCGTTGTCGTACTGCGTCCCTTTCGGAAACCTGATTGAGTGTCAGGGAGTATACAATTTTCTTCTAGGTAACTAATTACCTGAGCACAGACAGTTTTCTCCAATATTTTCGATATGCACGGTAAGATACTGATTGGTCTAAGCTGTTTCAAATCGATTGGATTATTTACTTTAGGCAGAGGTTGTACAACAGCAGTTTTCCACAAGTCAGGGAAGGTCAAGGTAGTTATAGACGTGTTGACAATAGCTGTTATGAGGTCAACAGTCTGTGGCAGCAGCAACAAAAGCATATTCAAACCTATCTCGTCAACTCCCACAGCATTTGATTTCAGGGTCTTTATTACTTTGTAAATATTGTCAAAACTTACTGGATTTAACGTGAAAGTTGCATCAGTGTACCTATGAAATTCATAGTATGTCGGCCGAGAAATATCCATAGTCTGGACGACCGGTAGGCTCAAAAAATTATTATTAATAGCATTTGCATCATTGTAGTGACCGGGTAAGTCTTTACTATTAGTTTTTAAAATTGTAGACTTTAAATTTTTCCATAGTGCTTTAGGTTCTTGAATTTTATTATTGACGTAATGTTTAAAGTATGCCACCTTTTCATGATACATTGCTTGATTGACCGCACGCTTAAGCTGTAAATAGTATTCTCTACTACTGTTCGATTTGTTTTTATGATAGGCACGCAATGAGTCGCCGCGCAACCTTATCATTCGTCGCAAAGTGTCTGTAATCCATGGGTAATTGCAACTCTTAATCATCATAATTTTCTTTGGCGCATGGAGGTCAAACAGATTGAGCGAACAACTTGTAAAAAAGTCAACCATTTCATTTACATCTTTAGAAGATTCAATTAGATCCCATCGTATTGATTCTATAGTGTTATTAAAGTCCTCTATACAAATGCTTTTTATCGGACGATAGATGTGTACAGTGGCTGGTATCTTATTGCGTTTAATATGAAATTCACATACAACGAGGTAATGACCGCACAAAGAACCTACGGGATCAACAGTGACACGTTTAGAAGGCAGATTAGTACAAACGACATCTATTAAGGTCTGAGATCCCTCTGTGAAGTGTGTAGGCTCGGTTACCAGTTGAGTAAGACTGAGACAATTAAGAAAGGCATTGAACCTATGAACTTTACTGTCATTGCAAGATAAAACATTTATATTAAAATCCCCCAATAGTATCAAATGATCACAACTGGGACACGCATTAATGGAATCGGTTATAGCGTCGAAAAACAAGTCCACGTCCAGCCAAGGCGGCCTGTATGCAGTACCAATAACCAACCTTTTACCTTTGATGGACATAGTTAGCCACATTTGTTCTACTGCTATATGCGAAGAGTTCACGGGATGAGTCCATTTATGAACTGTTATCCCACTCCTAATAAAAAACCCGACGCCCCCTCCTCTATTACGCCCCCCTGCATTTCCTGACGCATTTCGGCTGATATGCTTAAAAGTATAATTTTTCAGAGTAAGCGCACGATCCTCCTCTCCCTCCCTTATCCACGTTTCATTGATCGCTATGAGATCCATTGCATGTCCCTCGAAAGCCACTATCATATTTTCGTGATTGGTATATAAAGATCCAGCATTATACAATCCCATTTTTAAACAATTATCCGTCATTTGAAAGAACATATGACATACAGCTTCTAAGTGTAAAGGTATTGTAATATATACAAAATAAGGTGTGTAGATATATATTAAATGTACTTAAATATGACAATATATTTATATAACTATATACATTATGAATAGAAATAATAACAAGGCGACTTACAACAGCTAGATTCCTCACCGCGGCAAAGAAAGCCCAACATGCACTGGCAAATACGATAGTCTTAAGAAACAATATCTCGATTAAGAAAGACTGCAGAGAGAATAACATAGAAAAACGATAGTGACAAAAAACAAATATAATCAATGATCCACAAAGATGAATCGAACAGACTATATACCAAAAACCTTAACTATATCCTTATCGTTCCTTATCCGCTCAGCCACACTTCCATCCTGTCTACGCACAAATATTTTACCGTCCCTTGTCCAGACATATCTGTACCGCTTCTTCCTAGCAGCTTCGCGCGTGCGAGCGAAAAGAACTCGATTGGTCCTCGACAAACGCTCGTTAACGTATACACGTCCCTGCTGACTTGCTATATCTATGTCGGTGGTAGTGACAACTCGTCGCACACGCGCTGCATGTATCAGCTGATCTCGCACACTACGCCGCGCCAAGCAAACCGCTATGTTGCGCGGACGAGCACTGTCCGCCCCATCCATCAACGACTTCTTTGGCCCTATTCGCTCAGTATGGACAATATCCTTTTCATCAAGATCCACTCCAAGCTTGATTGCCAGGACTTTTACCACGTGCACCTCACCGTTGCCCGTACTTTCAGGAACTCCTGCGATCTCAATATCATTCAATAATAATTGTTGATCACGCTCATTAATTTGGCTTTGAAGCTTTTCAATCTCTTCAGCCTGTGAGGTTTCCAGCTTGGAAATTCGGTTCTCGAATGCGTCCATACGTTGATTACAAGCTTGCAAGCCCGATTTGAGCTCACTTATCTCTAAACGAGCTGCCTTTAATTCTTCTAGAATTTCGGCCCGCAACATTCTGAACTCCTCCGTAACTGTCTCACGCAGGGATCGCATCTCCTCTCCGAATGCCTTTATTTGCAATTGAATTGCTTCGCCCTCCCGCTCTCCGGGGGTGACCGGTGGTGATTCGCGGTGACATGCATCTTCATGTTCAGCCAATAAAGACTTCACAGGGGTGCCCGAATTGTCTCCCTTTGGCAACTTCCGCTTACAGGCAGGGCATAACCAATTTGTAGGAATTTTGGCATCAATAGGTATCATAACGCACTCGCGATGGTATTTAAAATCGCAATTACAGCAAGTTGCATGCGTCGATCGTTCGCCAGCAGACAGAAACTTTCCACATCCTCCACACTTAGGCAATGATTTAGGCATGATGATTTGTACTTGATATACTAGACAAGTTATTATTTATTTATTTGCTCTTATATATTTAAATATATTTTAATAAATCTGTAGGGTAGATTTAAAAACCACTGTTATCAATATTCTTTTAGTCTTGTTATAACCACTTAATTACTTATCTATTCTTGACTTTATGTTCACTGCTACACTGTATATTATACTAATAAAATATTATACTATCGTAAACAAACAAACTGTTTTAATATTTTTAAACAATCTAATTTAACAGAGCAATACGCGCAATGGCTGACATCCGTGACGTCCGGTTACATTGCGAGATTGAAAATTGAAATTGAAACGAACGAAAATTACCTACATAACCAGGCGGATTAATAAATTGAAGTGGCCTGTGGGCAGGACATATAATACACAGGTCCAGGCTGCTTCTCGATCTTTTTGTAAAATATAAAGGGACGCCTGTGTCGAGCAGTGGACGTACTACGGCTGAGATGATATTGATCATGATGAAATTTGAGTATTCAACAGAAAGCCAATTTTCCTACCATAATATTGCCCTTTCATTTGCATTCCCTTAATATTGAATAGAATAGAAAAGAATAAGATTTTATTTGTAGCAAAGGACATTTAAAACATAAGTAAGTAACATATAGAAAGAAAAACACAAACGTTCCCCGTCATAAACAACAGGCAACAGTATTCGACTGCTATAACAAAGAGTCAGTCTGTCTGCATATTCCTTTATGGTAAACAGTAAGTATGTAATAAGGTTAAGAATTAATCACAGAAACTTAAAAAAGCAATAAATGTAAACTTGTTACACTTTAATCAAATGTACTCAATGGTTGATTTTCCATTACGTTAGATATGATGACGAATAGCGAATGTGGTAAAAAGCGAAGTAGACGAATGGCGTCAAACTAGGTGCAACTTAGCTACCTTAAAAGGGGAACAGTTAAAACAAGACAAGAATCAGAGATATGTCTTGTTTTTATGGCAGGGGAACACTGCGTTTCGCAGTCATCTAGACAGGGGCTCACCAGATCCCTAGCGACCATGGGGGGTATTTAGAGATCGGTAGGTTATGTAGGACTTCTACCCAAATAAAAACACACAGTGTTTCTTCGCGCCGGTGACCCCGCCGGCCCTTGCAACCGCCCGGATTGCCGAGGGTTAAGCCTTCCCACCACTGCACGGTTTTGACCCACTTAGGGGGGGAAAGGCGATATTAGCCAACCATGAAGTGGTCGGTTCGCCTGTCTGGACGACCTTTACATAAAGCAAACCTGTCAGTCGTAGGACTATAGGTTAAAAACGAAAACTTAGCTTCACACACACACACACACACACACTCACACATTGATCGTCACGCTCACTCAGTGACGTCCAATGTGTGAAGGTGATTGGTCGCTTTTATAATAAAATTATAACGGTAAAAACGTTCTTACGGCACGTTTTTACCGTCACGGTAAGATAGGAAAGCAAAATGTATGTAATTCTTTGCAGACGCTTTTAATTTATCATCCACGGCACGGCGTTAACGGCCACAAAAATACTTGAGACGCCCACGGTATTACCGTGCCGTGCCGTGCCGTGCTACGGCAAATTATAAAAGCGACCATTCAATTCGATTCGACCAAGTAAGTAGATGAGAATGGTAAACGCCATACGTCTAAATGTCCGATGGAAGAAAGGGAAAGTCGGTATGAGTTCATGCATCTCCTGAGCACACACTCCGAGGACTATTGTATCAACATTTACTAATGTGTCAATAGACGACGCTAACGCCATCTAGTTACATTTCATTTAGCGTAGGTTTATTGTATTTATTAGAAACTAGCTGGTGCTCGCGACTTCGTCCGCGTGGAATAGTTATTTTGGGAATCAGTTGGGTATCTCGAACGGTTTTCGCAGCGCACGCAACGGAAGCCCTCAAAGATGAATAATTTTCCCCGTTTTTTTCCACATTTTCGACTGTTTCTTCGCTCCTTAATAGGAGTTAACATCACGTTGCGACTAATGTCGCAATGTGATGTTATATAGCCTAAAGCCTTCCTCGATAAATGATCTATCCAACACAAAAATAATTTTTCAATTCGAACCATTCAACGCGTTCAAACAAACAAACAAACAAACTCTTCAGCTTTATAATATTAATATAGATAGTATAGATTCAGATTTCTGAGTGTTCCTTTGATATTTCAACTCCAACATTCATTTGTGTGGCTTATACGAAGGCTTTCATAATTTCTCAGTTGAAGCTGAAAATATTAATAATTAAATTGAGTCGTTGGGGAGCTACGATAATCTACATATTTATGCCGCATTGTGTCTTTTGTCTCCTTATTGTATACATGCTTTGTAACAAAAGTTTGTACTGAGAAGCCTCCAGATTTTATTGTATCATTTGATCTGTTTAATGTTCTTATGGATTATCAAATTCAAAATTTATAGAAATCCTTTATTTAGTCTCTTTTGAGGTGCAAATTTTAGAGAAATATTGAGAACAAATTGTTTTTACTTGTTGAGGCTGTACAGTTACCGAGTTCATCCAGGTTTATAAACTCAAACTCAATCAAACTCATTTATTTTACTATTAGTATGTCTTAGTTTTTTATTAGTATGTTTGCTGGGAAACGAGAATGTTAGATTTAACTCAATACTATGTTTCGCATAGTGATTAATGACGTGCTATTGGACTCTACTATAGATGTCAGGGAATGCGATGGGCGTCTGTCTGCTACCTACACATATTTTAAATATTATCGAAATTCAATCAAGATTTTATTACGCTGAGGCCACACTAGGAGTTTGATAATATAATTTTTTTATTATTATTATTATTTTATTTTATTTTATTATTTTATATAATTATTATTCTTCTATTTAACTCGTCTCCCCCTCCAAAAGCCAAAATGAGGGGGAGACGGTATTACCCCCAACAGAAGCACAGTCGGTTGGGGTTCAGGGCGACAAGGACAGAAACCGACGCACTATCCTGGCCGTATCGAGCAACACCGCTTTCTGCATTTGGGCCGGAAGGGAACCGCCACGGAATCCCAACCGCTTCAGGTTATCACTGAGAGCGGTCGGGATCAACCCGTTGACGGATATAACGACTGGGATGATTTCAGCGGACGCAACAGCCCACATGTCAACGATCTCGTGGGCCAAGTCGAGGTATTTCCTCTTCTTTTCGGTTTCGGCCTTCACGAGACCGTCATCATGCGGAATAGTTACGTCCACTAAAAACACCCTCGACTGCTCCCGGTCCATCAACACGATATCAGGCCTATTCGCTAGAATAGTCCTGTCCGTGATGATGGGCCGGTCCCAATAGAGCTTGGCACGGCTGTTCTCAAAAACTGGTTTCGGTACATACTTATATTATTATTATACTTATATTATTATTATTATACTTATTATTATTATTATTATAGCCTATGTTACTCGCCGATAATGTAACGCAGCCCCAGCAGATGATCCTGTAAAGTTTTGTAGTGAAATTATTTTCCTTTTTTGGTAATTTTGTGCCATTTTTTCCTTACAAATTAATACAATACCTACTTACTTATTAGATTTTTCCCGTTATAAAATTAAATTAAATATTCAATGACTGACAAAAAATGAACAACAATAAACACTGAATGTAAGACTATTGGCGCGGTTGAAGTCGCGGGCAAAAGCTAGTGCCATATAAAATGGGCTGGCTACTCAAGTTTCCATATCCACCAGCGTTTTAAAAAGCTTATAAAATATATTAGATAATAGTAGGTACCTTGTTATATAATAAAAATTGCTCTGTTAGGTGTTTTAATTATAATTTTTACAATAAATTTTATCAAAAATTTTTTGGGTTTACTATCATTAGGCGCTATGACCTCAGTGTGTTTACAGAAGCTGGCGTGTATTTGTGCCGACCCAAATTTTCTTAATGTAGTTAAATTTTGATCAGCTAATTGAGAATTTTCGTAGTCGACAGGGAACAAGTTTATAAGTAAGAATTTACTTACGTTATACTTTGCAAAACATAATAAGTTTGAAAGCAAAATTGAAATAAGCTTACAAAAGAACATCAGTTATAGATATAAATTTACTAACACTTGTTAATACTTCTAATAGTATAGATTTCACAAGAAACGTATATGATCACTTATAAACTATAAAATATGACCTACTAGCTGGTGCCCGCGACTTCGTCCGCGTTGAAAAAGCAATATATCGTCTGACATCGTTATTGCTATTATACCAGGAGGTAGTTTCCTTAATTTTAGATAATCCCTTGGGAGCAGTACTTTTTTCTGGATGAAAGGTATGTCCTATGTCCTTTCTGGTGTCCCAGACAACGTGTATGCAAAATTTCATGGTGATCGGTTCAGGAGTTTTTGCGTGAAAGAGTTACAAACATCCATACATCCACACAAACTTTCGCATTTATAATATTAGTACGGATATTAAAGCTTCAGCAAAAATATTCTTAGAGACCTATAAATAATGAAAAAACAGTATATAAAAGCTCTGAACCAAAGGAAACAGAACAAAAGTTTTTAATTATGAACCGTTCGGACGCAGCAACGGACGTGACTATAGTAAAACATCAAGTGCTCTAGTTCTTTTTGTAAAGTCGCCTTCAACAATTATTGTTTAAAATCTGGACACGAATATAATAAAACGCTTTTGCTCCAAGCGCCCTCTCAGGCATTGATCATGACCGTGATGACTTTTCATGTTAAGAGAAGGCTTTCCTCTTAGTACTAACATGGACACGTTTGGTCTAGTGGCTAGTAGCTTGGTTAACCCTAGCTGTTAACCAAGCGATCGCGGGTTCGAATCCCGCTAGGGGCAAATGTTTATGTGTTAACATTTACCTTTGTACCTGAGTCATGGATGTTTTGTATTTATAATATGTAAGTATGTATTTACAAAAAAAAAGTAATGTATGCAACGAAATAGTATATCTCTGATGTTAGTATATCAACTGTCTGGTATCCATAATACAAGCATTAAGTTGCTTACTTTGGAACTAGACGGTGCTGTGTGGAATGTGTGAATATTTATATTTATATATATTGATTTTTCATGTTCAAAATTTAAGTGACATTTTCTTTGCTTTTTACAGATAATTTATTTTATTTGGTTTCACAGTTTTATAATTAAGTATCTTTTTATAAAGATACCTAATTATAGTTTTTGGATTATAGTTCAGCGGTTTTGGAGTCCATAGGGAAAAAAAAAATCAAAATCAAATATAGGGTATACTGTTAGTTATACAGGTATACTGTTATATTAAACTTTCATACAAAATTTCTAACTAGGATTCAGCGAAATTTTCATTCATATTTTAGTTAATTTAATGTAATTTATATTTAAAATATAATAGCTGTTGTTAGTGTACATATAGCTATAATTAGTGTTTTAGTTTTCGCATCTGATTTATTTAGCAGATAGCTGTTAAATATTGTGTTTTGCGCAATTTTATTACGCGAAAGTGTTGTAAAAACCAACGTAGGTGCCTCGTTTCACTACTTTATGATAAGGTCCCGCGTTTAATTATCATATTTACATATGAAATACGAGTGTCCTTCGCTACCAAACTGAATTTGTTTTTATAGTGGCAGCGCACACCGCGTTTTGTAATTATAATTTGGGCAGCCAGTCTGGTGACAGTAACCATCCGCTTATAGAAGAATGAAAGCCATACAACTGACCCCATACAACTGACCTTACAACGTTCAGAGTATATTTGTAGTGTTGCTTGTCTGTCCAGCTTGGCTGACGTTACATTAAAATGTGAAGAATTTAAAAAATATACAACAATTTAAAAAACGCCTATATAAGTAATTGAGACACACCAAAATAAGTTATTTTTTACTTAGGTACTTTATATATGTTTTATTGATGATTGATTCATGATTACTAAGATGATCAAGATTACTAAGATGACTTAGTAAATCTTGAATTTTTTTTATTAAAAATGCATAAATTTGCTTTTGGTCAACACCCAGCTGTGTATCGAAGACGAGGCCTATGATGGAGCGAGCTCACGTAGAAGATGCCTATTCACTCGAACTTTGAAAAGATTTGGGTTATATGAACTCGGACATACAGATGATGTGCTGTTGGTATTTCGATCAAATAAAATAAAATAAGCTTTCTGAAAAAAGTGAAACTAAAAATAAGTTATGTATAAAGATAACTTATTTTACATTAAGGTTTGTGTTACATTACAATAGTGGAGATGCATTGTAAGTTAGAAATTTCATGCGACATCTGAGCCGGTATCCACGGGTGCACTGGATGCGTATTCCGGCTTCATTTTCCGGTGTTTGCAACGCTCGGACTGTTGCTCCGCTTGATACGGAAATGAGTTGCCGTAAACGATCGCCCCTCTACTACGATTTCACTCTACGCTAACGCTAACGGAACGGTAGTATTATAGATCTATGCTCGCATGTAACTCACTATTGCATTAGTAGGGGCAGGGCACATTCAGATTCGCAACTATTCTATCGAATTAGCACCTAAATATGAGAATGTGAAAATGATATAGTGCGTTGATAGTCCTGACTTCCTGACTGACCGGAATTTGTGTATTCTAACACGCAAATATTGGATGGGGTAAACGAACGAAATGGGAGAACACAAACTGCAATGAGTGTGAAAAAAAAATCTGAAATTTCCAATTTGAAATTGATAACGAATTAAAAGCTGAATACATGACCGACCAAAATTGCAATGTATGCTAACTGCGATACTTCAACGCGACATTTCAATTGCTGAGTAAAGACACTCGTTTATGTCTGGTTTATTACACGGACATATAAATGTAGCGATTGACATGAGCATTTCTATGTGAATATTCGCATCGAGAGATTGTTCCTTGTGAGCAAATGCTCATGACACTTGAATATTCGTGACGAATGTGTGCTCGACTGTGTCATATTCTACAGTAGAGCTACTTTTTTTTTTTGACGAGGAGTAATCCGCTTACAGATTCCCTACCGCTGGCTAGACGGAAGGGATATGTGGGGGTCGCCCAGCACCTGATCATAGCGGCACTGGGAATACCCACTAAAACTCCCCGGTGGCTCCTTGCCCTTTGAGTATGGTGAACCGGGCTCTGCCAAGGCACCAACTCCGATCCACCCCAGAGCAGCCTAGCCATTGCCGGCTAGACTAACGCCAACGGAGGATTGCCCGGAGACACCCAGGCAATCCCAAGACGGTGGGGCCTTGTACAGGCACACACAGTTACAGTAGAGCTACTTGGATTTTTTTCGCCCAAACTCTTCTATCGTGGAACTAATAGTATTTGGATTAACCCTACTTCATTCGTAGTGTAAGTTGCGTTTCTTTTAATCCGTTATTGATATTTAAAAGAAGGAAAGAATTGACAACAAATTTGTTAAAAAAAAGTAATAATGGCGGATTGAACGCACGAAGTGCACAGTGCGTGTGCGGATGGTAGCTTACGAGTTATTTAATCTGTGGTATTATTCCCACAATTCCTTGTTCCATTTGGGTGATTTTTTTAAGATAATCAAACTTTTTATCTAGTAGTAGACTGAAACAAGCAATATATCACTTGACCTCTTGTTGCTATAATACTTATTTTTTTATTTTATTTTTTTAAATAAACCCACAGAAACAGTACTTTTCATGATGATCGGTTGAGTAGTAAATGCGTGAAAAGGTAACAGACAGACAGACAGAGTTACTTCACATTTACGAGTATAATATTAAGTATGGATAGTACATACCTTTATTTCTTATTTATATTTTAAACCTTTTCTAGTAAACTTGTATCTTTTTGCCACTTGTACAAATTGATTTTTCCCGTCAGCTCCATTACTCGCCGATTGCTTCCGTGACATTCAATACGAGCATAGATGATTACTAGCTTGTAGATTTTCTTTGTAATTCAAATTGCAACAAATTTCTACCAAATTGAATGCACTTGAAATGCAGTGAAAATTTTATCTTGTTAACGGAGATAATATTTTATATGATATACCTACTAGAAATCTACTGATTTTAAGTGTTACAACTTATATGTTAATTAACTAGCTATTGCACGCGACTTCGCCCGCGTATTTTTTGTTACTCGCTGATAATGTAGCTTTGAAAAAGAATTTTTAAAAATCGCTCCAGTAGTTTTTGAGTTTTTTCACTACAAACATAAAAACTCATTATAGTATTATTATAGATTAGTTTGAAAAAATGTTTTTAATGAAAACAAAGCTACAGGCCGGAAAATGTTTCTGTAATTTTGGTAAACAGTGGTAGCCACTTCGAAACTAAATAGACCTCTTACATTCCAGAGCTCTGTTTGTTAAATTTAAGTATTAAGCGGTGAGCGTGAAATAACATTAAAAATACAATACAATAATATTTTACAAATACTTTTGAGTGATTGATTGGTTTATGTATAATGTATATGTGCAAGTTGTTCTAGGTATTTTTGATGTCATTGATATTTGTTGATTAATTTATAACATAATATAATTTAATTAATCTCTAATAATGTTGTGCTTTCCTATAATTTAAATTCATACTTGTAAGTGTTTCTATAAGTGTTGTATATTGTTATTAAGTATGCCTTTTGAAATAAATAAAAATAAAATAAACAAAAACATCAATGGTCGCCAACATACGTATAGCAGAAGCATCTTAAGAAGATTTTTTGTTTGACATTTAATAAATCGCTGTTTCTTCTAAACTTGTACCATACGCTAATGCGTACAATTAAATAGGGCACTTATCCTCTGGGAGAGATACATACAACAAAGCTTTTAGTGAAAACTTACCTTTATATTTTATGAAATTGGGATAATACTGTTTTTATGAGTTGGATACACCATACCAGGACCAAACGGACCAAACCTCGAATTCGCTTGGTAATTTAGTCCAGTCTAATAAACTGAAAGGTCACAGCAGTGATTTTACAAGGGAAGTGTTTGCTGATAGTTTCAAGTTACGGTTAACTTTATCTTATTACAAAGTAAACAGCGAAGTGTGCGTTTTGAATCTGAATGTTGATTTTGATTTCTATTTAGACAGAAAACATACAGCCAGGTTATCCTTGTTTAAGTTTGAAATTATACTTGTAACTTTCCAATATTATTAAATGTCACTAATTTTGTTATAAATTTTTGGAGTTTAATCCTTAAGATTCGATTTGCCTCACATTTGCCTATATATATTTATTTTATTTTATAATATATTTATAAAGCCCGCGGTGTAAAAATTTATGGAAGTAAAATAAGAATTGTTACACGAATGTGTTATGTTATGCGTTATAGTTACATTCTGTTTTTTTATTATTTTAGAATATCTGAAGTTTCAGAGATATTGCGCTATCTAAAAAAAATTTTTTAAAATCGAATTTTTAGTTTCTAAGTTTAACTCCTACACACATATAAAGAAAGATATTAATTTTCTTCTTTATAATATCAGTATAGATAGCACAGTGTGCCTTGACACAATATATTTGTGTCGTGGGCAGATCGTAGAATTGGGCAGATCGTAAAGTATGAAATTAAAGTTCCTTCAGCAAAAGTTAAAAATAGGTGCAACGAGGAGCGGAGCGAAGCAAAGCGAGGAGGAGCGTGTTAGGTTTACATGGAAATAAATTTGGGACCCGAGCGAAGCGGAGCGGAGTGAGACGACCCTCTCAGTTTTAACAGAAATATGATCTGCCCAGGAATATCATGATATGCCAAATTCTACGATGTGCCGACGACATATGCATAAATAAAAGACCAAATAAATGTAACTTTTAATTGAATGGCACATTTTATCTTATTCTAATAATTTACAAGCTAAATTGGCAATTGCAACCCAACCTTGCAATTGACCATTTATAAATGAAACATTTATGTATTTATAAACAACATAATAGGAGTATTTAAAGACAAAAACAACAATACAAACACATTTTTATGGCTTATATATTAACAGTCAGTCCAATGTTTGTGCTTTAAATATTTATCTTCATTTGTCGTCAGATGTCGCTTTCTGGAAAGAATGATAAGAATTGGAATAACTTCTATTACAGCTGCGATAATTTCAAACAAACAGCCCGCGATATTGCGAATTTACGATATAGCGATAATGAGATATTATACAGCGGAGTAAGTATAAGTATGCCTACTCAATTTTATAATTGTGTTGTCGTTGTCGAGCTACTCTCAAACCTTCTAAAAATTAAGAGAAAGAATCAATAGACTATTAATGTTTGTTAAGATAAAACTGTACACCGTTAACGCTAAGGCTTTTTTAAATTTTATTTTTTATTAAAGCTAAATAATCTTAGCCGTGTAGCGAAGGCAATGCCTATGACGGAGCGAGCTCACCCAGAAGATGCCTATTCACTCGAACTTTGAAAATATTGGGGTTATATGAGCTCGGAAATACAGACGCCGGCAGGGAGTTCCAAACCTTGGCAGTGCGCATTATTAAGGACTAGTTGTTCCCCGCGACCAGGTTGGGTTGCATGCAGGTTAAGTTGCATGCAAAATAAAGAACTGAAAGAAATATATGTTACCATTATTTGCCAGATTTTCATTTTGGAAATTAAATCATCATCAATCATCGGTATGCCTTCGGGATTCCTCGCGCTTAATTCCAACGTATTTTCTTCATTTTCAGTTCTGAAAATAATTATTTTCATTTTATTATAATAAAAATTAAACAATATATACCTACACTATTAATATCAATAACCTATTAATAGGTTAATGCCAATAGGCCCATTGACGAGCCCATTGGTCAAGTGGCTATTCTGTTTGCCTTGTGGGTCGGTTTTATAATAAACTATACCTGAGATGGTATAGTTTATGTCGCTCAGCGAGCTATGGAAAGGGCTATGCTCGGGGTTACACTGTGAGATCGAATCAGAAATGAGGAGATCCGCAGACGTACTTACGAAAGTTACCGACATAAGCCGGCAGATTAGTAAGTTGAAGTGGCAGTGGGCAGGGCATATAGTACGGAGAGCCGACGGCCGCTGGGACCGGAAGGTTCTCGAGTGGAGACCACGGACCTGCAAGCGCAGCGTAGGACGTCCACCCACAAGGTGGACAGACGACCTAACAAAGGCCGCGGGTCAGCGGTGGATCCAGGCTACTTCTGACCGGTCCTATTAGAAAATTATGGGGGAGGCCTATGTCCAGCAGTGGACGTCCTACGGCTGAGATGATGATACCTGAGATAATCAGAGCCTTATCTATAAATAAATTTAAAAGTATCATTAAAACCAATATCCTCTCGAAAGGCTATTATAAAATCACTGGTTATTTAAACGACAATGAAGCCTGGATTTAAGCGATTCGGAGCTCATATTATGTTTAGTAATGTATGTATACTTTAATAAATATTTATGAAAAAAAAAATCATAAATATTTAATATTTATGAAAAAATTGTCAGACAGCTAACAGTCCTAAAGTGTGGCTAATGACGAATAAGTAGATGCAGTGTGAAATAATAGCACCCGTGATTTTCTGTTCTGTTAGTTATTGTCCTCAATACTAGCAAGGTGGTGTAAGGTGTTGCTTGTTAAGTGTTATTATCAAGCAAACCGTCATTAGCCAGTCAGTCACTCTTTATCTTAAAAAAATTATCTATGGTAAGTATGGTAAAATGTATCTATCGTAAGAATTTATTTTTATTTCTTACGAAACAAATTGCTTTGGTAGCTAATTCGACTGTAATTTATGACAATCGAGTAAAATAATTAATGATTTAACTTTTTTAAACAATATTAAATACAAGAACATTTGTCCGTCTGTAGGTGGAACAGATTGATGTAATTAAATTAAATGGTTTTGTTACCAAGCCTGGTCTCCATTTTTAACACAATTGGACGTGTACTTATTCGTTACTGGTTATCAAACGAGAAAAAATCCATCTTCGTAGCTAATGTGGACTCTTTCATGAGTCATGAATGAGAATAAGTCATAAGTGAGAATAAGTCATGACTTTCATTACCTTAAAATTTGCAGAAGTATTTTATTTCTTGAATTTCGGTGTAGAGTCACGCCCTCTGCCAAAAGTGTGAGTATTTTCTCATCACCGTTCAAGGAAAATAACTGAGCGAGTCTTTCATTATCTTAAAATTGGCAGAAGTATTTTATTTCCTTAATTTCGGTATAGAGTCACGCCCTCTGCCAAAAGTGTGAGTATTTTCTCATCATCGTTTAAGGAAAATAACGCTTCAGATTTCGGAAAATTTTAAGAGATGGCAGCACTTCGGTTTTGGAAACTCACCCGATTCTGTTCGACGGTATTTCATCTTGAGCGTCCATTTGAAAGATGGCATTTATGTCGTCATTTTTCGTCGTCTGACGAAGTTGGTTCTGAAAATCAAATTCATATATACGTTAACTAAAATGAAAATGAACTTATTTTGATAGAGAGTCTGTAATTTATAATTTAATTAACTATTAATTTTTAATTATAAATAATTAATCTTTAAAAGGTAATTAATTCTGAGGTGTAATAATTTTAAGTTGTACATACATATATTTATCAAGACTGCATAAATTCATACATAACGCAGAACATTATGCTTAAAGATAAAAATAAATCATTTTTATTACTTTACATTTTTACGATAATAATGTGCTAAATATCAATATAATATATATTAATACTGCACATAGGCAATGGACACTGACCATTTCTGTATTTGCAGCCATTCTTCGCAACATCTTTGTGAGGTACCAATCAGGGGCCGCCACCGGTGCTTTGAAGCCAGAACGTTTTCCGTGAGCTGAAACATTGAAAAAGTAGCTTTATATGCACTGGCATAGAGTCTGTCTGGAATCCCCTCATATAAAATAAAAACGAGAAATAAATCTAAAATATCTGAGAGAGAAATATCTGAAGTTTTTATTTTCAGATAAAAACGAGAAAATGCAATTGCTCTGTTGATTGTATTAGAATAAATTAAGGAATAAGGGTAAAAGGTAAAAATTTATTTAATATCTGAGTATTAGTATAATAATTTTAAACTTATATATGAAACTAGCAAAGCGCTCTCGGCTTTTTCTGCAAATTACTGGGTGATTTTTTTTTCTGCAAATTATATTATGAAAACCTTCCTCGTTGAACGCTCGTTCTATTTAAAATGAAAACAGCATTAACATTTTGTTACGTAGTTTAAATATCTAAATGTATACATATGGACAGACTATATTAAATACTAACAATAAGTAAAGATGATCACATGAAAAACAAACATGAAAAATTCTAATTATGTACAGTCGGCGTCAGAAAAGGTTTGTCGCCTTAAAGTCGAGATTTGCTTGCACCAGGGTAATTATCAGTCATGCTAAAACTTCATTTCAAACGCCTTTCAGTTGTCTGCTTAGTGCTTTAATCTCAAAAGGTACTATAAAAGTCTACCACTTGATGAAGGAATGAATTTGAAAATCGACGAAGTTTTTCGTACTGCGACTGTACTTCATATAAAGACCGACATGGGTGTCAGTGTCAGGTACACAAATATTCCAAATTGATGATTATAATACTTGTTTCCCTAATGACACAATTACCCGGTAATTATGTGCGAAAAATCCAACTTGTAACCAAGCCCGCAAGGTTATGAAAAAAATTGGCATCGCGTTTTCGGGCAAGGAAACACCTGGGGATACATGGCCCATTTTTAATTACTTCCATGTTAAAATAACAATCATTATGTCTGTCACGTCGTAGGATTACAAGTGAACGGCGTTAAAACCCTTTATATTAAATTAAGGTCGATGAATAAACATTAAAGCTTTGATACGCGTTATTTTAAGAGAATTACCATAGGTTGAAGCTACCTTGACTATTAAATTGTGTGCAATGTTTTTGTAACTGCTTTCAAAGGAAACTAACTTTCTAATTGTTCATATAAATTTATTTTAATTGGTCATATAAATTCATTTTAATTATTTTAAATATAAATGTTTTACTTTAAAAAATTGTAGTGGCAGGCCCGTGCGTTTGAATTTTCTATTTTTATTTTATGCTATCAAAATCGGCAGCGTATTTCAAACAATCAATCAAACAAATGTTTATTTTGCAACTTAATAAAAACACAGAATTAAATATAAATTTTATTTGCAACATCTATGGGGCTGCTTGGGCTAATATTTCACGGTAGCCATTTACCATAAAGGATTTACACCTGCCTGCATCTCTTTATTATACTAGGTGACCCGTTCGTTCTAACAAAGTAGCTGATATGAAATTTTGATTAAAAATTTTAAATTGTCAGCTAAAATAAATAAATAAGGTAAGTATTTGCGTGTTTCTGGATAGCTTTTAATTTTTTTTTTCAAATATTAAAAAAAAAGCCGAGCCAGACTCGGACGTTCACAAATTTCCCGTTTAGCAGCACATTTAGCGATTAATTTTTGTTAATATAAATATAATGAATACAACACACTGCATTCCACAATTTTGTTCATTGTAATTTGTTGGCAACCATTTGGCAACCCATCTGACGACAGTAACCACCATCCTACAGAAGATATCATGATATAATTCATTGTGAAGAACTTCACTTGACACTTAGTCACTGTGCTACGAAGTGTTATCAATTTCATAACCAATATTATACAAGAGTATGATGATAGGTTAATCCCACAATATGATAGGTCTTGTTATAAGGTGTCATTAAAAATAGCATATTATTTTATCTTATCGAGACTTATTACACTGTAAATCATAATATAACTTCAAGTATCAATAAAACGTTCCAAATATTTATATATTTTTTTGAAAAAGAGTGGCAATTCGCCTGACCGTCTTTCTGTTCACATAAAAGTTGATAGGGTATAGAATAAGAAAATGAGTGGGGATAGTGGAATAGTTTTTTTAATAATTTTAATAAATAGGCAATTTCAGCACCAGTGGCGCTCCTATATAATATATACCATATAGGAGCGCCACTGATGCTGAAATTGCCCTGCTGACCATACTAGGTTTAAGGATAGGTGTTAAGAAGGGGAATGGGCACTGGCATCCCTATACAACAGCACATATGCTATTATTTCACGGTAGTTAAAAAAATTATAAAAAATCTACGTTAAAATAAACGTCGAAAATTAACTATGTAGTTAAAAAGTTTAAAAATGTAGCGCTCACTAATATCTATTTCGAAATAACTATTAAAAATTTAAATATGAAAGTCAATAGTGTTTTAATCCATCGGGTTAAAAGTGACTGTTATTAATGAATGTGGAAAGCTTTCGTGTCTATATCCATTTTTATTGAACCCGTTGAAAACTTTTATCGAAATGAAAACATTTTTTTATTATCAACCGATTACCTGCATGCACATTTATATTTCTGTATAATTTATATCATAATCTGAATAATTACTTAGGTGAATATACTGTGATACTTTGAAAGTGACATATTAAGTTAGAAATATGTGTGGAAATCACATCGTAAAATAAATAAATAAATATATCTTCACACATTCCACACAGCCTTCTAAATAAACTTTAGCACTTACTTAACTTATGTGGCTAACATTAGTATGAATATAAAAACTTACCTCCCCAGCAGGAATGTCCGTAACTTAAGCATGAACCTGAAAATATTAGAGAACAGAAATTAGTAACACCAACTCGCTATATTATGTCATTTAGAGTATGATGGTATAATTATTTAAAAAAAAAAACAAGATATTATTTTCAATGATTTCTTGCGGCTCCTGATTATTTTTAATGTTGTATTTCGAGCCTAGTAATTTACACAAGTATTCTAAAAAAATAATAGAAAGTTAAAACAAAAGAAAATTTTCTGCCTCTATTAATTTGATTTCGTTCAAAAAGTTTTGATAGTAGTTATACTTACATTATACTCCGTAGTTTTATAACTGTATTGTTATTATTAATTTACTATAATTAATTATATTAAATTATTTGAATAAAAAAAAGTAAACGTCTGTCTGTCATGTTAAACCAATGTTAGCTAAATCAATGAATAATTTAATGAAAATGAAGATTTTGGTACCTATGAAAATAGTGTGAATACATTTTAACTTTTAGGCGAGTAAAGATGCAGATAAGACAGTATTTCAAAAATTATGTAGTGCTTCATAAATATTACGTTTGTATGTAAAATATAGACCAGGTTTTATTCTTTTTGCTACAACAAAACTTCAAAACTTAAATTTATTATTATATTTTAATATGCAGGTATAAAAGTTTAGAATAAGTGCTTTCTTTTTGTGCATAACTGGCGAAGGTGATATTGTCCGTTGCAACATTACAAAAGTTACGGTAAAAACCGTAAAAGACAAAGTAATTAGGGCGTGGCACTAGTGATAGCGATAAGTTCATGTACTTATATGCAAAAGTAACTTTGCCTGTCAGTGAAATTTTACAAGGAGGAAGCATTAAACTCTCAGCTTTTTCAGATGTATTAGTAAAAACTTATTTAGATGTAGTAATACCCAGTAAAAACTTACAGGGAATAGTTGTCATCATAATTTATATTTACCGTAGAAAAGCTATAAAAATAAATTTAAATTTCTGCTGTGGGTTTGGTTATTACAACTTTTTCTCTGGACTTAATTTTTTTTTTTTTAGTTATTATAATTATAATAATTTTTCACGATTGAATTAGTAAAACCTAATGATTAAAAGGTAACATTGATTTGGTTGCAGTCACGCTATCCGCTCCGCTATAATTGTGACCATAAACGATCATGCATCGTTCCATAAACCCATACAGTATGCATTAGGTTGGAGTGTCCACTAATGGTGTTTCACAGTAATGTACCACCAATAAACTTGTTAGGATCTCTGGCTTCCTTTAATAGCATTCAAGTTAGAACCTAGTAACTTCGTAGTTCGTAGCGAATCAAATGGGCCTCTCTCCAACCATTGTATTTCTATTGTAACATGTTAAGTACACTGCTAAGGAGTGCAATTTAGCGCAAAATAATTTTATCTATACACACGTAATTTATAGTTTTTACGTTACAATTCCAATCTGTTTGTGTACTATATCAAATAAATAAATTTAATATAGCACAGTGGACTATGTAACCAGATGTTGTAGATTCGAGATATTCGACAGTTTTAAAAATATTTAATTTTTTAGTATATTTAGTATTGTCATAATGAATCCGATGGACTCAATAGAAAGTCTGGGTTTAGTTTATAATTTCATAGCTTGTAGTTGTTATAACTACATTAAAAAATATACCTACATAATTTTGTCATACCCATATGAATAAAGGAGAATAACGAAATAGTTGAAATAAGACATCTTTTTCAATTTCCATTTGGAAAGGCGAGAAAGTTGAAAGGAAATCCTATTAAGCGTTCAATTTATTAGTTTACAAAACGTTCAAACATAAATCCTTTTTCAACGCATGCAGATTTCCCATCGGAATTATTCTTTTTCTAAATACTTGTTCACAGGGATTTATTCCGCTGTTCACAAAGCTTTGTTCTTTTTTTGAAATTTGTATAAAATATGAAATTACTGGTAATGGACCAGAAAAATGGTCTCACTATTCCGATTGATTTGTACGACCGGACTACTGGGAAAAATAGTCTCACTAGTTCGATCAACCGGACTGTTAACCGGACTGCTGGGAATGGACCAAAATTTATTATAAATTAATATTTTTCCAAAATAACATTGAGACATTTGTAGTACGTAGGTAATGTAAGTTTTGCATGTTTCCAACTGCTTTTATAACAGTAAATCATTCTAAATTTACGCCTAAATATACGAAACCAAATATGTAATAACAGAACTTCTGTCCGATTGTTTCTCAAATGTCCTTGGTTAGAATATAAGTAAGTATCTAAGAATACAGAAGGAACAAAACAGAATATAGAAATTGATACGTCAATCGACTCTTTTCTGTCTGCATATATTGCATAAAACTTTAAACTAAGTAGTTTTTATTATATCTTCTATATGAAGCTGCATTCCCTTTTTTGTCAAAATTATCTTCTATACCATAACGACATTCCCAAGATTTCCAACACTCATGACATGCCATGCTTTAACTACTAAAATTATTTACATATTACTCGATGGACCATGAAATTAGCCTTGACAGTGCACTTCGTAAAACCCATTCCATTATTCATTAAATGGATTTACTTAATAAATGTTCTGAGAAAATTATACAAGGCTACCTACTTGAGTTCCGTGGAAAGCTATTAATTGTATGAATTGGAACGCATGCATTTGCAAACTTAAATGTGGCGTGTTTTTGAAGTTGTCGTAAATTCAAAATCGTTTCTAACTAACAAGCTCTATTATTGTAGTAGAAAGCGCAGAGTAGAAAACAAATCAGAGCTATCGCTATCATTCATACTTAATCCATCTTTAAAATTTAAATTTAAATTTGGAACAACCAATTATATAGATAGAAATTGATAAGAAAGAGGCGGCACTACAATAAAAACTCTTTCGAACTATTTCGTATTTCTAACCATTTTATTTTCTACAAGCAGACCTTTGTCAAAATAGGCTTTTTTTTTCAGTGCTTTACAGAGTAGAGAACAACTCAGAGGCAGCATACACAAACTTTTTTTTTAACTAGCAGTCCCATTGTCAAAGTAGGTTTTCTACTATCGTGCATTGCTTTTTATTTACAGCCATAAGCACATGTTTGCATTCCGACATACCTCCGCGTTGACTGCGCCATCCGTTGATTTTTTCAACAAGGTTCGAGGACTTGCTGCCTCTACTATTAATTCTCTGCTCTGTGGACCAAATAGATGTATTATTAATAATGTCTGTTGTCTATGGTGCGAGCCAGTCTCCCGCTGCAAACGAAATGAAATTTGTCGCATTTCATTCGTCTCAATCGTCTTTAAAACGGTTTATGGTCTAGCGAGTTGTATTGAAGTGTATTTTTTTTTAATATTTCGTTATACTTTTAGTTGTTACGTCTTTGTGTGTTTATGTATGCTGTATGTGTATTTGTTATACATGTATTGGTACAATAACATGAAATAAATGATGAAACCATTTTCAATCTGAAACACAAATAAGATATTATTAAGGAATACAAGAGCCTATTCTTCCTCACTTTGTCAGAAGAGCACTTACAACCTCCTTGATTTATTTATAGGAGCAATAAATTTTATTCAGTTTCAGATATTAGTTTTACTAATACAAAATATATAAATAACTATTGAAACTATATTATTTATAGGCATGAGCCAAAATGATATACTTACGAAAAAAGTTGCTTATAGGCCCAATATCATAATATTATATTTTTATTATTAAATATTATTTGAATTAGGGCCTCTTTCACCATCTGTAAAGTAGGCTAACCGTCATTTAAAGTCACCTGTTACAGGGAATAATTTAGCTGATATGCCTTTGTACGGTAAAAGATCCAAACATTAAAAAGAAAAAAGAAAAAAAATCGCCTATCGAAGGTTGCAGTGCAATTTTATGTTTCATTAAATTATTTCTAAAAGTAACTAATCCACACTTTACTTGTAGGTTGTGAAAGAGGCCCTTAAGGTTTAAACTTAAACGTGTACCTTTTCAACTTATTTTACAGTCTCCATCATAAAAAAAAATAAGTAAATGAATAGATTTGTTACATTAAGTAGAAAGTTATTCTTCAATGTAATAAATTCTATGAATATACATACCATGGCGAATTGATGGATAAGACAATATGTAAGCTTTCAGAACCAATTTACTTGACCTTACCTTATTTGGCAGGGCACTTAAGACCCTACCAGTGTTGCATGTGTTTGTATAGTCGACGATAGCTAGACTAAAATCGAGTGGACTGTCAGTATGTCTATCAACCTATGTCTGTCTATCACACATTTAAGAGACAACATTAGGTTTGTTATCAAGGAGCACCAAGAAATGCGTACTTTAATATTATAAATGCGAAAGTTTGTATGTACTTTATCCAGATGGGCTTTGAAAATTTCGGCCTGTATTCCGACGCGCCCAGGCCTACCTATGGTGCAATTAGGGGTGTCAGTATCCGTACTTCCGTACTAATATTATAAATGCGAATGTTTGTATGGATGTATGGATGTATGTATGGTGTTTGTAACTCTTTCACGCAAAAACTACTGAACCGATCACCATGAAATTTTGCATACACGTTGTCTGGACACCAGAAAGGACATAGGGTACCTTTAATCCAGAAAAAAGTACTGCTCCCGAGGGATCATCTAAAATTAAGGAAACTAACTCCTGGCTAAGTGTAATAGCAATAACGATGTCAGGCAATATATTGCTTTATCAACGCGGACGAAGTCGCGGGCACCAGATACTTCTAAATGTTTATCTACCAAGTTTCATGAAAATCAGTTAATTCGTTTAAGAGTTATGGAGGAACATACATACATACAATACCTACAATAACATATTTATGATTAGTATTGATGATCCCTCGGTACTTTTTTCTGAACAAAAAGTACGTCCTGTCAACGCGTATGAAGATCGATAACATTACATGATGATGAGTTGATTAGTTAAAGCGTGAAAAGGTAACAGACAGACAGAGTTACTTTCACATTTATAATATTAGTAGAATAGTTATCGGATTGTATAAAAAATACAAAAAAATGAATAGAAAGTCTGTACTATTAAATATAGAAAATGATATTGATTTATTAAATTGACCTGCTCTGTAGTTTCGCTAGCGACCTACCGCAATTATTGTGAATGCAAATTAAAATGTTCACTTCTTAATTTAAAAAAGCTGTTGCTAACGGAAATAATGTAACACGAACTGGATACGTTGTAAGTTCACGACCTTACTTATTACAAAGAAATAGCTCTACTTAAGTTTTATTTATTACACAATTATTAATATGAAGTAATTTTTCGAAGTGGAAAATTTGTTCCTCACCCATTTATTTTTTTATTTCCATACATTTTTTGAAGATCTTATTTTTTATAAAAAAATTATAAAATAAATATAAAAAGGTTAAAAATAAAATATAAAAGCATTTTTTTTATAAAAAGGTGAACGACAAAATCGTATGTGAATTAAACGCTGAAGAAATATCGCTTTTCATAACCATTTGAAATATAACAAGGTCTCATAAATATAGCTACTTAAGCATTTTTTCTCTACGAATTACTATTTTTTCTCACAAATAATACATTTTGTTATTTTATAAGTTACATACTTAATACAAAATTGATATTAACTATTTTATAACATAAACTCATAGAAAACACATTTAGTTTGGCAGCAGTAGCAAATCTCATTTATTAATAATAAAACACTACACGCCCACGATTTAAGATAAAGTCAAATTAGTGCAAAACTATGGTTGGGGTGAGTATATATTTGCCGATTTGTCACAAATTTTATGTCCACCATTAAAAGCTAGGAATTAATATCTCTAGCAAATATTTGAACAATTTTACGACACCGTTTTAGTGGACGCGGGTTTTTTTTATTGGTGTGATTTTATTTCAAACCTTTAGTCCGCAGTTGCTGTACGAACAAACAATCTGAACGACAGAAGTAACGTTTCCTTTTTTCAAAATAAAAAAATTAAAAAATTGGGTTTCTAGAAGAAACTCTTATGATCGTCATTATAAATTTAAATTTACCAGGGTCTCGAAAAAAAATATTTTCGGTTGACGGTCGAGTTGATAGTCGGTCCGTCGCCTATAAAACAAGCAACGCCAAGGCACTGCTTTTCTACTAAAAACTGAAACTAATTTTCTACTAACTACTGAAAAAACTAACTAACTAAACTCGTGTCAAATAACACGAGTTTCAGTAAAAGTGATGCAAGAACCCACTTTACTATTCCGTATTAATATCCTTATCTAACCAAGATTTTACTTGTTTTAACAGGCGACGAATCAGACAGATCAGATAACCATCAATTCATGGTTAATTGTAACAGTTGCAAACTAAACTCATTAGTTTAAAACCTCTTTTGTAAATATTATGTTTTTATATTTTAAAAATGTCTTTATTGTAAAAAAGAGAATAAACGACACTTTTGATTTTGACTTCAAGACCAGCTTTTAATTTCCTCAACAGTAACTAACCATTGTCGACTGTCAGCTTTTCAGCCGATATTTAGATAAAAAAATCTTTTCTTTTATAGTTTTTTAGTTAATCTAATTATTTAAAAGATAATTTTTAGTTTTCATGTTATAGTTCGCTCAACCGGACTGAACTACTGCTTCTAGACGGGTGTATTAAACTTTATGACCCTTGAGTACCTAGTTATTTATTAAAACTAAATTAGTTTCGAAACAATAAATAATTTAGAAAATAAAAATGTTTCTAACTTGTAACACAAAACTTTTTAACAATGTTTAGTAAAAATCAATAAAACCGACAATCTTTTTAGGGTTCTGCACCTCACAACGGAAATATTGCCAGTTTGTTGTCATTTAGAACGTACGAGTATTATAACCTATATATCAACGATTGGTCAGTTCTCTTCTTTAAAACGAGTAGGGTAATATTAAAAAATATGGTTGGTACCTTGAGGGTACCATGAAGTCTAGAACATTAAGCTTCTAAAAACTCATAAATTCATAGTGACAGTACAGGTTAAGTTGGCCTACTGCGTTTGAAAAGAGCCTATTTTAGAAGAATCTCTTAGACAACTCAAAACTAAGTAGCTACTAAAACTTAAACTCACAGAAAACTTCTATTATATCTAGAAATCACGAAATTAACAAAGAAAAGGTTTAATTACACTACTAAAGGAAACATTTTGTATTTTCCAAAATTCACATGGACGGAATTTTTTTCTGCAGGTTATATACGAAAAGCTCAAAAACAGACAGAAGCAGACGGCGATTTAGATATAGATAATATATTATATAGAAGATTTAATTTAATATTACGGAACCCTTAGAGTACGAGGCCTGTTCGTATTTGTCCAGAGTTTTCCCTTCGGGACACATTTGGACATTCGAACATTTACAAACTGTTTCCAAAGTTAATAAAAAAAATCTATTGAGTTTGTACACATGGAGAATTTATTATTATACAAGTGTATACAGTGCCCGCAACTTCGTCCGCGTTCTAGATGAAAGGTACCCTATGTCCTTTCTGGTATCCCAGACAACGTGTATGCAAAATTTCATGGTGATCGGTTCAGTAGTTTTTCGTGAAAGAGTTCATACATCCATACAAACTTTCGCATTTATAATATTAGTACTGATATGTTATGGAATATAAAAAATAATGTTAAACATGTGTTCCCAAAGGAGATTGAAAAAAAAAGATGAATTGTTTGTTAACAGCGGAAAATAGAGTTTATCGAGAACATTGTCTTCAGGAACAGTATATTTTATTATTAATACTTTGATTCATATGTAGTAAGTACTTTTTCAATTACATCATGTGAGTAACTAAGGTTCAAGATATGCGTGTAGGAAATCTTAGTCTATTCTAAGACTAATCAAGTCATATTCTAGGAAACTATGACGTATCTGAAGCCATATTTTTTTTTAAACTACTTAATACAATATGTCGAACAGTCAGACAGCCTGTAAGCCTAGGCAATGCCTTAGTCATAGAACAAAAATGGGCAGAGAAGGTATTTAATAATAAAATCTGGCGACAGTAACCAACTGTTGTGTTTCATTGGGTGAGTAATAATTATAAATATTCACACATTCCACACAGCACCATCTAGTTCCAAAGTAAGCAACTTAATGCTTGTATTATGGATACCAGACAGTTGATATAAGTACTACATAGATTATTTTTTTGTGAATACATACATATTATAAATACAAAACATCCATGACTCAGGTACAAAGGTAAATGTTAACACATAAACATTTGCCCCTAGCGGGATTTGAACCCGCGACCACTTGATTAACAGCTAGGGTTACTAGCCACTAGACTAAACTTGTCGTTCCCACTTCCGTTATGCTCCTTTCTTTATCCTACTGAGGATGCCAGAGCATGGAAGACAGCGATTATCTTCGAATCAAATTAAAAATTCAACGTCTAACATAAATATATGAGCGGTAATCACTACATAGTATAAAACAAAGTCGCTTTTTCTGTCCCTATGTCCCTTTGTATGCTTAGATCTTTAAAACTACGCAACGGAATTTAATGCGGTTTTCACTAATGGGTAGAGTGGTTCTCGAGGAAGGTTTAAGTACATAATTTACTAAGTTACGCGGGCGAAGTCGCGGGCAGCAGCTTTAATTTTATTAGTGTAGTGTAGTGTACATGTAGTGCCATCTGTTAACTTTTAGATGAATTAGAGTACTACATTGCTTCAAACAGAATTCCCTAGATGGCGTTGTAAATTTTGCATACACGTTGTCTGGGACTCCAAAAAGGACATAGGGTACCTTTCATCCAGAACGCGGACGAAGTCGCGGGCACCAGCTAGTGATTGTATAAAAGTTTTAAAACATAAGAAAAAGGACCCGGATGAAGTTGCTGGCAAACCTAGTTTAAATATACTTTTAATAATAATATTTGATTGATTTAAGTTGATCTTTTGAATGAAACTTATAAAGAAATTGAAAGTACATTTGAAACAAGACAAACTAAATAAACACAGATTGGTCAAGGACATAAATCGAGCAGTGAAGATAAGCGGAGTAGATTTGAAGAAATACGTATGTGTTGAGATAGTCGCCGAGTCGATAGAAGTTGATAGCTTTTGCTGGACAGTACAGACAGACATACATTTGGAGAATATAGAATGTACGTATGCACTAGATCTTTCTGATTTGGTTGCAGGAACTGTTGAACCAATTTCATATGCAATCAACTACATATCAAAGTGAACAGCAAATATAATTTTGTTGAGTGATGCCCACATAGTATTAGACCAGTATGTACCTATATATCGATGATAATGTCATTTAATTTCCCGTTATTCTCTATTGCTTTTAAAAACTTCACAAAATTTACTATAGCCTCCCACGTAGGTATGTTGACAACATAAAAAATGATCTTGTGGTTTTTTTTTTGTAGAAAATAGGCATCATTTGTGCGCTACCATGAAATTAAGTAACAGTACTCCATCATATTTTTTACTCCTTTCTCGTCATATGCGTTGTCGTTGGTAATATTTCACAGGAAAAGCTCAAACATATTCAACGAAGCGGGTTAATGTATTTGTTTCTCGCTCATTCTATTAACAATTTTCTTACCTGTTACTACGCAAACGCATTAAGTATTTTTGTGTTGATTGTGTGAATGAATAAATTATAATGGAACATGTAGAGCTTCAAAAGTTCGGTGATTTGTATCAACCGAACTATTGATACATGGAGTCCGCTGAACCGGACTAACAACCGAATTACTTACTGCTACTAGACGGTTTTGCATTATCTTTAAATTGATAATTACTTAACTAAGATAATTAATTAACTAATTGATAATTGACTTCATAAAAAAAAAATCAAAATATTTTTTATTAATTGGGTTTCTACAAGAAACTCTTATGATCGTCATTATAAATTTAAATTTACCAGGGTTTCGGAAAAAAGCCAAGATGACGATCCTGAGAAGAAACCCCGAAAGAAACACAGGATAAACAAAAAAACTAAACAAAAAAAATTGTAGGTAACTAATAAATGTAATGAAGAACATAACATATGCTATTACATCAATGGCCATATACCATCAAAGGGATTTGAAATATTTATTCAATGCTTTCTCTAAATAAGCGCTTATAGCAATTACCTCGAATACCCTTATTTAGTTACCTGTGGCACATTCTGCAAGACAAATGATAAGGAGAAGTGCCAGGATCCTGGCGGCTGTCGATCCCGGTGCGCAGCTCCGTTTCACGTTTGAGTTTTCTTTCTCCATATTCTTGATTTTTGAACTGTAAAATATTGTAATGTTTAATACAAATACAAAAAAATTTAGAGCACTAAATCAGACTTTAAATAAAGGTAACGTATGTACTCCTAGAAACCCTCAAACTAAGATTTGACTGGACTAATCTCACGTTATAGCGATAACATTATGAACAATATGTAAAAATTTAAGTACAAGAAATTTTGGTAAATCGAATATTTATGGTGGGCTGATGCATAATATTAACAGCTTGGAAGGATTTAAATGTGAAAAAATGGTGGAGGCCTACTCCCATAGATAGGTAAGTAGGTACAATATAGTATAGATATATAATAATGTCATGAGATCTCATATCCGTACTATTTCATATATTATAAATGCGTTTGTATGGATGTATGGATGGATGGATGATGTATGGATGTTTGTAATTCTTTCACGCAAAAACTACTGAACCGATCACCATGAAATTTTGCATACACGTTGTCTGGGACACCAGAAAGGACATAGGGTACTTTTCATCCAGAACGCGGACGAAGTCGCGGGCACCAGATAGTATGATATATTTTTAGATATGGATAAGAGATTGAGATATGAAAAACATGGCTTTATTTGATCTATACCTGATCATTAGTTGAACAAGAACCAGTGTCACTATCAACTTTCAAGCACACCTAAGTCATGATAAAGCTGAAGTTATAGACAATAGCCTAAATTATACCTTAGACTGACTTAGGTTTGCTATGTTTAGATAGTGAGTAAACTCAGAATACATGACTTATTATAGTTTTGCTTCATTTTAAAACGAGTAAGACAACATTTGAAAAGTCCATCATAGTTAGAACAGTTTGAAAATGAAAATTGTGTCTAAATTCAAAATGACCATTAATATTATGTTGGTAGTGTTGGTACTGGAGTATGTCATTTTAACTTAGCTCTTGTTCCCAATTCTGACCGTTTAGACAGCTAGAAGACATGGCATGCTTAAAATTTATATAGAGTTGCCATTGTGAACTATTCAAAATTCTGGTTATATTTCGGTCATATTTTCGAGTAGATTCGATAAATAAGAACTTATCAAAATTACTTCCAATAAAAAAATAAATTTTACTCAGATACATTTCTTAAGATTTTGAGCAAATAAAATGTCTAAATATTATAAAAATGTTTGTTTCTCATTAATTATGTACAATATGTACGATGTTTACCTAAGTCTATTTAAGCAGAATGTTTACATAAAACCTTAATTTACTTAAGGCCTTTATGCATAAATTTATTATTTATATTTCTATAAGCACACGTCGCGTCGTTTGATGTTCTGTCTCTAGTGGGTTCGTAGAGGTTATAAACAGATATCTTTTCTGTGATTTGAATTTTCTTTTCTATTTTATCTATAATTTTTTTATATAGGGCGGTAGATCTATAAACTTAAGGTTCTCTTGATTTCAAGTGGTCAGTATTATCTAATAGGATTGCAAGCACCCTGATGGGATTAAATAGTAAAGCAGAAAGTGGAAACAGAAGTCAAAAGGGCTAAATAATTCCTTACTTACGTACCTATTTTCAACACCAATATATTATGTGCTATTTTTTGGGTATAGGTCGTGGTCCACATACTATGGCCACCTGGGCGTCCACTCTCATTTATAATACAGGTATATTCTACTATGTACTTTTAGGATTAAATTAAATATAATTTAAAAATAAATAAATAATAATAAAATAAATAATAATTCATAAATATTATTTAAAAAAATCTGAACAAATAAAAAAATACTTATCTCCATTTGTTATGAACTATACTATCTAAGTGAAAATAATAATGGGATACCCAATATAATTTATTGTCCAAAACAAAACTGCAGTTATTTTCACAGTAATTTTTTTTTTAAATACCAATTCATGTAATTCAAGTCTATTCATGTATCTAGACTAGACTTAACATTACTTGAGACACTTGAAATGCTTTCTCAAGTGGACACTCATTCTGTGACACGTTGAATAAAAGGTGTAGGTGGCCGCCACTATTCGCTTTTGTTTATAAGAATTTTCATATCACGTATCACGTACAATATAAGATAAAAATAAAAATTCCGATAATATATAAATAATAATATATTCATAATATAATATAATGTAATATAAATAATATAATTTGATTATTCTCTGATAATTTTGTGCTTTCATGTAATTTAAATTCATACTTGTAATGGTCCTTTCTGAGTGTTGTATGTTGTGATTGAGTATGTCTTTAGTTGGTAAGCCTTTTGAAATAAATAAATAAATAAATATAAGACTGAAATGTGATATCGAAATAAAAACTTAAAAACATATCATTATCATCTCAGCCCTAATACGTTCACTGCTGGACATAGGCCTACAAAAAATTTCCATTAGAACCAGCCTACCTGCGACCTTTGACCTGTGGCCTTTATGTTGTCTGTCCATCTTGTGGGTGGACATTCTAAGCTTTGAAGCCAGTTTCCGAAATAAAGGATAAATATAAATCAAGAAACAAATATAAGTGGTAAATATGTTATTAAGTTCAGGTTTTATTTTATATTTTGGTTAAAAAATTAAACCAAAAATAGCTTTCTACGTTACATAATTATGTCGACCAATCCACCTGTATTTGTGTGTTCGTTCGTCTGGGAAAATTTTGAGAATATGAAATGTTACCTTGATTTGTACTTGTATCCTTTGTACTGTACCTTTATCCATTATGAGTGACTCGTAAAAATAAAAACAAAAAACTTTTGCGATAGGCGACTTTTGATTGTGAATTTGGAAAACAGATAATAAATCAAGTGAATGCACTCACATAAACTAGTGTTATTTAACAATTATTGTATTATAATAATACCTACTTTAATACAAATGTATTACAAATGAATTTTTGTAATAATACTTTATATTTTATTTTATACATCTGTCCATTTGTTCTTAAATGATTTTACTGAGTTCATTTAAACGAAGCTACGCGTCCATATTATCCTTACCTCTGTAATAGAATTGGCCGCCCCCACCTTCACAATAAATATTTCAATTATTATTATCTTCAATATTTACACTCTGAATATCAACTCGAAATTAATTTATTGCAATAACAATACCAATGTTATTTCTTAATAGAACTAACTAAGCAATAAACAATAATTTGTACTAAACAATTATTCGCTCATAAATAAACTCGTGTTGTTTAACTGTTGCTCATTAAATAACGATAACAATAGAGTGTATTGGAATACCCAAATATAAATATTAATCCCGTTGAAGAAGTATCCCTCAACGTTACTTACGTTTGAGAATAAATTAATAAATATTTTGCTAATAAGTAGACAGAACGCCGAGGAGTCTTGAAAGCTTCATAATTTAATTATTGTTTTGTTTTCCACAAAGAGAACAACAGAATATTATCGTTTGTTTAATTGAAACGTATTTAAATATTAGTAACGTCTATTGGTTTGTAACTTTGGGTAGATTTATCTACCCCCAAGTACCATAGAGATTATCTAGCAGATAGTAGTACCATAATATATTTTTTATACTGCAATACATTTGAATTTTTAATATAATATAAAAAAAAATATTTGTACGCTTTTTTGGATTTTAAAATAGTCAATTTAAAAAAGTTAGAAAAGAAAAGGAGCATTATTTAGAAATACACAATTTTTTCAAAAGCCTAAACTTTGGAATTTTAAAATTGAAAAAGTCGAAAAGTTTAACTCAAGTTAAGTTTAACTCTATAAGCCCCGCAAATTGCTATTGTGCCTCGCCGCCATTTTGGTAACGTAATCTCGCGACACACTCGGTATACTGCCAGTTTTGTTAGCTGTATTTTTTAGTTGTAGCTGACGTCATATGGATGTTAATGTAAAGTAACTATTGCTGATATAATGTATGATTAATGTAAGATTTTAGATGTATGTGTCCTTTTGTTTTTCAGAACTTTTAACAGAACTTTTGAGAAAAATAAATATTGCGGAATTCCTCAATTTATTTCTGGATTGACAATTCTTCTATGACGTGAGCAAACTATAGTTTTCGTGTCCTTATTTTTTGCTATGATTCTCTCAAAATGCGTTACTTAAATATGAAAAATAGGTTTTCTGAAAAATTACATTCATAGGCCGAGCTATCCATTGAAAAAATAGAAAGCGGTCAAGCCCGCGGGCTGAATAAGTTGTGGACTGAGTTGCCGCTGCAGGTGCTAAAAACTTTTTCAAAATTATTTTATGCAAACTTTTAAAAATGTCGATACTTTTAAAAATGTCGATTGTACGCGTGATAGTCGGTGAAATTTATAGTTTTTAGGCACTAAGTATTAATCCCTTAAGCCCTCAATTAGCCCCTCCGATCAAAATGCCGATTCCAGTCAAAATGTTCGATACCTTTTGTACCCTGACGATTGGAATTTTAAATGCTATTACACAAGAACAATAGAAAACAAAATGATTAATTTATTATTATTGAATTTTTTTAAAAAAGAAATTTATATTTATTATTGAAACTAACTTGCGACTATCATTAGAGGCTTAACAAGTAAACTTAGACAGTTTGAGGTGACAATTTAATTAGTTTAAATCAAAAAGTTTAAATGGAGATAGTAGACCAAGTTAAAACTAACTTTACCGTTGTTGAATTAGTATTTGTATAATATTATTAGAAAGCCGTCTAATTGAGTGTTAATTTTACTATTACTATTATTATAAAAAGAAGAAGAAATAAATTGTTTTAAATTTTCTATATATACAATTATACATACATAAAACTCTCGTGTCACAGTGTTTGTAACCAAACTCCCCCGAAACGGATTGACCGATTTTTAAGAATTTTTTATGTATATTCGATAAGTTGTAAACTTATTTTTTATACCCCAATTTTTTTTTGTCAAAACAACGTTTGTGGGGTCAGCTAGTATCTAATTGTATAAATATCAATTTTTTATTTCATATAAAATTAATTAAAATTTTGAAATTACCTTAAATTGGGCATTCAAATAATTATAATTTTATTACAATGCTAATATAAGTATCTAAACTTAGTTATCTATACTTAACTTGTCTATAGAACGTTGCGTGTTCAAGAAACTCTTTCATTTCAACGTGTATAAAAAATAGTCCCTATTCATTTCTTCAGTAGAAAATATGCATTGTCTCCACCGGCAGGGACATGCAAACGCATTGTTATCATAAACGCTACCTTTCACGTGTGACGATGTAAGTCACAAGCGGAAGCGAATGCTTATATTATAATAGTAGCTTGTGCCCGCGTTTAGCGCGGACTTCGTCCGCGGCTATAACACTTTGGCCAGGCGTTAGTTTTTTATTTTATTTTAGATGATCCCTTTGCAGACAGTACTTTTTTCTGTATCTTTCTTGTATCCCTGACAACTTGTATGACAAATTTCATGATGATCGGTTGAATAGTTAAGAAATGAAAAGGTAACAGACAGCTTTAAAAATGACGATACTTCCATACAATCTTTTATCTCCCCCTTTCAACCCCTTACAACCCTTTTTTATATCTAATCGACAGACTAAAAAAAAGTTTCAAACTTCTAGCTTTAAAAATGACGATACTCCCATATAACCTTTTATCTCCTTTTTCTATCCCTTACAACCCTTTCTTCGCATTAAAAGTAGCCTATGTCCTTTCTCAGGCTCTAGACTACCTGTGTACCAAATTTTATTTAAATCAGTTCAGTAGTTTTGGCGTGAAAGCGCGACAGACAGACAGACAGACAGACAGAGTTACTTTCGGATTTATAATATTATAGTAAGGATACAATAGTTATGAATTCTTATGTACTTATTGACTGCATTAAAAAACCCGCTATTTCCTATGAATTGTGTCCTTTATGTTATCTTCCATTTGTTTTCTTTGAAGATACGTCCGCGATTAATATTTTGCATTTTCACTTGATGCAAGTATACTTTTATCTTGGTATAGCTCACCAAGGAATAGGGAAGTCTAGAATTATAATTATTTAATACACAAATTGTATCATTTTCTTGTGAATAAATTATTTAGTTATATTATATTATTTAGTAAAATAAACTAAAATCTACTACATACTAAAATTTAATTACTTCTAATAATTTAATTTGCAAATTAATTATTATTGCACGAGAAAAAGCTTGCACATTATGAAATGTAAATGTTTGGTAAGTCTTTAAATAAAAATAAAATAAAAATTAATTGAATTAAAAATTTTTTTTTTTTTTTTTTATTCTCATATATTTATTTTATTTTTTAATTTAATTTTTTTACAATAATTATATAAAAAACACACTTATATAAAACTTATTGTGCCATCAAAACTTATTTCAATTTATAAAGGCATTATCTATGGAAAGCTCACCAGTTTAAAACAAATCCAGATAGAGTGGAAATTTTTAAAAAGTAGTTCCTATTACTGACACTGTCAAGAATCGAACCTCATACATAAAACCCTTCGGTAACCACAATAACTAGTCGGCAGTTCCCTTTTTTTAACAACGCGAAATATTATTGCCTTGTGATGTTGATCGTATTACTGTACTTACGAAGAAATGAAGTATAACATAAATAATAAAACCGAAACAGCTTACATGACTGGCTGATAGAATTTTATATAATGCAATTTTCTGTATCATGGATTGTCCGTTGTTATTTGTTTCCTACGAATGAATGTACTGTAATATAAGCCCGGGGTATGAACACTTATGGGAGTAAAATCAAATGCCACATGTCACACGTTACAGGCTACAATATGCTTCAATACATTATCACTACATACTATAAAACAAAATCGCTTCCCGCTGTCTGTCTGTCTGTCTGTCGCTATGTATGCTTAGATTTTTAAAACTGCTCGTACGCAACGGATTTTGATGCGGTTTTTTATAATAGATAGAGTGATTCAAGAGGAATGTTTCAGTATATAATTTACAAAGTTACGCGGGTGAAGTCGCGGGCAGCAGCTAGTTAATATAATATAATACAAATAATATACAATTATATTAATATGTTTTAATTGTATTTATTAAATTATTTATTAATCGTTCGTAAGGAGTAAGCTCAAGTCGTGCATCGGAGCTGACACACACACTTTTTTTAAGTAAAAGTTATCAGAAAGGTTGAGAAGTCCATTTGATGGAAACGCAGCAACACCAAGTGCGCTAACTAACTCATAGAAACGCAACAGTACACAAATGCGGTTTTCTCACTGTGGTGTTCTGGTAAGGTGGTGTTTTTGCCCAATCTGCGAAACGCAGTTTGTGTGCAGCTATATTTTCTCTTTACATACAATATGTTTTCTTGAAAATTTATTATTAATTGCAAGAATTATTATTATATTATTAGAGAAAATATGAGAGCATTTTTTATATACAATTTTTATTTATTTATTAGAAATGGGTTTACTCTTGGCCAGCATCCAGCCGTGCAGCGAAGATGAGACCTATGATGGAGCGAGTTTATCAAGAAGCTCGCTCCAACTTTGAAAAGACTTGGGTTATATAGATGCTCGAAAAACACAGACGCCATTCAAAAATTAGTTGAAGTGAAAGTTCTATTATGTAGGGATAGATAGAACGGGAAAAATCAAATAATAGAGATGTAACAAAATTAAATAGATAAATAAAAATAAAAAAAAATTCATCTATATCAGAATTAGATTTTTTTACATAAAGAAAACCCTTATTTTTTAATTCGTAAAATATATTTAAGGTTTGCAAACAACTATCTAAAAATTTTAAGTAGTATTACTTTTGTCAAGAAAGCTTCGAGGTGATTTTAAGTTGAATGGTTAAACAAAGAAAAACATTTCCGGTTTAAGTTACGTTAAAATACTACTAAGTAAAAACTTTTTATTATTTATGGTATTACTTTTTATAAGTAATATTCTGCTACATTTTAATTGTCTCATCTGTTATTCGATTTTCTCCATACGTCTATTTCTTTTACGAAGAAAAACAGGTAAGTAGCTTGTTAAAACTTTTGCAACAAACATGGAAGCATGTAGATTTGTACTTCTTCTAAGCGAACACTGTCTTAATTGGAAGTGAATATACGAGTAATAAGCATAAGTTAGGTACTTGTCAACGTTGAATCATAAAATGCATATTTATGCTTTTTAATGAGTTTGATTGTATTTTTAATTAAGTTTTTTAAAGTAGGTAATTTCAATAAATTTTTCAGTACAATATTTTGTAAGAAAAGAAAACTTTGATTCATTATATTTTTTATATGTATACACTCTTTTACTTTGAAATGACTTTAATTTTAAACTGACTAAACTCAAAAACTACTGGACCGATTTTGAAAATTATTTCACCTATAGAAAGCTACATTATTAGCGAGTAACATAGGCTATATTTATAAAGTCACACGCGCAAAGTTGCGTGTAACAGCTAGTAGCAAAAAGATTTAGAATCAGCGGTTCGTCAACATACAATTGGTCTAACTAAAATAGTATATTATTATGTCCCACCAAGCAAAATACATAAATGCACTTTTTTTTTAAATTTAAGATACAGCTGTAATCCGTACTTGAGAGTTCAGATATGTCATTTGGAGGTTAAAATGATATATTATGATGATGGTTACATATAAAAATTACGCAATTATGCAAAAAGTCAATATGTCAATATGTCGCGTAATATGTCAATTACGCAAAAAGAATATTATTTTATTTTTAAATATTTCAATATGAAACTTACAATACAATATATATGATGAATTATGTTAAACGCATTTAACGCTCGTTGTGAGGTCCTATGTTATTCAATTTGTCTTAATTTAGCCCTTTCATCGCGTTGAAAACTGACTTTCCACACATTACCAAATCAGGCAGCGACACATTACATAATTATTACAATTTACAGATGTTTTAATGTGAATTAAAATTTAATTGTCAAGTTATACGTAGAGGTTTAATTAAATTGAATTTTCTTTTATTTGTTACTAGCTGATGCCCGCGACTTCGTCCGCCTTCTAGATAAAAAGGTACCCTATGTTCTTTCTGGTGTTCCAGACAACGTGTATGCAAAATTTCATGGTGATCGGTTCAGTAGTTTTTGCGTGAATGCGTAACAAACAAACAAACACACATTCACATTTATACTTAACATTAGTAAGGATATTCTTTCATTTATTTGTAAGAAAAGTGTGTTTTCATTATTATTATTTTTTATTTTTTTTTAATATTTGAGTTTCTATTCAAATTTGATCACTTTTTAATATAAATAAGTACTACAATCTAAAAATAAGCTTATTTAATTATTTTAATTTAATTATTTCATTATTTTAACACAATAGATAATATATAAAATGTATACATAATTTGACTGTAATTTTAATTTATAGTATGTATTAATAAAAGATGCATAATATAAATGTATCAATAAACTGTTTTTTTTTTCATAAGTTCAGCAAATGTGCTGCTAATAAAACGTGCTTTTTGTAACTATGCGATTAAAAATTTATAATGTTGCTAGAAATTGGTTTTAAGTAAAAAATACAGTTTTTTTGGAATATTAATTATGTATAAAAAAATGTGAATAAGGTCATTCAATTATTACAATATATGAGGTGCATTTAATTTAAATAATACCGTTATAATTTTGATTAAATTTATTTATTTATTGTATTTAATTGTTATTAGTAATTGTTTTATTTTTATTAATAATTGTTTTTCTAATTAAACAAAAAAAAAACTTGGTTAAATTTTATTTAATCACTTTTTAAACCATAACATAATACTAGACACTGATGAAAAATTAATAATAAAATTAATACTGTTCTAAAAAAACTGGATTTAAAAGTTAATTTTTTTTTCTCTAAAAACTATTTCTTTATCAAAATAATCATTGATAATCATAATAAAAAAAAAAACATTACACACGTAAAATATAATTTGAAACTCACGTAGAAGTTGATCCGGCTGCCCGACTAACCACAGCCAGCTATGTCCGCGAACAACAGGTATCTACTCAGAGCAATACAAGCCTTCCTCCTTATATAGATGCGCCATACGAACCACGAGCTACATATACAAAT
This sequence comes from Synanthedon tipuliformis, assembly GCA_947623395.1. Taxonomy (NCBI): domain Eukaryota; kingdom Metazoa; phylum Arthropoda; class Insecta; order Lepidoptera; family Sesiidae; genus Synanthedon; species Synanthedon tipuliformis. Next base: position 9,736,510 of record OX392417.1, on the reverse strand, counting down.
ACATATACACATAGTTATATACATTTTCTCCCGAACGTAATTATGTCGAACTGATGGGACTATTACTGTGTGTGGGATTTTTTTACATGCAGGCCCAACAAAATACATATGATATGAATTTCTCTTAATAATAGAGAGTGTTTACGGCGTGAGTTATGATCGTTTGAGCTTTTAAGTCTAATAAACATATGAATATGTTTCCCATAATGTTTAGTGAGTTCATAAAGTATTCATTTAACCTCGTTCGTAGTGAAAGCCTCTTTTCGTGAAGTTTCATTAAATTTTATTGAAAGGTTATTTTAATTCTATTCCGATACTCTTTTCGTATGATTTCACATGGTTTGATTTTTGTAAAAATAACAGTATTTTGCATTAATATTTCTGTTTTAATATTATAAGTTGAAATTAATTTGTGCTTGTGAACCAAGCAGTTGGTTATACACCAAATGTACAGGCAAATAAATGATTTATTAATTAATGAAAATGTAACAGACAGACATCTGTTACTTTTTCACGCCTTAACTGCTCAACAGATCATCATGAAATTTTGCATACATGTTGAAAAGTACCTTATGTCCCTGACATAAGATACTTTTCATTCAGAAAAAAAGTACTGTTCCCATGGGATCACTTAAAATAAAATAAAAAATAACGCCTGGCCAAAGTGTCATAGCAACAAAAGGTAAAGCGTTATATTGCTTATATTTAACAACAGACGAAGTCGCGGGCACCAGCTTGTATGTTCTATAAGTCGCTAGTATAGAATACACGATTGTAACCGAGATTTTAATAACGCTTTATTATGACTTTTAGTATGCCTCAATTTATGAAGAACAGACAAACTAGACGCCATGAAAAATAAAATGCAGGTGTGTATACTACTCAATACACGAATCAATTCACACACACACACACACACATTACAACACTTCGGTCAAATAAAGAATGCCCCTTGCATCCGCAGGCGCCACCTAGTGTGCGTATCTATATTTATGACGTACTAGCTGGTGCCCACGACTTCGTCCGCGTTCTGGATGAAAGGTACCCTATGTTCTTTCTTGTGTCCCAGACAACGTGTATGCAAAATTTCATGGTGATCGGTTCAGTAGTTTTTGCGTGAAAGCGTAACAAACAAACTCACATTCACATTTATAATGTTAGTAAGGATACACTACAGCTAGTAAAACCACTCAGTGATAGTGTTGAAAATTTATATTTTCCCTTGACATCTTACTTCGCGTGTCGAATTCTTTTCTGTGTATTCAAATTAAGTTATTTTGAATAATCGTATTAAGTTTCAATGCTGTCACGCTCTTCCTACAGGAATTTTGGTGGACCAAATCTTTATACCAAGTCCAGTTAGGTAGAGCCAACTTCGAGAGGGAGGTCAATCGTCGAATCCAGCTCGGATGGGCAGCGTTCGGGAAGCTCCGAGACATCTTCTCGTCCAAAATTCCTCAGTGTCTCAAGAAAAAAGTTTTCGACCAATGTGTGTTGCCAGTGATGACGTATGGCGCTGAAACGTAGTCTCTAACTATGGGCCTCGTAAGGAAGCTCAATGTCGCTCAGCGGGCTATGGAAAGGGCTATGCTCGGGGTTACACTTCGATATCGAATCAGAAATGGGGAGACCCGCAGACGTACGAAAGTTACCGTCATAAGCCGGCGGATTAGTAAGTTGAAGTGGCAGTGGGCAGGGCATATAGTATGGAGAGCCGACGGCCGCTGGGGCCGGAAGGTTCTCGAGTGGAGGCCACGGACCAGCAAGCGCAGCGTAGGACGTCCACCCACAAGGTGGACAGACGATCTAATAAAGGCCGCGGGTCAGCGGTGGATCCAGGCGGCTGAGATGAGGCTGTGATGGTCCATATCCATTCACTTCTGAATATGCCTACTTCTCAAATAAGAACAAAAAAAATTATTTAAATATTTTAAAGTTACTCGTTGCTTAAGTGGTCTATGTTTCCATTCATCTCGTTTTACATGTCAAGTAGTTAACATACAAATATATCATGTTACTCGTTTCAATGGAGTGAATGCATGGGCATATAAAGTGTATATTCAAGATGAAAAAAAAAATATTAAATAAATTTTGCATCTTTCCATTACAAACAATTCTGAATGCTAAAAAATAAGTTCCTTTATATGTATACGTAAAATTACGGTTTTCATTTACAATTTTTTTTTTAATTCTAATACCTATCTCGTTATATTTCTTTGGAACTAGTGACCCGCTCCCGGCTCGCCCGCGGTGCAAATTTTATAATTATAATCATACAAATCTTATATTCCTCTTTCCATAACTGAAAAACGAATTAAAATCGGTCTAGTCGTTTTTTAGTTTTTGCGAGGCTAACGCAATTGATTTTTATGTTTATTTAAAGATAATAAAGAAGATATTGTGCCCTGAAAAAATGACGGCTCTATGTCTTGTTAAGAATATTTTATGTAAAGATCGACAAACAGGCTTACGGTTTACTTGATGGTAAGTGGCTACCGTCGTCTATTAAACAAGCAACAACACAGGTGCAGCAAATAAGGCGCGGAGCTTATTAGAGTTAAGGAAATATCGAAATGGGTTCTCGCATCTTTTACTAACAGCACATATGCTGTTAATTTCACAGTAGTCTTCTACCTCCAGATTGGTTGCCAAACTATGAAACGATCATATAGGTACAGATGATACTACTTATACAGTTATTTTTACATTTACTATTAGGGCCTCTTTCACCATCTGTCAAGTAGGCTAACCGTCATTTAAAGTCAGCGGTCACCGGGGATGATGGAGCTGATACCTTTGTTTGTACGGTAAAAGTCCCAAACACTAAAAAGAGAATAATAAAAAAAATAAACCGAGTACATAATACATAATGCATAACATAAAATTATTTTTAAAAGTAACTAATCAATACTTTACTTTTAGTTTGTGAAAGAGGCCCTTAATGTTTAAACTTAAACGTGTACCTTTACAACGTATTACAATATTTTATATTATTTTAATGCACTTTTAACGAGTGCATAATAAATTATTTTTAAAAGTAACTAATCAACACTTTACTTGTAGTTGGTGAAAGAGGCCCTTAGTATAAGGATGTATCGACCACGTAGTTTTAACTTTAATACTGGTAAGACTATTAATTCCAATTAAAGGTCACATCCGGTTTTCGGAACCGAACCCAGATCAAGTTTATTGTGCGATTCACTCAGCTTGAACAAACATACAATTAGTAACTTATTTAATTTTTCCATGGATTTTGTTGGTAAGTTTTATTTTTATTTAATAATTAAATAAAAGTATTGAAATTATGTTAACTATCAATACTAATAATAAATCTGTAAGTATAGGTATTGTATGTATGTATGTATGTATGTATGTATGTATGTATGTTTTTCCATAACTCTTAAACGAATTAAATGATTTTCACGAAACTTGGTAGATAAACATTTAGGTTAGACGTATGTACGGGACACAGGGCCTTTAGACAAGTGGCATTCGCTCCGTAGCGATTCGATTCGAAAGAATGAAATGTATGGGATGTGTTACGTGGGTTAGCAATGACATATACAATCTTTTATTATAGGTAATAAGTTGTCATTAGGGTTGTAATATTAGCTGCCGGTTTGTTTGGAATAATTGGAAATCGGTTAATAATGTAGTATATTACATATATATATTACATATATTACATATATTACTATACTTATCACTACATAGTATAAAACAAAGTCGCTTTTTCTGTCCCTATGTCCCTTTGTATGCTTAGATCTTTAAAACTACGCAACGGATTTTAATGCGGTTTTCACTAATGGGTAGAGTGGTTCTCGAGGAAGGTTTAAGTACATAATTTACTAAGTTACGCGGGCGAAGTCGCGGGCAGCAGCTTTAATTTTATTAACACGTAATTTTATAAACTATAACTAACATGTAGTGCCATCTGTTAACAGACTTCTTCCATTATTCGAAGTGAGATTAGATGAATTAGAGTACTACATTGCTTCAAACAGAATTCCCTAGATGGCGTTGTAAATTTTGCATACACGTTGTCTGGGACTCCAAAAAGGACATAGGGTACCTTTCATCCAGAACGCGGACGAAGTCGCGGGCACCAGCTAGTAATATTATAAAGCTGAAGAGTTTGTTTGTTTATTTGTTTGTTTGAACGCGCTAATCTCAGGAACTACTGGTTCGAATTGAAAAATTATTTTTGTGTTGGATAGATCATTTATCGAGGAAGGCTTTAGGCTATATAACATCACGTTGCGACTAATAGTAGCGAAGAAACAGTCGAAAATGTGAAAAAAAACGGGGGATATTATTCATCTTTGAGGGCTTCCGTTGCGTGCGCTGCGAAAACCGTTCGAGATACCCAAATGATTCCCAAAATAACTATTCCACGCGGACGAAGTCGCGAGCACCAGCTAGTAATTTATATGTATATAGTCGCATAGGAACCCATATGCACGTATTAGGCTACGTGATATGCATTTAACTGGCGCGTTTCCGTGCGACATTTAAGTTTTAAATATATTTTTAATTTATCATGTAGAAAGACATTTTTCCATTTTATTAAAAGCCAGTAATTCTAGAATATAATGACAAATTAAGATTCCTTTGAAATAAAAGTTCGTTTGTCAAGTAATTCTATTTTGAAATACAGAAAAAAATACGGAACAAAGGTAAAATACCTTTTTAATTTAATGAAATATGCAAAATATTTTGTTTGTTAGTGCTGTTATCTTTTAAAATAAAATAGATAGAAATATCGCTAGTAAAATTCAAACAGTTTTGTTATATAGCCTACAAAAGCCTTTCTCGATAAATGGACTATCCAACACAAAAATAATTTTTCAGTTCGAACCAGTAGATCCTGAGATTAACGCGTTCAACCAAACAAACAAACTCTTTAGCTTTATAATATTAGTATAGATTAATAAAATTTCAGAATGCTTTTGGTACTGCAACGCAGCAGGTGTCATCTTATTTTTAAAAAAACTTTACTAGCACTCTAAAAGAATTGTCAATAAAAGTACTTGGCGTAACAGCCTGAATAAATAATTAATATAAATAAACAGAATAAATAACAGATTTTAATAAGGTAGTTATTTGAAATGATCATGAAGAAGACTTATTACAAAGCCAGTGGTATGTATGGTTTCCTTTTAAATATTATTAATTATTATTGTTAAGATGTAATTTCACGCATAGTCGATGATGCTTAATGAGATGTTTGCTTTTAGAATACATTTGGCGGATGTCTGATGTGGATCCGCGTTCTAATATCCCATGACAACAATATCTCCGCAAACACATCCCAAGTATGAGCCCATTAAGTATGACGACACGTTTGGTCTAGTGGCTAGTGACCCTAGCTGTTACCCAAGCGGTCGCGGGTTCGAATCCCGCTAGAGGCAAATGTTTATGTGTAAACATTTACCTTTGTACCTGAGTCATGGATGTTTTGTATTTATAATATGTATGTATTTACAAAAAAAAGTATTGTATGTAGTATATCAACTGTCTGGTATCCATAATACAAGCATTAAGTTGCTTACTTTGGAACTAGATGGTGCTGTCTGGAACGTGTGAATATTTATTATTATTATCATCATCATCATCATCATCATTATTATTATTAATGCTTCTTGTATGACAATGCATTTTGAAGATCTCGGCAAGACGAATCTGTAGAATCAAGAGTTGACCGTTTTTGTTTTAGTAAAATACACGCATGTTAGGTACATGCGTGTATTTCCGCGCGTCAATGCTGTCATAATTAATCACGTTAAAACCCAAAATTCAGGAAAATTTATATTAAATTTAACACATTATATTATATTAACCATATATGTTATATTTATTTACTTATTGCATTTGTGAATGATCTGCGGTTTATTGAAGCTATCAATTGTCGCATAAGTGATTAGTCACAGAAATTTTGCCTGTGTTATCAATATTACTCATAGTTTCCCCGATGCGGTTTAAGGATTACCTATGCGTATAAAACCATAGCTTATGAATTATTCTAATCCATTCTAATACGGACTTGGTCAGCGTATGGACCATGGTCAGCGAGTGGCTGCCCACGGTCCATACTCAATTCGAGTCTGATAACAATTAACCGTTAATCATGGAGCGACGTAATATCCAGAGATATACTATTTCGTTGCGTAATACCATATTATTAAGTAAAGAGTAGTAGTATTGAGTAGTATAGTGGGTACCTGGCTAGAAGTTTTGAGTTCCAAAACCCCGGAACACCTTGGAACATGTGGAACATCGCATTTTTAACCCACTTAAAGAAGTTCGATTCCGAAACAAAAAAATACCTATGCGTAGCCCTGGTTCATTGACAGTTCAGATTGAAAATAATAATTCTAATCTATGTTTAAAAAAAATATTTTTTCGAAACCTTGAACCTGGCACATTTTTTGGAACAGGCACTGAGGCCCGGAAGACTACATTAAACTTGTTATTTCATATGATTTCATCATTTCAAAGAATATTTTTCTATGGGATATTAGTATTGGGATATTTTGACGTGCTACGGTCTGATGTTGGGTTAGTTATGGAAATGAACTGTGTAATTAATAAATAAATCTATATTTATAATATACTGGCTGGTGCCCGCGACTTCGTCCGTGTTGAAAAAGCAATATATCGCTTTATAACCATTTATAACTCGAGGCTGGACCGATTTTCATGACCTTTGTTTTGTTGGATTCGCCTCCGTCCCGAATAGCAGAATAACCATTAAAATATCGAAAAAATAAACGAAAAAACATAGACTAAAAATTGGTCTCGCTTCACTCGACAAGACAAAGCAGTCGTAATTGTCAAACACGAAAAAAATTATACGCAAAATTTGGCGTACCGGAGCTAGTCACCACCCAGTCACACTGCAAGCTGTCTGTCATGTGTACATGCCGAATGTTTTATTAAATTTTGGGCATAATTCAAACTAAAATGCCGGGGTGCGTAGTGAAACTGTGTAAAAATAATACCACAAAAAATAAGAAGAACACTGGGATCACATACCATCAGTAAGTATCGTATAATTTCGAAATTTCAACATAAAATAATATGAACCCAAAACGCCATTCAGTGTTGCCGCGTATACAAGAATCAATTTCCCCATGTTTGAGATTTTTATAATGTGAATTTATTGATTTTATTTTATTTTATTATATAACATATTTCATTTATCTAACCTAGTTATTGGGAATTATTTAGAATCGTGTGGGAAGATTTTAGGGTATTTAAAGGTTAAATTAGTTAGAAATTGATGTTAATTTTATAAAAATATAGTTTTTATGGAAAGGAAATGAGTACAATTAATTTAATAATATTTTAGAACATAACCTAAAATTGTTTACAATACAAATAAATATGTAGGTACATACCAGGTTTGTTGCAACTATCAGCATCAGCATCACTTAAAAACATTATTACAACACACATATTCAGTACAACACATAAATTTTCACTGTTTAAAACTGTTTTCATTTATTTAATTTTGTTGTATCTACTTTTTACATACGTGTTTACTTCAAGTTTAATCTTCAACCACAGAGCCAATGAGCCACAGAGTCATAAACATTACGGAAGCTAACCTATTTGTTTTCATCCAGTACAAATGTCTTGTACCTACAACATGTATGTAAATATTGATGTACTATACAAACAATTTGAGGTCATGTTTTAAATTAAAATCTATATAAAATTAATTGTTAATGAATTTCCTCACCATAAAAACAATATTTTTATAAAACTAACATCTATTGTTAAATAATCTCACTTCCAAACACTTTATAAGCCTTCTATATTACTGGTATGTACATATTTCTTTGTATTGTAAACAATTTTAGTTTATGTTCTAAAATCTTATTAAATAGGCCAGTGAATATAGACATTTAACTTTGCACTATCCTACCGATTCAATTTTTTTTTCTATATGGTTTAGGATCACTTACTGAATATAAAATCACAAAATGGTGACAGATTCCGGTGACAGCACAGGCGCCATCTTGAAAAAACGTTTCTGGCCGATATCTCGGAAACTGCACTTTAGGGCAAAAGTGATAGAGACTATTATTGTAGAGAATACTATTTCGCATCTTTTATTTGTTACGCATTTTTTTGTAAAACTCACCGCTTACGTTTTATGACTCATTTAATTAACACATTTTTCTATCTCTGCCGATAACTCTTATAATATTGGATTAATCAATAAAATGCATCAATCCATTTTTAAAGATCAATCTATTCCCCACAACTTTTATTTAAAACTTTTTTTTTTAATGTCCATAGTTTTCGAGCTATAAGACGTTAAATGTTGGACTACCAGGTGCAAGGTTTGAATTTTCAAGGTATGCATAGAGTACAATGGTAAAAATTCAACAAATACATTTGAAAAAATATCCCGAATGTTGATGTACTTAACAATGAAAAGTTCATTTCCTTACCTGAGATAGTAACGAATTTTTTTAATTTTTTTATTATTTTATTATTTTTTATTATATTTAGTGCTTTCATTTAAAACTGGTGTGGTGAGTAATTATTATTGATTATGTTACGTTCAGATGTCATAATAAAATGGAAGAAACGGAAAGGGGACTATTTTTACAAATATTTTCAAAATTTATTGTCAGGAAAACAATAATACAAAAAGAAATTAAAAATTATATCAAAGTTTCGAGCGTTTTGGAGGCGGCGGAAATCCAATTGTATCCGATGGTTCCTCTTCTCGTCGGCATTTCTACATTCAACGTCCGATAGCTTGAAAACTATGGACATTAAAAAAAAAAGTTTCAAATAAAAGTTGTGGGGAATAGATTGATCTTTAAAAATGGATTGATGCATTTTATTGATTAATCCAATATTATAAGAGTTATCGGCCGAGATAGAAAAATGTGTTAATTAAATGAGCCATAAAACGTAAGCGGTGAGTTTTACAAAAAAATGCGTAACAAATAAAAGATGCGAAATAGTATTCTCTACAATAATGGTCTCTATCACTTTTGCCCTAAAGTGCATAGTTTCCGAGATATCGGCCAGAAACGTTTTTTCAAGATGGCGCCTATGCTGTCACCGGAATCTGTCAGCATTTTGTGATTTTACACTCTGTAAGTGATCCTAAACCTTATAGAAAAAAAAATTGGATCGGTAGGATAGTGCAAAGTTGACCAAAAAAAACGACTATATTCACTGTACTATAAATTAATTGTAGACTGATTTCCTTTCCATAAAAACTATATTTTTATGAAATTAACATCCATTTCTAACTAATTTAACCTTCCAATACCCTAAAATCTTCCCACACGATTCTAAAGCCAACCCTTATTAACCCTTATTTTTAATAATAACTTGTAAATATTACATGTAAATAAAAAAAAACTATTAAAAATGAGGCCTAATCATTGATATAATACATATTTTCCATTTTTCTATATATAAATATATTTATACATTCCGTTTTAATTTATTGTTCATTTTTAAGTATTTTCTGAGCTATATTTATAACTTAATTAACTAATAGACCACAGCATAAAATATTTTTCCCATTAACTCGGGTAACAGTTAGCAGCTGGTAACACAATTCTTCACGCACACTAGTACACAATGTCAACTGACAATTGTTGCTTAAACACACTAGAATAAAAAACGGCCGCATTTACGGAGCTGTCGTTGTTGTATAGTCCTCTATCTAGTCGAGCGTAGCGAGCGAGACCAATACAAAATCATTGCGAAAAAATTTAATAACAATAAAGAGAAAATTACTATAATAGAAATAAATTGTACTGTCAGATCGACAGAAACTGTCAAATCGATTGGTCTCATGTTGTTGTGATGTGCAGGTGTTATAAATATTATTTAACAATGATTTTGGGACGATACGAAGTTCGCCGGGTCAGCTCGTTATAAATAAAAAACCGTTCATGACTCAGGTACAAACAAACAAACACTATGAAAAGAGTACGATTTTCACTAACTAAAAGACTAACTAACTAAAATTAAAAGAGGGACACACGAGGAAGGTTTGTGTATATAAAATAAAGCATCCCGAGTGAAGTCGGAACCGAGACGTTCCGTTCGTTAAAAATATCATTCATTATCTTCCGAACGATAGAATAAGGTTTGAGTGATTACATCTTAATTTTTAAAGTCTAATTGACACGTGCTATCCTCTTAAGAGATACTGTCCTATAAAGCCAACAGAACCTCCCACATCAAAATGTAAACGATATAACCTTACACCTTTCACAGATTTAACTCAAGAAATTTTGAACCTTAAATGTTTGTATGCAGAATCTAAATTGGTTCGAATTAGACTGTGTGGACCGTAGGATGACTGCACCTCGTAAATGTTCGATGTATGCCCAGTAAATTGCTATATCATTAAAGCGTCGCGAAGTGTTTAATTTGACAGTTTATAGTCTATGGCTTAACAAGGGAACAGTGGAGTGGATACTCTATATTGTGGTGCGTTTTACTAAAATATTTCTTTGTAAAAAGTTAAGTAAAAGAAAGATTCCTACATTCCTTACTCTGACTCTTTATGGTATTCTATAAAGAGTCAGAGCTAGCTGGTGCCGGCGACTTCGTCAGCGTTGAAAAGTATAAAAGACTAGCTGGCGCCCGCGACTTCGCCCGCGTGAAAAAAGTAGCCTATCCTGTGTCCCGTACGTCTAAATGTATCTACCAAGTTTCATGAAAATCAGGTAATTCGTTTAAGAGTTATGGAGGAACATACACACAATACTTACATACACTTACAGATTTATTATTATATTGATATAACGCCTGTCTTATACTTTTGCCAAGCGTTGGATCTTTATTTTTAGAAATCTGGTGTCCGCGGCTTCGTCTGCGTGAAATATTTATCCCATGTTCAACCTGAAATTCTATTCTAACTATACCAATAGTTTTTTTTTAATTTTTTTAAAGATTTTTTTAAATTGGATGTTTAGTTTCGAAGACTACCTCCTACAGATATACCTAGAGGCAGACAGACGCAGAAAGCTACTTCAAATTATATTATGTATAAGGATTATAAAATGATAATAAAGTTATATAAAGTGATATGAACAAAAACCTGAAAAGGTACCTTCAACCCCCTCCTCTTCTCCTTCCCCCTATACAATCAGAGGGTGCCCCTACCCTTGAGTACTTTTAGTAAGCTCATCTGGATACCGAAAGGTATGACTGTACCAATTTACAAAACTACACGATTTATTTGTCCTGATTGCCCATATTTGACTTAATTTGATCTTACAATTTTGAAAGATTTCATTGAAAATTTTCATGTTAAAAATACGTACAGAAGAAAGCGGCATCTGTTGATGAATGGAGCAAACTCTTTCTCTTATTAAGTTTTAGTGAAAGCACGAAAAACTTACCTTGAAACTTTACTTCATGAAACGTACAACGAAAGCGAAACATACAATCCATCTAGTAGAAATTATTTGTACTACGTATTCCCGGTTACACAGCATTATTTAGCGCCATCTACAGAAACTGACAGTCACTTTTAGATGTACAATAGTTCAAAATAATGCAACGCAATTAGTACCTAATGTTTAAATAAGTAAGTAAGTATTTCGAATACTCTGTGGCAACATTAATTTTTAATAAATAAAAAGACGAGACGAATTTTCGCTGTTTTATAAATAAATATAGAAGAAAAAAAAAACAAACAGGTATTATGCTAAAGACAGTGGCTTACGGTCCGTAAGAACTAGAATACTGTTAGATGGAGTTTACTTCCAAAATTTTCAATCGGGACGATATGACTGAAATTTTTTTATACGTGTTTAGGACGTATAAAAAAAATAATATTTGCTAATATTGTATAATATTTGGTGCTGAACCTACTTACGGATCGGCAGCTGACGTTCACAGGTATTCATGCTACAACTCTTTCAAGTATCTTACGAGTCATCGCGGGAGATCAAATGACTAAATTTGTTCCTGGCTCGTAGACCGATAATTATGCGCCTGAAAATTGTATTTTTAGCTTAATCTGCTATTTGACTAATTTTAGAAAATCGTTTTAAATTATTTTATATGACATAATAAGCACATTACATTTATATTTCCGGGAGATCATTTATGTATCAATGTTAAAGTTTAAAATTCCAAAACCACGCCAAAAACGCTGTTTCTGTAATGGCACTGGGATACGTGCGACATCACACGCTAGTAAACAAATTCTGTACGACAATTATGATTTCACGCTTTTGTCTTACCTTGCCAAAATTCAAATTGTCAATGTCTTGTTATGGCATTTATATATGTAAGAGAATAACTTTTTTTAGCAGATATCGTAACCATTTGAGGAATTGACGTGGTTTTGAAGTAAGAAATCGCCAAGTGCCGTTAGTGAATTAGGCCCCAGAACTGAATGATGACACAGTTATCTAATATTAAGTGAATAAACACTATTTATTACTCTATGTCTGATATGTTTACTAGCGTATGACGTCATCAGAGTAGCAACCAGTCACAGGGCGTTGCAGCGCCAAGATAAAATTTCTAAAATTATGTTTTTTTTTTCACCCCTTTAGACCCTAAAAGATTTTTAGACCCTTATGAAAGGTACTTTTTAAATATGATGACGAAGAGCATAGAACTTTAAAAAGTAGTATTTCCCTCACAAACAACTCTTTTATTGGATGAATACCACCTTATTTTTTTTTAAATTCCTGACGTGTTTGCAAAATTTAATGATGATCAACGTGAAAGCGCAACAAACAAACTCACTTTTGCATTTACAATATCGGTTAGGATTGCTAGGTATATGAAAATTCAAAATGCAAATTGTGCACTGTAAGGTTTTAAAAGTGTTAAATGCTTTTAACATATAAAGCTCACATTTGCTTCATAATGAGAGTATGCATTAAAAATGCATCAGCTTAAGCGGTGTTACCCTGGAAAAAGGCTGTCCGTGGATCGGCTAAAACTAAAAAACTTCAATATTTGGTTTGCAAAATAGCTCTTTTACTATTGAAATTAGTTCGTACCAAGTATTCGTATAAGTATATCTTAATTTTAAAATTTGTTAATGTTCATTTATGGCGAGATAACATAATTTTTAAATTAATTTATATTATTTTTTGCATCACTTAATAAAACACGGTTTAGTTTTCAAGTTAATTAAATTAACAGATGAAAGAACATAATTAAAATTCAGTTAAGTAAATGTGGCTGTATTTATGGAATACTAGCTGGTGCCCGCGACTTAATCCGGATTGGAAATTGAAAAATAAAACATACTGAGAAAATATATGAGTTATAACTCCTGAAATTTGCATCACTGAGTCTAAGGTGGCGTCGCCACTGTTGACGACAATGATCCCTCGAGGACAAAAATCTGTTCCAGAATAAAAAGTATCCTATATAATAATCCAGGTATTAAACTATATGTGTTAGGAAATTTTTATCCAAATTCGTTTCGCTGTTTTTGTTTTTGCAAAATTAGCTTTTTTGTTTGAACGCGCTAATCTCTGAAACTATAAGTCGAAGTTGAAAAATTAATACGAATTTTAATTTAAAATTCTTTTGGAAAAGCAAAGCTAAAAAAGTCGGAAGGAACGCTGAGTGAAATTCCAGTAATGGCGCCCGACAAAAAGCCAGTATTACCGAGTGCGAGAGAATGGAGTCTTATTTCTTATAAATTAAACGACTTGTAAGACCGTGGGGCATAGATGTAACATTTATGACCCATGTCCATTAGACATGTGTCCATTCCACCTGTCAGTAGTTTTTTTTTTATAAGTCAAGGCAGCGCTTGGCCGCGATCTCACTTGATGTTAGGTGCAGATGCGGCCGAAGGTGGTCAACACTTACCTAGTAGATGCCTATTTACCCTACTTTAGATGTCCCCGAGGTTGTAATTTTGGGGAAACACAGACGCAGGCAATGGTGGTTATGCGCTATGGTGGAATTCGAAAGGTTCGTTAAGGACGCGTATACGTTTTTCACGTTGCGATTTCCGTCAAAAAGAAGGATTAACACACGCGCACGGCTCACGCACACAGTGACGCTGTCGGCAAGGCAGAAAAACAGACGACACTTGTAATATTGATACTTGTTGTAATTTTGCTATTTACCTAATTGTATCAGTTTGGTATCGATGGCTATGTCTTGGTTGACCTGATGATGGACTCCGGAGACACCCCATGGAACTCCGAAACTATCAGAGGTGGGTATCCCGAGTGTGGGCTCTTTTTGTTTGTATTCATGAGTACTTACATGCTGGATGACTTGGTTGACCTGATGATGAACTCCGGAGACACCCCATGGAACTCCGAAACTATCAGAGGTAGGTATCCCGAGTGTGGGCTCTTTTTGTTTGTATTCATGAGCACTTACATGCTGGATGACTTGGTTGACCTGATGATGGACTCCGGAGACACCCCATGGAACTCCGAAACTATCAGAGGTGGGTATCCCGAGTGTGGGCTCTTTTTGTTTGTATTCATGAGCACTTACATGCTGGATGACTTGGTTGACCTGATGATGGACTCCGGAGACACTCAATGGAACTCCGAAACTATTAGAGGTAGGTATCCCGAGTTTGGGCTCTTTTTGTTTGTATTCATGAGTACTTACATGCTGGATGACTTGGCTGACCTGACGATGGACTCCGGAGACACCCCATGGAACTCCGAAACTATCAGAGGTAGGTATCCCGAGTGTGGGCTCTTTTTGTTTGTATTCATGAGTACTTACATGCTGGATGACTTGGTTGACCTGATGATGGACTTCGGAGACACCCCATGGAACTCCGAAACTATCAGAGGTGGGTATCCCGAGTGTGGGCTCTTTTTGTTTGTATTCATGAGTACTTACATGCTGGATGACTTGGTTGACCTGATGATGGACTCCGGAGACAGCCCATGGAACTCCGAAACTATCAGAGGTAGGTATCCCGAGTGTGATACCTACCTCTGATAGTACCTGCTCATGAATACAAACAAAAAGAGCCCACACTCGGGATACCTACCTCTGATAGTTTCGGAGTTCCATGGGGTATCTCCGGAGTCCATCATCAGGTCAACCAAGTCATCCAGCATGTAAGTACTCATGAATACAAACAAAAAGAGCCCACACTCGGGATACCCACCTCTGATAGTTTCAGAGTTCCATGGGGTGTCTCCGGAGTCCATCATCAGGTCAACCAAGTCATCCAGCATGTAAGTGCTCATGAATACAAACAAAAAGAGCCCACACTCGGGATACCTACCTCTGATAGTTTCGGAGTTCCATGGGGTGTCTCCGGAGTCCATCATCAGGTCAACCAAGTCATCCAGCATGTAAGTACTCATGAATACAAACAAAAAGAGCCCACACTCGGGATACCCACCTCTGATAGTTTCAGAGTTCCATGGGGTGTCTCCGGAGTCCATCATCAGGTCAACCAAGTCATCCAGCATGTAAGTACTCATGAATACAAACAAAACGAGCCCACACTCGGGATACCTACCTCTGATAGTTTCGGAGTTCCATGGGGTGTCTCCGGAGTCCATCATCAGGTCAACCAAGTCATCCAGCATGTAAGTACTCATGAATACAAACAAAAAGAGCCCACACTCGGGATACCTACCTCTGATAGTTTCGGAGTTCCATGGGGTGTCTCCGGAGTCCATCATCAGGTCAGCCAAGTCATCCAGCATGTAAGTACTCATGAATACAAACAAAAAGAGCCCAAACTCGGGATACCTACCTCTAATAGTTTCGGAGTTCCATTGGGTGTCTCCGGAGTCCATCATCAGGTCAACCAAGTCATCCAGCATGTAAGTACTCATGAATACAAACAAAAAGAGCCCACACTCGGGATACCTACCTCTGATAGTTTCGGAGTTCCATGGGGTGTCTCCGGAGTCCATCATCAGGTCAACCAAGTCATTCAGCATGTAAGTACTCATGAATACAAACAAAAAGAGCCCACACTCGGGATACCTACCTCTGATAGTTTCGGAGTTCCATGGGGTGTCTCCGGAGTCCATCATCAGGTCAACCAAGTCATTCAGCATGTAAGTACTCATGAATACAAACAAAAAGAGCCCACACTCGGGATACCTACCTCTGATAGTTTCGGAGTTCCATGGGGTGTCTCCGGAGTCCATCATCAGGTCAACCAAGTCATTCAGCATGTAAGTACTCATGAATACAAACAAAAAGAGCCCACACTCGGGATACCTACCTCTGATAGTTTCGGAGTTCCATGGGGTGTCTCCGGAGTCCATCATCAGGTCAACCAAGTCATTCAGCATGTAAGTACTCATGAATACAAACAAAAAGAGCCCACACTCGGGATACCTACCTCTGATAGTTGCATGTTGGTAAAAAAATAAATAAAATAGTATGTACATATTATATTATACCTTATTTTTGGCTAAAGTATCAAAGGTATTAGTCGATTATTTCGTATCTGTATACAAGTTCGATCTTGAACAGAGCGACACAGGTCCTGCCTCGACGACGCTCTGGCGTAGACTGAGAGTTGACCAAGACGTGTACGAAAACGCAAACATAGAAAAGCGAAGCCATTTTGAGCCTTGTTTCTTTGCAACAAGGCAAATTTCAAATGAGTTTTTATAAAAATGATTTCATATTTTTTAATGAGTTTCTAGGCCTTTTTTGTAATATTTTGCTCCGGTAAATTAAAATAGACTTGATAGGCAGTCTGTTAGCAAATTTATTGTTTTTTTAAATGGACTAATTATTCAGATATGTGTACCGAAACAGACCCTGTTTTAGGCGTTTTCTCGAAAATGCTTTTGGGAAATAAATCACTAGAAGGGGTAAAAAAGATAATTTTCATTTTCACGGCCGGCAAACTGTAGTTAAGGGATTTATTTACCTATATAAATTAAAAACTTGTTATCATAAGTGACAGATTACCCAATAAATGTACTGCAAGACGTTGGTTTTTGATGGATTACGTATAGGCCTCCTTAAGACGAGTTTACAGGAGAGAACACGTTAAAGTTTTACACTGAACAATAGCCATAATAGCTCTTGCATCCATACATATTTCATAGTTGACTGAGCCTTAAAATTGCACTGTTCAAATTGAGCCGTTTGGCGTCCAGCCAACATCAAAACGACACTGACAATGAATGGACTTACAAAGAAAAATATTTAGAAATAAATTTCATGTGCTTCAAATTCTTTTATAATTCAATTTACATTGGATAAATGGTTATATTAAATAAAATATATTTATAAAAAGTATATATATACATATATAATATCTTGTTATCATCAATCTACTTAGTTGTAGTAGATTGATGCATGTTGTGATTAAAAAATATATATAACCACTTATCAGTTAAAAGTATACTAATCAACTTAGGATTTTCTTTTTTGCCACACAAAACTACATACATGCACACTTACAATTAATTAATCAAATTTAAATAAAGATTCAATGTGTTTTTCTATGGGAGTCCATTTTTTATTTCAACGGACTGTTTGCAAGAATTTTTTAAATTTTGTCCAAAATATTAGGTGTAGTGTTGCCCTTAGATCAGTATCGCTTTGAGACTAATTGTCACCAGTTGTGCGAACCTGGATGAATTTAATTAAATAAATTAGACGTCTCTCTCGAATCTCTTGCCCCAGAGCAAATAAATGAGCTATCACTTTATACGGACACTGATTAAAGTGCAGCATTTACTGGCGCATCTGATTATACTGTGTTTGAGAACCGAAATTTCTAATTTACTTTACACAATGTTGCTACAGATTGAACAAACTTCTTGTGAACTCTGCAAACTATTTAGTACTTAGTCATGTTGGATTGTGTTTTCTTAGAAGATATGACAAAGATGTTTGATATTAGTCAACTGAAATTGCCCACTTTTATGAAAAAAAAAAAAAAAAAAAAACTATCTGAACTCGGCCACGCGTGCGTGACACTGGACATATACGTATAATATTTAATTTGTCAAATATGAAAAAAATTAATATATTATTTAAGAATATTCTCAACTAATATCTGAAATAAATAATATTTAATTACTAAAGAATATCACTTTTTAGAAAGTGATATTCTTCATTTATGATTAAAAATGATAGGATATAATTCTACCTTAAAGAAAAAGACATATTTACAAATAAATATTATGAAGCAGAATTTCCAATAATCGACTTATCGCAATATCTGTCTTATCGACGCAAATATCTGTATCGTAAATAACCCTGTGGTTTTTGTTGGTAAGTCTATAAAATAAATTATAAATGAATACCCGTATAGACCATGAACTTTCACACGTACCGACAACAAAAAATCAAATTAGCAGCCGTCTAAGAGTAGCTTTATCATGCACACGATTAATTGTAGTGTCGTCGTGGTAATTACGTACAGTCAGCAACGGCGGTTCACATCGGCTATGGCGCCTACACAGATCTAGGCAAGACTGGATGTGACGGATTTATGATTTCTTTTTCTTTAAATACCAGTAAAATTTGAAGATTCGAAATAATTTTTATACTTAACGCTGTCCATATTGTCCATTTTACAGTACTTGGTTAAGCGACTTTCCAGGACAATTCATTGCATTTTCATTAGTTTATCATAACTGATGCCAGGTTTTGTGGTTGATGTTTAAAATTAAGATAAATTAAGTAAGTGAGTGAGTGAGTGACTAAGTAAGTGAGTAAGTAAGTAATTAAGTAAGTAGCTAAGTATAGTAAGTACTTGAAAATATTAACTCTGTTCACAACAAAATTGTTGCACCACAAACAAGGTCATGACATTTTCCAAACACACAATGGACCACCTTTTGGGTGAGCCATGGTTAATGAGATTTATAGCGATGTCTATAGTACACCTCTGAAATGTACCAAGGGTCCAAACAAGTGCCCGCAGTACACCTTGCCAAGTAGTATACGAGTAAGTAGTCAAAACTACGCTCTTCCCGACTCTTCCTGTATCATAGTATATTTTATAGATCTTTGTTAGTAAATACTGCTTGCACGTGATACGCGTTTAAAACGTAGGTACACATAGAGTTATGACAGTCGTGTTAATGTTACAGGCGTTTGTGTGGAATTTAATTCTATATTTACGATAGCCACGTTCTAAAACTCCGTGTACGTAACACTCACGTTTTAGATCTGTGTAAAATATAACAATAAATGCCTTCTAATGAATAACTGCGCAGACAATTCGCCTAATGGAATGACGTTACAGTATGAGAAACCGATTTAGTGTATCTTGAATAAGTGAATATTAGTTATTAATATTTATATTATACTATAGCTGGTGCCAGCGACTTTGTTCGCAAAACATGCATCAAGTGATGCACGAGAATTTTATACATATATATTTATATACCTATATAGATAGAAGTTGTTATGATTTTTCCATTAAAATTATAGAGTACATTATTTATTAAAATTCTCTTCATTGTTTGAGCATATTGCCAAATTCCTTAAGCTCGAGAAATTGTCAGAGATTTTTTTAATTTAATTCTTGAAATAATTGAAAATATTCGCTTAAAAAGCGCTCAGTGAAATAAGTATTTCGAATACGGTGAGCTTCATGAAAACGATATGTTCTGCAAAGCAATAATTTATTCAAATCGTATTCCCACATATCGTTGAGAGAATACGGCAAGAAATGAAGACGAATTTCTTTACCTAATTTATTATAATGAACCTCAAGGAATTAAAAACGTTACTAAGATAAAAATGTTTACAATGAAACTTTCTATCTTTTCCAAATCTTTTTTGAAACTCACAAAGGATTTGAGAATAATCCCTTTAAGATTTTCAAACGTCTAGACTACAGACGCTGCACAGAAATGCGCTGTAAAATTACTAGATATTTCTTAGTTTGTACTACGATTTAACTGAGAGACGTTTTAATATGTTTGTTTTTTATGTTAAGGTCGGCAGACAGGCTAACGGTCCACTTGAGGCGTCGCCTATAACACAAGCAACGCCATAAGGCGTTACACATTATACTTACTTAAGTTTTCAGTAGAATACTTAAAGTTGTCGGATGCTTGCCGGTGGGTTTAAGTTAAATTTAAACATCGTTGTATAAATTCACTATTTATTCTACACTAGGTTTTGCCCGCGACTTCGTCTGCGTCCGATCGCTACCAAACTTCACAGTATCACCCGCTGGACTAATCTGAAGATTGTCTGAAAAATTTATCCAAATCGGTTCCGCGGTTTTGGAGTCCACGGCGAACATACATACATACATACATATATACATACACACATTCCACACAGCACCATCTAGTTCCAAAGCAGTTAGATAATTATGGATACCAGACTTTTTTCTTGTAAATACATACATATCATAAATACAAAACATCCATGACTCTGGTACAAAAGGTAATATTACCTTTTGTACCTGAGTCATGCCACTAGACCAAACGTGTCGTCATATAGATAGAGATGACTCTTAAATGAAAGAAAACAATGACGATAATAATGATAATGATAATTAAAAGAGGGGGGGGGAGGCTTCTTTTACAATAAAAGTGGTATTTTTACAAACTTCCTTGATAGCTTTTAAAACTACAAAGAACTTTATCTTACGGGACGTTCGTCGAATCTAACAGAGATATTGATTTCGGAAAACTCATTTCTGTAGTACATAATTATCCTGCAGGTAATATCTTTTAATAAAAGAAAAGTAGGTATTTTAGTTTTTTAAAATGGTTTTAACAGTTTTAGTTAATTAGTAAATACAGGTATACATTAATGATTAGTTTCACGCTCAATTAATCACTGAAACAAATATTGAATTAAACCTTTATTTAGCAATTAAATAATAAAATTATATTAAGCTAGCGACCCCTCCTGGCTTCGTCCGGGTCGCAGTTTAGAAGGAATTAAAGGATATAGGTACAGACATATAGACGCGAAAACCGATATATATTAACCATGTTAAAAATACGTAATATAATTGTAATTAATTAATAATAAATTTAAAATGCTTATAATAAATATAATAATGCTCATTTCAAATTGTAAGTAAGTAAATGTAAGTAATGTAAGCCGCCATGCGTTGGAATTCCTTATAAATTGTAACGTGTACAGTCGGGTTGACTGAAACACCCCACTCACCGACGTAGAAACAGCAGTAGTGCATGAGACTGTACCTTTATCCAGGGCGCCAACCACGTCAGAAACCTACTGATCAGGGATGAAGCTAATGAAAAAAACCAAGTTTGGAAACTACTTACATTTTATTAGGAACACACACAATATTTATACTATACAAAAGACAATACCTTAATTCTAAACTTAATCTATTCTTATTCTATGACTATGTACATATACAAATCAGGTTGGAGTTCAGTCTGTGCGTTGTTCTTCTTATTCTTATTGATTAGGGATGGTTTAAATACTATCACTCTTTACTATAGTACACTTTCACATACACACCGTAGTGTGCAGTCAAAAAAAATAAACAGGAGGGTACCTTCTGTCAAAGGTGGCAGACGCTGACGCCGTCGAGGTTATGCGGTGCGGAGAGTGGACGCAATAGGGTGCCTCACCATCCAATGCCACCAACCACACCGTCGACCTTCGGGACCTCACGCAGCTACTGTAGATTGCTGGCTAGCTTCTCACCAATCACCTATGTGATCGTTATACTATCGTTGCCTTGGAAATGCAATTTGTTGGAGACGGAATTCGTCACCAACACCAACCGCTGCAAACGATGCTGGCTCAGCTCAAATCAAAAATAAATTTCTAATGCTACGCAGCTATAGGGCTTTGACAATCTGTCTTAAAAATCTCATTTAGTTTCTTAATGCGACCGTTCGGTTTCAGATCCGCTGACCAAGAGAGCGATCTCTTTTTCCCTCACCGACACTTTTCTTTCTTTGTTTTTAATAAATTTCTTCGCACCCCCCGGATGCGAAAAATAGCTACTTTGACAAGCGCTCATAATGTTGCCTTTTACTCTCCAGATGTCTCTTTCAATCGATTGCATAGACTAATTTTATAGATATCCATAGATCATGGGTCGCACCACTATTAATGCTTCCCCTCAACTATAGAGTACGCTAGTGTAGATTACGGGGTCTGATCATTCCCGTAAGATACGCTAGATGGAGCTAAATAGTACTTATTTCTTACCCTCAAATCATTCACTATTATAATATTCTACTATATCTATTTTTTATACGTTACAAAATTTTTAAGAGCAAGAAAATAAAGTCGCTGACCGCCTCTGTCTGGTTCTCCCCTAATTTCTTCTAAACTACCCAACGGATTTTGTTACGGTTTTCACTAATGGAAAAAGCTCTTAATGAGAAAGGATTGTGTATATGGTTGGTTTTAACAGTCCTGTCTTCAGAAACAGCCCCTTCCTCTAGTTCTACCATTTCTTACATACGAAGACTGCGTGCTCTGCATCATCTGCATCACATTCACAATACATGCAACTCGCGCTTTCCCCTTTTCCAATTTTAGCTAAGTATTTCAAAAATATGGAACGCTTCTCGATTTCGCGTGTCATCCTTACGCAGGGGCCATGCTAATATTCTCTATATCATTCCAATTTTAGTATATGTACCTGCCGAAGCAAGTACTGTCATTAAAAGCAGCATCAGTCATTAGTGACTATAATCAGTTCGGATTGATTTCATATATTTGGGTGTATGGCTACGCGCTCAGCGTAGCGTCTAGTATTTTCCTTAATTTCGTCTTTAAGTATATATGTACACACGCCGTCCGTCATTATTATGTACATATAGAAATAATATAAAATATAAATGTCAAAATGTAAAAATAACATTTGAGTTAATATTAAAGGTTTGAAACTACACGCATACAAAACAAATTGCGCCTCGCCTTATTGAAATATTTACTAGTGAAAATGCCGATTTGCTTAGTGAAATAGTGTAAAAATCAGTCTTCAAAAAATAAAAAGCCAGATGGAATCTGGATGGAATCTAGTTATAGATATTTTATACTTTTAATAAAATCGCAGTAATCTACTGAAGCCATCTATCCCTTCCAAGTAGCTCGGACGCTGTTTACCTTTATTTATAATTAAATATCATTACATACGCACGAATATAACAATATTTACCTTAACTCTATGCCTTCACAACAAAAAGTAAATAACAAAGGTAACAGACAACAAATATTGTTCTATTCCTCGTAGCATTTTCGTAGCGCTCGTAACCGTAGCTACGTAGCCCGAAGTATCGTAGCACCTGCTACGATTTTCGGATGACGTTAGCAATTGTAGCACGTAAGTTTACAAATAAAACTTCCATACTAAGTTCATAAATAAAACTACGGTCGACACAAAGCCTGCGGATGAAACTTTTCTGATAGTTTTGTTCGGTACAGTCAGCGGTGTAATAAAGTTTTTGTCTCTTGGCACTAACAAACTTGTTAAGGGGAGTTACGAAGGAAGTTAATATGATAAATTATTACCAAATTTCCCTTATAACGGTCTCTTTATGTTTCCTTTATGTAAGCGTGAAAAAATAGTGATCGTCGCCATATTGTTGTAGTAATATGTGTTTAAATAAATATTTTCTATGCTATTCTGTTCTATTTTAAATAAAATACTTAACTTAGACCTCTCTTTGTGTGTTCTATATTTTTGTGTTTTCTTCTTGTCAGTTTAGGCTTTACAATGGCGACTACTCCGATGAGGTGTTCCAATTAATGCCTACCTCAAACTTATGCGAAGTTTATCCGCATTACTAGAATAGGGGGTACCTCCGCGCACAGTCCGGATGAGTAGAAACTTTATCCCGTTGACTCGTGAACCTTGGTTTTACTTTCCAACGTGTTTCCATCTAGCTACAATATGGGCTTCTTCAAGCGAGCAGTAAACAACAGGCTCGAACTTTGGGAGAATATGTATTTGTAAGCCTTTTAGATTTCATGTTTGGATTACAAATAACAATTACTTGCTTCAACGGTACAGGTTCGTCGGAAGCATTCTTTGAAAATACATAAACCATAACACTTCTCAATACAAAGGTTGTCCATTGAAGTGGGATATTTTCTTACGCCTTACATAAGCGGTATTTCCTATTAATAACCGTCTGCGTCACACGTTCTCATAAAACAATCTGGAAAGAAAAAAAAATTGTCAATTTTATACCTTATTGCGTTAGAAATAAAAGCTAGACACCAATGTGGTAGATTGAAACGCTAAAATGTACCTACAAGCTACAAATTCACGGTGAAATATTCTCACACGTCCGTTGCGGTTTTGTTTGTTAACCTACTAGCACGCCTCGTAACGCACAAAACCACATATAAGAGATATTTTGTGCTACGTAATGTTTGGATAGTATATCAAATTTATTTTCTATCAAAAGAATGTTTTTGTAATAAATTTGTAATAAACTAGTTATCCGCCTGCGGCTTCGCAAGGATGAGTTTTTGTTTACGCTACAATTTTCGACAAATTTGATAGAATTTCTTTTAGAAAATATTCCTTTATTCCCTACATTATAAACACGTAATTTCTACATTTTCTACAGATTTATAAATCTGCCCGATTCAAACTTAGTTCAATATAGTCTATTATGCACTGAATTTTTATCTAACTTGTGATTTTACTCGAAAAAGTCAAACAAGGCGACGAAAATGGTCTCTAATTTATGGTCTCTAACCTACTATGGTCGGTAGTGCATTTACTGTGCTTATGTTAGAATTGTGTTATGTTTTTTAGAGAGATTTTATCTTTATGATTGACCGTATTGATTGATGCCATAAAAATACACCATATTATTTTTTGTATTTTAGCTGGTTCGATTCCCGGGTGTGGCAAGCGTATTTTCAAAAATGTTTGAAAGCAGCTTTGTTTCTTTTAGAAAAATAAAGGAATGTTTACTTTTGATATTTTTTCCTTTTTGCAGTATTTAGAGAAATTTTCCTACACAATTTTTGAAATTTTTTACTTTGTATATATTACGAGTTGTATCTTAAGATTGACGGGTAGTTTGTGGGTTGCCGTGACGAAGGTTGTTCGAGATTTACCTTAAAGGAGCTAAGCTACTTTCAAGATTTAGTAACACTAATTACGAAGTCAGTTCAAACCACTAATTGCCTTCTGCATTGGCTAAGATAACCCAGACGACTTTGTGGAGTCACAGACATTTAAATTCTAGTATTATTTTGTAAAATAAAATAAATTTAAAAATAATATTTTTATGTTAATGGTTTAGTTTTATAATACTGTTTTGTTTTTATTTGTTTTGGTTTTTTTGGTGTATTTTTGTATATATATATGTACAAAGTTTCTCTCTGTATTATGCTTAATAATTTTGGAAAATGTTGTTGATTGCACTATTATCCTTATTTATGTATGTATATGTATTTCTCTTTTTCTGACTTAATATATATGATGTAATTCTTTGTTTTCTATAATAAAAATAAAATAAAATGAAACAAAATTTCATTACGCGAAAAACAAAAATTATTTTTGTCCCTTTGGGCTTAATATTCAAACTTCCGGATATTCTAACTATATATATATATATATATATATATATATATATATATATATATATATATATATATATATTATGTAGTACAAATGCGAAAGTGAGTTTTTTGTATGTTACGCTTTAACTATTCAACCGATCATCATGAATTCATCATCATCATTATCATAATCATCATCATAAATTTGTAAACACGTTATCGGAAATACAAAAAAGGAGATTAGATACCTTTCATCCAAAAAAAAAAACTGTACCAGAACTGTCATTTAAAAATAAAAATAAAAAAATTAACCCCGCTCGAAAAATATCAGCAATAACGTGTATGCAAAATTTCATGGTGATCGGTTCAGTAGTTTTTGCGTGAAAGCGTAACAAACAAACAAACAAATTCACATTCACATTTATAATATAATAGTAAGAATTCCGTTGGATAATGATATGAGTTTTCATTTAATTGAAATTAATTTGTCGTCATGTTAAAAGTGGAAAGTGTTAGCTGTCAAAGTTTTTCTTTCAGCTGAACTTGTGAAAGTTTAATGGCCAATTAGGTCTTTTGTGGAAACTTAGTTGCCAAGTATTTCATTGTTTCGCTTCGGATTCCAATTTTCTTTTTGTTAAAAAGAACTTCGAGGCGGGTTGTATCGTGCAATGTTTAAAGTAGTTTACTCCACAAATTATTATTTGTGTTGGGTTTGTTAAGTTGAAGAACTGAATTCTAAGATTTTACATTTTTTTTGAATTCCTCATAGGTTGTTACCATTTCAAGCAGCGAGAGACAAATATTTTTTAATAATAGTCACATGAAAAAAAAAGACAATTTAAGAGTAGTGAGTGATATTATAAAGAGGAAAGATTTGTTTGTTTGTTTGTTTGTATTGAATAGGCTCCGAAACTACTGGAGCGATTTTAAAAATTCTTTCACTGTTAGGAAGCTATATTATCGGGGAGTAACATAGGTTATATTTTATAAAGATACGAGGCCGAAGTTACGAGGCCAAAAGTGGTCTTGGTAGGCTAAATATATTTTTAAAGATACGGCTATTCAAAGGTTTGAAAAATTTCTAAAAAAATGGATGGATGTTTTACAGTTATTTTTAGTTTTCGACATTTTTTTTATTATTGTGAATAATTCTTAAGGAATATCTATACATTTATTTTATGACACATGATGAACTGCATGATTAGACAATGAAAAAACTTAACAATATAACGAAGATTTATTTTTAGATTGAAACTACTTACTTATAGATTGTATTATTAGATTAACTTCGTAACTGTTCGTTGGCCGGTCGGTCCTAATAGGCAAGACGTAGTTTCCGCGAATCGAAAACTAAAGCAATTTTCATTACCTACGTGAACTAGAGTTATATAAAGAAAAAAACTTCAGGAGTATCGGTTTTTTATTACAATTTATTATTTTATACCAATCGAACCAAAGAAATTTGGCTACTTAAAACAGTCAAGCCATAATTTACGAATCTTTAAACACTAGCTTTTGAACGCGACTTCGTCCGCGTAACTTTATAAAATATAGCCTATGTTACTCGCAGATAATATAGCTTCCGATCGGTCAAATCAAATCGGTCCAGTAGTTTCGGAGCATATTCAATGCAAACAGACAATCAAATATCTTTATAACATTAGTAAGCATTGATTAATTTAATTATTATCAGAATATTAAAAAAAAAACTTTGTATTCTGTAAAATTGTTTATTAAAAATCACTATCATTAGATAGAGTATCATCATAAATGTAGAATTATTACATAAAAATAAAATAAGATATGTATTGTACTACACATTTGATTGATCTACGTCGCGTCGGTCGTTTTCGGTTACGACAATATATAGGTATAGGTGTATATTTGTAGTTTCATAGATGATATTAGAATTTATATTTGAAATTATTACCAAGAAGAAATCTTGGCACGCTGTTATCTACTAGACGTTTTGTCACAACCCTTAAACTTCTCTGCAGCTGCAGTGTTCGTATATAGTCCAAAAGCTAACTTTAAAAATTGGTATAAATAATAATACTAAATGTATTGTCTATTTTCGAGAAATGTGTATTATTATTTTAACTTTTACAGTTATTTAGATCTTAAGTTTTTTTAATTGTTTCTTATTTGTACATGTATTCTTTCTCAATTAGTCGATATGTAGTTATGTATTAAGTACATATATTTTTTAAATTAATTTAACAGATATTAAAATAGCTGTAACTGGTATGCAAATGTAAATGTGTAATTAATTTTGTGTGTAATTTTTATTGAATAATTACTAAAACTAACAGATACATAATACAAACTAAAAATAAGCTTATTGAAAATAAAATCAATATAACCTATGTTATACCTACATATTTATACATTATATATATTTTTGTTTGTGTGCCTTAGTTGATTTTGGTTATGCTGTTTGTATTATGATGAAATAAATAAATAATAATATCCCATATTTTCAAATTTAAATCAAATATATATTTTTTAAAATATCTATATCTATATTCTTTATATTTATATCGGCCGCACCTACATATTTGTAGTATTGATAAAAAAATATGTAGTCGTAACTTCTTTAGTGTTTTATTTACAAAGTATACACCTTTTTTATTCCAAAAATTTAACAAATATTTCTGTCCGATTACATTTAATATAATTTGTCCCATTTCTTGAATTTCGAATTAACAACGATAAATCGAATACATTGTAATAAAAAATTAAACGCAACGACAGAAATTTATAAACAGTGAAACTTAATAATTGCAGTATTGATTGATAATAATAACAAAATAATTTCAAAGCTCTCGGTCTATAAGGCAAAGTATAGGTCGTGAGGATTTCGTTCGCCGTACGGCATTTTACGTCGTGCCACCGTCCTCGCAACACGATCAACAGTCACAGGTACCCCATTTTTATAAATCGTCAGTGATTATATAACACATTTTTTTTTACTTATTGACTTCATAACAAAGTGAAAAAATTAAATATGTTTTTTAAGGGTATATTTTGCGTCAAGTTTTCAAAGAATGTTTTCGCGTTTCTTGTAATTAATTAGCTGAAAACAGAAGCAAGTTAACTTGAACTCAACTTTTAATATCGAAAAGAACTTTCGCAAAGAGGGAAATACGGTTTATCATATTTTTTTATATGTATATTGTTTTAATAAAGAAATTAAAAATTTATATTATTAAGGACCTCTTTCACTGACTACAAGTAAAGTGTTGATTAGTTGTCGATTAATGTTACGAGTATCTTGTTTCAATTTCATAGAAATTACCCTTGAGTACCTAATGCTACTCGAAGATGGTGAAACTCGTACGCTTGCTTACCGGTGACATTAAATGGCTCTTAGCCTACTTGACACTTTACTCAGAGATGGTGAAAGAGGCCCTTAAAGTAAAGAACCGTCTCAGTTTAGTATTAATTTGTGTTCATTTGTTTTTTAGCATATTACAGTG
Organism: Synanthedon tipuliformis; assembly: GCA_947623395.1. Lineage (NCBI taxonomy): Eukaryota > Metazoa > Arthropoda > Insecta > Lepidoptera > Sesiidae > Synanthedon > Synanthedon tipuliformis. The sequence continues at coordinate 9,707,588 of OX392417.1, read as the reverse complement.
ATTATTGAATATGTTGAAGATTTTAATAAAATATATTAAATAAATAAATAAAAAATCGTTAAATAAGATAGAAGAGCTTTTCTCTTACTTTTTCACCTATAAAAAACAATAAATAATGGATTGAATGAATAAAATAAATTATTATAATACGTTTATCAATACTAATAATAAATCTGTAAGTGTAGATATTGTATGTATGTATGTATGTATGTTGTATGTTCCTCCATAACTCTTATTTAATAATTAAATAAAAGTATTGAAATTATGTTAACTATCAATACTAATAATAAATCTGTAAGTATAGGTATTGTATGTATGTATGTATGTATGTATGTTTTTCCATAACTCTTAAACGAATTAACTGATTTTCATGAAACTTGGTAGATAAACATTTAGACGTACGGGACACAGGATAGGCTACTTTTTTCACGCGGTTGAAGTCGCGGGCGCCTTATATTATCCGCTATTTGCTTCTAAATCGTCTAACGAATTTTAATACGGTTTTTACTTAGAATTTTTACTAGAACTGCGTTAAAAAAAATATAACGCCTGAAATCTTTATTGCTGTTATATTATTATTAGATGATCCGTCAGGGACAGTCTTTTTTCTAGATGAAAGGTACCCTATGTCCTTTTCTTTATCCCGGTAAACGTGTCTTAGAAATTTCATAATTACCAATTCATAATACCATAATCGTGAAAAGGTAACAAACAGACAGAGTCACTTTCACATTTATAATACTACTTACTATTGATTTTTTATTGAAAATCACATTTTTTGGTATTCTAAACAAGTATGAATATTTAAACTGCGAGTTATCGAAAATTTTGATTTTTCGTGCACTCGTTTCAGGAAGCTTCAGAAAAAGAGTAAACTTCCAATATTTCTTAGGTTTCAATCATCCAATAGTCGCCTTAAATATATTAAATGTTAACCTAAATATATTAGAATCGGAATGGATAAGATAGTGTACAATCTGTCTTATGTAGAATATACCTTGCGATAAATTACCTGCCCAAAATGGAAGGTCGTTAATTTTACCCAAAGAATAAAAGGTAAATAAGGATAATATATTTCCATTTGTAACAAATTACTTATTTACTAGCCGTGTCTGCGACTTCGTACTGGCTGTAATTCTTTTTTTGAAATTCCCACAGAAACCTATCACTTTTCGGGATAGAAAGAGTATATGATGGTAATTCAGGTATACACACAAACTTTCTTCGTATGTTACCTTTTCCTTGATGAAAACCGTTTTGTCTGTCTGTCAATCGATCATCATGAAATTTTGCATACCTACACGTTGTTAGGGATACAGAAAAGGAAATTAAAACGAAAAAAAAAATCTTTCATCCAGAAATAAATAATGATCCAGATCGGGGATTATCTAAAAATATTTTAAAAAAAACCAACGCCTGACAAAAGTATAACAGCAATAAAGATGTCACGTTATATTACTAATTTTTTGTCAGTTATATTTTTTATTTTTCAATGCAGACGAAATCGCGGGCACCAGCTAGTGAGGCATTTTGTTATTTGAGGCTTTCTTATTCACACATCTTCAAATTACTTTCGAAAGACTTTCAAAAGTCGGAACAGTAATTTTCTCTTCTGAAATAATTCATAAATTCTTTCTACGAAACTTAAATAAACAGATTTGTTGTTTTTTTTTTAGATTTATACACAGTACAGTCTGGAATTATGGATATTATGCTATTTCATAAATATCTTTACATAGTATATAAATTGAAGTCGCTTTCCGCGTCTGTCTGTAAATGTCAATTGTAAATGTCGCCATCTAGTGGCTAACGTGTAGCACTGCTTCATTCCCATACAAATTGACGTTTACGCGTTCGACGCGTTTGATCGAGTAAAACTCGCACCACGCACTCTGGACTAAAAAATAAATTTTGTCACGGTTTTATATATATAATAATTTGGTATAATCAGGAATTCCGTAACGTGAGAGGTTAGTTTATATTGTGTTTGCAAAGACAATTTCGTGTCACGCAAATGAAATTACCGCGGTGACGTTGTAATTGACCAAAAATCCTAGATAACGAGGAGTTGCTTTTTGTTTTTGTTACCATAACTGTTTTCATAAAACAATCTGTACATAATATCATACCTACATATAATAAAATCGTAAATAGGCCGTGTCTGTATATTCAATATTTAAAAAAAAAAAAAAAAGAAACACGTAAGACTTATGTTGGTCAGGCCAAAAAATAGTTTTTGAAGTTATGGTTTGTTTGTCTATGCAGTTGTATTAGACAATTTAGGATTATATTATAATGTTCTGGAAGCCAAAAAAAATCTAGAAACGCGTATGAAGTCGCGGGCACAGCTAGTAAATTAATTAATTTTTAGTAAATTAATTAATTAGTAAATTAATAAGCGGGTAAATTAATTTTGTTATAAATCCAAACAATTTTGAGAGTTAATATTTTCTTTATTTTGAATAAGCCTTAACCTGCTTCATAAATTTAGTGAGTATTTACCAGTTGCCAAGTGCGCACTTGTGGCAGATAAGATGATAACTAAATAACATGAACATTAGAATATTTACTTTATTAAAATGCTCTACATAATTTTGTCGAAAAAATGATACATTAGCATTCTATAAACTTTCGTATTTATTGCTTTGTTGTTTTTGCTCAGTCTGATCGCGTCCTTTACAATATAAAATTAAGAACCAAAGAATACAAGTACAAGTAACTAGCTGGTGCCCGCGACTTCGTCCAGTTCGTTCGTTCTGGATGAAAGGTACCCTATGTCCTTTCTGGTATCCCAGACAACGTGTATGCAAAATTTCATGGTGATCGGTTCAGTACTTTTTGCGTGAAAGAGTTACAAACATCCATACAAACTTTCGCAATTATAATATTAGTAGGAAGGATTATTTATGCTAAGAGTTCGTCTTCACGAAACAGACTTGACTAGACTTGACTGTAGGCTTATATTATGGCAACACTATGCTAACACCTACTGTTTGTCTTTTAAGCAAACCGAAAGTAGCCTAGTATTTTGTCAGACAAAAGAGAGTTATAGTGTAATGCAAATTAGACATAGTTTAGCTCGTATTCTGAGCGTAACATGACATTGTTTAAAATAAATGTTACAGCAAATCGACCTCGAAAATGTTTATCCAGTTAAAACATGAGCTTTTTTTGGTTGACACGATAAGTTCATATCGTATTTAATTTTATCATGGCAACATTTTAATGTGACATTTTATTTTGTTTCGCGTTCACTTGTAAAGGGATTTTAAATTGTATCTCGATTTTATGTTACATGCGACTATGATAATGGAGGCTTTTTATTTATCTTACCGTTTTACAGTGTACCTTTTATATTAAAGAGAAAAGACTAGCTGTTACACGCGACTGCATAACTTTATAAATATAGCCTATGTTACTCGCTGATAAATTGATAATGTAGCTTTCTATAGGTGAAAGAATTTTCAAAAAAGGTCGAGTAGTTTTTGAATTTGTTCATTACAAACATACAACTTATCTCTCTTTATAATATTAGTATAAATAGGAATATAATCGATTGCATAATCCTACTAATATTACGAATACGAATACTAAATACGAAAGATTGAGAGAATGTATGGAAGTTTGTTACTCTTTCACGCAAAAACAGTTTTACGAAGAGATCTCACTAACTTACTCAGTGTTACTTCAGTGGTATTTCCATGACATACCAACCTTGATCTGACGCTGCAGCATCAAGTAGTCTGCGGGCACCCAACTCCTCAACAACTTCAGCAGATATAGCATGTTTGGCCTGAATAGAAAGTCAGGGGTTATATGTAGTTTATAGTTTTAATTATAACTTGTCAATAAATACATTCAGAAAAATAGAAATTAATTTATGCGAAATATCAATAAATTATTTAGGATTTCATAATAGGTACCTTGTCACAGTTTTCTGATACTTGATGTATGGCTTGACTTTATAAATTAATTGGGTTTTTTTTTTTGTTTAAAGATTTTCCTGTTCAACTTTGACAGTAACTGGTGAGTAACTTTTTTTAGAATTTTTTGAATGTCAGCTGTTATTGTATCTTTTATGACAAATTTTAATGGTTGCCGGTCAACGTGCTCGAATATATAGGTACTTGAAGATAGCAACACCAGCCTTGCGCAAGTGAGTTGTAAATCCCGAGAGGATAAGAGTTAGTAACGGACAATGTATGGTAATAGACGAGGCGACTGTAGAATCTCTCTTTAATTGTTTTTGAACTAAAACACGTCCGCTTAAGTATTTTAAGGTGGTCTTTTGTTTGAGCAAGCAGCCGCTCAAATTAGTAGAGCATAATTGGGTCTTACCAATCCGAAATTAACAAAAACTGAATTTGTGTGAAATTTGGTTAAGCATTTTGGTCTACATGTAAAGCTATATTTTTGTTAAGAGCTACAAAGTTACATAAGCCTAGAGACTAATTATGATCTAGAGGAATGTGGCCGCTTTTTAAATAGATTTATTTTTGCTTCGTATCTTAATATGAAATTTTATAAAAGGTAATAGAAATTTCTAGACACACTTATTGAGGGTCCTGATTGAGCCGTTATTCATAAATCCTAATTCATAAGTCACGAGATAATATTTTTTTAAAAGGAGTGTTTACCTTTGTACGCGCTTTTGAAACCTATTTGGTTTATATCAAAATACACGCTACCCAACGGCATACTATTATTTATTTATTAAGGCTTTTACAAGTATTTAGAAGTCGTTAAAGAAAGATAGTTGTCTACACTACTACTCACATGGTATGGCTTGACTACATAATTTCCTTTTGATTAATGATTGGTATATAGGTATTTATATTTTTGTTGTGCATCGCTTGGTGATTTATTGTAATGTCTTAGGAATACAGTTACGTAAAAGGTTAGATACATTACTGTGAACGACAATAATATAGCCTGGAAATATATTAGTACTAGCTGGTGCCCGCAACTTCGTCCGCGTTCTGGATGAAAGGTACCCTATGTCCTTTCTGGTATCCCAGACAACGTGTATGCAAAATTTCATTGAAATCCATTCAGTAGTTTTTGCGTGAAAGGGTTACAAACATCCATACATACATCCATACATCCAAACAAACTTTCGCATTTTTAATATTAGTAGGATAGTAGGATTAGTAGGAAGTAGGATTTTTCATTAAAGTTTTCTACTCCTCAGTGTATTCTATAATATAATATAATTATATTGATATAAAAGAAATATCTATTCTATTATAAATATTCCTTTAGCATATTTTTCTAATTATATTCCTTAATTTAAAGAAATGTTACTTATTTTTATTTTTAAATAAGAAAGGAAGAACATGTATTTTTTGAAAATTATTTTAAATGAATTTTACATTCCGAAACGTTCCTCAAATTTAAAAGCCCTTCCTTATTCAATTAAGTGTATAAAAGTTTTTAATTTCGGTTACAACTTTCTACCACATTGGCATAAGGCGTAGCTTCATTTGCATTTCAAATAAACTGATCTGATCTCACTGTGAGACATGCTAAGTAAGGATTTTTGTTGTTGCGTACCATCAAACTACTTGCGTACCATCAAACTACTTGCGTACCATCAAACTACTGACGTAGCATCAAACTACTTGCATACCATCAAACTACCTGCGTACCATCAAACTACTTGCGTACCATAAAACTACTTGCATACCAATACAATAAGTATGATTAATAACAACTTGTGAATGAGAATGATAACTTCTTGTGATTTTTCTTATTAATTAGTCTCTTTTACTCCGCTAAGCGGCTATTTTCTAAGGAAAAATATAACATTTTAGTGAAATATGTTTAAATATAGAACGCAAACTGTTTGAAACCAGACTCCACTAAGTCTGTGGTGACTCAATTATATAAATATAGGTACTGTATATTTACTCTTTTGTTATCCAACTGCAATATGTACTCGTAAAAACCACATAGTTTAATTTTATCAGAATATTACAATTATTGTAATTGCGTTCGAATGTTGCGCGGTTATAAAATTATTTTCAAATTCAATCACAGAAAGATTTACTTTTTTTTTTAAATGACAACACAATACAAAATCTTTTAGTTGAATTGGCTAAAATTCAATTACAAACTTAGATTCTAGTTTCTAACTTTTCTACAACGTTTTCAAATATAAAATTAAAGTGAAATTCTTTCGCTTAAGCATAAGCTCTAACTCGAGCTTGTTAGCTTATAAAACTTAGACGAATGCTTTCAACTTTAAACTGTATTATGGAAACTTAAATTTCTATTTGCACGTAATATTTTAACGTATTAATAAAGTGAAATTTCTTCAATTTTTTAAAATAAAAACCGAATACATTGAATGTAATTATTTATTTTTTACTTAATTATTGACACTGATTATTTCATTTATTTCTAATGTTTAGTAAGCATAATAACATTTACAGTACATAACAGTGAGCATTAGAAATAAATAATAGAAAGTACATAAAATTTATGCATAAATTTTATTTTATTCGTAAAATATTCACGAATATTATTCATGAAAAATTTATACAAATAAATAAAATCCCAGGGATTTTTTTTTTACTTTTGAAACCGTTAACCTTTTCAGGACGAACAGGGTTATGTTTTATTAATTACTAACTGACCCGACAGTCCTCTCCCTGTCAATTTAATACAAAAATACCATTCCAATTACCGACTTTTCTCGTGGAATTTCTAAAAAAAATTCTTTCACACAAACCTTTTCCTGATAATTTCGAACGTGATCCTGCGTCATACATGTGGCAATTTGTTTTTATTTTTATTCATTTATTTATTCAAGCCAACAGCACATTTGCACCCCTTTGCCATTGCTTGTCATAGATAAATGATTGGTCTCGCTGCACTCGACTAGATACCGTCGTCGTACTTGTAAAATGCGGCATAAAATAGTACGCCGAATTCGGCGTACCCGAGCCAGTCACACTGCAAACTGTCTGTGATGTGTACATGCCGAATGTTTTATTAAATTTTAGGCATAATAAAATACAAGTTTGCGTAGTGAAGCTGTGTAAAAATATAATAAAACTGGGTAAAAAGTGATAAAAAGTGACGATTTTTTATACACACACTACAATAAAAGTTGCCACATTTTCGGAGCTATAGCTTTTGTATAGCGCTCTATCTAGTCGAGCGCAGTGAGACCGATCAATTATCTTTGTTGCTTGTATTAATTGACAACATAATATATCATCATCATCATCATCTCTGCCGCAGGACGTCCACTGCTGGACATAGGCCTCCCCCATAACTTTCCAATGGGACCGGTCAAAAGCAGCCTGGATCCATCGCTGACCCGCGGCCTTTATTAGGTCATCTGTCCACCTTGTGGGTGGACGTCCTACGCTGCGCTTGCTGGTCCGTGGTCTCCACGATCGAGAACCTTCCGGCCCCAGCGGCCGTCGGCTCTCCGTATTATATGCCCTGCCCACTGCCACTTCAACTTACTAATCCGCCGGCTTATGTCGGTAACTTTCGTACGTCTGCGGATCTCCTCATTTCTGATTCGCTCTCGCAGTGTAACCCCGAGCATAGCCCTTTCCATAGCTCGTTGAGCGACATTGAGCTTCCTTACGAGGCCCATAGTTAGACACCACGTTTCAGCGCTATACGTCATCACTGGCAATTTTTTTTCATATATACATAATATATATAAAAATATATTAAAAAATCTTCAACAGTGTAATAGCGTAGAAAAAAAAATAGTGTAAGTACCTACTGGCTTTTTAAGAGGAGGTAAATGTGTTTCTTGTAATACTTTCTTGCGGTTTTATATTGGTTCCTTGTACGTGGAACTTGGAACGTGTGATTCAAAGCGGCACACGGGACTAGTAAATTAAATTGCTCCTGATAAGAGCGGCGCGATCACGTACGGGTTTGCTTTTGTAATGTCGGACTGCGCCAATGTTTTCTTGTCCATTTATTTCCTAATGCAGAACATTAACTATTGTGGGCCTTTTAAACATCAATACTAGTTGATAACATCATATTTATCAACTAGTAATTATTTAATTTTCTTCTATATTTTTTTATTTATTTAGATTTAGGTTAAGTACATACAGCCATAAATTTAAAAAAAAAATATATTATAAATTATGTACAATTAGGCCTAAAGAATCATAAAAATTATATATTTACATTTATCTATTAAATTCAAAAAAGAAATAGAAGAGAATATTCTATAAGCGATAAAAATTATTTTTTTTATAAATGACTGGTTCCACACAAAAAACCACAATTTTGGAACATTTGGCACAAAAATCGCTGAAACGATTTAAATCCACTTTTTTTATCTAGACAATATAATAAATTTTAGTTGGCATCATTGTGGCCACCGCGTTGTTGCTTAGACACAGTTCCTTTTGTTTTCAATACACTGGACTTCTGAACCCTTGTCAAAGTAACAAAACGAGCCTTAAAGCAAGGCTTCCGTTCGCTGGTATTGACCAACAGTTTCTTTGTTCTATTGTTGACCTAAGTAATACAATACACTATCTTTTATTTAAAAACTTAAAACTTAAAGCTCAACACTAAAGCCGCATTGAAAAACTTTTTTTAGCTTATCTTGTATATTATGCATTGTTTCAACATTTCTAATCGGTTGTAGTTTCGTTAGGTAGGTATCCTAAATTATTTTATAACATAATAACTTATAGATACCGCGTTCGTTCGTCGTAACGTAACTTAACTTCATCACTAATGTGAACACTGCTTATATAAGCTATGTAAGATGCAAAAAAAAATTTTTTTGGTCCTATTAATAATCCAATCAATATTGGTACCACCGAATTGGGGAAATGCTGTATTGGTTATTGAGTAGAAAGGGTTAGTTAGTATCATAATGATCTGCAAAATTTGCAAAAATATCTGCAAAATTTAATTGGTGGAAATCGAAATGTTTTGCTCAAATTACATTAATTTTATTTAGTGGCCCAAATATAGTGAGCATATACATATATTGAGGGAATATTTATAGAAATTCTTCTATAGAATAAATATAGAAATTTATAGAATAACGCTCTTATTCATAAAAACATAACTCTTATTCATAACGTACATAGAAAGTATGAAGAAAAGTTTGTTTTTAATGGCATATTAAAATGTTACTATTTAAGTTTTGTGAGAATAACCAACACTAATACTGAACTGGTTTTGATGAAACTTCGTTTGGAGAAAGCTTTCAGAACCCAGAGAAAAGTTATACCTTTCTTTTAAACTACACAGTCATGAGAGCAAAGTTGCTGATAAAAGAAGTTTTTTTTAATCAAGAAACGAAGGTAGTTTCCGAAGTAAAACATAAGTAAGTAAGCATTTTCATTTTATAGTGCAAAGAGAAATGTACCGGAACTCGAAATTAAATTCATATCATGTAACAAGATCGCGAATTAATAATCCACAATAACACACAAAGTTCCGGTCAAAGAATATTTAACTAGCTTAATTTGATATGCGTGTAAACCCCAATGTGGAACTTGACTCAAATATTTACATAAGAAATTACTGACTTGGAGGAATTACTATGCATATGTGACGAAATTCGAGCTTTGTATTAGAACGAATTTCCAAATTAGGCCAAGATAGAGATATAATAGCAACTTTTACACATAAGTCAAATTCAAAGTTAGTTTGAAGATACAAGGAAGGAATGTTCCTGGCAAAGATAATTGATTGGTCTCGCTGCGCTCGACTAGATAGAGCGCTATACAAAAGCGATAGCTCCGTGAATGCGGCAACTTTTTATTGTAGTGTGTGTAAAACATCGTCAATTTTTATCACTTTTTACACAGTTTCACTACGCAAACTGGCATTTTATTATGCTCAAAATTTAGTGACTGGCTCGGCTACGCCGAATTCGGCGTAGTATTTTTTGCAGCATTTTACAAGGACAACAGCTGTCTCTAGTCGAGCGCAGCGAAACCAATCATTCATCTATGGTTCATGGCTTGTATAGTCTTCAAACCAAGCAGCTCGTGTGGATTTGTATCAAAGTATACATCGCGTTCAAGCTGAAGAGTTTGTTTGGTTGAACGCGTTAATCTTGGAACTACTTAGGTACTGGTTCGAATTGAAAAATTCTTTTTGTGTTGGATAGTCCATTTATCTAGAAAGGCTTTAGGCCATATAACATTTTGAACGCGGACGAAGTCGCGGGCAACAGCTACTAGTATTTCATAAGACTTTTTGCTAATATAATTACTTCCTCGGAGGTTAACAAAAATATTCTCCATGAACATAGGAATAATGAAAACAAAGCACGCCTCTGCGGTTCTCTATCGACTTTCCGTACACGTCTGCCCGCGAATTCTAAATTCACATAAATTGTAATAACTTCGGGTTAGGCGTAGAAGCCGTATAACCTAATACGTGTTGGTATTATTTATATCTATTATAAGTACAACGTTTCAAATTATTCATCGGGTTGCAAAACCTTTTTTGCGTGAAATATTATTATATTATAACATGTATATTATATTCCTTTTGTTATAAATATGACCCTATGTATGTATGTATGTATGTACACTCCTAAACTAATAAATAAACGCAAAATTTCACTTCACGACAAAACAGTGATGGTAATATATTTCTTCATGCGGAACATTTTGTTACTTGACTGTACATCTGCCGTTTTAAGAATCTACCATTTCCAGAATCTGCCGTTCCCAGAATCTGCCTTTTCCAGAATCTGTCGCATTTAGCGAATAAGCGCAAAATTCACACTATGATCAGTTATTTCCCTATATCACAGAGGTTTTTTAATACAATATAATGTTAAATAGTTTTATTTAATTCTAAGTTATATAATTATGTATGTATTATATAACTTAGAATTATATTATACAGGGCGTCCCACGACGATGCCACATGGAGGGAAAGTACCTTGAATATTGTAGATGGAACATTTTAATGAAAGAAGACATTATTTTAATTTTAAAAACAATTTAAACTGCATTCATACATTTTTAAATAATTACATGGTTGAACCGGGAATCGAACCCGCTGGACGAGAAAAAAAATTACCCTGTAGCTTTATTATACCGATCGAAAGGGTTCATCATAAGGATTATTTTTTGCTAAATAACATAGTGTCAGAAATAAAAGGAAGACCATGAATTTTAACATTTAATGTGAAATTTTGTTCCGAAAAATGAAAAGCTGACATTGCCGTAAGGCGGTAAGGACTGTTGAATACAAAGTCGCACTCTTTTGATTATTTCACTCCCTGTCGATTTTTTTATCTTGTGGTGGATATTTAGAATAATATGTCTAAGTTCTGTTTGTATCTCGTGAACACTTTCATACTGGTTCTTATAAACTAAATTTTTTACATAACCCCATACATTAAACAGTATGGGACTCGTTTTGAGCATTTGATGAATTGATTAATTTTGTATTAAAATGTTAAAATTCATGGTCTTCCTTTTATTTCTGACACTATGTTATTTAGCAAAAAATAATCCTTATGATGAAGCCTTTCGATCGGTATGATAAAGCTACAGGGTAATTTTTTTTCTCGTGTAGCGGGTTCGATTCCCGGTTCAACCATGTAATTATTTAAAAATCTATGAATGCAGTTTAAATTGTTTTTTAAATTAAAATAATGTCTTCTTTCAGTAAAATGTTCCATCTACAATATTTAAGGTACTTTCCCTCCATGTGGCATCGTCGTGGGACGCCCTGTATAAAGCTTCGGTCCCCTAGGAAGAGGCCAAGCATGCTGGCTGCATTACCTCGTTGTTCCTATGGCAATGCTAATCAATTGACTGAAGTAATAGCCAGTATATTTCCTAAAATTAATATTAAATACCATGACTGTAATTGAAGTATATAATTAAAGCCAAAAACAAACAAAAATTGATATTTAAAAATTCCAAATAGAAAGTTGCGAAATAAACCCCGAGCAGTTGTTATATCTGCTTTCTACTTTTCCCATCAAATTTCGCTCAACTGTTTCAAGTTACAAACAATATAAAAGATATTTACATAAAAATCTTTTAGGGTGAAGTTATTTTCTTATTTGAGTTTCTTATTGCCGTCAGGTTTTTGTATACTTTGTCTTTTCTTGATTACTTATCCTATCTTCATAGTTAATCCAGGAAAAAACGAATAAGTATAGAAAATTAGTTATCTATTATACACATAAAATGAAGTCACTATCTGTCTGTTTGTTTCTCCGCTTAATTCTAAACACCCAACTATTTTTGATACGGTTTTCACTAATGGACAGATCGATAAACGAGGAACGCTTGTGTATGCAATTTTAAGAAAAATAAACTGCATGCAAAATTATGATTAGACAACTAAAATATATATAACAGGTAGAGATACTTACATAAATATAATTAACAAATTTATAGGCTTCATAACTAAAATGTTTTCTAATTAATTATTTAATTGAAACATGATTTTATTTAATGAAATTTTCGCGTACAACTGACAATAATTCAGATTATTTCGTTTAACGCATCGTTAAACCGAATGGAAATTGTGATTAATTGCTGGTAAATATTGTGCGGACACAAACAATGCACAGTCATTTCTCCCTAACGAAAGAGAAAGCCTTTTAAATTAAAACACATTGTATTCGATACTAGTTATCCGCTCCCGGCTTCACACGGGTGCAAACGGGATAAAGAAATTTTATCTATACTTATATTATAAAGCTGAAGAGTTTGTTTGTTTATTTGTTTGTTTGTTTGTTTGAACGCGCTAATCTCAGGAACTACTGGTTCGAATTGAAAAATTCTTTTTGTGTTGGATAGATCATTTATCGAGGAAGGCTTTAGGCTATATAACATCACGTTGCGACTAATAGGAGCGAAGAAACAGTCGAAAATGTGGAAAAAACGGGGAAAATTGCTTCCGTTGCGTGCGCTGCGAAAACCGTTCGAGATACCCAAATGATTCCCAAAATAACTATTCCACGCAGACGAAGTCGCGAGCACCAGCTAGTACTTTATAAGCACGAGCGATAGGTTCGCAAAGCTATACTTACTTACTTCTTAAGACTTATATTAATGTTGAATCTTTGAATTTATTTCTTAAAAAACAAATAGTCTGACAAAGTTCATATTTTCTTGACATTTGGTCCAATGAAGTTGTTTGAACACTGTGGTAATTATTTATTGTCTGCTTTTACCTGCGTCTTCACAAACAAACCAAGTTTTGTTTGTTTCTCGAACTCAACTCAACTTTGCCACAGAGATTTCAACTTTGTTATTACTGGAAAATGAGTATGTAAAACTTAAAAGGCCTGGGCTGGGAAGTCGAGTTCTATTTGAATATAACAGCTCAGTTTAACAATCATAAGTGACCAAATGTTCAATTATTCACTATGTTTATCAAAGATAATGGATTGGTCTCGCTGCGCTCGACTAGAGCGCTATACAAAAGCAATAGCTCCGAAAATGTGGCAACTTTTTATTGTAGTGTGTGTAAAAAATCGTCACTTTTTATCACTTTTTACCCAGTTTTATTATATTTTTACACAGTTTCACTACGCAAACTGGTATTTTATTATGCCTAAAATTTAATAAAACATTCGGCAAGTACACATCACAGACAGTTTGCAGTGTGACTGGCTCGGATGCGCCCCGAATTCGGTGTATATATATATATTTTATGCCGCATTTTACAAGTACGACGGCGGTATCTAGTCAAGCGCAGCGAGACCCATCATTTATCTATGATGTTTATGTTTAAGAATTTCATCACTATTACACTACTAAACTATTGTTATAAGCTGCGATTTCCTTATTTGAAAAGCAAATTGAAACCCTTATATTACCTATAAGATAACCATATTATTTCGGTGTCACGAGATTGTGTTAATCCTTATATTATGTAATATTAGTTTTTTTTATCATAAGAAGTGATAATTGACTGGTCAATGGGTAATTTGACTGTATGATATAATTTTGATAGACGTGGATTTAAACTAAAATCATTATGGGATAATTTTTAAAAGAAACGATACAGCAATATTAGTAGGTACACAGCAAATTGACTATTTGTTAAAACGACTAAGTAATAAAACGTCTAGATCCCAATACTAACTGTTAGCACAATGGCTGGATCGCAACAATAGTTGCAATGAGCTATACAATAGCTAGCTAGGAGTTGGTAGTTAATAGGCAAAATCCCGTTTCATTGTAATAGACTTCTCTTGCAATACATAACATCTTAGATACATAGCATATTATTATATAACATCTTAGACTAATAAATAATTGGTCGCGCTGCGCTCGTCTAGATACCGCCGTAGTACTTGTCAAATGCGGCACCAAATAATACGCCGTATTCGGAGTACCCGACCCAGTCACACTGCAAGCTGTTTATAATGTGTACGTGTCGAATGTTTTATTAAATTTTGGGCATATTAAAATGTCAGTTTGCATAGTGATACGAAATAAGTATGCTGTGGTAAAACTGTGTAAAAATATAATGAAACTGTCAAATAAAAAAAAACTGGAATTTGATCGGCCCATCCGTTTGGAAGCTATGATGCCACAGTCATACACACAGTTAAAAATCATATACAGTAAATATTTATCTAGCATATATTGTTAATGTTGACAAATTGTAATTGTTACCAAAAAAATCTTCAATATTTTACCCTATTAAAAATATAAATCTGCTAAATCTGGGCTAAGTATAATATACGATAATACGATACCATTAAATTTGTGTGTGTTATCTCCAAGTATGTATGAAGCAGTATTACATGGCAAATAGACGCCATAGTTTCCTTTTGTTGATCCTGCAAGGGTCGCGTTATATCAGTGCCCTATTTACATATAAAGTACGTCCTCGGTTTAATTATAGTTCTTAATAAAGGATACGGAGCAAATGTCGCCCAGTAGGAATTCATGGAATAATTTTGCTAAATATTCAATGTGTTGAAATATACTTTTTGCCCGTGGCTTCGTTCGAATTAAATAGTAAAAATAGCCTATTTCTTTCGCCAGGGTTTAAGTTATCTGCGTAAAAAATTTCAGCATAGGTAATTGATATAGTGGTTTGATCTTGATTGATAAATGATTTAATGGTGATCCATGAAAATGAAATTATAAAAAATAAATAGTACCTACCTAATTTTACCTATGTGAAAGGTACCCTAACCCTATGTCCTTTTTGTATCCCTACGTATGTCGGTAGAGTAGTTAAGGCGTGAAAGTGTAACACACAAACGAACTTTAGCATTTTTAATATTAGTTAGGTAGGAAGATAGGATATAAAAAGAAAATGACCTCATAGTAATGATAATGAAATATCATTCCTAAATTTTATATGAAAAACTTCTCTATTTTACGCCATATTTTTTGGAATCCATTGTGGGTTGCCTGTAATAAATACAATATAAGATAAAATTCAGGCTTCAGCAAGAAATGCTTGTTTTCTGTCGTCTGTCGCGGTCTATTCCCAGTAGGAGAAACGTTATTACATTCTGCGTTCTTCACATTGGATGCAAATACATTCTTAAATGAGAATTTCTTACTGACATAGATAAATATTTTTGCAGTGTAAAATTATCTATTATGACTGACGTATGCCCGCGGCGTCTCCTGCAATAATTGTCCAACGATGCTCTATGAAATCACCACAAGTGCCACCGACCTAATAATTAATAATCAATTAAGTATTTAATTAATTATAACTTAGTAGGTAGATAAGTGTTAATTTCATCATGATAAATGTTGAGAACACAAACGTCGTGTCATTGTCCATGGTTATTTTTTTAACAAACAAATCATTTTCATACTTGATTAGTCGTAAGTAACATAATCGCTAAGAAACATAATGGTTAACATAATATTTTTTGTGAACACAAACGTTGTGCCCATGGCATTGAAAGTGTTAAATCACATGAGTATTTAGAAACTTATTGTAACGCAGACGAGGTCGTGAGCAAAATCTATGTGTACAATTGGAATAAATATTTTGAGGTGCAATCACTACATATTTTGAGGTCATCCGCCGCGTCTGTCTGTCTGTCTGTTCGCGATAAACTCAAAAACTACTGTTTTCATAGCTGTTTTCACCAATGGATAGAATGGTTCTCGAGGAAGGTTTTAGTACATAATTTACAAAGTTATGTGGGCGAAGTCGCGGGGAGCAGATAGTTTAAAAATAAAATTAAACCTCCAACCTCTAATTTATTTTAAATTAAATAAAGTAGTTTTGTATGTGCGAATAGAACTAGAAAATTCTGGTTTCAGGATACCTAAACTAAACATCGAAAAGAATGCAACCCCGCGTAATCTAAATTAACAATGCTTAGTATTTAGCTAAGTACAAAGATGCTATGTAGAGCTCCAACGCTCAGCAGAGAGAATTCTGTTGCAATTCCTCTAGACTTGCATTCAACAGTCAAATTACATAGTTGTGGAACGGAATAACGAAATCAGCTTGAATTCGAGTAAAAATTTTTCCAATTCTCATTTGAAACTCTCTTGCAAAATATATGAAATAAAATAAATAACTCATTGTGACGTCTACGTCCGTTCAAAGATTATAAATTATAAAACTTTTCAATATAATATATTCCGTCTTATATGAAAAAAAAATCTCTAAAAATCGTCTTATATGAAGATCTCTAGTGACTTAATATATTTTGGTAAAATAGTGACACTATCTTCGATTCTGACAAGTAGGTGAATTTTTCTACTTTTCAGTTTCTTAATTTATGTAACGAGGTAAAAGAATATACAGTATTTGTTGATAGTATTACAGTACCTTATCAATTATTAATAAGTTCATTGTGACTAATAATAATGAAGATTTGTTATGTTTGTATCCAGTAAGTTAGATAATAATATCGTTTATTACAAAATTAATATTCAACCGTCGCAATCGATATAGTTCCCGCTCTCTATTTTCTGCCTCTCCCACTTTGCGACTGCTATTGATTTTTCGGCAGTTATTTTTGTGTATGCAAAAATACTTCTGCTTCCCTGTCAGATAACGTCCGAATAAGCAAATCATATTTTCTCTAACATATTTTACATAATTATATGTATAGATTAAGTATTTATACCCCAGTAAATAAAGACGTTTTTTTGGCTCAACTTTGCACTATCCCACCGATCCAATTTTTTTTTCTCTATAAGGTTTAGGATCACTTACTGAGTATAAAATCACAAAATGCTGACAGATTCAGGTGGAGCTTCAGGCGCAATCCTGAAAAAATTTTGCCCTATATCTCGGAAACTATGCACTTGAGGACAAAAGTCATAGAAATCATTATTGTAGGAATTTAAATTTCGCATATTTTTTTTCATATATTTTTTTTTGTAAATTTTACCGTTAACCATTTATAGCTCATTTAATGAAAACTTTTTTCTATCTCGGCCGATAACTTTTATAGTATTGGATTAATCAATAAAATGCTTCTCTTCATTGTTAAAGATCAATCTATTCCCCACAACTTTTGTTTGAAACTTTTTCTTCTAATGTCCATACTTTTTGAGCTATAGGACGTTTTATGTTGAACTACCGGGTACAAAGACTAAAATTTACCTAAGTAAACCTAGCTTAACCTAAGTATATAAAACAGGCAAAGGTACACGGCAATTAAGTTTCTTTACAATCTTAATTACAACGAATTGTTATATGTTATCTAAACCAGTTACATAACAGCGTTCAAGTTAATAAGCCCAAAATCCTCGTAAGCCTACGGACAGGTGCGCGTAATCACCCGACCTGTCCTTTGTTAAATTGTTTTGAAATCTTGGCTAAAAGGTGTAGTCACGTTCATGAGTGGTAGAAAGGTCACCGAAGAAGCTTTATTTATTTAAATTTTCAAGCAGGCTTAACTCTGAGAGTGGGAGAGAAGCTACATGGCGCTTATGGCTACCATAAAGTTAAAGGAACAAGGAGTTTCCCAACAGAATTTTTTTTAACGAATACCGAATTTTTTCGAGTTCTCGCATTTTTCTCCAAATTATCTTTTACACGCGAATTTTTCTAGGTTCTTATTAGGCTTATATTTTTCTTAAGTGTTAAAACATTAATTCAATCTATATTGCTCAATACATTTTTGTCAGGCGTTGTATTCTATATAAGTACTAATATTATAAAGAGGAAAGATTAGTTTGTTGGTTTGTTTGTTTGCATTAAATAGGCTCCGAAACTACTGCACCGATTTGAAAAATTCTTTCACTGTTGGGAAAGCTATATTATCAGCGAGTAACATAGGCTATGAATACTAATAATATAATAAATCGGTAATTTTCATGAAACTTGATAGATAAACATTTAGACGTACACGCGTGAAAAAAGTAGATAGGCTACTTTTTTCACGCGGGCGAAGTCGCGGGCACCAGCTAGTATTTTATAAAGTTACGCGGACGAAGTCGCGTGCAACGCTAGTTTTATATAAACTTGTTTTAAATAATACAGTTTTAACGACATACCTTTACGGCACTATTCGCATACTGATTTATAATAATATAATCTAAAAAAAGTATATTAAATAAAAAAATATTTTATCAGAAAAAAAGGTAACATTTCAGTGCTCAATATTCTGCCTTTGTTTTTATATTTTCTGACACGTAGCTAATCTCTGAAGATACGTGGATTTACGATGAGTGTTATATAGCTTTATTTAAAAGCATTGAAAACCTGTATTTTATTCGAGATCTGAATGGACGGTTCACCCACGTAGGGTTCACCGCAAACAGGATTTTATCACTTGAACATTTTAGCCGTTCAGGGGATTTATATGGGTCCAAGGTTAACATATAAAAATAAAGGTGAAAACGATCGAATCCTTCGTGAAGATTCTATTGGCCTATTAGACATTCTTTAGAATGAGAACACGATGAAAGCGAGATTGCGTTGTACCTTTTGCACCGAAAAACTGATTCGCTCATCTAGATACAATATACAATAGATCTATCTATCTATCTATTTATATAAACAAAATATAATAAGACTAGCTGGTGCCGGCGACTTCGTCCGGGTTGAAAAAGCAATATATCGCCTAACATCGTTATTGCTATTATACTTAGCCAGGAGTTAGTTTCCTTAATTCTTAGATAATCCCTCTGGAGCAGTACTTTTTTTCTGGATGAAAGGTACCCTATGTCCTTTCTGGTGTCCCATACAACGTGTATGCAAAATTTCATGGTGTTCGGTTCAGTAGTATTTGCGTGAAAGAGTTACAAACATCCATACATACATCCATGCAAACTTTCGCATTTATAATATTAATAGGATTAGTACGGACTAGTACGGAAGTACGGATATACATATGATATCTAGATACAATAAATCTAGAAATGTTAGCGTGGATGATATAGGTTACGTCTTGTGTTATAGACCACGGTAATTACCTGTGTCTGTCTGAACATAATGTGGCCTGTCTGCCTAAAGCGTAACATGAGAAAAATGATTACAAACGGACTAGTCTACATCTATAAAAGAATTCAGAGTGCGATAAGTTTTTACATTGTAAGTCAACAAAAAATCTGAAATGATAGTGCAGAACTGACTTTACTCTTTCCTTGGTCATGTTGCATACGGCCTTATCTTGCAATAAAGATAAAGTGAAGTAGACAGCCTGAAGAGAGAGTGAAACCAGGTTACAAAAGATGACCTCGTAGTTTGAGTTAAGAGATAACGTCAGTCAACGTAGCTCGAAAGCAGTAGATTTGAACGCCAGCGGACCTTTACGCTTTATTGAGCCCTTAGGTAATATCAAACCACAATTCATGAAAGACTACGATAATACAGAGTTCCTATTTATCTCTATCAATTTGTCATTGAGGATCACAAAGGTTCAGTTCCGAAATTGTGTTTCATTTCAAGGGAGATTTATTTTACTGAATTTTGAGTGCATCGGCTTGGAATGAACACATTCGGTTGCTGTATACGATTGAACACTTCCATAGCGCCCTGTTGAACAATCATGATAATAATTCATTCACAAGTTTTCACTTATACGAGAACGAATTTTATTAATTATCGAGTGTTTAAATGAACCCTTCAATCATATTTTATGGATGGTTCAAAATGTTACTAACTTTTCATACTGTAAGTATTTAGAACAGAACTTAGTTTAATTTTGACAGTAAATTTAACAATGTATTTTATACAGTGATTTAAATAAATTATACCTTTAAGATACTTTAAGCTTTCATGTCCAGATAATACAAATACAGCTTGCAACAAGGCACGTAAAAATGTATTAAATATTGTCAATACTTATTTATAGTTAATTGGCGTCAAACAACGTGACACGAAATTTTTACATCTTCCAATATATAAAATTATCGTGTCGCGGTGTTTGTTGCCAAACTCCTCCGAAACGGCTGGACCGATTTTGATGAAATTTTGTGTGCTTATCGGGTAGGTCTGAGAATCGGCCAACATCTATTTATTTATACCCCTAAATGTTAAGGGTGGTCCACCCCAAAAATTTATTTATTATTTTTTCGCAAAACTACGTTTGCCGGGTCAGCTAGTTGTATATAGAGATATAACATCAAGCCAAGCTAGTTGTTTGATTGGTAACTGTTGATGTAAACAAAGAAAGAATAGCCCGACTGGCGACAGTAACCATGCTCTTACAGAAGACTGCCCTGAAATAATCGGTGAGCCAAAACCCACTCTCTACCGTCGATTGACCGTCGTCCTCTATCTGTCGACCTTGATTAATAAAATCATACTTAGAAATTCTCGTCAGAAAGCTAAAATAAACAATACCCTTAAGATGTGTACTAACCCGCAGTTGAGTTTTGTTTTGAGATAAACTTTTCAAATCCTTCTGAGGTTTTACCAAAATGTTCTCCTTGTTACAGAAACATAAAAATATGTCTGTCTCTGAATTCAGGCGGAAGAAACTTCTTTACGTTTTCAACGTTTTCTTTGGTAAAGTATTTTTGCATGGATTCTTTTTGTACAATATTTTATTGTTTCAAATGAAACCTCCGGTTACAAGACCTTATTTGTTGCAGATGTCAATCAGAGCGGAACAATAGAAAGGAAAGACTTCGAGCTCGCGATAGAGGTTTTATACATTTCATATTTGTCGTTCTTACGGCAGGCTTATTACGACCTTACAAGGCTTGTTGATCTTTGGAGATGATTGTGTGATGTGATGCGTTATAATTTATTTATTTATATTATCCAATAGAATTTTGATAGTCAAATCATTATGAGAATTAAAAATATTGAATTTCTCATAGAAACATCAAATTTTTCACATTGATTCTATGATACTTTTATAGTTATAGCAATCAAATATTGTAATATTAATAAATTTGATGCAATTATAATTATCACAGAGTAATGGACAATATTATGTACAATAGACTCTTTACTATATTTTCGGGACTTCGTATAATAACAAAATACACTGGACCGCAAAGAAAAAGGGTCGGTTAGAAAATCTTCAATATCTTCAAAAGTACCTGATCTAGATTTTATGAAATGAAGACTAAATTAAAACTAAACTAAATAATTTTTATTTTTATTTAAGCACATTAAAATATTCTTTAATTTAGTCTTTATTTCATTTCCAGCTTTCGAATTGAATTTCAAGATTGAATTCGAATGCCCCAAGATTCCTGTCGTAAATTTAATACTAAATTTAACAAAAAATAAATAATACAATTTAATTGAACTGGTTAACGTAAATTTAACAGTAGTTAAGTAATTTTCATTTGATATTAATTTATAAATAAATAAATAAATTCTTACCTTAAACCCCTTACCTTAATGAAAACTCCATTGCTCCCTCCCTTTTTTAAATGGTTTATTTTTACAAATAAGCTTTAACATTAACAGAAAGTGTGCAGCCTGAGGGGTTGGATGCCAGGCGACGCTAAACATACTGAAACCCACGAAATAATGATTAAAATCTGGGACGGATTGCGGAAGAGAGCCGACTCTAACAGGGACGGACAGGTATGTACTTCGTTATCCAACAAGCTTACACTGTGCTTCAACGCTCTAACACTAGATAACACAAGAAGCTTCTGTGTTGGCTTTTGTTTCTTGTTTTCGGTATTTGCAAGACGCTATTCCTTCCAGCTTTTAAATGCTTTAGTAGTCAAATTTTAGTCAAATTGATGAATTTTGTAATTGTACATTGCTTATTTGAAAATAATATACAAATTATATAAGTATTATGACTAGGTGACTGCCTTTGGTCTCTTTGACGGGGTTTTAGAATATTGGCTTTATTACTTAAGTACCTCCTTGTGTATTCAACTATTCACAGAAATTACTAATAATTAAAAAAAGTTAAGATATAGGTTTCATATAATAATTAAATATTGCGTAACTATAAATCGTCAATATTTCTATATAATAAAAATTACGTGTCACGTTATTTGTCGCTGATGAACTCCTAAGTATAAACTACTGAACCGATTTTGATAAACTTCGTGACTATAGTCCAACTTAAAAAATGGGATACTTTTTATTTTGAACCCGGGCGAAGCCGGGAGCGTGTAGCTTAGTGCTAGCGTTTTATATAGTACACCATGGAATACAAGCTACGATGACATTTCAGTAAATGTTAATGTCTAAAAGCGACTCAGCCAATATTACCCGCATTTTTTTCATCATCAACAACACAAGCCTTTTATATCCACAATGTCCGCTTTAACTCAGTTATTGTTTCGGCCCTCGTTTGTGTTAACTCACGTAACCCTACGACGTGGTGTAATAAACCTTAACAATAGGTTGGTTGTTCATCATGTGAGCAATTGTGTTGAGGGCCTAAAAGGCTGCCAGAACTCGCAAGGATGGCCAGTCTGGTGGATTAAATTTATATCACAATATAAGCAGAATTTTTTAGAAAAGTTTCGAGAAAAAAAAATTATAAGTAACTAGCCGTTGCACGCGACTTCGTTCGCGTAATTTTATAAAATATAGCCTATGTTACTTGCTAATAATATAGGTTCCCAACAGTGAAAGAATTTTTCAAATCGGTCCAGTAGTTTCGGAGCCTATTCAATGCAAACAAACAAACAAATCTTTCCTCTTTATATAATATTAGTATAGAACAATCAAAATTTCCAATCAAAGTATGTAGTTAGAACAATTTTTAATTTACATTAATATGCTAAAAGCTGAAATTCGGTGTACGTTTTATGTAAGCTGGTGCCCGCGGCTTCGTCTGCGTTCTGGATGAAAGGTTCTAGTGTCCCTGAAAACGTATATGCAAAATTTCATGATGATCATGATGATGATGATGATGATGGTGATGAGTAGTTAAAGCATGAAAAGGTAGCAGACAGACAGACAGACAGAGTTACTTTCGCATTTATAAATTAGTATCGACTAACTAGTATGGATTCGTATTTGTTATATGAACTGTAATATAATACGCTTAGGTAAAAATTTTCACAATCAATTCTGACTTTTGACAGGTATCTGTGGAAGAATGGGTGTCTATGTGGAACGACTACGCTATGAACCCGTCAGCTGCCCTCAAATGGCAGCAGCAGTACTGCCATTTCATGTTCCAACTTGAAGACGCTAGCGCTGACGGCTCCATAGACTGCGATGAGTTCACAACTGTCTGCTCTTCCTACGGCATCGATTCTCAGGAGTGCAAGTTGGCGTTTACCAAGATGGCTAAGGTTAGAAAAATATATGTGTTTATAGATACTTATAAGGTCACTCAGGACCCTGACGACTTTGGCGGGGGACCCGAAGTTGAGTCATAACGTCCCCGCGACCCCGTCCATCAAGCCTCGTATTCACTAGGGGACAAATGTCCCGCGACACGTGTCGCTAGAGATGTCGGGCGATGTTGACCAACGACCAAAGTCATGCAATGTTGCCAGACTTATTGTGCGATGTGGGCGACACGTATCGCGCGTCAATTGTTGTCCCCTAGTGAATATGAGGCTTCAACGGCCGCGCTAGAAAGTCGTTGGGTTTTAGCCGGTAGGAATCCGGCATAACCCCGCAGTGTCCCCTAAACTGCTGGGTATCCAAGAGGATTTCTCCAACAGACTGGGAAGCAGGGACAAGCCAAAAGAAGGGACAGCCTGCCGAAGCTCGCCTGCCGATTTTTTTAAGACTTTTTTAATATTCGATAGCTGAAAACGAAATATAAGTTGTTTCGGGTTATTTTGTTCGCCATCGGTTACAACCCCTTCCGTTTTATTAGTTACAGGATAACTTTCATTGGGAATATGAAAAATTGTACCTAAAACTTTTTCATATATTTTAAGCCGATGTACATCGGCCTTCGTAGGCCCTTTTCTTCGTAATTTATTATAAATCAAAGATATACTCTCCGCTTTACATCATCAATCTAAAAAATATTCTTTCGGAATATTTTTCACACTTACATTTTTTGCTTCATTCATCTTACCGTTAAAATTCTCAAGTTGATGGCAATTACGTGTTTACGTAGGCATCTGGGATATTTTGACAACAATTGTTTTCTAACAATTGTTAAAATTTCTTTTATAATTTAAAAAAGTTAAAAAAAGGTCCGTAAGAATTGCGCTGCTTGTATCTATGATAAAACAGTTTACCTCATACCACAAATACAACAAATACACAACTCATATACATGTTGTAAAGTTGCATTATTTTTTCTCAGGGTAAAGATAGCGTCTCGTGGGAGGAGTTCCAAGATCTGTGGAAGGAATACTTCTCCACCGAAGATCCTAATGCCCCAGGCAACTTCATCTTCGGCAGGACTAGCTTTTAATGAAGTAATAGAGTCTCTCGATGAAATTCTTCGATGTGCTCGATACTATTGGCCGTACAGTCGAGCTAAAAGCCGTCTCTTACCATTCCATATATCAATCTAGTCATATTTCGAGGGATAACTGCCAATTCAGGCTGTTATTGGCTCACCACACGGTCGTAGCTAGACAACTAATACGTCATCGAAGTAAAATGGCTGTGTAAAGCCGTTCAGGCCAGTTTTGTGTGAAATGTATTGGCGTTCCATTTTTGAAATACGTATTTCAATTCACGTATTCAAAAAAACACAGATTTTATGTTTTATTTATGTTTTATTTTATGTTTTATTTACGTATATAAATACGTAATATAAAGTTATTATTATGTATTTAAATATAAAAGATATAAAAACAAGTTGCAAATTAAAATCAATATCTTTTACTACAAACTGAAAGATAAAAACAATATTACTGTTGAAGAAATTAATAATGGCCATTTAAAACATTTCTGTCTCTTTTTTTATATTTAATATGAAAAGGACAAATGATATTCACAAGACGATTTCTTCTTGAATATCATCAGATATACATTCTGAATGTATATCCGTATATATAACTTAAAGGCCATTTTTAAACCAAATTTTTAAACCAGTTATTACAGTGATAATTAAATTACCTGATGTTACTAATTTAAAGAGTTCTTACAAAAACACTGTTTTGAATAAAATATTCTCAATTTTCAAAATATAATTTTATTACACTGATTAACATAGCCACAGAACAAATAATAATATTGAAGTACCATAGCCTAAAATAATATGTCTTATTATTTCAACAAGATTTCTCGTCTATTTTATTGTTGAATAATAAAATAGACTTCATTGTAAGTCTAAACGTGACTAAAATGAAATCAAATTTTGAATATAGTGTTTCATAAAAGTGATACTCCGATACAATTCGCATAGGAACGGTTTTATAATGTATTAAGTCAATCACATAGAAAAGATCTTCTTACGTGTATCTGTGTTTCTCTCTTCTAGCGGATCAATATGGTATTTTAACTAGCATATTTATTAATAATTCACGTTTTTATGAAATGCTCAAGTTTCAGCATTTACTTACTATAGAGATTCTTCTTCGAACTTTAGGAAAAATTCTTATGAAAGTCAACGAAGTTTTAAAAATACTGTTTCATGATGTAGCATATCTTGTAGTCATATCTATTCAACGTGTACTCTTCGGCGGCGTAATACCGAATTAAAATATTTGAATATATTTTGAATTTATTCATGAATGTTTTTGTTAATATTTATTATTAAAAAATAAATATAAAGTCAATGTATGCACTGTTCCTTTCATATTATATTCAATAGTGGCGCTTAATAATTTTATTAAATTAATATTATAAATGTAAGGATGAAATATTTATTTACTATTTAAATTATATAAAAGCTTTGACTAAAGCTGTGTGTAAAGTCAAGCTCATGTTGCGGTGAAAAAAAATATAGGAAAAAAATCTATGCATATATCTCAAATTAAATAAGAATTTCTTAAAAATGAAATATGGAAACATTGTAATAACTAAAAATTAACAATTGTAAGCAATCACATAAAATTGTGTTTTTTTTTTTCACCGCCAACCTATTTCACCGCTACATATGTTAGTCATTTTGATGTTAAATGTATATATAATATATGTATTCTATTCTGTTAATTATATTATATATGTTGTTGCAAAGAATTTTTATGGCCTCATTTGTGAACCTGTGTGTTGAGGTGACAGGCGAAAGATCGCTTTGAAATTCGCTAAATAAAAATTATAGAGAATCATTAAATGTATGTAAATAAAAGTAATCGTTTTTTAATTTAAAAATCCTTTTTTTGTTATTTTATAAATTCAATTATAATGTTAACGGCAAATTTTAATTGGAGAATTGATTTAAGAACTGATTGCATAAGCCCGTGGTATGAAAATTTTTGGAATCAGAATTGTCAGACGAATGCGTTATGTTATGCGATATAGTTATGTTCTATTTATTTATTTTTTATTTTAGAATATCTGAAGTTTCAGAGATATTGCGCCATTTACACAATATTATTTAAAAAAAGAACAATGTTGTTCTTTCGGCGTGTTCGAATTGTGAAAATTTAAATTTTATAATCGTTCGTAAGGAGTAAATTCCAGTCGTGTGTCGGTCGAAGCTGACATACACATTTTTTTAAAGTACTTATCTACATTTTTCAACAATTAGAGATTGAATATTTAAAACTAGCGACCCTGTTCCGGCTTCGCACGGATGCATTATTTTTTTGCAAATTATAAAAGCATATTTATCTTCCTCTTCTATTTATTTCACTTTCCAATAGTAAAATGTTTAAAATTTATTTAAAAAGAGACAATTTTCAAACATAATTATTTACAGGTACCTTACTATAATACATGTTATAATAATAATTACACACATACAACAGCTGCGTGAAATACATTATTAGACAGCTTGCTGTCGTTTACTTGTGAACGTCTTATCATCGATCGTTCTATTACAAGGTTATACCACAGCATACTTATTTCCTACAGTAGGTCGACGCCTTTGATGTTGGGCGATACCGCCGCCAGTGTAGGTATTTAAAAATTACAGAAGGGTTGACACAAATTAAGTAATATAAAATGTGCTTAAGTACCTTTCTTCATCGTGCAGAAATTAATGAAAGCTTAGTTCTTTATTTATGCGAAATAAAGATTTGCACGCACTTACAGCACATGCCGTATGCACCATTTTGATTTATATAATAAATTAAAATCTGAAAGACGCGATAGCCCTAGAATATTTATCCCAAGCTACTAAGAACGACGAAGTATGCAGCTTGGGCACGTTCCACTCGCACCTCACCCCTTACGCCCCGCACGATTGCCCTTTTTTTTTTTTTTTTTTTTTTTTACGTTGGGAAATCCTCTTGGATACCCGGCAGTGTAGGGGGTACTGCCGGGTTATGCCGGATTCCTACCGGCTAAAACCCAACGACTTTCTATCATCGCGGCCATTAGCGGGCGGGGTCGCGGGGACGTTGTTACACGACTTCGGCGCCCCGCCACGGCTATTCCACGCGGGGAGGCCTGTGCTCCCTGTCAGAACCTCGGCGTACCCGAAAGTGGAGGTACGCCGGCCATCTCGGGGGACCTCACGAAGGGCGGCAGTCTCCCCCAAGACCACCGCCCGGGTCCCGGTTAGGGTGGAAGGCGGCGGATATAGGCCACCCTGCGCCGCCCGCCTGCGCCCGAGCCTTCTCCGGCGGAGACCCGCACGATTGCCCTGTCTAGACGTCTCCGTCGGCCTACTGTATGAAATAAGTATGCTGTGGTTATATTGTAATCATGTAAAGTAAAATTTGAAGAAGTCATTACAGTTCTAATATTAAAATAAACAACACAATGGGTGGGTTTTTAATATTTTTAATTCACTTTTAAACTATTGATAACATCATATTTGACAGACGTATTCAATATTAATAAATTCAACAATAAGTCTGTTTGTTTGTTACGTTTTCTAGACAAAAACCACTAAATCAATTTTGATTGTTGTTATCGAGTTTTGTAAGTTTGAATCGGACGGGTGAAAAGGTTTTTTGTTTTTTTTTTTTTTGTTTTTCAATGCGACAAACGTTGTTTTGCCAAAAAATAAAAATAAAAAATTTGGGGTGGACCACCCTTAACATTTAGGGTTATGAAAAATAGATGTTGACCGATTCTCAGACCTACCCGATAAGCACACAAAATTTAATCAAAATCGGTCCAGCCGTTTCGGAGGAGTTTAGTAACAAACACCGCGACAATTTTATATATTAGATATTTTTTTTTAAAAGCAATCATTATACAAATTGACATACGTAGGTCTACGCATACTAATTTGATGCTACGCCGCAACCAATCAATAAAAGTTTAGCAGTATGGGTAGCGGAAGTTGCGCCAGTTTTCCACGTGATTACCTAATGTTTCCTTCATATACTTATATCTATATCTATACATTTATTTTATACTAGCTGTTGCACGCGACTTTGTCCGCGTAACTTTATAAAATATAGCCTATGTTACTACAGCACATGTACTTGCATCACCATGCTTGTTGTTTTTGTTATAGGCTTCAGTAGCCACCTACCACCAAGTGGACAATCAGCCTGTCTGTCGACCTTAACATTTGAAAAAATTAAGACGAGCACTCATCCAATGGGTTAGTCGATAAATTGACAATGATTTACTTTAATTGAAATGAGGGAAGGAATAAAGACAAATTCGAGGGCGCTAGAGAAGCGCGAACTTTTGCTAATATTTTAATTAAAAAAAAACATGATAAATAATAATTAATTTTTGATCGGACTACGTACTAAAAATAATGCCAACATGTTACTTAAGCTAGGGGATATAAATTTTAGTCGAACAAGGAATTTCCTTCTTTACTACACAATTCCGTCATGAATTAGCCCCATTTGTCTTCTGAGACCGTGAACCGAGAATCGTGGATTGGTACCGAAATTTGGCCCCCTATCACACCGTACTATAATATGGCTATAATAAATCAGTCAATCTGGTGTTTGCTATTTATTAAAATTAATACTGAATAATGAAACTAGTTACCTATTATTCCTCCAGATCAATGCATCATAAACTGCTATACAGAGAAAACCATTTTGGAAATCCCTTAGGGTGGTTTAGATGAAATGAGCGGAGAAACAGACAAAGTTAGACAGCGAATTTTGTTTATGATATTGTACCTACTATTAAATCGTAAAATTGTCTATGCTTTGATGTATAAAAAAGGTAGTATATGATTTAACACATTATTGATTAATGTAAGATTCATTACAAACATGCAAAAATACAATAATATATATAATAATATCAATAAAATATAGAGTATGTATAGATAATTTAATATATAATTTACATTTAGAAATTATACGTTGTACGGTGTAAGTGGCGGCCATGTTAAGGCCAAATCGACGACGGGAAATGATGACGTTTTTCACTTGTAGCTCTGAAAGGAGTATTCATTAATCAACTGCCTAAACAATAATTTAAAAAGTTGTCCCATTTATCGATAGACACACAAAAGAGCCACAGAAGAGCCAAGCTTCACTGAGAGTGCACATTCATCATCATACTATCTCTTATATTATTTGTGACCCTCCACCACTCCACATAATCTTTTTTTTTTTTTAAATCTTGTCAGTATGTTTGTTGCAGCTAATCTCCGAGACGGCTGAACCGATTTTGAAACGATTTTCACTGACAGAAAGCTAATATTATATGGAGTAGTCACTGATAAAAATATCACCTCTATAATAGAAATCTGTATTACTACTAGGAAAAATACTGAAGAAATAATATGCTAGGATATCCTCGTTACGGATTATGTCTCGTATGGATACTTCGAGCTCACTCTTTTCATTGAACTCTGAGCTCCTTTGAGTCACGTAACAAACCAACAGGTAGATTTTTTTATTAGAGATGTGTTTTCTCTTGGCCAACAATCAACTGTGTAGCAAGGATGAGGCTTATGATGGAGCGAGCTCACCCTATGAGGTCACTCACCCCAATTAATGAAAATTTAAATTTTTCACGTTTAATTAGGAGGATTTTTCAGTGTGTCTGAGAGCAATTTTCAGGGGGTAGATACTTAGAGAATGCTTCGTCGATTTATTTTTAAATTTACTTGAGATAAATTCAAAATACTCCGTTTGACAAATGGGTCCACATTCGACGCGCAACGGGCGGTGCGTCCGCGTACCTGGCGGTTGAAAAGATAAATCACTCGATTCAAAACGTATGTGAATCGTGAATACATATCTAATGGCTCGAAAAAGGCGCATCGCTTTTACGATGACTATAAATAATGAAATGAATATTATAGTTATTGATACTCTTTTGAAAGATTTTTGAACTCCATGCAAAGTTCATACTTATATCGCTCATTGTATATATTATTATGACACAATATAATATCTACAGAAAGTGTTTGAATTATCTAAAGCGTAGATTAATGTTTGCCTGTCTATTTACCTTAACAAAAACTTAAAAATAACAAGTCAAATCAAAATGAAGTGCTATCTATCTGCCTAGAAACAAGCTAAAATTTACTTCAGTCTAACATAAAGTCGTTAGTCCGCAGTACCAACAAAATTAATAACTTTAAACATGTTATTAATTTTGTTATTTATTTATATTATATATATTGTTTATTGATTTATATAAAATTTAAATAATATAACTTTACGATACGATTTTTTACGAATATTATACGAGTAACGTCGAGTGGACCATCAGCCTGTCTGACAACCTTAACATAAAAATAGTAGGAATTATTAAATACTTACTAAATAAATATTCTATACCAAGCATATACCAAGTCAGTTGTTACATTGAAAACAGTTCTAACAAAAACAATTGTTTTTTACGTATATTTGTCAGAAAGATAATTTTCTACGCTATGGTACGAGGTCGCTCGTAACTAGGTCTAACTAAATACACATTTGATAAATGATTTCTATTTAGTTGAATTTATTGATAGTCGTTTCGCATCGTTTAGTAACTTATTGTAGTACCGTATACATTGTAGTTTAAAAGAACTACTTATTGTACTAAAAATATTAAGCTATTCGTGATAAAAAAATATTAATTTTTATGTTAAAAAGTGGCAGGGGAGCTGACGCTCCACTTGTAAGGATGTCTACTGTCACTACAAGCAGTACCAAGGCGATATCACAAAATCAAGGGACACACTCAAATGCGGTTTACTGACCTTAATAGAGTAGAAAAAAGATAAACGTATAAGAAAATGGGTTCTGGTAAAATTTAAATTCTTAAAAAAAAATAGTTATGGAATTGTCTTTAAACCATTTGAAACAAGTCGGCATTATTATTTTCACCACTATACTAAAAGTAAAACTGTTAGTATTACATTAGTATCAGTATTAGTATCAGTGCCAGTGCCAGTGCCAGTGCCAGTGCCAGTGCCAGTGTCAGTGCCAGTGTCAGTGCCAGTGTCAGTGTCAGTGTCAGTGTCAGTGTCAGTGTCAGTGTCAGTGTCAGTGTCAGTGTCAGTGCCAATGCCAATGCCAGTGTCAGTGTCAGTGTCAATGTCAGTATCAGTATCAGTATCAGCATTAGTATTAGTAGATATTATATAGTAGTAGTAGTATTGGGAACATAATAAAAAAACTTCACGTTCACATAGGCTTCTGATCAAAAACTAGATTTATATTTTTTTATAAAAGGATCGTACTTATTTCCGAGATATATAATAATATACGTTTTTCTCTGAACAGTCACAAATTTAAATCGAAAGGATCGCAAATACGCAAACTTGCTAGGATATTGGTTATATTTTATATCTAAACTACAATGAACAATACATGTATCAAGTATAGAAGATGTAATCTAATCCTTGAATTATCTCTTCATTCTTTATTTGAATATAACCTCGAAATATGATGGATATCAATAACGGATATGAGTAATGAATAGATCGTTGGATGAGTAATGGGAAATTTCTTTTGTACTACAATCGAAACAATATCAAAGAAAACAGTAGTCATGAATATACTTACTTATATATTTTTTATTCATGACGATTAATCCATGACAGCAAAGGGCAATTGATTTTAGTATAATCATGCCTTGTTGATGGTCTTGACATGCGCTTAGGATTATCAGAAACATCAAAATAAAATTATTAAAAATAAAAATAATCATCATGAAAACATTGTGTAATCTCAATATTGAGTAATATTAAGTAATGTTTTTTTCTTCTCTCATTAAAACTGCCATCAGTCATTACTGACTACAATCGGTTACTAGGGATTAGGGATAATTATAGTCAAATAGTACCCATGTAATACCCATTATAAATACGAAAATGAGTTGTTACTCTTGCAGGACTTAACTTAAAGATCTTAAGAAAATCTTACATACACGTTGTCTGTTGTCAGGGACACAGAAAAAATATACTGCTTCCCAGGGACCATTTAATAATAAAAATAAAAAAATTCAACGTCTGACAAAAATATATTAGTAGTAAAATTAAATATTGAATAAATGTTTTAAAACCTAAGTAAAAGCTAGTTTATCATAAAAAAATATAGGTTAGGTATGTACTTAACTAATACATTACAAAACCTTCTAATTCCTGTTTACATTGAGCTTTTTTATTTGTTTTGGAAGAGATTATATCAAAGCAATAACTTAGTAGAATCAATACAAAACACGTCTTTAATAACGCACGTTGGCCTATTTATTGGCAAGTTGCCCGAACTTGTAATGGCTATCGGCTGTATTTCGGAGTTTAATAAGGGTAATATATCAGTCTGTGTAGCCGACAATTCTCATATGCGTACCGAATAATTTATTGTACATAATATTAATGTGTACCAAATTAAATTTTAACATTAAAACGCAACTGCAGACGCAGGTAAACACAGTGATCCTTAAGTAACGCATTGTGGACCAGTAGAAGATTGGTGGGGTACTAAATTGACTAGAAGTAGTGGGGGTCAGAAGCACGATGCTACTCACAGATAATGGTCTAAAGCAAGGCCAACGAGACAACGCAAAAAATGTATCTAATGTAAGTAATAAACTTTCAAGGATTGTAAAGATGCTTCCTATACCATAAATAGATTACTCCTGAATCTATTTAATATATAAGCCCGGGGTATGAAAATGTATAGGAGTAAAATCAAATGTCACACGTTATGCGTTACAGGCTACAATATGCTTTAATACATATTAATATAATAAACATAATACATATGTATAATATATTATATTAATATGTTATATTTTTTAAATTATTTATTTATCTTTCGTAAGTAGTAAACTCCAGTCATGCGTCAATGCACTCAATTTTTTTTATATGACCATTTTTATATGAGACTAAATAAATTGAAGGTGGAAATCTATGATGAGGATAATCTTCCCGTTAATATTAAGGGCTCATACTTGGTAAGTACTTTATAGAGGTAACTAGCAACTAGTTTTCGTGTCAGATCCAAAAAAAAAATATTGGATTTTTTTGACCCATCCTATTACTTTTTATACTGAAAAAAAAAAAAAAACTAAACCGCGTACGAAGTCACGGGCACAGCTAGTATTAAATATTTACACAAAACGAAAATACACGAACTCACTACTTTTATCATGCTCGATATTAGTTTTGTGAGTGGCAACCGTAAAAATGCATTCGCTGCACGTCTCAACTCGATTCTGCAAAGCCGTTTCGAATTTACGATGTGTAAAAACTTTGAATTCCAAATAAGTACATGAATTTATATATTTTGAGAAATTACCATTTTGACAAACGAAATTCGTGAGTTTAAACTGGACGTATTATATTTTTACATGAATAAGTAAACGAAAGAAATTTTAATTAAAAAGGTTTTTTTAATAAAATTTTCAAAACAAGCTATATTCAATTTTACTTTTCTACATTTTTTTCCAAGCCTTAGGATCTAAAAGGCTTCTGAAATCTAATTTTATTACTAACAATAAATAATTACGAGTATTTGTTAAAGAAATTTTCCTCCTCTGAAAAATATTATTTTTGTAATTTTTCATTAGCGGTGCCTCAGTCGTTTCTGTCACGAGGAAATCTTCATGCAGTCATTTTTGTTATTAGTCAATCGTTATCAAAAACATACAATAGTGTTGAAGTCTACATATGGTGTTACAAGAACGTTAGTTTCCTCCTACTGGGCAATGTGATAGCCAAAAAAATACCCAAAACAATTAAATACAATTACCCTCAAATAACTTTCTGATGCAGTAAAAGTTGGCATAAAGGTTTGCTGACACTTCGCTTTAAGTTTACAGTATAACCACAGCATACTTATTTCCTACAGTAGGCCGACGCCTTTGATGTTGGGCGATACCGCCGCCTGTGTAGGTATTTAAAAATTACGGAAGGGTTGACACAAATTAAGTAATATAAAATGTGCTTAAGTACCTTTCTTCATCGTGCGGAAATTTATGAAAGCTTAGTTCTTTATTTATGCGAGATAAAGATTTGCACGCACTTACAGCACATGCCGTATGCACCATTTTGATTTATATAATAAATTAAAATTTGAAAGACGCGATAGCCCTAGAATATTTATCCCAAGCTACTATGAACGACGAAGTATGCTTCTTGGGCACGTCCCACTCGCGCCTCACCCCTCACGCCCCGCACGATTGCCCTACGTCTCCGTCGACCTACTGTATGAAATAATATGCTGTGGTATAACATTGGCTTGCCGCCTAAAACTGCAAGCGACATTTTTACGTTAATATTTAGAGTAAGAACAAAAAGATAAAACGATGAATGGCGCAGAGCCAGAACAGATAATGAAATTATTAAGATCCCAGTCTCGTATATAAATTGCTTGGTGAGTTGGTAAGTCTTTAACGGCAGTGGTGCACCTATTATGATTCGAGCGACGACCGCAGATATGAGCAATAAGGGTTCCCTCCAAACATAAAAACTTTAATCTTCAGAACGCAATACGAAACTTAATGCTGATATTACGATTATGGTTTTAACGATGCAATATCGTGTTTAGTTAAAATTAAGCTGACCATGACGATAATGAAAATGTAAGTTAGCAAACTCTCGTAATAAACTAACGTTTGACTCCGACTTCATGCGTGCCTATTTTCTTGTTCAATTTTTATTACTCATATATTATTGTTGTCACTTGTTCAGTTTTTTTTTTAATTTTTTTAATTTTTATTCATATTTATATTTTAGATGATTTTTATCTAGATATTTTCGTTCTTGTATGCCTGAACAAAATGTAACGATAATCGGTTGAGTAGTCATGAGTTAAGGCGTGAAAGCGTAACAAAGAAACAAACAAACAAACTTTCGCATTTATAATATTACTAGCTTTTGCCCGCGACTTCGTCCGCAGCCTCTTTTTCATAGTTAAAAATATCTATTTAATATTTATTGCTCATAATATTATCATATCATAATATTATCATATATTATCTTATCAGGCGATGATTATTTTAGTTTTATTTTTAAATGATCAGTCGTGGCCAATACTTTTTCTGGATGAAATGTCCTTTATATCTGATATATATATATATATGCAAAATGTCATGATGATCTGCTGATTAGTTGAACGTAACAATTAGCACAGCATTTGTTAACTAGTGTTTGCAGACTTTATAATTATAATTGTTTGCTTCCCACATTTTTCATGATGTGTGTAGTATTTCATTTTATTGTGTTTGTGTATTAAATATAATGTGTATCCCATAAAAACCTGCATTGTGAAGTAAGAAATTCATTTTGGTTTTCATTGTAAACCATAAACAATATGAGATTATTCTCTGATGTTTTTATGGAGACAGAGCAACTTGAAGAGAACGCTGTAACGACTTGTCTTACTCATTTTCATCTACAATAACACTGTTAAAGTCTGCAGCTGGCAACCCATTTGTAAGTTGGTGCCTTGCTGGTCTAAAGTATCAAACAATTAGCATTATGTGTGTGTGTGTGTGTGTGTGTGTGTGTGCACAGTAACAAAAGCGAACATTTGACGGAAATACAAAGTACTAATATGTACTTTAATTTTCTTTTTGTTGCTTTGGTAATTTTGTTGACATTAATTTCAATTTATGTAATTGATATCTTTTTATTATTATTACTAGTTGACCCGGCAAACGTTGTTTTGCGAAAAAATAAAAAATGAATTTTTGGTGTGTACCACCCTTAACATTTAGGGGTATAAAAAAAATAGATGTTAGCCGATTCTCAGTTCTACCCGATAAGCACACAAAATTTCATCAAAATCGGTCCAGCCGTTTCGGAGGAGTTTGGCAACAAACACCGCGAGACGAGAATTTTATATATTAGATTAGGCAAGCCACTGTCGCCGTAGCGGCGCCACTTTCGTCACAGTTATAATGCGTTATATTACTCAAATATTTTCCTTTTTCAATGCAGACGAAGTCGTGGGAACCAGTTAGTAAAAAATATTTATAATTGTTGGAAGATAATGGAAACTAGTAAAAATAATTATTAAAAAGAAAAAATGATGTTACTACTTTCATGTTCTTATTCAACTTCATATTGCCTTGGTAACCATACAACTTACTCTTTATATTCTTAATATTTAAAAAAGAAGATATATAAAAAAGAGTATGTTAATAAAAAAAAGGTTAACTATACAATTATTATAGTATATTTACAACAATAATTATGTTAAATTTCGTTGTGCCAAGAACTACGTAGCTTGAAACAATTTGAGAAAAATGTCTCAGATTTTTATTCCTCAAAGAACAACGAACATTTTCTGTCCGTCTGAACATTTATTTATTAGGTCCATTTAAACCAATTCATCTTTCGTATCTTATGTAGGGTACCTGTCCTTATATATCTTACCAAGGAAAAGGGGAAATTTTTATGTGTGCACTATATTTTAAAAAGGCTTCTCTGATTAAATTTTGCTGAAAATGTTTCATATTTTTTGAGAATAAGTATACACACACACAGTATGCAGTGAGTATACTGTGTGTGTCAATAAGAAAAAACAATGTGATATAATACTAAATATATTTTAAGACTAGTCAATACTTTCACACATATTAAAAAAACTTTCATAAAACTAAAGAATAAGATAACTTTATTTTTAAAAATTTCTTTTCAATCTAATCCATTTCTGCTACTCAATTGTGTTAAGTAATTTTCATGGCAAATTAAAGATTCATTACTTCAACATTAAAAATTGCAAAAGTGCCAATTTTATTTACCAAATCATTTATTTGTATATCATTTATGAAACTACAAATTTTTATTTGTTTTCTTAATCATAATAAGAAATCGCTTTTAGAATTATCATACTTATGAAGTACTACTATACTAAGTACTTACTACGTATATATATATATAACCATAAATAAAATTGTACAATACAAAGCGCTTGTGTACTCGTAGACGCGTAGCGCTCGTAGCATGCAAAGCGTAGCCGATGACGTCATTCATCTCGTTCTCGTAGCCCGTAACGAAATATGTAGGACAATTGAATTTTCAGAACAAACGGGTCCATTATTTCAACATTATAACACTGCACCTGAATGAACACTATAGGCATTATTTTAAAATACTTTGCAGTGTACGCTTTGTTCTTTTATTAAAATATTTTTAAAGAAAAAAACATATTATAATCACTTTAAAACTTATAGGCAGGGTCACGGAACATACCTACCTTGCCTAAAACTAGCTGGTTTATATTAATATTATTATAGTTACTTTTAGATTTTAGATCTTCTAAAATAAATTACTACCAAGCCAACAAACATAATTTTGTGGACAGGGGCTCTGTTTTATACTACTTTTATATCTATATCTGGCTCTGTCTATATCTATATCTATATCTATATCTATATCTATATCTATATCTATATCTATATCTATATCTATATCTATATCTATATCTATATCTATATCTATATCTATATCTATATCTATATCTATATCTATATCTATATCTATATCTATATCTATATCTATATCTATATCTATATCTATATCTATATCTATATCTATATCTATATCTATACATTTTATAAGATAAGGTATCTATCCGCCTCTATCTATTTCTTCGCTAACTTCTTCTAAACTACCCAATGGATTTTGATATGGTCTTCATTATAGGAAATACGGATAATCGAGGAATGTTTGCGTATATGATTTGCCAAAAAAAACTGCATCCGAGCAAAGCCGGGGCCGTGTCGCTAGTAAATAATAAAGCTAATTCAAAATACGAGTAATATTATCTTAACAGAAATTTACAAGCAATACAATTTTGAGTTATACTTATTGTAATGTAACGTTTGGTCTCACTTTACTACTTACTGTATTCTTGTGTTAAAGCGAGTGTGGTGTATGTCGATGTCGGCCGACATACGAACTATGTTTGAAACTTCGAAATTGTACATCGTGACAGTGTACGGTTAGTTGGGTTGCCAACTTCAAATTACATGTGCATTAAGTGTATGTAGCAACACTAACAGATGAAGCATGAACTTTATGGACCGAAATCTGAAGTACGTTATTATTAGTATTACTTATTAAGGTGAGGTTTCATCTCCATTTTAAATGTTATATGTACTAGTATACCTCTGTCTGCTATATATACATATATAAAATCGAGCAGTATACGAGCAGTGTACATTGATTATTTAAAAAAAAATTTGGACCTTGCACTTCAAAAAAATAAATTGTAGATTAATGGTCAAAGAATCGTTTTTAGAAATGTTGTCTGTCTTATTTAACAACAGTCTCTTGTATTATCTCAGAAATAATTATTACCACATTTAAAAAAAATTGAAATATAAAATAAATCTGGCACACTATCTATAAGAATCACTTCTTATAGCAAATTAAATTTTATAACTATAATACAAGGAATAAAAAATATATTAATACAGGGAGTTAAAATTTAACTGCCAACTGCTTGACTACAATTACATTGGGATTGAGAGATAACAGCCCTAATAAATAAAATTAGAAACCAAACAGGTTATTCCCTAAGCTCATTTTCCTGTGTATAATTTCACTGATATATGACATTTAATTTAGAAACCAAACGCTTATCCAGGTCACGGCAGTGAGAATTCAATAAAAGTTGAAAGGACCCTTTCAAAGGGTCCATGTTTGAACAAAAACCTTAAGGAATTTATCTTTGGTGACTTCAAAGTAATTAACTTTAGTCCTTGGAGAGGTTCAACGCCTAACGATAAGGCTCTAATTAAAAGTTTTAATAAATGAAGCGCCCGCTGGGGTCAGGTTATTGATTTAATGTCTTATTTTTTTATTTTTTTTTATGTCTGAAGAATCTTTGAACGTTTATCCCTATCAAAGTTGGCAGCGCATTTGCAGGCCTTCTCACCAGTCGAAGTAACATCTTACCATCAATTATAAAAAAATTGAATTATGAAATTTACAAATTATGAAATTCATCAATTATGAAATTGGCGCCTACTTTCAACGGTGAAAAGGAAAGTTTCGTCAACTGTCATACGCACCATGCTACAGTGCGAGTAGTATAGACTGTCCGCCTGCTTATTAAGCAAGCCTTCGGAGATGTCTATATCTTGCACTGGGGTAACACGTGGTGATGATGATGGTAATGATGAAATATCTGTATATTTTATAATATTTTTTAAAAAGAAAGTGATATTTTCTAAAATCTCTCGGCTTCGTACGGAGTTGGAAATTTTCTGAAATTCTTTCTCATCGGGTGTTTATGTCTTAAAATAAATCCATTTTCAGTTTTCTAGACTTACCTAGTAGTTGTGGCTATGTGTTGATATAGTACCTAAGTTAAGACAAACGATTTTATAAGTAAATATTATTATTTATATATATCTCAAACGAACAGTAATGCATTTGATTAAAGAATTAAAAGAAAATTCTTTGCTAACAGCTACTGTCTCGGTAACGTTTGATGAGACTGCAATAAAGCTTAGTCGTACCGGGAAACGCTAAGCTGTCTCGAGATCCGTACGAGCTCAAGTGGAAGGAAAAAAGGTAGCTACGATACTTCCTTTGGAGCGGATCATGAGAAAATGAATAA
Source organism: Synanthedon tipuliformis (assembly GCA_947623395.1). Lineage (NCBI taxonomy): Eukaryota > Metazoa > Arthropoda > Insecta > Lepidoptera > Sesiidae > Synanthedon > Synanthedon tipuliformis. The sequence continues at coordinate 9,667,281 of OX392417.1, read as the reverse complement.
ATGGGACCAAGAAGGCGAGGTAGAATATTGAAGGGGCGAATTAATTGCAAAGACAAAGTAAATTTTTGATTCTTTATACTGTAAAGAGCTTTTAATTTTTTTTATTTCGATTAAAGCGTTCTTTTAAATTGAATGGAGTAAAATCCATTATTTTCATATTAATGCAGATACTAAGCCGTCTGAAATTATATATTATATCTACTAGCTTTTGCGACAGACTTCGACCGCGTCCGTTTATCTTAAGCCTTGAAAAATTATATAATATGAGCAATAATTTATTCAATCTTTATTGCTCAAATATTTTTGTCAGGCGTTAAATTTTTTTTAATGATCCCTCGGGAAAAAAGTAATATCGTGTATCCCTGAAATGGTGTATATAGAAGTCGTGTTTTATATAATTTATTATACGTACATAGTTTTCATGTTGTTTAATTTACATATTTATCTACATAATCTTTATAACTATTTTTTCTCAACTTATTTGGTGTCATAGATGTGAAATTTATTTCATTTCTTTGATAAGAAGTCACATACTTATGTATCGGATAAAACAAATATTTCTGCAATTTCCTAATAAAAATTAATCATTGCAGTTTCAGCAACACTATTGGGATCTGTGGCCATGTTATATGCAGCAATACTGCATGTCTGCATTGAATTATGTCTTAATTTAAGATGTAACGCATTGTTGATTCCGGACAAAGTAGCAATTTGCAAGTCAATAGCACAAAGTCCTTCCGGGACTATGTCGAACTTATAATGAAATCTGGAGCGATCCCGATGTTGAGAACTGTTGCAGTGTTTAGGTATTGTTATGTAATAAACCTAAATACGTTTCTGATTTCATTATCTGTATACAGTTGTAATAATTAATAATATAATCTTCTATATATATCAGTACTATCAGTACTATAATATTATAAATGCGAAAGTATGTATGGATGTATGGATGTTTGTAACTCTTTCACTCAAAAATTACTGAAGCGATCACTATGAAATTATGCATACACGTTGTTTGGGACACCAGAAAGGACATAGAGGGTACCTTTCATATAGAACGCGGACGAAGTCGCGGGCACCAGCTAGTACAATATAAAATTCTCGTGTCACAGTGTTTGTAGCCTAAAGTTTTTTTTTTTCAACAAACTAGTATTGTGTTGAAAAAATCTTTTAATTTACAAAGTAAAATATAGCCTCCTCGAATTACGTGAAAATATTGGAAGGTTTCCAGTTGTCAACCAAAGTATTCAGGTTGGCTTTAATGAATGGCTTTGTAGAGAGTACCCGCTTACAGGTGAGCGGGAAATAAAAAATATTGTAAGGTAAGAGAATAAAAATGTAGAGAAAGATGTTATTCATAACGAAGTATCTTCTTATTTTAAATCTATTAAATATTTGCCGCTAATATTGAGCAGTAGCATGTACGTACAGTCAAGTGTAAAAATATGTAATGTATCTATTAAACTAAACCATTACAATCCGTACTAATATTATAAATGCGAAAGTTTGTACGTATGTATGGATGTTTGTAACTCTTTCACGCAAAAACTACTGAACCGATCACCATGAAATTTTGCACACACGTTGTCTGGGACACCAGAAAGGACATAGGGTACCTTTCATCCAGAAAAAAAGTACTGCTCCCGAGGGATCATCTAAAATTAAGGAAATTAACTCCTGGCTAAGTGTAATAGCAATAACGATGTCAAGCGATATATTGTTTTTTCAACGCGGACGAAGTTGCGGGCACCAGCTAGTAACATACGAGTATATGTACTAAAAGAATCATGAAATATATTTTGAAAATATGTCTTGGAGGGAGAAATAGTTTTTTTACTACAAAGTCAATTCTGAAGAAATCCACAACGTTCTTATAATGAGGTCTTGCATTTACTTCGACCACGTTTAAACTACAGAAAAAAATATATTGTTCTCACGAGTACCTATTGTTCTGAGATATGGAACTCACGATATTCGGATTACCCACTTTAAAGCGTGTGGAGTTAGTACGTGTAAAGAACATATAAATACAACATATAAAGAACGATGCATGGGACATCTCTTATTACTTTTACAAGCGCGTAGTAACATTCGTACCTTTATTTATTCATCCAACCATATATCCAGTAAATTGTTGTCACCTTATAGCGCTAACTAATGTAGTGGTGCCTTGGGATGACGTGTGAAAATAATTCTTCGGTTGAACATACATCGTGTGCGTACTATTAAAAACTTTTACCCGCATTAATAAATTAGATATACGTGAAAACATTGTCATAGATTTATTTTCTACTAGCCGTTGCAGTCTAAGTCTAAGACCTAGGTTTTGAAAGGTTTTGAAGATTTTCTATGACAGAATTGTTTTAATATTCTATCTATATGTAGGCATTTATAATCTAACACAAAGATGATATTCAACATGTCTATATGTCTATATAGGTATGTCTATATGTCTGTATATGTCTATATATCTATTTCTCCGCTAAGTTCTTCTTAACCAACTATCTCCCATGGCCAAAAATATTTTAAATTTTAAATCTACTGTAAAGATTTTAAATCTACTTACATTATAAATATTAATTAAGCTACTAATACTTATTAGCTGTGTTTTCAATTGTTCACGTCTTTAAAATATAACACCTATGACGTAAGAATAAGCTGCACGATAAACACTTAACAATGTTCGTTTGAGCGGTTTTGAGCGATACCGAAACGAGATACCAGCCTCCGATTCAGCTTTTGTACAAGCTTAATTCTTGCCAACTCAGATATCTGATTGGCCTCGATTTGAAGGGTATACCTTGAAAGGAACATCCGAGATTACGAAACGCCATAAAATCTGATTAACTTGTTTACCAAGGGCAAACCGAGTGTGATTGAAGCCATAAATTAGGTATATCGTTACATCCATAAAATATTAATTATTTTATTGAAAAGTTCGCAGCTCTATTTCTCTTATATAATATGGTAATTTATTCGCTTTCCAAATGCTCTGTAAAATCTAGATCGGACCGCCACTTTCGAAGTTATAAACTAAATTTATTGTGAACAAGTTGGCTGGCAACTTTGCCTTTGAGAGGCCACACACGAGGACCTTTCTCGATCTTGAATTTTGAAATGGAAATCTCGCATCGCTAAACCTTCGTTGAAGTTTAGTATATTCAATTAAATTAAACCATAATGTTTTCCTTATATTCTGTATAATAGTTATGAATATTACAACTATATTTTACTTTAACATGGCCTCAGTGATTACAAAATTTAAAGTTCAGGAATAATATAAGTACGAATCTTACTTTTTTTAACTATGCTGATAATGTATTTAAATTTTATGTAAACACTTACCCTATAAATAAATTATCTAGGCCATCTAGATCATAATTATGCTAGATTGTATCTAGCATATATTTTATACATTTCATACTCGTTTACAAAGGTGTCAACCTCTTCGACAAATATGAGTGCAAATAAACCAAATCGTAGCACTTCCGGTCTCCAGCGATAACGAGAACTCGTTACTCAGAGACAAATGGCAATTGTAAAAGCGATTATACGGGTTCCAAAGCATACAGCCTTGTTGCTATATATATCACGACAGAGATTACGGGCCAGTACTTTACTGAAGACGAATGAGGTGGGACGCTTGGGAATCGCCAACATGTTCTAGAACTGGACCATAAGTTATAAGTTATCAAATTAAACTAAAACGTTGTTTTGTTGTAGTCTAAATGAGATTAATTGCTCCATAAAGAGCGGACAGTTTTCTGTTTGTACATGAAATCACATCAATATAAAAATTTAAAAAAAAATTGCACGGAAAATCTAAATACATATAGTCATATATTATATAATTTCACTAGCTAGTGCCCGCGACTTCTATATGTTGAAAAATTAAAAATATAACACCTATGTTGTATTCTGATATATATTAAATTAAAATTCTGACGGATTTTAAATATTGGAATCAAAGAGCACTGAAGAGATAAAAGGTAGTCTGGATTTAGCCGTGAAATGGAGCAGAGCTCCGAACAGCTGCCGAACATACTGAATATATTACCGATTTATTTTCTTTTCATAAGAGCACCACCAAAGTGTGTGTTGCTCAGATTTGTCGATCGGTCTCGCTACTCGTATGCTTCTTACTTATATTTTTATATTTCAAATTGAAAGTATCAGCATCATTTTAAAGCCTACATAACCAATCACTGCTCCTGTGTACTGCTACTGCTATGCTTCTAACTTTGAAAATGAGGTGTTTCCATACAACCATTCATCTCTTATTTTACCCCTTTAGGGATGAAAACCCTTGGATTAGATCCTTAGATTTGGATGTTTACATCATAAAATACTTGTGTATTAAAAACATAAAATTTTGGCAGTTGTCTGTAGTTTGGCTACAGACAACTTTTTAACCACTGGTTCAGGCTCTGCTTTGATGAATCGCTCAGGACAAACGACAGAACAATTTTTGATAAACTATCTGTTTTCGAAAAATTATTCAAAGTCGTTCATCTGTTTTTGCATGATTGAGTAATAGACATCCAATATTGGGATAGAATGACTGGGGTTTCAATAAGAATATCTACTGTAGTGGTTTTTATTCAAACAGAGAACACTTTAATATGAAAACATTGAATAGAAGGCAAACATATTTACGCAACAAGAATGTCGATATGGGGTGGTTCTGGGACGGCATGCGAGATATCTGTACATAAATTGAAAAGAGGCATTCAGAATCCAGACTATCGGGATGTAGTAGAAGCGGTTCTGCACTCGGATCACGCGCGTACCGTAATGTCCCTCAGGAACGAGTGTTTTGCTTCGACAAACATTGCATTTGGTATATTCCTCGAAGCCTGTTTGCTTATATCTCAACGTTAGTTGCGGGTGAAATTGAAATTTGATTCGATGTTGGATTACCTTTCAGGGTTTTCGGGAAAATATTAGGTTAGAGATTTGAACTTTTCACAAGTTATATGACATACATATTATAGTTTTAAATATGATTATTTATAGTTTTAAAAGATTAAAAAGATAATTAAATAAGATTGTTGCGTTTTACAAAAAAAAATTTTAGTTTTTTTTTTCTAATTTCTTTTATTAGTTTTTCTTACACTCTTAACGGTCATTATATAATATACCAGGTTTTCGGGAAAAAATAGCTAAGACGATGAAACCCCGTCTAGATACATTTTTTATGTTATCTTTAAAATAAAAATATATAACCATTACAATTAACAGTTATTATAACAATAACAATACACAAATAACAGCATATACAAAATATACATACAGGTATAATACTGATAAAAGTATGAGTTCAGAATCGTTTAAATCAAGGCTTCATTATCGCTAAAATAATCAGAAACTTTATAATGCGAACAGAGTTTGGTTTTGATTACACTTTTAAATTTATTTATAGGTAAGGCTCTGATTATCTCGGAAAGTTTATTATGAAATTGTATACATTGACCATTAAAATGTTTATTTATCTTGTGGAAAACTGTTTTATGTAAATCAATATAATTTTATTATACCTGGTATGATGTGCTGAGATTGTGAATATTACATTTTTACTAAATTAACTAATTGACTTTTTATGACTAATATTTTCGATTATTAATAAAATATTTATGTTCTATTTCGCGGCGGCGATTACTGTAAAAATATCAGGTGGATATCCCTTTAGGCCGCCCACAGGGGCCACAGGAGCAGGGGTTGTCCGAGATGTGACCGGTTTTAGTGGGTATTCCCGGTGATAAGTCACTTCACCGGGCGAGTCCCACACTCCCCCTCGTCAACTGTCCCCGTCGACGGAGGATAGTACGTAAATGTCATTCTCCCCCGCCATAAAAAAGGGGGTTGTCCGAGAGTTTCAAGAGGAAACGGGCTCCGACTCCGGTAGGTTGTGTTGCAGCTAAGAAATTATGGGGTACTTCAGGAGTGAAGCCCCTCCCTGACTGTCCGCTGCGAGAGGTGAGAATAAGAGGTATGTGCCGCTTCCCTCGGTTGTAGCGGACGTAGAGGGAGTTGTCCGCAGTCATCACAACGAGATGAGAGTCGTGTGATTCTCCTAAAGAAATTTTATTTCAAGCTCTGTATTTTTCGACCTCAAACAAGTTACATTTTAAAAACTAAAGAAAGTCTTACTTGTACGGTGCAATTTAAAAGTTCTCGCCTTGAAAATTCTAAAGTTGAAAATATTTTTCTTAAAGGTTTCTCGTAGTTTTATTCGTAAAAGAGAATTAATGCTTAGAAATGGAAAAGGAATTTCTTGTATTCAATATAAAAGCTAGATCTTGAAATTTGTTGTTTTTTTTTATCCTAAGGTCGGCATACAGGCTGATGGTAGGTGGCTACCGTCACCATTCTAGTTACACAATTTATAACTCGAAATCGGCTAGACCGATCTTTATGAATTTTGATTTCTTGATTTTTTTTTTCACCGCGAATAGCAGAACAACTATTAAGAAATCTGAAATATACACGAATCTCATAGGTATACATTTAGTATGGTTTTTATTCCTAAGGAAGTTCGCCTGGTCATCTAGTAATGGAAATCCATTAAAGGTAAAAAATATATAAAGTTAAAATTAAGTCGAAAGTTACATCAACAGAAAAAACACCAACGAAATACATTAAGTAGATAATATGAAAAATAAACTCTGATCAAAAAACAGGCTTCGAAGATAAAAGACCAATCCAAGTAAATTTTAAGTGACTTAAATGCAGTAAGAGTTCGACCTACTTCTGTTGCATACAGTGAGCAACTAAGTAAATTACATAATTGAACAAAGTTACTCGACAGAAAACCTTTCTGCTTCCTTGGCTCCTTCCTCGTCATTATAATTCGTCGGCGAAACTTCAGTCCTATTGTAAGCCAAATATAAAATTAGAGGACGGGGTCTTAATAAAATATACTTCCATGAAATAAGCATTTTTTAGATAACAATATAAATGACAATACAAAATGAGTTCAAAAAATATAGAGAAATTACCTATAACTGTGTTATATCCGTACTAATATTATAAATGCGAAAGTGTGTATGGATGTTTGTAACTCTTTTACGCAAAAACTACTGAGCTGATCAGCATGAAATTTTGCATACACATTGTCTCGGACACCAGAAAGGACATAGGGTACCTTTCATCCAGAACGCGGACGAAGTCGCGAGAACCAGCTAGTATACTAATATTATAAAGAAAGATTTGTATTTTTGTTTGTAATGACTAAACTCAAAAACTACTGGACCGATTTAAAAAATTCTACATTATCACATGCTACATTATCAGCGAATAATATAGGCTATAATCTATAAAGTTACGCGGACGAAGTAGTGTACAACAGTTAGTTCGAACACACAATTTTCAAAAGAAAATTAAGTGCTAACACCTACTTTAATGTTAAAAAACTACATGTTTGATGAGTAAGTATCCTAACTAATATTATAAATGTGAATGTGAGTTTGTTTGTTTGTTTGTTACGCTTTCACGTATCATAAAAGTATCATAAAGCGAGTATCATATAGTGTACAACTTATAGTACACAAACACTCTACATAATAATACTATACGAGTAGGTACCTGCCTACATACATCAAAGACAATGCGGGATGTTTTCGATCAACAAACTGACTGCATTTAGATCCGATAAGGCTTTCACCACACAGAACACCAAACGTACTAAATAAAGTGCAGTTAAATTGCAACTCTATTTGAAACAGAATACAGTCGGAAGTGTTGATTTGTCAATGTATGATGCAAAATCCGCTAGGTATCCGTGGACCAACTCGATCACATCCCTTACTCTCTCGCCGAAACACAATAGCACAAATGTTATTATTTCACGGTGGTCGCAGTGTGCCCTGTCACTTCTAATCTACTTGAGTGAGACTAAGTGCTAATACTAAAGTGAGACAGATTTATTTTGATAGCTGGTGCCCGCGACTTCGTCCGCGTTCTGGGTGAAAGGCACCCTATGTCTTTTCTGATGTCCCAGACAAAGTGTATGCAAAATTTCATGGTGATCAGTTCAGTAGTTTTTGCGTGAAAGAGTTACAAACATCCTTACATCTATACAAACTTTCGCATTTATAATATTAGATTAGTATACTTAGATGATAAAAATCTTTATTGAATAAATAAATTCAGTATTTATGTTCACCTTTTCTTATGTCTGAGACCATTTTTTCATCTCATCCTATCAATTTATCAAAACTTTTTTAAACAGGGAAATTTTATTAAAATTTTTCATCGCTCATTAATTACATAAAAAAATTATGTTAGCCATTTTTTATTTATTTATTTACAAGTAAAGATTTAGTAGTACATATAGCTATGCAATTATTTAATTTTAAAATTCTATTTTTTATATAAAACAAGTCTTCCGTAGCAAAGTTTCTTTAATATTCTTCAACGCTCCTAAAGTACGTTTTCAAGAATCGTTTACCTGTTGCCATTAATATTTAACAACTCGGTCTTTCCATCGCGTAACACGAGTTTTAATGGTTTAAGTTGCTTTTCATGTATCAAATAAGAATAAATAACCTACGATCACTCGAAATACATTTTAACTGAATAACTTATTACTTTCAAGTGTTTCTTCGCATACACCAAATAACAGAAATTCAGAGGCGTCTAATTTTTTTGAATACAATTATTATATGCACTTTAATAGAACATTTTTTTTCTTTTTTTATTACTCACTAAGTTTATTTTAGTAGATATACTAACCTATTTTTTTATATCAATCAATTTGCATTTCAATATTATTATTTTTGTCCTACCGGCTAGGGTTCCTCAGATATCCTGGGCGGTGGTCTTGGGGGAGACTGCCGCCCGTCGTAAGGTCCCCCGAGTAGGCCGGCGTATCTCCACTTTCGGGTACGCCGAGGATCCCACACAGGCCACCCTGCGTGAGATAGCCGTGGCGGGGCACCGAAGTCGTGTAATAACGTCCCCACGAGCCACAACCGATTAGAAAGAAAGTGGTTGGGTTTTAGCCAGTAAGAATCCGGTATAACCCCGCAGTGTCCCCTTCACTGCCTTCAATCCAAGAGGATTTCCCAACGTTAAAAAAAAGTGTTCCTCAGACATGAATCAGAGACATTACTTATGTAAGTAGCTAGTAGAGTAAACGAACTAATAGGTTCACTTGCTCTATAGAGTTTTGGTACTGCTGTACAATGGTATAGAGTATAGAAACGGCCCCATTTTTTTCCTGAAAAAAAAATACACATTTTTTAACCAATGCAAACCTTTTCTTTTTATATAATTATCATATGATTATTATACCAGTACTATAATACCTTTTTTGTATATAAGTGTTGAAGTAGATTCTTTTACATTTACTTTGGACAAACTATTCAAAAGATAAAGCCAACTTAGAGAAGGTCAATCGAGAAGCTCCAAAATTCCTAGTTCAAAAGTTAGATTATAAATAATAACATTTGTGCCCATATACCGTATAATTAATATTTTATGGTTCATATTTCATACATTTCATAAAGACTCATAATTAGTATTAATTTATTTTTAACTCATAAATTGAAACATCATAATTAATATTTTATGGCGTTTTTAATGCCTATTTAGAGTAAAAGCCATAAATTAGTAAACAATTTTATCATCCGAAACGCGTATTTCAAAGTACCGTTAGGATTTAATCATCGTAAATAATCCATGGAGAATAATAAAGTAAATTCGACGCGAAATTTAAATGGAATTCGTTCATCTCCAATCAAGCGCAAAACGAGGGCGCTTTCGTAATGTAATATGCTAATAAACTTGTGTCATGCTACATTTTAAAATTTTAAATTGGAGAAAATGGTTGAAAAGGATATTTGCTAGAGTAAACTGTTTAAATATAAAACTATTTTATACATACGAGTGTGTTATCTAATTTATAAAATTCTCGTGTCGCGGTGTTTGTTATCAAACTCCTCCGAAACGGCTGCGCCGATTTTGATGAAATTTTGTATGCTTATCGGGTAGGTCTGAGAATCATCGCATTCTGGATGAAAGGTACCCTATGTTTTTTCTTGTGTCCCAGACAACGTGTATGCAAAATTTCGTGGTGATCGGTTCAGTAGTTTTTGCGTGAAAGCGTAACAAACAAACAAACTCACATTCACATTTATAATATTAGTAAGGATACCTCTGATATTGGCTGGTTTGCACCCGTGGACACAAAAAGTCCTTTGAGATTTCTTTCTTTGTTACCTTTTTTTCAAGGCGGTTTCCGCAATTAGTTTCACGACTATTGTCCGTACTTAATAGTCGCCCCGACGTTAAGCCGGCTAGCACACTCGAATTGACTTGAAAGTCTCTCCACATTTTTTTTATTCACTGAATTTATTTGTAATGCATAATGGAGTGGAATATTTCTCCCAATCCAATACATTCTCTCCTTTGTTGAAGCTGCTTTTTAAGAAGCATCAATTAATGTGAAAAAATATATATGGAAACATTGAACTGTATGAAAAGCGTAAAGTTGTCCTTTTTTGAGGGGGTGAAATGACATTTACGCACTGTCCCTCGTCGACGGGGACAGTCGACGAGGGGGAGTGTGGGACTCGCCCCGTGAAGTGACTTATACCCTTCATCACTTCACCATCAGCGGGTTGATTCCACCACCAGCGGTGATGTGTGGGTCCGAGATGACAGCCGAGGCCCTACTCTCGGTCGCCTAACATCAAGTTTACAACAAGTTTAAAGTCCTTTAAATATAAATTTAAAATCTTTTCGAAAAGCTTAGCTTTTCGAAAAATAAATACAAACATACAAACCACATATTTTGTATAAACTATTACAATATTAATACTAGTGACCCGCTCCCGGCTTCACCCAGGGTGCAATTTATATATTCAATTTTTTAAGTTGGACCGAATTACAAATAGCTGCGAAATTTTATCAAAATCGGTTCAGTAATTTACCTATAGTATAGGAGTACATCCCGCACACACATGTGACACGTAATTTATATATAATATTTTATTATAAATTTATATACAAATAAAAGTGAAGCTTGTAAAAATATTATAAGGAAAGCTGCAACAGAAAGATTAACGTAGCGGTTTAGTTAAATCCACGAGCCAAAGCCCACTTCACACAAAGTTTTATGTGTCATCTACACGAAACAGCCAACCATTAAACTGCTGTAAACTTCACCCTTGCGAGCATACAAGCAGCAATATTCCTCCACAAGTCAGTACAACACTGTTGCGTACAAATTTCAGATTTCCTTACTACGGAGATGTATTCTTGGAAGAGTTTAAATGAGATGTATACTTTGTTGCAATCTGTTATATAACTTTGACAGTTTTACATATATTACAAAATACAGCGCTTTATGAGAAAACTTATAAATTTTAGTTAAGCTTAAAATTAGTAGTTAGTAGTTAGTACCTCAGTTTAGGTCTTAATAATCTCGGAAGGAGGCAAATCAGAATCAGATAATTTGAGATTTATTCTTTAGCTATTCAGAGCATTATTCCTTCCGGAATTAATACGTATAACGAATTATAACCTTTATAACTTCAGTTATAACTTAAGTCTTTAACTTTTATGAGAGACGTTAATTTCCCTTTCATAGCATGCATACCTGCACTCGTAAATAGTTCTATTTTTCAAGACAATATGATGCCTCTTTCCTCTAACGATAAGGACTTAAGGACATGTTGCACAAGCGAGTGAAGTGAGTAATTTGTATTTGAAAGTGGCCTCTTAAGGATTCTCACTATGCCTAAGTTTGCATCCTGTAGACCTGCCCGGCAGGCTGCCCGATACCTGTGCTGACTTAATAATAGTACATCGTACGAGTATATCCTCTAATTTGACTCTAATACACTCATATCATAAGTGTCTATATTCTACCTTATTAGATTCTATGATATCAGTAGATCATATGTAATTGAAGCACCAAATCTTGTTTCAATTCAACTTTCACCGTTACATTTGAAGCGATTTTACATTCGCAGATCCATTTAGTTGTGAAAACATCCAATATTACAAATTCCAATTAAAACTTTGGATTTGTCGCTTATTTACCCGGATGCGAGTGAGAGTAAAATAAATAGAACGATTTTACTTATTCCTTGCACTAACTTTTATCTGATTTTACCTAGCAAATTCATTCTAAAGAAACCAAACCAGATAATAAGTTTTATTCCAGATAAACAAAATCAGCTTAATGAGGAAGTTACGTATAAAATATAAAAATAAAAAAAGATATACGAGTAAGTAGATATATCATAAATATTTCAGCGTCATTGGATGGGTCAAAGCCGCTCAAAGTCACTCGCATTTGCTTCAGTGCGCTGTGATTCGCTATTTTCATTTTCTGCTGGGATCAAGATTCGACAAGATCCTCGAATGCTTTGCTTTAGCTTCAATTACAACAATGCTGTCTCACAGTTAGTATTACGTTAGTTGATAAGTATTTATTCATCATCAACACCAAAAGCGTCCAATATTGAGAGTAACCACTGTTTGTTTGGGTAAATTTAATTGGGTAAATTAATTTAATTGGGTAAATTCAATTGGGTAAATACAATTAGGTAAATTTTATTGGGTAAATTCAATTGGGTAAATTCAATTGGGTAAACTTAATTCGGTAAATTCAATTCGATAAATTCAAATGCGTAAATTCAAAAGCATATTGAAAAAAAAACACTTCTTTTCCTCGGGTTTTCCTCGTAATTACAGCTATCGATCTTTGTGCGTGTATCTCGTAAATCTGCTGAATATTCGTCACTACTGATTAATAAAACCAAATTTGTAATGTGTCATCTCGAACACACGACTGGAGTTTACTCTATACGAACGATTATAAAATTTAAATTTTCACCATTCGAACACGCCTAAAGAACAACATTGTTTTTTTTTTAATAATATTTTGTAGATAACGCAATATCTCTGAAGCTTCAGATATTTTAAAATATTCAAAAAAAATAGAACGCATAACATAACGCATTCGTGACCATTTTGATTTTATTCACATAACCCGGTTTTGTACCAAGAATATTTTTTCTTTGTACATAGCTAGTTATGTAACTCAGTTATGTACGAAGAACAAGGGAATTTCCATACCACGGGCTTATATAGAGCTTAAAGAGCTCTTAAAGAGCTCTTAAGAGCTTTAAGAGCTTAAACTCCAATAAAAAGAAAATAACAAAAATCTCATGAAACACACCATACCCAAATTTACAAATAGAACTGGTCGTCCATCAGTTGAATTAAATATTAACACGGATTATTCTGCGACATTTTGAGGACGTCCCCTTTCATGTTTGCAGAGGGTCCTAACCGAACCTAAACATTAACGTCGACTTTTAAACCTGACAAGGATAGATTTTACACTTACACATTATTTTTTTTTTTACACTTAAAACCCTCCAGCATCATCAGTAATGTTTACAACCTGCTTGCTTAGTTAAGACACCTTTTTGAACTTAGCCTAATGTGCTTGATCCATCGAAATAATGTATCTTTCTGGCTTAGATGAATAATTGGTCCCGCTGCGTTCGACTAGACACCGCCGTCGTATTTCTCAAATGCGGCAACAAATACTACGCCCAATTCGGCGTACCTAAGCCAGTCACACTGCAAGCAGTCTGTGATGTGTGTTTTACACACACTACGAGTATAATAAAAAGTTACATTCACGGAGCTATTGTTTTTAGATAGCGCGGTATCTATTAGAGCGTAGCGAGACCAATCATTAATCTAAGCTTTCTGGCTTGGTCTCAGGAAGTGACACCGAATATTTTGTGCGCTTGAATCATGATTATTTATAATTATCCCTTGAATGTAAGCTGAAATAAAACATAGTATCCGGTAAAGGCTCTGTAGGTATCAATAGAATTTTTTTCCTGATCACTCTCTACTTTGGGTGCATAAATTAAAATAACTTAATGTTTAGTCCCAATACTTTTAATGTCCGACCGATACATCAGAAATACAATTCCAACTCCATGTATAGATTCTCCATGCTTTCTGTCTTAATTAATTAATTTCAGCCAACATAAATACGCTAACAATAGCTCTTCACTTCATAACTCATATTTAATTCGTTATGATCTGTTGTACCTTATTGTGTTATAAATACATTTTAAAGAAACCTTGTCCAACATTCAACGTTTATGTGGTTAAACCGATTACGTACAGATATTGCTATTCGGCTTAGCTTAACAAGATTTGGGCATAGCTATCGCAATCCTCTTGTCTATTATCGACTTTCGATATCGTAGTGTTACCAAAGATTAAATCAGATTTTGATATTGTACTAGCTGGTGCTCGCGACTTCGTCCGCGTGGAATAGTTATTTTGGGAATCATTTGGGTATCTCGAACGATTTTCGCAGCGCACGCAACGGCAGCCCTCAAAGATGAATAATTTTCCCCGTTTTTTCCACATTTTCGACTGTTTCTTCGCTCCTATTAGTCACAACGTGATGTTATATAGCCTAAAGCCTTCCTCGATAAATGATCTATCCAACACAAAAAGAATTTTTCAATTCGAACCAGTAGTTCCTGAGATTAGCGCGTTCAAACAAACAAATAAACAAACAAACTCTTCAGCTTTATAATATTAGTATAGTATAGGTACTAGCTGTTGCCCGCGACTTCGCTCGCGTAACTTTTTAAATTATATATAAGTACTAAAACCTTCCTCAAGAACCACTCTATCCATTGGTGAAAACAGCATAAGAATCGGTGCGGTAGTTTTTGAGTTTATCACGAACAGACAGACAGACGCGGCGGAGGACTTTGTTTTGTAATATGTAAGGAGTTTGTTGAAACTCCACTACTTTTAGCTTATACTTTGAAAGAGAGTCTTATCATAAATGTTATTGAGGTTTTTCTTGTTGTATTAGAATCTCCTTACTGCATTATATTTATTGATGATTTTAAGATGCTAACAAAATAGTATCTTCGTATACGTATTATGATTTAGGTTTGTGAAAATTATAGAAAAGTTTCTTTTATTCTTGCATACGAATAAATTGCAATAATGAGACAAATTATTCATTGCAATACTATGGTGGCAATGTGGCATAAATCGTTTTATGGATTACATGAGCACATCACAACAGTTCGGTAATCAGATTTCTTACTCTGACGTTTATAAATATTTAACATTTTATAACTTCAGTATAAGATTTTTTTTTGTATTATTGTAAAAAATAAAAATAAATTAAACTGAATATACTAAACTTTTACATTTTCAATTTACATTAATTTTTTAATTTACATTTTCAAGTAAAAATAATAATTATAAACATTCAGCGACTAAAATGCAGATTAATGTATCGGCTAAAAACCGCGCCCCGTCCATTCTGTCCGCTATCATTTTCAGTATTTCATTGGAACTCCCTCGCAACCTGCAAACAGTGGATGCATACTTAAATATACAAAAAGTGTAAAGTAAGTAGATCCATTTGTAAAATAACACAAATATTTCCTATGTCAAGTTTCAAGTGATCGTCGAAGTGATCTAAGTATGAATTGCCTTACAGTCACACGCCTGGAAGTAAAAGGGTAAACCAACCAGCCAATAGGAAAAGCCTTTGGGAAAACTCGGTAAAAAATTCAAGACGTTTTACCCGTAGGACGAGAATATTAAATATTATTCTCTGAAAAAAGCCTTCATTTTGTTTCTAAAGTAAGATTAACTGTATTAAAAAAATTTTAGAGGTACGCTCGTCTGGAATCTAATTGACCTAAATACCAAAAAAATTTACTCTATACTGAAAAATTATATTAATTAATATGTAATTTGATGCAACTGGTATATTTATAGGAATATCTCTTAAGATTAATAATAAAATGTAATGGAATGAAAGAAAAGGTGGATGAAAGAAAGATCAAGTATGAAGCATGAAAGTACGAGAAGCAAGTGAACTGGTATGGAAGAGATATTGCAAACATGGGCTTCAGCGCATGATGCTGGAGGGATTTTTGTATATATATATATACAATATATATATATATATATATATATATATATATATTAGTGTCAATCTTAAGATATTAAGTTACATAAAGTTACATAAGTTACATAATATATATATATATATATATTAGTGTCAATCTTAAGATATTAAGTTACATAAATAATCTTAAGAAAGTCCAACCACTTGACCGACAAAACTAGCGATGACAGGGCTGGAAATTATCTATCTCTGAAATTAAATATAGCAATTTAGAGTGGTACCCTATAATGCAGTCAACATGTTGGGTACCTTGCAGCTGGGACCCAATTTTAATTACATTAAAAATTGGGTACATTGCTGGGACCCAATTTTAATTGCATTAAAATTTTATAAATAGTACTTTTCTTTTTAGTATGTAAGCTTTTTAATTAATTTTATTATATTTATTAGGTAACTAAGTTTTTTATTGATATTATGATTTAATTATTATCTTGAATAAATTAATATTTTCTCTATTAATGATAAAAAAACTTATACCTATATTAATATACTAATTTGAAAATATATTATATCTTAAGAGAGTTTATTAAATCCTGTAAGAGCAGAGTGATATCATATATAATTTTTATAAACTTTCGCTTTCATATAAAACACCATCTCACCATCGCAGCTTGTCGTTGGTAGAAACTTACCTAAAAAAAGATACAACACATAGTATGGTAACATATATGGTAGAAAAAGTCTACATTTGTAATAAAACTTATCTAGAATATTCTTTAAATTCTATAAACAGGAACAATGAGTGAGCGACACAAGTATGTCAGATCCGCTACGCTAAAGCAAAGAATGAAAGATATAACGTAAATATTTACTTTTTGTACAAGTTACATACAAAATCCATTACTTTCACGGCGCGTTTTATTTATAAAAAATCGGCCTCAACGACGACTACACCTACTTACGGAAATCCGAAGTGATAAAATTTTATGTCAGCGTGCATCTGTTATAAAAGTGATTTAACTATATGTTTATCACTTATCGCAAATACGAGTAAATCAATTTATTTACATACTTATATACAAAATTTAGTTTTGTATGCTTTTCTTCAACGAGGGGGAGGTATCTCTAATCTATGGTAATATTGTAAAGAGAAGATTTATATTTTTGGTTTTTGCATTTTTGTATTTTTGTATTTTTGTATTTTTGTATTTTTGTATTTTTGTATTTTTGCATTTTTGCATTTTTGTATTTTGTATTTTTTGTGTTTTTTGTGTTTTTGTATGTAATGAATAAACTCAACAACTGTTTGATCGATTTTGAAAATTCTTTCACCTATTAAAATGTTACATTATCAGCGAGTAACATAGGCTATATTTTTTAGTCACGAGTAAAGTGTTGCATACGAAGCCGCATGCAACAGCTAGTGTATTCGAACTACTAGTTTTTTTTTATTATTTTAAAACCATAAAATAACATATTGATATTAAATGAGTTACTTGAGTGGTTAGGGTGCAATTAAGGGGCTAAGGGTGAGAAATTGCGAAGGTATAGATAAATAGGCTCTTGGCAACCCTTACGACATCTCATCGAAATACAAAAACATACTTTATTTTATTCTTCTGTAACGGAGTGGTTACTGTCGCCAGACGGTCTGCCCAAATGACTGTAAAACGGCAGCTTTTATAAGGTCATTGCCTAAGTTGGCAGTGCCTTACAATTGTAAAATCAAGGCAAACGTTGTAAAAATATTGTAACCAAGAATAGCAGTTATCTTATTCAATTAAATCCAAGCCCGCTTTCTTATTTTTTAATATAAAATCCATTATTCATATTATTTGTGAGATTCTTCAATAATTCATATCTGGAAGCAAGAATTTCCTATTTCACTTCATGCATTTATTCATCCATTCATAAAACCTGCCTATGCGACCCTATAGACGTTTCACGTATTACAGTGGTTTTGTTAAACAACGCCATTGTATCGAATCTATACTATATTATAATATTATAAAGCTGAAGAGTTTGTTTGTTTGTTTGTTTGAACGCGCTAATCACAAAAACTACTGGTTCGAATTGAAGAATTCTTTTTGTATTGGATAGATCATTTATCCAGGAAGGCTTTAGGCTATATAACATCACGTTGCGACTAATAGGAGCGAAGAAACAGTCGAAAATGTGGAATAAACGGGGAAAATTATTCATCTTTGAGGGCTTCAGTTGCGTGCGCTGCGAAAACCGTTCGAGATTCCCGAGAAATGATTCCCAAAATAACTATTCCACGCGGATGAAGTCGCGAGCACCAGCTAGTCAAACATAAAATTGGTTTAGTAATATTTTAAACTTGCCAATTTGCTTTCTTTTGCCTCCGACTCTTTCCGTGCAAAAAAATGTCATTGCAAATTTGACACAAAATTAGGTGAAGATTTTCGAGGTTTCCCGTCAAAACAATGGGCATATGGGATGGACTTTGTCCTTAGTAGAAAACACAACACATATATGCTATATGAAATATGGATAATATAGAAATACTCTATAGAAATACCAAGTCCTTAGAAAAAGATAGAAAAACATTTTTTTGAAATTTTATTACTCTATTTTTCAATATAATCTCTTTCTAATTCGAAACACTTTACCAGACGAACACGATAACGATAAATTCTTTTTATGAAAATAACTAGGAAATTCTAATGTTTAGTCTCTACCAAACGGACAATGATATCTGGGGCAAGAAGCTTCAGGTGCCGTGTACTACAATACACCTGACGCCACAAAAACTTGGTGATTAACTATAATTGCGAGTGCGCCACGCACAACATACGGATAGCAAATAAATGTCATCATTTGAATTTGAGTCTAGTATTTTATAGACTAAAATTCAAACCTCGTTGCTTGATTGGGTTGGTCCTGGACTGTCTAGAACACAATCTAACTACTTACATTTGATTTTGATATCGTCGTCATTATTATTTATCAGCCTAAAGACGTATACAAATAAAATCAGTGGAAACTTTTTAAGAATTACGTATTGGGTTTGCAAATAGTCTTTTTGAATTTGATTATCTTTTTGAAATTCGGTGTTTTAATACTTAGGCCTATATTATGGATACCAGACAGTTGATATACTACATAGATTATCAGGTACAAAGGTAAAACGTTAAACACCATAAACATTTGCCTCTAGCGGGATTCGAACCCACGACCGTTTGGTTAATAGCTAGGGTTACCAACCACTAGACCAAACGTTACGTGAAACCTTAACCGTTAACCTATCAAGGTTAATGGATAAATGATAAGGAAGCATAGGGCTCTGGCATCCCTTACTCTCTCACTGAAACCACACGGGTAGTTACTGCTGCGAGTTGGGCTACCCAGTCGGTCTGAGGAACGCAGTATGCTCTACCTTGTTAAATACTTTGTTAAATGACATTTTAAATCGATTTTAAGTAGGTATGTTTACAAGCCTATAATAGAGCCTACTTTTTATATGTTACCATTACTCGCAACATAACAATCGAACTAGAAATGTGAAATTATTTTACTCCTCTATAGGGTGTAGCTCAGTCGGACTAGTTTCATCAGATTGATTTCTTGATAACAATATTTTTATGTGGCAATGATTACTATCTAATAGGCTGTCTGCTCGTCATTATTATCATACATTCAGATGCAGTATATTCATAATACTCCAAGAGACTGTACTTGTGATGAGCAGGATATTACTTAGGTATCCCTAACTCATTTTGCAATGACACGTACTCTAATCTAAAAAATAACAATTTATATAAAGATATGCCAAGTTTTTAAAAATGTTATTATTATTCATAGTTGTTTTGCTGACAGTATTTTCTTCAGAGCTGTGGTAACGAGCGGTTCATTCGGTTGAGCGCATCACTACTGAAGTGCTTGCGAGAAAATCCACAAGGTACGCGATTTCAAAGAACTCTAGACTTTCTTTGTAAAATAATAAGGATCATATTGATCCATAACTAGGTACAAATTTACGCATTGATTTTCGCTTCTGTCAGGATTCTATTTTATTAAGTAGATAGAAAAAATCAAAGGTTTGTGATAAGATTTAAAATGGTTTGGCCAACTATTAAAATAATTTATTGCTTGATGTATTTCGTTAAGCGTATATCTACGTTTTAATATAGTTTATGTTAACAAGTAATTGAAACTATGTAACTAAAATAAATTGATTTATTAATTAAATAAAAAAAGGTGTCGATGGTTTGACCCGTCTGGTATATTGGGGCCTATATGAAGCAAAACGTCTTGAGTACCGTTTTCTTTAGTCTAAGATTCATAAGTCATTCAACAATGAATGGTAATTTGTTTACATAAAAAATACTATGTATTTTTTGATAGCATCTAGAAAAGTCTTTGACCGAAAATCGGTTAAAAATTATGTATTATTTATTCCGAAATGTTTGTCAAACACGCGTCCTCACTGCGAGCTTGTATGAATATTTATTGACACAATTTTGCATAACGGTTGAGAGAAATGGCAGGCAAAAGAAAAATTTACCTAAATATGTTTTCGCTTTGTGGGGCTCTCGTAACGGTGTAAGTTATAAGCTCCGAAGGCTTTGAATAATTCCGATATATTATAATATATTCAATCCAAATATATTTGTATTTTTTTTATAAAACATCCACAAGTTATCGAGCTTTACCAGGTTGCGGCAACGGGAAGAGGATCCCCTCTCCCAGCCGATCCGTCGGATAAAGCTCGGGTGCAGGCCTTCTCTGATGGCCTATGTCCGCTACCTTCCTCCCTTGACCGGCTGCCTTATTATCTGACAGCAGACGACTATCAATTTGTGCAAATTAGACTAAATCGTGTTTTTGGTATCACGTAACTCATAACAAAGGTCTTGCTTGCGATAAGGCCTCTTACGGACAATACGAGTAGTTAAAATTAAAGTGCATCATTTCTTTATGGCACACGCCATCGCAAGTCGTCTGCTGTCGTCTGCTGTTAGATAATAAGGCAGAGGGGGAAGGTTGCGGATGTGGTTGCGGACAACGGGTGATAGTCCTAGGGGAGACTATCGCCGTGATAAGGTCCCCCAAGATGGCCGCCGTACCTCCACTTTCGTATACGCTGAGATTCTGACATAGTGTAGCCCTCCCCACGCTAGATAGCCGTGGCGGGAGACCGATGTCGTGCTAGAAACTCGTTGGGTTTTAGCTAGTACGAAATTGGCATAACTCCGCAGTGTCACCTTTTTTTTTTTTTTTTAGGAGGGGAAATGACATTTACGCACTATCCCTCGTCGACGGGGACAGTCGACGAGGGGGAGTGTGGGACTCGCCCGGTGAAGTGACTTATCACCGGGAATACCCACTAAAACCCCCCCGGTTCCACCATCAGCGGAGATGTGTGGGTCCAAGATCACAGCGAGGCCATTTCCTCGGATCCCCACTCACCGCTACGTCCGCTTGGGACTCATCTCGTGGCGAGTATCCGCCTCACGTTTTAATGTGGCGACTCAGGAATCCTGTGAGCCGCCACGCATCATTTTTAGGTGTTTCAGGACACCTGATGTCCCCGCCAGACGCCCTGAAATTTATCACGCAACGTGCGCCGCGGCGTACGCCCGGGCACGTCGGCCGACTCTTCGGCGCCTGAGTGGATCGGCCTGGGGGTCAATCTCACGGGACCGCTCATTCGCCTCTTTACCACTCAGGGCCGCTTCGCAGAAGGTCTTGACAGCATCCCAGCCGTCGAGGTTACTAATCATTGCTCTGACGACAGCGGGTAAGGACAAGTCCTGTCCCACGACTGCCATCAGAGCCGTCCTCTCATTTACCCAACCTGGGCACTCCGCCAGCGTATGGTCGGCTGTATCAATCGGCGCCCCACATTCATGGCAAGCAGTGGTCGGCTCCCTCCTCGCGATGTCGCACAGGTACTTTCCGAAACATCCATGCCCCGTAAGCACCTGTACGAGCCGGAAGGTGAGCGAGCCGGCCCGCCTGCTTACCCACTCCTTCAGAACCGGTGCGATCGCAGACGTGGTGCGGTACCCCCACCCCGGCTGCATTAACTCGTCGCGCCATCTCTCGAGTGCCTCGTTCTGAGCCTCACGTCTCCAGCGTACCACCTCTCCCGGGGGTGGACACACGCCGCGGGCCCTCGCATCCGCGATCTGGTAGTAGACCGCTGCGAGGACTTCGGCATCCAGCCCCCAGGGCAGTGTCCCCGCAATCACGCATGCCGCTCTCCACGAGGTGGTGCGATACGCTCTGATGACCCTATTCGCCATGACCCTCTGCGGTCGACGCAGTAGGGCCAAGTTATGAGCGGATAGGGAGTCGACCCAAATGGGCGCTCCATATAGGGCCATCGAGCGCACCACGCCCGCGAAGAGGCGGCGGCACCCTCCACTTGGCCCACCCAGGTTGGGCATTAGCCTAGTTAGGGCTAATGATGTCCTCACTAATTTGGGAGCCAGCTTCTTGAAGTGGTCCCTGAAGTTCCACCGGCTATCCAGAACGACGCCGAGATATTTCAACGTCGTTCCGATGCCGATGGAAACTCCGCCAACAATAATGCGGGCATCTGGCGGTGGCGCCTTGCGAGGTCTACAGAAGCAAATTGCTTCGGACTTTTCAAGGGCCACCGTCAAGCCCAGGCGCCGTATGCGCATCACCACCTGTGCGACTCCAGCGGTTGCCAGCACGGCCGCGCCGCGATACGTGTCCCCGCGGGCGGTAACAAGCGTGTCGTCCGCGTAACACGTGACGTCGACCCCACTAAGGGTAACGCCCCGCAGCACCCAGTCGTAGCCGATGTTCCACAAGAGCGGCCCAAGAACCGACCCCTGTGGGACACCGCACGACACTTCCCGTTGGCAGACTCCAACGCGTGTGGGGTATACAACCGACCGACCCGAGAGGTACTCGTCAACGAGTCGACGTAAGTATCCCGGGAAGGCATAGTACCCCATTGCCTCCAAGATAACTCTATGAGGGAGAGAGTTAAACGCGTTGGAGATGTCAAGGGACACCGCCAAGACGACCCCACCTTTCCCAATTTGTTCCTTAGCTATAGTCCTCACCCTGCCTATGGCGTCCACGGTGGATCTGCCCCTCCGGAAGCCAAACTGGTTATCGGCCAAGTTTGGCCCCGTCTCCTCGAGGTGCTGAGTGAGGCGAGCAGCGATGACTCGCTCAAACAGCTTACCCGCCTCATTCAGCAGGACTATGGGGCGATAAGCCGCTGGTGAGTCCACCGGTCGCCCAGGCTTACGGATGAGGACAAGCCTGCCCCGTTTCCATTCTCTGGGAAAGTGGCCACGCTTCACACAGGTGGTGAGTAGCGCACGAAATCTCTCGTCTAAACCGCCTTCCTTAAGAGCCAACACTAACGCCTTCCCCGGGATGCCGTCAGGACCGGGTGCTGTGTTCTTCGCACTTAGGCGGAGAACCGCCCTGTCAAGTTCACCCTCGGACACCTCGGGGGGATCCTCGAACGGGATAGGCTGCGTCGCGTGACCCTGTGCATGAAGAGCATCGCCCTCCGCCCTGGCAGGGAACAGATTCTCTACGACTCTCGCGAGCGTCTCCGTATCCATCGTAGACGACAGCGGAGGGGCCGCGGATCGAAGCTTGCTCATAACAAGCTTGTACGGCCTGCCCCATGGGTCTCGCTCAAGCGAGTTCACTAGCTCCTGCCAGGCGCGCTCCTTTGCTGCACCGATCTCCACTCTCAAAGTTTTTTTGGCCCCTTGGAAGGCGGCAAAAAGTCCGTTTATTATGGATGCGGATCTGTTACGACGACGAGCATGCGTATACTGGCGTCTAGCTTTCACACATGCCGCTCGGAGTTGTTGCAACTCCGGCGACCACCAGTACGCCTGCCGACGGGGCGGCAGATTTCCAGCGCGAGGCATGGCGACGTCACAGACGTTTGTCATTGCCTCGCGGAACCATTGCGCCTCAACATCAGCATCAGTTTCGTCCGGTTTCGAATTCCAAGATGCGACGAGGGACGCCTCTATGAGAGCGTCTCTCTCCAGCTTTTTGAGTGCCCACCTGGGCCCGATCTCCGAAGGGACACGCCTCGGGCTGTTCGGGTCAGTCGAGCGGGGGGAGATGGAGAACCGGATATACCGGTGGTCCGATAGAGTCTCAACCCCCTCCTCAACTACCCAGCCCTGAACGCGATGGGCCAGGGCGGGGCTCGCGAACGAGACGTCCACAACTGAGCCGCCTCGTAGCCGCACACACGTATTAGTCGTACCCCTGTTCAGCACACACATGTTGTTACTGGAGAGCCACGCCTCAAGAGCTGCGCCCCTCGCATCAGTGAGAGATGAACCCCACACCGTCGACTTCGCGTTCAGGTCTCCGGCTAAAAGCACCTGACGCGGACGACACTGGCTCAGAAGGATGTCTATTTCCGCCAAAAAGTCCTCGAAATCGGACAGCGGGCGATTTGGTGAGAAATAAACACTCACAAACGCAATGTTTCCGCACAAAGCAGCGACGAACCCTTGACCCTTATACGTTCGATCGACGGTGTGGGTTCCCTCTCCCGAGGCCAAAACAATGGCAACGATTCCGTCCCGGTCACCGATCCAGTTGTCACGATCGACGACCAGATACGGCTCCGAGACGATTGCCACCTGTATCCTCCACTGCGCCATTGTCTGGACCAGCAGGTCCTGGGCTCTGGCGCAGTGGTTGATATTCACCTGGAGACACCTTATGGACATACTAATTGGATGTCCATAGGTGCTCCATTTGTCCTGTCCGGTAGGCGGTCGGCGGTATCCTGGGACGGAGCCTCAGGACCCACCGACCTTCGTCTATTCAATTTTCGTTTGGGGGCCGAACACTTGGAACTCCCCAAACGGTGATTATGCCGTTTCCCGGCCTCGGCACAGATGACGCAGCGGGCTTCGGAGCGGCAGTCAGCAGCACGGTGGCCGTTCTGACCGCAACGGAAGCACTGCTGGCTTCTGTCAACTGCAGAAGTGCACTGCCCCCTGACGTGTCCGGATTCCAGACACCGGAAGCAGCGCAGCTCTCGGGGTAACAGGAGTTTCACCTTTGCTGCAGTCCACCCCACCAGCAATCTTTCGTCGATCACCTTCTTGGCGGCAGCTACCGGGCAAGCCGCCCAGGCCGTTCCCATGCCGAAACGCGAGAAACGGATGGCACCTACTTTGACCGATTCAACGGCGCATTCGCCAGTTTTGGCGATGGCCGCCGCCAATTCTTCGGAAGTGACGGAGTCGTCGAGCCCAGATACTAGCAACTCGGTCATCTTGACCGGTCTGGAGACTCTAACCGACTCCGCACTCAGCCTCTCTCTTAATTTGGCAGCCAACGCGTCCGCCTTCTTGTCCGGCTCGGCGCCGTGAACCTCCAGGATCGCGGCACCGGTTATCGCACGGCGGGAACGAACATACGGAATGTCCAGTTCCGCCAAACTGACCTTTTGTTTGGCCTCCGTAATAATGCCGCCGTAGGTCACCCCCTCCTCGGCAGCCCCTGGTTGTAGGGTTAGGACTACGGCCGCTGTCTTGGGTTGCTTCATCATCTTTGGGGTAAGCCGCTGGGGCCGTCTCGTTTTGGGAGTCGGAGTCCACTCCTTGTGCTTGCCCCCTTTGGCCACCGTGCTCCAAGTCCTATCCATGGAGGCGGGGGCGGGAGGGAGCGGACGCGGTTCTCGGCGGACCGATTGCTCGGTCACGGCCTTGCGTCCCCGCGTCGCTTTTCTCCGTCTGGCTTTTGTCGGTGCTGACTTTTTCGCCTTTTGCTCACTGGTCGCGGGTTCAAGTGGTACAGCGGAAGGACGAGGCGCCGTCCTCCTGGGTGCCGGTTGCGGAGGAGGTCCCTTTCGGGACGCCAGCGGAGGGCAAGGCTGCGGCTCCTTACTCATAAGCTCCTCCATCCTCACGTTCACCCTCTCGCTCAAGCATCTCAAGAGACGCGCCTCGTGCTCCTCGAGCATCGCTGGAGTGACGATGTGAGGAGTATCCGGCATCGGTTGGGGCTGCTGCTGCTGCAAACTGGCCTTAAAGTTAGCAAACTCCTTTCGGAGGTCCGCCATACCCGCTCTCAGTTGGGCGTTTTCGCGCCGCAGCGCCACAATTTCCTCTGTCACCGTCTGGTTAGACATTGCTTCGATGTCCCCCCGGACACATTGTACCGAGTCCTTAATAGTCTCAAGGTTGCCCGAGGCGAGGGCGGCCTTCTCAATGACCTCCAGGCTGGCCATCGCTCGCAATTTCAGTTGCGCCACGGTTGTTGCCTGGCGGGAGCGGGTGGCTCTAGCCTCTGAGGCAGAGGCGAGCACGTCCCGCTCCGCTTGCAACTTCATTTCCACCTCTTGGGATTTCACCAGGGCGGACTTGGCCTCAGCCAGTACAGCCCGGCCTCTCTTGCCATTTACTGGCTTGGTTTTTTCCGGCGTAGGGGCGTCGCTGTCGTCCGTCGATTCTGGTTCCGCTTGAGCGGGGGCATCCCTCTGCCTCTTGCACCAGAATCGTGTCATCCTCCTGCCCACACAGGGAGAGGAAGGGGTCGACCGCGTTTTGCCCCTGCCGGGCTCCACCCTTTCTTCGCCGGAAGCAGAACGGACAGTCCGCGCGCTGCCCGACGAGAAATCCTCTGACATTGAGTCAGGCCCACCGGTAGCATTCTCAGCTCCAGACGACCCGGGATCCATCGTCTGAAGCTCTTCCTGCCTGGCTTCACACCAGACGCAGGGGTGGTGCTTCTCACCACATTCGCAGTTGCCGGTAGCAGATTTCACATCAACCGGCCCGGACACCGGTTGACGCCGCTGGCGAGGCGGGTCGCATGCGCCGCTCGTAGCAGACTTCCCACTCGAGGGCCGAGCTACCCTCGAGCGCCCGGCGTTAGCGGGATCGCTCAACATACTTTTTTCCATATTAGACTTTTCCATCATTGTTTGGGAAGGGATGCCTACGGCCCTTTCCCAAGGGACCGTAAGAGCGCTTGAGACTGGGTCCCCCCCAGACATACAACCCATCGGCACGCTGGACCTTAAGTTTTAGGGTAATTTTTTATAGTGGTTTTCTTCCACGCGGCCCGACGCTCAGTGCGCCAGACCCCCGGCCCCGCAAAGTGCAAGGTTACGGGTTGCCCGACGGTGACATAAGCCACGCGCCGCGCCCGCGGTCCTGCCGGACCGCCACTACGAGCCGAGGCTCCGCTGCCCCTAACGGGGCCGTAACAAAAAGCGCCGAAGCACTGTGACGCAGAGGCGCCTCCATCACCGGCCGGCCGGTATTAGCCGGTCTGTCCGTCATCCCGGCCCACGAGGGGTCTCCTAGCGACAACGTCTGGCTTCTTGAGCAAGAAGCCATAGCTTCGCCCTCGAGGTTATTTTTTTAGAGAGGTTTTCTTCCTCGCGGTCCAACGCTCAGTGCGCTGGACCCCCGACCCCACTCACTGTGGGGCTACGGGTTCATGTGGCTGTGCAATGCCCACCCTTAAAAAGACCAGGCAGCCACATGCCAGTTTTTGTCCACGCCGGCCGCAGCCGGTACCCCCCATATCTGGGGGGCGTTCCCCTATCCGCAACCTGGGGACGCGTCCGATGGCGGGACTGGAAACCGCACACGGATCCGCAGTGTCACCTACACTGCAGGATATCCAAGAAAATTTCCCAACGTTAGTAAAAAGGTTGGTGAGTTAGAATACATAGTAGATAACCTATATCCTTCTGAAATCATGTAATTTAAAAAAGGTTAAACATTTTTTAAATAGTTAAGTATATGTTATATGTAACAAAAACACATTAAACATAACGTATGTGGATTACCTTCCGCATTTAAAAATTCAATATTTTCCAATATTCGAAATTAAGACAAAATAAAATTTTATTATAATTCCTATGTGTAAGTAATTGATTAAACTAAAATGTTAAAGTGGATTTGATTCTCTTGAAGTTTGTTACCATAAAGTCGGGCCATATACGAGAATTTATACCTAGGTAATGTAAGCAACAACAGGCTCCTTTTGCTATCCGTGTGCGGTTTCCAGCTCCGCCATCGGACGCGTCCCCAGGTTGCGGATAGGGGAACGCCCCCCAGATATGGGGGGTACCGGCTGCGGCCGGCGTGGACAAAAACTGGCTTGTGGCTGCCTGGTCTTTCAAGGGCGGGCATTGCACGGCCACATGAACCCGTAGCCCCGCACTGAGTGGGGTCGGGGGTCCAGCGCACTGAGCGTTGGACTGCGAGGAAGAAAACCTCTCTAAAAAATCACCGTCGAGGGCGAAGCAATAGCTTCTTATCTAAGAAGC
This sequence comes from Synanthedon tipuliformis, assembly GCA_947623395.1. Lineage (NCBI taxonomy): Eukaryota > Metazoa > Arthropoda > Insecta > Lepidoptera > Sesiidae > Synanthedon > Synanthedon tipuliformis. Next base: position 9,639,055 of record OX392417.1, on the reverse strand, counting down.
TGTACGCTGTCGTCAGGGGACCTCTTGCGGGTCGTAGGATGGCCAGGTGCTACCGGGCGGACTAGAGTTGTGGAGGCGCGTTCTACGCCACAGCGCTCGACGCTATTGTCGAGGCCCCATAATGGGGCAGCGGAGCTTCGGCTCGCAGGTAGCGGACCTGCTAGGTCCGCGGGCGCGGCGCGTGGCCTAGGTCACCGTCGGGCAACCCGTAACCTCGCACTTTGCGAGGCCGGGGGTCTGGCGCACTGAGCGTCGGGCCGCGTGGAAGAAAACCACTATAAAAAATCACCCCAAACCTAAGGTCGGCGTGCCGAGGGGTTGAATGACTGGGGGGGTCCCAGTCCCAAGCGCACCTGCGGCCCCTTGGGAAAGGGCCGTAGGCGTTCCTTCCCATACTACTATGGATATGTCGCTCAAGGAAATAAGTATGTCATGTGATCCCGCTGACGCCGGGCGCTCGGAGCTAGCTCGGGCTCCGAGTGTGAAGTATGCTACGAGTGGCCAATGCGCTCCGTCTGGCCAACGGCGCCAAGGGATATCCGGGTCCCTTGGTGTGAAATCTGCTACCGAGGAGACCGTAGGAGTGCGCACGCGTGCGCGAAGGAAGGCCGGGTCGACGCGCGACCCCGGCGACGGTGGGAGCAGCGGGGCATCGAGCCCCGCGACAGTGCTCCAGACGGAAGATATGCCACTTGCATCGCCAAGGGATAGTAGTCTAGCAAGCGACAGCGCCATGTCTGACTTTGGTTCTGCTCGCTCTGTGGATACTACCTCTTCGGCAAGAATATCGGACAAATCCCGGTCCAAACTTAAAAGGCCCATCCAACCGGTTCCGAGCCAGATTCAGAGCTCCGGTTCAGAATCTGGGGGCTCGAGGAAAATGCTCGCCCCCAAGTCTCGGTCAAAGCCTAAACGGGGGCGCCCGCCCACGACGGGCTACGTTGGATTGGAGGCCAAGGGGAAGGGCACAATGAAGGAGCGTCTAAGGGCTATGGCGGATACTATCAAGGCGGTGTCCGCCAAATCATGCCAATTGGAAGGGACATCTCAAAATGCCCTTAACGAGACAGTGGACAACCTATATCAGATAGCGTCTGACCTAGATGACGCCTCCGCGGAAATGAGAAGGGTCCTGGAAGACAATGCCCGCTTACGGGCTGAGATGGCTAGCATGAGGAGGGACTTTTTGAAGGCTATGCCTTCCACAGAATTAACGCAGGTCGGACAACCCTCCGTGCCTAAAACAGACGGTATCCTAGACACAATCATGGAGAGTGTCAGCTCCATGATTGATGCCAAATTCAAGGCTCTGGAAGACCGTCTGTTTCCTAACACTACAGTGCGTCCAACATCCTTGGACGCTAACAGGGGGCAGTCGATGCTGGCAGCCGATATGCCTCCTCCCGCTATGACGGTCAAAGCCTCGCCCGCAAAACCGTCTCCACGTCGAGGCGCTGCTCGCGAGGCGGCACCCATGCGCCCTGCAAAGAGAAAGGGAGCCGGAAAAGCCGGCAAGAAGATGGAAAAAGAGTCATGCCTGCTACCTCAAGCCCCTAAGTCCATGGACGAAGGCTGGACCACAGTGGTCAAGCGTGGCTTAAAGAAGAAGACGACCGCGGCGGCAGCCAGGCAGCACGCGCAAACCGACGTGCGCTCACGGAAAACTCCGCCCAAGTTGCGCCCCCCTCGCTCCACGGCGGTGGTGGTTACACTGTCTCCCATGGCGATAGAAAGAGGCGAGAAATATAAAGAGACTCTAGGCGAGCTGAGGTCAAAGATTGACCTCGAGCAGCTCGGAATCCCATCTGTCCGATTCAGACCTGCTAAACGGACAGACGCGAGAATTTTCGAGCTGCCGGGTTCGTTGACCGAAGAAAAAGCCGACGCCTTGGCTGCGAAATGCCGTGAGATCTTGGGAGACCGAGCGGTGGTAACGAGGCCGATGAAAACTGCAGAAATGCGGATCACTGGCTTCGACGACTCGGTCTCAAAAGAAGAAGTGGCTGCTGCTATCGCTCGGGTGCTCTCCCGACGCAGTAAGGACGGGAGAGATACAAATCTCCAGCGGAGGATCGGCCTCACTGTGGCTGCGATGTCCTATCACCGCAGCCGACAAAGTGGTAAAAGGCGGTCGCCTATTGGTTGGCTGGGTATCAGCCCAAGTCAAGCTGTTGGCACCCAGACCGCCAAGATGTTATAGGTGCCTCGAGACGGGGCACGCCCGCCATAAATGTTCCGGTACTGACCGCAGCGCGCTGTGCTTCCGCTGCGGAAAGCCCGGTCACAAAGCGCGAGAGTGCACAGCGGAGCCAGAATGCCCCGTGTGCATTGCAATGGAAAGACCTGCGGGGCACAGCGTGGGCAGCAGATCGTGTGCTGCCCCCCGCAAAAGGTCAAAAAACAAAAAGAATGGAGGGAAACCCGGAAATGGTCCTGAAATCGTTCCGCAACCCGCAACCGAGCCTGCCTCTCAGGCGGACGGTGCGATGGACGTTGAGACCGTTGCCAAATAATGGCCCTTCACGTGTTGCAAGCGAATATTAACCACTGCGCCAGGGCACATGACCTTTTGTGCCAGAGTCTGGCGCAGTGGTCGATACACGTCGCAATAGTGGCCGAGCCATATCTGATCCCGGCAAACTGGGTCGGAGACAGAGATGGGGTGGTAGCGCTCGCGTCGCAACCTGCTGCTGCTTCCTCCACCTTCGGGAACATAGTCCGGGGAAGGGGGTACGTCGCTGCTTTAGTAGGTGGTACTGTTGTTGTGGGAGTGTATTTCTCCCCCAACAGGAGTATCGCTGAATTCGAAAGATCCTTGTTGGATCTGGGCGAGGTTGTCCTTCGAAGCAGTCCGCACCCGGTTCTCGTCGCCGGGGACTTTAATGCCAAGTCCTTGGCTTGGGGCTGTCCGACTTCGAATAACCGTGGGCGTCGGCTCGAAAGGTGGGCCGTTTCCGTCGGACTCTCGTTACTGAATCGAGGGTCGACACAGACATGCGTCCGCAGGCAGGGCGGGTCCATTGTGGACCTCTCGTTTGCCAGTCCTGACCTGGCACGCCGTGTCCGAGGTTGGAGGGTCCTCGAAGGCGTCGAGACCTTGTCGGACCATCGTTACATAAGGTTCGGTATCTCCGCCTCCCGGGATTCCCCGAACGACTCTCGTTCGGTGGCGGGATGGACCGGCCCACGGTGGTCAATAAAGGACCTCAACAAGGATCTCATCGAGGAAGCAGCGATCGTGCAGGCGTGGGTATCCGATCCTGTGAATCCGGCGAATGTCGACACGACTGCGCACTGGTTTGCAGGAGCTTTGAAGCAGGTGTGCGACGCGGCGATGCCTCGACGTAGCTGGCGAGTTCCACAAAGGCGACAGGTCTACTGGTGGACAGAGGAAATAGCGCAACTCCGTTGGGAGTGCGTGAGGGCGAGACGCCGATTCACCCGAAGCCGCAGGCGACGGAACAGGGACGAAGCGCAGGAGTCCCTACTGTACTCTGAGTACAGAGAGCGATCCCTAAGGTTGAAGGCAGCTATCGCCGAGGCGAAGTCTCGCTCGTGGACGGAGCTGCTGAATAGCATAGACGGCGACCCGTGGGGCAGACCTTACAGGCTTGTGAGGCAGAAAATGCGCCCGTGGGCACCTCCGCTGACGAGTAGTCTGGAACCACAGCTCCTAGAGAGAGTAGTGCATAACCTCTTCCCCGACCGGGTCGAACATTCACTGGGGCCGGTTCCGCTGGTGGAAGCTGCGGTCGAGGGAGAGGATGACGAGGTTCTCCCACCGGAGGTGACCGAAGCTGAGCTGGATGCCGCCCTACTGCGTCTACGCAAGAAGCCGGCAACTGCCCCGGGGCCCGATGGCGTGCCTGGCCGAGCACTAGCTCTGGCCGCGGGGCCACTCGGGTGCCGTCTCAGAGAGCTAATGGACCTCTGTCTCCGGCACGGTTGCTATCCGCGCAAGTGGAAGGAAGGCCGGCTGGTGCTAATCAAGAAAGAAGGACGACCGGCGGACTCCCCGTCGGCTTACCGCCCCATCGTATTGCTGGATGAGGTGAACAAGTTGTTTGAGCGAGTTATCGCCACTCGCCTCATTAAGCACATCGAAGGAACTGGGCCGAACATTAGCACCAGCCAGTTTGGATTCCGTCGTGGTAGGTCTACAATAGACGCGATAGCGAGCGTGCGAGACCTGTCGCACGATGCAGTAGCCCACGGGCAGGTTGTGATGGCGGTGTCATTGGACATTGCTAACGCCTTCAACAGCCTACCGTGGCGATGCATAATGACTGGACTGGAATACCACAGAGTACCAGGATATCTGCGCCGGATTGTCGCTGCGTACCTCACTGATCGCTCAGTGAGCTATCCGACGCAGACAGGATTGAAACACCGCCATATTACGTGCGGAGTCCCACAGGGGTCGGTCCTCGGGCCGCTCCTGTGGAACATTGGTTATGACTCGGTGCTCAGAGGCGCTAACCTGCCGGGGGTCGGCGTGACATGTTACGCTGACGACACCCTGGTAACAGCCCGAGCACCGGACCACAGACGGGGTACCATTTTGGCTACGGCTGGCGTGGCTCACGTCGTCGAACGAATCCGGCGGTTGGGGCTCACCGTAGCCTTAAACAAGACCGAAGCCATGTGTTTTCACGGGCCTCGGAATGCACCACCGTCGGGTTCAGAGATTATTATCGGGGGAGTCACCGTGGACGTGAAGCCCACGATGAAATACCTCGGCCTTGTCCTGGACAGCCGCTGGAGCTTTGAGGGACACTTTCGGCTCCTGGAACCGAAGTTGGTGGGAGCCGCTGCTGCTTTGGGCAGGTTGCTTCCAAACCTGGGTGGGCCAAACACCGCCTGTCGTCGTCTGTATGCGGGGGCAGTGCGGTCAATGGCTCTATACGGAGCCCCAATTTGGGCGGACGGCCTGAGACAGAAATGCAGGGCACACCTGCGACGCGCGCAACGCGCGTTAGCGCTCAGGATCGTCCGGGGTTATCGGACAGTGTCCTTTGAGGCTGCATGCGTCATGGCGGGCACGCCACCGTGGGATCTCGAGGCCGAGGTGCAGGCGACCGTATATCTGGGCATTGCAGATGTACGGTCCCGGGGAGCTCAGCCTCCGCAAGAGGTTGTTTCGCGAATCCGTTCGCGAGCACACGAAAACCTCCTCCTGAAATGGAGCGAGAGGTTGGCCGAGCCTAGTGCCGGCCACCGCACCGTGGAGGCTATTCGTCCAGTGTTGGACGAGTGGCTCCAGAGGAGACACGGGGCTCTCACGTTCCGCCTGGTGCAGGTGCTCTCGGGACACGGCTGTTTCGGGAGCTATCTCCACCGGGTGGCTCGTAGGGAGCCAACTCCAGAATGTCATTCGTGTGCCTGCGCTGAGGACAGCGCACAGCACACTCTTGCGGAGTGCCCTAGATGGTCGGCGCAGCGAACTGAGCTCGCTGCGACCATTGGATTGGATCTCTCTCTGCCGGCCGTAGTAAAAGCTATGGTCGGCAGCAAAGTCGCTTGGCGAGTGACGCAATACTTCTGCGAGGATGTTATCTCGCAGAAGGAGGCGGCGGAGAGAGAACGGGAGGACGACGTCCTATCCCATCCTCTCCGTCGCCGACGAACTGGACGCAGGCGGCTGGCGTACGCTCGCCATCTGGATCCCTGACAGGACTAGGGCGGTAGATGGGGACTCTACCGCCCGCTTCATCCTGAGAGGCACGGCGCACTTTGGCAGTTCGGGTGCGCCGTCCCAATGAGCAGTGCCCGGTTACGGACACCCGCGGCGGAGTTGCGGAAGAGTGTTCGTCCGCCCTCGCAACTTCGCCTCATAGCGGACGCGGAGGACGCCAAGAGGTTTAGTCGGTAGGTCTTCCCCAATACCACCTCGGGGCAGGAGTCCGACATAACCCACCGGTCTGTCCCCAGGCCGGTGGGTATCCATGATGGATTCCTCTTGTAAAAAAAAAAAAAAAAAAAAAAAAAGGCTCCTTTTGCTAAGCGCTTTATGTCGCTTTATAGGAAACTAAAGCTGCTTTAGCTTTAAGTAACTGCACAAAGGAAATTCAATATTGTAATCGTCCTTTTATTATATTTAGTTTTTAACTGAATAAAATGTTTCAGCGTTGGCTAGCTTTAGCCAAAGTACTTTTTAACGAAATATAAAGCCTATAGTCTAAAAAACAAATTCTATTACAGATGTGGCAGCTATTTCTATAAAATTATATTATGGCAAAAATGTTGAAGATATATAAACTTAAAATAGTATAGGTAATAACTTTGATACTGGCACTTTATAAATATCATTATATTATACTTATTAATTTTGTCATTTTCTGTTTAACTGAAAATTGTATTGACTTGTTAAATTGCTTTAATTAATTAAAAATATATATATTTTTTAATGTTTTCTCAAACCTATTTCATTTTGAAAATATTTCCACTTTACAACAAAAAATAATCAGCTTTTGACTGTATCGAATTTATTTCCATTTTCAGCAGCTTTGAAACGATGAAATAAAATATTCATTCATACATAGAATTATAATTATAGAACGATAGTTTCATATCAAAAGATTGGCGAAAATGAAGCACAAATATAATTGATGTGTGCGTAAGCCACACGTAAAATGACGCTCTGCGACACGCACACAAGTATACAAAAATGTTCGTTCGTTTACCAAGCTTTACAAAGCTGTTCGTTTACCAAGCTGATACGGCTTGATGTAAAATACATCACTGATAGTGCGTGTACTAGGCTTCTAGGTTAAGTTATAATTTTATGCATTCATATATTTTACCAGACAGTTTTACCTATCTATATTGTTTCAGTAACAATCGTAATTTAGCCGTATTCCAATTTATTATTTTTAGTATTTTGTTGTCTGTGAATTAAAAATGATTTGTTATTGATTTGCATATAACCAGAGTATGACTGTTTTTAATGCAGCGTAATAATTAAAATATAGGTAACTAGCTAAACGCTCCCGGCTTCACCCGGGTTCAAAATAAAAACTATCCTATCTTTTAAGTTAGACCAAATTACACATAGTTACAAAGTTTTATCAAAATCGGTTCAGTAGTTTAGGAGTTCATTGGCGTCAAACAAAGTGACACGTAATTTTTATTTATATATAGAGAGATCTCTCTATATATAAATATATTTTGATTGGTTTCTTCATTAACTTCTTCTAATCCATCTAGATTTTGATACGTTTTTCACTTATAGGAAGATCGATAAACGAGGAATGTTTGTGTATAAAATGCAGAAAAAAATGCATTTATGCAAAGCCTGGTCGCTATTACGCTAAAATAGAAGTCGGATTTCTAACAAAGAGGAACTGAACTATCAAATTGAAAATTCTTTTCTCATTTGCTTGAAATCACTACAAAACTTTTAGGAGCCGAGCTAAAGAAGAAAGTCGGAAAGAACGCTTATCGAAAACGAAACGAAATCTAAGCAAAATCATTTAAATTCTTTACACAATATTACATAACATACATAGATATTTATTTAGTTTTATTTCATACGCTATCACTGGCTTAATTCAAAATGAGCTCGCTTTTAAGTATTTTAGTGATTGCATAAAAAGTAGATATCAAACTAGACCCTATTTAATGTCTAGATATTTCAACATATATTCAAAAAGATCGATTAGTATGAAACATACAAGTATAGATATACTTGTATGTTACTGTAATGTAAAGAAATATGCTGCCTGTCCAAATGTGCAAAAGGGAAAAAGTGTAATAAGAAATGTTTTATGTATAAATATTATATGTATTTTGTGTAGAATAAATTATGGGATATAATCTCGCCTTTAGACAAACATTTGCATTAAGCAGCAACTGAAAATACAAGAAACTACGACAAATGATACGGAATCGTTACAAACATGCTGTCGCACGAGGTGAAAGTTCACTAAAATCGCATCCCCAGGGAACGGGTTAACCTACTTACAAGATGCCAAGTAGAAGTTAGTTAGTAACTTTACCGGAAAGCTCATGTTAGCTCGTTACTTCCGTATGATGCGTGAATTTTCAAGTGAGGCTACTTTGGGAGTACAGTAATCCAAAACGACTTGCAAACTTTAATATACTCGTAACCATAACAAAATATACAAATCCATAATCATAGTCCAGTCCACTGTTGGACTATAGGCCTCCTTATAATTTTCCAAAAGGTCCAGGCATTAGGGTCTTATATTGGTCGTGGTCCTTATTGGGTCGTCTGTTCACTTTGTGGGTGAACGTTCTGATAAGGAAAGACTGCGGGTCGACGGTACTACACCTACATGATGATCGGTTGAGTAAAAGCATAACAACATAAAATAAAAATATTTATAATACTAGCTGGTGCCCGCAACTTCGTCCGCGTTCTAGATGAAAGGTACCCTATGTCCTTTCTGGTGTCCCAGACAATGTGTTTGCAAAATTTCATGGTGATCGGTTCAGTAGTTTTTGCGTGAAAGATTTACAAATATCCATACATACATACATCCATACCTACATACATCCATACATCCAAACAAACTCGCATTTATAATATTAGTAGGATTACTAGCTTAGTGCCCGCGACTTCGTCCGCGTTGATAAAGAAAATATTTAAGTAATAACGCTTGACATCGTTATCGCTGTGACGACGGTGGCGCCCAATTCTTAATAATTTTAGACGATCACACGGGAACAATACTTTTTATCTGCATGAAAGGTACCCTATGTCCTTTCGTGTATCCCTGACAACGTGTATGCAAAATTTCATGTTGATCGTTTGATTTGTTAAATCGTAGTAGCGGACATACATACAGACAGACAGAGTTACTTTAACATGTATAATATTATAGTATGGATGGGGATGATTAAAATTGGGATGATATTTTACAAGAAATTAAACGCAATATCCCCTTTCATGGGATAGGATAAAGTAATAATCATAATCATCCTTCGCAATATAAGACACATGTTGCTGTTTGAATTAGACAAAGCATCAATAACACACGGTACTGGGCCCAAACAGCTCATTAAGCTGCGGTACAATCACCTCATGTCCCTTGATTAAACTCAAAAAACCGTTGCTCAACAAACAAACGCTCTATGTGTGCTCTCAACCTAATCATTATTATATATATGCATAGGTAATTACTATTTTACATAGGTTATAATTGTTTATGGTAATTACTATTATTTTATTGTTACAGATCAATTTCTAGAATACCGAGACAATACATACTTGGTGATTGGTGGAAGATTTCTTTAATTCTTATACAATTTTTTATGCACTCGAATTCGTATGCGTAACTTTATAAAATATACCCTACTTACTTGCTGTGATGTATATATATATATATATATATTTATATATATACATATAGCTTTCATTACAAACATACAAATCTTCTCCCTTTATATTATAATATTAGTATAGACTGGCTCAGCCCGGCTACGCATCGCTGTTGTACGGTCTAATCTATTATCTAATAATATAAAATTCTCGTGTCGCGGTGTTTGTTGCCAAACTCCTCCGAAACGGCTGGACCGATTTTGATGAAATTTTGCGTGATTATCGGGTAGGTCTGAGAATCGGCCAACATCTATTTTTTATACCCCTAAATGTTAAGGGTGGTCCACCCCAAAAATTTATTTATTATTTTTTCGCAAAACAACGTTTGCCGGGTCAGCTAGTATAATATAAATTTCAACTGTGATAAAAATCTAATAAAATTCGTCATTGTAATTATTACGTATGAAATATATTTTATTATCAAATTTTATAGATTTACGATTTGACTTTTATCGCTTTTGAAAGTCGACTTTAAACCGCCATGAAATATTCTTACTTCTCTTACCTATATTATTCGTGTTTTATCTTTATTGCTTATTGATTGGCTTAATTATATTTGATTAGCTTAATTAATATTAAAACAAGAGCAGATAAAATAGATGAAGTAAAAACTAGCTGACCCGACAAACGTTGTTCTGCCAAAAAAAATTTGGGTGGACCACCCTTAACATTTAGGGGTATGAAAAATAGATGTTGGCCGATTCTCAGACCTACCCGATAAGCACACAAAATTTCATCAAAATCGGTCCAGCCGTTTCGGAGGAGTTTGGCAACAAACACCACGACACAAGAATTTTATTTATTAGATTAACATTAACCTACTAAATAGACATTTAGTTAGGAGCGCGTAGGATTAAATATATTTTTAAGGTTTCGAACCAGAACTCGAATAAAATTATCATTCAACAACACAAAGTTATATGAAAAAATCCTAAGTACAGTAAAAGCTACAGTAATAATTTTAAATCGACCCCAATAAAGTGGCAGCCTCTGAATTTTCCCTTTATAAAAACCGTCAAAAGCTCATTCAACAAAGCATTCGTACATACATACCACATAACCTCGATACACAGATCAAAAAAGTCACTTACAACGACTTTAGCTACTGGCAAAAGTAAGGAACATTATGTTCTATTATAAATAGTCTGCGGAAGGTTTAGCGAGTGTGCTGTTTTATGTTTTCAAATACTGTAGGTAAATGTGTATTTTTTATTTTTCTTTTCCCTATTCTATAAATATTTCATGAGAGTTTCATTCGTTCGAAGCATTAGGATCGGTTCCAGAATTTCTTTTTAATTCACATTCAGTTTTATTTTTTGTTTCTTTTATTCTAGCAATGCTTAATCTAAGTAATATACAATTTAAAAGCCTTTCTAAAAGGATCAGATGTTTGCTTACTCAATTCGTGCAAAAACATCCGAAACATGCTTCGTTACTTTAAAGGGTTATTTATTGTGTTTGACTAAACTGTAAAATGTGTTTGTGCTTCGAGTTTGGCTTTTATTTAAACATTTAGTTTTTTAATTGGATTCATATATACTTCTGTGTTAATCCGTCAGATATTGACACTAAAATGCATGCAAATGAGGAATAATAATCTTTTGCGCAAACAAATACAAATACGTTTGGTATTTGTATAGTTTTACTTCACAGTTATTCCTTGATTTAAGAAGTTCAAAAAACAAATTCAAATTCTGATCCTGATAGGTCCTAAAATAATAGTAAGATGTCTATTATTAATATAATAATAACAATAGTACAGCTTGTCCTTGAAAGTTTTGTTTATATTCTTTGCGTTGACACGTTGGCCTTGCTTTGGACACAAACTACACCAGCAATAATTCAAAGATATGCGAGAATAATGTTCTCAGCAGACACGATATAAAATTAATTAAAATGTAGGCTTATATAGAGATACAGATAGAACCGTTTAAAAAAAGTGATAACATTTCCGACAAACTAATTAACCTGAAAGCCTGAATACAGTTGGCGGTGAGCGAGAGTGAAGTGACATCCCTTGTACTCCGCTCGCCACTAATCCATTATTCGGAAACTTTCCCCGTTTGTTGACTAGGCTAACTTTGGGCTTCAAGTCAAGGTACAAAGGAGCGATGAAGCAAGCGAATTGGGGTTTTGGGGTAAATCGATACGATTATAAAGTTACGAAACAATTGTTGAAATTTTAAAATATAAAGACTTTTATAGTATACTAGCTGGTGCTCGCGACTTCGTCCGCGTGGAATAGTTATTTTGTGAATCATTTGGGTATCTCGAACGGTTTTCACAGCGCACGCAACGGAAGTCCTCAAAGATGAATAATTGTCCCCGTTTTTTTCCACATTTTCGACTGTTTCTTCGCTCCTATTAGTCGCAACGTGATGTTATATAGCCTAAAGCCTTCCTCGATAAATGATCTATCCAACACAAAGCGCGTTCAAACAAACAAACAAACTCTTCAGCTTTATAATATTAGTATAGATATAATACCAGAGATAAGCAGTAGCCTAATAGGTTCTTTTATGGCATTTTTTTACAAGAGGAATCCATCATGGTTACCCACCGGCCTGGGGACATACCGATGTGTTATGTCGGACTCCCGCCCCGAGATAGTAGTGGGGTAGACTTACCGATCCTTTATGGCCTAATGTTGTATTTGAATATTAGATTTTTCAAAATGCTTTTTGCTATGAAAGAAAGGTTTTTGCTTTTCATGCTTTTTGCTATGAAGATATTATGAATATTATAAAATCACATTTGAATACTTTGATTAGTACAAAACAAATGTCAGTCTGTCTGTTTCTTTGCTTACTTGTTCTCAGCGAAAGATGTATTTGCTTTGCGTAAACAAAATTGCATGGTAGTAGGACAGTTTTTTTTTGTTATAATATAATATGACTGTATAAATTTATTTTTATTGAACAAGGTTAGTCAGGGTCTTGTCCCATACTTTTTTTTGAAAAATTCATTTTATAAAAAAAACACAGCTCTTTCATCAAGATTGTTCATTTTCAATAATGACAATAATAACGAATATTATTTTCAATTCTTATCATTGAATACATAATATTGATTATCAAAATTTTGGTATCATGAATATCGACATATCCTCTATCCGAAAACGTTTAAATATTCAGTTGAATATTAAAATATTTTCTCATAAAGTCAAGCTCAACGAAACCTTTACGAGCCATAACCTGCTATAAATCACAGTCATTGTCATATTATTATTATTATCATAAATTATGCACACAGTTTTATCTTTATACCTCTCATACGATTTCAGTATTTTTGCTTTTGCAAGTATTATTAGGTCTTACAGAGATAAGAGCACTTTTGTTTCTTGCCCCCGTATCAGTTACCCTATGAAGTGGGTATAACCAATAACTGTCTTGCATAAAAATTCACCTTGTATTATTTTTTATTCATTTTTTATTCGAGAGGGGTTTGCTCTTGGCCAACAACCAGCTGTGTAGCAAGAATGAGGCCTATGAAGGAGCGAGCTCACCCAGAAGATGCCTATTCACCAAAGATAATTGATAGGTCTCGCTGCGCTCGACTAGATAGAGCGCTATACAAAAGCGATAGCTCGGTGAATGCGGCAACTATTTATTGTAGTGTGTGTAAAACATCGCCACTTTTTATCACTCTTTTTACACAGTTTTATTATATTTTTACACAGTTTCACTACGCAAACTGGCATTTTATTATGTTCAAAATTTAATAAAACATTCGGCACGTACACATCACAGACAGTTTGCAGTGTGACTGGCTCGGGTACGCCGAATCCGGCGTAGTATTATTTGCCGCATTTCACAAGTACAACGGCTGTATCTAGTCGAGCGCAGCGAGACCAATCATTCATCTATGCCTATTCACTTTGAAAATATTTGGGTTATATGAGCTCGGAAATACAGACGCAGGGAGTTCCAAACCATGGCAGTTGCGCTTAATAAATGATGTTTTAAAGCGCTTGATCCGAAAAAGAGGGATTTCGACAAGACGAGGATGGTAACCAGCCGTACGTCTGTATGTACGATGGAAGAAAGGGGAAGGCGGTACGAGCTCATGCAGCTCTTGAGCACACTCTCCGAAGTACATCTTATTCTTTCTTGCCGAGTTCTTCCCTCTAGAAACAGCTTTCCGAACCGGTGGTAGTTTGTAATTGTAAATTAAGTAATGTTGACGAGGATAAATGTTTTGTTAAAACTTGCATCTAATAAATGATTTATTAATATTATTATTATTATTATAAAAGCCACATAGACTAGCAATTTTGCGTCTATGTGCCAAAACTTTTTTGTTTGTTGAATGGAAGGAGTCAAATTAGTTAATTTGTTATTTTATAAACAAAGACGTTAGACAAGATCCTCCGTCGGCTTTTCACATTGTTATCTCGCAAAATGTTTTGGAAAGTAATCAATCCCAACGCTATATTGAACCATTGTATTCGAATATCGCTGAACTTTGCCCTAAATTTAATTAAACACGCCAATTTTCTGAATTAAATTGCTCGGGACGCAAGCGAAAGGATTTCAACCATAAAATGAAACCAATTACTTTCTTTACAGGACATCGTTATCTATTCAAGTCGCGTTGTCTGCATTTATCGTGAATTCTAACCTTTGTTTTACAGATTGCTGAAATATATAGTTTGGATAATTAATTTATTTGTACAATTTTACTCTTTGTTTTTTCTTAAAAATCGCGGTCTGCACCTCATACTCGTAATATAATTATACCATTAATTACAAACATAAGCTTACATTTAAAAAAAATACGCGTACACTCTGTGATACTTTTGATCATCTAAAATTAAAACTAGCGCCTGGCCAAAGTGTTGTATATATATTTTTACAATACAAAACTAAAATCTACGCACCACGGCTCCTCTCAGATTGATCTCAGATTTATTTTCGCTTTTCACTTATCGTTTATACGGCATACGGCAGTCTTAAAGAATTTAATGAATGGCAAACAAGACAATCAACGTCTTCGTGGAATCTACGAGTTACGGTATTCAATGCAATTAATAAAAAAATTCTGCATTATATCTCCTAAAGTTTGTGTCTAGTTATTTTTGGTCTGTACGAATTGTTCTAACTATTGAGATTGAAATACAGGCATGTCAGTAGTATACTTACATAGTATAGTAATTATCTTTATCAATAGATCGTCATAATTAATAGACCATAGCCGACAGAATTCCACCGCTGAATACACTCCTTCGCATTAGACATCCAGTGCTTCTAGTATGAGTTTGTACTCGCTAGCAAGAGCGTAAAATAATTGTATGTAAATTGTCAATGTCAAATTGACAAATTGACAAGTGCGGGCATTATAAACTCATACTAGAGCCACAGAACACTTAAATAGTCTCAGCCTGCAAACACTGGCTATCTGAACAAGAGAGCGGAGTTAAGAACGATCCAGCGTAACGTCTTTCGGTCACTTCCTGCATGTGAACAAAAGCTGGGATTACTTTAAAATTTACATATTCTAAAGTAATCCCAGATATAATATAAAAAAATTACTAAAAAGTAATTATAGTATTGAGACATTTTTAGTGAGATTTGAGTGTTAGATTCAAAAAAGTAAAACTATGTTATAAATATTTTAAGTTGACTTATTGCTCACATCATTAGTCAGTAACTGAACCATACGACAAAAAAAATGCTTCAACAAATTAGATATATGCTCATATTTCAACACTCAACAGTCACAGGTGCTGAAACAAATGAATACAAATGTGGACATACGAGAATTCCATTTTTGAACCTAAACGTGTCAACTAAGTCGCTCGTGAAAAGGTTAAGTGAACCTTTTTTGCTTTTATCCAACCTGCGACATGGGCTGGTCACACTAATCTCCTTAAGGCTATGGCCGACGCAAAATTTCAAATTTTCAATGACGATTATTCAATAGTTATACATGTATTTGCTTCAAAAAAAATATATATTGTAGGTCAAACTTTCATCTTGTCATTTTAACAATATCAAAATAATTAGGCAATTAGATATTTAAAAAAAAAATTTTTTGTAAGCAAGGTGTGTTCAGTTTTCAATCGACCTTTCTGGGGCAATTATCACGCGATTCAATCCATTCTTTTTTTATTAAATAGGTATCAATGATTTCAAGTCAATTTAACAATATCAGATTTTTAAGTATAAAGGGACTACAATAAAATTCAAATATCATGATTTTATCGAGCACATTGTGCGCGATGGGGCGTGCCAGTCAGTCTGCGCTCTGCAGTAGCGCTGGTCGGACGTGGACTCTGTGTTTATTTGTTTCATGCTAGTTTCGTGCAATAAACATAGTTAAAAAGAACTATTAAAGAGAGAAGGGGACTTAGTTTACATTTGTCTATATTGTGAGAATCAAGTATTCGTAATTTAAATATGTTAAAACGTTATTAATATAGTAAACATGTTTTGATAAGTTTCACTACCATAGATCTTAATAAAATTGTGTTGGTTAGATAAGACCTATCATATTATTATTGTGCATACTATGATAGTAAACAAAATGATTATAATATGACATTTCTAATCTAATGTTTCTAATATAACATTTTATTATAATTTTATAGTTACGTCACACATCAAACTATTATTTTGCCCGATGTTAGATTCCTAATTTTCAGTTCAAACGAAACATGAATGTTCCCTTACCCTAACCCGGCGTGCTACGGTTCGTTAGATAGGCCTTGACGAGACATATCCAACAGTACTGTACCCTCACATTACCCTTACCTTACCTTACCTTACCCTAACCCCACATGTGACGGTTCGTTAGATAGGCCTTGACGAGACATATCCAACAGTACTGTACCCTCACATTACCCTTACCTTACCTTACCTTACCTTACCCTAACCCCACATGTGACGGTTCGTTAGATAGGTCTTGACGAGACATATCCAACAGTACTGTACCCTCACATTACCCTTACCTTACCTTACCTTACCCTAACCCCACATGTGACGGTTCGTTAGATAGGCCTTGACGAGACATATCCAACAGTACTGTACCCTCACATTACCCTTACCTTACCTTACCTTACCCTAACCCCACATGTGACGGTTCGTTAGATAGGCCTTGACGAGACATATCCAACAGTACTGTACCCTCACATTACCCTTACCTTACCTTACCTTACCCTAACCCCACATGTGACGGTTCGTTAGATAGGTCTTGACGAGACATATCCAACAGTACTGTACCCTCACATTACCCTTACCTTACCTTACCTTACCCTAACCCCACATGTGACGGTTCGTTAGATAGGCCTTGACGAGACATATCCAACAGTACTGTACCCTCACATTACCCTTACCTTACCTTACCCTAACCCCACATGTGACGGTTCGTTAGATAGGCCTTGACGAGACATATCCAACAGTACTGTACCCTCACATTACCCTTACCTTACCTTACCTTACCCTAACCCCACATGTGACGGTTCGTTAGATAGGCCTTGACGAGACATATCCAACAGTACTGTACCCTCACATTACCCTTACCTTACCTTACCTTACCCTAACCCCACATGTGACGGTTCGTTAGATAGGCCTTGACGAGACATATCCAACAGTACTGTACCCTCACATTACCCTTACCTTACCTTACCTTACCCTAACCCCACATGTGACGGTTCGTTAGATAGGCCTTGACGAGACATATCCAACAGTACTGTACCCTCACATTACCCTTACCTTACCTTACCCTAATATACATGTCCTTGCTAACTAATGTCCTTGTAGCCAACTTACCAAAAATACACAACATACCATACCATCCGCATATCCATCTTTCCGAAGTCATGGTTTCATATAGAAATGTGAAATCAAATATTTATATTTTTTTCAATTTAAATACAAAAGATACTTATTATATTTATACCTATATATAAAATTTTATTTTATTATATATAAAAGATATTATATTTATATTTATAATATATTTATATTTATATATTTATAATAAAAATATATATTTACAAGTTATATATATTTACAAAAATTGTATATAATATTAAGCTTCGGAGTCCCAAGTATGCTGGCTGCATAATTGAATTTACAACCGGAATAAAAGAAAATAGTCTCACTACTTCGGTTGATTTGTTCGACCGAAGTACTGGGGAAAAAAAAGTCTCACTAGTTCGATCAACCGAAGTAGTGGGAATGGACCAGAGAAAAAATAGTCTCACTACTCACAGACCAGACTTTTTTTTCCTAGTACTTCGGTCGAAAAAATCAACTGAAGTACTAGGAAAAAAAGTCTCACTAGTTCGGTCAACCGAACTACTTATTCGGTTTAAATTTTAAATGTAAGTATATATACTACACACATGACTTTTTTACTGAGGGTATTATAATAAATATACCTAATATTAGAAATATTAGGTATTTCTAATATTAGGTATATTCACATTCCTTAGGAAAAATTAGGTGATATATATATATATATATAACCCAACCTATATATATATATATAGGTTAGGTGATTATATATATATATTAGGTGATTTTTTGATATATATATATATAAACTAAATTAACTTTTCATAACATATATTTATTTATGGAACACTATAGCATAAATTTTCACTCGAGTGACTATTGTGGTTTATTTTTTAGTATACTTTTATTCTACACAATTCTTTATCACATTATTCATTTCATTATATATTCGCAGTGAAAGTGAATATATACACATAATTACTCAGCTGGACGCCAAATTTCAACTTCATAAAAATATAAAAACTTTGGCCGCATCTATTTGTTATACTCAATATAAGTCTATGGTAAGGACGCTTGCGGAGCGCGGGGCGAAATAGCTGTAATTCCCGCCTGTAGGCGTGGCCAGCCAGCCCGAAAAACGATTTTATTTTTGCATATGCCATAGGCTTAAGCAGATTTAGCGGCGTTTGTTTCTTTGAGAAATTGTGTCATCTTGCTTACGAAGCTTAGCAAGCATTAAATGAAAGAAGTTGAGGAATAATTTAATATTATCTAATTATTATTTTTTTACACTATCATAAAAGCTGCAAGTAAATTTTAATATGATAAGTTTTGGTTTTCAATAAGAAATAAAGATATTTGTAAATCGTGAGCTGGAGAGTTTCTTTATCGGCATGCATTATAACGAAACCTTTTGAAAATAAGAAAAATTTACATTTTTAATATAGGTACCTACTTATGTTAAAATTTGATTTTTTTTTTTACTGATACTCTTGACACAACTGTATACAATAATTTTTTTTTATATCTAAACAAGAAATCATGTAAACTAAAATTATTATTTTCTCTACCATTGCCTATAAACTAAATTTACTAGTCAACAAAAAAAAAAAATCCAAAGTAAAATAAATATGACGAACATTTATTACAAATATTTTCAGTTTTATTTCGTTAGGTTTAATATTATAAAAATGTGGTACTTAATTTGATTTTGTCAATAAAAATTATTTTATGTAAAATGTAGGTAACATTTGAAGTCTCGAAGTTATTGAAAGTTCATCGTCAATTTTCGTCATACTTGAATTTGACCGAGTTTCAAAGTAATATAAGGGTTATATGAAAAGTGGATTTTCGATTTCTCGTCATCTAAATTCGATGCACCCTTGTGTGGAGCACTCTCCGAATTGCTTTTAAAATTGCTGGCTCATGGCTCGAGCATCGAGATTCTTATCTTCGATATTATTATTGTGATGGAACTCAGCGATATTGCTCGTAGGTAATTGAATTTTTGGAACTGCATGCGATCATAAGTAGGTACTCTATGTTACAAAAGAAATATAAGATGTTATGGAATTTTTCACATTTTTTTTTCATCATCACACATTAAACACAGCACGAAATTCCACACATTCCACACATTCGCAAATCAAAAAATATTCTAAATTTTTTTTTTAAATATAATTAAGTATATAAGTAGTAATTCCGCTATCATTCGGTATATTTTACCGCTTGAGCAATACATCTTTTATTATTATAGTAAAAATGGACGTTTCATTTCTATGAAAATTTCAAATAGCCTTTCGCTTATTTTGCGGATATTTTGTAGAAAAGGAACGCGTAATTCAGACTCGTAACAAATTTTGTTTCGTAACAACTCAGGCTTTCGTTCGAGATGATTTATTGAAGGAACTTGTGGCAAATAAAAAACTGGGCCTTACGCAGCCATTCATACTAGTTGGCGCTTTTTGTTCACTTTGCATAATAGTTTTGGTTGTTGTAAACCTTTGGTATCTCTAATCTACTGAGTAAGATAATATATTATGTGAAATGTATATAGTTTTTTATTATTATTTATTATTTGAAATTATAACAATATTTACTTGTTATAAATATCATAACATCAAGTAGGTAATGTTAAGATTACTACAATTATTCAATTAATAACTAATCTATCCTATCTAAAACTAAAGTATCTATATCTAAAGTTTTTAATTTATATAGGTAAATAAATCCGTTAACTACAGTTTATTAACGCTTAAAAATGATTTTTTTTTTTCCTCTTCTAGTGATCTATTTCCCAAAAGCATTTTCTGGGAAACTGGCTAAAACAGTGTCGGTTTCGGTAAGTAGATCTGAATAATTAAAGCGTTTAAAAAAAACAATAAAATTACTTCCAGACTGCCTATAAAGTCTCTTTTAATTTATTGTTCCAAAATATTACAAAAAGGCCTAGAAACTCATTTAAAAAAATGAAATCATTTTTATAAAAAGTCATTTGAAATTTGTACTTATTGCAAAGACAGGCTTCGCTTTTGTATGTTGCAAAACTTGGTCCTACTTGATTGGACTGTTTGTACCAAGCAGATGTACCTACTCGTCCACAACTTCGAATGTTGAATTCCCAACTGTTAGTGGGGTGGCACAACAGGGTCAACAGGAACATTAGACATTAGACATAAATTCAAATCCGGTCATAACATTCAAATCGCAACGTGAGAAATGTACTAGGCGGCCATTACAGATTACAGATCGAGGGCAATTGTGATTTTTTTTTGGGTTTCTAGTGGCCTAACATAAGAGTTACCCATAAAAAATTGCCGCCAATAATAATTTTTACAACATTAACATGATTGTTTCGATATTCGACAGATTTATTAGACAGATAAGGCGTTATATCATTTATTTTTCTACGGGAAGTCGCGGGCATCAGCTAGTTTTTAGTAATAATGTTAATGTTGTTTTTAGATCTAAATAAGACGGAAGGAGAAGCGGTGCAAGAACTTGAAAATAAAACAATCAATCGTGAAGCGTTTGCTAAACCGTAAATCTTGAGAAAAGTGGCTAGACAAAACTGTCTTATTATTCGCTATCAAGACAAAGTTGAAAATTATAACTGATTGAGGCGAAATTTTAAAAATCAGGCCACTAATGTTCAAAGTAAGTTGTTTACATTTATAAATAGAGTTAGAAATGATGGCGTTTTATAAATTAAAAATTATTAGAAGCAATTGTAAACAGTAATCCTTCGAAACACAACCCCGACTAAGCTCTTTAATCGCAAGGTCCTCAACAGAACGTTACTAAGAAATCTCGATGTACGAGTCGAAATTAGAAATCATATCCTTACTTCAACCAGTAGATGTTTAAAAGATGTATAATGCTAGGGATATACGACGACACTTGAGACTAGACACTCACGGTCTTACTACAAAAGATTCAGTAAGCACTGTTCAAACACATGCTTAGTTAGACAAGCATTAAGCATTTAAGCATTGGTCAGCGAGCGTTTAAAATGTCCCTACCACAAAACCTTATTTAGCGCTTGTTTCGGTAGACAGTGTTAAAGTACGTGAATGTTATTGAATTATGGCAACCTTGGCAAACATTCATTCAGTCACTCGCCCTGCATTCATGTCGTTTTCATTTTACGAAGATCTGATAGGCGTATAATGATGAATTTTGGTTTTCACAAGCTATTATTACCGACTATATTAATGATATCAGCAAATTATAAGATTGGAATAAGTAATAAATTACAACAAATACGTTGGATTATTTATAAAATTTCGTAATACCAAAAAATATTGAGCAAAATGGAACGTAACTAACTCTGACGTAATTGTCAAATGTGGTTAAATGTAAAGTTTGATTTGTTAAAATTGTTAAATAAAATTTTTATTTGAGGATCCACCTCTAGCATCACATGGTAGATCATCCTTTATCAAATAAATAATCTTGTTACCAAAGTTATATATTCGAATGGATTAATTCTCTCACGATGTATTCTATCTTAAAAATTATCCATGTAATCCATATCCTCCATGTCAATTAAATTTAAAATATCCATACTCATTTATAAAATCAAAAGAAATCTTTAATATTAACTATTAAGTATATGCAAAACGAAATTTGACACAATACGTCAGAGGAAGAGAGGCCGTTAACTAGATAGACACTCGTTAAACTAGCATATGGCGGTGGCTAAATTTAAATAATGCTCAAGCATTGTTAAACCCTAAACAATGCCTAGACACTCTTTTGTAGTAAAGTTTTTTTTTAACACGTGTTTTAAGCCTGATTAAAGTGTGTTTAATGTTTTTGTAGTAAGACCGTCACGAGTGTCTATCTAGTTAACGGCCTCTCTTCCTCTGACGTATTGTGTCAAATTTCGTTTTGCGTATACTTAATAATTAATATTAAAGATTTCTTTTGATTTTATAAATGAGTATGGATATTTTAAATTTAATTGACATGGAGGATATGGATTACATGGATAATTTTTGAGATAGAATACATCGTGAGAGAATTAATCCATTCGAATATATAACTTTGGTAACAAGATTATTTATTTAATAAAGGATGATCTACCATGTGATGCTAGAGGTGGATCCTCAAATAAAAATTTTATTTAACAATTTTAACAAATCAAACTTTACATTTGACCACATTTGACAATTACGTCAGTGTTAGTTACGTTCCATTATGCTCAATATTTTTTGGTATTACGAAATTTTATAAATAATCTAACGTATTTGTTGTAATTTATTACTTATTCCAATCTTATAATTTGCTGATATCATTAATATAGTCGGTAATAATAGCTTGTGAAAACCAAAATTCATCATTATACGCCTATCAGATCTGCGTAAAATGAAAACGACATGAATGCAGGGCGAGTGACTGAATGAATGTTTGCCAAGGTTGCCATAATTCAATAACATTCACGTACTTTAACACTGTCTACCGAAACAAGCGCTAAATAAGGTTTTGTGGTAGGGACATTTTAAACGCTCGCTGACCAATGCTTAAATGCTTACGGTCTTACTACAAAAACATTAAACACACTTTAATCAGGCTTAAAACACGTGTTAAAAAAAAACTTTACTACAAAAGAGTGTCTAGGCATTGTTTAGGGTTTAACAATGCTTGAGCATTATTTAAATTTAACCACCGCCATATGCTAGTTTAACGAGTGTCTCTCTAGTTAACGGCCTCTCTTCTCTGACGTATTGTGTCAAATTTCGTTTTGCGTATACTTAATAGTTAATATTAAAGATTTCTTTTGATTTTATAAATGAGTATGGATATTTTAAATTTAATTGACATGGTGGATATGGATTACATGGATAATTTTTGAGATAGAATACATCGTGAGAGAATTAATCCATTCGAATATATAACTTTGGTAACAAGATTATTTATTTAATAAAGGATGATCTACCATTTGATGCTAGAGGTGGATCCTCAAATAAAAATTTTATTTAACAATTTTAACAAATCAAACTTTACATTTGACCACATTTGACAATTACGTCAGTGTTAGTTACGTTCCATTATGCTCAATATTTTTTGGTATTACGAAATTTTATAAATAATCTAACGTATTTGTTGTAATTTATTACTTATTCCAATCTTATAATTTGCTGATATCATTAATATAGTCGGTAATAATAGCTTGTGAAAACCAAAATTCATCATTATACGCCTATCAGATCTGCGTAAAATGAAAACGACATGAATGCAGGGCGAGTGACTGAATGAATGTTTGCCAAGGTTGCCATAATTCAATAACATTCACGTACTTTAACACTGTCTACCGAAACTAGCGCTAAATAAGGTTTTGTGGTAGGGACATTTTAAACGCTCGCTGACCAATGCTTAAATGCTTAATGCTTGTCTAACTAAGCATGTGTTTGAACAGTGCTTACTGAATCTTTTGTAGTAAGACCGTTTATGCTTGTCTAACTAAGCATGTGTTTGAACAGTGCTTAATGAATCTTTTGTAGTAAGACCGTTAGTGTATACATCTATGTGTGTCCACTGCCGCAACACTTAGTTGCAGATGTAGTGTCGGTGTCGCTCAGTCATGAGTCAGTGTCCGTATTTGAACCGTGGAGACAGGACGTGCGCGTAGACAGCCAATACACTTGAACCGAAACACTAGTTGTATATGTCATCGGCACATCGTAGAATTGGGCATATCATGATATTCCTGGGCAGATCATATTTCTGTTAAAACTGAAAGGGTCGTCTCACTCCGCTCCGCTTCGCTCGGCTCCCCAAATTTATTTCCATGTAAACCTAACACGCTCCTCCTCGCTTTGCTTCGCTCCGCTCCTTGTCGCACCTATTTTTGACCTTTACCTATTGAAAGATTTTTAATTTCATACTTTACGATCTGCCCACGACAGATACACCAATGTCGACACAAAAAATTGCTTACCGTGTGGACGCAATCGACTCTAGTGTCGACATTTGTGTCGAGTGTCAGTGTCGTCGTGTATCTGGCGCTTAAGATTTAAACAACTACTGTTTGAAGGCGTGAGAGCGTAACAAACAAACAAACTCACTTTTGTTGATTAGTTAGGATTTTAAAGGTTCTATTTTCTTACTTTAAAAGTATATACTAAGTATACTTTTCACAACATGTCCATTTGGTATTTTAAGTGACTTAGTTTCTCGTAGTTACACAAGGGGATTTTAAATCTCACAATGTAACATCTATTCACAAAATTATAGCGCACAAGAAACGCGGGAAGCACTTCAGTTAGAATTGTTTGAGAAAATGTTCGCCATTTCTCAGCCGGCCATGTTTATTTTGTGTTTATTTGTGTTACCTTTATGTGGCAAGGGAAGTTATGTGTTGCGTCAATTGCGAATGTTTTATATTTTGTTGTTCATATCCGCGTCTGCTTTAATAATCATCATTTATTTGCTAAATGTAAGTAGGTAGGTTACAATTGCAGTCAATGGTTAGTTTGAAAAATAAAATAAATTTACAAGTGGTAAAATATTTCATATCACTTATTATAGAATTTCAGCTCACTTTTCTAATGTTTTTTTTTTTATTATTATCTTTTTGTATTTTGGGGCTTTCACCTTAGAAAGGTATGTCAGCTCCATCATCCCCCATAAAAGCAAAGGTATATCAGCTAAATTATTTCCGGTGACAGGTGACTTTAAATGATCACCATCTGTCAAGTAGGCACTTGACAGATGGTGAAAGAGGCGCTAATACTATTAAAAATTATAGGTAGGTAATAAATAAGGCTGACTTTAGTTAAAATTTGAGTTGCCTGAAGACTAATGAATAAAATTTTCAATTAAATCCCAGAGAGCATCAATCAAAGAAAGATAAACAAACTGAAAGTGTGACGATTTGTTATTTTAATAATTTTATTTATAATATTTTTTATTTTACTTTACTTTGAGGTGGTTTGTAATATAAATATTGATTTTATTGTAATTTAAAGTATATGACCAAACAATCGATGGACCAAAGCAAATGTCAAGAAGAAAAATGTAAATCGAGACGTGATATTGTATAAGTTTTGGGAATAAAGAAGCTTTAGATATTAGGTCACTAGAAGAGATTGTTAGAAATTAATGGCTGCTTTTTCTATACATATTAATACATAATTAAAAATAAATCGCTAAATATGTCCCCAAGCTCAAAACTCTAGAACAGCTGGACAGATTCGGCTATTTTTAACGCCCGACGGAAAATAGAAGTGTTATTTTGACCTGTGTGTCTGTATATCTGTCTGTGGCATCGGATGGTCCGATCCAGTCTTTTTTGTTTGAATGCTGACATGTTTCTTAGCTGTATTTTATGAAGATACAAGCTGGTGCCCACAACTTCGCCCGCGTTCTGGATGAAAGGTACCCTATGTCCTTTCTGGTGTCCCAGACAACGTGTATGCAAAATTTCACGGTGATCGGTTCAGTAGTTTTTGCGTGAAGGAGTTACAAACATCTATACAAACTTTCGCATTTATAATATTAGTACTGATTTTCAGGCGGTTGCAGATGATCAGTCTATTTCCTAGTTAACAAAGGGATCTAACTTTCAAAGGTTTAATTGATATGAAATTTGGTATATCTTTTACTTCGGTGATATTTCCATTAACAGCTACTTAATTAATTAACTGGTTACTTTGACCTGATACTGCAGCATCAAGTAGTCTGCGGATATAGCGTGTTTATACTGGGGTTAGTTTAAAATTTTTAATTGCTTGTTTTAATATTCGTTTATTTAAACAAAACAAAAAATTGTACACAATTATATTTCAAAAAAAGTAGAACTAAAACACTACATATTACTTTTTCAAATTAAACGTGTCATAAGTAGGTAATCTAAACTAGAATAATAACCTTGCAATATTACTTAAATAAATACAACATTCAAATAACAGTGGTGTATGTATCACTGCTAATATTGAAACTAAAGTAATCCTTAGAAGGGCATTTAAGGGACACACCACACTACTGAATATTCTATTGTAAACCAAATAGAATGCCAGCATTAATTGCGACATGAAATCCTTTCTAATACTCAAAGCTACGTGAAAACATACATGTAAGCTTCATGCTAAATATTATGAACGTACATAATATTTAGAAGCCATAAGATATTAAAACCATTGCGACATTTTTCCCGAATTAAGACATTGTCATCATCATCATGACCTCAGCCACAGGACGTCCACTGCTGGACATAGGCCTCCTCCACAATTTTCCAATAGGACCGGTCAGAAGCAGCCTGGATCCGCCGTCGCCCGCGGCCCTTATCAGGTGGTCAGTCCACCTTGTGGGTGCATGGACTGACAGGCCACGAACTGACAAGCGCAGCGCAGGACGTCTCCTGTTGTCAGTTGGTGGCCTCCTCGAGGCTCTCCTTACTATGTGTCCTGCCCACTGTCACTTCAACATAACTATTCCTCTGGCTTATGTCGGCAACTTTTGTACCTACGTCTACGGATCTCCTCATTTCTGATTCGATCTCGCATTGTAACCCCGAGCATAGCCCTCTCCATAGCTCGCTAAGCGACGTTGAGTTTGAGTATTCTTACAAGGCTCTTATAGCTAGAGACCACGTTTCAACGCTATATGTCATCACTGGCAAAACATTATTATGACATAGTGTTTCACAATTATCGTCACTTCACAAGCACTTATCATGATTAAATTTTTCTCCTTACTCTTTAATAATAATAATTAGGGTTAAAATAATGATTAGGGCCTAAAAAGCATTTACATCTTCCTGATGTTGCATGTTACACTTTATGGTGTTGGTGGCCGGTTATCACGGCCAGCCATAAAATTTTCAACGATATATTTTTTTCAACAATTTTTTCATTTCACAATTCACAAAAAAAAAACATCAGATATATTTTCAACGAGCTACGGGTGCCGACATGTTTAATTAAAAATAAAAATGAATCATTAATGAAGACAGTTAAATCAAAGAACATTAATTTGTTGATAGATTAATTTTATTAAAAACATTTTCTTAATGAAAACACTCATTCTGATCATAACTGACAAAATAATTAATGAACAAAATTCTACATAATTCTTTTCGTAAATAAACACGACGTTTTCTTAATTAAAATGTTATATTAAGCTTTACAAAATGCAAGACAGATGAAGATTTAATATTATTCATTTGTCGTACGGCAACTAAATTGCATTAGAATCTAGAGTAAACCAAATTAGAGTACCGCAAAACATCGCTACAGCAATATCTTAAAAACTAAAGAATATTTTCTTGCTATCTCTAGAAAATGTTGTCTAGGTACATTAATATTTCTCTTTTAAATACGCCAAGAAATGAAAGTGTCTTCACGGTCAGACGGTCCTTGATTTCAAATTTTGATTTTAAGAAGTAATCTTTCTTACCCAGAGTCCACCTGACAAGTTCACCTGAGACATGTATATATATTATTTTATAAGGTGTACTTCGGAGAGTGTGCTCAGGAGCTACATGAGCTGATACCACCTTCCCCTTTCTTCCATCGGACATACAGACGTACGGCTGGCTACCATCCTCATCTTTTCGAAATCCCTCCTTTTCGGACCAAGCGCTTTGAAACATCCTTTATAATGCGCACTGCCAGGGTTTGGAACTCCCTGCCGGCCGAGCACATATAACCCTAATCTTTTCAAGGTTCGAGTGAATAGGCATCTTCTGGGTGAGCTCGCTCCATCTTAGGCCTCATCCTTGCCAAATGTTAGCCAAGAGCAAACCCATCTCTAATAATAAAAAAAAATGTATTTTGAACCATTGTTAAGGCACCATAACCGCATGTAAGTTCTCTTAAAAAAGTTATCTTAAGTACTCCAGTGAAAGCCAGAAGCCAGATTGGTTTGATTGAAGATTGCAATAATAGTTCTGCGTTCTGCCTGCTGTGTCAGAGATCGCGGGTTAGTGGCGGCGCCACTATTGTCAGCCGTTATTCAAGTCGCGGGCACTAGTAAAATATTTAACTAATAAAATTTATCAGTGGGTTAGCCTGTCAATGCATATACCTATGTCTAGCAACCATATCACAAATACTGTACTTTAGAGCTGAGTGACTTTGCCCCAATATTTAAAAAGCTTCATTTATTGAAAACCTAAAAAAATGAAAATAAATAAAAATAAACCTACAGTATCAATTTTAATAGAAAGTAAGAATCCAATTCTAATACATTGAATTAAAAAATAATCCACAACTTATGCGATAGCGATAGAAGTAACACTAGACAGGCAGTTGTCATAACCGAAAAGATTTATCGTCTAAAGTTTCCCGTTGTGAATTTCCCAAGTTCAAGAGGGTACATGGAATTCGCCTTATCTAAAAACTAAGCCAAATTTATTTACAGTTAATGAGTTTGGAAGTAGTAAGTTGTTTTCAAACTATCATCGGAGTTAGCACGAAACTCAGTGAGCGAACTTCGCTCAACTAAAACGGGAGCATAAATTTAGTAGCGTCATTTAAAGGTAAATGGGGGTAAACTGTACAAGTTAGTTAGATTATATGGCATTACATTATAAAAAAAAATTATAAAAACTGACAACTACTATCACCACACGGGAATGTTTTTTTTTTATATAGGATAGGATAGGTTTTTCTAAAAATTACTTGCTTCGTCTACGAATCGAACGTATCGTTTACGATGTCATTCGAAAGAATGGTCCAAAAAATAATAATTCTTCTTAAGTAACATAGTATCTTAAAAGTAAGGCATAACGTAAAATTAATAATTTTAATCAAATTTTTATAAAACTTTAAACTGGCGAAGTCAATTGAGTATTAATTTTTAGAAAATCTTGTATGCAGTATTAATAACTTTTAAAAATAAGTCTCCTTTCAGCAAAATATCCTATCTACGATATTTAAGGTACTTTCCAATCATGTCGCATAGGCTTGGAACGCCCTGTATAATAACAATGTAACATTCACCGCCACTGTAAAAGTGTCCTAAAACACGAAAGCATCATAATTTCATTTAATTAAGCCTCTCACTGCGGCTTTAATGCGGGACCATTTGCCGATTTATTGGGCACTTAACTTTGCACTATAAACTTTGCTGCTAGTTTAATTACGTAGACGCAGGAACAATACTGATATTAATCTTTGAATCGTTAAAAATTTGAAAGTGTACTTTTAATTTGGAGGTGACGAGGAATATTAACAGACTAGCTGTTCCACGCGACTTCGTCTGCGTAACTTCATAAAAATAGCCTATGTTATTCCCTGATAACGTAGTTTTCTATAGGTGAAAAAGTTTTTCAAATCGGTCCAATAGTTTCGGAGCCTATTCTATTCAAACAAACAAACAATCAAATCTTTTATCTTTATAATATTAGTATAGATATTATTTCTATGTTACTAATGATAATTATAATAAAGAAAAATCTAAATTCAATTGAACAACCTTTTCTTTTATCTATACTTGTACGCAACCATTGGCCTCCCAGCAGGAATGCAGTGGAAGCGGAAGATATTCTCTCTTGGAGACCAGCGGCTACGACAAAGTCCGCGTTACGCGGATCAGGAGGGAGGGGGGACACTCGACTAGGGCCAACAGCCAAGAGTCCAGGATATACGTAAAATTACTTACCTAGTCGTCGGGACCTCGTTCCTCGAACCTCGTCTGTCGCACAGACGGCCCACGGCAGGGAAGTAATATATATATATATATATATATAATATAGATAGGGAGTCGGGAATACAGGTTAGGAAATACCGTGATCCTCCTTAGCAACTCCTGGGTTCCCGATGCAAACTTCCTGTCACTACACTCTCACAAATTGTCTAAATAGGTACTAGGATTTAACCAAATATCGGGCACAAACTCACGCCGCGCGTGTCCCGCGTTCCTTTTCGATTCAAGATACAAATTATCCTTTTTACGTGTCGATTGCTCAAAAAAACTTCATGCAACAATTACAACTCATTTCTCAACTGATTTCTTTTTAGACTACCTACTTTTCTATTCGTGTCTCGTTGACGGTTCAACGAAAAAACTAACTAAACGCCTATACAAAAATTAATAGCAGAACGGCGAGGCAATGCCAAAGATTGCATCGGTTCCGAACATTTTCTTTTATCTATACTAATTTTATAAAGAGAAGATTTGTATGTTTGTAATGAATAAACTCAAAAACTACTTGACCGATTTTGAAAATTCTTTCACATAAAAATAGCTACATTATCAGCGAGTAATATCCGTAATTCTGTACTAATATTATAAATGCGAAAGTTTGTATAGATGTGGATGTATGTAACTCTTTCACGCAAAAACTGCTGAACCGATCTCCATGAAATTTTGCATACACGTTATCTGGTACACCAGAAAGGACATAGGGTACCTATGGCTTCATCCTTTCATCATTCTTCCTTCCATCCTTCCATCCTTTCATCCGGAACGCGGACGAAGTCGCGTGCACCAGATAGTAAGGCTATATTTTATAAAGTTACGCGGGCGAAATCTCGTGGAACAGCTAGTATTTATTTTAAATGAACATGACTGTGTCGTAATTTATAATTCGTTTTATTTTACTTATGAGTTTTTGGTACGTTTTACTTGTTGGTCTGTATGAGTACTTATATAAATTTTTTCTACAAAATATTAAGTAGTATAAATCAAAAAATCCATTAGTATAATTTAATCTTAAACTTATTTTCAATTCGTTATTTTAAATGTATTGAAACAAATTTTAAACTGCTAAACCTTACCACTGAAAGTGGGTCCAGTTGAGCAGTCACTTAACTATTAAATAGTTGAAATTTTGTTTGGGGACTGTATAATTAAGTGTGTGTGTGTGTGTGTGTGTGTGAGTGTTTTGCGAAGGTTTACTGCTACAAGGTAAGGTTTATTTTATTACGAATTACTAGTTTACCGCACCTGTTACATAAAAATCTTTATCGGTTCTTTTATCTTCTTCACTAATTTTATGTGAACGTAAATTTTCGGCAGTTGGATTTTTCCTTAATATATTATAATTAGGTATAATATATACTAGCTGGTGCCCGCGACTTCTTCCGTGTTGAACAATAAAAATATTAATATTAAGCAATATAATGCTTGAACCTCTTGCTGCTATAACACTTTGGCCAGGCGTTAGTTTTTTGTTTTAAATTTTATTTTAGACGATCCCTAGGGACCAGTCCTCTTTTTTTCTGGATGAAAGTTACCTTATGTCCTTTCCTGTATCCCTGACAAAGTGTATGCAAATTTTCATGACGATTGGTTGAGTAGCTGAGACGTAATAAGGTAACAGACAGACAGACAGAGTTACTTTCACATTTATAATATTAGCTCAGTTTAACATAGTATAGTAGGTATGGATGAATGGATGATACTTGGGTTTACTTCTTTATATAAAACACCGAGGCCTATATATTTTTTTAACGAGCGAAGAAACTTTCAAAATGTTATGACGAAGAACTTATGACAGATGCCGCATGCAACTGGCATAAAGTTATGTGGGATTCTTACCGCACTAAAACTCCAACTCGTGATGGGTATGGTTCAGTCCTTAAGGGACTTTGGAACCGTCATCGGACGTCGCGGGGGCAAGAAGCGCCCGGCCCTTACAAACAAAAGGTACTTAAAAACTAACTACTAGACCGGCTAGCCCTGTAGGGCCTCTTGTTACTGCAGCGGCTAAGGATATTAGGATATCTTTCTTCGAGAAAAAAGGTACTATTCCCGTTTGAACGTCTAAGAATATAAAGGATTGGGCGCCACTGTCGCGTGGCGGCGCCACCGTCGTCACAGCGACAACGATGTCAGGCATTATTACTCATATATTTCCTTTTTCTACGCGGACGAAGTCGCGGCCATCAGCTAGTATTATAATGAGTAGGAGTAGGAGTCCTTTCCAGCCTTAACGCGTAACGGTAGGTGTGTAGAAGTACAGGCAATTAACACGACCCCCTCTGATCGATTTAATTAGTCATGTATAAAGAAAACGGCTGCGTAGAATGACTGGTAGATTCGCTAAGGTGAATTACGCAGAGGGTGCTACTTAATATAAACATTAATTAGGGTTGGAATTTTGGGGTGAAAGTGTATTTCCAACTTCCACGGTGTACATTTACAAATAAATAATTAATTTTAATAAATACTATGCATAGATAGGTTTTATTCTATACTAGCTGGTGCACGCGACTTGGTCCGCGTTCTGGATGAAAGGTACCATTTCTGATGTCCCAGACAACGTATATGCAAAATTTCATGGTGATCGGTTCAGTAATTTTTGCGTGAAAGCGTAACAAACAAACAAACAAACTCACATTCACAAATAAAAATAATACTAACTAAATAATACTAGCTGGTGCCCGCGACTTCGTCCACGTTCTGGATGAAAGATACCCTATGTCCTTTATGGTGTCCCAGACAACGTGTATGCAAAATTTCATGGTGATCGGTTCAGTAGTTTTTGCGTGAAAGAGTTACAAACATCCATACATACATCCATACAAACTTTCGGCATCCATACATACATCATCCATACATACATCCATACATCCAAACAAACTTTCGCATTTATAATATTAGTACGGATTAGTACGGATTAGTAAGGATGCTCTACTAATTTTATAAATGCGAAAAATTTTTGAAAGTGGATGGATCTATATCTACGATGGATGTCCTGCTAATTTGCACGGTTTTTGTGTGTAATTTGTAGAACTTTTATGCGTGCGAAGCCAGAGGCTTGTCGCTAGTGTTGAATACATCAGTCAGTACTACTGTTTCATAGGCAAGTATTCATGAAACACATCAAATTTATGTTCATTAACGAAAAATACTTCATTACCGTATATTATCATCATTTAAATTCGACTGAACTGTTACATAAATTTAAAGCAATACATTGTTAGTTTCATTGTGCAATCATTACGTTGAGGTAGTACGTATTAACCGGTGGAAAGTATCGGCAACGATTTATTCAGCTTGTATTGACAAGCCAAAAACGAAACAAAGTCAAGTACAGTCGAAATGAGAAGTTTAATTTAATTTAATGTCTTAATTATTTTAAGACCTTTTTTAAAACTTTTTAATCCTTTGACCGCAATGATTTAAAAATAAACATTATGCAATTAGAGGAACTTGTCGTATAATATATACAATACAGCTGTAGCGAAAAATAAATAGACACGTAATTGATAGGACACGTAAAATAATTAATGGATAAATCCGACTCGGGCTGTTTAGTGATTAAAAATGTGTGTGTGTCAGCCCCAACACACGACTGGAGTTTACTCCTTATGAACGATAAATAAATAATTTAATAAATACAATTAAAATATATTTATATTATAATATATTATATTTACTGTAGCCTGTAACGCGTAACGTGTGACATGTGATATTTTATTTTACTCCCATAAGTGTTCATACCACGAGCTTATATAATATATATTATATCGATTTCATAATATGAAATCAATTCTTAAGGAGTAAACTCCAATAATTTTAAAAAGTGTGTACAAATTCGTTAACGATTTTTGCGCGCGACTGTATCATCGTAAACAGAACGGTGCAAACGGTACTAAATTGCAATCTGCTTGCTCTGGACTCGTCGACAACCGTTTATTTTGTAGGCGTTCAATGAGCCTTTCACATCGTCGATCAATAGCTATCGAAATATTCAGATGTTAATGGCCACTTCACAATGGCCAATGTCTAACGTATTAACTTTTAACAAGCATTTTATTATTTGATTGATAATGACTCTCATTCTAATAAGACTCACATGGAATTTTTTATCACTCTTTGAGCTTGAGGTCCGAGTATGCATTTAATATTATAGTAAAAACACAAAATACAAGAAAACACTTCAGATTAGCACTAAAGATAAAACTAAGCCTTCGCCGTGCATTTGTCTACATTACATACAATACCTACACTTACAGATTTATTGTTAGTATTGATATTCGGTTTATTTATTGAGTCTTTGTAGTAATTTCAAGGTTCCAGTGAATAGGCAACTTCTGGATGAGCTCGCTCCATCTTAGGCCTCATCCTTACCACGTGGCTGGTTGTTGGCCAAGAGCTAACCCATCTCTAATAAAAAAAAGGAAAGGAATAAAACTATACGTAACTAAGTGGCATTGAAATGGGAATGCGAGTCCAGTTTAATACCCATTGAACCTAAATAAACCTAGGTTCAATCTAGGCTTACTTTGTCCCCAAGACAATATAATACCGACAATATAATAATAATATGCTTCAGTTACAATTAACGGTAAAATATATATTTTAGTTAGGTAATTGTTTTCTAACTAAAACACTATTTTACAATTCCAATTTCATTTCCACTGCCATTATAGGTAAACCAGACATTTACAGAAAATCCATGTTTTCTAGCCATTTTCACTACACTGTAAGCGTAGTGTTACTTTGTAAACTTAAAACCGACTTTACTTCAAACTCGGTCGTGAGCGGAAATGTAAAAGTTGGTATACATTTACCATCGTTCTTTTTTCAAGTGTAATCAACTTGCAGCAAACACGGTGGATTTTTTTTACAGCACTTTTTGTGTAAAGGCAGTTCCACCTTAACGATTTTTACGCAGACGAGTTATCTGAGTTTTGATGTCGGATAAAACTGGTAACCGGGAAAGGAGGTTCTATTGATGGTACAAATTATAAAGAGTTCGCTTGACATACTTACACTATGCTCTACATAACTTTACAGCATTTCTGCCCTTTAAAATCCATACTTCCATACTATCCGTACTAATCCGTACTAATATTATAAATGCGAAAGTTTGTATGGATGTATGGATGTTTGTAACCGTATGGATGTTTGTAACTACTGAACCGATCACCATGAAATTTTGCATACACGTTTTCTGGGACACCAGAAAGAACATAGGGTTCATCCCTATGATACATACCTTTCATCCAGAACGCGGACGAAGTCGCGGGCACCAGCTAGTTTAAAATATTGATGTGGTATAGTTCTTGCATTTCACGAAGGCGAGCGGGATTTACTTGTAGTAAACACTTGTCTGTATATGTGTCACAGTGTGCGTGAGATCGAAAGAGGGTATGGTTAGTATAAAAAAAAATAGAATCCTACAATGCTCGCTCGCAACATACCGCTCCGTCAGACACGCACACTATCGCAATGTGCGTGTACACGTTCAACCACAAGCAAAACTCACTCGCCTTCGTGAAATGCAAAGATATAGCCTACATACTTTCTCCAGTATCTACTCCAGCACTCCAGCAGCGAAAAGGCCACCATTCACGGGCACTCCATTTGGCAGCGCTCCACTCCACCACTCCAAATTCATGCATTACCTCATCGTGAATGTAAAAAACCACGTGAATCGTGCGTGATTGCTAACTGTTTGATTCTTAAGTAATGCTTATAATTATTTTTGCAATACCTAACGTTTATGACGCATTTGCATTACTTGCAATATGTGTAATGACTGACGAAAGTGGGTTGTCGGCATTCAGCAACACGTGACTGTGTTATTGTATGGCACATTTTATTATTTATTTCTATCATATTACGTCTTATTATTAGAAAATTAAAAGAGTATTTCGTTTTTTTATTTATAATTAAAATTTTTGTATTTACCATATTTATATATGTGCAACCATTATTATTTTATATTCGAAGTCGCGGGCGCCAGCTAGTTATATAATAAAATTCTTCTCTTAGTAAGCTTTATATAGATTTGGATGGAAGTATTTAAAAATATATTACAACGCACTCATAGATCTAGTTTTTTTTTTTTTCTTTTTTTTTTCAAACTATTTAATGTACTTAGTTACCGCATTTACTATACAAGCACATGAAAATGAGCAAGTAGGTAAAAGACAAACAAGACGTTTTCTCATTCGCAATGCGCGTCTCTCAAGTACTTAAATTGAAACACTAGCAGGAACAAGATTTAAAATAACATTTGCACAATGGAAATACAAAACATAATGAGATTATATACGTAAAATGTTTATTTTGTCTGTCTAGTTTTATTATATAATAGGTACTTGTGCGAAATAGCAGAATATTTTCACAATTCGCAATGGTTTTCTTCTTTTGTTCTATCAGCAGATGGTCAGATGATCCAGCTGGTGCGACGCTGTAGACACATAAAATAGATAACACCTGCAAAAACAGGACAAATAAATTATACGACAAGATACAAAAATATCTTTTATTTTAAACCTAGGTACTCCTATCGTTTCCTTACATATTATAAAACAAAGTCCTCCGCCGCGTCTGACTGTCTGTCTGTTCGCGATAAACTCAAAAACTACTTCACCGATTTTCATGCTGTTTTCATCAATGGATAGAGTGGTTCTCGAGGAAGGTTTTAGTATATCATTTACAAATCAACTGTCTGGTATCTATCTATTATTATACAATATAATATTATTTTTAGGAATTACATCGAAGGCGAGGTCGATTCGTTAGTAGTAATCTACATTATAAAATAATATTTTTAGACGTAGGCTTTTTTTTTTTTTTAAATCTTAAGTTACTTATCGCATACGCATTGTAGATTTTTCTTGAACTATCTTTCTATATGATTGAACATTATCTTTGTCCGTACTAATATTATAAATGCGAAAGTTTGTATGGATGTATTTATGGATGTTTGTAACTCTTTCACGCAAAAACTACTTAACCGATCACCATGAAATTTTGCATACACGTTTTCTGGGACACCAGAAAGGATATAGGGTACCTTTCATCCAGAAAAAAGTACTGCTCCCGAGGGATTATCTAAAATTAAGGAAACTTACTCCTGGCTAAGTATAACGATAATAAGTATAATGAATATAACATAACTTATATTATAAGTTATAGTATAATAACGATGTCAGGAGATATATTGCTTTTTCAACGCGGACGAAGTCGCGGGCACCAGTTAGTCTCAGATAAATTACCAATAATGATTCGATAAAATCTTGAGTTCGGCTCAATATGATAGCCATTTTGTATTAAAATTGATGAGAGTATTTAAGTAAACAAATTGAGGCCCTCATCGCACCTTCCACTCTGCCACTCTGCCCCTCTCAGAGGTAAATGACCCGATTATAATGGATTAACACGAATTAGTAAGGCTAAAGTTTGGAAGGCGTAATTTTTGAATTATTTCTTGTAGACAGATTTTCATTTTTCATTGATATTTTATAAATACCCTTCTGTGACAAAATTTGTCTAGCAGCGGGCGTCTGGCGACCGTAACCAACCTCTTACCACCACCATGAAATGAAAGCACTAGAAGGGATGACAGAGCCTAGTCTCTCTCTATCCTATGTAAATCCGTCCGAAGCTTACTCTAGTCCTGTGGCGTTGCTTGTATTATAGGCGACGGTAGCGACATGCCATCAAGTGGATCATCAGCCTATCATAAGAAAGTTAGTATTTAAAAAAATCCGTACTTTAATATTATAAATGCGAAAGTTTGTATGGATGTATGG
The DNA here is from genome assembly GCA_947623395.1 of Synanthedon tipuliformis. NCBI lineage: Eukaryota > Metazoa > Arthropoda > Insecta > Lepidoptera > Sesiidae > Synanthedon > Synanthedon tipuliformis. The sequence continues at coordinate 9,601,526 of OX392417.1, read as the reverse complement.
ATGTTTGTAACTCTTTCACGCAAAAACTACTGAACCGATCACCATGAAATTTTGCATACACGTTGTCTAGGACACCAGAAAGGACATAGGGTACCCTATCATCCAGAACGCGGACGAATTCGCGGGTACCAGCTAGTATAGACATAAATGTAAATAAATAAATATCTTCACACATTCCACACAGTACCATCTAGTTCCACAGTAAGCAATACAAGCATTATAAATACAAAACATCCATGACTAAGTTACAATGGTAAAATGTTAACACAAAATCATTTGCCCCTAGCGGAATTCGAACCCGCGACCGTTTGGTTAACAGCTCCAAACGTGTCGTCAACACACACAATTAGATCACAGTACAATTTAGAAAAAAAATAGCGTAAAAACCTTTGTCGTTTTAAAATACAATTTGCCTTTGTGTACAGAGTTGGCCTTTCACAAACTCCTTTTTAATGAAAAATACTGCGTGGGATATTTTTGTTACAAAACGATCTTCAATAAATGTGTCCATAGCAGCTTTACATGAAAAAAAGATATGGCCCGCAGCCAACCGACCGAACGCCACTAACACGTGCTCTCCTTACTTATTGGTTCGCTGCAATTACTGACTACAAAATCTTTTAAATATATTCTACTTCTATTACTAAATACTACTTTAATTAGGTACTTTTATCCCAAACATATTTCAATTGAAATCATTAAGTTTTGTCTAATCAGACAGGACATTTAATTATGTGAACAGTAGCTGTTTCACGCGATTTCGCCTGCGTATTTTTTTTTTATTATAAAATACTAGCTGGTGCCCGCGACTTCGTCCGCGTTCTGGATGAAAGGTACCCTATGTCCTCTTTGGAGTCCCAGACAACGTGTATGCAAAATTTACAACGCCATCTAGGGAATTCTGTTTGAAGCAATGTAGTACTCTAATTCATCTAAAAGTTAACAGATGGCACTACATGTTATAAAATTACGTGTTAATAAAATTAAAGCTGCTGCCCGCGACTTCGCCCGCGTAACTTAGTAAATTATGTACTTAAACCTTCCTCGAGAACCACTCTACCCATTAGTGAAAACCGCATTAAAATCCGTTGCGTAGTTTTAAAGATCTAAGCATACAAAGGGACATAGGGACAGAAAAAGCGACTTTGTTTTATACTATGTAGTGAAGTGATATAGCCTATGTTACGCGCTGATAAAGTAGGTTTCTATGGGTAAAATATTTTTGTAAATTGCTCTAGTACCTACACGAATTGACTTGAAATTGTATAAGTGACACAATACAAAATATTGCCATAATTTAGTTGCTAAATTTGCTTTAGTATGTATTTTGATCTTTATTAAAATTATGAATAGGCATCTTCTGGGTGAGCTCGCTCCATCTTAGGCCTCATCCTTGCCACGTGGCTGGTTGTTAGCCAAGAGCAAACCCATCTCTTATAAAAAAAAAAAAAAAAGTTTATAGTTCAAAATCGTTAAGTGAAAGCGGTTTCTCAAGTAATGATAGATTATTTCAATCAACACTCTTATAAGCATCGGTGGTTCAGTGGTAGAATGCTCGCCTGCCACGCGGGCGGCCCGGGTTCGATTCCCGGCCGATGCAAATTTTTTTATATTTTTATCATTCTTTTTTATTTTTCTTCCAAAAAATATTTTTTTATTTCAAAATTACGTAATTCGTAATGGCTCACATTTATCCAACTTTATAAATAAGTCTGATTATTTTTCCATGAACTAGAACCGTGACATTTGGTAAGAAGCATCATCATTATTGAACTTTACAAAATGAACCGCTGCAATCATTTTGCATAACTCTAATAACTTATCTATCTCTTCTCTAAATATATAAAAAATACGTGTCACATGTTTTGATCAAACTTTGTAATTATTTGTAATTTGGTCCAACTTAAAAGATCAACTTTGGTCAAACTTAAAATTCTCGTGTCGCGGTGTTTGTTGCCAAACTCCTCCGACGCGGCTGGACCGATTTTGATGAAATTTTGTGTGCTTATCAGGTAGGTCTGAGAATCGGCCAACGTCTATTTTTTATACCCCTAAATGTTAAGGGTGGTCCACCCCAAAAATTTATTTTTTATTTTTTCGCAAAACAACGTTTGCCGGGTCAGCTAGTCCTACTAGCTATATCATATGTGCTACTAGTCCTACTAATATTATAAATGCGAAAGTTTGTATGGATGTATGTATGGATGTTTGTAACTCTTTCACGCAAAAACTACTGAACCGATCACCATGAAATTTTGCATACCCGTTGTTTGGGACACCAGAAGGACATAGGGTACCTTTCATCCAGAACGCGGACGAAGTCGCGGGCACCAGCTAGTATTTTATAAGTTTCCAAGAAATCGACGAATTGGCATCAAATAAATAAAATGGTCGAGCGCATAAATGGAGTCTGCATTTGAAATGTATTCGAAAACTTACGTCTCAAACAGGATCGTCGCAATCGCCGGGACTCGGGACTCGGGACTAGAGGAAGTCTGATAAAGTAAATGCACGTACGTGCCCCAAATACATTAGTTAGACGTTTGCTAGAAAACTAGTTCAGCTTTTAACATGTCTTATTTCATTACGACTATATTAAAATATGAATTCAATAAAAAACTTGGCACCGAAAATGCTAGTTTCCCATTTTCAAATGTTTTTCAGTTATGCCATACCTACTTGCTTCTTAAAGGCATAGATAGACCTATCTATTTTTCTTTTGTACCTACATTAATATCTATACATAAAATCGTAAGTATATTTAGTACTTTTACAAAAAAAAACAAGGTTAGGTTTGTAAACGTTATAGTTATAGAAATAAATAGTTATAGAAATTTTGACTATCTATCCTTTTCTGAGATAAGAGTCTGTTGCACGCTATTTTTTATCCTAGAAAAGAATATTAAAATCCTGTGGAATTTTCAAGAAATTTTCGAAATAAAGAAACTATATATATACTAGCGACATAACAATGAATCTATATATTATAAAAAACTAACGAGTTGAACACGAGACATTAACTTCATAAGTAGACACATTAAAACATTCATAGACATTCATAGACAGACACACATAAAACACATTAAGTAGGTATAATGTTAGTGAACGGAATTATAAATTCCTATCTATTCTTTCAGACATCTTATAAAATACGTGCTTTGAATATGAATATGAAAATTATTAAGTATTTTAACTACCTCTTGAATCGTTTATAAATGCAAAAACCTCATTCAGTAATTGTGTCTTGCCTAGGTATTAAAAGTGTCCTTGTTCTAATTGTCCTAATAGTATGGAAGACCCAGATCGTGATGAGGAAAGTATTATTTTTAATTTGTCATTAAAAAAAAAATGCAAAAAAGTTTATTTTACTTACTAAAATAGAATGTATTAATTAGTAAGTAATAATACGAAGTCGAGTGTAACTTTTAGAACTTTTAGAAAATTGATGTTACTTTTAGAAATAAATTTATTTTTTATTAAATTAATGATTCGGTTTCGTGCATCCTTCGATAGGCGATTGTTTTTGTTATTTTCTTTTTAATGTTTAGGACTTTTACCGTACATTACCGTCCCGGTGACAGGTGATTTTTAATGACGGTTAGCCTACTTGACAGTGTCGCGCTTTAGGGGTTTTCCTTACGGCGACACTGACTAGAGTTAGATGGTACTATTAATTAATAAAATGTTGGGCGCCAGTGAAGCCTACAGAAAATGAAACAGCGTGATCTGAATATTAAAATATATTTAAATCGCTCAAGAGTAGGCAACACAAATTGTGTAGGTCGTGGGTGGTCGGCCTATCTGTCTTCCCAACGCAGTACAGGCACTCCCCTGTGTGATCCAGCCGACGAAGGTGGTAGATGCGGCGCGATGAGTGTGGTGGTGTGCGTCCTGCAGAAGCGCGTGGCAACGATGGTGAAGCGAGTAGGACCGGCAACGGATCTAGTGCGACCCGAAGCCGGCCGATGAATGGCGATGGTGCATAGGGACGGCAACGAATCTAATGCGACCCGAAGCCGTCAGTTAAATGCCGGTTACCGGCTTGGCAGTCATTCTGCCCAGACGATGTTGTTCGGCCCGGAAGATGTTTGGCCCGAAGGATGCTCGGCCCGGAGAATGCTCCTGGAATCGACAGTTCGACACGATCACGCTACATCTACTCTCCAATCTGCATACCCCACGACGGCAACAGGAAGAAAATACCTGCTTAGCAGCAGTAGCATTGCCGCAGTGGTGCATAACCAGAACGGAGTTCACAAACAGCAATAAGATTTAAAATGATCAAGCAAAAAAATGTAAAAATAAAATATAATTTGAAATAAAAATAATAATAATAATTAAGTAGGTAAAAAAATAAAAATAAAAATAAAATGTACGATGAAGCTATAATGAAAACAAGCTATTTTAAAATATGATTATAATGTAATAAAATTGTGTGCTATTCAAGACTTACCCTAACGCGGGAGATTCAAATACATATCTATATAATATTTAAATAAAGTTAATTAGACCGCACCACTCAACTAGGAGCGCTGAGTGGCGCGGACTGTCCAACTCTCGGCTTATTCGCCGACTGACTCGCAAAAAATAAAATTATTTCTCGACCACCGCCCGTACATTGCAAATATTGCAATGTAGGTACCGCCGATCACCGGTGCAGTTGCACCTAATGCGTTCCGTTTGTCAATTACTTACCTTATTATTATTTTTATTTCAATCATGTAACACTTCGTTACAACAGATGGTGAAAGTGGCCCTTAATGTAATAAATTAATCTAACAACATCAGAATTATACTAAGAGCTAACTTATACCACGGAGCTTATAAGGTAAAAGCACCTACTATCGCGGTATGCAAAATCGGCATCAATTACCGAGGTATCCGATATTTTCGTATTTAAATTTAATAACAGTAACTTTAGAACGATACTATTTTGGACAAGTTCTAACTTAGAGTGTTTTACATCGAATTAATGGGCGTTGGTAGACATACCAAAGATGAACAGATCAAAAACGATCAATTTGTGCGACGGGAACGCAGAATCAGGTTGTGTCCATACAAGCAAGGGGCAATTCATGTAAGGGCACTCATATTTTTGTTTCGTGATTTTTAAGGTAAAATACTTTATAATTGACTACGGATGATGTTTACTTGTTTTTGCGTATTTCTAGGAGTATTATCTTTTACTTTTCATGGTAAAATTTTCAATAAACACATAATAACATTAAGAAATAAAACTCGCGGTGATAGATGCCTAAAATTGGAGGCAGCTTCTAATACCGAGGGAACACTCGGTAATGGAAATATTGAGGTTCCTATTTTGCTTATTATATTTAAATTATTTATTATCTCATTAGTAAAAATTGATCAATCTTCCAGTCCTCATGTATTCTATAAACGAAAAATCTATTTTCGATGTATGCAAAATCCATAAAAATTCATTATTTTTATAAAAACTCATAGCACTTAAAGTATAATTTTGTACTGGGTGTCAAAAACGTCATAAAATATATGCAATATTCATTTGAGAAAAGAATGATAATACGGCATATCTTGTCATTCAAAATACTGTTTTTCATGAAGATTTATCTCTATTTTTTCGAAGTGACACCAAAAAATCTTTCTGGTATTCTTTTTTTAAGGGTCGGAATTATATTTAAAAATATTGTATACTACTCTCATTACCGCGGCATACCTCGGTAATAGATTATATGAGAATCTATTAACGAGTGCAGAGTACTCGGAAATACAGTTTTCATATAAAATCTATCACCGAGTGATAAGGCAACCTGTATTCGTATTCGTATCGTATTGTAGTAACCAGTATCCAAATTTAGGGTTCCGTTAATGAATTATACTTGATAAAAATATTTACAAATAATGTTTCATAACAAAGACAAAGGTTTTATCATGTTACTCTGCTGTGATTTTGATTTATTGATCATTAATTCATGACATCATAATCGAGGACATTCAGTTTTGATGTCAGGTCTGCTCTCACCTCACTGCTTTCCACTACGTCAAAGACTTTGCCATAAGTATAAGTTGGCTAGTCCCGACAAGAAACAACTGTAATTAATTTAAATTTCGCAGTAATTATGGAAAAGTTATTGAGTTTTTTGAAACGACATCCGACATTGAGTAGAAATCAAACCACAAAAGACTCAATACGAGCGTGGTTTGGAAGAGTTTACTCGTAAATTGAACGTAACGATTTGCTTCAAGTTTTTTAGGGCCCAAGACGCATATTTAACTACAATGAAACAGCTTTTTTATGTCCGAAGAATAAGTAAGTTTTAGTAAAAAGAGGTAGCGTTTATATACGTGTTTATAATCGAGAATAATCGAAAAATTGATTTTATTGATTCAATTTTAGTTATTTGTGTAATTATTATTGTTATTTTTCTCATTATACCCAACTTACATAAATAAATATATCTATAGATTTAATGCAATTTATTAAGTACTACAAGTGAATAAAATTTAACCCTGTATAGACTGTAGATTAGTTATAATAAGCAAAATATTATAAATATTGTTGTTAATATAGGTGGAAGGTAACTGTGATAGTCTTCTTCTACATTTGTTCAGTTTCTTAATTATGATAATAATAAAGTTGATCGCAATGTTTTGTGTATTTTTTAAATATATTTTATTTTATACGGAACCATCAGGACAACAAGTATTATTTTTCTTCTATACTCGGTAATAGGAGCCACATACCGCGGTAATAGAAAAAACCTTTGAGCATGCCTCGGTAATAGGGGATGTCGACTTCCTGTTTTAAAAAAAAAATTATAAATACTACGCTTCAAAATAAATAAAAAGAAGTGAGAGAAATCAATAATAAAGAGTCCCTAAAATGTTTAAAAAAATGCTTACTTGCCGAGGATAGACCTGATTACAAAATATTTCACTCTAAAGTCAAAATTCCCCGAAATACCGCGGTAATAGGTGCTTTTACCTTACTAAGTTTTTTAATTTAGTATAAGTTAGCTTTTAGAATAATTTTGACTCCAACTGCTAATAATTGTTTTTGTAAAAGTGAAAGAGACGCTATTGTTTTCGCCGTGAAACTAAAAATTCCATTCTTGTCTCGAGATTAAAGTACTTTTGTTCTAGTGGATTGTTTGTTACTTTGAATTCTGTTTGCAAGACCAAAGAGACTAAAGGCGAAGAAAAAAAAGCTTCAAGCCATCTCTGAATGGACTGGACATATAAAGGGCGGGGGGACCTTGAGCGGTATGGACTATAGTTTTATTACTTATTTTATTTTTTATGTTAAGGTAGACAGGCAGGCAGACGGTCCACTTGATGGTAGGTGGTTACCGTCGCCTATAAGGGTTTATAGGATATATTATAGGATTTAAGTTGATTAAGGATATAGGATTTATAGGCTTGTAGGGTTAAGTATAGCTAAGGGATAGGCAAATGGGCTCTGGCATCCCTTACAAATGTATTTATATGTAACTAGCTGGTGCCCACGACTCCACGTTCAAAATTTAAAAATAAATAAGAATTTTTTATTTTATTTTATTTATATTTAAATGTTTCATACAGTTCTCCTATTGAATCAATCAGAGAATTCCCTTTCTATAAACCGCTTACATAATATGAAAAAGTATTAATACTGATATAGGTATTAAGTTAGTGACTTTATATCTATACTTATCGCAAAATATTGAAAAAAAATAATTCAATTCAGTAGTATTATTTCTTCGTAGCAGTATAAAGTGAAGTGACGTAAAAATACAAAATATTGTCCGAATTTAGTTGCTAAATTTGCTTAGGTATGTAGTTTGATCATTATTGCAATGATTTTATAGTTCAAAATCGTTCGTTAAATGAAAGGGATTTCTCAAGTAATGGTTGAATATTTCAATCTGTGCTCTTATAAGCATCGGTGGTTCAGTGGTAGAATGCTCGCCTGCCACGCGGGCGGCCCGGGTTCGATTCCCGGCCGATGCAATTAAAGACTATTTTTTTAATCATATTTTTTTATTTTTCTTCCAAAATATTTATAATAGTGATTTTGCACAGTGCGCCGTTGTTACATTTTTATTTTCTACTAGCTGAACCCGTCCACGCTTTGCGACATGCCCGTGATGAGCGCGCGCTATGCTTTTATATACCTAAGATATTTTTTTCTAAAATAAAATTGGCTTAAGATACTCTTTGAAACATCAGCTATATATGCCAGTGAAACATCCGTCAAAATCGGTCCATTAGCCGGAACAAACTGACAGACAGACAAACAATAATTTTAAAAACTGTTTTTTGTTATAAATACCTACTGTAAATATAATTTAATAATATAATTATATTATATCATTATATACATTTGTAAAAAGAAGTTAATTTGACATTACAAACTTACAAAATTTATTTATTAGCATAGATTAGATAGTTAGATAGTTTAGAAACTGTTATTATATTACCTAAGAGAAAGGCCCCCCGGCACGCTCAGAAAGAAATTTATAAAGACGAGATAACTGCGAGCCGAAAGAACCGCTAGTTCTCTGTATCATACCTTTGATTATCCAGTAAGTATTATTTATCTCAGTCTTATACACTGTACAATGTACATGTACAAATATGTTTGTATAGTGTATAGAAAAATGATGTTGTAAATTGTAATTGTTTGTGTAGCATCGATTAATACTATTAATATAGTAATTTGTATTTCAATCGCAAAATAATAAGCAAAAAGGACAACCAGACAACAAAATTAAAATTGTTAAAATTATAAATAAAATAAAATAAATATAAAGTTACGTAACAACACAATTTATTTGCTAAATATGCTTATGAAGTTTGATCATTATTTGAATGATTTTTAAGTTTAAAATTGTATATAAAGTTTCTAGCAATGCTTCTATACGTAACGATTGGTACAAGCATCGGTGGTTCAGTGGTAGAATGCTCGCCTGCCACGCGGGCGGCCCGGGTTCGATTCCCGGCCGATGCAAGTCTCGGATTTAGTTTATTTTTTAAGTAGTAAAAACGTTAATCATAAACTGCCCAACCAGTCTGAAATAAAATTTTCTGGGCTATTTTTTCAGAGAGATTAATGTCAAAGCACATTCCCTTTTCTCCACCCACATAAATTATTATCCTTTATCTTTTCTATAATGTTGCTTTTGGTGACGGTTGCCATTATCAAGAGGACGTTTAGCCTTCCTTCCTAGTGGTCTTCTGTAAAGGGATGGTTACTGTCGCCAGTCGGGCTGCCTAAATAACTGCGTAACTCAGTATGCCCTGCTACTATTGTACTTCCCATTCCCACCCACGTCAAGGTAATTTCGTTATACTAAACTCGCAAATACAATTTCCTAATGTACAAATCAAAATGTACAAACGACAAGAAAATCGTAATTTCTGTTGTAATTCCTTGCGTCATAAATACAAGGGGTTGCGGCAATAAACCAACATGACTGGAGCCTGACCGGACTCTTGTGACAAATGACCAGCTAACTTCCACTTTGCACTGCACAAATTAAATTTCAACTTAGCTACACCAATGTAAAGAAAGAAGTAATATTTGTTTATATACCTACTACATAATTATAATAAATATAATACTATAATTATATTGTAAACGAGCAGTTACTGTTTATTACGTAAAGTTCTGACATCTTGTTGCTATAACACTTTGGCCAGGCGTTAGTTTTTTTATTTTATTTTAGACTAGCTGGTGCCCGCGACTTCGTCCGCGTTCTGGATGAAAAGTTACATCTCTGGTGTCCCAGACAACGTGTATGCAAAATTTCATGGTGATCGGTTCAGTAGTTTTTGCGTGAAAGAGTTACAAACATCCATACAAACTTTCGCATTTATAATATAAAAGTTCTTACGGATAATAATAGTACGGTTATTAAGTGGATGATTTTTTTTTGTAAAACAAAATTATTACACTACAACTCTCATTTTTTTATTCTCCTAAATGAAAATAATTGTAAATGATTCGTTTTTCGTTGACCTTGACCTTGACTTTCGTTCAAGTATCTGATTCAGACGTAAATCTGCTCTGCTACCTGGCACGGAGTCATTAGGTAACAAAGAAATCAGCTGAGTTAATTTTTTATTGTGGTTGAGTTCTATTTATATACCTATTTCTTTGATGTCATCATTCTATTGAAACAAAGTAAGTAATAAAATAATACTTCAGGTAACATTAAAAATTAATATGTATACCTATGTAATATTTTATGCTATTACTTCACGGTAGTCTTCTTCACGATGGTCACTGCCATCAGACGGGCTGCCTAAATGCGTAACGCAATGTAGGTACTCTGGCACTACTTTCCAAATCCAGATCAGAGCCAACTTTAAAAAGTTCATTTCCAAAGTTGACCTCGCCGGGAATCGAACCCGGCACATAATTCTATGTTTGCATACTTTTTAAGGCCTGTGTTTCTTATGCAAGATTCTCACCTTGTTCCAAAGAGTTAACAGACAAAACAATCATACAAACATCTGACAGGTGTTGTTGAAAGAAGTAACACCTATTACCACATTCACAATTATAACTATTGTCTTTGTCTTGCAATAATTAATTATTAATGAAAACGTTTTCAACCGCAAAATGTCACGTCGTCACGTTGTATTATTATGTTTTTGTATAAAAAATTGTAGAATATTTTTAAGAAAAGAATATTATTATTATTATTTATCGTCATCATATTCACTCTTTTTTTTTATGAAAGTCAAGGCAGCGCTTGGCCGCGATCTCACTTGATGTAAGGTGCAGATGCGGCCGAAGGTGGACCACGCTTACCTAGTAGATGCCCTACGTTTACCCTACGTTTGAAGACCCCGAGGTTGTAATTTTGGGGAAACACAGACGCAGGCAGTGAGTTCCACTCCTTAGCAGTTCGGACAAGGAAGGTGGAACTGTAACGCTTCGTGCGTGACCGAGAAACCCACGAAGGAATGAAACCCCCGCCCGCGCCTCGTGTTTCGCAATTATCATCATTCTTACATTATCATTATAATTATCATATTCGTAACAGCTTACAGACACCCAATATTACATTTCCTATAAGTACCTACTTACAATGTACACCATGTTTTAAGGCGAGGACTATTTCCCTTCGTCGCCTTATTTGACTTCTTAGAGTAAAATTAACTAATACAGTAAAATAAAAAATTAAATAAAAAATATACTTACCTAATATTACAATATTTTATCAAAAAGGACCACTAACCTATGTCATTGAGGATAGCAATATTAAAGGGCCCGTTTCTTACGTACGTGATCACTGAGACATGGGCCTCATTTGTAAGGGGAACTCAATAGATTGAGGAAAAACGTAGTGAGTATATATTCAGACCAATATTCATTATCGTAACAGAATTAAGGGTGATTTTATCTTTTAGGTAGCAGGCAGGCTTAATGTCTACTTAGGTAGAGGTAGCTCGCCTATAGGAACAAAAATAACACCGGAAGTGGAAGGAAGTAAAGTGCAATTATGTGCTTTAAGCTATCTTTTTTAAGTATAAATCTCTCAACGATCAAGTATAAAATATATTTTCCTTATTATTTATCCTGTGAATTACAGCAGGTGTGCCACGGGTTACCCAGTTTAATAATTTCAGTTATACCAAGGAACTCACCATTCCCTGCTCGTCATTTCATACTAAGTAGTGAGAATATACATAAAGCTTCCTTGTTTACAGCTCTATCCATTAGTGAAAACAGTATCAAAATCCGTTAAGCGGTTTAAAAGAAGCGACTTTACTTCGTAACTACCTGAGAAAATATATTGATATCTTTATCGCTGTGATGACGGTGGCACCACCGCCACCATCTTTATAATACGAGTATGTCTAATATTTTAAAGAGAAAATATTTGTATGTTTGTCAGTATTTAATGAATAAACTCAAAAAGTTTTGGACCGATTTTATAAATTCTTTCACCTATTGAAAGCTACGTTATCAACGAGTAACATAGGTTATATTTTATTATCAAAAAATAAAATAATTTTAGGTTATTTTTATTTTTACATCAAGTGAGATCGCGGCCAAGCGCTGCCTTGACTTATATAAAATATATATATATTAAGTTACGCGGACGAAGTAGTAATTAAGTAATTAAGTAATTAAGACGGCTAATTTAAGTATTATTTTTTTATATTTTCAGACTATCCTTCGGGAACCTTACATATTTTCAAGGTAAAAAGAACCTTCAGCTATCGAGGTATTAAATTTTGCCACACCACCGAACTGCTTATCCTGATTTTATTAACATCAGTTTTCTGAATTTCCTTCCACTATCCGTCCAATGACAATAGACCACCGTGTAATAAACTTGTGCTGCTATGTTTCTTAATGGGAGTTACATTTTGTTCTTATACAATTTAAGTAAGTATTCATAATATACAAAAGTATCTTAATGTGTAATTAATTCCCTGACCAAATAGATCCCTACAGCGTTTTGTAGTCCAGAAAAAAAGCGACGATAAGAAAGAAATGGGAACATACGTACTGAGACATTAAGTATTTTATTCCACTTTGTACCAAAACATATTCTGAACGAATTTATTGAGTAGGTAACTGTTACATTTATGCACATGCGTTGGTGTAAGAGACATAGTTGGTAGGACATAGCTTTAGCAGACCTAGATTTTATGACAAGAAATTTTTGCTACATTTATATGGAAAAACGCTGCGCCGTCTTAAATACGTTTGTATTGAAACCACGAGTGGCGGTAAAAGACTGTTTAGTGTACCAAAATAAAACATGCTACCTACAGGCTACATACCTACTAATGATCGTATGTAGGTATATCAAAATACCCAGTTTTTTTTTTAAATCCCACAGGAACCTCAAATTTTTCCAGGATAAGAAGTTATTGAGAATAAATCATTATCAATAAAATGTGTGGATCATACAAATATATTTGTATACATATGTAATAACATATTATTTGCTTGGCATGCTCATTTATTTTATCGTATGTCAATAAAACCTCAACTACAAGTCTTGTTATGTTTCAGAAATTTCCCAATATTCACAAAGATAAACAGCGTAGGTAATGTAAAAGAAAAACAGTGTACAATATAGTGTACAATATTTACACGGACTCGCTGAACCGCTCCGAGTGTATGTACACTGTACACTGGACTGCGAACGTGTTAGGTAAGTGAAAGGAAACTATGTATTATGAACTTTCACAACTCAGCTGATTCTCAAGAAACAACCATTAAAATATGACATACCTAATGCTTGTTTATGAAATCATACTCATGAGCATCGGTGGTTCAGTGGTAGAATGCTCGCCTGCCACGCGGGCGGCCCGGGTTCGATTCCCGGCCGATGCAATCTGAGAACAGAAGAAATCTATTTTATAAATTTTACCAACTTATAGTAACATAATAATAATTTACTTCATATATTTATGAGTTTCTTATGTATTTATTCCATCTTATAAACCCCCGACGAACGACGTAAAAGTAAAGGGCCTCTTTCACCTGTCTGTCAAGTCTGTCTGTCTGTCTGTCAAGTAGGCTAACCGTCATTTAAAGTCACCTCTCACCGGGAATAATTTAGCTGATATACTTTTGTTTGTACGGTAAAAGTCCCAAACATTAAAAAGAAAATAATTTAAAAAATCGCCTATCGAAGGATGCACTAAACCGAGTGCATAATTTAATAAATAATAAATAATTAAATAAAACATTAAATTATTTCTAAAAGTAACTAATTAACACTGCACTAGTAGTTGGTGAAAGAGGCCCTAAAACTAAGTATAAGTATAAGACTAAGTATGAGAATTAATATGTCATTTGGTTAAGACATCTCTATTATCTCTTAACCAAGTGACCTGGATTTTTATTCTTATTTCTAACTAAAATAGCCATTATGTAATTATATTTGTACACTGTACATTCAACGTACACTCAACATTTTAAACTATGTAAACTGGTAAACTCCAACGTAGTTAGTGTCAGACGCGTCAGAGGCACCGGTCGTTCCGGGTAACAAGTAGTTCGTGACTTGAAGGTGGGGAAATAAGGTTGTCTACACAACTGCTATTGTGCGGAAGATTCTACACAAAAATTACAAATAGTTGGCTTTGCTTCTACGCACAGTTAAGTATAAGAATAAATTTTATTTATAGCCATTTTTAGCATATAAAAACATACATAGATAACATTATAGAAAGACAAACACAAACGTCCCCCGCCACAAACCGGCTTCTAACTCAGATGTTAAACTCTGCTCGATGGTCAATTATTATTATACACAAACCTTTATCCTCCTTTATCGTTCTTTTCATTAGTGAAAACCTTATCAAAATCCGTTCGAAGGTTAAGAAGTTAGAGCAGAAAAAGACAGAGGCAGACAATGATTTTATTTTATAATATGTATAGATTTTATGTATAATTTATATATATATATATATAGATAATCCTTATCCTTTATTAAGCAGTAGGTACTAATAACGCAACATTTCAGGACAATAGATGCAACATCTCAGGCCAATAGATGAAACATCTAGCTTCAATATAGACACAAATTAAGGACAAATGCCAAGTCAACGCATTTGAATCCCACTAATCGAACTCATAAAATAATCTCACGGCCGGCAGGCTAATGGCAGATAGATATTTAAAAAATAAAGTAGTTCGTTTGTAATCTGCCTAAAATGTATGTCCCAAATCGTTCACGGTCCAAAATCGTCTCTGTTGCCAAGGAGTAAGTGCATTTTATTTAAGTGACGACGAAAAAATTTTTAACGCGAAATCATCAATAAATAAATACGGAAAAATGTTTTTCCTTTACCTTTTTATAAATTACTAGCTGTTTGCGACTTCGTCCGCTTAACTTTATAAAATACTAGTATTTACCCGCGACTTCGTCCGCGTCCGATCGCTACCAGACTCCACAGGAACATCCGCTACCTACACTAATCTGAAGACTGTCTGAAAGTTTCATCAAAATCGGTTCAGCGGTTTTGGAGTCTATAGAAGACATACATATATACAAATATACATACACACATCGCCTTTTATATATTAAGATAGCCTATGTTACTGGCTGATAATATAGCTTCCCAACATTACAGTGAAAGAATTTTTCAAATCGGTCCAGTAGTTTCGGAACCTATTCAATGCAAACAAACATACGAACAATAAAATTTAGTTAGTGAAGAACGAACAGTTGTTAGTATAATATAGTTTTTTTTTATTTTGAAAGTGTATTTGACACCCCAATGATTGAATCTTGTAGTACTCACTTCTTGAGAATTACGAAACTTTTTGATTTATTGTTCATGTAATTTGTTGTGACGTTACAGAAATCGCCTTATTAGTTTCCATCCCATGCGAGAAAATTGCCTATGATTAAATTTAAACTTTATCTCCAATCATTTAAGATTTATTGCCCAAGAGACAGTCGTCCCTTAGTTCAGGCCTTCAGCTAAATAAAATTCTTATAACTTAAGTTAAGATGATTTATTGTGCCTGTTAAGATTGAAAAGGATGGAAGAGGGAAAAAAAAACTTTTTTTATTAACTGAATCAAAAAAAGCATTTTCATTTATTTATTTCTTGTTTCCTGTGAACTCTGTGAGAAAATGTAATGCATATTTTACAATGTAAACTAGAACGAATAGTGAAATGACAAACAAAATTGACATTCAAATTTTATATGTAAAAAGAACAATAGTACATTCATTTGGTTCGAAAAATAGCAAAGTGTACTCCAACACGCGTTTTGGCCAAAAAAACTCATTTCCACATCACCTTGAGTAAGCGGCGCGTTTTTTTTAATGTCCAAACTATCTAACTGTTTTTGAAATATTTAAATTTTTCTATATTTTCTATTTTACCTATTGACTACCTATGAAGTTTTAATAACTTTTTTGCTAATTAAGATATCATCTACTTGAAATAATAAAAAATCACCAGATATTTGAATAGCCAAGGTTAGAAACTCTCTGCCGGCGTCCGTATTTCCGAGCTCATATAGGTAACCCAAATTTTATGAAAGTTCAAGTGAATAACCATCTTCTGGATGAGCTCGCTTCGTCATAGTCCTCATCTTCGCTACACGGCTAGATGCTGGCCAAGAGCAAACCCTATAAACTACTTAATAAAATAAAAAAAAACTTCATCAGTTCTTCAGTTAGATAATATTGGTGAAAAGTTACAAAAGATAGTCCTATAGTTTTTCCTCGCATCTCGACAAAGAAACTTTACGAGATAGCAATGCCTTCGAGCCCTATAAACTGAAATGGAAATCCTCTGTGATCCTCAAATAAAGATTGTGCGTATAGAAAAAGTTTTTAGATAAATTCTACGTGCATTGAATTCTCTTTCTAAACAATACAAACAATAAAATTTGTCGGAATAACTGGATAAGCTAAGCAGTCACAATTTTCAATAGATTCGTTATGAAGGGCACGCTTTCGCAGTTACTAAGTAGCGCATAAGGAGGTGATGGTTGCAGTAACCAACCATCACCTCCTTACATAAGACCATGGTGAAATAATAGCATGTATGCTTTTATGTTTCTGTGAGTGCTATGTTATGATAATTAATCTCTAAGTTATACCAAAATCTAAGTGGCAAATAATATTGTAGAAAACACTCAATTTGCGCGTCCTAAAATTGAAAGAAAGTGTAAAAGAATAAAAAGACCAAGGAATGAGAAAAAGAAAAGAAGAACCGAAGCTAAAGAATTGTTCGCTCTCACTGCGATTTTTTTTATTTTAGAAATTTCATAACTTCTAATAAACGACAGGCCCGATTTGAATGGTTTCGTTTACGATTTTATCTATGTATAGATAAATGAGCCATTAAACAAATATTTCAATTACAAATGAAAAATCACTTACCAATATAATACGATAGTATTTTCCACTCGGGGTCTTGTTATCCGTAAAGCTGTCAAAAAGTTACAAACAGTCCCCTTTTAAACTAAATATAATTCATGAACCCTTCTAAACCCAACCCTGCTTTATCTTTGCCGCCGTCATGAATACGCTGAAAGGTCCAAACAACCCAACATAAAATAAATACTCATTAGCTAGATAATAAAACAAACAATCCAATTCAGCTATGGTATACGGATTATTGGGAATGAGATTGAAAATAATACCTAAATTCCCAATAAAAATTAACTATAATATGTTCCTTAAAATATATATTATATCGATGCTCAGTTATTAATTTGATATATAAAATTCTCGTGTCGCGGTGTTTGTTGCCAAACTCCTCCGAAACGGCTGGACCGATTTTGATGAAATTTTGTGTGCTTATAGGGTAGGTCTGAGAATCGGCCAACATCTATTTTTTATACCCCTAAATGTTAAGAGTAGTCCACCCCTAAAAATTATTTTTTATTTTTCGCAAAACAATATTTGCCGGATCAGCTAGTAATATCATATAAATATAATAAATCAATCATACTATCATCGTCCCTGATATTTGGAACTCAAATCTGTAAAAAAATCAACACTTAATTATCAAAGAGATAAATTTAAGAGAAGTTATTATTAACATATTTAAGAGTTCTAGTTTGCAAATAACTAAATAATTATTTGATAACGAACATTTATTTTATGGCTAGTTTTAACAAATGTTTATTTTAATAAAGTCATAACAGACTTACTGAAAGTTTGCAATGACTACATACATTGTTAGATATTAGGTCCTATATGGCAGATTGCGATAGTCCAAATATCGGCGCCAATTTCACAACAAAGAACTAAAATCACAAGCTTCTAGAATTGTTTCTTTTTTAAAGTAGGCGGTGGGTTGACGATTCATTTAAGTAATTGTATTACATAAACTGTGTACCAATGTAATTGAATAAAAAAAAATTAAAAAGATGTTGATTGCCAGTGTTTGCCTTTTATTTTTCTGAGGTTAAATCGTTCGTTGATTGCCAGGCCAACTGTTTATGGTGTACCTGTCTTATACTCTTATATATTTTTTATCTGACCACGGCCACCAGTCTGGTCTCTGGAATTAAATCAAACTAAGCATAGACACTAAAGATTGACCTTGATCGGATTTAACAAAGCCATGTGACTACGACACTAATCCCCTTTTTGGCATGTACGAGTAAATGTGACACACACATTCGTTGTATTCAAAAAAAATTGTTACTGGCTTTTATGGAAGAGCGAAGGATCCTGGCACAGGCTTCCTCTTAAAATGAGTCTTCAATCATAGTTATTGTAAAAACGATTCTTTTTAAGTATTAAATAAGAAGCACTTCTTATTTGTCATTGTTTGTCACGATAGACGCCACCACAACGACGAACATAAAGTTAGCCGTTAGCCGACCGCCTTTTAATATATGAATGGTCTTTTCCAGATATTATTGGTAGGGGAATCCCGTAAATACAAGTGCAGCAAGCTTGATTGGACCGGATATTTGACGATTCTAAAGCCGCGAGCGTGTACAGGTATTGATTTTGTTTGTTTTACGAATCGAAACCAATTCAATGAATCAAAGCGAGGTAACGCTACTGGAACTTTAGTTGTTTACTTTGAAGGTTGAAAAAGACCAGTAGGTAGGACTAATCCCGCTGCTGCAACGTAGAAATAGTTCATATACATACGTGTATATTAAATTAAGTCAACCACATATTATATATTGCAATTTAATAATAAACGAAGATATATCACTCAAAGTGAGTTGCTATAAGTACACTTCGCTGTCAGACTAATAGACCGAGCGAAAAACAGTGTTAGAATTATTATAAACTAGCTGGTGCCCGCGACTTCGTCCGCGTGATGTTATATACTTAGCCTAAAGCCTTCCTCGATAAAAAGACTTATTTTTTTTTGTGATGGAATTGAAATTCGTACGAGCACGTTCAACCAAACAAACAAACAAACAAACAAACTCTTCATCTTTATAATATACTAGCTGGTGCCCGCAACTTCGTCCGTGTTGAAAAAGCATTATATCGCCTGACATCGTTATTGCTATTATACTTAGCCAGGAGTTAGTTTCTTTAATTTTAGATAATCCCTCGGGAGCAGTACTTTTTTTCTCGATAAAAGGTACCCTATGTCCTTTCCGGTGTCCCAGACAACGGGTATGCAAAATTTCATGGTGATCGGTTCAATAGTTTTTGCGTGAAAGAGTTACAAACATCCCTACATACATCCATACAAACTTTCGCATTTATAATATTAGTACGGAAGTATAGTATAGATTACTAATTAAGTATATTGAACATAGTCTGGATTATATGAATGTGAAGGTATGATTGGCTGTTTTTTATGAAAAGAAATGCAAACTTTTAAATATTTAGATCGAAATTTTAGTTGTAGGTAAGAACTTACCATATCTAAGTACGTATTTATTCCATCAACGGCTATTTTGTTACCATCAGTTTTCTGAATGACCTCCCACAATGAAAGCAAATTTAAAGACGCATTCACGACAAAAGCTAAGATTAAGATAGAAAAATATTATAGAAATTATTAATATAGACGAATATATAAGATCTCATGGTAAATAAAATTTAAACTTCCCGGAAAATTTATTGTTTGACCTAAAAATAAGCTATTAAACCCAAGAGAACCATCTGACCCTTGATAATGGCTGCCCTTCGAGGTTCGTGGAAGTAAGGTTAAATTCGCACAAATCGCGTTATATTATAAATTTATTATCATTTTAAACCAAAAAAGCCTTCTGAGGCAAAAAATATACTGGTATCCAATATGCTATATTTAACCAAATTTTACCCAAACTTATCTTTATTTTGGGTAATTTCGGTTTGACAATTATTAATTAAAATCGTTCACCGGTAAACTGTTTAAAAAGAATTAAAAAGAAACAGGATTAGGGGCACCCCCGTTTTACCATAAAAATAGTATCAAATATATATTCTCTAACGCCGTTTTTGTGAAAGTAGCAATAAATTAGTTAGGTTAAATGAGTTGCTATTTCATAAGAGCAGACACTCTATCAGCACAATCGTTATATTACTTGGTGGCTTAAAAGTAATACGTTAAGCTAGTATAATTAACAAAAAAAATATTATTTTATTGGTAACGGTAGGTATTATATATTCTTTGTATAAAATCAATTAAAATACCTTGATTCAAATTGGCTTAAAGGTCTAGTTACCAAGTTATAAAATTCCAAAAAAAAAACTAGATTCAAAATAAGTTGTGTTCCTGAAAATGTGGATAAGATACAATCTTTAGCCCACGACTTCGTCTGCTTATCTTTTTAAGTTATAGTCCTTGAGATATTCTGATATACAAATTTTGTTTTATTGACAATATTATAGAAATAAGTAGGTATTTAATATCTCAGTCATACATGATTAGCGCAGCGTGACCATATATTATCTCATGATATCTCATATCTCTATGATCTCAGTATTCATTAAACTATAGGTTTTAAATTAAAAACTATACGTTAGGTACGTATAGTTTTTAATTTAATTTTTTTTTATTAATATTATAAACTATTCAACAGTATATCAAATTTCACACCAATCGAACACGTGGAAGTTACACAGACACATTCGTCAAACTGATAACACCACGTTTTTGCATCGGGCGTCCGGGAATAAACAATTTTTTTTTTTAAAAAAAACACGAGATTAGTCGTACAAATTCTTTTAAAAAAATATATAACATAAAACAACCAGATTTCATTCTGGCTTATTCACATGGATTTTCTTTTTATAGGATTCGGCTTGGGCTATGGTATCGAACATAGGTAAGTCCTTGGTCTCCGGCGTGAAGAATAGGAAGCCGCATGCTATCAGTGAAGCAGCAGCAAAAATCAGTGATGGAAGGGGGTCGTATATTGGTGACTGAAAATAATAAGAAATATTTTATTAATACTAGCTACACGCTTCGCCCCGGCTTCGCCCGGTTTCAAAATAAAAACTAACCTATCTTTAAAGTTGGACCAAATTACACATAGTTACGAAGTTTTATCAAAATCGGTTCAGTAGTTTTAGTCTTTGGGGTCAAACAACACGTTTGACACGTAATTTTTATTGGGTAGTATTTAAACGCATATCAAAAAAAGTACTTTTTGTATGCAAAAATAATCCGAATTCATATCAAAAATACTGATTGCACAGCAAAATAGTCAACTCAAAATATGACTAAATGCACTACAATTTATATTAGTAGCATACCGCTATTTATCTTAAAGTAAAGCTTTTTTATTAATGCACAGCTAATAATGACTAACGCACATTATACCTGTTAACTCTTTTTTTTTTAAATGTAGCTTCTATTTTTATATAACATACAGCAGTTTACCTAAATAAAACAGCATTTTATTTGACACAATTATCAATTTATAATTGACATATATAATCATATATAATATATATGATTATATAGTCCCCACTCCGACTCCGAGGTACCTATTTAATAAACCATGTCTAAAATAATAATATACACCTTTTGCCTAAAATTGTTACCCGGGTGCGCTCGCTTTTTCATTTCCATTCCTAGAACCTAACCTAACTCTTTTCTAATAAAAATAAGTATTTTCTGGTAGAAAAATAATATTACTTGTTATACTTTAACCTTCTCCCAAAAAATCGCGGTCAGCTTAGCCTTCTTTTCAATTATTATAATTTTTATGATGAGAATATTTTCATAGGTGACATAAAATTATCACAAAATAATAGCTATGTAGGTACAGTTTTCAGTTAATTTGTTCTGCTTTTAGAAATTATGCAATGAAAAAAGAAATTGTAGCTATAATAATTATTAAATTTGCTCAGCATGTGTTCTTAAAAATTAAGACAAATATGATGAGCAAGTTTTGAGGTGCTTATTAGGATATATGCTACTCGGATAGTTATTTTGCTATGAGAATGAGTATTATCAATGGACGCTCGGGTTAATTTGCTGTGCAATCAGTATTTTTGTTAAGATTGTAGTATTTTTGTACCTAAATGAATTTATTTGTCTCGCATTAGAGGAAAAAAAGCAATGTAGTGTTGATGTATATTTACGAATTATCTGCAGTACTAGTTTTGTCAAACATTTAGTTTATTTGTGATGAAATAAGTTATTTGATGTAAAAAGTATATAAATTATGAAAATAAATTGATAGGCGATTTTTTTATTTGATGTGCAATTAATAATATCTCATTTTTATTTATATTTATATAACAAGAGATGTATTCTTAAAAAATTCTCTGTAGGTATAACTTAAAAATTGTTGACTTGCGCACTAAGACTTGGCATTATTAGAAAAGATTTTTTAATGGCCGTATATACACATACTTATAGAGTATAATTAATGTATGTATGTATGTGTAATTAGCAACCTTTACATATTTATAAATTTATAAATTGAAGGCACTGACCGTCAGTCTGAAGGCCCTATCTGTATGTCCAAAGATTTAAATTCTTTGTGTATGTGATTGCGATAACCTCAAAAACTACTGAACGGATTTTCATGCAGTTTTCACTAATGGAAAGGACGTTAAACGAGGATGGTTTTCATAGGTATATAATAGTTTTAATAAACCAGCAAAATTGAACATTACCAGCAATGGAGTGAGAGGTGACAACATGCTTCCAATGCGTCCAAACATGTTACCGCATCCAACCATTGAGGCTCTGACGCTTGTAGGTGAGAGCTCAACACCATACGTGTATATTCCAGTGAAACACAATGATATAGTTAACTTTCCCAATAGAAATAGACAGATTTTCAACCACGCCAGCGCTGCGAAGAGAATATTCGAGAATTATATGTAGTCAATTTAAATAATGATAGTAATGATAGTATGTAATTGTTAAAATTAAAAAAAAAACTTTATCGAAGTTGATCATCTCGGCCATAGGAAGTCATCATTTTCCAACAGAACCAGTCAGAAGCAGCCTGGATCCACCATCAACTCGTGGCCCTTATCAGATAGTACACTGTGCTACACTATACACTGTGCTTGCCAGTCCATGGCCTCCACTTGAGCACCTTTCGGCCCCAGCGACCGTCAGATCTCCGTACTACGTGTCCTGCCCACTGCCACTTCAGCTTACTGATCCTCCGGCTTATGGCGGTAGCTTTCCGACAAGTCATGCCGAACATAGCCCAGTCAGTAATCTGTACTGTACCGTATGTATAGACTAGTGATGTGCCGGGTCGTTACTAATGTAGATCCGCGGATACGGATACGGATACGGATCTTAACTTGCTTACTGAATCGGTATCGGTGTGCGTGACCTTGAAACGATAGTTGACGCCCGCTACTTGCATTATAAAGGTGCCAAATATTTTTGATTTTAAGAAATAAAAAATAATGTGAATGGAATATAATAGCTTTTCATTGCTACCTAATAACCTATATGTGGAAGTTCAGCTATGAATTAAAAATTAATAAGGTAAAAGATCCGTAAAAAGATCCGTCACATATATAGGTCGAAAACTTTTTTTTAAGGCACAAAGGAATATAGTACAAGATGATATCTCGGTGCTTACCGAACGCTGCCTAGAAATTAAATGATTTGACTAGAAAAAAAAAATTTCATACTTACATTCCGGTGTATACGCTTGCGCAATTAGACATATAGCGGTAAATACGTAAGCCGTTTGCATAGAAATCCTTCTTCCGTACCTATTGAACGTGACCAAAGTGAACAAATCCCCGGGGAATGCAAGAAGCGAGGAAAGAATGAAGTTTGTATATTTATTCCCAGGCAATAAAACCGAATGGATAGCTAAACCGAAATAAACTGAGCACGCAGTAAAGAAACATATGCATGTGACTGCGAGACGCTTCATTATTTCTCTTGACTTAATCATGTCCAATATCGTCTCCTTTTCTGTTTGCACATCAACATTGAATTTAGAGAGTAGTACATCGTTCTCAATACCATCAATTTCTTCTGAAGTTATATTCAATTTGTTGATTTTCGCAATGTTCTTGAGATTTTCCTTCGCTTCGTCAATTTTGCCTCGCGTCATTTGCCACCGCAAGCTCTCTTTCAATACGAAAAAATACGCCATGAATGCAAACACGGGAACATATGTGACTAATATTAATTTTTTCCAATGTCGCAAGCCCGTAGCGAATAACGCGAAAATCATTTCACCCAAATAAACTACTCCAGAAAATATTACACCAGTAGCGACTCGTTTGCTTTCTCCGCCCATTTCTATCACTGAAATCAAACGATAATTTTTATTTTAACAAAGTATTCCACATTAAATGTATCGCCGTTTAAAGGACGAATATTGGCAGAACATGCAAGAGTGTTTTTATAACTGATTTCTCATAGAAAATTATAGTAACATTTCTTTGGATGCAAATGTCCATAGTCTCAAACATTCTTTTAAGTTGCATGTCCGACAGGGTCCATAACACTGGTCCTTATAAATTTTGTAACATCTTTATACATTATGGTTTTGCAATAAGTAATTGAATTGATTTGAATGGAACTGAATTGAAATGAATTGAACTGAATTGAACTGAATTGAACTGAATTGAACTGAATTGAACTGAATTGAACTGAATTGAACTGAATTGAACTGAATTGAACTGAATTGAACTGAATTTCAATAGCTATCTTATGAATCAAACTTCCTACGTTGGTTGATACTATTTACTATACAGTATCCAACAAGTAGGTAAACTATTTGCTGTTTGTCTGTTAATTTATTCCATAAAAGGAGTTCGGTAACTTACTCAAAACAACACCGATGGTATAAATGCCAGAAGAGAGGACGGACTCAAGTAATTCGACTATTAAATAAGCCGTGTAATTGTGAACAACTGTTTTTAGTGAGCCAATACATCCAGCGACAGAACAGAATATCAAGGAGGACTTTCTTCCAAGTCTAAAAAAAGTCAAAAATAACTTAAGGGCTTGGTATTAGTTAGGCTTGTACATTTATTTATAAACTAGTCCTAAACTTTTATAAATTGTGTTTTGATTGGGGTAACATAACATGAGTTAAGCACACTTTTAGAAATGTCCTACTACTATATATAATAAATGTCAAAGTTTTGTTAGAATTAGAATTAGATTAATTAATTAATCAGTTAATATTAGAATAGATCCACAGATCTAAAATATTTTATATATACAAGACATACCTGTCAGAAATATAACCCATCAACATCATAGAAATCATCATTCCAGCATTATGTATTGTGCCGACCAAATTAGCTTTCCACGTTTGGCAACCAAGATTTAACTGGAAATTAACAATTTAGCAATTTCATCAAATAAAAACAAAATTATGAAATTAATCTTTACAAAAATTTAAATTTTAGGAACATTAAAAAAAGTAAATCTAGTTTACTTAAGTAAAGTAATAAGTCTCGCTGCGCTCGAGCGAGACCAATCATTTATTTATGTCTACTTTGGTTAAATAGGGTAAGTAAGTAAGATTATTGTAAATAGTTTTAATAAATGTCATTTAACTTACGCTATATTTCTAAACATTCTAAACTTATAAAAGTTATGTGAGAGAGAGTATGAAAGTTTAACAGTAATTTTCGTAGTTAAAAGCTTAAACTCTGTGCTGGTCCCATATGTAGGTAGTACCTACATGTGTAGGTTTGACTAATGACTAATTTTGACTCAACTAATTTTTCACTAATGGAAACTTGGAAAGAGCAATAAGCGAGCAGGTTTGTGTATATTATTATACTAGCTGGTGCCCGCGACTTCGTCCGCGTTGAAAAAGCAATATATCGCCTGACATCGTAATTGCTATTACACTTAGCCAGGAGTTAGTTTCCTTAATTTTAGATAATCCCTTGGGAGCAGTATTTTTTTTCTGGATGAAAGGTAACCCTATGTCCTTTCTGGTGTCCCAGACAACGTGTATGCAAAATTTCATGGTGATCGGTTCAGTAGTTTTTGCGTAAAAGAGTTACAAACATACATACAAACATACATACATACATACATACCTACATCCATACAAACTTTCGCATTTATAATATTAGTACGGACGGACGGATAATTTGCAAAAATTCAATGTATGTTAAGTAACGATGAGTATGATTATGATGGATTGGTATTCAATAACAACAAAACAAGTCTTTAATACACTTACACCCGATACAATTGAGTTATCATTTTCATATATAAATTCTTGACAATTTTCAATTTCCGATGTAAAAACTGAAGTGCGACACGTTCTGTTCTCCTCGTCATATTGTATGTAATTTATAACTGGTCTTGTACATTTCGAGTCGATATTTTGTGGCCACCACTTCGGTACTTCCAAAGACGCGTTGGCACCGTCGCATTCCGATATTTTACATCTGAAATTTTTAAAACACAAGACGCCGGTCATAGATAAATGATTGGTCTCGCTGCGCTCGACTAGATACCGCCGTCGTACTTGTAAAATGCGGCATAAAATTAGTACGCCGAATACGGCGTACCCGAACCAGTCACACTGCAAACTGTCTGTGATGTGTACGTGCCGAATGTTTTATTAAATTTTAGGCATAATAAAATACCAGTTTGCGTTGTGAAACTGTGTAAAAATATAATAAAACTGGGTAAAAAGTGACGATTTTTTACACACACTACAATAAAAAGTTGCCACATTTTCGGAGCTATTGCTCTCAAAAACTACTGCACCGATTTTCATGCTGTTTTCACCAATCGATATAATGGTTCTCGAGGAAGGTTTTAGTACTACATAATTTACAAAGTTACGAGGACAAAGTCGCGGGCAGCAGCTAGTATCTTGATAAATTATAGCTAGGAACAATCCTGATCACGTCAGCTTTCAAACAAAAAAACGGATCATTATCGATCCATCCGTTTTGGAGCTACGATGACACAGATGGACAGATACTACCTACTGACATCATGTAAAACTTATAAATCCCCGTTTTTGCGTCGGGCATATAGGGGTTAATAGCGACGCGCGCTAATATCTGCGCTAATTTAAGTAATCAGCGACGCAAATATATTTGTTACCAGTATTTATTTTTTGATTCTTATCAGTCATCTTCATTTGACCTAGTAATATTTTTTAATGTTTTAATTTAAGTATGTCTGCAAATTGTTTACATAATTGTAATCTTTTATTTCCTTTTCATAATATAAATTTCAGTGATCCTAAATTCGACTGGAATTACCTCATGCAATAAATTATCCCAGTCGTCTCTTGACAGAGACAAGTTTAGAGAGTTGATGGCTTCAGTCTTCAGGGCTGTAAAGGTACTAGGAGAAAAAGGTCTAGGGAAGACGTAAAGTGAAAAGCCGTTGAAACCACGAGTAAATATTGGCTGCTTAAAAACTAAAGGGCCACAAATCAAAATTACACTTTTTACAGAACTAATCAAAAAAAAATATCGATTTTTGTCAATTTTTTTCTTATTAGATATTTATCAAATATATGCATATTATACATCGTTAGAAGCGTATTTTTAAGTAGCATTAAATGTTTTAAGTAATTTTATAATAAACTGAATACTAGAGGAGATATAAGCATATATAAGTTACTTTTGATATCAAATTATACTAAATGTTGAATAAAACAACCATAAGTCTTTTTGCAACATACAATATGAAGGATTGTGATTGTATTTTTGCAATAAAAACATTTTAGGATTTTTTTTTTGTTTTATGACCCTTTAGTTTTTAAGCAGCGATATGTTGATATGTTAGTTAATATTTAAGCTTAATAAATTTGTGTTAGCAAGCAAGCAAGTGTGATAAAAAAAACGAGTTCTCTTATTGGTCTCAATTGTCTGCGTATTGAGGACAATTAATTGAACGCTAAAAGAGACTTTATGTTCTACAATTTGTACAAAAAAACCAAGAAGCATTGAAACAATGTTTTGGCATAAGTAAAAAAAAATGTGTATAAATATTATGTGTAATAAATAAATAAATAAGGACTAAGTACGTTTTTCTTTTTATTTTCTATAAGTGCTTTTAGGACTCAAGAATAGCATTTTAGAATTAATGAAATTCAAAATTTAAAAATTGTTAAGGTGCATCGTGTCTGGTTAAGCTTTAGTTCTTTTTAAAATAAAATGGCGTTAATAATACATAATAATCGAGAATTTGTTAAAAAATTAATAACAACTAACAATATTGTATTTTAAAATACAATATATATATATATATATATATATATATATATTAATAATAATTTATAATGGAGAAAACATTAGAGATGCACCCATTGTTTACTACACGATATTTGAATAAAACACACCATGCAACTTATAAAGCGTACCTGTAATCTACATTTTCAGCCACAAACACATAATTTACATTCATCATGGCCACAAATAAAATCGGCAGATTTATTAAAATGTATTGGATTGTGTGGTATCGTCCAAAAATGTTGAACTGCTCCAATTTCTCGTCCAGATCGCAATTTTTACTGGACGTCGATGTCATTTTGAGACAATATCCAAACTGTCCGATTGCAACAGAAGTTGACGTTACACTAATTTATGTACAAGAGAAGAAAGTTGAGCAGATACTGTTATTATTATTTTTCGATGATAAACAGATGAAGATACAGATACAGATGAATATATACAGATGAAGATCTAAAGTTTGGACGTAACGATTGGGTACATATTTAAACAGTTTGGACGTAACGATGTATTATTTATTTGATATCATAGTATGACTTAGCAGTTATTTATTTATTTGCTAGATATAATTCATTGGTGGTGTGTATGAAGAGCTTAGATGTATAAATATTGCATGTCTGAGATTTTTTTTAGTATAACATATTTAGGGCGTCTCAAGCCAAAACCATGCGACATGAAGGTAAAGTACCTACCTTAAATATCGTAGATAGGATACTTGCATAGTCTGGGAATCGATCCGACTTTAAATGTAAAAAAAAATCACACGTAATTTTATGATGCCAATCGAAAGAATGGACAAAAAATAATAATTCTTCTTCAGTATCTTAAAAGAAAGGAATCTTTTCATCATCATATTCAAATTGCATAAGACATATTGCATTACTGATAATTTTTTTGGTAGTTTAACATGTAGGTTATAGACCACCTACCATCAAGTGGACCGTCAGCCTGTCTGCTGATCATAATATTAAAAAAATACATATAAATATGGAATGTGTACGTAAGACTTACTTTTATATTATTACACATAGATAATGTTGTTTGTAGTATCAAACCAAGTGGGAAAAGAGATCCGTATAACATATGGCATTATTTATTTTTTATAATTGAAGTTTAATACCTACCTAAAAACTCAAACCTAAAAAAAATCAAATGACAAATGTTCAAATTTCCAGGTTGACGAATATTGGTCAACATTACAAATCTTACGAAAAAAAGACTCATTTAATTTTGTAACGAACAAAATAATATAAAAATAAATAAATAGTTTAAGTATTAACAATCTTTTCACACGAACATTGTAACAGAATCGGTGGTTCAGTGGTAGAATGCTCGCCTGCCACGCGGGCGGCCCGGGTTCGATTCCCGGCCGATGCAAGAACTAAGATTATTATTACATTTTATTGTTTTTATATTTAATATTTTTTACATTTTAATAACTTAGAATCTTGATATCTTCAACGTCTTTATTATAATTACTAGCTGGCGCCCGCGACTTCGTCCGCCTGAAAAAAGTACCCTATCCTGTGTCCCTATCCCTATCCGTCTGAATGTTTATCTACTAAGTTTTAGGAAAATCAGTTAATTCGTTTAAGAGTTATGGAGGAACATACATACATAAAATACCTACACTTACAAATTTATTAGTAGTATTGAATGATTGCAATCGATAGAGCTACCTACTACCAAGTAGACCAACCATAGTTTATTTCAATTTCATAGTTTCAATTATTTATTCGTGACTAGCTGGTGCCCGCAACTTCGTACGCGCCGTACCTAGTTCGCTTTTTGAAAGTCCCACAGGAACTAAACATTTTTTCGGGATAAAAAGTATCCTTATAGTTTAATCCAGGTTGTCATCAATACATCAGTTAAAATCGCATTCAAATCGGTTAAGCCGTTTCTGAGATTAGCGTGCAGTACAGACATAATATCTATATCTGTGGCGTGCACAGATCGCAGATATACTATTTCGTTGGCTTGGCACAGATGCACAGAAAATAGACAAAAATCTAGAAACTATTTTTTTGACCTCAGTAACATATTATGTACAGGCGCGGTACGAAAACCTCCGTCAATTTTTAAAAAGACTTTAAGGCGACGAACCTTTTTTTACCACGAATATGCGAATGTGGAACAATGGTTTTTTGTTCCACAACGTGTACAAATGGTTTTTTGAAAAAATATTTAGTGTAAGTACCTACGGTTTTGATACGTTTTAATAGCCTCCCGTAAAAAATTATCTAACTAATGGTGAAAACATCATCAAAATCTGTTGCCTGAAGGAGTAAGTAGTTAGCGTAGTAGGAGCAAATTATACTTATGTACTATGATACCACAGCATACTAATTTCGTATTCGTATGCTGTGATGATACTAAAAAGAAGATGCTGTGCTGTTCTATTTTGTATCGCAATGCGGCGCCATCTGTGACTTTGTACTTAAATTACAACAATAAAATAATTGCTGCTACCAAACATCAAAGTTCGTTTTGCTGTGAAAGTATAGATGGCGGTGATTTAAGAGGCTTATTAAGGTGATTTAAGAAGCTATTACTATTTCGTTTTATATAAGGGTAAGTATAAGGGTATAAATTTAGGGGAAAATTATCGAACTGATAAAGAAAACCGCATCATAATCCATTGCAAGGTTTAATAGGAGTTAGCGGCCATGCAGATAGACCTAACTCAAACTACCTAGTTGGATTTTTTTTTACTAACAAAAACACTACTAAACTTAGGTAGTTATGTCTGAATCAGATCCTATAAAACCACTTCTTGAATTTTATATAATTTGTTGAGTAATATGACGTCATACGGACCACGTGACGATGTATGTTAAAAAGCTTAAATTAAATTAAAATTGACATACCTATTACAAAGACTATAGATATACCTACTACTTAAGTATAATTGGGAGTAATTACTTAAGTTTAAACACTTTTTTGAAAAAAATAGGCAGATTGAGAGTTTAACGAGATTTGGGATGAATGAAGTGTTCACTACTGAAATAAACACCTTCTTTAAGAGCCTTGAGAAAACTTATAAAAGAAATTTAAAAAATTAGAAAAACGTCTGACTGGCGTCATCATTACAAGCTTTAGATGATATCGCAGCGAGACCATTCATTTCATCTATGCTTTACAATTTTCTTGCTTGCTTTGTGAAGCTTCTCGGAGCCACTACTATCTTATTCTCATTTATTATTGTTATATAAGGTTTTCACTGTTTGTTCATATCATATAAAATATGATTGTAATTTAATTTGTAATCAAAGTGTCGAGCTTCTTTTGGTATTCAGAGTTCCGGACTTTATAAATATATAAAAAGGTATATAAATTATTGATCGGCAAAGGCAGAGTTCATTTTTAAAATCGAAATTTTCAAAACAATAACGAAAAAAATCTGACACAAACACCCAAGGGCATTATATACCTACATTTTTCCTTTTCAGGAGTAAAAAGGCAAAATGTATGCAAAATGTAAAGAAATTGACTTGGAATTAAATCTCCATTTTAAAAGTGCAACTTTTGAAACTTTTAGTTGAATGTAGCCATGTGGCCTATTCGTCGGTAAAGCAACTTACAATCTTTTCATAATAAACAAAATATGCGTGCAACGGAACGCAACGCTAACGTCAAAACTCTCTCGATGCCAAATAATGTTGTTTAATAAGAAAACTTTAAATTAATTAAATTTGCATCGAGATAGAGTTTTCCGCGATTTTACTAAACCTTTACCTGCTTTTATTATCCGTAACTGTAATAGAAACTGCACTGTATTCCAAACTTATCCTTAACGCTGCTAAATGTCAAAATGTTTTGTAGTGTTTTTGTGCGTGTTTTTGTCAAGAAAATGTTATAATTCATGTATATGTTAATAATTTAGTGTAGTGTTCAGTGTTTATATGGTGCAAATTACATTTGTGATGTGCTATTGAGGTGGTATCGTGCTAAATTTGTGAAGTGTTTGAGGTTAGTTTTGGTTCCCGCTTTTGTCCCGATTACGCTTTTGATCTCCTGAACAAGACGTCGGTGTGGTGAGTAATAGATCGTAAGTTTCTATGTGAAGAATATCCAAACATTTCTTATGGCCCACTAAAGTTATTTTCGCAACTATTTCATACCCAAAATAAAGACATTGTTGGCCATTTGAAATAGAGTGAAAGGTGGATGCTTATTTAAATCAAATAACTGTTATTTTATTGTAAATTATTGCAAAAATTCTTATCATATGAAAATAAGAACCTTCTAAAACATTTACTTATCTTCTACTACCTATAACAAAATCATCAATACATCTTTAGTTTTTGCATTTAATATCAATAGTTACTACATACCTAAATTAATTTGTTGACCATTCCATTAAAGCTCTCAATAGTACAAGAACATGGATTTAATGAGTTCTATAAGTGTTATCATTAACTTTAGAAAATTTGATTGCTTTTTTGAAAAGATCGACACTAAGTATGATTTATGATACTTTTCACTTCACTCAGAGAAATTTTACACAGGTAAATAAGTAGGATTTTATGTTTTATCAAAATAAGGTAATTAAAATGCAATCGTCACATGCAAATGCAAATTTGAAAGATTCTAATTTATTGTAAGATAACAATAATAGTTAACTGTAATTATTGTAAGAATTTGCAATAAGTATTTGACAAAAATATAACTACAAAATTTTACAAAAATCCAACCAAAACTGACAGACAAGCCTGTGGCAGTCAGGTATACTTTTTACTGATGGTACTACACGGACAGATGAGCTCGCTTCAATTAATGCTAATTATAACACAATACATTAGGTACAACAAATAACCTTATTCGAAAAATGGCAGATAATGACAAATAAGTTCATTTCAATAGGTTAGAGGCAGATACCAGTAATATTTTGTATAAATGGTGATACCTTTTTGGCAGACAAGCATGACTTTAAATCACAAACATACTTTAAATTACACATATGGCAGATTAAATATTTAATGTAGATGGTAATACATTTTTGGGCAGACAAGCATGACTCTATTCCACAGATTATGGTAGATAAAATATTTAGATAGTAATATTTTTTGGCAGACAAACAGGACTCTATTCCACAAATAGTGGAAATTTATAGATAAGCTGAGTTCAATCCATTAAGATTATGGCAGATAAAATAATTAATATCTATAGATGATAATCTATTTTTTGGCAGACAAGCAGGACTCTATTCCACAAATGGTTGACATCAATAGATAAGCTGCATTCAGTCCATTATAATTATTTATGGCAGATAAAAGAATTAATATTGATGGTAACATATTTTTAGGCAAGCACAACTTTAATCCACAAATGATGGAACTTAATAGGTAAGTTTATTGGGCAGACAAGCAAGACCAAATCCACAAATGGTGGACATACATAGATAAGCTGCATTCAGTCCAATATAATTATGGCAAATAAAATACAGATGTAATATATTTTTAGGCAGACAAACACGACTTTAACCCACAAATTATGGACGACTAACTATAGATAAGCTGCATTCAGTCCATTATAATTATGGCAGATGAAAATATTTATTGTAGATAGTGTATTTATGGGCAGACAAGCATGGCTTTCATCCGCAAATGGTGGACATACATAGATAAGCTGCATTCAGTACAATATAATTATGGCAAATAAAATACAGATGTAATAAATTTTTAGGCAGACAAACACGACTTTAACCCACAAATGATGGACGACTAACTATAGATAAGCTGCATTCGGTCCGTTATAATTATGGCAGATGAAAATATTTATTGTAGATAGTGTATTTATGGGCAGACAAGCATGGCTTTCATCCACAAATGATGGACATCTATAAAAAAGCTGTATTCAATCCATTATAATTATGGCAGATGAAATAATTAATATAGATGGTAATATATTTTTAGGCAGACAAGCAGGACTATTCCACAAATGATTGAGATCAATAGATAAGCTGCATACAGTCCATTATAACTATGGCAGTTGAAAATATTTATTGTAAGTAGTTTATATTTATAGGCAGACAAGCAAGATTATAATCCACAAATGGTGGACATACATAGATAAGCTGCATTCAGTCCAATATAAATATGGCAGATAAAATAATTAATATAGACGGTAATATATTTTTAGGCAGACAAGCAGGACTATTCCACAAATGATTGAGATCAATAGATAAGCTGCATACAGTCCATTATAACTATGGCAGATGAAAATATTTATTGTAGGTAGTTTATATTTATAGGCAGACAAGCAAGACTATAATCCACAAATGATGGAAATTAATAGATAAGCTACTTTCAGTCCATTATAATTATGGCAGGTGAAATATTTATTATAAATAGTGTGTATTTATGGGCAGACAAGCATGATTTTAATCCACAAATGATGGACATTATTAATTATGGCAGATAAAATAATCTAAAGATAGTAATACCTACTTTAGATTGAAAAAAAAAAATTAATACTTGGTAATTGATTCTTATAGTCCATTAAAGGCAACAAGCATGTCAGAATTTTCAACAAACATTGCTTGTCAAGTTTATTGCAAGCAAATTAAGAACGAGGGATGATTTTCCTTGACACCATGTAATTATTTTTTCATGTTAACCATGGATAAAGTTAGAAAACAATATTATTATTGTTTTTATGCCAAATAATATGTTAATTTAATATTGGGTCTTTAGGCATATTTGTATCTACTCCTAGGTGGCAGACATGGGCACACAAATTAACATTAATATTAACATAGGTTAATAAAAAAAAAATTGTTCTGAGTGAAGAGAAAAGTATTTGTATAATACATACTTAGTTAATTCTTGTGCTATATTTTGTAGGTCCTAACTAATAATGAATCACTAAATTAAAAATACATGGTGCATTTAATTATTTTTTTTGTAGTTAAGAGTGTTGCAACTAATACTAGATTTTATGTTTTTCTACCAAGATTTATTAGTTAAATAAGCATCACCCTTTAACAAATTTGGATTTCGCTTCATAATATATTAAATAATAATTTTCTTCTCGATCTAGGGTTCTATTTGGTTTCTTTATCTTTTATAATTTATTTATTTTTGTTAAAAAAATCATGGTGCCATTACTTAAGAGTTTTGAATTTATAACATTTTAGATGCAACTAAGAAATTCTGCGTGATAATAATTATTGTAACGTTTTTTTTTTTTTTAATAAATAAAATCCCCACTAAAAAAAGGATTAAAAAAAGGAAAATAAAGATATTTGTACTGTTGCGTTTTTTATTTACCTTCTTCCTGTCCTCGAATCCTCTCACACATCTACTACTTCTATGAGTTAATTAAACCATTCGAAGTGTGCCATATTGTTTTATTTCCCCCGTAATCATGGTAAATGGTATAATGGTATGGTTTTTTCTTCAGTGCCCGCCGAGTTCATACCGGGACGGACAGGTGCCGGATTGCTAATACTAAACGGATTCACATTCTACATGAAGAATCACCAGGCTCACGGCAAAAAGCAGTGGTACTGCTCGTCCAGAGACGTCCACGGTTGTCGTGCTGACGTCATCACATATAAAGGTATCGACGGACGCGATTACATCTCCATATTCAGAGGACGTCACATACACCAGCCGCCGAGATTCCGTCAATGTCACGATGGCCGTTTCATCAGAGAGAAGGACGTCTTCGCCAGATTAACACTTTAGAGAATTACACTAACTAACAAAATATTAAGTATTTATATATGTAATGATAGTTAATTAGGGAGCATATTTTTTTAGAAATCATGTGATGTACTTATTTACTGAGGTGTCTTTTTACGCATGTACTTGCTGTAGGGACCTGTTTACGATATAGATGAACTAAATAATTATTAGTATTATATTATGTTAGACCCAAAAGATTGTATGTTTTTTTTTTTTTGTGTATATACAAGTGCAGTATTTGTTTTTATAAATAAGTAATTTTTTTGTAAATAAGTACTTTTTTTACTTACAGAATTTTTTTTATTATAAAAATATAGTGTAAGTAAACGAGGGCCACACTTTATATGTATTATACAGTCTATATTTTTTAGTAATATTTTTTGTACTTTTCTTTTAAGTACCTCCTTTTAAGTCTTTTTCTTTGAAGATTTTTTTCTAAACAATTATGTCTTTATATTTTTATCTTTTTTTTTATAATAATTGAATTTGAAACAGCTACAAAACTTTTTTTTTATCCTAATGTCGCTCTATTAACTTTATTCATATGTTATATTTGAAAATGACCTGCCAATAAATTAAGTTATCCCATTAAGAAAAGTTTTCTTAGACAACACAAAGTACTAATTGCATTTATTAAAATATTGATACATTAAAAAGTATTGTGTGAATTGATTTTCTTTGCAAATTCTGTTTGCAATTTTTTTTTCCTAAAAAATTATAATAAAACCTGCTAACATTTCATAGGTCTGCTGCCATCGTCTTTGACTGCGTGGTCTTCTAGGGCCAGTTTTTTATAGCTTTCCTTTATAAATTTAATGATAAAATTTTCTCCATTTACTTCAATAAGGTTCAGTTTAAAACTAAGGCATTCATTCATTCCAGGCATATACTATCTACCGTCGCACAGAACCGGCAGCATGGTGTTAATATTTAAAGACAACAAATATTGGATCAACAATCGCTATCACAACGCAATAAACTGGACGTGCCGGGACAGGAAACGCTTGGGGTGCAACAGCTGCGTGCAGACCACTGTCGAGGGACGCTACATCAAACACAAGGGATTCCACAATCACGCGGACAACTATACCAAGTATAACTTCAACGATTGATGTCAATTGACCTTCAATCCGGTCATCACTTCGGTTGACAGTTGGAAGTAGAAAGTTGCAAAAAGTCAAGTGACTTGTCAGGCAACGGTTAAAATATACTCGGTTCTTTCTGAATTTAAAATTGTTTAAATATATCCAGGATAGTTATCCTCTACGTACTATACTTACTTGCCGGCTGTAGTACGAAGCCTATTTATGATATTATATTATGATATTTACTTACGGTTCTTCTGCTATAAGTTAAAAAACATTTTTGGCGTTCTACTTATCTGAGAATTTGAAGGTTTGTTGAATGGGTTATCTTTTAAAATTCAAAGTATTTTTTTTTAATATTGTATTTAAATCGTTGCTCCATGCGTAAATCGACTTCAATATTGTTTAATTAGAAACCCAATTTTTTTTCTAAACACCATTTAATATACCTACACACTATATAAGAATTTAGACTTAAATATATATAAATGTATAATATTAATAATCAAATATTTAATAATCTTACTTAAAATTTGTAGTAATAAAAAAAATCGTTTAAAAGAATATTAAAAATAATAATAAATGTAATTATGAAATATTTTATATTATAATCTTGTTCAAACGTTTGCGAATACATTCGCTACCATGTAAAGGATTTATAATTATATAAAACAAAAAAATACAGGAATCATAGGTAGCGCCACTTGTAGTCTTAATTCTGCATGTTGTCAAAAGCCGGCGATAGATGGCGCCATAATACAGTAAATGTTGGCCGTATGGTATGTTTCAATTATCCAATAATTCCAAATGTAAACTCACTGTAAATATTTATATTTGGTTGAGTTATTAATTAATTGTTTAAATTTTTATATTTTAAAATTATATAAATTACCTGAACGCTTCTCAATCGTATGTCATGTTTTTCTGGCTGCCTTGCCCTAGGTGATCTCATTTTAGTTTAAGTTATTAAGAAAACGTGATAAATTTCATCACAATATGCTGCCATTTTATATTTTAAAAAATAATATGACAGACTATGAATTTGAAAAATAATGTTTTATTTAAAAAAAAATCATAGTAAAACAGACCCTGTTTTACTAATCTGAATCTATCTAATGAAATTTTGTGTGAATATAATAGTAAATAATAATGACATAATATACAGACAAATAAAGATTTGGTTGTATTACCTACATATTTGTATTATGGTAAATAATTTTGTATCTTATACTTAGGCTGGGTTGCACCATCTTACTTTAACAATAACAAACGCCACAACTTCAGTTAAAATAACGGTTAGGCCGAAAATGAGTTGCACCAGTTAACAAATAATCATAACTGGTTAACTGGTGCAACTCATTTTTCGGCCGAAAATGAGTTTAACTGCTGAATTAACTGAAGTTGCGACGTTTGTTATTGTTAAAGTAAGATGGTGCAACCCAGCCTTAGTTAGTGATTGTTTTATGTAGATTAGATTAAGTAGGGACATACATACTTACATAGGTACTTTGTAAAATAGTGCTGTGAATTATAATAATGTATGTATTTTTTTATTGATCAAATTAATATACTATTGATTTAGAGTAGAATAAGTCCTTGTGTCCTCGAAAAAAGGAGGAAATTTTTTTTTATGCATTCCCCAATGCATTCCGTAAGGTTTTAATACTATGTCCTTCAAAATAACCAGTACTTAGCTACTTAATATATACCTAATAATACGTAATTATCGAATCTCTACATTGCTTCCAAAACATTTGTTTCAATTTTATTAATATTTAGTATATATACACAAAAAAATCTTATTGTCATCTATGTTCCAAGCAAGAGCATATTTTTGTAGTTACCTACTGTAGAAATTTTCATTTATATATTTTAATATCGTTTCAAAATACAATAAAATGAAATAAAGAATAAAAATAAAAAAAATATTTTGAAACGAATTGAACACTTTGGAATTTGTTCTGCAAATTCTTTTATTACCTATAATTGACGATGTTCGCGACCTAGCTCCATACTTGAATTACATAGTTACTTATAATTTAACGTAAGATTACGGAATATTTATTTAGAATGTCAATAATTCAGTAGGTATATTATGTATTTTCGGTATACCTACAGCCAAATAGAAAAAATATAATAATGCAAATAAATCGATTAAAGCCTCTTTCACCATCTGTCAAGTAGGCTAACCGTCACTTAAAGTCACCTGTCACCGGGAATAATTTAGCTGATATCTTTGTTTGTATGGTAAAAGTTCCAAACATTAAAAAGAAAACAATAAAAAAAATTCGACTATCGAAGGATGCACTAGACCGAGTGCATAATTTAATAAAACATAAAATTATTTCTAAAAGTAACTAATCAACACTTTAATTGTTGATGGTGAAAGAGGCCCTAAGAGTAATAAATTTAAAATGTATATTTGTAATTTCTTTTCTTTCTTTCTTTCTTTCTTATATTTGTAATTTCATTTCAAAATTATTCTAGTCACTATGTATTTCTTTCTATTGTTGCTAATACACATAATTTAAAAAAAAAAAATTGTGCCAAAATAAAAATAACGTATAATATGTGTGATACTCATGTTTTTAACGTCTTAAATGAAAGGTTCATTAACATTCAGTTCATTTTGTAAATATTGTCATCAAGGGCATCTGAAACTTTCGCCCACTGTTCGAAATTGAACCAAAAGAAGACAAAAGAGAAAATCGCTCGACAAACAGGAGAAGGTTAAGGACAAACAGAACAACTTAATTGTTCTGTTTTTATGTTTTACTTATTTTTAAAATAAGTATAGATATTGTACTAAACCTGTATTACCTTATCTAACCTCCATGGTGTATACTTACTTAATTGTGTGAGTGCCCGAAAACTGTTTGTTTTTTCGTTTACAGTTTTTTGCTATAATGTAATTTCTGTGAACAGAAAATATTTGACAAAAATAAAATTTAGAAAAAATAAAATAAAATCAATTGAAAAATTATGTGTAATTTAGTCGCCATGAGAATTTAGGAAATGCCCGAATAGAAGTACTAACAGAAACCTAAAGAAACACTATAATTAGTTAATAAACACATCTAATCGTATCTATTATAATTAATCTTTGGAAATCTCTAACTAATAATTTCAATGTAACTTAGAACTATAATGCTGCAAAAAAAGACAGTTATTTCTTACTTCGTAAGTATAGCCATATTCGAGGTATTATATGTATCATAGATCATTATTGGATATTATGGCTCACTTGACACAAAGTGTTCGCAATTTCGCTGACACGCTCAAGTTAAACTTAAGGCTTAATTCACACCGGAATGGCAGTTTACTATACAAATAGTTAGGTAAATATAGTTCAGTGAGTACGCGATGCATCTCGTGACGTCGCGCTGCGTATCGCGCCGCCGGCACCTCTTTCACGTACTCACTGAAATGAGTGCCTGAGAACTGATGTTAATGCTAGCTGCTGCCATCCCGGTATGTATTACTCCTGGACCACGAAACCAACGCTCGAGGCGAATTTGCTTTGCTCTGCAAGCGTCAGCGTCGAGCATCAAAACAAACAGTTTTAGTTCATATAAGAGTCGACAACACGGCTCTGTAAATTGTATGGAAATTTTTACCGCCCGACGCTAACGCTTGCAACGCTAGCGAATTCGCTTCGAGCGTTGGTTTCGTGGCCTAGGAATTAAACCTGTACAGCTAAGGCAGGTTAGGTTAGGAAATATGTAAATGCATTACACAATGCATTCACATACTCCCTGACACTTGTGTTATAGGCGTTCAAAGACAAAAACTTTCAACCTGTCGACTTTTAACCATAAAAAACTCGCTTAGTTTTAGTTTTTAGTTGCCCTGAAAGCAGTCAAATAATTAAGTAGGTACTGAAAATAGTGTTGAAATAGCCATCACATTTGTATGAAATATGTATTATTATAACTCTTACGCTGGGTTGCACCATCTTACTTTAATAATAACAAATGTCGCAACTTCAGTTAATTCGCACTCATTTTCGGCCAAAAATGAGTTGCACCAGTTAACCAGTTATGATTATTTGTTAACTGGTGCAACTCATTTTCGGTTTAACCGTTATTTTAACTGAAGTTGCAGCGTTTGTTATTGTTAAAGTAAGATAGTGCCTTACTCTTTAAGAGAATTATTTGTTATAATGACGTAATAGAATGAAATAATTATAACTTTTTACACTGTATCCCTGGAGTTGTTTTATTTCGAAAATGACGAATGCCTTACATTGATACCTGCCATGACACTATATGTGGCGTTTTATCTGAGAAAAATTACAACATGCAAAATTTCAAGTATACCTACTATATTATATTCGTTTTGGTCTGGAAATATATAAGAGCAAACCAGAAGATGCATTCCATTACAATATGTAGGTACACTGTGTGCAAAAAATGTAAATTTATACTGAAAAACTACTTACTTACTTAAAACCATAAAATCATATCATTAAAACCAGATTCTAAAAAAGTTGTCTTTGATTACTAATTTGCCTTACATTTTAATACTAGGTACAAAAGAAAAATGTTACGGTAATTGAATAGAACTATTAACAGTAATAATTCCTTTTTAGTAATTCTGGTGAAAGGCAGAACCGGAAAAGATCTTCTACTGCTTGACGGATATACCTATTATCAACACAAAATCCTACGGGATGGATTCCGTTGGAGCTGCACTCAAATGGGATCGCGTTCCTGTCGGGGTTTCCTGCACGTCACTAAAGATAAAATCGTTGCCAGAGCGTATACTATTCACACGCATCCGCCGTCGAAGAACTTTTTGAGAAAACTGCGGGCCCATTTCGCAAAGGAGATTTCTGTGAGTATCATATACATATTAAGATTTTTTTAATGTACCTGTCGACATCGGATTTGGGCGAGGTTGCACAGTCCGTGGATCGAATCAGGGGTAGAAAAGTTGACTATCAGATAGTGTCTTATGGGTGAGAATCCTTTACCGGTAAATAATTATGCCTAGTCATTAGGTAGGGTTAGTCATTGCGATCAGATCCTCTTGGTTGTAGCCCTTGCTTCCTTTTACTTAATTCGAAAAGCTCCAAAACTCAATTTTAACCCTTGATTTTATCGTGATTTATTATTATTATAAGGCGAGATTTGTTCCATTAAAATTATTCGAGTCCAATCTGTCATACTCTGCAGTAGAACTAGGTACTTGGATTTTTTTGTACAAACTGTTCTATCGTAGAACTAAACTTATTGGACTGATCCATTAAATGTACCTATGGTGACATCCATACTAATAATAAATCTGTAAGGGTTGTTCATGGAGTAAGTTACTTTGTTTTCAGAGATATCGTGTTTATAGGCTCAAATTAAATTAACGATTTTTTGGATTTTTTTTCTGTATTGTATTATATATTCCTCCATAACTCTTAAACGAATTAACTGATTTTCATGAAACTTGGTAGATAAACATTTAGACGTAGGTACAGGACACAGGATAGGCTACTTTTTTCACGCGGGCGAAGTCGCAGGCGCCAGCTAGTTTTAAATATTTTTGTTCTTAAAGTTTAATTTACAAACAATAAAAATGTTATATAGTTAATATATTTATTGTACTCATTGAACAATAATGCCAAAATGATTGAAACTTGACTAAAAAACGTCTTTTTTTGTTTCAGAATGATGATTCTACAGTAAATGACGCAGTACCATGCAAAATATCCAATGTGCACAGCAGGGGAGAAGGATTTTAATATAAGCATTTTACTTTGAACATTCATTGCCTTTTAATGTTTTTATTTTAAACTGTGAATCACGTAGTTGTATGTAAGCTAAATAACTTTAGAATTATTATATCATGTACGACTAAGACATCATTACGAATAAGGATTTAACAACAAGCAATATACGCCTATATTAGCTTCTTTTTATATTGAAACGGTCACCGTGTTGACATGATCAATACTTATCGTGTTTTTTTGGTCCTAGACTCATTTCACACTGCGTGTGACAGTGCTGACGGCAAAGCGCTGTATCGAATTATTTATGGTGATTCCAGACTATATAACAAAATGTGTTATAAAACATAGTTATATAACATGTGCGTGTGAGTCAACTTCATCACATGTATATTGGTATATTCTATTGACGAAAGCAGCGACAACGCAGTGTCTAAAGGCTAGTCAACGTCGAAAGGTCTAGACTCTAGACCATTCGACGTATACGGACGGCCCGCATACGAGAACGATCATGCGACTAATTTATGTACGTGTGCTAACCTCGTCGGTGTGAACTGAACCTTAGGACATATTCAAATTTGACATTTCATATCAAACTGCCATCGCAGTGTTACTTGTCGCATGCTTAGAATAATGTGGGATATTAATTTGTAAGCTAAATAATGTTAATACCTGAGCGTTATATGTTGACATTACTACGGTCATTATATATGTATGGAACTATTGCATGTGCTTATTAGTTGTATAATTTTTTCAAAACATTTTCAAGGTTCGAGTGAATAGGCATCTTCTGGGTGAGCTCGCTCTATCTTAGGCCTCATCTTTGCCACATGGCTGGTTGTTGGCCAAAAGCTAACCCATCTCTTATAAAAAAAAAGAAAAAGTTGCCCGACCACCTGATTATTATTATAAAATATTTATTGATTTAAAAAAAATCAATAAGTAATTTATAACAATTGTAACCGTCACGTTATATTTAAGGGTTTTAAATATATAATCACAATTAATTAATATAAAACTTCTATTACTTCTATAGTAATGGTCACTGCATACATAATAAAATTAAACAATTACCTACTTTAATATATAATATACAATTTATATTTCTTTATGTATATGACGAAAAAAATAGTTAGCTATATTTAATTGTAATTTTTACATACATTTATTTTACATTTACATTTTAGATATAATACAATATTTACAACATATGAATTTACAATTAAAGCATAATTTCTTTGTATTAGCAATTTTATTAGGTTTTGGTGATCATTTGGCCTATTAGTTGGGAAATTATATAAAAAATAATTTAGATAAAAAAAAAACTAGCAAAATAGCACGGTTTGATTTTGTAACTAAAATAGGTCAAATGGTTATGGTTATATGTTAGTGTTATTTAGAAATATTTAGACTATAAAAATATTGTATCTTATAACATGCTTTTTTAAATAAATGTCCTATCCATTATCACTATAAAGTAGTTATTTAAACATAACAATAAATCGGCTTTGTGTACAATTTTTTTAACAACCTAATACCCCCAATTCTGTCAGAAGAATAATGTAATTAGAAAATTAAGTTTTTGCGTGACACTATAAATGCAATTGATTGGTAATTTGAAATATGCATATTTTTCCACAGTGGAGTTTTATCATCGTCCAAACGGTCGTGTCAATCTGCGTCTGAACAACTTTACATTCTACAAACACTTGAAAGCAAGGGCCAACGCGAGTCGATGGAGCTGTACGGCGTACGGCTCTAAGTGGAAGTGTAAGGCTCACCTCATCATCACCGAC
This sequence comes from Synanthedon tipuliformis, assembly GCA_947623395.1. Taxonomy (NCBI): domain Eukaryota; kingdom Metazoa; phylum Arthropoda; class Insecta; order Lepidoptera; family Sesiidae; genus Synanthedon; species Synanthedon tipuliformis. The sequence continues at coordinate 9,557,180 of OX392417.1, read as the reverse complement.
AAGTTGGAGGTCATCAAGGCGAACGTCTCCCACAGTCATCCGCCGGCAATCAAGAAAGAAAAGCTAAGGTTGAAACCCTATTTGCCAGCACCGGACAAAATTGAAACTGACAATCGTCTCGTAAATTATCAACCCTACTCTAATTCGCTACACGATTTTTTGATAGAGCGCGCTTACAATAGTAGTAGACACAGCGTAGTTTGATATAAAGCCAGTTTCACACAGACGCGAACGGGCCGCGCGATGTTATTATATTTGCGTGGACCACGCCTTACGCGTGCTCTTTCTCCTATAGACGTGACGTCCTAATTTTAGGTGTCTAGTTATTTAGATTATTTTAATTATACTTTCGACCGCCTATATGTCGTAAAAATTATACAGTTATCAGCATCAATGTTGTATAAAATAGACATGTACGAGTATCTATATATTATATTATTGCGTAGTTTTCGTACACTGTATTCCTTCCCAAAAAAAAAAAAAATTTTGCTGAAAAAATGAGGTTACCTGAAAAGTTTTCCAAAAGTTTTGAAATTTGGTGATTTTATAGATTTGGAATTACTACTTTGCCGTTAAAGCATATCGTCCAATAGGCATAAAATACGATTGGCTTGATCAAGCCACTTGCCGATTGGACGATAGACTTGATCGTGTATGGCTAGCATAAAAAATAATCTCTTCCAAGCATTGTTTGTCCCTCTTATTTATAGAAATTATGAAAGTGACTTAACAATTTTTTAAAGGCTATTTTCTCGATTTATGTAACATAAGTAATACGATTCTTTTAAAGCTTGGTTTTAAAAATGACATATTAAACATCTAAGTATACTTATCTAGAGAAGAACTTGTAACTTTACTCTTAGTTTAGTTTCTTAGTAGGTACGTCCCTTGTATACTGCTTGGTATATTTCAAGAAATTTTAAACATTAAGCATGCACTAATATTGAAAATTATTTTGGGAATTCCAAAATGTCATTTTGTATTTGATTTTATTTTAATTAATTTAAAATTCAATACAGCTTATGTCTAAATGTGAAGAAACAACGGAAAGCGAACTCCACATATAATACGATTTTTAATTCGATGAACTAAAATGACAGCTACAATCGAGCTTTTTTTTTTAAATGTTGCAAGCATGAAGAGAAGTGTTGTAGTATGACTCGATCATTTATAACTCGATGGTCGTGTTCGGTATCGATCACGTTACAAAAGAAGAGAACAAAATAAATAAATAAATAAAATGGTGCAACTCGACCACCTTATTATTGACAGAAAGTTTCATAATCTTAATTATTGATAAATTTTAAACTATAATTTTTTTGATTTATTGTTGGTATCCGGTTATCTTTTATGCAAAAGAAAAAAATATAGCTTTATCAATAACTAAGTTTAAACACGTAAACTTTCTATTGAAAAATAGGCAAATAAAATTATCTTGAAGTATCCATTTCCGTCACTACAGTTATAAATCTAAGCTACTTATGCTACTGATCAACCCAAATTCAAATTAACAAACTTTTGTTATAAAATAAAAAAGATTGAATACTCGATAACTCAGCATACAACACTATTTTTACATTACAATAAAATGGCAACCCACCAAATGTCATTTTAGTCCACCGAATTAAAAATCCGACTATAAACATAATACTATAAGCATTTATGCTACTATTTTCTCTCTGACAATTTACTTCCTTAAGACAGTGGTTTTTTTTTTAAATATATATTGAAAGAAACTTTTTTTGTCCATGTTTTTATATATGTACATTTCTAGTTATTTTTTGCAGTTAAGCTTTTTTAGTTAAGCTTTTTTGTCTTCTACACACAAGTAGTTGTACATTAAGTGCATCACATCACATGTCATATTATTTATGGCTTATGCTCCACTCGCACGAAGAATCTGGCACGAATAATTTATTCCCCTTTCCCACTAATGCTGCTATTGCCACGAATCAAAACTTTTTAAAATAATTTCCCCTTTCGCACGAATACATATGCTCCATTGCCACGAGACACGAGACTACTCTAAATTTGTACAGTTAGACACAAAAATAAATAAATTTTAACTCCCAACAATGTAATTACAGATTCACCTCTGTGCTTTTTTTAAGAAAAAAAAAACCTAGATTAGAAAACTTCTTTGAGTGCATACTTCATACATATTTAAAGTTTTATTGTTTGTTTATTTATCACATCACAAATATCATTACATTACATGTCATATTATTAATTCATAGGTATCAGTGCTTTTTTATAAAAAAAATACTAGATTAGAAACTTCTTTGAGTGCATACTTCATACATATTTAAAGTTTTATTGTTTGTTTATTTATCACATCACAAATATCATTACATTACATGTCATATTATTAATTCATAGGTATCAGTGCTTTTTTATAAAAAAAATACTAGATTAGAAACTTCTTTGAGTGCATACTTCATACATATTTAAAGTTTTATTGTTTGTTTATTTATCACATCACAAATATCATTACATTACATGTCATATTATTAATTCATAGGTATCAGTGCTTTTTTATAAAAAAAATACTAGATTAGAAACTTCTTTGAGTGCATACTTCATACATATTTAAAGTTTTATTGTTTGTTTATTTATCACATCACAAATATCATTACATTAAATGTCATATTATTAATTCATAGGTATCAGTGCTTTTTTATAAAAAAAATACTAGATTAGAAACTTCTTTGAGTGCATACTTCATACATATTTAAAGTTTTATTGTTTGTTTATTTATCACATCACAAATATCATTACATTACATGTCATATTATTAATTCATAGGTATCAGTGCTTTTTTATAAAAAAAATACTAGATTAGAAACTTCTTTGAGTGCATACTTCATACATATTTAAAGTTTTATTGTTTGTTTATTTATCACATCACAAATATCATTACATTACATGTCATATTATTAATTCATAGGTATCAGTGCTTTTTTATAAAAAAAATACTAGATTAGAAACTTCTTTGAGTGCATACTTCATACATATTTAAAGTTTTATTGTTTGTTTATTTATCACATCACAAATATCATTTGACATTACATGTCATATTATTAATTCATAGGTATCAGTGCTTTTTTATAAAAAAAATACTAGATTAGAAACTTCTTTGAGTGCATACTTCATATTTATTTAAAGTTTTATAACATTATATCATCACCCCAGTATTACTAAGTGTGATTATGAAATAAGTTTTTTTTATTTTTTATTTATATACTCAACTAGATTTTAAGATTGCATGCTCGTGTGATACTAATATTATATAATATAATTATACATATTATATAATCGACTAAAACCTAGTAGGATCTCATTTTTAGTATGTTCATTGCGCTTTGATATTTAAAATTTTGAGAGACTGATATTTAAAGTTTTTTTTCTTTTCGTGGTGAAGTTATCCCCCTAATGAAAATTATGTCACTGCTAATGAAAAAATAACTACTTTTGTATTGTTTACAATTACAAGTTTACAAGTATGTAACTACATATAATTGTTTAACATATTACAATACATAGTTACAACGCTACAAATTTTGTTCTTAGTGGACCGGCAGAATTTATCGGGTGATAAAAATATTTTTAATTTTGATAATTTATGTTTTAATGTTAATTTTTTAATTTTAAATTTTGTGCATTTGCAAAAATTTTGAAAAAAAAATTGTTAAAAAATATGTAAGTTTGTATGAATAATCTAATTTTGAATAACATTTCCAAATTAAAATTAATTACTGCGGAAATTTACTTTATAAAATTTGCTATCAGCATCATATTTAATTAATGTAAAATCTAAATTTTAATTTTAATTTTTTTTATTTTTAGTAATGATTTATGGCCGTGGTCAGATTGTTTTGTTAGAATTTAACGATTTTCAGTTTCAGTTTTAAGCGTTGTAAATTTTAGTGTGAATTTTTTTGAAATGCAAAATTACAATAGTGGCATGTTATGTTAACCAATATTATTATTTGAAGTTATCATTTTATTCTCCTTACACATAATAAAAACGTGTAGTTTACCTTTAATAAAATAAAATTTTAAATATGGTTTTATTTCAAAAACGTATTATTAAGTATAAATAATGTTTAATTAATGTATCGATACTGGTTTAGATAATATATATTCACACATTCCACACAGCACCATCTAGTTCCAAAGAAAGTAAGTAACTTAATGCTTGTATACCATGGATACCAAACAGTTGATATAACAATACTTTAACAATACTTTTTTTTGTCAATACATACAAATTATAAATACAAAACATCCATGACTCTGGTACAAAGGTAAATGTTAACACAAAACATTTGCCCCTAGCGGGATTCGAACCCGCGACCGCCTGGTTAACAGCTAGGGTTACTAGCCACTAGACCAAACTTGTCGTCAAGATGAAAGCTCGATGGTCTTAGGTATCTATCTGTCTATAATGTTTAATTTTGAAAATGCAAAGCCTAGGTAACCAGATCACTAGAAAAAATATTTAGGGGAAGTATGATGAGCACTTTTTGTATGTGAAAGCTGACTTGGCAAAAAAACAATACTGTTTTGTCTTAGCAAGAAAGATCCAAATTTATCATAAAAATAGGACATTTCAACTGTAATGATGATTTATTAAACGGTTTTAGATTTTTACAGTCATTTTTACATATATATCATTCACTAGTTTGTGTCCATGAATCTCTAAATAATGGTAGGTATAACAACGTCACTGTACATAAAGCGGTCCCTATAGACGATCATGCGGCATGACATGCGTTACGTGCTGTCATGCATGCATGACCGTTGTTTTTAGTATTTGTTTTTAACAAGACGACAAGATATTATCGCGAGGTGGATCGCTGCACCGCGAGGAGCATCATAAAGCTGTGTAAGTAAGTAAAGCGTGGCGTTGCGTTACGCATCGTGACGTCGCGAGATTAATCGCAGAGCAGCATGAAGCCGCCGACACTTATTTCGCGTACTTACCAAACTGCATACTTTTTGTAGTAAATAAGTATCTACTGTATCATGTTGCTACCTTAAAAAGGTGTGCCCAGCGTCGCTTTGCATTTCGATGTGAGCTGATACTTATGGTGCGTTCACACGCACGCAACGCAGGCTACGACAAGTAATCCAGGAAGCAGCGCGGAACGCAAACTAATGCAAGTCGGAGGGGCAAAGCAATCTGTTTACTTGCTCTCGGGCACGCTAAACAAAGCAAACATGGCGGACGCCAATCTAGTGGTATATGATCAATTAATATATGATTTAAACGCATCAATATATAGTACATTCATCTTTTGAACTGTGACGAATACAGACACTCCGCGGCTTGCGCAAGCACAAGCAGGCAAACAGACCGTCTAGGGTGATTTCACACCGGCGGCGCGGTGCGTACTTTTTAAGATAGCAATAGAATATAGAACTTATTTACGACACTAAACGGTTAAACAGTTCAGTGATGTCGGGACGCCTCATCACATGAATAATTGAACTATGTGAACTGACCCTTACCCGCTCGTGCTAGTGGCCGGTGAATGTCGCGTTGAACGCAAGCGTGTGTACGCACCATAAATATCTTCCAATGGAGTTGGCAACGCACCCAATCAAATTATACATAAGTCCGGTTGACGGAACTACTGGAAAAAAAATCTCACTAGTTCCGCCACGAAACTACTCCAACGGAACTAGTGGGAATGAACTACCCAATAGTGTTGCTTTTCCCAGATAGCATTTTTCAGTCACAGAATCTTGGAAGTAGTTACAAGCTGACACCGTTTTGTAACTGTTACGAATCATAGCGACTGTGTGGGGTTTGCCGTGTTTGTGTGGTAACAGTTTAAACACAATTCAACCAAAAAAATATTTAGTAACTATTTGTGGTCGCTGTACTCACACATTACTATATTTTTTGTGTCTACACATTTTTAGAAACATTGTGCCAATTTTATAACTAGTGTACAATTGCTTTAAAATGTGTGGTATCTGTGTGGTTACTATGTTACCATAATTATATTTTTTTACACAAAGTGTATTAATGTTACGACATTGTTACTTGAACACTTTGTTGCCAATATCTTAATCAAAGTCACCATAAGACGCCTGTTTCTCAAACTGCTTTCTCAAACTCTCAAACAAGACTTGAATTTACTACAGTAAAATAAAATCATTGGAGAGAATATAAAAAACAAGTGTAATTTTTTTGAGAGACCATTTAATTCTTCATATTTAAACATTTATGCTACATCGCTTGCTTATGAAGTAAAGGAATCAAAAAAATACGATTTACTTGATGTAAAATGTAAACTTACTTCTATGGTTTGCAACACACAAATGGTTTTTATACCAATATTAACAACATTTGAAGAGAAAATAAATAAAGATTTGAAATATTTATTTTTAAACACTTAAATTTCGGATCACTTGCCAAAATTTAATTATGCTCTTGTGAAATAAATGTAAAAGAATTTAGTATCTTTAAAATAGGTGTTATGACCTATTTTAAAGGAAAAAGCCCATAAATATTTATGGCCTTTTTCCTTAACTTAGCTTCTAATTCTAACTTAACAGTCATTACAAATTTGTATCGGTATAAATTAGATAAAGCAGACTGGAATTATGTAAGTAACCATGTTAACACAGGAAAAAATCAAATACGCATATCTATATATATAAAAGAAAGTCGTGTTAGTTACACCATTTATAACTCGAGAACGGCTGAACTGATTTGGCTGAAAATTGGTGAGGAGATAGCTTAGAACCAGGAGAAGGACATAGGATACTTTTTATTTAGCTTTTTTTTTTATTATTTTTTTTTATTTATTTACATAACGTTTAGCTGACAGTTGCGTTTTGTTATACCAAATTAGAAACAGGAGAAAGACATGGGATACTTTTTATTTAGCTTTTTTATTTTTATTTATTTTTATTTTTATTTACATAACGTTTAGCTTTCAGTTGCGTTTTGTTATCCCATATCAGTTGCGTTTTGTTATACAACGTTTTATGTCACGTCCCACGTCACGTTCCCGTGAATAAAAATACTTCCTTTTTTTAATTTACATTAATTATCCAAATAAAAAATTGACCACGATAAAATCAAAAGTCTGCTCATTTATTGCCTCTAAGGCGGAACAAAGTTCGCCGGGTCAGCTAGTTCTTTATAAAAGTACTCTTAAACTCTATTATTACTTAATTTGTAATAGGTAGCTTCATAAATAATAATTAATTATCTTACGGTCTTTTTTTAGAACTTGTCGATAATGTAATCTGCCATATAAAACGTCAAACGTGCAAACATCAACCGCAAATAGAACTTTTAGAAAAAATGCCGTTTTCCATTGTGCTCACAAGTGAGGGTTCATCACAATTTATATCCGTTGTACCTAGTACATGGATAAATAACGATTCTGTCCTGTTTTGGCCAAGGGCAAGAAAAACCAGCGATCTTGAGATATTAAGAAGAAATGAAAAGAGTGTACCTTCAGAGAATTGGAAAAAAATAAAATGCAAAATAAAATTGCACGGCATTTCTACTTTCGCGGAAGGACTGAAATTAGAAGAATTGTATTCCAATTTTGACGATACCGAAGATGAAGAGAGGTAGGTATAAGTTTTCATTTCCTCTTTGTAATATTAGTATAGATTATATTAAGTACTTGTCTTAGTCCATTTGCACACTAAATTCGACTTTTCATAGCATAGTATTTAATTTTATTTTGTCAATGAGCTGGTCTACAGGGATAATAAAGTTCTATTTTGTGCCCTCAGTAATTTATATTATCTAAATATCTATACATACATACATACACAACAGTGAATTACAAGCCGAAAATAAAAACCTTAAAGAAACTGTTCAACGATTACAAAATTGTAAGTATTTTTCCCCAATACCTATTGCCTGTGAAACAAAATTACAACTACTTTTTTATTTGTATGTGTTACATAATGTATTTTTTTTAGTGGAACAAGAAACTCAAAAAGGATTTGCAACCATTCAAATCCAACTGGATAAGTTGTTTGATCTGTTGTCGCCAAAACTTCAAAAATGCGATATTGAAAGTGATGCAAGTGGATATAAAAATATCGATAAGGATTTTCCGATTAATACTGTACACCAATTAAACTTACTTGAAGATCAACTTATTGACAAAGAATTTGAAAAAGCTTTGGTATGGGTACTAATATTAATTTTGCCTTGATATGTTCACACTTATTTGAAATGACTGTGTATATTTAATTTTCCTATTGTATTTTAGATCACAAAATTTTCTAAAATATGCGGCACAAGTGGTACAATGAAAATATCGAAGATCGGATTACATTTAACGAAATGTTTATTCACTGATGAACTTCTTTACAATTTAAGCTGGAAAGGCATTAAAGGTTGTAATAAAGTACCTTTTATAAACTACATTAAAACAAGAGGTCTCTTTTTTAAAATTATACATTTAGCTGACAGCTCTTGCTCTGAAAAGGATTCAGATGCATTTTTACAAAACAGTGCTATTAAACATAGTGGCCAGCGAATCAAACGAAAATCGTAAGTATGAATCAACTACGAATTAATTAAGGTCAACCGGGGCAAGTGCAACTATGGGGATATGGCAACTACACATCATAACTCCTTTACATGGGCTCTTTATAACCTCGCCATCTATAATATATTTTAATAATAATATTATTATTATTATATCATAGATGGCGAGGTTATAAAGAGCCTATGTAAAGGAGTTATGAGGTTTAGTTGCCATATCCCCATATATCCCCATAGTTGCCATATAATTTTGTTTCACAGGCAATAGGTATTGGGGAAAAATACTTACAATTTTGTAATCGTTGAACAGTTTCTTTAAGGTTTTTATTTTCGGCTTGTAATTCACTGTTAACTGTTATAATATTATTAAATTCGTTCAAATTTATACTTATTAAATTTTCATTGTTTTGATTTACGGTTTCCTGCATTGCAGTGAAATTCTCATTTGCAGTTTTTATTTTTGAAGCGTCTGTATGAACTACGAATACTGGTTGTTTGGGTTCAAAACTGGTTGTTGCTGTGGTTTCAGTAGACTTTTGTTCCGTTATTTCAAAATCTGAATTTAAATTCAATAAGTTTTCTTCGATTAATGGAATAGCTGGATGTTTTCTGTTATGTTCACGAATTTTGTGGTATCTGCAAAAATAAATCTTTTTTAAAAGGTGATTTTGTTGTTTACAAGATGATATTAAGAAAAAGATACTTTGCAATTGATGTGTATGTATGTATGTATAGATATTTAGATAATATAAATTACTGCATTTTAAACGACATTTTTTCTAAAAGTTTTAGAATCGCTGTAAACAAAAAAATGTATTGCACCATTTTGTTAAATCGTTAACATTATAAAATCTTCTGCTTACAAGTCGACAATTGTCGACACAATCTTGTAACTTTTGTGACTAGAATGCCCTTATAACCTAGAAATTTTAAAACATTATAAAGATTTAGTTTTTATAGATTTTTTAATTTAAAGTTTGTTCTAAATTAAAAAAAAGTATTTTCAATATAAAATAATGTAATATTGAGCTCTTCAGCTTAGAAAATGTTCAATACATTATATCCGTATATATCAACTTTACCTGTTAAATTACAATTAAATGGTGTCGCGTTGGTAAATTACAAGTTTTTTCAGCAAATTACACAATGGATTTTTTTTTCCCACTAATAACTGAACTGTAGATAATAATATTTATATACAATACTAAAAAGTAACTTACTTTGGCAAGATTTATGCAGATGGCGAAATGGCGATTCCATTTTATAATTTGACATTTCACAATAATTTGACAACACACTTCAAATTTTAAATGGAAGAAAGAACGAAACGAACGAATGATTTCTTAGGACTGGTTGCAAATTGAGAACAATGTTACTACACAGCAACGTAACTGTGAAACCACTAGTTACTGTGTCGACTGTTCCCCATTTTTAGTCGTAGCGACGAAACAATCTCGACCCACCGACTAAAAAAGTTTCTAGAATAAATTTGTGTCGACTCAAAAGTGTCGAAGTTTTTCGTAACAGCTACCAAAAAATGCTATTAGGGTTGTCACATCAATTAGACTGACGATCTGCCTGTAACCCTTTATAATATTATAAAAAAATGCCTATTAATCTATATATACCTGCTACTGTTTCCAGGCAAACTAATTACTTTAAAGAACGGCAAGAAAGTAATTGAATGGAACAAATACACGTTCACGAATTCGGGTCGTTACAGAAAGGGTGCGCCGAATTCGCGATATCGATGGAAATGCACTGCGAACTGTTGTACGTCGTACCTGCTTGTAACGGACAACTTGGACATAGAGAAAGCTGTAGAGAGGCATAATCACCAAGCACCGCACTATCACACGAAGATTACCAAAGCATACATCAAATAAAGTAGCTGGGCGAGCGATTATGCGCTCGGTTTTTTTACGCCAAACGTGAACCTAGATCGTCACATTATTTTCATTGCTACAGACAATAATTGCATTGTTAACACAATGCAAAATTACGATGGTTTCGTGAACTACGAAACTAACCAATCATATCAATCCACCAACCAAAAAGCAAAATCTTAAAAAAAAAAACATATTCAATCATTAGAGACATTTTCGATAGATATGTAAAATATATCGTTTATAAATAAAAATGACCTAAATATATTGGGATTTTCTTTACTGTAATTTAGTGGCGATCACAATATTTCAGCAATGGACGTAGTGATACTGGTAGGTACTCTAGAAGACAGAAATAGCCACTAAGCAGATAATAATACTGTAATTTAAGTTCTGTAATTTTGTCGAATCTAATAGGGTTTTGAAAATCTTTATTTTAAAAATATTCACAACTAATAATGTTAAATTGATTTTTATGCTAACCTTTCGCGCAGTCCCTCGCACGCACACATTATAACAGAAGCTTACTTTGGCGGGCTAGTAGAAACCTCAACGTGTCTGCGGGTTGGGTGCTGATATTGATATTGATATATTTAATTGTAAATCGGCGGAAATTAAGCGTAAATTGACAGCTACACTGTTTAACTAAGTGGTTTTCTTTTCATTTTATTTTACTTTTCTTATTATTTTATATTATTTTAAATTAAGTAAAATTTAAGTTATAATAATTATTGTTTAATTGTTATGTATATAATTATCATTCGTCTCAATTTCTATTTTTCAATTTATTTGTGTATACCTTAAAATTGCCTTGTGTTACCTATATCCATTATAAGATTTTTGTTTGTGCTGTTGGTGTACCTTTTGAAAAAAATAAAAATAATATATATATATATATACAAACAAGACGTCAACACAACCAAGCCCACGTGCAGTCGTGAAATGTAAGATAATAATGTAATGTATTGACTTGACTGACCTTGACCAAGAGATGGCGCTGTTAGTCCCGATTTATTATAATATGAATTAATTTTTCCATAGAGGTTATAATAATAATAAAAATAATAAGTCGTTAACGTTAACGGATCGTTGCTATATACAAACTAGTAAAAGAAGTATTTATTTAATAGATATGATCCTTGAAAAATCCATATTTTTAACACAAGTTTTAATGCAATTTTGAGGGTGTTTTTGCAGTTTTTGTACACTAGAGTGACCTATTCACCCTAATAACTTCATTGGAGCGATTTGGAGTTTTTATACACTAGACTATTCACCCTCAAAGTTGCATGAAAATTTGTTGGTCGGTGTTTTAATCAATCTGTTTTGTCTGCGTAAACTTATACCTAACATTAAGTAATTGAAGAAAGAAATTATAGATTTTACTGGTGTAATTTGGTAATATTTAAGTTTGAAAGTATTAAAAAGTTAGAAAATATAAAAAATATGAAAGTGAAAAAAGGCTTTTTAATTTTGCGAAGATTCCCATTTACAAATTGTGAAATACTCACAGGAAATTAAGATAGACTTTTATTACCAAACTAGCGACCCGCTCCCAGCTTCGCCCTTGTCCGATCGCTACCAAACTTCACAGGATTACTTCGCTGAACTAATCTGAATATTGTCTGAAAGTTTCATCAAAATCGGTTCAGCGGTTTTGGAGTCCATAAGGATCATACAGGACCATACACACACATCGCTTTTAATATAATATATTATATATACCTATTAGAAGAAAATAGATTCTTCAGAGTTTAAGTTAAAAAAAAAAACAATGGCCTAGTTTTGAACCATGACCTACTCGTAAATAAAACTGCTAATATTTTATTCGAACTGTTTAGTTATTATTATTCACATATATTCATTTTAATTCTTAATTCTAATTTTTTTTTACAATATTATTATATAAAAAACATTAACTAAATATTATAAAACTAGAGTGCCGCAAGTAGCGGGGCAAAGCCCAAGGTACCGGTGGTTAGGGCTGCAGAGTGAGGAACCTCCTGACAATTCGTGCCGTGTCAAGAAGTACCGCCTTCTGTATCTGACCCTTGACCCAGCCATCTAGTGAGAGCCTCTTGAGGTGTTGGTCGAGTTGTTATTATTGTTATTATTATTCATTTATTTATCTCAAAATCCACATCTCTCAACATAAAATTTACAGACAAAAACCTATGTCATAGAAAATAGACTTCGTAAAACGTAAGACACTTTTGTGACTTGTGTTGTATACAAGGTAACAGTGAATATTTTAATTTTCATAACGAATTGAAACATTCACATGTTCATGAGTGACATTTAAATGGTTGCAATCATTGTATTGTATTGTAGGTTCGTCAACTTTCTGGAACGAAATGGGATTTCAAATAATATCATCACAGCGAGGTAACCCAGTGCTTCTACGCGCAGGCCATAGATATAATAAGGAAAAACAAAACAGAGACGGCTCCACTCCATGGCGTTGCATAAGGAGAAAGACGTGTAACGCAATACTAACCATTGATAAAGATAACTCTATTACCAGAGACGATCTACACAACTGTAAGCCAAATTTTGCATCAAATGAATTAAAATTATTATACAACAAGTGCATTGAAAAGTTGAAATCGGACCATAGTGTTTCTATTAAAAGTGTTTTTCAAGAGACAGTGGAGGAACTTAAAAATGAGGGACATTCTCTCGTTAAAATACCCAAATATGAAAATATTTGTAAAACATTATATAGACATAGGAAAAAGGATATGTATAAATAGCCTTCCATGTGTGAAACACAACATTTGATAAGAAATACCTACACTATCAAAGAACACAACTATTGTTAATTAAAAAGGTCAGCCACACGTAGGTACTGATCATCATCAGTTTACATAAACATGTGGATGAATAAAAGCGCAGCATCTAAAAAATACCTATTTCATTACCAAAACTAGAGCCAAAATATATTGTAAAATTGCAATTACGAATTAAGAATAATAATATTTATTTATTTATAAATCTATAAACATGAAACATATAAAAGGTTATACATGTATATGATTCATAATTCAATGATACACTAAAATGGGTTGCTTCACTAAAAGTAGCATAGTAGAATATCACCGCACTCACAGCTTGGGGTGATATATCAAATTAGTTGCACAAAGTTGTCCTTAAGACGAACACGTGTTACGACTTGAACCATTCACGACGTTCACTAAATGTTAAGGTTCAAATCAATCATGCAACATTTACATTATTCATGTTTTTATCAGAAATTAACGAGAGAAAGTGATAGTATGTATAAAAAAATCCAATGGACACTTTTTCGCAGTGATTTTGTTTGAGACCCTGAATCTAGTGTAACTTTTATCAAAGCGGGCGGTAGACACGAATATAATTATGTAGATGAACGATCGAGGTTGTCCGGATACTAAACCAAACGAACATTTTTAGATCGGGTAAGCTGAAGGGTGGGTAGTCGAACATATGTAGCAGGTACCTACTTCGGGTCGGCTTTGTTGTTCAACAAAAATTGCCGAATGAAATGTGCCGGTCTGACTATAATATTGTATTACTGCAAAACCCCTGCAATTTTTGCTGTGTTTATTGGGATGCTAAGTTATCGTAATTATCGGGCTGGCGGACCTTGCTCCGACTGAGGAATAAATTAAAACATTGTTTCAGCTAAAATGATAGTTCTCGGAAATAGAACAGGTAATAGCAAACAGAGTCTCATGTTTGACGGATACACTTTCTACGAACACGTGAAATTAAAGTCCGGCATTAGGTGGCAGTGTGCAACGAGAAAATGTAATGCTTATTTGATTGTGTCGAACGAAGGAGAAATAGTCAAAAAGATGATAACTCATTGTCACCAGCGTCCGAGATACTTCATCACCGCTGATGGGAAATATATTAAGTGTTAACTAGAATTTGTTATAATATGTGTGTGGAGCTTTTCTTTTCATGTTTTGGCTTTTTTGAATATCTCAATCTCATCTTAATATCTGAATATATTTGACGAGGTTGGGTCATAAACAGAACACGAAAAAAGTGCAGCCAATAAAAATGTTATATTTTGAATGATGCAAAATAAATTCAAATGTATTTTGACAGAAAAGAAAGTTACCTTTTTATGTCCTTAGAACAAGACAATGGCCACAGAATATACGAATTTTTGGGACTTTACGTATTTTGTAAATTCTCGTGAACATAAATATTATCATTTTTTCCTTGCTTTCATTGCTCGTTCATTTCATTTCTGTTGACCTCAATATTAATTTAATTTGTTTAAATTAAATTACTTTTTTATATAAATAGGGTTTAAACACGCTTAAATTGATAACTAAAAGCAGCATACAATATTTTTAATACCTGAGTATGTGTGAAATTTTTGTTCTCATATTAAAAATATTTTCCAAAAAAGTTGAGTTTCATTGCCATTATCAATGTGTTTTAATGTTATCACTAATGCGCGATCGATGTTAAGAGACGTGATCTAGAAAACTTATGCACGTAGACAGCAGCGCCACCTGTCGATGAAAACACGCAACTGATATTATAAATTTTCAGTGAACATATTCATGACGCCTCGCGGTAAAGAAAGACTCGTCTACAAAAATTACACTTATTACAAGCAGAGTAGAACGAAGGCGGGGTTCAGATGGGGCTGCACAAAGAACAGGTGGCACAGATGCAAGGCGTACTTGCACTTGGCGGATGACATGACAATAGTCAGGGGAAAGTTTGAGCACACCCACAGCGCTTTCGGTGTGCCACAGGTCAAACAACAAGAATGACCAATAGACGTGTCAAGTTTGATGACACTTGACATGAACACCTAAATGTTGCCTTAATAATTATTATTGTTACTGCACCCTATTTTGTGTCACACCGTCTCGTACTTTGAGAAAGTATTTTTTTCTTCTTCTAAATCTATTGTACTGGCCCTTAAGCGTCAAATTTAATATTTATTTACTGTGTCAATAGTTTTTAAAGCATGAGTATTTTTATTTATCTTCGGCACTTAGCTATGAAATATTAAATTGTAACGAAAACAGAAGTTAACGATATCTATGAATATGTGCTTGAATACGAAGAATAAAATTTTTCTTTCGCAATTGGTTGCTATATTGGATTTTTATGTCAATGGAAAATATTCGAATAAAACTAATTACTATTTAATTTAACAGACCTTGCTTTATTTATTAGGTATGCGATATTTTATTAATTTCATATTTGTATTTTTACTTCTAAACGCATTGATAAAATGTCTGGTTGTTATATTGTAAGATAATGTCGATTATAATTGCAACCGAACTGGGCCCTAGCCAAGATCATATCAATGCAAACGTTCCGTTGCGTTCTGACGAATCGAAACGAAATAAAACCCGGTGATTGGTTGTTGTAACGCCCACATAAATTTTTGACCAATCACCGGGCTTTATTTCGTTTCGATTCGTCAGAAAGCAACGAAACGTTTGCATTGGTATGCTCTTGGCTGGTGGCTTAATGAACTTGATTACATATATTTATAAGACGAGCGTATTCGCCAACTTTCTTGTTTAGACTACTTTTGTAGTAACACATGATACATATTGTTCTGTTTTGCCAACTTTTGTAGGCATTCGTGTTAATATTATTATTTCGACAATTAATTATTACACCAACATGAATATTATTGTTTCTTAATTAGGTAACTTTAAGAAAAATATGCATAATTTATAATATTTGGAATATATGGGTTTTTGTTTATTTGATTTTTTGTTTTTATTAGTTTTTGAAAAAATTGTTTCGCATATAATATTTATTTATATATTTATTTCGGTGTATAAAGTAAAGGTACGTTTTTTCACATTATTCTTTTATGTTGCTTGTAATTTACTACCAAATGGACCGCCAGCCTGCCTGCATACATTATCATAGAAAAAACTTAAATTATCTAGTTAAAGCACATTGTTTTTATTTTATTTAGTTGATTATATTATTAATTATTAATTTAAAATTATAATTGTTTTTTAACTTATAAAACCTTACATGTAAGGTTAATTTATTATTATATTACTTAAGGTTTTTATTAGATTAATTAATGTTATTAATTTACAATTAATCTAGACAATGCACTGCATTTTATAACTTATCATAAAAATGTATAAATACAAGAGAAGATGATCTCAATTTCAACTGATTATCATCAAATGAATCAGTTTGAAAGTTACCAACAAAATGTCTGCAATATTAGTAAGCCATAGGTATACATACATTGTTTTATTTATATTGTTTGTACGCAAAACAAATTATTATTTTGCGTATATTGTGTGTTTTTAAGTATTTTTGGTAATACATTGTTTTGCGTTTAGGACATGACCAATTTTTATTAGTTTTTATCCCAAAATTAAATTCAATCTTTAAGTGCAAACCATAAAAAGTATGCCTTGTGATATATATTATCTACTTAGTTATGCATTCTTTCAGTTCATAAAGTGAAACTATAGAAATAAAATATGAAATCTTTAATTATAAGTACGTTATTATAATTTTATTTTATTTAAATGTGCATAATGTAATATAAAATATAAATGAATATAGATATTTTTTTTAACTTGAAAAGTAAATGTTTAAGTCACAGTGGTGCAAAAGAACAAGTAATTTTTAGTTAGTAACACGTAATTAAGTTGTTAATTAGTTAGTTAGATACTAACACATTTTAACGTTACTAGTCAGTTTGAAGTGATTATTTCATGTTGTCTTTTTGTTTTTGTTTTAAATGTAGAGGTATAAATTATAATTAATATGTGCACTTATGTAAAATGATCTCGGTAAATAAAGATTAAATTTAATGAGTTTAATAAAGAGTGTATTATTTGAAAATATTTAAGACTAAAACCATTAAAGTAGGCAGAGCACCAGCACCTTGTTGCTTGCCATGTGTCCTTAAGCAGCAGTACCTACCTATCCACCTAGCATCAAGTGGACCGTCAGCCTGTCTGCCATCCTGTATAATATTTAATAAAAAATCATTTTAATTAAAAAAATATTTAAAAATTCTTTTCACGGTTCGAGTGAATAGGCATCTTCTGGGTGAGCTCGCTCCATCTTAGGCCTCATCCTTGCCACATGGCTGGTTGTTGACCAAGAGCAAACCCATCTCTAATAATAAAAAAAATCAATCTTTCGCGATGTTTTTGGAATATTTAAATGAATATTCTAAAATGAACGTTTTGGAACCAATCTAAAAATATAGTGTCATGGAGAGGTAGACAATATCTTATTCATTGCACTAACAAATGATTTGTATTCCAGCTAAATTCGTGAAAACGCTCCAAGGACAAGAGTTGATCCTCCTGGACGGTTATATGTTTAGTAAAAACGGAAAAATCCGTAACGGCGGGTTGAGATACGCATGCTGCAAACGTATGTCCAGAAAATGTTACTCCTTCGTCCACCTAACAAAAGACAATGTTTTGATAGCGAAGAACCTTGTTCATACACATGAGCCTACCGATTACACAATCACACCCGATGGCTATTTATTGAAAGCGGCCTAAGTCTGGAAACATAGTTAAGCCACTTCCTAAACATATAATAAATACTAGCTGGTGCCCGCGACTTCGCCCGCGTAACTTTGTAAATTATATATACTAAAACCTTCCTCGAGAACCACTCTATCCATTAGTGAAAACTGCATTAAAATCCGTTGTGTAGTTTTAAAGATCTAAGCATACAATAGGGACAGACAGACAGACGCGGCGGAGGATTTTTTTTTATAGTTGTTATATAAGATTATAGAAGATTATTTCCTAAACACAAACTTTACCTCTTTATTTATTATTATTATATAGTAAAATATAGCGACGTAAGGGTGGAAATATAGTAAAATATAGCGATGTAAGGGTGGAAATATAGTAAAATATAGCGATGTAAGGGTGGAAATATAGTAAAATATAGCTATGTAAGGGTGAAAATGTAGTAAAATATAGCGATGTAAGGTAGGAAATATAATAAAATATAGCTGTTTAAGGGTGAAAATATAAATATACCGGTGTAAGGGTATTTATACTACGAAAATTTTCCGAAAAAATATAGTAGATAGAAATAATAAATATGTTAATCTATTTTTTTATTTATTACCTTTGTTATGTTTTTTTATATACAATGTGTGTGAATATGGATTTTTATTTAGCATCTAATTTTTATTTTATATATTTACTATAATGAAATAATTTCTAAATATAAATTGCTACTTATTATGCTCCTATGGTCTAGTACATGTACATACAGTTTTCGCATTTTATAAAATGTTTAACTTGGTCATTATTTATTCATCTTACAACAAGATTTCAGAGTAAATACCTACAAAGTAAGCGATTAAGTATTGTATTTAGCGACTAAGTTACTAAGCACCTACCAAGTAAGCGAGAGTATTATAGAAATATTATAATCACACTTGAAAAGTTTAAACCTATTTTGAACACAACGAGACCGAATAGTTTCGTAACACTCATGTGAAACTAACAAACTTACGTGCCCACAAGTAAGTTGTTTTTGGTTTGAAAAATCATCATTAGATAAAGAAAAAAAATTTTTTGAAATATTATGAAGACGTTTTATGGACTTTTTTCTTTACTTCATAATTTTTAAGTCTGTTCATTAAATAGATTGCGTTCTATGGAATATAATAGATTCTTTGTCTATTTTCTTTTTTACTTTATTGTTATTATTTATTCTGAATAGTTAAAAATATTTATACATTTTATTCTGAACCGATATAATTAATAATAACATTAAGTTAGTCGATGTGTCAGTACTCTAAATTTTATAATTTACTTACACAATATTCACTAATTATAATACATTTTGTTACAAGAATAGAAGTAGTTGTAGGGGCAGCGTGACACTAAATTGTAAAATTGAAAGGATGACCATATGAAAATTTACCTTTATATAATTTAAAGGAATGATTCAAAATTTCCACTACGCTGAGTAAAAGCAGTGTTGCCTACTCGTATTGAAGTAAAAGCAGAGATATGTCATCGAGCCACGCATCATGAATGTATTCATGATATTTATCAAAGACATTACAAATATTTTAAAACTAATAATTTTAGTAATTTGCTTAATAATTTATCCAGACTAATATAAATTTTAAGTTCACGTTTAGTAAAATTCATTTCTTGCCACACGAACTGTATTATTTTCATTATGTATTATGAACTGTATTATTATGTATATAAGTTATTAAATATAAATACTCAAACTTAGATTCTGTTTTAAGTCTTTTATTACTAAAATTCCATTCTCAACAAAAAGGGCAATAGGTATAGCATATAGTAAAAATATCACAAATTTACAAAGTAAACATAATTTTATATTTTCTACTACATAAATCTAACTTGTTTCGTACCAGGCTTGTGTAATAGTTAATTTATATTATTATGTTATCTCAATGATTTTGAATGAATTCTAGACTCAAAAGATGTATTTGCCATCATTACCTCCAACCTTCACCAATAGCTAGAATCCATACTCCGTACTAATATCTATTATAAATGCGAAAGTTTGTATTTGTATGGATATATGGATGGATGGGTGTATGGATATTTGTTTGGATGGATATTACGTGTATGGATATTCACGCAAAAACTACTAAACCGATCACCATGAATTTTTGCATACACGTTGTCTGGGACACCAGACCTTCATCCAGAACGCGGACGAAGTAGCGGGCACCAGCTAGTCAGTCAATGAAGTAGGTGTTTAACTTCATGGACGCAGGCTCAAGATTATAATATCATTTGTTCAGTAGATCCATTTATTTCTCAAACGCCTGTTTTCAGTATAACTTTTTCAAATTCCTCTGGTTATCCATTTAGGTAGGTACTGATACAGCACCAATATTGAAATTGTCAGGTTCGTAGTTCGGACGTTCGAAAATATTCTTGTTTCTTTAAGTAGATATCTTCTTAGCACTTTCAACCGTTTGAATTCTAAACCGGTAAGTAGAGTACAGCGAGTTCTGCAAGCGTAATCCGAAATAATTTAAATTACTTAGGTATGTAGTACATAATTTTATTGTAATATTAAATTTTCAGGTTGCTTCGTGAAAACTTTATCCGGAGCTATTTTACTACTGTTCAACGGTTACGTCTACAGCAAAACCGGTCCCGCAAAAGACTGCGGATTCCGCTATTCGTGTAGCAATCGTATGTCAAAAAATTGCTCGGCTTACGTGCGCATTTCGAGGAACAAGGAGATAACATTCGCAGACGTCAACCACAACCACGAACCCCCGCGTTATACGTTCACCCCAACTGGACTATTTGTTAGGTTTAGACGTTGACGTATATAACTGTGCAATAACTTAACCTAGTCAGCACTTCGTCACCATCGTGTTTCACTGTATCCAAAACTATTTTATATGATGATGGATTGCGATGATAAAACGATCGTATTGTGGATCATCCATCATCAACTTGGCAATTTTTTCCGCAAAATAGACATTAACTATTAAGTGTTTCTTTGAAATCGAGTGTTATCGAGTGTTAATTCAACAAAGTTGAATCAACGCGTTGCGGAGTTGCTGTCAACATGTTGCTGGCAACACTAGTTGACAACTGCATGTTGCCAAGCTCTCGCCCGACGCGCGTAAACATCAGTTTACCAACAAATTTTGACGTGTGTAAACGTGTTTGCAACCGTTTATAAACATGGCAGTAGTGTGGAGCAATGATAAAATAATGCAATTAATAGAACTATTTCAATCAAAATCATTATTATGGAATTCTTCTATAAACACAACAACACTACTTCCTCGGGCAACATTTTATTAACGCAGACTAGGCGTGTGGACAACCTATATTGATTTAAAAACAATTTTTCCAGCAGCATTCTCGTCGCGCATCAACCAGGCTTTACTATTTTTCTCTATATCACTGATGAATGATGAAAAACATTAGATAAATATTCGAATCCCTAGAAATTATTATGCTGTGATGAACAGCTAAACAGACTGACGATTAAAAGTGTTTCTTTGAAATCTATTTGATGAGTGAATTACTCTTTCTCTATATCACAGATTATGAAAAAAACATTCGATAAAAATTTGAACTCTTAGAAGTAGAAAAGTTTCAAGACGGCAGACTACTAGCTTGATAAAACTTCTGTTATGATATTTCATTGATATAAACTTGATATGCCTGGAATTAGCAGTCAGACAGTTGTGTTTATTCGTTGGAATCTGACTGGGTTATAATAACAGTTCTTTTTTAAAGGCTTACTAAGCATATTTACATAGTCGTGTATTGAAGCGATATTCAGTAGAGTTAAAACGTTTGGAAGCCACTTTTTAAATGTCATTCTGACCAACACTACACTAAGGCTGGGTTGCACCATCTAACTTTAACTATAACCAACGCCGCAACTTGAGTTAAAATAACGGTTAGGCCGAAAATGAGTTGCACCAGTTAACAAATAATCATAGCTGGTTAACTGGTGCAACTCATTTTCGGCCTAAAACTCATTTTCGGCCGAAAATGAGTGCGAATTAACTGAAGTTGCGACGTTGGTTATAGTTAAAGTAAGATGGTGCAACCCAGCCTTATTGTTAGTGGGGCGATTGCCATCGTCTATTACCGCAAGCCAAGCAACGCTATGGAGCTGAAAAGAATAAAGTGTGGTAATTTTGTAACATACTCGTGTAGCGTTACTTAATAAATCTATTGTAGAAACAAAGTGTAATATTTAGACGTAGGTATTTGTTATAAAATATATGTAAATGAAATAATATAAAAAATATAATATCTACTTTTAGACTTGTCCTAATTATTGGCAACATGCCCTTGCAGTTCTATTCCACAATTATTTATTTTATTCAAATATATTCCCTAAGTGTGAGTATGAGAGTATTTGGCCCTGTGACGGACGCATTATGTGACCATGACGGACATTAGGAAACATTAAGCTATTAAAACTAAGCCTAAAACTTAAAATTTATCGCTCACGTAGACACTAAAGTCAAAAGAGTAACACTTCGGCTTGTCGGCTTAATTTACCACAGCAAAAATGTGTCGCACGTTCAATGACTTCAACAGCCGCATAGGGGTCCTTGATGTCTTCTCGGATACCGTTAGAACATTCAAAAATAAAATAGGACACCTAGGTAATCTAGGATCGCTTTAAGAATTAACAGACCACTTTTATAATTTAGTATATACGAATGTGTCGAATGTCTCGTAGTTCCTTATTTTAGATATACATAATGATCCTATGGGATCCTAGACGTGGGAGCCAAGTGGAAGGAGGCCATCATAATTATTTCGGCGGATCAATAAGTTGAGCAGGCAGGATCTATCCTGCCTGCTCAACTTATTGATCTACTGCTCAACAGTAACGAAAGCCAACGGCTGCTGGAGCGGAAGGTTCTCTAATGAAGACCAAGGACACACACAATTCTTTTTATATACCTACTGCCTGCGTGGGTCATGCATGATTTATATCGTAACAATAAAATACAAAAAAAGCTTAACTGTAATATAAGTACATATGTTCCCCAGGCAAATTCGTCAATAGGTCCAGAGGTTCTAAGGCTTACATCTTCAAAGGACATATGTTCGCTCGACATTTCCGCATCAGAAACGGTTTCCGTTGGCGATGTACTCGTTTTTACGCTTCATGCAAAGCATATTTGCATTTGGACAATAACAATGTTGTCACTAAAGCAATGACGCTTCACTGCCACCCTTCTCCGGTAATTAAGTTCGTGTGATTAAATGTGAATACAATTTTTGTTTTATATAATATATGTAGTTTTAAAAGTTGGCAAGGCGCACTGCCTGCAATTATATATGTCGTCGGCACATCGTAGAATTGGGCATAACATGATATTCCTGGTCAGACTGTTAAAACTGAGAGGGTCGCCTCACTCCGCTCCGCTTTGCTCGGCTCCCCAAATTTATTTCCATGTAAACTTAACACGCTCGCTCCTCCTCGTTTTGCTTCGAAATTTTTGATTTCATACTTTACGATCTGCCTAATTCTACGATCTGCCCACAACATATATAAACTGAACAACCCGTGTGATGGCAGTAACCAGTCGCTTACAGAAGACTATTGTAAAATAACAGTAGTTTGTAACGGACGCTCGATCTCGGCAGGCCCCTGTTCTCTCGATTTATCCTACAATATATTGTTTGTCCTACAAGATTTTAAAATGCACATTCTACATTTTATTGTAACCTTACATAACGTTGTTAATTTTGTTTATAGCATTATATTAAGCGTTTCATAAACTTTTTTTTTATAAAGAGAAAAATAACATTAAAACAAGTGGATTTTTTAATAGACATAGAAAACAGATTAGAAAATATCTGTAATATTGTACCATAAACTAGTATTTTAATGGTTCAACATTACTAACTACTAGAAAAAAAAAACTACAATTAAACTAGTACGAATGTTTTATATTAACATTAGTGATAGATAAGTAACTTAATTCCATACCTGTCTGTATGGCCAATACTCTGTTCACTCTCTCTATGTCTATTGTCTGTAGTAACTTGAAGGACCAATGAAACATCTAGAAAAAGGCAACAACAAAGGTAGTTTGGTAGCGATCGGACGCGGACGAAGTGGCGGGCAAAAACACCAGTTTACTAATAGAAACACTTAATAATTATCTATTATTATTTTAAAATATCAAATTATATGCATAATATTATTTGCAGGCAAAATGATAACTGTCTCACGTGGAAAAGGTGGAACAAAACATAATTTGATGGTAGATGGATACACGTTCTATAAATATTGGGAATCCAAATCAGGGGCTCATTGGAAGTGCACAGTGAGGAGTTGTAAAGCTCTTGTAGTAGTGTTAAATGATGAATTTACTAAAACCGATCTCATCCATCATCACAAGAGACCGAAATACATAGTGACTTCCGATGGAACATATGTTAAGATTTAAGTTTGCTCGCTGACTTTTCTTCTTCTTATTTTATAAACGCTAACTGGTGCCCGCGACCGCTAGTGTGTTTATTAAATATAGCCCGTTTTTATTTTAATTCTCATATTTTATATTTTTTATTCGCGTATTGAATTCGAAGCAGGATTCGAACCCGCGACCGTTTGGTTCACAACGAGGTTTACTAGCCACTAGACCAAACGTGTCGTCAAATGCTGCTAAATTACTGCTGAATGCACTGTAAAAAATGTATTAATTACATAATATAAAACTTATCAGTTTTTAATTTTCTTTTATATGTTTTAGTTATTAATCAATGATTGATGATTTATATTTAAATTTAGTGGTTACGCGCGTTTTGTATCCCTCGCCCCTCTCCCTTTCCTACCCCCTCGGCACTCGCGGAGAAAGGCAATTACCTACACACGACCACAGTCCACTATAAATCGCACAAGTGCACGCAACACGCTTTTTGAGACGTCTCACTTTAATCCGCTACGAAGGACATAATCGCAGTTTTAATATCGCGAGTGAAGTGAACAACAGTGTAGGCACCAGCCAAGGACTGGAAGGTCAAAGTATCGCAGTTCCGCAGTGAGTTTTGATTTTGATTCCTTTCCATTTACCCCCCATCTATCCGGTCCATCCGCACCGGGTGGTATTTTGCGCCACCATCTTTCTGGTCCAATCGAGCCGGATGGTTACCAGCTACCATCCTTCTTGTCACTTAATTATTCTAACGGAATCATACTATTAGCTCAGACGTCCTATAGGACGTAACCGACCTTCCGCCCTTATAAGAGTTGCCTTACAATAGTTATATAGGTATTTCTATTTTTATCGCTGTTATTATCGCTGTTATTAACGTTATTATCGCTGTAAAAAAATCATTCAAAATATTGTAAAATTAATTATATATATACATAGTTTTTTAAATTCATAGTACGCCGTATCGCATTAAATTCAGTTAAAATATTGTTAAGTTAAATTCGCAGTTAAATAAAATAATATTTATTTTATTATAATATAATAAAAATAATATATGTGGGTACCTTACTCACTTCTTAGAATAATTTACATATCTACATACCGCAGTTGTTTCGCGAATGAATGAGTTACCCACATGCTTAAAATATTGTAACTAGCTGTATAGGTATTTCATGGTTATTCAATTATTTAGCCAAACATACCTACATATTGTAAATAATTGTATATTGGTTCTATTGTATAAGTTATCTGATTTAGTTTTTAATAAATATGTCTCAACAAGGGGATGCGTCGGACGATAGTGCAAAGGTCAAACGCGAAATAAGAAGATTAGAAGCAAAACGAAATATCCTATTTGAACGGGTGCAAACTAGCTATCAATACGCAACAAAGGCTCATCAGGACGATGAGGCAAAACATAAATTTCTTAGATCGCTAGCTACTATTGATGAAACCCGCTCGAGTTTTCAAAATATTTTAGACGAATGGGTTGATAAACAACTCACTATCGACCCGAACGCAGCTCCTAATTATCAATCTTTAAATTCAATGGACGAACTCATTTGTCATATCAAAAGTGTGCAATCTGAACTGTCAATCCAAAAACCAATGGTGGAAACCGCATCAAAAAGGGTCGTCACTTTGCCTCCGATAGAAATAATGTCATTCGATGGAGACATACGAAACTGGTCCTTATTCTATTCTAGTTTTAAGTCTATAGTTCATGACAACCCATCGCTGACAGATTCAGAGAAGCTTTATTATCTTCTTGGTAAGCTCTCCTCTAGGGCTCAAGCAGTCTTCGCAGGTATTACGCCATCCGCTGATAATTATAAAATTATAATAGACTCATTAATCGATAGATATCAAGATACGCGCTCGCTCGCATCTACATACCTAGATCAGATATTAAACTTTAAATCTCAAGGTCCAGCTTCTTCGCTAAAGTTCCAATTACTTATTGACAATTTCATAACCGCTGCAAACGGTCTTCGAAATCTTAAACTTAATAATCTGGAAGATTTTATTCTGTTGCATATTGGATTAAAGAAGTTAGACGAAGAGACCATTCGCGCATTTGAAGCGCATTCGCGAGATGTCAAAATGCCCGCCTTTCAGAATCTTATTGATTTCATTAAAAGTCAGAGTAGAATATATAAAAGCGCGCAATCAAGTAGTGATAACAATATTTACAATAGACCGAAGAAACCGGTTAGTGGTCGCATCCCTCCCTTCCCGAACGCTTATGTTGCTAATACATCGCCGTACAAAACGTCTCGTAAATGCCTCTGTGATAACGCTTATCATATGCATCTATTTAAGTGCACTTCGTTTCATAACTTATCGCCTGCTGATCGATTTAACTGTGTAAAGAATAGAAACGGGTGTATTAATTGTCTCAGCCTAGAACATAAGACACAATTCTGTAATTCTAAAGGGAGTTGTCGTATATGTAATAATAAGCATCATAGTTTGTTGCATTTCGATAAACCAATTAAATATAATCGGGATGCGCGTGAGTCGCAGAATCCGCAAGTATCTTCCGTCCCTGTCACGCAAACAGAGACACCGCTATGTACAATATCGCTTGCGTCCTCACGTTCACATCAAACGAAACGCGACTTTAATCATATAACGAATAGTACCGTTCTGCTTTCAACTGCACAAGTTATAGTTTTTGATATGAAAGGAAAACAACACATTGTACGTTGTTTGTTGGATAGCGCATCTCAAACTAATTTTATTACTGCCGCATGCAGCAAACGTTTAGGTTTAATTAGCAATAAGAATACGCATTTAGTAGTTAAGGGCATTGGAGGTGCAGAAAAGAAAAGCACCGGTTCAGTAAATTTTCGCTTTTATTCTAGATTTAATTTAAATATATTTTTCGACGTGTCGTCGTTAGTCGTCGATCGCATAACGGACAACTTGCCATCCGCTCCAGTCGACTTGTCCGCTCTTTCGCATGTACATAATTTGCCGTTAGCTGATAGTGAATTTTATACGCCTGGTCCTATAGACATATTATTAGGCGCTTCGATATTCCCGCATTTATTATTACCTAATATGGTACATAGCAACAATATTAATATACCGCCCGCTGTACAAACTATTTTAGGCTATGTTATCATGGGAGATGTGCCCGCACTCCCGCGCGCTCGCAGTAATAATACTATCGCCTGCTGCTCAGTAGCAGTAGACGATTCTGTAAACGATCTTCTTAAACGCTTTTGGGAGCTCGAAGAAGTCTCCACCCCGCTCGCCCACACTCACGAAGACAATGAGTGTGAGAACCACTTTCGCGCCACCACTGTTCGGGAGGACAGTGGTAGGTATACTGTGGCGTTACCGTTTCGTAAAGACGTCTGTTCTTTAGGAGACTCCTATAACGTCGCGCACAGACGTTTCCTGTGTTTAGAACGTAAGCTACAAGCGTCGCCCAATATGCGTGTAGCTTATAACGCTGTTATTCGCGAGTATGTCGACCAGGGCTACTTGTCCCCAGTCACATTTACTGACGCTGTAGATACTCCCACTTACCATATCCCGCATCACGGTGTCATTCGCGAGGATAAGTCCTCAACAAAACTCCGCGTTGTTCTCGACGCAAGCTGTAAGACCAGTACAGGTCTTTCGCTAAATGACATCCTATATACAGGACCCAATCTACAGGGTGATCTCTTTAATATAATTTTAAACTTTAGATTATTCGCTACCGCTGTATCCGCCGATTGCCGGCAAATGTTTCTTCAAATCGGCATGCGTAAAGAAGACCGCAGATTTCAACGCATACTGTATAGATTCCATCCGCAAGAACCAATTCGTGTCTACGAATTTAATCGCGTTTGTTTCGGACTACGGTCAAGTCCTTATCACGCGCTCCGCGTTGTACAGCAACTTATCACAGATGAGGGACTTAAGTATCCAGCTGCTGCTACAGTCGCTTCCGCAATTTATATGGATGACATTGTATTCAGCATCATGGACGAGAGCCATGCTATCGTCACTTGCAAAGAGTTAATTGCGCTGTTTAAATCTGGACAACTCGAGCTAGTAAAGTGGACCAGTAACTCGACAAAGGTCCTATCCGCCATTCCCGCTTCTCATCGCGCTGCTCCCGACATCGAATTCGATAAAACCATACCGCAGAAGATCTTGGGATTACGATGGGATATATCTAGGGATTGTTTCTACTTTCAAGTTTCTATCTCTAATGAAACTTGTTCTAAGCGTCTTATGCTTTCTACAGTAGCACGCCTGTGGGACATGATGGGCTTTGTGGCTCCCACCGTTTTGTACGCTAAACTTCTTATCAAAGAACTTTGGCTGCTAAAGTGTGACTGGGATGACACACCCCCATCGCATATAGTCGAGAGCTGGAAGAAGCTGTGCTGCGAACTCCCTAAGCTTAACTCCATTCACATACCGCGTCACCTGGGTGTAGTGCAAGGTAGTATTGTCAACCTTCTAGGTTTCGCTGACGCCAGTGAGCGTGCCTATGGAGGCGTCGTCTATTTACACGTTAGTAACGAGAGCAGTAGCCTAGTCCGGTTGGTGTGCGCCAAGTCAAAGGTCTCGCCGGTGAAGCCTCTTTCTATAGCGAGACTGGAGTTATGTGCTACCGTGCTACTCTCTAAGTTGCTTCGTTTAGTATACGACAACTATTCCGTTCGCTGTAAAATTAATAAGACTTACGCCTTCACTGACTCCAAAATAGTGCTTTGTTGGATTCGCGGCTCTCCAACTAGTTGGCAAACATTTGTCGCAAATCGCGTTGTCAAAATAACTGACAACATACCAGCCACCTGTTTCCATCACGTGGCAGGTGTCGATAATCCCGCTGACTGTTTATCGCGAGGCTTAACCCCAAATAAACTAGTCGATCATCCTCTTTGGTTTCATGGACCACCATGGGCATCGCTCAGTTCCGCAGAATGGCCTATCGAAGAATTCGATTATCACTCGTATAGTGACGTGCCAGAACAGAAGGTTTTCGCGCACCCCGTGTGCACGCCTGTAAGGCATTGCGCCTTATATGAGCTTGCTCTCCGCACCTCCTCATGGAGTAGGCTTCTACGAATCACTACATACGTATATAAGTTCGCAAAATTATTGCCTCGCCGCAGCACTATTACAGTGACCGCCGATGATATTCAGTTCGCTGAAAATAAGATGCTGCGCGCCCTGCAAAGCCAGCACTTTGCAGAAGAATATCACAAAATTAAAAATAATGAACCGTGCTCGCCAGTCTTTAACCGTTTGAGGCCTTTCGTTGACAACGGACTGATCCGCGTAGGCGGTCGCCTCGTTAACTCCGCGTTGGACTATACACACATGCATCCGGCTATTTTACCGCGCAGTGATCATGTAGTGAACATGATCATTGATTACTATCACGTAAAATACCTACATGCCGGGCCAGAACTCTTAATGTCACTACTACGTCAGAGGTTCTGGATCTTATCCGCACGCCGCATTGTGAGACAAAGAGTCCACATGTGTAATACCTGTTTTCGACGAAAACCGCGTCCTACTTACCCGCTGATGGCCGACTTACCTGACTGCCGCACACGTCAGGTCGCCAAGGCGTTTACGCATACAGGCTGCGACTATGCCGGTCCCGTGCCCTACACTCCTGTGCGCCGCCGTGGTATTCGCAGTGAGAAGGCCTACCTATGTATATTCACATGCCTGACAACTCGTGCGGTGCATATTGAGGTCGCCACAGACCTTAGCACTGCGAGTTTTATCGCTGCGCTTAAGCGGTTTCTCTCCCGTCGGGGTCCAGTGCAGTACCTGCATTCGGACAACGCGACGAATTTTAAAGGAGCTGCATCCTATCTCCGTGACTTATACAAATTTCTTAAGGATAAATATTATACAAAACTTGAGCAGGAGTGCGCTGAGAATCGTATAACGTGGAAGTTCATCTGTCCTAATTCTCCCCATTTTGGAGGCGCTTGGGAAAGTATGGTCAAAGTCATAAAGTCATTTCTTCGCGTAGTGGGACAACAGATCCTCTCATATGAGGAGCTGTGCACCGTTCTTACTCAAATTGAGTGCATACTAAATTCGCGCCCTCTAACAGTATTAAGCCCTGATCCCGCTGAGCCTTCAGCTCTGACTCCAAGTCATTTTTTACACACTGCTCCGTTAAAATCATTACCCGCGCCTGAAGTCGAATCTGATCCGGTCGGCTTACTTCATAGACATTCGCTACTGGACAAATTGGTTCAGTCGTTCTGGAAGCGCTGGAGGATGGAGTACCTACACGGTTTACAGGTTAGGCAGAAATGGAATACTCCTACCGCGCCTATCACACCTGGAACGGTTGTGGTAGTAATGAATGATAATGTGCCGCCCCTAGCCTGGCCGTTGGCGATTATAGATAAGGTTCATCCTTCTAAAGATGGGGTCATCCGCGCTGCGACTGTGAGGACCTCCATGGGAGCTTACCTTCGCCCTGTAGTCAAATTGTGCCCTCTTCCGAGGCAATAGATATAAGTTTTAGTTTATAAGGTAATCTATTTTTAAGTTAGATATAAGTTAGATCATAAGTTTCATGTATATTCTCTTTTCGCAACTATCGCATTATTCATTTTTCGCAGTTAATAGATGTTAATTTAAGTTAATGTCAATATATTTTCGCAGTCAATATAAGTTAATGTGTAGGTCGCTGTATCTCGCTGATTTCCGCGCTAGGGGATATCATTTGTTAAAGGCAACCCTTTAAGGCCGGGAGGATGGTTACGCGCGTTTTGTATCCCTCGCCCCTCTCCCTTTCCTACCCCCTCGGCACTCGCGGAGAAAGGCAATTACCTACACACGACCACAGTCCACTATAAATCGCACAAGTGCACGCAACACGCTTTTTGAGACGTCTCACTTTAATCCGCTACGAAGGACATAATCGCAGTTTTAATATCGCGAGTGAAGTGAACAACAGTGTAGGCACCAGCCAAGGACTGGAAGGTCAAAGTATCGCAGTTCCGCAGTGAGTTTTGATTTTGATTCCTTTCCATTTACCCCCCATCTATCCGGTCCATCCGCATATATATTTTTGATATATATTTTTTATATTAACAAATTTTATTTGTTCTATATTTAGTTGTTTGATATCGTTTCTTGATTTGTTGCAGGTAAAATGATAACTGTTACCTGTGGAGCAAATAAATCAAAACAAAATCTTATGATAAATGGGTATACCTTCTACCAACATAAAAAAATTAAGTCGGGCTACAGATGGAGTTGTTCATGCGGAAAATGTAAAGCCCACGTGGTTGTATCAACGGACGGGATAATAATTAAAATTAACGGAGACCACAGTCACGACCCACCAAATTACCATGTCACCTCTAAAGGAACATACATAAAATGTTAAACTTAGAATACTGAATAAAACAGAAGGAGCGATCGCGCATTAAAATTATGCAACAGAAACTAGTTATTATTTGAAAATAGCTTTTTTGTAAATAGTCACACGTATGCGTGAAGAGGTGCGCTCAGAGTGACGAAGTGCCTACTATCTGTTGCGCTCGAATAACGTGGCCTTAGTAGTTAACTTAGCTTAGATATGTAAAGTAATAAAAATAAATTTTAAATAATGTCTTCATATAATTTAAATCGGAATCTCTATGATCGGAATAACAGCTACCGAAACTCTTGATCCAAACGTAACAAATACAAATCGCCAATAATTATGCTCGCTATAGCATAATAAATTTTAATATTGGCGACGACTACCTTTATCTGACCTCGAATATCGATATTAAAAATACACATAGGCTTAATTAACAACAAGGACTTCGACATTATGTTAGTATTGAAGCTATTCAGTTTTTCAATATCACAAATATTGATTACAGTTAGACAGTTGAAAACAAAATATTTACCTTTTGAATATAAATAATGTACTGAAGTTTGTGTTACCTTAGTGAAGTTGTGTGTGAAGTTGTCCCTTAAGAGGGAACGCTAGCAGGGTTTTTCCATACAAATGTATTCCCCTATTTTCTCCCTGGATAATCCTTCTAGAGCAAAAAATTTTTGTCATAAAATCTAGGTCTGCTAAAGCTATGTGCCTATCATTTCTTTTTTTCGACCAACTTGATAGATTTTTAAGATAAAAAAATAATAGGAACATAGATTCGTTCTTTTTGAAATGAATATATTTGTGTAAAAATTATTTGATAGGCTCAATTTTTAGAAGAGAAAACAGAAGAATACGAAACCTCGATTTATTAAAAAAAAAAGAAGTATAATCGGTCTGAGCTGCATTTGTCCTTGTCGCACAATACAGCTTGTCGTTCGCGCGCAGCGCGATGGCAATAGTTTCTTCAAACCTGCATTCCCTGTTAATAGGGACAAACGTCCTCACATATTTGGGGCCTACGGACACATACATAATTACTTACAATAAAATGTTTTTATATTTTCTAGTTATCATGATTATTGTTTTATATTTTTTTTAGTATGTTATTTTAAAATATTGAATTACATATTTAAGTTAGTTGGTATCCATGATTTGTTGCAGGTAAAATGATAACTGTTTACTGTGGAGCAAATAAATCAAAACGAAATATTTTGATAAATGGGTATACATTCTACCAACATTTAAAAATTAAGTCGGGCTACAGATGGAGTTGTTCATTCGGAAAATGTAAAGCCCACGTGGTCGTATCAACGGACGGGATAATAATTAAAATGAATGGAGACCACAGTCACGACCCACCAAATTACCATGTCACCTCAAAAGGAACATACATAAAATATTAAACTTTGAATAATAATAATAATAATAAATCATTTATTAGATGTAAGTTTTAACAAAACATTTATCCTCGTCATCATTACTTAATTTACAATTACAAACTACCACCGGTTCGGAAAGCTGCTTCTAGGGGGAAGAACTCGGCAAGAAACCCCCTAGTTGCTCTTTTCATAAATCAATCAATCAGTTTATAAAACATAACATCGATATAACACAAATATACAACTATTCAACTCCAAGGACATTCATCATTTATATAATCTAATATCCTATAATAACCCTTTTTGCACAGGGTTTTCTTGATATAAACTTTAAATTTATTCGTAGATAATTGTTGTATATTAGCAGGAAGCTTGTTGTAGAAGCGTACACATTGTCCCATAAAAGAGTTGCTAACCCTGTGGAGACGAGATTTATGCGGTTGAAGCCTATGCTTATTTCTAGTATTCAAACTATGAACATCACTATTTCTACTGAAAGTGCTAATATTTTTGTGAGCAAACAAAAGATTCTCAAAAATGTATTGTGAGGCTACAATAAGTACATCTATAATACTGAATAAAACAGAATGAGCGATCGCGCTTTAAAACTATGCAACAGAAACTAGTTATTATTTGAAATAGTTTTCTTTTCTTACAATCCAGTTATCCAGTGTTGTATGAAGTAGGTATATTTATTTAAATTATAGCATCTTGTGTCGTTTCTTCGTGTAAATTTTGCAATGACACAAGTGCTACAATTGCGTTACCCGACTGAGTAGTATGAGAGATTAGAGGGGCATAGGGAAATGGGTTATGCCATTCATTAGAAACTCACCAAACCAAAACACCACATAGATATTTACTATTATTTCACGGTGTTGTTCTGCAATGAGGTGGATACTGTCGTCAGACGGGCTATCGAAATTACTGAGTACGTCTCTGAAATTACGAAACTACTACTTGCCAGATCCAGATTAGAGCCAACTATGGATGGCCAGGCCACGAATCGAACCCGGGAGCCTAAAGTAGTTGTATAACGATTTACTTCACTCTTAAATTTATTTGATTTCCTTGATTTGTTGCAGATAAAATGATAACTGTTTCACGTGGAGGAAATAAAACAATACAAAATCTCTTCATAGATGGGTATACATTCTACCAACATAGAACAATGAAGTCGGGCTATAGATGGAGTTGTTCATGCCGTATATGTAAAGCATACGTTGTCGTATCAACGGTCGGGACAGTAACTAAAGTTAACGTTAACCATAGTCACGACCGACCAAAATACTTCGTCTCCTCTAACGGAACATACTTTAGAACAGTTACCCCTCGTATCAGTTTTGTGTGAGTTAGTAAGGGACGGCAGACCTCATTTCCCTATTATTATTTTTTATGTAAAGGTCCGCAGACAAGCTGACGGTCCACTGGATGGTAGATGGCTGCCGTCGCCTACAACAACGAGCAACGCCAGAGGTTACGCCTTTAATTCGCTTACAAAACTATCAAGTTACTGTTATGTCTACCGTTGGTGTGTTATATTAGATAAATAATTAAATAAAGCCTTAATAATTAAAACTGTACGTCTCGTCTGGCATTTCCACCGAGCTACCAGACCTGTGACAGAAAACTGAAATTATATTATAAGAAAACAAAATAAAAATAAGTTTTAAACAACGCCTTCATATAGTTTTTTTGCGGCTTTGGAGCTGTACCAAACATAAAAACTCAGAATGGTCTAGTCTTAACAAATTTGAGGTCCAGAGTCGAAAGTATTGCACTCTGGACCTCAAAGGTTTTTTTATCGATACCCTGTGAGTATCGATAAAAATACACAGACGAAGGACAAAAACTCTTTTTAATACAATGTAGTGAAGATTGTGAAAGCTATAGAGAAGTTAGTGTCTTTCCCCTACTAGAGACAATAAGACATGTGTTATTGGGCAAGTTCTGAGTTATTAATTAATTTAATAATTCAGGTTTTAAATTAAAACGACTCATTAGTTTTGCGACTAGATGGCAATGTTAAAGGGATGTACCTACTTACTCAGATAAATCCTTGTAGTCTAAGATCCGTATAGGGCGACGAGTCGACGACCTTCACCAATTTGTTTAATAGATGAAAAGTTGTTTATGTCACATTTAATGTATTAAGTAATATATCGCAATACTAATCGAAGTAGAAAATGCAAACATTAAGTTGGCTATATTTTTCGTATACGTCGATGTCGTGAGACTTGTCGTAACTATTGGTGAGGCAAGTATAAACAAGTAAGTCAATACATTAGTATCTTGTACTCGTCTGTTAAAGAAAACTTTAAATTTCAAAAGAAAGATTATTTCATTGCGAACACGGTGACATAGAGTTGTTTGCGATAAATCTATTTTATATTCTGGTTGCCGACCACGATAACACTCTCTCTGTCTAGGGAGTGGTCAATTTTATGCGGGTATTGCTCACTCAGTCGATTGTCAAAATTAATCAATGGTCATAATTTCTGCATTTGACATAGTATGTTACCATTTCTTGGACTATTTCTTGAGACAGGAATTCTAGCATGGAAATTTTAATATTACATCAGTCAACGTTGCAGTTCTCTTCACTCGAAAAATAATAATTTATAACTTTGTAGGTAAAATGATAACTATCGAAGATGGAAGAAAAAATAAAAGACAAAATCTTTTATTGGATGGCTTCACTTTCTACCATCATGATACAGTGAAGGCGGGCAAAAAATGGAGCTGTACAAAGACAGGATGCAACTCTCACATTGTGACGTCACCAGACGGAGTAATCGTTAAAAATGCTGTAACTCATAATCATAACAAGCCTAAATTTTATGTCACTTCTGATGGGAAATACATCAGATGTTAATTAAAATCAAATCAAAAGTTGCCTACTTGAAGTTCAATAGATATGAACTATTGCTTAGGCAACATTGACATTATTTTATTTGTTAATTACTTATATGTGTCTGTGTCTGTGTTGCTCACAGGTGTCCTTGTGGCAAGGAGGTAGATCAGTTGAGATGTCTTTTGCATCTCTATGTCCAATACAATGTAATCCTAAGTAATCAACTTTTTATAATATTGTATGCTGTAATATTGTAACACGTTAGTTTTGTCATTTCAACAAGCCACCTTTCACCCATCATGACTATGATTAAAGATTTCTAAAATATTGTATCGTATATTAAGCCTATTTTATTCTCTTTAAGTATATTAAAATACGAAAAAGATTATATTTGGAAGTAACTGACTTGGCAAAACGACAATAAGCCACTTTTTAAATGGTGCTATGTAGAGGGTGGGTTAGGTACATGTAAATATAATAAGATTAATAAGAATAAATACGAAGGATAAATTGACACAGAACACAGGTTTTTTAAGCCTAAAATGAAGTTCCAAACAATTTAAATCGAATCTTATATAAGTATTCTTATCTTATATCTTTTATGTATTCGTGAGGGTCATGTGTATGCAAATAAATGTTTTCTATTTCTTCACGGTTTTCTTCTGCAATGACGTGGTTACTGTCGTCAGAAGGGCTGTCAAAATTACTCTAAATTCTACTACTTGCCCGATCCAGATTAGAGCCAACTATGGATGGCCAGGCCACGAGTCGAACGCGGGGGCCCTAAAGTACCTAGTCGTTTTTGATTAAGTAATGACTTGAGTTAATTCGTTACAAAATATTGACTCAGAATTGTTGATGGATGTGAGATAATTTTTTTGCGAAAACTGATGTTCGAATAATAAGAATTATAACGACTTAGTTCACTCTTAAAGTTATTTGATTTCCTTGATTTGTTGCAGATAAAATGATAACTGTTTCACGTGGAGGAAATAAAACAATGCGAAATCTCTTCATAGATGGGTATACATTCTACCAACATAGAACAATGAAGTCGGGCTATAGATGGAGTTGTTCACGCCGTAAATGTAAAGCATACGTTGTCGTATCAACAGTCGGGACAATAACTAAAGTTAACGTTAACCATAGTCACGACCGACTAAAATACTTTGTCTCCTCTAACGGAACATACTTTAGAACAGTTACCCCTCGTATCAGTTTTGTGTGAGTTAGTAAGGGACGGCAGACCTCATTTCCCTATTCCCTCCTTATTATTATTTTTAAGTCCTCTACTTGACGGTAGATGGCTACCGTCGCCTAAAACAACAAGCAACGCCAGAGGTTACGCCTATAATTCGCTTACAAAACTATCAAGTTACTATTATGTCAACATAACTGTTGGTGTGTTATCCGTACTAATATTATAAATGCGAAAGTTTGTATTGGATGTATGGATGTTTGTAACTCTTTCACGCAAAAACTACTGAACCGATCACCATGAAATTTTTCATTTTTTTGAAATTTTGCAAAATTTTGAAATTTTTCGTTATAAAATTTTTCGATATTAAAAATGATATAAAATTTTTGGTAGTTATTATTTTTCAGACAGTTTTTGAAATATAGCTTTAATTTCACCAGTTCATTCACAAATCTATGTGATTTTATACGATATTATGGTCTAGTTATGTCACCCTTTCTATAAGTTTCTATATGTTTTTTTTTATATATACGTGTAATGTGTATCGAGATATTGTTTGTTTCCCAAATATAAATAAAATAAACATAAAAACAATAGTTTTTAAAAGAATTGATTTTAGTTATTTTTAGTTTCAGTTAAAATTATAACCACCATAAAAAATAAAGGGAGAACTAAGAAAAATCTCATGATTGACGGTTACACTTTTTACGAACACGGCAAACTGAGGGCTGGAATTAGGTGGAGGTGTACAATACGAACTTGTAGGTCTTACGTTGTTCTGTCAGAAGATCGCGCAATTGTAAAGGATGGTATAAGACATAACCATCAACGTCCTACGTACTACGTTACCGCTAAAGGAAATTACATTAAATGTTATTAGAATCAAATTTGCGTTCACAGCTAAAACTTATATTTTTGTAGTTATATGGTGTTTAAATTTTAAACAAGAACGCCTATTATACGTCCTATAACATAATATAGGACCTACCTACATTTATATATGACCAATTATAAAAGATTTAGATTGTACAATAATAATATAATAAAGCTGAAGAGTTTGTTTGTTTGTTTGTTATGCTTACACACCTGAACTACTGCACAGATCATTATAAAATTTTACATACAAGAATACCAAGGTAAACTGAAAGACACAGGTTTTTTAAGCCTAAAACGAAGTTCCAGACGCTTTAAATTTAAGTTTAAATAAATAAAATTTATTTATTTAATTATTTATTTATCTACGTCCCAAATTGAAAATACCTAAATATGTAAAATAAAGTTTAAAATGTAACACCATAATTAATAAATACTCGAAAAAATTCATGCATAATTTTTATGAAAAATATATTTGCAGGTAAAATAATAAGCATATCTGCACGTGGGAAAATAAAGCACAATTTAATTATCGATGGATATATGTTCTACATTCAAAAGAAGCTGAAAATTGGTACTAGATGGGCTTGTACAAAGAGATTGTGTAATGCTTACGTGATCATATCAGAAGATAACGAAATGGTTAAGGTTTCAATTAATCATAATCACGAACCACCGTCGTACTATGCCTCTGCTGCAGAACATCACATCAAGGACCAATAGTTTACATCGCTGACAAGCTGTTTGATGTTCTTTTTGGATGGCAAAGTTCAGTTCAGAGAGCCTAGTGCGAGTTTTAAACTATCAAACGCATCGAACGCGTAAATGACAATTTGTATGGGAATGAAACAGCGCTACCTAGTGGCTAAAGTGTAACACTGCTTTAGTCCCATACAAATTGATGTTTACGCATTCGATGAGTTTGATGGAATAAAACTCGCAGTAGGCCCTCATCGAGGGTGCCGAGATGGGAATAAACCAGTATTTCTACGTTTACGTCATTATTAGTTCTGCACCACCGTAGCGTTTAAGAAAAACTACAATTCTCTTGTACATTATTTTTTATGTATCTCTTAGCCACCTTGCGCACTAGCGGTTAACCGCGGGGGCGGCAAACCGCGCGGCTAGCCGCTTTTCCAGTTTAATATGCAACCGCCTGTGATTGTACGCACTTAACCGCCACAAAATGTCAACCATGTCAACCATGTCAACATGTTGAATGAAGAGCTGCGGCCCGCTTCGCGGCTGGCCGCCATCTTGTTTATACGCATTGGCAATTTTAGTTTGCGGCGAGCCGCTGATGAGTTTGTACGTGAGTTGCGCAGCGCAGCCATTAACTTCGACACAGAGAAATTCATTGTTAATCTTTGTCCAGTTTGTTTTTTTATATTTCTTTCGTTGTTTTCGGCAGTAAAAATAAATAACACAAGCTATCTCGACGGCGTCCATTTTGTTTCTGGGCCACGCGCCTTCGAGCGGTCCAACCGCTTAACGCGGTTTCATCTTAAGCGGTTGGACCGCTCAAACGAACCGCGGAGGCGGTCAATCGCTAGTGCGTAAAGGGCTTTACGGTTTAGCCTACATAAGCCACGTATGTTTATTTTCGACAACTTGGTTGCAAAATATAAACTTAATTATCCGGAAAGCGACTCCAATTCATACAATGTAAAGATTAGTTTCAGATAAAATAGTTTCCTTTGTAAACTGTAGTACCATTACAAAGTTTCATTGATGGAACTGAAACAAATATTTTTTTATAACTAATAAAGTAAATTAAAATTTTTGGTTGCTATTATTTTTCAGACTGTAATGATCTTTACTTAAAAATTTATTGTCTGATGAGCTAGCTTTTGCTTGTTGCTTGACTCCCGATAAACTACAGCTAAAACTAGATAGAGAGAATACATCCTACACCCGAACGTGTTTAGTAATACCAGAGCATGTAATACTGTGTCCGAACTTATAAATTGATACCTTTTACAGTTAATTTTTTCACAACTAGAAGTTCCAGCGGAATGACCAAGGAGAAAGTCATGTTTGATGGATACACTTTTTATGAACGACACAAAACGAAAGCGGGAGTTAGATGGTGCTGTACAATACATACTTGTAATTCTTACATTGTCTTGTCGCAAGATGGTGTATTAATCAAAAGTGTTGTATGTCATAACCACAAACGACCTAATTACTATGTCACCTCTGAAGGACAATATGTTAAATGTTAAAAAACATTGTTTTGTTTATTATGGTATTATTATGGTATATTATGGTACCAAAGTATTACTCGAATGCTAGCCAAAATGATAACGCTTCGTTGCGTACTTCAGAAACGAAGAGAGAACGCTAAGAGAAAGCTTGATGATTGGTTGTTGTAACGCCCAAATAAAATTTTGACCAATTACAAAGTTTTCTCTTAGTGTTACACCTAAGCATCTTTTAAATAAAAACAGGAAAAAAATTAGGCAACATTATGAACAAATGAAAATACAACCCGAAAACTATGGAAAAGTGACTCTTTTCTGAAAAAACTTAAAATGTTAAATATCTCGAAAACGATTAATTTTTGGACTAAATAACACTTTTTGGAGTAGGCTGGCTCTTTGTATAAACTTTTTATCCTATTAATACAATATACCCTTAAAATTTCAGCCTTGTGCGAGGTTTTTAAAAATTTTTTTTACATTTTCAAAAATTTATTTGATAACGACGCAACCACGAGATGCCTGCCAGACCGGTATTTTCTTAATTGACCGATAATAAAACATCAATAAAAAAAATCCTAGCCTTGTGCCACGCGGATTAGTCGGATGGCTCAGTTAAGTAGCTCTTAGTCCATACATAGTTCCATTGATGGAACTGAAACAAATATTTTTTTTATAACTAATAAAGTAAATTAAAATTTTTGGTTGCTATTATTTTTCAGACTGTAATGATCTTTACTTAAAAATTTATTGTCTGATGAGCTAGCTTTTGCTTGTTGCTTGACTCGCGATAAAATACCTACAGCTAAAAGACAAATGTAATACAGATCAATGAAATCTTTTAATCGAATGTAATAGATAGAGAGAATACATCCTACCCTACACCCGAACATGTGTAGTAATACTGTGCCCGACCTTATTTTAATAACAGTATTGATCGTTTTACAGTTAATTTTTTCACAACTAGAAGTTCCAGCGGAATGACCAAGGAGAAAGTCATGTTTGATGGATACACTTTTTATGAACGTCACAAAACGAAGGTGGGAGTTAGATGGTGCTGTACAATACGTAATTGTAATTCTTACATTGTCTTGTCGAAAGATGGTGTATTAATCAAAAGTGTTGTATGTCATAACCACAAGCGACCTAATTACTATGTCACCTCTGAAGGGCAATATGTTAAATGTTAAAAAACATTGTTTTGTTTATTAAAATTAAACTTCCTTTCAATACTTCTACTTAAGTTTAGCTGAAACTTGTTTTCTATAATAACATGACAATATTTTCTAGGTCATTGTCGAATTTTAAGCAGATAAACTTGTACGCAGCAAAAAAAATATATATTATTTATAATTTTATGGTACTAAAGTAAAATATATTACTCGAATGATGTACTAGCGCCCTAGCCAAAATGCAAACGCTTCGTTGCGTACTTCGGAAAGCTTGATGATTGGTAGTTGTAACGCCCAAATAAAATTTTGAGCAATTACAAAGTTTTCTCTTAGCGTTCTCGAAGTACGCAACGAAGCGTTTGCATCTTGGCTAGGGCCCTTGAAATATTTTATTTCAACTTTTTATAAGTAACAAAGTGGTCATTACGGGTATTTCAATATAGACAATTGATATGGTAACAGAGTTGTTTATTTTGCACATAACTACATATTTATAAAACATGAAAATAAAGAATGAAATATTAAAATATTTATTTATCTTTAAAATGCCTGGAAGTAACAGAATTATTGTTAATCTAAATAAAATAAAATTAAACTAAACTAAAATCTAAAAATAAATAAGCCTAAAAAATATCCATAAAATTGGGCGCCCTCGGCATGGTACCGAGGATACTGGCAGCATTTCCTCGCTGTATTGCAATGCTAATGCGTTGCGCGAGGAAGCTGCCAGCTCGTCGGTCACCAGTGGTGTCAATAAGCCTTTTCGAGAGGTCTTTGAGAAGTTGACGAGCGCTGGGACCCCACGGACCAAGGGTCTCGACTCCGAAAGGCACAAAAGTGTATCCGGAACCGAGACCCCGGTATTTCGCAGTCTTTAATTTTTCGGCTGCTTTAGCGGCCGCACCCCCTTGCCTACTCGTTCCGTGAATGTGGGAAGGAGCCAGTGTGTCCACGCAAGTAGCGTCCCACACTAGAACCCTTCCCACACTCCAGGGAATCAGGGACATGCCGTCCGGTCTCTTGCCATCGTCCCTGGCTATGCCAGTTGGTTCCATTAAGGTAGGCACGTTGACGGTGGCAAGAGACCGGCGGATTATATCATTGAGTGCGGCGTGTCTGGAAAAACGGCCGGCACTTTTCTGGCATGAAAGCCCGTGGTGACCCAACTCGTCAACCTCGCTGCCGCAGGCGCACCTGTGTGGAGCACAGACACGAACCCCGAGACGAAGACACGTTGCCAGACGAAGTGTGTCTGGCTCAAGAAATGTGCCAATGTTTGGCGACGGGTAGGCCCGGAGCCAATCTCCGGACTCCTTCGCCCCTGCAGCTAGTAATCTGGCCTGTTCTGAATCTGTGTTTTGATCTAGGAGCGACTTGAATGTTATTTCACAGATTGTGTCATCCCAGCTCCTCTGACAATTTGGGTGAGATGGGAAATCCTTACTCGGGCAGGCAACTGACCAAGCCTTTCTGGCCTCATCCAAACCCGCAGTCTCATAGTTTGAAGGAAGATCCCGTAAGATTTTACCTATGAGGTTAGCGGAGCTGTGGACGGAAGACAGAAAAGCTGGTAAGGACACACTAGAGATTTCTCGGATCCCTAACCCACCATGTCTGATGGGTAGGGATGCTTGGGTCCAAGACTTATCGTTGAGCTGAATGTTTAAAATCGATTCCAATGTTAACCTTATAAGGTCGTCTAAAGGTGATAGAATATTTTTAAATTTCCAGAAAGGGCTACATCGAAGAACATATGTTAATTTAGGGACGAAAAGACAAAATTTAAGGACGGATATTGCATAATGTGGGCTTATTTCGAGTAGGCGGTCGGAATATTTTTTGAATTTAGAAATGGAATTTTGTATAAAATCAGAAAAGGAGTCTTCAAAAACGGGAGACCCTAGGAGGTAAAGAGAGTGGTTATATACTATTTTAATGTTAGGTATAATTGTATTGAATTTTTGTTGAATTTCATCGTAATTTGGACAGGAATTTGGGATGTATAACTCACATTTATTGA
This sequence comes from Synanthedon tipuliformis, assembly GCA_947623395.1. NCBI lineage: Eukaryota > Metazoa > Arthropoda > Insecta > Lepidoptera > Sesiidae > Synanthedon > Synanthedon tipuliformis. The sequence goes on along the minus strand of OX392417.1, from coordinate 9,513,768 downwards.
AATTCAGTTCCAAACCGATGTTTTTAAATTCCGTCAAGATTATTGTAAGATCAGACAAAACTGTGTGTACATCTCCTCCTAGGGTTCCATCGTCCAGGTACCATATGTTGAATTTTGATTTCAATTTTTTAATAACAGGGTTGATTGCCAGAGAGAAAATTGCGGGCCCGAGAGGATCACCCTGCTGACAGCCAACTTCGGATGATAAAACGTTTTCTCGGTAGAGTAATTTAGTGGGATCTGCGTACGAGAGAAGAAGATAATTGTAAATTTCAGGAATATTATGTTTTGCTTCTGTCAACAGAGTATCTCTGTTTACCGAATTGAAGGCGTTTTTTACGTCAATTTTGATCAACACTTCGGACGTTGTATTATTAAGGAAGGTGCGCAGGGAGTGTACGGCTGCTTCGCAACCCCTTTTGGTGCCAAAGCCTAACTGTATTGGTTCAAATTGAGATTGTAGTTTTGTTTTAATGTGTTGGACGGCTATTTTAGATGCAAGACGCCGAAAATTAAAAATCCATAGTAATATTGTAATTAACTTTATTTTGTGTTTAAATTAAACTATTGTATTATAAACAAAGAAGATAAGTGAATGTAAACTTATATTACTCCACCTTTTTTTTACCTGTATAATAATCTAGAGCTGAAAAGACAAAGAGACATTCGACGAAATGTATGGTAGTTTTTTAAAAGATGTATTGTAATATTACATATATTATTATATTACATTAATTTAATTTTGTGTAAAATTAAATTATTATTATTACAGCAACATAATAAATTCTTTTACAGTTAAAATTATAACAACCAGAATTAGTAACGGGAGGACAAAGCAGAATCTCATGTTTGATGGATACACTTTTTACGAACAAAGCAAAGTGAAGGCAGGAAGTAGGTGGCGCTGTACAATACATACTTGTAATTCTTACGTGATCATGTCAAAAGATGGCGTTATTAATAAAAGTGTTATATGTCATTACCACAGGCAACCAAAATATTTTGTCACCACAGAAGGTCATTACGTTAAATGTTAGAGTCAAATGGAATTATATATTTTACAAGAATTATAATTATATATTTATTTTTACAAAATGTATTACAACGACAGTATTCACATATATGTTGGATTTAACCAGTTTGAACGTTTAATATTGATGTAAGTACATAAAAAAGATTTTACTTTTGTATCATTATCATGGGTTATGGCATAGGGTTATGGTAACTAACAATCTCAAAAATCTGTTGACGATACTCGTACTTGTCTATCTATCCCCCTTACTATTCTTAACTTTATTTTTTTAAGTTTTCATTTTAGTATTCAGCCTAAAATAATTTTTATTGAATACATAGCCCGTGTTTGTTTGTTTTTTAAATGGTCATACCCTCATTAAATTACAAATAGTTTACTTGCCGTTTTATTGATTGTCCAGTTTATCATTATTAAAAAACTATAAATTTACTTATAAAAGTCATTAGATATACTTACTTACCTATATTATAAACTTTATTTATAAATGAAAATTTATTGCAGCTAAATTAATATCTGTCTTAAGAGGTACGAAGACAAAGGAAAATCTCATGTATAATAGCTACACGTTCTACTGGAAGGATAAAGTAAAGGATGGTGTGAGATGGTGCTGTACTATGTTTGACTGCAACTCTTTTGTGATTGTGTCACAAGATGGCGCCCTAACGAGAACCGCTATCAATCATCGTCATAAAAAACCTAATTATATTATCAACGATGGATTATACATTAGATGTTAGAAGCAAAGTTGAAAATATCTCTTTGTTTTTTCCTTAAAAAGCTTAATTTGTTCTCAGGACTTATTGAGGGGAATTCAAAATATGTAAAAAATAAATCGATATTTAGATAGTTCGTTGTTTCTTTTTAATTTTTGAAAACTTCTTATTTAGTTGTAAAAAATTCTTAAAAACTACTTATATTAAAAGTTGACCACTTCCCATTTGGTCTTTCCCACTAGATTCGGTGACATTATTCACGTTGAAAAGTAAAAAAGGACTTTACCATTTTTATAGAATTAGAATTTCCGTACCAACCTATTGGTAGGTATATTGATTTAAACCGACCATTGAAACTGTCTTCCCACAGTAAAGAGGAAAATTTTTATTGGGCAACCTAGAAAATAATGAAAAAATTATTACAGCTAAAATTATAAAAATCTTAAGAGGGAAAACGACAAAGCAAAATCTCATGCATAATGGCTATACGTTCTACCGACTGAAACAAATAAAAGCTGGCGTGATTTGGTGGTGTACAATGAGGAAATGTAACTCTTATGTTACCGTATCGGAAGCCGGCGTAATAGCGAAGACCGTTGTAAATCATTATCACGACCGTCCTAAATACTTTGTCAACAAGGAAGGGTTATACATTAGAGTTTAACATCAAAGATAATTGATTGGTCTCACCGCGCTCGACTAGATAGAGCGCTATACAAAAGCAATAGCTCCGTGTAAAAAATCGTCACCTTTTATCACTTTTTACAGTTTTATTATATTTTTACACAGTTTCACTTCGCAAACTAGTATTTTATTATGCCCAAAATTTAATAAAACATTCGGCACGTACACATCACAGACAGCTTGCAGTGTGATGGGCTCGGGTACGCCGAATTCGGCGTACTATTTTTTACCGCATTTTACAAGTACGACGACGGTATCTAGTCGAGCGCAGCAAGACCAATCATTTATCTATGTTTAACATATATGAACATTACGAAGTTATAAATTCTGAACTAAGTCATGTGATTCTACCCACAAGTCTCCCTTAATGCATATTTTTGATGAAAACAATCTTTAATTATCAATATGATAATTTTTAAAGGGTAGCAGCAAACAAACAATACCTATAGGCTCCAATTGACGGTAGATGACTACAGTCAGCTAATAATATGTTTTATAATTAATTAACTAAGTAATAATATTACATAATTAAATGTTGAATATTAAATAATTACATACAAAAAAGTCACTGCGTATTAATTCTCGTCCCTATCCGAAGTTATCACTCTGATCCTAACTATCCCTTATCTCGCCGGTTCTAGGATAGCTATAGGAAGTCTACGACTGATGATGATGATAATGATGATAAAAACAACGAACTTATTAATCTTTCAACAGATACAATGCCCAAGCATTATTCTAATCCTGTTAACGTTATACATACAAAAGTTTGTATGTTTGTATGTTTGTTCCTCAATAAAGGCTGAACGGATTTGGATGAAATTTGGCACACAGCTAGTTTAAAATTTTTCATCTGAAAAATGTTAGGTTGTCGAGGGATCGTTCAAAAAATAAATCCACTGTCGTCACAGCAATAAAGAGGCCAGGAGTTATTTGGATATTATATTTTTCATTTTACCAGCTATCCTTACTAATGTTATAAATGTGAATGTGAGTTTGTTTGCTTGTTACGCTTTCATTGAACCGACAACTGAACTGACAACCCAAACACGTTGTCTGGGACACCAAAAAGAACATATTATAGAGTACCTTTCATCCAGAACGCGGACGAAGTCGCGGGCACCAGCTAGTATTTTATAAAATGAAGTCCCTTTCCGCCTCTGTCTTGTTTCTCCGCTAACATCTTCTAAACCACCGAATGGGTATTTTAAATGGTTTTCACTAACGGAAAAAGCGATAAAGAAGAAAAATTTTGCAGAAAGAAATCACATTCGTGCGAAACCAGGGGCCGGTCGCTAGTGTATAATATAACAAAGTTTCATCAAGTAAGTGTATAAGTAGGAGAAATTTTTCGCCATTGAAAATAACGCTGGGGGAACTCCACACGAAAGTAAGTACTTGGCTTTCTGTCTAGAAATGCACGTCTGAGGATTAGGTTCTAGTTTGTTGGTTAGTTTTTTTAAAACATATTCGTATATTAGCTACGCATAGCATACCAGTCAGTCAACGCCTGACCTTAGGGGTAATTAGTAACGAGTATTAGTTAGTAGTAACTTAAGGGTAATTAGTAAAAAGTAAACGAGCCTTACAGTAGTCGCGTATCATGTGTAACATCTGACATCTCCCCTTGGTAACAAATCGCCTCAAAAATTATTGCTGTTAAGACATAATTAATGTTTTATTTTGAATAAAATTCTCACATTTTTTTACTGATATTTAAAAGTTTGCAACACTGCGATGACGTCCACACGCGCTCATTGAAATAGCGCGCGTTCTTTAAATATGTACCAGCTACTTGTAACACGTATCTGTTGCATTGCACGATTTTACTCCCACAAAACCGAGCAGTAAGATGTTACAACAAAAAAAATCGTCTACAGCTGCTGTTCAACTTGCATTGTTAAGATTTGACTTAAAAACTTATTACAGTTAGCATAATACGAACCTCCAGAGGAGATTCAGTGAAGAGGAAGTTAATGATTGACGGATACACTTTCTACGAACAGAAGGCGGTCAACACTGGCATTAGGTGGCGCTGTACAACGAGGGGCTGTAACTCTTTCGTGATCATGGCCCACGATGATACCATATACAAAACAGTTTTAAGCCATACTCATACACGACCGAATTACTATGTCAATAATGATGGGAATTACGTAAGATGTTAATTGATATAATGTTTATATATGATGTTATTTGTTTGGGATTAAAATAATCTATTTGGGATTAAAATAATCTTACACTGTTTTTTTTATACTGTTTAGTGCTCTTGAAATCCGAACTAAAATTTTAAATGCTGGAGCTACACATACGTATATCTAATCGACAGTTCATTTTCATTTTAACGACGCGTTTGGTCTAGTGGCTAGTAACCCTAGCTGTTAACCAAACGGCCGCGAGTTCGAATCCCGCTAGTGGCAAATGTTCATGTGTTAATATTTACCTTTGTACTTGAGTCATGAATGTTTGTATTTATAATATGTATTTACAAAAAAAAAGAAAAAGTAATCTCGTATTCATAATACAAGCATTAGTTGCTTAGTGTGGAACTAGATGGTGCTGTGTGGAATGTGTGAAGATATATTTTAATCTCAGTGGATCCCAGAGAACCCATTGTTTGAGTAAATAAGACTGACGAGAACGGTTTCCTACATGCATATCAGGTAATTTTAAAGTAAGTATACACTTTCTCAAAATGCTTTTCCACTTTGGTGAGGGCTGGCTGGAATCTTTCAAATAGATATCCGCATAATAGAGAATCCTGCATGCGCCACACAACCTATCTATTATCACGTCTGCATGTCTATCACGTATTAATGTGAAAAATACACTTTTTAATTGATTTAATTAATATAATATTTAGAATTATAAGCTTGTTTATAATTTCAGTACAACTGGTGACGCTTGTGAACGGAAAAACTTTAGTTGCACACATGGGATATACTTTCTACAAATTGTATAGAAATCAAGCTGGCTTGACTCGTTGGTTATGCACGGCTTATCCAAAGTGCAAATCTTTTATGATGCTCAATGATTACCTTAATATAGAAAAGTCCAGGATAGACCACACTCATCGAATGAAACATCTGAGGTATACCGAAGAGGGATTTGTAAGAGTAGGGAGGGTTTAAGCCTTCGTTAAGAAAATAGCAGAAAAAAATCGAAGTTTTTAAAGTGAAGCTTTTGATATAGAGATTTCTAAAGCAAGAGAAATTTCTAATTCTAAGAGTTTGTACATACTTTCTTATTCATAAATAAATTAATAATATTAAAATAAACAAGTACATAATATATAGACTACTTATTAGAATATTTATTCTTATATAAAATAGCATTGACTGATATTATTGTGTAATATACATGTAATATAGTAAAAAATAAAAATATGTATAAATAGGTTGTACGAATTAAAGTAATCATCATTTTTACTTACCAAAGCCCATAGTAAGAGACAACGTTTAAGCGTCATATGTCATCACTGGCAACTGGCAACACACGTTAGTCGAATACTTATAATTTGAGACACTGACGAATTTCGGACGAGAAGGATTATATAATTAATAAAAAAAATAGGTTAATTAGTTTTTTATCGGTTTCTTAATATGTTATATTATCTAGAAAATAACAAATAGTATGTTTCAGCTGAAATAATTGTCGCAGAAAACGGCAAAAGATTGCTGCGTTTTGAAGAATATTATTATACAAAAGTGTTTCGTAAATCGAGTGGAATGCGTTGGAGATGTGTGAATACGAAAAATTGCTTTGCTAGTGTGTTTTTTAATGGTACAAATGGTGCCATATTCAAAGGAACTAGGGTACACACCCATCCACCACAATTGTTTTGTAGACTATCCAATGGCACATACACAAGGCTAAGGAGAAGCAAATGGGAGCCTACTCCATGGGATCCAACTAGAAATAGATTTGTTTTGTCAAAATATATGTAATACTTCATAAATGCTATATATTATTATATATTGCAATACATCATAATATGTAAATAGTAAATAAATATGTAGGTAGAGACTAACACAACGCGCCTATGCGGCATCTTTATCTCTCGTACTAACTATGTAGGTATAAAGCTGCGTACCCACTATGTTCGCGCATCAATCGTGCACCATGCTCAAGTGTAGACGGTACGCTTTGGTACGTGTAAAGGTGCATTTACTCTAGTTCAACAATTGCTTGAAGCAACGGATTGTCTTTATATTTGAGGGTTATATTCCAGAGCACTTCTTCATTTCTATAATCTTCAATAAACCGAAAAACTTTTTCATCACTCCACAGTCTCTTCTGAACACTCATACCGATTGGCTAGTTTTAAGTAGGCATCTTTTTTTTTTTTTATTGTCTTTATATTCAAGGGTTTATTCCCACTTCTTCATTTCTATAATCGACGTTCTGTTGCAAGACTCATTCAACAAACGGCAACAGTGTCGCTTTCAACATGTTGCTTTCCACAAAATTGCTAGTTGTTGAACAGATATAAACCTATCTTCGCTGCACGCTCCAGGTGCGCGAACGTACACACAATTACTGAGGCAATTGCAGATGCGTGGTGCACGATTGATGCGCGAACATAGCGGGTACGCAGCTTAACATTCGACGAGTCGAACTCCTAGGAAACGAAATAATCGAAGCTCATTGGTCAATCGAAACTCAAAATTCAAGCTCATTGGTTAAGTAATAGCTTGGGTAATAATCTAATCAAGCGCATTAGCCAATGGGCGCACACCGGTGATTTTCTTTAGGAGCTCGACTCCAGGAATAGAGTTTACAGTCCCATTTATTGTTATTAAATAATACAAAATGTATGTTGGTATTAATTAAAAAAAAGTTTTACGGAAATGAAGCTTTACTTATTATTTACTTAAGTCAATAATGTTATTTAAAGCTATACAGGAAAATACAGAGTAAAGGCACGAAGGGATATATACTTAGTCAAAACTAAGCAACTACCTAGTTCCACAGTTGTACAGAAGATCATGGTTAAAATTAGCATACTATCTGGTGCCCGCAACTTCGTAAGCGCTGTATAGTTGTTTTTTCTTTTTTTAAATGGAACACAATTTTTGAACCTAACATTTTTTATTGAGCTTAGCGACCACAAGCGCACAAACTGACAAAAATTCTATATTAAAATTATTTTTTTACCTCGAAAAAAAAATTAATGTACAAACGGCAACACACTTAACTGCACATTCAAGACCCAACTGAGAGAATGTTTGAAAGGGATAGATATAATATTGTCATTTTCAATATAGACATAAGTTTTCCAGGTAATAATTCTTAATTTGGTCGCATTGCAATGCAGCTTTTCTTTAACGATCAAGTTGACAGTTATTCATAGTTTATTCTAAACTTCTTGGTTCATAGATGTAATCTATCCTCCTTGGATGTAATCTAAATTTAAAAACAAGTATTGATTTTCTTTACTCAATTCTGTCTATTTGGCACAATCGTAGCTGTTTCAATATAATATAATAGAATATTCATTTAATTCCATAAAACAACGCGGTCGTCAGTGGCAACGCATCAACAACGACTTGTCACTGATAGACTGCAATGGCAATCCTTTACGTTTGTTTCTCACCACAAATGAAATTACAATATTTATACCATAGACTAAAAATTGGTCTCGCTTCACTCGACAAGACAAAGCAGTCGTAATTGTCAAACGCGAAAAAAATGATACGCCAAATTTGGCGTACCGGAGCTAGTCACAACCCAGTCACACTGCAAGCTGTCTGTCATGTGTACATGCCGAATGTTTTATTAAATTTTGGGCATAATTCAAACTAAAATGCCGGGGTGCGTAGTGAAACTGTGTAAAAATAATACCACAAAAAATAAGAAGAACACTGGGATCACATACCATCAGTAAGTATCGTATAATTTCGAAATTTCAACATAAAATAATATGAACCCAAAACGCCATTCAGTGTTGCCGCGTATACAAGAATCAATTTCCCCATGGTTGAGATTTTTATAATGTGAATTTATTGTTTTTATTTTATTTTATTATATAACATATTTCATTTATCTAACCTAGTTATTGGGAATTATTTAGAATCGTGTGGGAAGATTTTAGGGTATTTAAAGGTTAAATTAGTTAGAAATGGATGTTAATTTTATAAAAATATAGTTTTTATGGAAAGGAAATGAGTCTATAATTAATTTAATAATATTTTAGAACATAACCTAAAATTGTTTACAATACAAATAAATATGTAGGTACATACCAGGTTTGTTGCAACTATCAGCATCAGCATCACTTAAAAACATTATTACAACACACATATTCAGTACAACACATAAATTTTCACTGTTTAAAACTGTTTTCATTTATTTAATTTTGTTGTATCTACTTTTTACATACGTGTTTACTTCAAGTTTAATCTTCAACCACAGAGCCAATGAGCCACAGAGTCATAAACATTACGGAACCTAACCTATTTGTTTTCATCCAGTACAAATGTCTTGTACCTACAACATGTATGTATTGATGTACTATACAAACAATTTGAGGTCATGTTTTAAAATCTATATAAAATTAATTGTCAATGAATTTCCTCACCATAAAAACAATATTTTTATAAAACTAACATCTATTGTTAAATAATCTCACTTCCAAACACTTTATAAGCCTTCTATATTACTGGTATGTACATATTTATTTGTATTGTAAACAATTTTAGGTTATGTTCTAAAATCTTTTTAATTCCTTTCCATAAAAACTATATTTTTATGAAATTAACATCCATTTCTAACTAATTTAACCTTCAAATACCCTAAAATCTTCCCACGCGATTCTAAAGCCAACCCTTATTAACCCTTATTTTTAATAATAACTTGTAAATATTACATGTAAATAAAAAAAAACTATTAAAAATGAGGCCTAATCATTGATATAATACATATTTTCCATTTTTCTATATATAAATATATTTATAAATTCCGTTTTAATTTATTGTTCATTTTTAAGTATTTTCTGAGCTATATTTATAACTTAATTAACTAATAGACCACAGCATAAAATATTTTTCCCATTAACTCGGGTAACAGTTAGCAGCTGGTAACACAATTCTTCACGCACACTAGTTCACAATGTCAACTGACAAATGTTGCTTACACACACTAGAATAAAAAACGGCCGCATTTACGGAGCTGTCGTTGTTGTATAGTCCTCTATCTAGTCGAGCGTAGCGAGCGAGACCAATACAAAATCATTGATTTATACATACTAACTTCAGTAGAACTAAAAACAATATATATATGTAATTAGTTCAGTAGAACCAAAATTTTCACTTGTGAGAAAACTGGTGGTTGTCGAGTCGGCTTAATTGGGTTACCAACCATATTTGCCGCCTGTTTATTATTTTCCGACCATAATAATCTATAGGTCATTTTGTTGGTCAAATAACACTATATTAATAGATGAATGATTGGTCTCGCTGCGCTCGACTAGGTACCGCCGTCGTACTTGTAAAATGCGGCATAAAATAGTACGCCGAATTCGGCGTACCCGAGCCAGTCACACTGCAAACTGTCTGTCATTCGGCACGTATGCCGAATGTTTTATAAAATTTTAGGCATAATAAAATACCAGTTTGCGTAGTGAAACTGCGTAAAAATATAATAAAACTGGGTAAAAATTGATAAAAAGTAACTATTTTTTACACACACCACAGTAAAAAGTTGCCACATTTTAGGAGCTATTGCTTTTGTATAGCGCTCTTATCTAGTCGAGCGCAACGAGACCAATCAATTATCTGTGTAAGCAGGCGTAGGTCTTACATTCTTATTTTAAGTCGCGGACACCTAGTTATAAATAAAGGCCAAGTCAGGCCTGCTGCTGATTATTTAAAAGTAGCTAAAAATATTTTTTTTTTGTAAATGTAAACTTTATTGCGTTATTGATTTTGCAACGCCATTTGTTAAAAGAACACTATACAATATCTTTGACTATATTATTTAATATTTATACGAGTCGGAGCGAACCGAGAACCGAGCTACGCTTCGCTCCGCTCAATGGTGACGATTTTCATATGATACTAATGTTTTACGAAACTAAAGTAATGTGTAAGTTTTGTGTTTGAGTTTATATGTGTTGACCTAGCAATTTAAACTAATGACTAACACAAAATGACAAATGTAAATAAAATAACAATAACAAATAATTGTTACCGCATTGTAATAGTAAAATTGCGTCCCGCAAAACGTTAAATGCGTCTCGCATGTCCATACGAGTATAATAAGTAATTTTCATTTTCAATTAGATTTTTAAGTAGGTATGAGATGTGTGTATGTGCAAAATATGCGCTATGCGTGTGTATGGACATCGGAAAAATGGTTACCTACTTGAAACGTTACGGGCAAAATAAAGTTAAGTTGCGTATTAACTAAAATATAAAAATAAACTAAAAAAAACGGGCGTTTTTTTTATCCGTGATCACTACGAGAAATATGAAGTTAAAAAAACATAACGCGTCGCTTCGCTTCGACTCTGCTTGTGTGAATTAAGCCTAACAAATTATTAATATCATTGTATATCATAGTAAGAAATAAGATGTTTAAATGTCATCACATTAAAGTTTTACCGCCTAAGTAAAACGAAAACGAACGACTCTACCCGATTTTGCCCGATTTGATAATTATCCGACGAAATTAAGTTATGTTACTCAGCCACTGGCTAGGGTTCATAATTGTCAACATCAAGTGTGAGTCGATATTCTGTCGATATGACAGAAAAAAATTGTGTGCAGTTAAGAGTGGCGTCGTTTGTACAGGTGTGATTCAATCAAGGTGTGATTGGAGTTAATCACCAAATTTTCTTACTTTATTTTTTTAATTACAGAGAAAATTAAAGGCAAATTCATCACCATGTTGGATGGTAAACGACACTATCTCTATCGTGGTTACACTTACAATTTAGCATCTAATAACAAAGAGAACACAAAATGGCGCTGTACAAATAACCGTCACAAGCATTGTAACGCAGCATTATATTTAGATAAAAAAAAATTTGTGATTGCTGATTATTTTAAACATAATCATCCTCCACCAGAATTTCACATAACCACAGATGGTAAATATGTAAGGAAAATTTGAAATTATTGTAATTTTAATTCGTAATTGTAATAAAATGTGAACACATTTTATTATTTCTTATTCATAATAGTTTTGCTCTTGATCAGCATCTAGCCGTTCAGGAAATACGAGGCCGACGATCGAGCGAACTAACCCAGAAAATTCCTAAAACTTTAAACATAAGTAAGAAGCAGTCTTGGTTCCTCTGTAACAGAGAGTAGGTATAGGTACAATCCCAATATGCTGGAAATGTTACCGCGTTAAATAGGTATAATTTAGTCCGTTTTTTTGCAGATTTATTAAAAGAATTCACAATGTTGAACGGCAAAAAATATTACCTATATCGCAATTACACTTACAAATTGGTCAGCAGAAACAAGAAAGATGTGAGGTATAGATGTACTAACAGTGGAAAAGTGGGTTGCAGGGCCTCATTCTCCGTGAACCACAACGGATTGATTGAGAGTGACAGATTTGTGCACAACCACGCACCCAACAAATATTCTGTACTTGATTCTGGAATATACGTTAAGATTTAAGTCTAATGCTACGGTCGGCAAAGAAAATACATTACAAAAAAAGTTTATTAAGTTTCTTAACGGGTTATACCTACGTTGTCAAGGTACAGAGGGCCTAGTGTGAGTTTTACTCAATCAAACGCGTCGCACGCGTAAACGTCAACTTGTATGGGATGTAGCAGCGCCACCTAGTGGCTAGCGTATAGCACTGCTTCATTCCCATACAAATTGACAAAGTAATATATGTGATAGCTGATAGGATATGATATGGCATGTCTTACTTACGGTGGAGTGAGACGATGGATGTTTGCTTTCAAAAACGTATTATCCCATTAGTAAATTTATTTATTTTTTAAATTTAAGAATTCTATTTAATGGTCCGGAAGGCATTATCTAAATATTTAGTCCATTTTCTCCCGGGTTGTTGTTGTATGGCGAAGAAATATTCGTGAAATTTTGTTTATAATAAAAAAAAAAGATATTCGTCGTCGTAGCTCACGGTTTTATAAGAATATAATTATTGAATTAAGTTAAGCACAAAAGAAGTTATATGCATAATGACAATTATGCCATTCTGAAACGTTGCAGTATTAGAACTGGAGATTGTATAGTAAAAGTTTTCGTTAGTAATTTAATTTAAATAAATCTTAAGTCTTAGCGAGTTCGTTTGTTCATTTAAAACATTGAAAAAAAAACTACAAATAAATTTTGAAAAAGATAAATAGACAGGGAAGTTACGGTCCATTAATCCGAATAAGATATCTAATATTTTTTCAAATAAAGATGATTTTATTTAAAAAAAAAACACGTTAAGCGTTAAGTACTTACAACCAACAATTACAACTTTACTTTTTGACATTAATAAATTAGAGCAAAAGCGAAATTGTTAATTGCAAGTTATGTATTTCATACATTGAAATAAAAAACAGATAAAATTTATGTAATAGTGCCAAAGTAGTTAAACAATACTGAAACTGCTTCCGCTAAAAGTTTATTTTGTTTTTCTTATACTAATTGCATGCCATTAGAATATTGAAAGTTAAAATAGAAAAAAATATTTGGAATAGGATAAGATAAAGATAAAGGAAATAAGGGTAAATATAATGTTAATTCTTGTTTAAATTATTAAAGTTATATTGTAATTGGTATTTATAATTATAAAAATAAAAATTAATAAAAACAACAAAGAAAAAAGTGCTTTCATTATAAATTTCTGATCCCCAATATCTCCAATGAAGAAAAGATATATTATTTCGATGGCGATGAGATCTTGCTTTCGTATAATTGGGCCCTAGCCAAGAGCATACCAATGCAAACGCTCCCTTTCCGTACTTACGAATTAATGTTAAAAAATAAAGCCCGGTCATTGGTTGTTGTAACGCCCACATAAAATTTTGACCAATCACAAAGCCTTCTCCCAAGCGTAGCGTCGCTTGAGCGTAGCGTTTATGACCATTTACGAATGTACATTTGCTCTTGGCTAGGGCCCAATTATATGCTTTTATATGTCGGTGTAGCTGAAGGCATATTATGGAAGGTAAGGAGCACCGACTTACATGGGTGTTAAACTGAAAAAGTGGCAAGCATTAAATAGTGGTTCATAAATTGACCAGAGTGGCGTTAGTGTAGCATGGGTGAATTTATATGATTGGTTGGTTTTGTAGTTCATGAAACCACAGTAAAGAAAATGCATATAAAATGCTACTAGAGCGCCACGCCGGAAACTTTCTCATGTATAGAGTTGGACCTCCCTCTATTCTCCATGAGGCATTATGTAAATGTCAGCTGTCAAAAATCATTTAGCATTAATTTGGCATCTGACAGTTGCACGGACTTTATTAATTAATTGATTTTACTAAACGGCATTAATTTGTTTATAGATGAATTTAAATTTATAACTACAATCCAAGGGAAACAGTTCTGCATGTACCGCAGATACACTTACAGTTTTCTCGGAAAAACTTTATGGAGCACTAGATGGCGTTGTACTAAACGCGGCACACTACCCGTAGGATGTAAGGCTATGATTCACATAAGCAGCGATGGTTTTATCACTAAGAACCTTTTCGTTCACAACCATCCACCACCGACTTATGGCGTGGCTTTAAACGGAACTTACTACAGAGTGCAAAAAAACTCTGAATCTGAACAAATTCAAATAAAAAAATAATAAGTTAGTATATTATTAGGTATATTTATTTTAAATAGATTTTTTTAAAACCTATTCCATTTTAGTCATTAACATCGATAGCTACCTGTAGGTATTTACAGTGATTACTCTTTATGATTATTATAATATAAATAATAACTAATATATGATAAATAAGTATTTTATTTAATACCATAACTGAAATATAGTTAAATTATTTAGTTTAACTATATTTATAACTGTTAGTTAGTTATAACTGAAATATTTTAATTTAAACTGGCTCATTCATTTCAGAAGATATGTATGATCTTAAGTATCAAATTGTCACTTAAACTAAACCATTTTCTTTGTTTTTAAGGTTTCTTGCGATTAATTACAATGACGAATGGTAAACAATATTACCTATATAGAAATTACACATACACATTGGCCAATAAGACCGAATGGAAGGAAAGATGGCGGTGCACCAAGAGTAATACATGCAGTGCGTCTTTCATGTTGAGAAGCGACGGCGGTTGTTTTTTGAAAGATCATTTTGTACATAAACATGCGCCACCTAAATTTTTTGTGACCCAAGAAGGAGAGTATTCTAAACTTTGTACGAGGGGCGGTTGACCATTTTGACGGTTAACTACTGTCTTTGTACGTAACTAAATAGTTTCCTAGCAAGAAAAATAATCCTTCACACGTAGGTAACCGGTTACGTAGCATTGGTTGCGTCGGCGGTCGAAGGGTTACCTACAGTGTACTTAATATGCTTTGTGTATTAAGTGATTTAATGAAAACTATAAAACTTTAGAATCAAGTCCGTAGAACAGCGGCGTATATAAATATTTTGAAACTTTATTTATTTATTTTTTAATTTTTATGCATTTACTGTCATAATAGGTACACACGAACTATTAGAAAATTAATAGAGTAATTCGAAAGCTTTGAAGGCCTCGTAAAAATATAACTTTCTTCAATCTAACTAATCAAATAGATTTAAAACAAGGACTAATCTCAGACCGAAAATATTGTTTTACCAAAATGAGGGCAACCTAATAACCTATGAATTAAGGTGCAATATTGTACAACAATTTTTTGTAGCTTTATAACCCATCGAACATCGAATATTTTGATGCATAAAATATTAAAAAAGAAATAAAAGCAGCGGATACACTTTAGTAACACTTTAACACATAACTTAAGTTAATTAATAAACTTAAAAACTTAAAGTATTGTCGCTAAAAGTTTCTATTACTGTGACACGAAAAGTTTTTTTTTTTTTTCGGGCAATAATTTACAATTTTTTTCTAAGAAAATCGAACTTTTTTTATAAATCTGATTCAAACTTTTTTAAATATACTCTATGTTATTGTTATCCCATACTAACTGCTTTTCTATTCAAGTTTAAATTTTATTCTAAGTAGTCAAATAACGCTTTTCTGCGTAACACGTAAACTTAATAGCTATGTTAAATCACATTAAATTTTAAGTTACAAGTTAAAGTACTCGTACTTAAGTATTTATTACTTATC
The DNA here is from genome assembly GCA_947623395.1 of Synanthedon tipuliformis. Lineage (NCBI taxonomy): Eukaryota > Metazoa > Arthropoda > Insecta > Lepidoptera > Sesiidae > Synanthedon > Synanthedon tipuliformis. The sequence goes on along the minus strand of OX392417.1, from coordinate 9,498,058 downwards.
TTGCATTTAAAAATGCTATTATAAAAAGTCGAAGTAATGTATATTATGATAATATTATATAATAAACTTAATGTATTATTAAAGTAACTTACCCCTTGGATAGCCCGATCTGGGGCCCTAGCCAAGAGCATAAATGCAAACGTTTCGTTGCGTTCTGACGAATAGAAACGAAATAAAGCCCCGGTGATTGGTTGTTGTAACGCCCACATAAATTTTTGACCAATCACCGGGCTTTGTTTCATTTCTATTCGTCAGAACGCAACGAAACGTTTACATTGGTATGCTCTTGGCTAGGGTCACTTTCATTTGTCACTTTCAGCCCTATTTCTGTAAATTACCTCCATGAGAGGTGTGTCGATGATAGGCATAAAAATATGATTATTTATATTTAATATATTTTTTAAATAAGAATTTGTGTAACATATTATTAATTTTTTTGTACGTGCTTATGAATTTTTTGTCTTTAAATATAACCATGAAATGTAATTAAATGTTTTTATTAAATAATAAATTGCACCCTTTACAAAACATCTCATGTGTTTCATCAACATCTTGTGGAAAACTTGTCATGAAAAAACTGCATAGTATAAAATGTATAGGTTTGTATCTGGCTGATTTTGATACCAACCCATTAATTAGATGACATTTTGAAAACAGAAAAATAAAAAGTAACAAGTGTTTCCCATTATTATTCTCTTTTTTTTTTAATGTGTTCTTTTCGGTTTCACTCATTTTATTTATATTTTACATACTTAATAATACTATTTTCTTTATCATCTTGCAGACGAATTAAAGAAGATGACACTCGTGAATGGAACAACTTTTTATGTTTACCAAAATTATACGTACACACTAAGAAGTGTCGCAAATAACTGCCATCGACACAGATGCACGAGAACTTCAGACTGTTTTGCTTACATCATATTGGACAGTAAAGGAAAAATTAAGCAAGCAAAGGGCAAACACACGCATAAATGTTATGTTTTTTACCCGATTGGTAATGGTAAATTTGTAAGGGTGACGAAATGATAAAATAAAATTTACTCATATATATATATATATATATATATATATACCTAAGGCAATGTGTGTATGTATCTATGTATGAATGTATGACGGTATGTATGTATGTATGTAATGTATGTATGTTCCCTATGGATTCCAAAACCGCTGAACCGATTTTGATGTGACCCTGTTTCAACGGTTTATTTTGTTTTTAATTTGTTGCTCTACCATAGGAGTCACCCCTTCATGGGGGATGACTTAATATTAACGCCAGCATACCCATATACAATATCTTGGCAAAGAAAGCGAGCCCATTCCAACAGCTTATTTTGTAGCTAATTTGTTGCTCTGAGATAGACTTTTTTTGCTTATGTACTTAATTATATTAAATCCACTTCTTATTTTACAGAATTGTTTTATTTCCTAAGTTTTTAATACTTTATTACCTGATTATGTTAGTTAACCCAGAAGAATTTTAAGTTTAATTTAATTAGGGGCCTCTTTCACTAACTGTCAAGTAGGCTAACCGTCATTTCATCGGGAATAATTTAGCTGATATACCTTTTTTTGTACGATAAAAGTCCGAAACATTAAAAATATAATTTAAAAAAAATCGCCTATCGAAAGATGCACTAATCATAGTTGATGCAAAAGGCTCTTAACCTAATTGTTAATCTTAACTAAGTTTATTTTAAGCAAATTAAAATAGAGTTTAGGTGGATAGGTTACCAACGTACATAACATTGATAAATATAACATGTCATAATCTATTTATTTTAAACATTGCCGGTGGACCAGCAGATACTCTATACCATGTATATACATATACAATACCTAGGTACAATACAATACCTAAGTATTGTATAGACAACCAGTACATATAGAAATGCAGATTGCCAGTAACATAGAAAATATTTTTTAATATCAATTTTGTTATTGTACTTAAGTAGGTAAGTTATTTTTAGTGTATTATTTTCAAAAGCCATTTCTGTCTTGTGTTTCTTATTGTCTATAATTTCCATAAAATGTTTGCAGATTTAAAAAAGATAGTTTTCGTCAACGGGAGCACTTACTTCATGTACAACAACTACACGTACTGTTTCGCTCAGAAAACAAAGAGGGGTCAACTGTGGCGGTGCACTAGAATCTCGGTATGCAACGCTTACATTGAGATAACACGTGAAAGAAGGGTGTCCATGACAGGTGGACATCATGCACATACCCCTTGGATTTTACACAGTCTTTTACAATAGTAATACACTGAAACTCACACAAGTTGCGTGTAAATAGAATTGTATGGAAAATGTGTTTATTAGGAGAACATAAACTCACCGTTGATTGTAAAAATACATTTAGTGCTACGCTGACGGAGAACTGAGACATACATAGGTACTGAGTATACATACGCGCGTGCGCTCGGTCGTTCCATTAGCGAAGCACTAAACGCATCCATATATTCGCATAGATCGTCAGTCGACCGACGTACGCGCGTACGAGCGCGACGTAGCAATACGCGCGTAGCGAATCATCATTTTCGTAGACCGACGTCAGCGCTGACCGTCGGTCGAGCACTATTTCCAGCCTAAATCCTATGGTCGGCGGCGTACTTGCAGAACCTGTGTCGTTGGTTGTGTTATAGGCGAAGGGAGCCACTTACCAAGTAGACTGTCATGTCAGCCTAGCTTAATATAAAATTACCCCTATTTCCTAAGCCTATTACCTTATTATGAAAAAAAAAAAACATGCGCGTGCACAGAGTTCGCGGTTCAGATGTGAAATTTCTTTAGCAAGCAAATAGATGTCATGCGGAAACATTTCAAGATTCGTTACAAGAAGCGTCACGTGATCGTTACACTGAAGCATCACACAAAATTCGAACTTCAAATTTTACTCTCATCGTGCCCAAAGAAGTTTCACTTCAAAATTAATATCTAAGATGTTTTCATTCAACATAAACTTACGTCCATACAATACATGGCTTAATTAATGTAAATTTAGATTATTTTAAATATTTGTATTGTGTACTTTTAAATGAAAATGGAATAAGTTTGTAAATAGGTACGTCATTTCGTCTTCATTATTGATGTCCAAGTCATACTCGTAAGTTCTAAGTCAGTAGAAGTGTAAGGTTTAATGAAAAATTACAAAGCTTTATATTTTTTATTGCATTTCAAAATGCATTTTATTTCCTCGAAATCTGTATAATGTATTGAAGATTTTTCCTATAGTTTACTTTGATCGTATGTATAAAATTTTTAATTTGAGAAAATAAAAGGATCTTTTAATTGTTTTTTTTTTTCATCATTTTTAGAAAAGAATAGTTACCCTGATAATATTGTCAATAATAATAAGCTATATCTTATCTGTACAGTCTATACTATATACTGTATGTATAGGTAGTGAATGCATACTTGGCGTAGGATTTTGGTCGCTATGATTTATTATTGGTTTAGCCATCGGAATTGGTCATTGCAAATTGGCAAGATTTTGCACGTTGGTCTCTTTAGAACAAAATGATTACCACACCATACTTTCCTTCACCATAAGAACATAAGAACAAATCATCATTATTTCTAATTCACATTAATAATTTAGACAAACACTCGAAGGAAAAATAAAATAGTTACGATTAAAGATTTTTCTTAGTTCGTAACCATTTCGTCCAAGTTCGGCGTCCATATTGTTCTGGACAATATGAACGCCGAACTATTGCTCTGGACAACTTCGCAACTCCAGAGACGCGTTTGCAATCGTTCTTGTCGCTTCAACAACTGATTTTATGAGGGAAATCTAACCGTCTTTATGCAACCTCCATGAGAGGCAGACGATGAAAAGTGTAATGGAAAAATTTAATGAATTTGCACTTTTGGAAATCACTGAGAAAATTCGGGGATATCCAAATAATTTTGAGGAATTCCAAATGAGCATGCGCCGTTTGATCGCTCTAGCGACAGAATAGTAGCTTATAGAACATGGTCGTTTCAGCAACTGAAAGTGAGCTATTGTCGCTTAAGCGATAGAAGCCAATAATAAGCCGATAGGTCTCCATTAATGTTCTGTCAAAAATATTTTGTTGGACTCGATATTTATGATTTTATAATTTACTTGTTTAGATTTTACAGAATTGAATGCGAGCGAAGTGGCATTCGTTACTACGCGACGTGGTGGGATTTCACTGTTGTGCAATGGTCGAAGATACCATCGAAAGAAGTTGTACGCTAATAACAGTACATTTTGGTTGTGTTACAATAATAGAATTGGATGCAAGGGTAGCATTACGCTAAATGGTAATAATGTAGTGGTTAAGGGCAAATATCACGAAGACACGTGTATAAAACTTTTTCCAAGAATAGTTTGAAACATGAAAAATAGAAATTTATATTAATTCACAACTACAGTACATATTCAAATTTCCGCATCCTTAGTGTGGCCGAAGACTACGGATTAATTCATAAATTCATTTAAATTACAGCATAAATAAATTCATAAAATATGTGAACCAAACAGACTTTATCACTATTCGGTTAGATTCGGCAAGTGTACTTAAAAGAAATTAATTAATTGAACAAAAGTAAATAATTTAAAATTAAACAAAATTAGGGCCAGCAAAAGATTTTTCCTAAACATTTTATTTTACTGTGTCACTATTTCAAGTTTAAGTTTAGTATAGTTTATTCTCTGTTATGACTGTTTATGTATTTAAGTGATAAAATAAAGAAAAGAAAATCTAAGTTTTATTCTACTTGTTTAATTTCATTGGTAAAAAAGTTGTCAATAAACCACAATACTATGCTAAGTACCTACTTTATTTTTCATTTTCTTTATTTCACATAATTTTGTAAATTTTAAAACTGCTAAAACATCCTCTAAGAACTTTATATCTTCGTAATTTGCTTCGTCACTGTGATTAAATATAAAGAAGAAGAAAATTTTAGTTGCAACTGGTATCCTGTGAATAGCATTTGTGATTTATAAACTGATTAAGAAAAGAAACTCTTATGATCGTCATTATAAATTAAAATTTGATTTTAATATAATAATTTTAAATTGATCCTGAGAAGAAACTCCGAAAGAAAGAAACGAAAGTATACATACAATCTACGAATAAAGAGTATTATTTTTTCGTAGCATACAATACTAAATATAGTATGAGCTCCGAATCAGTGATATTATAATAGCATTTCAAGGGGGAGTTGGTAAATTTGTTTAGGTATAGATAAGGTTCTGATTCACTCACGTAGTTTATAACCGTATTCATTGACCCACAGAAGAATTACTTATTTTTGTGGAGTTGCGTTTTATGTCAATCTAAATCATTTACCTGATAGCTTTAAATTGGCCGTCTACCCAACTGTTAGTCTTTGCATTTCACGAAGGCGAGTGAGTTTTGCTTATGGTTGAACGTGTACACGCACATTGCGATAGGGTGCGTGTCTGACGGAGCGGTAAGTTGCGAGCGAGCATTATGGGACTCTATTTTTATTTATACTAACCATCTTTCGATCTCACGCACACTGTGACACATATACAGACAAGTGAATCCCACTCGCCTTCGTGAAATGCAAGAACTATACCCGTACGTTCAAAGTACCTACTTGAGAACATTACTCGTTTCCCCACATTTTGTCCTAGAAAATAAGTTATGTCTGGCAGGTCTGGGATCTAACTCTAAAATAGCTTGCAAACTGATGAATAGAATAATTGTTATGATTTAATTTATTTTAGCATCAATGGCCGACCAACATATTATGTCAGACCTATCATATATAACAAGACGTGGCGGTAACGTCCTTTTGCACGACGGACGACAGTACACTATGAAAGCAAAACTTAAGAAGAGTGGGTCAGACTTGTGGGAATGTACATGGAGGAGGAAATCGAAATGTCGTGGCACCTTAACTATCCGTGTAAGTTAAGCATTATCTTCTATTAGTGTTATTTTAATTAACTTTTTTGTTTATAAACCGATTGTGATGAAACAAGCACTAAATGTTACGGAAGCTTGATATCAATTATATAAAAAAGCTATCAAATCGATTAAGCCCTTTCTGAGATTAGCGTGCACAGAGATAATTTTTTTTTTTTACTTAGGTAACAAATAGAAGAAATTGTTTATTTGAAAAAAATATTTAATATATTTATCTGTAAGTATTGAAAATAAATTGTTTTGTTTCAGAATGGTACTATAATAGACAAGAAATTACATGATTGCAGTCCAGATTATGCGAAAAATGAGATCGACAAATGCCTAGAGGTCTGCAAAACGAAGCTCGTGTTAGAACACCCGACGGTGGCGTCCGCTTACGACGCAATGATGGAAAATACAGGACTTGACTTGGTTGCTAAATTTCCAAAATTGAAAAATGTAAAGAATTTGCTGTACAGAAATCGAAATAGAAATAGAAAGAAATAGAAATAATAAAACGAATAATATAATAACAAAACGAATACGTATATAATATAAATTTCTAAACTACTAAATAAATATTTGTGTTTCAGTAAATAAAGGATGGCAGAGCATAACTATTAACCTATTTTTTTTATCCCTTATCATTTATCCTATAAAGAACAGTAATTAACTTGTAACTAGAAGTGTGTATTGGTTGTAGACGCTACGATTCCACGCAGACACACATATACCGAGGGACACAAGTAAAATTTATAACACCCCGTTTTTTCCCTGGGCGTAGGGGTTTAAAAACGGGCTTAAAAACAGCTAAAGTAAGTCGCGGGCAATACTAGTTTTGACCAAAATAATCGGTAAGGGATGTTTCTAGAATGATACAGTATTTAATAGGTATTTTGGTATTCCTTCAACAGATTTAAAGGAAATAACTCTAGTCAATGGCCGATCGTATATAAGCTATAATAAGTATACATATTGCTTCTGTCTACAAACCAGTTACGGAGTGCGTTGGAGATGTGTCAAGACTTCAGTGTGTAATGCCCACATATATCTGACTCCGGATAAGAAGAAGATAATAAAAACCGGCGGAGACCACAATCACGATCCACCGCAATATTATGTCACACCAAAAGGGTTGTATGTTAAACTAGGTGCCAGAAAATACTAGTCTCTGACTTCTAAGTAAATAAGCAATAATGTACTCGTATGTGGTGAATGCTTTAGTTGTATGGGACCGCCATATTTGGACAAGATGTGGGTACATACTGTAATTGTAGCGGTTTTTTACAAAAGTCTCCGTCACGAGAAGCTACGAGTATAATATTTGTAAATAAAAAATATCTACTAAATAACGTAACATCAATGGGACGACAAGAGGGCCTAGTGCGAGTTTAACTCTATCAAACGTGTCGAACTCGTAAATGTCAATTTGTATGGAAATGAAGCAGCGCCACCTGGTGGCTAATGTGTAGCACTGCTTCAGTCCCATACAAATTGACGTTTACGCGTTGTATATTAACAAAGTATATTAAACAAACTGAGATGCATTCGAAACTCGAATGACAGCATTGACGTCAGCGTGAAGTACTTCAAAATGGCGGCCCAAATGTTTACGTTCTCATAAAAAGTAAACTGAAGATTTTTGTTTTGCTCTTTTGCTTAATAATCATTAATCTAAGGTTTTTGTAGTGTGAATTACAACTTTTATTACCTATCTGATATTTTCAGTGACTTTTTTATAATGATTGTTAATTGACTGTTAATTTATTTAATTTTTGAATTCAATTTGGTGTTAATAAAATTGAATTAAAGAACTCAATAAAAGAGGTTTTATTAATTGTTAAAACGTGAAGAGAATGCGAATTGTCAGGATGCAGACTTCCACAATATTAAATACATTTTCAGATGCGTACTAATTAAAAAAAATGTGTATTTTGTTTTTTCTGGATAAAATCTGTTTTTTCTTGTTTGAAAGCTGACGTGATTGTTCTTTTTTATTTATTATTTTTTATGGCTGACGGCCCACTTTAATGGTAAGTAGCTACCGTTGCCTACGCTTGCAAAGATATTATTATTTCGCATAATCTATATAAAAAAATATCCTAGGATCCTATGGGATCCTAGACGTGGGAGCCAAGTGGAGGGAGGCTATATATATATCAATGTTGTGTTGGTTTGTGTATCTCTCAAAAACTCGAAAACTAGCCGACGGATTGACTTGAAATTTTACACAATATGCAATCCGCTTCAAAGATTGATCTTATTGAATTGACGTTGAACGTCAAAGAAAACCACAGCGAAGCGGATTCATTAGTTTCGATTGAAACTCGTAAACATTGTGCACACAAATTCTTCTTTATTGTAAACTCTGACTTGGTAACCTTGATATGATGCTGCAGCATCAAGTAGTCTGCGAGACACCCAACTCCACAGCAACTTCAGCACATATAGTGTGTTTCAGCTCGATAGAAAGTCGAAGATTATTTCATAATTTTAATTATAGCTTGTTGTCATATTTACAGAACTAAAATTTGGACATTCACAGCGAGGTGCTCGCTTACTAGTTTATAGAGGTTATTCATATGGTCTCATAAGAATTTCCGGTAGTGGGGAAAAACGGTGCACAAAAGCAAAGGTCAGACTGTGTTTGCTGAAGGAACTCATTGTCATGAGCGGCCGCGTTTTAAGAAAGTTGGTGCGAATGTACTGAAAACTTCCTTAGGAGCGATGTGTACCTTATTTCTCATTCAATATGAGACTGAGCTAAAACGTCTGGCTATGTACGCTCGTTTGGGTAAAATCGGCTCGAGTCAACTATGGGAGTGACTTAGAACTGATGAAATGAAGCACTTGCCGTCTTTTATATCAGAAAAAAACTCCAAGGTGTATGCAATATTTGAATTCGAACTTGTGCGGCCGAGCATCCATCCCATTAAGCTGTCACAGAAAACATGCTCTAATCGTGCAATTATGTCTTCTACTTTCAATTCTTAATTTCTAGATGTAGACGACAAGGCAAGGCATCATCTTTTTTTCTACTAAGAAAGTACTCAACGAGAACGTACAATAACTTCAATAAGCTGATTCTCAACCAACATATTTTTACAGGCGTTTTCCTGTGGAGAAAAAAGGGAGGTAAACATCCGCAACTCCTTCTTTCGGGTTACAGCTACAGTTTCCAAAAGAGGAATGTCGATGGCAGAGTGCATTGGTATTGCTCAAAAAGATTAAAAGGCTGCAGGGGCGCCGCAAGCAGCGTAGGCACTAGAGCTGTTGCTTTTAACTTCCACAATCATCCACCTATAGTTACAGCCTATAATAAAGCTAAGGACAACTTGGCAAATGAATATCACGAACAAGCAGCAGATACAAACTGCTGGACGTAAGCGTTTACACTAAATATAGCATGCGCAATCTTTAGATTTTAGAAAAGTTTACACTTCTGAAACACGTAATTCATTTCAATTAGAAGACCACCATGTTTTAGATTGCTTTTCTATATATTTTGAATCAGCATATTATACGTAACGGAGTAATTAATAACAGTGAAATAATTGCATTTGTTATGAAGTTTTGCCCTATGAAGTGTTTGGCTTGGAGTGGGCTTGGATGACGTGAGCTTGCCAGTTGGCGTCGTTCTGTACCTACCATGATTTTACAATGAGCGCACTCGCTAGCGAGAAAGTAAAATATTTATGTACTTAATAAACAAGGTAGAATAATTATCAGGGACACGATGTATTTAATAGGTATTTATATTAATAGATTATTCTTTTTTCATTCTTTTTAGTGCTTCCCTTCTTCTTTTTTCATTTTTAATTTAGATATTTAAGTATAGATTTTATGTATATTTGTATAAATAGCATTAACTTCGGGGAAGTTAAGTTCCATCCAGCCAGCAAACAAGTGTGTTTCCTGGCTGGATGTAGGTATTGTATTGTAAAGAGTGATAATGTAGGTACTTATTATAAAAATATTTATATCTCTGCCAACACCGTAGCACAAAGGGTATTTTTTTTTAATTTTTTTTTAGTGGATTATGAGTAAACTTTATTAGCTCAAAAGAAAATCATACATAAGAACGAAAGTTTGTGATGTTTGTTACGCTTTCACGCAAAAAACGGCTTAATCTTATGTTTAGTGTTAAATGCTAAAAGATAATTCTAACTTACAAACATACATCGACATTAAATTAATTCATAAAGACAAAGAATACATAAATTAAAAACTTAAAAAAAATGATTAAACAAAATATAAGTATTCAGTTTCTTAACATTTAATTAATCTGTATATAATAAAAATGGCAAATCTACAATGGTGTAATAATTATTTCACACATATTTGACTGAAATCTTAAATTTAATATTTTATTAGTTGACCTTAGTACAAATTTAATAAATTTATTGCCAGTATTTTTAATTTATCTAATAAACTAATGCTAAAAATATTAAAGTAAGCAAGTGAATATTTAGTTTTATTTATAAGTTATTTGATAAACATATTAAGTATATTATAGCGCAGATGAAATAACGTGAAAACCCTTTAAACTAAAAATATGTAGATGTAATAGATGTACTCGCCAACTTTCTTGTTTTGAATACTTTTGTAGTAACTAAAAACCTAAGACATTCCTTTACTGCTTTATTCACTACAATATGTGTCTTAGACATTTCCTTGTTTCCAAATCATTTTAATGGCCGTGCTGTAAAATTTATTTTTTCAGTTTCAACTGTATTCTTGGATTGTGATTCAGTGGTAACTAAATCGTCGTCTGCAACTACGGCTACTCTTCGTCGAGAGTCAGCTCAAAATAAATCGTTGACAACGACTTCGTCGGCTAAACCGTCGGCGACATCATCTACAGCGTCAGTTTCTTCTTCTCTTTTAAATAATTACTCCGATCCATTAACTCTACCAGCAACAGTTACAAATCCTTCAACACCTTCCGCATCTAACGCAATAAATTCAAAAGATGGCCAACAACACGAATATGTATTGGTTAAATCTGACTTGCTGACCCAAGTACACAAGGAACAAAAGAAACTAAAGCATCAACTAACAAATATTCAAGCTTCAATACAACAAATTTTGAATAAAATATGCAGTAATCCGAAAGCAACAAATTCTTGCATTATCAATCCTATGAGAAACCGCCAGGAGCTTGAAGAGCTCGAAGAAAAACTAAAAGATGAAAACTATTTCTCACAAACTGTCGAGGCAATGTCATTCATATGCGGGGCATCGGGAATTTCTAATGGGTTCAACTCGTGTTATCATCTCATTGATCACTTCTTTGAAAGAAATTTACTCTTAAAGTGTTCCTGGACAGGTGGTTCTCGTCAAAATGATGAAGAGGGTAAAATTGCTATAAAATACTTCTACAATATAAGGCGGTGTTTCTTGAGTATTATCAGATTGTCTGCCGAAGATTTTACAGAGTCCGATTGTGATAAATTCTTTAAAAATATTACAAGAAACGCTAAGAAACGAATGAATCCGCAAAGAATGTCATCTACAAAACGCAGAACAATGAAATGCAAAAAAGTTAGCGCACCTTCGCGATCACTTGCAGGTAGTTCACAACAAAAAATAAACGTAGATAGTGCAATTGAAGTATTCAGTGATATGGATGAAAGTCAATCAAACACTTACGAACTTAATATCTTACAACTAAAGCAGGAGTTGGATAGAAATTCAACAGATTAGGTTAGTTCTTTTGCAGTTATAATAAAATTACAAATTATTCAATAGTCAATAATTCAAAATGTCAAACTTCGTCATTTGTCAAGCAAAATTTGCTTTTGCAATTTTTGCAGAAAATATAATATTTTGGCTCATGTTTGTCTTTATTAATATGCCGCGTGACGCCAAGAGTGTGTGCATACCCTATACAAATGAAAAATATATTATCAAGAAGAAAAAAGTTATGTAAAAACAGACAAAAACCTAAGACCCCCCTCTCCCCTGTGACCTAGCGTGGTATTTTGAGGACACCCTCCCTCTCGTAGAACGAGTCACGTAGTATGGGAACGTTCCCTTATTAGGAAGTCTGTTCATCTTACTAGGTGGACGTCCTACGCCTATGCTTGTACAAACTATTTAGCAACGAATTTTGATGTTGTAAATATGATAGATCTGCTTCCTTAATAATATACCTAGTATTGCTTAGCGAATTTATTTGTTATTTATAACTGTGGATTTTCTTGTTGTATCTAAGCATACTATTCTTATTAATATACAAAGACATAAAAAGTGTTTATTTCTTTATATTTTGAAGGTAAAAGCTCTGAAGATAAAATAAATCATTTCAAAATTTTGGACTGATTCAAAACAATATTTTATTCCTTCGGCTTTGAGATTTTTGTACTAAAGATAATATTACCTTTAACTGTTTGACAATGAGTTAATGATATTTTACTGCAAGTTTGAATTTTTTCTCACGTTGATTTTTATAAGCACCTGAGATAATTGTATTTTATAATAATTATTATCGATTCACTTCACAAAAATTATTTATCGAATTCAACACTGGTGTTATTTTATTATTTGGTAATAGAAGAGTTCAAGAAAATTAGTTTGTTCATCCTTTATAAAAGTGAACATATACTTTTTATATGTTTCAGCCATTGTGGAATACATACCGACTGGAAAAAAACACTCTGTGATGGTAATTGAGAAGTATCCCTACAAATACATTAAAAGAAATAAAAATGGCGACGTCACATGGCGATGTGTGATGACACACAAGGGATGCTCAGCGTACTGCTTGGTCTCGAAGAAGTCGATAGTCTTAAAAAACAGTCATAATCACGGTCCACCAAAACATAGAACAAAAACTGGAAGATGGGTGTATTAGGTCGTAAACTATGAAGTTTATTTTTATTTATTTTAATTTTATTAGGGAAATGAAATGAAATCAAAATATTTATTTATCAATTAGGCTTCTACAAGAAACTCTTACACGATCGTCATTATAAATTTTAATTTATCAGAGTTTCGAAAAAAAAAGCCAAGATGAAGATCCTGAGAAGAAATCCCGAAAGAAACTCAGGATACTATTCTTTTAGTCATCTTTAAAATATAAAATTGCTACAATTTTAACAAAATTAAAGTATAATACAATACTAAACATAGATGAGCACCGAATCGCTTCATTGTCGCGTAAATAATCAGTGATTTTAGTATAGCCTTTCGAGAAGACAAACAATTACACCATTATGTAAATTAGAAAAAAGAGAAACATACATAAACAAAAATAATAGTGCAATGCAATCAAAAACATTTTCAAAGAATAGGTAACATTCGTATTTGAATGAAATTGGCAATTTAACATTCTATTCAGAACTGAGGCCCTACTATCACCTCTTAAAGCGATGCAAAGACGATTGAGTGAGGGAGATGTCGCCTTACATCATGTATTGCGCCATCTCGTTTACTCACTCGTTTTTGCATCGCTTTAAGAGGTGATAGTACGCCCTCTGATAAACAAAGAAAGCAAATCTTTTCACAAACTCAAACTCATTTATTTGCTAAAAAAGCGGTACAATAGATGGTGTAAGTTTAGGTACATACCTAATACAGATCGCGCTTTTCACCAGAATCTGGCATGCAAAAGCAGTTATTTCTATGCAATTAGGCTGTCTCCTGGGCATAGGCTTTTTTTCTGTTTGAGATCAAAAACACTAATCTTCATGATTGTAACGGTCAGGTTTATCTCGCCCCACCGACTGACACCCCTCAAAATTAAAAAATAAATAAATGAAAACATTTATTTAACAAAAAGGAACAAATATTTTGATAAGCAAAATATCTACATATTTGGACAGCAACTTTTTTGGCTGACCTAGTACTAGCTGACAAATAGGCTCCTTAGTTGATCAATCATCATCATTAGTTTTTTTGCTGATATATTAAATAACAGTAAAAAAAAAAAAACAATTTTCAAAGAAAAGAGTTCTGAAAAAGATACAATTTCAATGTATAAATATGTTGGTCAAAGACAATATATTAAAGGAAATGCAATATATAAAATATAAATAGCTGTATTTGTGTGTTTAAATGTTAACACATCCCCCCCGACCAACATTAACTATTGTAGTGTGTGTAAAAAATCGTCACTTTTTACCCAGTTTTATTATATTTTTACACAGTTTCACTATGTACGCAAACTGGTATTTTATTATGCCTAAAATTTAATAAAACATTCGGCACGTACCCATCACAGACAGTTTTCAGTGACTGGCTCGGGTACGCCGAATTCGGCGTACTATTTTATGCCGCATTTTACAAGTACGATGGTGGTATCTAGTCGAGCGCAGCGAGACCAATCATTTATCTATGAGTAAAATATTAATTAATTGTGCACGAAACATTTTAAAATAACTATTATATAATTTTACCTACTTTCTAGAATGCCATCTGATAGCAACGCGAAGAAAATATCCTCTGCTATTGTACAAAAGTCACACTTACAAACGTTATCAAAAAATGGCAAACGGTATACTGTGGAGATGTTCTAGTGTGTTGAAGGGATGTCGAGCTTGCATAGTAAGTGCCACAGAGAATCCTTTGGACGGTATCTCCGTCCGTAATGGGTTCCATAACCATCTCCCTCCTTCGTATCAGCGTATGAAAGATGGTAGCTGGATAAAGTTTTGATCCGAAAATAATACAGTTATTAACTAATCTATACTAATATTATAAAGCTGAAGAGTTTGTTTGTTTGTTTGTTTGTTTGTTTGAACGCGCTAATCTCAGGAACTACTGGTTCGAATTGAAAAATTCTTTTTGTGTTGAATAGATCATTTATTGAGGACTATCGATTTACGTTGCGACTAATAGGAGCGATGAAACAGTCGAAAATGTGGCAAAAAACGGGGAAAATTATTCATCTTTGAGGGCTTCCGTTGCGTGCGCTGCGAAAACCGTTCGAGATACCCAAATGATTCCCAAAATAACTATTCCACGCGGACGAAGTCGCGAGCACCAGCTAGTTACTAATCATAAGTAGTTGCCAAGTACAGATCTCAGCATTTTCTGTAAGAAGATTGCAAATTAGGACGACAAGCCTTAAAAGATTGTTTAAACTTCTCAAAGAGGCAGTTCAAACAATTGTACAAACAACAAGAAACAGTGTGTTCAAACAATTCATGGTTATGCGCATTAAAAAAATTTATTGAGGCGTGCGCTCGAACAACGTTATAATATGGTTTATTATATATATACAATATACATACCTATATAAATCGTGGTGTATGATTATAAAAATATTTTACATACCTTGAATAATGGTTCGAATGATTAACTATAAGTTTGTAATTATAATTTACGCAACAAAACCCTCTTACTACAGCAAACTTTCAAGTTTTTTTTTTACTTCCTTAAAAATGTGAAAATCCATACAGCGTTGCTCATCAAGCACACGCCTCAATAAAGTTATTCAAATAACTGTTCGAAAAGATTTAATGCCCACATGGATACAAAAAAAAATCAGAGTAGCAGTCCTTTTCTTGCGTGGGGAAATGTACGAATCAGATCCCCACTGACCATGGGGAGATCGGGGGGTATGTGGGACCTACCCACATACCCACATCTTCCCCCGCCAGACGAGGCCGGCTTAGTGCGAAACTATGTCTCATGTGTGCAATAGAAATGAAAGACAACAACGATAAAAAACTAGAAAAAGTGTGTATTGTGTGTGTGTTTAGTTTAATCTATAGATGAGAAAGTGTATACTGAAGTATTTTGTAAAAATTAAAAACAAATTTTTTTTCACTGGTTTTATTTGAAGTTTTTGAGGTCCAGGATTTAAACTAATACTAACGAATTACATCGATTCTCTAAAAGACAACGATGTTTAAAAGAGAAATAAGATTTTTGGACAGTTTTTTTCTTATTTGTTTTAATTTTAGACGAAAATTTAAGATATAATTCATCGTTACTTATTTATTGTAGTAAGTATTTAATTTGTACCCTATTTGAATTTTATAATTTTATTTAATATTAAAAACGTCTGTAGATTAAAATTAAGAATTATATATTATATTAATTATTTAACGTGAACTTTTTACACAATTTAAAGGAAGTAACTAAATTATTTTCTTTCTAATTAAATTTCAAATTTGAATTAAGTGCGAAGTTGAAGGTGCCTTAATAAAAAATACTTCTTTTTATCGTTAGTATTACAAAAAACGCTGAACGCTTTCTTGGTTTAATATTTTCATGAGTTTACCGCTGTGAGTTAAATGCAATTCTTTGAAGATCTTTGAATCATATTGACGACACGCTTGGTCTAGTGGCTAGCTGGCTAGTAACCCTAGCTGTTAACCAAGCAGTCGCGGGTTCGAATCCCGCTAGGGGCAAATGTTTATGTGTTAACATTTACCTTTGTACCTGAGTCATGGATGTTTTGTATTTATAATATATGTATGTATTTACTATTTACAAAAAAAAGTAATCTATGTAATATATCAACTGTCTGGTATTCATAATACAAGCATTAAGTTGCTTAGTGTGGAACTAGATGGTGCTGTGTGGAATGTGTGAAGATATATATATATATAAATCTTTGAAGATTAAAATTAAATATGATATTTATGGTTTTGCAGTTTTTTATCGAACCTCAACGAGAGGAAATCGTCAACTGGTCGTAAACGGTTACCCCTTCATATGTAGAACGCGTTACAATACAAGTGTGAAGAAAATTTGGAAATGCGCCACTCATTCTGACTGCACTGCCAAAGTGCACACCATTGAAGATGAAATTGTTAATCTTAACAATAATCACAGCCACAACAGTCAACCGATGCACACGTCACTAGGGTTTCTAGATTTATTTTAATGCTAGAGACTAGAAATGTTTAAAAAAATTTATTTCTCAAAAAGTAGGTAGGTACCTATCCGTTGAATTACAGCTTTTGTTAAAATCAAACAAAACAAAAAAATGTAGCTATTAAAAATTATAAGACATTTTTTTATGATTTGGATGCCGTGCCAATTTAACTAAGAATAGTTATTTTTAAATTTTTATAATTAAAATCTAGGTATTGATATATTTTTACAAAATAGCCAAAATTTTACACTGTGTAAAATATTGAGTGTAAAAATATAGACTCAAATGTGGCTCTATATATGTATATTAAGGTCCTTACACAATGATATCGGCGTCTATAATAGTGTAAAAAAAAAATAATTAGTCAAAGTAGCGGTACAATTCGTTTTCGTATCGCGATGTCAAAGAAAAATCAAAAGACGAGAAAAAGCTCTTAATTTACCTGCAAACCATAGAAGAATTAAGGGTAAGGGATAAGGGGTAAGGGTAATGGGCTCTGGCATCCCTTACTCACTCACCAAAACACAACAGCACATATGCTGTTATAACAGCACATATGCTTCTTTAAGGGAAACACAAATATAAGAGGAACTTTTGGAATTCCTAACCATCCAGATTTGCCAGTTTGAGAAAACGCCAATTTCATATGTAAGGACCTAATATAAATTTTTAACTTATGGATTATTTATTAGTTACGTTAGGTTCAGTTTGTTTTCTAGTCAAAGTTTATAATATATATTTTTTTTATTAAAAAGATGGCAGACAGGTTAACGGTAGGTGCTACTGTCGCTCATAACTTCAAGCATAATTATTATAGTTGTTATTTTAATATAGAGTACCAAATGTTATTATTTAATTAATGAGTTGGATGTATTTTTACTATAACAGTAATAAAAAAATGAAAAAAAAAACTCCTGCTATAACTATCTACTTTACTTAAATTTACAGAAGCGTAAATTACAGAATACAAAATTAAAATTCTACCTTGAAATAATAGCATGCGTGCTGTTGTGGGGTAACACAGGCAAAAAAAATGTCCGTGTTACTACTGGTAGTAAGTTGGGTAGTACCAGGGTAACGAAGGAGGTAAGTAAGGGAAGCTAGAGTTTGTATATTAGAACTAGTTGGTGCCCACGACTTCGTCCGCGTTCTGGATGAAAGGTACCCTATGTCCTTTCTGGAGTCCCAGACAACGTGTATGCAAAATTTCATAGTGATCGGTTCAGTAGTTTTTGTGTGAAAGAGTTACAAACATCCATACATACATCCATACAAACTTTCGCATTTATAATATTAATACGGATAAACATACACTCTAAATTTTAGAAATTTGAGACCGCGTTGTCCGACTGCTTCGTCCGATTGATCGGATTTAATATCCATATCTTACAAAATACCAATTTTAATATAGAAATATAAAGTCGCTGTCCACTTCTTATGTTTCTCCGCTAACTTGTTCTAAACCACTTAAAGGATTTTGATGCGCATTTCACTAATGGAAATAGCGATAAACGTGGAAGGTTTGTGTTTATAATTAAAAAAAAAAAAACATTGCATCCGTGCGAAGCCGGTTGCGGGTGGCTAAGTATAATAAAGTATAATGAAAATCTCTTGTTTTTAGATAATATTTACGATTACAAATTTGTGAAAATGAGAAATGGAACCAACTTGATGTTACTACATAAAGGCTACACTTACCACATGATTAACAAAAGATCCCAACTTTATTATTGCTCTAAGTATAAAAGAGGTAACTGCAAGTGCAAAGCAAAAATTGATACAAGAGGTATAATGACGATAGAAGGTGAACATACTCATCCCACTCCTGAACTGATGAAAACACCAGCTGGCTTTTATATAAAGCTGTAGTTTTTTTGATGCTCAGATAAAATCAAAACTAAAGATAGAGGCCAAAGACGGCAGAGTGAAGCTGGTTAAATTACGCCTTTGCTGTGTACATACACGGCTACACGCACACGCTCCATCTTAGGCCTCATCCTTGCCACATGGCTGGTTGTTGGCCAAGAGCTAACCCATCTCTTATAAAAAAAAATGCAATTAAACTACGCAGCGCGTTATTAAAATACTTATTTAGTAGTGAAAATGTCGAATTGCGTAGTGAAAATTATTAATAAAAATAAACGAAATAGTTAAAAAAAAATATAGCTTGATACACAAAATCTCGATATAGTAAAACGGTCTTTTTTTTTTTTTTTTTTTTTTTTTTTTAACGTTGGGAAATCCTCTTGGATACCCGGCAGTGTAGGGGGTACTGCCGGGTTATGCCGGATTCCTACCGGCTAAAACCCAACGACTTTCTATCAACGCGGCCATTAGTGGGCGGGGTCACGGGGACGTTGTTACACGACTTCGGTGCCCCGCCAATAGTAAAACGGTCTACGCACACCGGCTTCACTATGTTGTCCGCCAAATTCTGTCTATAGTTCTTATTTGGTCTGAGTGTTTATTTGAGGCTGGTGAGACCGGCCTTTGGCATAGCGAAGCCAACACTTGGCCAAATGTTACCAAACTTTGACCAATACTTCGGCGGATATTTTTTGCGGATTGCGGATCGGCGGCAAACTTTCACACTGAGCTCGTATACCTATAGCGTAAGCTATTGATTTTACCTGAAGATTTCAATGTTCTTGGTTGCGTCTATACTAACTAATACTAACCCTTAATGGGTTATCGATGATAAGTATAGACGCAACCTACGTCAAATAAATTGGCACAGTCTCATCTTCATGTAACAGTTGGCCAAAACAGGTGCTGTTGCAGATATGACATTATAAATCATTAGGTCTCGTAGCGCTTAAATTTTCCAATTTTGGAAAAACGCTTAGTCGACATGATTCGAGACTCCAGAGCTAGAGCCCGAACATCAGAAGCTTTATTTGTGCTATTTTTTTTATTGAAGTGAGAAATATGATTGATGATTTGATTCTTATTAAACTAATTTTGTTATAATATTATATTTAATGATAATTTCCTGTTCTTAGGTAATGATTACGATTACAAATTTGTGAAGATGAATAACGGAACCTTATTACTTACTTAAGTCTTACTTTTGCACAAAGGGTATACTTACCACAAGAATTCAAAATGTCTTTATTACTGTTCCAAATATCTCGGAGGTACATGCAAATGCAGTGCAAAACTTAAAAATAGTACAATAATTATAAAAGGGGAGCATTCCCATCTACCACCTCCAATGGTAAAATCTAAATATGGTATTTATATGAAGATATATAATATATTATGTATTTATAAGATGCCTGGTACTTTTGGATATGCCGACGACAGCACAGTGGTTGAGAGGTACATTTCCGACGCACGAGCCAGCACTCAAGAGATAAGCTCCCGGAGGGTAGACATGGTCTGCAGATTGGACCAGACCCTAAAAATTGTCTCCGACTGGGGTGATGCAAACTTGGTCAGATTCAATGAATCGAAAACTCAAGCGTGTCTTTTTTCTGCGAAACGGAGTCCATTTGACCTGAACCCGTCATTCCGGGGAGTGTCTATTCCAATCACAGACCACATGCAACTCCTTGGTGTAGACCTTAATTCCGATCTGAACTTTGGTAGGCATATCGAGTCCATTGCCAAAACGGCTGCCCGAAAATTGGGCATCCTTTCCAAGGTTAGGCGGTACTTCACTGCGAGACAGCTCCTTAACTTATATAGAGCACAAGTCCGATCCTGCATGGAGTACTGCTGCCACCTCTGGGATGGGTCTGCCCGATATCAGTTGGCTGCACTGGACTCGATTGAAAGGCGAGCTAAGAAACTCATTGGCGACGACTCCCTTGTGGAGTCTCAACTTCAAAGCCTACAGCATCGCCGAAAAGTAGCATGTCTATCAATTTTCTATCGTCTGCACCATGGAGAGTGTGCGTCCATTCTCTTCGATTTGATCCAACCGGAACCGTTCCACTTGCGAAACACGAGGCGCGGGCGGGGGTTTCATCCCTTCGTGGTTGAAGTTCCTCGGTCACGCACGAAGCGTTACAATTCCACCTTCCTTGTCCGAACTGCTAAGGAGTGGAACTCACTGCCTGCGTCTGTGTTTCCCCAAAATTACAATCTCGGGGTCTTCAAACGTAGGGTAAATGGGCATCTACTAGGTAAGCGTGGTCCACCTTCGGCTGCATCTGCACCTAACATCAAGTGAGATTGCGGCCAAGCGCTGCCTTGACTTATATAAAAAAAAAAAAAAATGATGTTAAATAACTAGGTAAATGATATTTTTTTAATAAAATACCTGTTTAATTTTATTTCTTATTATAACAGGCTACTGTGCAAACTACTGCACAGTCATTTCGTGGCTTAATTGAAAATCGTTTGATCCATGGTTAATTATGAGGTTGTTAAAACTTTAAAACATAAAAATACATGATAGATAAGCATATTTATAATTAAATTATAATAAAAATAATGAAATTTATAATTGGCCGTCAGTCCATTGACTGATCGTGTGTGCCCACACTTAAAGCCGAGAATCCGCCCGAGTCACGGCCGTGTCAATCCTGCATCAATAAATAGTTTTTAATTGTACTAGTAATAATAGTGTTAAATAAATAGTGAATGATATATATTTATATATTCATTCCACTCTCTAATCGCACCGAATTCTATTTGCAGCAGCATCGTGCCAATAACTGTAGGTATAACTAAAATAAAATAAATAACGTTAGGAAAGTGCCTCACACGTGGTACGTCCAAACGTAAAAGTAATAAACACCCGTTACTATGACAATTTGTATACTTTTGGATAGTTTTTTTTTTCTTGTTTGTTTGCTTTACCTTAAGCATGTGATTTTTAATTAATTTTATTTTAGAAATAATCTATTTTTATTTGTGGTTTTTGTGAAATTAAATCGTAGTAATGGGAAAACAAAAATATGTTGAAATAAATTAAACAGCAATAAAGTAAACTATACTACCTTTTGTATTTTACGGAAATCGTGTTTTATTTACGTGAAATCTTGTCACCTGTACTTTTTTTTTAAGAGGGAAGAGATATTCAAAAAATACCCTATGATAAGTGCCGCATGCAATGCAAGTGCGCATAGGATTTTGTGGGCCTCTTACCGCATTAAAACTCCCCTATGGTCCTAGTCCTTGAACCCGTCACCAGATGTCAAGCTCTGTTGTAATATATCCTTAATAACAAAAAATGCATAACCAGCAAGTACCTAACCATTTATTTATTTCAAAGTAGACAGCTAAGATAAGGATGATGTAATGTTCATAACAGTTGTCGAAATAACCTAAAAAAATGTTACAGAGCGATCAAAGAAACCTGCAACACCACTCGTCGTGACCGAAATTATGGAAGTCAATGATTATTCTGACGACGATGTCATCGAAGTGGTAAGGGATGAAGCTCCAATTTTGATATTGTCTGATGGAGAGGAAATGGAAATTGTAACAAAAAAGCAATATTCAACCAAATCCGTAGAAGACTATCTTATCAATGTCGAGAATGCTACAGGAATTTCAGAAAAACCAGACGAAGAAATCACACAAGAACTTCAAAAATATACATATCGAGCTCCCAGTGATGAATTAGGGACTTCGGTGTCAGTTTCTAATTTTACAGTAGATGAGAAAATTGTACCTCCGCTTGAAAAAGATGTACCTCCACTTGAAAAAGATGTACCTCCACTTGAAAAAGATGTACCTCCGCTTGAAAAAGATGTACCTCCACTTGAAAAAGATGTACCTCCGCCTGAAAAAGATATAACTCCACCAGAAATTCCTTTACCAGACGTGGCCACACATGATGTGCCCGCATTGTCCGATATGCCTATATATGAAAATTTGAATGACATAAATAGTACTGACAATCTATATGAGGATCCACTTAACAATATCAGCCACGTTGACAGTATTCCAAAACGTAATGAAATTGGAAGTCCAGAAGTGCCCGTTTCTGATTTTGTAGATGCAACTACAGTTTCTAACGAGAGCTTCAGTGATACTTTTCGTGAAGTTAAGGAATGAATAAGTTATTTACTAAGTTTGTTTAATTTAGACTTTAAGCCTCGTATCAAGCTATGAAAAGTATTGAGGGTTGCTTTTAAAATTAGTACCTTTAAATGGGTAAAAAAGTTTAATTATTTCAGTATTACACTTTCTTTTAATCTTTGTAATTAAATTACTTATAATATTATCGTTTATTTTCATGTCTAATATCGCTTTTTTTAATTAATTCTAATTAAACGTTAAATAATTATCAATTTTCTTTTACTACCTTCAAGTAGAATTAATGTGCTCCTTTTGCAACGAACTAAATTTTATTAAGTCCTTTAAGTTGTCTAAGTTGTCACACTATCTTGGGAAATTTCTTAGAAATTCCTTGATTAATTTAATTTTCATGAATTGGTTACATTAAACTAATACATTTTTTTTATTTGTCATTCCTACCATAAGGGGTACGCAAGTTCGAAGTCATTTTTAAAATGGTACGCATTAAAAAGTGATTGAGAATCCCTGTAAGTGATCATTATTTCGTAACTTTGTTTGAGTATTTGGTGCAAATCTACGAATAAATATAGGGTGCAAATAAGTAAGTATGAAACATAATTAAAAAGCCGGCTTTATAAACATGTGTGCGTAGGCCGTTTACCGACTGCATTTGTGTGCACAACGTGTATGTACAATTTTATAGTGATCGGTTTTATGATGAATCATAATATCGCATAGGTACTCACTAGTAGAACTCATTGCAAGGTTTTATTTTTATTTTGTTCTATTATAAAAATTGGATTAAAATTATTCGAGTCTAATCTGTCATACTGTGCAGTAGAACTAGTTGGAATTTGTCCAAACAGTTCTATCTTAGAAATAATAGTAGAAATGTTTGCAATAACCCCGTGTAACCGTGTACGTACACAGCAAAGGCGTAGTTTTACCGGCTTCACTCTGCCGTCCACACAGCTCTGTCTTTAGTTCTTGTTTTATCTGAGTTTGAACCATATAAATAAATGAATGTCAAAAGAATATTTTACTTGTACATGTTATAATATGTAATTAAATTAAAATTTAGCCTGTATGTCTCAATAAAGATGTTAAATATTAATTGTTACTTTCATTTTAGATGCAAACGCGAAGCTTATCAATTTTGGGTCCAAAGAAGCCCTTCTAATAGGTGATCGTCGATTTATGAGACACTATATAAGCAAGCAAGGAAGAACCAGATGGCGCTGTCACAAATCGTTCGCCAAATGTCGAGCTATAGCCATTACATTTAAAAACGAGATAGTCAAGTTAAACAATTGTCATAATCATTAAAATTGTCTATGCTTAACCATAAACCATAGCGATTAAGGTGCTATTTTTAAATGCACTAAAATATAAATGTTATAAAAATGTAAATATAAATATAAAATTTATTGGGGGAAAATGTGTTGTAATAGGTTTTTTTATGGGGGGAATATTTATTTTATATTTTTTTTATTTATATTATTGATCTTTTCTTTCATCTTGTATCTTATTACTGTTAGTATATATAGTTATATATAATTATTTAAGTAGGAACTGTTTAGATATAATAACTGTAATGTATAAAAATATAAAATATGGGTCCAGTCCAAAAAAAATTTTTTTTTTATTTCATTCCATTCCATCTATTCATTCCAAAAAATTTAAAAAAAAAAAACCAAATAAGTAAAAAATTTTTAATAATTATTTTAAGTAAAAATAATTAAAAAACTTTAAAGAAAGTGAAGACAAGCTGAATTATAATTAGATAGGTATATATTTTCTTTTTTTTATAAGAAAAGGATAAAATAAATAAAAAATACTAAGCATTAATATACGCTAACTGACCCACAGGATTACTGTCAGGGCCTGGTAATAACAGTATTAGAAAGGGATAGGTAGCTTAGTAGTTATAAATGAAACACATATAACGTAACATTATTAAATATTTATTTTAATTATTTTGTAGATAAACTATATAAAATAAGGCTGTTTACACAAAAAGGCACATGTTTGTAACTATGAATAAGCCTACGAATATAATAATTTATGTTCATAGTCAAAATCTTGCTTATACTTAGGTAGTACTTATTTATTATTAGTGTTCTTACATTGGTAAGGGTTTTTTGTGAACGTGTGTATATAATTATATTCACATTTTTTTTAATTTTATTCACTATTTTATTTTATTTTTATTCATTTTATTGCTTTTGGAATGACTTTTATTATTGAGAGCAACACGGGACAGCCGATATAAGAAAACGGCTATTTTTAAGCGCCAGATACACGACGACACTGACACTCGACACAAAAAAATTTTTTAATCTATTTTCTGAAGTAGAAAACATTGGACCTTCCTACACATATTTTTATTAATTTATCGGATGATTATGTGTCAACTTGCATCTTGTTATTTTTCCATTTTCCGTCGTGATATTCGCTTTACATCCAAATTGACTCCGCTTGTTGCAAGTCCATCGGGTCTTATTTTTGTAGCATTCGTGCTTGATGAACTTAAAATCATTTACATATATGACAAGGTGGCCGCGATTAGAGCTCCCAAAGCGCACTGAAAAAAAAATTTAATTTAGTTTAGTGATTTATCCAGAGATAAATTTTCACATTTTTTTATTATTCGGCATAAAACATAGCGTACTGGACCTCTGGGAACAGATTCCCTCCTTGTTCCACGGTAAAAAGCGCACATGCCATCGCTAAGACGCTTGTTGTCAATATCTCTTCTGACGCCGGTAGCCACCTTCTATCCAGTGGACCTATAGCTAATATCACCTAATGACTCCCATATTATAATTATGTAGTTGTAGGTATGTAGTTCTACAACACATCTTAGGGTGTATCATTTATGTGACTTAGGAGTTGTACTAATGTGGTATTTGCGCTTCAATCACGTCGACGAGTGTGCGATGCGACTAAACATTTGTAGACATGTTATTATATTAGATAACTTTGTTGTATTATTTTTTTTTATTTAAATATTACTTTGTTTTAAATATTGTTAATTTAAATAAATCAATTCAACGAGCTATGGAGAAATGAGGAGATCTGTGGATGTACGAAAGTTACCGACATAAGCCAGCGGATCAGTAAATTGTTTTTACTTAAATAAATAAAAATAAAGCCTCCTTCCACTTGGATCCACAGCTTGGCTCCACATGTGGATCCGCGAATACCTTTATCTCCTCTTAAATACTAATGTTAATCCTCTTAATCCATGGATCAGCACGTGGATACTTCTTTTTTTCTCTTCTATCCACCAGGTGGATCCAAGTGGAAGGAGGCCACAGTTAGCGGATTGTGGATTTAAGTGGCATAGAAAAATATTATTATTTTTGGATCCCCTCGTTTGTGGATCGAAGTGGCATATAAAACTATGTTTATTAATGAATCCCCACAACGGTAGATTTAAGAGGAGATAAAAGTTTTCGGGGATCCACACGTGGAACCAAACTGTAGATCCAAGTGGAAGGAGGCAAAATAAAATAAATATTTTTTTATGTTAGCTTATTAGTATTACATTCTCATTGCGTCAATTCCAAATTCAGATATTAAACATTCGTTTTGTTCTAGCAGGTCTGATTGGCACGGGCATTGATTGCTTCGCATCGTACTGCCTCAGTAAACAGGGAAAGATGGGTATCAACGTGGCCGGATACAGGTTCCGATTTAATGGATGCGCAAGGAACGGCAAGATCAGGTGGCGTTGCTCCAGAGGACCTTGGTGCAAAGCGGCCTTGCACACTTACAAGGGAAGAATTGTCTACATCCAAAGCACGCACAACTGCGGACCCAAACCTCCTGTATCCTAAGATTTGCTAACATAACTAAGTTATGTGTTTAGTTCTACTTCATATATATAGTCTTTGCATTTCACGAAGGCGAGTGAGTTTTGCTTGTGGTTGAACGTGTACACGCACATTGCGATAGTGTGCGTGTCTGACGGAGCGGTAAAGTTGCGTTTTTTTTATACAAACCATAGCCTCTTTCGATCTCACGCACACTGTGACATATATATACAGACAAGTGAATCCCACTCGCCTTCGTGAAATGCAAGAACTATACCTACTTAAGATATATTTGTCTGTGTAAAATATGACACAGATCAGTTATGTTTAAAGATGTCTTGACATGACACCATATATTTTCAATAGGTGCGTCTGTGTTGCCAGATATTTTAAATAAAGTTTAAAATTACAAATATTATTATTATTACTTTAAATAAAGCTACGTGAATAGATTTTTTTTATATTAATACCGTTTCCGCATGGGGATTATATTATATTAATTGAGGTAATATTACATTTTATATAATTAACCATTGTGTCCGTCAATTTTATTTATCTTTGAACATAACTGTTATTTTGTTTTTCATTCTATGATACTGAAGTGTTAGAAAATATTTAATGTAAAAGTACATTCTAAACATGCAAGTTGATTTCTACGAAAGCTTTAGGTGACTGTCGTAGTTTGAATTAGATTAATGTAGCAACATTATTTTAAATAAAAAAGAAATATTAGTATGTTCGTACATATTATGTGTAATAAATATCGTTATAAACAATTTTTTGTTTAAAAAGAGTTAGTTCAAAAATGTTAACCGAAATAAAATTCAGTTAATAATACAGTATACTTATATAATGTGGTAACAAAAAAAAAAATCAGTACAAAAATGTAACGTGCCAACATGTAACGACAAAGTATACTTAAGTAAATATTATTAGTTCTTAAGTGAAAGATCTATCAAAATGTTGTAGCAATTTTTTATTGTGTTATATCAAAGGAAATGTGATCATTTCATAAAGCAGACGGCCTTTTCGTTTATCTTCATACCTATAGAGGTATACATATTTGTAAAAATAAAATCATTATAAAAAATTGTTTTATTTCACGATGCCTAATCATTAAAATTCTTAGCCAACAGCTGACTTTAGTTTTATTGACCCACAAAATAAAAATACCGTCCTCGCATCAATGAATTTTTGTATTTAATACTTATCTTATAAAGGAAGGCTACACGATCTATAATTTATAAAGATTATGATGATGTTAAATATGATATGATAATATAAGATATTGTGATCTTGTAAAAAAATATGATCGTTATAAACCTCCTTTCCGATTAGTGTGTCGTAGAAATATCTGTTAATTAAGAATATTACAATTTTATTAATGTATATTTATATTATTAAAACAAAAATAGTGTGCTGTGTTTAGTAAGATATTTAAAAAAAAAAAATTTTTAATTATGTATATGTAATTATAACCGCAAACAGGTAGGTTCCTAAATTTCTAGGTTTCTTTTTTGTATTATATTTTTTTTTACAGAATTACTTATGTCAAAAGGCACTTTTATTCAGGTTTATTCAAAAGTATTTAGATTTTTTTTTAAATTATTTAGACTAGTAATGCAAAACTATTTTAAAAGCAGCTCTTTTCAAAAGAAATTCTTATAATTAGTTATCTGAATATTCTTAAATTAAATGTTATGTGATCCAACATATTTATTGATATTTTTGCATGTATAAAGTATCCATTTACTAACCACAGTACGAATTACAAACCTAATAAGGATCAAGTACAGGGTGATGTTAAGAAAAGCAATTTATCATTTTCACAAAGAATATCTCTTAGACATTAAACGCAATAATAAGTAATATTCAAATATAATAAATAATAATGTTTAGAGAGTTGTATAGATAGAAAATTCATTATAAATGAATTCGCTTAAATTAAGTTAAATAAGATGTTGTAATTACTACTTAGGTTATAATATAAGTTGAACATTTAAAATATTTTTTTTGTTCTATATAAAGGAGGATGCCGGAAATGTATGAACTCATTAGATAGCTATTTTTGAGGTGAAGAAAAGTTATTACGACGCCTA
Source organism: Synanthedon tipuliformis (assembly GCA_947623395.1). Classification (NCBI taxonomy): domain Eukaryota; kingdom Metazoa; phylum Arthropoda; class Insecta; order Lepidoptera; family Sesiidae; genus Synanthedon; species Synanthedon tipuliformis. The sequence continues at coordinate 9,469,423 of OX392417.1, read as the reverse complement.
GTTCCAAATGTTAGTTAGTTTAGACTAATGCTGTAACTAAACATGTAACATAATGTTACATGTTTAGTTACAGTTAGTTTTTATCAGCAACCACCCACCGTGTGTAATAACAGCATGTGCTGTGTGTTTCCGTGTGTGAGTAAGGCATGCCAGATCCCTACCTACCCATCCTAACTTATTACCCCATTCCTACCTTATCCCTTATCCTTCTATGGTGGGCAGAGCGTTTATAGCACCTGTGGGGTTGCTTGTGTTATAGGCGACGATAGCCACCACCGTCAAATGAACCCTCAGCCTGTCTGACGAAACATAAAAATCTGTCTCCCTCGCAATAATTCAGACATAGAGACCGGCTAGCGGCAGAGGAGACGGGCAGGCGTTAACGCAGCTATATTTTTTTGCTATTGGTAATAGTAAAATAAAAATTGTAAGATATCATTTTAGGCTAATGCTAAAATGAAATGTTTAGTACAGAATAACCTAAACGGTAAACTGGTAACGGTACCAAAATTGGCATCCTCCTTCGCTGTTAACAGCGTATAGAAGGGTATAGAACAATTTAAAAAGATTGTTAAAAGTATTATAATACCTACTTTGAAGGTCAATATCATCTACCTCTCTAACCTATTAAGTGTATAATAAAATTAAATAGGATTAATTTAGGGGCGATCGAAAAACTATTATATTCGACTATTACATACTATATGAAACCTTGTCAGCGTTATCTATGTATTATTTCCACACTTACTTACTCATGCAAATGTAATATTTTATTTTAAAAACAAAGAGACTTCACTATATTCTGCACAAAAAAAATCAAATTTTATTCATATCTACAAGATGGCAGTGATAATATGTTACGCTTTGTTGTGCAAACTTTGAGTACTTTAGGGTCAGTTCACACCGAAACGTCGCGTTTCACGCAAGATGCGTCTCGATGTAAATTGACCCTTAATCTCAAGGATTTATGAATAGCCCAAACTGTTGCCAAATGACTTTAGTTTCATTTTCACTCTTGTAAGTTGCCGGCACTTACACACAATGTCCATCATAAGCGTAAAGTACGGAATCCTTAAATTTGCTTAGCTTCTTAATCATATTGCCTTATCAGTTTTCCCCGACGTTAGCGATCACTCTTGAAAAGATCTCTATCACGCACACCTCGGAACAGCACAGATTCATTAATAAATGTTATAAATTTAGCATACTTAACAAAAAGTTATTGCCTAAAAATAAAATCGAATTGCAAAAACATCGAAGCAAAGTATTATGCACGTTACATAACATTAGATATATGTTACATTACGTCATTCATATTTAATAAGTCGCGGCAACTTACAATAATAAAATGAATGTCATTCGTACATTCTACAGGCGAAAACAGTATAACGTAGTCAACAAGCGTCATTTGCCAGACGAGCATTATAATAATTCATAATTCATGAAATCGGGCGATAGATGTGGATATGTAAAATTTTGTGCAGATTTAATTGGAGCGACTTTTATTTTTTTGCATGTAATAGCAACAATTTTCCTTGCTACAAATTGTCTATATTTAGCAAAAATGGGCTAAATTGTGCTAAAAAAACAGATTATAATATTATTGTAATCTCATTCAATTTTGAGGAATCGATCTATATTTTTTATTACATTAATGTAGCTTTGTGGATGTATTTATAACTATTTATAATTATTTTGTTTAGAACGTTTTGTGGATTGTGTTGTAACATCTTGATTTGAGTATGTAAGAATTTTTTTTATTACTTAAATGATTCATTGTGAACATTAAAAAACATTTTTGTAATATTAATACTTACCAGTTGTTTAAAAATTCCCGCCTTCACGTCTCTGGTTGTCGGAGCTCTTCACAAGATGGTCGCTCATAGCTGTATAGCGATTGAACAAATTCCTAATTCCTAGCTTAGACGATTCGCTGGCTAACGGACATATACCTTTATGTATCCCAGTATATACACACACACACACACACACACACACACACACACGTTTGGTCTAGTGGCTAGTAACTCTAGCTGTTAACCAAACGGTCGCGGGTTCGAATCCCGCTAGGGGCAAATGTTTATGTATTAACATTATACCTTTGTACCTGAGTCATGGATGTTTGTATTTATAATATTATTTACAAAAAAAAGCAATGTATGTAGTATATCAACTGTCTGGTATCCATAATACAAGCTTTAGTTGCTTACTGTGGAACTAGATGGTGCTGTGTGGAATGTGTGAAGATATTTATTTATTATTTATTTATACTAGTAACCCTTCCATATATCCCAGTAGTATCGTTAACCGCAGAAACTTGACTTTCCAGTTATACCTACAGCATAACTTATTATTTCATTCGCCGTATCAATAGTGATTGCCAAATTATATAGTTATTATTATTAAATAGGTGGTTGATTAGAATAAGATGAATATTTGTAAATTTATATGTTTTAATAATTGTAATTTCATGTTTATAACAATAAACTAGTCATAATTGTTTAAAGTCTTGTTTTATTTAACACCTAAAATCATCATTTAAAGTGCCACTTTCATAGAAATCAACAAATAGATTCCAATAACAAAGTCTAATTAAAAAAATCCTACTATAATAGAACATCATACTATTACCACTACAGAGATGTATTATATTAAAAACTATAATCAAGTATCGAGGATATCTAGACCAAACAAATGATTATTTTTTTCATTAATTTATTTATTTTAAAATTAATACACAATATTTAAAACTATATTTTATGAACTTTTTTTAGTTAGTCAAATCTACACACTAGTTTACCTAATATAATTATTATATAATAATTAGACCAGGTTAGTATTTTTTTTTTACACTGTCAAATAAAATAAAACTTTTTACAACGATCTTAAAACATTTCATGTAATGTAACAATAAATGTCAGACAGCTGGCGTTATTTTCTACCTAATAAAACAGAACAAAGCTTTAGTAGGACACCGTAATGCCGTCTTTTCACTTTGGCCAACGCTGTGGCGAATTTTTTGGCAAAGGTATTGGCCAAAAGTTTGTGATGACGTCCACACGTTTGAAAGTCATTCAGTTAGCTTCGATTCATAGGCAAATATGTGAACAAATTTATATTGAGCCTTTTCAGCTTGGTAAAGCTTTATGAAGCAAATTATTTTTCATTAGTCATTGTTATTGCCATTTTGTAGACACTAGTTGCGATTACGAGGCGCAAATTTAAATATCAAGTGCATGCGGTCACTCTATGAGCTCTTAACAGACTAAATACGTGGCCATAACTATGCCACAACCCTTTGATGTTTTGTGGAAAACCGACACCACACGGATCTCGAGCCAACTTGTGGGCCATCACTCCAATACATACCAAGTAAGTAATTAAAAAAACCCGCTCTACATTATGGCCAAAACCATACGTCACAATGTTGGCCAACGCGAACAGCGGGCATATAAGAATAAAAATGACAACCAAACCAAATATATAATTAATATAAAAAATAACTATTCTAAATGGTTGGTTTCAGCGTGAAAGATAGGAATATAATTCAGACACGCAGACGAAGTCGCGGGAAAAGCTAGTAAATAATAAATATTTATAGATAATATTAGCGTTGTTATCATTATTGTACCTTTTCTCAAGAAATATTTTTTTATTCATAAAAGGTACGAGGTAAAACCCCTAAAGGTAGAGAAAAATTCCACCAGTCATTCGCATCAAATTTTTCTTAAGGCGCGTCTTAAGACCAAAACACGCGCAGTAGACTCGCCTTTACATATTCTAGAAGTTATATCATACAATATAACTTCTAATCTATTACATTTTATTACATAACTGTTAATATATAAAATTTTAGGTTTATATTACTATTTACTTCAGTCATTTGGTAGTACGCTGAAACTATTTAATTATACAAAAAAAAAACTCAAACTGTTTAAAACTAGTCAGAAACGAGATATTGTTAAAAAACTATTTTTAGCGGAAAAGATACGAAAGAAACTCCCGGAAAACTATTCAAATAACCTCTTTTTAGCACCAAATGACTGCACTTAGATATATATATATTGTTTATGACCTAATAATGGTCACAATAAATATTTTACAATCGACATTTATTTTATAAACTATTTACATTTAGGTACAATACTATTGCAAAAAAAATATAATTATTTTTGTATATGTATTTACAATTTGAATACACAAATAATGAAATACCTATTTTCTTGTAAGGTTTCCAACACTGTTTTCAATTTTATTATCTTGGCCACATGATTGTTTGGTGTTTTGGCAGACTGTTGAAACCTCTTAGAATTTACATATATGTATTTATGTGACATTTTTCGGTAATTTCAACATTTTCCCAGGCTATTTCAACATTATCCTTACGAATTTGCTTAGGAATATGTTGAAGCTATGAGCTAATATTAGTTAGTATATAAGATATACTAGCAGCTGCTGCACATAGCATATTTTATTAAGAGGTCAACAAATAATGGTCATCAAATACAGTAAATTTTTTTTATACGATAGATAGGCAGTGAACTATTTACTAAAATCAAAATGTTTGTATCTCAAAAAAAATGTGCACATTTTTGTTTTACAATGATGATATGTTATATTATATCATATCTATATTGATATCATGATTATGTAATAAAAACAAATCTATATGACCAAATAAACCATTTAAATCAATACAAATCTTATTTAAAAGAAAATCTTAATTAACAAAAAATCCCTAAAAGCGACTGAAAAAAAAACAATTTTTATTATCTTTATATTATATCTCCACACCGTTATTTTTTTTTAAAACTTAGCCCCCTCATTATGACTATTTACATAATTTCTTATATATAATATATATAAATATATACTCACTCGTACTGTATCATCAATTACCAATGATTCCCGATAAATCACAATCACTGTCTGTGATGATTTGATCACCGGAGATGACTCCGTGTTCGGTCCTCAGGTGATTGAGTATCACCTTCACACTCTTGTCCATATTGGTGAACTTGAGACATTTGTACTGGCATATCTTGCAAGTGTAGAAGTCGTCCTCGTCATTTGAAAACACTTGCCAGACCCACTTGCAATCATCTACCAAATTACATAACAAATTTTGGGATACCATAAAGCTTAGCTTACTCAGGAACGAATTTGTGTTGAGTGAAAGTTGAAATACTCTATAGTAAAGTTAAGCCTCACTTAAATTTTATTCCTTAGGGCCGGTATTTCAACTGTTACTATTCTTAAAGTGAAGCTTAGTTGAGTGTAAGACTTAAGTAAAGACTGAAATACAAGCCCTAAGAATAGTAACATTTGAAATACTACATTAACTAAGCTTCACTTTACCATTAAGCTTAACTTACTCCGGAAAGAATTTGTTGTAGAGAACACAACATTGCAGAGACACCGTTTTTTTTAGAGAATTTTCCATTCTTTTTTTTTTATAAGTATACCTCATAGCGGTAAGATCGACAGTGAAGAAGATATAGGCAAAAAACTAAAAAACGGTAACTTTTTTCACCGTTTTTTGTCTGTCAAAATTTATGCCTACCCCTGGACTCATGAGACTTTTAAGAGGTTATTTGGGAAGCTAACAGGTACGTGTATTACATACAAATTTTCAGCTTGGTTGGAGTTTTTCCGAAGTGAAACGCTAAAGTTACTGTATTACTTAGAATAGTAACAGTTGAAATACCGACCCTTAAGACCGTCACACACGTTGCCATAATATATTAATATAAATTATAGCATGGCATATTGCGATATATTTTCTACACATCGAACGCGCAGCTATAATATATATTTCTGATAGAACACGTCACGTAAAATATAATATAGCACGGTATATTAATATATATTATAGCTACGAGTGTGTCGGGCTTTAGTGTGAACACAAATAACAACAAAAACAAAATTCTTTTTGACGACACGTTTGGTCTACATTCTAGTGGTTAGTAACCCTAGCTGTTAACCAAACGGTCGCGGGTTCGAATCCCGCTAGGGGCAAATGTTTATGGTGTTAACATTTTACCTTTGTACCCAAGTCGTGGATGTTTTGTATTTATAATATGTATGTATTTGCAAAAAAAAAGTAATCTATGTAGTATATCAACTGTCTGGTATTCATAATACAGCATTAGTTGCTTAGTGTAGAACTAGATGGTGGTGTGTGGAATGTGTGAAGATATTTATTTATTATTAATATTTCGCTGCTTAAATTCAGAAGTACAACAAATAAAAATTACAATTTTTTATACAGGAGAGCTACAAATCGAAAAAATCGCAACATACAATATGAAGGATTGTGATTGTACTATTTTTGTATTTTTTATTGATTTGTGGTACTTTTGAATTTAAGCAGGGATTAATGGCAAGTAGGTACGCTCGAGCATTACCTGAGACTTTCTCCTCGCTCTCCGACAAGTACTGGTAGTAGACTTCCTTGTGGAGCATTCGGATGTGTCTGTTCATGTTGCCAGTCGCGTTGCCACCGTGGCAAATGTTTCTGTTGCACAAATTGCATTTGGCCGATGTGTCATTCACCGGCTTGAAATAAGTCCACACCCAACTGCGGCTGCGCTGTTTCCCTGACTTTGTTATCTCTGAAAATGTACACACGAAATCTTTAATTGCAATGTAAGTGAATCCTATCCGTACTAATATTATAAATGCGAAAGTTTGTATGGATGTTTGTAACTCTTTCACGCAAAAACTACTGAACCGATCACCATGAAATTTTGCATACACGTTGTCTGGGACAACAGAAAGGACATAGGGTACCTTTCATCGCAGACGAAGTCGCGGGCACCAGCTAGTATTATTATAAATGCGAAAGTTTGCGACAATGATGACTAGTATGCGAAGTTGGGGGTAAGAAAAGGTTCATCACCTCTAAGTCGAAATTTGCTTGCACTAGGACAATTTGTCAGTCCTGACAAAATTTACTGTATTTTAAACGTCTGTCAGTTGTCTTGTCTGCTTAGTACTTTAGTTACAAAAGTTACGAAGAGTCTACGATTTTTAAAAGGAATGAATTTGAAAACTGACGAAGGTTTTCGTACCCCGACTTTACGGATGTCTGTTGCTCTTTCAAATAAAATCTACTAAACGAATTATTTAGATAAAATTTGGCACACAGGTAGTTTACTACCAGGATTAACATATTATAGGATACTTTTTATCCTGATAAATGTTTATCCTGATCGTCTAAAATTATAAAAAAAAATGCGCGACTGACTGAGCTTGGACCACTAACAAATCAGTATTAGAGGGAAACAAAATGAATAAAATAATAATAATAACATCCGGTTTGTACTGTAATATAATAAAAAATGAAATCTCACCCAATGTGTCATCCAGATCGTCGCTGACATTGGCTTGTACCATTTCCTTAACTTTGGGCGACATGGGCAGATCATTCTTATGCAACAGGTCATCGACTTCCGCCTTGTAAACCAAAGGGTGTCTAGTCCTTATGTGGCGATTCATATTGTTCGTGTTACAGCCCTTTATGGAAAGTACCACTTTGCATATGTTGCAGCGATATATTATATCCGTAAGTTTATCAAAGTACTTCCACACCCAACTGCGTTTCCTTGAATATTCTGTAAAGTTTATGTGGGAATTTTTATAAAAAATATTATATTTTTTTTTATAAAAGAAGCATATGTTCCATTTTTATCGCGTGACTTCATTTGCTTCATGTGTTAAAACATTTAAACTGTACGTAATCAACTTCACATAAGTTAATTGCAAACAAATATACGACAATATAGTTATTATAAATTAATAAACAGAATACTTCATCTAAATGAACATTCAAAAATCTTTTATCTTTAGCCTAGGTACAAAAAAAATGAAGGAGCACTCCTATTAAGTATAAAAATACTTGGTATCAGGAGACCCAGCGACCCACCAATTATGAAATTGAATTACTAAAAAAAAATGGTTAATAAACTTACCATGGTCTCCAAATTCCCTCTTAATTTTGGGCTTTTTAGACTCCTCATCTCTGGGTATAAGCACATACTGCATACTGACAGCACTGTCATTATCCATTGTATCTTTAGTCAACTCCTCAGTAATAGTTTCACACACTTCACCCAATATAATGGGCTGCTCCTTCGGATCACCGTCATCTCTCAATATGTTCAGTGGTAAAAATTCTATGCGATACTGCATTGAAGTGTCCGGATTATCTTTGTGTATATCGTAAATGCTCTTATGAGATTTTAGTATATGATGTAACTGTGCCGTCTTCTCTGCTATAACTTCTTTTTCGCATACATTGCATTGACTGAGTGTGTCGCCTTTCTGTGCAAAATATATAGAGATCCATTCTGGCATTTTGTCCTCACCTGAAAAGATGTAATGTGTATAGTGCACATTTGAGGCGATAGAAAAAATAATAATAATAAAGTATTTATTAAATATAAAATTAGGCACTAAAATTAGGTTGTTTAAAATAAAACACAGCATTGTATTCATGTTAATCTTTTAATACACTTCTTATGTCACATTCAAAATAATAGTTGAATAAACAAACCTTAATTTAGTTCAATTAAAATTAAGTACTTATAGGGTTTGGTTTTTTTTTTTACAAAAAGTAGTTATTATAAAACAACAAATTATGTTTCTTTACTTTGAAAGAAGTAACGTAAAAATTCTCAAAGAAAACATCGGTATTACTTATTAAAAAAAATAAAAACTTTTTTTACAATTATAAATGAAAAAACTTATAACAAAGTAGTTGTGTTATAAAAATAAGTAACTGAAACAATAATAATAATAATAAATAAAAACAATAATAGAAACAATGTAAAACTTTTTATTTTTCTTTATGTTAAGGTCGACAGACAGGTTGTGACAGATGACGGTCCACTTTATGTTAGGTGGCTACCGTCACCTAATAACTCAGGTGCTTCAAGTATGCTGCTGACCGTACTACATCCTTAATGTGGGATTGGGAAAGGATAAGGAAATAGGCTCAATAAATATATCAATCTGTAAACATTGGTTTCTTATGATTATGAAAATCCCTAATGACCTCGATCCCGTTTGATTTCAAGTTAATTGCTGATATACAACCAGTTTTCGGACGAAATGAGCAGCACCACTGTTCCGTTTCACGCTCTAGATAAGATTTAAAAACATATGTATAGTCTTTATAGAGAATTTGTTGACCCTTTTTCGTTGAAACACACATAACCAAATCACCATCTGTAACCATCCAAACACTGCTTAAATATAGCTAAATAATCCTAACTGCTTATTGCAGCTTACATGTCCTAAATAGTATCAAAAGAGTATTTTCTTTTTCTTACTCTTAGCTCCATTTATTAGAGCTTTACCATAAAATAAATAACTTTTCTTATGGCATGTAAACAAACAAAACCTTCGCGTGCCACTTGACAACTTCACTTTTTATATACTTAATGAGATTTAATTGTAGTATACGAATGATTATTATACCTATACAATTAGTAATATTACGTACACTATAGAAATAAACAAAAATTATAAACAGAAAACTAAAAAATATATACGCAAATGACATGCAGTGCAGCATCAAATATAAAAACGTCAACCAAACTTCAACTAAATTGACTGTCAAGTCAAACAAAATGAACGCGAACGCGAGCGAGACCGATCGTGACGAAACGTTCCTATTCACGTTCACCATGAGTTTTTAATGGAACTACTAGCTTGGTTACGTGTAATTTAGGTTTGATACATGTTTATAATTATAAAAACGTATAAAGTTTATATGAAAATAGTAACCAGTAAAAACCTCACACAAGAGATAATTATAGTCCATTATTTCGCAATCAGTACTAAAATGAATACCAAGTCAAGTTGGGTTGAACAGGTAGGTAAACGCCACCGCTGATCAAAGCTATATAATTATAATATATATCTACCATGGCTAGAATTTGTCTATGTGTAGTTTAAATTTAAACTGTACCTGTACTTGATAACCTGAAGCACAATGCTGCTTTTTATTTGCAAAAACATCTAACCTACTTATTTTTGATTAGTAAATTTTCTATAGAACCGTTTGAGTTGTAATTTAATTTCGGCAAAAATTCAAATAATAAAATATAAGTAGATACCTATGCATAAAATTTTACATACACTACACAGTATAGAGCGAATGTAAAAGTTGCTTGCGACTCATTGACGTTAGATGGCGCTGATGGTACTAAAACGAAACGAGATTCAACAATTTTATTAATAAAATTCTCAAGGAAATCATAAAAAATAATTAATTCTAAAAGTTAATTTTAAATAATTTGATTATAGAATCTCTAATTTGTGAATATTTTACGTTTAAAACATATTTTATAATTTCATCAATAAACAGCTGGTGCCCCGCGACTTCACGTAGAAAAAATTTTTCAGTAGTTTTGGAGATCATCGCGGAGATACATACAGACACATAGACAGAAACGGCGTGGGACTTTGTTTTATAATATGTAAGGATAAGAGCTTCTTTCATCAACTACAAGTAAAGTGTTAGTTCGGTACTTTTATAATTTTATGTTTAAGTAGAGTGCTACATTGTTTCAAACAGAATTCCCTAGATGGTGCTGCTAATATTATAACCATGAAATTTCGCATACACGCCATACACGTTGTCTGGGACACCAGAAAGGACATAGGGTACCTTTCATCCAGAACGCGGACGAAGTCGCGGGCACCAGCTAGTAATATAATAAAACATAAAACTATTTCTAAAAGTAACTAATCAACACTTTACTAGTAGTTGGTGAGAGACCTTTAGGCTAACTACTTATTACTAATCTCTACAATAGGTGGGTTATACATTAGATACACGCTCCCGGCTTCGCCCGGGTTCAAAATAAAAACTACTTATCTTTTAAGTTGGACCAAATTACACATACTTAGTTACGAAGTTTTATCAAAATCGGTTCAGTAGTTTAGGTGTTCATCGGCGACAAACAATGTGACACGTAATTTTTATATATATAAAGATATAGGTACCTAAGTATTTATTTAACTAAGTTGTTAAATATCTTTTGCCTGTCGCCAAACAGATAATAGATATTTATACCTACTTTGCTTATCTACGTCGTTGATTCATCCTACAAAGTAGATAGGTATGTCGTTTTAATAATAGAGAGGTACTTTGAGCAAGTATGAATTTATTCTGATGAACTTTGAACGTTATTTGTAGGATTCCTTATCTATGACGTAAACGCGTAATATTATACATAAAACAGACTGATGATTTTTCTACATACCTAGAAAATGTATACAGATTATAGGTTAATAACGTGCTTACCGATATTACTTATTTTGATGTAATTGCTGTGATTTATTCATTATTTTGATGTAATTACTGATTTAGATGTACATACTAAAATACTAATAGTACTAGTGATAGTAGGTACATACTTGGTATCTTCAATAAATTAGTTAAAATATCCATGCTTTACTTGCTGATCAACAAATGATAGGCGCGCGTTACATGTGCGTGTAGCCACAGAAAAATAAAAATAACATGTATTCTTACAACAAAAAAAACAAATATATAAAACAATATTTTTAAAAACAAAGGAACATCTATATCTCCGTTTATGAGCGCCATTTGCATTAATTGAATATACTTATTGTTAGCACTCTCTACCTCGGGTATACATTAATTAAACCACTTTTTAATCCCAATACTTTTATCGTCCAACATTCCAACCATAGGATGCGCGGACATACGACACGACCTCTCTTCGCGAACGCGTTCGTTGAACTGTTTGTTTAATACCTTTTTAATATCATCAATCATGCCACCGAATGAATCTGAATGAATCAGCACCTCTTTTTACAAAGTCACAGAGCACTTTTTACTATATTTTTCCCCTTAATCAATCAACTTCAGTCGACATAAATAGCAGACGCTAACAATATTATATTACGTCCGTTCACATTTTTTTTTGCTTCAAAATTTTCAAACATTGGGAATTTTCTAATAAAATCGATGAAACTTTTTCCCCAACCTAATATTAAAATTAAAACACTCAGCAATTTCCTTATTAATGTGTGATCAAAGCTCTTTCATCTTTACTTGTTAAGCACGCAGGTTATCCTAGTGAAATGCGGCATATAATGTCGATCCCCTGAGGGGATTCTGATGAACCAAGGATCCCCTGAGGGATCCAGTTAGGGGATCCTGGTGGTCTCACCCATTAAATTTTGCTTATCTAGTTACTTCGTTGAGCCTATTTTAATAAAATGGTCTTCCGTCATAGTCACAGGGCCCCTCGTCTTCTCTTGAGTCTCTCGAATAGTAAAGACGACTCTTATGAAAATAATAAAAGAGCCAATTACTTAGGTAGATACATGCTACATTTATTTGGTTTAGAGAAGTGAAGGCACAATAATCTTAATTTATGATAGACACCCGCATTGTAAGTTTCTACTTTCTTACGATATATACCTAGGTATACTTAATTGACAAATACTTAGTAATATTAATATATTTTTAATTTTTTGGATAATAAAATGAATTTTACACAAAAAAAAATTAAATTTAAAAAGTAACATGAAAACTTGCAACTTTGTAAGGATATGATATGAGGTGGGTTGTAGTAGTATTTATCTAAGAACACATAAAACCGGTGCACACCACAAGCGTAAAGCTAATAAAGATTACATTTTTGTTCTGAAAAAATTATTTCATGGCTTTTTTCCAGGCCTGGTGCATTAGATATTGTTATCGAAATATGAGTAGATAATTATCTTAAATGGAATTGAATTCGAATAATTTCAAATTCGTTGCTCGCCTAACAAATTAAACCCAAAATTTCAAGCGTGGAATTTGTATTGCGAGATTCGAAAGAATAAACATAACACATAATATAATGGAAAAAATAATTGTCAAAACAGTTAAATAGATGGCTACTGTTAAAACAGTCACAGATTCAAATAAGATGAAATTATCTGCACAATCACTAAATGAACCATGGTTTATACCAGTTGGTATTATAAATACAGCCTATTCAGGTAGGTATTAAAACCAGAAAGCCACGCTAGCGCTACGCTTGTAGTGTAACATGGGCTTTACGTATTTTATCGCGTAAAAGGAATAACGATAAAAAACTTAGTTTAACTTGTGGACGAATCAGAAGACTAATCTCAAGAGCTCGCGGCCACCCACAGCCAACTTGAGAATTACTTATGAGCTACCCAGTCAGTATCCAACTTTTTTTATATTAAGTATAACACGAATTTTCGTTGGAACCTGGCTGGCTGTAAAATAGAGCTCATATTCATCTCAAGTTGTTTGTTAGGTACAAGGATTCACTAACTATCTACTTACAGACATTTGTATTACCTACATTTATTCATATCAGATATACTTATATTTTCATCTTAATAAGTAAGGAACTTTGTCAATATATTGAATACATAATAACTAAGTATCATTTAATGTTACCTAACAGCTAAGTATATGTATTGAAATGCATTGTAAGTAGAATTTTACAACAATTATAACTTAGTAATAATTCTATGCCATAAAATACTGCTTCTTACCAAAGACTATATAAGTATAATTGGGAGTATAGACACGGCGTAGCCCACAAAAAATGGTAGTAGTAAAATTCGTCCACTCGAGCCGAAGTGGACGAATTCGCACATAGTCGCTCGCTAGTCAATATCGTTGTGTAGTATACATTGATGCGTTAGTACAGAAGACTTTTAAGTAGTTTCTTTTTACAAAAGCAATATTCATTTGGAATTGCGTGTCAATCTCTCAGTAAGTTTGTAAGTATGATTTTAATACTACCACAGATTTCGGGGCTTTTTGCTTGCTACGCCTCATCTATAGTTTAGATCAATGCTTCTTACATGTAAAAACAAAGGCTCGCCATGTTATAAATACAAGCAAATGTTTAATGTAGGTACTTACCTACACAGATATTTAGAAATACAGTAAGTACTATCTAGATCAAACTATTTATTAAAAAAATGGATTTTATCACAAAGAAATCAATATAGTTTTAATACAATATAATTATATACCTATGTAAGTAAATAAAATATTATACCTATTTATAATAGGTACTACTAAAAGTACTAAATAAAGTAAATAAAACATAAAGGTGTTTAGCCAAAACACATTTCTTTAGACAAATTCTTTAAAATTCAATATACATAATAATTTAGTATATAATCTTATCAATAAAATTCAAGAAATTTTAACTTAGTTAATTTTTCACAATAATTAAACTTACAAACTAATTCAAATCTCTTTCAAAATAATAATATTTATATGATATGCTAAGCACAGTAATTGCATTTTATTGGCAGTGATCAAGTACCTAAATTTAATTTAATAATAAAACAAAAACATAAAAACGTCATGGCTGATCAACTCATGTTTGTAATTTTTGTTGGAGCTATGTATGTATTTTAGATATTATATTGTTTTACATGTTTAATTCAATTTTAACCTGTCAAAAAACATACAATATTCTTCTGAAACAATTTCATCTTTGGGTTATTGTAAATTACAAGGTTTTAGTCATCTAAGTTGTAAGATGTCTCTTCTTTAAATTTTGTTTGGCCTCAATTCTGTGGTAAACATTTAAATAAAAAACAATTTAATGTGTCACAATTTTCATGATGTAAAGTATAACATAGATAAAAAAAACAACTAAATAAGGAAGGAAAAAAAATAAGAAAAAATAATAAAATTTAATATTTGTAAACAGTTTACATAGAAATATAAATCATACATAGAAGTTTTCATTTATTATTGAGAATAAACCCATGTTTTACAACCTGGTGGAGTTAAAGCTCTTTAGTATAAATTTAAGTAATATGTAACTAAAATTTCAAAATGTCAAAAATATAAACAAAAAATTTTAAATACAAAATCTCTTAGGTCGATCTGGTGACCAGATGATCGTAGATTTAATTAATACAAATATATCAACAAACATTTCTCATCTCATCATTAACATGTCCATAATATTTCTCATCAAATGTCTGAATTTTTATGTCTTATCATTATTTTTACCGGACGGTAAAGGTGGCAAGCTGTAAGATTTACCGTCGGGTGTCATCCAACATGTCGGGGGATCGTGATTGTGTCTTCCTATAGTTTCTGTCACTTTGCCCGCATCATTTATTCGTAATTTAGCAGGACAACATCTACTGAAGAAATACCAGCAGTACCACAATTGACTCCCATACGCCTTCTTATACATAAATCTGAATGTATGATTTTGGTAAATAAAGAGTTTAGAATTTCCTCTTGTGTTTATAAATATACCTGAAAAAGAGAAATTATTAATAACATATGTGATATATTATAATACAAACTAAGGAAGGAATATAATACAAATATAAGTAATTTATTAATTGTCGCCGTTAGCTTTAGTGGTAAAACTATTTAGCAGCGGTATGCATGGACTTACTTCATAATTTTTATAAAATGTTTAATTTCCAAGAGTTACATGTGATTCTAAACTAGCAGTAGTTTAGAATTAACTTTTTTCCACACAAAAAATTAATAGAAGCATTTTTCCAAAAATGAATAGCATAGAGCTTCCATGTTTTATATGTTTATCCAATACATGTATCTAATTCTAGACTATTAATTATTCTAATTTGTCAATGGATTGGTTAAATAAAAATCCAGTTCTTTTCCTTCTGTGTTTATTTTTAAAGAACTTGTTTACCTGTCGTTATAACCAAATTTTAATCTTATTTACAACAAAATTATACAATTTAAGACTTGAAATACGAAATTTACACAAAATAAAGTCGTAATACATAAAAAGCAAGACGATGTTCCTCATATTAAATGAGGAACATCAGGAAAGGAAAGTAAAATATAAAATTGCAGACTAAGCAAATTGCAACTTTAACAATAGTCAACATTCACATAATTCCATTGTTTCAATATTATAACAAAAACAATTACAAATAGTTTTCACTTCACCAAAACTTAAGATATAGTAATTATTTGTATAATAAATAATATACAACCAACACGCAAGTGTATAAAATTAAAAAGGCAAGGAAAACAGAAAAATCAAAAAGTTTAATCAATTGACGTTTTGATTTGACTTTTGTTTCAATTCAATTTAACAATGCAATGATAACAAACGAATGACATGCCAAATTTTATAATCAATTATTAAATAAGTCGACAAAAATCATCAATATTTTAGATGTACATAATATTGTGTATAATTATGAATTGCTAATTAAATATATTTGTGAAGGATAAACAAAAAAAGAAAAGATAATTATGTTAAATAGATTGTTGTTTTCCGTAAAACGAAACGTTGCAATGCGCTTGTGTGGCAGCGGCAGCGAATGGAATGAGGTCATGTCAAAATGAGGTTATGATGGGTGAGATGGGTGCATGATGCACCAAGCAATCTGATCTGTCAAATTTATTTTATTTGACTTGCGTCATTTCTATTTACCAACTTTACTTTACGTATTAGATTTTAATAATAAAATTACTATATATAGTAAAATAAAAACACTATTATCATTTAAATTAAATAATCAGTACTATAATAGTAAATATCTGTGGATCAAAACAAAGTTTTTAGTTGTCAAGTTATTTGTGTTCTGATACATTAACAAACATAGTTACAATGCGCATTATTAAATAGAAAGTTGTGATGTTTTTATTTATTTATTAGCAATTTGCCTTAACCATTTAAGATTTAAACGATTTATATGAATAAACGAATATTATCCTTATAGCTTTACATGTTTGAATACATACATATTCTATTCAAATACTTCAAGTGTGTATAATATTATTGTGATTTGTATAGTGTTTGTATATTAGTATTTTTTTTTAAATGAATAAATAGTAATTTCACTTTACATTGTATGACTTAACAACATTTCTTTACGAATAATAAATTGTCTATTAAATTCTTAAAATCTGTATGTGTATTTTTATTTATTGTATTAACCCCTTTGCTGAATGTAATATTAAGTGTGGGAATAATGTAATCATATAATATAGTCTTTAAACTATTCTTTCAGTGGCAAATTTCATACCAACAAGGAAAGGTAGCATGCTACTCGTACACGAAGGATTCGCTTTTAGACTGAAAAACAAGCTGGCTTATGGAAAAAAACAATGGTACTGTATCGCACGGACCAAATCTGGATGTCAAGTAGCCGTCACGACGATGGTTCATCGTTTGGGTACCTATATTAAAAGGGTCCGTAACGTACATAACCATACCACCCCGGGATTCTACCGTAGGAACGACGGTTCCTTCAAAGTAGTTTAAGTTTTCAAAAATTTGTTGAACTTGAAAGACTGATTTACAATTTTTTACCTCATTCATTTACCACTGAATATTATTTTTATTATAAATATTTAAATAGTCTTGCCAAAAAGTTTATTAAATAGGAAATGAAATTAATCTGCTCATTTTTTGCATAATACTTAGAAGACTGACTTGTAAAATACTCACTACCTCTGTTCAGCTTTATTTTTATTTTTTTAATTATGGTGTAATGATATATATGTCGTCGGCACATCATAGAATTGGGCATATCATGATATTCCTGGGCAGCTCATATTTCTGTTAAAACTGAGAGGGTCGCCTCACTCCGCTCTGCTTCGCTCGGCTCCCCAAATTTATTTCCATGTGAACCTATTACACTCCTCGTCGCACCTATTTTTGACTTTTGTAAAAGATTTTTGATATCATACTTTACGATCTGCCCATGACATATATATGTGTATTATGGGAGGTATACTATCCTAAGTTAATTTTTTTTTAAATCACTATGATACAATTAGAGTGAGTTTTACTGGTATTTTTTTTTTAAATCCTATCAAAGAAAGCAAAAAAGTTACACTTTTGATTATAATATGTTACAAGTCCATATTCATTACATGCTTACACTGAGACGTTTATCATGCGTACTGAATAATTTTCTATCTAAATGTGACTAAGGATAGTTTGCTTCCGATATATACATTCTAAATAATAACTAATTACGAAAAGTATAATATTATAAGTTAAATAAATCAAGATTTTTATTATCATTATTTTATTAATAGTTCAAGCATTAAGGACTTGAATATTTTTTTACTGATTTTTTAGTGTTATTTTAAATATTTTGAAGTACAACTTAGATTAAGAAATCACTTAAAATTATAAGAATTTATATAGGATTAGTAAGTTCTATACATATTTATAAGAAGTTTTTATATAACAATTTTTAATATTAATATTATTATTTTTAAATTGTATTTTTTGGTTCTACGCATAATGTTTCTCTGCTTAGCTTGTAAGTACTTGACCATTTTGGTCGTTTAAAATCACAATTAAAATTTACTAGCTGTTATTCTATTTGTTGAAAATACTTCTATTCTGTTTTTTGAAAATACCATAACATTTAAAAGGATTTTGTTTTGTGGTTTACAATGAGTTGGAAACCTTTAATTTATTTTTTCAATATATACAAATTGATTTTAATATTTTTATAATAATATATATATATATACTTTATGTATGCTTATTTGAAGATACATTTTAGTGTCTTCAGAAATTGATTTTCTTTCAAAGCTAATGAAACTTTTTTTTAAAAAAAAAATTTTTTTAAGACTAGACAAGACATGATGATTTCAATCAGTGTTTGAATTTGTGGTGTCAAATCTAACCCACTAATTGATTCCAATACAATTAAGTTTTTTTAAATAAAATATTTTCACTTGGAATAAAAAGAGAGAATTTATGTATGCAGCAGTATGGAGGCCTATATTTTAAATAAATTCTGTATATTATCTAAGGAAAAAAATGATTTTTATTTGATAGATGGATGTTTTTTGTATGTTATCTTTTTTGTACATTCCATGAAATTTGGATAATGTTTGATAATATTTTGTTTAACTGTTTTTTAAAACAATGCCTCCGTTTAATAGGCAGAACTCTAATAACAGAATCGAAATAATATATCTTTGCAAATGACAGGTTACTGCTGCTGATTGATCTGTAGGGACTGATGTAATAAAACTGAAATATAATAATGATGATTAAACTTTGTTTTATTTTTTCACTTTCATATGTCTTAAATCAAACAGATACTTAATAATAATGTAAAAATATATTATTTCAATATATTTATGATCAGATTGCCTATTTAATAATAATACATTATAGTTATATTAGAAAAAGTGTATGGTTTTACCCCTTTAGCCGCCAGAGTCTGATTGAACCGACATTTATTTTCGTGTCCATTTCGCCAGAGCCAGATATATACGACAAATTTCTCTACTTGTACTTGTAATGTTTATTTTTAAATCATCGAGTTGCTTTTTCTTAAAAAAATTTACGAGTCAGGTGCTAGGTCAAGCGGTTCAAGGGCTAAATACGTTATAAAATACTACAGTATTTCCAAATTTCAGCTTTCTAAACTCAGTAGTTTTGGCTGCGCATTGATAATCAGTACAAACGATTAAGATAACTGTGATTTAAATTACTCTGCAATTGAGCCCGACAATATTCTTTGCAGCATTTTGATGCTTTGGAGTAACATGTTAGGCATCCGATATACGTATATTTTTCCACTTAACATTGACAACTTCGCCACTGTTTTTTGACCATTAAAATTTCTTTTGTCGAATTCAAATAATCCCATTTAGATTTTTTTAGTACTTACCTAAATGTTGTGATATTTTATATGTCTTTTCAGGTACAATATCATTTCCAAAACTAGCTACATCTATATTTTTTCAATCGAACTCTTCAGCTTCACAAGATCAGATTTTTTACAGTAATGATTCTGTGCAGCAATCACCTTCGAAGGATAATAATTTGTCTTTGAGTTCAAGTGAGGACGAATCGCCAACTCAAATTAAGGCCAGTGATAAACTAGTCAACGTAAGCTTAAAGACTTCAAGACAAGAAAATAGAGTCAGACGTAACCTTGGCAAATCTTACAGAGCTCTCAACGGTAAATTGATTCCAGAAAGGAAAATGTTAGAATTGCAGGATTGCAGGATGAAATGTAAAGAACGTATATCGTTAAAGGATAGACAGGCCATGTTTACCGAATATTGGGGCCTGGGTTTACACTCTAAAAGATTAGAATACATGGCCTCGTTGATGGAAATTAAAGATACAGCTACGAAGAGAAGTAGCTCAGATCCAGATAAAGCAAAACCAAAAACAAAAACACACAAATATTCAATACTATTACATGGAAAACGAGAGCCAATCTGTCGATGTTGTCTTTTGAGTGTTTTTAACGAAACTGAACACTTTATAAAAACAGTGGCTTTTACCCTGGTAAACAAACTAAAGACAAGCGCAAAAAACGTAAATGCAAAGAGCATATCGGCATAAATTAAACAATACATAGGTACCTACTTATAAGGAGAAGTTTGTTTATAAGTTACTTAATAGTGGTTCGACTGCACTTTTTGAAAATTCTTTACCCATTCCAAAGGTACATCGTTTCAGAAAAAGGCAGTCCTCGATGTACTTTTTGTTCGTAGAAAATAGATCACTTATAATTGCACCGAATAGCGCACACGCGGTTGACTAAGATCCAGCATTAGAAATAATTTATACCTAATAACCCGTTAGCTACCAGAGTCGGCTTATTTTCGTGTCCATTTCGCCAGAGACAATTTATCCAACAATTATTTTTTATTGTCCATTTCGCCAGAGCCGGATATATAAAATAAATATATCTTTCGATTGTAACTTTTAAAAAGTAGTTTTCTTATCTTCTTAATCTTGATTTAATTCTTTAATTATTCCTTTATCTATAATAGGTATAATTCAAGATAGCGATAAGTTAGTTCATACCGAAAGGTGCGGGTGGCACCTTCGGCTTACTCACGCTCTGAGGAATCG
This sequence comes from Synanthedon tipuliformis, assembly GCA_947623395.1. NCBI lineage: Eukaryota > Metazoa > Arthropoda > Insecta > Lepidoptera > Sesiidae > Synanthedon > Synanthedon tipuliformis. Next base: position 9,448,532 of record OX392417.1, on the reverse strand, counting down.
CCAGGGAACTAAGATTTCGATGGGAATCGCATGCTGGGGTAAATTTCTGCTTTTTAAAACATTTTTTAATTTTTATTTCATGCAGAAAGCATTAAATAAATAAATTTAAAAAAAATCTTTACATTTTACATTCTAGAACCTTCTTGATTACCTACTTAATGTCAATAACTGCACTAGATCTTTACTTCAACATTTCTAAAGATTCCCTCGGAGCTCGCGTGCACGTGACGCGGACATGACGTGCTGTTGGACATTTGTATGTGCAAATTTCGAATTTTTTGATTCTCGCTTTATCTATACTAATATCATAAACAAAAAAGATTTGTAATTTTGTTTGTAATGAATAAACTCAAAAACCACTAGACTGATTTTAAAAATTCTTTCGCCTATAGAAAGCTACATTATCAACGAGTAACAGTCTCGTGCAACAGCTAGTATCCTATAAAACCGCTTTTTACTGTCCATTCAGTAAAGTTGTTTTGAAGTGTGTCCACCAAGTACGTATGGGTTCAACGAGGAACCTAGATTCCGTGAAGAAGCACTGCAAGGGAGTCCGGGCGCCTGGTGGAGGTCTTCACATCCTTCACACACTAGGCGGACACGAGGTAAGTAAGCTAAACCTGTTACCTATACAATCAACAGACCAAATTTTTTCTTCGGTCGGTGGTAAGTAAGGTAAGGTAACAGCAGTTACCTTAAGGCTATGGCCGACGCAAAATTTCAAATTTTCAATGACGATTATTCAATAGTTATACATGTATTTGCTTCAAAAAAAATATATATTGTAGGTCAAACTTTCATCTTGTCATTTTAATAATATCAAAATAATTAGGCAATTAGATATTTTAAAAAAAAATTTTGTAAGCAAGGTGTGTTCAGTTTTCAATCGACCTTTCTGGGGCAATTATCACGCGATTCAATCCATTCTTTTTTTATTAAATAGGTATCAATGATTTCAAGTCAATTTAATAATATCAGATTTTTAAGTATAAAGGGACTACAATAAAATTCAAATATCATGATTTTATCGAGCATATTGTGCGCGATGGGGCGTGCCAGTCAGTCTGCGCTCTGCAGTAGCGCCGGTCGGACGTGGACTCTGTGTTTATTTGTTTCATGCTAGTTTCGTGCAATAAACATAGTTAAAAAGAACTATTAAAGAGAGAAGGGGACTTAGTTTACATTTGTCTATATTGTGAGAATCAAGTATTCGTAATTTAAATATGTTAAAACGTTATTAATATAGTAAACATGTTTTGATAAGTTTCACTACCATAGATCTTAATAAAATTGTGTTGGTTAGATAAGACCTATCATATTATTATTGTGCATACTATGATAGTAAACAAAATGATTATAATATGACATTTCTAATCTAATGTTTCTAATATAACATTTTATTATAATTTTATAGTAACGTCACACATCAAACTATTATTTTGCCTGATGTTAGATTCCTAATTTTCAGTTCAAACGAAACATGAATGTTCCCTTACCCTAACCCGGCGTGCTACGGTTCGTTAGATAGGCCTTGACGAGACATATCCAACAGTACTGTACCCTCACAAACATTACCCTTACCTTACCTTACCCTAACCCCACATGTGACGGTTCGTTAGATAGGCCGTGACGAGACATATCCAACAGTACTGTACCCTCACATTACCCTTACCTTACCTTACCGTAACCCCACATGTGACGGTTCGTTAGATAGGCCTTGACGAGACATATCCAACAGTACTGTACCCTCACATTACCCTTACCTTACCTTACCCTAACCCCACATGTGACGGTTCGTTAGATAGGCCTTGACGAGACATATCCAACAGTACTGTACCCTCACATTACCCTTACCTTACCTTACCCTAACCCCACATGTGACGGTTCGTTAGATAGGCCTTGACGAGACATATCCAACAGTACTGTACCCTCACATTACCCTTACCTTACCTTACCCTAACCCCACATGTGACGGTTCGTTAGATAGGCCTTGACGAGACATATCCAACAGTACTGTACCCTCACATTACCCTTACCTTACCTTACCCTAACCCCACATGTGACGGTTCGTTAGATAGGCCTTGACGAGACATATCCAACAGTACTGTACCCTCACATTACCCTTACCTTACCTTACCCTAACCCCACATGTGACGGTTCGTTAGATAGGCCTTGACGAGACATATCCAACAGTACTGTACCCTCACATTACCCTTACCTTACCTTACCCTAACATACATGTCCTTGCTAACTAATGTCCTTGTAGCCAACATACCAAAAATACACAACATACCATACCATCCGCATATCCATCTTTCCGAAGTCATGGTTTCATATTATTTATTTTTATTTATTTATTTACACAAGAATAACAATATATTATGGTACACAGTTGAGGTGCACTATAAACTCAGTTGAGTTTCTAGCGTACATAGTCTTAATTAATTATTACTATTTTAACGCGTTCTGATAAGAGAATATTATGATTATGATAATAAAAAAATCACGATAACTTATTCAATTTTATTGAAAAGAAAATTTCTATTATTTACATATTATAAATATTTTGCTTATTTCGAAAAGTGAGGTCGAAATGGCGCTCCCTATAATAGAAACTATGTCTAATTTAAACCTTATATTCTAGTAAATGTTCCATCTCGCGAAATAATATATTTCGGCGCTTCGTGAGTATGCTCCTCGATTGCCTTAATGATATGCTCATTACCGTCACTTCCCATAGCTGTCAATAAAAAGGCTTTGCACGACTTGGACCTATGTGAAGAGCAAATCCACCTTTTATTGCCGTTGTTTCTTTTGCGGATCTGGCATTTTTGATTATACGTAAAACCACGATAGAGCATAAGCGGTTTTCCTTTCTTTGATTTGTGTAGCAGACCTGAAAAGGTAAGTTAACGTGAATTACGCATTTGTCTAAAAGTATTGTTTACTTGTGTTTCGTGGTGTTAATCAATTCTTTGGTAAATAAGTTTATACTGAAAAACCTATGTAGGTATACAAGTGACCTTGTAATTTGGTGTAAATTCAAGGTATTTTCTCCGCTTATGGACCAATTCGTTCTTTTAACAAATTAAATATTTTTATAAAATAGGTGTTATATTATAAAAAACATTACAAATACTGCAAAACCCATTAATTTCTCTTCTCATCTTGGTAATCAAATCACCTCTACTCTACTAGCTAGCGCATTCAAGGTAGTCTAGTCTTAAAATATACTAACATTAAAACATGATTTATTAAGTCCGAATTATGTAATAAAATATATATTAATAATAACACTAGGTATTATTAACTTTAATATGATAATCTAGTAAATGTTCCGTCTTGTGAAATAAAATATTTTGATGCTGTGTGGGTATGCTCCTCGAATGCCCTGATGATCTTATAGTCATCGCCGCCACTTGTAACGTTGGTCACTATAAAGGCTTTGCATAACTTGGATCTGTGCGAAGGGCAAATCCACCTTGTGCTGCCATTGTCGCGTTTGCGAATCTGGGGTTTTTGATTATACGTGAAACCACGGTAGAGCATAAGCGGTTTGCCTTTCTTTGATTTCAGTAGCAGACCTAAAAGTAAATATATATCTTTATATCTTTATACATTCCACACAGCACTATCTAGTTCCACACTAAGCAACTAATGCTTGTATTATGGATACCAGACAGTTGATATACTACATATATTACTTTTTCTTTTGTAAATATTATAAATACAAACATCCATGACTCAGGTACAAAGGTAAAATGTTAACACATAAACATTTGCCCTTAGCGGGATTCGAACTCGCGACTGTTTGGTTCACAGCTAGAGTTACTAGCCACTAGACCAAACATGTCAAACAAAAATACAATAAAAAGTGAATACCATATTTACATTTATGTATAATGTTATTATTTACATTTTATTTATTATTAGGAATGATAAATAATCGTAAAAATTAAAAAAATAAGCGCGAGTAGTCACTAATTCTTTTTTGCTTCTACCTACGGATATTTGTTCATTTTTTCTGCTACGGCGCGTTTTTTTACTATGTACAGTCAACAAGAATATGTTTTGTCTTCAATTTATTTACAAAAAAAATATTATTATAATACAATAAGGAATTTTAATTAAGCATGACATCCGCTAATATCTAACATATTTTCTAATAACATTTCCATCTTTTAAAATATGATATTTCGGCGCTTCGTGTGTGTGATCCGCGAAAGCCTCTAGGACATCTATGCTTGAATATTCATCGGCGCCTGTTGCCGTTTTCGTCACGATAAAGGCTTTGCACAGTCTGGACCTTCGCGACGAGCAATGCCACCTTTGCGGACGCACGTCCTGCGTCGGACGCGAGTTTAAATTGTAAGTAAATCCGCGAAAATACATAAGTGGCTTCCCTTTCCTTGAAGTGAGAAGCCGAGCTGTAAGAAATCGTGAATTATCTGTCTACAAAGTGTTGGAATAATCAAGATCCGGCATTAGAAATATATGCCCTCATCTCATAGAACTATAAAGAACAGACAGTGCGAACAAAATCTGTCCAACAAACGCGGCAGTAGGGGGCGCGCAAGAGACGGCTAATGTATCATAGAATCGATGTCACCGTCATAGAGGCGACACTGTTTATATTCTGCCTATTTCATTACGTGCCTATACTTACGTAATTTAATGATAATTTTATTTTATGATTTAATTTATAATTTTATAATATATAAATTTTAGAATATTATAATTACCTATATATCAATATATATTTATAATTTATATACATATTATATATTATAATATTTTTTATATTCTTATATATTATTATATTTATTATATATGTTATATTATATATTAACATATATTTTAATTTATTGATTTGTTATTAAAATATATATTAATATATAATATATACAATACACCTAATGTCACTTCTTAAATTTTTTTTGTCTATGACAAATGACGCAAAATGGCGTCCGCTAAATATTTTGCTCAAATTGAGTTTTAAAATGATTATTTAGTTACTTACCGATGGAAAGTTATTCTTTTGCACTTTGATGTATTGCTTGAATTATTAGTGCAATATCGTAACACACACGAGGACATATTTGATGAGTTTTAACGTTATTTCGCTGAAAAACAAACAAGGGTTACAAGCAACAAGCAACTCAAGAGCTAGAAAGCGACTAAGTCAAGTGTCAACTGAAGCCGGCAATCTTGCCGGCTTCAGTTGAACGGATCACTAGTGATGAGGGCGATAGCTCCTCTATACGTAGTAATATCACCTCACTGCCTCATCTGTTTAATAATGGCAAAGATTATCTGGTAAATGATACTTCACTACATAGTATAAAACAAAGTCGCTTTTTCTGTCCCTATGTCCCTTTGTATGCTTAGATCTTTAAAACTACGCAACGGATTTTAATGCGGTTTTCACTAATGGGTAGAGTGGTTCTCGAGGAAGGTTTAAGTACATAATTTACTAAGTTACGCGGGCGAAGTCGCGGGCAGCAGCTTTAATTTTATTAACACGTAACGTAATTTTATAAACTATAACTAACATGTAGTGCCATCTGTTAACAGACTTTTTCCATTATTCGAAGTGAGATTAGATGAATTAGAGTACTACATTGCTTCAAACAGAATTCCCTAGATGGCGTTGTAAATTTTGCATACACGTTGTCTGGGACTCCAAAAAGGACATAGGGTACCTTTCATCCAGAACGCGGACGAAGTCGCGGGCACCAGCTAGTACATTTATAAATTGCGAATGGGTTGCCTCATTAAATCGCGTATCGATGCTGTTAAATAATCTTTTTATAAAATAAATTATAATGAAGCATATTATATGTCTATATATATTACATGTCTTTATGAAAATATTTTTCGGTAAAGCATTTACCGGCATTTACAATTTTTCTAAATATAAAGGTCCAACGCTTAGCAAAAGTACCTATACCTAATGTCAGACGCTATTTTGCTTTACATACCTTTTTAGTTTTCCAACGCGGACGAAGTCGCGGAACGGGAACCAGCTAGATATAGTTAATATAATATCGTTTGTGCCAAGATGGGATTACACCTTAGATACAACCAGTTTAGAGAAAAAGTCATTTATACACTCTTAAACTTTAATATATATTTTATATAGTAATTACATAATCTTCTTTATATACATAAAAAAAGTCGTGTTAGTTACACCAATGCAATCGGCTTCAAGGATTTTATTTTATTTTATTTGGGAAAACAATTACACCATAAAATTTAAAAAAAAGTACATAAATAAAGGTAGGTAGGTACCTAACAGTGCAATCAACGACATTTTCCATGAATTGGTGGATTTATCTTATCTATATTTTGCGTAAAAATATAAAATTACAATCTCGATCGCGAGAAAAAAAAATATATCGCTTTTTACAGCGCCATCTGCCGAAAGCGAGGAGAACTAATTCGCCAACGATAACCGCTGTCACATTTGAAATGGAAGTTAGCCGAAAACCACAGCAAGGGCTCAGCTAGTATTTACCTAATAGATAATATTGCATTTATGAAATAAATAGTAAGATTTCATGGGACTTTACACTTAGCTTTTGTATTATGCATATTCTAATTGAACTTAAAAAAATCTGCATTCCCAATTGGTATTCTAGACAAATTGTCGTAGTTCTGGTTCATAGTGGGGCTGTGTTCGTGCTTGCCGTTCATAGAGACTATGATATTATCAGGTGTGGTCATCAACACAGCTCTGCAACCTCTAACTTTTGAACAGTACCAACGCCATCCATTTTTTAGTGGGTACGGATATTTTGCGTAAGTGTAATTTTTGTACATTAACAAAGGTCTGCCCCTTTTCGAAATCACTTGTATTGCAACTGGAACAAACGCGAAAAATTATATATGAAATATAGAAATTATTTTATTTGGACGGATTCAATTATCTTAACAACGATGGGTTATTATAGTTATAGGACAATATGTTGGTATGGGCTCCTGCCTATACCCATAGACACCAGAGGGGATGCCAGGGAGCTGATAAGGCTGAGGTTACGAAATGAGCGGAGCGGACCGCTCTGATGTGTTCCAAACCGCCAATCTTAAGGCGCTTAGTGCCGTCAAATGGCGGGTACTTTCTTAAACCTAGGCCTAGTTTACGGCGGTATATGAATTATCAAAGCTTAGACAACAGTTACTTTTCTTTCGTATTACCAAAACTTATATTTTAAAAAAATGTTACCCAATATTGCGATTAAAAATATTTACACTGTAAAAAATTAAGAATCTGTTGTACTTTAAACACAACATAGTAGGTATATGTAAATCAAACAACATTTTCTTTCAAAACATCGAGATCCTACTAATTCCGGTATGCAGCGGGATATCTACCCTTCGCCCAGAAGGCCAACGTCTTTGACGACTCCAAGCGTCTAACTAATCCATACATTTGTGTCTGTCGCTGTCACCCACCCCGCTCCGCTGGTTTCATAACCGCAGCCTAAAGGTTGAGGCTTTAGTGACATGCTTGGGGATAGGGAAAAACATGCATGTATTTTTAATGACTGAATTAGGTATACACTTTAATTACCTTGAGCTAACAGGAGCTACATTTGAACAACACCAGATCTTGGACTCCGACAATTTTGGGAACAAGAATGTGCTAAGGTAAGTATACAACAAAAACACTTGTTTTAGAGATTTTAAAAACAATTTATTGTACAAATAAACGAATGTTATCATTGTAACAAATATCGTACAAATCTTACAGCATATCTTATGGGGACAATAAAATTGTAAATTGTAATAAGTAGAATAGAATAAAATATATTTTATTGTACATTAGTAAAATTAAAAGCATACATAAGCAACATATAGAAAGGAGGCAAACATAAACGTCCCCGGCTACAAACCGGCTCAAACTCAGCATAATGCAGGTTGTAAAAACCAGTGCTGGTCTTCCGTTAGAGCCTAAAATAAATCATTCTGTTTCAACTATTAGTGGTTCTCTCAGCGCATTGATAATATGATGGGGTTTCAAATAATACTTTGGCGGATTATGAGAATGGTGTTCGAATGCTGAAAGTATGTAATTATCATTGTTTGTAAAGACGCACGCGCGGCAGTTTTTTTCCGTTGAACAGACCCATCGACATCTGTTTGACTTTTTATACTGCATACGATACGTAAACTTTCGGAACAAGAGTATTTCTTTGCCTTTCCGGGATGTTATCACCACTCCTGTATCTGAAAAACACATTAAGGTGTACAAATTTTACATGTACAGCAAAATATATATAGCACTATTAAGGCAAGGACTAACTTTACCAAAATTTACCAAGCGTAACCTAAAACCTAATATGAATCAAGATGCAATTTTGCACAACAAATTTTTCTAGCTTCTCTGAAATTTAAGGTTCTACTTAAATATTGTGTAAAATATGAAAAAGAACTAGAAGTAGCCTATTAAAACTTTAGTACATAACTTAAGTTAACTAATAAGCGATACGGCGCGTTACTTTCAAAAATCTTCAAAAATTGCGTTACGTACTTTAATACCAACTTGCCGCACTCGACTCGGTAGAACGCAGAGCTAGGAGACTCGTAGGCGACAGTACTCTTTTAAAATCTCAAAATTGCCAGTTTATGTTTCTTTTATAAGGTTCGGAGAGTATGCTCAGGAGCTGCATGAGCTCATACCGCCTTCCCCTTTCTTCCATCGGACATACAAACGTACGGCTGGCTACCATCCTCATCTTGTCGAAATCCCTCCTTTTAAGACCAAGCGCTTTGAAACATCCTTTATAACGCACTGCCAGGGTTTGGAACCCCCTGCCGGCGTCTGTATTTCCGAGCACATATAACCCTAATCTTTTCAAGGTTCGAGTGAATAAGCATCTTCTGGGTGAGCTCGCTCCATCTTAGGCCTCATCCTTGCCACATGGCTGGTTGTTGGCCAAGAGCAAACCAATCTCTAATAAAAAAAATAGATTCCTACTCACCATTTTGATCAGGATCGATAGATTCAAACTTGGAAGCAGGCGCATGTGAATGGAACTCGTCACTGTTAATAATTTCATTCGAACCATTTAGAACTATATACGCTGTGCATTGTTTATTTATCGAGCAATGCCATCGCGTGCCGTTTTTTGTTTTATATTTTTTTCTGTATCTGTGCCCGTTATATTGAACTATTTTTCCTTTGCCCCTTTGCGATTCCAAGAACAGAGGTGCGTTAGATACATTTCCATCTTCCGAAGATACATCGCTCGTACAATCTGCGGACAAATTTTTCATAAGTTTATCACAATTTTTAATATTAATAAATATGTTTTTAGTATAGTTAACTAAATTGAGAAAGGTGTAAAAATAAAAATATTTGTTACGTGTTTGCAAATTATTTTTATTTTTTTATTAAAAAAATATAAGTAATAGTATAATTTTGACAGTAGAATTTTATTTAACACCAAATGAGATCAAATCAACCAATGTTATTATAGGTATTCTTAATACTTAGGTAATAAAGAATTGCCAATATCTTAATCATTTATTAATTAATTAATAATAATTAATTAAGTTAATTTTTGAGACCAATTTTAACAAAGCTAAACTTTAGTACCTATTATAAAATATCCCCTCTCCAAAGTGTAAGTAGGTATTAGAGTGATACTTAATTTAAGAAATTAAACAAAAAATATCAATTTTTAATCAATGACGCCCGACGCAAAACCGGTACATTTATATGTATCAAACTTATGTTTGATATGTATGTTTGTGGAATCGTAGCTCTCAAACCTTAGGACCGATTTGGGATCCGTTTTCTTTTGTTAGAAAGCTGACGTGATCGAGATGGTTCTTATTTATAATTTATGAAGATCTGTACAGGGGCCCTAACCAAGAGCAAACGTACAGTCGTAAACGCTACGCTCAGGCTACGCTACGCTGTGGGAGAAAGCTTTGTGATTGGTCAAAATTTTATGTGGGCGTACAACAACCAATCACCGGGCTTTATTTCTTTCGTTTCGTAAGTACGCAAAGAAAGCGTTTGCATTGGTTTGCTGAGTTATTCGTCATCTCGCACGATCGTATGACTTGGCACCATTCGATTTTGAATTGATTTTATCATAATCTATATCTAAAAATATATCTAAAATTATTAATGGGATTTTGTTTCATTTTATGGTCCAGCATAATAAACATTTTAAAAAAGGCTTTCTTTAGCTGACTGTATATGTACATAGTTACCTCAGATGTTCATGAACGTGCGAGTTGACGACAAAAATATTAGGTAAAATCGAATGGTGCTAAGTCGCACGATCGTGCGAGATGACGAATAACTCTAGAAAATCCGAGTTTCTAGTTTATGAAGGAATTTCACTTTTCACATGTTCGATTGATGTAAAATTTTGTAAACTTTTACTTCGGTGGTATTTCCATGACATGGTCACATTGGTCTGATGCTGCAACATCAAGTAGTCTACGGGGCACTCGACTCCTCAGCAACTTAGGTACCTACCTACAGCAGACATATCAAGTTTGGGCACAGTAGAAAGTCGGGAGTTACTTAGTTTATAATTTTAATTAAGTACTTATAGCTTCTTATTGAACTATTTTTTTAATTATTCGGAGATAGGTCATTAATTATTATTCATTTGTTTAAAATATTACCCTGCACTGTATTTCTATAAATAATTTGAAACGTTACCTTCTTATGCCTAGTTATATATAAAACTTCTTATGACATAACATTAAAAAATTTTCTTATAGTTATTATTTATATCTAAATCTTTTGTACACTTTTAGACCGTATTTTCATTAAAAATGTCTATATTATAAGTTTATACAAAAACGTTAGATTCGGTTTATTTGTGAAATAATTCGCGTTCATTAATTAAATTATAATACATGATGTAAATTATTTATTATGTTAAAACAAATCTTTATAATGAAATAAAAAATTGGGCACCAGTCACCACTGTCGGTGTGGCGCCACCGTCGTCATAGCGATAGATATTTTCTCAAGTAAAGCCTCGTATTCACTAGGGACAAATGTCACGCGACACGTCGGGCGAAGTTGGGTGATGATACTAACTATACTCTATTCTATAAGTACTATAAAATACATATAAACATCACTATTAATTGGTGGTATTGTTTTTAAAATTATTACCCACCGTACCACTGGGGGTATGGTCGGTGGTACGGTGGGTCAGAATCGATGTCAACCAACGTCGGCCGACATAATGTCTCGTGACCTTTTTCGTCCACATTTAAATTTATTTGTAAAGTTACAGAGATCGCTGTTCTGTCCATCCAGTGAGTTAAGCCTCAAAAAATTATTACAACGGCATTATACCTTTATCGATTCTTTGGATTCACTTTTAGTAAATAAGTTTATACTAGATGTGATGTATCGATTACTTACAAGTTTACCCTCGTAACTTGAACTACCTACAAAGGTATTTATGTATTATCTCTAGATAGAGACCACTATCGTTCTTTTCATAAATTTGAGGCATAATCCTAATCGACTCTTTGGTTTCACTTATTTATAATATATACCAGTTTATACTATGTGATGTATCTACATTCTACAATTACAAGTTTACCCTCGTAACTTGAAGTTAATTCAAGGTATGGTCTCCACATAGAGACCACTATCGGTCTTTTCGTATATCGGAGGAGAATGTGAATGTTCAAAAGATATGCACACTAGTTCATAGTCATCATTAACGTGTAAGCACACTTTACAATCCCACCTGATTCTCCCGGAACAGTACCACCTCTCTCCTCCGGGTATTGGCGATGGATGTGTGAAGGAGTAACCGTTAAGCATAAGAAGAGTGGCTCCATTCACCGCCGTAACCACTGACACTGCAAAATTTTTTTTACTTGGTAATATTCTGTCCTTTTTGTAATGGCGGCTGTACTCCCAGCGAGTGCTCTCGCCATGTCTCGTCGAGAGTACTCGCGCGAGAAGCCGACCTTGTACACTCTCTTTTATTCAGGCGGTTGCAAACGCTGAGAGGATGGACGCGTTACAAGTTACGGCAGCTGTTGCCTTATTACGTTTCCAAAAATTTCCAAAAAGTTTAATTCAGTTTCGTTATTCCACATAATATTGATACACTCAAGCGTCTGCACGGCTAGAAAGCTTGCGCAGTGCGCTAAACTGAACGTAGCGCGAGAGTGTACGTACAGTGATTTCTTTTATTTTTATTAATCTTTTATTTTTATACTTTGCAGAAAGAACAGGGTTAACAATTAAACAATAGTGTACTGCTAATTATGTTTAATTAAAAAAATATACCTACAGTAACACGATAGTTAAAGTTACAAAGTTGAATTTTAGGCGATCTGTTACTTATTTAATCAAAATTGAAAAGTTACAAATTTAAAATTGCAATATATGTTATGTTTAAAATATTCTTAAATAGGTCTTAAACAAGTCATTTATTAAAGCATTACACCATGAGAATATAAAAATATTTGAAAAAATAAAATTAAAGAGTCAAGAAAGGCAAAATTTGAGTTCGAGTGAATCAAGCTCGTACTTTACAAAACTTATGAATTTTTTTTTACTAAATAAAAGTACTATACTTAATAATGTATTAATTTTATAACATTGTTTTTTTTTATTACAACTAAAATATTTTTGTCTCAATTTAAACATAACCGGTCTTTTCTGAGACTACATTTGTCTTGTGTGTCAGTTTAATTAATTGATTTAAAATCATGATTTATCTATTTATTTATATATCCTGAATTTATGAAATTTTATCAAAATCGGTTCAGTAGTTTAGCAGTTTACCGCGAACACTACTGGACCGATTTGAAAAATTCAAATTCTCTTAGCGAGTAAGATAGGCTATTTTATAAAATTACGCGTACGAAGTCGCGTGCAACAGCTAGTACATAATACATAAATGCAGGGCGTTTGAACGCCAATCATTTAGGTACTAGTAAATGTTAGGGAAATGAGAGGTATTGAAAAAATCCGCTCGCATTGTGCGGTGCGTACCTATAAAATTTGCAAATACTGTGTAAATGATAAATATTAAAAACTATGTAGATACTTCAATCATATTTTATATTTCTACAAACGTTAATAATAATAATAATTTATACTTCTAAAAACGTAAAAATAAAAGAAATAATGACAAAGAGGTTCACACAATCAAACTACACTGGGGGACCTGATAATACACTGGATGGCAAAGAAAAAGGGTCGGTTAGAAAATCTTCAATATCTTCAAAAGTAGCCTGACCTAGCTTTATGAAATAAAGACTAAATTGAAGCTAAACTAAATAAATTTTGTTTTTATTTAATCACATTTAAATATTCTTTAATTTAGTCTTTATTTCGTTTATAGCTAGGTCAGGTACTTTTGAAGATATTGAAGATTTTCTAACCGACCCTTTTTCTTTGCGGTCCAGTGTATAGAAGCAGATGGGACAATTTTTGCTTGGTTATGCGCCTAATCAAAAAGGCCACCCAGTTTCTAAGTATACGGAACGTAATCCTACCCTGCCATTTTACTAAAATAACCATATCTTAAGTATTAAACAAAATTGTATAAGTATTTGTTAAATAAAAAAATATTATTTTATTTAAAATGTAAGTAAAATAAAATAAAGTAAACTTATTTGTATAGATTAAATTTTAGGCGGCTTAAATTTTTTTTAATGTTTTTTTACGATCCAATTCATGGGAGGTGGCTACCGTCGCCTGTAAGGCTTACCGCCCACTAGGCAGCCGAAATATTTGCGCAGCCAAATCGACAGCCAGTTGTCACTCAAACGTCAAGCGATATGAAAATGTTTTGTCTGGTTGCTAAGTACAACAAGTGAGCGGAGACTGACGGCAGCCACATACATTCGCCTAATGGCTACACTACTCACATTGCTGCGCGCAGCCAACGGGCTGCCGTGGAATCATGCGCGTTCTATTGGCTGCCGCAACCGAGGGTTTGTGGCTGCTAGGTGATCGGGCTCCCCACCGTCATAATATGTTCAGTTCAATTGGCTGCCGCAGCCAGCAGGCTACCTAGTGGGCGATAGGCCTAACACAAGAAACGCCATATGTTCTTGCAAGTGTGTTGCCAGCCAAAGTGGGTCCCTTTCTTATCCGTCTTTGTAAGTTAAGTAAATATAAGTTTATAATATATTTTGTATAGAACGCATACTAAATAATTATTTGTATTAATTTTACAATTAGTAGATATATATGACGCTATTGCAGACATTACATACGGTTAGAAACCTATGTATTAGAAGAGATATTCTATAAACACATTCCGATACAAAGCCACTCTTTTAAAGCCCTTAAAAAACTCTTACATAATATATTATACTCTATACTCTAGTATTATACTAGCTAGGAGGTAGTACAGAGGTATATAATAGCTTAAATACACTAATTACTTAAATACATAATATCTTTATCTTATAATCTAGCTATGGCATTTAGAAAAACATACTTGCTTCTTGTAAAAAATAGTAAAGTCGTCAGATAGGTTGACGGACCACTTGATGATAGATGGCTATTGTCGCCTATAACACAAGCAACCCCACAGGTGGTGTAAATGTGCTGCAGAATAATAGTGGGATAAGGAAGGAATAGGGAAATGAGCTCTGGCAAGCCTTAAGCGGTCCCTAGACGATCATGCAGCATGACATGCGTTACGTGCTGTCGTGCATGCATGACCGTTTTAATTGTATTGATTGATGTGAATAACATATGCAACTACGTGCTGGCAGTTGATTGATACTTCCTTTTGCTTTTTATCCCGCGAGCTATGACTGACATACACGCATGATCGTATACCGGGATAATTCGCGTAAGCGCATGTCATGCTGCATGATCGTCAGGGACCGCTACTCACCGCTTGCTCACAACAGTATACCTACACGCTGTAACGTCTGTAAGAGGAGGGGGAGGGGGGGGAGGGCTACTGACTCCAGACGGCTGCGAAGTGCAGTGTGCCCTGTCACTCTTGATTACTTTAGTTGACATTAAATGAAATAGACATGTTTAGGTCTTTCTTCAGCGGTTGCCGGCTTCTCGTGCGTATGATCTTCGTGAGCAAATACAATATTCAGATAATCATCAGTGGTCAACTTGGCGTGACATTCTTCAGTTTTGCTTTCGGAACATTTCCAAACAACTCCTTTCTTTGATTTTGCACTGCGACTGTACGTAAAACCTTTGTAGATGAGTTGATATCTGCCTTTCTTCTTGTTCTTTATAATAACAGGACCTACAACATAATTTTTATAAATATTTACTGTCTACACTCCAGAAATATGGCATTTTTTTTAAAATATCAAACGGATAAAAGTAAGGTTATATGGAGCGCTTGTCCACTGTCGCGCCGTCACCGAGATCACTTTGCTGTCGACACAAAAAGGTAAGTCTAAACCAATGTAATAAAAAAAATTAAAATGTTTAAGTAATTGATTTTATTTTTTCAAAAATTCAAAATTCTCCTTTTAGTAACAAGGAGCCCCACATAGTAATGTGCAGTTAGGCACTTTCTGCAAATAAATTACACACACACGCACACAGACACACAAATGTTACATTAATTATACATAAAAAACAGCACAATATACTTATAACTATAGAACATTAAAGTTGCCTAATAGATATTTTTATTCTATTGTCGCACCTACAATTTTCTTAATATAGACATTAATATTAAAAGTAGCACTGAGAATCAATTGTAAATCCTTTCTAAGATTACGATTAAGTATGTAACCTATTTACATCAAAATAATATGACTATCTCTTTACAAGCAATTCGCTGCCTATCTAAAGAAATAGCACTGACTATAATTTCGTAACTCCTTCACCTATTTAAAGAGATTACCTACTACACTACCATAATAGCTACATTAAATGGAGTTCAAGTTACCGGAATGTAATATTATATGTATACTTAAACCTATTGCCC
Organism: Synanthedon tipuliformis; assembly: GCA_947623395.1. Classification (NCBI taxonomy): domain Eukaryota; kingdom Metazoa; phylum Arthropoda; class Insecta; order Lepidoptera; family Sesiidae; genus Synanthedon; species Synanthedon tipuliformis. Next base: position 9,432,594 of record OX392417.1, on the reverse strand, counting down.
TCGTAATCTTTTTTTTTTGAGATTATTTCTTAAACAAAGATTGTTAATTTTTGTTAAGTGTGGTTTTATTGTTTTAACACACTTTTGAAAACACAATTTATTTTTAGCCAATGGACTCTTTGTATCTTTTGAAACTAAAGCACAAAACATATATAACTAATAAACGTTTGAAATGAAATTTTGGCATGACTTTCAAGGTGATAAACCCTTTTTTACTTCGATTCTACAATAAATAGGCTAAACAGTCAGACAGAATGAAAGTTGAAAATTGTTTTTGCGAATCTGCAAAAATACGAGGTCTTTAAAACATATGGGATCTATGTCAATGTCAGTAGTAGGTAATACTGCCAAAAATTGTCAGAGTATAGGCACAGATTAAATAATAGTTACTATCGGTATTGGCAACGAGAGTTGGCATTTTCTGTTAATTTTTACACATGTATTTTAATTTTTCATTTCTCCATCCAACAGATTTCATAAACATTGCGAAATTGGTTAAAATATAACCACTTTTTCAACATACTATCAAAAATGCATTGGTGTGAGTACACACACACATTCACACGTGTAAATTTTAGTTAACTCGCCTCACTGACAATGACAATAGACGGTTCGCATTGGAACAGATTCGCCCGTCGGGCGGACGGGCGAGTTGTCCATTAACTCGTGCTGCAACGTTGGCCCTCAATGGCCTTGGGCTTCATGTGTATGATTTCCCGTAATATCAAGGATCTTCGTGTGTGTTAAATCTGTGCTTATTTTCACTTTACACCTCCTGGAGACCCTCGACGAGCAATACCACTTGACGAGTTGACGTTCGAACGACACGTAATTCTTTGTGTATCTGAACCCTTTGTACACCATATTGGTGCATCGAGCCGTACTTATGAAGTACGGGCGTGAGTCTGTAAATGAAAGTAGAAAATTATTATCACTCCAAAATTTTCATAGACTTCAAAATTTCCTTAATTAAAAAGTATTAATACCCAAATAGTATAGGTTGATTTTAGATAATTTTGAGTACTTAACAGATTTAGCTCCGTTAATATTAATCGAAAAATCGGCATGCGCCATAGTAACAAAATCAATCGGTTATTGTAGCAAAAATTCAGTTATGTAATTTTAACACAGTATTTTTTTCGGTGTTATTGCATGAGTTGGATTTCTAAAGTTTTATTTTTATTTTTATTTCTGATTTAAGATTTATAAGTGATAATAACTTTATTACTTAAGTAAATGAAATAAAGTGAGCAGGTGATTGGCAAATAACAACAAATGTAAACATTTTTTAAAATAAACAACATTTTTAAAATATTTGTTAGTCAACGTTGTTGTGGAGACTATAAGTAGGTATTAGTGTGGTAATGTTTTGAACCAGTTGGTCAACTATACCAGTTAGTAGAGTTATTTTAAACCAGTCCGTTAATGGGGCATAAAAAGCGTAAAGCCACAAACTTAGATTTGAATTTCATCTAATTAAAATCCAAAATATTTTTAAATAAATCTTGTAAATACATTATTATTAAAAATGCTAATATTGGCTAAAAATATAATATAAATATAATGACTTTATTACGGTTACATATTAAACAAAAATAAGGAGACAAAAGCTGAATTCAGTTAACATCAGTTTTGTCTTTAGAAAAATACCGGTTATTTTATGTAGAAAAAAAAGCGTACGCAATGATTAGGCTATATCAATCTCAATGAAATAGACTTGTTATATACGTCAAGTAATGTATATTGTATAGACAGTAAGTATTCATATGTTAGTATAAAAGTTTTTGGACACTGGGATATAATTTAAATTACATCTCGATATATATATATAATGTGTATTTAAGTATATCTTGAGATGTAATAACACTGAGATATAAGTAATATGTATTTTACATCTCAAACTATAATATATTTTTCGATCGACGATGCGATATTTAACGACTAAAGCGCAGCGTTTCTGTTAAACTGCAAACTAACTAAAATATAATTATTATCTTACAGTGTGAAGTCCGATCGCGGAAGATAATTTATACTTTGTGATATAACTAATACAAGTAATTATATTATATTTCACAGTGAAAAGCCAGTTTCGGACTCTTTTACAATCATTTGCACCTTACAAACCTGAATAGCATTGAATAAAAATGTTATAGATACTCCTTTAAGCATACATCCTTTATAATGCGCACTGCCAGGGTTTGGACTGTTTGGAACTCCCTGCCGGCGTCTGTATTTCCGAGCACATATAACCCTAATCTTTTCAAGGTTCGATTGAATAGGCATCTTCTGGGTGAGCTCGCTCCATCTTAGGCCTCATCCTTGCCACATGGCTGGTTGTTGGCCAAGAGCAAACCCATCTCTTATAAAAAAAAATCTGAACTGAACATTTTTCATTCGTCTACATTACACGTGTCGTCCAGGAACTCAATTTGTTCATCGCAATTTGATTTCTTCTGTTGACGCTCGCTTGCCCTAACATAGACACCGTCGGGGTTCACGTAGAAAACTGGTGGTGGGTGGCTGTGTTCGCGGTTGAAAATTAAAAACTCCCCACTTCTGGTGACGCCTACTTGCGCCGAACATTTTCTTGAGCATCTCGACGAGCAAGTCCACGTGGTGCGATGCTTGCTTTCGCTGTTCCTTGCGAAAGTGTACTGTTGATACACTAATAACGTGAAACCTTTTTTTGATTTGATAAAATTTATTTCTGTAAAAATTAGGCACATCCATTAGTTAGGATGGTTTTCCACGTTAATCCTGTTTGCTGTGTGGTGGGATAACAAAATACAAAATGATGCGGACTGTTTGCTTGCATGACAAAAATAATTTCGATTTAGAATTCATACACAAATAAATGAGTAAAAACGTGCGGAGCGGAGAGAATACTGAAAATTTCTGGGTTATTGATAAATAATACCACTTATTATATTTACTGTATATTTATTGTTTTTCGAAGTAACTTCGGTGTCCACATAACTTATACATATTTTTTTGCATTCATTAAATCTAATGTGAAAAGCAGTTGTGTCGCCTAGTCTCCCATAGGAACTTCTTCGAAAATTGTATGGCGGATAAGACACGAGTTTCACAGTGGTAGCCGTAAGTAGTCTAAATTCATTCAACCAAGAATAGAAGAATATAGAGAACTACAAGATAGGGCTTCATCTGCAATTTCCAACTTGTTTCACAACTCTATTTATATAAATCACTAGAAAACATTTATAACTATATTAATCATAATTATAACATATAAGTTAGTATAAATTGTAATGTAACTAATGCCGTAACAAATTTTCAAAATGATGTCACATTAAAAAAAACATTAGAGAAAAAACAGTAAGAGCTTACAGTTATTAATAAATATTATTTATTTATTTTATTATAAGTATTAAGTAGTCAGTCTCAACTTTCAGTATTGTAAAAATACACAATAAATTACAAATAGTACTATGTGTTAGTTACTTATTTATAAAAACGCATAATGAATATTACAAAGTAACTGATTCACATTTTGAAAAATTTTAAGGTTATTAAAAAGAACAAATCAAATATTTATGTACTTATCAATAACAAAACAAACAATAACATACTTTAGATTTTTTTTATAATATTTAAGATGACAACCACAAAAAGAACAAGGTATTATTTATTACTTCTATTTATTTAAGACAGAAGATTTGAAATATCTTTACAGTATATTAGTAGTAAAATTTAATTAAGAATATAGTTTTTTAAAATTTTAGACCTTAGACTTGTTAGACTTAAATTCTGTGAAAAAAAATTCCAATAACAAAATTAAAGATTACTCACCAGCAACTCGCACCACAGCCCTTAATTTTGCTTGCTTACCTGGAAAAAATATAATTTATTACAATTTATAGCACTTAGGTAGGTACTTTTGCAATATAAAAAAAAAACATTTAATAAAACAAGTAAAACAACATTCCTCATTGGATAGATAAGCCTGGCCGAGCTGCTCCAATTTAATTATCAAGGACCTGGCTGTAGTACTGTGGAGAAGTTTGTATATTGAAATTTTTTTTTAGGAAAGTTTAGTATCAGTATAAGTATTTTAGACTTGGGTGTATATCTGCCACCTGGTAAATTTATAAGTTTTGATATTGTCATAAATTTTTTGTATTAAAAAAAAATTTTTTTCTTCAGAAACCTCTAGAGAATAATTTTCTCGGAATGATTCCAAAATATATGAAACTAATACATTTCAGTTAGTTTTTTTATAAGATTGGGAAGGGATAGGAATAGTATTTTATATTTTCAGAGCTACAAAGTTTAAAATAGTCTTATTAAAAATCAACAGTCACATGTATCACGATAGATAAAAAGCACAGGAACTAACTATAAGGTTTTTTGGATTCTTTCCCAATTCCCACTGAATCTGCATTTCGACCCACCTCTAAATTTAAGAAATTAGTTAATGGGTTGTTGCATCTGTTATTTAGTAGGATAGATGGTAGTCACCTTATCTTTAACTTAAAAATAATAATTTGTGACTTCAGCTATATAAAGTAAAGTTTAAAAACTTTGCAATGAGTTAACACAAACATTAAAACTTGCTTATTTCTTTTTGCAATTAAAACTAAAAAGTCACTGAGCACTAAAAGCCAGTGCTCAGTAAAGTAAATGTTGTCATACTATGTTATTTATAACTTTCTTTGAAACTATAGAAAAGTAAAGCATTATTTTTTTCATTTTGTTTTGACCTTGAACTACAAATTTCTAACATTTTAAGGATTGATACTAAGTAAAATTAGAATATTTAAAGATGAGAAAGAATAACGAGTTAAAATTAACAATAAATAATAATTACCATAACTCCGATATTGAGTGATCCTCTTAAATTTTTACACAATAACACAATTTATATTGTAAACACATACGTACATACATACATTGTAAACCTAAGTTGTAAACACTGATTTTCACTTAACGAAATAAAATAAAACTCACGCACTAAATTAAATGTTAGCCAGTGTAATAATGAATTAGGTACGAGTTGTCGAATCATTTGTTTTCACAATATATTCTTTAAAAATAAGTATTAGGTATTTAAAATCAAAATCTGTTTATGTAAAAATTAATTCACTTTATTATTATAATTCAGTCACTTGCGAGTTTTCATAGTGAAAATTTATAAATAATAACATTATATGTTTAAAAATACAGCAATTTATAAATAAATAAAGTTGAAAATAAACAAAATGTTTGTATTTTTTGAGGTTATTTTACAGAAGCGAAAGTTCAATCGAATCAAGCCAAGCGTCTGTCTGATTAAACGTCAACGTCATGACATGAAGCATCATCAACATCAAGCATGGATCTAATATAATAAGCAGGACTGTTTACTCGCAGCTAAATAGCCAGCCGAGTAGGATATGTAGTAGAAAGAGGGAGGTACTGCATTTATAGATTTTTAAATAATTACATGGTTGAATCGAGAATCGAACCCGCTGGACGAGAAAAAAAAATACCCTGTAGCTTTATTATACTGATCGAAAGGGTTCATCATAAGGATTATTTTTTGCTAAATAACATAGTGTCAAAAATAAAAGGAAGACCATGAATTTTAACTTTTGATGTGAAATTTTGTTCCGAAAAATGAAAAGCTGACTTTCCTGTAAGGCGGTAAGGACATACAACTGACATGATCATAAGTACCTATTACTAATAAATGTACCCACTTGAGAAGTACGCATCATTTCCCTATTGTAATTTAAGTGCATGATAAAATGATGTATTGATGTTGTTTTGTAACAAAATATTGTATTCAACAGTATGGGACTCGTTTTGAGCATTTGATAAATTGATTAATTTTGTATTAAAAATGTTAAAATTCATGATCTTCCTTTTATTTCTGACACTAAGTTACTTAGCAAAAAATTATCCTTATGATAAAGCCTTTCGATCGGTATGATAAAGCTACAGGATATTTTTTTTTTCTCGTGTAGCGGGTTCGATTCCCGGTTCAACCATGTAATTATTTAAAAATCTATGAATGCAGTTTAAATTGTTTTGTAAATTAAAATAATGTCTTCTTTCAGTAAAATGTTCCATCTACAATATTCGAGGTACTTTCCCTTCATGTGGCATGGTCGTGGGACGCCCTGTATAATTTATTTTGATTAGCTTGACAGTTTTCAAGCTGTAACTAGTTTCAGTAGTAGTCAAAACGAATTTCACTCGAGTTCGAGTATGAGCACTTAGGGCTCGAGTCGCATCACAATGCTATGGTCGCGTATGCATCGATGATAAAATATTACTTTTAAGTAATATTTTGTCAATGAATTGTTATATTGGCGTGTATCGGAACGGAACACCTTTGAAAGCTACCGACATTGACGTTTGTTTGACATAATACAGTAAACATTTTGACACCAAAGGCTAAGATTCATAATATACGGGTTATTATAAAACTTTACGATATATTGTAAATATATTCGTAAATATTTTCGGTATTGTATTATTAGATATAGCGTGACTTATTCGTGTGTTAATAAACCTTATGTGAAAGCGTCTTTACAAGTTTTATAACCTAAAAGTGTTATGTGCAATATTTTTGTTTTTAGTTGTTATTTATTTATGTTTTGTTGTTAAGTGATATTTTCAGTGTTTGTGAGTGTTAACTGTTCAAAAATGTGTACGTATCTGCACTTTCAACTGAATACATGCTGGATTCAGGTAAGTTTTAGTTTATAAAAACATTGCATGTTTTCTTCTCCAAGATGGTACGTTTCCAATGGTGATTTCATTTTATAATTATTTTGGAGGTCCTATTTTTGTTGTAATTTTAAGGGTCATCCTCATTTTAAAGATAGGGTGACATGTTCCTTGGATGGATATATCACTTGGTATGGAGATAGGGTTTACCAATGAACAATTTCAGTGTTATAATAGCAGTGAACAATGTTGATACCTCCAAACATCAAAGAACATTGGTAGGTTTGAAATAAATCTTCTGTGTGTATTATTTTTTCACAGGATACAAACACACTAATTTGTGTGTGCTTAATGCACACTTTGAAAAGTTTATTTTTATACCAAAAAATAACAAAAAACTAATCAATGTATACTCAGTATGGTATCAGAACCCATTTCCCTTTCCTTTTCCCCTTTCCTTAGTCCTACTGTGGTCGGCAGCACACTTGATGCACCTATAGCGTTTGAGTAAATGGCGACCGTAGCCACCTACTATCATGTGTACTGTCAGCCTGTTTGTCCGACCTTGACTGTAAGATCAAAATTAATAAAAATTTTGTGACAACACAAACTTTGTATTTATTTTGATCTTACAAATTTTACTTAAATATTATAAAAACATTTTACATTAAACAATGTGATTTAAAAGTTGCAAGGTTAGTTTTTTGAACTATAATAAAGTGAGTATAATTATATAGTTTTATTTAGCAAAATGTATAAAATTGTTGCATTTATTCATGTACAAATAAATAAGACCAGGTATAAATAAAACACTTATTTGTTCATATAAAATTAAATTAAATTTTTTACCTTACAAATCAGGTAAGTGTGTAAGAAAACAGTTTACAAATAAAATAAGGAAACAAAGTTGAATTGTTTTTTTTTTTTAAATATCATTTTCACCTTACCTTTAGGTTTTTTTTACATTTCAATATTTTGAATATCAAAAAATTGTTCTTAATTTTCAGCTTTCAATATAAAAAAAAACATAAGCAAACCCACAGTTCTATATGGACACGAAAAAATATCACGACTGCTACCAAACTAGTATAATACAAGATAAAGAGATTATTGTGTGTCCTGAAATTATATTATCTCATATTGAAATTTCTTTCAGTTTTTGTACAATATCTACCCACAAAAAGGAAAGGCCACCATATCTTATTAATGGACGGTTACACATACTGGCAGGATGCAAGAAGCAAAGGTGTTGTCAAATGGTACTGCTCACAAAACAGAACTATAAACTGCAAGGCGAACATTAAAATGGACCACAAGCACACGCGCATCTTAAAATATTCACCGCACCACAATCATTCGAAACCTATAAAACACGAGGGAATGTACCACGAAAATTCCTACGGAAAGTATATAACCATAGATGACAAGTGTTGCTTTTGTTTGCGAACTACACCACAATTGCAACACAAGAAATGCCATTTACATAAAGTCACATCTTAAATAATAAATCTCTAACTATATAATATAAAAAAAAAATTATGCACAAAAAAATAAAAGTCTACCTACAGGATCATAATTAATTTATATTATATAATACAGAGCAGAGGTTACAGTACAAAGTATTATTATATATGTTCTACCCGACAAGGACATGGAAATATTTGAATTTATTTGTATTATTATAATTTTTCATACTTCTTTGATAATTTTATTATAATATTTAAATAAACCAGTTAATGTGTATTATTATAAAATTTTTGAAAGTCATGACGGACCTGTTATGGTAAACTTTGAAAAATTATAGACTTGACATGACTAGTCTCGGGATTTGCTACTTTTGATTTTAATTTCAATTTTGCCTTTATTATTGGCTATTACAAATTGCTATTTTTACTAATGACACTGGTAAAATCATCGGAGAAGATCTGATGGAGCCAAGACATTAAAAGAGAAGAAGAAGAATGCTTATTGACAACTATCATTAAAATACAATCCTGCATCATAATAAAAAAAATATATATTGTTAACGATAATAATAGTCCATGAAAATATATTCTCTAAAAATGAAAGACAGTGTCTTTAAGGTAATTTTGTAAAATCATTATTATCCTCATAACTTATCTATCACTAAGAATATGTTTAAAAAGTCGTTATTAAAATTAAAAGTCCTGTTTATTTTAAATTTTATTAAATATGTACCAAAAACGTTGTAAACAGTTTATTATTTATATTAAATCTTATGCTTTATCTTGAATTTAAGTTTTAAATGTGACTTAATTTATTTGAATTTTTAGATAAGTATTTTAAATTTAATCTTTATCACAAATATTTTTTTAATAAATTAAAATTTATAATAGAATCACATTTTAGTAGTTACCTAAATTGTAGTTTTGTAGTTTTGACGAAGCGGTTTACATTTTTCTTTAATTCTTATAGATCACAACAATTACATATTTATACCATGTCAACGGGGAAAAAACAAATTGTTACTGATGAATAAGTACACATACAGACTTACATCCAACAATTTGTACTATTGCGGAAAGAAATGGCACGGTTGCAAGGGCCGTATAAAGTTGAAAATCGACGGTTCAATTGACAAAACTAGCGACACAAAACACAATCATCCACCTCCTGAATATAAGCAAACCACAAGTGGACAATATGTGAAAATAAAATGACAAGTAATTAAATTACTAAGGTCTCGAAAAAAGAAGTACCTTAAATGTGATTCATCCATACTATTCCGTACTAATATTATAAATGGGAAGGACCATACAGCCTTCCAATTTCTTCCATCGGACATACAGACAGACGTACGACTGGTTAACATCCTCATCTTGTCGAAATCCCTGTTTTTCGGAGCAAGCACTTTAATAATAAACGATACAATAATCTACATTTTGGCCGCTAAATGTTTATATTTTTTAATTTATAAAATAGTCAAATTGAAAATGTAAATAGTTAAGTTTAGTATAGTTAGTTAGTTTAATTTATGTTAATTTTTTTATGTATGTTTTTAATTTTTATTTATGTTAATTGTAATCTACTTATGGACTAATTTGTCTGAAATAAATAAATAATTATTAAAAATTATTATTATTTAAAACATACTTTATAATACGCACTGCCAAGGTTTGGAACTCTTTGCCGGCGTCTGTATTTCCGAGCTCATATAACCTGAATCTTTTCAAAGTTCGAGTGAATATGATCTGGATGAGCTCGCTCCATAATAGGCCTCATCCTTGCTACACAGTTGATTGTTGGCCAAGAGCAAACCAAAAAAAGACATTTCATCCAGAAAAAAGTACTGTCTTCGAGGAATTAGTTATATAAAATTAAGAAAACTAATGGCAGAGCCTGCGGATTAGTTTATTTTTATTAAAGAAAGTCCAGATATTCGATCTTTTACTGTAGATTTTTTACTATGACTAACTACTGTTTATAACGCAAAAATTAACCGAATAATTCCGCCGAACATTAACTTTCTGCGTTCAGTTGAACTCATATTCGGCGCATCTCTAGTATGTTATATATGTAATAATTAATAAAACAGTTTACGAATCTAGATAATAATATGGACGATTCTACGCTAAGTGGTAACTTCTGCGGCAATCAGTTTAAAACAGTTTTTTTATTCTATTTCTTGCTATTTTTTACAATGAATCACATCATCATTTTTCTGAAATTCCTTACAAAGTCTAAAAAAGTCTAACTTTCAGACAAAACATGTCTTTTTTGTATCAGATGCTGAACTAAAGTATGTTTAATCGGAATTTAAATAAATAAATAAACTAATTAAATAAAAAATAAAATGGTTTTGTTATTTCAAATAACTTTTAAAATTAACTTTTGTCCCGCTTTTTTTATGTATCTCACCCGCCAAAATTCGTTCCGCTAATACAAACACTCAAGGACATCTATCGGCGTGAAGTTAACAATACTAATCGCGCAAGCCGCTTGAGCGCCGCAATTTTTTAAGGCCTGTTCACACCGCAGAGTTATTTGCTACCGCCGGCCGTAGCGAAATGTCGAGGGGTATGCGGATACCGCGCTGTTCAAACCAGAGCGACCACCGATCACCGCAGTAGGTCGACCGAAGACGCTCAGTCGCCGTCTTGTCTTGTTTCGCCGAGCACGCGGTACCGTACCTCGTACCGCTCCTGGTATGCGGTTCCGCTTTCGCGGCAGCTGCGGAAATCCCATACTAAATATCGCGCGGGATATCGCTTGGGTATTACCGCTACTCACGGCGGTGGCGGATAACTCTGTGGTTTGAGCAGGACTTTAGTTGTTGCGAGGCGACCGTGCGGTTTCGCAAGGTAACCGCACGACTCCAAAGGTAAGTCATAAAACTTATAATATTAATTTAATTTACTTTCATTTACTGCCGTTTTCTTTTGTGTAAAATAATTATATCATGTTGCTAGCCGGTTGTATAAATAAAGTAATTGTCGGTTCAAGTGTTCATTTATTTCTATCAATGTCAATTTTAAATCACTTAAACGACTATGCAAATAAAAATTGCCATATTAAAAAAATAAAGGAGGTTCTTAAGGTGCGCTTACATTTTTCGAGCAATAGTTAATTGTCCGTTGACGTTGCCATAAATTGCTCGATATTTTGTCACGTCGCAATTGATGTGAATTGGCTGGAATTGAGCAATTTTAATTGCCCGTATAAGCGCACCTTAAGTTTATATTGTTATTATATTATTATCATTATTACAGATTATGGCGCTACGGAAAAGTTAACACTTGAAGAAAGATTACAGAAAAAACGTGAAGCAGAGAGGCTAAGATATCAAAAGATTAAAAATGATCGAAAAAAGTATGAATTACAAAAGCAAAAAGAAAAGGAAAAATATTTAAAAAAGAAGGAGAAAGGAATCATCAAAACTGTCGAACAAATGTCTCCTAAAGAGCATCGTAAGGCAAAAAACATATGGAAAAAAAAAGCAAGAGAGCGTAGACAGCGACTTGCTCTTCAAAAATAACTAATGTTCCGGCAACACCATCATTTTCAGATGTTGATCATTAGATGCCGCAAAGTAATTTCTGTAGAAGAGTTATAGCCAAAGTTAAAATCAGATCGCCAGAAGTAGAGACCCTCTACTTCTTTTGGACCATGTTTTACTTTCTTGTCAATCATTTACCCAAATCTACCCGAACCTCGAACACTTTACTTGGGATTATCATGAAGCTGGACACGGTAAGGGGGCTCTTTATTGTGTCGGTGATGTTTGCAAGAGAACAGCTGACCGATTGGTGGTTAATAGCAAGGATATAGCATCTCTGAGCGATTTGTCAGGTGCTATTCAGAAAAGTGTCCTACCATCAATTTTTCCAGCCACTATTTTCCAGATCCAAACCAGAGACAACTATGAAAAGTTCATTTCCAAAGCATTTTTCTACGCGGAAGAGTGTTCGTCCGACCTCGCAACTTCGCCTTATAGCGGACGTGGAGGACGCCAAGAGGTTTAGTCGGTAGGTCTTCCCTAATACCATCTCGGGGCAGGAGTCCGACATAACCCACCGGTCTGTCCCCAGGCCGGTGGGTATCCATGATGGATTCCTCTTGTAAAAAAAAAAAGCTGCACCCCGTGACTACACCGCTTCGAATTTTAAACGATCATCTATCTACAGCCTCGTATTTCCAGCGATTTAATAATTACTTTACTTAGCTTTGGAGCTACATAATTATAGGAAAACTTGAAACAACCCGTATCACCGTACAAATCATTAATAACTAAATTGCTTCATTTATTGTATTGTAGGTCCATCCGTTTTTCTTAATGAGGAGGAAATAGAAATAATATCGTCACAGCGAGGAAATCAAGTGCTTTTACGCTCAGGTTATAGATATAATGCAGATAAAAGAAATAAAAACGGGTCAATTTTGTGGCGTTGCGTAAAGAGAAACACGTGCAAAGCAATACTTATTGTTGGCAATAATAATTATATAATCAGAGACGACATGCACCACTGTAAGCCTGATTTTGCATCAAATGGATTTCAACAGGTGCACCTAATGGAAAAGTGAAATCCGATTTCAGTATCCCTGTTCAAAATACCTACATTTCGACTCGAAAGACTGTGTCAGAACTCGTTAAGAAAATATCTAAGTATGAAGAATATTAGTAAAAAATAAATAAAAATGACCTACAACATTTTTATTAAACTTAATCAAAAGCCAAATATTTCAATTTAAACCTAAAACTAACCTTAAACTTAATTTGTAACGGGCGGCAGTTTATAAATGTGGGATATTTTTACTGAAACAAAAGCCACGAATGATGTTACGTTTTTGTTTGTTGTTGTTTAATTGGTTTATAATATAGTAATTTATATTGATATTATATTTGTTTTATTTAAAAGCATTTATTTATTAATAGAATTTATTGAATTTTTACATCCGATTGTACAAAAACTATCGCACAGAATTTCAACGTGCGATTTGTGCGCTAGTTTACCTCAACGAAATAGTATATCTCTGGTTTACCTACGTTCGCAGTAGTTAAGAAATTTACTGTGCATTAAATATCTATATATAAAAAAAAATTCACAATATAAAAAAGGGAGACATTAATATAATGAAAATGTATTTCAAGATACTGGCCAAAAGCAAACCCATCTCTAATAATAAAATAAAATAAAAAATAGTTTTGTTACGGATTTTGTTATGGAATGCCAACACAAGATGAATTTAATGAATATATAATGTCTTTCTTTCAGGAGTCTACGGTTACACATTTATACCCAGTAGTCACGGGAAGAATAATTTGTTATTTATGGACGGTTTCACGTACGTTTATAGAACAAATTTTTTATATTATTGCTCCAAAATGTCATCTTGTAAAGCTCGTGTCAGGTTGAATCGCGATGGATCACTTAAAAGTTCAAGTAGCACTTGTCATAATCACCCTCCTCGAATCAAGAATTTTAGAGTAAAATAACAGACATGATAAAACAATGTCTTAATGTTAGGATGATAGGCCCTTCAATCCGTTTTGTTTTGATTCGTTTCATATTAGATTTTCTCCGATGTGCATTTTGTGTGTACATAAAACATAACTATGTAGTACATAAAACATAATGGAGTCCCTAGACGGTCAAAATTGCTTGACAAGCACGCTTGACGAGGCAGCAGCATACTTGTCAAGCATTTGCATTCATTTTAATCTCAGTCGCCACAGAGTGACCCAGTGTAACTAAATCCTTGACAAGCATGCATGTAATTCTAAACGATCAAGTATGCTTGACAAGCAGTGCACAAATATAATTTTTCATCAAACTCCGTTCTAAACGCACAAAATTGCTTGATAAGCACTCGAATTTTACGTGCTTGTCAAGCAATTTTGATCGTCTAGGGACTCCATCAGTAACGTAACCAGTTATAAGTTAATTTAACTGAAAAATTAATGTTTTAAAATTTAAGTGGATTTTTTAGAAAATTCTATGTCAATTACACTTTATGAGGAAAAAAATCTTTTGTTCATAATCCGAGCATGGAAAATCGCTGTCGATTGATAAGTAGTTTAGTGTCCATCAAATAGTAAAAGAATAATAATAGTAATAAGAATCTGGTACTTAACGAATTTAGATTGCGATGGCGTCCAACGTAAAATTTACACGTAAAGAAGGATTGTGGACATAATATTTCCTTATTTTTTTTTATCTAACTTCTATAAACCCTCATCCTGTTATACTACAGTTAAGTAGTAATGTAACCTTATTCAGATATTTTGTGGAATCCAGATATCAAATTAACAATTTTTTTGTAAATCTTCAGATATCCATTTCATTCCATTGGAAAGTGGCAAATGTTTAATTAAATATAACGGTTATACGTATTGGAGAGGCTGGAAGGGCTCCAAGTGTTGTTCGTACTATTGCTCGAAAAAAGGATGCAAGTCTCGTTTGAAAATCGACGATGACTACAAAGTGAAAGATGTCGTTTTTGAGCATAACCACCCCAAACCCACAAATAAAATTAAGACATCTCTGTATTGAATTTTAGTGTTATAAGTAGATACACGATAAAATGAAATAAGAGCCATTTCACACCGAAAAGCGACGCAACGCGGCGTGCTCGTTTAGCTTAAGATAGCAATACAACATACATGCCGGAAATTTTTGAAATTTTTGACCGAAGGGAAAGTTCTCTAAATACTGCAAATAGTAAAAGTTACCCAAATTAAACACTCGTCTATTTTTTTAAATAAAAATACTGCATTCGAAAAATACCTTTACCTTTACTTTTATGGCATCAATGGGTCAATCGTAAACATCAAATATCTCATGGTAAATTAAACAAAAAGATAACCATTAAATCTAAACTCTAAATTCAGTATTTAAGGAACTTTTCCTCCTTGTGGTGTAAAAAATTTCCACGCTATATATAACTTATACTTACTATACAAAAAGATACGCACTTCAGTGAGCAGGTACTTGCACGCCGTCTCGAGATCGCTTACTCACTGACTGAAGTGACTGAACCCCAGTTTAACAATAACATATATTAACTATATTGTGTATGGAATATATTATATTGTAATACTGTGACTGAACTGTTGCAGTTTATTTCTGTAGTAAATTAGTTCTATATTGTATTGTTGTATTGCTTCCTTAAAATATTCACGCAGCGTCGCATCGCGTCGCGTTTCGTCTGAACTGACCCTAAAGTAATAAACATTTGAGTAACTTAATGTGCTTGTGTAGTTTGTATTTTATTGTAAAGTGATGTGATTGTATCCGAACTTACTGTCAGATTTCCGTGATTAATCTTACCTGTAATTATTGTATTCATAATTCGTAGGAAATATTATTTATGAAAAAATGTGAAACTTTAAAATATAACTTCAATGTTATATTAACTATTTCATTTTAGTCAAAAAATATATTTATTGAGATGTCATTTAATATACACACGGTGAAATCCTGTTGTGTAAAGTCAGTTTAAATTTATTGATAAAGTATTTCAAATATCCTAGATAATGACTAGGTAGTTATGTTATTTATTTAAAATTTGCTGGAGAGATTGCCTAATTTATTACTCGATTTGTAGATAATCATATTGTAAATGTCGATAAGTTATTGTATTATTGTAATCACTATTTGTCTATATCTATTATACATTTTTAAAAAAAGTTTATGTTATTCTTTTAAACATCTTAGCTTGTAACCATTCTTACAGGGAAATACCACAGCATACTAATATTAGTATTACTAATACTAATATTAGTATGCTGTGGAAATACTATGCGCCTCGGTTTCATCCGCGATTTAAATTAAAATAAATAACATAATCTTAGCAAATTAGCAACGCAGAGAAGCTCAAAGAAAGCTCGCATACGACGATTACTGCGAAGTAAGCCGTGCCGAAGAGCCGAGTTAAACCTAAAGAGTCATGTCGTTATATTAAACCACTGACCTTCAAGAATTGAACTATCAAACAGAAAAAGACGAATAGTTCCTGATGTAAGCAAAAAATAAATGTTATGAGGTTTCTCATTTAAAAAATAAAACTACTGGATAAAATATTCATTCAAGTTCAAAATAAAAATAAAAGGACTGTGTTAAATAAATACATTCACACATTCCACACAGCACCATCTAGTTCCAAAGTCAGCAATTGAATGCTTTTATTATGGATACCAGACGGTTGATATACTACATAGATTGCTTTTGTTTTGTAAATATGTACATACATAATTATAAATACAAAACATCCATGACTCAGGTACAAAGGTAAATGTTAACACATAAAACATTTGCAATGCTTCGAATCGAATCGAATCGGCGGGAATCGAACCCGCAACCGCTTGGTTAACAGCTAGGGTTACTGGCCACTGGACCAAACGTGTCGTCAATGTTAATGTCAATATCGTGTTGTTTAATTATATAATGTTTCTGTCTTTTCAGGATCTCCCTCGTTGCGTTTTTTACAATTAGATAATGGTAAACATTTGACAATGTACCGAGGTTATACATATTGGAGAAAAAACGCGTCTCGTTCGTACTACTGTTCAAAGTACAGTAGTAAAACATGTAAGTCCCGTTTCGTATTAAGTGCGGACAATACACTCTTACATGATATTTTCGAACATAACCATCCGAAACCTGTATACAAAAAGCTGCAAAGTGGTTGTTACGTTAAATTGTAAAATTTCATTAAACCACAATTTTTAATATGTTCTAATTACCTATGTCATGAATTATACATTTTTTTAATTTTTTTTTATTTGTACATTATATATGTACCTACAATGTACAAAAAGATGGTATGAGTAAAAACAAAACTGTAGCATATATATAAAAATAAAGAGTAATATGATATTCGATACTTTTTTTATTTAACGATTTTGGAGGGACGATTGTTACTAGGGTGTTTTTTTTGGCATCTAGTGTACACTGCTGGACATAGGCTTTACCCATAATTTTCAGTAGTTCGTGCCGGTCAGAAGCAACCTGCCGCTCTTATCAATATATATTATAATATATAGATCGTCACTTAGATTAATGTAACCAATTATTTATTAATCTAAGGATCGTCAGTTATCTTGTGAAAGGACGTGATACGCTTTGTTTGCTGGTCCGTGTGGTCTTCACTTATAGTTTACTAGTGACCGGGGTGCAATTTATATATCCTATCTTTTAAGTTGGACCAAATTGAGGATAGCTACGAAGTTTTATCAAAATCGGTTCAGTAGTTTCGGAGTTCATCAGGAAAAAACATGTGACTCGTAATTTTGATTTATATATAATATAGAGATTTAGTAGGTACCTACTGGCGATCCGCACGCAGTTTCGAATGGAGTTAAAATTTTCAAAAAAAAATTCCTTATAAAATAAGCCTACTTCCAAATTTCACCTTCTAGAGTTAACATTTCTGGGGCCCTAGCCAAGAACATACCAATGCAAACGTTTCGTTGCGTTCTGACGAATAGAAACGAAATAAAGCCCGGTGATTGGTCAAAAATTTGCATTTGAATGCACGATGATGTATGCTCTTGGCTAGGGCCCCTGGCTGTGCGTCGATAGTCAATCAGAACAAACGATTTTATAAGTATAAATAAGTGGTTTTGACATTAATGAGTGATGACGAAAAATGTAAGTAAACTAACTACATACCTACTGTATGTAATTCTTTAGTTAATTACTACGAGTAATATGTGTAGGTACAATATTTCATTTTTAATATGTTTCCAGAATCCCGTGAATATATATTTATACCCAGTCGGCAAGGTAATAAGAATCTATTGATGATGAACGGATATACATACAATTTTACAACAAAAACCTTATATTACTGTCCCAAGAAGGTGAGGTCAGGTTGCAGGGCGAGTGTTAAGCTGGATCGTGATGGATCAGTCAAACCAACTAGTTATACGCGTCATAACCATCCGCCTCCAACCTATTTACGGACTAGCGATGGTAAATATATTCCAATATAAGATCTTTTTAATGTTTAATTTTAACCTGATTTCTAACATTTTAATCGCTTGGTTTTGTAGGAGTTGTCGTGCTCCTACCGATTGACTCGTAATTTTTTTTCTAATTTTTAATGTTTTTTATTTAAAAATAAATATTATACAAGTAGGTAGAGGAATTTGTCGTATATATTCTACGGTTCTGGCGAAATGGACACGAAAATAATTGTCGGATAAAGACGACTCTGGCGGCTAAAGGATTAAATAATTTTATTTAACTTTAGGTACGATCCGTATCTATTTGTGTAGTAACGTAGCAATAAATTATAATGTCTATATTGTATTGCTACTCGTATCCTAAAATGTGCGCGTAAGCGTCGCGTTTCGTCTGAACTGACCCTAAGCAATACACATTTTGAATAACTTGTGTGCTCGTGTAGTTTATATTATTGGAGGCACAGCCTGTAGTGAAAGTTCTAAGTAACATCTAAACTAAAGAATAAAAAAAATTGAAAGTAAATTAATAAAAATCAAATAAAAGCAAATAAAAAAGGATACTGTCGCATCACAAAGTCCAATAAAAAAAACAAATAAAATGTCAGATATCAGAACCACGGAAAAGGACATTTCCGTTATTACCGTCTTCATAATTCGTAATATAAACAATGTCAACTAATTAAATAACTGTGAAACTTTAAAATATATCTTGAATGATATCTCTCTCATTAGCCAAAAGTTTTTGTGTAAAGCTGACATAATTTGTTAGGTATGTGTTTTTAAAGGTAGGTAGGTACTATAGAATATTTTTTATAATTTTTTTTTTTTTGAGAAAATATGAAGCGACATTTTTTACTAAAGCCAGTCATCTTTTATCAGTATAAATTTACATCAGTATTAGCATGTCCCAGTGTAAGCTTCAGTATTAATATTAATGTATGATCAAAGACACACATGCGCATGATGCGCACGCGCTCATGCTCACACAGGCTGTGCAAAAATATATGCGAGGTGTAGTAGATTGCAGTTAATAAAACAATCTCATATTTAAGATTGGATTCTTATAACATAACAAAGCATTGATGTTTTTTTTTTTTTTTTTTTTTTTTTTTTCTCGCTAGTCCGATATAATACTCGCTACTAGCATTGCAGCGCTTGTTACTAAATAACTTTTTTATTGGCCCGAACGGAAAACAATACAAGATTGCCCAGGGACCCTAGCTCCTGCGGGAATAGGAATACTAGGGTCCGGGAGTTGCTTATTTATATATACATACATATATACACACACATACATATATACATATATATATAAGTTTAATCTGTAGAAATATAATCATTACTTACATTTAATTAAGTATGTAATGTGGAATAAAGTGATTTGCTGTGACTGCTGTTTGTTATAAATTTTGGGAATGTAAAGCCGGGCCATTATGGATCAGTTAAACCGACCAGTGACACTCGTCATGAACATGCACCTCCAAAATATATACGAACTAAAGATGGTAAATATATTCTAGTAGCAGTATATTTTAGTGACTATTGACTTAAAACAAAACAATTAAGTTAAGCTTAAAAACAAATGTAAGCTAAGCTTAAAAACTAATGTAATGTAATGTAATGTAATGCTAAGCTTTAAAACTTATGTAGATGTGGCTGAATTTTTTTATTTCTGTGACAAGAAATGTTTTTTGGGTTGTAATTTGCTAAATTTTTTCTCAGAAAAAAGAATTGTTTGTATAAATCTGCCCGATTCAAACTTTGTAAAATATAGTCACTGTATTTTTTAACTGAGTTTTAATTTTACTCTTAAGAGGTCAAATTAGGCGACGAAAATAACGCTTTTCTGCTAAGTCTTTGCCTACAAAATAGACGTCACTTCAACTGACGCACACTCGTGAAATGCAATGACTAGTATGATATCCATGCGTTACCATTTTGTTAACGTCACATTATGAAAATACTATATTGGGATAAATTCTCATTATAATAAGTCTTACAAGACTATAAATAAAATTTATTAAATATTTTCAGAATCTAACGATTACATATTTATACCCAGTCGGCGAGGTAAACAAAAGTTATTAATGATGAACGGATTCACTTACAATTTTAGCACCAGTACCTTATATTATTGTTCAAAAAAACGTGGCTTAGGTTGTAAAGCGAGTGTAAAGCTGGGCCATGATGGATCAGTTAAACCGACCAGTGACACTCGTCATGAACATGCACCTCCAAAATATGTGCGAACTAAAGATGGTAAATATATTCTAGTGGCAGTATAATTTAGTGACTATTGAGTTAAAACAAAACTATTAAGCTAAGCTTAAAAACAAATGTAACTAGTTGTGGCTGAAATTTTTATTTCTGTGACAAGAAAGGTTTTTGGGTTGTAATTTACTAATTTTTTTTTTCAGAAAAAGGAATTGTTTTGTATAAATCTGCCCGATTCAAACTTTGTAAAATATAGTGACTGTATTTTTTATCTGAGTTTTTAATTTTACTCTTAAGAAGTCGAATTAGGCGATGAAAATAACGCTTTTCTGCTAAGTCTTTGCCCACAACATAGACGTCAATACAACTGATGCACACTCGTGAAATGCAAGGACTAGTATGATATCATATGCGTTACCATTTTGTTAACTTCACATTATGAGAATACTATATTGGGATAAATTCTCACTATAATAAGTCTAAAGACGATAAATAAAATTTATTTCATATTTTCAGAATCTAACGAATACATATTTATACCCAGTTCGCGAGGTAAACAAAAGTTATTAATGATGAACGGATTCACTTACAATTTTAATACCAGTACCTTATATTATTGTTCAAAAAAACGTAGCTTATGTTGTAAAGCGAGTATAAAGCTGGGCCATGATGGATCAGTTAAACCGACCAGTGACACTCGTCATGAACATCCACCTCCAAAATATATGCGAACTAAAGATGGTAAATACATTCTATTGGCAGTATAATTTAGTGACTATTGAGTAAAAACAAAACTATTAAGTTAAGCTTAAAAGCAAATGTAGTTGTGGCTGAAATTTTTATTTCTGTGACAAGGTTTTTTGGGTTGTAATTTACTAAATTTTTTCTCAAAAAAAGAATTGTTTGTAAATCTGCCCGATTCAAACTTTGTGAAATATAGTCACTGTATTTTTTATCAGAGTTTTTAATTTTACTATTAAGAAGTCGAATTAGGCGCCGAAAATAACGCTTTTCTGCTAAGTCTTTGCCTACAAATCAGACGTCAATACAACTGACGCACACTCGTGAAACGCAAGGACTAGTATGATATCCTATGCGTTAACATTTTGTTAACTTCACATTATGAGAATACTATATTGGGATAAATTCTCATTATAAAAAGTCTATAGACGATAAATAAAATGTATTAAATATTTTCAGAATCTAACGAATACATATTTATACCCAGTCGGCGAGGTAAACAAAAGTTATTAATGATGAACGGATTTACTTACAATTTTAATACCACTACCTTATATTATTGTTCAAAAAAACGTAGATTTGGTTGTAAAGCAAGTGTAAAGCTGGGCCATGATGGATCAGTTATACTGACCAGTGACACTCGTCATGAACATCCACCTCCAAACTATATGCGAACTAAAGATGGTAAATATATTCTAATGGCAGTATAATTTAATTACTATTAAGTTAAAACAAGCAAGACTAATCACGGACCGAACACAATATTTACCAAAATAACTAATAATAACCTATAAATTCAAGTGCAATATTGCAAAATTATTTTTTGTAGCTCGTAGCAGATGACCGAACTTGTGTAAATTATAAAAAAAAGTAGCCAATTAAAACTTTAGTAAAGAACTTCGCTGAAATTTTTTATTTTTATTACAAGAAAGGTCTTTCTTTGGGTAGTACTTTACTGTTTTTTTTAACCAACTTCAAAAAAAGGAGGAGGTTCTCAATTTGACTGTATTTTTTTTATGTTTGTTACCTCAGAACTTTCGACTGGGTGGTTTGATTTTTTTTTTATTATTTGAAGTCGGTTTTTTTTGTTAAAATTATATTATTTCTAAAAAAAAAATGTTTGTATAAATCTGCCTGATTCAAACTTTTATCTGAGTTTTACGTAATTATACTTTTATGAAAAATCGAATTAGGCATTGAAAATTACGCTTTTCTGCATACAAAAAAGATGTCAACACGATGGACGCACTTGTAAAATGCAAGGACCAGTATTATTATCCTTTGCATTAAAAATGTTGAATTTTTTGTTAAATTTCTTCATCTTCATCATTTTGGAAATTGTTTTGCAATTTTCTTATTGTCTAGTTATTAAATAAATGAACCCTGACATAATAAAAATCGTATGTTTGCTGAGATTTGACACTATTCACACTTAACGATAGATTTAGAATAATTAATTTTACGTTTTTTTTTTAGGATCCCATGAATACATTTTTATACCTAGTCGGAAAGGCCAGAATAATGTTTTAATGATGAACGGATTCACATACAACTATGGTACCAGTACCTCGTACTATTGTCCAAAGAAGAGTTGTAGAGCGCGTGTTAAGTTGGATCGCGACGGTTCAGTAAAGCCCCATAGTGACACTTGCCATAATCATCCTCCTCCAAAATATATGAAAACGTCAAGTGGCAGATACTTTCAATTATAAAAGGTTGTATTGTTATATTTATATCTACAACTGTAAAAGTTGTCCTGTACTGGCGAGCGAAGTCAGTAAGTTTTGGGAGAATTTGCTGTCTTAACATATTATAGTTAATGGGAATAATCGAAGCGAAGACAGAAAGTGACGGGAACACATTCGTGCCACTCATTGAACTCGCGAAAATAATAGTTACAACATGAAAATTACAATATTTTAGAAAATACTTTATATAGTCTATGATTGCTATTGATAACCCAATTTTAAATTGCAGCGCATTTGCAACACCTTTGGAGTTGCTTGTGTTGTAGGCGAAGGTATATAGCTATCTACAAGCATTAACATAAAAAAAAGATTTAACATGGTAAATAAAACGTTCCGCACATTTGTTTTGTATAATTAAAGGTTACGAATACGAGTTCATAACCAAACAAAGATACAACAAGGTAATGTTGATGATCACAGGGTGCACTTATTCACCCAAGCATCGAAGTATACACATGACATTATGTGACATTATTGTTCGAAGAAAGATTCTATATGTATTTGTATAGGGTGTAAAGCCTTCGTTAAACTGGACCTTGTTGGAAATGTTTCTAAATATATGATTGATGACAATTATGCTCATCTTCCGCCAAATATCTTTGTTAGTTAAAAATGTTATGTTGTTAACATTAATAAAATAAAAAGAGGATTAAAAAAGTTTCATTAAATTAATAACTATTAAGATAAGTTAATTCTCTATTTCCTAACTACTCAGAAGGTGCCCACGACTTCGTCTGAGTTTAAAAACAATAAATATATATATGAGTAATACATATAATGCCTAACATCTTTATCGCTGTGACAAAGGTGGCATAACAAGCATCCATAAATCCTCGCAAACTTTCGCATTTACAATTTAATATTAGTAGGATAATGTGGAGGATTACAATATTAGTAAGATTGAAGGATAGGTAGTTTGACTCTGCGAAAAGCTTGAAAATGATGTTTTTGTTTACAATAGTCCAAAGCGGGTTTAAAGATTAAAATTAGTAGTGGCAGGGCGGGCACACTGCGTTTCGCAGTCACAGACAGCCATCTAGTGACACATAGTATGTTAGTATGAAGAGCCGAAGGCCGCTAGAGTTGGAAGGCTTTCGAGCGGAGGCCACGAACTGGCAAGTGGATGTCCACCCACAACAGACAAGCTGATTAAGGTCGCGGATCGACCCAGAGATGGATCCAGGCTGCTTCTGATCGGTCCTTTTGGAAAATTATGGGGGAGGCCTATGTCCAGTGGTGGATGTCCTACGGCTGAGATGATGATATAAGTAAGCTTACCAGGGTATGACTACAAATCGCTATGTAATTAATCTAAGAAACAGACCTTATATTGTTTTGATGAATTGGCAGTAATCGCTGATGTTCTTGATGAAAATGACAAGGATTTTGTGAAGGCTGAAACCGAGAACAAGAGGAAACACATCGGCTTTCTCCACATTATCGTCGTCATATGTGGCTGTGTGGTTCGCTGAAATCGTGTTAACGGTGTGGTGGGTGTGATCCCAGGAAGATTTGATCTATTCCAGAAAGTTCAACTCGAACGTCGGTACGGCCACGCCACGATCCGTACTTCGTTTCCTGTCCTTGTCGTCCTGATTTCCTTTGCATATGTCGGGGGTTGCATCGTCGTCTTGATTTCCGATGAAATAAATACAATTTATAGAATTAATTCAACGTAAATCTCTATTTACGGGAGTTATAATGCGGTTATATAAATTTATTATTATTACGGATATGTCATTAAGTGGTAATATATTTTATTTGTAGATATTCCTTTCGAAATCGTCAGATCGCAAAGAGGTAATAAATTGTTATTAATACAAGGATATACGTATTTTCATCACAAAATGAATAATAGTTGGCGATGTTCAGTAAAAAAGGACTGCAAGGCTAAAGTTATTGTGAACAATGGAAAAATTACAGATATTTATAATGTACATAATCATCCAGGAAGAAGAACTGCAAGAACTCAGGGCGGTAAAATTATATTTTTGTAATGTATTGTTCAATTAAGTACATAAATTCATAAATACCTGTGTCATATTTGTTGGTATAACCCATGGTGTATTATCGATAGATAAATAGATAGCAGGAAAAGTGTTAAAAACATCCTTTAATTCTTTCATTTGTTACAATTAATTTATAATAAGCTTACATTATTCGTAAATAATTAAGATTACTTATTATCTAATTATAATTTTTTCATAAATTTTATACATTAGGTATGCATAGTTAATCTTAAAGGTATAACTAGTATAAAGGTATAAGGCCCTCGAGCGGAAGCCACAAATCGGCAAGCGGATGTCTAGCTGATTAGGGTCGTGGGTCAATCCAGAGGTGGATCCAGGCTGCTTCTGATCGGTCTTTTTGGGAAATTCTGGGGGAGGCCTATGTCCAGCAGTGGACGTCATAAGGCTGAGATGATGGGATAAGTAGGCTTACCAGAGTAAGAAACAGACCTTATATTGTTTTAATGAATTGAGAGTAATCGCTGATGTTCTTAATAAAAATGACAAGGATTTCGTGAAGGCTGAAACCCGACAAGAGGAACACCTCGGCTTTCTCCAAATTATCGTCGTCATTTATGTGGCCGGGTGTTCGCTGAAATCGTGTTAACGGTGTAGTGAGTGTGATCCCGGCAAGATTTGATCTATTCCAGAAAGTTCAACTTCGTCGGTACGGCCATGATCCGTACGCCAGTTCCTGTCCTTGTCGTCCTGAATCCCTTTGCATCTGTCGGGTGTAGCATCGTTGCCTTGATTTCCGGTGAAATAAATACAATTTGTAGGATTTGATCCCTATTTACGGAAGTTATAGTGCGGTTTTCTATATATTTTATTATTACGAATAACTATGTCATTATATGCTAATAATTTTTATTTGCAGATATTCCTTTCGAAATCGTCAGATCGCAAAGAGGTAATAAATTGTTATTAATTCAAGGATACACGTATTTTTATCACAAAATGAATAATTATTGGCGATGTTCGATAAAAAAGGACTGCAAGGCTAAAGTTATTGTGGAAAATGGAAAAATTACGGACATTTATGATCTACATTATCATCCAGTAAGACGAACTGGAAGAACTCAGGACGGTAAAATTATATTTTATCGCTCAGCGCAGAATTGAATAAGTATCTGTCATTCTGTGATAGGAGGGGCAGTGGGCAGTGGTCCCGCTGTCAAAAATTGTCGTAATTGTATCGCAATAAATATGGAGAGATAAGGAGCACCGACTCATATAAGGTGAATAATTTGATTTAATTTATATATTTAGAAATAATTTAATTAATATAATGTCTTGGTTGTCTGTTTCTGGACAACAAAGAATAGTTGTTTTGTTATATTCAAATGCACTCTTCTATGAAATTAAAATATGTGTTCATTTTGAAAAACAATTGTTTTACTTGATCTCAGACGCGAGCGCTATTGAATAATAAGTGAATAAGCAGCTATAACACTTACAATAAAATAAGAACTAAAGTAGAGCCCTGTGGATGTCATAGTCCAGCCGATAAAACTACGCCTTCGCCATGTACCTACACACTCGGTTACAAGCACACAAATGCAATCACACTACGCCTCGCCTTATTAAAATATTTACTAATGAAAGCTCCGAATTTTGTAGTCGAAGAGTGTAAAGACCAGTCTTCAAAAAATAAAAAGAAGCATGGAATCACATTAATTCATTCATTAAAAATGTAAATATTATTAAATTTTTTTTGTTTGCAGGTGTTTTTTACGAAATTGTCCACTCAAAAAGAGGAAAAAATTTGATATTCGTGGAAAGATACACTTTTTGTCACGATAAAAAAACTATTGGAAATGTTCAAAGAGCAATCGTTGCAAAGCTAGGCTGACAATGAACTTGAACGATGACATGACAGAATATTGAACATATCCAATCTTCATAATCATCCGAAAAGAGATATAATAAGAACCAAGACCGGCCAAATTGTTTTTGTGTAATATTATGACTTACTAGAAATATAAAACTTACTAGAAATAGGAAAGACTGTGAAAATAGATCAGTTTTTATAAGACTTCGTCAACGTTCAAAATGTTATATAGGTATAGCCTAAAAGATTTTTTCAATTCGAACCAGTAGTTCCTGAGAGTTCATAATCATCCAGCAAGAAATACTAAAGAAAAAAGAGCGGTGAAATTTTTCTTGTTCATCGCAGGAAGTTATGAACTAGGCTGACAATGTTGAAGAAAATATTATAATATCATTCTATTATAATATTTTATTCTAAGTAGTTTTTGAGTTTATTTATTAAAAACAATAAAATTATTCTAATACTTATTTTCGTTTGATTATGATTCGTGTTTGATTGCCCCGTCATTTTACATTTTTGTACCAGAGGCATACTTTTTTTGTGATGATATAAAGCTCGGCCCCAGTGATGCGTGATAATAGATTTACTTTATTAAGGCGGTTCTTATGTGCCTATATATGAAAAATAATAATATAATATAGATAAAGTTATTTAATGAATTGTGATATTAGAAATTGTTTGAAGACACGACATTGAATGGGCAGCATCGAAACTGTCCCGAAAAATTCTATGCCTCTTTAATTTTATTGTTAGCATTCTTGTATGTTTGAAAAATCCGGGACATGAAATTTTAAATCAAGAATGCTATTTTTTCGGTGACATCGAAATTATGTCGCGTCTTAATATTGCAAACTGTTGCACACTGAAAGATTGTTTTCTTTTGCTTACAAAATAAAATCTTAATAACTAGTTAATAAAGAAATTTTGTTTTAGATCCAAATGAAGACTACAAATTCGTGACCATGAACACTGGATCCAAGTTGCTGATGCACAAATGTTTTACATACTGGAAGAATAATCGTTCGAAATACGTTTATTATTGTTCTAAATACAGCCGTGGTTGTAAGTGTAGCGCAAGGCTCTATGAAGATGGAAAAATAACTATAAAAGGAGAACATTATCACGCCCCTCCAAAATTGTTGCATACGTCAAACGGGTCCTACTATTTATGGCGTTCTACCTAGTTGGAGCTTGTAACCATTGTATCTACACACACACACACACACACACACACACACACACACACACACACACACACGCACCTCAGGGGCCCTAGCCAAGAGCAAACGTACAGTCATAAACGCTACGGTCAGGCTACGCTACGCTTGGGAGAAAGCTTCGTGATTGGTCAAAATTTTATGTGGGCGTTACAACAACCAATCACCGGGCTTTATTTTCTATCGTTCCGCAAGTACGAAAAGGGAGCGTTTGCATTGGTATGCTCTTGGCTAGGGCCCCAGCTGCTGATTCGCCGACACAACTGGGTCGTTTTTCTGTCTTTCAATTCTTTATGTCGTCCAAGTTGGAATGTTTTGCCACGGCACAAAATAACCATTTTTTTTTACCTCTCCAGCACGAAAAGGGCGCTATTGTTGCCTAAAAACTCGCAGGAAAATCGATTTTTAATGCGAGCGTGATTCGAAATTCAAACACGCGATTTAACTCACAAGAATAATTTTTTTATTTTTATTAGTGTGTCCAGCCATAGCTGACTAGAGACCGACTAGAGTTGGCCCAGCTGTTAAGATAGTATCACAGCCGTTCAGAAACTGATTCAGCATTAGGGCTTAGTGTTTTTGTACTTTTTTGGTAAATGCGTCCAGTGATGATGGTCTAACTCCAGAAGAATTAAGAGAACAAGTTTCAAATGCCGAACTTAGCTTTCTTCCAGAAGCTAAGTTCGGTAAAAACAGCTAAGTATCGTGAAAAATATCTTCATTCGTACGAATTATTTCATTCGAACAAACATAGAGACCTTACCTAACACGCAAGTAAATAACACAATCATCACAGTTCCGAACAAAAGTGTTAGCTCTAATCTTACAAATTGAAGTAGGTAATTTTATTTTCAAATTTAATGTTTTTTTAATTTAGTTATAAATTTATGTAATATGAATGTTGGCTATAATAAACATAATATTTAAAGTTGTCTTAATTGATTTTCTTACCTAAAGATGATCTAGTAAAGCTTTTCTCGCTGTTGAGTTGAAAAGTTGCATGTTTTTTAGCATGCAACTTTTTTTATGTCTCACAAGACAAGAGTGATACAAGAGCAAATTTTTTTATGTCTCGTGCCTTTATAAATCATTCACTGCGCTCAGTAGTCTAATATTACTGTAGACACTCGCTACGCTCGTGATTCAATTCTAGACTATTTCGCTAGTTCGTATTTAAAGTCGGCACGCGCAGGAAATACAAATTTGCTCTCTAACTAAATGAACAAATAAATATTGGCAGTTAGATAGACATCGTGTGTTGTATTGCGAATACTCCAGTCACATCAAGTCAAAAGTTATTTATATACCCAAACATGGATGCTAATGTTCGGTCTCGTAGCGGATGTTAGCAACATCTTTGGAATAACTATGTTGGTTGAATACTACTGGGCTACTGCGCTTTTGCGGCTTTTTTGTTGCGGAGTTGTCGCGGTTGGTCGCCGTCAGCGTAGCCTGACAGCCTGTCTGCCGTATTTTTAAAATAAAAAATAAATAAACACATATACTAAGTATACGTATACAATATGTAAAACAAAAATAGTTTCATTCGTATTTTATTGTATCTTTCGAAACATTAAGCGGATATGAGCGGATACTCGTTCATTATATTAAAAAAAATCATTTTTATGTCTCAATCTACGAAGAAATAATACCTTTCAATATATTCTTTTGCAGATATTTTTTACGAAATTGTCCTCTCAAAAAAAGGGAAAAGGTTGATATTAGTGAATGGATACACTTTTGCTCATAATGTGCAAAATAGTTGGAGATGTTCTGTGTGCAGAAATTGTAAAGCCAAACTAACAATGTGTGATGACAGAATTAAGAAAATCTTTAATTTTCATAATCATCCAAAAAGAAATTTAATAAGAACCACAAGCGGCGCAGTTATTATTGTGTAATATAACTAACCGAAACTGTCTTCGTATGTGATATAATATAATAATTATATTTATAGTAGATACAACTAGTTTTTGTTCTCATATAAGTCTTCCCGTCATATTAAGAAATTCATAATATAGTTAATATTACAATCTAGCTAAGGATTTATTCGAAGGTATAGTAGAACGAGCAGATTTAGTAATAGCTTATTTGCGCTTCAATAGTTTTGATGAGTAGCATCTTACCGCTCTGTTTCGTGGGAGTAAAATCGGTTACAGAAAGCCGAAATTTAAAGTATCTCTATTTGCCCAATGTGCGTGCGCAAACCTCAACGTTGACTAAGATTTAAGCATGTTTTAAGAGTCTCTTTAATTTTAATGTAGAGAGTTTTAATGTCTCATCTTTTGGATTCAACATATACCTACTCATATAGTAGGGAAACATGAACTCATTTATACCTAGTAGGAATAGTGAAGTAATATCATTATTTCTAATCAAATACTCACTGGGCTTATTTTCTTAACTTATACAATTGATTGAAGAACGCTCTCTTGAAAATCTGTGATAACAGTAAAAATAATAAATAAGTTATTCATGAATTATACACAAAAACCATCTTAAAGAATTCCTCTTTTCATCCATAATCCGTTTACAAGTTTTCGACATTAGCGCAAACACACCTACGTATGTATCCAGAGAAAAAGTATTGTGTTCTTAAGCATTTTAAATAAAAATCTTGGACCTACTAAAAATTGGCATTAGAAATGCAACGTTTTCAGTGACATTGAAATTAGCTCCGGTTTTAATAGGTAATCTATGTTTTGTATACTGAATTTAATACTTCCTTTCCTTATGACTAAAATGAAATCTTTGTACTAAATAATTAAGTAAATCTTGTTTTAGGTACTATTGAAGATTACACATTCGTGACCATGTCCACTGGATCCAAGTTACTGATGCATAATAATTATACCTACTCGAAGCATAGTTCTTCAAAATACCTTTATTATTGTTCTAAATTCAGACGTGGTGGTTGTAAGTGTAGTGCAAAGCTCAATTCAACTGGAAAAATTACTATACAAGGAGAACATGATCACGCCCCTCCAAAATTGATGCAGACGCCAGACGGGTTCTACTATTTACAGCGTACTAGTACGGTGTATTTACAATGATTGACCTTAGTTATCGAGTGATGCCATAAAAGTACTAATTTACTACTAAAGCATTAATTTTTGTATTTTGGTTAGTTAGTTCGATTCCCGAGTGTGGCAAGAGAATTAAAAAAAATTGTTTAATGCATTTTTATAAACAGATGTTTATTATATTAAAAATACAAAATAATAATTTTATGTGTTTCAATACATTTTTTGCACATAATGTGTTTAACGAAATTGTCCAATCAAAAAGAGGGAAAAAGTTGATAATAGTGGAAAGATATACTTTTGGTCACGATAAGCAAAATAGTTGGAAACGTTCACTGAGGAGAAATCGTAAAGCCAAACTAACAATGTGCGATGACAGAATTGAGAAAGTCTTTGATTTTCATACTCATCCAAAAAGAGAGTTAGGCTTATCGCCCACTAGGCAGCCAAAATATTAATTTGCGCAGCCAGTTATAGCAGCCAGTTGTAGCAGCCAAACGTCGAGCGATATGGACGAAAAACTTTTAATAATTATTTAGGTACCTAAATAATAATAATTTAATAATTTTTTTGTATTTTAGTTAGTTCGATTCTTGTGTGTGGCAAGCGAATTTTCAAAAATTGTTTATTGCATTTTTATAAACGCTTACTAATAGTTCATTTATTACAAAATAATTTTCTATGTGTTTCAATAAATGTTTTTGCAGATATGTTTTACGAAATAGTCAAATCAAAAAAAGGGAAAAGGCTGATATTAGTGGAAGGATACACTTTTGGTTACCATAAGGGAAATAGTTGGATGTGTTCATCGAGAAGAAATTGTAAAGCCAAACTGACAATGTGCGATGACAGAATTAGGAACATTTATAATGTTCACACTCATCCAAAAAGAATTACAGTAAGAACCAAGAGTGGTGCAATTATCGTTGTGTGATGCTACCTAACGGAAACAGTAACACAGTCTTTGTTTGTATGTTATATAATTTAAAAAAAATTGCTTATAATTATAGTAGGTAGGTACAACTAGTTTTTGACCTGACATAAGACATTTCCGTTATATCTCACAAATTAAATTGTTGTTAAATAATTATTTTTTAAGCAATATTTTTACTACTTATTGATATAGAAATTTCACTTTGTTCGAAAAAAATGTTTTGTTTTTGTTTTGTTGCGCTCATTAAATTATTGCTAATTTATTTTTTTATTTTTTTATTGAACATTTCCTTTCATAGTAATTCACATGTGAAATTTACACAATGATTGAGTCAATTGAAATTTTGCTATTTATTGCGTGTTTAGTACATAATCCGAGTAAAAAGAGTGGCTTTAACTTAATCCTTAACGTCCGAGGCAAACTTAGCTAGTCTCAGATACACTGGATTTCGCAATTATTTGGACAGCGCATCTGGCGCCGGGCATACTGACATTCATATATGATACAGTGGAATCGCGTCGGGGAAAAACTATGATCCCAATAGATGGCTATACGTTCACGAACTTCCCAAGAAATAGTATTAGTTGGGTGTGTTCAGTGAGGTATCTTAATTGCAAAGCTAGATTAAAAATGGACCACGCAGGACGCATTGTACAAATACTCAATGATCATACACACTCTCCTAGAAAATACATTCAATTAAAATCCGGACGATATGTTCGTGATTATTGGTTTATATTGTTTAAATCTAAATCATAGCGTTGGGGTTATATTATTTATGAACTGGTCAATTTAATTGCATATTGTTGCAGCTGTTGCGGCGTTTGTCATGTCTCTACCGAAGAAAAATAAAATAACGAGAGAAGAAATGTTAAGCAAGAAAAGAAAAAATGAACGGATAAGATATGAACGTTGTAAGAATGATCCCAAAAAAAGAGAAGCCATGAAGGAAAGGGATCGTCAATATTACTTGAGGAAAAAAGAAAAAGGACTCAGAAAACTCGTAAAAGATATGACTCCCCAGGAACATAGGGCTATGAAAAAGAAGTGGAAAAAATATTCTGCTAAAAAAAGAGCTAAAAAAAATGAGCTCAACCAAATTGACCCATTAAATACGTAGATCCGGTGGGCATAATTCACATCTGACGCAAATACCCACATTAATGTTATATTATGTCGATAGGCATAATATACCTACTCAGGGGCACAATTAACCACCCACTTAAATTTTCCGATGTATGTAATTTCAAAAAATGTTTTGGAATGATTTTTTGTTGGCCATATTATAGGTTAGTTAATTATAGATAAAACATTTGGTTTATATTAAAATCTACATTTTAATAGTGAGTATTGCTTCGTAGTAGATTTAGAAGAGTATCCAATATGTCTTGAATATCTGACTACGATATATTCCCAACTCCTCGATTAAAGCAACCTTCAGCTCATTTAATGGAGATAGGAGCCGGAACCGGACTTCGTACTTGCCTTTTAAGATCGTAGTAATTTTTTTTAGGTAGAGATATTTTATTACCGCGCGAATTTCAATTTTCTCCATTTACGAGAACACGTTCCGAAGCGTAGAAATAACAAATGACTACAATTTTTAAAATACAAATTAAAATCGAAAACTTTTTTAATTATAATTATAACAAATGTTTGCCTGTCAGTATATTTTTTTTCTTACCAAGAGTATCTATTTTATTTTCACCCTCGTACACTTATGTTTTAATATCGTAATGCTCATAAACTAAATTGTTTTTAAATAAGTAATTTTTAATCAATATTTTCACTACTTATTGATATAGAAATTTCACTTTGTTAGAAAAAATGTTTTTGGGTCTTGGATTGTTTGGTAAAACTTCCTTTCTTTTCATTTTTTTGTTATCTTATTTATCATTCTCCTTCACAGTAATTCACATGCGAATTTTACAGAATGCTTGAGTCAATTGATTTTTTGCTACTTATTGCGTGTTTAGTACATAATCCGAGTAAAAAGAGTGGCATTAACTTAATCCTTAACGTGCGAGGCAAACTTAGCTAGTCTCAGATAAAATTGGACAAAATTATTAGTGGCAGGGTACACTGGATTTCGCAGTCATTTGGGTAGCCCGTGTGGAGCCAATAAGCACCGCTTACAGAAGACCACCGTGATGCATATCAATAGCATGTGTGCTGTTGTGTTTCGGCGAATAAGTAAGAGATGCTACAGCTCATCCTTCCCCTCCCCCCTATCACTTCCTATATCCCTATTCTTAATCCTACTAAGTTCGGTAACGCACTTGCAATGCACTTGTACCGTTGCTTGTCATCGAGCGAACCATCAGTCTGTCTGACAACATTTACATATTAAAATAATTTATGTTAAGTGTTACGATCACCACTTTGTATCATCTGTGAAAACGCAATCTGTGAAGATACGGACAGCTCAATAGTTAACATGTATAAATTGATTACAGATATAAGTTATGGTACAGTGGAATCGCGTATGGGAAAAACTATGATCCTAGTAGATGGCTACACGTTCACGAACTTCCCAAGAAATAGTATTAGTTGGGTGTGTTCAGTGAAGCATCTTAATTGCAAAGCTAGATTAAAAATGGACCACGCAGGACGCATTGTTCAAATACTCAATTATCATACACACCCTCCTAGAAATTACATTCAATTAAAATCTGGACGATATATTCGTGTATGATTTTAATTGGTTTATATTGTTTGAAATCGAAATATAAATAATAAGACATGTTGTGTTCAACTATAATTAAAATTATAAAGTAACCCCCCGACTTTCTATTGAGCCCAAACACGCTATGTCCTTTGTAAGTAGCTGAAGAGTTGGTTATTCCGCAGACTACTTCATAGTAATAGTTTTTTTAGTTTATTTAATTACAGTGATTTATTATTGTCTTCCAACTTGGCGTTTATTTCCTTTAACTTAACTTGCGATCCTGAGATGTCGTCATGCCAATGTGACGTTAACTGGATTTGCCAAGCTGGAATTACCAGACTAGTATTCTATTATCACTAACAGCAAAATTTGTTAGACAGCAGACGTTATCACTTGGCACAATCTGGTCTTTCAGCAACAATGTTAGACAAAGATATCCTTTGTGAGTTTGGGGATCATATGTGATCCGCGTTTAGAGGAATTCAGAGAAAAATAAGAATATCGAAGGAACAGACATCTTAATTCGTAATTAATTTAATTAATTTAATTAATTCTTAATTAATTTTCGTTGGAAAGTACGAGATCCTGTGATAACAAATTTACAACAATGAGGTACTGTTTAGATTGATATTTAGGCCTTATGATTTAAAAATTGAATAGAGTATTGTACAAATTAGATAAATATTATTTGATAATAAGATACAACACGAACTAAATGTCACGGGCGTAAAACAATCTTGATGGTGTTGTAGTAAAAATTAGAACACATCCAAAATCGTTCTTTTCCCATAAAAACAAGTATTTTCATTGCGATGGGGTTATATTATTTATGAAATGGTCAATTTAATTGCATATTGTTGCAGCTGTTGATGCGTTTGTCATGTCTCTACCGAAGAAAAAGAAAATAACGAGAGAAGAAATGTTAAGCAAGAAAAGAATAAATGAACGGATGAGATATGAACGTTATAAGAATGATCCCAAAAAAAGTGAAGTCATGAAGGAAACGAGTCGTCAAAAATACTTGAGGAACAAAGAAAATGGACTCAGAAAACTCGTAAAAGATATGACTCCCCAGGAACATAGGGCTATGAAAAAGAAGTGGAAAAAATATTCTGCTAATAGAGCTAAAAAATGAGTTCAGCTACAACCTATTAATACGTAGATACGGAGTCTGGCGGTGAGCATAATTCATGTCTGAGTCAAATATTCAAATTTGGGTTATTGACAATATTAAAAATATACTACAGATTGTATTCATCCTATCAGAAAATAGCGTAAAATAGCATACCTATGTCACTTTATTTTAAGCTAAATTATGTATATTTTTTGGAAATTATATGAAAAAAATAATATAATTTTTGAAATTTTATCTTTGCGCCGAAACGCCCTGCGAGTGGTTGCAACTCTGATGACGTCATACGCTAGTAAACATATCAGGCATAAAGTAATAAACTAATGTTAAATATTCACTTAATATTAGTTATCTGTGTCATCATTCAGTTTACGATAATAACTATTATTTAATCTGTGATTCAGTTCTGTTTGTTTACTAGCGTGTGATGTCGTATCAAAGACTAGCGCCATTACAGTGGCGCGGTTTCGGAAATTTAAACATTTTTTATTAATAATACAGTAGATATCCCGGAAATATCAATTAGTCCGGTCAAATAGAACAATAATTCCGACAGAGCCGAAGAGACCTTGGGTTTACCATTAAAAATAAACTGTCAAAACTCCCCATCGATCCCATGTGTGCTAAAAAACTTATTCAGGGTCAAAGGTCAAAGTTTCAGGTTTTTTGGTTTTTTCTCGAGAACGGTGTTTTATTAAAAAAGTACAACAGACCAAAGTTGTAGATCTCAAAATTCTCTATAAAAATGGTCTGTATGATTTTTTTTCTAAGGACTATCATACCTGAGATATCGCGCTTGTATCAATTAAAGGATATAAAAAAAGTTCCAAATTTTTAGGTGATTTTCAACAGGCTGTAACATCAAAGAAAATGGTCGTACAGTGCACATTAAAAAAGGAAATTGTAGCTTTATGTCTCTAGTTTTTGAATCTGAACTTAAATATTAAAACTAAATATTAACTCAATTTATATTGAGTTTTCCAATTCCGGTCAGCTCAAAAATTATTATTATTATTAAGTAGTTACTATTGTGGCAACTCGGTCTTGACTGGGCAAAGAAATGGCCATTTTATTATATACGATTTGTAAAACACTGTAAACATTGTAAAAGTTTTTTAAACTTTAAACCTATATAATATGCATTTAATTAACCTACACAAAGGTATGTGTATTAGTTTATTGTACATATCGCAAAGTTAATACGATTTATTAATTTCAGCCGCATTGAAATATATAACTCTATTCGGCAATAAGAAGTTACTCGTGCTGAATGATTACACTTTCGCCCAGAAAATGCCCAGATATTGGTACTGTTCGAAAAAAGCAAAAGGTTGCACTGCAAGGATTTACTTTAAAACAAATGGTGTTGATGTGAAATTTTATTTTCCATATCATAATCATGATCCACCTGTGTATAGACAGCTCCCTAGTGGAATTCATATTCGAATTGAATAAAAATTGTCTATTAGGATGTGCAGTCGGGGTATGAAAAGGTTCGTCAAAAAAAATTTTTTTTTCAAATATTTGCTCAATACCAGGAAGTCAATATTTGCTTCCACCAATCAGTCGTATAAAAATTTCATTTTAAACTTGTCTATCAGCTGTTGTCTGATTAGTGCTTTTGTTTCAAAAGGTACTAAGAATCTATAAATTCATATAGCGAATAAATATGAATACTGACGAATTTTCGTACCCTTCCCCCATAGGACAGGCAGAGCCTAGTGTGGGGGACAGAAATATGATAAAACTAAAGTTGTTATAATAATATTTACTTAATATTATTATAACTATATTTACTTAATAATATTTATTTATTCACACAAATCTATAAACATATAAATAAAAGGCAATATTTTTTTATTTATCTTCACACATTCCACACAGCACCATCTAATTCCACACTAAGCAACTTAATGCTTGTATTATGGATACCAAACAGTTGATATACTACATACATTACTTTTTTTTGTAAATACAATACATATTATAAATACAAAACATCCATGACTCAGGTACAAAGGTAAATGTTAGCACATAAACATTTGCCCCTAGCGGGATTCGAACCCGCGACCGCTTGGTTAACAGCTAGGGTTACTAGCCACTAGACCAAACGTGTCATCAATTTATATTATTCTATATATATTATTATTAGAATATGTTATGTTATTCTGAAATAAAGTTGTTTGTTTGTTTTGTTTCATTATATTATAGTCAAAGAACAACAGTAATGTCACAATAATGAATACTTAATAAAAAAAAATTAACCTTATAATCTTTGATTTTCACTAATAATAGATCTGAACTTTAAAATATTGATTAGCTAATATCGATAGATGATACATTAGGTGACGATGCGCGTAACAGTTGTAACGCATTGTTATTTTTTATTATTTATATACGATAATAGCGATTGATCTCAATCTCTCCTGATGGTAAGTGAAGATGTGTTCAAAGATGAGTTCGCTTGCCATTTAGTGGCCTTTTTCCTTTTCACCGTTTTCCTGAAGAGTCCCAAGTTGTTTGTTTCAGGGAACACTGGAAAAAAAGGAAGAGAATGAATGAATATGTAGCAATGTTTTTCTAGTTATTCTTTTTCATCGTATTGGTTTTAATTTTTTCGCTCTTTTAACTGATTTTTTAAAAAAAATTTTTAGATACTATCCATAAGTGGCCATCAATACTCCTAACAATTATATGATTGTTGTTATTGAACGGATATATGTAGCTTTCAATAAGTGAAATAAAATTTAAAATCGTTGCAGTAGTTTTTAAGTTTATTCCTTACAAACATACAATATATCTTTTCTCTCTATAATAATATTATCTATCTAGTCTAGTATAGATAAAGCTGTACTATAGGACTTAAAATTAAATAAGTCCTATTTTGATTTTATTTTATACGTTCAATTGAATGAAAAACAAAACGGGTAACACAAAGCACTAATATTTCATATATTTTTTTCTTTTTTTAGATTTCCCAAAACACAGATACATATTAACGTCTCAAGGACATCAATTACTAATGATAGATGATTATACTTTCTCGAAGGTTAAGACTAGATCAGGAATATATTATTATTGCTCAAGAAGAAATATTAAGGGGTGTAAAGCGAAGGCCATTGTCAATAATTCTGGAAAGGTTT
Organism: Synanthedon tipuliformis; assembly: GCA_947623395.1. Taxonomy (NCBI): domain Eukaryota; kingdom Metazoa; phylum Arthropoda; class Insecta; order Lepidoptera; family Sesiidae; genus Synanthedon; species Synanthedon tipuliformis. The sequence continues at coordinate 9,393,831 of OX392417.1, read as the reverse complement.
TGTCGGTTCACGGGATTCATAGTCACTCGCCACCACAATATGCGATATCTGCAGACGGACTCTATTTGAATATTAGAGAACCAGTAAATTGTAAACCTAAAGTTGCTTTCTTAAATTACGATTCTGCTTCTTTATATCGCGAAGCACTTGACTACAACCGAAATTAAAAAAATTATACATTATTCGAACACCAAAAAAGCGAGGAGCAACTGCGGAATGACACCGTTGCTTTCTGTATTTTTATTTTTCTGGTATTTTATTTTCTTGTCTGTTTATACAGACCTAATATACCTAAGTGTTTTTTGTATTATATATTTATAGGTTGTAATTTAATTGAACTGTTTTATTTTTAAAAAAATATTTTTAAAAATGAACCTGAAGTTTTGAGTATTTCTATTATATTAATGAACGAGGCTTCTGTGAATATTTTCCCTGTTTTCAGCATTTATTTCAGCAAATTCTGAAGCAATTTTTTTTTTGGGAATTAAAGTTCCAGTATTTTCTTCAATGGAACTATAGCGGGGATAACTGACTCGAGGGCGTTATTTTGATTTTATTTTATACGTCAATTCTATAAAAAAAAAACAGGACTAACAAAAAAGTGGTTATTAATGTGATAAGCACTAATATAATAACTAATGTGTTTTTTTACTTTTTTTAGATTTTCCAGAATACAAATACATATTAACGTCTCAGGGATATCGATTACTAATGGTATACGGTTATACTTTCTCGAAGCAAAAGATTGCATCACGCGTATATGATTATTGCTACTTCTACTGTACAAAAAGAGTTAAGGGGTGCAAAGCGAAGGCCACTATCACAAATATTGGAGGGGTTTTGTCGGTTCATGGCAATCATAATCACCCACCACCACAATATGCAATATCTTCAGACGGAATCTATTTGAGTATTAGAGGACCAGAAATTCATAAATCAAAAATTTCCTTCCAAAATCAGGGTTCTTCTTCGTTATATTGCGAAGGACGTTTGAGGAATACCGATGAATAATTTGCCATAATATAACTGCTTGGTTTATTCCTATCTCGGCACCTTCCCATCTCGGCACCCTCGATGTGCTGAGTAAAATTTAGCTTAAAAGTACAGGTTTCTAAATGTTTTAAAAAATAAATGTTTTGGGTGTGTAATAATATAAACATCTATCTCTATATACCTATATAATTCTCGTCTTATAACAGAGATATACTATTTCGTTGGCTTAAAAAAAAGGTTGGTGCATATGCACTAGCGCAATTTTGTTTTATTTTTAAAATATAAAACAAACTGTTTTGATGAATTGATTTTTTCTTAAATTCATAAAACTGCACAATAGGACTTAATAAGTACTATGGTCCAAAAGGAGATGATCTATTATGTTATTACTTATGAAATGAATTTAATACTAAATTGAATATTATTTGTTTTATAAAAGAACTTACAAATAAGATTTGAGGCTGAATGTTGGTACTTGTGATTTGAATAAATACTTCGTTTATTTTTATCGAATTTGGATTCTTTTATTGTTGCATCAGCAACTCGAATAGTTTTAAAATAATATTGTAGTTAGAAAAATATATTATATATGTCAGTAGCAGTTGTAAGTTGGAAGCAGAACCATTGCAATCGTGTGTTAGTGTTAGTTTATTGCAAATATATTTCTTTAATTTCTCATCATCTTTCATTTCATAATACAGTCCATCCCTCAACACTAACTAAAGTGTTAAATAACACATAGAAGAAGCTCTGATAATATACATAGGTCATATGGATGATAAATAAAAAAAAATCAAAAATCAAAATATTTATTTAGCAATTGGGTTTCTACAAGAAACTCTTATGATCGTCATTATAATTTTTTTACCAGGATTTCGGAAATAAAAGCCAAGATGACGATCCTGAGAAGAAACTCCTAAAGAAACTGAGGATACTAATATTTTTGTCTTAGTATCCTGAGATCCTACTTTAAAATATAAAATAACAATATGACCATATGTATGACATATGTATGCAGCACATGTGCCTTTGCTTGTGTTATAGGCGACGGTAGCCACTTACCATCAAGTGGACTGTCAGCATGTCTGCCAACCTCAACATAAAATAAATGTTATTTAGTTGTCCCTTGATTCAGATTATTGAGATTTTTCCTCCCAGGGCTCAAAAGACAAAATTCACGACCATGTTTTTTTTATTAATAGTTTATCTCTAAATGTTAGGCTACGAAATTAGATACTTAGGAAATGCAGTTTTTATGCAGCCTTTTATTAATGAATACTCCGTGAGGAAAAATCCAAAATAGTTTAGAGTTGATTTCATGACGAGCCTCTTTATAAGGGGGATTACTGGGAATATATTAGTTATAATTTTTTTTTTCATTTTAGACTGTAATTTTATGAACAAAACGCTGAACAAGAAAGTTGCTATAGTTCTAATAGTTATTGTATATTTTTTTAAGATCTTCCAGACCACCAATACATAGAAACGTCTCGAGGACATAAATTGCTAATGATAGACGGTTACACTTTCTCGAAGAATAACGCAAATAAGTCAGGACTGTACTATTGTTCTAAAAGAGGTATTAAGCGGTGTAAAGCGAAAGCGACTGTCAATAAACATGGAGCGGTTGTATCAATGCATGACAGTCATAATCACCCACGTCCTGTTTACGTGAAAACAAAGTCTGGATCTTATTTGAAAATGTCTTCGTGATTTGTTAAGACACCATAAAACAAGTTTAAGTAATGCATATAAGGTGTTTTTTTTATTTATCTTTTACATAAAACTAGTCTTGAACATTGTTTTACCCACGTGGTTATTGTAATACTAAATTGGCTATTATTGTTATTGAGCAAGTTAATCAATCCAGTTTTATCAGTCCATTGTATGCACATAAAAAAAAAATTACTTATATAAGTTTTATAAAAGGTAAGTTTTATACAAGATTAAGTAATATTTTTAATAAGTTAATGTGTAACAACTAACAACTTATAGTTTTTAGTTGCTTAGATATAATATACGAGTAAGTAAACCTTAGTTCATTTTTTTTTTGCTTCAGATGCAATATACCAATGTCAATATATACAAACTAATCGCACACAACTGTTGTTGGTTAATGGATATACGTATAAGCCGACGAAAGCAAAAAAAAAGGAGACGGGCCTGTGTAAATGCGCAAAAGTAGCAGGATGTAAGGGAGGCATTATAATAGACAAGGTCGGAGCGGTGTTAAAGATAGTCGGAGAACACAACCATCCCGAACCACAGTATGCGATTTCTTCGTCCGGACTGTATTTGCCGATTAGAGAACCTTTGTGTTATAGACCTCAAGTTCCTTTCCAGGCACAAAATTCTGATTCGTTGTATCTAGAAGCACTCTCGAGGAAAACATGCAAGTAACTTATTATTTGTATTAAAATTGAACTAACTTGAATAAAAACCACAGCGTATATATAAAGCAGACAAGAAAAGTGCTTTATCAGTTTCGATTACAAATTCCATTCATTTCAAAATTCGCTAAGGCTTAGATTTGAAATAGGAATTGATTATACTGATTGACATAATTTGTCATCGCTAATAAAGATAACAATAGAAATTGTCACTTTGAATTTTCAAAGGAAAACAGACCTTATCATTCTACAACATACAAAGAATGTTCAATCTTAGGGTGATAAAGCACTTTATTTGTCGAGTTTACTTGATTTGATATTATCGCTACACGGGCGATTATGAATTTGTTATCAATATTCAAAATTTTGCATTGAAATATTTTGATAAATAAAAAAAATGTGGTGTAAATTTTTTTTGTAGTAGTTACCTAACTAAATGTACACTTTCATCTCATTTAGAATTATCATTTGGATTTTTTTATAGACTATCACCTATTTAGGTTTAACTTTACTGTTTTAATATTTTATAATAATAATAATAATAGGTAATATTCATAATAAAATAAGTTAAAGAAATAATAAAATTTTATTGAATTTTAAATATTTCTTTCAATGATTATTTAATTTAGTTCAAATACGAAATTAATATTAAATGATTTTTTAAGCAATACTTTTAGTATTGCTTAGCATTGCTTAGAGTTTGTCGTCCGTTTAGCCACATTAAGAAGTAGTACATTGTGTTTTAAGCATATGCTTTTTCAATTTATTCAGGTGTACAAAATTACAAACACATAACCAATTCTATGGGTCATCGATTGATTTTGTTAGATGGTTATACATTCTCAAAGAAAAGTCCGTCAATGATGTGTTGTTCGAAAAGAATCAGTAGATTCAGATGTAATGCCAGAGTTAATGTCAACGAAAACGGTGAAATCGTATCTGTATTGGGTTTTCACAATCACCCACCACCAGTGTACCAAATATTGCAATCAGGGATATACATGAAAGTATCTGCCTGATGTTTTATTTGTTTTGTATAAATTTGTCATATAAGTGCCAGTTATATTTATCCATCAACCTTTGATGTAAATGTTAAATAAATGTTAAAAAATGTAAGCTAAATTGAATTTTTAAAATGCTCTACATGTCATTTTGATTTTTTGTTTTTCCTCGTCATGAAATGCAATACTATTTCTGTCACTATAATACCTACTATATTTTCTTTCTATTCTTGTGTATCCTATCTTATATATAGGATTATCTATCACACACAAGTATTTTTGTATTCATGATTGTAATTGTATTCTCTCTGTGTGCTATATTAAATAAATAATCATAGGTAGGTAATCTAATTTTCCTAAGAATTTTTAGGATTTGACTGTGTAATAAGCTTGGTGGTAGACTCCAGGTTGCTAAATAAAAGATGATATATACTGACTAAATTACTTTATGTACGATTGGTAAACAAAGGGTCTATAGATTGGACGACGCGCAAGGAACAACTGTAGCACTACATGAGCAGTACCATGAGTTTATGACAATCAAACGTTGTAACGTAGTCGCTAGCGATAAACTTTTGGCATTTCTATACAAACTCGGTACCATGAGTAATTTGACCGATGCTTTCGAGAAATACCGTAACTTTAGTAGTTAAAGCTCGTTTATTAGTTACCGACAGAAGTAAACCACCGTCATATTTCGATAGCAACATCTGCGCGGGGCGGCCGCGTGCCTTTTAGGGCCTAAAGCAGTGAGTCAACTCAGGCGCATCCGTTAACAATTAGCGCTAGTTCAGACGCGGCGGGAACCGCGCGATTTCCATGCGATTCTGAAATCGCGCGGGACTTATTTATATGAGTTGTTTTGTAATCGTTCAGACATAACCGCGCGGAAATAGCGCGGTTCCCGCCGTGTCTGAACTACCGCTTACTGTATCAACTGTTTATAGTACATCTTACATCCCAATTTGTCCATACGCTGGATCCCATAATTTTTTACAAGGTAAATATTTTCTGGTCTTATTTCAGCCGAAATAAAATTTATATTTACGAAGGACGACAAAAGGTTACTAATGGTCAATGGATACACATTCTGCCAAATAACAATAAAACATTTCTACTGCTCATCAAAGAAAGCAAAATCGTGCAAAGCCAGAGTTTTCCTCAACAAGGAACAAAACACGGTGACCTTTTGCGATATCGTTCATAACCATTCGCCTCCCTTATGGAAGAAACTTCAAAATGGAAAATATATTAAAATATGATAAATTTATAGGTATACTTTAGTTACTAATTGAGAGACAAAAAAGTGAATAAACACTATTGATTGAACCAAGTGTATAATTCTTTCTAATACCTTCTTGCTGCCATGGCGCACACGCAATGGGATTTAAGTAGCTATGTATTCTCATTCTAATGTGAAAAATTAATGTATGTATTTTATTTGTTTTGTTATCTTTATATATGTATGATTCGTGAGTGTCATGTGTATACAAATAAATGTGTTATGATTCCGAAACATATCGATAACTCCGACGCAAAAGATCGTAACACTTTTTTATGCAAAATTGGATTTTTTACTCATTTAAAATACGTTATTCCATACAATAACTTCCAAAAATAAAACTGTTATTATGACAGTATGCGTCGCTTTAACAAAAAATATATTCGTTCATATAGTCGTATTTACGACATACAAATTTATGCAATGTCTCAAATTTAAGATACGATTTTATGTATTTTTGTAACTGGCTTAATAATAATAATAATAATAAAGCCCAAGATACCGGCTGTAGCATGGGCCTTGCCCCGCAATTTGTGGCACATACATAATCTAATGTAGTACAAATATACATAACGTAATAGAAGCAATATTGTAATTTATGAGTATTTACATAAAAGGTATAATATTTTATCATCAAATACCTTTTTCTTTTCAGAATTAAGCTACGTAGTACCAAGTATTATAAATACCAGCATGGATTCAAGTCTACTATTATCTTCTATGCTGAACGAAATCCTTCAAGAAGGTCCCGATCCTGAAGAAGCGAGACACAGTTCAGATCTTATCTTACGTATCTTACTTCTTACTTCGACATCCACGCCTATCGAAAACCTTATTGAAGATCATCCCACAGAATCAATTGACCAAGAGGTATCGCTGAGTGATAATGATAGTCAGGATTCATCTGCTTGTTCGTCAAATGACAACACGCCGGCTAGCAGAAAGAGCCGTTATCAACAGCGTCGCCGTGATGAATGGAAGGACATCAAAAGGAAGTGTTTAAAAAATCTAGGTAAAGGCCTATTTGAGCAGAAATGGAGTCAGTAGAGACGGTAAAATTTTAAAACAATCTTGTCCAGCCACTTGTCGACTCAAATGCTTTCAAAAGTATTCTGAACAGGAACGTGAACAAATTTTCTCATCTTTTTGGCAACTTGGAGATCACTCAAGACAGTGGGATTACATTGCTAATCATGCTCAAGTGGCTGACACTCGTTATCTTTCTACTTCACGGGCTGTATCAAGACGCAAGAAAACCATAAAATATTATTTGCCTCTTTCCAGCGACAGAGATGTACCCAGTAAAATACTTGTATGTAAAACTATGTTTTTAAACACCCTTTCGATAGGAGAGAGAACAGTTCATACAGCATTATCAAAGTGGTGCTTAGGCGGTGGATCTATTTCTCCGGACCGTCGTGGAGGAGCTAGAGTTGTTGTTATAGACGATGAAATAAAGCAAGGAGTAATAAGACATGTGAAAACATTTGAACTAGTGGAATCTCACTACGTTTGCAAAAAATCCTCAAAACTTTATCTAGATAGTGATCTTAACTTTACAAAGATGTTTTCTTTATACAGTGAGTGGTGTACGGCTGAAAATATAATAAAAAAAGCAATGACGATTGGACAGTATCGAGATATCATAAATCAAAATTTAAATATATCATTTCATATACCTAAAAAGGGTCATTTTTAATGAATGTCATGTATGTATGTAATACAAACAAGAGAACAATGAACGATGAAGAAAAGAAAAAGCAAGAAGACCATATTAAAAATAAGAATATAGATTACATAATTTTGCATAATAAAGTTGATTTTATACAAATATTAATGTTAAAGATTCATTTACTATACCTAATTAATTGAATTGACTTAGTTACGACGTTTTATATAAACTTCGCGCTGTCCACGTAGGCCTGATAAATCGCAAAAAGTTGTAACTTTCTTATACGACCTTTTCAGGACGGACATAAAGTCGTAACATTAGATTTGGTGCTATATTAATAAATATTTATTAAAATAATATGGTATTTATTTTAATAAATATTTATTCATTTTATGTCATTTAATCCGCTACGGATAGTAGGTCAAAAATTTAAAGTAATAAATATTTACAGCTTGCAAAATACATGATCACTCTAGTGAAAAATCGTACATTTGTGGATACGACCGAATGCGTGGGAGGTGTCGAACTGTCCCTTGTTTAAACATTTTTGAGATTTGCATATTTGTAAAGACACACGATTACCTCTTTGGAGAAAAAAAAAAAGGATTGCTTTAGCTTTAACTCGTAGGCTTGTGGCGCCAGTGACAACAACGTCACTGTACAGGAGAAATGAGCTGTGCATGGCGGTAAGGATTTTTAACAGATTGAGTTGTCAAATGAGAGATTTGCCCATAAAGCCATTCAAGGTCAATCTAAAAGGTTGGCTAATATCGAACAGCTTTTATTCTGTACAAGAATATTTTGAGCATTTCGTTCACGTTGTAACCCATTTGCCTTTGTTTTGTAAGTTTTATTCTATATGGAATATTTTTTATTTATTTTTATTAATACTTACACATGTATTGACATTACTTATATCATTCTAATTTAATTTTTTTATTGTACTAATTAGATTAAATTAAACTCACGTATTTGACGTTACATAACATAATTAATTGTATATCTACACAGAATTGTAATTGTAATTGTAAGAAAAGCGCGATCTGTATTATGCACGTAACTTACACCATCAATTGTAACGCTTTTTTTAACAAATAAATGAGTTTGAGTACCTACGTTTTTAGTACGTTAGTACATTATACAACAATGTTTCTGGCCCAAGTATGTGTGCCAAATATAGATTGGGCAGTGGTGTCTGGTGTCAGTAACCACCTGCTTACAGAATTTCTGTTGTGTTTTGGCTCCGAATTTGGTGGTAGTTAATGGTAGCCTACCATCAAGTAGACCGCCACCTTGATTGATGAAAATAATGATAATTTACGGCAGTGCAGTTTGTCTTAAGAGAACAAACCTTTTCTAGAGGCGGTTATAATAATTATTAAATTATTACTAAATATTATTTTGGTCTTATTTCAGGCGAAATACAGTTTATATTTACGAGTGACAACAAAAGGTTGCTAATGGTCAATGGATACACATTCGCCCAAATAACACCAAAACATTTCTACTGCTCAAAGAAAGCAAAATCGTGCAAAGCAAGAGTTTTCCTCAACAAGGAACAAAACACGGTGACCTTTTGCGATAACGTCCATAATCATTCGCCTTCCCAGTGGAAAATACTCCCAAGTGGAAAATACATTAAAATTTGATAGGATTACAATTTTAGATTAACCCCACACTTGTTCGTGTTTTTCATGGCAATTTAGTATTACTCGCATTTGTCTTTTTTTTTAATAATGCTGTAAATATAATTAAATACGTATACATAACAAGTAGTAATATTCACTGTTAGTACGTTAGCATAGCAAATAACATAGCAATAAATGTGTTTGTATTTCGCTTATAATAAAACAGAAATAAAAGAAGAAAACAAAGTTTTTCTAAATCCTGACAGAATCAAACATAACAAGACTGAATAATGGATACTTATCCATTTATTATCCCTTGGATAATCGAATTCAGCTCGGATGAGCCAGAGACATCTTATCGTCCAAAATTCCTCATTGTCTCGAAATAAAAGTTTTAGATCAACGTGTGTTGCCAGTGATGACTGACTATATGCCACAACTGGGTTAAAATGTCGCTGGCCGCAACGTTGCTCAACGAGCTATGCAGAGGGCATTGCTCGGGGTTACATACGAAATCGAATCAGAAATGAAGATATCCGTAGACGTTCGAAAGTTACCGACATAAGCCATCGGATCAGTAAGTTAAAGTAACAGTGGGCAGGACACAGTACGGAGAGCCGACAACCACGGACCGCCAAGCGCAGCGCAGGATTTCCACCCACAAGGTGGACAGACGACCTAATAAGGGCCGCGGGTCGACGGTGGATCCAGGATTCTCTAATTTTGGTCAGGGTAAGGTGTCGCTTTTCTGTATGCAATAGGTACATGTTACCATTGAACTTTTGAAGTTTTTCGTAGGAGTCCATTTTATATATTTTTAAATTACCAATTTATATATTTTTATTTCAGAGTTGAAAGTAATCAACAAACATTGTTTCACAAGGGGATCAAGGAGGGCAAATTGCCGTGGATGTTACCAAAAGCTCAGAGCGTTTTTGTCGAGTCGTGAATCCGGCAAGAGAGTAAAAAAAATTATAACAATATGTTGTGAGTGTAACCTAAGTTTATGTCTGACCTGTTTTAACGAAAAGCATTCCTAAAGACTTAATTGCTCGGGGGCAGGGAAAAAGTATTGTAAGTCCCTCTTCGGGGCAGTGGCCATTATATGAGAAATCAACCCCGCCCACACATTGGGGGTGGTGGTACGAGTTCACATGTATTTGAATATTGTTATTCTTCAGGTTTTCTCACAATAGTTTTCGTCGCTATTAGACGCGAAGGTGTAAGTCCGAGTAAAATTTAAACCTGCGTCTGCTATGGCCCAGATTCTTCTACCGAAACTCTTGGTCATGCCGCTCCGTCCATAGAAAATGTAAAGAATGACAATAAGTCTGAGAAGGTTTTGGAGTGAAAACTTTTTTAGGTGCGTTTATTGCTGAGGAGTGGACATAAGTGAACTGTCACGCTCGGGGACGGTGACGCTGAATCGAGTTTATTCGGCTCATATGTATTTATTGACCGAATTTATGTAAATTATATTGTTGTTTTTGTAATAAATTATAATTATATTTATGACTTATAATTTCTATCGTGTATTTCTACGTTAATCCTGTGTAACAATACACACTAACAAATTTTATGTATGTAAGTAATATTGTATATTACTTGTCTAATGTGTATGCCGAAGCGCTGTATAACCAACGCTGGTAAACGTGCACTGCACCCTTATATCGTATCATGCACAAGTACAATTGTTTATATACAAGTTTAGACCTATTTTCAACTGGCTCGCAAAAATATAAAAATAATATTGTTAAATTGCTTTAGTTTATGGTATTGTTCTTTTTCTTCGTCTGTGTATTTTAGTGTCTTTTCACGATTACTAATTCTACTTATATACCTATGTCTGTCTTTCTTTATATTTACTATATATTGTGTTATTGTTTTCCTAAATAAAATAAAATAAATGTTTTAGGAATTAAGTACGAGTTCGCGCAATCGAGGAGGCAGAAAAAACTGTTGGTAATAAACGGTTACACATATCGTCAAGGTACTTCGATAAATTGGTACTGCACAAACAAAACGTGTAAAGCTAAAATAATTATGCTCCAAGGAAAAGTTGTCTCATCGGTCGGTATTCACCATCATCCGACGAGAAGATTTCTGAGAGGTACAGATGGCGAATTTTATTTCTGATACGGAGCTACATGAGCAGATACGAAGCAACATCTTCCGAGCAGTTTAATTAAAAAGGGTATAAAAAAGTCCTAAATAATAAATGTTACTATAACAGTCATGAATATTTTATAGATAAAATATTATTATTTAAATATTAATGTAAATGTATTTCTTTTTAAATTTAAATTTAAATAAAATAAAATTCTTTTTATAATTTAGTTTACGCTAGGTACTATATACCTACATATATGCAAAATTTCATGATAATCGGTTGGCATTTATGATTTTAATATTTAAATCTTGAAAGTTAAGATCAGACCATCGCCTAATTTATGACTAAATGCAGTGTGGAATAAATTGAATTATTTATACAGTACTATAGTCTTTTCAAAATCACACAAAATTAATAATAACTAATAAGGCTATTTTTTCTGTGGGAAAGTTTGTATAAAATTTAATTTTTTTTATGAAATAAAAAAATTTGAAACTATCTTTTTTGAATATTAATTTAACCTTAACATTGATAGAGTTACAAAAGGGGCTGCAAAACTGATGAAGCTCAGCATAAGGCAGGTTGTAAAAACCTCTGGTCTTCCTTTAGAGCCGATGGTGAGGTCACGCACTTACTAAACAAAACATAGTATATAAAAGCTCCAAAAACAAAAAAAATAGCCCTGCGAATAGGCCTATTTTGATCTCAGTAAGACCAAACCTTTGAGAGATATCCCGGTAGTCTCCCGTAGGACTACCGCCCACGCCCAGTCAAGGGCGAAGGTAGGCAATAACCAATAGGAAAATGGAGCGGGCCTAGAGGGGCACTGACTCGGCACCATAAGCACGCAACACATGGGCTCATAGTCTACAGACTGATCGCACGATAAAAATACAACAACAAAAAAAGTTCATGACCGGACACACTGTATATTTACGTTTTAATACCTATTGGTGGCGAAATGCTTATTGCAAGTAATGTAAATAATATCTAACATAATATCTATGTAATAATAAAGCAAAAGTTGAGTTCTGTTACATTAATACTTTTATTTTTATTTTTAGGTACTTTTTATGAAGTTGTTACATCAAAACAAGGATGTAAAATGTTGTTGATAGACGGATACACTTTTAGCCACAGGTCTAGCAATCACTGGCGATGTTCAATAAAAAACGCAGCGTGTAAAGCTTCACTTAGTATGAATGGCGAAAAAATTAAGACAATTAATAATGTACATAATCATGCTCCAAGAAAATTTATGAGAACTAAAACTGGTGAAATAGTTTTTGTACACTCAGCGGCACGAAAAGTGGCCCAAAGTTAAAAGTATAATAAACTGTTTTATTATAATAAATAAATTTTGTATGAGTTTTAAATTGTAGGTAGAATAGTTTATGAATTATAAGTGATTGTGAAGTGTATTAATTAAAACTAACACTAAAATGGCTGCCATTTGATAACAAAAAACAAAACACAAAGCTATGCCAAAAATAATGAATAACAGTAACAGCACCGAAGCCACAGACTGAAGCTGAGCTGAGCGGAGATGAGTTATTAACGAAATCACACATCTCCGCTCCGCTTTTCATGCCTCTAACGGTCTTTGTGAGAGGCATATTAAGGGCGGCTATAATAACCATTATAGTATCATTTTAACTTATAATATCTACTGGTGGCTAAAGTAATATAAGTAAATAACTAGTCCATGTTTATTGTAAAGAATGAATTCCGTTACACTCCTGTAAAACTATTTTTTTTTATTTGTAGATACTTTTTATGAAGTTGCTACATCCAAACGAGGATATAAACTGTTGTTGATAGAGGGATACACTTTTAGTCAGAGATCTGGCAATCACTGGCAATGTTCAATAAGAAAAACAGGTTGTAAAGCTTTACTTACTATGGACGGCGAAAAAATTAGGAAAATTAATAATGTACATAATCACGCTCAAAGAAAAGTTATGAGAACTAAAAATGGTGAAATAATTTTTTTATAAGGCATTTCTATAACCTAATTATGTAATAAATTTTTTGTTTTAATTTCAATAAAAATAACTAAAACTTTTTGGTGTTTGTTTTGATCAGCCATTTTTAAATAGTGTGTTAAAAATGATGCCGTGTGAACGTAGCCTTAGTTGCAGATGTAGTGTCGGTGTCGCTCAATGTCCGTTTTGCAGCCTTGGAAATGGGACATGCGCGTAGACAGCCAATACACTTGAACAGGGACACTAGATGTATGACACCAATGTCGACACAAAAAATTGTTTTCCGTGAGGACGCAATCGACATTTGTGTCGAGTGTCAGTGTCGTCGTGTATCTGGCGCTTTACACTGTTGTACAACTAATACATTATTTTATTTGTAGATACTTCTTATGAAATTGTTAAGTCACAACGAGGACATAAACTCTTGTTTATTAATGGCTACACTTTTAATTACAAGTCTGGCAATCGCTGGCAATGTTCAATGAATTCAGCGTGTAAAGCTTCAGTTCTTATGGACGGCAAAAAAATTAAGAAAATTAATAATGTACATAGTCACGCTCAAAGAAAACATACGAGGATTAAAAATGGTGAAATAGTTTTTTTATAAGGTTTCTATACCTTATAGGTAACTATCGCATTTCTATAACCTAATTGATATATTTTCTGCTTTAATTTCAATAAAAATAACTAAAAAGTTTTGGTGTTTATTTTGATCAGATCATTTTAAAATACATAACACATGCATTTTATTTCTTGTCACATACCTATCAGATATATTAGCTTTAATTACTTTTCTGTTTGGAGTTTCATTCACCAATCAAACGGTACCAATATTCTTATGGTGCCTCTAGCGGTCTTTGGGAGAGGCCTATGTATTAATAAGGACGCCTAGAATTATCATTAAAATATCATACTAAGAGTCTCCGCAGACTACAGACTTTTTATCGGCCGATGGTTTGGTTTAAATGAGTGCGCATTTAGTGATTCACCTCTTCGTACTGATTCAATACCCGACCAAACTATCGTCTGATAGAAAGTCTGTAGTCGGCGGGGACTTAACTTATAATAACTATTGGTGGCTATATTTTTAATGCAAGTACATAGTCCATGTTTATTGTAAAGAATGAATTCTGTTACACTTCTGTATAACGCGTAGTGCTTGCTCACGTTGAATGCGCGGGCGCGGTGGCCTTTGCGGTCGCGATGGATGTGGCGAGCTCGTGTTCACATTGGCTGCAGGACGAGGGGGGAAGAAAGACTTGTCCTGAAGGAGCGGTTTCGCCGCGAATCCTCGCGCGAACCGCTAAGCACGTTGGCGAGGTACTAGGCGCTAATACATCGTGTCCACAAGCATCGCGCGGAATCAAAATACGCGCGTTAATCGCATGCACCTGGCCAGACTCTCAACTCGCGCGTGTAGCGCGCGAGTCGAGATACTCGAGCTTCCTTGATGCGGCCAGTTGACGCGCGAATTCTGAGCGATTGCACGTATCAAGTGACTAAGTCCACAAATGCTCGCACGTTATACGCTCCTTCTGGACGCAATACGCGCGTGAGAATCGCAACGAATTCGCCCTTTCTGGACAAGGTCTTATTTCCGCGAGCGCGCCGCACGCGGCTGTCGTGTCGCTAGCTTGCCCGCTACTTTCTCCGTGTACGTAAACACTGTCTTGCATATTATGCTGTGTGTTTGATATTTAAGGATCGCGCCTGCGAGTCAACGTGAATCACTAATACATTATTTTATACCTTTTATGAAGTTGTTACATCACAACGCGGAAATAAATTGTTGTTTATTAATGGTCACACTTTTAATTGCAAGTATGGCAATCACTGGCGATGTTCAATAAAAAATGCAGGGTGTAAAGCTTCACTTCTTATGGACGGCGAAAAAATTAAGAAAATTAATAATGTACATAGTCACGCTCAAAGAAAACATATGAGAACTAAAAATGGTGAAATAGTTTTTTTATAAGGTATAGAAGACATTTATGTTAAATACTTGATATAATTGCTTGTTTCGTTTTTCCGAAACTTTTTAGTGTTTTTATATGATAAAATGCAGAATATTTATTTACTTTTTTGAAATATTCAAGTCTTGGGGTACATAAGGATATTGAAGATGTTAAGTTCAAATAAAATTAATAATAAGTATCTTAAATACTTTTCTGTTCTGAGTTTTATTCACCAGTCAAATGGTCTAATATGTCTAAAAATAAATATCATCATCATCATCATCATCTCAGCCGCTGGACATAGGCCTCTTTTACAAATGGACCGGTCAGAAGCAGCCTGGATCCAACGTCGACCCGCAGTAAACATCTATCTTGTGACATTTCGTCTTCGTTGATTCTGCTAATTGAAAGATGCTAAGATTCGCATCAAGTGAGTGTGATAAATTTCTAATTATTAAATAACATAGCACAGCCTTAGAAGCTTTCCAGCATGCAGTGTAAAAAATTGAATCTCTAATGAAAATAAATTATAAGTTACACAATTACTTTTCATTTCAGTTCAGTATGTACCCAATAGAACTGGAAAGTGGAACCTAATCTGTAATGGCTTTCTGTATTACCAAATGAACGGGAGTCGAGTTATGTGGTATTGTACAAAACTAACATCATCATCTAACTGCAAATCTCGGATCAGGACCGATGAGAATGGGCGAATCACTTCTTTCCATGGCACACACAATCATGCACGTCCAAAGATATACCGTACATCTAATGGATCGCTCCGTAGTCGTTTGTAGTTTGAGGCTTAGAAAATTTATTGTAATTGTAGTTCTATGATAAATAGTAAAATCGTGGCGGTTTTTTAAGTTTTGAGATCGTTGTGTTTTCAGCCAGAGATTTTTTGATTTTAATTTTTTTTATATGATTTTGATTATCAAGTATATCATAATTACAGCGAATTTTGATATATTTGATAATTACAAAGCATGCATAAATATCATTATCAGCCCAAGCTAGTAACTTATTAGTAGCGCCCCCATGATCAGCCGGAGAGTGAGCGGATATGGGGATCCGCTCACCTACCAACCCGGCCTCAGTGAAAGACGTGTCCGTGTTCCGGCACGTCTTCCCACACTTGCCATTCGGGGAGGAGGGAGTCTACCACTCCCCTCCTACCGATGAACCCATGAAGGTGCCCGATCTGGGCTAACGCAGGCGGGAGAGCAGGACGAAATGCTCGCGCTGACACCTCTCTCCCGTCCCACGTTCGTGCGTGGACAAGGAACACCGTGGGGTGTTAGCGGGTAGAAATCCCGCATATCCTGCCAGCGCCCCATTGCTGGCAGTCGAATCAAGATCGCTAATTTCCCCACGTAAAAAAATAAAGGTAATCTTTGCCCAAGCGTCAAGGTTCGTCTAAAAATAAATACTATCAACTATGTAAATACTAGTTCAAAGTAAATTTCTGTAAATACTTGGATAATGTAAATACATAAAATATAAAATATATAAAAGGCGATGTTTGTATGTACCTGTCTCCGTATGTCTCCTATAGACATCAAAACCGCTGAACCGATTTTGATGAAACTTTCAGACAATCTTCAGATTAGTGTAGCGGATGTTCCTGTGAAGTCTATTAGCGATCGGACGCGGACGAAGTCGTAGGGAAAAACACTAGTATTAAATAAAATAGTTTTGAATATTTATTTTTAAGAATTTGTCAGGGTAATACAATTTGCACTGGAAGTTGCAATACTCTCTTATATGAGTTATTACATTGTAATAACATTTACAGTTTCCTTTAATTTTATTTTTTCTGTTAATTTTAATTTGTAAATTAAATAAATAAGTAGATGAATCTGTTCTTTTACTTTTGACTACTAAATTTTTTCATATAATTTTTTCCAATAACCCAAATAGTGAAACCTATAACAAGTATTATTTTGTTAATTATGTATACGATACTAATAATAAATGTTAAGGATTTAACACAATAATTCCTAAACATGCTTGAAAGTGTGACTTTATAAATATTGTTTCAAATTTATAAATATTGTTGTTGTGAATGAAGTGGCGTATTTTAGTATCGTTTTTTAAACTTGATAACAAATTATGGTTGTAGCGTCATACATAGATAATTTGTGCGCATCAGCATATTCAGTACAGGCAAGCGCGGCCCCGTCGGACCACCTCAGTCGCATTGTAAGCGTCGATAAGAACGCACGCTATCGGCCGGCTTGCCTGGTATTATTAGAGATCACGTAATTTATAAGTAACGTTTGCTAAGGTTATGTTGTAATAAATAACATTGGAGTTCAAAATCTTGTTTAATTCATATCAAGACCCACAGCATAGTCATAGTTGCATGGTATTTACACAATTTTTTTTTAATAATGTATCACTTCGTTTCAGTTGTAGATTATATAACCACGAGAACCGGCAAGAAGAACCTCGTCTACGATGGGTTTATATATTATCAAACGAATGGCAGCAAGGTGATGTGGTATTGTTTAAAATTAACATCGCCAAATTGCTGCAAATCACGAATCAAAACTGATATGAATGGGAAAATCCTTTACTGCCATGGCACACATAACCATCCACGTCCACTGCTTTTCCGAACAGCTAATGGAACTCTGCAACGTGTATAGTTAAATGGTAAATAAATAATAAAAAAAACCCGTACCAAAATTTGATACCATCAACTGGCATCAAAGCCAACAAAAAAGCCATCAACTGTGGTAAAGAAATGATTGATTGACAAGAAATGACTGCAATTGCTAAATCCTGGATCCAACTCAGACAAGATCAGGTTTTTTCTAGTTTAAGGTCGACAGACAGGCTGACGTCCACTTGATGGTAGGTGTCAAGTAAAATAAGTATTTAACTTTTTATTTTGTTAGATCCAAAGTGAGGGCAATTTTTTTCATATTTGATACCTAAGTTTGGTCTTACTCTCGTCTGTCGTACAAGATATCCATAGTCGTACAAATCTGTCGTTAAGAAACTGTGTCTTTATTCTGAGATTCATACTAGGATCTCCTCGAATTATGAATTTTGAGGTTAGTGTGATTTCAACCACTTACCTTGTGGTATAAAACGGTTTAAGCAAAAGTTTATATACCTGATAATTACAAAACTACCATGCTAAAAATGTCCAAGATAAGAATAATGTAAATCATCATTATCCGCAAGCATTTTAATGTATTGAAATTTTCACTGGAAGCTGGAATACAGTTTTATAACGAATAAAGACATCCATAAGCATAGATCATCTTTAATTAAATCTTGAAATATGCTATGGTTTGAAACAAGTATTGTGCAGTGCTGGTCGCTGCTAGCAAGTTGCAGCAGCATTAAAATGACAATTTGCTGTTGTTGTGAATCAAGTGGCGTATTTTAGTAGCATTTTTTAAACTTGATAACATATTATGGTATTTACACAATTTTTTTAAAAATAATGTATCACTTCGTTTCAGTTATAGAGTACGTACTCTCCAAAACCGGTAAGAGGAACCTAGTCTACGATGGGTTTATCTATTACCAAATGAATGGTAGTAAGGCGAGGTGGTATTGTTTGAAATTAACGTCGCCATATTGTTGCAAGTCTCGAATTAAGATTGATAATAACGGGCTTGTTTCATGCCTTGGTACACATAACCATCCACGTCCAATGCTTTTCCGATCAGCTGATGGAGTTTTGCGACGTTTTTAGTTTAAGTATTTACTAAACTATAAATGGTGGATAACCAGTATACCATGAGATTACAATGACCGCATTCGCTAGCGAGAGCGTATAATATTTATATTGAAAATTGTCAATTTGACATTGACAGTTGACAGTTTTTCATATAAATGTTTTACGCTCTCGCTAGCGAGTGCGGTTATTATAAATTCAAGGTAAGACCTTGTCCAGAAAGAGCGATTTCGCCGCGAATCCTCCCGCGTTCTGGTAGTGCGATTGTGAATACATTGTGTATTATAAAAAAATAATCTCTTTCTATTATTGACAAAAAAATTATGTGTCAGATTTGCTGCTTTTTTAAATAATATGTGTATTGTATTTTGTGTGGTGTTTATATTAAGGATATTAGTATGGGATATTTTTTAAAGATATATTCATTAGTATTATACAGTGTGATTATGATGATTGAACATAAAATAATAAATCTAAGTGGGATTCTTGTCAAATATATAACTTCCAAAAGTTCTTATGGGTTGTATCGGAATTTTTTTTATAGACTGGTCATTTTGGCACAATGGACACTTTGGACATTCTGAATGAGAGCCACCCATTTTATTAGGTTTAGATTAATTGTAAATACTATAAAAACTTTTCAGTATTGTAGTCTTTAGCCAAAATTAAATACGTAGGACGTAGGTACTAGGTAAGTACCTGTTTGTTTCTGTAGTAACGCTTAGTAAAAAAATTAAAAATAATTACACTACAAATTTTAATAATAACTTCTAATTCACAATGTGTTTGATTTTTATTTTATTTATTTA
The DNA here is from genome assembly GCA_947623395.1 of Synanthedon tipuliformis. Lineage (NCBI taxonomy): Eukaryota > Metazoa > Arthropoda > Insecta > Lepidoptera > Sesiidae > Synanthedon > Synanthedon tipuliformis. Next base: position 9,374,309 of record OX392417.1, on the reverse strand, counting down.
ATATAAAATTTAAAATATTACTTTAATCAAAATATTATTTTCCTGGTAAACACTATATAGTGTAAAAATTTGTATTTATGATATAGATAGAAGTACCTACGTCTCAAAAGTGTAATTATTCTCTTTCCAGTTGAATATATATACCAACAAGAAGAAGAAGCGACAAGAGAAACCTAGTCTACGATGGGTTCACATACTTTCAAAAGAGCAGCAAGTTGATTTGGTATTGTTCAAAAGCGTCGACGAAATGTTGCAAATCTAAAGTTAAGGTTGATGGGAAAGGACGGTTTCTATGCAGTATCGGTACCCACGATCATCCACGTCCAAATCTCTTCAGAACGTCTAACGGAACTCTTATGCGTGTATAGTTTTTTTTTTTTTTTTTTTTTTCTCAACAATCTGAAATAAATACTCGCTACTAGCATTACAGCGCTTGTTACTAACTTTATTATTGGCCCTACTGGAGAAATACAAGATTGCCCAGGGACCCCAGTTCCTGCGAGAATAGGAATATTAGGGTTCGGGAGTTGCTATGCTAATTTCTAATTTTTTTTTTGCGTGTATAGTTGAAAACTTTCATTGTAATTTTAGTTTCGAGGTCCACCTGAAACAACTGATCCCATTCTTGGCGGGTAAATTTTTCTACTAAAGCACCGAAATCTTATAGGTAATACTAAACAAGGAATTCTTGTATGCTACGACTTGTATCGCAAACGGCTCTAACGATTTTGACAAAAATCTAGGGTTAGAGGTTTTTAGGTCTAGAAATCGATCTGTCATTTTAGGTAGTTTTTTTTAAGGTTACAAAAGTACTGCTTGCTCGTTTTATAATATTTTGAATTATTAATTATGGTTGAATAATTTTTTTCTATAATTCATAGACTTTCTTTCTTACATATAAAAAACTTTAAACCTCGGTCACCCAATCTAGTATATTATAAAAGAACACTCGTGTTACTTCATAGACGAAATGTGTATCCGCATCAGTGTACACATCAGTACCGACACGTATCCAACAGTGCAGTCAGTGCAGTGTCATTTCCTATTGAATTTTTATTCCAGAAACTCCAGCTCTTGTGTTACATTACCTAGAAGGTATTTAGTGTTAAAATTGAAATTAAAATAAATGTTATAAATAATGTACATTTAAATTGTTCATTAGTCTTATTCCATAGGCATTATTTTCCACTGCTTCTTTTTTTGTAAGATTGGTACCCTATGTCCTTTCTTGTATCTCTGACGTGTATCTACATGCAAAATTTAACGATGTTCGGTTGAATAGTTATTGAGTAAAAAGGTAACAGACAAACAGACAGAGTAACTTTCATATTTGAAATATTAGTATGGATTAACACAATCTAAAAAAAGAACATTAAAGTGTAGTGTCACCATGAACCAAATTCATACAGTAGCGAACTGTCGTTTGAAAATCGTCGGGGCGTATGAAAACGCTTCATAAAAAAATTATGGCGCCCAGAATCGTGTGGTGACGTCGATTATGAAAAAAATGCTCTCACTTTAAGAAAATTGTGTACCTATATGTCGCAGTATAATCGAAAACAACGGAATTTCGCAAAAACCCTAGTAAGATTGCAAAGAACCGGATAATAGGAAACTAACAACGAATTTTTCAATCTTCCGAAGTACTTTCAGGATCTTTGCGATAATCCGACAAAATTTAGGTAAATTTAGGTAGGTTGAGCGAACTGTCATATGCCTTGAGCGCTGATTGGCTAACGGCTGCATTCTGTCGTCACAATTGTTTTTGTCAATTAGTGTCAGTGTTTTATTTGGTATTTTACGTTATTTTTGCCAAAAAGAAACAACAGTGTTTTCGTCAGTTAAAAGAACTCAAATTTAACAAGTGCAATGAATGAAGTGAGTGATGTTTCTGTTATAGGCGTACCGGACTTGACAAGTGCTGCTAGTTTAAAGGTTATGACAGAAAAAGAACATTTTTACATACAGTTAAGAAAGTTATACAGTGCTCGCCAGGACAAATGTACAAAGCCAGAGTGGACATTGGAGCGAATTAATCTTGTTACAACTTCAATTGAACATTTTAATTCGGCAAAGTTACGTAATCAACCCAAAACTCAACAGCAATATCGTAACTCAAAGAAATATGATGTGATGTGTGTAGGTCATGAAAAAATTCTCATTTTAAAAAGGGTGAACCGTTTATCCCCTGTGATTCAAATAGTTTCTAGCGAAGATTACTATGACCGCCTTTTGCAAACACACATTTCTACAGGACATGGTGGCCGGGATAAAATGGTTTATGCATTAAAAGATAAATATTATATCCCAGTACTAGCAATACGACTTTTCTTAAAGTTATGTAAGGCTTGTTTAAGTAAGAAAAGTTGTAAGACAAAATAATAAGAATAATAAGAAATTATAATATGATAAAAAATAAGAAATAATCTTATTATTTATAATTCTTATTCTATTATTATTAATATATAATAATGAGAATAATTCTTATTATTATAATAAGAATAATAATAAGAAATAATCAGTAAGACAAAATAATAAGAATTATTTAATATATTCAGTTTTTATTTAGTAAGAAAAGTAATAACAATATTTACCTATACTAATAAAACAGATAAGACTGAATTTGTGATTTAAGTAAGGTACTTATTTTGTAGAAAATAATTAATAAAATACACTTAAAAAATATTGTTTTGTCACTTCTTCACATTTCTATGGCTATGGTCATTTATGACGAGAGAAATTTCTGATCAACCAGAACAGAGAAGCTTTAAATCATTGACCAATCAGTGTTTCATTTTCTAATCTTCCTGAACAAGTTAGGATTATTGCAAAGATCCTGAAAGTACCTAGGAAGATTGCGAAATTCGTTAGTAGTTTCCTATTATCCGGTTCTTTGCAATCTAGCATTACTAGGGTTTTTGCGAAATTCCGTTGTTTTCGATTATACTGCGACATATTAAGTATACATCGAAATACTTCAATGGGATTTGCGTCACAAATGCCAAAGCGGCATAGCGGCGGCGGTCAGCGTGACTCTAAAACCAGCCTAAAAATACAATAAAAATGGAATCGTCCTGCGATCACAAATCAGAACTTGGAATCAGCAATGGCTTCGCCTCCTTCATTCATTGTTTCTATATTAATTATTGTGTTTATTAGTTTTAGATGTGCCATACGAAGTGGTGACTTCGATCAGAGGTAAAAAATTATTGATGATCGAAGGTTACACATTCTGCCAACACTCAAAAGTGGAGCATAGGTGGACGTGTTCTACAAGGAAACCAGGGTGTAGGGCGAAATTGAAGCTATATGACGATAAAATAATGTGTATAGACAATGAACACAATCATCCGCCGAAATCTTTTTATAGAACGAAAAACGGCGGTTTTGTATGCTTCAATATGTAGAAATGTAGATTTCATTTGTTTTAGGTTGCATTGTAAGTTTGACATAGAATCTGTTTTCTTATTCCTTTCTTTTCCCTTGTCTTTGAGGTCGAAAGCGCACTTGCAACAACCGTGACGTTGCTTGTGTTAGTATTAAAAAAAAAACTTTTTCATTACACAGAGAGGCTTGATAAGATTTTGTTTAATTGTAGTACATAATGTACTTTTTAATTAGTGAAAGAATAGTTCAAATAATTTAATATATTTATTTATTAAATTAATTTTTCCATATCGTCTTTTATTGACCGAATATCTCGATTCTGTAATAATATATCGATCGACTTTTGAGTTCAATTGTTTTAAAAAACCATTTTGGCCAAATTGAGTAATATATATATATATATATACCATTTTTCTCAGAAAATTTCTCAATCGATCTGTATATACGAAATACCGAAATTCGCAGAAAATCTTTATACGACCCAAAATAAAAAAAAAAAAACAGAAAAATAACTTTATAAAATACTCCAAACAAAAATTTAAATCTTTTCTGTTTGTAATGTGTTTTGACGACACGTTTGGTCTAGTGGCTAGTAACCCTAGCTGTTAACCAAACGGTCGCGGGTTCGAATCCCGCTAGGGGCAAATATTTATGTGTTAACATTTACCTTTGTACCTGAGTCATGGATGTTTTGTATTTATAATATGTATGTATTTACAATAAAAGTATTGTATGTAATATATCAACCATTTGGTATCCATAATACAAGCAATAAGTTGCTTACTTTGGAACTAGATGGTGCTGTGTGGAATTTGTGAATATATTTAATATTTTAATATTTAATAATATTGTAGTAGATTATTTATTTATATCCCTCGTCGAACTAATACAAAATATCCCTGACAAAGTGTATGCAAAATTTCATGATGATCAGTCGAGTAGTTGAGTCGTGAAAAGGTAACAGACATACGGAGTTACTTTCACATTAAGTAAGGATTACAGATTAAGATTAGAAGTACAGTAGGATTTCAAGATGTTGCCAACGAATGATTCATTGCATACGTACGAGATCATTAATAATAAATTTGTTGGCAACTGGCTGGTTGGTGGCCACGTAGTTTTAGAGTATCAAGGAGAAGAGAGTTGTCATGGAGTGTATTTTAACTATGGTTGTGTTTAGCTTAACTATTACAAAAATATATTTATTTAATTTATCATCATCTTTCATTTCACAATACAGTCCTCAACCAAATTAATAATAAAATAATAGAGCCTAGTTTGGGGGACAGAAATATACTGTCTTGTTATTATATTATTCTGAAATAAAAACAAATAAATAAAAATAAAATAAATCATATGCCGAGATAAGATAAAATAAAGTGAAAAGAACGATAAGTGGTATGGTGAGTTATCGTTCAGTGGATGGTCAGAAATCAGAACCTGTAATGGCTCATCTCCTTCATTCATTATTTGTTATAATTGTTTTTGCTATTTCTAGATATACCATATGAAGTGGTAACGTCGATCAGAGGTAGAAAATTATTGATGGTCGAGGGTTATACGTTCTCCAGAGCCTCAAGTTTAGAGCAGAGATGGAAGTGTTCTATAAAGAAACCAGGCTGTAGGGCAAAACTGAAACTCGTTGAGGACAGAATAGTATATATAGACAACATGCATAACCATCCACCGAAAAGTTTTTTTAAAGCAACAGACGGTACTTTGGTTCGTGTTTAATTTTAACGACACATTTGGTCTAATGGCCAGTAACCCTAGCTGTTAACCAAACGGTCGCGGGTTCGAATCCCGCTAGGGGCAAAAAGACAAAATGCTATTTTCCATATATTAATACTTTTTATGATCTTGTATGACTTGACCAATGAATTTAATTTATTTAAAATTGTAGTGATTAATAAATTATATTTAAATAGCCAGTATTTGACGACACGTTTGGTCTAGTGGCTAGTAACCCGTAATCTATGAAATATATCAACTGTCTGGTATCCAAAATACAAGCCTTAGTTGCTTACTGTGGAACTTAGTTGCCTTAGATGCTGCTGTGTAGAATATGTGAAGATATTTATTATTATCATTTAGTTGTATTATTTATTAAATAATTTTATGCCTCTTTCTATATGTGAAAACCGAATTAAAATCGCTCTTCAGATTCTCGTATTTTTGAAGCGTGCAAACCAACTTAACATTTTTATTTATATAAATTAAAGCAAATAAACGACACACGACTGTGACAAATGTGTATTAATTGTGTTTCTTATTTTCAGATATGTCATATGAAGTGGTAATGTCAATCAGAGGTAGAAAATTGTTGGTGGTCGATGGTTATACATTCTCTCAGCACACAAAGGTCGCGCAGAGATGGTTGTGCTCAATAAAGAAGCCAGGCTGTAGGGCGAAATTGAAGCTACTGAACAATAAAATCATATATTTGGACAACACACACAATCATCCGCCGAAAAATTTCGTTAAAACCAAAGACGGGACCTTGGTTCGCTTTGCGTGTAATAGTTTTGATAATTTCAGCTGTTTTTGATAAGCTTGCTAAATAGGTTTGTGCGAAATTTGAAAAATTTAATGCAAACCTGCAAACCGACGTTTTCATTATGTAGACAAAATAGAGATTTATCAATTCTAATTTTAATGTCTGTTGTTTCGCTCTCAAATTAATAAAAAATCAACTAAAGGGACACAGCCTTAGCAAAATGTCGATAAGAATCCTATTATAATATTATAAATGCGAAAGTTTGTATGGATGTATGGATGTATGTATGGATGTTTGTAACTCTTTCGCGCAAAAACTACTGAACCGATCAGCATGAAAAAGTCCTGGCTGAGAAGTACCTATCCGAGAGTGGACTGGAATCGCCTCAGTCGAGCAGCTATTGCAGTTGGCTCTTGACAGAGACCGGTTTAGGAATTTGACGGCTAACCTTCAGGACTCAAGAGGCACACACACGCACACACACACACACACACAGAGAGAGAGAGAGAGAGAGAGAAAGAGAGAGGGAGATCTAGCTAATAGATACTTATACAGACTTATAATAACATTTCTGTATTAAGCTACACCTTAAGTGAATGGTCTGTCTGGTTTGTTCAAAATATTGGCAACTAATTTTCATTAATTTTTAACAAATTTCACAAATAGTGGTGCTGTGTGGAAGGTGTGAAGAACATATTTATTTATTATCAACATTTTTGTTATGACGTGGATATAGTTGTATTGGTAAAAGTAATTCCCTCGTCTATATTTCCGAGCTCATACAACCCAAATCTTAAAATTCGAGTGAATATAGGCATTTTCTGGGTTAAACAGTGGTCTCTTGATCACAACGCACAGCGCTGCGGTGAGCGTTATGCGGCGTCGGACAACTAATTGTATGGAAAACGTCTAGAGCGGTCTCTTGTTCCGCGGACGCGTGCGTCAGCGCTGATGACGTTTTCCATACAATTAGTTGTCCGACACCGCATAACGCTCACCGCAGCGCTGTGCGTTCGATCAAGAGACCACCGCTTAAGCTCGCCCCATCGTCAGCCTCCTCATTCCTTCACAGCTATAGATGCTGGCTAAGAGCAAGAAACCTATTATTTATTAATAATAAAAAAAATTAAAATGTATTATTCCAGTAACTAATTAAATAGAGTAGTTTTTTAAGACCATGTACTAACATTACAAGAAAATGATAAAAAAAAATTTCATTTAATTATTATTAATAATATAATAGTATAGTAATATACTGAATGATAAATTATATGTATAATTCGATGAGTTCTTGTATTATATTTATATCGTAAGAATCTTAGATTAATCTCGCTGCGCTCGACTAGATACCGCGCTATCTAAAACCGTGAATGCGGCAACTCTTTATTGTATAGTGTGTAAAATATCGTCACTTTTTATCACTTTTTACACAGTTTCATTATATTTTTACACAGTTTCACTACGCAAACTGACATTTTATTATTCCCAAAAATTAATAAAATATTCGGCACGTACACGTCACAGACAGCTTGCAGTGTGACTGGCTCGGGTACGCCGAATTCGGCGTAGTATTTGTTGCCGCATTTGGCAAGTACGACGGCGGTATCTAGTGGAGCGCAGCGAGACCAATTATTTATTCATCTAAGCGTAAGAATAATTATATAACTCGGTATAACGTAGGGCGCGATTATGGTCATAGCAAATAATTTTGTACATTGAAATTGTACCTCACTGTCACTAATGAAAAGGACTTTAAACTATATGAAAATTGTTTTTTAGCTAATATTATACTTTTTTACTCTGTGTTTCAAATTGTACCTTAATCTCACTATGAAAAGGTCTGTAACTATATAACAATAATTGTTTGTGGCCAGTGATATTTAAATTTGTGGCTGTTTAATAGCAACTGTATGTATACTTTTTTTACTCTGTGTCCGTTTTGTTTTGATGGATGACGCAATACGTTATTGCTCTGTGGCAGTTATTTGTGTTTTATTCCTTTATTTTAAACAATGATTGATTAAGTATAAAGTTACTAACTTAAAGAAAGTGTATATGTCGCTGGTAAGTTTTCACAAGCTACTTATGTAGAGGTTTTATGTCATTTCATGAATTAATTTTAATGAAATAAAAAATATATTTACTCAATTCTAAGCCTAAGCCTTGTATTTAAAAATAGAATAGAAATGTAGCTTGCTTAAGTTTTTTGTTTTTATTTTATTTACATTAATAAATAATTTTGAAAGAAAAAATGATGTTCTCTTCTTGTAACAAATAGCACCAAAATCTCCCTTAGATTGAATTTTTTAGAATTAAATTTGAATATTTTTACAGATGTAAAGTTTATAAAGCTCGTCAATAATGCGATACTGCTCATGGTAAATGGATACACTTTCTCTAAATGCACCGAGGCACGATGGTATTGCTCCAAGAGGTGCAGCGGATGCAGCGCAAAAGTTCAAATAACTAGGAGAAATGAAGACGTAAAAATTGAACGATTTTTTAATGCACATAATCATGAGCCACCCACATATAGATTAACTAAATTTGGTTATACGAAGATATGAGAATGGAAATATGAGAATTAATTAAAATGTAATACGAAAAAAAGTGTTACCTATTACTTATTTACTGAACATAAAGCAGCAAAGGGTGCAGTCTGAATTTTTTAGAATTTGTCGACCGCAGCAATAGTGAGAATGTGTCGAACCTATTACACAATGACTTTAACAGCTACGTTGAGGACTCCGATACTCCGATACGATTGGAGCGTTTAGAAATAAAACACACGAAGCATTCAAGCTAAGTAGGAATCACCAACATTGATGGTGTTCTGGCATCCTGGACTTCCATTGCATTATATGTAACTTCTGCATGTAATGCAGTGTAGGTATATAGCTACATAATTATGTTTTTGTATTATATTATTGATTATTGTAATATATGTTTGTTTTTGTTACCGTTCTTGTGGCTAATGTTGTATACGCCTGTAATTGTTGCGCGTGTCAGTTGAAATACGCTATGTATCATTATATCATAAATAATTTTAACACGTGCACTGTTGGTGTATCTTAAAAAAGGTAAAAAATAAATTGAATATTTTTACAGATGTGAAGTTTATAAAGCTCACTAATAATGCGATACTGCTCATGGTAAACGGCTATACTTTTGCTAAAGGCACCGAATCGCGTTGGTATTGCTCTCAGAGGATCAGAGGATGCAAGGCAAGGGTGCAAATAATTAGGAGCAGTCAAGATGTGAAAATTCAACGATTTTTCAATGAACACGATCATCACCCACCTGCATATAAATTAACTAAATTTGGTTATACGAAAATATAAGTTTGTTAATGTTACTTTGGTTTCTATTATAAAAGTACAGTTATTAACACATCTTATATATATATATAAAAGAAAGTCGTGTTAGTTACTTCACTTATAACTCAAGAACGGCTGAACCGATTTAGCTGAAAATTGGTGGGGAGATAGCTTAGAACCAGGAGAAGGACATAGGATACTTTTTATTTATTTATTTTTTATTTTATTTTTTAATTTTTATTTACATAATTTACATTAACGTTTAGCTGACAGTTGCGTTTTGTTATACCACTTTTAACAAATGAACGGCTAGATTGTTTTTTTTTTAATGATAAATTGCATAATTAACCATAGACTACATTACGTTTAGCTGACAGTTGCGTTTTGTTTTGTTATACCATTTTTAACAAATGAACGGGTAGACTGTTTTTTTACTGATAAATTGCTTTCAGTTGCGTTTTGTTATACCACGTTTTATGTCACGTCCCACGTCATGTTCCCGTAAATTAAATACTTGCTTTTTTAATTTACATTAATTATGCAAATAAAAGATTGACCATGATAAAATCAAAAGTCTGCTCATTTATTGCCTCTAAAGCGGAACAAAGTTCGCCGGGTCAGCTTGTTGACTTATATTTATTTTACTAGCGTAAGGACCGGGTCAACGGCGCGGCGAAATGGCACCGGTTCAATGGCCCTAAAATCTCAATTTATAAAAATGCCTATTTGCGCAAAAAAATGTTAATTACATATTTTCTGGTAACATAAGAGCATTAAATTTGTTTTTTTTTACAGATGTAAAGTTTATAAAGCTCGTCAATAATGCGATACTGCTCATGGTAAATGGATACACTTTCTCTAAATGCACCGAGACGCGGTGGCATTGCTCTAAGAGGAACAGCAGCGGATGCAAGGCAAAGGTTCAAATAATTAGGAGAGGCCAAGATGTAAAAGTTAAACAGTTTTTTAATGAACACTGCCACGAACGACCCCAATATAAATCAACTAAATTTGGTTATACAAAAATATAAGTTTGTGAATGTTATATATTTGTTTCTACGAGTCAATAAATTCTAAAATATTTTTTGGGGTAATCTTCTTCTAGTTCGATGCACTTTTACAAACAGTTTTATATATATATATATAAAGTCTTTTTTTTATATATAAGTCAAGGCAGCGCTTGGCCGCGATCTCACTTGATGTTAGGTGCAGATGCGGCCGAAGGTGGACCACGCTTACCTAGTAGATGCCCATTTACCCTACGTTTGAAGACCCCGAGGTTGTAATTTTGGGGAAACACAGACGCAGGCAGTGAGTTCCACTCCTTAGCAGTTCGGACAAGGAAGGTGGAACTGTAACGCTTCGTGCGTGACCGAGGAACTTTAACCACGAAGGGATGAAACCCCCGCCCGCGCCTCCTGTTTCGCAAGTGGAAGCTATTATTTAACAAACACTTGAGCAAAACTACTTACTTTTCCATTTTTTATTAATACAAAATAATAAATTATTTAAATAAATGCGATAATTTATACTTTTATTCTTTTTTTAAAAATATAAAACTGTACTTGGTAGATTTTTACGAAAAATTACGTAATAAATGTTTATATTTACTCGTTTAGAATTGAATTTGTTTTCTTTACAGATGTGAAGTTTATAAAGCTCACTAATAATACGACACTGCTAATGGTAAACGGATTTACTTTTGCCAAAGGCACAAAAACGCGGTGGTATTGCTCTAAGAAGAATAATGGATGCAAGGCAAAAGTTCAAATTGGGAGCAGTCAACATTTAAAAATTGAAAAGTTTTTCGATGAACACGACCATCAACCACCTAAATATCAATTAACTACATTTGGTTATATGAAATTATAATCATAAGTTACAAAAGTATTAGCAATCATGTTTAATTAATTTTTAGAAATCTCGAGAAAGATTTATTTTTAGGTCAGTGAATTTGAAAAAAATAGTAAGCAAATAGCAGTGCTAAGCGATGTTTTCATTGCAAGGCAACTTATATTTTTATAAAAATTTCTATAAGATTTAGATCAGGCACAGCTCAAGTGGTACATTAAGTTCAAAAGGTGCTTTGGCCTCATGTACAAAAACACAAATATAACACAGTAATGCTATAAATAAAATAAATAATCGACGGTAGCCTACGGTACCACTAAGGCGGCCTCTAAACGGTCAATTATATTGTATTATATTGCGAATTGTGCAATATTATTGACCGTCTAGGGTTAATATTGAAGATTGCGCAATGATTGAACGAAAGTTTGAGCGAGTTTAATTTTTTTGCACAATATTTTTCCATTGCATTGTGTAGGGTCAGTATTGTAGGGTCGTATTCGTATTATTGTGCAATATAATTGCTCGTTTGGATTCAGAGCGCTTTTCAATCTTTATTGTACAATAAAAGTATTGTACAATGTTATTGTAGGTCTAGGGGCCGCCTAAGTAGACTCTCAACTCGAATTTTTTAAGCCCCGACGACAGACACAAAAACGGGGTGTTATAAGTTTTACGTATGAGCGTGTCTGTGGAATCGGAGCTCCTAAATGAATGGAGTGATTTTGATATGTTTTTTTGTTTGAAAGCTGACGTGATCGAGATGGTTTTTAGCTATAGTTTATACTAGCTGGTGCCCGCGACTTCGTCCGCGCTCTTGGCGAAAAGTACCCGTGTTGTGTTTCTGGGTCCCAGACAACGTGTATGCAAAATTTCATTGTGATCGGTTCAGTAGTTTTTTCGTGAAAGAGTTACAAACAACAAATTTTCGCATACAATCTTTCGCATTTATAATGTTAGTACGGATATAGTTTAATAGTTTATAGTTTATATAAATCCATTGAGGTGTTTGAAAATCATCAGCCCATTTCCTGGTCGACGCTAATCGAAGAATAGGAAATGGACTAGGAAATTTCACCAACTTTCACATGTTCGATTGATGTGAAATTTTGAAATTTGGTATACCTACTGTTACTTCGTTGGAATTTCTATGACATGGTTACCTTGTGATCTGATCAAGTAGTCTGCTGGACAACCAACTCCTCATTAGGTTAGTTTATATATTTAATTATAGCTTGAAAAAACAGACAAGAATTCTAAAAACTATTTCTTTGACCTCAGTAACAACAGTACAACGTAAAAATTTTTTTTATTGAAATAATATCTAAATTACAGACACGGCTCGCTTACGGTTTTAATAATAAAATAATTTAATTCCAAATAAGTATTTTGTTGCAGAAAAAATTCGACAAATATTCATTTGCGCTAACATTTCTGGACACGTTCTTGAAAGAGGAACAAAGAGGAGGAATTGCGCAGGTTGCTATAAAAAGTTACGACTTAGAATGAAACATCATGAAGCCAAAAAGAAAGTAAAAAAAATTAAAACGTTTTGCGAAAAATGCAACCAATCGCTTTGTCTTAAATGTTACAAGGAACATATGTAAATAATCCTTAAAAATAATTTTTCCGTTTATTTTCTGCATATCAAAATTTTTCCAAAATTTACACAATCTACTTAGATTCGTAAAATATAAAGAAATTTTATTTTTCATAATATAAATAAGTAGTCAGATTTAGGGCCTCTTTCACCAACTATAAGGAAAGTGTTGATTAGTTACTTTTAGTTTTTTTTTATGTTTTATTAAATTATGCACTTGGTTTAGTGCATCTTTCGATAGGCGATTTTTTTTTTATTATTTTCTGTTTAAAACCGATGCAATGCTTGGCATCGGTCCGTCCGTCTTTATGCTATGCAAATTGTATAGGTAGGCATTTGGAGTTTATTCGTTCACACGATTATAGTAAAGTAGGTAGGTTAAGAAATAAGTTGGAGTATAATGCTGGCTTCTCACGGCGCGAAATATCATAAGGCGCATGCTCGCTCGTACAAATCAGCTCGGCGCGGCGCGACTTGAGAGATGGTGAAAGAGACCCTTATAGTGATTGTTATATCAGTTTTAATGTTATTTATTTATTTGTTTAATTTCTCGAAAATTAGTTAAATAATAATTAATTATTAACGCCTTTTTTTCTTACCAATGAGGTGTTCGAAAAATAAATGTATGACAAAATTAATTGGTTGCTTATTTATATTCTTACAGTACGTTTTCGATAAAATAGTGTTGGTTTTACTTAAAATAGAAAAAAAAACTTACCTTCAATGTTTTCATACACTGAGCGTCACTGAGCGTGACGCTCACGCGAGTTCAGTGCTTTTACCGGTGTATTCCCAGTAGTTCGGTTGACCAAACTAGTGAGACTTTTTTTCCCAGTAGTTCGGTCGAACAAATCAACCGAAATAGTGAGACCATTTTTTCTCTGGTCCATTTCCACTACTTCGGTTGACCGAACTAGTGAGACTTTTTTTCCCAGTAGTTCGGTCGAACAAATCAACCGAAATAGTGAGACAATTTTTTCTCTAGTCCATTCCCACTACTTCGGTTGACCGAACTAGTGAGACTTTTTTTCCCAGTAGTTCGGTCGAACAAATCAACCGAAATAGTGAGACCATTTTTTCTCTGGTCCATTTCCACTACTTCGGTTGACCGAACTAGTGAGACTTTTTTTCCCAGTAGTTCGGTCGAACAAATCAACCGAAATAGTGAGACCATTTTTTCTCTGGTCCATTTCCACTACTTCGGTTGACCGAACTAGTGAGACTTTTTTTCCCAGTAGTTCGGTCGAACAAATCAACCGAAATAGTGAGACAATTTTTTCTCTAGTCCATTCCCACTACTTCGGTTGACCGAACTAGTGAGACTTCTTTTCCCAGTAGTTCGGTCGAACAAATCAACCGAAATAGTGAGACCATTTTCTTTTATTCCGCTTGTAAATTCAATTATGCAGCCAGCATGCTTGGGACTCCGAAGCTTAATATTCAAAATAGTCCAACTTGTCTAAAAAAAATCTCTTCAGCATTAAACCCCACTAAGTGTGACGTTACGCTCACGCGAGTTCAGTGCTTTTTTTCCCTCATCCCAACTTTTCTGTTATTTATTATCTTTATTTATGAATTGTTTTGAAATTGAGTTTGATTAATCCAGATATTGAGTTCATACCGACCAAAAGCGGGAAAAATGTACTTGTATACGAGGGTCACACTTTCTTTTGGATGAATAAGAAGACCAGATGGTACTGCTCCAAGAGACGAACTATGGGGTGTAAAGTTATCGTGTTCACAACAGAAGACGGAATATTTCTGACAGCTTCTGGTTTACACAATCATAAACCCCCAAAACTAATTAGGACCGCTTCCGGTTCACTGTATCGTATATAAAAACGCATCTAACTGTAACATTAAAAAAAACCAAAACGGGTGCTATTAATGAAACAAAATGCTTGACATAAATTTCTTATTTTGTTTAAAATGATACCTACTGTGTAAATTTTAGGTAATAAGCCGTTATGCAAATTAATAAAGCACCTATATTGCATTTTAACTTATTTTTTTAAACTTATCTAGAGGAAAAATGGTTAATAATTAGCTTTGGCCGCGCACTTGAAAAATAAAGATTCTACGATTGACATAAATATTTACTTTATTGACATAATTAATTACTGCTCTCATGTTAGTAGTAATTTATTCAATCTTGATTGCTCATATATATATAATGATAAGCGACAATTTTTTTAATATTTTTAAAAGATCTAGTCATGACCGTTACACTCAATAGAGGAACTCCGAGAGCGTGTTAAAAACGCAGCCCCAAAAATTTGCCAAAGAAGGTTTGCGCGTACACCTTCTTTGGTAGACGCGCTTAGACGGCGCTTGTTATATTATTTTTCAAATTAAATCTTTCTCATAACTTGTATCCGTTTTACTAATTTCCAATAGTTTATTTGAGTTTTTTTTAGGTTCCAGACCTATCTTACTACATTAAATGACTATGTACTTATTTATATTACCAATTATGTACCTATGATTTTGGAAAGTAAATACCTACGTTCTTCTCTAAGTATTGTAATGTATTATTTCCAGACGAGACACTCGAGTTTATACAAAGCCAACGTGGTAACAAATTGCTTGTGCACAAGGGCTATACTTTCTCCCCGATTTATGGGAGCTCATCAAGTGTAAGATGGTATTGTTCAGCAAGACTTTCACACAAGTGCAAGTCACAGATCAGAACAACAAACACCGAAGAGTTAATTTCTAAATATGTCACGCACAACCATCCACCGCCGCGGCTTATAAGAACTTCTACGGGTAAACTCATTCGGGTATAGAAGCCGAATCTAGAGTAATCTCGTGTCTCGTGGCAATGGAGCATATGTATACGTGCGAAAGGGGAAATTATTTAAAAAAGTTTTATTCGTGGCAGTAGAGCATACTTATTAGTGGCAAAGGGGAATAAATTATTCGTGCCAGATTCTTCGTGCGAGCGGAGCATAAGCCGAATTATTTTATCCATTATACTTTCTTTCTATTGCATATGACCGCAATCTTGATAACATCTGCCATTGAATCTTCGGCCGACTGTGCATATTTTCACCATAGAATTAGAAATTGCTAATATTGAAATTTTCACCATAAAAAATGCCTTGCCCAATTTGGTCTGGCTATGTTGGCTATTTTTGGACTATGTGGGCCAATTGGGTCTCATGTTTTGGAGTACATACGAGTTGAACATGTGCCAGAATGAGCACCCATATTACAAATACCTATTAACATTTTAAGAGAAAGAATAATTAAAAAAAAAATATGTATAATATTAAAAAGCAATAATAGTTAAACCATTAAAAACAAAAGGAACACTATTTTTATAACATCTGTTACCTTTATTTATGTATTTTCAAATTTACTAAATAATGGTGTAATGTTTTTTTTTTTTTTTTTTTTTCAAATAAAATGAAATAAATAAAATGAATTTAACGATAACCTCCTAAAATGACAACTTGCGAAAATTACAACTTTTACTAAGGGGTGTCAATTTCAGCTGACAAGACTTGAAAAAAAAAAGTCAAAGTATAAAAATAACGACTTTTTTATACTTCTATCGACGATAGCCGATTGTTCTCACAACTGAAGAAAGAAAAAAAAAATCTGGATTGAAGCTCTACTAATCGGATGTGATATGTTACTTTTCAGTTGTAGAATACATGCCGAACAGAACCGGCAAAAGCATCATCCTAGTTTACAACGGTTATACATATTACAACATGAGTAGCAGTCGAGTGAGATGGTATTGTTCACAACTACAATTGCACGGCTGCAAGGCTCGCGTCAGGACTGACAAAAGTGGGGCCTTTATGTCGTGTGAGGGTGTACACAATCATCCCCGTCCGCAACTTCTGCGAGGAGCTGATGGATCTCTCCTGTGTAAAGTGTAAAGACGCCTAAAAGCTGCATATAAAATTATGATTAAGACACCGGATTCTATCACCTTCAGGGATGACTGTTTCAACTAAATCTAAGAGGCCGAAAATAAGTAATACGAAATAGATCTGCAAAATACGTACAATGTGTGCGGTCATGGATTCGGGTATAGCCGGGGTAAGAAAAGGTTTGTCACCTTAAAGTCAACATATTTTGCTTGGGCAAAATTTCATTTCAAACATTAGTCTGTTGTCTGCTTAGTGCTTTAGTTTCAAAAGGTACTAAGAGGCTACGACTTTGATAAAGAAATGAATTTAAAAACTGACGAAACTGAACTGGCCTTAAAGGAGTTTAACAACTTCATTCTACACTATGACTTAATATTATCCACAGATTACTATCACTGTTTCCATATCAAATATATAATAAATTTTATAATGAGAAAATAATTATGTACATTTTCATTTTATTTAGCATCAAAAAGTATTTTCGCCCGATAATCGCTTATGAATTGTTATAATCAAATTAATTTTACGCGTTACGATGTGTTCTAGTTCAAAATTAAAATTAGCACACCTTTTTTAATAATATAATTTATTATTTTAAAGATGACAAAATTTTTTTTACAATATTTAATTACACACAAATATTTGTACATACAATAATAAATAAATGAATAAGAGTAAAAAAGAAATTGTAGGTATAGCGGCTCCGTTTGTCAAATCCCAGCAGTTTCGCTGCGGGCTTGAACCGGTGGCGCGTTCCTTAGATACACATGATGCTGGTGGCCCGAATTATTGCAGTGCTTATTTTTATTCTAAGCCAACAATTCGCAGCCCTCGCAGCCCCAGTGGCCTGCGAGGGCTTCTTCGATGTGTTTAACAAAAAAAAAATCATACCTAATTTTCTACTAACATTGTATGGCTAATATATTATTAACTTTTTGAGGACTTTTTCCACAGAAACCATTTTGGTTTCAACCTGGCCGCAACCTGAGAAAAGGAAGACTAGGGAAGAAAGATTGGCAAAAAAGCGAGAAGATGAAAGAAAACGTTATGAACGAATGAAAAATGATCCAGAAAAGTTAGCAATTTTAAAAGAAAAGAGAAAACAGTATTATTTAAATTCAAGAATTACAGGAAGAATAAAAACAATATTATCTGAAATGACCGATAGTGAAAAACGGCACTGTAGGAATTCAAGGCGGGCTAAATCTAGTAAATACTAGCTGATAGAAAATGTTAGTAAATTCTATGCCTAATCTCACTTTCCTGGTTATTTCTCATTATTTTGGCAAAAACATTATGTGATCGTTATGATCCCGCATCAAACTACCACAACATGGAATCTGCGTGCCATACAAAACACTACAAATTTCATAAAGTTCCATAGAACAATTAAAAGTGACATATGCGTAGAGCATGAACTGTCATTTAAATTAACCAAACAGTATGTCATTTAAAGAAAATGTGGGACTGACTGCTTTGGACTTGACGGACGTTTTGGAAAACTAAGTAAAATTATAGACTTGACTTGACTCTGACTAGTCTCGGGATCCGCTACTTTTTATTTCAATTTATTGCTATTTTTACTAATAACACTGGCAAAATCATCGGAGAAGATCTGATGGAGCCAAGACATTAAAAGAGAAGAAGAAGAAGAAGAAAATGTCACTTTACGTCAACACATTGGTGTTTAAAATGAATTGTAGAAGTTGGTCGTTATTACGTTTTACCATTGACGCGCGAAGGCAAGAGTCCGCCATAATTCTGTCAAAGGAGTTCTTTTTAAGTGCCGCTTTGGCATTTATGACGCAAATTCCATTGTAGTATTTCGATGCGTTCACGTCATAATCTTTTACGGTTTTCAGACAATCTCTAAAATATCTATTGTCAAGTAATTATATAAGTATATATGTAAATACGACAAATAAAATGCTTTATCACCCTAAGTTTGAACATTCTTTCTATGTCTTGCCTGATATTATTATCTTACGGTCAATATTGTTTTTCGATATACATAGCTAAGATAAAATTAAGAATTTTCCGTGGTTAATGTGGCTATTGCTTTATAGTCCAGTGGCTAGTAACCCTAGCTTTTAATCAAACGGTCGCGGGTTCGAATTCCGCTAGGGGAAAATGATTATCTCTTAAAATTTTACCTTTGTACCTGAGTCATGGATGTTTTGTATTTATAATATGTATGCATTTACAAAAAAGTAATCTATATACTATCAGCTGTCTGGTATCCATAATACAATCATTAGTTGCTTACTGTAGAACAAGATGGTGCTGTGTGTAATGTGTGAAGATATTTATTTATTACTATTATTATTTATTATTGGTTGTGATTAGGTGAAATAACGGAGTTCATGCCAACGAGAGGAGGCCATAATGTTCTCGTGTACAAGAGTTACACATACTCGTCACCACATAACAGACAATGCTTGGGTACAAGGTGGTATTGTTCATCGAGAAGCAGAACAAGATGTAAAGCGGGCGTTCAAACAACGGAAGACTTAAGATTCATTGTAGCACAATACAATAATCATGTTCACCCACCGCCCGTACTGAAAAAAACTACAAATGGTCAGTGGATCCGTTTGAAACACGTTTGAAAGGTCTCCGCGATATGTGCTACTAAACTATTATTTATATACCTATATAGTTAGTTTGTGAAATATGGTCGGAAAAAAATATATCTACAGCAGCCACGAAAAAAAAATTTTTTTTCATAATGTTTGAAATTTTATACCATTGCTTACATTATATTATTGGGTAGTACGGCTACAAATTTAACAATAACGAATTGATTTTCTCTGGAAATAACCGTGAATATTTTGCCTTGCTATCGCTCATACAAAATGTTTTAGATCATAACTGTTTTTTTTTTATTACTTAAAAATAAAATTTTATGTTCTCGATTTTTTAATTACTAAGTTTGAGCACCTGTGGTATAAAAAAACATGCCTACTGAAGTAGGCAGTTCAGTATTAGTGAAGTAGGCATGTAGTTAAATGGTATTACACTCAATTTTTTCATTGTCAAATTACTGAGTATCATATCTATATGTCTACTGTAATAAATAAAATATAATTTAGTTTTTCTTATAAGCCAAGAAGACAACGCAAACAATATAATTATGTAAACAAACCCGACAGCCCTTGAAAGTTTCTTTATATTCTATGCGTTATTTCGTTGGCCTTGCTTTAGAAACTTAAAGATACCGGGCTGTTAGGTGTTAAAGAAATTGAATAATGCCTTAAAGAAATTAAAAATATTTTTGGAACTAGATATTGTTTTGTTTTTCTTTACTTATTTGTTATTTGTTACATAGCTAAATAATTATAGTTCACATTGTCACCATTTGTGGCTGTCAAAAAACCGGGTAAGTACTCGGTAAAATCGGTTAATTTTTTTTTCATTTAGGTGATAAACTGGAGTTTATACCAGGCAGAAAAGGAAGCAACATACTTGTGTATAATGGATACACTTACTCCAAGCACGGAGTAAGCCGGCTAGTTTAACCTTAAGAATCGAAATACCACGGTGTTCTTTCACTGCTCACGAATTATTTGAATATATTTTGCTTTATCTTTTTAAAGTTAACTATTTAAATCTTTTTCAATAATAAATTGGCGTTTCTGTTTCTGTTGATTAGATACGGCGTTGGAGTTTATTCCAACCAAAAGCGGAAAAAATATACTGGTATATATGGGTTACACTTATTCGCGAATGCATTGTAAAAAGAGATGGTACTGCTCCAAAAGAAAAGCGTCTGGGTGTAAAGCCTGCATCGAGACGACTGTGGATGGACGATTTAAGACAGCATTCGAAGTCCATTACCATCCGCCACCAACATTGGTGAGAACATCTGAAGGAATAGTACGCTTGTGAGAGCCAAAACTCCCATTAAAAAAATAAATTTACAAAATACCTAATCTGTGTCATTTTACCTTATTCATATTCACTTATTAATATTTTATTTAATAAGTTAATAATAAGTTATTTAGTTGATAAATAAGTTTTTAATAATGAATAATAATATATGTATGTCAATAATAAATTGGCATTTCTGTTTTTGATTAGACACAGTATTGGAGTTTATTCCAACAAAAAGCGGGAAGAATATACTGGTACACATGGGCTATACTTATTTCCGAATGCATTGCCAAACAAGATGGTACTGTTCCAAGAGACAAGCGTCTGGGTGTAAAGCCTGCGTCCTGACGACTTCGGACTTACGATTTAAGAGAACTATCGAAGCCCATTGCCATCCGCCACCAACATTGTTAAGAACGCATAAAGGATTAGTACGCTTGTGACTTCCGAAACGTTATGGTTCTAGTAAAAAATAAATTTACACTTTATATAATTAATCAGTCTGTCATTTTACCAGTTTTTTTTAAAGTACTTTTGTGTATATGTATGTCAATAATAAGTTGGTATTTTTGTTTTTGGTATTGCACAGTATTGGAGTTTATAACAACCAAAAGGGGGAAGAATTTACTGGTATATATGGGATACACTTATTTCCGAATGCATTGCAAAACAAGATGGTACTGTTCCAAGAGACAAGCGTCTGGGTGTAAAGCCTGCGTCTTGACGACTTTCGACGGAAGATTTAAGAAAACTTTCGAAGCCCATTGCCATTCGCCACCAACATTGTTAAGAACCCATAAAGGATTAGTACGCTTGGGATATTAAAACGGGCTTTCTAAATCTAAATGCCAAAATCTTTTTCGATAATGCTGAATTAATAAGGAATAATGCGCTTTTGGATTGCCTAAGGTGTTTTGGTTACCATGAAAATCTTAACAGCTTTAATCAAATAAGGTTACGATAAACTTGTATTCGGTACTTTTTTTTATTTTTTTACAAAATCGAGACCACCGGATATGGCTCGGCAAATTTTTAAACTTGAAGAACTTAAATAAATTTTGTGTGATGTTTTTCGTTTGTACTTATTTTACTGACATTTTTGAGTTGATTTGATTTTTTGAATTTTGTATTGAATTTGGTTTGTTTTTATTTTACTTTTTCACACAGTTTTAAAATATTGCCAAATCATATAATTTCTGAATCCAATTCGATTTCTTGGAGATATTAAAAATACCAGAAATCAACTCGGAATCACCTAAATTTGTAATAAATTTAGTTGATATCAAAATTAAGAATTTTATTTTCATAAGTATTATATAAAGATTTGAAAACTGAAATTTTTATCATTTTATCATTTTTAGTAGTAATATAAATTATTTTGATGATATTGCAGGTATAAAGAAATTATGTTTCATAAAGTCGATTTTTCAAAACAACAAGAACAATCTATTACTGGCCGATGGTTACACGTATTCCCAACAACACAACAAAAGGAACTGGTACTGTTCCAAGAAGAAAATTGGCTGCAGAGCTAGGATACGGCTGACCGACAACAATAAAGTCATATGTGCATCTACATATCATACACATACGCCGCCTAGTCTAACAAATTATTATCCTGTTGGACCGTTGATGTTGACAGAGTGCATCCTTGAACAACCATTTTTGGAATAAAGAATATGCTAAGCACTTACTTCACACACTGGCCAAAACTTTGGTGTATCTCGTTTTGGCTATGATATTAGTTTTTCTGTACAAAAAGCATTCAAACTACATATAATATAATATTCAATTGAACAGTAGGTAACTATAATATTTATGTAATTTTTTTGTAATGTATATCTATCATATGAATTATTTTTTCCATTGTTGATTCTGTTCAAATATGTATTTATAAAAATATATAAGGTATATATTTTTACAGCCAGCGTATTTTATTTGACATGGAAGGTCTAAATAATATTTTAAAAATTATTTTTTAGTTATCAATTGTACACGTTGTTACTGAGGTGAAAAAATAGTTTTTAGAATTTTTATCCATTTGTGCACGCTAATCTTAAAAACGGCTTAACCGATTTTCACTGATGTATTGTAGATTACTTGGAATAACGGAATAGTATACTTTTTCCTGTATTTTCTGTGGGATTTTCAATAAACGAACTATAGCGCGTGCGAAGTTGCGGGCACCAGCTAGTGAAAATATAAACATCTTTATATATTTGCAGGTGCAAGTAAAATCTGTTTCATCCAATCAGTTCTACGTAACACCAAGAATAATCTTTTGCTGGCCGATGGTTACACGTATTCGCAACAACACAGCGAACGGTACTGGTATTGCTCCAAGAAGAAAACGGGCTGCAAAGCAAGGATCAGGTTGTCTGACCAGCTGACGGTTGTTTACGCTCACACAGTACATACACATTCCCCGCCAAATTTGGCCCGTTACGTTATTGCGAACTGAGGAGCGAACGCCCTGACCAAGGGATGATGATAAACTCGACCGAAGGACTCGCCCGTACACGGTATGATTCTGTTAGTACGAAATCCGATGGAAGCTCGTCCATCGACGGGCCGTAGCCAAGAGCATACCAATGCAAACGTTTCGTTGCGTTCTGACGAATAGAAACGAAATAAAGCCCGGTGATTGGTCAAAAATTTATGTGGGCGTTATAACAACCAATCACCGGGCTTTATTTCGTTTCTATTCGTCAGAAAGCAACGAAACGTTTGCATTGGTATGCTCTTGGCTAGGGCCTCTGGGAAACAAACGCTAAATACTAAAAATGTAATGTATATTTAATAAAGAATTTTCAAGAAATGTACGACCCAACTGCTTTGAAAATTATATATTATTATATTAAGTATACTTAAACATATGAAAGACAAATTGTATTGTTTAGAATTTTATCCTACTATATTAACTAACATAAATAAAGGAACATATATATGCTTATTAAAAGGACCGTTTTTCCAATATGCTATTAAAATTGTAGATCTATATATTTTGTTAACGGCTAATATACCTTTTTATAGTTTTGATAATTAGCCTTCTTACTATTTCCTTTTATTTATAAAATTTATAAAATTTGTCAATTTCGTTTTTAGTTTTTATTATTCGTTCTAGTTTGTATTGTAAAATATATACTAAATTTTCTTACAGAATTCAAATGTCTTTGTTTCAGTTAATAAAAAAAATATTTTTCCCTCTTCACCATTTTCAATTTTAAAATCAGGTTCGAAGGACCAAATGTTAATAAAATAAATTGTCCTTAATCCCTCTTTTACTTTTTGGAATTTTAATATCCGGCTCGAAGGACCGAAGAAGAATAAGTTAAAAAAGGCTTTCCCTCTTCCATCCTTTTCAATCTTAACAATATATTTTTATAATTGCACCCCGGGCAAAGCCAGGATAAATATACTGATAATAAAATATACTGATTCAGTATAATTACTTATTTTTAGGTTCTAAGGTTAACGATTTCATTAGTTACTATCGTCATTACAAAACACGACACCGGGACAAATTCGAAGTTGACGAATCTTCTTCTGAAGTGTCAGAAGTTCGCGATCCTGTTGGAAGAATTAATGATATATTGAATTCGGTCTTGTCTAAGAAGAAACAATGAGCATTTCAACTTATAATGGACTTGCCTTGGAATACGTGGGAAAATTTAAAATTTTCAAAAAAATATAGTTATTCCAAATCTATACAGTTATATTGTACAGATATTATACGTACTTTATATTCCTAATATATCTTCACACATTCCATACAGCACCATCTAGTTCCAAAGTAAGAAACTAAACTTGAGTACAATACCATATTTAAAGTAAGAAGCAGAGCGTTCACTTAAAATTCATTTTTTTTTTAATTATAAAAGTCAAACAATCACAACAATCCAATCAGCAATATCAATTATTTATCGTTAACTATAGTATGTATTCATTCATGATTTGTTATTATCTGTGTAATAGTCTGTGTATTAAATAAAAAAATTAAAACTCTATTGAAATTAAATTTTAAATAACGTGCCATCTGAATTTGAAAAATGTTTGAACTTGTGTATGGTCTAATCACTAATGAATATTGTTAAATACTATACTTTTTTGTCTATGAAGCATATAGAGAGCTCTGTATTATTATATGCCTACAAATATAGGGTAAGTATTTTAATTGTGCATGACATTTCCAATACGATTAATGTTTACTATTAAATATAGGTCGCGCGTTATATCAAGGTTATTGGAACTAAAGATAAGACATAAGAATTTCATGACAAGACAGGGAATGACATAAACGTGTCTTGCCTTGTTTTGTCAAGAGTAGTTGCCATACAGAATCAGGGCCCTGGTGTTCGATGTGCCCTGCCGACTAGGATTTAGTATTAAGGATAAGGGATTGTAAAAGGCTAGGGAAATGGGCTCTGGCATCCTTCCCTTACTCACTTACCGAAACTCAACAGCAGACATGCTATTATTTCACGGTGATATTCTGTAAGAGGGTGAAATCAATCACTGATTATATTATAATGGCTATTATTGCTCGCTCAGCAAAGAATAGTTTTTTTGAGTTAATCGTTGTGGTTTAACAGCATCGATGTTTATGGATGGGCCTTATCCATAGTAAATAGCACTGGCAAAACACTCCGCAAAATTACACGTGTACTTGAGTACATTGATGGTTTCATTTTGTTCCAAAGTAGCAACCAAAGGCATTAAATTACTATAGTAAACATCGGACTCTACTAATTTCGTTAACCCGTCATGAGTCCTACCTACACGACGGCCGATTTTGACCTACAAAAATTAATCTGATTTTGCGGATTGATTTTGAGGGAGAGATTTTTTTGTTTGAAATGGCCCATCCATAAACATCGATGTTTAACAGCAACATTTACTGTCAATTTGTCTTGATCAAGACAATCGTATCATGCCGATTGAGCGACAGTCTTGATCTTGTACGGCTGGCATAATACTTACGGATGCCGGTACTCAAATGACGAAAGCAATTCGTATACAATAATTGTTATTTGTATATATTTTAGATCTACCCTATGAAACTGTAAAGTTGAGCGAAAAAAGGAATGTTATTGTAATGGACAAGTACTCGTACTCATTTACTGGTCCTGGAAAGAGGTATTTGCAATGCTCATCAAGATACCGCACCAATTGTACCGCCAAATTGATTCTAGGCAGAAATGGTGAAATAGTCTATTCCTTTACTACCCACAATCATCTGCCACCGGATTACATTAAAACACCGAATGGAACATATCTGAGGATGCAAAGATAATAATATAACATCTGACACTTGACTTTTTAGTATAACAAAATAGTTGGTATAGAACATATTGAATACTATCTGGTGCCCGCGATTTCGTTCGCATTGAAGAGCAATATAAATGAGTAATATTATCGCTTTGACTCCTGACATTTTTTTTTTCGTTCGTTTGGAAGCACGTCCGTACATACGGTACAGAGTACTGAGGCCGTACTATCACCTCTTAAAGCGATGCAAAGACGATTGAGTGAGGGAGATGTCGCCTTACATCATGTATTGCGCCATCTCGTTTACTCACTCGTTTTTGCATCGTTTTAAGAGGTGATAGTAGGGCCCCGATCAGCCAAAATGATTGCCAGACGCATCAGTTATTTGCGTGGCTTATTTCTACTGCGTATGTACTTACAAACTATATTAAAAGTATAACTAAATGTTTAAAATGAATTTTTATTTAGAAACTCCCACAAAATGTTCAGTTTCCGTTTTTAAAGCTTTTAGAAGCCAAGAAAAATTTAATGAATGTTGCCGTCTCTTTAGGTTGGAATGTTCCTTGGTGTTGGCGACGACACATTTACATGAACGTCCTTCTTGTTCAGTGACATAACATTGACATAAAATTTATTTTATACTAGCTGTTGCACGCGATTTCTTCCGCGTAACTTTATAAAATATAGCCTATGTTACTCGCTTTCAATATAGCTTCCCAACAGTGAAAGAATTTTTCAAATCGGTCCAGTAGCTTCGGAAACTATTCAACAAACAAATCCTTCCTCTTTATAATATTACTAGCTGCTGCCCGCGACTTCGCCCGCGTAACTTTGTAAATTATATACTAAAACCTTCCTCGAGAACCACTCTATCCATTAGTGAAAACCGCATCAAAATCCGTTGCGTAGTTTTAAAGATCTAAGCATACATAGGGACAGACAGACGCGACGGAGGACTTTTGTTTTATAATATGTAGTGATATAGATATTATGAATTATTATGTCCTTTTAGTTTTAATAAGTAAATACTGTTTTGTAAGCGCCGCAAATAACAGTGGCAAAGAGGAAAATATATATATATATAGATAATTATATAGATATAGATTAGCTAGTAAAAGTAATATAACTTAAGCCTTCGCATACGGGACAGACAGACATAAAAATACCATTATTTTTTTCAGGATACGCTTACAACATCCTACCCTTAGCGCAGGGAAAATCGGTGATAATGTTCCAGAACTACACGTACAGTCGCCATCAACGCGGCAGCAGAAATCTTCAATGTTCACAGAAACTAACGACCAGATGCAGCGCTCGATTGAGATTCGACAAGTACGAGAGGATAGTCGAAGCGGAAACATTTCACAATCACAAGCCGCCAACGTACATCAGATCCCCTAATGGGATTTTTTATAGATATCACAATAAGTATACCTAAGTAAAATTTTAGGGAAAATTTCCCAAATTGAATAGTTATTCTCTGTTACCTGATTTTCATTAAATTTTATCTATCGGTTTATAAAATGTCTGCAGACACTCTAGGCAGTCAATGTGTTCCTTGTAGCTTTTTTAAAAGAAAAAGTAAATACGTCTTAAAAATATTTTATTAAAATATATTTTTTTGCTTATTTTGTCGATTTTGTCGTCGTGAAAATTTTCATGTCCAAAAAAACTGAGGCAACAAAATCCCACTAGATAGTTAAACAGAATTCTGTAAATAATGGAGCTAATACAATAGGAATAAAATTGTCCCAGTAGCAATCAATGTACCTACTGGGAACAGACCTTATAAAAAAGTACGAATAAAAAGTCTATTTGTGAGCCACGTTAACATGCATACACATGCATGCTACACAGCAGGATATTCGAAGAAATCTAATTTTCGCAAAGGACCATAGGAGTCATAGGAAAATGACGGATGCACTGGTTGACCAACCAGAACAGAAAAGCTATTCATCATTGACCAATCAGCGTTTTCTAATCGTCCTAAACAAATTAAGACAAATTAGGATTTTTGCCACGGTCCTAAAATTACCTTGGATAATTACAAAATTCGGTCCTTTGCAATCGTGCTAGGATTATTGCGAAAATCCGATTTCTTCGAATATCCTGCGACACATGCATGACATAAAGCAAAGGCCACATTATGAAAACTGGGTAGCAGAGAATCGCATTTAGTTTAATGCTGTTAGAGTTTTGACTTGAGAAAATTAAGTAACTTAAGGATACTTGCCTAAGATACCTACGTAATTTTTTGTGTGTTTGTTTAATAAAGCTTTTAATTTATTTCACTAGTTAGTTAAGGTGGTTTCGCTCGATAGTTTACTTAATGTTAAGATTTTTTTTTAAACACGCTTGTCGTGAAACCATTACATAGAATGATGTAGGTAATGTAGGTACTAAGTATGTATGGATTTTCGGTTTTAGCAATTTTGACAATTTCTTTTAATAAATTTTGGATTAATTTTTATTTTGTTATAATTCTTTATAATGATAATATTTTTAATGCGACAAGAATATTTTTTTTACTTTTTTACCTTTTAGTAGTCACGCTGACTCTGTTTTCTGATTTAGTATAAATAATTGCTAAACAATTGCTGAACTTAGCTAGCATAACAATATTAACATAAGTTATTATAATGTTAGGTGTAATTTTTATTTCAATGATCTCTCAGTTATTCATTAAAAAGTAATAACGAATTGATCAAGAGATATTGTGAAAAAAAAAATAATTTTGAGTTTTTAGAGCAATTAATTGCTAAATTAATTTCTTTTTTGAATGTTGCATTAATGAATTTTGAATGTTGTAAATTTTTCTACTACTTACATATGTGTATATATTGTAAAGATTTTATAGAACGGTAGAACAAATGAAATGTAGAATTTAAAAACAAATTAAACCTCCCGTTAATAGGTGCGATTAATGCAGCGATAAGCGATAAAATCAAATCAAAATCAATCAATCGCAATCGACACTTGTGTCGAGTGTCAGTGTCGTCGTGTATCTGCCCCATTAACATTACAGGCTGGCTTATTAAAGCAATGTATGCCGACACTGTTTTATTATCGCAATATTGCGAAATAGCAATGACGGGTGCCTAATCTCAATATTGCAAAAGGGCAATATCGCGCAATCACAATATCGCGAAGCAACAATATCGCGAAGCACCAATATCGTATCTCGACCTATGTGTTAAACCGGTTTTGCTTGCATGCCTATACACAGATGTTTGTAGAAATGCAAGCGACCACTATTAAAGCGCCTGAAAATTCAAAAAAAGGTTTTTCTACTATATATTTCTACTTTTTATTAAATTGTTTTTACATGTAATCCATCTGAAAGAAATTCTCTAAATTGTCACAATGAAAATTAACGATTAAAAAAAAACCTTAAGAGATTTTCATTCAAAATCACAATTTTGTAAAAGTAATGTAAGTAATTTCAAAAAACAAGTTTTCTCTGTAATTTTAAACTTAAATCATTCCTAAAAAAGCAAAAAAAACGGCCTCTGAGAATCTTTGCCAGTTGTGGCTAGAAACAGAATGTGTTATTTCAGCACTAGATTTTGTGTGTGATTCTATAAGTGCTTAATTAGATTATTTTTTTATTTAATAATGTTATAATTTGATTAAATTATAATAAATAAATAATTTGTTTCCATTTGATCAATATCCATGTTATATATTAATATCTATATTAATAAAGCCTAAAGCCTATATTATATATATACAACGCGCAAGTGTCGCGCGTTAAGGGTTTCCCAACGGCGACACTGCCTAGATTATGATGTTGGGCGCCAGTGTAGCCTACCAGAAAATGAAACGGCGTGATCGGAATTAATTAATATATTTAATACTCTTTGGTAGGCAATACGAATTGTGTAGGTCGTGGGTGGTAGGCCTATCCGTCTCCCCAACGCAGTGCAGGCACTCCCCTGTATGATCCAGCCGACGAAGGTAGATGGGTGTGGTGGAGTGCGTCCTGCCGATACGGTACCGACGCTGGTGAAGCTTAATGTTGCATAGGACTGGCAACGGGTCCAGTGCAACCCGAAGCCGGCCGATGAATGGCGGTGGATAGGACCGACAACGGATCTGGCCGATAAATGCCGGTGAATAGGACCGGCAACGGACATTCTGTCCGGAGGTAGATGTTTGCCCGGAGGACGTTTGGCCCGAGTGATACTCCTGAAATCGACAGTACCACGGGATCACGCTCTGGTACATCTACCCTCCGATCTGGATACCCCACGACGGCAACAGGGTAAAAATACCTGCTTAGCTGCAGTAGCATTGTCGCAGTGGTGTAGTAAGTAGGTAAAAATAATAATAATTAAATGTATAATGAAGCTTTTTATAGCTTTTTTAGCTATTTTAAAATTTGATAGGAAAACTTACAAAATTGTGTGCCATTTAAAACTTACCCTTTATAAAATATAGTCTCTATGTTACTAGCTGATAATATAGCTTCCCAACAGTGAAAGAATTTTTCAAATCGGTCCAGTAGTTTCGGAGCCTATTCAATGCAAACTAAACAAACAAACAATCAAATCTTTCTCTTTTATAATATTAGTATAGAAATGCGATTTTTTTATTTATAAAGTTGAGTTTTTGGAGGAAATTTACTATCTAATATTTGAATTTGAATTTTCAGTTCATCTGCCAGAGTTGACTGATTATGAAATCATACCTTCAGGAAAGGGAAAGAAGAATCTTCTACTAGTTCAAGGTCACACGTTTTCAGTTCAGGGTGGTAATCCGCACACGTACTACTGTTCGCGCAAATGTAAATTCGCCTGCAAAGCCAGGATATGTTTAAAACGTCAGGTGTACGATCTCGACCACAATCATTCGATGCCATTAATTATCAGAGATAAGTACGGAGCAATAGTCAAGATCAGTCATAACTAAAAGAATAGTTTTAGTAGTAACTACAAAAATACAAAGATAAGTTGGTACTGTAATAATTCAAGCCACCAGCACAGCATACTTATTTCATACAGTAGGCCGACGGAGACGTCTACACAGAGTAATCGTGCGGGGCGTGAGGGGTGAGGCGCGAGTGGGACGTGCCCAAGCTGCATACTTCGTCGTTCTTAGTAGCTTGGGATAAATATTCTAGGGCTATCGCGTCTTTCAGATTTTAATTTATTATATAAATCAAAATGGTGCATACGGAATGTGCTGTAAGTGCGTGCAAATCTTTATCTCGCATAAATAAAGAACTAAGCTTTTATCAATTTCCGCACGATGAAGAAAGGTACTTAAGCACATTTTATATTACTTAATTTGTGTCAACCCTTCCGTAATTTTTAAATACCTACACAGGCGGCGGCATCGCCCAACTTCAAAGGCGTCGGCCTACTGTAGGAAATAAGTAGGTATGCTGTGCCACCAGTATGTGTATTCGAGGAACGCGTCACCTATTCAAGCCGCAGCGAAACTGCTTGGATTTGACAACGGAGCCACTATACCCCACAAATACAATTTTTTTTTTCACATAGAATAACTTTATACCTACCTTCTTTTTTATACACTAGATATATGTGTGTAAATATTGTAAAATTCTTTTGTCATCTTTATAGTAAAAATATACCTATATTTCAATACTAAAACTTTCCTCGAGAACCACTCTATCCATTGGTGAAAACAGCATGAAAATCGGTGCAGTAGTTTTAGAGTTTATCGCGAACAGACAGACAGACAGACGCGGCAGAGGACTTTGTTTTATAATATGTAGTGATATATAATGTGTAACTATTAGGATTAGATTTTATTTTGAATTTATTAAATTATAAAATATTTAATTTAAATACGACTAAATTAAATAGCAATATTCGTTAAATATAAAGAAAAAAATCAATATTAGTAATAAATATATCACTTATTTAACTAAAAAAATAATACAGTCTAAAAATTAAAACTTATCCCACAGAAGAAACATAAATATTTATAGGAATATTTATTTTCAATGAAAATTGTCATCTACCTACTAAAAGCTCTATTTTTACTGAAATATATTTCTACTTATCAGAAAATGTTTTTATTTCTACCAATCCCTGCTATTTATTTGTGTGCTTGTTGATAAATAAAAATATAAGAATAAAAAATTAAAAGGGCCAGGGCCCGTACTATCACCTCTTAAAGCGATGCAAAGACGATTGAGTGAGGGAGATGGCGCAATACATCATGTATTGCGCCATCTCGTTTACTCACTCGTGTTTGCATCGTTTTAAGAGGTGATAGTAGGCCCTCTGTTCATTATACTGGTCAGTATTATTTTTTTCTGTTTTGACTTTTGACCTAGGTAGGCTGGGTAAGTATAAACCCACATACAATAAACATACAACAACATACATATATACATACAACAAACATACATATATACATACAACAAACATACATATATACATACAACAAACATACAACCAAACAAATTGTGTTCTATTAACATACCTAATTAACAAATGAGTTTTCTTTTTTTTTGTTTTTTTTTCAGATAAGGTCGAATATTTACCAACAGGGCCTTTCGGAAAATTCGTCATTATGTACAAGAATTATGCATTTTCATTTAAACCTCCACAAAATTTTTATATTGTTCAAAGAAATTACGAGGCAGGTGCAAGGCTCGATTTTTCGGTGCAAGGAAGTTTTCTTGTTTTCTTGCCAACTGTGTTGTAAATACTGACGTGCTGCCATTACACAAAGTAAGAATGGAGTAAACTCAGATAAAATAAGAACTAAAGATACAACCATGTGGAAGGCAGAGTGAAGCCGTCTAAATGTTTATCTACCAAGTTTCATGAAAATCAGTTAATTCGTTTAAGAGTTATGGGGGCACATACATACATACTAGAGATGGGCCGAGTACTCGGTTGATACTCGGTACTCGGCGTACTCGGCGGGTTTTTTGATACTCGTACTCGGCCGAATAACTCGGTTTGAATGCCGAGTATACTCGGTTTAAGAAAAGCAATATATTTAGGTAGATTAGATATAATTAAAATAACAGTGTTCATCAAAAAGCATTTATTACTAATTTAGGAAATCTTTGACAATCTCAATTAATAAAATCAAAATCAAAAATTCAAAATTATGCGAATGAATGAGTAGTAATGAGACAAAATTAAAGAGTAAAGAGAACAGTAATAAAATTAATCAATATTTAAATTGTTTAAAATGTTTTATTTTAAACAATTTAAATATCAATTATTTAAAATGTTTTATTTTACCATGGTTTAACATTGCCGTCGTAGAAGCTTTTCGTCCAACACCACTACGTGAAATTAGAGAACCGCATAAAGTACATTTCACTTTTGCTTTATCTTCTACAATCTCGTCGTAAAACCCCCAAATTCGGGATTTTTCCGTGAAGTCATTATGTCAACAATCACTGATCAGGTACTACACACCACACAGTCAATAGTTAATTAATTAACAATCTTTTTCATTTATTTATCTTTTATGACGCGCAACGTGAAGTATTTGTTTGCAAACTATCAAACAACTGGCAGTTGAAAGGCGCGGGCGGAGTGAGGGGTGTATCAACGCGAGCCGGGCGCTCGACAGGCGCGAACCTGTTTGTACTTGTTTACGCGCGCGAAATGGGAATTTGACTGAACCGAGTTACTCGGCCGAGTACTCGGTTGAAAAAAAATTGAACCGAGTAAAACTCGGTACTCGTTACTCGGCAAAAGTGTTACTCGGCGCATCTCTAATACATACAATACCTGCACTTACAGATTTATTTATTAGTATTGATTTATTTACTGAAAATGCCTAATATTTTGTTTTTATTGAGAAACGGTCGCAATAAAACATTTTTTTTTGTTTTCAGATATAAACTACGAATTCATCGACATAGGTCGCGGTAGAAACCTTCTCATGATTGAGAAATACACGTTTTCAAAGGTCAACAAGCTTGTCAATCACTGGAAATGTTCCAGAAAAACTTGCAAGGCAATTGTCAAATTTGATGCCGTAAATAACATTAAATACGCCAATTTTGAACACAGTCATGCGCCCCCGCAGTACTTTAGAACTGAAACGGGATTGTATATAAAAGTGCATAGTAAAAAAACTCAGCGCAGATTTTGAACTTGCTGAAATTTTTGGGATGTAAAGTATTATATGTGTAATTTTAAGTGAAAGTTAAATTTATCATTGAAATATTATATATTTCATATTCGTGAAAACAATTTTTGAAAAATATTTTTTTATTTACGAGAAGGTCATTAAGGCGTCTCCCACCAAAAATTCGTTATAAATGATTTATTATAAATAAATCAAAAGCACAATATTTTGTAAGAAATAACATTTTTTTATTGTTTTTAGATACAAACTACAAATTCATCGATATAGGCCGCAGTAGAAACCTTCTTATGATTGATAATTACACATTTTCAAGGATCAATAAGTTTGTCAATCACTGGAAGTGTTCCAGCAAAGTATCAGATAACTGCAGAGCGATTGTCAAATTTGATGCTGAAAATAACATTAAATACGTCAATCTTGAACACAGTCATGCGCCGCCGAAGTACTTCAGAACTGAAATGGGATTGTATGTAAAAATGTAAAAAGAGGCGCGCGCATGCCGAAAGTGCCGCGTGGAGGCCTATTTTTAAAGTTAAATTAAAATTATAAATATTAGAGCTAGAGTTCCGGGATCTGGGAGTTTTTCATCAGAAATTTCCTCCTCTTTTTGGAACTTTTTTTAAATTTCTCTATGGCTTATAGTTTTTGAGTTATTGTCAAAAAATTAAACCTAATTAAAAAAAAATAAAAAAGTTTTTTTTTTTTTTTTTTTTTAAATAACAATTGCAATTTTTATTGGCACAAAAAAATCCAAAGAACGTCTTTTTCTAGATGCTATTATGGATCGAAAGAGCTATCGCTCATATTTTTGAGAGACGGGCAACTATTTTTCTCAGGAAATCCACTTCTCGACTAGACTATTATTTATTAGTCATATTAAAGTAATTTTTGAAAAAAATTTCAAAGTTCATAAATACACCACCCTTTTATTTTAAGTGTTGCTTACTAATAAGTAATGACCAATATGTCTCTTAAAATAAGCTGCAAATCTTAAGCAATTTAAGATAGTTACATTTAATTTAATGTTCGTGATTTTTTTATTCAATGCTGAACGCTGTTCAGAAGGTGAAAAAAATGAAATTACTTACTCAAAATTACTTAACATAAATAACATACTACACTTAAACACTACGTAGTTTTCGCGCGCGGACTGTATTGTATGCTGTTTGGGTATGTTGATAAAATAAATAAATAATATTATTAACTATCGAAATGAATATCTTTTTGCCTAGAAATAGAAAGACAGGTACCTATGTAAAAATGTAAGTTAAATTTAATAAGATAGTTAATACAATTGATCATTTTGTTTCAGTTCCAAAATACGAGTTCATACAAACAGCGAACGGGAAAAGTGTACAATTGAAATTTCAAAACCAC
Organism: Synanthedon tipuliformis; assembly: GCA_947623395.1. NCBI lineage: Eukaryota > Metazoa > Arthropoda > Insecta > Lepidoptera > Sesiidae > Synanthedon > Synanthedon tipuliformis. Next base: position 9,339,161 of record OX392417.1, on the reverse strand, counting down.
ATATTTTCCAGAACGAGCAGTGACCAAAGATATTGGCACTGCTGTATGAAGTATAAAAGGAAGTGTCAAGCTAGACTACGGTTCAATAGAGGATTTCAATTGGTGTGGTCTGTTCTTAATCACAATCATGGTATTCTCGATAGATCTGTTTTACTGAATACTACTACTACCCGCAGACGAAACTAATATCCGCACTCTTAGTTTTATTTATATATTAATTTTACTGTGTGTTCATGTGGGATTTTATAGAAAATTCCACAGGTACGCAATATTTTTCGAGGATAAAAAGTATCCTATATGTTAATTCAGGTAATAAGTGTGTGCCAAATTTCATTTAAATCCGTTCAGCCGTTTCTGAGATTAACGTGATAAACAGACAACAATTCTAAAAACTGTCTCAGTCTATAAACTTTTAGTCCTCAGTAGCATAAGTACAATGTGTAAAATTAGTTTATGTACATGACAACTCGCTTGTGATTTTATTATGTGTATAAAAAAACTTGAATAGTGAAAGCAGATGGACGTTGTATGTAGTCTTCAACCTAATTCGGCCAAGAATCTAAATTAGGTTGAAGACTAAAGGAAAAAATACTTTTTATATTATATTGTCTATATTATATTTTATATTTTTTTGTCTTGTATAAATATGTTTGTAAATTGATGACCATCAAGCATGTTTTTCAAAAGAGTAATAACTATCATCAAATTTTTGTAGCCGATAAAAAATATCTACATTATGTAAAATATTTTTATTCTCGATTAATAATGTGCATGCAGTATATCGCCCGGTTAGTAGAATTTTGCATTTAAAATTGCTAGTCAAAAAAAAATATTAATTTATCAATTGGGTTTCTACAAGAAACTCTTATGATCGTCATTATAAATTTAAATTTACCAGGGTTTCGGAAAAAAAAGCCAAGATGACAATCCTGAGAAGAAACCCCGAAAGAAACTCAGGATACCTGAGAGTCATCTCAATGACCTCGGAACTAATGCATAAATTTTTCTTCACACACAATAAAACAATCAAAGTTTTCTTAATTGCTGAAGATCGCGTCCGTGCTGAATGCATCGGTGACATCTACAACCAGCTGTTCCCTGTCTGTATCCTGTCCTTAATTTTTTTCACAGTCGTCGTGACTATGACGCCTGTAAGGGCCAGTTACCACCTGACCGTTCACGGGACCTATCGCCATTCACTATTCCAACCACAACCAGCTTGGAGAACCTGGAGAGGATAACCTCTCTACAGCTAAGTCTACAGCCCGCAGAGAACCATATAAATGGTTCTCTGCGGGCTGTAGACTTCTTCACACAACCATAGATAATAATATTTTTTCCTTTCCTTTTCTAAGATCCTATTCTATATGCTGGATGTATAAAAGGATGTTTTAATCGAATGAAACTAAGTACTATTAGATAGATTTATAGGTTTTCAAAATAATGTCATAAATAATTATGTATGTATATACCTAAAACAAATAATGAAACAATAGTTAGTATAAAAAATTTTTTTTCATAGGACTTTTATTAATAGGTTTTATTTGTTAAATTTGTATTTTTAGTGTCAATTAAAATGTAAATATTGCTTGAACCCAATGCTGTTCTTTATTGAAGTTTTATCTAATTATCCAGTTCAACTAATTAGGTACTTGAAATACTTGAAATTTGAAAGATACATTATTTCAGATAGATATAGGTCGAATATAGTGTGCACTATACTTTATATGCCATATTATACAATTAATGGTGTATTTAACTCCTCCAACTGCACCAACGACTTTTGGTATTATTAATAAAAAAAAATAGCACCAGTTTTTCTCTACTTTAAAATTATTATGACCAAATTTCGACTAGTATAAAGCGTATAGTAGTATGTACTGTACGGCAATGTATTAGTGTACTTACTACTTAATTAAGTGTAGCCAAGCAAACCTCTGCCGCCATTTTAAAAATTTTTTTTTTTTTATTAAAGATGGGTTCCATTTAGGATGGAGAGATAACTCAGAAGATTTCACTCGAACTTTGAAATGATTTGGGTTATATGAGCTCGGAAACAAAAACGGCAGGGACTTAGATTAGTGTTACTGGCTCGGGTACGCCGAATTCGGCGTAGTATTTGTTGCCGCAATTGGCAAACACGACGGCGGTATCTAGTCGAGCGCAGCGAGACCATTATTAATCTAAGAGCAGGGAGTTCAAAACCTTGGCAATGCGCATTATAAAGGATGTTTTAAAGCGCTTGGTCCCAAAAAGAGGGATTTCGACAAGATGAAGATGGTAACCATTTCATAGTTAATTTTTCAATCACTTTTAATGAGGTCGCTTGTCATCAATGCATTTTCAGTGAATTTAGGTTAACTAAGGAAATATTAAAAGAGTTAAATGTTTCTCATATTTTCATAGTTAAGACAGGTTGTATTTTTTCAAAATTTTGTCTAGATCAAAAGTTACTATAGTAACTAGTAGATTAAAACCGAGTTACATTTGTTTGCAAACATTTGTTTATTACTGTTATTCAATTAGATGCTCGACTATGTGTACCTACTTTTTTTAACTGTTTAAATTAGAATACAATATAATCAGAGCGAAATAGGTAAATATTAAAAGTTTCATTATGTAACTTTCAGGTATTCCCTTTCGCTTTATTAGAACCAACAAATGTAAGAAACCTCATCTAATGTTGCAAAATTACACATTCGCTCAAACAACGAGCGATAACCGCTATTGGAACTGCAGTAAGAAATACTCAGAGAAGTGTCCGGCGAAGCTTCGTTTTGACGATAAGATGAATTTGGTTTATTCAGTTTTAGAACACAATCACAGCCCGCCAATGCTCTTTAAAACGAACGATGGAAAATATGTCAAGCTGTAGACGATAACTTAACTATGAGTGAAGTTAAGTAATTTGCACTTAACTATGAATGAAGTTAAGTACTTGACACTTAACTATGAGTGAAGTCAAGTACTTTACACTTAACTATGAGAGAAGTTAAGTACTTTACACTTAACTATGAGTGAAGTGTAGTCACTTTACACTACTCTAAGGGCCTCTTTCACCAACTACAAGTGTTGATTAGTTATAAGTAATGCTAATTGGAGAGTAAATGTTACGAGTATCTTGTGTCAATTTCATTGAAATTACATTAAATTACAATTTCGTACGCTTACTTACCGGTGACTTTAAATGGTGGTTTGCCTACTTGACACTTTACTCAGAGATGGTGAAAGAGGCCCTTACTCTAAGAAAAGCAATACACAAACAAAGTTATATACTTAAGTAAGTATGTAGGTAGTTAAATTTTGTTATATTGTATTTTAAACAATAGTGGAGTTCCTAAGTATTTATTTAATCGTACTCGGGCGACCAAGTACTTTTTTATACGCCGTTGTGGACTTAAGATCTTCGCAATATATGCAATCATTGCAACCGACGCGACGCCAATAGTCGGCAACAACACAAGTACCACAAAAGTTCATGAGATGGCGCTTTGATAAATAGTTTAAAAAATCTTTTTTGTATGACATATGTAGAAAAATCTTATCTTAATACAAAATTATATATATATATAACACAAGAATTGCTCGTTTAATGTTATTAAATAACTTTTACATAATAAATATAGTCACATATAGTTACTAATAGATTTTTAGGCTTATATAATTAGCGTTTTAAAGTATTTATTGTAAATACTAGTCATAGGTAGAAATGATGTATCCAAGGTTCATATTGTTAATAGGAACAATACTCAAACTAAGTTATGTCTAAATAAAAGAATTGTAATTATTGTAATTCTAGTTTGATTTTATCTAATCTATATACAATTATACATATATAAAAGGCGATGCGTGTGTATATACACATTTATTTAACAATTAGGTTGTTAAATACCTTAATATAAATTTTCAGGAAGCTCTTAAGATAGTCATTTCAAATTTAAATATACCAGGGTTTCGGAGCAAAAGTCAAGATTGATGACATTTCTGAGAAGAAATATTCTAACAAGATTTTAATATAATACAGTAGATATCTACTAATAAAACATTAAATAGAGTTAATAAATGTACACCAGCAGTAACTAAAGCAGAAGAGTGAACTAAGGCAGAAACTACTAAATAATATAGGTACCAATGATATATCAATGATATATTGGTAGTTATAACTACCAATAAATATACCAATAATACCAATGAATTAAAAGAACAGCCTTTATTCCTTTATTAAGAAGAAGTTATTAAGAAATGACACCAATTTAACAGTTATTTATTAGAACCTGAGGACTCATAACGTTGAAATTCCATGTCTTTTCAGAAAACCTATTAGCCAACAACGTCCAGCCATTTTAGATTTTCGATTAAAATTGTGTTTGATATTATTCTCTTCTGCATATTGTTAAGCTGTTTTCCTGATTGTAGTTGCTGACACTTCTTCTTTTGGTGAAAAAGATTTGATTCTGTTTGCCAATCGCTTTTCTTCTTCTTCTATAAAGACAGGAAGTCGTGCGAAACGCGGTTCCGAAGAATCTTTGTTCTTTAACCGCATTCGAAGAGTAGACTGTGGTATTTTAGTGACTCTGGCAGCATACCTCATAGAGTTACCTTGTTTGATGAGGTTTTCTGCTTTCGATAGTGTGTCTGATGACCACTGAGCCTTTTTAATGTACTTAGTGCGCAGTTTTGAAATACCTTAAACAATAAAATTAACAAATTAATGAGTACCTACTACACCTATAGATAAATGCTCTTGCGCATTGTTTAGCTATTAGACATCTGTCGTCGGAAAAATTAACTATTTATACTTTTTTTTTCACTTCTGACGTGCAGTTCAATTCTGGCATCTAAAAATAATTTAGTTTCCCTTTTGAATAAATTGGTGCTGAGCATTAATCTGTATCTCATTGCAGTGAAATTCATGACTTCACGCGACGGAGAGGAATTGATGAAAGTGGGAGATTTTACTTACACTAGAGATGTTTCAACTGGGAAGAGATGTTTCTGGTACTGCTACACACATCGCAATCAGGGCTGCTCAGTGAGAGTTTACACAAAGCAAAACAAATTGGTCTACTCAGTGAATGTTCACAATCATCCTCCTACCGAATTTTTTGTTTGACATTATCATAAGCAATTTTCACTCGATTTTCCAAGGATTTCCAATTTCATGTGGTTCCAAGGATTTTTCTGATTGATGAGAAATATTTTTAACACCGCATCGCGACATAAAATGTTTCACAAAACTGTTTAGACTTTGTCGAATAAAATCCTAATGGAACGTTTTTTTAATGATTGAAATATATATTTTTCAAAAGACTTTGATTTTTGATCGAGTCAAGATTTTTTAAAGACTTATTATTTATTATGAAAATTTTTGATAATTATTTTTGTAAAGGTTACTTTGTAAACACATGAATTCTTCTTTTTTCATAAAAAGATATCAATTCAATAAATGATTTCCTTATATGATATTAATGTTGACTACAAAAATTATGTGCTATCTATTTTTTATTATTATAAGAATACTAAGAACTTATCAAGAGGGTGCTAAACTTTATAGTGACATTTTGTGATCTCAAAACCGAATCTATATTTCTTGCCATGTGTTTTTAAGATAATATTTTTGCATGATTAATCTTAAGGTCAAAATAAAATGTAGTGGCGTAATCTGTAATGACAATTCAGTATTAATACACTGTGTTCCTTTGCTCTCTATTTCTAATAAATAATTGAAAATTATGTGCGCTTTTGATTTTAAAACAATACATACCTAGTTAGTTAGTCGTTTAGACTCTTGAACGTTTCCACAAATACATATAAAGCCTACTTGATTTTATTTATTTGCCTGTTCCTAAAGATTTTCTTGACCTGACCTGAATTCAGTCCTTGGACGATTCAGTTTCTTCTGAAGCTATTAATAATTTTGTTTAGAAATCTACAAGAATAGAAATTATGTTTGAATATGTAAATATATTGCGTGAGGTGTCTCGGTGCATTTGACCACATATTGCACGACATGCATGAGCAGCAGCAGACGGTCTGTGGACTTATTAGGTCCGCGGGGTCTTAGATCGTCTAACAACCTTGTCACATACAACCTGTAGGTAATAAGAGCATCGTGTCGACGCTGGATCCTGACTGCTTCTGATCGGTCCTATTGGAAAATTATGAGGGAGACCTTATCCAGTAGTTGACGTCCAGGGCTTAGACGAAGTGATCCCACAATCTGATCTCAACATACGTTCACTGTCTAATAAAATGTAATTTTCTTTCAGAATTCGCACGAAAAGCGTTCTTCATTCAATCGCTTAGAGGGAAACCGTTGATTGTTTATAACAATTACACATATTGCAAGCATTCAGTCAGGAAAGATATAGTCAGGTGGACATGTTCGACTCATTCTTACAAATGCTGCAAAGCTGTTGTGAAGACGTCTGGCTCTCACATAATAGCACTGAAAGGGTCACACAATCACGATGCCTCAGAATTGTTAATAAATCGAGGCAGGAGTGTAGACATCGACATCCCATATAGTATGGGATCTTTGTAAAGGGGTGTGGTGGCTTTCCATATATCATTTTAGTTTATAACAATTGTTAGCGTCTTCAAATGAAATCTGCTCTATTTAATTTTAGCATCAGTTCCTGAGATTTGCATTTAAAATATATTAACAGATGAGGCCAGGTTTTTGTTGAGGTATCGAATTTAATACTGGCTGGTTTTATTAAGAAAATAAAATAGTTTAACTGGAGAAAAAAAATGAATGAAAAAATTTTCATGACATAATGATTCAGGTAGATTATGTTTTGTATAACATGTTGTGTGAAGTATTTTGATTTGATTTCAAAATAGAAATGTTTATTAATTGCTTTATGTATTATATAAAATTATATAATACAAAACTTATAAAAGTACTTTTAAAATACTTATAAAAGTAGTGTAAAAATGAACAAATAAATAAAGAAGAATTTGTGCTCACTATATTACAAGTTTTATTGATATTTAACGAATCCTATGAAGAGAAAGCAGAGAGTGAGATAACAACAGTTTTATTGGGTTTTGAAGTTATTTAAGAAGATGTTAACAGGAAATAAATTATTTATATTGGTACTATTTTTTAAGAAAGTTTTTACTTGGCTTTGTGTAAATGGTCTTTATTTAAAAAAAAAAACTTATTTTTTTTTATGTTTTTTGTTTTTACGTAATTCATTGACGTTTAAAATGATTTTTGGAATAAATTTTTGCCATACCCCATTTCTGGACGGTTTGAAACCGTAACTAATCTAGTCATATATAATATTATTTTGAAATGTATTTTTTTAGTAACTTCTGATAAATCGCGTAAGAAAGTTTTTTTTTAAATTATTTATAACATTTTTCGGTTTGAAACGTGAAAAGTTTTAGATTGTACATATCATCGGTCAACATTTATGACTTATGACTCTTAATCTCCTATCTTTAATCATACTGTATCGGCAACGCATTTGTAGCACATGTGCTTTTGTTATAGGCGACGATAGCCACCTTACATATCAAGTGGAGTGTCAGCCTGTCTGTCGACTTGTAGAAGAACTACCTACCTTATATCGGGTGTTTATTAGGTACCTATTTATGTATTATTAGGTACCCATTTTAAATGTATTATGAGGTACCCATTTATGTATTATTAGGTACCTATTTATGTATTATTAGGTACCCATTTATGTATTATAAGGTACCTATTTATGTATAATTAGGTACCCATTTATGTATTATTGGGTACCTATTTATGTATTATTAGGTACCCATTTATGTATTATAAGGTACCTATTTATGTATAATTAGGTACCCATTTATGTATTATTGGGTACCTATTTATGTATTATTAGGTACCCATTTATGTATTATTGGGTACCTATTTATGTATTATTAGGTACCCATTTATGTATTATAAGGTACCTATTTATGTATAATTAGGTACCCATTTATGTATTATTGGGTACCTATTTATGTATTATTAGGTACCCATTTATGTATTATTAGGTACCTGTTTATGTAAATATTAATTTCGTTTATTTCGTTATATAATACTATTTGTCTTGTATTGTGTTTTTGATTAAGGAAATTATTTAATATTTTTCATAATTTATTTAATATATACTTTTCTGTGTGTTTTATAGAAACTTTTTTGAATAAACATGGACGACAAATTAGGAAAGACAATATTTTGTTTGTCTTTCAAGAAATCGTTTGTTTCGTATTGTGATTAACTATGTATGTATAATACAATAGATCTTACTAAGTTGGCTCACATTTAAAACAGTAGATATATAAATAGGTATATGCGTAGGCAATACATAAGAAAAAAGTAATTTACACATATATATTTTATCTTTTAATGGTTATATTTATTTAATAAATTGTGTACATACCAGCATTTATTAACGTGTTTTATTTAAAAAATAATCACAAATATTTATTTGATGATCTCACTTCTGAATAACGGATTCTAAATTCGAATTTTTTGGTTGTATTTTTTAAATAATAACTTTAAATATATATAAAGCCTAATTTTCGGTTGTGAATTATATATATTATAAAAAATAATTTGAAAAATTATTCCTCATCAATATTGGTACATATTATAAGTAAAATTTACTTAACTACATATTTATATGTGTGATAGGAAAAATTTAGCAATGTTAACAAAATAGACACTAACTAAAAATAAAATACAATTTATTACAAATAATATTTTTATATATAAAAAAATCTTATTAATGTAATCATGAAATTGTAACATCGTTCAATAAGTCATTACTTTCTATAAGTAAAAACTTAGTATAATCTCTTGGGCTTTGTGCATTTTATATATTTTTTTAAAACACGTCAATCGCATTCAGCATTTAAAAATAGCAAATTATTTTTTAACTAGAGGGCCTAGTGCGAGTTTTACTTCAGTTTTTCAAACGCGACGAACACGTAAACGTCAATTTGTATGGGAATGAAACAGCGCGCCACCTTAGTGGCTAACGTGTACCGCTGCTTCATTCTCATATAAATTGACATTTACGCGTTAGACGCGTTTGATCGAGTAAAAGTCGCACTAGGCCCTAATATCTGCTGATTCTGTAGAAACTGTCTTGTAAAATTATCTTTTCTGACTGATCTGTAACTGTTTTTGATTTTTGCGTTAATTCTAAGTGAATTTTGTCGATAAACGTTGTTTATGTTTTGACGTGTTTAAATATTAGATTAAATTTTATTATAGCCAATATTGTCTAAAATTATTACCTAAACTTTTTTTATAATATTTTTTCCTTATACTTAAGTTTGTTTTTAAATTTATACTTAAATCAACTTTTTGTATAAGTCTCCATGTAAATATAGTTGAAATGATTAAAATGATATCAAAGGAGAAATCATGTTTTATTGCTAAAGTTAAAATTTATACCTTTACAATGACAAAGTTAAGGCATCAAACTTTTTACATGTGACTTTTCTTGTATTTGTGACCTACACAAAAATACCGATGTCAATAAAGGCTATTGAAATTTCATGTTTAAAAAGACAAATAAGTATTTTAAACAAAAACAAAAAAAAAATGAAATATAACAACACTACCTAAGTTTAAAAAAATACTTTTTTTTATTTTAAAAAATTTCAGGAATTTTTTTTTTTTATTTATTGTCTCAAAAGTAAGTAAACTCTTTGCACATAGCTGATTTGGCTTTTATACGAACAATTGTAATGATGAAATTTTAATGTTTCAGTTAGATACGAATTATCAAAAAACAAGAGGACCGTAATGATAGTGAATGGTTACAAGTTCTCCCTGCATTATACTCGAAATGGGAAAGAGAGGTGGCAATGCAGCAGACGGAGTACCTTCGGTTGCAAAGCAGTTATCCGAATTTACCAAGGAACTCCGTTTCATATGAACGTAGCACATAATCATGTGTTGTAAAACATTGTTTGCTATGAAACACTACAATGATAATAGAACCATAGATAAATGATTGGTCTCGTTGCGCTCGACTAGATACCGCCGTCGTACTTGTAAAATGCGGTATAAAATAGTACGCCGAATTCGGCGTACCCGAGCCAGTCACACTGCAAACTGTCTGTGATGTGTACGTGCCGAATGTTTTATAAAATTTTAGGCATAATAAAATACCAGTTTGCGTAGTGAAACTGTGTAAAAATATAATAAAACTGGGTAAAAAGTGATAAAAAGTGACGATTTTTTACACACACTACAGTAAAAAGTTGCCACATTTTCGGAGCTATTGCTTTTGTATAGCACTCTATCTAGTCGAGCGCAGCGAGACCAATCAATTATCTTTGAATAGAACTAAATCATGTATAACCCGTCGGAAATATCTTGGCACCTCGAAAGAATGCAATCGACAGATCGCTACAGTCGGCATTGGAGACAGTGAAAAAAAATGGCTTTATATTATAATAAAAATGTTATTACTTAATGTGTGTTTTTTTTTTATTTAATATGTGTCATGTCAGTATTTATATGGAGAGCAAATAGACTTGACTGCTTTGGACTTGACGGACCTGTTTTGGAAAACTAATAAAAATTGTGACTTGACTGTACTTGACTTGACTGACTAGTCATCGGGATCTGCTACTTTTGATTTTAATTTCAATTTTACCTTTTTTATTTTAAAAAAGGCCATTACAAATTGCTATTTTTACAAATGACACTGGCAAAATCATCGGAGAAGATCTGATGGGGCCAAGACATTAAAAGAGAAGAAGAAGAGAGCAAATAAATATCGTTGCGAAGTCCCGAGATATTTTCGACACGTAATGTACAGCGTAAAACAAAATCTGGTCAAATGAAAGGTGTTATGACTTTATATTTTTAGTAAGGTAAAAAAATTACTATAATTTTTAAAATAAAACATTAATATTTTTAAAAATCTTTTTTATTTTTATTTTAGACACTTACTTTACTGAGGCATGTCAGCCCTTAGTCTAAGTTACAACAGATACAACAGTCTAAGTTACTTCGAAAATAAGTAGGTATAAGATACACGTGTTTTACACTTAAAGGACTTACAGTCCTAGCCTAGGAATCAGTCAGGTCCAGTCAGTACTATTGTGATACTCATCAATGTACTACAACTATAGAATTCGCACTTATGGAACTTATTGGACATTTAAAAGTGACATATGCGTAGAGCATGAACTCTGTCATCTGTCATTTAAAACCAACCAAACATCTGTCATTTAAAGAAAATATGACTTTACGTAAACACATTGAGAGTTTAAAATCAATAGTAGAACTTGGTCGTTATTACCTTTTACCATTGATGCGCGAAGGCAAGACTCCGCCATGATTCCGTTTTAGGCGTGCTTTTTATGTGCCGCTTTGACATTCGTGGCGCAAATTCCATAGTTGTAGTAATTCGATGTTGGAATTGAATAAAGGCGTCTCAATGGTTATGTATTTTATCGTATTTGACTATGTATTCTTCGATAGTCTGAAGTTTACTCCTACATCCCTTTCTTTTTTTGGTGCATCTCCAATGCTCTTTGCCATTCTTACAACCTTGCCAGTTGAATCTCTCGCCGTCGACGACCATCACCCTTGCGCCCGCCTTAGTGTACTCCAATGTATACGGGATATTTTCTGATAAACTCCGAACATCTGCGAATGAAATAACATTTTGTGTTTTTATATATACCTAAGTCAAGGCAGCGCTTGGCCGCGATCTCACTTGATGTTAGGTGCAGATGCGGCCGAAGGTGGACCACGCTTACCTAGTAGATGCCCATTTACCCTACGTTTGAAGACCCCGAGGTTGTAATTTTGGGGAAACACAGACGCAGGCAATGAGTTCCACTCCTTAGCAATTCGGACAAGGAAGGTGGAACTGTAACGCTTCGTGCGTGACCGAGGAACTTCAAACACGAAGGATGAAACTCCCGCCCGCGCCTCGTGTTTCGCAAGTGGAACGGTACATTGAAATTTACTGACGACAATATAAATTGTAGTCAAAATTTGAAAGTTACCACAATTCGAAAGTAATAAAGAACAAGTAGGTTACTTAAAAAAAAAATGAAAACACATACAATATAAATTGTATATTAAATTTTATTGCGTAAATAGGTCGTGTTTAGCTAAATACAAAAGTGATTTTTATATGAAGCATGTTAAACTTAAGCTGTTACAATTACTCGAAATAATAATTTGAGTTTTAATACTAATATCTTTGTTTTTTATTTTTGCAGTTCTGAGAGCTCTTCTGAAAACGAGCAATACTTGTCCCGTGTGCGAAGATGTCATTTCCGGGAACCACTACGGAGCTAACACTTGCGAATCGTGTAAGCTGTTTTTCAAAAGAACTTTTCAGCTAAACAAACACGTGTCCTATAAATGCTCCGCTAGAAAAAATTGTATTATTAATATTCGATCGCGATCGTGTTGTCGGTACTGTAGAATAAGCAAATGTTTAAAAATTGGTATGCAGCCCCTATTAGTTAAAAAGTTTGTGCTTAAAGAAAAATATTTTGTGGGACTTAAAAGCACGATGTAATATTACATTGTACAATAAAATTATAATACCTATATTATGTCGTCGGCGCGTCGGCGAGCAGATTGCAAGTTATACATATACCAGAGAGTATCATTCACGTTTAAGATTAATTGACTTTCCCGTCGAATGTAGAGAATGTGCAGATTTTTTATTCAAATTAATTTATTTTCAGGTCTAGTTACCTGAAAATAAATGAATTTGAATATACTGCCTATTATTATATTTATGGTAAGATTTTAAATTCATGTTAAAATACTTAATTCTGACATAAGCGACATTGCGACAGCATTAAAAATGTTAATTAAATAAATAAGTTGTTTAATTTTAATGTATAGCATTTTTAACAAAAAAATAATTAGTAATGAGTTTTTAGAAAGTCAAAATTATTTCTTAATCCTAATTTTTTTTTTTAATTTTTAAGTTACATAAAATCGCCGATTGGATAAACGAACCAAAATAATTTATCAAAAAATAATTAAAACTTTTGTGGTCAAAATCGATTTTATTGAAAATAATAAAATGGAGCGATAAGTCGCCGTGGCGTGGATAAGGCTGTATTTACCTTTTGACCGCCCCAGTCGGATTTATCTAACAAATATTTTCGTTTCTGACAAATTAATGTTTACAATATTTTTATAGTAAGAAGTTTTAAAAATACATTAATAAACTATATTACAAAGTTATTTATACTAATTTTATCCTCAAAAATTTTCTTCGATGTCCCAACACCCGCGTCAGAAAAATGCGACTGTAGGGACGGACATTGTAAAAAAATATATAATCAAGTATTCTGTTTATTCAACAAAAAATAAAAGAAGTAGTTTATTGAAAATAAATAAAGCGTATCTAACATATTGTATCGCAATATTATTTAATTTTTTGTGAAAGAAATAAAAGTAGTAATTTTCTTATAGATACATGACGATAGTACTCTTTTGTCAGCAAAAGACGTCCGCTAGTGACGTCACCGATGGCTTAACAGTCTTGTAATTTTTCACGCTGTGTTCTACTTGCCTATCGTATCTATATAAATATATATGACTACAGTTGATGAACTAATACATACGGATTTTAGAAAACGACTATGAAAACGATGAAGCGACAATGAAGCGGAATTATAAACCACCCTATGATGCAACACCAACCTCACATTCACTTGATCCTTGCCGCATTTTGCACCCTGATGTTATTAAACATTTTCCTACGAGAATACCGAACTGCAAAAGCCAGCGTTGTAAAAACTGTTCATTAAAGAAAAAACGATCCTACACGAGGTTCATGTGCAAACAATGTAATGTCTATTTATGCGTAGAGCCATGTACTGCGGAATACCACGGATTCTGCACAACAGAAGTGAAAACTACGCCATCTGTTAACATCTTAACAAACTATTTACGAAATTCCGCTTATTATGAACCAAAAAATACGTATTAATTCGGGTATGTACCTATATAATATTATTAAAATAATTAAACCGACTTTGGTTTTTTCCCCACACTAAAAGTGCCCAACGCGCCTAAAGATGTTTGTATTTCAAAATTGACAATTTTTTACAGGATTTTCCGCATGTTTTTTTTTCAGGATTATTGCAACTTACAGGTTTTTATTGTAACGAACTACTTATTTATAAATAAAAAAAATACAAATATATTAATAAGTATTTTATTTATCGACTTATCGATACACACATCCCTATTTATTGTATTGCTGTTTTGACTTGTACACGTCTGATTCCATAGTGAGAGGCAATTCAGAAAATTTATTATGTACATCCAAAATTTAATTACACCACTCATTAGCTCAAAGGGTTAAGGATTTTTTGATGTATATGTACCATAGTACCTATATTCTAATTCGTTGGATAATTCGTTGGATAATTCGTTGGATAATTCGTTGGTAATACGGTAAAGAAAATATTACTCGTAATGAACCATTTTTTTACGAGTCAAACGCCCAGCCAGATGCTTGACAATTGCTACAAATTGAAGCAGTCAAAATGTTAAATGATCACTATCGCAGTTTTAGTGTAATAAAAGAGTTTTTGTTTCAGGTTTAACGCCGCGTTACAGTTGGTCTCGTCACGGTAACGCGATCATCAACCTCGGCGAGTACAGATTCAAGAAGAGATCTAGACACCAAAATCTAAAGCACGAAACTCATTGGGTTTGCAATAAATGCGATATAGGCTGTAAAGCAAGACTCACCACGTTAAATGATGCAATAATCAAAATGTACAACGTCCACGATCACGGCGGCACTAGAAAACTTAGAACAAATGTTATAAATGACTAGCATTTATTGTTTGTTCTTTTTTCACTTAAGGCCTATATAGAGAAGTACAGTCGGGGCAAGAAAAGGTTCGTCACCATTTTCTTGCACCAGGGCAATTGTCGTGTCAGTTGTCTGCTTAGTGCTTTAGTTTGAAAAGGTACGACTTTGATAAAGGGAAGGGATGAATTTGGAAACTGACGAAGGTTTTCGTACCTCGACTTTACCTACTACAATTACGCATATTATTATGTCATTTTTAAATGTTCCATAAAGTTCGTCGTTTATTGTATGTAGTACATTGATAACTTAATTTTTAATCTTGAACTTAGTTATGAGATTTTCCAATCAGCATTGTTTTTTCAAATTGTATAAAGACTAGAGTAGGTATGTTCAATGTGGAAAAAAAATATTCCAAATACACTAGTTTCTAGATCATGTTAAAACCACCATTTGCATAAGAAATATTAGCTATAAAACTTTCTTTAATGGAACCCAAATATCTTTGTGATATTAATATGTTAATATAGATAATATCATAGAGGTATTTATATTAATATATATAAAAATATCTGTGTGATATTGTAATATTAAAAGCTATTATTTCTATATTTTTATATTGAAATAAATTTTGAATGAATAAGTGAAAACATGATTCTTTGTATAAGTAGGTATAAAAGGACAAATTGTGTATTTTTTTTAGTTTAGGATAATGCACAAAATAGACTAAGTTTTTTTTAAAAATATTTTATTAATTTAAATTGAATCGGATAAATTATTCGTAAACTTTATGTGGTTTTATTAATTAAATGATTATTTCATTTATTTACTTAAGTATGTTATATTTTATATTTATATAAGTATATGAAAAATTAAATGTGAATCAATGTAAGAATGAAATGTAGTGCGTAATTTTTTTATATGAAAAATCATATTGCTTTATTTGTGCTTCTTCCAAAAATTCGTCGTATTATACAATATCGTGATTTTCTAAGAAACGCTAATATGTATTTGTGAATATGAAAAAAAAAATGATTATTAAGAATTTCAGACAGCTTTTGATACACGATGTATAATAAAACCCAAATCGATATAATCAAAATCAAAAGTGTGTTAAGAGTCCAGAATCAATGTTCTGAGCTCATGATCAATGTAAGACTAATATTGTCTTCACCCAAATAATTAAACGAAAAATAAAACCTTGTTATAATAAATAGTAACAGAATTTTTTTCCATAACTATATAGTTTATTTTTCGTTTAATTATTTGAGTGAAGACAATATAGTCTTGCATTGATCATGATTATGATTGATCATGATCATGATATCATGAGTATGATATATATTATATTCATGGAACTGTTCATTTTTATTAAAAGCAATATGCGTTACCTTTTCTGGTGTTCGGAGTTTGCCTAACATTTTGCTCTCATTTTCTGGTTGAAACTTTTTAATACGAATTTTATTAAAAACAATAATTATCATTATTAATTTACCATACATTTTGTATTTTTTTAAAATAGTTTTTATATTGTATAGATGTATTTAATTCGTCTGCAAATAGTTCGATTATAAAGTAATAATCCGTGACCTTATATACAATATATAAAATATATAGTTTATATAAAATATATATAGTTTATATAAAAAAAATGCCTTATGAAAAAGTTACCTTATAAGTACCATATATAGATAAGCACGAATTATACATTCCTTATAATTTTTGCATAGCATTAATTATATAAGAATGTAAAAATTATTGTACTCCATGTATGGAATTTGAGGTGAATAAGTACATCTCTTTGTTTTAAAATAACTAACTATTGTTATTATAATTAATATAAGTATGTATGTGTTCATAAAAAATCTATAATTAAGATATCAAAAACAATTGATGTATTGTTGGTACTTATTTTTTTAAAATGTGTACTAACTGAACAATTTGAACTGAGAATATCGTTCAATTTAATTAAAATTACTTTAAAATAGTTCAAAAATTTAAATATGAAATCAATATTAAAATCAATTTTATTATTAACTGTTAATTAGTGTCAATCAATAATTATTATAAATACTATAATTTATATTTTATACTGATCACTTTTTGTTATTTTTGTTGTAATTTAATTTCTCTGTAAACTGGTACCTAAATTTTATTTTCAAATTATAGTATTGTAATACTAATAATAAAACCTTAACTAAGTATTTTAATATTTTGACAATTAAGTACTGGATCATGTATTAATTAAAGAACGTTCTTGAAATAGCAGTGGATTCTTATCTTGAACATATTTTTTTATATTTGAACACAATTGAACATAATCTTGAAGATATGGATAACATAGTTTTTAATCATAATTTTTTTCTTCAAAAATATTTTACTAATATCTATACAGAAATTAGAAATATTAATATTTACTTATGTATTGCTTTATGTATAATTGATTCCGTTAATAAAAATTTGTTTGTTAAAAGAAGATCTTTGTTTTATTATATTAGTATATTATTTTTAACCTATGGAAATAATCGTGAAATCAACTTTACATTTATAAGCCCTCCTCATAAGGGGAGAGAAGTATGAAAACACCTTACTGAGAACTAGTTTTACCTTTATTCCAAATACCGTACTTAATATTATAAATGCGAAAGTTTGTATGGATGTTTGTAACTCTTTCACGCAAAAACTACTGAACCGATCACCATCATGAAATTTTGCATACACGTTGTCTGGGACACCAGAAAGGACATAGGGTACCTTTCATCCAGAATGCGGACGAAGTCGCGGGCACCAGCTAGTTATTCACTTGGGTAATTTATATGATTACTTTAGTTTTTTTTTAAGTAGTGGCAAGACACTGCATTTCGCAGTCATTTTGGGCAGCCAATCTGGCGGCAGTAGCCATACAGAAAAACATTGTAGAATAAAAGCATTTGTGATATTGTGTTTTGGTGAGTGAGTAAGGGATAGAAGAACTCCCTTCCTTATACCTCATCCTTAATCCTAATATGGTCAGCAGCACAATTGCATTTCCATTATAGGCACTTACCATCAAGTTGATCGTCAGTAGGGTCGATGAATTAATGAATAAAAAGAGGTTGTAACGAATTCAATCATTTATTTCATTAATTATTTAATTAATTAACATTTTAAATTAATTTGCATTAATTAATTAATTTGCATATACCTACAAATCTGATCTTAGTTTAATTGGATCCAAGTGGGTGATTGTGATACTTTTTTGTGAATAAGATTGTATCTTCATAAGTGTAAACCACAGCACGACATCCTCTGCATTGATGCGTAGAACATCGCCATCGAATCTTCTTACCGCTAGTGGCCGCGAAATACGTGTAGCCATTCATTCTCAACAGGCGTTTTCCTCTTTGAGAATATATATACTCCGCTGAAAAAGCAATATATAAGTAAATATCTTCACACATTCCACGCAGCACCATCTTGTTGCACAGTAAGCAACTAATTATGGATACCAGATAATTGATATACATATATACTTAGATTACTTAGATAGATAGTACTACATAGATTAATTATGAAGCTGATAGAGGGTCTATAAAATCAAGAACGAGTTTTGGTAGCCAACAACTTTTATTCTTCTGTATTAAAAGATAGATCAATAGGCTATATTGAACCCACAAGAAATTCATAAATATATCAGTGGTTGGGGAAGATGTAAATTATTTTCAAAACTGTTGTTTTAGGAGACTGATCTGGTCTTAAATGCGCCACAGGATAGGTTAGTTTCGAGATCTTTTAGGTCTCCAACGCACAAGATGAAAGTTCTTATAAATGATCCCGCAGGGACCGTGTTATGGCGACGGTAGCCACCTACCATCAAGTCATTGGAGGCCTGTCTGCAAACCTTTACACGTCAGCCTGTCTGCCAACCTTTACATAAAAAAACCTCACTGACACTGGAGAGAACTGTGACTATTTTATTATTAACAAATATGAAGCCGTTTTACTATAATACTAATTTATTTACTCCGTGTCCCTTAGTTTTAGTGACGCTTTTGTTCAAACAATCCGCTATTTGACTAATTGCAGAAAATTACACAAGAAATTACACAAGTGTAGAAAAACTACACAAGCACTAAGCACACTACATTGATATCTCCGGGAGATCTACTGTATTATTAATAAAAATCAATGTTAAAGTTTAAATTTCCAAAACCGCGCCAAAAACGCTGTTTCTGTAACGCTGGTCTTTTATACGTGTGACGTAACACGCTAGTAAACAAACAGAACTGAATGATGACACA
Source organism: Synanthedon tipuliformis (assembly GCA_947623395.1). NCBI lineage: Eukaryota > Metazoa > Arthropoda > Insecta > Lepidoptera > Sesiidae > Synanthedon > Synanthedon tipuliformis. The sequence continues at coordinate 9,320,083 of OX392417.1, read as the reverse complement.
AATAACTAATATTAAGTGAATAAACACTATTTATTACTCTATGTCTGTGTTTACTAGCGTATGACATCAGAGTTGCTATCAGTCACAAGGCGTTTCGGCGCCAATATAAAATTTTAAAAATTATGACTTTTTTTTAATATAATTTGCAAAAAATATACGTATAATTTAGCTTAAAATAAAATGACATATTTGTTTTTTTACGCTATTTTCTTATAGGATACAATTTGTACTATATTTTAAATCTTGTCAAATAGCCAATTATGAAGTAGAACTAATTGAAATAAGAGGTTTTCAATGGTTATGTTCATTTCTTTCAAATAAGAATTTATCGTCAAGAGTGTAAACCAAGGCAGCACAACCCATGTACGCATGCGTAGAACACCGCCATCGTACCCTCCTGCCGGTGTTAGCGGAGTAATATCGGTATCCATTATATTTTATCATGCGCTTCCCTTTTGATGAAATTATGTATTCAACTGAAAAGATAAATACAGTCAGACAAAAGATGAAGTAGGTATCAAATTGAAATATATTAAAGTACCTATATAAAATCACAGTTTTGAATGTAGAAGTAGATAGGTATCTACTTCTATATTCATTATTAGACCTCTAATAAGAACCATAGACAGAATTTTGCGGACAACATTTTGAAGCCGCTTTTATAAACGTGTGCGTGTCTATTTTTGTTTCTTTTTATTGAGAATATTTGTTTCTAAATTAATTTACGTATGAAATGTGATTTCATACTGTTTTTTTTTTTAACTGCTTTTTACACCCCTTTCACTACGCAATTCGCTATTTTCACTAGTAAATATTTTGATAAGTACGGCGAGGCGTAGTTTGATTGCATTTGTGTATGTAACCGCCGAAGGCGTTGTTTTACCGGCTTCACTCTGCCATCCACATCTTTAGTTCTTATTTTATCTGAGCAGCAAAGAATGAATGTCAAAATAAAACAAGTAAATTTATAAATGATTGTGTATATTCAAACGGCATCGCCCATCTATAATAAATAGGTTGATAATCTATAATAAAAAGCCGTAATAGGTTGAGCTTCGCTAGCACTACCCTGATTGGCTAGGCACCACAGATTCCTCCCAAGATTGTTTTTTTTTTTAAATAAATAAAGAGTTCGTAAGGAAGCTCAATGTCGCTTAACGAGCTATGGAAAGGGCTATGCTCGGTGTTATTGGAAAATTATGGGGGAGGCCTATGTCCAGCAGTGGACGTCCTGCGGCTGAGAATAAATAAATAAATAAATATGTATCTTCACACATTCCATTCCACAGTAAGCAACTACTGCTTGTATTATGGATACCACACAGTTGATATACTACATAGATTACTTTTTTTTTGGTAAACATACATATAAATACAAAACATGTCTGTGAAAACACCCATGAAACAAAGGTAAAATGTTAACACATAAACATTCGCCTAGCGGGATTCGAACCCGCGACCATTTGGTTTACAGCTAGGGTTACTAGCCACTAGACCAAACGTGTCGTCAAAAACCACAAAAACCAGTGACTACATTGTCAATGTAATCTTAAAAAACTAATGATTATGTTCATTTCTTGTGAATAAGAATGCGTCGTCAAGAGTGTAAACCAGGGCAGGACAACCGAGGTAAGCATGCGTTGAACACCTCCATCTTTTCCTTTTGCCATTGTAAGCAGAGTAATATCTATATCCATTATGCATTATCAAGCGATTCCCTCTTGCGGAAGTGACGAATTCAACTGAAAATATAAATACAATAAGAGAAAAATGCGTTGGAAATCTAAAATACTTATAACACAAAATATAGAAGGCATCAGGCGAAAATCTATAATAATAATAATAACGCCCTGAGACGTAAGGCCAGCACATTTACCATTCATCCGACGGGCTCGTCACTACTACGTACTTTAAAACTAGTACAATAATTATTTTCATAATTTACTAAACTACATAAAGTTGAATAACTATTGGGATTGGTAAAAAAAAGTAATTTCGGTTTTTATGGTGAAATAAAACTAAATTTTTTCTATACAAAAAATAACTTCAATCAATTTTTTATGTGTGAAATGAATTTTTTTTAAACAATTATGACACTTATTTTCCTTTACTTTAAACAATAACTAATGTGTGTGATTTTCATTTTTAATTATGACTTCGTCTTCGAAAGTGTAGACCACAGCAGAACAGCCCCTCTTTGCGTGCGTTGAACATCTCCATCTTATCTTGCTTCCAGAGTTAGCGGCGTAATATGTGTAGCCATTATATTTCAACAAACGTTTTCCTTTTTGAGAAATTACGTACTCCACTGAAAAAAAATAATTTTGGCGTAAAAGTCGGCAGGTGGCTGCTGTCACCTATTTACTGGAACGTCATAGGTGCACCCGGAATTAGGAGGAGATAAGGATCTGGAGCGGCGGATCCAGGCTGCTTCTGACCGGTCCTATTGGAAAATTATGGGGGAGGCCTATGTCCAGCAGTGGACGTCCTACGGCTGAGATGATGATGATGAGATGATGATGATGATGATGATGATGAACATGCGTCTCCTTTTTTTTTATTCTGACAATTTTTTTTGTGTAAAAGTCAGCAAGCGGGCTGAAGCCTGAAAGCCTAATGGTATGTTTCTTCAATCACCCACCTACACAAGCAATGTCATAGGTGCTGCAGGAATTAGGAAGAGAAAAGGAAATTGCCTCTAGTATCACTTAAAGAAACGCAACATGGTGCTGGCCAATGGTCCCATTGAGATCTCTTGAACAACAACCAACCATTGTTACTATAAAAAAAGGAAAAGAAAATGTCAAAATAAAAAAAAATGATTAGGTAATTTTATTTTCAACATAAACCCTACAGCAAAACAAAATAACATACAATACATATAATATTACATTTTCTACCCACATTGTCAATAACAGGGTTTCATTATGTTGTACCTACATTATCGCATCTTAAATATTTGGTCCTTCATTGAAATCTTTCTGAAAATCTAATGGTTATGTTTATTTTTTGCAAACAAGAATGTGTCGTCAAGAGTGTAAACTAGAGCAGTACAACCGCGGTACGAATGTGAACACCGCCATCTTTTCTTACTGCCAGTGTAAGCACAGTAATATCTATATCCTTTATAACTTATGATGCGTTTCCCTTTTGCGGAAGTGATGTATTCAACTGAAAAAATAAATACAATTAGTCTAAGATTCGGCATTGGAAATATATAGCCTAATCTGTTATTTAACGATGACAAAGATTATCTGGTATATGATACCTACATTGATAAATTGCGAATGGGTTGGATTAGAAAATATAAATTATAATTAACTCTCGCCATATCTCGTATTAAATGAGACAAAAATAAAAATACACTTGTAAATATATCCATTTATATTTGTATATGATGGCAGGCAGATTGACAATCCTGCTGACGCGATACAGTTATGATATATTATTTATTTACCCAGAAGAATACAATTAAGTTCCCTTTTTATTATTATCTTTTCCTTTTTTTTTATATGTTTATCTTTACATAGTATAAAACAAAGTCGCTTTTTCTGTCCCTATGTCCCTTTGTATGCTTAGATCTTTAAAACTACGCAACGGATTTTAATGCGGTTTTCACTAATGGGTAGAGTGGTTCTCGAGGAAGGTTTATAAGTACCTAAGTTACGCGGGCGAAGTCGCGGGCAGCAGCTAGTAATAGATATGTTACAACGTTGTTAGTGGATGCTTTATCACATCTTTTTTTAAACACTTTTTAGAAATGAAAATTGAAGCCTGTGACTATATAGCTACGTGTTATAGCTACGTGTAGCTATCTATACTAATATTATAAAGCTGAAGAGTTTGTTTGTTTGTTTGTTTGTTTGTTTGTTTGTTTGAACGCGCTAATCTCAGGAACTACTGGTTCGAATTGAAAAATTCTTTTTGTGTTGGATAGATCATTTATCGAGGAAGGCTTTAGGCTATATAACATCACGTTGCGACTAATAGGAGCGAAGAAACAGTCGAAAATGTGGAAAAAACGGGGAAAATTATTCATCTTTGAGGGCTTCCGTTGCGTGCGCTGCGAAAACCGTTCGAGATACCCAAATGATTCCCAAAATAACTATTCCACGCGGACAAAGTCGCGAGCACCAGCTAGTAATATATATTTCTATGACCTCACCAAACGTATAGGTACAGTAATATATATTATAGCACGGTATATTAAGATATATTATAGCTACGTTTGTGACGGGCTTCATGGTTATGTTCATTTCTTGCAAACAAGAATACATTGTCATAAGTGTAAACCAGGGCAGTACAACCGTGACGGCTGGAATGCGTTGAACACCGCCATCTTTTCTTACTGCCAGTGCCAGTGTAAGGAGAGTAATAACTATATCCATTATATATTAACACTCGTGTCCCTCTTGCGGAAGTAATATATTTAACTGAAAAGATAAATACGATAAGGCTGTGTAAAAACACAGTGGTAGCGGCACGGGCGGCGGAATCCGGAAGCGGGTGTCTTTAACACACAGGTTCTTCTGCGTGTGGACATAGTAACAGCGGCGCGGATGAGCGGTATCCGCAGCGGGACAAGCGGGCGGCGGTTAGTTGAACTTGTCAATAATTCTCTTAGTATATTTTCCAATATGTACCTAGTCGAAAGTATTTTTTGATATTCGCGTGTACTCAAAAAATTTATTTTCATATTTAATCTTGCATATTAACATATATAATTCGCCTTTTTTTGTAATCTATCTTTATTTAAGTCATGACTGCTTTTGGAAAAAAATCCCACTTAAAGAAAGAATTTGTTTTTAAAAATTCAGAAATGCTACGCGCATTTACGTTGAGACGCCGCGTTGTGTTCACAAGTAGAAATATGCGTTTTCCGCATCCGCTCCCGCCTCCCACGCCGTTCACACTATGTTAATAAGTTACATGTTATTAACATTCTATTCTCAACTAGCTCACATTTTTTTAAAAATAATATTGTTAATTTGTCTTGGTTTTTTGGTGTTGTTTTTGTTCTTCGTTATTTTTGTGTATTTGTGTATTTTTGTATATAATTATAAATATATAAAGTTTTCTCTGTTTAAAACCAGTGTACCAATTCGTGGAAAATATCGTTGATTGTACTTCTACCTTTATTTATGTATTTTTCTCTTTTTTTTTCTAATCTACTATAGTTATATGGTGTAATTGTTTGTTTTCCCAAATAAAATAAAATAATAATAACGCCTAACATCTTTATTGTTGTAACGGTGGCGGCACCCCCACAATTTTTTATATTTTTAAATGATCCCTCGCGATCAATAATCCTTGAATCATGTGAATCCCTTAAGCTAATGTTTGTGATTTTCCCTTTTTAATATTACTTCGCCTTCGAATGTGTGGATCACAGCAGAACAGCCCTTGTTTGTATGAGTTGAACACCTCCATCTTATCTTCCTGCCATAGCTAGCAGCGTAATATGTGTAGCCATTTAATTTCAACAAACTTTTTCCTTTTTTAGAAACTACGTACTCCGCTGAAAAAAAAGTATTTATTTATTGCATGTTTTATTTTAATTGTTATTGATGAGTGGCACCTACAGTGTCAAATATAACCCAAAATATTTAATATTATTTATTTTTATAATACAACTAACAATTGAAAAAAAAGTATAGGTATTTTAAATTGCGTTTCAAATTTCGCTCCAAAACTTCTACACAAAACAAATGACCGTTGTTAGGTCATTTGTTTCCATCACTTGTAAACTGTCTTATTGACAGCGGCCGAACAAACAACTTTGGAAACAAGTGACGTCATGAACTTTGATTGGTGTTTGTTGTCACGTGACATGAGAGTTAAATTTTTTTATAAAGAAAAATATTGTGTTTCTTAGGTATTATAGTTATTATTATGGAAACTATCGTGTTGCATCAAAATCATATTTTTATTACTAATACAAAATCATATTTATATTATTAAATAAAGTCAACAAGTCTATTATTTAAATAAAATTCAACGATGAAAAAAAGGCAAATAACAATGTTAAGGAATGATCCCCAACTCCCCAACTTACTAATAAATAACTGCCCGAGGCTGTCACAGAAGCAACAATAATCGCCTACGCGCCCCAAGCCGAGCTTATCTCAGCCTATCTAAAGGCCACCATTCACGGTCACTCCATTTGGCAGCGCTCCACTTTATCACTCCATATTCATTCATTATCTCATCATGAATGTATGCACGTGAATTATGTGTGGTAAGAATTTGGATGTGGTCCACCGATCTAGAACGCTGCCAAATGGAGTGAATGGCGGCCTTAACGACCTTTCCATGACCGTTTTAAATGTCTACGTCAGACCGAATGACATGGTTATGGCTATTTTTAATGTATATAATTGTATCATCAAATGTGTAAACAATAGCATTACAACGTTTGTAATTCTGTGTAGTACATCGCCATCGAATCTTATTGCCGCTGTTTGCAGCAAAGTATGTGTATCCATTCAATTTTAAGAGGCGTTTGCCTCTTTTGGAAATTATGTATTCGGCTGTAAATAAAGAATAAAGAAAGGTAAGATATTGAACTAAATAAGGTACTTGCGGTAAAATCATATTTTTATTACTAATACAAAATCATATTTATATTATTAAATAAAGTCAACAAGTCTATTATTTAAATAAAATTCAACGATGAAAAAAAGGCAAATAACAATGTTAAGGAATGATCCCCAACTCCCCAACTTACTAATAAATAACTGCCCGAGGCTGTCACAGAAGCAACAATAATCGCCTACGCGCCCCAAGCCGAGCTTATCTCAGCCTATCTAAAGGCCACCATTCACGGTCACTCCATTTGGCAGCGCTCCACTTTATCACTCCATATTCATTCATTATCTCATCATGAATGTATGCACGTGAATTATGTGTGGTAAGAATTTGGATGTGGTCCACCGATCTAGAACGCTGCCAAATGGAGTGAATGGCGGCCTTAACGACCTTTCCATGACCGTTTTAAATGTCTACGTCAGACCGAATGACATGGTTATGGCTATTTTTAATGTATATAATTGTATCATCAAATGTGTAAACAATAGCATTACAACGTTTGTAATTCTGTGTAGTACATCGCCATCGAATCTTATTGCCGCTGTTTGCAGCAAAGTATGTGTATCCATTCAATTTTAAGAGGCGTTTGCCTCTTTTGGAAATTATGTATTCGGCTGTAAATAAAGAATAAAGAAAGGTAAGATATTGAACTAAATAAGGTACTTGCGGGTATTAAGGCCTAGCTAAGGGAATTTTGCAATAAAATGGAAAATATTCAACTTGAATAATCAGATTTATTAATTATTACATAAATCTTTTCTAACTTTAAAATATTGTTAAAATAAGTAAAAAAATACAATTAATAATCCTGAATAAAATTAAAATCTAAAACTAAATAAGCCAAAATAATATCTAAAAATGCCCGCGGCATGGTGCCGAGGATGCTGGCAGCATTTCCTCGCTGTATTGCAATGCGATGAAGCAGCCAGCTCGTCGGTCATCAGTGGAGTCGGTAAACCCTTTTGAAATCTCTTTGAACAGTTGGCGAGCGCTGGGATCTCACGGATCACAAAATTATGTTACTACGAAACATAAACAAAAAAATACCACTTCTGTCGTAAACTAAAACTATATTTAACCTTTTTAAAGCCTCTTAGTAAGCCTTATTATAATACGGTTGGATAATTAGGCCTACTACTCAGATGTAAGTCAAACAATGGAAAAATCAGATATTATTAACAGTACTTAAGAAATTTGATATCGGAGATCAATAATCAAGTGTAAAGCAATAAATTGCACTTGAAATTCTTACAAAAAAATTAAGATAAGCATAACATTTTTATTTTTATTAAACTTATCTTTAGTGACAGGAGTACCACTGTTGGTGTTTTCCTGTGCTTTAGGCGGCGTGGGAATAATTTGTTTTTTGTAACTCAGCAAGTTGAGCCAGCGATATTTCATTTTCTTCATCTGAACTAGAACTCGTTTTATAAACCTGGCGATAATAGATGCCCGTTCGTTGCCTTTGAGGCTGAATATTTGGATTTGTTTGTGTTAACACTTCTGCTGGTGAGCTCAGGAGAAGTGGTAATTCCGAGTTCACGAGTTGTTGGCCGAGGACAATCGATGGGAGCTAATATACATTTTCTTGTTCGACGTGAGGCGACAGGACCTCCGTCAATATAGATAGAGCCAAGGCTGTTTCTTGTATAGCTTGTGGATTAAAAGTATATATGCCAGTTGCCCTAAAACCACTTGTGATGTTGCTTTGAGTCATACATTTAGACCAAACGCTTGAAAGAATTATGTTAAATTGTGCTTTAGTGAGTTGTCAGGGTTTTGGTCCATAAATGACAGTACTTCAGCATCCCAATTTTCTTTGTCGAGAAAGAGGGCTTTGTCGAGGGGCTGAAGTTCATGTGCCGTGTTTGTTGGTAAGCAATATAGAGATATGTCTAGAGAATCAGCAATATCGACAACGGAAAGGTCTAATTGACAGGATTCTCCATCAAATACCAGAAGACACTGCCCAGCACCTTTATATCTAGCTAAATGCTTTAAAAATGTTTTAAAAAGTTTGTGGCGAAATAGGTCACATGAAGGATCATGTGACCTATTTCGTATTTCCGTCTGTTTCCGTGTCATTCTTCTTTTAAATGAAGAGGCACGGAATTCAGACAGTTGGCGTTCAACTCGGCTTACGAAAGCACGCGCTTTCTCGCTTCGCGCCACTCATCGTTTGTACATTATGTATATAACTGTATATATATATAAATGCGTGTACATAGTAAAATGGTGTCACTACATATAATTGGTGACCCGCGACATAAACGAACATTGAATATTTGTACAGTTTCCATAGTTACCTACCGTGTTGTTGACAAAGTGACATTCGAAACAAAAGTTTTTTCATCGTAATTGCAAAACGAACTACGACGTCACTGAATATTTCGTGCAGAAGATTTCGTGCCTGAAAAAGTCGACGCGACCGCGCGCTCCTAGCAGCGTTATACAGGCTGACGCACACTGCACACGGATACATGTCAGCAGCCGGTACATCGATTCAGATAATGGACACTGCTGGTGCCATTACGCAGCAACGTGCCACCGAGTGCTGTCCACTTCTTCGAGTCTACTTTTCATTACGACCTACGGTCTCCGGGGGGGCTGATGTGGCGACCTCCTTCATGTGACCTGTTTCGTATTTCCGTCTGTTTCCGTGTCATTCTTCTTTTAAATGAAGAAGGCACGGAAATCAGTCAGTCGGCGTTCAACTGCGTTCAACTGCTTACGAAAGCACGCGCTTTCTCGCCACTCACGATTTGTTAATATGTACATATGTGTAATTGTAAATATATAAATACTATATATATATATATATATATATATGTTGTGGTCTTCATACGATCCGCCCCAGTCGGAAGACTGGAAGTGTACTCGTTTAGTTCCTTTTTCCTGATTATGGATTGTGAGACGGCACTCCTTTTCGTCCATACTATATATATTTTCTGGCTTATAATTCAAATCAAGTTTATCATAGATTTCACCCAATCTTTGGAAGTGGTCATCAACAATAAATTTGTTGAGATTTTGGGCCCTAGCCGGATTCATGAACTTAGATTTTCGTTTTGATATTTCGGGATGTCTTTTCATAAATGCATTTAACCAGTATGTGCCAGCGAGTTTGGAAGTTTGACTAAAATTGTGATGGATATTATTTAGCTCACAAAATTTGTAAATCAATCGACGTAGTATCTGTGGTGTCACAGGCAGCCCTACTTCAGCATACCTGATTAATCTTTTCACAACTTCAACTTCTTGTTCAACGTTAAGAATGGGTTTACGACCCGTCCTTTTTAGCAAACTGCCACTCTGCATGTGATTTCTAATAGTTCTTCTAGGAATCTTGTACTTTTCTGCAGCTTTATATGTAGTCATTATTCCTTTTTGTACAGCGCGGATGGCCGAAACCAGGTGACCACGATGCTCTTTTCTTAGGCATCCTGATAGTAGTAACTGTAAATAATGACAGTCAGAATCAGAATTCATTCTCAATAAATACTTAATTACATTCATAACATCTTGAAAAGTGAGAAACATCTATAAAACATATATAAACTTCAATACAAAAATAGGTGGCTAATAAGGCCTACCGTAAATATTTGTAGGCTTTGTCATGGATCGTTGCGTCAAGATTAATAGTTTTTTTTTAACGTATTATAATTTATAGGTAGGTATTAAGATTAAAAAAACCGTAATTTATTTAATAAGTAAACTAACATCGCCTTGATAAATTAAAGTTTCAATCGCACCACTAATTTTTCAATAGTAATCCATCATAAATATACTTAAATTAAATTAACCTTTCAACCGCGTGGTTTTGTAGCTCTTTACTCGTAAACCATTTTTTTTAAATAGTAACAAAAAAACATTATACAAGTAAAGGTATTTGTCGTATATATACGGCTCTGGCGAAATGGACACGAAATTAACTGTCAGATAAATCTGACTGGCGGCTAAATGTATAAATTACAATGGTGGATGATTGTGATTGTCCTTGATGTTGATGATATGTCCATTTAGGCTTATAGCCGATGCTCTACACATATTGTTGTGCCTTGCACACCGCCATCTTGCTCTCGGACCATAGCTTTGATGAAGTCCATATTTGTAACCGTTCACGATCAGTATTTTCCGGCCACTGTGTGTTGTGTGCATTTGAATGTCATTCCAGACATCTAAGAAATAAAAAAGATAACAAAACAGTTAATAAAAGACATATACTTATAGGTTTCGCAGTAAATAATTGAATGGAATTGAATTGAATTGAATTGAATTGAATTAATTAATTTATTTAATGTAGCACACAGACAGAATACAATTATAACTATGAATACAAAAATACTTGTGTGTGACAGTTAACTGATTTGCAGTCCTAAATAGTGTACATTACTTGACTTACTTTTTAAACACTAATTGAATTGAATTGAATTGAATTGAATCGAATCGAATCGAATCGAATCGAATCGAATTGAATTGAATTGAATAATTAGAGTAGTTTTCATTTAAATATTGCTTATTAACTAAAATGATCTATGGGAAGCCGCCATAACATCCAAGAAAGAATTATGATTGTGTATATCTTTGAAGTTGATTATTTCACCGTTTTCTGTTATAATAGAAGCTCGACAAGAGCTGCTGTGTTTGGCACACCGCCATCTTGTTCTAGTACCATTTATTTTATGAATTCCATACGTATACCCCTCTATAATAAGCTTTTTATGTCCCTTGGCTGACGTATAAATTGTTGGTTCTTCGAATAGAGCTGAAACCAAAAAAAAAATACCATTTCATTAAGCTGCTAGCCAAATGTTAGCAATATAACCTTTTTTTTTCGTTTATACAACTCCACTTAAATATGTATGTATCGTATACCGTACTTACTTAGTTATTTAGATTACAAAAATACTTAGATTAGCCACTTGGATTACTTAGATTCATGGATCACATATAAGATTGTCTATCCTGTAAGGAAAGTACTTTAGTACATGTATTCATTAATAATAAATTTTTCTTATAATTAAAAATCCTAGGCACAAAGTAAAAACAAAATGGTTTTTTTTTGTTATTGTACTCCCAGATTATAATATGTTATACTAGCGACCTGCCCCAGCTTTGCACGGATTGTGGTTTGTGAGTTCGTGAGTTGTGAGTTACATTTTTTTATTTTTTATTTTACATCACAAACCTTTTTTGTTTTATCTTTAAATTAGTGAAAATAGTATGAAAATCCACTAGAAGAAGTTAGCAGAGAAAAAAATAGAGGCGACAACGGGTTTATTTTATTATGTTTACATACAAATATAATAAACCAGCAGTTTGGTCGATGGAGTCATATCAGTTTCAAGGATGTCTTGAGTGTGCACTCAAAATGGTTGAGTGGATAGTCACTATACCTATATCTTAGATATCTTCGATCAGTCGATATTCCATGTTTTGCTTTTCTTCACATGCTCGCAGAGATATACTATTTCGTTGTTCACAAGTCTATCCACAATTTTATACCTTTACGAAATATTTCTCATAAAACAACTTGTGATAAATTAAATTTAAATTTTGTCTTGCAGAATTTTTCTTTTCGCGGACCAGTCCGCGTTGATATGTCAGAGTCTTGGCGATTCGCGAGCCGATAGCATTGTTTTTGCCGCACAATATCCTTGCCTTTGACCAAATTCTAAAGCACTTCTCTTGTGATTTCCTTTCGTATCAGTGTGTGTGATTATTTTTTATTTTTACAATATAGTTGTCAATGGTGATAAGAGTGGCCGGACAACCGAGAGATCTGCTTTTCACGCAGCTCCAATAACCTCTGGACCCTTTGCTGTTGCCGCTATGTTGGTTGTATCGATTTCCCTTAAACAAGATAACTGGTTTGCCGAATTTGGACACAGTAAACGTTATATCTGCAACAGAACAATATAATATTTTATATAATGATTACAGTCATAATCAGCTAGCAGAAGCCAACTGCGCAAAGTAAGACTTCTCGTAGACCGCTTGTTAACTTAAGCAAGCAGGCTTTTATTTATTTATTTATTTATTACTATCCAACACATATTTAAACACAATATGATAACAATATCTGTAAACCATTAATGGTTTGTCTAGATATTTTATATCTATTTTTTTTTTGACACTAGTAGCTTATTCAGGGCTGAGTCTTCAAATTAATGGAAAATTATTATTGTTGAAATTATGATTATGATAATTATTATCATAATTTCAATAAATTATTGGGGAATTAAATGGGATAAGGCGATAAAAATAAACAAATTGATAAAGAGAAGGTTTTTAATAATTATTCTATCAGAATAGCTTATGCGTTATGGGTGCTTATAAAGACTCATTAATAATATTATAAATAATTATACTTTAATATTATAAGAGAGATGGTTTGTTTGTATTACAAACATACTCCAAAATATGAATAAACTCCAAAACTACTGGATCGATTTAAAAAATTTTACACCTATAGAAATCTACATTATTAAGGCCATATTTTATAACAGCCAGTCAAACATAAAAAGCAAAGAAATGTTGTATATAATAAGTGTACTCCGATTCTAACCTTCGGGCAAGTGCAAATATCGCAATCGGATGAACGATAGCATCGCATGAAATATGAACAAAAAGCATATGTATACATACGAGTAAATACATAGGTATTCTATATAATAAGTGAAAAAATACAATTATTAATTCTAAATAAAACTAATATAAAGGAACGGGGTGAGCGTTCCGATTTCAATAAAACAATTCCAATAGATTTAGGCAAAAGTACATACATTTATTAATCGATATCATTTTATCGTTTTACATCGGAGAAAATAACCACCAGTACAACCTCTTGGAGAAAATAATACTCCAAGAGGTAAATTACCGATTAATTGATTAAAATATATAAAATACATAAACTTTGTAATATTATATAACAGAAAGATACAACCTGGTTTTCCTTATAGTAACAATACATTTGATACTTTTAGACTTCGCTTTACTATTAACATTTTCACAAATTGTACGTCTTCACGGTGATAATAAATATAAAAGACAAGACTTGTGCGCCGCCATGCCATGCCATGCCGCGGCTTGCAACCTCTTTTTCTTAAAAATCACCTCTCCCCACTAATAGATCTACCCGTAAGCACAGTGTACATTCAGTTGAGTTGCCCTTTATGAAAATATATATCTGTCAAACCTACATTAATAATACTGTGTCCTAACACTAAATTCAACTAAAATCTAAAACTAAATAAGTATAATTTTTTTTAATTTTTTTTTATTATACAAGACCTCCAAAGAAGCAGGCTTCAAACAAAATCGTTCTAGTTATGCACATGGCGGTTGTCGCCACAATTAATGGAGACACATCATGCATCAGTGAAAGTCCTAAGTAACATCTTAAGTTACATCTAAATTCCCTTACAGCTAAATGAGAAAGAAAAAATAATAATCAAAATCAAAATCAAAATATCTATTTAGCAATTGGGTTTCTACAAGAAACTCTTATGATCGTCATTATAAGTTTAAATTTACCAGGGTTTCGGAAAAAAGCCAAGATGACGATCCTGAGAAGAAACCCCGAAAGAAACTCAGGATACTAATCTTTTTGTCATCTTTAAAATATAAAATAACAATTACCTACAATTAATATAAAGATAACAATAATATTATTAAAGTAAACATACAATACAACACAATATGAGCTCCGAATCGTTTAAATCCAGGCTTCATTGTCATTTAAATAATCAGTGATTTTATATATAAGTATATAAAAAAAATCAGTGTCACATGTTTGAGGCCAATGAACTCCTAAACTTCTGATCCGATTTTGCTCCAACTTAAAAGATTGGATAGTTTTTATTTTGAACCCGGGCTTTTATGTTTTGATAGTTTTTATGTATAAAAACTACAGGCATTCCTACATGGGACTGTGATCATGAATTTCGCGCTTATCCATAATGACGTCCTTGTAAGTGAATAGTGACACTTTGCAGCCTTTTCTTTGCATCCAGCAACGCCATTTCACTCTGTCCCCTTTAGCCCAATTGATAGTGAATTTGTGTCCTTCGTGCATAATAAATTTGGCTCCTCTCGCTGACTTGAGCACCTTTATTTTATCTGAAAAGTGAGCAGTTGATTTAAGTATTTGTCTTAAAAATATACCATGAAAATTTAATGTCCATCAAAACTAAAACAGGTAAATCCATTTCCAAGACATTTGAATATTTTTAATAATTTTCCCTGTTACTTTTAATTAATGTTAATTAATACTTCATTGTTAAGGTGAATTAAATGAAAAACTATTAAATTAAAATTACATTTTATTCCAGAAAAATTCCGGCTTTGGCATTGTTGATGGCATGAAACCTCAAAATAGTTAAATGAAAATGGGAGTAATTTAACTAAATTACCTATCACGTCGTATAAACAATTATCGTTTAATAAATACTTAAAATTTATAATTATTATATATTATCAATATTTTATCAGTCAAAAAATGAAAAGTTTATAATCAATTTTATAGTAAGCCTATCTAGCGACCATTATTTTTTAAAAAAAAAACTATTTAGAATGGCTCATGATTATGGGTCCCTCTCGTACTTATTATTAAGCCATCGAAAGTCAAAATTGCTACTCTACATTTTGTTGACCTTTTGCGCGAACAAATCCACCATATCTTTTGTTCATTAACAGATCGACCGCTAAACTTATATCCTCCGTAAAATATAAATTTATTTCCTCTTGGTTCCTTATAGATTTTTACTTTATCTGAAAAAATTAAACAATTCAAACCGAAATCAATACCCAATTCTTTTCAAAGTTTGAGTGAAAAGGCATCTTCTAGGTGAGCTCGCTTCATCATTGGCCTTATCATTGTTACACAGCTGATTGTTGGCTAATAGAAAAAAAAAACAAGTGTTGTGAACGTTTTTATTTTATTACATTATTTTCTCAAAATCGCCATATCCCTGTCTTCGCCTTGTTTCTTGGCCCTAATGGTCTTACTTTTATTTGGTAGGTAATAAAAATAAGACCATGAGGGCAAAGAGACAAGGCGAGGACAGGTTACCATCACGTGGATTGTTGAGCTTTTCTTAATATAATTTAGGTATGATGAGTGTGTAATAATTTAAATTAAGTACTTTAAATTATTACACAATAGTATTATTATTAGTATTATTACACATTAGTCTATTAG
The DNA here is from genome assembly GCA_947623395.1 of Synanthedon tipuliformis. Lineage (NCBI taxonomy): Eukaryota > Metazoa > Arthropoda > Insecta > Lepidoptera > Sesiidae > Synanthedon > Synanthedon tipuliformis. The sequence continues at coordinate 9,304,293 of OX392417.1, read as the reverse complement.
AAGACATTTTTTCAGGCAAAACTCAGTGAACCAATGAACTCCTAAACTTCTGAACCGATTATGCTCCAACTTAAAAGATAGGACAGTTTTTATTTTGAACCCGGGCGAAGCCGAAAGCGTGGAGCTAGTTATGTATAAAAACTATAGTTATGTATACTATGTGGGACCGTGATCATGACTTTCGCGCTTATCCATAATGACGTCCTTGTGTCCTTCGTGCATAATAAATTTGGCTCCTCTCGCTGACTTGAGCACCTTTATTTTAACTGAAAAGTGAACAATTGATTTAAGTATTTGTCTTAAAAATATACCATGAAAATTTCAATGTCTATGAAAGCTCAAACAGGTATCAAGACATTTGAATATTTTTAATAATTTTCCCTTTTACATCTGAGAACTTAGCCTATTAAAAACTATCGCAAGCACTAAAATCAAAATATTTATTTATCAATGAAGTTTCTCCAAGAAACTCTTATGATCTTCATTATACATTTAAATTCACCACGGTTTCGGAATAAAAGCCAAGAAGACCGACCCAGAGAAGAAACCCCGAAAAGACACTAATAACAAAGACAAATAAAATATCGTAAGGAGTTACCTCCTTATCTATAAATTTATTAAATCCAACTGAAAATACCAATATCAGTTTTTTGCATCTGTATCTTTTGGGTTTGGAGAGAGTTTTGAGGTTCTATTTCTATCTGTTTGTTTATCTGTTTCGATTTCCGGCAGTATATTAGTTTGGTTATAATATCGACGGCTGCAACTTACAAACGGCTATCTACAAAATCACTAGTTTTCAGGAGAGCGTTTTTAACGCGAAAGTTTGATAACTTTTACAAGAATTAAGCTAGCTTCTTCAAATTTGAAACAGTTAATTAATATGGCATTCTGAACAAAATAGTAAAGATAAATTTAACAGATTTTTATTTTATTTTCGAAATACGACAGATGGCCTTTTCTACTTTGTAAACTAACCGAGTCAACTGCCACATATTCGCTTCTACGTAGGACTTTCTAATTAGTAATAGATTTTTTATTGTTTAAATCATTTAAAAAATCATTATTCCATTCATCTGTATTAGATTCATCAAAATGTAGATTAAATATATTGACGTTGTAGGAATAAATAAATAAGGCAGTTCATAAAAAGTCAACCGCCCCGTGACAAAAGCGGTTATGTGACTGATACCTGTGAAATTGTACGACGTACATACGGACAATTGTAGATGTGCGTGTATACTTCGTTACTTTGTAAAAAATGGTGTAGATGTCTTTAATTACGCGACAAAATACCCATAAAAAATAAGATTTTTTATTAAAAAAAAAATCACTAGATAAAATAAAGAATTCTGAATTCATTTATGTAAAAAAGTGAATTTCGGTAAAATGCAGATATCTTTTTGTTCTTTGCAGCCGTCGATATGATCTGCAGCTTACTTGCACCCCCTCTGTGGCGTTGCTCGTGTTATAAGTGACGGTAGCCATTCAAATGGACGGTCTGCTTGTCTATTGATCATAATCTTAAAAAAAGTTAAATAATACTATTTATTCTATTTCATTATAATTCTATTTCTAGAATTATAACTGCTGCTCACGAATCAATAAAAAAATCAGAATACATTAAAAGTAAAATGCATATACCAATGTTTACGTAAGCCTGGAAAAGGAAAGGGTATATAATTGTAATAAATCTGCTTACGTAATACTTGAACGGCCCCTTTAATGGAAAGCTATTAAATTAAAATTACATTTTATTCCAGAATTTCCGGCTTTGGCATTGTTATTGGCATGAAACCTCAAAATTATTAAATGAAAATTGGAGTAACATAACTTAAGTACCCATCGCGTCGTAGAAACAATTATCGTTTAATAAGTAAAATTTATAATTATTATATATTATCAATATTTTATCAGTCAAAAAATGAAAAATGAGAAGCCTATCTAGCGACCATTATTTAAAAAAAAAGCTATTTAGAATGGCTCATGATTATGGGTCCCTCTCGTACTTATTATTAAGCAATTGAAAGTCAAAATTGCTACTCTACATTTTGTTGAAAATTGCCGCGAACAAATCCACCTTATCTTTTGTTCATTTACAGATCGACCATAATACTTATATCCTCCGTAAAATATAAATTTATTTCCTCTTGGTCCCTTATAGATTTTTACTTTATCTGAAAAAATTAAACAATTCAAACCGAAATCAATACCCAATTCTTTTCAAAGTTTGAGTGAAAAGGCATCTTCTAGGTGAGCTCGCTTCATCATTGGCCTTATCCTTGTTACACAGCTAAATGTTGGCAAAGAGAAAAAAAAAACAAGTGTAAATGTTTTTATTTTATTACATTATTTTCTCAAAATGGCGGTAACCCTGTCTTCGCCTTGTTTCTTGGCCCTAATGGTCTTACTTTTATTTGGTAGGTAATAGAAATAAGACCATGAGGGCCAAGAGACAAGGCGAGGACAGGTTATCATCAAGTGGATAACCTCATCAATTGGGCTTTTCTTAATATAATTTAGGTATGATGAGTGTGTAATAAATTAAATTAAGTACTTTAAATTATTACACAATACTATTATTATTAGTATTATTACACATTTAAGTCTATTAGTAGACATTTTTTCAGGCTTATTGATTTCATTCTTTCCATAATGAAACGTTTTTACCAAATCATTTTACACAAGATAAGAATTAATAACATTGAAACGAAAATATTAAAACAACTGAAATTCTGTGTTAAAAGTTTTATAATGACAGATTAAATAAAAAAAAACATGTGACAAAAAGTTTATAAAAGTTGCAGCTCTAAAAACTTTTTGATTCATCTCGCATCTCATTTTTAATGTTCAAATTAGGTAAGTTTAATAATTACATTCATAATTAAATATTTTATTATTTTATTAATAAATAATATTAATTATTTAATAATTTTTTATTTTAGTAATTTTTTTATTTGGTATAATGAATGTTTTTGGAGTTTACTCTTTAAGAATCGATTTTCATTTAATATAAGCCCGGGGTATGAAAATTTATGGGAGTAAAATCAAATGTCACATGTCACACGTTACGCGTTATAGGCTACAATATGCTTCAATATGTAATTTATAATATAATATATAATAAATTATATTAATATGTTTTAATTATATTTATTAAATCATTTATTTATCGTTCGTAAGGAGTAAACTCCAGTCGTGCTAATATAGATCTAATATATAAAATTCTCGTGTCGCGGTGTTTGTTGCCAAACTCCTCCGAAACGGCTGGACCGATTTTGATGAAATTTTGTGTGCTTATCGGGTAGGTCTGAGAATCGGCCAACATCTATTTTTCATACCCCTAAATATTAAGGGTGGTCCACGCCAAATGTTTTTTTTTATATGGCAAAACAAGGTTTGCTGGGTCAGCTAGTATTAAAAATGATTATGCATATTTTTCGTGCATACAACAAATCCGTCTATCGTTTGAACACTCGCTCGACAGTGTTTTCTGCTGTGCAAACTACACCTCCAAAATATTCTGTTTATATTGTGATTCTCGCGTTTAATGCCGTACCTGTAGCCGTCGTAAATTAGTATTTTAAAACCACGTGGGCAAGTTGTGATAATTGCTGTGGAACCTGCTGAAAGAAATTTTAAATTTTACTAATAATTAGTATAGTAATAAATAAATAAATAGTAAATAATAAAATATAAATAATAGTTTATAATAGTAAATTAATAAATTTATCATACAAATACTAAAGGTAAACACATTACGTGGGGAATCTGATAAATTAATATAAGAAACTAGCTGGTGCCTGCGACCTCGTCCACACGTTAAAAAATTTTAAAATATTTTTTTTGCTAATACACTTTTGCCAGGCTTTAGTTTTTTTAATTTTAGATGAACAGCACTTTTTTCTGGATGAAAGATACCCTATATCCTTTCCGGTATCTCTGATAACGTGTATTTTCAAACGTCTTAAGTAGTTAAGGAGTGACAGAGTTACTTAAAAATTTAAATTATATATATAAATGACTATACTACATACTTAATGTAGTTTCGGATGAAATTTCTGGATTAAACTACAATATATTATTTTGTATTTTATTAATGTTTTGTTTTATTTGTTTTAATATTAATTTATTACATTAATTTTTACTAATTATAATAAATTAAAATAATAAAATTAAAAAATAATAATAAACCACAATATTAAACTACAATCTGAAATAAAATTTATAAATTTATTTTTATATGGTAATACATTTGTAAATATATTTTTTCTGTCCATTTAGACAGTAATTTTAAAAATATTAGTAAAAAGCATTTTTACTTAAAATTTCATTTATTTATTAGTATAGATTAAGGAAACAAACAGCTATTGGCTTATGTTATGCTCCGCTCGCACGAAGAATCTGGCACGAATAATATTTTATTCCCCTTTGCCATTAATAAGTATGCTCTACTGCCACGAATTTTTTTTTCGTGGATATTTTAGATGAATTATTCAAGGCGTATGACTGTGTGAATGCCTTGTGTAAATAATGTGTCCGTTATTCGTGGTGACGATTGTGGCTCGGCAACGTCGACTTTTTTGTTTCGCGCAACACCATCGAATGCTTTGAAAGTTCTTAGTGTGAAGGCAATATGTGTGACCATCGTGAAAAAGAGCCTTATTGCCTCGTGCACCTGTCCTTATATCTGCCAGGGGACCTGTTGAGTGAAATTTACATTGTATTAGTAAAAACTGTCACGTTGTGAGGTGAAAAGGAAACAGAGCTGAAAGGGAAAAGGGTGTAGGTATTTAAACTTATATGTATACAGATTTCCGTAGAGAATTGTTATACTATCTAGTGATTATGTAATGGTCAAGACGGACGGACAGTTCAATTACATTCCCTACATGCCGATCCTCTGTCCAGTCTGTTTGGTTACGCATTACATGATCTTCAAATTTGCCTTTTCCCTTCACAATGTTACAACATTACATAGTTCAGTCACATGTTTCACATGTAGTAGGTTACATTCCAAATTAATTGCTGTTTTGTATGTTCTTGTTTTTCTTTTTGCTTGTACATAGAATTGTATACCAGTTTTGTGAAACTTTAAAAAAAAGCTACCTACGTAATGAATGGTCAGCTTACATCTGAACTAATAAATAATGGAAGAAAAACTAATAAATAATAACAGTAATTATTTATTTACAAATAACATAAGGCCACTTGAAAGTATCCTTTTATACACAGATTATCCAGTTTTTATTGTATGTAAAATTTGAAGTTTTAATATTTATTTCTTTTTCGTAATAGCGATCAGGGGCTCTAGTCAAAGTAACAATTTAAAACGATAACGAAACGATGACGCAATTCGAAAAAAATAAAATGTATGAGATTGACATATGCCGTCGCTAAATCACGTGATCGTTTTTAAGGGATTCACAAAGGCGAATGACATCGACGATTTGACCTTCACCGATATGACCTTTAGAATGTTTATATATATCATACTAATTCCGCACGAAAAACACAAACGTAATCCACACCTCAACGCAGTCACTGAGACACTGTAGCTTCATATATTTAGAGTTCCGAGGCGGCGGAAACAATTCAACAGGCCTGATAAATGTGGTTTTTTGTACTTTTCATTAAAACTACATTAAAAAAAAATTAATACATTTTTTTAAAATGATATAGACTTTTTATTTGGTGTAGGAATCATTTGCGCGCAATAAACCGTTTTCGCAACAAATTTCAATATAAGTCAAATTCTTCTTATGTTCTTTTATTTTGGGGTTTCTACTACTTTGATGGAATTTATAAACAATACAATTTGTTCTTCACATGTTTAAGTATAACATATATTTTTTTCAAACCAATTGCATTGACAGTTTCTTCTAACATTTTTTTTTTAAATGCAAATTTTTAGGATTAGCGTGTGTTTACACCTTAAAATGTTACTTTGACTAAGACCCATTATACCACCCACAGGATTTTGTTACGATTTCTACTGAGGGTAACCTGAACCCAAAGAAAATAGATTGGTCTCGCTGCGCTCGACTAGATAGAGTAGGTACTATACAAAAGCAATAGCTCCGAAAATGTAGCAACTTTTTATTGTAGTGTGTAAAAAATCGTCACTTTTTATCACTTTTTACCCAGTTTTATTATATTTTTACACAGTTTCACTACGCAAACTGGTATTTTATTATGCCTAAAATTTAATAAAACATTCGGCACGTTTTATAACGTAAAGAAATCGGCGTACTATTTTATGCCGCATTTTGCAAGTACGACGGCGGTATCTAGTCGAGCGCAGCGAGACCAATCATTTATCTATGCCTGAACCGTTATATTATTGAAGAAATATTACATCTAGCGAAGCAGGAAGCGCGTCGCTAGTTAATGAATATTTCAGAAATTTCAATGAAGGCATCAATTGTGACTGTGTGTATTCCTTGTGTAAACAATGTCTCCGTCTTTTGTGGTGACGAGTGTGGCTCGGCATCGTCGGCTGCTTTGTTTAGTACAGCACCATCGAATGCTATTGACATTCTCTGTGTGTAAGCAATATCTGTGACCATCGTGAAAAATTTTTTGTTTCTCTCGTCCACCTACCATTATATTTTCTATGGGATCTGTTGAAATAAATTTGAAATAGTGTTAGCGTATAGAGTAATTTATATTGTAATATCTGATTGTGGCATGATATTAAAAGGTAAATTGCTAATTTTGGTTTTGACGAGCGCGAGAGCGAAATGAGGTCGTGAGGAGTATTTTATTTCTGATATATAAAGGTAAGGACTAATTATAAAAAAAGACACGTTATGAGGGGGAAGGTAACAGAGTTTGAAAGGAAAAGTGTTTATTAAGACTGTATACAGGTTTCCGCAAGGAAATCGATCGAATATACAGTGATAAACTTATGACATTTTCCATTCACAATATTACAACCATGTTGGAAATCACTATAGATATGTACTGTAAAGAAATAACGTTTTTTTACAACATTTTTATTGTTAACAAAAATTATCCGTCATTGAGATAAATGAAATTTTAAGATAAAAAAAAACTTATTTTATTTTTAATTTTTTTTAATTTGTTTTTGTTTTTTATATTACCTAGTCCACGTGCTGCTATTTCATGATGGTCTTCTGTCAAAGGATGGCTACTGCCACCAGACTGACTGAGGAACGCACTGTATCCTGCCACTACTAGAAAATTATGCACCATGTGAAGAGTTACTCTGCTTGTAATATATTTTAATGTGGATGATTATGTTGAAAATTCGACTTTATAGAATGAACATTATTATCATTATTGTATGTCACTACAATGGCTGAGCAACCGCGACTGCTTTGCTTCGTACACCGCCACCTAGTTGAGTGACTAGTTTGTCTGTGTCGATTGAACTTATAGCCTCTGTGGAATAGATTTTGACGACCTTTGTTTGTTGTGTGAATTTTGAAGTCAAGATCTGAAATAAAAATGCACATATTACATACTTTTTTTTTATAAGAGATGGGTTAGCTCTAGGCCAACAACCAGCCATGTGGCAAGGATGAGGCCTAAGATGGAGCGAGCTCACCCAGAAGATGCCCATGCACTCGAACCTTGACAAGATTAGGGTTATATGTGCTCGGAAATACAGACGCCGGCAGGGAGTTCCAAACCCTGGCAGTGCGCATTATAAAGGATGTTTCAAAGCGCTTGGTCCGAAAAGGAGGGATTTCGACAAGATGAGGATGGTAGCCAGCCGTTCGTCTGTATGTCCGATGGAAGAAAGGGGAAGGCGGTATCAGCTCATGCAGCTCCTGAGCAAATATATTACTATATACACATATACTTACCTAATATAAGTAGTTCCGGATTTGAGTTTGATCGAGTAAAACTCGCACTATGTGCCCTCTGGCAGCATCCATGAATTATAATAAAAAACTTGCAATAAAAAGAAACAGATTTGTAGAACTTCAAAAATACATATATAATTTTTCTTTCGATTTTAACACAAATTTACAACAATGAAACATACCGTTAAAATCTTTAATTACTTAATAGCATTAAAAGTCTCTTTATTAAATCTCGGACACACAGATTTTTTTTATTTTATTTTTTCAATTTACTGTTGATGTTGACTTTCTATCGGCGACACAATGTAAGCTATGTGTGTATACATACATATAGCTTACATTTTCAATGTTACATAAATATACATACATACATATACATATTTAAAATGTTACAGTGAAGTAATTTGAAAAAGAATTAAATAACTTAATTTAACAAGAACTAAAACGAAGATAAGCTTTAATTGAACAAGAATATAGAGAATTTTATGAGTGAGTCAAACGAACAAATTTATACAAGAGTAAGGTTATTTCTACTCTAATCTATTAATGAAATCCATTAATTTGATGTTTAATCCATTAATGAATTCCATTAATTTGATGTTTAATCCATTAATTAAATCCATTAATTAATGGATGTTGCTTAGAGCTTTCATTGCGGCGGCATCCGCCAAGTGTTGCTTAAACGAAACTTAACTTAACATAACTTAACTTAACTTAAACGATGACTAAATTGTTTGATGTCTGCTTCGTTGGAGGCCTTGTGTAAACTAAACTACTCGATCGATTTGAAAAATTCTTTCACCTATAGCAAGCTACGTTAACATAGGCTATTTTTTATAAAGTTACGCGGACGTTGTCGCAACAGTTAGTAAATAAATAAATTACAAGTGCAGAGAAACTTAGAAATCTTTTCGGTGCTATAAATACAATTTTTTTTATACAAAAACGTAGCTACATAAGTTTAATTTATATTTGTGTTCGTCATTGTACGAACGTCGCTCGTGGTTATGACCGTGCTTACCAATCAATGCTTCATTCTCTATAGTGTTGATAATAGCCTTGCAACCCGTTCTACTGTGTCTCACACATCGCCACCTGATTTTCGATCCGCGTAGCAAGTGGCAACCATATTGCCATCCGTCATGAACTAAAATTTTGTAGCCTCGATTACTTGTGTATACATAGGTGTTACTGGCTGAAAAGAAAGAATTTATGATTATACATACTAATATATATTTTTTTAATAGTAAGAAAGAACATAGCCTTATGCATTCAAAAGGGTCAGTAAGTCAATCCTTGTGTATAGAAAATACCATCTTGAAGTAATTATTAATTTCTTAGTAATTATTATTAATTAGGAATCTTTTGGAAAAATTGGACAGTGCACGATTTCATTTCATTACCAACAGATTTATCAAATTTAAAATCATTTTTTTGCGCTGCCATGTGGTACTATAATTAATAAATAATTACTAGATAATTACTACTAATGATTATTAATGGTAATTAATAAATAATTACTATATTTAATAAATAATTATAGTACCACTTATAAGTGTTAATCGTCGCTAGAGAAAAACATTCTTTAATTTTTTTAGTTAACTTATCATATTAAAAATAAATATACAAATAGAAGCTAATTTCGGTCCAAACCCAAATCTAAAATTAATAACGTAGGTATTTTAAATAAGCTAAGTACATAATATTCAGTCGAAGTTTTGCTGATTTAGTTGAAGGTGATGAACAGGTGACAAACAGAGCTACAGGGTAAAAAAAAACATTTATATGATCAATTAAATATTATTATAATTAACAAATAACAATTATAATATAATTCTTTTTTTAGTTCAAATTTAAATTAATTCATTTCTTACATTAATACCAATTTTTTTTTGAAACCTACCTTAAGGAAGAAATAGAAATAAAAAATAAATAAAATAAATAAAATAAAATAATCAAATATGACTGTGTGTATTCCTTATGCAAATAATATCTCCGTCTTTAGTGGTGAAGAGTGTCGCTCGGCAGCGTTGACTCCCTTTTTTCGTACAACACCATCGCAAGCTTTTGACACCTTCCGTGTGAAGGAAATATTTGTAATCATCGTAAAAAACTACCGTTTTGCCACGTGAATTTGTTTTTATATTTGCTTTACGACCTGTTGAGTGAAATTTACATTGTTAGTAAAAAAATTGTCGCGTTGTGAGGTGAAAACGAAACCGAGCTTGAAAGGGAAAGATATAATATATGTATAAATATATATATATATATATATATATATATATATATATACAGATTTTCTTAGGAAAGTCTGATATAATATAACCAACGATAATATAATGGTTTAGACAGACGGACGGATCGATTACATGTTACAGATTACTTACATCAAGATCTCCAAGTTTGTTTCCTTACAACAACATTACAGAGTTCAGTCACGTGTTTTAAAACAATGGATTTTTTGAATTTTTTTTATTGTTAACAATAATTATCAATTATTTAGGGAAATATATAATAGGTAACCCTCTAATTATTTTATTTATAATAAAGTCTCAAGCATACCTTACTTCAAAGACTATATAAGTATAATTGGGAGTATAGACACGACGTAGCCCACAAAAAACGGTAGTAGTAAAATTCGTCCACTCGAGCCGAAGTGGACGAATTCGCACATAGTCGCTCGCTAGTTGTAAGCTAGTCAATATCGTTGTGTAGTATACATTGATGCGTTAGTACAGAAGACTTTTAACTAGTTTCTTTTTACAAAAGCAATATTCATTTGGAATTGCGTGTCAATCTCTCAGTAAGTTCGTAAGTATGATTTTAATACTACCACAGATTTCGGGGCTTTTTGCTTGCTACACCGCATCTATAGTTTAGATCAATGCCTTTCTTAGAGTACAAGTGCTGCCCCCAGACGGGCTGCTAGAGACTGACAGACATGTGAATACTGCTTTTAATATTTTTTAATATGGATGGTTATGGAATAAATTCGACTTTATTAAAAGAATATCATTATCATCATTGTGAGTGACTAAAATGGCTGAGCAACCGCGACTGCTTTGCTTCGTACACCGCCACCTAGTTGAGTGAGAGCCTTCTCTCTGTAGATTGTATTTATAGCCTTTGTAGAATAGATTTTGACGACCTGCATTTGTTTTTACAATTTTAAAGTCAACATCTGAAATAAAAATGTACATATTACATATCTACTATATACTATATATAATATATTATAAAGCTAAAGAGTTTGTTTGTTTGTTTGGTTGGACGCTTTAATCTCAGACTCAGACTTTAACTAGACTTCTTTTTGTGTTAGATATTAATCCTTATCAAAATAAATACTTTATTCATCACAAGAATTTAATTGTGAACAAAATTGCCCTTGACAACACTTGATTTCAATCAACATGTTAGGAGAAATTACAATTTAAAAATAACTCCGCAACAAAATAGGTTCGGGTCGGTTCAATCCACTCAAGCGCATCACTAGCCGGCCGGTAATGCGCTTGCGTGATTAGTTGCGGTTGCTCTGCGATGCGAGGTACCATGCCACGCGGCTCAGAAGCGTGGTTCACGTGGTTGGCTTTCCGTCCAGTGACGGTTCCAAAGTCCCTTACGGACTGAACATCAACTCCAATGGATAGCCATTGGAGTTGGAGTTTTAGTGCGGTAAGAATCCCACATAACCTTTTACAATCGGGGTCGTCGACCACAGATGCTTCGACCTCTGGGGGCGTAACCCACGGACTCTATGCCAGTTGCGTTGCATGCGGCATCTGTCATACATGAGGTACTTTTTGAAAGTTTCTTCGCTCGTAAAAAAAAATTGCTTCCTGCGGAACGGTTGTGCTCAGCGAACTGATTTTTTAAATTTGTTTTTGCAATATCTCATCGTAAGTATAATAATTACTCATATATGTTCTTTTTCAACGCGGACGAAGTCGCGGGCACCAGCTAGTGGATAATATAGGGGTGCATGTGCATGGCTGGTTAGTGAATATTTCAGAAATTCTTCAAAAATGACTGTGTGTATTCCTTGTGTAAATAATGTATCCGTTTTTCGTTGTGGCGAGTATCGCTCGGCAACGTTGACTCCCTTTTTTCGTACAACACCATCGAATGCTTTTAAAATTCTCAGTGTGTAGGCGATATCTGTGACCGTCGTAAAGAACTAACTGTTTGCCTCGTTCATCAGTCCTTATATCTGCCATGAGACCTGTTGAGTAAAATTGTATTGGTAGAAATTGTCACCTTATGAGGTGAAAAGGTAACAGAGCTTGAAAGAGAAAGAGGCTTTATTAAACATTCATATACAATTAGCAATGATAAAATCCAATAGCCAAGACGGACGGACGGATCGGTTGTATTCCCTATATGCCGACCCACTGTCCAGCCAGCTTGGTTACAGATTACTTACATGATCTTCAAGATTTCCTTTTCCCTTCACAATGTTACAACGTTACATACTTATATAGTTCAGTCACATGTTTCAAAGAAAATTTTTACTGTAAAGAAATAAGGGATTTTCTTGAACTTATACGCTAAGCTATAATTTGTTTATCTTATAAAAAGGCACTTTTTATATAAATTAAAGATTATACTATTATGACAAAAAATAATTTAATATATGTATTTTTTTTAAAACATACCATGGAAAAAATATACTTGAAAAAGAATAACAAAAAATTTATTTACAAAAAAATACTTGGACTGTTGACAGTTTTCTTTTATTCACAGATTGACCAATATTTGATTAACTATAAATAAATAAAGTTGTATCGAGTGACTGTGATAGCACTGTAATTTGATCATTTGGCAGATACAAGTTCGAATCCTGGTCGGTGTGCAATTCTGTTTCGGTTTCAATTTCGGTGCACCTATGGCGGTGCTTGTGTTATAGGCGACGGTAGCCAGCCACCTACCATCAAGTGGACCGTCAGCCTGTCTGTCGACCTTAACATATAAAGAATAGTGCGCTGCCGACAATATTAGGATTAAGGATAAAGGTCTGTTCAAACCGCAGAGTTATCTGCTACCGCCGGCGGTATCCCGAGGGGTATGCGGATACCGCGCTGTTCAAACCAGAGCGGTATCCGCTACCGGATACCGCAGTAGGTCAACCGAAGACGCTCAAACCCGAAGATGGCCAAAATAATAAAATCATTGAATGTATTTCCCTAGTGGCCAAAACAAATACCAGTAGCTGCTATTTTATGGTTCGTACGTTAATGTTAGGCACTACCACGCGACGTCGCGTTATCGGCCACACCATAATATGCCGCTTTACGCGACGTCGCGTTACGTGGAAATTAACATGCTTAATTAAGTAATGTCTTAATTTAAATAAATAGTACGATCATGATTGTGATTATGTTTTCCTACTAACGCTTCGTTGTCTATAGTCGTGATGACCGCCTTGCAGCCAATTTTGCTGCTCTGTTTCAAACAGCGCCATCTAATTTTGCATCCTCGTTGTATATGGCAACTGTACTGCCATCCATCATAAATTAACACTTTGTGGCCACGGGTGTTTCGGTAGATATATGTTTTATTGCCTGTAAATGAAGACATTTAATTAAAAATCAGTCTGTATTTCAATAATAAGTGTAATATTCAATATTTCAATAACTTCATGTGAAATGAAAGTTAGAAAAGGAATATGACATGATTCACTTAATCTTTTAGTTACCAGAGTCGGATTTATCCGACAATTATTTTCGTGTCGATTTCGCCACTCTACTTGTATAATGTTTATTTTTAAATCATTGCGTTGCTTTAAAAAAAAAAGTGTCAACTCCAACAAAACCAAGCGATTAAAGGGTTAATTTTAATCGCGACTTCATTCACGTCCCTCGGGAATAGTAGACACTTTTCTGGATAAAAGGTATCTAACCGTTTTCTGTAGGTACCCATGACAAAGTGTTTGCAAATTTGCTACATGTAGTTCTTAATACATGAGCAATAAGAGTGCTTTTGCAATAGGTAATAAATGTATAAAGAAATAATACGCCAGACTTATTGGGCCAATGTGATTCGAGAATGCAAGTTAGAGGTGGAAACTCCACGGACGAATGCGCTTCATTCGCAAACTAAAGCCCGTCAAACACGGAGCTATAATATATATTTCTATGACGCCACCAACGTATACCTACCGTAGATAATATATATTATAGCACGGTATATATTAATATCTATATATTATAGCTACGTGTATGACTGGCTTTAATTGCATTAAGGCTAAATGATATACCTACTGCAATTTGAATAAGGATGTAAAATTTGATAGATAATAAATAGAATAGAAAAAAAATATTAGAATACAATATTTTATTTACAGCAAAGGACATATAAAAACATACATAGGTAACATAGTTAATAGAAAGAAAAACACAATCGTCCTCCGCCACAAACCGGCTCCAAAGGTTGTAAAAACCTGCGCTGGTTTTCCGTAAAGCCGATAGTGCGGTTACACACTTGCTAAAACAAAAATGGGTATCTAACTAAGAGTTGTTCTACATATTTTGTATTATACATATACATATTTTATTTCATTTTCTGAGATTTTTTTTACAAAATAAAAACAATCCCACATGGCGGTTACCTCGAGAGCTTTCCTTTTTATTATTAAAAAAAAAAAAAAAAAAATTATTAAGGCCCTCTTTCACCAACTACAAGTAAAGTGTCGATTAGTTACTTATAGAAATAATTTTATGTTTTATTAAATTATGCACTCGGATTATTGCATCTTTCGATGGACTAATTTTTATTATTATTTTCTTTTTAATGTTTGGGACTTTTACCGTACAAACAAAGGTATGTCAGCACCATCATCCCCGGTGACCGGTGACTTTAAATAGCGGTTAGCCTACTTACACATTACTTAGAGATGGTGAAAGAGGCCCTTAATCATAGAAAAATGGCTGTGTTTGTGTTAGGCATAGGCAGCTATTGGTTAAATGTAAACCTCAATCGCAATTCAAGATGACGCCGCCATTTTGAAGTGGGCGTGGCTATTTCAACCAATAGGCAGTGCGCGTTGACTAGCTCTTGGCTGGCTGAACTGGTATCATTATAATCTTATTCTTTACTATAAAATCCGTTATCCATAGTAGTATATTGCTAGCTCTATTAAATTTTGTTAGAAAATAACAGTAATTTTGTTTTTCATTTTGATTAATCGAAACCATTAAAATTAATTACCGATTCGTTAAAGGGAATTTATTGCTCTTATTACAGGCCACACCCTGTATAAAATAATTCTATAATATAAATTACCACATACCCATCCATATACATGGTAATTAGTTTATTGAATGATTATGATCATTTTTAAATTTAATGACGTGTCCGTCGACAGTGATGATGGTAGCCTTGCACTGTTTACTGCTGCGTTTTGTACAGCGCCAGCTAGAACGATTTCCTTTTTTCCCACAATGAGAAAACCTGTACCCATTCGCCATAAGACACGTCTTTCCGAGTGGTGTTTCAAAAATCTCGCAGGTCATACCTGAAAATTTTCCCAATTATTTATAATTTTCGATACTTATGAGAATCCGCGATACGTCTGAGAATCCGCTCAACGCCAATTTGCAAAATAGTACCTACCTATAAATAGTAGGTACATATACTGAGCCTATACTATACTAGACTACCATCAACTAATAATTAAATAAATATCTTGACGTCACGTTTGGCTAGTGGCTAGTGACCCTAGCTGTTAACCAGGGGGTCGCGGGTTCGAATCCCGCTAGGGGTAAATGTTTATGTGTTAATATATTTATTTATTTATCTTCACACATTCCACACCTAGTTGCACACTTAGCAACTAATGCTTGTATTATAGGTACCAGACAGTTGATATCCTACATAGATTACTTTTTTTCGTTAATATAATATACAAATACAAAACATCCATGACTACAAAGGTAAAATGATTTTGCCCCTAGCGGAATACGAACCGGCGAGCGTTTGGTTAACAGCTAGGGTTACTAGTCCCTAGACCATCCCTAGACCAAACGTGTCGTCAAATGGACCTGTCGACATTAATTAAGTATATAAAAAAAGTCAAATATCAACTTCTCTTTTTATTACAACGGCAAAACTATACTCATCCAGTTTTACATACATGGATTTAAATTTATCCATTGCATACATAATAATTATAATTAGATATATCCGAATAAATTATAATAATTGTAACCTATTAGCAATAATAGTGTTTATTACAATTATTTATTATTTAGACAAAATCTTTTGTTAAAAAAAATCCATTTTTTTTTTATTATTTTAGATGTTACTTACAATAGAAGAGATTTAGAAGTCATTTTGGCGTGTATTTGAATCTGAACTATCAAAACCTGTCAGAACCTTGGGGGTTCTGAGACATTTTCCATTTTTACTGATTTTTTCCAAGTTTAAACTAAATTTTTAATATTTATGTAGACAAAATGTACACTTTACTTTATTTTTATTTATTTATTTTATTTTTATTTTTATTTTTATTCTGAACAACAACCCTACAGCAAAACAAAATAATATACAATAGATATCATATTACTGCTTCATTGCCAGTTACAGGGCTCTACTGTGTAAGACGTAAAAAAAAAAAAGAGAAAATTACAGTTATATTACCTAAGCCTAACCTAATTAATAATTCTAAACAACGGGGAAGGGATGCGTGCGTGCGTGCGTGCGTGTGTGTGTGTGTATGTGTGTGTGTGTGTGTGTGTTTGTGTGTGGTTCCATTTAATTATCTTTAAGTGTATTCGCGACGCTGCGCTTGAAAGATGTTTTGGGGAGGTGGAAAATATCTAGGTGCGTGAACTTATCGTTATAAGTTGAGGGCAATCTATGGTATACAGAGCCAAGGTCGTAATTTGTTCGTGATAGCGGAACGTGGAACAGTTTTCTCCTTCTACCACGCTTGGTCCCGGCCCGAAGCCGCAACATTTGAGATAGGAGTGCCGGACAGTTGAGCGCCCCAGAACAGATGTCGTGGAGGAGCGACATATCAGAGACTGTGCGTCTGTCCTCCAAAGTCATCAAGTCGTGACGCTTGCAAGAGTCGGCGTAGCTTAGGGAAGTGTGGTGCGAGCGGAGGTTGAGCCATCTCACGAACCTTCTTTGTATACGCTCTATTTGATTACTTTTCGTAATGTTTTAAAAACACTTTTCTTCCATCTAGGTATTTTGCATACTAAACTAACCAAATTATGGGCAATGATTATGTTCATGCATGACCCGAATAACATGGCCCTTATATATTATGGCAGCGGCTTTACATTTGTATCTTCCGTACTGATTGCAACGCCATCTCATCCGCTCCCCGCTTCTGTTTTTCGCGTGAAGATTGTATTTGTACTCGCCTATGATTAGACACCTTTGACCTCTATTGTTTTGTAATATAAGGCCTCTGCCACCTGAAACAGAGTCTAATTTTAATATCTAATTCTTAGGCAACCGCTCGTGTCTAAACTCCATATGGTTTCGGCAGAGCGGGGTGTTTTTGTATTTGTCGCTGGTCGCCTTATTATCTAACTGCAGACGACTTGCGACCAACTTGCGACAGGCGAAAACTTTCTATTAATTTGTGTACCTAATATCACACTAAATCGTGTTTTTGGTATCACGTGCGTGACTCATAACAAAGGATAAGGACTCTTACGGACAATAATTAAAATTAAATCATTTTTGTATGGCAGCAGACGAGATCGCAAGTCATCTGCTATCGTCGGCCGTTAGTTAATTAGACTACTCCGCTCCGCTGCCGCTATAGCGCTATAGTTATAGTTAGCTATAGTTACGTAGTAGCAGCCTTGAACTATGGGACTACTGGACTATAACGAAATTACCGGACCGATTTGAAAAATTCTTTCACTGTTTTGAAGCTACATTCGCCATTACATTGAACATAAGCTATATTTTTTAAAGTTACGCGGACGAAGTCGCCTGCAACACCAAGTTATTTTATTGTAATAATATTAATTTAATGCTACATACAAGCTGCTTCTGCTTTGGGCGAGTGGTTTAGGTGATTATACACGCTCTGTTTCAGGGATTGGATTTCCAATTTTGAAATTGAAATTTTCATAGTTGGTTTTGTTCCGGATTCGGCAAGTAGTGGCATGGCATCTGGTGGCAGTAACCATACCCTTACAGAAGATTAGTTTATGACTGATAGTTAGTTTATAAAGGTTTTTTAAAATATATAATAATTAAGAAGAAACTATTATATTTAACAAGTATATTTTTGAAATTGTATTTCGATGAATATTTCAATAAAATTATAATCACACAATAATAAATTTGATAGCACATCAAATATATATTTTACATTTTACTAGCATAGTTTCCATAAGTAGTTTTTAGGTTAATCCATAGGGCGGTTCAACCCAAGCGCAATTTTGAAACCGCCTTAATATAAGAGTAGGTAGGTACCTACCTACTAAAGTAGTTAACAAGATATTGTTATGATTAATTTGAAATTTAAATATCATATATTTACTTACCTATAGCGCTCGCTAAACGAAAAATTCGGTTAAAAATGTATCTATTTAGAAACTCGTGTTATATAAAATGTCATAGTTTATATGACATTTTATATAATAAACTTTTTATATAATAGTTTTTTAATAAACTTAAGCGTTTAGCTTAAGTTTATTAAAAAACTAATGTTTGACACTTATGGTACAAAAACCCTAGATAATAAAGAATACAGCAACAGTTAGGTAGGTTTACCTACTTATTAAATTTTTAAGAAGGCAATAATTGAAAATTGTAAATCGATATCGTAAGATCTGTCTGACAATATCGCTCTCATGTGAACTCGTGCTCTTTCCTCCCTTCCCTCTCGCCCTACCCCGCATAGCTAAGGAGTGGTACAGCGATTTCGGCCAAACTATAGCAACTAAAAAACAACCAATTATAGACAGAGAATGGACTGAGTTTATATACTTATACCTACCCGCTCTTTTTAGAAAGAGAGAAAGCGATCGTGCGGTCAATGCTCCTAATTATCTTCCCTCTCTTTACTGTGGGTCTGTGATAAATTTAAGGACCAATTACTTTCTAGAAATTCTAGAATTTTTCTAGATGTACTGGTCGCATGATCACTTCGTCTCTCTCACTTTTCTGACCGTACAAACTTACTTTACAGGTCATTCTCTATGTCTATGTCAAATGTCTATGATAACTAACTTATCTGGTACTGAGTTAGTTGGGACCGTGTGTGTGGCGGTTGTGTTTGTCGACAATTCTATGGCCAATAGTGACTATTATTGCGTGACATTCCCTTATTTTGCTGTCCATGCACAGCCATTTTACCCTTGACGAGCAGACGGAGTGCCTGGTGTACTGGTAGCCCCGGAGCTTCATCACTTTAGCACCAATGCTTGTTGTGAAGAAAACAGGCCGGTCTGTGGACAAAACAAAGTGTCAGGCCTAGTTAAGACATAAGCTCAAATTTGATGAGTTGTAAATCATTGTAATCATAATTTAGGTAATTTTTAGTTCATTTAAATTAAATTTAAGAGAGGAAGTTAGTGTTATAATCAACCTATGAAAAAAAAATAACTAAAATATCATGGTGCCATTTATGTATAATAATATATTTAGAAGCTTATAAAACGCTATGACAGTGTATTTATAGCTTTTTTTTTCATAACAAAACATGTAGTATTGCATCTGAAGATATTTATGTATCTGATGATCTGAAGACCTAAACAATCTTAATACCGAAAAAAAAATATTATCCCTAAATATTTAGCAGACTAGGCCTTAATTAATAGTAATAGGTAGTACATATACAAATAAACATGGCACAATTTTATTAGGTGCAGGTATTTACTATTTAAGAATTTAGGTAGGTATTCTTAAGGTGAGTCCAGACTATATAATTAAATATATTATAAAACGTAGTTTTAGGTACATGTATGAACGTAAATGTTATAAAACAAAGTTATATAAAATATACGAGTTAGTTACATCGCATCGCATCATGAACACGTGAACACACAACAACGAACACATCATGAATCGGGACAGATTAGATAACAGATACATTCAATTTATGTTAAAAATTTATCAAAATAATTAACAGACGAATACTTATCTATATTTATATTGTTTTTTTTTTTTACAACAAAATTAACAAACAATAAATTATAACAACAAAGTTAAATTATGACATATAACATTGTGATATTGCATTTTCTAAATTTTATTTTGTACAGTCTAATGTTTTATGTTGCAATGTTATGTAATTCTAAATAATGTGACCGTGTTACACAACAAAAGTTATGCTATATGTCATTTAATCTGGACGCACCTTTATTTATATTATTAGTAAACGGTCAAAGGTATTCAAACTTTTCTGGAACTTAAAATTAACATAAATTCATTTAAGTTCCAATTCTTTACAATAATAAATATTAAATTCGAACATTATTTTTTATTGAAAATATTTAGTTCCTATATAAAAAATATTTTGAAATTCTAATTTAAAAACGTGTAGAGATTATTGTAGAGATTAAGATTTATTGCCTTATTTCTTGCATTATCTCTATATCTTTGTACTTATTTACTTACTTACTTTACTTGTTTTTTATAGCGACTTTAATAACAAGTAATTTTACTTTAAATTTCCTAATATCAACATGTCGGTGGATGGTTATGTACGCCATTGTGCTTGACAATGACATCTTTTATGGAGTAAATCGAAGCCTTACACCCCTTCTTCTGGTGTGTACCGCAAAACCACCGCACCTTACCGCCTCCAGTGGCAAACTGTCGTCCATATTTGTAATTCGAATAACAAATCATACGAGCGCCTCTCGAAGTCGTCATGTAGACTGGACCTGAAGTCAGAATAATGCTTTATTACCTGTAAATGGACGATTAATTAATTAATTATTAATCGTAATGTAATGCTGTAGTAATTATTTTTGTGATTTATATTTTAAATTTTTATAATTTGTATATATATTTATATATGTTAAGGTCAAGTCAAGACTTCAAGTCCTCAATTTTAAAATACTTACTGAAAAAGTTTCCCAAATGGTTTTTCAGAGATTACGATCCACATATAAGTAAACAAACATACAAAACCGCCCTCTCTGTTTATTAATATTATATATTATGAGTATAAATTGTACAATTTTGAGCTAATGATAAATTTATAAAATTTATATCAATTGCTTTTTATATCAACTTCTTATTGCTTAGAGATAGTTTTGTGGCCATTTTAAAACATCCTTATATAGTCGTTTTCAAATAGGAAGTCACTTGCTTAAAACGCCTTTAAACGCAATATCTATTCGCATATTATGATCTATTCGAATTCGAAAATTATCTATTCGAACATTTAGAATATTATCTATGCGAATATTTCGAATATTATATATTAGAATAGAATTCGAATATTGGAATATTATCTATTCGAATATTTAAAATATTATCTATGCGAATATTTCGAATATTATCAATTCGAATACTCGAATATTATTTATTCGAATATTGGTGTAGGTACTACATCACTAAAACTGTAAAAAATACTAGTAACTTTCCATTTGATAAGCCTAGTAAGTTAACATTTACTAAGTGGTCGCATCAATGTTACGTCGGTGGATGTATATGCTCAATATTTTGGCTAACAATAGTATTGTCTACGGTGTAGACACGAGCTTTGCAACCAAATTTCCTGTGGGTACTGCAATACCATCGAGTTTTAATCCCACTGTTGATATGGCGATAATATTTGTAGCCATTAATGCAAAGTATGTGAGCACCTCGTGATGTCATTTTGAATTCAGGACCTAAAAAAGAACATATAATAAAACATCATTAAAAAGTTCATAATTTCACAGTAAAATACAATAATTTTTTTTAGACATGAAAATTTAATTTATTATTATTAAAACCCTCGATTTAAACGAAGATTACCTGAGTCATTGATGTTTGTATTTATCATATTTATGTATTTACAAAAAAAAGTATGTCTGGTATGTCAGCTGTCTGGTATCCATAATACAAGCATTAGTTGCTTAGAACTAGATGGTGTTATATTTTTATTTTATTTATTTAATTATTTAATAGCTAACCTTACAGCATGTAACATTTAACAAATACATAAAATAGATTAAATTTTTATATAGCCTATTACAAGGTCAGTCATCTTACAATTTATAAGTACAAAAAAAAAATGCTAGTAATTAAAAAAAAAAATTAACAATATATATATATATATATATATATATATATATATATATATATATGTATCTATACATTATGTGTGAGGTATGTGTGTGTGTGTAAATGTAAATGTGTTGTTTCTAAGTTTCTATAGGTGTTCCGTGAGTCCCAAATAGTGCTGGCTGAAAAAAAGCGCTGCAGGTGCTTTTCTAGCACCTCAGCACAGTGCTGAGTCAGTATCCAATTCACTGCCGTGAGGACACACACGTCTTCTACTAGTTTTTTTATTAATTTCTTTCTTGTTGTTTTTGTATTATATTTGTGTCTTTATGTTGCGTGAAGTAAATTAAATTCTTTGTTTCTTTCTTCTTTCTTTCTTTCATTCATACGTTAAATTTCAGCCATTCCAAAATAATGTAGGTCTGGAGCCTCATATCTCTTATACCATTTGTAAAGATTTTAGGCTCTATGAAACAGGCGAATGTGTATGTTGATAATTAGTTTTAACAATGACATTGTCAATAGTATGGACACATGCCTTGCAACCCTGCGATTTATGATGCGTGCCGCAATTCCATCTGGTTTTTATTCCCATATTAATATGTCGATGATATTTGTACCCTTTAAACCAGAGTATCATTTTGCCGCGTTTAGAAGTCGTGAAAGTCGGAGCTAGAACAAAGTAAGCATGGACAAATAGATTAATACTTATTTACAAAGAAAAAAAAAATAGTAAGTAAGTACATACACTGTATTAAGACTATCAATATTATGCTTTAAATTTCTACCTTTGTTATATTAAAGTCGATCGACAGGTTGACGGCCCACTTGATGGTAAGTGGCTACCGTCACAGAGACCAGAAATACACTTGGCTCCAACCTTCCGAGGTGCCCCCGTACCTGTCGCCAATGATCTCGAACTTCTTGGCATGAAGTTGAGCTCAAACCTCAACTTCAGCACATGTATCGAGTCCAAAGCCCAAACAGCAGCCAAAAAACTGGGCATCCTAAATAGGGTGAAGCGATACTTTACGCCTGGACAGCTCCTATCTTTGTATAAGGCACAAGTCCGATCTTGCATGGAGTATTGCTCTCACCTTTGGGATTGCTCAGTAAATACCAACTTGCTGCACTCGACTCAGTGGAACGCAGAGCTTCCTAAGCTGCTGCACTAGACTCATTGGTGGCGGTACGCTTTTAAAAACTAAGATGTAGAGCGTGGCACATAGACGCAAAATTGCCAATATAATATGTGTCTTTTATAAGATATACTTCGGAGAGTGTGCTCAGGAGCTGCATGAGCTCATACCGCCTTCCCCTTTCTTCCTTCGGACATACAGACGTACCACAGACGCTGGTTACCATCCTCCTTTTGTCGAAATCCCTTTTTTTCGGACCAAGCGCTTTAAAATCTCCTTTATAATGCGCACTGCCAAGGTTTGGAACTCCCTGCAGGCGTCTGTATTTCCGAACTCATATAACACAAATATTTTCAAAGTTCGAGTGGATAGGTGAGCTCGCTCCATCATAGGCCTAATCCATGCAATTAGGCCTATGATGGAGCGAGCTGTTTGTTTGTTGTTAATCCAGAGCAAACCGATCTCAAATAAAAAAAAAAGCTTGCAAAAGAATCCGCGCAAGATAAGATGTTCCCATGTCCACAAAGATCTAAAATGTTCTAAAACGTTTTGACAGTTTTATTGCTAATTAAAGGATACTAAAACTCTTTCATTTATTTCAATTTATTTATTTTTAGGGCCTAGTGCGAGTTTTACTCGATCAAACGCGTCTAACGTGTAAATGTCAATTTGTATGAGAATGAAGCAGCGGTACACGTTAGCCACTAGGTGGCGCAATTTCATTCCCATACAAATTGAGGTGAGTGTAACGTGAAACGCTTACACTCATGTCTTACATACTTGTGTGTAACTGGGCGCGAGTCAGTAACAAATTCGTTAAACAAAACAGCGGTTCATGTTGTCGTTCCAGACTAAGTCCAGTCGTTCCAGACTACCCATAGACTGGCTCATGATTGTGTGACGCATTTATATTAACAATTACATCGTTAACTGTATATATCCGAGCTGAGCAGCCCAGTCGTCTGTGAGTCTGACAGTACCATCTGGTTCTGGTGCCGTAAGATAAGTGCTTTGAATATTTGTATCCGTGCGCGCAAAGCAATCGATTACCCCGAGGCGCTATCACGAACTCTGGAGCTGAAAATGTTTAGTGGTTAGACAATGGCCTTATTGACACGTTAGCTGCCGTACCATATTCAGAACACTTTCCAGCCAGTGCGTTTGAGACCTGAGGGCCTACTATCACCTCTTAAAACGATGCAAAAACGAGTGAGTGAGGGAGATGTCGCCTTACATCATGTATTGCGCCATCTCGTTTACTCACTCGTTTTTGCATCGCTTTAAGAGGTGATAGTAGGGCCTCTGTTAGAACTCGTAACCATTCTTAACTACAGTGCGTATGTGACTTAAACAAACTGCTAAATACATTTTTTAAATAACGCATAACTCGTTAAAAAATAAGATATAATCTACACGCTATAATCTGCTGTAAATTTCTGAGGAGTAGTGTGTTCCGCAGACTACTTGATGCTGCAGCGTCAGATCTTAGGTGACCTGACAATGTCATGTAAAAATACCACTGAAGTAACAGTATACCAAATGTCATTCAAACATGTGAAAGTTAGTAAATCTTGGTTAGATCTTCATAAATTCATAGATAGATTCTATATTAGAGATTTCATCTCGAGCAGTAACTACAGTAAAAAAGCATCTTAAAATATTGATATTTACAGTATTAACATAAACTTACGAGGAAGGATGTGGAAACTTTTATTACTGTAGGTTGAAAGTTCTAAAACAACAATGATGGTGTCAAAAGCTAATCAAGATCCTCGTATAAACGTTATATTAATATCTTACCTTTGATTTGATTTTTTGATAAAATTACCTGATTATATTAATAAATTTAAGTAAGGAGGATCACATTTACACAAAAATTAAAAAATATCGTTTTATTAGGTTATTAGCTGTTGCGCATTAAGGCCCATTCAAACCGCAGAGTTATTCGCTATCGCCGGCGGTAGCGGAATCCCGAGGGGTATGCGAATAACGCGCTTTTCAAACCAGAGCAGTATCCGCTATAGAGCGGTATAGAGCGGAGGCGGTAGCGGATACCGCAGTGCAGTCGACCGATGACGCTCAGTCGCCGCCTTGTCGGGTTTCGCCGAACACGCGGTACCGTACCGCATACCGCTCTGGGCCCTGATTCTGTATGACAACTACTCTTGACAAGACAAGGCAAGATACGTTATTGTCTTGCCTTGTCTTGTCACGAAATTCTTATGTCTATGCCCCAAGACAATTATCTATGGCACGATATGATTTCACAGAAACCACAGTATACTATTGTATTTATTTGACAATTCCACTGACAACATGTCATAGATAGAATAGGTTTTTAGCCTGTCGTAACAATTTAAGGAAATAATGTGGTTTGGGCATACAGAATCAGGGCCCTGGTATGCGGTTCTGCTTTTGCGGCAGCTGCGGAAATTCCATACTAAATACCGCGCGGATATCGTTTGGGTATTACCGCTACCTACGACGGTAGTGGATAACTCTGCGGTTTAAACAGGCCTTTAGATTTTCTAATATAAATATTATTCTTTATAGATATCACTATAATCTTTAAGTACCGGTTCATGATTGTGTATGTTATTAATTTTAATGATCTCCTCTTTTATTGTAAACACACTGGCTCTACAGCGGTATCTCAGATGTGTACCGCATTGTCATCTGGTTTTAATATTGATTGTTCTTTGCCGCAAAAATATGTATCAAGACACACGAAGGGTGCGAGCTCCACGCGGTGAAGTGTAAAATAGGATATCTGAAATAATTTTAAACAACATGAGTTGGTATTTTTTTATACGTTAGGTAATGGCATAGATCTCAGAGTAGGAATCATATTTAAGACAAGAGTGATAAAAATGCAATTTTAATACAGTGAGGTGATATTACTACGTATAGAGAAGCTATCACCTTTATCACTAGTGATCCGTTCAACTGAAGCTGGCAAGCTACACTTGACTTAGTCGCTTTCTAGCTCTTGAGTTGCTTGTTGCTTGTAACCCTTGTTTGTTTTATAGCAAAATAACGTTAAAACTCATCAAATATGCCCTCGTGTGTGTTACAATATTGCACTAATAAATCAAGTAATACGGTAAAGTGCAAAGGAATAACTTTCTATCGGTAAGTAACTAAATAATCATTTTAAAACTCAATTCGAGCAAAATATTTGGCGGACGCCATTTTGCGTCATTTGTCACAGACAAAAAAATTTAAGAAGTGACATTAGGTGTATTGTATATATTATATATTAATAACAAATCAATAAATTAAAATATATGTTAATATATAATTATAGTAATATAATATATAAATATATAATAAATATAATAATATATAAGTATATAAAAATATTATAATTATATATTGATATATAATTATATAATATTCTAAAATTTATATATTATAAAATTATAAATTAAATCATAAAATAAAATTATTATAAAATCACGTATTTCATTGGATGGATACCACATCCAATGAAATAGGCAGAATATAAACAGTGTCGCCTCTATGACGGTGACATCGATTCTATGATACATTAGCCGCCTCTTGCGCGCCCCCTACTGCCGCATATGTTGCACAGATTTTGTTCGCACTATCTTTTCTATATTATAAAGTCCAATGTTTTAATATGGCCGCGTTAGGTCCACAAACGTCATTGACAATAGACTATATTATTACAACACAATTTTGTGGGGGCGAGTAATAGGGGGCTACTTTTATACTTTTGTCCTTTTATACTTTACCAGCTTTAAAAATAATATAATACACAGTTTTATTCGTAATAATAATTTATTTATTTAATAAAGCACGAACCTAACACACTTTACATTTTTAACTGTAGCGCTCAACAATAAAGTCTCCTGTGTGCACACTGGAGCAAATTAAAACTTATAACATATAATTCCAATTTAGTCCACAAACCCAAACAAATTAATTCTTAGTTATTTAATTAATTAAAAAACGAATAGGTAATTAAAAAACATTGTGTGGTTTTATCAAATGAAACTTTTTTTTCTACACGGTCAGCTGCCGAGCGCTTTTCACTTTACCTTACTACTCAACCATCTACTCTGCGCCACGGACGTTTGTAATGCGACATGCGATAGATGTACAAAAAATTTGAGGCGATCGAATAAAAGTTTCACTTTAAAAATCTAAACAAAAAAATTACAAAAACAAATACAAATAAAAAAAATAAACAGAAATAGCACATCAATTTGTATAGAGTTTTATGCAAAGGAATGGTCAAAGAAAAAAATCATTATGCTTACCTACCAATATTCTTTTTTTTAAATTTGTGTTTTTTAAAAAATTACTTAAGTGTAGCCTAGATACTAAACGTTATTATCATTTTTCGACCACTCTGTGGTACGATAAAAACTTGAATAAGTTTATGTAGCAACTAAACTGTGTATACTATGTAATTGTATCAAAAAATTCAGATTTTTAATTTTATCTATAAATCAACATTGTATCAATAAATAATTTATAGGTTGTAAGAGAGAACAACGCAAGGCTTGTTCTGGTTGTAAGTACATACAAATGACTGTTTTATTGTATTGGCGGATGACTGTGTGTTGTCATTGATTTGATAATTTCCTCTCCTATTGTGACGAGGTAGGCTTTACAGCCGTATCGACGCTTATGAGTGCCGCAGTACCATCTAGTTTTTAAGCTGATTTTTCTTTCTACCAAATATCTGTATCCCGACCATAAAATTGTTCGGGCTCCACGCGAAGAAGTGTAAAATACCACATCTGAAAATAATAATGTATTATGAATTTATAGTTATTAATCAATATTTATATTTATAATAATTTTTATTATGTATTTAGCAGGGTAAGGCCCAAGCTACCGGTGGTTAGGGTTGCAGAGTGAGGAACCTCCTGACAATTTGTGCCGTGTCAAGAAGTACCGTTTTCTGTATCTGACCCTTGACCCAGCCATCTAGTGAGAGCCTTGAGGTGTTGGTCGAGTTGTTATTATTGTTAATTGTTATTATTATTCATTTATTTATATCAAAATCCACAACTCTCAACATACTCGATAATATTTACAGACAAAAACCAAAACATACCTAACAGCCAATTACGGATTTTACATTTGTACAATGAGAATAAGAAAAAACAATGAGTAGAAAAAAATAATGTTGACAAAAAAATCAAACTACAATTACTTTGTTTATTTATTTTACTTTTTTTTGTGTAATAAGTGTGTATATTTTAACATTAATATTTAAGTTATTAATTTTTCTAAAATAAAGTTATTATTATTATTTTATCATAGGTCATCATCATCATCATCATCATCATCATCATCATCATAAAAAATAGTGTCTGTCAACCTAAAAAATGTTGAATTCAGAGGAATTCAACATTTTTTAGGTTCCTCGAGGGCGAGCGTAGCGAGAGGAGAGCCTCTCGCTACGCTCGCCCTCGAGGAATTTGATTGATTACCTTGACTCAATAAAAAAAAATGTGACATTTCTCGTGTTCAGACATCAGTTATGTACTTTATCTACATCACAAATGACGTGATAAGGAACCAGTCACGATGCACACGGCATCCCGCAGCTTCGCTCTGATTGGCTCTTACATACATTACCCACTCGAAATTATATTGTGAACGCATCAACTCCCTGTACAAGATTAAATCTAAAATTACTGTTAATTATTGTAAATTTCACTCAAAATCGATGCAAGAAGAAAAGTGTATATTATTTACTACACCCACAATTAGATGAGCCCGATTACGCTTCACCAGCCCACGCTACTACATGTAGATACGCATTTGTACATGCCAGCAAAATATTTTCTAGGCGTCACTGATTTCAGTTAAATTGTTTAATGATTGTGGGTATTATTAAATTTAAGAATTTTCCTTTCGTAAGTAATCATGCTTGCGTTACATCCACGATTCTGATGCGTACCACATTGCCATCTTATTTTAGGACCTCTTCTTCGGTGTTGGAAAAATTTGTAACCTGATACATAGAGTGTGTGGGCTCCACGCGATGAAGTGTAAAATTTTACATCTGCAAAAAATTAAAAATAAATCAATACTATACCGGGCCCAAGCCAAGAGCAAACGTACAGTCGTAAACGCTACGCTCAGGCTACGCTACGCTGTGGGAGAAAGCTTTGTGATTGGTCAAAATTTTATGTGGGCGTTACAACAACCAATCACCGGGCTTTATTTCTTTTTGCATTGGTTTGCTCTCTGCTAGGGCCCCAGATTTGCATACGTTTTATTTTTGTTAAATAAGCAAAGGTTGCGTAATAAAAATAAAACCTGAAATTCACATATCACATCACAAACACACACAAGGGTCACCCACAACTAAATCTATGATTTGATAAGTAGTTAACGAACTTTTTAGCCAACCTAATTTACAATTTATTCGGCAAGGAAGTTAACAGGACGATGATTAATTTTAAGTAGGTACTCCCTATAGTGCCCTTTCTTATATATACACACGCATCACTCCCCAGACACACACGCAACTCCCCGTGGATCGCTGGCATCCGTCACGTGGTACGTTTTAGCTGTGCTTGTAATGTTGCCAGTGAACAAATCCAAGATGCATACACTACACTCACCTACCAGCAGCCGGACTCCTTTAATGTTTAATGCATGACGCCACTTATATCTACATACAGAAGCTCGGCCAAAGGTAAGGGTTGTCGCAAGAAAAACTACTTCAATATTTCACATAAAATTTTTAATTTAAAATCATGAAAGAATAAAAAAAAAATATAAATGCACAACCGATAGATATTCTCTACTTTTCTTTATATTTTTAGTGTTCTGTTCTGTTATTAAATCTCAACTATATAATCATATATAATGAAATTTCATACTAAATTTCGTTAAAATTAACACGTATCAATGTACTAAAACCACAGCATACTTTCGTACGCCATACAAAACACTACAACTCTATGAAACATTTAAAAGGACATTTATGCGTAGAGCAGCAGTTTTTTACCTTTTCTTCGGTCAACGTTTTCAGTTTGAAAAAAAAAATTTCATCAAAATCCGATTTAAGCTGTAGGGAATGTTTTGCAGTTTACAAAACTTTACTTTAATTTTCTGTACGACCATTATTGCCCGAGTAATTAACTATCAAAGTCAAATGTGACTTTTCGCTTTGAACGACAATAACTTAGTGACAAATCATCGTATAGACCTCGTGAGGAGGTCAAGTTGTCAAGTTGTCAAGTAAATTTTTCGTTGGTTTTCTAACGATTACTCATTAAACCGCTAAAGAAAAAAATATTTGAAGCACAGATTCAAAAACTAGAGACTTGAAGCTACAATTCCCTTTTTTAATGAGCACCGTACGACTATTTTCTTCGAAGTTACAGCCTGTTGAAAATCACCTAAAAATTTGCAACTTTTTTTATATCGTTTAATTGTTGCGTGGTTTCTTAGTGTATTAGTGCGGATTAAAATGGCAAATGATTGTGCGTGTTCTTTAATTTCATAATCTCTTCGTCTACTGTAATAACACACGCGTTACAGCCGAATCGACGTTTATGAGTAGCGCAGTACCATCTAGTTTTTATACCAAATCTTCTGTCTATCAAATACTTGTATCCCGACAATAAAAGCGTTCGGGCTCCACGCGAAGAATTGTAAAATTTAATATCTGAAAACAATAACGTGTATAGAGTAAAAAAGATTCAATATTTAAAGAGACATATACAGGATGTGGCCTGTAATAAGATGACTCTATAGAGTATATATACGCAGTTACCTTAACGTAATAATAATACTCCAAAGTGCTTATACTATTTTGTATTATTAACTTTGCATACTTGGATGACTTGCTTGTTTTCCCAACACATATACCTACTTGTCTGGCAGGCACTTGCAACTGCCAGAATAGGCTGGCTCTTTGCATAAATTTTTCAAACTATTGATAGAATATGCCCTTAAAATCTCAGCCTTGTGCGAGGTTATAAAAAAAATATTTACCTTTTCAAAAATTTATTTGTCAACGACGAAATATTTGCCCCTAGCGGGATTCGAACCCGCGACCGCGCTTAACAGCTAGGGTGACTATAATTACATAGCCACTAGACCAAACGTGTCGACACATTAGACTTACCTATATAGAACTTAGCTGATATGTTCTTAATTTTTATGAGTACCTACGATAGGTATATTGCTAAAATAAATTGATCAAATTAAGGAGGAGGTGGGTGATTGTGTATATCGTTAATTTTAACAATTGATTCTTCAACAGTAATCACAAAGGCTGTGCATTTGTGTTTCTGATGTGTGCCACACTGCCATCTGGTTTTCATACCGGATGAACTATGACGCAGATACTTGTATCCCAATATACGAAGCTGATGTGCTCCACGGGGTGAAATGGAAAACGCTACAGAACCTGAAAATATTTAAAAATTGTTATAATAAGTATATTAATTTTTTTATTAAATTATTGCACGAATTCTTAGACATTTAAATTTGTATGGAAATAATAAAATTAATGTGTGCTGAAATTTAATAATAATACACTGGACCGCAAAGAAAAAGGGTCGATTAGAAAATATTTTCAAAAGAATATTTTAATGTGCTTAAATAAAAATAAAATTTATTTAGTTTAGCTTTAATTTAGTCTTTATTTCATAAAAGCTAGGTCAGGTACTTTTGAAAATATTGAAGATTTTCTAAGCGACCCTTTTTCTTTGCTGTCCAGTGTATATTAATTTATTTATATTATATTTATATAAATTCTATTTTTTCCTTCCGTGTGTCCGACTGAACTCCGAAACGGCTGGACCGTTAATTTTTTGTATTTTTTTTAATGTTAAGCTCGACATGCAGGCTGATAACGGTCCACGTCTTGATGGTAAGTGGTTACCGTTGCCTATTAACACTACAGGCGCTTCAAGTGCGCTGCCGACCATAGTAGGATTAAAAGACACACAAGACAAAGTTACAACACCCAGTTTTTGCGCCTGGCGTCGGGGGTTAAGTAAACTGTGTGGCCTCAAGACTCTCTACCTTCGAACACATGCGAAGTCCTACCAAACCGCAGTGAGAATAGACTTAACATGCCGAATACCTCGTCTGGTCTCATATTGAGAAGATTGACGCAACGGAGGTATAGGTAAGAATTAATACAAAGGCTTCTAAAATTTTGTGTGGAAATAAAAAAATATATAGACAAATTGAAAAATATGTAAAAATAGATTTATTTACTTAAAATCATTTTACAATTTTTTATGAAACAAAACCCCGGTCCCCACACTAGGCAAGCCTGTATCGTGGGGTCCCGTACTTTGAATTACAATTTGAAATATGGAACTTAACTATGCAACAGTATCTGGATCGTAAAGTGCTTTTTGTGTCTTTTGTGCCAGTGTGCGTGCGTATGAAGTATGTTATGTATTTTATTGAGTGTATTTTAGTGTTTTTTGTTAGTTTTGTAGTTTTTTGGAGTCGTAGGAGAGCTCAGCCAACCAGGACCCAAGTTTGATCTTGGATTCCGCCACCGAGCAGGATTTCATTGGAAACAGCTTCATCACATGACTTGACGATAATATTTGATTTTGTCATAAAAACGCATGCATGAGGAGTTTTGATATGTTGACAATACCTACTTGTCTGGGTAAGTCTAGATGCTTTTATGAGTGAGGATAATTGTATAGTTAATATACATAATCGATAATGAAGCGATAATGAATTATTTAATCAAAAGAAGTACATAAAGACTACATTTCGGGAAGAGCTCTTTCGACTTCATGTCCCCAGTGAAAGTCATTTTGCCCATAGATAAATAACTAAAAAGTCAAAGATAATTGATTGGTCTCACTGCGCTCGACTAGATAGAGCGCTATACAAAAGCAATAGCTCCGTAAATGCGGCAACTTTTTATTGTAGTGTGTGTAAAAATCATCACTTTTTATCACTTTTTACACAGTTTTATTATATTTTTACACAGTTTCACTACGCAAACTGGTATTTTATTATGCCCAAAATTTAATAAAACATTCGGCACGTACACATCACAGACAGCTTGCAGTGTGACTGGCTCGGGTATGCCGAATTCGGCGTACTATTTTTTTGCCGCATTTGACAAGTACGACGGCGGTATCTAGTCGAGCGCAGCGAGACCAATCATTCATCTATGTAAAAAGCATAGATTCTCTTCTAAAATAGAAACAACGTTATATATTCACACTATATTCACTCATGGCATTGAAAAGGTGTTAGAATATATGCATATTATGCAGTAGTATATTCGTAATTTAGACGGCTGTCACTAGGTCAAATGGATAAATAAATAATGATTCATGTCTTTTTTAATGTTTTATGATAAAAAAACCTCACCTTTCATTGGTGAGTTTTTGTCGACATATCTAAAATTAGTGACAACCTTCTAAATTACGAATATACTACTGTATATGCATCTCTTTCTAACACCTTTTCAATGCCATAAGTGAATACAGTGAACTGATGTAACTTTGTTGCAATTTTAAAAGAGAATCTATGCTTTAGTTATTTATCTAATGATTGTGTGCCTAGTGGTTGTGATTATTATTTACTTGAACTATTTTTCCTTCAATAGTAAACAGGCAAGCCTTGCACCCCCTATTTTTGCGTCCACAAAACCATCGTATTTTCCCGTCAACACTATACTGTTTTCGGAATGTATAGCGGTCCAGAATGAGCAGGGGAATGCCTCGGGTTGACGTTGTGTATAAAATATCTGAAAAATAAATGAAGTAAGTATACATTTCATATTACACCCTAAACAAGTGTAATCTATTTATAGCAATATTATAAAGAGAAAAAAAAAATTTTTTTGTATACATATTAGTAATAAATAAAAAAATCTCAAAAACTACCGAGCCGCTTTGAAAAATTCTTTCACCCATAGAAAGCTAATATATTATCAGTGAAGTAACATGGGCTATATTTTATAAAGTTACGCGGACGAAGTCGCGTGAAAGTTTCATAAATTTTTTTGTAGTAAGGTATAATTCTACCAATTTTCAAAATTAGCCGAATTATTTCCCCTGATCGCCGATATTTGGCTTAATTTGACTGCACTACGAGTATCTCCTTTTATAATATTTAGCTATACATAGGTAAGGTAATAGGTAAAATAAGTTGGATGAAATGAAATAAACGTGTAAAGTAATAATACTTTTTAATCAAGTCGGATAGCTATCTAAACTTAACTGTGATCATTATGGACGTCGAAAGTTTTCACGATCACACCCTCGATTGTAACTATGTAAGCTTTACAGCCAATCCGTTTGAAAGCGCAGGCCCATCGAGTTCTTCTACCTTGATTTGTGTTCTTATAGAATTTAAAGCCGCTCAAAATAATTAATTCGTGGCCACGTGTCGTTTTAAAAAAAGTTGGTCCTGTAAGAAAAGAAACGAGTTAGGCTGCCCGCACATTGAGCCACTAGACGCGGCCACTAAACCCGACCACGACCTACGGACGAGTTTCTTCATACATTTTTATGGTATCGGCACAGCATAATAAGTATGCTGTGGTATCGGCGCAAACCGAGCGTTCTAGTGGCCGCGTTCGAGCCACAAGCTGCGGGAATCGCCCGAGCTCGCCACTTGTGGCCGCGTCCGGTGGCCGCGTCTAGTGGCTCAATGTGCGGGCGGGCTTTTAGACGCTTGCGGTCTTACTACAAAAACATTAAACACACTTTAATCAGGCTTAAAACACGTGTTAAAAAAAAAACTTTACTACAAAAGAGTGTCTAGGCATTGTTTAGGGTTTAACAATGCTTGAGCATTATTTAAATTTAACCACCGCCATATGCTAGTTTAACGAGTGTCTATCTAGTTAACGGCCTCTCTTCCTCTGACGTATTGTGTCAAATTTCGTTTAGCTTATACTTAATAGTTAATATTAAAGATTTCTTTTGATTTTATAAATGAGTATGGATATTTTAAATTTAATTGACATGGAGGATATGGATTACATGGATAATTTTTGAGATAGAATACATCGTGAGAGAATTAATCCATTCGAATATATAACTTTGGTAACAAGATTATTTATTTAATAAAGGATGATCTACCATGTGATGTTAGAGGTGGATCCTCAAATAAAAATTTTATTTAACAATTTTAACAAATTAAACTTTACATTTGACCACATTTGACAATTACGTCAGTGTTAGTTACGTTCCATTATGCTCAATATTTTTTGGTATTACGAAATTTTATAAATAATCTAACGTATTTGTTGTAATTTATTACTTATTCCAATCTTATAATTTGCTGATATCATTAATATAGTCCGTAATAATAGCTTGTGAAAACCAAAATTCATCATTATACGCCCATCAGATCTGCGTAAAATGAAAACGACTTGAATGCAGGGCGAGTGACTGAATGAATGTTTGCCAAGGTTGCCATAATTCAATAACATTCACGTACTTTAACACTGTCTACCGAAACAAGCGCTAAATAAGGTTTTGTGGTAGGGACATTTTAAACGCTCGCTGACCAATGCTTAAATGCTTAATGCTCGTCTAACTAAGCATGTGTTTGAACAGTGCTTACTGAATCTTTTGTAGTAAGACCGGTAGAGTCATCAAGGCGTTGGCCATCTGGGCGGGGTGTAGCCTACTACACCCGCACCGGAATCGACTTGCAACCCTCATACAAGAATTAGTATATCTCGATGTTTTGAATGTTGATTGATTTACATATTATGCTATAGTGTGTTTAAAGTACAACATATTCTTCATTTTTTAGCAGCGTATAGGACATTTCCAATCGTCCTACCCGCTGAGGAGTCCTACCCGCTGAAGAGTACCTAGTAGGGATTTTAAGCAAAAAAAAAAAACATTCTGTTTAGTTAACATTTTATTAAATATTTATTATTAAAATTGTTATAATAATTATAGTTATTATTAAAATTGAAGTTGTAGCTTGGAACACCAAATCTCAATAAAGTAAATGGCCCACGCACACATTTTTATGTAAAAGGGGCTTCACCATGTTGTCCGTAAAATTCTGTCTATAGTTCTTGTTTGGTCTGAGTTGTGGTTGTGCACATCGTAAGCTTTTATGATTGAATCTTCGTAAGTAAACACGCGAGCTTTACAACCATTCGACTTGAAAGCGCAACTCCATCTAATCTTTTGGTTACTTTCAGAATGCCTGTAGAATTTGAAACCGCCAATATAAAGTATACGTTTACCGCACGGTCTAATGCAAAATTTGGGACCTGTAAAATAAAATTGTTACATTCAAATACCAATACCAGAAATACCTTATGTATATATAACTATAATATATGACTATATCCTAATCTAAAAATCATTTTTGTGTTGGATATACCATTTATCGAGAAAGGCTTTAGTTAGGCTATATAACATTTTGAACGCGGACGAAGTCGCGGGCAACAGTTAGTAATATTATAAATGCAAAGTTTAGCTGCCGCTGAATAGATTTGGGTGAAATTTGGCACACAGATAGTTTATTATCTGTACAAAATTATAAAATACTTTTTATCCCGGAAAAATGTTAGGTTCTTGTGTGATTTTCAAAAAACCAACTACAGTGCGGACGAAGTTAATACAGCTAGTGATTAAATAAAAGTAAAATAGTTATAAAATATTTTTTATTATATTTTTTCAGTCATACTGACAAGTCAAGGTCGCATTTTAAAATGCGCTGGATAGGTATACCAGTCAATAAATAAAACTATATATGTTCCATTACACATTTTATTAGCTTGATTACATACTTAATAAATAAGTATATTTATAAAAATAAAATTAATATTAAATAATTAGAATAAATGCACGTTTTACGAAATTAGGATAAAAATTGATGAGCCACGGCTTGTCGAATAGCCGAGTCAGAACTTAATAACCATTTAATTAGTATTAACTTAATTAATTAAGAGTCTTCCCCATTTTCACCAACAGTCACCTATAGGTGACCTTTTCTATTTTCTATTTGATTAAAATATTTTGAAAATTATTTTCTCTATTTAATAAATAAAACTTACCTTACCTACATATTATTTATTAAAATATACCTATTCGATTCCTATATAAAGCTGACGCCAACTAGCACTCCCTATTAAGAAAGCGATCTGTGACGTCATTATTGGCATAATAATTTATTATTGGCACTCTATAGTCACCAGAGGGCCTACTATCACCTCTTAAAACGATGAAAAAACAAGTGAGTAAACGAGATGGCGCAATACATGATGTAAGGCGACATCTCCCTCACTCAATCGTCTGCATCGCTTTAAGAGGTGATAGTACGGCCCCAGAGCTGCTATACACATAAGCAATATTATTTAAGGGTGCACTACAGTAGCGCGGCAGCGGCGCGGCTACCTCACCGGGACGCCATGGCCACGCTTCGCTGGCGACGTAGCTGTGGCTACCTACGGTCGCCAAATTGAGTGGCCAGTGGCGTCCTGGCTACCGTCAGACAGTTCTCTCAGTTTTCATATCGAGAATGGATACTTCGTGCATAGAAGAAATCACACTTATTTATTATGTGAAAAAAGAAGAAACGTTAGAAATTATGGGTCTAAGAAGCCTAAAAAACCTAAGAAATATATCGACTAATTTTTTCCACAAACACGCGTGCGACCATCTTGGCCACCGGTTGGACACTGAGTGAGTGAGACGCAGTTTACTTGTTTACATTTTTACTGCCGTCGTCGTCGGCTTGCCAGAGTCGCCAGAGTCTCCACGCTTCCAAACCGTCGCTAAGTGCGTTATCTGCCATACATTTCAAATTTCAATATAATATAATGAAAATGAAATAAAAATATAATGAAACTGTGTAAAAAGTGATAAAAAGTGACGATGTCTTACACACACTACAATAATGAGTTGCCGCATTCACGGAGCTATCGTTTTTAAATAGCGCTCTATCTAGTCGAGCGCAGCGTGAGCGAGACCAATCAATCATCTATGTATTTATTTT
The DNA here is from genome assembly GCA_947623395.1 of Synanthedon tipuliformis. Taxonomy (NCBI): domain Eukaryota; kingdom Metazoa; phylum Arthropoda; class Insecta; order Lepidoptera; family Sesiidae; genus Synanthedon; species Synanthedon tipuliformis. Next base: position 9,266,159 of record OX392417.1, on the reverse strand, counting down.
TATTTTGTAATGACAATATTCGTAATCTAGATCTACTTTCTACATTAATTTAAAAATATAATTCGAATGAAGAATAGTAAAAAGTTTTTAGGACTGAAATAAATTATTATAGTTGTCGAAAATGCTATGTTTCGTTGGTTCAGGTGGGTGATTATGTTCATTGTTTTGTTTTATAAATCGATTGTGTACAGTATAGATGGCGCAATTACATCCCTTGGTGCACCTCTGTGAGCAGTACCATCTTGTTTTCAATCCGCAGTCCTTGTGGCGCCAAAATTTGTAGCCATTTCTGAAGAGAAGTCGAGTGCCTTGCGGAGTATATTTAAACATGAGGCCTGAAATCAATTGTAATATTTAATACCTGTATACAGAGCATTGAATATAAGTCTCATAATATATAGCCATCAAACATGGAATCCGCGTGCCATACAAATCACTACATACAAACTTTATGGAACATTTAAAAGTGGCATATGCGTAGAGCATGAACTGTTATTTAAAACCAACCAAATATATCATATCATTTAAAGAAAATCGAGTTTAAGGGATTCACAAAGGCCAATGACATTGACGATTTGACCTTCACCGATATGACCTTTAGAGTGTTTTTATATCAAACTAATTCCGCACAAAAAACACAAACGTAGTCCACACCTCAACGCAGTCACTGAGATACTGTAGCTCCATATATTTAGAGTTCCGAGGCGGCGAAAACAATTCAACAGGCCTGACAAATGTGGTTTTTTGTACTTTTCATTAAAACAACATTTAAAAAAATGAAAAAATCAATACTTTTTTTAAATTATATTGACTTATTATTCGGTGTAGGAATTATTTGCGCGCAATAAACCGTTCTCGCAATAATTTTCAATATAAGTCAAATTCTTCTTATGTTCTAACCTTTATTGTGGGGTTTCTACTACTTCGATGGAAATTCTAAACAATACAATTTGTTCTTCACATGTTTAAGTATAACATATATTTTTTTCAAACCAATTGCGTTGACAGTTTCTTGTAACATATTTTTTAAAAATGCGAATTTTTAGGATTGGCGTGTGTGTGTTTACACCTTAAAATGAATAGTAGAAGTTAGTCGTTACTACCTTTTATTTACCATTGACGCGCGAAGGCAAGAGTCCGCCATGATTCTGTCAAAGGCGGTTTTATGTTCCGAGTCTTATCTTTATATTATAAAGATAAAATTTATCAATGAGATTACTGATAAATCAAAAATCGATAGCAATGATAATAAAACAAACTGTCTATGATTTGGACTTTATTTACTTAGATAAAAATCGAATCTGGGATGGGGTATCCCGCTTTATACGCGCCTTTTACGTAAAGCTTCTGCTTAACACAGGTTCACTGGCCAAGTTTCAATAGAGTGGTGATTCGTAAGTACAGCACTATGTTTTACTACATTTCTTGTCCTCACAAGTCTACAATACAATATGAAAACTAGCTGCTGCCCGCGACTTCGTCCGCGTTCTGGATGAAAGGTACCCTGTCCTTTCTGGTGTCCCAGACAACGTGTATGCAAAATTTCATAGTGATCGGTTCAGTAGTTTTTGCGTGAAAGAGTTACAAACATCCATACATCCATCCATACTAACTTTCGCATTTATAATTATTACTATAATTAGTAATATATTATATTACTAAACTATATATAATATTAGTACGGATAGTACGGACTTAATTAAAGTCCAAGACTCTAGAGTCCTTGCAAAATGTAGGTATCTATAAACGTACAGCCCACATAATATTCTGGGCTGTAAACTTATTACGCTTGCCGCCCATATACGGGCTGGTGGACAGTGAACCTGTTAAAAAAACCATATTATACAAAATTATGATACACTATAAAGCAGGTGTCACACATATGCGGTCCTTGTGGACACTGTTCACAATATGTGGCAACTTTCTTAGTATTCTCCTTGGCGTAAGCGACATTAACGTCTTTCGTATTCATCTGGTAACAACGTTGGCAATATTTCCTTGATAACATATCCGGTCCTAATTTCCTTTTAAGTTTGTGTTCTAATAGTATTACGCCAGCTGCAAAAAAAATTTATGTCAGTCAGGTACTGATTTGTTTATAATCTAATATAAATTAATTAATTTTTTTATGAATTTTCTACAACACAGTCATAACCATCTTATCTTTAGTTTAAATTAGTAAACAAAAAACAAGTCAAATTGATCTGATCTCAAATCAATTAAAGAAATAAATTTTATATTATTATTATAAATTAGTTGGTGCTCGCAATTTCGTAAGCGCTTTTATTCGTTTTATGAAAAACCCACAGGAACCCAACATTTTTCTAAGATAAAAAGTATCCTAAAGTTTAATCCAGGTTATCATCAACACATCAGTGAAAACCGCATTCAAATAGGTTAAGCAGTTTCTGAGATTATCGTGCACAAACGTCAGACCGACCAAAATTCTAATAAAAACTATTTTTTGTCTCGGTAACATATAAGTACAAATGGTTTTTTATAAAAAATATTAATGTAGAGACAATGTACAGATTTTATTAAGTTTATGTAGGTAAAGATGGAGAATTTGATCTTTATAACGAAAAAAAAATCTCGATTCCTTAACATACGTTATAAATAAATAAATATATTTTTGGAAGGTACACAAAATATGACAATATGAATCAAATAAATACTATTTTATATCTTGGTTTATGGCAACTAAATCTAATTTATAATTTGGCAACACTGTACCACATAAATCTCTCTAATCTTTAGAAATAATTTTATATTTTATTAAATTATACACGCGGTTTAGTGCATCCTTCGATAGGCGATTTTTTTATTAGTATTTTCTTTTTAATGTTTGGGACTTTCACCGTACAAACAAAGGTATATCAGTTAAATTATTCCCGGTGACAGGTGACTTTAAATGACGATTAGCCTACTTGACAGATGGTGAAAGAGGCCCTTATTGTTATAATAGCTTATAATAATGATACAAAGTTATAAAAATGTTTCAATTAGGTTAACAGTCTCAATCAGTTTCAATTAGGTAACATTCTAATACTTTACGTAATATCCAGATTTTAATTTGAAATATTTCGGAGGAGGGTGACTATGATTATTTAATTCGTTAGAAACGACATTTCCTGATTCGTCGACTCTTAAACGAGCATTGCATCCGCGGCACAATTTGCTCGAACAATACAGGCTCGTCTTGCACGGGAGCCTAAATGAATATGTGTAATTCTTGTACATTATCACACGTTTTCCATTAGGTCCTGTAGGTAGATATTCGATTTTATCTGAAAATCAAATAGTAACACTAATTAATTAATTAAAATTCGGTCGGATTAGTATTCATTATTAATATATTATTGGTAGCAGTAGCATTCGATCACAAAACATTCCCAAATATCAAAAAAGTAGTAATAAGAAATAAAAAATAAAATTGTTTTTAATTTGCTGCCAAGGACATTTTCAACGTCATAGTTGTAAGTGCCCTTTACAATTATACAATACAATGTTACAAAGTTATAGATAAGATTCAACTAGGTTCACAGTGAAGGTAACTTTATGTAATATCCAGATTTCGCTTTGACATATGTAGGAGGAGAGTGACTATGGTTTAAGTCGCTAGAAATGACAGTTCCAGCTTCGTCGACCCTTAAACGAGCCCTACAGCTGCAGCGTAATGTGCTCGAACAATACAGGCTCGTCTTACACGGGAGTCTAAATGAATAAGTGTAGTTCTTGTATATTATCACATGTTTTCCTTTAGGTCCCGTAGGTAGATATTCGATTTTATCTGAAAATCAAATAGTTACATTAATTAATTAATCAGATCACTATTAATTATTAATACATTATTGGTAGCAGTAGTATTCACTCACAAAACACACCCACAATCATATCACAAAAGAAATAATAAGAAATAAAATAAAAAAAAGATGGTTTTTAATTTGAAAGCCATAAGAGAATGTTTAACGTTATAGGTGTTGTATGTAAGTGCATGATACAGTTATATTATATAATAAGACAAAGTTATAGATAAGTTTCAATTAGGTAAACAGTGTAGGTAAAGATCCAGTTTTATAGACACTTTATGTAATATCCAGTTTTCACTTTGATATATTTCGGAGGAGAGTGATTATGTCTTAAGTCGCTAGAAATTACAGTTCCAGCTTCGTCGACCCTTAAACGAGTCCTACATTGGCGTTGTAATGTCCTTGAACAATAGAGGCTCGTCTTGCACGGGAGCCTAAATGAATATGTATAATTCTTGTACATTATCACATGTTTTCCTTTAGGTCCCGTAGGTAGATATTCGATTTTATCTGAAAATCAAATACAGTAATGAATTACTATAGCATTGCTATAATTATTTTATTGGTTATAGCTCGTATAGTACAATTATAAATATGAACACTTAGCATTTTTTCTAATGGCTATATATTTATGTACCTACCTAAATTATTATTATACATTTTTGAGTTATAATGTCAAATAATATAACTCAATAATACCTTAAATATTAAAAAAAATGTAGTCGTTGAACTTATGTTACAACTTGTAGCAAGCTTCCCGTAACATTTAGTTTTGTTTTATTCCAATCTTTTTACAAATTAATAAGTATCAAATATACCAAAAAGTACCGAATACCAAAATATTAAGGTTATGAAAAATGCAGGCACATAATAAAATAAAATACAGTTCGAATAATTTTTGCGACTTGCACATCATAACATGTATTCATATAAACTACAGTACAATTTAAAGATGTTAAACCTTTACATAATATCCAGATTTCACTAAGACATATTTCGGAGGAGGGTGATTATGATTTAAATCGCTAAAAATGACTGTCTCCTCTTCGTCGATCTTCAATGTAGCCTTACAGCCCCCGCTCAATTTTCTTGAACAATAAAGTCGCGACTTACGAGGATATTTAAATGAAAATGTATAATTCCTGTACATCACTATGTGCTTTCCATTAGGTCCCGTAGGCAGATATTCGATTTTATCTGAAGATGAAATAAGTACAATTATTTAGGTTCCAGGTGACATATTCTATATTAATACTAGCTACACGCTTCCGGCTTCGTCCGGGTTCAAAATAAAAATCCTATCTTTTAAGTTGGACCAAATTACACATAGTTACAAAGTTTTATCAAAATCGGTTCAGTAGTTTAGGAGTTCATTGGCCCCAAACAATGTGACACGTAATTTTTATATATGTAGAGCAAAGATAAATAATTGATTGGTCTCGCTGCGCTCGACTAGATAGAGCGCTATACAAAAACAATAGCTCCGAAAATGTAGCAACTTTTTATTGTAGTGTGTGTAAAAAATCGTCACTTTTTATCACTTTTACCCAGTTTTATTATATTTTTTACACAGTTTCACTACGCAAACTGGTATTTTATTATGCCCAAAATTTAATAAAACAGTCGGCACGTAAACATCACAGACAGTTTGCAGTGTGACTTTCTCGGGTACGCCGAAATCGGCGTACTATTTTATGCCGCATTTTACAAGTACGACGGCGGTATCCAGTCGAGCGCAGCGAGACCAATCATTTATCTATGATGTAGAGATTACTTATAGAAAAGACAATAACTCACATAAAATTTGTTTTATTAATAACTTTAAGTACGAATTAAACTTTATTACAAAATATAGTTTATCATTGAATTGTGAGCTTAAAATTACATATACGAAGTCTGCTATAAAACGAAAAAAAAATCAAAAATGTAAGTCACAAATTATTATAATTTTCTGTGATATTTGTTAAAGCAAGATAAACATAGGTGCGGTTCTTTGTCGCAATCAGCGCAATATGTGTTTACTTTTTTTGCCTTATTCTTCGCCAGAATTCGTCCAAACCGCTCGACCATGTCCTTATAGCATTGCACGCATGAGCGTCTAGTATTTCTCACTTTACCCTCTTTAATTCTTAACTCGTGTTGTAACCGTTTTGGTCTAGCAATCATTGTTAGCAGATCATCGTGTTGATATCTTCTTTGATTTTCTGTGAATATTACCCCGCGTGTTTAGTATGGCAGTTTTCAATAGAATTTCTAGTTATCTAGAATTTCTAGTTATAGATTTTATTAGAATATGTTTTATATAATATGTTATTGTATATATACTTTAATTTTGTTAAAATTAAGTATAATAGTTGCAATTTTATATTTTAAAAATGACAAAAAGAATAGCATCCTAAGTTTCATTCGGGGTTGGTTCACAGAATCGCCATCTTCTCTTTAAATATCAGATTTAAAGAGAAGATTGAAACAGACCTAAAAATCCTCCACCCCGCTCGTTTCACAATTGCAACTTAACGCCACAAAAATAAATTATTCTAAGAATCCTAGAATGACAAATGTAAAAATAAATAATACGCAGATTCAGATATTTTTGTTATAAATTTTATTTCAGTATTTTTTCAATTTTTTTTTTAATGTAAAATATACATAAATAGTATAAGTTCCTAGAGAAAAACAACAACTACATCCTATTACAACTCATCCGACTATTATTTTTTAAATATCCGACCTATTTGTATTCCTACTACGAGCAGAGTATTATTTGTTCGTATCCTTATACAAACTCATAGCAAAAATACCAATACTTTTGAGTAGCTACGGTCAACCTAAAAATAAGAACGGAGATCAATTATTAGTTTTGTATGAAGATTAGATCCATCACTTTATTTTCAGTTATAACGGTTGAAACTCGTAAGGTAAGAAGAAATTATAGGTTTAACCTATTGTTCGTTAGACATTTGAAATTGAAATTGATTTTTTTTTTATTTTTGAAATATTCACAGGTAATTACTGTAATTAGGAAAGACTTTTAGTACAAAATTCTCCCAAGTTTAAGTTAAAGTTAAGTTTAAGTTTATTTTAACACGTAAATATTTGCCCATAGCAGGATTCGAACCGCGACCGTTTGGTTAACAGCTAGAGTTACTAGCCACTAGACTACACCAAATGCGACGTCAAACAATAAAATACACTGAACCAATATAATTAGCATCTTATGTAATGTCCAGGACGAACTTTAACATAAACTGGCGGTTCATGATTGTGACTTAATACACTATAAACAACTTTTTCACTTTCGTCAATCCACAAACGAGCCTTGCATCCTTTAGAAATTCTACTCGAACAATATAGGTACTTATTTTTGCTGTAAGCAAATGTAAATTTCTTGTACATAATAACGCGTTTCCCATTTGGGCCTATTGGTAGAAGTATGATTTTATCTGAAACATAAATTTATTATTAACTAGCTGACCTAGTTCTGTCAAAATATAGTGGACTGTGGCATTTTAATGTTTAATTTAAATAAAAACGTATTTTAGACACTTTATTTACTGACTATTATAAATTTGCCATCGTAACGTGGCGATTGCGTTCGATTCTCAAATATTTGATTGAAATTGTATCTAGGAACTTTGGATGGGATATTTACGTTCTTCGGTGCAATTTTTCCGAATTCTCTACTCATAAAAACTTATCTCGAACTCCAAGGATAATTAAAAAAAGCCTTCTTAAAACTCTTCTACTAAATTCTACAATACTTATAAATTTTAAAAAATATATACCTAATTCTTAAAAAGCCATCAATTTATAGTAAACTAGCTGGTGCCCGCGACTTCGTCCGCGTTCTGGATGAAAGGTACCCTATGTCCTTTTTGGAGTCCCAGACAACGTGTATGCAAAATTTACAACGCCATCTAGGGAATTCTGTTTGAAGCAATGTAGTACTCTAATTCATCTAATCTCACTTCGAATAATGGAAAAAGTCTGTTAACAGATGGCACTACATGTTAGTTATAGTTTATAAAATTACGTTACGTGTTAATAAAATTAAAGCTGCTGCCCGCGACTTCGCCCGCGTAACTTAGTAAATTATGTACTTAAACCTTCCTCGAGAACCACTCTACCCATTAGTGAAAACCGCATTAAAATCCGTTGCGTAGTTTTAAAGATCTAAGCATACAAAGGGACATAGGGACAGAAAAAGAGACTTTGTTTTATACTATGTAGTGATAATAAAAAAAGTTTTCAAAATAATAATAATAGGACCTTCGCTGTTTCTTCAAAGATGGTAGTAGCAGTATTCCGTGCATGGAATTTCGAATGCTAACGTACCTGCAAGGAAGTAGGTACTGTATCTAACCTTAAATTTCAGTGTATGATAGTTCACTTTAGAGTAATCAAAGTATTTTTTATTGGTTCTGAAAATGTCTACTTTTGTGCCAAATGTGTATTTGCGGAGAATTTTTTTGCAATATTTTATTAAAAAGAAATCTGCGGCTGAAGCACACAGAATTCTTATTTAGCCTTAAGGTGACTGTAGTGTATGCATCATAGATTTGTTCACTGGCAACATTACAAGTACAGTCTAAAACATACCACGTGACGGATGCCACCAATTCACGGGGATAAGTTAGTGCGTGCACAGATATAAAGATATATGGTTGCGTGTGGGAGTGGTTCGTGGAGTGATGCGTGAGCCTCTGAGAGTATAAGGAAGGGCACTACAGTGACAATGCTCTGTCGGATATAACATGCAAAAACTGGTTTCGACGCTTCAAAAATAATGATTTTGAACTTGAGGATAAAGGACGTTCTGGCGCATCGAAAAAATTTGAAGACAAAGAATTGGAGGAATTACTTGATTATGTCAGACGCTAGCAGAACTTCAAAAGTAAAACGTAAAAGTGTTAGGAATGATCCAGAAGCAAGGATATTGGGTGCCTTGAATTGAAGCCGAGAGACGTCGAACGGCGTTTTCTCACATGTGAACTACTGCTTCAACGGCAGAAACGAAAAGGTTTTTTGCACCATATCGTGACTGACAATGAAAAGTGGATCAAAAGCGTAGAAAATCGTGGGGTAAGCTCGGCCATGCATCAACATCGTCCGCAAAACCAAATATCCATGGTTCCAAGATTCTCCTTTGCATTTGGTGGAATCAACAGGGTGTAATTTATTATGAGCTTCTCAAACCGAGTCAAACTCAATTACTGGAGATCGCTATAGACATAAATTGATGCATTTGAGTCGAGCCCTAAAAGAAAAACGGCCGCTATACGAGCAGAGATACGACAAAGTGATTTTGTTACATGACAACGCTTGGCCTCATGTTGCAAAACCAGTGAAAACCTATCTGGAAACGCATCAATGAGAAGTTTTACCCCACCCGCTGTATTCACCTGACATAGCCCCTTCCGATTTTCACCTATTCCGTTCGATGGCACATGGCCTGGCTGAGCAGCGATTCCATGCTTACGAAGATACTAAAGAATGGATCATTTCTTGGATAAACTCAAAAGACATATTATGGTTTTTTCGACACGGAATTCATATACTGCCAGATAGATGGACGAAAGTGGTCTCTAGTTATCGGCAATACTTTGAGTGAAATGGTTTTGTGCCTTATATTTTAAATATTTTTTTTATTTTGTAAAAAAAACAGCAAGAATTTATTCAAGGTGCTAATATATAATATCCAGATTTCGATTTTATGCATTTTGGTGGAGCATGATTATGATTCAGGTCACTGAAAATAACTATTCCATCTTTGTCAACCCTCAGTCGCGCCTTACATCCCCCACGATATGTCTTGGAACAGTACAGATACTTCTTGGGCAATCCTCTAAATGCAAAACTATAACTCTTGTACAAGATAATATCTCTTCCACCGGGCCCTGTTGGTAAATATTCGATTTTATCTGAAAATTTAAATAATAATGTATTAATTCACATTGTTTTTGTTTTGTAACTAAGTCTCTAGAAATATGAATATATATTTTATGTTAAAGTATAAAAGATATTGTGACAGTCCACTTCATGGTAGATGGCTAATTGATACTATCCCGAATATTACTCATATCTGCAACGTGGTCATGTCAACAATTTCCTGAGAAAACAACAAACAACAACAAACAAACAATTTCACATTGTTTTTGTTTTTTAACTAAATCTCACTACTGATACTGAATTCACACTCACTGGAGACCTCACTATGCAACTCATTCCCTCAGAATGGAACGCCTACAAAAAAGATTTGTCACTAGCTTGGCTTTTAGCAACGGAGTCGCCAAAAAAGTACGATCATATGAAGGCAGGCTTCGTCTCTTCTCTATAACATCTTTGGAGAGGAGGCGGAGAATGTCTGATATATATTTTGCATTTAAAATTCTTGGAAATTATATTGATTGCCCTCAGTTGCTGCACAGCGATTTAATCTTCGTGTTCCCCGCAGAATCCCTAGAGCACCCATTACTCCACTGTGTCCACCTATTCGCAGATCAGTATTTGGTTCAAGCTCTCCTGTTCCAAGGTTGTGCAAATCGATTAACGAAATAAGCGATCTTATCGATATGTTTGCTGATTCGTTCACCAAACTCCGCAAAACTATACTCGAGAGTAGCAGTTAATGGTAATGATTGCTTTTTAGTTTTAGTTTGGTTCTTTTTATTTACTTTTTTGTTTTGGTTTTTTTTTATTTCTTATTTTCCTGTTTATTTTCCTCCTGTTTTTTTTTAAAGTTTTGTTTGTGCTGTATAATTACTTTTTGTTGTTTTCTCGTACCTTTTTATAGTAAGTATTTTATATAATTTTTCTCTGTGTAAGTGGTATTCACCAGTAATTGTTTGCCACACATGTTTGTTAGTGTTTTTTATTTTATTTTTTATTAGTTAAGTGTATATTGTGTGTGAGCAAATGTTGGTGGGTCTTTTTTGTAAAATAAAATAAAAATCTCTAGAAATATAAATATATATTTCATGTTAAATTATGAAAAACAGTGTGACAGTTTACTTCATGGATCCTATCCCGATATGCAATGTGGTCATGTCAATTATTTTCTGGGAAAAAATGTATATATAAATAATTAATTCTTAAAAAAGCCATTAATTTATAGTAAATAATAAAAATAAGTTTTTAAATTAATATATAATATCCAGATTTCGATTTTATGCATTTCGGTGGAGCATGATTATGATTCAGTTCACTGAAAATAACGATTCCATCTTCGTCAACCTTCAGTCGAGCCCGACATCCCCCACGATATGTCTTGGAACAGTACAGATACTTGTGCGATCCTCTAAATGAAAAACTATAATTCTTGTACAAGATAATATCTCTTCTACCAGGCCCTGTTGGAAAATATTCGACTTTATCTGAAATATTTAAATCATAATGTAAGTATAGTATATTATTAATTTCACATTGTTTTTGTTTTTTAACTAAATCTCTAAGAATAAATATTTTATGTTAAAGTATGAAAGACATTGTGGCAGTCCACTTCATGGCAGATAGTTAAATGATACTTATGATTTATATATTACTTATATGCACCATGGTCAGACATTGTCAATAACCGCTTCATCATAACTAAATTTTGTGAATGAAACAACTGCATGTTAACAAAGCAGATTTTTTTTATCCGGTTGAATAAAGGAGAAGAATTCTTACAACACCTGTCAGTACGTATATGTCGGCGGCAGTCGGCGTATATGTACTTAGTCTTTATCATAGACAAATGAGACAACATGACCATTTATAAAGAGTCTAATAAAAATTTAAAAAATACCGATCAATAATAATATAACTATATAGAGTGGTAAATCGCAGCTGTTTAGGGGAAGCCTTAATCTAACTTACATATTATATTCACTACTAAATTTTTTTTTGGAAAATATAATATAGTATTTAATAAACGTTTTATTATAAAATACAATTCTTAAAAACCCAACACCCTTTCTAATATTCCTATAAAAGTAAATAATAAAAAGTTTTTTAACATGATACATAATATCCAGGTTCCACTCTAATAAACTTTGGTGGAGCATGATTATGATTCAGTTCACTGAAAATAACTATTCCATCTTTGTCAACCCTCAGTCGCGCCTGACATCCTCCACGAAATGACTTGGAACAGTACAGATACTTCTTGTGCAATCCTCTAAATGCAAAAGTATAATTCTTGTACATGATAGTGTGTTTACCGCCGGGCCCTGTTGGTAAATATACGATTTTATCTGAAAATTAAAATTATGTATTAATTTGATATAGTTTTTTTTAACCAAATATCTAGACATTCAATGGTAAGGTGGCTAAGTGGTGATACTGTCCAGAAAGGTTTCACTTTGAAGCAATGTGGTGAATTGGTTATACATTATTTTATTATTATCAATTAGTTCTCAGGAAATAACTGTTCCATCGATATGAATCTACAAAGATCAAACAATAACCAATATTAAAAATAACTAATAGTTAGTGTAGACACTTCTTTATTATCTAGTTAAAAAAAGTACGAGAAAGTTTGAAGGATAAAATTTATTTCTGCTAACACATATCTTGTAACGTAATAAAATACAAAGTAACAAGACGCGCGACATTGAAAAGTCATATGAAAAGAGTGTTCGAGCCGCTAGAGGGCGCGCGAGCTTGTTTTTAGCCATTCTGACAATCGGAGCCATTCATTTATTAGTAATTCGTTATTTATTTATTTTTAAGGAAAACTTAGTGATATTTATACAAAATTTTTACTTAATAATTATAAATGAGAGATTATTTTACACCATTTACAAGTCTCCGCATATTGAATCTATATAAAAAAAAACAGTTTCAAACCAATATCTAATCGAAAACAAACTACGACTAAAAAAGAGTACAGCTATTTTTAAACTTAATAAATAATAATAACTTAATGAATAAAAAAAACTTAATAAATTTTTTTTATTCGTTAAAGGGTCCAAGTATATTTTAATTTATTGCTCTTATTACAAGCTATATAATACCTGTATATAAAATTCTCGTGTCACAGTGTTTGTAACAAAACTCCTCCGAAACGGCTTTACTGATTTTTATGAAATTATTTGTGTACCGAACATGGTAGGTTTGAGAATAGGTTATAAACAATTTTTTTATAACGCCATTTTTTTTTTTTGAAAATCAAGATTGCGGGGTCAGCTACTATTCACATGAAAAGTTATTCAAATTGGTATATAATATCCAGTTTTCACTTTAAGGTATGTAGGTGGAGCGTGATTATGATTTAGTTCACTGGAAACAACTGTTCCAGCTCCGTCTATCTTCAGTCGCGCCTTACACCTTCTGCTTGTTAACTTAGTACAGTACAGAATACTTCTTCGCCAGCCCTTTAAATGAAAACGAATATTTCCTGTACATAATAGCACATTTCCCATCGGGTCCTGTTGGTAGATATACTATTTTATCTAAAAATTAAAATAAATATATTATTAAATTGACGTTATTTTTGTTTATAACAAAATTCCATATTTTTTTATGCTAAAGAATAGCAGACAGTCCACTTAATTGTAGGTACCTGGTACGTGGATAAGTAATACCATAAATTGAGACATTTTTGTAACAATAAAAATGTTTATTTTTATATAATTTCTTCATTTTGTTAACCCTTAGTTGGTGAGTAGGTACCTACAGCACTTTTTCAATTATTTTAAAATACCTACATAATAGTTACAAACTTAGATGCATTGAAAGTTTAATATTTAATACCACTGGACAGGCTGCTATCAAATTATTTTTATGTCTATTTGAAAAACGCCATTTTGGCGCTGCAGGCTATAGAGCGATTGTCCATGGAACTAAAATTAGTGATTATACATATTTATGAAATAAAAATACACAAACGTCAAAATTAGTTTTCGGGACAATCGAGGGCGGCGTTTCAAAATGGTACAAAATAAGCTGTCATTTGTTACTCTGTGTTTGTATGGGACAGCCTGTCCAGTGGTATATGTATATTACAGGTCAGTGAGCCAACATATTTTATTAACGCGAGCGTCACAAGGCACGGCGACTGGTGAGGTCAGCGTTTTTTGAGCGCTCGTCTATCGCGCGCTCACTTTGACAGCTTGTAACTTTTTAACTTTTTAAATATAAAAAACACCCTCATTCAAATAGACTATCGCTGCTAGTGTCTATGCCCGTGCATAGATGTGATGTTTCTCTTCCTACAACCCCATCGAGAGTAGTGAGAGACCCAGGACAATTTCTGTTTATACATCGCCAACCGAAAGATCCATTTTTATTTTTCCTCTTTATTGTATACGTGTGCCCATTACGTATTATTGATTTGCCACCCATTTTGTTAATCGAAATAACGTATTCGTTCTGCGTAACAGCAAGTACTCTTTGGTAATCATCCTTAACTGAAAAAAATATTTATTTATTTGAAAAGCCTTACAAAGACATTAATCACAATATACAACACTCACAGAAAAAATATCACAAGTATGAATTTAAATTATAGAAGATCAAAAATACAATACCTAGAACAACTCATATTATAAATCAATCAATAACACAAAATCAAATTAAATAAATAAAATAAAAATACCAATCAATAAAAGAGAGAAACAATTCAATAATGGGAAAATAAGATTTTTGATACACATTTATCTTGAAATTTTAAAACTAAAGTAGAGGTAGAAATTAGAAGATACCTTTTGCTTCTAAAGACACAAGAACATCAAATGGGGAACCTTGCAAAAATTATTTACACAGTAATAGAATTAATATACCGTAAAGAAATTATGAGGAAGACATAATAAAATATATTTTCCTTTGTTTGTATACTATTTATTTCCCTACATTACAAATTACGACAAAGATTGCGGTATCTTTGAAAAAGCAAAGAACACTTGCTTTAAAATCGCAATTTACTTCTTACTTTATAATTTAAAATTTAACATTTTGTTCTTACCTAAAACTAACACGGCTTTAAGTACGTACCTATATAATTATACCTATATAAGTATAATAATTTATATCTACCCATATGTTAACAATTTATGTTTACCAGATTGCGTATGGCGAGACCCATCTTGCGATCAGTCCGCATTAAGCAAGATGGAAAGACAATGGACAAATTAATTCATATATTATCTAGAAAGATATCGTCTTTAGATATTTATTATTTATAAAAACATTCTTACAGGGAAAATTTTATTTCATCTTTTACTAGCGACAAGCACATCATTAGTAACATCCCTTTCCCAAAATGACTTACGACACCTTTGACACTCATGTAACATTAGGCAACGTACCCATACTACGTGACTTATTTTTTTACAATTTGTTACCTCTCCTTCCCTCGGTGACCATCTGTATATATGTCACGACCCCTCTAGAACCCCAACCGCTCTAGTTTTCACGTAGTAATTCAAAAATATATTATCAAGAAGATAAAGTTATGTCAAAACAGACTACGTGACAAACACAACATGTGACCAAGCGTGGTATTTTGAGAACCGTCCTTCGCCTTGAACATGTCACGTAGTAAGGTACGTTCCCTTAAGGATAAAGCAAAGCATGAAGTATGATTGAATTTTTAATGATCAAGAGGACTCTATGCTATGGCTGGCTATATTGCTAATATATCTAATAGTTATATAGTTATATACATTATAGTTAATGTTAACATATTTTAATGTTATTAAATATGAGATTTCAAAGTCTAATTACTAAGAACACAACATAATTGGTTATTAATACATAACACAGCGCCATCTAGCGGCAAACTAGTAGAAGTGTATGGAGGGTAAGTACCGTCTCATATGACAATCAAACTGAAAAAATATATTGTTGGACAATATTAATTATTAATAAGGGTAATGATTGTGCCCTGAGGATATTTGGAAAATTTTATTTCCGTACGTCCAAAGATATGCTCCGCAACCCTTGTTATGTGAACTGCATCTCCATCTCACTTTAAATGTTTCTTCCTTTTGGTAGGTTCGCTGTCTTGAATATTTATATCCACATAGTAAAATTAATGGATTTCCTTTTCTGGATGCCACGAATCGCAGTTCTGTAAATATATGATAAAATATATAAATAAGCTGTCACTTTATAGTCATCGTCAGCTTTAGCCTCTTCGCAATGTTGGTCGACCATCTCATACTCTACTCGAGCGAGATGACTGTATTTACTACTTAATAAAATAGGAATAAAAAACACTTATGTATGCTTGTTACGTTTATTATTAAAATTTTTAAAAACAATCTAGTTATAAAACTTAACGAATACTTAACACTAAGTTACCTAACTTAACTTGAGACGATAACGTCTTTCGACGTGTTGTAAAATAAACTAAAATGTTTTTTAAAAGTTATAGTTATATATAACTATATAACAACCGTCTATAGTTAGACGGCCGGGAATTGAATAAGTACTAGAGCGATAACGCTGATTTCTAAGAACACTTAGCTGTGCGATAATGTGATGGAATGCGGCTTATAAACGAATGCGGCTTATATTACTAACCTAATATCTACACATCACTTAATACTAAGACCTATTCCGCCGTCCGCAACAATTATTCATTAATATAAAAACTACATTACTAACCTAATATCTACACATCACTTAATACTAAGACCTATTCCGCCGTCCGCAACAATTATTCATTAATATAAAAACTATATTACTAACCTAATATCTACACATCACTTAATACTAAGACCTATTCCGCCGTCCGCAACAATTATTCATTAATATAAAAACTATATTACTAACCTAATATCTACACATCACTTAATACTAAGACCTATTCCGCCGTCCGCAACAATTATTCATTAATATAAAAACTTATACTTATTAAATACGATCTCACCGCTTGGTTGAGACTCGCGTGGAAGACTGAGACCGACGCGGTCATCAGGCGATGTGGCCAGAAAATGCTAAGTCAGCGGAATATGGTTTGAGTCATCATTGTTATAACAAAACGAACAAAATATTTACCGTAATACAAGCATTAAGTTGCTTACTTTGGAACTAGTTGGTGCTGTGTGTTATGTGTGAATATTTATTTATTTATTTAAATGTTTGAAAACTTTGATAAATCAATATTTATATTGAGCTCTTTGATCAAGTCATAAACGAGGAGTAGAAAGGGTTTTAATTTATAATTTTAATTAAGTAAGTAAGGTAAAAGGCCCCTGTTTCGTGCTAGTACATGGATTCGGTATAATGTATAATGTATAAGGGAATCTTTCACCATCTGTCAAGCAGGCTAACCGTCATTTAAAGTCACCTGTCACCGGGAATATTATTTCTAGTAAAGTAACACTTTACTTACTTGTAGTTGGTGAAAGAGGCCCTCAGTATGTAAGTATAAAAATACCATTTTTTTTTGTCAAAAAATATTTCATTTACAGTCACAGACACAACTAATTTTATTTAATTACATTTATCTATACTAATATTATAAAGCTGAAGAGTTTGTTTGTTTTTTTGTTTGAACGCGCTAATCTCAGGAACTACTGGTTCGAATTGAAAAATTCTTTTTGTGTTGGATAGATCATTTATCGAGTCAGGCTTTAGGCTATATAACATCACATTGCGACTAATAGGAGCGAAGAAACAGTCGAAAATGTAGAAAAAACAGGGAAAATTATTCATCTTTGAGGGCTTCCGTTGCGTGCGCTGCGAAAACCGTTCGAGATACCCAAATGATTCCCAAAATAACTATTCCACGCGGACGAAGTCGCGAGCACACGCTAGTATAATATACATTTATTGTTAATCTACAGCATCGTGTGTGTGATTCGTCGAGTGTTTACAGATTTCGTCCTTAACAGTCCAAAGGTAAGCGTTGCAACCTGTAGAAGTATGCTTACAACATTGCCATCTTTTCTTGACCTCACCTTCACGGCTTGTCATCGTCCTTTGCAAACAATACTTGTACCCGGAAAGTAAAATTAGGACGCTGCCTTTCTTTGAATGAATGTAAGTACATTTCATATCTGCAAAATTTTACAAGATTAAAATATCAACTTAAAAAAAGGAAACTTAAAGCGAGTAGTTAGCAGAAGAGCAGAAAATCTTAGTCTAATCTAACTTCATAGAGTAAAATTAAAACTTAGACAAAAAACAGTGCATAATAAGACTGTATTCAAATAAGTCTAAATCGGGCAAAAAAAAAAAAACAAAAATAATATACCTTTAAAAAAAATTAGTTTACTTCAGCTTTTGTACATAGAAAAACAGCAGTTTGTATGAAGCTTAAAATGAATAAATTTCTACTTCCTTAAGAAATGTTATTTATTTTTTAACAAAAATACGCGGCTGTATAAGTTTAAATCAAAATCGTCCAGCAAAACTTAAATGAAGCTGAATAAATAAAACAAAAGTAAAGTAAGTACAAACTTAAATAAAATTTTATTGAGCTCTTTATTTTTCACAATCGTGATTATGATCTATATTGTATTTTACTATTTCATCTTCGTAAGTCCAAATAAACGCTCTGCAATGTTTAGAAGCACTCGAAGTACATCGCCACCTCATTTTCTTATCTTTATGGCGTTTCCAATTATATTGGTGTGTACAAAATTTGTATCCAGACACAAGAATAAGGTCATTACCCCTTTTCGATTTAATGTAGGAATATTTTATTTCTGTAAAGATAAGTATTTTTTTTTTATTCTTTCTAAGAACAATTAAAAAAAGACATGGTCTTCAAACAACCACATTTTCTTATCTTTACCGCGTTTCCGACTCCCCAATTTGTGTGTACAAAATTTGTATCCAGACACAAGAATAAGGTCATTACCCCTTCTCGATTTAATGTAGGAATATTTTATTTCTGTAAAGATAAGTATTTTTTTTATTCTTTCTAAGAACAATTAAAAAAAGACATGATCTTCAAACAACCTCATTTTCTTATCTTTACCGCGTTTCCAACTCCCCAATTTGTGTGTACAAAATTTGTATCCAGACACAAGAATAAGTTCATTACTCTTACTCGATTTAATGTAGGAATATTTCATTTCTGTAAAGATTAGTAATTTTATTTAAGACAATTAAAAAAAGTCAAGGTCTTCAAAAAAGCAAGGTCTTAGAGCAATTTTTGCTATCCGCAATTATTTCTTTTCCTAGAATGAAATGATGCATATTATTAGTTAAAACCAATCAGTTAGTTTTATTAATTTTTATTAAAACACACACCAATATTAATATTAGATATTATAAATGATTATTTCTACAATTATTACACCAATAGGTAATTTATTTTATAATTATGTCTCTATTAGTAAAAGTGTCTTCAATATTTTGTCTACTGAGGTTTTGTTTCGTTTTCAACATGGATTTTACGTGGAACTAAAAATGTAAAAATTTAAAATGGATATTATATTGTAAGGAATGAACCCGCATCGGACGGAACGGGAGGACGAGCAAGACGGTCGTCTGAGGAACGGGGTTCGCCTGATGCGAGCCCGACACAACACACTACTCCGCGCGCGTCTCTCCAGTTCGTTCGTCACCTGTGCCTAGGGTTGCCAACCATACTTTATAATAACGTATCCTACTTTATTTTTGGTAATTATACTTTATACTTTTACATAAGTATGCAAAAATACTTTATTTTCAACCTTTACTGAATTTAAATGTTGATTGTCAAACAAGCTTTGCAACATTTAAAGATAACAAAAAATTGTTAGCATGTGCTAAGAGCACACAAAAATACGTTTTTAAAGCAATAAAAACATAAAATTTAAAAATTAACTTTTTTTTCTTCCTAATACTTTATTTTTTTCCTATCCAAACCAGCTTATACGTTTTTTTTGTCAAAAAAAGTTGGCAACCCTACCTGTGCCTAGGGCTAGCTTAGGGCCTGTTTTGCTTCTTTATTGCCTTTGTTTATTAAATTTGTCTATTGCTATTAAAATTGTTAATATTCTAGAGTGCTTTTACTTATTTCCTAAAAATATTATATATGGAGAAGGAATGGACAAAGCTAATTACCTTATATAATATGGATTAGAAATACAATAAATTAATTAAAATAAACATTACACACACACACATTCGACACTATGTTTGACTCTACGTAATATGCATACTTTTTTGTTTATGATCAATCTGAGAGTAGATTAATATGGAGGGTAGAGGACTGACTCTATGTTATTTAAAAAAGTCCCAGAATACCAATAAATTAAGATGGCGCTAGTGTATCATTGACGAGTAAATTAGACAAAGATAGATATTTTTAGAACTCTTATTTTATTATTGGAGGACCATTTTTTTAGATTGTCATATGAGTCGTTACTACTTAGGGGGCGTTCAAGTATTACGTAACGAAGTTTTTGAAGATTCTTGACCCTATGTAACGCGCCTAAACTTTTAGGCGCGTTACATAGGGTTACGTTTAGGACCAAGTTTACCAAGTGACCTTTTTTACCAACGAAAAGGATTGCCAACTTGGGAGAAGAAAATAAAAATGACGTACAATAAACTCGAGGGATTCCCCTCCCGCACCTGTAAAGCATTGTAACGTTTTACAAGACCCCCCCCCCCTCCAAATTGCGAATTGTGTTACATAATACTTGAAAGTCCTCTTACCTCTACCCTCGTTATAATTATAGTACTTTTAAAGAAATTAAATGAATTATGTAACTAGAAACTATAGATATATTTCCTAGTTACTCAAATTAATTTATGCTTTTTCGTGATTATGGTACAGGTTATATTTAACAACGTCTTCTTCAACTGTCCAAAGACTTGCTTTGCAACCTTTATTCGAATGCGTAGAACACTGCCACCTCCTTTTGACGCCATTCGCCCCGATTGACCTGTGCACGCAATATTTGTATCCAGCAAGTAAAATTAGGATCCTTCCTTTGTTTGAAGATATGAATTCATATTGTAATCCTGTAAAACGTTGAGAAAAAGAATGTTGTATATTAAAATGCACTTGATATTATAATTTGGAGAAATTAAATAACCGACTTAACAATAAATACCTACAATAGGGATTGAAAATTAATAATATAAATAAAAAATATTTTTAATTTTTATTTCAAATAGTCTCACAAATGTTACATCTGCTTTATTAAAAAAAAAACTTAAAAATTTACTTAAAAATTTTAATCACTGCTGCATTTTTCAATGCTGCATGCTCAGACCAAGTAAGAACTATAGACATACGTTTTTGCGGAAAAACATAGCGAAGTTAGACTTGTTTAGTGTCTGTTCCAAGCTATAACTTCAATTTTTGTTTGTTTTTATTGAAAATATTGGTTTTCAAAGTTTTCAAGTTTTCTTAGATGAGTGTGAAATGTAATTCTATCCTGCTTTTTATTTTTTTTAAGACTGATTTTTACACTTTCATTACGCGATTCGTCATTTTCCCTAATGAATATTTTAATAAGGCAAGGCGCAGTTTGATTACATATTTTATGTGCTTGTAACTGTTACGGCGAAGGCGTATTTTACCGGCTTCACTCCACCGTCCACAGGAGTTTAGTTCTTATTTTATCTGAGGCTGCGTGATTATGGTCCAAGTTAAACTTAAAAACGCCATCTTCATAGGTCCAAAGATATGCTTTGCAACCTTTATTCGAATGCGTAGAACATTCCCACCTCTTCTTGATGCCATTGTCTCCGCTAGAAGTTTTCACGAAATATTTGTATCCGCCAAGTAAGATAAGTCTTTTTCCTTTTCTTGAAGATATAAACTCATATTGTAATACTGTGAAACGTTAAAAGAAGGAATAAGTATATTGAATTAAAAAAAAGATATTGCACTTGGTTTTTGGGTAAGAATATAAAAACCTATTTAATAATACATAGATAGACATCTATTAATCTATCTAGTATCTACTGGGATTAATAAATATTATTTTTATTATTTTTTTATTTCAAATAGCCAAAAAAACTCGTTACATCTGCTTATTTAAGTTACTTTTTATCATGCTGATCATGCTTACTTAATTAATATTACTTATACTTAAAATTTATTTAATAAAGTAGGTACACAAACACATTCCAATTACACGAAATCCATAGAATACATGCATATAGATTAGTTGCTAAATTGCAGTCCTGTAGGTACAGTGTACATCATAACATAT
The DNA here is from genome assembly GCA_947623395.1 of Synanthedon tipuliformis. Taxonomy (NCBI): domain Eukaryota; kingdom Metazoa; phylum Arthropoda; class Insecta; order Lepidoptera; family Sesiidae; genus Synanthedon; species Synanthedon tipuliformis. The sequence continues at coordinate 9,244,255 of OX392417.1, read as the reverse complement.
TTATCTTAATTAGGTACTAATGATTTGAATTACTTACTTAACAATAATATTAAACCTTAACACTAATCAGCAAATTACACAAGAATCTCCTAAATCTACTTAAATAGTAATCTTAGTGCCTCTTTCACCATCTGTCAAGTAGGCTAACCGTCATTTAAAGTCACCTGTCAGCGGGAATAATTTAGCTGATATACTTACCTTTGTTTGTACGGTAAAAGTCCCAAACATTAAAAAAAAAAAAAAAAAAAATCGCCTATCGAAGGATGCACTAAACCGAGTGTATAATTTAAATAAAACATAAAAACCTACCGTCAAATATGTCAAAACAGACATATTTGATTCTTACAATTAATGCTACATAAAGGCTACATAATGCTACGTATTGGTGGGTAAGGTGATAGGAGTCAGGGGTACTCACTTGGCGTGCTGCGGCACTTCGACCTTCCAGTCCTTAGCTAGTTGCCTTCACTTACACTTCACTCGCGAATCGCGACGCGAGATGCGACTGATACAATTTAAAGACGAATTGCGTACACTTTGGCGACTTTTAGTTGTTGTGTCGAATGTGTAGGTATTGTCTTTTTCTGCGAGTGCCGGGGGGTAGGAAAGGGAGAAGGGCGAGGGATACAACGCGCGTAACCAGTATAATAATAACTTAAATGCTTATCTATTATTAGTAATACCTATTACTAAATTTTTTTTATTCACTATATGTATGTAATTTTTTATTGCCGCGAATTTTTATTATTTTTTAATGTTTTATTATAATTATAGTTCAAGTTATATTTAACGACTTCTTCTATTGTCCGAAGATACGCTTTGTAACCTATATTCATAATGCGATGAGCAGAGCAACCCTCTTTCTGATTCCATTTTTCTTGATAGTTATGTGCAGAATTTCAGTATGAGTGAAATTTTCCGAAGCACCGGAGGCACATTCCTGGGAATCCGGGGCAATCGGGACAGCCATATGCAGATGAAACTCTTGTTTTTTTGGTCAGGTAACACACTCTACACCTTTTTCTCATGGTAACGCCACCTTTTTTCGGTAAATGAGCGGGTAGGTGAATTTTACCGGTAAAACCAAAGAATTTTCCACGTTTGCTGGGTTCTGAAATAAGAAAATATTGTTGGTTAGGTTCTGAAATAATAATATGTGCTTCAAAAAATAGCTTTTCAATTTACATACTATACTACAGCTTGTGACTATACCTATAATATCTTTTTTACACACGATAAAATAGCAATACAATATATTTGATAATTGTTTTAAGTATTTTATTAAAGGACACAATATTTTGTAGTGATTTTTTTTTTAAATTTTGGTCTTTAATTACAAAATTAGACTTTTATAAAAAAATACATCTAAGAATCCTACTTATTAAAATCCTAATTGATATTATAATATAACAATTACAACTATCACAAAGAATTTCAAATATGAGTGAAATTTTCCGAAGCACCGGAGGTAACACTCTACACCTTTTTCTCATGGTAACGCCACCTTTTTTCGGTAAATGAGCGGGTAGGTGAATTTTACTAACCAAAGAATATTTCTTAATTTCTTACCAAGAAATAATTTTATCTCCCTTACCTTTCACCTTACGTTTCCTTCACCTACACCTACCTTACCTTTCACCTTTTTATTATTAGGTAGGTAATTATTTTGATCATATTGGCGATGGGACGTGAAACGGCAAGTCTAAGGCTTTTGTTAGATAAACTTTCGGCCGTCGGTGACCATAGGTTGTTGTGGACAGTCGGTCACGCACGAAGTGTTACAGACGTTACAGTTCCACCTTCCTTGTCCGAACTGCTAAGGAGTGGAACTCATTGCCTGCGTCTGTGTTTCCCCAAAATTACAACCTCGGGGTCTTCAAACGTAGGGTAAATGGGCATCTACTAGGTAAGCGTGGTCCACCTTCGGCCGCATCTGCACCTTACATCAAGTGAGGTCGCGGCCAAGCGCTGCCTTGACTTTTATAAAAAAAAACACTATATTTTCGCTTTCGCTTTTATATATAATTTAATTTTAATTCACTATATGTTACTTTTTATTGCCGCATGATTATGGATCAAATTATATTTAACAACGACGTCGTCTATGGTATAAAGATTCGCTTTACAACCTCTGTTCATATGCGACGAGCATTGCCACCTCTTTTTGATTGGATCTTTCCTGCTTTCCACAGTTCTGTGCAGCCCATATGTGTAACCGGCAAGCGAAATGAGGGTGTTTCCTCTTTTTGAAGTTATAAACTCATATGTTAATTCTGTAAAACGATATTAAGATGAATACATATTCTATATCTATACTAATATTATATAGAGAGAAGATTTGTATGTTTGTAATGAATAAACTCAAAAACTACTGGACTAATTAAAAAAAAATATCATTCTATCTATAAAAAATACATAATATTTTAAAATGTTTAATTTTAATTTTAAATAGACTAACAACTCGTTACATCTACTTTACTTAATTTAATTAATATTACTTAATAATTAAAAACGGCGATTCTTTAGCATTGCCATACAACGAAGTAATGCAGCCAGCATGCTTGTTTCCCTGCTTGGGTGACCGAAGCTAATTATTATAACTTAGAATTAAATCCGTTTATAAATGCGAAAGTTTGTATGGATGTATGGATGTTTGTAACTCTTTCACGCAAAAACTACTGAACCGATCACCATGAAATTTTGCATACGCGTTGTCTGGAACACCAGAAAGGACATACGGCACCTTTCACACAGTACGCGGACGAAGTCGCGGGCACCAGCTAGTAAAACTTATAGTAGGTAATTGTAATAACATTAATTTTATAAACTTAGTATTATTGATAATAAAATTAACTTATTATTATTATTATTACCATATATTTATTTTATTTCTTAATTTTGAATTTTTTTACAATAGTTATATAAAAAAACAATAAATATTACAAAAAAACTTAAAACTAGATTGCCGTAGGTAGCGGGGCAAGGCCCAAGCTACCGGTGGTTAGGGCTGCAGAGTGAGGAACCTCCTGACAATTCGTGCCGTGTCAAGACTTCTGTGTCTGACCCTTGACCCAGCCATCTAGTGAGAGCCTCTTGAGGTGTTGTTCGAGGCTCTTTGCTATAAGACCGTTCGCCGATACGACTATCGGGACGATGATGGTCGAATCAACATCCCACATGGCGGTCACCTCGTGAGCCAACTCTAAATATTTACTTAGTTTATCTTTTTCGGCTTTCACGAAGTTTTCGTCATGCGGGATAGTGATGTCAACAAGCATCGTCTGGCGCTGAGATCGATCGATAACCACGATGTCAGGTTTATTGGCTACAATAGTCCTGTCCGTGATTATAGATCGGTCCCAGTAGAGCGTGGCACGACTATTTTCGAGAACGGGCGTAGGCATATATTTGTAATATGGTACTTCAAATTCAACAAGGTGATTTGAAGAGCAAGTTGTTGATGAATAATTCTGGCTACTTGGTTATGTCTGTGCAAATACTCGCCGTTAGCAAGATGAGAACAACCGGAAATAATATGTCTCAATGATTCACCCGGACGGTGGCATGCTCGACAAAAATGTCGGCCGTACCGTCTTTGAGAATATATTTCCGGTATTAACTTATTATTATTATTTTTATTTTTTAATCACTTATTATTGCTGCGTGATTATGGTTCAGGTTCCATTTAACGACATCATCTTTGATGGTCCAAAGAAAGGCTCTGCAACCTTTACAAGTATGAGTAGAACACTGCCATCTCCTCTTGACGCCATTCTGCCCGATAGATCTGTGCACGCAATATTTGTATCCACCAAGTACAATGAGATGGCTTCCTTTTTTTCTTGAAGATATAACCAACTCATATTGTAACTCTGTAAAACGGTAAGAAGTAGGTAAATATATATAATTTGTATAATATATATAGTATATTTGTAGGTATTATAATACATATAGTATAATTTGAAGTAATGTTAATGTTCTGTTATCCGCTAACTTCTCATAAACCATGCAACGGAATTTAATGAGGTTTTCACAATCAGTTAGATAAGTTCATATCTATATAATAAAACCTAATTAAGTTTTTATATTAGTAAAAAAAGAAATTATCACTAATGGAAAAAGGGATAAACGGGTTTGTTTGTATAAAAAATTGAATCCCGAGCGACTTATTGGATAAGTCGAATGAGACATCGACTGTTTTTGACATAGAAAAACTGATTTTGATAGCACTTTATTGACATAAATATAGCTAATGTTATAAGGAATAACTAGCTAACTTTTATTTTAGAAAAAAATAAGTACATATATGTACATAAGTATATACAGCATAATATTTTTGTATCAGAATAACAGCATAAATAGCATATTATATATAAGATAAAAGAAAAAAATCCATATCCATCCATATCCATACTAATTTCCTTTGTAAATGCGAAAGTTTGTATGGATGTATAGATGGATGGATGTATGGATGTTTGTAACTCTTTCACGCAAAAACTACTGAACCGATCACCATGAAATTTTGCATACACGTCGTCTGGGACACCAGAAAGGACATAGGGTACCTTTCATCCAGAACGCGGACGAAGTCGCGGGCACCAGCTAGTATTATAATTATATAACAGTATGATAGCATAGCAGTGTCCAGTCCAGTAGGCCGCAGCGAAGATTGGCCGTGTTCAGCTAGGTAGATTTTATTCCTAATTTTTATTCACTCTATATTACTTTTAATTGCCACGTGGTTATGATTCAAGTTAGATTTAACAACGATATCCTCCAAGGTCCAAAGAAAGGCTTTGCAACCGCTATTTTTATGTGTAGAGCACCGCCACCTCTTTTTGAATCCATCCTTTTGCAAGCCATATTTGTATCCGGCAAGTAAAATGAGGGTGTTTCCTTTTCTTGAAGATATATATTCATAATTTAAATCTGTAATGGAAATAAAAAAAATATGTTAAGAAAAGAGATGTTTCGAATATGAGTAATTCCAGGACGCAAACGAATCAGATGGAAGTAAGCAAGTACGATCTTAAATATAGCCACACTTTGGCCCGTAGCTTTCCCGTAGGGAACGCGGTTTTTCACCTCAGTAGGTTAAGGTTAAGAAACAGGCTCTTACAGGCCTTACAATTGCGAAGGTTATGAGAAAGGCTGAGGACAGGTGGGTGAACACCAAGGCACAATGAAGTAAAGATGTACGATCTTAAATAGAGACACACTTTGGCCCGTAGCTTTCCCGACTGAGGTTAAGATGTCTCCGGTTTCCTTGCAGCTGGAACCGATTTAATGTGAACACCCGGACATAGGGCGCCGGTTTCGGCATAATGGGAGCCTTGAACCTAGAAAAAATCTAACATCACGTTATGTAATAGATATACCTTTACTTTTATTATATTATTATGGTCGTGGTGAATGCTGTACGTAGAAAATTATACACTGCACTTTATCGCTAATATGGTTTATTAAGAGTGAATATGCACAAGGTAGGATACCGAAAAATAGTAGCTATAGCTATAGCGTTATATAAATTGTTAGCGGAGCCGAAAAAGATTTTAGCGTGCATCCTCAGTCAGAGTTCTCGCTCGACTGGCAGACGAATCACAATTCAGCGCAACTTGCGCTGCGCAAGCGTTTCTTTGCCGGGCATACTTCCCTTACAAGCAAGCGCGAAGGTACACACACTCAAAGGATTCTATTATAACTAGAGACCGGATTATAAATGCAAGAAAATAAATATAAATGCTTGTCATAAACTATATTTTTTAATCACTTATTATCGCCGCGTGATTATGGTTCAAGTTCCATCTATTATAACTACAGACCGCATTATAAATGCAAGAAAATAAATATAAATGCTTGTCATCTATCTAATATATAAAATTCTCGTGTCGCAGTGTTTGTTGCCAAACTCCTCCGAAACGGCTTGACCGATTTTGATGAAATTTTGTATGCTTATCGGGTAGGTCTTAGAATCGGCCAACATCTATTTTTCATACCCCTAAATGTTAAGGGTGGTCCACCTCAAATTTTTTTTTATATGGCAAAACAAGGTTTGCCCGGTCAGCTAGTAAACTATATTTTTTAATCACTTATTATTGTCGCGTGATTATGGTTCAAGTTCCATTTAACGAGTTTATCTTCGCATGTCCAAAGACAGGCTTTGCAACCTTTATTCGAATGCGTAGAACATTGCCACCTCTTCTTGACGCCATTATTCCCGATAGATCTGTGCACGCAATATTTGTATCCGCCAAGTAAAATGAGATGGCTTCCTTTTTTCTTTGAAGATATAACAAACTGATATTTCAATTCTGTGAAACGGTAAGAAGTAGATAATATAGTTACAAATAGTATAATTTAATTAGTAATTTTCGGCGTCGGCCTGTCTATATATAAGCTAATAACTTCTTATAAACCACGCAAAGGAATTTAATGAGGTTTTCACAATCAGTTAGATAATTTTCACGGAAAATTAACATATATAATATATTAATAAAACCTAATTCATTATTTAGTTAAATTTTATGTAAGTAAAAAAAAAAAAAATTATCCAACGGGTTTTGGTACGGTTTTGACGAAGAAAAGACTGAGTGATAAACGGCTCCCCCGTGTGTATAGAAAAATGACACGGGCGAAGCGAGTCGCTAGTAAATTATAAAAGGAAGATTTCACTTGACTTGACATCTTGCAGGAATTACTGGATAAGTCGAATGAGACATCGACTGTTTTCCACGTAGTACTTAAAACTGATTTGGACAGCACTTTTAATGGCATATATAGCTGATGTTATAAGTAGACATCGGATTTTATATGCACTAACAAAGTGCCAAAATATATGCATGCAAAAATGCACTAAAAAGGTGGAAATATGCACTAAAAACTAAAAATATGCACAATGCAAAATCAAAAAACCAATTGTATCTCTATATATTTTAATTAAAGACGATGATTAGTTTAGACGATATTTTGTTTCGAATTTTTTAGATTCCAAAAATCTAAAAAAAAGCGTTTTATTGCTACTTTACACCCTTCGTAACTCTGGACCCGAACGGACTTGACACTTGACACCGTGGACTGTACGGAACAATTTAGAGCCGGAATGATACTTTTACTTTAGATGTTGCGGTTTGGCCGTTTTTTGGGCTAATTGCACCATACTATATTAGGTACTTTTAATTGCCAAGTGGTTATGATTCAAGTTACATTTATCAACGACATCCTCCAAGGTCCAAAGAAAGGCTTTGCAACCGCTATTTTTATGTGTAGAGCACCGCCACCTCTTTTTGAACCCATTTTTTTCCAAGCAATATTTGTAACCGGCAAGTAAAATGAGGGTATTTCCTTTTCTTGAAGATATATACTCATATTTTAATTCTGTAATGGAAATAAAAGAATATGTTAAGAAAAGAATGTGTTTGAGCAATTCCAGCACGCAAACGAATCAGATGGAAGCAAGGAAGCTGAAGGCCCGAAGCTTTCCCGACTGAGGTGAAGATATCTCCGGTTTCTTTTATACATTTTAGTGTATAGAAAATTATACACTGCACTTTATCGCTAATAATTATGGTTTATTACGAGTGAATATACACAAGGTAGGATATCGAAAAATAGTACTTAGCTATACTTACAAGTTATATACATAAATTGTTAGCGGAGCCGAGAAGTCAGAGTTTTGCTTAATTGAGTTTTGCTTTTATTTAATAATTTAGAGGGCGCTGAAATAATACAGGGCAAGTATAGTGAAACTTTTAAGTTTACATTCTCTAAAAACGAGTTTTTGATGTGTTACAATAATAACCACATCGGAAAACGATTCTTTCTTCTTCTTACTTTATAATACTCGATTTTTTTACTAACTTAACTATTTATCTACGGTATAGAATCTGGAACGAGGAAATCCGTAGAAAAACGGTCATTCACCAAGATAACTCGGCGGAATAGTATCTACCTTGAAGGGGCTGGAAATCTTTCAAGTGGAATTCCAGAAATTCCAGACTGCTTCTGACCGATCCAATCTATACTAACATTATTAAGAGGAAAGATTTGATTGTTTGTTTGCTTGCATTGAATAGGCTCCGAAACTACTAAACCGATTTGAAAAATCTTTCACCTAATAGAAAGCTACTTTATCAGGGAGTAACATAGACTTTATTTTGTAAAGTTACGCGGACGAACGTGCAACAGCTAGTTGGAAAATATGAGGTAGGCGTATATATATCTAGCAGTTGACGTCTTACTGCTTATATGATGATGATATCAACAGTAGGACGAAACAGATTATGGGCCTTAGTCAAAGTAATAATTTAAAACAATAACGAAACTAAGTTCAAAAGAGTAAAATGTATGAAATGTATCACGTGATTTAGCGACGTCATATCTCAATCCCATACATTTTATTGTTTTCGAACTTCTTTATCGTTTCGTTATCGTTTTAAATTATTACTTTGGTTACGGCCCAGAGTAGCTATGACGAACAGAACAGCAATAATAAACTATTTGACACCACTAAACAGATCAGCATAAGTGTCCTTAACATTTGGCTCGTGGTTGTGCTGAGTGTTTATTTTGACGACTCTATTGTTCCACGTTTGAATCATCGCCCTGCATTTTCTGTTGGAGTGAGTGCTACATATCCACCTCCTTTTAACGTAAGCTCCGCAGTTTTTCTTTGTACCCACGCAATATTTGTAGCCATACAATTGAATGAGTGTACTTCCACGGTTGGATGTCATGAAACGCATATTGGCTGAAAACAAAACAAACAATGGATTATGAATTATTTTACCAAGTAAACAATTGAGTATATATAGTATATTAATACAAATATATATCTATATAATAAATACAATGACATGTTGGTGAAACACGTGATCAGTACTGAGTATACATACATTATTAATTATTAATTAATTAAACATTATTAATTAATTAGATACCATCCCCACATATTTTTTTAGGTATGTGAAGGTTGGCAATTGGAATATTATTAGAAGAAGCCTTTGAGCCAATGTCTTATAGATATTGAGTGAGATACTTTAATAGCGACCTTATAAGGATTAAGAATAAGGTATGAAATGGGTAGGTACAGGGAAATAGGTCATCATTTACTTATAAATAGTTTGCTAAATATTTTGTTACATTAAATTTTCTGACAAATTTTTATTTCATTTAAAATAGACAGGCACATCACTATATATTATTGGAAAAAGAAAGTCCTCGGCGCGTCTGTCTATCTGTCTGTCTGTCTGTCCATATGTATGCTTAGATCTTTAAAACTACGCAACGGATTTTAATGCTTATTTCACTAATGGATAGAGTGGTTCTCGAGGAATGTTTTAGTATATAATTTACAAAGTTACGCGGGCGAAGTCTCGAGCAGCAGATAGTACTTAATAAATTACAAACATCAAATGCAAATAGAGAAACTCACATAGGTATAAATACATCTACCTAAATATATTTTTTGTGGGTCAATTAAGGTTTCTAATGGTTGTGTTGAGAATTTATTCTGACTATTTCATCGTCCATCGTATGAATATATGCTTTGCATTTTCTGTTTGAGTGCGAACCACAACACCATCGCCTTTTCGTATACGTCCCGCATGTCTTCGTAGTTTGGACAAAATATTTATAGCCGTGCAGAGATATCAACGTACTTCCGCGCCTGGACTCCACGAAACGGAAATGTTCTGCAAACAATTAAAATTAACACTAAATTAAATTATAATAATACTTTTAAATTAAAATCGTTAAATATTTAATTTATTTGTTTTGGGGTGAAAGGCGTCATAATTAAGAGATTCTATGCAATATTTGTAGCCATACAATTTGATGAGTGTACTTCCACAGTTGGATGTCATGAAACGTATATTGGCTGAAAACCAAACAAGCAATGGATTATATATTATTATTTATATATATAAGTTATACAAATATATAACTATGTAACAAATTGGTGAAAAACAGGATCAGTATTATTAATTATTAATTAATAAAACTTTGGAGATGATTTTTAGAAATCTCGAATGGGAAAACATAGGTCTAAACATAAATGGAGTAAAATTGAATACAGTATACATTACATTAATTATTAATTAATTAAACTTAATAATTAATTAGATATAATCCTCGCATATTTTTTTCGGTATGTGAAGGTTGGCCGACAATTGGAATAATATCAGAAGAAACCCTTGAGCAAAGTCTTATGGATATTGAGTGAGATACTTTAATACTTCGATGTAATTGTATCTGTAGTGCTCTTCCTTATACTCTCAGAGGCTCACGCATCACTCCACGAACCACTCCCACACGCAACCATATATCTTTATACCTGTGCACGCACTAACTTATCCCCGTGGATTGCTGGCATCCGTCACGTGGTACGTTTTAGACTGTGCTTGTAATGTTGCCAGTGAACAAATCTAAGATACATACACTACAGTATCTATTCAATGTATTTAATGTCAGTGTCCTGTTTTGTGTGAACTCGACAAATAAAGTGCTTTATCACCCTAAGATTGAACATTCTTTGTTAGTTGTAGAATGATAAGGTCTGTTTTCCTTTGAAAATTCAAAGTGACAATTTCTATTGCTATCTTTATTAGCGATGACAAATTATGTCAACTAGTAATTAATACCTATTTCAAATGTAAGCCTTAGCAAATTTTGAAATGAATGGAATATGTAATCGAAACTGATAACTGATTCTTGTCTGCTTTATCTTATTAAATAAAATAAATCCCTAAGACTATTAAGCGACCTTATACGAGTATAAGGATTAAAAGAATAAGGTATGAAATGGGTCATCATTGGTTTACTTATAAATATGTAATTTGCTAAAAATTTTGTTACAAATACTTTTCTAACAAATTTTTATTTCATTTAAAATAGACAGGCACATACTTAATAAATTACAAACACCAAATGCAAAAAGAAAAACTCACATATAAATACAATAGCTACCTAAATACTTTTTTGTGGGTCTTGAAATTAAGGTTTCTAATGGTTGTGTTGAGAATTTATTCTGACGATTTCATCGTCCATCGTATGAATATATGCTTTGCATTTTCTGTTTGAGTGCGAACCACAACACCATCGCCTTTTCGTATACGTCCCGCATTTCTTCGTAGTTTGGACACAATATTTATAGCCGTACAGATATATCAACGTACTACCGCGGCTGGACTCCATGAAACGGAATTTCTCTGCAAACAATTAAAAATGACACTAAATTATAACAATACTTTTAAATTAAAATCGATAAATATTTAATTTATTTGCTTTGGGGTGAAAGGCGTTGTAAGAGATTCTATCTATTATATAATCTGGACTAATATTATAAAGCTGAAGAGTTTGTTTGTTTGTTTGAACGCGCTAATCTCAGGAACTACTGGTTCGAATTGAAAAATTATTTTTGTGTTGGATAGATCATTTATCGAGGAAGATCGAGGAAGCGAAAACCGTTCGAGATACCCAAATGATTCCCAAAATAACTATTCCACGCGGAAGAAGTCGCGAGCACCAGCTAGTATTCTATAAAAGAGATTGTGTATTATGTATTTTTCATTATCAATATAATATAAAAGGCAATGTTATGTATGTTCCCTATGGACTCCAAAACTGCTGAATCGATTTTGATGAAATTTTCAGACAATCTTCAGATTAGTTCCAGCGGGTAATCTTGTGAAGTTTGGTAGCGATCGGAAGCGGCGAAGTCGCGGCCAAAACCTAGTCTCTTAAAATAAAAAAATCATAAGTTTCTTGAAAAAACTATTTTATGAATAAATATTTCGATTTTGATTTTGTCGATCTATGATAGAAAGTTGATTCAATTCACGAGAATTCTTAATGGAGACTTATTGAGCACCAATAAGTGAAAATAAATAATATTAAAAAATATATTTAAATTTTTATTTTAGTATAGTTATTAAAGCAAGATAATCCAAAATCACAAAGACTTATTAAAAAAACAAGCATACCTATACTTAAGTAACCTATAAATCATAGATATTGTTACGACTACACTAATCTCTTATCTCTTAGCGTAGCGTAAACGACATTAGAAAGCACACTAATTGGCTCTGCTTTAGCTATCCATTCGTTTATGTTCTTCAGTCACGACCTTATCTTTGTCTGTGGTCACGACTCTCTTCGCCCAACTTTTCTCTTTCCCGCCTGGTTACTACTTCTCTTGTCCACTTACTGAACCGTGCTGCCCCTGTAGAGTTGATGAAGGTCCAGGGGTCCATGATTGTGAACAGTTTTCCTCTTAACTATACGATTCTCCAAAGTATATATGATCGCTTTGCATTTACGATTCGAATGAGTGCTACAAGTCCAACAGGTTGCTAAAGATTTCTGCCCTTTCCTTGCGCAATATTTGTATCTGTCCAGCAACAACAATGTACTCCCTCGAGTTGATCTTATAAATTTAAAATCTGCAATGATATTTAACTATCCGTTTAGATGAAATAAATCTTCGCATGTATATTAGTTTAGGACAAACAAACGAGACAAAATCCAGAGCAAGGTATGAAAATTTCATTTGCATACTTTGATCGTGTTGAGAATCGAACTAGATTTATTCGATTAACAACCTGCTGGTTGTTAATGATTACGAATGAACTCGACGAGTTAAAGTCGCATGAAAATATTTAAACAAGAGTCACAATTACAATAACAATTTAATACAGGGCACAATTATTTTTTTACTTAAGGGGTGTTTTGCGTAACACTGTATGAACGCATTAGGCTCGGCGCCCATTATCGGCATCGGCAAGGAAAAGGATCCTTCAGCATCCATAAATGCGCATGCATGCTGAAGAATCCTTTTCCTGTCGGTAACTATGCCTTGGCATGCTGCAACATCCTTAGGGATGCCGAGGCGTCTTTAAGCATGCCGAAGCGACTATCTTCGGGGCAAAATAAAAAAGTGTATTTTAGCTTACGGATGACGTCATATTGTGTGACCACCATTGCCTCCATTACCTGTGAACAAAAACCATATTACACTTTACTATAAATAATGTTGAAGATTTTTTTATATCTTCATGGGCTCTATGAATATATAAAAAACGACTTTAAAAAAATAATATAAATATAAATATGGAAATAATGAATAAAATACATAAAATAAATGACTGGTTAAAAAAGTGCCATTACTTTAAAAGACTTTTTACAAAATCTGATTATTTCTTACAAACACAACTAACTTATTTTATAGGTTTTGTAAGGGTCGTATTATAAAATTGATAATGTATAAGAAAAGATTTCTTTTCTCTATGTCATTTAAAGTATTCTAAGTTATATATAATTACATATTATTTAATGTAAGCGGAGGATATATATGTCGCTATAAATTTAAGCGACATATATATCCTTATATATATAAAAAAATTATGTGTCACGTTGTTAGAGGTCAATGAACTCCTAAACTACTGAACCGATTTTGATTAAACTTTGTAACTACATATGTGTAATTTTGTCCAACTTAAAAGATAGCATAGTTTATATTTTGGACCCGGGCGAAGCCGAGAGCGTGTTTTTAAATTTTATTAAACTAAATTTTATGTACTTTTCGAGGATATCGTTTATAACCTGGCGAATGGTTATGAGTTGCTCTAGCATTAACTATTTCGTCTTGTACGGTATACACTGCCGCGCGGCATCCTTTTCTGTTATGCGTTGAACACACCCACTGGTCTTTGTTGCCGCGATTTTTTAAACTGTACGTAAAGCCGTTCAAGCTGAGCAGAGGTTTACCGAGTCTCGACAGCGTGAAGGTCACTGAAACGAATGTCAATTTTAAAATTAATACGAGTGAAAGCAATGGAATTATTAATTATAAAAAATAAATATATAATATGGAGATAAATCTAAATATATAAAAATTCTCGTGTCTCAGTGTTTGTTGCCAAATTCTTCCGAAACGGCTGGACCGATTTGTGTGCTTATCGGGTAGGTCTGAGAATCGGGCAACGTCTATTTTTCATACCCCTAAATGTTAAGGGTGGTCCACCCCAATTTTTTATTTTTTTTATTTTTTGGAAAAACAACGTTTGCCGGGTCAAGCGAGTAATAAAAAAATATCTTCACACATTCCACACAGCACCATCTAATTCAACACTAAGCAACTATAGGCTTGTATTATGGATACCAAACAGTTATAATAATTATAATATGTATCTAAATACATAAATATTATAAATACAAACATCTATGACTCAGGTACAAGGTAAAATGTTGACATAAATATTTAATTTTGCCCCTAGCGGGATTCGAACCCGGGACCGTCTAAATGTATACATTTGTAATGTGTTGATAAAAAGAAAAAAGCACGTTAGACACTATTAAAATGTTTATTAGAAGAATAATAAAGTAAATATACATAAGTATATGTATGTATGTACTATACCTTATTATTACATATAAATGTATATATAATATACCTAGTTTTATTTTCTTAATATATTTCAGACATTCATCTCGAACATGTTTGACGATATATTATGTAGGTGTATCTCTTTAGTTTAAGCAAGTCTGTGCAAGGATATACACTTTTCCCTTTCAAGATATAAGCAGGCAATTACGTGATTTAGGTATACAGTAAATAAGGTTCAAAATTTATTATATTTAAAACACAAATAAAATATATAACATACTATAAGTATAGTAAGTGAATTTTAATCTACATAATTTGCCTTACACAAGTTTTGTGCCCTCTCTAAAAATCTCTGTGCCATCTTGTTTTCGCAAGGATGTATTATTACGTAACATTTCTTCAGTGATATTGTGTAGATGGCGCAATATCTTTGAAACTTAATGGCGCAATATCTTCTAAAATTAAAACTAACACGTAAAGCATACCGTGTGACAATTTTACTCCGATTTTACTCCCATAAATTAAACTCGAGTAAAAAATTTCACGAGTAAACTCGAATAAAAAAAATTAGTGGTTGTGGTTATCCTTTATGGATACAATCTGGTCTTCGTACATATGTATGACAGCTCTGCAACCTCTGGAATTATGTGTGGAACACATCCATCGACTCTTCGCATTTGACGTAGCGGACATCTGAAATCCGTATGTGTAACGTCCAACTCGTATGAGCTTTCTGCCGCGCCGAGACTTCACAAACGTTGGATAGCCTTTTTGAAAAAATAATCATGTTATTAAATTGTAGTATGTAATTGAGACGTGATGTGTACTTATATTCTATTTAATAAAATATACTTTAAAAAAGTGTGTATCTAAATATTTTCTGCTAAAGAGCGGGTACAAAGGTATACACTCCTTTAAAAAAACATGTTTACGGTAAAAGTCCCAAACATTAAAAAAAAATAATAATAAAAAAAATCGCATATCGAAGGATGCACTAAACCGAGTGCATAATTTAATAATAAAACAAAAAAGTAATTTCTAAAAGTAACTAATCCACACTTTACTTGTAGTCGGTGAAAGAGGCCCTTATTGTATTAATTGAATTAAATTCACGTATTTGACGTTGCATAACATAAATTATTGTATGACTGCTTTTGCATGCCAGATTCTGGTGAAAAGCGTGAACTGTATTACCTAATTTTTTAGCTTTTTTTAACAAATAAATTATTATTATATTACTTATTTTATAAGTTACTCCTCCTTACCTCTATTCTCCACTCATACAAAATTGTAGAGGAAAAATATCTTAAAAACAATGATTGTGGTCTTCTTTAATGAATAAAATTTTATCGTCTAACGTGTGAATTTTAGCTAGGCAGCCTTTAGAATGATGCGTGGAACACCTCCATCGAATTTTCATGTCGCCCTTATTGAGCGGGAAATACGTGTAGCCATTCAACTTCAACAGGCGGTTTCCTCTTCGAGAAATCATGTACTCAACTAAAACAACAGTTTTCTATTGTTACATGGATACTAACACGTGTATTTACTTATAATATAAATAATAATAACAAGACAAACTTTAAAAACAATTAACCCGATATATCTAAATATCGGCGAACGGTCTTATAGCGAAAGTCTCGACCAATATCTTGAGATAATCAAGAGATCTCGAAATTTGAAGGTTTTTCAAGGCTGTATCAAGAGGAGATACAAGAGGCGGTACTTCTTGACACTTTCGTGTGAAACAGAAACATCCTAAAAGTATGAGCGACAGCTCATTAGATTACATTAGGAATGACGTCTAGAAAAAAGTATTTGAAGAATTTTCAGCACGGAAAAATTGCAAAAGTTATTATTTAACAATTATATATAAAAAAAGGCATTTCGTTTTTTGTTAATAACTTTAAAACGAATAATACTTAAGACATGGGAAAAAGCTTAAAAATTCCCACTCATTTCACATTATGTTCCGCTTTTGCTATTAAAAAATACTACTTGGATGATTGTGGTTTTTCACTATTTTAAAAATCACATCTTCAGCAGTGTAAACCGTTGCCAAACATCCCTTGCTGTGATGCGTGGAACATCGCCAACGTGTCTTCGCGCCTGCGGTAGAGGCCATGAAATACGTGTAACCATTTAGTTTTAACAGGCGCTTTCCTCTTAGAGAGATCTTGTAGTGCGCTGAAAAAACAATTTTCAATTGTCACATACACAATTTATTTTATTCTACTACCTGCATCATCTACTATTATTATTCTAAACTAGCTGGTGCTCGCGACTTCGTCCGCGTGGTATAGTTATTTTGGGAATCATTTGGGTATCTCGAATGGTTTTCGCAGCGCACGCAACGGAAGCCCTCAAAGATGAATAATTTTCCCCGTTCTTTCCACATTTTCGACTGTTTCTTCGCTCCTATTAGTCGCAACGTGATGTTATATAGCCTAAAGCCTTCCTCGATAAATGATATATTCACACAAAAAGAATTTTTCAATTCGAACCAGTAGTTCCTGAGATTAGCGCGTTCAAACAAACAAACTCTTCAGCTTTATAATATTAGTATAGATAGGAGGTCCTCTACACCCTTTTTGTACCTAGGCTTAAGTATGTTTGTATTTGTATTTGTAATTGTTACATGATTCTAACATGTGTACCTACCTACTAACTTCTACAACTAAATATGAACTTGTAATATTAACTTACTACTAAATACTAGTGACGGGCAATGTCAAATTGTCAATTTTCCATATAAATATTTTACGCTCTCGCTAGCGAATGCGGTCATTATAACTCATGGTAGAGGTACTGCACTACCATTATACCTACTCGACACGAGTTTAAAAGCTAACTCGCGCTCGTAGTAGTAGGAAGTTCAAGAAATATGTAGAAACAGAACACCTTAGATTTAACATATTTATTATTTATTTATATACATTTAATTTCTAATAATGTTTATACTTAAATAATACTTTACAATTCCATTATAACTCTTAGATAATAAATAATAAATAAATTAAGTTAAGAACCTATTTAATAAATTCAACCTGCATTAATTAGAAACGTATTAAAAAATTCATTATCTCTTTTTGTATTCATTAATAAATGAATAAAAAGAGATAATATTTAGAAGAAATATATATTTTTTGCGTACTTGAGCAGAAGTTTTTGCTTGAAAGAGACGCAATTTACTTATAACATCAGTATATGCATATTGAATGGAACGTTTAAAAAAAACAGTTCTTATCCTGAAAGCGCATCACAAATATTGGTTCATAGAAATCATTTTAATCACATTAAAGCGGGGTCCGCTGCGCCAATTTTTCAACAAAACATGTTAGAAAACATGAAATGAAATAGGGTCGACCAAAAACACTCGAAATATCTTCCTCGTCGTTTAATTTGTTAATCATTTGTTAAGATTTGCTTAAAAACTTTATTACTAGACATTTTTAAAGTTGTAGCAGACGGAAAATGTGCTATCTGACAATGTTCATAAACAATATTTTGGTCGATATTTGTCGGTTTATCATAGGAAATCTTGTACGCTTACCGCTCGATAAACTACTACAGAGGATTGTGTAGATGCTTGCGCGATGATCGTGCCGATTATAGACGATCACACGATCAAACTATCAGCTGACAGTGTAGTACAAGCGTTACATTTTAGCGCAGTGTACGCGGCTTTAATACTTCCAAAGTTTTCCTTCATTATTCAATTAAAAAATTTAAAATTTACGTTTTAGGATCATGATTGTGTTGATTTCTAATACAGACAATCTTATCTTCTATAGTGTGCAGAACGGCTTTACAACCTAACCAGCTGTGTGTAGCACACAGCCATCTGGATTTAATTTGACCGTTACGCTTCGGCGGTTGTTTTCTGAATGCGTATTCTCCAATACGAATCCTAAGGCTTCCAGAGTTAGAATAAAAAAACTGTGCATCTGAAAAACACCAAAGTACTTTAGTTTCAGATTTTTAGTTCACCCCAAGTACAAATTAGATTAAATTTTTGACGTTATATTATACTGAAATATAAAAATTAATGCATTTAATTATGTATTGTGACAGCGGACGTTGAAAATGAAAATACTAGCTCGTGCCCGCGACTTCGTCCGCGTTCTGGATGAAAGGTACCCTATGTCCTTTCTGGTTTCCCAGACAACGTGTATGCAAAATTTCATGGTGATCGATTCAGTAGTTTTTGCGTGAAAAAGTTACATACATCCATACATCCATACATCCATCCATCCATACAAACTTTCGCATTTATAATATTAGGTGAAGGTGATATTAGTACCGAAGTACGGATAAGGAGGTTAGGTATTAATACATAAATAGGTACTTATAATAGTTTAGTAGGTATTAATTTAGTTACACATTAAGATAAATCTGTAAAGATAGATATAGAAAGAAACAAATAAAGACCCACCTATAACGAATTTTGAAATGGAAACTGATGACAAGAGCGATAACGAAAAAATTCCATCTAAACGAAGCCGAAAGCGGGTCACTAGAATCTTAAATAAAAAATTTTTTTTCGTAAATACATACATATTATTTATAAATACAAACAAGGTAAAATGTTAACATATAAACATTTGCCCCTAGCGGGATTCGAACCCGCGACCGTTTGAACATACGTCTTCGTATTAGTGGTTATGAGAGTTTCCGAAACGTATTACTTCTTCGGCAACAGTGTACAGACAAGCTTTGCATCCTCTGTAAAACAGTGCGCAGCGCCATCTCTTCCTCAAACTGTCATGATACCTTCCTTCTAATCCATACTTATATTCCCCAACTTTCATCATGATTGTCCCTTTCTGAGATTTTATGTATTTTATTTGCGTTGACCCATCTGTAAATGATTTATTGTAAGAGTTATTGTAAATTATTTATATTTATATACTTATGTACGTATATTATAGCTATGAGTGTGACGGGCTTCAAGCACACAAGCGCAGTGTCAGATACATTGAACGAGAAATAGAACCTACACACACACACACAAATTGCTCATACCCTACCTTAGGTCCGGCGAGTTGTCCATTAACTCCTCTCATTTAAAATCAATAATTAGTAATCAACTAAGGTAATCTATTTAAAATAGGTATATTTAAGTCCTACACAATGAAGCCCTGTAATTGGCAATGTAGGTAGTAATACCACAGCATACTTATTTCGTACAGTAGGCCGACGGAGACGTCTAGACATCGTGCGGGGCGTGAGGGGTGAGGCGCGAGTGGGACTTGCCCAAGCTGCATACTTCGTCGTTCTTAGTAGCTTGGGATAAATATTCTAGGGCTATCGCGTCTTTCAGATTTTAATTTATTATATAAATCAAAATAGTGCATACGGCATGTGCTGTAAGGGCGTGCAAATCTTTATCTCGCATAAATAAAAAGTAAGCTTTCATCAATTTCTGCACGATGAAGAAAGGTACTTAAGCACATTTTATATTACTTAATTTGTGTCAACCCTACAAATACCTACACAGGCGGCGGCACAGCCCAACATCAAAGACGTCGGCCTACTGTAGGAAATAAGTATGCTGTGGTAATACTGTATCTATTGTATATTATTTTGTTTAGCTGTAGTGTTTATGTTGAAAATAAAATAAAACAAAATAAATGAACAAATAAAAGGAATATATTTAATCATTGTGATTATGTTCACTGTTTATGAATGTGATGATATTTTCGAAAGTGTGCAGCACCGCCTTGCAACTGTTTCTTTTTATGCAACGCCAAATTTTCTTTGGGGTATCTTTTTTACGAATATCCAAAACAAATTGATAACCCTCTACTTCGATCATATGCTTCCCCCTGCGAGTCGTACCAACTTTTAAGATTGTATCTGTAAATAAGTTTGAATTGAATCATGATACATACTGCATACATACTGCCATATTGGGTTGGCTATATACACATGGTCGGGCCGGCACATTCGATTCGGCAATTTTTGTTGAACAACAAGGCCGACCCGAAGTACCTTCTTTATGTTATGTTATGTTTATGTTCATTTATGTTCGACTAACATTTGACTTACCGGATCGGCAAAATTACCTGACTTTTGTTTAGTATATGCAAAAGTTTACTATTTAGATTATTTAGACTATTGTTTAGAATATTGTTTAGACTGCGCGGGTAGGCCAAGAGGCCTTTCTGACGAACGTTCATATACTTACATTATTACCTCCCGGCTTTGTCGACACGGCTATAAGTGTAGCAATTTGTCGAACGTTCATCTACTTACATTATTACCTCCTGGCTTTGTCGACACGGCTATAAGTACAGCAATTTGTCGAACGTTCATCTACATATGTATAGCAACCCTTACAGTAGAATTTTTGGAGTTTTCTCCTTAAGAATCGATTTGCATATATATTATAATATCATAAGCCCGTCGAATAAAAATGTATGGGTAGAAAATCAGAATTGTCACACGAATGCATTATGTTATACCTATGCGTTATAGTTACGTTCTATTTTTTTTTTAATATTTTAGAATATCTCTGAAGTTTTAGAAGTCTGATTAAATGTGAAGTTCCTTTTATAATTACTTTTTTCTGGATATTAGTTAAATAAAAAACTATTGATTTGGGGATTTTTAATTTTGTTTATTTTTTATAAAAATTATATCAAAAAACATACTTAAAGTGACAGCATATTATTTTATTTGACAGCTTATGATCAGTAGATCCTTATTTTTGCCACCCTTAAAATAATTATTACAACTATAAAATTCGTTTATAAGATAATAAGAAAAAGAATACCTACCAATTAAAAGACGATAATAATGCAAACGAACTAAAACTAAAAAGAAACAAAGTCAAATTACTTAATTTAGGTTAAATTAAGTATAATTATTTTAAGTTAAATTGAGTATAATTAATTTAAGGTAAATAAGTATAGGGTTGAACTTATTGGGTTCTAATTATTATAGTAATCATATCACCGATACTTTTTCTTAACTATGTAACTTATGTAAGGAAGCAGATTTTGGTGTGAATAAACCCTAAATGGTAGAACATTAACTTGTTAAAATTATAATTTTGGTGATTTATTATTGTGAGGATTTTTAAGGACTACAATTTGATTTTCTATCATGCATATGTATTTTTTGCTTGACGGCGAAGTGCAGCGCCAGTTTTCTTTGACATCATCATTACGTCTCGTTCCGAACGTATATTCATTGTTCACCAGCATTTGATCTGCTCTATTCGAGGTGATTAATTTTTCTGAAAAACGAAATAACATATATGAATCTCTGGAAATTATATTAGGTAATAATTATTATCTGATTAAATGTGAAGAGTTTTTTGTGTGTAACTTTCAAATAAATTTAAAATGTGCGCTGTAGGTGCAGGTGCTTGTCGGGCATCTCAGCACAGTGCTGAGCCAGTATCCGATTCACTGCCGCGAGGACACACACATCTTTTACCTCTTTTTTTATTAATTTCTGCCTTGTGGTTTTTGTATTATGTTTGTGTCTGTGTGCCGCATGAATAAAATTCTTTCTTTTTCTAATCAAAAATTACCTCATTGTTACACAGAGTGCGCGCTAGCGGTAATGGCATTCTGAGAGTGTTGCTGTAGCAAGTGAGACTGCGTCATACTATCTTTTTGGATTAAATTAATTATAATTAACCTATAGGGATTATTAAATAAAATGATGCCTTTCTCTGTATAATAACAATTGTGTATTTACTAACATAGTTTTAAATTAATTGTTACTAACCAATATGGATAATAATATGTATAATCCGCAATAAAAAAATTATTCACATATATTTATTATTATTAATTAGCAGATTAATTATTTACACAAATTCTGTTTTAAATGTCGTTTTCAAGATTGATTAATTAATTAATTAATTAATTGATTGATTAAGTAAGATTAGGAATTCATTGATTTATTGTAGTAAGCTTCGCATAATGTTAAGTGTTTGTTTTATTCCAATCGGTTCACAAATAAAAAAGTTATACCGAATACCAACTAATAAAAAAATAAAATAAAAATAGCCTTTATTTCCTACTACAGTTTTAACTTATATTACTACAATTTAACTTTAAATTTTAACAACTTATTACAATTTAATCTTAAATTTTTATCAACTTATTACAATTTAACTTTAAATTTTATAGAACTTATTACAATTTAGCTTTGAATTTTAACTTTACTTACTTATTACAATTTAACTTTGAATTTATATCTTAACTTATTACAATTTAGCTTTAAATATTAACTTATCTTTATTACAATTTAGCTTTAAAATTTAGCTTAACATATTACTTTTAAGTTTATCGCAATTTAACTTCAAAATTTAGCTTTACTTATTACTTTTCAGTTTATTGCAATTTAGCTTTAAATTTTATCTCAACTTATTACAATTTAGCTTTAAAATTCAGCTTAACTTATTACTTTTAAGTTTATTGCAATTTAACTTTCAATTTTATCTTAACTTATTACAATTAAGCTTTAAATTTTAACTTAACTTATTAGAATATAACTAAATTTTAACTTAACTTATTAGAATATAACTAAATTTTTACTTAACTTATTAAAATTTTGCATTAAATTTTAACTTAACTTATTTTTAACTTTAACTTTAACTACAATTCAGCTTAATCTAGGTAGAAACAGTATAGGTGTTATATATTTTTATGATTATGTATTTATAATATATATTATACCTAGTTAACTCATATCCGTAGTAGTCGCCTCTGTGGCGTATAGGCCTCTCCTAAATCCATACATCTATTGTTTCCTCTCTGGTTTCGCATTGCTATTGCGGATTATGATTTAGGAGGTGGTGGTCTGACTCCTCCACGGTGACCAGCCGGCTTGGAGAAGGTAGAGAGGTTGACGAGGCACTAGTTAGGGTTTTTTTTTTTTCTCTTTTTTCTTAAACATTTACATTTGGACTTGATGTTGATGGGCTGTTGGGATTTATCTGCGAAGGGCGTAGAAAACTGGTCATGGTTTGTAACTTGTATTTTTTAAATATTTGTTTTGGCCTTTCTTTGTCACATTCCATTATAATTACTTTTTCTGCTTCCTCTGGCGATTTAGACATAAAACGCTTATTTGTGTTTGTGTTTGTTGGTGTGTTTACTACGGATTCTCGTGTTTTTAGTGTCACAATTTTGTCATAGTGTAAAGCTACTCTTTTTCCCGAGTCTCGCTCACGTTTAAGGTCCTCCTGTAAGTCTTTCCGTTTTTGTAACACGCTAGGAGGGAAATCTTCTTTCAAGTAAATATTTGTACCCTCTAGCGATTTTTTCTTTTTAAGTATACCTATTTTTCTGCTTGTTGTTGTAATTGTGACAACCACTGGTCTGATTTTTTCTGACTTTTTCCCCATCCTATTAACGTGTTCTATTTCCCATTTCTGGCAAGGTATTTCCATTTCGTTGTTAATTATGTCTAACACCTTGGAAATACCAACTACTAGATTAATAAATAGAGTAATTACATCTTTACACCTCAGATAAAATAAGAACTAAAGATAGAGCTCTGTGGACGGCAGAGTGGAGTCGATAAAACTACGTCAAACGGGACATTCAAAAGACTAGCGGGTCCAATGGCACTTTTTTGTAGGCTGTAGGTAGGGTCAAAACTTTGGGTCAAAAGGGTCCAAAAAACGCCAAATAAACTAAACGCAAAACATCAATAACTATGTTGTCCGCAAAATTCTGTCTACAGTACTTATTTGGTCTGAGTTTTACATAGGAAATTATTTACACAGATTTTGTTACATTTTAGAGACACTTCTGACGTCCCATGAGCTTTACACATCGTGATAGTTGTGGTGGTACATGATTGTGACTATGAATCACTACCGAGACTGCATCGTGTTCAGTATAAGCCTTCGCTTTGCAGCCTTTACTGTGATGTGTGCAACGCCATTTAGCTCGTGTCGGATCCTTAAGTTTACCTTTCAATCCAAAATTGTAGCCCGCAATCCTTAAGAGCTGAGTTCCCCTGACGGTCTTCACAAATTCGTAAGAACAATCCATTTCTGTAACTAAAAAAATAACAGTTAATTAAAGTAAAGGATACATGTAGCTATTTCAACTTAGTATGTAATATTGCTATACATCTTAAAATTATAATATAAATGTGAAAGTAACTCTGTCTGTCTGTTACCTTTTTACGCCTTAATACAGAAAAGGACGTACTAACGAGGTTAGGCCTCGGGCAAAATCTAGCATTTATACTAAATAAATCGATTCAATAATTAGAAAAAATATATATTGGAGATTTCGGAAATGGAAAGAAAACATTTTGTTTATGATTTTTTTTAAATATTTATTTAAAAATAGAAACCTATGTTAACGACATATTTAATAAATGACAGAATCCGTGAGATATTAACTTTTAACATACAATTTAATAAATTTATGTAAAGCTTAATTAATAAAACAATTATTTAACTCTCTTTGTTCAGCTACAATTCAGAACAGATTTAGTGTGAATTCCTAAATTGGAGAACGTAGATTACTTGTTAAAATAATATTCTTTTTTATATAAACACTAGCTGGCGCCCGCGACTTCGTCCGCGTGAAAAAAGTAGCCTATCCTGTGTCCCGTACGTCTAAATGTTTATCTACCAATATTCATAAAAATCAGTTAAATCGTTTAAGAGTTATAGAGGAACATACACACATACATACAATACCTACACTTACAGATTGATAAAAATGTTTAGTTTGTGTACGCTTAAAAATCTCGAGAATGAGTAGACCGATTTTAATTCGGTTTTCACATATGGAAAGAGGAATAAACGGGAAACATTTTGACATATAAAAATTGTACTCCGGACCAAGCCGGGTGCGGGTAACTAGTAACATTATAATACTGGTGGTTTATGATTGTGAGGATTTTTATGGATAACAATTTTATCTTCTATAGTGTATATGTAACTTTTGCAATGCTTGCTCGTGTGCGAAGTGCAGCGCCAGTGTTTTTTGGCAGTATTTTTATATTTATGTCTCGTTCCAAAAGTGTATCTATTGTGCAACAGTAATCGATCTCCTCTTTTCGAAATAACGTAAACTGCTGAAAAACAAAATAACATAATTATGAATCTTTGGGAAAAATTTACTGTTTGGTTATGTTTACATATTAAAATTCCTTTCATATATAAATATAAGTATGTTAAATAGTAACATATACCTAATAAAATATAAACTACGATGTTTCTTAATTTCTTCTTTCTGATTTATTCCTTCATCCTTAAAAGATGGGATGATGGAGGAAGTCACAGGCAAATACCTACTTAATAACACTTAAAATAGGGACCTTGTCCAACTTAAATATGATTACACATTATTACAATTTACATTTATTACAATTTACATTTATTACAATTTACATTTATTACAATCCAATTTACATTTGTTAATTCCATCTAGCTTTTGTCCTGATTATCACTGATGTCACATTGTGGCAGAAATCTAAAGAATTATTCTATCTATCTATCTATGTGTTAATCCATCAAAGTTCTAGAATTAGAATTCTAGAATTAGTCATTAGAATTAACGTCTCCTATTTTGACAATTTGGCCGATGATTGTGATGGTTTTTGACTGAGACTAAAGTGTCATAGACAGTGGCCACTACAGCTTTGCAGCCCCTATGGGTAGAACACACCCATCTCTTTCTTGCCGGATCGCTCATCTTATTTGCTTTCTTGTGATAATACGTGAAGCCTTCCAGACTCAACAGTGTTTTGCCACGTATAGATGTTACAAATGTTACTGTTAAAAAGTGAATTCTAATTTAGTTCCATATAACTATATAAATAGACAGTTTAACATAAATAAGGCAAAGTCTAGGAATCAATCATGGAAGATATAATAAGAACAAAAATGTTAGAAGAGATTTTTATTTACTATTACTATTTTAATATTGTAAGAGGAAAACTCCAGTTAAGATAAATATAAAATTAAAAGCACTTAAAATAAATCATTGTCTCTTTATAACAAAGCTGTTTAACCTTCTCGGTGTACATATGGCCGTTAAGGCAACAAATTCTCCCAAATACATTATTAAAAGATTAAATTTCATAATTTTTAATTAAGTACTTTTATATTATCAGCGAGTAACATATGCTATCCTAACTAACATTTGTTAATAAATTAAATATAATTAGATTAATTATTAAATCTAAATAAAACTAAACTAAAATCTAAAATAAATACGCCTAAAAAATATCTATATAATTGGGCGCCCTCGGCATGGTACCGAGGATACTGGCAGCATTTCCTCGCTGTATTGCAATGCTAATGCGTTGCGCAAGGAAGCTGCCAGCTCGTCGGTCACCAGTGGCGTTAATAAGCCTTTTTGAAAGTTCTTTTAGAAGTTGGCGAGCGCTGGGACCCCACGGACCAAGGGTCTCGACTCCGAAAGGCACAAAAGTGTATCCGGAATTAATTAAAACAAAAGATTAAATATATGTCAATAAAAAACATTTGAAAACACTTTTTTTTCCACCTCCTAAATGATTAATGGGTTGATTTTTTTAACCAGGCCTAAATTCATAAGTCACATGTTAACAAATCCCTTACTGCCCAGCATGTCTCGGTACATGAACAGCAATTTATTTATTAATCCACAACTCTCAACATACAATTTACAGACAAAAACAAAAACATACCTAAGAGCCAATCAAGGATTTTACATTTGTATAATGGGAAAAATAATAATAAAAAAATATATCAACTTCTCAATTAATCCATTATCAATCAATTATTAATCAATCAATTATCGATCAATCAATCAATTATCAATTCATCAATCGGAACGTGTCTACGAAAAATCTCTGCTAACATCTGCAAGATTCCACATGACGATCATAACATTGTAAGCAAAACGGTCTTTCACATTCGCCGCAGTAAGTGGAAACTTTTTTTGTTTTATTGTTAGCTACTCTGCTCTCAAATTTCTCCCTCATTTTTTTGTAACATCCGCAGCACTTTCTTCTGTTTTTACTTTTCATCAATGTACATATTATCGGTATATCAATGTTGGAATCATCTGAAACACAATTTGCATGATTATGTCTTGGTCCATTAAACTTAACTTATTATTATTAGTACTAGCTGGCGACTTCGCTACTTCGTTCGCGTGAAAAAAATAGCCTATCCTGTGTCCCGTACTTCTAAATGTATGAATGTATGAACCTTTGAATCGTACAAAAAAGTCACAACACAAAAATAAGTTTATCAAAATTTAATCTTTGCTTTTTTCCTATTTACCTTTTGGTTGGTCCAAAAGTCCAAAAGCGGACCAACTCACCCATCAAATGATGACTATATGTACATATTGGTCGGTGAAGAATATAAAAAATACTCTTGTTAAAAAGGCAATACAATTATACTTATAAATATTTATATGAAAACTTTTAGAAATTCATTTAAACCTATAACTATCACATAATAAAAAATGATATATGATATTATATTTT
This sequence comes from Synanthedon tipuliformis, assembly GCA_947623395.1. Lineage (NCBI taxonomy): Eukaryota > Metazoa > Arthropoda > Insecta > Lepidoptera > Sesiidae > Synanthedon > Synanthedon tipuliformis. Next base: position 9,216,399 of record OX392417.1, on the reverse strand, counting down.
ATATTATATTTTATTTTTATATGTTATATTAAATTTTATGAATATCAAACAAAAAAGTAAATAAAAAAAGTATCAATTCCGATGAATGACTGGAGTTTACTCCTTACAAACGATAAATAAATAATTTAATAAATACAATCGAATAAAAAATATTATCAGGGCCATCTCTGTTCGCAAGGATGTAAGAATATGTTATTACGTAACATATTCTAGTTTCAGTGTTATTGTATAGATGTCGCAATTTCTCTTAAGCTTCAGAGAAATTCTAAAATATTCCAAAATAGAACGTAACGCATACCGTGTGACAATTTTGATTTTACTCCCATAAATTTTCATTCTATGGGCTTATATATATAGGTATTATATGCAAATTGATTCTTAAGGAGCAAACTCCAAAAATACCATTTGATAGGTTAAAGAAGAAAACTTGACAATTTACTTTTTATCGTGATTGTGTTCATTGCAAATTGCAATAATTTTATTGTCGACGATATGCAGACACGCTTTGCAGTACTTGTTCTGTGTACAGCACCACCTTTTCTTGTCATTCTTTAAGCTCCCTTTAGAATAGAAAGTGTATTCGCCTACTTTTATATTTATCTTTCCTTTCTTCGTTTTTAATAGGGTTACTGCAAACAGAATATTCTTTTAAAATTATAAGCTATACTATCTGGCGCCCGCTGAGCTTATCCTGTGTCCTGTACGTCTAAATTTTTATCTACCAAGTGCGGCTCAGCTAGCACAACACTAAACGCGCCTATATTTTGCCTATATATGTTAAATTTATGCATCAATAAAGCTCTTTCCTTTTTGTATCTGGCGCACTCCATGAGTACCTAAATGATGAACATCTTATATCCCTCCTATCTTCTAGTAGGGATAAGATAGGAGGAGGAGAGATGAATGGAGGAGGAATTGTCTTGATTTAAAATAAATAAGCATAAGCAGTATTCGGTATTTTTTTTATTAAAAACATCAAAGTCTCCGATTATGTCGGAGGTTGAGGCTTTAATCCCCCAAACGTCCAGATATTCTAAAATTAACATATTTTTTTGTAACTGTTAATGTAAAAAAAAATCTGTAAGTAATTTTTTAATTTTTTTTTTTACTTAAATATAATTTAAAATTGTAATCTTACTTAAAATAAACGGTCTGCGGGGTTGGCGTAACCCTTGAGGGAAACTTAAAAAAAAAAACATCTATACTCCTGCAAACTTCGCAATCGAGAGAGTTAACTTTTCTCATGAGGGTCTTGAAGTCTAAGACAGTCTTGAAGAAGCTTAATGTTCATGACCGTTCGGGTGAGCAACACGAGTATTTTTATTCACTAGGTACTTTGTACGGTAAGGCCGCCAAATTGGCCTCATATAACATAAAAGTAACATAAAAGTTTATTTTACCGGGGAACTTAAAAGTAACATAAAAATTTCTAAGGGCATGTCTACAATAGGAAATCATTAATTTGTTTTTCGAAAAATTTATACATTCTCATAACTTCAATAAAACTCAGTTTTATTTTCAAAACTTAATCTATGATGATCTATGATTTAATCTATGATAAAACAAAATATAAAACTTCTTATGATTAATCAGATTTAAAAGAATAAGGTTAAAAGTATATTTAATGATATTGGGGTCATTTCTAATTTCCTGAAATCATGCTGAAATTATTTTAGGACTTTCCTTTCATCTCGCTATTTTTGTCTTCTCTCTTCTTTGCATGCCTCCTGTTCTGTATATTCGCTCGATTTTTTTCTATAATAACGTAAAACGCACTCCGAAGTTTTCTTTTTCATCTGTGCATATTTTTTAGGTCTCTCTTTTTAGTTTTTCGCGGTATCTTTTTTGTTTTTGGTCTGTCATAAGAAAAAAAAATATGACATCATTATCAATTCTTATTAGTTGCATCATTTTACAAAAAGTTAAATTTATGCTATAGGAACGGAAATTAATTTAGTTTTTCAAATCAGTTCAATCAGTATCAATATAAGTCTGCATTGCATTAACAATTTTATTAACACTTTTTTTACAGTTACTTTCCCAATGTACATTAACCTTTAGATCAATTTTATGTTACGTAAAAATAAAAATAAAACAATTGTAACATAAGTAACATAAAACTACAATATACGGCAATATAATGAATAATTAACAACTTTCATAATTTAGAGCTGTAATTTAATAATTATATTTACTAAATATTCTCTCAAGTAAAGCAAAAGTATACAAAATTACAATAAAAAATCACCTCACACTTTTTTCGGCGAACGAAAGCACGATTCGGGCCAAACTAACTGATGCAACACCTCAATAATTGCCGACAAGTAATTTTTTACATACCATAGACAAGTTAGATAGTAAGTTAGTTAGTTAGTTAGTTAGCAAGCGTTGCCAACTATTAAAAAAGCATTGTACTGCTCAATTGCTTCGTAATAGACAAATTATGGTAAGAAAGTATTTATTATTTATTATTATTGTTCGTAATATTATATTGATTAATCAATACTAATATTAAATCTATAATTGTAGGTATTGTATGTATGTATGTATGTTCCTCCATAACTCTTAAACGATTTAACTGATTTTTATGAATATTGGTAGATAAACATTTTAGACGTACGGGACACAGAGGCTACTTTTTTCACGCGGACGAAGTCGGGGGCGTCAGCTGGTAAACTAATAAAGTAATTATTTTAGATTGTAAATAATAAACTAAACAAATATAAATAAATAGTAAACTAATAAAGTAAATATTTTAGATTGTAAACAAAAACACATTTTTTTAATGGAAAGAAATAGTTTTACTGTCGTTCGCGTATTTAAATGTAAATAAAAATGATACTTTTTACTAGGAAAACTGTAAAAGTTGGTAGTTTTAAATACCTAGTTTAAATTTAAGTAACGCCGACAGAAATTAAGGACGCAGTCATTCATCAAATTATCATTTTTTGGCGGCCTTACCCTTTAATGATTGTGAACATTACTCATATTAAGTACAGATTCATTGTACGTCAATAAGAAAGCTCTGCAACCTTTAAAAGCATGACTGGAACAAACCCATCTCTTCTTATTACTACTCGAGATCCTCTGTGTGAACTTGTAGTTGCCCAACTTTATCATTGTCCTTCCTTTATTTGAAAGAATTACCTCGAAATCAGTGTCCTTGTACATCGCACCAGTGAATCCTAGAAAAATACAAACCGTGTCAATATCGGTTCGGGTCAAATCGGCTCGAAAGCCACTGTTATCATCAATTACTATCATTAATAATTATGATCAGTTAGAATTACTGTTATCATCAATTTAAAAGGAAGATTTTAGTGTTATGGTACAAAAATTGCATCCTTGCGAAGATAGGTACATATAGTGTTCACCAAAAAAGTGAAAGTCTACACACACCTAGAACTTTTTTGTGCTTAGAATGAAGATCTGATTGTATTTATCTCCGAAATTCTGATGTAATATTGCAGAATTCCATACTTAAATTTAGTATTCATTGGTATTTTCATAAGTTAAGGGTCCCTTTCGCCAATCGAGGGTCGGGAATGTAAGAGAATTATATATAAAACGATGCTCCACAACCTTGAAAAAAATCACACAGCTAGCCAATGAATGTTACTTGATGCTGAAACATTTGAATTTTAGATAATGCTTATAGATAAGTGTAAAAAAAAATCAGAAAATCACTAAAATCGTGTAAATCGCACTCCCGTGTTGTTACAATTGAGCCGTAAGTATCAAAATTTATTAAATGAATTTTATCAAATAATAAAGTTAAAACTATAAAAAAGTTGCTGGAATATTTATTTCTTAATTAATATATCCTTATTCTATGTAAAAAAATCACAAAGTTGCCCAATTTTTTCGCTCAAAATCTTCATACAAATTACTATGAAGGCTATTATATTGAAATTACGCTCGTAGTCGGTTCAGTCGGCCACGCGCCTCCGAAGTGAGAGCACGTCGCTTTGCGCCGCATTGACAGTTCGCGATCGAACCGTGTACTTACACAAAAAATGACAAATATGTCGTTTTTGATGTTGAAATTATAGCCCAAGAGCCCACGACCTTCGTTATTTATTACAATCTTTTGAGATAATATAAAAAAATAATAAGTGGGTTGTTCCAAACAGTTCTACTATAGTTCTATGATAGAATTGTTTGGACAAAAAAAATCCAACTAGTTCCCCAGCACAGTATGACAGATTGGACTCTGGAACACGTCCAAACTATTCTATTTTTATAATAGAACAAAAAGAAAAACATGCAATGATGTCTACTGGTGAGTATGAGTAGCGGAGCGGAGCGGCGGCAAGTCTACGCGGGGCACCGAAAAAGCGAAAATTTTGAGATAGATAATTTGACACGCCGTAACTTGGAAACGGTGCGACGCAGCCGGGTGATGTTTAGGCTCATCGGAGACGTCTCTCCGAGATAGATAATTTGACGACCCCCTCGGACCCCTCCGACCGTAACTTGGAAACGGTGCGACTCAGCCGGGTGATGTTTGGGCTCATCGGAGACGTCTCTCCGAGATAGATAATTTGACGACCCCCTCGGACCCCTCCGACCGTAACTTGGAAACGGTGCGACGCAGCCGGGTGATGTTTGGGCTCATCGGAGACGTCTCTCCGAGATAGATAATTTGATGACCCCCTCGGACCCCTCCGACCGTAACTTGGAAACGGTGCGACGCAGCCGGGTGATGTTTGGGCTCATCGGAGACGTCTCTCCGAGATAGATAATTTGATGACCCCCTCGGACCCCTCCGACCGTAACTTGGAAACGGTGCGACGCAGCCGGGTGATGTTTGGGCTCATCGGAGACGTCTCTCCGAGATAGATAATTTGACGACCCCCTCGGACCCCTCCGACCGTAACTTGGAAACGGTGCGACGCAGCCGGGTGATGTTTGGGCTCATCGGAGACGTCTCTCCGAGATAGATAATTTGATGACCCCCTCGGACCCCTCCGACCGTAACTTGGAAACGGTGCGACGCAGCCGGGTGATGTTTGGGCTCATCGGAGACGTCTCTCCGAGATAGATAATTTGACGACCCCCTCGGACCCCTTCGACCGTAACTTGGAAACGGTGCGACGCAGCCGGGTGATGTTTGGGCTCATCGGAGACGTCTCTCCGAGATAGATAATTTGACGACCCCCTCGGACCCCTCCGACCGTAACTTGGAAACGGTGCGACGCAGCCGGGTGATGTTTGGGCTCATCGGAGACGTCTCTCCGAGATAGATAATTTGATGACCCCCTCGGACCCCTCCGACCGTAACTTGGAAACGGTGCGACGCAGCCGGGTGATGTTTGGGCTCATCGGAGACGTCTCTCCGAGATAGATAATTTGATGACCCCCTCGGACCCCTCCGACCGTAACTTGGAAACGGTGCGACGCAGCCGGGTGATGTTTGGGCTCATCGGAGACGTCTCTCCGAGATAGATAATTTGACGACCCCCTCGGACCCCTCCGACCGTAACTTGGAAACGGTGCGACGCAGCCGGGTGATGTTTGGGCTCATCGGAGACGTCTCTCCGAGATAGATAATTTGATGACCCCCTCGGACCCCTCCGACCGTAACTTGGAAACGGTGCGACGCAGCCGGGTGATGTTTGGACTCATCGGAGACGTCTCTCCGAGATAGATAATTTGATGACCCCCTCGGACCCCTCCGACCGTAACTTGGAAACGGTGCGACGCAGCCGGGTGATGTTTGGGCTCATCGGAGACGTCTCTCCGAGATAGATAATTTGACGACCCCCTCGGACCCCTCCGACCGTAACTTGGAAACGGTGCGACGCAGCCGGGTGATGTTTGGGCTCATCGGAGACGTCTCTCCGAGATAGATAATTTGACGACCCCCTCGGAGCCCTCCGACCGTAACATGGAAACGGTGCGACGCAGCCGGGTGATGTTTGGGCTCATCGGAGACGTCTCTCCGAGATAGATAATTTGACGACCCCCTCGGACCCCTCCGACCGTAACTTGGAAACGGTGCGACGCAGCCGGGTGATGTTTGGGCTCATCGGAGACGTCTCTCCGAGATAGATAATTTGACGACCCCCTCGGAGCCCTCCGACCGTAACATGGAAACGGTGCGACGCAGCCGGGTGATGTTTGGGCTCATCGGAGACGTCTCTCCGAGATAGATAATTTGACGACCCCCTCGGATCCCTCCGACCGTAACTTGGAAACGGTGCGACGCAGTCGGGTCGTGTTTGGGCTCATCAGAGACGTCTCGGGGAGATGAATTTTTTAGTAGACCATATTTCAAAATTTGACAATTCCGGTCTACATTTGACAATTGACAATTCGGGGGGGGGGGGGTCCGAGGGGGTCGTCAAATTATCTATATCGGGGAGACGTCTCCGATGAGCCCAAACATCACCCGGCTGCGTCGCACCGTTTCCAAGTTACGGTCGGAGTGGTCCGAGGGGGTCGTCAAATTATCTATCTCGGAGAGACGTCTCCGATGAGCCCAAACATCACCCGGCTGCGTCGCACCGATTCCAAGTTACGGTCGGAGGGGTCCGAGGGGGTCGTCAAATTATCTATCTCGGAGAGACGTCTCCGATGAGCCCAAACATCACCCGGCTGCGTCGCACCGTTTCCTAGTTACGGTCGGAGGGGTCCGAGGGGGTCGTCAAATTATCTATCTCGGAGAGACGTCTCCGATGAGCCCAAACATCACCCGGCTGCGTCGCACCGATTCCAAGTTACGGTCGGAGGGGTCCGAGGGGGTCGTCAAATTATCTATCTCGGAGAGACGTCTCCGATGAGCCCAAACATCACCCGGCTGCGTCGCACCGTTTCCAAGTTACGGTCGGAGGGGTCCGAGGGGAGCATCAGTTACGGACAGGGGGTTTAGGGAGAGGGGGTGTACTGAATGCAACTGATGAATAAAAGGTTCGTAAGGAACAGGCAAGGAATAAGTTCTAATGTAAGGAATCCCAGGTTTTCTAGCAGGCAGATTTTTTGTACAAACTTTTTCAGTACAATATATTATTTTTGTAATTGGGAATAACAATTTCGTTTTGTATTGTGCAACTAAAATAATAAAATTATTATAAGTACAATTATTTATACGCTAATAATACATTTGACAACAATTTTTATATTTGGTAACAAAATAGCAACTGTAATAAGTCTCCGGCAATGGATGACGTGATTTCTAAAGTTATCCCGAAGAAAATATAAAAAAATTGAGCTTCAATACTATACACATTTACTATGCACAGAGAAACTTTCAGCGTTTATAAAATAACGAAGGTCTTGCCGTCGTGGGCTCTTGTTCTATGCTTACGTACATGTGTGCGTGTGCAATGCGCGAGCCTCGATCGTTGTGAGAGTAGCGCTAAAAACCTAAACATCGCGCGGCGCGTCTCCGTAACGGCCCCTTAATTGCATAAAACTACTTAGTGAATCTGAAACAAATGCACACCGTGTCGCGCTTTAGGGTTTTCCTACGGCGACACTGACTAGAATTAGATGGTAAAAATTATTAAAATAAATATGTTGGGCGCCAGTGAAGCCTACCAGAAAATAAAAACAGCGTGATCAGAATAATATTCGATATATTTAAATCGCTCAACGGTAGGCAACACAAATTGTGTTGCCGACGAAGGTGGTAGATGCGGCGCGATGGGTGTGATGCCGTGCGTCCTGCCGATGCGCTTCGTTACAACCGTTTTCGCAAAGTCGAACCGTGAATTGCACTAGAATTTTGTACTAAGTTGTTGTGGTAGAAATGGTTAGTGGTAGGAATATTTCTGAGAAATGTACTGGGGCGCCCTATTGAAGATGCAAACGCTTTGTTGCGTACTTGGTGCTAGAAAGTTTGGTGACTGGTTGTTGTAATGTCAAAACAAAATTTTGACCAATCACCAAGCTTTCTCTTAGCGCTTCCGAAGTATGCAACGAAGCGTTTGCATCTTGGCTAGGGCCCAGGTTGTTGTAACGCCCACATAAATTTTTGACCAATCACCGGGCTTTATTTCGTTTCTATTCGTCAGAACGCAACGAAACGTTTGCATTGGTATGCTCTTGGCTAGGGCCCCAGGGGTCAAATTGTGCAGTTAAAGAAAATCATAACGATATAAATACATGTGTTTTGTGTCTGAAACTTGTCTATTGTCCCTTATCCTACTAGAATAGACAGTGCAGTTGCCGTCTCCGTAGTTTTACTTTTGTGTATAGGTGACAGAAGCCACTTAACAACAAGTGTAACATCAACTTACTTGCTTATAAAAAAGAGAGAGGCAGACGACAGACAAGAGCATTCGTAAAGAATTAGTTAAGACTATGGCATATGCAAAAATAAAATCGTTTTTCGGGCTGGCTGGCCACGCCTACAGGCGGGAATTACAGCTATTTCGCCCCGCGCTCCGCAAGCGTCCTTACCATAGACTTATATTGAGTATAACAAATAGATGCGGCCAAAGTTTTTATATTTTTATGAAGTTGAAATTTGGCGTCCAGCTGAGTAATTATGTGTATATATTCACTTTCACTGCGAATATATAATGAAATGAATAATGTGATAAAGAATTGTGTAGAATAAAAGTATACTAAAAAATAAACCACAATAGTCACTCGAGTGAAAATTTATGCTATAGTGTTCCATAAATAAATATATGTTATGAAAAGTTAATTTAGTTTATATATATATATATATATATATATATATATATATCTCAAAAAATCACCTAATATATATACTTTTTGTCACATTCCTTAAGAAAAATTAGGTGATTTTTTGAATTTTATTTCTAATATTAGGTATATTTATTATAAGTCCCTCAGTAAAAAAGTCATGTGTGTAGTATACATACTTACATTTAAAATTTGGGTGCATTCCCAGTAGTTCGGTTGACAGTTCGGTTGACCGAACTAGTAAAAAAAGTGTGGTCTGTGAGTAGTGAGACTATTTTTTCTCTGGTCCATTCCCACTGCTTCGGTTGATCGAACTAGTGAGACTTTTTTTTTCCCAGTACTTCGGTCGAACAAATCAACTGAAGTAGTGAGACTATTTTCTTTTATTCCGGTTGTAAATTCAATTATGCAGCCAGCATACTTGGGACTCCGAAGCTTAATATTATATACAATTTTTGTAAATATATATAACTTGTAAATATATATTTTTATTATAAATATAATTATCTTTTATATATAATAAAATAAAATCTTATATATATAAATATAATAAGTATCTTGTATTTAAATTGAAAAAAATATAAATATTTGATTTCACATTTCTATATGAAACCATGACTTCGGAAAGATGGATATGCGGATGGTATGGTATGTTGTGTATTTTTGGTATGTTGGCTACAAGGACATTAGTTAGCAAGGACATGTATGTTAGGGTAAGGTAAGGTAAGGGTAATGTGAGGGTACAGTACTGTTGGATATGTCTCGTCAAGGCCTATCTAACGAACCGTCACATGTGGGGTTAGGGTAAGGTAAGGTAAGGGTAATGTGAGGGTACAGTACTGTTGGATATGTCTCGTCAAGGCCTATCTAACGAACCGTCACATGTGGAGTTAGGGTAAGGTAAGGTAAGGGTAATGTGAGGGTACAGTACTGTTGGATATGTCTCGTCAAGGCCTATCTAACGAACCGTCACATGTGGGGTTAGGGTAAGGTAAGGTAAGGGTAATGTGAGGGTACAGTACTGTTGGATATGTCTCGTCACGGCCTATCTAACGAACCGTCACATGTGGGGTTAGGGTAAGGTAAGGTAAGGGTAATGTTTGTGAGGGTACAGTACTGTTGGATATGTCTCGTCAAGGCCTATCTAACGAACCGTCACATGTGGGGTTAGGGTAAGGTAAGGTAAGGGTAATGTGAGGGTACAGTACTGTTGGATATGTCTCGTCACGGCCTATCTAACGAACCGTCACATGTGGGGTTAGGGTAAGGTAAGGTAAGGGTAATGTTTGTGAGGGTACAGTACTGTTGGATATGTCTCGTCAAGGCCTATCTAACGAACCGTCACATGTGGGGTTAGGGTAAGGTAAGGTAAGGGTAATGTGAGGGTACAGTACTGTTGGATATGTCTCGTCACGGCCTATCTAACGAACCGTCACATGTGGGGTTAGGGTAAGGTAAGGTAAGGGTAATGTTTGTGAGGGTACAGTACTGTTGGATATGTCTCGTCAAGGCCTATCTAACGAACCGTAGCACGCCGGGTTAGGGTAAGGGAACATTCATGTTTCGTTTGAACTGAAAATTAGGAATCTAACATCGGGCAAAATAATAGTTTGATGTGTGACGTAACTATAAAATTATAATAAAATGTTATATTAGAAACATTAGATTAGAAATGTCATATTATAATCATTTTGTTTACTATCATAGTATGCACAATAATAATATGATAGGTCTTATCTAACCAACACAATTTTATTAAGATCTATGGTAGTGAAACTTATCAAAACATGTTTACTATATTAATAACGTTTTAACATATTTAAATTACGAATACTTGATTCTCACAATATAGACAAATGTAAACTAAGTCCCCTTCTCTCTTTAATAGTTCTTTTTAACTATGTTTATTGCACGAAACTAGCATGAAACAAATAAACACAGAGTCCACGTCCGACCGGCGCTACTGCAGAGCGCAGACTGACTGGCACGCCCCATCGCGCACAATATGCTCGATAAAATCATGATATTTGAATTTTATTGTAGTCCCTTTATACTTAAAAATCTGATATTATTAAATTGACTTGAAATCATTGATACCTATTTAATAAAAAAAGAATGGATTGAATCGCGTGATAATTGCCCCAGAAAGGTCGATTGAAAACTGAACACACCTTGTTTACAAAAATTTTTTTTTTTAAATATCTATTTGCCTAATTATTTTGATATTATTAAAATGACAAGATGAAAGTTTGACCTACAATATATATTTTTTTTGAAGCAAATACATGTATAACTATTGAATAATAGTCATTGAACATTTAAAATTTTGCGTCGGCCATAGCCTTAATTTCAACAAGTCTATGATATTATGATATTTCTTTTCTTAATTTTTTATATGATGGATGCTTTTACTTTGTATAAAAAATAATAGGCAGTACCAAAATTTAAAAATGTAAATATTTTTTTATTATGTCTCTGAAATAAAGTTACTTCCTTACAACCATTGTTATAATAAATTCATACAGAAATTTTTCTTAAAATATTCACAAATTGCATTGTAAAAATGCTTTACAAAAATATCACTTCACCAATACTAGTTCTGTGCATAATTTTTTTAGGATGACAATGATCATTACAAAAATTCCTTATGTTTCCACCTTCCAGTACGAGCTTAGCTTTACATCTAGTGCGTCGGTTTGTACAACGCCAACGGTTATTCCCGTCGTTATAAAAAGTGTATCCTTGAACATATAAATTTGTTTTTCCCTTCTGCGATGTGATCTTTTCGTATAAAATTTCTAAAAAATTCAAACAAGATTAGAGCATCAGTTTTTATAATAATCGAAGTCATTAAACTACGAAGTATGTATTGCAAAATGGACTTAATTTTCATTACTTTTTAGTTGCTTCTTCTATGGCTCATTTGAAACCAAAAAAGTATAAGTTTAATTTAATTTAATACATTTAATTAATTAATGTTATTTGTTGCCAACATGTTGTTAGTTTTTTTATTTTTTTTTATTAGGTAAGTGATTAGTTAAGTGTGTGAGCAAATGTTGGTGGGTCTTTTGTAAAAATAAAAAATAAATTTAATACAATTAATATAAGTTTAATACAATTTAGGTTTTATACTAATTTTACAAATCATTCAAAAACGACTCAGTGGTTATGGTTATTTCTGGTTCTAACAATTTGATTGTCTACGGTAAGTAGGGTTGCACAACAGCCCTTATTGTGGTGGGTAGAGCAAACCCATCTATTTTTACTTCCACTTCTAGTTTTTTGGCAATACGAATAGATGCCCAAGCGAATTAGAGGCTTCCCCTTTTTCGATGTCGTGAAAAAAGCTGAAAATGCAATTGTTTCATTAAAAAAAACCGTTACACAACCACTTCAGGTGTCAAACAAAACATGCAAAAAGTCATAACGACTTGGCCAATGATATTGTATTGGTCTCGCTCGCTACGCTCGTCGAGCGAAGCGGACCAATTCTTAGTCTATGGACTTAGCGTTAAGACAAGGAGCCTAACCGCTCATTCAACGGGCTCGTCGAAATGGAGTTTTAATCATTGTTTAGGTATATAAGTTTAATTCACCACTAAGGAGTTTAGGGATATCAAACCTATTTTCCATGTTTATACTTTAATTCTAACGCTATTAAGGGTACCTAAAATGGCGTGTTTCTATTCACCCTGGTCTTGAATGTATTTATTAGCAAAAAATATTTGCAAAAAAATATAATGGAAAAGCAGATCTTTATCATGGAAAAATCGCCACCAACTGATATGTGCATTCAGATCAATAGTATTCACACCATTACAAAAAATCGTTGGACCGATACACAATACAATATTAAAAAAAAAAAAATTATTCAATAAAAAAATATGAAATTATTGCATCTCATTTATTTAAATAAAAATATTTTTACTCTTTTTAACATTTCATATAATATAATATAATATTAAACATTTCATTATTCTTGTTGTCATAAATCATAATTCATCATAATTCGTAAATAACTTGTTTGTTGTTATCATATAAAAACTCTGTTAACTAGTACCTACCTATGCGATATGTTAACTTAGCATGGAAGCTCAGATAACTAATCTAACTGAGTGGTAATTAGAAGGTAAGAATCGAGATTAAAAAAATGTTTATTACTGCGAACTGGACTACCCAGCCACAATTAAATCTTCGCTGTACAGGTAGCAACTCTTTAAATTGTAGCTTCTAGCATTATATGGTACAGAAAAACTGTTGGCCTGATAGTACGTCTTTTCATTGTCTAATGTGTCTAATAGAGCCTGGGGGATGATGGGGCCAATACCTTTGTAAGGTAATGTCCCAAAAATTAAAAAAATATAAAAACCTTATACAGCAATTCCTTGGGGTTTTCTCATGTGCAAATGTGCAATCCACATTGCACATATCTGGCAACCGTTGAGGAAGTAAGGTTCTTAAGTGGCAACCGTTAAAAACAAATCAATGATTATGCTCATTTTTGATTTTTACAATTTCATTTTCTACTGTATGTATTAGAGCACCGCATCCTCTGTGATTGTGTGTTGAGCAAGACCATCTTACTTTCATATTGTTCCTATTTTTCTGGCAAAACGTATATACACCGAGACGAATTAAAGGTTTTCCGCGTCTTGATCTCACAAAATAAGCTGTAAAAGAAACCAATTAGATTGTCTCAGTAGTAGTAGTAGCAGACCCCCCCCCTGTAACGCATCGTAACGTTTTTCTGTGCCCTCCCTAAACGTTACGTTTAGGACCAAGATTACCTAGTGACCATTTTTACCAACGAAAAGGGTTGAAAGCATTGTAACATTTTACAAGACCGTCCCCAAGCAGATACACTGCAACTGATTATTCAATTGACAGGTGATATTCAGTTAGATATTATAATTTAATTAAATATTTAAATGACAATGCTGGTTATACATTCTGATGACTTGATTATCAATTGTGTAAACATGCGCTCTGCATTTCTTGTTGTTATGTGTCGAGCACGCCCAACGAGTCTTGGGACCGATCACAGAATGTGTGCAGAATGTGTAGCCTCCGACGCTCAGCAAAGGTCTTCCGCGACGAGACAACAAGTATTTCACTAAAATTAAGATTAATTATAGTTAAAACTTTTAGAACAGTGGTGTTTAGACTTGAAATGCTAGCGATTGACATTAAAATTTTTAGACTATAAGCGATCGACTCGGTTGAAACAAGGAGCACTTAAGAAATGAGGGAATTCCACTCCCTCGCTGTAAGCATGATAAGAAGACGCACAGCTCTTCATGGGAATTGCTGGTACTCAATACTCAAAAACTACTGGGCCGATTTTGAAAATTCTTTCACCTATAGAAAGCTACATTATCAGCGAGTAACATAGGCTATATTTTTATAATAAAGTTACGCGGGCGAAGTCGCGTGCAATGTACAATAAAACGAAAATTACTTTTATTTTTATTTTAAATACACATTTGATTTTACAAACATGGTTAAAAATATTTTAGACTAATTCTAAATAAAATATATTTCATTATAGAACTAACTTTAAAATATTGCTAAATTTTATAATATCACACTAACATTTCATTAATAACATTATGAGGTTAGCTGTTGGAGTTTAGATTACCTAAAAATCTAAAAATTATGGGAGCAATTTTTTTCATATTAAAAATAAACAACATTTTTATAATATTAAGCTATATGTATAAAATCGGTTATCATCACCAAAAAAAAACTATTCGCCTTACTTTTATGAAGAATCTAGAAATCAGTAAATTCTATGCAGAGTTCAATGTACTATAATAAAACATGATTTTCATCCAACAAATTGTATACTTTGTAACATTTTCAAAGTAAGGAAGAAACTCTTTTTAATAACACGTAGCCAAGCCGAGACTTCATTGCTTCTTTTTAATGTGGTTTTAAAGAGAAAACAATATAAAATATCAGTTAATTATTAATCATAAATAATTACTATTAAATTATTAAGTTTCAATAGTAAAAGTACTATTTTAATTTTAACGCTTTTCACAAGAGAAAAAGAATCATTTAAACGTCAGTGATTATGCTCATTTTTAATTTTGACTATTTCATTCTCGACCGTATGTATGAGAGCACCACACCCTCTATGGTTGTGCGTTGAACAAATCCATCTTATTTTCAAATCGTTCTTTTTCTTCTGACAAAATGTATAGATACCGAGACGAATCAAAGGCTTCCCTCGCTGCGATGTTACAAAATAAGCTGGAAAAGTATTGGTTTAATGTTATCAATTGTTCTATAAAAAAAAATTAACAAGATCTTACTTCCTACTAATCCTACTAATATTATAAATGCGAAAGTTTGTTTGGATATAGGATGTATGTATGGATGTTTGTAACTCTTTCACGCAAAAACTACTGAACCGATCAGCATGAAATTTTGCATACACATTGTCTGGGACACCAGAAAGGACATAGGGTACCTTTCATACAGAACGCGGACGAAGTCGCGAGCACCAGCTAGTCACTTATAAATGTGAGATGGTCTGTACCTCTATCGGGAGTCATAAAGGGTACTATTTTTTAAGATTTGTTCCCGAATCGTCCCACCAGAAGAATAGTGCTCATAGTGCTCAGTATGGGCGACAATTTGTTTCATGAGTTATAAAGGGTTCGAATTTCTTATGATTTGTTCCCGAATCGTACCACCAGAGGAATAGTGCTCATATGGCTCAGTGTGGGCGACAATTTATTTCATGAGTTATAAAGGGTTCGAATTTCTTAAGATTTGTTCCCGAATCATTCCACCAGAGGAATATTGTTCATAGTGCTCAGTGTGGGCGACAATTTGTTCCATGAATTATTAGAGGTTCGAATTTCTTAAGATTTGTTCCCGAATCGTGACAGCCACCGGAGGAATAGTGCTCATATAGTGTGGGTGACAATTTATTCCAGGGACAATTTTTTTTATCAGTTGTAATCTCACGATGGATAAGAGGTCTTTGAGAAGTAAGATTGAAAGCTACAATGTGATAGAACAAAAAAGACACTTGCAACACATATAATTCTTTAATAACATTAATAACATTTATATTTTGACACGGAAATATTTTGTATTTTATACTGAAATTTATTTGCGGCGATACAGTAGCGTACAGATATATCGCTAAGGGCTGCAATGTGACTCTAGTACGTACACATATATACACAAATATACACGGGTAGAAACAGGGGCGTAACTACCCCGTATCAATTACATAGGGCCACCGGGCTACAGGGGTACCGATGTTTGTAAACAGAATTCCTGAAATATTATACACAACCTCACTAAAAATTTCAGGCCTTAGTTGCGCTAAAATCTAAAGTTTCTAAAATTTAGAGTTGAACGGTAAAATCGTACGGTCTACGTTATTTTAGCGTTCAAGTCAAGAGTTTTGAGTCTAAATTGCATTTCCTCTAAAAATTGTCTACTTTTTTGTTTCTTTTGAAAAAATCTTTACCCTCAATTGTGGCTTCGCCACAGTCAGGTAAGACGGCCCCTCGACAAAATTTTATACAGGGCCCTAAGGGCCCTAAGCCCCTGCATGGCTGGGCATGAATAGTTACAGCCAATCATTAGAGTTACAGTTTCGTCTCAAAGCGTTTTTGAAACAATTAGGTAATATCAATCTTTCCATTCGTGACAATGTTCGTTATTAATTTTGACGATTTTTTCGTCGACCGTGTGCACAAGCGCTCTGCATCCCTTGTGGTTGTGCGTTGAGCAAACCCATCGTGTCTTGAAACTTGTTACGGATTGAGTGCAGAAAGTAAACCCGTCAACGTAAAGCAGAGCCTTTCCACGACGAGACAGTACGTATGTAACTAAAAAGCAGAATATTATCTTTATATCTTCTCTTATCATGACGAATATCACGTTGATTCACATTAATATTAACATTAATTTAATAGCTTAAATATATATAAACAATTATACAAAATTAAATATAATAAAAAAAATATTAGCTTATTTAAAATAAAATCTAATCTCAAGTTATATATTATGTCGTCGGCACATCGTAGAATTGGGCATATCATGATATTGCTGGGAAGATCATATTTCTGTTAAAACTGAGAGGGTCGCCTCACTCCATCTAACACGCTTGTAAACTACGCTCCTCCTCGCTTTACTTCGCTCCGCTCCTCGTCGTACCTATTTTTGACTTTTGGTAAAATATTTTTGATTTCATTCTTTACGATCTGCCCAATTCTACGATCTGTCCACGACATAATACATTATATAATATACAGAATCGGTCCCTTTGGCAGAGTCCCAAGCATGCTCGCTGCATTACCTCATTGTATGGCAACGATTAAAATTTATATTGCCTAAAAGGACTTTTATTTTTGTTTTCTTTTTATTTATAATTATCCGCTTGTCCACGCTACTAGCGCGAAAAGTTGTAACAATAGTAATATTCACAAGTTCACATTTGTAAGAGAAAATATGTCAAAAAAGTTAATCATATTTTGTACTAATACTAGCTGCTGCCCGCGACTTCGCCCGCGTAACTTAGGTACTTATAAACCTTCCTCGAGAACCACTCTACCCATTAGTGAAAACCGCATTAAAATCCGTTGCGTAGTTTTAAAGATCTAAGCATACAAAGGGACATAGGGACAGAAAAAGCGACTTTGTTTTATACTATGTAAAGATACCTAATTATAGACAAGAACAAGAAAACAAGGTTCAATCGTCTTATATTAAACTCGACTGTACAAGGTTTACCTACTCGTCCGTTTCACGACAGAATACTTGAGTGATTAGATGTTTATACCAATATCCATAAAGGTATAATTCCAACAAGTAGGTAAACTCGACAAATAAAGTGCTTTATCATCCTAAGATTGAATATTCTTTGTATGTTGTTTGTAGAATAAGGTCTGTTTTGCTTTGAAAATTCAAAGTGACAATTTCTATTGCTATCTTTATTAGCGATGACAAATTATGTCAATCAATAATCAATACCTATTTCAAATCTAAGCCTTAACGAATTTTGAAATGAATGGAATTTGTAATCGAAACTGATAAAGCACTTTTCTTGTCTGCTTTACAAATTACG
The DNA here is from genome assembly GCA_947623395.1 of Synanthedon tipuliformis. Lineage (NCBI taxonomy): Eukaryota > Metazoa > Arthropoda > Insecta > Lepidoptera > Sesiidae > Synanthedon > Synanthedon tipuliformis. The sequence goes on along the minus strand of OX392417.1, from coordinate 9,198,647 downwards.
CTCAAGTTTCTTGTACTGAGTAACAACGTGCTTTGTAGAGATTTTTAAGCGATATTCAATGAACAATATTATAAAAGTGCGTGTGAACTGAATTCGACGAAGGGGAACGAACACGGTAGGGTGTGTAGTAGCCCTGCAGGTGCAAATATGTTTACGTGACAAATTTAATGATGTCATTCATGGGTCGAATTTTTTGTCAGTATATTTGATGATGTTTTGTTTTTATATATATATATATTATAGATATGTATATATTAAATTTATTCACTTACATATCATCTCACTGTTGGACGTCAACGGACTTTTTGTCCGTCTTTATTTTATTATCTGTCTGCGATTCGTTTGAACTATTTCGTTAACACTGCACAATTCTTAAATATTTTTCACTCGTATATTGAACATTTTTAAAAAATCACCACTTAGGAATACCACAGACTTTTTGTCCGGCAGACAAAAAATGTTAACACTCATTTATGAACTTATAATTTAACACGTTATAGGAAATACTTTGCATGTACACAATTGAAAGTTTTGTTGTTCGTGTTGTTTGTTACATTATCCAAGAGAACGAAGAAAATTATATACAGATTATATATCGTCCAACACTGTGAAGCGCTCGCGGCAGACTAAAATGTCCGGGTCCATTAGGTCCGTTCCGTTCCGTCCGTACTTATCGTCTGCGTAGTTAGTCAATCGCTAATAATTTCATATTATTAGCTGGTGTCCGCTTTTGTACGGACGACACAGTGGACATTATGTAAGATGATGCGCATTTTAGAAAAGTATTTTGAAACTATAATTAATAAGTTTTGATGAATTTTAGTCGAATTTTGCTGATTACCACTCATAATGAAAAAATTAAATGACACGAGGACAATTATATTATACTGAATGCTGCCCTTATGAAGCAACACTTCAAGTTCCTATCATGTTTTGTCCTATAAAAAAATGGTCGACACAGGAATTACTTTTTATTCAATGATTATGATAGTACTAAGTTTAACTATTTCGTCTTCATAAATGTGAATTGTTGCTTTACATTGCTTAGAGCAATGAGTTGAACATTTCCATCTCTTTTTCAATCCGGTTATACCAGCTAAGTAACTTTTGCAATATTTCTATGTAGAAGTAAAATCCTTAAAACTTAATTTTTTTAGACGTCACTCCGAATATCTAGGACCTTTATCAAGAATTAACACAATTTTGAAGTTGTCGAATAGACTATAATAATGTTTAAAAAATCATTGCTATTTATTTAAAAATTAAACAACATTGCACACTGTTAAATTTAATACTTGATATTTATAAAATTAAAATTATTAATATAAAAGTGTAAGAGCTGTTTCAATTAATCATGATGGTTATGGCAAAAACTTCTAAGTATATATAACTAAGATATAAAAAGAGAACAATTGTCGAAACAGGAAAATATTTTTTATTCAATGATTATGATAGTTATTAAGTTTAATTATGTCATCTTCATACATGTAAATTGTTGCTTTACATTGCTTATTGCAGTGCGTGGAACATTTCCATCTCTTTCTCAATCCGGAAACACTAACTAAGCAGAAAGTGTGCTGTCCTATTTTGATGAGATCCTTTCCACGTTTCGATTTTATGTAAGTCACTGAAATCCACAAACAATGGTCGTTAAATTAACTGCCACTAATTAAAAATAAATTTTTTTTTTTAGAAATTTTAAGTATAAAAAAATAATTGAGTTAAGTATGTCTTAAAAGCAGTTTATTTTTAAGTTAAAGCAGGACAGTCTATAATTTAAGTTATCTCATTATCACATATAATTAGTGGAAGAATCTCTTTTTCGATCCAGATGTAAAGCAGACAAGAAAAGTGCTTTATCAGTTTCGATTACAAATTCCATTCATTTCAAATTTCGCTAAGGCTTAGATTTAGGCGATTGACATAATTTGTCATCGCTAATAAAGATAGCAATAGAAATTGTCACTTTGAATTTTCAAAGGAAAACAGACCTTATCATTCTACAACATACAAAGAATGTTCAATCTTAGGGTGATAAAGCACTTTATTTGTCGAGTTTACAATATCTAAACAGAAAATTGTGTGATATCTTTACAAAGTATTGTCCAGGGTTAAATCTATACTTAATTAAAACCTTTTGTTTTACAAAAGGAACCTAATTTTTTACCAGGATAAAAAGTATCCTATTATTAATTCAGGTAATAAACTATCTGTGTTCTTTTACAAACATTTAAAAAACAGACAAATATTCTAAAAAAATATTTTTTGACCTTAGTAACATACCTACATATTATGTACTACGTGTACAGATTTTTTTTTACGAGTACAGATAGTAGCTTTCTATAGGTCTATAAATTCTCAAAACCGGTCCAGTAGTTTCATTACAACAAACATACAAAAATAAAAATCTTCTCACTTTATAATACTAGTATAATACAAATATAAATACAAAAATACAAATCTTTTCTCTTTATACCATGAGTTTACAATGCCCACACTCGCTAGCGAGAGCGTAAAATATTTATATGGAATGTTGTCAATTTCACATTTACAGTTGACAGTTTTTCATATAAAATTTTCACGCTCTCGCTTGCGAGTGCGGTCATTGTAAACTCATGCTAAAGTACAGGTGAGTCTCCATTAGTGATGTGCCGGATCGTTAAAAATGTATATCCGCGGATACGGATACCTTGAAACGATAGTTGACGCCCGCTGTTTGATTTTAAGAAATAAAAAATAATCTGAATGATTTAAATAGTTTTTCATTGCTACCTCATCTAATATATAGAATTTCATCTATGAATTAAAACTTAATAAGGTAAAAGATCCGTAAAAAGATTCGCCAAAAAGTAATGGATACGGATACGAATACGGATCTTTCTTCTTCCTCGGATATCCGCGGATACGGATACGGATATCCGGCACATCACTAGTCCCCATGATCAACCATTACCACTATCCAGTTAGTGATTGTGTATGTTGTAAATTTTAATGATTTCATCATTGTAGGTATGAATTAAAGCTTTACACTTTTTATAGTTATGAGTTGAACATCTCCATCTAATTTTCGATCCCAATAAACCAGCAATACAGAAAGTGTATTTACCAATTTTGATGAGGTTTCTCCCACGTTTAGACTTAATATAAGTCGCTGAAAAATAAAATGAAAAGCCGTGAATTTCTAATTTATAAATTGAATTAAAAATTTAATTGAATGACGATTTATGATTGATTCCTTTCAGTAAATGTAGGTGTGTAACGTCGCTTTGCATTTTCTGGGGCCGTACTATCACCTCTTAAAGCGATGCAAAAACGAGTGAGTAAACGAGATGGCGCAACACATGATGTAAGGCGACATCTCCCTCACTCAATCGTCTTTGCATCGCTTTAAAAGGTGATATGCGTCTACATTTTTTTAATCAATATTTTTCAACTTACTCGTAGAACAATAATGATACTTATATACTTATAGTAAATATGTTGTAAAATTTAAAATGAATAAACAACACAGTTATAATAATTACGTACCTACTTTACGTGAATGTTTATTAACATAATATTTTAAGTTAGGTAGGTACATAGAAAACCTACAGAGCTCTCGGAAAGACTAAAACAGAAAATGTAATAAAAAAATGACTTTCTGCAGTTTTTTTTTGATTAAGACACAATAAAATAATTTGCATGTTTTGATAATCTAGTGTAAAATACCAAAGCACACTAAGTGAGAGAAATTAATATTTCTTAATATAGGTAATTATGGTTAAAGAAAGTTATGTATATAAACATATATACACATATATACATAGGGACCTACATTTAAATATTTACAATAAAGTATTTTCTTGAAAGATTTTCCTGTTAATGATCTAATGATTGTGATTATTATGTAGTCTTGTTATCAATCCATCATAGGTGTGTAGTTTCGCTTTGCATTTTCTGTTGACGGAACAGAGCCATCTAGTTCTTTTACCAGATACTATTTGTGAATAGAAACTGTATCCGTCAACCACCATGAGAATTTTTCCAGTTCTGGATCTGACGTAAGAAACTGAAAGAACAGTGAATTAGGCTCTGCTTAGTTTTTTAGGCGCTATGGGCACTTTTAGTACCTATGTGTTTTAGTAACAGCGAACTAGGCTGTCACGCTCTGAGAGCGACACCCTCAGTGACGCTTAATTGTATGAACAAAACGCCATCTACCCGAATTAGTACGGTACGTCTTGGTTAATAATAAGCTTCACATTGTTGATTATTGTTTAAGATATTAGATGGTTTGAAAGTCATAGCAGTAATGTACTATAGTTTCTACGCCTGACATTTTTTTTTTGTATAATTAAAAACTTTAAAATTAAACTCATATATAAGCTTTAATTAAATTCAAATTCATATTTTATTTTAGGCAACTTGGACCCATATGTTAACATTATTATACATTAATTATTATCTTTAGACAGAAGTATTAAAAAAGTATAATATTTAAAAGCAAATTGTTATAAGTAAAATAAATACCAACAGTAATAAGACACAAAATGAAAGATACATAATTATATACTTAATGAAGATATATATTTATATTTTATATTATATTTTTGTAGAAATTAAAATAAATGAACAACACATTAAGTAGAGCTGTAAAATATTGTTTAAAAAAACATATTTTGAATATTTTCAAGTTAATGATTGTGACAGTTGTAAAGTTGTATTATGTCATCGTTGTAAGTGAGAATAACCGCTTTACATTGCTTAGTAAAATGTGTCGAACATTTCCATCTCTTTTTCATTTTGGACTGGCTAACTAAGCAGAAAGTGTGCTGTCCTATTTTGATGAGGTCCTTCCCACGTATAGATTTAATGTATGTCACTGAAAAAAAAAATGAAAATATAAATAATTTTTTAAACTTGTTACGGAATCAATATATAAGATATAAATGAAAAAAGTATTATATTGTTGTAGAAGTTATTATAAAATTAATGAACAGCTGTAAAATGTTGTTGAAAATAAATAAAAAGAAACACACTTTTAATATTTTCAAGTTAATGATTGTGACACTAGATAAATGTAACATCCTGTGGGCCCTGATTCTGTATGGCAACTACTCTTGACAAGACAAGGCAAGATACGTTAATGTCTTGCCTTGCCTTGTCACGAAATTCTTATGTTTTATGCCCCCAGCTGAGATAACATAATAATTATTATCTGTGTTGTCAGTGGAATTGTCAAATAAATACAATAGTATACTGTGGTTTCTGTGAAATCATATCGTGCCATAGATCATTGTCTTGGGGCATAAGACATAAGAATTTCATGACAAGACAAGGAATGACATTAACGTATCTTGCCTTGTCTTGTCAAGAGTAGTTGCCATACAGAATCAGGGCCCCGGCCACGGGATATTACGGATTAAAAAATAAAAGACAAAAAAAAATAAAAGATTTTTTTTTTACAAACGCATTAATGGTTGTGATTGTTGCTAATTCGAATTATTTCTTCATTATAAGTATGGACGACGGCTTTACATTGTTTGTTGCAATGAGTGGAACATTTCCATCTCCTTCTCGGTCCATGTTTAATATGTAAACAGAAAGTGTGTTGCCCCATCTGAATGAGGTCCTTACCACGTTTAGATTTTATATAATTCACTGAAAACCATGATCACAAACATTAGTACCACTTTACAGCAAAAAAGAAATGTGTGTGTCAGCTCCGACACGCGACTGGAGTTGATCTTTACGAACGATTATAAAATTTAAATCTTCACAACTCGAACACGCCGAAAGAACATTATTTCATTTATTTTATTTTTACACAAGATCCACCAACACACATACCTACACATATTATATATGTCGTAGTATAATCGAAAACAACGGATTTTCGCAAAAACCCTAGTAAGATTGCAAAGAACCGGATAATAGAAAACTAACAACGAACTTCGCAATCTTCCTAGCCTACTTTCAGGATCTTTGCGAAAATCCGACCAAATTTAGGTAAATCGCGAATAAACGTTCAACAGTTCATAAGTCTTGAGCGCTGATTGGCCGAATGAACGTTACTTACTGACAGATGCGCTGATTGGCTAACGGCTGCATTCCGTCGTCACTTAACAAACAACTTGACGGAAAACTTCTAAGGTGTAAGTATTAGACACATTATAAAAAAATTCTAGAAAAGGTAAAAGAAAACAACAAAAAAATGATTACAGTATAAATAACGAAAAACAAAATAAAAAAAGGGATGAAGAGAACAAATATGTATTTATAAAAATTAATTAAAAAATGTAATATTTTTAAGTACCTACAGTTTATTATGGTAATGTGGCGGAGTGCTTACTCTATTTGATAATGTTTTCTGCTTTTCTCTGTATTTTTTTGATGCTTCCATCCAGATTTTTCTCTGCTTTCGCTTTTCTCTCTGAGTCATCTCAGCAATGTGTTTAATTTTCTTTGTAGCTATTTTTTTCCGATAGTATGCTCTATCATAAGCCCTTTTATTCTCTCTCTCTTCTTCTGTCATTTTATTTAAAAAATTCCTTTTTCTGGCATTAGCTTTTTCTCTTTGTCGCAAATAACCTGTAAAAAAATTAAATAAAAATAAAATATAATAAAAATCAATGTCATTGAAAACATTTATAAAAACCACCTACACTAAATTAATTGACAAATTGTATTAACAATTATCACTTTGGTAATTAAATAGAACGACATCATCATTTCGAGAACAGTCGGTCAAGTCCGGGAACGTTCCCGAAATGTCAAATAAACGCGAAATTTTTAGACGACAGCTATCTTTGACTGACGTCACGTTCAGCTTGATTAATGGTTGATTGATTTGAGGTTACCATTTGTTAATAACGCGTTTGTAATTTATAATTTAACTAGCTGCTGCCCGCGACTTCGCCCGCGTAACTTAGGTACTTATAAACCTTCCTCGAGAACCACTCTACCCATTAGTGAAAACCGCATTAAAATCCGTCGCGTAGTTTTAAAGATCTAAGCATACAAAGGGACATAGGGACAGAAAAAGCGACTTTGTTTTATACTATGTAAAGATGTAAAGATAAATGTGTTGACCTGGGATTTGTAATTTTAAAATCCCTTTACACTGCCACCAAACTTTTTGAAAAATGCCTTCTTTAAAAAAAGGCAATTTAATTTTATAAAAGGAAAAACACTTTTAAGTATTTTGCGAAAACTTTAATAGATACTATTAGCACCCTTTACTTCGGCTACCTACATTAACTAAACCACTTTATGTCTTGTCCCAAATACTTTTATCGTCCGACCGATATATCAACTACAATTCCTTTTTTGTACTTTTTTGTATCTTTGAAACTGAAATTTATTAAACTTTGAAAGTTGGTTCTAACTAGCTATGGCTTGAAAACCGTCAAGCTAATCAAAATAATGTATATAACATATTTTGTTTAGAATTAAATGTGTTTTCAAGTTACAGCTTGACATTGACTGTTTTCAAGCTATAGGTAACTTACAAAACTTTAAGTTAGTTTGAAAACTAGCGTTGTGACCAGGACAGGTCACGGTCAGAGTAATTAGGTTTGACTTGTGGTTAAAGTCTACATTGTACAGCCGAACTGGACTATGGAAAACGAATATAGGTCCCGTCTTTCCCTTTAAAAAAATTCTTCGGAGGATGATTGTGTATGTTGTGCAAAAATCTAATTTTATTGTCAACTAGCTTCAACTTCGCCTTACACCCTGGCTTCTTTGTGGAGCAAAACCACCTATGTGCGTTTATTGAGTGTTGAGAGAACGTATAACCATCGACCGCCAACAATTTTCTACCTCTGATTGACATTACCACTTCATAATCATAAGACATATCTGAAAATAAGAAACATAATTCATATACATTTGTAGTTTATTTGAATACTAGGTTTTTTCTGCACCTCTTTCATTCGGCTGCAGAAATCTTGTATATACACACCGCACGTGTAATTAATTATCTATTTTATCAATTGTACATTTGCTTGTAAAATACAATCGTGTACATAAAAAATATGTGGTGTTCTTTCTCTTTGCCCCACATATAATGAATCATGTCGGGGTCACCATTATATGTGGGACGATTTCAGGTGTTGGTGGCAAGTTTAACAACACGCCGCCATTCCTCTCTGATGGCCGCCTTCCTCGTGCACTCCTGTAGTGACGATGAACCATCCACTGCAGCTTTAATCTGGTCTCATAGGTGATCTTTCTCGTGACCTGGTACCCTCAACCTTTCCCTGGACCACAAGTCGCTCAATAGTCACCTCCCCCCGGCGGCAGACGTGGCCAAAGAAGGTGAGAATACGGGACTGTACCAGAGATGACAAACGCTGCTTAATGCCGAGTTCTCGAAGTATAGACTCGTTGGTACGGAATTCAGTCCACGATACTCCGAGCACTATGGTCCACTATGATCCTCCAGCACCATAGTGGATTGTCTATCTATTAATAGATAGACAATGTAATATAATATAATGTATAAAGAAGATGAATGCAAAATCCAAAATAAATGCAAAGTCGCCATTGTCCAGATTTTGAGAGCGACCTGAAAAGGGCCACGGTTAGACGGTCGTTCCATGCTGCTTCAGACCGGTCCATATGGAAGTCCTACGGCTGAGATGATATTAATGATGATGATGATGATGATGATGATGATGATGATTATGCTTGACAGCCAATTAAAATTAATTCCCTTCCAAATTAAAAGCATGTAAAACCATATTTTATTTTTATTAGAGATCTTGCTTTGCTCTTGGCCAACAACCAGCTGTGTAGCAAGGAGGATGATGGAGCGAGCTCACCCAGAAGATGCCTATTCGTAATAATATATCGTGTATTATGGAAGCGCTCCTGAAACGAAGACGATATCTAGTGATTAAAGACAACTTTGATGATGGGTTAGAAAAAACTTTAAAAAACCTTCTTTTTACAACGTTTTATGAGCATTCACGTTCCATCATTTTTGATGAATTTTTTTCTGACTCATCATCAAAGGTGACATAAGAACTATCGTCTGTCTTCGTTTTTGGGAGGGTTTTCCTGATACTTGATATATTATTTGCTGGGTATTTTTAGGCAAAATGAACGAAGTCCTCAAAAATAATGTTATTTTATTAAAAGGGAGGAACGATACCAGTGCATCCCAGGGTGCTCGTAGCAGCCACCTTGTGCTAGTAAACCAATCCAATACTGCGAGTTAGTGATTATGAGAGTCATTAATTTTGAGTATCTGAAGTCCGTATGTATGTATTGCCGCTTTACATCTCTTGGTATAGTGAGTGGAACATCTCCATCTCTTTTTCAGACCGATATCACCGGAACAGTAGGTGTAGTCTCCTACTTTTATGAGATCCCTCCCTCTTTGTGATTTCACATATAATACTGAAAAATAGTAAAGATACAATCTTTTATCTAATTTAAATGAAGGTAAGAACAGAGTAATTCAAATTCAAATTCATTTATTTTCAGGTAACTAGACTCTTATTTTACATTTTTATACATAGTTATTACAGTACTAAGATAAGTAAGATATAATACAAAATTAAAGAAAATAAATAATAATAATAAGTAATAATAATGCTCGTTGTCATCACTCACTCAGTAAAACACAAAAGCTTAGATTGATTTTGAGGATTAAAATAACAATTAAAATATTAAACTCTCGGACAGGCTGCTGTCAAATTATTTTATGCATATTTGACGACAAATACAAAATACTTATGTACAATTTTCTTCTTAATGATTGTGACAGTTGTTAATTCTTATTATAGCATCTCCGTCAGTAGTAATGGATGCTTTACATCCCTTGCCATGGTGAGTGGAACATCTCCACCTTTTTCTCGAACCGTACTCACGGTTTACACAGAAGGTTCGATCTTCTATCTTAATGAGGCACTTACCGCGTTTGGATGTGGTGTAGTAAACTGAAACACAATAGATAAGATTTTTCAAGTGATAACTTTTGGTACCCGTCACGCTCAGTGACGCTTAGCCCGCCCGCACATTGGGCCACTAGACGCGGCCACAAGTAGCGAGCTCGGACGACTCCCGCAGCTTGTGGCTCGAACGCGGCCACTCGAACGCTTGGTTTGCGCCGATACTATACAAAATGTATGAAAAAACTCGTCCGCAGCTTGTGGTCACGTTTAGTGGCCGCGACTAGTGGTATTGAGCTACAAGCTGTGGGAGTCGCCCGAGCTGTGGCCGTCAATGTACGGACGGGCTGAGCTACTAGTGGCCGCGTTTATTGACCACGTCTAGTGGCTCAATGTGCGGGTGCGCTTAATGTTGGGCACTTTTGACTTTTGGGATAGGGAAAAATGACTGAATCCACGTAACCTTCACGCTCAGTAACGCTCAGTGTGTGTGTGTGTGAGGCTAAGTTTTCACTCCTGACATACAGTCCTACTACTGACAGTTATTCGCAACTGAAGATACTTAAGAGGCCAGCATGGATCCCTGAATAAATAGCAGTAAGCATAACCGCGCGACTAATAAGCTCGTTGAAAATTTGTAAATTATGCATAATTTTTATCATAAATAAAAAATATAAAAATAATAATAAAATAAATATTTTTTTATGACAATAATAAAAAAGGGCAAATTTTAAATACTTTTTAATACCTACAATAACTTAATATTAATATTATATTTATTTATTAATAACTAGCTGACGCCCGCGACTTCATCTGCGTGAAAAAAATAAGGCTATTTTTTTCACGCAGCTATCCTGTGTCCCGTTACGTCTAAATGTTTATCTACCAAGTTTCATGAAAATCAGTTAATTCGTTTAAGAGTTATGGAGGAACATACATACATACATATTTTTACACTTACAGTTTTATTATTAAGTATTGATTACAGCTTGTTTAATGATTGTGGTCGTTGTTAAATTTTATAATTTCTCCTTCACATGTGTCAATTTTCCCTTTACATTGCTTGTTGTGGTGTGTAGAACACTTCCATTTTGTGATAGGGCCCCGTGTTGCATAGGTGAAGTAAGTGTAGTTTTTATACTTCAAAAGAGTTTTGCCTCTCTGTGAACGCACATACTCCACTGAAAAAAATAAACAATTTTTTTAATTATTTACAGCACATTTTTCTTAGAGAAGCACATTTTTTATGGCATTAGTATGCCATAAAAAAATAATCCGTACTAATATTATAAATGCGAAAGTTTGTATGGATGTATGGATGTTTGTAACTCTTTCACACAAAAACTACTGAACCGATCACCATGAAATTTTGCATACCTATACGTTGTCTGGGACACCAGAAAGGACATAGGGTACCTTTCATCCAAAACGCGAACGAGGACGCGGGCACCAGCTAGTTTTGTTATAATTAAATAAAAAAAAAATGGTATATTTGTTTTTATGTTAATGCATGTTAAAACAACATTACAGTCAATTTGGTCAACAGCGAAAATTAAAAAGATAAATTTTCCGCGAAAACAAAATTTGTTTTTAAACTTAATAAATTAACTTAAGTTCTTACTTATTAAAGTTTTAATCGGTTATTTTTTCTTTTTTCATATTTTCCAATTTTCTTTTCTTAAATTTAAATCTGTTCGGTTACCTCACACAGAGAAGCTACAAAAAATAAAAAATATTGTTGTGCAATATTGAACCTTAATTCCTAGATTATTGGGTTGAGTTCATTTTGGTAAAAATTGTGTTTGGTTTGAGATTAATCCTTGTCCCGAGTATACGCTTTAAGAAATAAACTTCTCACTAAACAATAAAAATAAGGAGATTTATTGAATTAATTATTATGTCTGACTGATTTATCTGAACGCCAGAATATAGTGAAAACAAACAAAAACTTCACTATGTGTAGTAAAAAAAATACAAATAAAACATAATATATTAATTTTCTAGTCTTCTTTACAATACAAATTGTAACAATCAATCAATCAATGATTATGATTATTTTCCACCTTGAAAATTTCATCGTTGAACATGTAAACGGCCGCATGACAGTTATTGTGAGTGGAACATTTCCATCTGATCTTCGGTCCCATTTTTCTGGCTACGCAAAACGTATAGTTGTCATATTTCAAAATAATAGTTCCTCTCTTTGAACGAACGTATTGTACTGAAATAATTTCTAAATCATAAGCAACATGAGCAACAAACAAATCATATTCCACTAAAATTATACTAACTGAGAAAGTTTGTGATGACTTATAGCTCCTTTACGTGATGGGCCAGCGCTGGCCCAGCGAGATGGCCATGCGATGGCGCAACTACATATATTTATGTCGTCTACACATCGTAGAATTGGGCATATCATGATATTCCTGGGCAGATCATATTTCTGTTAAAACTGAGAGGGTCGCCTCACTCAGCTCCGATTCTCTCGGCTCCTCAAATTTATTTCCATGTAAACCTAACACGCTCCTCTTCGCTTTGCTTCGCTCCGCTCCTCGTCGCATCTATTTTTGACTTTTGGTGAAAGATTTTTGATTTCATACTTTACGTTCTGCCCAATTCTACGATCTGCCCACGACATATACATAGTGCGACAATAACGCGTACGGCGAATGGACTACTGCTTACATTGTACCACACCTTTATCAACAGCCTACCTTCAGATCTATGTAACAGTATAACAATTAAGAATATAACCTCAGTGGTTTTTAGTGATATCATTACATGTATTATATTATTAGGTTTTATTAAAATTGTTAAAATTATAAATAAATAAATAAAAATATATTTTTAAAAAAATATTTTTATTGTATTTAAATAAAAAAATATTTTACTGAAAATTTGCAAAAGTTATACAGAGTGTGACTTGTAATAAGAGCAATAAATTTAAATGATTACCTTACCAAAGTGCTTTTACGAGTATACTCAGAGATATAGCAATCCAAAGTTACAATACATAATCAATGAATTTCATGATCCACTTTGTCGATTGTCAGTCGTCAGATGTCTTGGTACAGGGTACTGGGGCGAGAACGATCGTAAATGTCAATGTCAAGTACTCCGACTGGACACATTTATGTCTGTAGTAGTACATTGCTGGCTCGATTAATTTTGTTTTTGCTGTTTTGGAAAACTAATCAAAATTATGACTTGACTGAACTTGACTTGACTGACTTGTTTTGCTATTTTTGACTTTAATTTCAATTTTACCCTTTTTTATTTTAAAAAAGGGTATTACGAATTGCTATATTAACTTGACACTGGCAGATAATGGCCATTTTAAAATGAGCCGCATTGCCATTTAAACCTAAGAAGAAGAATTTTGTTTTTCATTATAATTAATTGAAACCATTTGGAATTAATTACTGTTTCGTTAGAGGGCTATATTTTAATTTATGGCTCTTATTACAGGCCACAGCCTGTATACAAATGTAATATTAAATCAATACCAATAACGAAAATATTAGGTAACTTATTTATTGTCCAGGTCTTTATTGTTTTTCAATTTTAATTAGTGATTATGAGTGTTATTTCCTTTAACAATTTGATCCTCAATCGTGTATATAAACGCTGTACATTTCTTATGTTGGTGTGTTGAACATTTCCATCTTATCCTCGGCCCTTTTCTTCGGTGGACACAAAATGTGTTTTCATTAAGCTTCAGAAGCGTTCTCCCTTTTTGTGATAGCACGTATTCAACTGGAAAATTGTAAAATTGCATACAAATCTGTATAAATAAAGAATAATTAATCTTTAAATGTGTTGCTAAGCGCAAAACACGAGAACGGTTGGACAATTTTTTTTTTTTCAAATTTCATTGAAGTCCGAACAAACTTATGCACATAGATAAATGATTGGTCTCGCTGCGCTCGACTCGATACCCCCGTCGTATTTGTAAAATGCGGCATAAAATAGTACGCCGAATTCGGCGTACCAGAGCCAGTCACACTGCAAACTGTCTGTGATGTGTACGTGCCGAATGTTTTATTAAATTTTAGCCATAATAAAATACCAGTTAGTAAAACTGTGTAAAAATATAATAAAACTGAGAAAAAAGTGATAAAAAGCGACGATTTTTTACACACACTACAATAAAAAGTTGCCACATTTTCGGAGCTATTGCTTTTGTATAGCGCTCTATCTAGTCGAGCGCAGCGAGACCGATCATTGCTTATGCATGCTGGAGCAATCAAAGACTATATAAGTATAATTGGGAGTATAGACACGGCGTAGCCCACAAAAAATGGTAGTAGTAAAATTAGTCCACTCGAGCCGAAGTGGACGAATTCGCACATAGTCGCTCGCTAGTCAATATCGTTGTGTAGTATACATTGATGCGTTAGTACAGAAGACTTTTAACTAGTTTCTTTTTACAAAAGCAATATTCATTTGGAATTGCGTGTCAATCTCTCAGTAAGTTCGTAAGTATGATTTTAATACTACCACAGATTTCGGGGCTTTTTGCTTGCTACGCCGCATCTATAGTTTAGATCAATGGGAGCAATAAAAAATTTTTTAGCTATCGTTGATTCTTTATTGAATACGTAAGTTTTGTTTCAAAACCTTTATGTTGTAATTTAATCAATGAATTATGAATACCTCTAACTTGCCATATGACTCTCATATATTTGGCTCTCGACTTACAATTTTTTGTTTTTTTTTTGTTTTGTTCCCCTCAATACTGGAGTTGGTTTTGGGCAAAAAAAAATACAGAATTAAATTGTTATTAATTATTATTATTAATAAGCGTGACTCGATTATTTAGTTTGAGCATTTCAATATTTCAAAGTAAGTTCTAAAGATTAGAATAACAGCTATGAAAAAAAAATCTGTGTCCTTTTACAGTTTTTATCAAATATTATCAATCTCAGCGCATTATAGTTAAAGTGCGTTCCATACTTCGAAGGAGTAATTTGACAGGTCCTAATGTCAAATTTTAAATAATGTTATCTGCGTTTTCTCCGTAGTGCTGTACTAATATCGGTTTAACTTGAATAGTTATAATATTTTACGGTAAAAATATTTTTTCTTGTTTTATTGATTTAACATTCGTATTATTGTTATTTTAGGGTTCGAATTTTGTTTATAGCAGGTTTACTAATAAGTAGGTCGATTTGGAATGATTTTTGTGTAATGTTCACTAAATAACTAATAGAATAACGCAAGCTAGCTGTTATTGTGTGATAATTTTATGTTAGCATTGAAAATATTCTCATCAGAAATGTTATAATGATCGACAAAGAATTGCGACTTATAGAAGAGACTTTGCCACAAATATAATTTATACAATTAAATAATAATAATTAATATTAATAATTTTTAATAAGTCCGATTAGGTTACATTGTGTACTATTTTTATATGGTTAAAATCTTGCAACATAGGAAATGTCAAATTATTTGAATTATGGAGCGCACTTTAGAAGGTTGATTAGAATGGTTTCTGAAGAGATACAATCAAATTAATTTTAGCTGTAACAAAGTTCACCGGGTCATTTAGTTATTAAATCAAAATATTACTATTAATATAGTAATATATTATATACACTAGACTATATACTAGACCTATTTATTATCGAGGTTTTAAATATTTTCACTGTCATACAATTAGTGATTATGATTGTTATTTACTTTAATAATTTCATCCTCAAACGTGTGTATAAACGCCAAACATTTCTTATGTCGGTGGGTTGCACATCTCCATCTTATCTTAAATCCCATTCTTGTGTGGACAGAAAATGTATAGTTATTCAACTTTATAAGAGGTTTCCCTTTGTTTGATAGCAGGTACTGAACTGAAAATTTGCAAAATTTTATAACGTTATAAATAATAAATTATGGTTAGTAACCCAAGCTGTTAACCAAACGGTCGCGGATTCGAATCCCGCTTGGGGCAAATGTTTATGTGTTAACATTTTACCTTTGTACCTGAGTCAAACAATTGTTTTCGTGTCCATTTCCCCAGAGCCGTATATATACGACAAATTCCTGTACTTGTATAATGTTTATTTTTAAAACACTGCGTTGCTTTTTTTTTAAAAAAATAAAAATGAAAATTTAGGAGTCAAGCGCTCTCTCAGTCTCTTAAGTCTTACAAAACCAAGCTTTTAAAGGGTTAATAATTAATGAAAGTAAGTTATTATTCAAGTTTTTCGTTTAACTTTATGAGTGATTATGGTTGTTACTTATTTTGACAATTACATCGTCAATCGTGTACATAAACGCTTTACATTTCATTAGGCTGTTTATTGAGCATTTCCATCTTATCCTGGGTCCCATTTGTCGGTGGACGCAAAAAGTGTGGTTACCAAGCATTATAAGAGCTTTTCCTTTCCTTGAACGCGAAAATATTACTGGAAAAATTTAATAAAATGACATTTTAATTGTATAAGTACCTAGACAAAAATAAATTATTTATATCGATATAAGACACATAATATCGCTGCTTAAATACAAATCCACCAATCAATACAGTACCACAAATCAAAATTACACTTTTTGACACGAGAGCTAAGTAATCGAAATTTATTTTTTATTTTTTGTCTTTTTTTTTTATTAGATACTCATATATATGCATATTATACAATCGTTAGAAGCGTATTTTTAAGTAGCATTAAATGTTTTAAGTATGTACTTTTATAATAAACTGAATACTAGAGGAGATATAAGCATATATTTATCAAAATATACTAAATATGGAATAAAAACAACTATAAGTATTTTTGCAACATACAATATAAAGGATTGTAATTGTATTTTTGGAATAAAAACATTTTTAGATTTTTTTTTTATTTGTGGTACCTACTTTTGAATGTAAGCAGCGACATGTATTGTTAGCTCCCTCTACTTCGGGTACATTAATTAAAACACTTTATGTTGAGTTCCAATTGTTTATTAAGAATTGTTTATTCGCTAATATCACATAAACGTCGAATTAGTTACATTTATAAGTTACGAAAGTAACTGCCAAAAGTTTCCATAAGTTATAAGTCATAGACACACGGACGGAGTCGCGGGCAAAATTTAGTTAGAAACAAACGTCTATTTCAAAAAATTAAGTGTAAAATAATTGACCAAAAATATTACCGTAATATTTGTACTGAAGTTTTTTCGATAGTTCACGATCAATGATTATGATAATTTATAATTTTTATAATTTGATTCTCAATCGTGACTATGAACGCCTTACAATTTTGGTGTCTGTGTGTTGAACATTGCCATCTGACCTTACCACCTTGTTTTCTGTGGAAGCAAAAAGTGTAGCTACCATACTTTATAAGAGTGTTTCCTCTCCGTGAACTTACGTATTGAACTGAAAGAAAAATGTAAAGTTATTGACAGTCAATGAAGTATTGTAACTAAGTAAACGAAGTTTAAAATAACCAACCAGCTCTGTTCACGCGACTTCGTCCGCGTAACTTTATAAATAAAATTTTACAGATTTTTTTTTTAATTTTTTGTAAATACATTTAGATAATGAAATTGGACCTTAATGCGTTACATCTAGCACCAATTAAAAAAAATGTGTGTTAGCTCCACTGAAGCTCCGACACGCGACTGGAGGTTACTCTTTACGAACGATTATAAAATTTTCACATTTCGAACACGCCGAAAGAACAACATTGTTCTTTTTAACATAGAACAATGTTGTTCTTTTTAAAATAGAACATAACTATAACGCATAACATAACGCATTCGTGTAACAATTTTCATTTTACTCCCATAAATTTTCACACTACGGGCTTATACATATAAAATTTATATGTATAAGCAAATCGACTCTTAAGGAGTAAAATCCAATAAAAATAATCTAATTAATTTATACTACATGTATATGTGTTTATTCCATTGTAGAGAATAACAAGATAAGATTATGAAGTATTTACAATCAATGACTATGATAATTGATCAATTTTATAATTTTTCCATCGACCGTGTATGCGGCGGCATTACATTTCTTGCTTTGGTGTGATGAGCAATGCCATCTTATCTTCGGTCCTATTGTTCGCTGGATGGTATAATTGTAGTTGTGAAACTTCAAAAGAATTCTCCCCTTTCTTGAACGTCCGTAGTTAACTGAAAATTTGCAAAATTTCACATAGTGTAGAGTCTAACTGACTTAAGAGGATTGTCAAACTATTCATACAAAAAGCGATAACGTTTCTCCCCCAGTAAACAATGGTCCAATTTTTATATTTTTTGGAAATGTTGTAGACATCGTCGATCGTATAATACAGCGGCTTTACGTTTCTTTCTTCGGTGTGTTGAGGAATGCCATCTTATCTTCATTCCTCTTCTTCGGTAGACGCTATATTTGTAGTTATTGACATGCAAAATAACTACCCCTTTGCTTGAAAGTTTGTATTTCATTGAAAAATTTGCAAAAATACAAATACTAGCTGACCCGGCAAACTTTTTTGGCCACAGAAAATAAAAATAAAAATTTTGGGTTTAAAAAACAGTGTACGACCTATTCTCAAACCTACCGAATATACACAAAAAAAATCATCAAAATCAGTCAAACCGTTTCGGAGGAGTTTTGTTACAAACGCTGTGACACGAGAATTTTATATTTATCTATTATTATATAAATAATCATAATTCAACCAATATTAATTAACGAAAACAATTGATGACTTATTTATTCTATAACTATTCAATATTATTACAAATATACAACAACAATATTACATTAACATTAATGAACTTTGGTTCATTAATGTTAATGTAACATTTGGTGACTTATTTATTCTATAACTTCAATACCTATTATTAGGTACAAATACACAACATGTTGGATTAATGAACTTTGGTTCATGTACCTTGGTGTATGTAACCTTTGGTGACTTATTTATTCTCGATATTTTAGAATTAGTGATTATGCTTGTTGTTTACATTAATGATTTCATCATCGTACATGCGTATGGACGCTGTACAATTCTTATTTTTTGAACATCTCCATCTTATCTTCTTTCCCAGTATTCGGTGGACGCCAAAAGTGTCGTTACCAAACATCAAAAGAGTCTTTCCTTTCTGTGATTTTCCGTACTTTACTGAAAATTTTAAAATTGGAAACAAAATTAAATATAACAAATGTACTGAAGCCATTAATTTTAAGCTTTAGGGTATCACTGATTCCTAATTAACAAAAATGTGTATACGTATATAAATATACGTATAGCCCGCAGCGCAAACTTGGAGAAGCTGGTGGTGGTTGGAAAAGTCTCGTGGCCGATCTTCTAGCTAATTTATCAGGGTATAATAAAATAAAATTTATCAGGGTATAATAAAATTTGCTTCTAATTTAAAACATAATTAAACAATAAATTGTGTACACAAAAAAAGACATATTAAAAAGTAATTGAGCTATTTATTCAGGAAATACTTAGTTTTAAGTTACAGACCCGTAAAAACAATCACATTTGGCTCTCGCGTACTTTAGTACTAATTAATTTATATAAAAAAACTTAATTAATATTATGACAAGCAACTTTTTATAATGTTAATAACAATAATAACTTTTTATAACAAGCATAATCATGAATAAGAAGAATGAAACAAAATAAGAAAAAATGAACTTTGGTTCATTAATATTAATGTAACATTTGGTGTAACATTAATATTAATGTAACAATTATTTATTCTCCCTATTATTTTAGAATTAGTGATTATGCTTGTTATTAAAATTAATTATTTCATCATCGAACATGTGTATAACCGCTGTACATTTCTTATGTTGGTGTGTTGAACATCTCCATCTTATCTTCGATCCCATCCTTCGGTGGACGCAAAAGGTGTAGTTATGAAACTTCAAAAGAGTTTTTCCTTTTTTTGATAACACGTACTTGACTGCAAAATATCAAAAATTTAAACAAATATAATAAATAATTTGACTTAAGAACAGTGAACAGTGTGTGCTCTGAAGTAATTAAATTTAAACTTTAGGATATCACTGATACTTAATTTTTAAAAAAATGTGTATAGAAGCATTCTGTATTTGAGATTTGCGTGTCTGATGAGCAATATTTTAATAACATTAGGTCATATCATAGTCATTGGTTTATGGGTTTACAGCTTTAGAAAGAATATCACAGGAAAAATATCTATCTACAATTAACTATAAATACCTAAATACCAAAGCGATTTGAGGACAGACACGCGAACTAAATTCAGGTAATTAAAATGATAACGTCTCTACCTTTCTATACATTTCGGCTACTCTTGTCTGTTGTGTCTTTTGCTATGCCAGTTAATGATAATGACGATAATGATGACGATGACAACGACGATGATGACGACGACGACGATGACGATGATAATGATGATGATGATGACGACGACGACGACGACGACGATGATGATGATGATGATGATGATGATGATGATGATGATGACGATGATGATGATGATGATGATGACGATGACAAAAACATTATTTTTTATTTTTGGCAATCTATTTTTGCATTGCTAGACTACAATCAGTGATTGTGTTCATTGTTCACTTTTATAATATCACCCTCGAAAGTGTGTATAGCGGCTCTACATTTTTTGGATTGGTGTGTTGAACATTTCCATCTTGTTTTTGGTCCTGTTTTCCTGCCGACGCAAAAAGTGTACCGGTTGTACTTTATAAGGGTTCTCCCTCTGAGTGAACGTAAATATTGAACTAAAAATAAAATAAAAAAATGTTTTAATTTCGTGAACTATACAAGTTATGTGGAGTCCTAAATAAGTATTATAATAAACATGGTTAAGTTAAATTATTAATATGTAAGCAGAATGTCATGATTTTTGACATATTGCAAAATGTTGTTTGCTAAGTTACCGCGAGAACTTAAAAACAGGATCTATGAATAAAAATTCTAAGTCTGGTTTTGAATCAATTTTAACCCTAGGGTTTGTGTTGTCTTAAAATCGTAAGGGGGTGGTTACTGCAACCAGACGCAGTTCCTTGCCATTACAAATAGTGGCAAAGATACCAAATACTCTTAATGCTTACTTCTTGCTTTATAATGCGCACTGCCAAAGTATGGAACTCCGTATATCCGAACTCATATAACCCAAATCTTTTCAAAGTTCGAGTGAATAGGCATCTTTTGGATGAGCTCGCTCCATCATAGGCTTCATCCTTGCTACACAGATGGTTGTTGGTCAAAAGCAAAGCCATCTCTGAAAAAAAAATATAATAAAAATAATTGCTACACAGTTAGTTGTTGGCCAAGAGCACTCATCTCTAATAAAAAATAAAATAAAATTAAAATAAGTGCTACACAATATGTTCTTGGCAAAGAGCAAATCCATCTCTGATAAAAAAAAAGATTAAAATTAAAATACTTGCTACACAGTCGGTTGTTGGACAAGAGCAAACTCATCTCTAATAAAAAAAAATTATTGCTACACAGTCGGTTGTTGGACAAGAGCAAACTGATCTCTAATAAAAAAAATATTAAAATTAAAAAACAAGCATTGTTTACTTTTTTTATTTAAATCAGAGCAGCATAGATAGCTTCCAATTAGATCTAATGTAACTAACGTTCCGGCCTGGGCAGTAACGTAACGTAACTATTTCTGTTTATTACTTATAATAGTTACTATCACAATGATTATTATTTACCTAGCATATTCTAAAATCAATGGTTATGATTATTAATAACTTTTATGATAGTATCCTCGGACGTGTGCACTCTTGCTCTACATTTCTTCTGAGAGTGTGTTGAGCATTTCCATCTGGTTTTCAATCCCGCACATCGGTCGACACAAAAGGTGTAGTTCTTGAATTTCAAAAGACTTTTACCTTGCTTCGAAGGCACGTACTCTGCTGAAAAATTAAAAAAAAAAAACATATTGGGTTTTAAGTTGATCATCCTTATGCAGCGAAATGCCTGAAACCCAGTTCTAAGTAAGCATGTTAAGCTTTCGAAAAGTACTTAACGCATTTGCAAAAGTATGGATTCAGTTATGCAGATGGAGGCAAATAAAAAAAATATTTCCTCAAACTCCCTGGTTATCTCTGGGATTTTAGCAAAAATCCTAATAATTCTATCCTATCCTATTAATATTATAAATGCGAAAGTTGGTATGGATGTATGTCATGTATGGATGTTTCACAACTCTTTCACGCAAAAACTACTGAACCGATCACCATGAAATTTTGCATGCACGTTGTCTGGGACACCAGAAAGGACATAGGGTACCTTTCATCCAGAACGCGGACGAAGTCGCGGGCACCAGCTAGTAGGTATATAATATATCTTCAATTAATTTTAACAATAATTAATTTAAACATCTCTAGAATTCTGGAGATTTATTACTATCTGTGGTAACAGATGTATGTTATGTATGTCCAAAAAATGAAGACCAATTTCATTTATTATATATTTTTTTATTAACTTAAATATGTTGACTCGACTATATGTTATTTGACAGAAGTATGTATCTTTACCTTAATTTTAAAAATACTATGTGTATGCCCTTTCTCATGCTTTCCGATTCTCACACAATAGTCACTTATATATGCTCACGCATCAAACCCCGACACACTCGCAACTAACTTATTCCCGCGGATCGCTGGCATCCGTCACGTGGTACGTTTTAGACTGTGCTTGTAATGTTGCCAGTGAACAAATCCAAGATCCATACTACACTATGGAAAATACAATCAAGGCTCTGACAATAATAATGATTATAATCAATGATTATGTTCGTTTTTCACTTTCACAATTTGTTCGTGATACGTATATATGGCCGCGTTGCATTTTTTGTTATTGTGAGTTGAGCATCTCCATCTTATTTTCGGTCCATATATTGTCCCGACGCAAAACGTGTAGTCCGCGTATTTTAAAAGGGTTTTTCCTTTATTTGATCGATAGTATAATACTGAAAAAAAAAATAGAATTAATAATAATAATAATTCAGATATTACATCCATATATACTCAGGTATTGCCATTGGTAGGGACACTTTTCCATATATCTCCACTGTTTGCAAATGGGTTGGAAATATAATAGTTTTCTGGGAAAGAAATCTGTATTAGTTCATTCTGTGATAGCTTTCACCTGCCAGGTAGTACTTTTCCATATATCCCCACTGTTTGCAAATATAATATCTAGTTTTCTAGGACAGAAAAGTTCAATCTGTGATAACTTTCATCTGTCTGTTACTTACAGTTAAATCATAAATGAAGTACCTTTCTGATGATAGTAAACCCAGACAACCTTAACAAAAAACGCGTGTTCAACAAACAAATTTAAAAATGTAGTCGATTGAACAAAATGGATTAAAAAATTTATACTAATATTTATAAAGAGAAAAAGTTTTTGTATTTTCGTTTGTAATGAATAAATTCAAAAACTACTGGACAGATTTAAATTATTTTTTTCACCTATAGAGAGTTATTATCATATTATTATTATATAATCAGCGAGTAACATAGGCTATATTTTATAAATTTACGCAAACGAAGTCGCGTGCAACAGCTAGTAATAAATATTATGTACGTTATAAAAAAGGAACTTAAATAAAATTAAACAAGTATACTTGAAAGCATACCTTTATTAAATATCTAATAAAATAAGGAAATGTACACACATGAAGCTGCACAGATACACACGTCAAACTAGTAACACAGTTTTTACGTCGGACGTTGCGGTTTTGTTAAAATTATGTTCATATTAATTTATTTATTATTAATATTATGTTATAATTAACATAACATAATTAACATAACAGCTGGTAAGGTAGTAAGTAGTAAGGAAAGGTGAAAGTCTCAAAATATAAAAAGATAATAAAAAATCTCCAATTAGCTGGTAAGGTAGTAAGTAGTAAGGTAAGGTGTGAAAGTCTCAAAATATAAAACTATAATAAAAAATCTCTAATTAGCTGATAAGGTAGTAAGTAGTAAGGTAAGGTGAAAGTCTCAAAATATAAAAAGATAATAAAAAATCTCCAATTAGCTGGTAAGGTAGTAAGTAGTAAGGTAAGGTGTGAAAGTCTCAAAATATAAAACTATAATAAAAAATCTCTAATTAGCTGATAAGGTAGTAAGTAGTAAGGTAAGGTGAAAGTCTCAAAATATAAAAAGATAATAAAAAATCTCCAATTAGCTGGTAAGGTAGTAAGTAGTAAGGTAAGGTGTGAAAGTCCCAAAATATAAAACTATAATAAAAAATCTCTAATTAGCTGATAAGGTAGTAAGTAGTAAGGTAAGGTGAAAGTCCCAAAATATAAAAAGATAATAAAAAAATCTCTAATGATTGTGTGTCTCGAAAATTTTGATAATTTCATTCTCGAATGTGTGTATAGCCGCTTTGCAGTTCTTGTGGTTGTGTGTTGAACATTTCCACCTTATCTTCGGTCCATTCTTACTCACGACGCAAAATGTATAGTTTTTATACATTAAAAGAGTTGTTCCTCGTTTGGACACGACGTACTGTGCTGAAAAAATATATTTGAAAACACATATGAGTTTCAAAGATCAAGTTGATAAAGTTTAAAAATGTTTCTTGAATAAAAAAAAATCTTGACTAAAGTCTACATTCTTCTTCTTATCTTTTAATGTCTTGGCTCCATCAGATCTCCTCCGCTGATCTTGCCAGTATATTTTTTTAAAATAGCCTAAAATTAAAATTAAATAGCAATTTAAAATAGCCTTTTTTAAAATAAAATAGGCTAAATTTAAATAGGCTAAAGTCCAAAATTTTTTTTTTATTTTTCCATGGAAATAATATATATCTTTGTATTCAAGTTCGCTGGAGTTTTCCAAAACAGGTCCGCCATAACTTAAATGTCAAGAATTTATTTTCATACACAGACTAAAAGTTATCGATACCCAGAAAGCTACACTGACGGTGGTCACGTCGATATGAAATAAATGTTGAAAAATAAATTTATATAGCAAATGAAACAACTAATATCCTTTGTAGTTATTTTTTTATTAAATAAATAGTGAATCGTCGGATTCTTTCTTCATATAAACTGGATTCATCACTAGAATCCACAGTAACAGTAATAATAATTACTGTTATATAAAACATAGTTATTGTTACAGTTTATAAAACATAGTTATTGTTGAAAAAGTAATATAATAAATAAATATATAAATATTTGACGACACGTGTGGCTAGTAACCCTAGCTGTTTACCAAACGGTCGCGGGTTCGGTACCCGCTAGGGGCAAATGTTTATGTGTTAACATTTACCTTTGTACCTGAGTCATGGATGTTTTGTATTTATAATATGTATGTATTTACTTTGATAAAGGATATGTCGTAGGCATATCGTAGAATTAGGCATATCATGATATTCCTGGGCAGATCATATTTCTGTTAAAACTGAGAGGGTCGCCTCACTACGCTCCGCTTCGCTCGGCTCCCCAAAATTTCCATGTAAACCTAACACGCTCCTCCGCGCTTTGCTTCGCTCTGCTCCTCATCGTACTGGATTTTTTTACATGCTATCCATCACTTTCTCTCGTTAATTTCGATTTGAACCTTAACATTTAGTAATAAGGTTCAAGTCGTAACGCGTGTGCACCTTAAGGTCAACTTTTTGCAACTAATGTGAAATATCACCCCAAGCTGTGAGTGCGGTGATATTCTACTATGCAACTTTTAGTGAAGCAACCCAGAATTTTGTGTATCCTTTATCAAAGAGTAACCACATTGCGTAAGTATTTTTTTTATGTTAAGGTCGACAGATCTGTCTGTCTGCTGTCTGCAGCAATTAATGATTATGAATATTGTTGACTCTTATAATTTCATCCTCGTAAGTTTGCAAAGACGCCTTACACTTTCTATTATTGTGCGTTGAACATACCCACCTTATTTTCAACGCTTTCTTGAATTTTATGCAAAATGTGTAGGCACCGTACTTTAAAAGAGTCCGCCCTCGTTGCGATTTAACGTATTGAACTAAAACAAAAAGTTCTTTCTGAATGAAGGTAGAGTAATTATATAATTTTCACTCTTTAACATTCTCAAAACCTATTCTTCTCCTTCGGTCTGACTCTTAACAGAGTGGTCGTGGTCACCATTTCAGGTGTTGGTGGCAAGCTTAACAACCCGCCGCCATTCCTCTCTGATAGCCGCCTTCCTTGCACACTCCTGTAGTGACGATGGACCATCCACTGCAGCTTTAATCTGGTCCGTCCATCTCATGGGTGATCTTCCTCGGTGGCCTGGTACCCTCAACCTTTCCTTGGACCACAAGTCGCTCAATAGCCACCTCCCCCTGGCGGCAGACGTGGCCAAAGAAGGTGAGAATACGAATAAAGCTGGCTTTTCATTGTTAGCCAAACATAAAAAATACCGAAGGAGTAATTTAACATTTCCTGGGTTGCAAGTTTTTGACCATATAAAAATAGTGATGTAACTTAATCGGACTATTAAAAAACCGTAATTAATGCTCTATAGAACATTAATTAGTTTAGAATTAATTGTTAGAAAATATTATTGATAAAATTACTTTTAAGTAATTTTCTATTATTATAACTTTTCTGATACGAATAAATTATCTCAACTGACATAAAATTACGACAAAATAACAGCTATGAATTGCGTTATACTATTTTTTATCTATTTGACTTTACGTTTAAAAAAACTAATACGAATGTTAAATCAATAAAACAAGAAAAAAATATTTTTACGGTAAAACTATACAAACAAAACCGTTGCACAAAGTAAAAAAAAAATTGAAAAAATTAGACACGCAAGAATAAGATCTATAACAAAATGCATAAATGCCTTGACCTACGCACAAAATCTAAAGTGGAAATGGGCTGGCCACGTAGCGAGACTCACGGATCAGCGATGGACAGTAAAAGTAACTTTTTGGAAGGGTCCACAAGGAAAAAGAAATAGAGGCAGACCACTAACACGTTGGGAACTGGGAAGAAGAGATCACAAGAACGGCCGGCTCAAACTGGAGAGCCAGATAGCAAAAAACAGAGACATATGGCCTTTGCAGTTCTTACCATTGTGGGTTGCACATTACCATCTTAGCTTCGGTTTTGTTATTGTTCTTGAACAAAGAGTGTATTTCCCAAATTTTACAAGAGCTTTTCTATAATATAACTACTAAAAAAATGAAACATTTTGTAATTAATTTTAAACACACTGTAATTAGTAGCAACAAATATCTAAATAATATATAAATTTATTAGAACAAAAATAGTTAAAATAACGAACCGTTAGTTTAATTTTATTTATTTCTTAAAATACATCAATTTTAATATGTAACATACTCATGGTCATCATATATATGTCGTGGGCAGATCGTAAAGTATGAAATCAAAAATCTTTCACCAAAAGTCAAAAATAGGTGCGACGGGGAGCGGTGCGAAGCAAAGCGAGGAGGTGCGTGTTAGGTTTACATGGAAATAAATTTGGAGAGCCGAGCGAAACGGAGCGGAGTGAGGCGACCCTCTCAGTTTTAACAGAAATATGAATACGATACAGAAATACGATGTACCGACGACATAATATACACTATAAATTACACACACAGTATTCATTAATGATTGTGGATATTATTAACTCTTATAATTTCCCCCTCAAAAGTGTGTAAAAGCGCTTTGCAGTTCTTGTGATTGTGGGTTGAACATTTCCATCTTACCTTCGGTCCTTCTCTTGTTCTTGAGCAAAAAGTGTATTCCCCATACTTTATAAGAGTTTTCCCTCTTCGAGATCTTACATAACATACTAAAAATATGAAACATTTTGTTATTAATTTTAAACGTCCGGGAGTGGGATAGATTGGCTAATTCTAAGCAACTTTTGTTTTATAAAATAAAAAAAAATTCATTGCCTTTAATTATAGTACTTGAACCGATTTTTCGAGGTCTCCGACTTGAATCTCCATTTCTAAAATATTTTCAATTTGTTGTAGTTTCACCCCAATAAATAAAACTTTAAAATAAATAAATAAAAATAGCCTTTATTAGTACAGGATAAGTAAAACATAAATCCAAATTTTTATGCAAATCGATGCTGTTTGGCATAATTATACAGTATCGCTGTACTTTACAATCAACGACTGGACTAAAGCTAAGACTAGTAAATTAATGCAATTTTCTAAATAAAATATGTAACAAATCCGTTCGTTACAATTTATTTGTTTGTTATAATATGACATATTTTAATATGCAACAATGTCTTGGTCACGCACGGTATACACAGTAATACA
This sequence comes from Synanthedon tipuliformis, assembly GCA_947623395.1. Taxonomy (NCBI): domain Eukaryota; kingdom Metazoa; phylum Arthropoda; class Insecta; order Lepidoptera; family Sesiidae; genus Synanthedon; species Synanthedon tipuliformis. The sequence goes on along the minus strand of OX392417.1, from coordinate 9,170,533 downwards.
GTCATGTTAATGATTGTGAATATTATTAACTTTTACAATCTCATCATCAATAGTTAGTAAAGCCGCTTTACATTTTTTGCCATTGTGGGTTGAACATTTCCATCTTACCCTCGGTCCTGCTTTTGAGTCGGTGCAAAAAGTATAGTTCTCATATTTTATAAGAGTGTTCCCTCTTTGTGATTTCACATAATAAACTGAAAATACAAAATTTTTAAACGTTTTGTAAATCGTGACAACAAGTACAGTTGAATGAATAATATACTGAGCCTTAAGTATTGTTATCAAATAATTATTAAATATACAGTCAATAATAACAAATGAAAAATAGTTAATTCAGTTTTCAGGTCAAAATAACAAATCAGATAGAAAAAAAAATATTTATTTGTTAAATTACAACAAATTTTAATGAGCAACATTGTCATGGTCATATTATTTCGCAAAATAATAGTTTGGGGAAAAAGTTTTTTCGTATCTTAGATTAATAATTGGTCTCCCTGTGCTCGACTAGATACCGCCGGCGTAGTTGTCAAATGCGGCAACAAAACCCGAGCCAGTCACACTACAAGCTGTCTGTGACGTATACGTGCCGAATGTTTTATAAAATTTTGGGCATAATAAAATGTCAGTTTGCGTAGTGAAACTGTGTAAAAATATAATGAAACTGGAACTGTGTAAAAAGTGATAAAAAGTGACGATGTCTTACACACACTACAATAATGAGTTGCCGATTCACGGAGCTATGGTTTTTAAATAGTGCGGTATGTAGTCGAGCGCAGCGAGATCGTTCATTAATCTATGTTTCGTATTTTATAGCTAAAAAAATGCAGTAATAATCTTGATTAGTAATCTTTGGTTTTACTATTTGTATCTGGCTGATTTCAACTTAATGCAGTATTAGTAAGAGTAGCACAAAATTGTTTACGTTTTCAGTCTAAAGAGAACTGTCAAAACTACTGTTCGCAGTTTTTTGATCAGAAGTCATCGCAACAACGATCATAGCAACAAGTTATCGAACAAAATGTCACAATATATTATATTGTAATGAAATATAAATAAACTACTTATGTTAAAAATATCTCTAATTTGTATATAAAATACGAAAAAAAAATCCCCGGCCTAATATAAACGCATAATCTTCTTTAATGATTATGGGTATTATTAACTTTTATAATTTCATCCTCAACAGTTATTATAGCCGCTTTACATTTCTTGGGTTGGTGCGTTGAACATTTCCATCTTACCTTCGAACCTTTTCTTGTGTCGATGCAAAAAGTGTAGTTCTCATATTTTATAAGAGTTTTCCCTCTTTGAGATTGTACAAAATAAACTGAAAGTACAACATTTTGAAACGTTTTATAGTTAGTGACAACAAGTAACTGAACCATATTTAGTGAACAAAATAACAAGTAAAAAAGTGTTAATTCAGTTTTCAAGTCAAAATAACAAATGCGATGGTAAAATTTTAATATTTTTACACATATTTTTCATTAATGATTGTGGGTGTTAATAACTTTTACAATTTCATCCTCAATAGTCTGTATAGCCGCTTTACATTTCTTTTTGTGGTGTGTTGAACATCTCCATCTTACACTCGATCCTCTTCTTGAGTCAACGCAAAAAGTGTAGTTCTCACATTTTATAAGAGTTCCCCCTTTTTGAGATTTAATATAACATACTGAAACAATTTTAAACTTTTTATATTTATAATAGTAACAGCAAGTAGCTGAACAATATTTTTAATAAGTAAAACAATAAATTAGTTCAGTTTTCCAATCAAATGAAAAATTTGATAGAATTTTTTTGTTTGTTATATTTTCGAAATTCCACATTGTCTTAGTAATAATTACTTTACAGTTTTTATACATATTTTGCATTAATGATTGTGGGTGTTGTTAATAACATTTACAATTTCATCCTGAATAGTCCGTAAGGCCGCTTTACATTTTTTATTGTGGTGTGTTGAACATTTCCATCTTACCCTCGATCCTCTTCTTGAGTCAACGCAAAAAGTGTAGTTCTCATATTTTATAAGAGTTCCCCCTTTTTGAGATTTAATATAACGTACTGAAACAATTTTAAACTTTTTATATGTATGATAGTAACAGCAAGTATCTGAACAATAATATATTTAATAAGTCAAACATAGTACATTATTTCAGTTTTCTGATCAAATAAAAAGTGAACTGATAGTTTTTTTTTTATTTGTTACATTTCAAAATTTTTCATTGTCTTGGCCATATAACTTCATTAATTAACGATTGTGGGTATTATTGACCGTTTCTTACAATTTCATCCTGTATAGTCAGTACAGCCGCTTTACATTTCTTATTGTGGTTTGTTGAACATTTCCATCTTACCCCTTGCGTCAATGCAAAGAGTGTAATTCTCATATTTTAAAAGAGTTCTCCCTTTTTGAGATTTAATACAACGTACTGAAACAATTTTAAACAATTCACATTTAGTAACAGAAAGTAACTGAACAATATTTTTAATTAGTCGAACAGGGTTAATTAAATCAATTTTCTGATTAATATAAATTACCTATACGATAGTAAAATTTTATTAATTAAATTATTATATTACTTTATCTAGGTCATATTACTTTACACAATGTAAGAAGCATACTATAGTTTCCATTAATGATTATGGATATTATTAACTTTTAATATTTCACCATCAATAGTAACAATTGCCGCTTTACATTTCTTGTGATTGTGAGTTGAACATTTCCATCTTATCCTCGGTCCTCTACTTGAATCCACGCAAAAGGTGTTGTTCTCATATTTTATAAGAGTTTTCCCTCTTTGAGATCTTATATAACATACTGAAAATATGAAACATTCTCTAAACAATTTATAATAATTAATGACATAAAACACTAAAGTTAAAGTAGTAGTGCAAAAACATGATTTTTTTACTAACTAAATTTAATAAATAATGAGAAAATATTATCACAAAATATCTTAAAATTAAGTAGAGGTATCGCTATCGATGATTCTACCAAAGTGACAATAGGACGTGGTCAGATCCCTCTCGAGTGGTCTTCTAGTTATTCATATCGTCGGCTTAATTTGTTGCCTGCTATGCCCATTTTTGCATAGTTTACAGGAGGAATAAAAAACTGAATTATATCATTTCATGTTTTAGCAATCAAAATTCTAAAAATTCCATTGGATTTTTATAACATTTCTTAATTTTTTAAAAGCATTAATAGCATTCTTATTACATATCTCAAAAAATTAAGGAAAACAATTACTGAGCAGCATTAAGCAGTGAAGTTTCAATTTAGTTGAGGACTTAGCAGTTTTTATACTTAATAAATTAGTATGAAATCTATAGTAATATAATGAAACAATTTATTTCTTTTAAAAAAATTAAACAATCAGTTTTCTTTAATCAGGCGCAGTGTTTTTTATTACCTAATAAAATAATAGATATTTTAAGTAACCATATAAAAGACGACAACCATTATATGCTTGAGTGTAAGTAGTATTCCTCAGTACAAATATTTGAAGTAGGATATTAATGTACTTCAAATACTTGTTTAACAATATGGTGTGAGCGTACCCCGTTAAGGCACCGTTACCGTTACCCCGCATACTCGTTACCGTTACCCCGCATAAGGCCTGTACGTGATCCTAACAAACAACCCTTACAAGTAGCTAAACAAATATATAATATATTTATTAAGTATGATAAAATATAAAATAGTTTTATTATAGTGATTTCATTTATTGTAGTTGTTTTTTAGATATATAATATATTTCTCTTTTAATTTTAAATGTACTGTTATTTAATTTCTGCATGTATATGTAATTTACTTGTGTTATAAGTGTGAAATACACAATAAAAAAATTTACTTAATTTCCGTCGAGACTTAGATTTTTACGTAAATCTATTAATTTATATTGTAGAAATGTTTATTATAAGAATAAAATTTATTAAGTCAAGTATATTTTGTCATTTAAGTTTTTTAATAAAAATATAAATTTCAATGGTGAAATTTTTTATTTATTATATATGTTACGTCAAATTTGAAAGGTCACATAAATATTATAATAAGTACAATACACAACATTAATTTGGTTTAAATTTTGGCTACACAAAAATTTTACTTATGGTTATGAGTATTATTTATTTTTATGATTTTTTCATAAATCGTGTGAATATACGCTTTACATTTCTTACTGTGATGTGTTGAACATTTCCATCTTACCTTCGGTCCCGCTCCCGATTTTGTGTCCACACAGAACGTGTAGTTATCATATTTTATAAGAGTTGCTCCTCTTTGAGATTTCACGTAACATACTGAAGCCAAAACAATAACATTTGAAAAAGGAATCTTAACAATTTTACACAATATCCACCGAACATACAAAAAAATCCATGAAACGAAAAAAAATGAACTTGGAGCGTTAAGGCAAACACCCTAACTACCATCCAACAGGCTTTTCAAATGCCTACTTAAAAATACTGAAAATACCTATCTATATATAACATTTTTCAACCATATAAAAAAATGTTGAATCAGAATGTTGGTTACCTGATAAGGTTTATATTTTGGTTGTCCGATATAAAACACTTAATAATAATAATTTATTTGCTGAATATAGGTGTAATTAATATGGTTTTATAATGAATTAGGCTCGCTACATTCTACCCTTTGGGGTGTGCAAATTTTTTTTTTTGAACACTACATAACAAAATAAGCAATTAATCACAACTATCCATTAGGTTATCAGACATATAATCTTTTAAAACTTTTATCGTATACATTATTATTAACAAATATTATTTATTTAATCAATTAAATAAACTGGCAAACATTATAATTATAACTTTATGTGTAATATTATAAATATACCTGCTAATGAATTCTACTTTACACATAAATGAGGTAGGTACCAACATAAAAATATTATATAGGTACCTACGTATAAGTGTTCTTGTAAAATTATTTTCCCTTAGATTAATAATTGGCTGCGCTCGACTAGATACCGCCAGCGTACTCGTCAAATGCGACAACAAATACTACGCCGACGTCGGCGTAGACCCGAGGCAGTCACACTGCAAGCTGCCTGTGATGTGTGCGTGCCGAATGTTTTATTAAATTTTGGGCATAATAGCATGCCAGTTTGCGTAGGGAAACTGTGTAAAAATATAATGAAACTAAGTAAAAACTGACGATGTCTTACACACACGACAATAATGAGTTGCCGCATTCATGGAACTATTGTTTTTAGATAGCGTGATAGCTAGTCGAGCGCAGCGAAACCAATCATTAATCTAAGTTATTTTACATGTATTCTTAAATGTAACATTTATTTATGAATTTGATGTAACTTTTATGAATTAAATATAAATAAATTTGATTTTTTTTTTATGAAACTGATATTGACATTTTTCCATACAACGGTTTTTTCCTTATGTTATCCCTTATTTATATATACATACATATACATACAATATACATGTATGACGCGTCCTGTATGTATAAGAGCCTATGAACAGTAAAGCGAACAGCGAAGCTAAGTAAATAGTAGTAAGCAATCATTAATCTAAGTTATTTTACATGTATTCTTAAATGTAACATTTTCTTATGAATTTGATGTAGGTAACTTTTGTGAATTAAATATAAATTATTTTTTTTTGATAATGACATTAAAATTTTTCAATACAACGGTTTTTTCTATATTATATCCCTTATTTATATATACAAATACATGTATGTCGCGTCCTGTATGTATAAGAGCCTATGAACAGTAAAGCGAACAGCGAAGCTAAGTAAATAGTAGCACAGCATACTTATTTCATAAAGTAGGCCGACGGAGACGTCTAGACAGGGCAACCGTGCGGGGCGTGAGGGGTGAGACGCGAGTGGGACGTGCCCAAGCTGCATACTTCGCCGTTCTTAGTAGCTTGGGATAAATATTCCAGGGCTATCTCGTTTTTTAGATTTTTATTTATTATATAAATCAAAATGGTGCATACGGCATGTGCTGTAAGTGCGTGCAAATCTTTATCTCGCATAAATAAAGAACTAAGCTTTCATAAATTTCTGCACGATGAAGAAAGGTACTTAAGCACATTTTATTAAATATTACTTAATTTGTGTCAACCCTTCCGTAATTTTTAAATACCTACACAGGCGGCGGTATCGCCCAACATCAAGGGCGTCGGCCTACTGTAGGAAATAAGTATGCTGTGATAGTAGTAAGGAATTTACAAGCAGCTCCCGTTGGCAAATAATCTCTTAAGCTACGCATTTATCAAGTCAATAAAAGCATTAATGATTATGTGTGTTATTGACTTTGACAATTTGATTTTCCCATGTGTGTATGGACGCGTTGCATTTCCTGTGGTTGTGTGTCGAGCACTTCCACCTTTTCTTTGGTCCCATAGATTTGCTTGTGCAGAAAGTGTATTTCCCATACTTTATTAGAGTTTTACCTCGTTGAGATAGCACATATTTAGCTGTAAAAGAATTAACAGTTATTGAAGTTGTGAAAATGTCTAAAGTAACTAACACACGTGAATGCGTCGTCATGTCTGGAATTATAACCTATTTTTAGATGAGATCATTTATTTTATATTAAAATATACTAAATATATATATTTTTTTAATTAATTACACATTAATCAGTAGTAGTTAAAGAAACATATTTATTGCGTGAAACTGTACCAACACCAAACAACGGTGAAATGACCGGGGGTAGTGACAAGCCTTGAAAGAGGCGTAGTACAGTACACCCAACACACGGTGATGATGATAATATTCAATAGTTATCAGAGTTTTATACACTTTTCTGCTCAATATATCTACTGAATAATGTTATTGACTTATACTCAATGATTATGACTATTATTAGCTCTTATGATTTCATTCCTGTATGTGTATATGACAGCTTTACATTTCTTAGAACGACAATGAGTCGAGCATCTCCATCTTATTTTCGGACCCAATTGGTAGTGGACGCAAAATGTGTACTCGTTATAATGTAGAAGAATTCTCCCACATCGAGATGTACCGTACTTTACTGAAAAATTAAATATAAATTTTGCTCAGTATTTATTTATTTATTTGCTAGTTGAACCCGGCCACGCTTTGCTGTGGCTTAGTCAGTAACGTTCCATGGTTGCCATAACAACGGTCAAGGTATGAAAATTATGTTTTTTTTTTTAATGAAAAAATCGGTATATCGACCAAGTATTTATTATTAACAATAAAGCTGGCTTTCCACAGTGAAATGTAATAGGTATATTATATTAATTATATTATATGTATATTATACCAAACTTCACTTCGGACTTCACACTGTAAAGTATACCTATATTTAAGGAGTTTGCGATAAGGCCCCATAAATTGATAATATTAAAAGTACCTATCTATACCTATCTATATACAGAGATAATGTTGTGCGGGGACAGGATGTAAAATATATATGAAATATCGCCGAATCAATCGAAAAAATATTTTAGTTTGAGATGTAAAATATACCTACATTAAATCACAGTGTAAATGGTTCCATATAAAAAGTACAATGAGCGATATTAATTTAGTCTATTCCTAAAATGTCCCACAAGAATTGTCCCATCTGGGACATTATATCTCAAGATGTAATATAATATAATAGGTATACTCAGTTAAATTATATCCCACGGTGAACCAAAAGTTGCTCTTCAATGGTTATGAATATTATTGACTTTAATGATTTCATTGTCACAAGTATATATAAATGCTTTACACTTCTTACGACCGCTGTGTGTCGAACACCTCCATCTTGTTTTCAATCCTGTTTGTATGTGGACGCAAAAATTGTAGTTCTCGTAATTCAGAAGTCTAGTTAATTTTTTAGAGCACACATACTTCGCTGAAAAATTATATACTTAATATAATAGATTTTTTCTTCGTCATATATCATAATATTATAATAAAAAAATTAAAAAAAAAAATCCTTGGATTTGGATTATATTTGGAACGTAAATTTGGATTACAAAGTATTTAATTCAGGTACTTGTGAGTTACAATTATTTTAGGTTAGGTACTTACACACTTTCATTAGTTTAACACGTGGCCGTGTCTATGCTAACATTGCTAACACACACACGACTTTGCCAGTCCGAGTATGCGGAGCGACTGCACGGCGCCGGCCGGCGCGACCGGCGCGCTGGCACCGGTGGCGGGCTCAAAATAATTCAAATATATGGCGGGTTCGAATCCTGCTAGGGGCAAATGTTAAGTGCTAACATTTACCTTTGTACCTGAGTCATGGATGTTTTGTATTTATAATATGTATGTATTTACAAAAAAAAAAAAAAAGTAATCTATGTAGTGTATCAGCTGTCTGGTATTCATAATACAAGCATTAAGTTGCTTAGTGTGGAACTAGATGGTGCTGTGTGAAATGTGTGGAAGAAGATATTAATTTTATTATAGGCGGAAATAGTGGGGGCAATCGGCGCATATTGTGTAGGTCCTATTGCGCACAACCACGCTAAGGGAAATGAATTTTTTTCTTATGGCAATGCTAATCTGTTGCCCGAGATAATAGCCAGGTCTATAATCGTCGGTTATAGAGTGGTTTATAGCCATTTATATATTTAACTGATAAAGTATTTTATCAAAAAATTATATACACATCAAAAATTATAAATGCTTACTTAACAAGTCATGAATATCTACAAAATTTAATACAATATACTAGCTTGCGCACGCGACTTCGTCTGCGTGAAAAAAGTAGCCTATCCTGTGCCCTGTACGTCTAAATGTTTATCTAGCAAGTTTCATGAAAATCAGTTTAATTCGTTATGGAGGAACATACATACATCAATGTTAAATAAGACAGATTATAAATAATATGAATATTTAATTTGCCAAACAAGGCCTAGCTTATGTAAGGGGTAAATTTCTAATATCCCCCAATTATAATGTAAATTATTTAATGTTTTATGTAATGGAAATATACGGCCCACGGGGGTGGTGTAACCCCCGGAGGGAAATCACAAAAAAACACATATATATATATACATACAAACAGTACACCTACACTTATAGATTTATTATTAACTAAGTATTGATTGCTGTGGCCCTGTGTAACCAAGGTACCCACTCGCCCTTTAAAAAATTAAGAGTATTTTTAAGGTAATAATATACAACCAATCACATTCAATGATTGTGATTGTTATTTAACACAATAATTTCATTTTCAAACGTGCGAACATACGCTTTACATTTCTTCGGATAATGTGTTGAACATTTCCACCTTCTCTTGAGTCCTGACTCGGTGTGTATGCAAAAGGTATATCCGCCGATCTGAAGAAGTACTTTCCCTCGTTGAGATGTCACAAAACATCCTGTAAAGAGGCATTTTTGTCATGATTTCGTAGTGTCTAAATATTTTTGAAGCGAAATGAAATTAGTAGATATTAATAATTATAGATACAAGTAGGTATATGGAATAAATAAATGATTTACCTTTTTCAAAGGAGTTTACTTATAAAAAATTTATTTACTCTATCTAATAAAACCTCTTTTAAACTCTTTTGTTGTACAAATTAATAATATTTTCAAGTTGCTTGATAAATACTTGATAATTGATACTGATATCAACCATATGTTAACTTTGCATTTTAAATAATGAAGGATACATTTTGATTTTCGAATTTTTGCAACTCAGTGATTATGATCGTTATTTTGATATAGTATAACGTCTTCGTAAGTTCGTATTCTTGCTTTGCAGCCCTTGGAGTGATGTGTCGAACATTGCCATGACTTTTTCAATGCTTTGAACCCCGCTGATAGATTGAAAGTATATTTACCAATTGTAATATTTTGATGTCCGCGTTTGGACAATCCGTAGATTGGCTCTGCTGTAATGAACAATGTTGTTATTGTGAAGATTTTATGAAGAGAATAAAAAGAAATACAGACTTTTAAAACTTTCAGGGTGACGACAACTTCCGAAAATGACAATTTTAGTCATTATTTTGACATTCATTGTTTTTGCCTAGGAGTATTCTCTATTTATTAGAAGAAAACGAAGCAATGCTTGACATGTAATGTTTAATTAAGTTTTTTCGCAATTTGGCGTAAATATACTAATATATATAATATATTTTTTTTAATTCTTCTTTTATCTTTCTTTAATCGACTAAGTACTTACTGGCCATCGATGTATATAATATGGCGATTGTCTTTGGTAGTGTTTTATAGAATAATTTATCAAAAGTTCTGAATCTTCGATAAACAAGATATTTTTAAATTAATTAATTAATATTTAAATATCTTGTTGTTTTTTTTTTATTAAAATTATTCTTTAAATAATCAATGGTTATGCGTTTTATTACATTTAACTATTTTTCCATTGTATGTGTGCACTATTGCTCTGCATTTTCTTGAATGATAACTAGTGCATATCCATCTCTCTTTCATGTTCACTGAGGACCTGCAAGAAAATCTATAATTTCCCAACACCAAAATTTTCCGTCCATGCGATGATTGATCGTAACTAACTGTAACAAAAAGGAAAAAATATCCTTACACTTTATATCCTGAAAAAATGTTAGGTTCCTGTGGGATTTAAAAAAAAAACAGCGCGTAGCTACTAAGTTGCTGGCACCAAGCAGTTCATACTATTATAAATGTGAAAAAGTAACTCTGTCTGTCTGTCTGTTACCTTTTCACGCCTTAACTACTCAATCTGATCGTAATGGAATTTTACATACCTACATATCAGCGATATTGAAAAGGACATAAGGTACCTTTCATCAAAATATAAAAGTTCTGTTCGCGAGGTATCATCTCAAATTAAGAAAACTTTATTGTTGACATCTTTATTGCTATTACATTATTATTATTCATACATATTTATTTTCTATCTTAATCTTATTTTTTTTACAATATAATTATACAAAAATAATAAATATTATAAAAAAAATTAAAACTAGGGCCAGAAAGTAGCATGGCCCAGAAATAATAATAATAATAATTATTATTATTATTTAACTCGCCTCCCCCTCCAATAGCCAAAATGAGGGGGAGACGGTATTACCCCAAAAGAAGCACAGTCGGTTGGGGTTCAGGGCGACAAGGTTAGATATATTCTAAAATAATTCTAATATAGTATAAAGTATAAAATAAATATACACAATACAATAAAAATATTTTTTTATATATTTTTTTATTATGGAATTGAAAACATGGTTTTTTTTTGTTTCACTGTCTACAGTAAAATAGTTTCTCCTGTTTTGGTGACGTAGAGTGTGGGCGGAGGGTGAGGATGATCATTCATTATACAAACAATTTCACCATAATCGTTTAATTTAATGCTAGCCTTGCATCCATTATGTTTGGTACAGTAATATGTATATTTTGATTTGTTATTTTTTGAGAACTTGTATCCTCTAAACAACAATAATGGCTGCTTTCGGCCCATAACGATCTCATATTGAAGCGGTCCTAAAAGAAACAGGATAATCAGTAAATCTTCTATACTAATATTAGGTATAAAGAGACAAGATTTGTATGTTTGTAATGAATAACGCAAAAAACTAATGGATCGATTTAAAATTCTTTCCCATTGCTCCTCTCTTTGGCCGATTTATTTCTTAAATCGATAAAAATGTAACCGATTTGAACTCGGTTTTCACGTATGTATTGATGTTTAACTGGATTAAGAATTAAAATATAGGATACTTTATATCCTGAAAAACAGCGTGTACCTACTAAGCTGCGAGGACCAACTAGTCCATACTTTACAAATATTATAAATGTGAAAAAGTAACTCTGTCTGTCTGTTACCTTTTCACGCCTTAACTACTCAATCTGATCGTAATGGAATTTCCCATACCTACATATCAGCGATATTGAAAAGGACATAAGGTACCTTTCATCAAAATATAAAAGTTCTGTTCGCGAGGTATCATCTCAAATTAAGAAAACTTTATTGCTGACATCTTTATTGCTATTACATTATTATTATTATTATTATTATTATTCATACATATTTATTTCCTATCTTAATCTTAATTTTTTTTACAATATTAATAAATATTATAAAAAAATAAATTAAGCCATGCAAGTAACATGGCCCAGAAATAATAATAATAATTATTATTATTATTTAACTCGTCTCCCCCTCCAAAAGCCAAAATGAGGGGGAGACGGTATTACCCCAAAAGAAGCACAGTCGGTTGGGGTTCAGGGCGACAAGGTTAGATATATTCTAAAATAATTCTAATTATTATTATTTTGTTAATAGGTAGGTATAATAATAGCCTATGGATGTTATATCTATCATTATTATTTTGCCAAGCGTTATATTGCTTATTTATTTTTTAATTTTTAACACGAACAAACTCGTCGGCACCAGCTAGTATAAAATAAATATACAATACAATAAAAATATATTTTTTATATATTTTTTTATTATGTAATTGAAAAAAAAAAACATGATTTTTTTTGTTCACTACAGCAAAATAGTTTCTCCTGTTTTGGTGACGTAAACTGTGGGCGGAGGGTGCGGATGATCATTCATTGTAGAAACAATTTCACCACAATCGTTCAATTTAATGCCAGCCTTGCATCCATTATGTTTGGTACAGTAATATGTATATTTTGAATTCTTATTTTTTGAGAACGTGTATCCTCTAAACAACAATAATGGCTGCTTTTTTCGGCCCATAACGATCTTATATTGAAGCGGTCCTAAAAGAAACAGGATAATCAGTAAATATTATATATATATATAATATTTATATATATATATATATAATATATTAGGTATAAAAAGAGAAGATTTGTATGTTTGTAATGAATAACTCAAAAAACTAATGGACTGATTTGAAAAATTCTTTCATTCATAGAAAGCTATATTATCAGCGAGTAACATAGGCTATATTTTATAAAGTTACGCGGACGAAGTCACGTGCAACATCTAATATTTTATAAAGTTACGCAGCCGAAGTTTTATAATGGGATTTTTTTTAATGTTAAGGTCGACAGACAGGCTGACTGACGGTAAGTGGCTACCGTCGCCTATGACACAAGCAACACACAAGCACAAGCCACAGGTGCTGCAGATAATAGTAGGTTTAAGGTAGGTTTAAGGATAGGGATTAGGAAGGTATAAAGAAATGGGTTCTGGCATCCCTTACTCACTCGCCGAAACAAAACAGCACAAATGCTATTATTTCACAGCCAAATCAAGACCAAAGCCAACTTTGAAAATTCAATTCAAAGTTGCACCAGCCGGGAATATCGAACCCGGAACTCGCTGAGACAGTACATTAAGGCAAGCAATCTAACCACTAATCCAACGGGCTCGTTTGTGACCAGGGATGGGATGAGTTTACAAAATAAAAAGTCCCAAATTCAACTACACAGACATATATAATAAACTCACATAGATATACAAATACAATTACTCGTACAATAGGGATGTTGACTGTATTCAAATAAAAATATTATAATTTTGCTCTGGTTGTTTTCCATATCAACATAAGTCAAACATACATATAAAACCTTATTTTTAAGTAATTTAATTTACACAAAATGTAATTTTAAATGACTCTCAAGTCACGTGACAACGAACACCAATCAAAGTCCATGACGTCACTTGTTCGCAAACATCACCGCTGTCAAAGACATTGTCATTAACGTCGATTGTTAGTTTGATTGGGAACAAATGACATTACAGCGGTCACGAGATAGCGGTTTGGAGCGAAATTTGAAATGGAATTTAAAATACACAATTTAAAAAAAATATATATTAGAAAAACAATATTAAATATTTTAGGCAAAATTATATATTTATAAATTATTTTCAACACTTTTTAAAAATAGTCAACATCCCTATTTAATCACTCACAATACTTTAAATACTACGACAGTAATTACAGTGTTCATTTTAATATCAGTTTTTTTTTTGTTTTCAGTTTTTTTTATTTCATTATTAACAGACGTTACTGATGATATCGAGACTTTATATTCACAATAAGACTGTAGGACATTAAATAGGACTGGTATCATAATAAATACACTTGACCGCAAAGAAAAAGGGTCGGTTAGAAAATCTTCAATATCTTCAAAAGTACCTGACAGCCATAAATGAAATAAAGACTAAATTAAAGAATATTTTAATGTGCTTAAATAAAAATAAAATTAATTTAGTTTAGCTTTAATTTAGTCTTTATTTCTTATATAAAGTAGCTTTTTCATAAGAAGCTTTTTCATATCATAGTTCTTATGAAAGATTTTCTAACCGACCCATTTTCTTTGCGGTTCAGTGTAGTACCTATATGAAGAAATCTTCCGCAACTTGAATTTTGTTATAGATATTTGAATATTATGTGGCTTAAGCGGCCTTAAGGCGTTTGGAGTCGCCAATGGAAAACATGGACAATATACAATATACTTTTTCTTTGGCATGCTCTTAAGGGATTCACATAGGCAAATGACATTGACGATTTGACCTTGTCTATATATTTCCAGGCGGAGACAATTCAACAGGCCTGACAGTGTATTTACCATTAAAACAATATTTAAAAAAACTAATTTCTTTTAAACTGACATTGACTTATTAATCGGTGCAGGAATCATTTGCGCGCAATAAGCCGTTTTCGAAACAATTTTCAATATAAGTCAAATTCTTCTTATGTTCTAACCTTTATTGTGGGGTTTCTATTACTTCGATGGAAATTCTAAACAATATAATTTGTTCTTCACATGTTTAAGTATAACATATATTTTTTCAAACCAATTGCGTTTACAGTTTCCTGTAACATCTTTATTAAACAATGCAAATTTTTAGGATTTAGCCTTTGTTTACCCCTTAATACAATATAGGATTAATTAATATATGACTATACAATATAGAAGTATTATCTAAAAGTATTTGTAAACTTTGATATATTTCTTTCGCTATTTTTTATTATTGACTATTATTAGATACTAAGATAATAATAGATTATTATTACTCATAATTTATTTTAATTTAAGAAAATTGAGATTATTTTTTAACTTGCTACTGCTGGTACTAGCGACTTCGTACACACTGTAGTTCTTTTTTTGAAAATCCCACAAACATTTTCTCCACATTAAATATTAAAAGAAATTATACACATTGTACTTAATTGTTACCGAGGTAAAAAAATAGTTTTAAGAAAATTTGTCTGTTTGTTTGTTCGTCGAATTAAACTTGGCACACAGATAGTTTATTACCTGGGTTAACATATTAGGACATATTAATCCTGGATTTTTTTTTCTGTAGGAATTTAAAAAAACTACAGCTACGCGCTGAAGTCGCTTGCACATCTAGTATAATTTGAGTATCTTGCACTAGTTGATTGTTAAACCTTGGTTCTTCATAACCAAGAATTTTTCAACAACAACAACAACAGCGGGCTAACAAGAACATAGCTTTGTTTCAACATACCAAGTCTGTACCATACCAAGACGTGTACCAAGTCCCTGTCTAGATACCTATTAGAACTTCATTGTTCTTAGTAAGTCACTTGCTCATCTATACTTGGCTTTTTAATGACAAATCCATGGTTATGTACATTGTAAAATTTGATTATTTCTTCGCCATTCATGCGTATTACGGCCTTACATTTTCTCGAATAATGACTAGTGCATCGCCAGGTCTTCCTGAAGTTTACGGAGCCTGTGCAACAAAATCTGTAATTTCCTATCACCATAATTTCTCCTCCGCGATAGGATGTCTCGTAGGTAACTGTAATATCACGAAAATAATTAAAGTAAAGTTAAAGCCAGTACCGGAAAATAAAATATTTACAACTTATTATGCTAAGTATATATTATATTTCTTTACATATTAAGCGTCTTTTGCAGTTCGTTCCGTAATAACTAATCTTCTTACATCTTATTGTTTCTGACTGTACATTTTTTAAATAAATTTTCTTTAAAATTATGCATGGGACAATTTGGGAATAGTAAACTAAAGATTTATTGATAGTTGGAAAATGTCTACAAAGATAATTCGAGTGGGACATTTGGGAAACAATAAAAATATTAATTTTTGATGTTCCTAAAATGTCCCAAATGGGACATTTC
Organism: Synanthedon tipuliformis; assembly: GCA_947623395.1. Classification (NCBI taxonomy): domain Eukaryota; kingdom Metazoa; phylum Arthropoda; class Insecta; order Lepidoptera; family Sesiidae; genus Synanthedon; species Synanthedon tipuliformis. The sequence continues at coordinate 9,154,458 of OX392417.1, read as the reverse complement.
TTGTGGGACATCTTGGGAATAGACTATTCGTATAATAGAATTGACTATGACTATGATAGTGAAACAGTAGGTCATATTCATTATTTATAATATTTTAATTTAAACTCAAAATAAAGTTAATTACAATAATTATTTATTTAGTTATGGTCTAACTATTGTATGGTCTAACAAAAATTACATTATATACCTCTTTCTACACATTAGCTGGAACTTGATTTTAAGCTTAAAAGTCTATGTAAGGAAGCTAAAATCTAAATATCAACAATTAATTAAGGACTAAAGTGTGTATTCGAAACTGTGTACATGTGTGAAAATGTGTACGTGCGCTTGTGTATTCATGTCCATGTGCTTATATGACTTACTAGCTGGAGCCCACGACTTCACCCGCGTGAAAAAAGTAGCTTGTCCGTTAAATGTCCCGTACGTCTAAATGTTTATCTACCAAGTTTCATGAAAATCAGTTAATTCGTTTAAGAGTTATGGAGGAACATACATACATACAGTCATACATACAATACCTACACTTACAGATTTATTATTAGTATTGATGATTGTAATATTAATAGTCCAGAAGTCCAGATACATATTTAATAATCCAGAAGATTCCCAGTTTTTTCAATAATTTTATGACATTTAACATACAAAAAAATTTAATGTTGAAAATAAGAAAAGTCCGAAGATATATAATAGTCATTTCCTAAGGGAGATTTTCTGGGATTCCTTGTCATTCTTTTGCTCCTGATTCTCATTAAGTTTCTCATACGTAACTCTTCATACTTTACAGGGTCGTTTGCCTTCAACCGTTCTCGATATCTCCGCTGTCGTTCTGCAGCTGGTGTCATTGTCATTTTGTCTGAAACAAATTATTATATTAAAAAAAATTATAATTCTGATTCTGTTAATTCTATAAACACAACTTTTCCAAGGAACTTGTAATCGTTGTTTTAATTTTGGTGCATCTTCTACAAATTTATTTCTATATATATATATAATTACGGTAGGTACTGTTCTGTATATAAAATTAATTATCATAAATAAATTAATAATTTATTTGAAAGAAATATTACAATAATGGAATTTATGACTTTTTTACATTGTTTTATACAATATAAAGATTAACAATTGAGACATGTCTCCACACCTACAATGTATCTGTGAGGCAGGTTGAAGATAATTGTTTTTAAAGAGTATTTATTTGACATTCAAAAATTTTTCAATAATTTAAATACTTTAAATCCATCAACTGTCACGCAAATGGAAATGTCTGAAAATATTTTTTTTTTAAATAAAGGTCGGTAGGCCTAGTGCTACAAGCAACACCACAGGTGCTGGAAGTGCGCTTTCAATTCTAATAGGATGAAGAAAGCTACTGGCATTCCTTACTCTCTTTTTATTTCATGGTGATCTTCTTTAAGAGGGTGGTAACTGCCGCCAGTCGGTCTGCCCAATTAAGAGGAAAGTATAGCTTTGCGATCCTATCGAAATGGGTATTTAGAAAAACACATGCTATCGCTTGTGTGCTCTTGCCCCGGGGCATCGTGCGATAGAGAGCGTTGTAGCTCGCGACTGACAATAGCTACTTTTTTTGATGAAATTTCCATTTCGGGAGAAAACAGTTTCTACTAACTAAATCTTAACAAATCACTTTTATTTTCATGTCAATCGTTTCAGCATAATATATTCTAGGTTTATAGGTTTCGCTTTTAAAAAAAAATATAGATTGTTTTTATAAAACAAACAGTTTAATTCGACAAAGTTCAAAGTTAATCACAAAAATTGAGTTATTTGAAGTGCCTATAAGTTTGAATATATTGCATATTTTGAAAAAAAAAAAAAGGAAAACCTATAAACTTAGTCTGTCATTGTATCAATAACATACAAAAAAATCATGGAGATTGGAAAATATTTAGAAGTGGAAAAACATTTTCTCTTTTTGTATGGACGAGTGCGTACTATTCTTCCCTCTTAAGTATGTCTGCGAAACGCAGCGCCACTACTAATACATAGGTTTTAGGCTAGTGGGTATGATTGTTGTTAATCTTAATGATCTCATTGTCAAACGTGTGTGCCACCGCTCTGCAACCTTTCGTGTTGTGAGTGGAACAGACCCACCTCTTCCTACTTCCAGACATTTGTTGGACACAAAATGTGAAACCGGACGCGCTGAGCAACGTCTTCCCGCGGCGTGATTGAACGTATGAATAAGAAATATCTGTAAAATAATGATATTCAATTTAAGGTCTATACAGTTCCTTTGCAACTCTCGAATAGTAGATACTCCATAAGCGAGCTGGTCTAATGAGCACAGATAAATTACTCATAAGTTAACATTAATTAATTTCATAATTAATTCGAATATTTAAAAATGTAAGTAAAAACACAATTAAAATAAACTATTTCCAAGCATAGGCGTTAGCAATACTATTCTACAAAATGAAGCCAGTGTTATTCCAGCAGCTATTCTATGAAATGTTTTTTAAACGATATGCAGTCGATTAAAATAAAACCATTTAATAATCGAAATACACATTTATTTAGACATCTTTTAAAACAATTAATTAAAAATTGACAAACTTGCAACCTTAAATAAATATAATAAATATGTGTGTAGGTATATTATATTAAATATACACACACAGAGCACCATCTAGTTCCACAGTAAGCAACTAATGCTTGTATTATGGATACCAAAAGTTGATAAACTACATACATTACTTTTTTTGTAAATACATACATATTATTAATACAAACATCCATGCGTCGGGTACAAAGGTTAAATGTTTACACATAAACATTTGCCCCTAGCGGGATTCGAACCCACGACCGTTTGGTCAACAGGTAGGGTTACTAGCCACTAGACCAAACGTATCGTCAATGAAAATGAAAGGGTATTTACTTAAGCATATTAGAAATCAAATTCAAGTCCAAAATAAGTAAGGCGATCACGACTCCTGATCGAAAGAATGTTGGTTATTTATATGAATAATTTCATCGTCCACTGTATGAACAACTGCCCGACATCCATACTTCGCGTGGGTACAACATCTCCATCTTTGCTTAAAGGCAGTGCCACCGTTTAGCCGAAACACATAACCGTCCAAAAACATTTTCTTTTTTCCTCGTGATGACTGATAAAATACAGGTCCATCTGGAAGGTAAACCACAAACTTCAAGTTTACTCTGGTATTATTCATTTAATAATCAAACTGGACATTTGTTTAGACATCTTCTAATATATAAAATTCTCGTGTCGCGGTGTTTGTTGCCAAACTCCTCCGAAACGGCTGGACCGCTTTTGATGAAATTTTGTGTACTTATCGGGTAGGTCTGAGAATCAGCCGAAATCTATTTTTTATACCCCTAAATGTTAAGGGTGGTCCACCCCAAAAAAATATTTTTTATTTTTTCGCAAAACAACGTTTGCCGGGTCAGCTAGTATTTTATAACATTTAATTAACGATTGACAAAAGTGCAACCTTAAATAAATGAAAAGGTATTTACTTAAGCATAGAAAGAAAATCAAAGATCAGAAATAAGCAAGCCCTTTACATACAAAGGCGGCCGACGCGATTTTTACTTGCAGCAAAATTCTTAAATAATAATATGAGGCGATCACGGCTTCGGAGGCACACAATGTTTATTATTTATGTAAACAATTTCCTCGTCCACTGTATGAACAATAGCCCGACATCTATATCTCGCGTGGGTAGAACATCGCCATCTGTGCTTAAGGGCAGTGAGACCACTTAGCCGAAATACACAACCGCCCAAAATCATTTTCTTTTGTCCTCGTGATGTCTGATAGAATACAGGTCTATCTGGAAGGGAAACCACAAACTTCAAATTACTCTGGTATTATTCATTTAATAATCAAACCGGACATTTGTTTAGACATATTTTATAACATTTAATTAACGATTGACAAAAGTGCAACCTTAAATAAATGAAAAGGTATTTACTTAAGCAAAGAAAGAAAATCAAAGGTCAGAAATAAGCAAGCCTTTTACATACAAAGGCCGCCTACGTGATTTTTATTCGCAGCCAAATTCTTAAATAATAATATGAGGCGATCACGGATCCGGGGGGACACAATGTTCATTATGTATATAAACAATTTCTTCGTCCACTGTATGAACAACTGCCCGACATCCATATCTCTCGTGGGTAGAACATCTCCATCTTAACTTGTTGCCAGATACACCATTTATCCGAAATACATAACCGCCCAAATACATTGTCTTTTTTCCTCGTGATGAGTTATAGAAATATGGTCTTTCTGAAAGAGAGACCACAAACTTCAAGTTCAAGTTATTTATACATAGGTATATGTAAAAAATAATCGATAATGCAAAAATAAAGTTCATTTTTGTGATTTCTCTTCTAAATAAATACCTTTATTATTATATAAAGGTATTTATTTAGAAGAGAAACCACAAAAATGAACTTTATTTTTGCATTATCGATTCAAAGAAAACCATTTAATAATTAAAACAGACATGTATTTAGATGTGCAGAAACCTTAAATAAATGAAAAGGAAATGAAATGAATTTTCATACCCCGACTGTACAAGGTGGGCTGTTAGGCTCATCTGCTCGTCAAGCCAGGGACGGCTCACAATAAATGTAGAACTTGGTCATTGACGCGCATTTGTGACGCAAATTCCATACTTGTAGTATGGATGCATAACTCTTACATAAGATAGAGAATAAAAATTCAGTATTAAGTTTTACTTTAATTTATAACCAGAAATGAAAAGTAGATAATTTCGATTAATGACTATGAAAGTTTTTAATTTTGACTATATCATTCTGTATTGTGTGTACAAGGGCTGGACAATTCCGCCTTTGTGCCAATGAACATTTCCATCTTGTTTTTAAACCACACGAATTCCGACGATAGAAACAGTGTGTTCCAATCCTCAAAATTGTCGTCCCTCGTCGAGAAGTTCCAAAAGTAGCTGCGAAGAAATAAAATTATAATTTACAAAATGAGAAAAAAAATTATAAACACATAAAAGGTCAGAAATTTACAAAATTAAAATAAACATTTATTAACACACAAAAGGTTAGAAATATATATTAAATAGATATAGGTATAGTTACAAGCGGCCTGCCCCGCCGGCCTTGCAATGGTGCAATTTTTTTTTCTGCAAATTATATTACAAAAACCTTCCTCGTTGATCGCTCTTTCCATTAGTGAAAATCGCATGAAAATCCATTGCGTGATTTAAGAGGAATTAGCTATATCCGCTAATAATAAATCTTTATATGCACAAGCAAATGTCAATAGGATCTTATTTCGGTCTATTCCCAAAATGTTCCACAAGAAATGTCCCATTAGGGACATTTTGGGAATAACAAAAATAAATATTTTCATTGTTCCCAAAATGTTCCATGCATTTAGACGACACATTTGGTCTAGTGGCTAGTAACACCTAGCTATTAACCAAACGGTCGCGGGTTCGAATCCCGCTAGGGGCAAATGTTTATTTGTTAACATTTTACCTTTGTACCTGAGTGATGGATGTTTGTATTTATAATATGTATGTATTTACAAAAAAAAGTAATCTATGTAGTTATACTTCATTGTAGTACATATATCTATTTTATTTCATCTAACTCCACACAATGCAAGTCCTAGGGCCTCTTTCACCATATCTGAGTGAAGTGTCAAGTAGGCTAACCGCCATTTAAAGTCACCGGTCACCAGGGATGATGGAGCTGATATATCTACCTTTGTTTGTTTGTACGGTAAAAGTCCCAAAACTTATAAAAAAATTAAAAAAATTAGCCTATTGAAGGGTACTGTAAACCGAGTGCATCATCACTACACCTCCGCCGCGTCTGTCTGTCTGTCTGACTGTCCCTATGTATGCTTAGATCTTTAAAACTACGCAACGGATTTTAATGCTGTTTTCACTAATGGATAGAGTGGTTCTCGAGGAATATTTTAATATATAATTTACAAAGTTACGCGGGCGAAGTCGCGGGCAGCAGCAAGTAATTTAATAAAACATAAAATTATTTCTAAAAGTAACTAATCAACACTTTACTTGTAGTTGGTGAAAGAGGCCCTTAAGAGTTGATTAGTGATTGTGTATGTTCTTAACTTTAAGTACTGTGTCATCTAATGTGTGTATAACGGCTTTACATTTCTCTTTAGAAGCGAAAGCGCAGGTCCACCGTGTTTTGAAACCATACGACTGCCGCCGGTAGAATGTATGATTTCCAAGCTTTACAATTGTAGTACCGCTTCGAGATTTCACAAATAAAACTGAAAAATAACAAACAGAATTTATAACAAGCTAGTTAACTCGGAGCTATTAATTCTTGCCAAGTACTGATATTGTCTCTTTCACTTAATAAAATAGCAGCTCTACCACAAGGCGGCTTGTTAAAGCATGATACACATATTGTTGTTGGGCATGTGAATCTTCTTCATTTACAAAGAATCGTAACACATATGATTCACACTTATTTAAAAATAAATTTAACAATTTTTCGTCTCCCTCAAATTTAGAAATTAAGATAAGAAATTCTTTTGGTATGAGAGACGTATGGAATTCATTTTTATTTATTTATTTATTATATAATATCATAAATGCTTTTATTTCTTTTATATTTTTATATATTCTTTTATATTTTTTATATATTCATTTATTTAAAATCACTTATACACTAATAAAATACGCTTGTGGCTATTTTGACCCCAAGAACGTAAGCATAGGATAGGACCACAGGGAGTGAAAAGGTTTACTCACCCTCTGCTCAATCCCATGCCGGATGACTCGTAACCAGCTGGCTGCTCAAGAATGGCACGCGAAGTGATGATGCACGAGAAAACTTATTTAGTTTGGTTCGCAGGATACCCGTTACCACGACGATAGTCTTTCGCCCAGACGTACTCGTCTTCGGAAGCGGAAACTTCGCAGTGGATATATACGGATATCCTACCGGCTGCGCCAGTTAACTCGGAGCGTTGTCGTTTCCTCGTTTTAAAAAATACAATTTAAATTGAATGAAATTAACTTTATTAAAAGAGTACTGATTAGCTTCGCGGCTAGTTATCGAGTGATTCATTATATGCCCGAACGACGCTTGGCCACCGTGTAGACCTAAGTCAGCAAAACGCTTATCGCTACTAAGAATTCACGTCGACGGTGGTCCGATGACGTGCTGGTGGACACATAACTAGCTATATATTAAAATAATTATAAACTAATCCGACTTTAATCGAATCTGTGGAAATTACCTTCTTCAACTAGGAAATGGGCTGATGTTCTTCAAATGACCAATCAGATCTACATAAATTATAGCTAAAAACTTAGATAATTAATACTCAAGATTCAAGGTCTCAAACAAAATCACTGCGAAAAATTGTCCACTGGGGTTTCAAAAAGCAGTCAATATTTCCTCCGCGAATATTCCCGATGCTTTGCAGGATGGAGGCAGCCTTAACCACACTCGGAACGCGCTGTATCGAATCCGAGATGCTATTTATTATGTTGATATATTATGATGAGTGCTATATTATGATTTTTGCGTATTTATGCATGATAAAACCCTTGTCACAAAATGCATTACTTTGAAGGAGACAATATAAACATATATTTTTACGACATGAATAAATATATTTTAAATATACCTACTTACATTTTTTTATTTTAATAAATATATAGATATATAATTATATTATACATTAAATTTTTAATATCGAATTGTTGTTTTCTTTTGTACAATCACTGTAAAAAGCAAGTGATTACGTAATAATTATCTAGTCAGTAAGGATGTGAAGTTAGTCTTTACCTACTTTCTTTACAGCCTTATCACTCGATATTCATATTATATACCTCTCAGCGCCCTGATTCTGTATGCTAACTACATACTCTTGACAAGACAAGGCAAGATACGTTCTTCTTCTTCTTCTTCTTCTTTTAATGTCTTGGCTCCATCAGATTTTCTCCGATGATTTTGCCAGTGTCATTAGTAAAAATAGCAATTCGTAATTCGTAATTGAAATTAAAGTCAAAAATAGCAAATCCCGATACAAGTCAGTCAAGTCAAGTTCAGTCAAGTCATAATTTTGATTAGTTTTCCAAAACAGGTCCGTCCAGTCCAAAGCAGTCAAGTCAAGTCCGCAAGATACGTTAACGTCTTGCCTTGTCTTGTAATGAAATTCTTATGTCTTACGCCCCAAGACAATTATCTATGGCACGATATGATTTCGCAGAAACCACAGTATACTTTTGTATTTATTTGACAATTCTACAGACAACAGATAATATTACTAGTATGTTATTTCAGCTGGGGGCATAAGACATAATAATTTCATGACAAGACAAGGCAAGACATTAACGTATCTTACCTTGTCTTGTCAAGAGTCTTGCCATACAGAATCAGGGCCCAGTAACAATAGGTATATATATATACTTTTTCTTCTATAGCACTGTTTATTGCCACCAGCTTTCAGAATTTTTCCGCACAATCTTCTGTTTCGGTTCGTGAGAGTGTTTTCCAGCTATCGACACAACTTGTCCGTTTAAAAGGATGATTCGAGCTTTACAACCGACCGTGTAGTGTGTAGAACACGCCCACCTTTCGGACCCACACTTGTTGCTTGAGTGAAGATAAAATGTGAATTCGCCATATCTCAATAGAGTCTTCCCTTTCTTCGATTTCACAAAGGTGATCATGTCTAAAAGAAAAGTATAGTCGTTTAAGTTCTGTGTTTAAAGTTAAAAAAATAAATGTAGTTACATCTAGAGATATTTTAAAAAATAAAAGTAAAAACAAGTTATTAAAAAAATTAATGAAATAAACATTTAAATTTAATTTAATAAATAAGAGAAAATTGTGTCTTTCACTTACGCGAATTAATAAAGACGATGTAAGTGTCTAAAAAAAGGAAGAAAAAATTTCTACGTTTGTAGTTCTTAGCATTTATTAATTATAAAAAAAATCATAACGTCTCTAATTTTTATGATTAATTAATGCCTAAAAATATTAAAAAAAACAGTAAGTAGGTATTTATTATATCAATTTAGCAGAACTGAATTTATAAAATAGTAAATTAATGACAAATTATATTTTTTTATAACTTAAGTAATCTATAATAACAAGTATAAACTAAAATTTTATTCTATATACTCACTGAAGTATGACGTGTATTTCGACTGTGTGCTTACTCAACCCATGGTTAAATATTACTTAGGGGCTCTTTCACCAACTATAAGTAAAGTGTTGATTAGTTACTTTTAGAAATAATTTTATGTTTTATTAAATTATGCACTCGGTTTGGTGCATCCTTCGATATGCGATTTTTTTTTATTTTCTTTTTAATGTTTCGGACTTTTACCGTACAAACAAAGGTATCAGCTAAATTATTATTCCCGGTGACAGGTGACTTTAAATGACGGTTAGCATACTTGACAGATGGTGAAAGAGGCCCTTAAGCAGCAGGTATCATTTCTCGTACATCCGAACTCATGCATAAACAATAATAATCCACTGCATTATGGATGATTGTGGTCACCGTTTATATATATGACCTCCCCTTCCACAGTTTTTATTGCCATCTTACACTTCAAACTTTGTCTTTTAGAACAATACCAAAGCAAGCCCACTCCACTGATCTTAACCAATGTGAACGAACGATTCCTATAAATAAGTCTCTGCTTACCTCTTGAAGTTGGTAAAAACTTGCAATCTGAAAGGAAAAATCATGACAAGATTTATTATAACACAATTATTTGAGGTTCAAATATATTTAGCGTTAGTTCAGACACAGCGGGAACCGCGCGATTTTCATGCGATTCTGAAATCGCGCAGGTCTTATTTATATGAGTTGTTTTGTAATCGTTCAGACGCGATTTCCGCGCGGTTCCCGCCGTGTCTGGACTAGAGCTTAATATAAAATGGTATAAATATACATGTCTAATTAGTCAAAATTTTATTTTGACGTTACAAAAATCAATCACCAAGCTTTCTCTTAGCGTTCTCTCGTCGTTTCCAAGTACGCAATGAAGCCTTTGCGATTTGGCTACGGGCCTATATAGTTTCCCTCCAGGGCCCTGATTCTGTATGGCAACTACTCTTGACAAGATAAGGCAAGATACGTTAATGCCCCCCGATGAGATAACATAATATTATCTAAGTTGTTAATGGAATTGTCAAATAAATACAATAGTATACTGTGGTTTCTGTGAAATGTGAAATCATATCGTGCCATACATAATTGTCTTGGGGCATAAGACATAAGAATTTCATGACAAGACAAGACAAGGCAAGACATTAACGTATCTTGTCTTGTCTTGTCAAGAGTATTTGCCATACAGAATCAAGGCCCAGGTGGCATTAAAAATTTCCACGTTGGCACATAATTTTATTAAATAGGTACAGTACTTATTTAGAATAAGGGTTACATTTATTGTATATTTAATGATTATGACACCCGTGTATGCTTATAATTTGCTCTGCAACAGTTCTCAGAGACATTTTACATTTTAGACTTTTTCTTTTGGAGCAATACCACAGCGATGGAAACTTGTTTGGATTCGTCATCCAAAAAGTGTGGCTCTGATAGAGTAAGATGTGATTACCTTTTGAAGTCGGTAAGAATTCAATTCCTGAAAAAGAAATATTTGTTATTATAATTTAATTTGTAATCCTCTATCATATGAAGAACATCATTCAAAACCAGGTCATTGTTTTTTTTTACTTATACTTGCGAGAATTTGGGATCTTTTTCAGTTTCGCTAACTTTGTTTGAACATTTAAGATTTATAAAATTCAGAATAAAAGTTTTACAGATTTTGAAAGTTTGAAATCTGAAATCTGTAGAGTTTGAAAGTAATAAAATACATGAATATATATGAAACTCCATTACAAAATTATCTATCTATATCTTCTTCCTACACGATATAATCTATATCTTCTTTTCTTACCTTTTAATCGTGTAATTTATACTTCTAATCGCCATACCCGCCCCGCTTTGGAGCAGTAGGAAATTCAAGTAAAGAAAAAAAAAACACTGTTTTGTTAACATATAACAAGGTTAACATTTATTAAATCCTATAGAAGTTTTAGTTATACGCAAAAATATACCTAGTGTTGTCTAGACTTTTATAATTTTTGTCTAACTATAAACGAGGAGTAGGCTTACGAAAGTACCCATTTGACGGCACTAAGCGCCTTAATAAGCGTCAGTAGCAATCTACTATAAAGCGTACTGTGAACCCATGCGAAAAAAATAATAATAAATAATTCATTTAAATTAAACAAGCGATTCTTATTTTCATTTTTTTTTTATTTTTTTTAAAAGGCTTAGCAACTAAAGACAAACTTAATCGCAATATATGTATAATACAACATTGACAGAAAGGAACATCACAAGTATGAATTTGTGGGTGAATAAATGATATTTATAACGTTTTATAATATATAATATATACATTATGTACAACTAGCTGGTGCCCGCGACTTAGTCCGCGTTATGGATGAAAGGTACCCTTATGTCCTTTCTCGTGTCCCAGACAACGGGTATGCAAAATTTCATGGTGATCGGTTCAGTAGTTTTTGCGTGAAAGAGTTACAAACGTCCATACAAACTTTCGCATTTATAATGTTAGTAGGTACGGATTATACAATTGTACAAGCGCACGTATTTACATAATTACTTATAGGTATGACGAAGAAAGCGCGTGCTTTCGGATGTCGCGTCGGAGGTGCACTGCCTCGCGTTTCCGTGTTTCATTACTTAAAAGAATTACCTTAGATTAATGATTGTTCAACAATAGCTCCGTGAATGCGGCAACTTTTTATTGTAGTGTGTGTCACTTTTTATCACTTTTTACACAGTTTCATTATATATTTTTACACAGTTTCACTATGCAAACTGGCATTTTATTATTCCCAAAATTTAATAAAACATTCGGCACGTATGTACAGATCACACACAGCTTGCAGTGTGACTAGCTCGGGTACGCCGAATTCGGCGTAGTATTTGTTGCCGCATTTGGCAAGTATGACGGCGGTATTTAATAATAATCTAAGAGAATTACAATGAAAACAAAAACCATAAAGTTTGCTAAAAGGAGGTCGCGTCACAAATATAAATAAAAGGGAAGCACAACATTTTTAATTTCATTCATGACTGTGTTGCCCCAGTACTAGAGTAACAGTATCTGCATACGTTTTAACAGACATTTTACAATCTTTGCTCTTCTTCTTCGAACAATACCATAGTGTGTGATTTCCATTTTTGTAGCTGCACCAGAATGTGTTACCTAAATAGAACAGCCTGGATTGTCCTCTTAACGTTGTTAAAAACTTCGCTGAAAAATATTTCAAAATGTTTATTTATTTATTTTTTTATTAATAAACTGAAGTATTCTAGTTATTATTAACCTTTATTTTATATTTTACCTACCTCATTTACCTTTATTTTATTAACAACTATAAATAAATTATATCTATATGTAATTAACAACCCCATAAAAATTAGGTCATATAGTATGAGCCATTCAAAGGGTTTAAATAATATCTATATTATTAATACTACTAGTGATGTACCGGGTATCCATATCCGTATCCGGTACTTTTTGGCGGATCATTTTAGGGATCTCTTACCCTATTAAGTTTTAATTCATAGTTGAAATTATACATATAGGTGACTAGGTAGTTAGACATTAGAAACAAACATTTATACTTTATATTTTAAGCTTTACCTATGTGAACTATCGTTTCAAGGTAACGCGCACCAACAATAGAGATAGAAATAAAAAAAATGGAAAACCAATTAATTGCTTTATTATCTAATTTGTATAATTACATTATAGGAAATCACATTACTTACCTACATCAAAATATTTATAGCAATTTCAAAATTTCGCAAAATACTTAGGCCATTCAAAATTATCGTATTGCTCTAACAACAGTCAGTAGGTATGATTTACGAAAAAATCTTACACATTCAAAATACATGTATAAATAAATAAATTCAAAAACATATTAAGTCATATTAACATATATTAACATATTAGTCTAACTCTTGTGTTTCCCAATTAGATGTACGCGTACTCCCAGGTGTACGCAAAGTTTCATCAAGAGGTACGCGCGGCGGACATCTCTTGATTTTCACCTTTATTGGAACTATTGATAGTCAAAGACTATATAAGTATAATTGGAAGTATAGACACGGCGTAGCCCACAAAAAATGGTAGTAGTAAAATTCGTCCACTCGAGCCGAAGTGGACGAATTCGTACATAGTCGCTCACTAGTCGTAAGCTAGTCAATATCGTTGTGTAGTATACATTGATGCCTTAGTACAGAAGACTTTTAACTAGTTTCTTTTTACAAAAGCAATATTCATTTGGAATTGCGTGTCAATCTCTCAGTAAGTTTGTAAGTATGATTTTAATAATACCACAGATTTCGGGGCTTTTTGCTTGCTACGCCGCATCTATAGTTTAGATGATAAATGTTGATAGTACCTAAATCGATGTCAAAAAAATTTTTTTTTTTTTAATATTTAATGTTAAGGGGTACGCGAGTTTAAGGTCAATTTAGAAGTGGTACGCAAGAAAAAGTATGGAACCACTGGTTTTAACTCTAACTGATTCACATATGTGTATGCAATCCGTTTATTGTGACAATCGTGTTGTTGACAATTCTTATGGAAACTGGACATTTCTTGCTTATTCGCCTCGAGCAATACCAAAGGCTCTTCAATGCCAAATCTCTACAATTTGTAGAATATGTATGTCCGTTGTGTTGCAGTAAATACCGGCCAGACCTCAAAGGTATGAATTGATAATCTGAAAAATAAACTTTTTTTTAGAAATGCGAACCAATTTTATACTGCGTATCAAGTACCAAGTTAAAACCTTCAAATACCTTCAAGTTAAAACTTTCAATTAATGGAAACCGTATCAAAACCAGACAGACGTTGGACAATTTCGGCGACTTGGTTACAAAATATTTATAATACAAAATATACAAAATATTGGTTACAAAATAATAGTACAAATAAGCAAATTTCGACTTTAAGGTGACAAAACCTTTTCTTACCCCGACTGTACATAATTAAATAGAGAAATTTTTAAAATTAAACACATTTCTTCTGGTATTATTTTTTTTTTAAATAAAATAGTAATATAATATTGACATTTATAATTAAAAAAATTAAAATTAAGTGTAAGTTATTTTAATTAAAATTAAATAAATTCAATACAAATCATTACTTTTAATAACATTAAGGGCCTCTTTCACCATCTCTCAGTAAAGCGTCGAGTAGGCTAACTGCCATTTAAAGATACCTACCGGTAAGAAAGCGTACGAGTTTCACCATCTTCGAGTAGCATTACTCCTTGAGCTAATTTCAATGAAATTGACTTTTATCTCGTAACATTTACTCGCCAATTAGCTTTACTGGAAAAGTAACTAATCAAGACTTTACTTGTAGTTGGTGAAAGAGGCCGTAAACAACACAATATACATCACTTAAATAGTAGCTTTTTTCAAAACTGAAGAACTTTTAAGCTAAATTTTACTCAGCACATCGAGGGTGCCGAGATGGGAATAAACCGAATGGTTGTACTAAGTGGAAAAGTACAAAAAACAATATGATATTTAATTTATGCAAATCGGGAGCGTACACCATAGGTGCGTACACCACTGGGGGCAAACGCCACGGATCCAACTTTTTTTCATACTGAAAGAACATTTTGGATTATTTTTTCCCTTTTAACTTTTGTCGCTTTGGCGGGTGATTGTGTATTGGATTTGCTTTAGTGACTTCTAGTTCGTCATTTAATATTAGCCTTCCCTTGCAACCTTGGGGGTGGGTCGAGCAACGCCAATACGTAGTCTTCTTGTTGCGCGATTTGTCTTGATAGCAATACGTGTACAGACCGTAACGTATTAGTTTTCTTCCACATTTCGATTTAACAAAATGCACACCTGCAGAACGAAAATTTCTTTATATATTTTTTTTTTACTTAATTAAATTTTTATTAAATAATTGGATAACATTTTTTCATTGCTGTCACTGTCAATGTTATGGTTGACTATGAAGAATGAAGGTTGTTTATGAAGAGAAACATTGGAAAAATTGTAGCAGGTCGATAATTTTCTTTATAAATTTAAAGGTAAGGAAAAATCTTTAGTACAAAGTTCCTATGAAGTCTATGAAGTAGTCTTTGTTGTCAAGGTAATATGAAAAATAATAAATATATACCTAAAACAACAAGATGATGAAGAGCTTGTAAAAACCAAACATTTTATTAAATTTATTAAATTTTTGTTACATAATTATTTCAGGAGCCAATGAACGCCTTAGCTTTAGCATGGACAATAACAACTAATGTAGGTATTTTGGAAATCTAAAATTAATAAAGTATAAATTTAAGTAATATAGTGTATAAAATATTTAATTAATATTAATATAGTGTCATTAGTGCATTAGCACCAAATTAAGTTCATATTATGATAGCCGTTCATACAACATGAGGTATAATGTATCTACCTACTACGCTTTCCGCTTGGATCAGTCTTCGACGTTCCAAAATGCCTTCATACGTCTAAATGGTCCCCGAGACGGTCTCAAACGGTTTGGGGCAAATGTAGCGTATGAGCAAATCTTGTAAAGGGTTTTTCTATAGGGACGCTCGAACTTTGATAGCATGTGGCGGCCATCTTGGTTATTATCGTTGTCAAATATCTTCTTCTCTTCTTCTCTTTTAATGTCTTGGCTCCATCAGATCTTCTCCGATGATTTTGCCAGTGTCATTAGTAAAAATAGCAATTTGTAATAGCCTTTTTTTAAAATAAAAAAAGGCAAAATTGAAATTAAAATCAAAAGTAGCAGATCCCGATACCAGTCAGTCAAGTCAAGTCAAGTCCAGTCAAGTCATAATTTTTATTAGTTTTCCAAAACAGGTCCGTCAACATTGATCTAAACTATAGACGCGGCGTAGCAAGCAAAAAGCCCCGAAATCTGTGGTAGTATTAAAATCATACCTACGAACTTAATGAGAGATTGACACGCAATGCCAAATGAATATTGCTTTTGTAAAAAGAAACTAGTTAAAAGTCTTCTGTACTAACGCATCAATGTATACTGCACAACGATATTGACCAGCTTACGATTAGCGAGCGACTATGTGCGAATTCGTCCACTTCGGCTCGAGTGGACGAATTTTACTACTACCATTTTTTGTCGGCTACGCCGTGTCTATACTCCCAATTATACTTATATAGTCTTTGTCCGTCAAGTCCAAAGCAGTCAAGTCCAATTTGTCAAATTTGACAAGAATAAACTTATTTAGTTTTGACATTTCATCATAGAATCTGAATCAAGAAAAATATCACTGAAACAGGTTTATTTCATTTTAAAGTTCGAGCGCTTAATGAAAAACCCTTTACTTACGATAGCGTCTCTAGTAGGTACTTTATTTTTTTATTTTATTTTTATATATGTCAAGGCAGCGCTTGGCCGCGATCACACTTGATGTTAGGTGCAGGTGCGGCCGAAGATGGACCACGCTTACCTAGTAGATGCCCATTCACCCTACGTTTGAAGACCCCGAGGTTATAATATTGGGGAAACACAGACGCAGGCAATGAGTTCCACTCCTTAGCAGTTCGGACAAGGAAGGTGGAACTGTAACGCTTCGTGCGTGACCGAGGAACTTCAACCACGAAGGAATGAAACCCCCGCCCGCGCCTCGTGTTTCGCTTATACTTTATACCTTATTGTTATACAATCAAGTAGACGGTCCCCTTGCAACGTTGCAAAAAAGGTATTTATAATAACTTTATTATTTATTTATCACTTAAAACCCCTAAATTTTAATATAATGCCCTTCAGAAATACAGTAATTAGCTGGTGGATGTGTATGGATATTCTCATGGCTCACGAACGCGAAATTTGCGTCTAACTTTAATTTGGCGTTGCATCCTCTGCAGTTATGCGTTGAACAGTACCACAGAAAAATGTTACTCTTTTTGCACTGCATCTTACAATAGTATGTGTAACTGTTGTACATGACTAAATGCTTTCCTGTGTATCTAGATTTCGCAAGCAGTATCACTGAAAAGAAATTTCATGTCAGTTTTAGTAATAGTTCGTTAAATGCTAGGGATACTAGCTGTTTCTTTGGCGATAGCCTAGCCAGCAATGGGTAGGCTGCCCTGGGGGTGGATCGGAGTTAGTTGCCTCGGCAAAGCCCGGTGCACCCCGCTCACAGGGCAAGGAGGCATCGGGGAGTTTTAGTGGGTATTCCCAGTGCCGCTAACATCAGGTGCTGAGCGACCCCCACATATCCCTATCGCCTAGCCAGCGGTAGGGAATCTGTAAGCGGCTTTCTCATCGTCAAAAAAAAAGGGATACTAGCTGTTAGCTGAGTGTTTTAGTGGTGTGTTATTAAAAGTATTAAGTATTCTATAATAAATATAATAATGAAATAAAACGCAACAGTATTAATAAATTAATTTAAAAAATTATAAATTAAAATAACTGAAGGTACAGAGTACCTAGAGCCTAATCTAACAATTTTGGCTTAAATTAAATAGGTATACAAGTTAGGTTGTAGGTAATAGGTATATTAGGTTGTAAGTTAGGTTGGCTTATATAAGTGACTTTATTGCGTGAGCCTCGGAGAGTATAAGAAAGGCCACTACAGTGAGGCAGAGATTTCCAATAATTTAAATAAGATAACTTCATTTTCATATTTCATATAATATTTGCGATCCAACGTAATTTATTGGTAGAAATTACAATTTTATATAAACTCCTTGGCGAATAAAGAAATCGTTAACTGTATGGTTGTGCTTTAACTGGCTTCTTATTATTTGTTTCGTAATATCAATGATGAAGTATGCTCTGCAGACGTTATATCTAGTGCATATCCATCGCTGGGTAGTGAGATTCCTTTGATTACAGTAATACGTGTATCCGTAAAGAATTGCTAGCTGCTTACCCGCCATATTCTTCGCCCATTGTACTGCAATTAAAAACCATTTACAATCAAAAGGCGAAAAAAATTTATATCAAAACATTTATT
Source organism: Synanthedon tipuliformis (assembly GCA_947623395.1). Classification (NCBI taxonomy): domain Eukaryota; kingdom Metazoa; phylum Arthropoda; class Insecta; order Lepidoptera; family Sesiidae; genus Synanthedon; species Synanthedon tipuliformis. Next base: position 9,136,395 of record OX392417.1, on the reverse strand, counting down.
TATCAATTAGGTTTCTCTAAGAAGCTCTTATCATCGTCATTATAAATTTAAAACCAGGGTCTCGGAAAAAAAAACCCTGAGAAACTCCGGAAGAAAAGAAAATCATCAATGCCTATACAACCAATCGCTATATTCTTGAAGGTCTATACCTACTCTTAGGTTGCGAGCACAGTGCCAGCGGATAGTAGCGGTGGTAGCGGCACGTAGCGGTGTCGGAGGCCGGAAGACGATCCGCGCGTGTAATCCGTGTCCGTGTGTGCGCGTGCGTGTATTAGTGTGTGTGCGTGCGTGCGTGTGCGTGTGCGTGTGTGTGTATGTGTTTGTGTGTGTGTGTGATCCATGTGTGTGTATGCACTGTGAGGGATAGGCCGAAAGACTTAAATTCACAAAGACAACGAATTTATATAATTCCTATATTTATTTGCCTTATTTTTACAAATTAACCTTGTCATGTTTTACACGTCAATACAATCCATTTGGAGTACATGCCACTTTTTTATTATATAAAAATTTGGAACCCCTGCATTAGCGCTTCTTATATGCTTACAGCATCCGCCTACAAAGTACGAATTTTTTTTGTCACTCCTTATATTATATTCCATATTCCTTCCATAAAAATGCCGCAACAATAATACCCACTTACTTATTATATCTATACTAATATTAGAAAGTTTTGATTGTTTGTTTGAATAGAATAGGCTCCAAAACTATTGAACCGATTTGAAAAATTCTGTAACTATTGCGAAGCTGTTTTATTAGGGAATAATATAGGCTATATTTTATAAAGTTACACAGACGAAGTTGCGTACAACAGCTAGTATTCAATAATAATCGGTTGAATTATGATATATTTTAAAACAAGGGTCAACGCACAAAGCTGTTTCACAGGTGTCACATTGGTATCTAGTTTCTCGTCTCTTCTTTGGAAATTCTTTGCTCTTGTAGCAAACGTAGCATCGTCGGGTTGGATATAGTTTGTTATCTGTGGATGGAATTTTTGTTGGAAAATGCCAATCATTCTTCTCCTCAAATTCTCTTAAATGTTCCTTGTTGGGGCTTGATGATTTTGTCTGTTGCGATTGTTGCCAGTCTTCAGTTTCGTGTGTGTTTTGAGACCATGGTTGCATGTAAACTGTAAAATGATTAGACTATTGAAAACAGGCAACAGTAGATTGTCTTTACTTAGAGAGAGAATTCGTCTACGTAGATTTTTTTAGATAACGAGCCCGTTGGATGAGTAGTCAGGGTGCTTGTCTTAAGTGAACGTTTCCATACTACGTGACCCGTTGAAGGGGGCGCGGGGGTCTTAGGTTTTTGTCAAGTAGTCTGTTTTTACATACTTTTTTCTTGATAATATATTTTTCACATGTAATTATAGGGTGTAATACTAGCTGGTGCCCGCGACTTCGTCCGCGTTCTAGATGAAAGGTACCCTATGTCCTTTCTGGTGTCCCAGACAACGTGTATGCAAAATTTCATGGTGATCGGTTCAGTAGTTTTTGCGTGAAAGAGTTACAAACCTTACTTACATCTAATCTAATGAATGTAGTGAATCTTACCCTTTGTAGAATTTGGCAATAAGTCTTTCTTAAGAGGATTGTCAAGCTGTAACTTTTCATACAAAAAGCGATAACGCTTTCCCCCCAGTAAACATTGTCCAATTTTTACAATTTTAGGAAATGTTGTGGAGATAATGAAAAACTAGGTCCGTACGTTTTTATTTTTAAGAAATATTTCTTACGATAGAAGTTATTAGCATCTAAAAATCTATATTTTTTACTTAAAAACTTCCTCTAGCGTTTTTATTTTTTTTAATTAAATTAAACTGAATTACTAAAAAATAAAAACGTACAGACTTAGATTAAGGTGTACCGAATCCAATGATATCAAAATTGTCTTATTTTGTAAAAGTTTAGGGGGGTAAAAACGTTATCGCCCGAAAGCATATTACACTAAGGAAATGTAGGCAATTTACTACAGGACTTGCAACTCTCTCTATCGCACGATACGGGTCGGAGGCAGAGCGATGTGAAACAGATAGCATTTTTGAAAATACCTACTCGCGCCGCGTATCGGCACCTCACAATCCTCTTAATTTCGGTAATTTCCTGTGAAAGTTTTAGACTTAGTAAATGGGGAAAATTATAAAGACTTTTTTATACTTTGAAACTTTAATCTATGATACCCCATTACCAAATTACATGATATTTTTCCTAGTAAAATCTATAATTTATTATTACGTAAACCATTAACGTAAATATAACGTACAAGCTTCAACCATTAAAATAAAAATAATAATAATTGATCTCCATTTATTATTGATTGATAGATTTTTGATTTTTTTATGACCACTTTTTTATGTATCTTTTTGTGTCTTACAGACAAAACAAGAATAATTATTAAAAAATCATTTAATTAAAACTAATCAACTACAGATATTTATAATAATTTTGATACTTATACAATAATAATCATGTAATAATATAAAAACCTTTAATTAATTTTAGTATTTTTATATTTTTTTCGCCTTTTAAACAGACGAAGGCGCTGGCAAAATTTAGGCAAGCTGCTGCCCGCGACTTCGCCCGCGTAACTTTGTAAATTATATACTAAAACCTTATTCGAGAACCACTATCCATTTGTGAAAACAACATGAAAATCGGTGGAACAGTTTTTGAGTTTATCGCGAACAGACAGACAGACAGATGCGTCAGTAGACTTTGTTTTATTATAAGTAATACACTATCGGCTATTTATTCTTTGGAAAAAAATAATGTTTAATGTGAAAATTAATGTCAGACATTCTTTGATCCAATCATTAAGAATGAGAATATTGAGTGAATTTTCTGCTATGATATTCCTATCCTATCAATTCCTAGCTTTATGTATACTCCGTCGCGAATGATATATCTGTAGGGTGGATGTGTGTGTTCCAGGTAGGATTTCAACATCATCCCATCTTTGGTGGCTGAAAAGGAAGCCTTGCAATTTCCTCTTGTGCAACGCCATCTATTACTAGACACATTCCTGTCTCCACAATAATACGTGTAACTGTTAATGACAGCTATTTCTTTGCCTTGCGAATTTTTCACATATTCAACTGAAACAAACAAATCACTCATTTTAATGTCATTTTGTAAGCTAAGTAGATATTGTTCGCGCGCGAGCTGCTATGAATCGCGAGCCTTATCCGTACTAATATTATAAATGCGAAAATTTGTATGGATGTATGGATGTATGGATGTATGTATGGATGTTTGTAACTCTTTCACGCAAAAACTACTGAACCGATCACCATGATACCATGCATACACGTTGCAAAATTTCATGGTGATCAAACATCCATACAAATTTTCGCATTTATAATATTAGTACTTATTTTTAAAGTATTTTTTAAATTTTTTATTCAATTTCGTTCGAGTAAGAAAGTTTTATTTATTGTTAGTAAATAGTATAATACAATAATTGTATATATTAATAAAATAGCTAAAAGAAACTAAAATTTTTACATTAGAATATATTATATTTAATTAAGAGACTTTTCATAAATAATTAGGCAATTGACAGGAGAGTCGTTTCGGTAGTAAGTAGGCACTCGCTACTAGTGAAACTAAAATAAAAACATTTAAACAAAAAAAAACAAAAACTTGCTTATTTGCTTAACCGTAACTATTACAGATACACTTAAATAAAAACTTAAAAAAATGATTTAAAATTTTTTTTTTAAAAAAAATACACTTAAAAAAATGTCAACATGTCAACTCTATTTTTGGAACTAGTTGGCATCTAAGCTGCCAGGATCGGAAATATCAATAACATATAAGTAATTATATTTTTATATATATTCCATTACGAATTAAATACTTGTTTGAGGCATGTGAGTGCTGCAAGCAGAATTTATATATTGTCCCATCTTTAGTGGCTGAAAAGGCAGCCTTGCAATTTCCTCTTGTGCAGCGCCATCTATTAGTAGAGACATTCTTGTCCGCACAATAATACGTGTAACCATTGATTACAGCGAGTTTCTTGCCTTGTGAATTTTTCACCCATTCAACTGAAACAATCAAAACTCTTATTTTAATGAGTATTTTAACTCTTTTTTGTGTTTATTCCTTAAGAATATTAAAATTATTTTAGTATATAAACTTATACTTATTTACTTATACTTATACTTTATTTATTTGTTCATAAGTATACAAATCCCTTAGACGTAAAAAGATGCAATTCCAAAATTATTTGACTCCTAATAAAAAGAGTTTAAAAATGAAGAATTAAGTAACATATAATAAGAAATTATATTTTTATATATATTCCATTACGAATTAAATACTTATTCGAGGCATGTGAGTGCTGCAAGCAGAATTTATATATTGTCCCATCTTTAGTGGCTGAAAAATAAGCCTTGCAATTTCCGTTTGTGCAACGCCATCTATTGGCGGAAATGTACATATTCTTACAATAGTAACTGTAGTCGTTAATAATAGCAAGTTCTTTGCCGTGGGAATTTTTCACCCATTGAACTGAAACAAAAAATATTTAATTTATCAAAATTAATTTTTAAAACTGTAACAATATAAAAATTGTATTGGGATATCCTTTATGGGGAAGCCACTGTTACATAAAAGAAATTGTAGCGAGCTCGATCGGGGGGGCTCCTGGGTGTTCGGTTGCCCGTTTGGTTGTTCAAGAAAAACACTAGTCCTTTACACTTGACTAAAGCATTTATTAATAATTAAGAGAACCGTATGTACAATTTTTACTTCTAAAGACCACAGAATTCTAAGATTAATAATAACTGTCTAAACACAATATCGGGCGGGCCGTCGGACGACACGGCGCGTCCGGGTACCACTCAAAACTCTCGCAACTGGCCCCGCCGAAGCTGTTGAGGGCAGCGCGGGCGTTGCGTCTATCTGGCCGCGTGAGTGTGAGCGAGAGGGAAGACGCGTAAGAAAAAGACGGGGCGTTATAAAATAGTCTTTTGCCAAACAACACCGCTTAAAACTGAATATATATAGGTTATAAGGAGGATAAAGCTTCTAAAATAATTTAGGTACAGATAATTATATTCCACCAATTCGCAGATTTATCTTTAAATAAATCAAATCTTTTTGATTATTCAAAAACCAAATATGAAGAGAAACAAAAAAAAAACAAATTCCAAATGTCACGCGTCAATCAAATCATTCGACAGGACCATCACAGGACAAACATGCCAAGTCGGAGCACTGGATGCCATAGACTATCAAAATGTGAGTCCACTCAACCAATTGTCAAGGTGTCAAAATTTATACGTGACAAAACAAATATATATGTAATATATTTATATAACAAAATAGCGAAATCCTTTATGGACTTGACCTGACTGCTTTGAACTTGACGGACCTGTTTTGGAAAACTCAAAGAAAAATTGTGGACTTGACTTGACTGACTAGGCCGGGATCTTAATTTTATTTGAATTTTGCCGTTTTTGTTTTAAAAAAGGCTACTTTAAATTGCTATCTTTACAATTCATGACAATGGCAAAGCCATCGGACAAGATCTGATGGAGCCAAGACATTAAAAAAGAAGAAGAAGAATAAATCTTTTATTTTCATAAATAATATACCAACATAGCGGTATTTGAAATGACAACATGATATTAGTTTAAACTTGTTGATTTAAATAAAATCGTCTACGCGTCCTTTGGGACAAAGCTAAGCTAGTTTTGAGGGTTCAAAAGTTTCAAAATCGTTTCAATAATATAAGGAATTACCTACACTTTAAAATATACACCATTGCGAATTATGTATTTATTTTGCGAATGCGAATGCTGCAACACGGATTTAATTATTTCTCCATTTTTATTGGTTGAAAAGAAAGCCTTGCATTTTTTACTAGTTGAACTACAACAACGCCATCTGTTGGTGGAGAGGTTCTTGTCTCCACAATAATATGTGTAGCCATCAATGAGAGCAATTTTTTTGCCAAATGGAGTTACAACCCACTCAACTGAAATAAAAACATTTAGACCATTAGTCTTGCCTACCACCCATAAACATCTAATCTAATCTAGATATTTTAAATCTATTTTTCTAGGTTTTTGATCCTTTGAGTTCACTGCACAGCTTAGAGTGCAGTTGAGGGGTCTTAAGGACGCCATTCACGGGCACTCCATTTGGCAGCGCTCTACATCGGTGGACGACATCCAAATTCTTCACACACAATTCACGTGGTTTCACATTCACGATGAGATAATGCATGAATTTGGAGTGATGGAGTAGTGTGCCCGTGAATGGTGGCCTTAATATCAAAGGTTGAGGAGTCACACCTGCCTAGTTGATATATTTAAATATTAAAATATTTAATTTTTGTACAGTTTGTTTTAAATCCTAACTATGTAATGTATTTTTGTGTTGGTGTTTGGTTTATGTTCTAACTCTCTTATATGAAAGTTATCTATCTGTACACTCTATCTGTAACACTCTTGTGGAATATAAGTTATTTTTTTTGTCTATTTTTCTATATTTTTTATTTTTGTTTCTGTTTGTGTCCCAGAAATCAATAAAATAAAGAAATTACAACCATAACAGCTGCCTATGTTTCAGTAAAATCAATCAATCTATATAATTGTAAACAATGACAAAATAACGTATATTCTATAACTATATTATGTTAACCGCGTCTTTGTGGGCGCTGTAGTTTGCGCTATCAAAATTCTACAGGAACCTAACATTTTTCCAGAATAATAAGTATCCTGTATGTTAATCCAGGTAATAAACTATCAGTGTGCCAAATTTCATTGAAATCCGTTGAGTCGTTCTTGCGTAAAAGAGTAACAAAGATCCACACACCCTCATAAACTTAGAAACGACAACCGATATGAATGCAGTTTTCACTGATGTATGCAAACTTCCCATAAGTAGTGTTTCTCTTATTCCAATCGGTTTACAAACAAAAAGTATATTCAAGTTGTGGGAAAAGATAGTTTAAGGTGAAAACAAACGCCGAATACTAAAAATATGCATTTTTTTTATGAAGAATTTACAGGATGTGGATAACGCAATTGCTTTGAAAAAAGAATATGTTATACTTAAACATATGAAATACAAATTTTATTGTTTAGAATTTTCGTTAAAGTTGTAGTTTATTGCTGAAAAAAACACTGTATACAATCAATCCAATAGAAACTTGTATTCTTTTCTAATGGTAAAAACAAAAATACCATACCAGGCCTGTGAGTGTCAAGCGAGCTGCCATCGCCGCCAACGCTTGTATGAACCATATGAAATTTTTAACATTGAAGGCCAAACGTCAATGTCATTTGCCTCAGTAAAATTTCTTAAAACAAAATACTCGTATTGTGATATAAATAATAAACGTATTATGTACGCAAACTTAGGGCGACGATACGCCATTCCTTCAGAATGCTTCGCCTGATCCTTTGTTTTACTAAGGCCTTAAACAGTGGACACCACAAGTATCATAATTAAATGGCATCAGCAATTTCATTTAATTATTTTATATCATTACATTTGACGACACGTTTGGTCTAGTGGCTAGTAACCCTAGTTGTTAACCAAACGGTCGCGGGTTCGTATCCGCTAGGGGCAAATGTTTATGTGTTAACATATTTATACCTTTGTACCTGAGTCATGGACTATTTATATGTATTTACAAAAAATAAAGTAATATAGGTATGGTAGTATAAGTATCAACTGTCTGGTATCCATAATACAAGCATTAATTGCTCACTGTGGAACTAGATGGTGCTGTGTGGAATGTGTGAGATATTTATTTATTTACAGTAGGTATATCATCTAATTATAAAAAAATAATTAAATTTTAATATACTCCCCATGGCGAATTACAAAGTTGTTGGGTGGATGATTATGTACAAGGTGTTTTTTCAATATATCCATATCTTTCGAAGTTATGTAGCGTGCTTTGCAAGTGCCGTATCTTGTACAGTGCCAAGCCATCGTTGTTTTCGTTAGCTTTTTACAAAAATAAGTGTATTTATCTATTATTGCAAGCAATTTCCCAGATTTATTTCGGACGTATTCAACTAAAAAAAAAACCTTGTTAGATTTGCATTAAAATATAACAATTGAATGAATGCAGTTTTCACTGATGTATGCAAGCTTCCCCCATAATAGTAGTGTTTCTCTCATTCCAATCGGTTTACATATACAAAAAAAAGTGATGTGTGTAGTATTGGTAGTATATCAACTGTCTGGTATCCATAATACAAGCAAGCTTACTGTGAAACTACATGGTGCTGTGTGAAATTTATTTATTTACATTATCCTAATACCAGTACTCCAGTAGGTATATCATCCAATTATAAAAAAATAATTAAATTTTAATATACACCCCATGGCGAATTACAAAGTTGTTGGGTGGATGATTATGTACAAGGTGTTTTTTCAATATATCCATATCTTTCGAAGTTATGTAGCGTGCTTTGCAAGTGCAGTGTCTTGTACAGTGCCAGGCCATCGTTGTTTTCGTTAGCTTTTTACAAAAATAAGTGTATTTATCTATTATCGCAAGCAATTTCCCAGATTTGTTTCGGACGTATTCAACTAAAAAAAAAACCTTGTTAGATTTGTATTAAAACATAACAATTGAAATTCTTATACGTGTTTAGTCATGCATGTTTAAAGTCACTCAGCGAGCTATGGGGGCGAGCTATGGTCGGAGTTATAACATGATATTAGCTTAAACTTGTTCATTTAAATAAAATCGTCTACGCGTCCCAATAGGCAGACTTAGTTTCGAAGGAAGTGTTTCAAAATAGTTTCAGTAATATAAAGAACTAACTAATATCTGAGCCCGACCACGCTTCGCTGTGGTTTTCTTTGACGTTCAACGGTCAGCGGCTGCCATAACAACGGCTAACTTCCACTTTAATGTGACAGCGGTTATCGTTATCAGTTCCAGATTGCATATTGAGTAAAAATTTCAAGTCAATCCCTCGGCTAGTTTTCGAGTTTTGGAGAGATACACAAACCAACACAACATTTATATATATATTAATACACTCTAAAATATACACCATTGCGAATTACATATTTGTTTTGGACATGCGAATGCTGCAACACGGATCTCACTATTTTTCCATTTTTATTGGTTGAAAAGGAAGCCTTGCAGTTTTTTCTAGTTGAACTACAACGCCATCTGTTGGTGGAGAGGTTCTTGTCTCCACAATAATATGTGTAGCCGTCAATGACAGCAATTTTTTTGCCAATTGAATTTACAACCCACTCAACTGAAATAAAAACATTTAGACCATCAGTCTTGCCTGCCACCCATAAAGATCTAATCTAATCTATTTTTTTAGGTTTGGATCCTTTCAGTTGCACAATTGCACAGTTCACAGTGCATTTGAGGGGTCTTAAGGCCGCCATTCACGGGCATTACATTTGGCAGCGCTCTACATCGGTGGACGACATTCAAATTCTTCACACACAATTCACGTGATTTTTTACATTCACGATGAGATAATGCATGAATTTGGAGTGATGGAGTGAAGTGCCCGTGAATGGTGGCCTTAATATCAGAGGTTGCGGAGTCACACCTGACTGGTTGATTTATTTAATTATTGTTTTTCTATTATATTGATTGATTGTAATTTTTCTTAAATTTATTTAAATATTAAAATATTTAATTTTTGTATAGTTTGTTTTAAATCTTAACTATGCCATATAATATATTTTTGTCTTGGTGTTTGGTTTATGTTCTAACTCTCTTATATAAAATTTATCTATCTGTGGACACTCTTGTGGAATATAAGTTTTTTTTTGTCTATTTTTCTATATTTTTGATTTTATTTCTGTTTGTGTCCCAAAAATTAATAAAATAAATAAATTACAATCATAACCGCTGCCTACGTTTCAATAAAATCAATCTGTCGATATCTATATATCTTATACGTCTATATAATTGTTAACAATGACAAAATAACTTATATATATTCTATAATTAGCTGGTGTCCGCGTCTTTGTCAGCTATGTAGTTCTTCCTGTGAAAATTCCACAGAAACCTGACATTTTTCCAGAATAATAAGTAGGTATCCTACTTATTATTCTGTATTTGGTTATTTTATTTAATCCAGGCCAGAAACTGTGTGCCAAATTTCATCTAAATCAATCAAGCCGTTTTTGCGTGAAAGAATTACAAACATTCACATACCCTCATTAACTTAGAAACGAGTTTACCGATTTTAATGCAGTTTTCACTGATGTATGCAAGCTTACCATAAGTAGATTTACAATCAAAAAGTATACTGAAGTTACTTTAAGGTGCAAAGATAGTTTAAGGTGGAAACAAACGCCGAAAACTAAAAATATCCCTTGTTTAATAAAGAATTTACAGGAAGTGGATAACGCATTTGCTTTGAAAAAATAATATGTTATACTTAAACATATGAAATACAAATTTTATTGTTTAGAATTTTCGTTAAAGTAATGGAAACTACAAAAAATTTTAAACACAAGAATAATTTTACTTTAATTTAAAACTAGCCGTTGCACGCGACTTTGTACGCGTAACTTTATAAAATATCGCCTATGTTACTCGCTGATAATATTCGCCAACGATTTGCCAGTTTTTCTTCAGCCAGTCAAAGAACGCTTCAACTGTTTCTTTGTTTTACTAAACCCTTAAAGAGATCCACTCTTCAAGTATAATTAATAATTAAATGACATCAGCAGCTTCATTTAATTATTTCTTATCATTACATTATACTAATATAAATATATCATCTAATTATAAAAAAATATTAAATTTTAATATACATCCCACGGCGAATTACAAAGTTGTTGGGTGGATGATTATGTACAAAGTTTGTTTTTTTTCAATATATCCCTATCCATCGAAGTTATGAAGCGCGCTTTGCAAGTGCCGTGTCTTGTACAGGTCCAGTAAATCGTTCTTTTCCTTACCGTTTTACAAAAATAAGTGTATTTATCTATTATCGCAAGTAATTTCCCAGATTTTTTTCGGACGTATTCGACTGAAAAAAAAACCTTGTTAGATTTGCATTAAAATATAACAATTGCATTGAAATCGTTATACGTGTGGTTAGTCATACATGTTTAAAGTCGCTCAGTGAGCTATGGGGCGAGCTATACTTAGGTGTTTCTTTGGTGGCACTTGTAATAAGCGGCTATATGTCTCTGCGACATGTCCCCTAGTGAATAAACAGCATTAATGTCTGCGACTTGTCACCTAATGAAAACGAGGCCTCACGATTTATTTATCAGGTGCACAGGCACCAATGAACGGTAGGTGCATAAGATTGCATAGGAATTAAAAAAATAACGTAAAAGCATACTAAGCTGCCCACCCTGATAAAGAGTTACAATTTTATAAAGGTGATTATTGTCGCAAAGTTTATGACATATAAAATGTTGATCAATTAATAACGCCAATTCATATTTAATAACTGATTTTAATAAAGCCCATACGAACACAAAATAAAATAAAAAATATACTCAATAAAATGCCACATTACATTAAATATTTTTAAATATTTCCGTACACTTTAAGAGATCTTATGATAGTATTGACCTTCGCCGATATAATATCGGTTGGGGTAGTGTGGGTGATCGACACACGAGCGTACCAATTGACCCGTTTTACTGATTATTAAGTATGCCTTGCAAGGGTTTCCTTTGGTGCAGGGCCAACGTTCCGTACGTACGTATTTCTTGTGGCAGTAGTAGGTGTAGCCGTTGAGAAGAGCCAACAATTTACCCGCCGGATTCCAAACGAATTGTACTGAAAAAAAAAATAGTTTAATTAAGTTCTATACTTATTTCGCGTAATAGTATTTAGTGGATAGCGAAAATTCAATTCTTATTTTTTTATTTATACAAAAGATTGCATACGGATTTTGCAGGCGATTTTCTAAATTTCAATAGACAGTCGCATGTAGGTATAAAATGCCATATTAAGGGACATCGGATACCAAACAGTTGATAATATTACATACAATACTTTTTTTTTGAAAATACATAAATACAAAACATCCATGACTTAGGTATAAAGGTAAATGTTAATACATAAACATTTGCCCCTAGCGGGATTCGAACCCGCGACCGCTTGGTTAACAGCTAGGGTTACAAGCCACTAGACCAAACGTGTCGTAAAATGTTTTTTATGTCAGGTCGACAGACAGGCTGACGGCCACTAGGTGGCTACCATCGTCTATTATTATTATTATTATTATAAAAAATACTACATTTTTGGCTAGCATTAAGTTCTTTTTAACAGATTTTGAACAAATAAATAAAATACTTTTCGGGACAATTCTTTTTATTATGACATAAAATTCATGATAGAAGACTTTCTGGAACATTATTTTAATTATAACATGTATGCGCACAGTACAGTTATAGGGAGTACTGTACCCAGACAGGCGGGTGCGCCGGCTGTTGACCGGGACACCTCGGAACGACGATACGTCGCGTATACCAAACTTAACCTAGAACTTACCTGTGGTTCCAGCCGTGCGGGCACAGGCAGTAGGGAAATATATATATATGGAATTGGGAGGATGAGGGAAAGGATATACCGCCGTTCTGTAGGCACCGTAGGTACTCTCCGTGCTCGTTCCACTCACAAGTAACAATGCCAATGTCTATTTCACTTTTTTTTCAAAATTCAAACGGACACAGATTTAAAAAATATTTATAATTTAAAATATATGCCATTGCGAATGATATATTTGTTAGGAGAATGTATATGTTCCACGCTTGAACGCACAATCTCTTTAGATTTTGACGTCAATAGAAATGCCTTGCAGGGGTAGCCATATGTACAATTCCAACGTGCGGTCGTAGAAAATATTTGGGCACCATAATATGTATAACCATTTAGAAGACCCAGTGTTTTACCAGCTATATTCTTAATCCATTGCACTAAAACAAAATGTAAATGTTCATATGTCTGTCGCTTTTACAATAAGTAACCCACTTATTGTAAAAGCCACACGGACTTTTGTCAATCGTCTCCGCTTCATGCAATATCAAGGAACAATCTTGATATTGCATGAAGCGGCAAATGCCGGCACATTTCATTCGGCAATTTTGGTGAACAACAAAGCCGACCCGAAGTACCTTCTACATATGTTCGACTTTCAGATCGTTGAATCGTGGGCAGATCGTAAAGTATGAAATCAAAAATCTTTTACCAAAGTCAAAAATAGGTGCGACGAGGAGCGGTGCGAAGCGGAGCGGAGTGAGGTGCGAATAATATGTATAATATGCTCTAGTCATCCGATTTTTGGAAATTGACCTAGTTCCGACATTGTATGACGTTGGATTTTTGATTTCTGATAATAATAATACATTTTTTCGTATTAATAAATTTCATTATAAAAATTTACAAGAGACATAATATGTCATTCAAATAATGGTTTTCATGATGGAAATAGATATAAACGAACGAATGTCAAAAAATGCATTTCGGAAAAAACCGGGAACGGTTCGTTAGTAACGTTATACTTTAAAATATTTTCCATGGCGAATAATAAAATTATTTGAAGGATGTGTATGTTCGAGGTGTGATCGAAGCATCTCATAGGATTTTGACGTCAATAGAAACGCCTTGCAGCGACGTCCATGAGTACAACGCCAACGTATGGTCGTAGAATGTGTCTTATCACAATAATATGTATAACCTTTTAGAAGACCCAATATTTTACCAGCTGGATTCTGAACCCATTGCACTGAAAAAAAATGTAATGTTCAAATATCTGTCGCTCCAATTTTAGTATGTACCTACTAGCTGGTGCTCGCGACTTCGTCCGCGTGGAATAGTTATTTTGGGAATCATTTGGGTATCTCGAACGGTTTTCGCAGCGCACGCAACGGAAGACCTCAAATTTTCCCCGTTTTTTCCACATTTTCGACTGTTTCTTCGCTCCTATTAGTCGCAACGTGATGTTACATAGCCTAAAGCCTTCCTCGATAAATGATCTATCCAACACAAAAAGAATTTTTTCCATTCGAACCAGTAGTTTCTGAGATTAGCGCGTTCAAACAAACAAACAAACAAACAAACAAACTCTTCAGCTTTATAATATTAGTATAGATATATGCACTGCCGAAGTATTTTATTGCTTAGCTTTACAAGTAATGCTGTAGCATTACGTGTACTCTGCGGGACACCCAATAAAATGCCGGAGTTTAGTTTATACTTTTAATTTGCAAATTGTAAATCGGTATTACAATTTATTATATAATTATAATTACAATACTTATTTTAATATCTCCTTCAAAGGATATCAAAAGACTTTCTCTAACATTTGAAGTATTTATTGCCGTCCCGAATAACATATCTGTTCGGTCTGTGTGAATGTTCCACGCAATACTTGATCAGTTCCTTGCTCACTGTAGTTATCGTGAGGAAAGCCTTGCAAGGATACCTTTTATTCGTACAACACCAACGTTCTGTTCTTGGGTGCAACTTTTCACGATAAAACGTATATCCATTTAGTAGAGCCAGTGTTTTTCCAGATGGATTCAAAACGAATTGTACTGAAATTGAAATGTTTATTTAAAAGTTTTATAATTGTTGAATATTATGATAAGGGATAAATGATAGTAAGAAAAAAACAGTAGCACAACTCTGTTTAGAAGTGGACACGATAAATTTCGGAGGAGTTTTGTTACAAACACTGTGACACGAGAATTATATATACAGATAGATGTTTATATTATTAAAATGTATGTTACACACTCAAACATTTATTTTAAAACATTTAGAAAACTGTACTTTTAAGCTAAATTTTACTCAGCACATCGAAGGTGCCGAGATGGGAATAAACCAAATTTATAGATAGATTTAAAATCCAACACAATCGTGGCTATATTTATATAAAAAATTATTTAATATCAATGTATGAAAATATAGTACAGTCATTATTTTCGGGGTTCATTTATTTTCGAAATCGTTCCTTTATCAAGTCGTAGACTCTCAGTAGGGTACCTTTTGAAACTAATGCACTAAGAAATGAAATTTTGACATTTAAGGAACCTTTTTTTACCCCGACTATACCACTCACGGAGTATGTTAAAATATATTATTTTGCTTTCACAACATTTACGGCTGTCCTATTATTTAATATGCTTTAAGATATATTATTACTATATATTTCAGTATAGGCCGTGACCAGCCGTGACGTTCATTATAGAAGTGAAAATAATTAGCAAATTTATAGTTGCGTGTGAGGTCACTCAAAAATATCATAGAAAATATATCGTAATATGCGTTGCTATACCTACTATATTATAGCTACGTCTGTGCTTAGCTGCCGACTGCCGATCAAAACAAAAGGAATAAGCTGGATATAAGAGAATGGACTAAGGTACAAATTACACAATCTTTTTATATATATATATATATATTTATTTTATTTAAGTAAAGTATACTATTCTATTCTTTGGTACTGTTAAGAAAATAATTAAATAACAAATAAAATGAAAACATTGAAAATAACTTCAATGAAATAATAAATAAATAAATAAATAAATGTCAGTATAGCGGAGGGAAATGGTCAGATTTTTTTTTAAATATCCACGATTTATTTGCACGTAGTGAAAAGTATACAATGTCTTATGTCTAACTTATTTATAATAATAAATTTTATACTAAAGTGATGTCCGTTGCAATATCGTACCGGAAATGCTGTTATAGCCTCTCTTTAAATGCCGGCGCTGATTGACGGTATGGCAAGGTACAGAATGCAAAGTATTTTTTCTTGCATGTTATTTATAACCACCCAACCTTAGATTAATAAAATTGGTCTCACTGCGCTCAACTAGGTACCGCCGTCGTTCTTGTCAAATGCGGCAACAAATACTACGCCGAAGTCGGCGTACCCGAGCCAGTCACACTGCAAGCTGTCTGTAACATGTACGTGCCGAATATTTTATTAAATTTTGGGCATAATAAAATGCCAGTTTGCGTAGTGAAACTGTGTAAAAATATAATGAAACTGTATAAAAAGTGATAAAAAGTGACGATGTCTTAAATACATTACATTAATAAGTTGCCGCATTCACGGAGCTATTGTTTTTAGACAGCGCGGTATCTAGTCCAGCGCAGCGAGACCAACAATTAATCTAAGGATATTAGCATTCACACTCCTTTGTTTCACTACAAAGAGGTTGTAGCGTTGTCATGCGGAAGCATGCCGCTGCATCCCTTCAGTAACAAGTGTTATTACTATTAAATCCCAATCGACTACACAACCGACTTAGCTTTACCACGACGTGTTAAAGCCATAATTATACTTATTAGTCTTTGGTTAAAGCATGCCAAAGCGTGCCTTTACGTGCAATAACGTAACTCAGCACTGGCCCTGAATGACTTAAATAAATGACAAGAACATGACTAGAACTTTCTGTTTTTTTTTTTATTAATCTATGTATTTTAACATTTTTATTATAAAAAATTTAACAGATTGCTCGTTTGTACAAAATTCATAATAAATTCTCAAATAAATTGAATCAAGGCTCCCATAAGCCAGGAGAATGATCTACACAAACACAATAGATCAGTAAATCATGATATTCAGACTTACCCGACAGCAACGGAATCTTTGACGCAGTGCGATGGTTAAAATTTTTGGGTAATCTTTAATTGGGACAACTTAACACAACACAGGAGGATACATTTCTTCTTAAACTAATGGCTCGGATACACGACGACACTTGACACTAGACACTCAGTATATACATCGACTGTCTATGTGTGTCCACTACCGCGACATCTAGTTGCAGATGTAGTGTCGGTGTCCCGTCCGGTGTCGCTCAGTGTCCGTGTTGCAGACGTGGAGACCGGACCGGACGTGCGCGTAGCCAATACCTAGTGTATTGGCTGTCTACGCGCACGTCCTAATCTCACTATGTAGATGTGGCAACCGGAACACTAGATGTATACGCGCGTTATATTTAGGATTGCGGGCGAATGCATCCGCGCATGTGTACTATTGCGCACAAAATTGCTAAGGGAAGTATTTTTTTCTTATATTAGCACTCTCTACTTACCAAAAAATTAATCATCCGGCAGTGTTGATATTCCTTCCATTAAATCATCGTGCGTTGTCGAATAAGGTTTTTTTATGCACATTTTTTTTAATACGATAAAACAATTCTGTACGCAACAGTACCCTAGAGACACGAGACGCGCGGTAGAAGTGCGGGAGGTGAAGAGCAACTGAATCTACCAATAACGTGTCGGCACCGACGCGCACCCGCCCCCCCCCCCCCCCCACGCTCCCCTGCTCGTCAAACAGACCTACAAATTTAATACTGCGCATGCCCTCTCTACTTTTGGCACTTTTGCCGAGTAATCTTAATCCGCCGCTCGACCTGTACACCAATGTCGACACAAAAAAATGCTTACCGTGCGGACGCAATCGACACTAGTGTCGACATTTGTGTCGAGTGTCAGTGTCGTCGTGTATGGGGTTCTAACTGTCGTTGTGTGAGCATTGAATCGTCAACAATTTGACACTGCAGTGTGTCAAATGGATCTATCTGGTACCTACTTAAAATTTGTAATAATTTCCGTCGCGTATAATATAGTTGTTAGGAAAATGTTGATGGTGGTCAATTAAGCGAAGCAGTCCCCCGTTCAAAGAGGTAATCATTGAGGCCTTACAAGTATTCCCTTTGGTGCAACGCCAACGTTCGGTAGACGTATGTTTTTTGTTGCAGTAATACGTGTAACCGTTTAGGAGAGCCAATATTTTTCCAGATTGATTTCGTACAAATTGCACTGAAACAAATAAATTTAGTCTTTAATATCTTGTTTTAAAAATGTATGGTAACACAAAAAAAATTTTACTCATTTCAACATGCTGTATTATTTATTTCTTAAGTGTAAATATTTTTCAAAAGAAAATAATGATATTGTTATACCGAGATCGTAGTTCATATAATATCATAGTTTTTAGAATTTTTGTCTGACTGTGTGTTGTTACATTTTTGTGAGAGTATATATAATATACAGTTATGATTTATTAAAAATATAATTAATGCTAATTAATTTAATGAATAAGATTATTAATAAAAGAAATGATAGGTAAATAATAAAGTTTTCGATTCCTTTTTACTTTTTGTTTATTTACATATAATATTAATTCTTAATTTCACTTTTTTAACTATATTAGGTCTTTAAATAAAACAGAAAAAATAGTTTTATCGTTTTCTGTCTTATTTGTTTTCTAACAATTTGAACATTCCAAATACTATTTAATTTCGAAAAAAAATTGAAAATTAATAAATTAGTATCACCATTATTTACCAACACAATCAACGCCTTTGAAATTGCAACTGAAAAGGATATGAGATTTCATATGAGATTTCATATTTAATAATGAAACGGATTAAAACAAACAGTCTCACTCTCAGTCGTAGGACTGCACAAAACTTTGGAACATTACCGCACCGCTACGACTTTCGAACACTGACTTCGACTTTGAACTTAAACAATTGTTAACAAATTTAAGCTTATTATGGACCAAGAAGTACGTACTATTTCGTGTAGATGGCGCTCATTAAATACAATTAAACTTCACTGAGGGAGTCGCTCAGAGAGCGTGACGCCCGATTTTCGTGATTTTCACCCATATTATAAATGCCCAATGCGC
The DNA here is from genome assembly GCA_947623395.1 of Synanthedon tipuliformis. Lineage (NCBI taxonomy): Eukaryota > Metazoa > Arthropoda > Insecta > Lepidoptera > Sesiidae > Synanthedon > Synanthedon tipuliformis. Next base: position 9,117,746 of record OX392417.1, on the reverse strand, counting down.
CCAATTTCCCAAGAAATTTTTACTTCAAAAATAAATACTTACATTTATTTCACAAAAATTAGGTACATTAATGTAGGTTACATACATTCCTTTTTCAGAAGTATTTTAAATTTAAATCTAGCGGTTAATAAATAATTAAAGGACTCCAAGTGTGTGTGAGTGAATTAAATTTTAATTTTATCAATTTTAATAAATGTTATAAGTTATTACACATGTACGCGCGTCATCTGAATGAACTGTAATGCCGAGCTTAAAATCGGGAGTTATTACTCAATTTGAATATTAGTATGCATTTTGTTTAATTTTGATTTTTAATTTATTTTGATTTTGATCCAAACGCTTCATAAAACGTGTTTTTATTCGTGTTAATTAGAAAAATATGAATTAACAAAAAAATTTTTTTTCTATACATAATCAAATCACATAATTATACTATTGTTAGCACCCTCCACTTCGAGTATACATTAATTATGGATTTTTTTGTCCAATCAGAACAGATCGTAGAACTAATAGTAGAACTAGTTGGACTAATCCGTTACTACCACTAGTTTGGTCGCAGCACTAAGCGCATTCATCAGAGTTGCACTCAAATGGCGCACATACAGTAACTAAGCTTATATTGAACTTATCAGAGCTTAACATAGACTCCTTGTTGAATTACATAATTATTCGGAGGATGACCGTGATCAAGTTTGGTTCTCAGAAATCTCCTGTTTTTAGTTGTCGTCAAGCGCGCCTTGCAACTGTTCCCTTTAGTACAATACCATGTTACTGTTTTATTTGATTCGCGTTTGCAGAAGAATGTGTATCCGTCAACAACGACTATAACCTTGCCAGCCGGGTTCACTGTCCATAGTACTGAAACAAATAGTATAGATGGGTAAGTGTTTATAGTAAACCTATAAATGATTTTATATATTATATTTATAGAAGACAAGACAAAAGGATTTAATTGATAAAAAACACATATGTTCATATTGTATTTGTCACCTTTTTTTATGTAGGTCGACACACAGGCTACCGTGGGATTTATTTATTTATTTATTGTAGCCTTTATATAACAACCTTAAAAAATTATACATAAAATGAAATATTATACAGTTCTGACACCGTTGCTTAAAGATTGTCTTGCTTTGCAGCATAGGCCTCCCTCAGAGCTTTCCATAATATGCGATCACGAGCCTTTCCCATCCAGTTCCTGCCCGCTATCTGTCTAAAGTCGTCCTCCCACCTTCGACGCTGTCCTCCCTTCCTCCTTTTATGTTGTCTTGGACACCATTCCGTTACGTCTCTAGCCCATTTGTCTTTCTGACTTCTTATCGTGTGTCCTGCCCAACTCCATTTTAGTTTTTTAATACAGTACGTTATATCGGTAATTTTAGTTTCTTTTCTTATCTTCTTTAATTTAATTTTGTCTTTTCTTTTAATGTTAAACATACTTCGCTCCATACTATGCTGACACGTTTTTAGCTTATGAATATTTGCATTCGTCAGACTCCACGTTTGACACCCATAGGTCATACTTGGTAGGATACACGAGTCAAATATTTTGCTTTTGATTTTAAGAGACAAACTAGGATTTTTCATAATTTCTTTAAGAGACTAATATTTTTTCCAAGCAATATTTATTCTGTTGTTTATTTCTTTGTCGAAAGATCTTTTGGAGATATTATTTGACCAAGATATATATATTCGTCTACGTAATCTATAGAATTGCCGAGAACTTCGATTGGAGTCTTGCCTCGATTTGTCATTATTTTAGTCTTCCCATTGTTCATCGATAAACTAACTTTATCATTTTCAGATACCGTGGGATTAATATACCGTGGGAATGGGATAACAGACGTCCGGCTGTTTTTCGGAAATTAGAAGAAAATCCCTCTTTTTCGGACCAAGCGCTTTAAAACATCTAATCCTTTATAATGCGCAATGCCAAGGTTTGGAACTCCCTGCCGGCGTCTGTATTTCCGAGCTCATATAACCCTAATCTTTTCAAAGTTTGAGTGAATAGGCATCTTCTGGGTGAGCTCGCTCCATCTTAGGGCTCATCCTTGCTACACGACTGGTTCTTGGCCAAGAGCAAACCCATCTCTAATAAAAAAGGAGGATTGATTTTCCTTTCTAGAAAAAAAAAAGAACTCACAAAGACCAAAGGATGGATAGATTTAAAAAAATGAAACAAGCTGTAACAATTTTTCTCATGACGTTTACAAACAAAACACGAATGTTTACAATTGTTAACCTTTCTTTATTATTATTTTAATAAGACTAAATAAAGTTATTATTAATTCACATTTTTTTAACATACGTTTACAAGTAGGTACTCATCCCTACTGATAGGGATAAATGGGAAAAAAATTCACTTATCCCTACCAGTGGGAATACTTAGTAGGGATAGATGGAACGGGCTTATTATCTGATTTAAAACTAAAATTATACAAACAGTAAATGGAGGGCGTAAACGTTCTAAAATATTTTATAAATTATTATTTTTAGGTAAATATATAATACTCAAAATTTTTTTACCCAAATTGTAAATTATAATTTGGTAAAAATTGTAAGGAGTGTATTACAATTTGTAAGGTAAAAATTGTAAGGTAAAAATTGTAAGGTAAAAATTGTAAGGGGTGTATTACAATTTGTAATACACTCCTTTGCATATTATATACTTATTTGGTAGATGATCGTGGTTAAAATTATAGCGAAATATCTTCTTATCGACAGTTGCATGGAAGCGAGCCTTACACGATCTGCCTTTAGTACATCGCCATATATACTTTTTGCCATTATTGTAGTTACAATAGAACGAATTGCCACCAATTATGGCCAAGTCTTTTCCAGATTCATTTTTCACCCAACTCACTGAAAAGATGTCAAGATTTCATGTAAATTCTATTCCTTTATACATTCATACTTTTTGACAAACATTTTTATAATTTTTTTAAGGTTTTGGATGAAATTTATTTTATGTTTTGATTGCTGTAATTTTTAAAAAATACAAAATGCATTTTAAAAACATCTTTGTCACAAATTTATTTAAGTTTTGGAATTTTTTATTGCAATGGTTTTAAATGTCATTTAACACATTTTCTTCCATTGTCTCAATATTTTTTTGAAATATTATTAATAAAAAACAAACAATTTGATTACAAGAGGCTGCAATTTTTTTTTTATTTCAATTAGTGGTATTTTTAATATTACCCATGGTCAAAAAAGTCCCCTGATAAATTAATGTAAGAAGAATGACTTTCGCCACTAATTTTTAAAATACTTGTCTAGATCTAGTCTAGATATCACAATGAAGATATTTATTAATTCTTATAAACTAAGTATAGCTAGAGATGATAAACAATTTTGAGTATAACTTATTAGATATTAAATCGAATGACTAAAAATTAAATTCAAAACGTGAAAAAACTTGAAAAAATGTACTCAAAATATCTACCTAACAATTCCCCTACCTACGGTTTACATCATATCAGTTTCAGTTAATTTTCAAACAATTACTTAGCATAAACTGAATATTTTTTTGTTATTTAGAGTAAAAATATAAAAAAATAAAATGAAAATTTTAGAAGTTTTAGAATTGACAAACAAAAAGCAATCACGTGACCACCGCGAAGCTTTTTGTATTTAAACTAGATTTAAATTGATAATAAATATTCGTGAAAATTTCAAAATGTGAATTTATAAAGCTCTATTGTCATTTTGGGTTTTAAAAAACAACAACAACAAGCGCAAAATGATCACAAAAAGCTTTCTAAATAGTCTAATTATTAATAATAATAATAATACATTTTTTCAACAACATCTATAGTAAATATTTTTATTGGTATTTACTATAGAGAAATGATTTTCATTTATTTACATTGTCTTAACTTAAACTTATAACTACATATAATAAATACTTAGTTTTTTACTGTGAGTGGAATTTAAAATGCTATCCCCAGGGTTAAAGCGTATCCCAGTTGTCCCTCGGGATAATCAGAATTCTCTCTGGCACGTCTGGCGGCAGTAATCACCCCCTTACAGAAGACCACAGTGACATAAAAGCATATGTATGACATATGTGCTTCTGTGTTTCGGTTTCCGAGTAGGTATAGACGACTGTAGCCAAGCCACGTACCATCTATTGTATCTAATAAGCCTAAAAACAAAAGTAGTTGTCACGAAAAATTTTTATTACTGTAAGTTGTGAACGGTAAGTTTTATAGCAGTATTTTACTAATTTTTTTTTTTTCAGAAAATTGATTTTATCAACTTAACGGGGACTGCCTTTTTCGCACATTTCGCTCGATGCAGTCTTAAATATAAACATCGGGCAAAAAATAATTTATTTTAATATGACATGTAAAGGTAATTTTAATTAATAAATTAACAATTAATCGATATCTAAAACTAAGTTATATATATTTACAAATTGTATATAATATTAAGCTTCGGAGTCCCAAGCATGCTGGGTGCATAATTGAATTTACAACCGGAATAAAAGAAAATGGTCTCACTTATTACGGTTGATTTGTTCGACCAAACTACTGGGGAAAAAAAGTCTCACTAGTTCGGTCAACAGAACTGTCAACCGAACTACTGGGAATACACCGGATTTTTTTGTATTCTTATGTCAAAGGTCTATTTATGTGTCAAATTACGAGTATTGTCCCCAGCCGCAATCAAAGGAATAATAGACATATAGGTAAGATAGTTAATTAGTGTAGGGAATGACAGACGGGCATCCCACCCGTAATGGTATGAAAGAAAAGATGGATGAAAGAAAGATCAAGTGTGAAGCATGAAAGAACGAGGCAAGCGTCAGCAGGTCTTTAAAAAAAAATTGTGTGTGTCAGCTCCTACACACGACTGGAGTTTACTCCTTACGAACGATAAATAAATAATTTAATAAATATAATTAAAACATATTAATATATTATATTATATTTATATGTATTGAAGCATATTGTAGCCTGTAATGCGTAACGTGTGACATGTGACATTTGATTTTATTCCCATAAATTTTCATTCCCCGGGCTTATTATGTAAACTCCAAATATAAAACTACAGAACTAACAAATGTATAAATATTTTTACACTTTGTAATATACGCCGTCTTGAATCAAATATTGAGGTGGATTATGCTTGTGGTTGAGATTGAATCCCTTCAAGGAGTTGTCTTTGTTCATGCTGAAGCGAGCTGTGCACGGCAAACCTCTGGTACACCGCCATCCAGTTGTCGTAGCTGATTTCCACTTTAGATAGAAAGTGTATCCATTGAGGAGAGCTAACTGTTTGCCGGACGTATTCTGCACCCAAACCACTGAAATTTTATAAAAAAATATACTTTAAGATACAAAACCTTACTGTATCAAGGCAGATTGACGATCCAATTGATGAAAGGTGTCCACTATGCCTATAACAAGCAATACTAGGAGGGATAAGCTGGAATGACGGGAATTGTTCCATTAAACCAGCTACCCAGTTGACTTTGAAGTACAGTATACCTACACTGGCGGACAAATGCAAAAATTTTTGTCATCTCTAGATTAAATAAAGACTAGCTTTCAATCAAAGCTACAAACCTAACCCATCAGATCTTATTTTTATTTATTACTAGCTGACCCGCCCCGTTTCATGCTCGTTCCATACAAAATGTATGAGAATAGGTGGGTGTGAATAAATCACATTTTTTTTTTCTAAACATTTCAAATGATTAATATTTTTTGTTATTTTTGTGGATAGAAGCTACTTTTTAATAAAACATTTGATTTTTTCAAAGCTTTAATAATCTAATAAAGTTATAATAATCTTCTATTACGCTTTTAACGAACCATAAACATTTTTTGTAAGGATATTTTAATTTAATTAATTAATTTAATTAAGACAAGTAATTTTGTCAAAGAAAATAATTACAACAGTTAATATTTTCTTTAACAATTAACACACCTTATTTATTATTATTAATGAAATAAATGAAGTGAATGCTGCTTAACAATAATCATTAAGTATATTTCTTTTTAAGAAATAAATAAAATAAAACAAAATAATGAAAATTGCTAATAAAAATTAACAATATATATAAATTTTACTTCTTACTTCTACATAATCTTACTTCTTATTATTCTTAAATGTTGTTATAATCAACTTAAAATTTTATGTTTATTTTATAAGTATTTTTTTGAAAATATTTTACTAGTAGATACAGGTTTTATTTCAAATATCTATAATTAAAATTAAAGAAAAAAAGAACTGAGTTGAATGTTATCATAAATAACTTACAAGTTAGTTACTTATATCATTTATTAACTAGGTATGTAAAATAAAATGTGAGTAGGTAAAGGCCATTTTTTTTCTAATATAAAAAAAATTGAAAAAAAAAAAAACAAATTCCCATTAAAGTTAAAGAAAAACACCCTAACTAAATTAATAACTGTAAGTAAATGAAAAAATAACATATAACTAATTTGAAATGTAATATTTTCTCAAGGGCTCTTGACTCACTCTACTCTGCACTAATTTATTTAAAAAAATATGACAAATCAAACTTAAAGAACATCCAGTTCAATAAATAAAATAAAATAAATAAATAAAATAAAATAAATAAATAAATAATAAAATAAATAAATTACAAGAAATAAATGTAAGATAAAAAAAAATGCTACCGCTTAGGTTACGTTTTGTTTATATATACGTATATTTAATATAGGTATTATTAAATGTTGTAATAAACGCCGTGGCGTATGACATAGTTGAGAGCTTGATGGTTATGGTCCAAATGCATGTCGTGTGTTGCGTTCCGGTTTGTAACTTTGAAGCTAGCCGGGCATCGGTACCCTCTGACACATGCCCATATAATTGAATCCGTCGAGTCTCTTCTTTGACAATAGAATGCATAGCCATTTATCAAAGCTAATTTGATTCCTGATGAATTACGGAGCCAGGTTACTGAAAAAGAAAAATACAATTCAGACGTGCTCTTGTTATACTTTAAATATCTAAATAAATAAATATATTCACACATTGCACACAATAGGTACCATCTAGTTCCACAGTAAGCAACTAATGCTTGTATTATTTTATACCAGACTTTATATTTCAAAAGGTATTTTTATTATAAAGATAACAAAAAGAATGTTACAGTATTTACAAACTAATATCTAAAGTGTATACAAAAAGAAGGTATAAAGTTTATCTATGTACAAATATAAAGTATGGATACCAGACAGTTGATATACTACATAGATTACTTTTTTTTGTATAGGTATACATACATATTATAAATACAAAACATACTCTGTACAAATGTTAACACATAAACATTTTCCCAAAGCGGGATTCGAACCCGCGATCATTTGGTTAACAGCTGAGGTTACTAGCCACTAGACCAAACGTGTCATCAAATATGTGAAAAAAGTTTGATAAATTTTTATAAAACTTAGCACACATATAGACTATTTTCGGGATTAATACACGGCATAGGTTTATCATATCAATAAGTTCTATTGGAATAATTATTTCATATTCAGTTTGACTTTATTCAAAATCGGGCAATAGGTAATAAATGTTTTGATAATAAATATTTAATCTAGTTAGATAATAGCCTTTAATAAAGATTCGGTTTCATTATAATTTAGGGTCTTGAGAAAGTCTAACAGGGCCTTTATGCAATTATAGTGTGTCATAGGATAAATAAAGTTTCTTATTTAATCTACTATACTATAATATTATAAAGTTGAAGAGTTTGTTTGTTTGTTTGTTTGAACCGCTGGTTTGAACGCGCTAATCTCAGGAACTACTGGTTCGAATTGAAAAATTATTTTTGTGTTGGATATATTATTTATCGAGGAAGGCTTTAGGCTATATTTTATAAAGTTACGCGGGCGAAGTCGCGTGCAGCAGCTAGTTTGTTATATAAATAAGAAGGTAATATTGTCTTCGAGCAAAGGCGGTTTTAACGAATCACATAATTCGGCGGCTCATGGTTGTGGTCTTCGCGCATCACTACAACTTCATTTTGATTGTTGACAGTAAAGCGTGCATAGCAGTAATTTTTAGTACACGCCCAATTGGTACGCATGCCCGATTTTATTTGGCGTTGTTTGTAATAAGTGTACCCGTTAAGCAGAGCCCAAGTGATGCCGTTCGGTCGTTTCACCCATGTCACTGTAAAATAAATATATGTTAATATTTAGGGAGTAATAACCACGGAGTGTGCGTCCATACTTTTCGATTTGATCCAACCAGAACCGTTCCACTTGCGAAACACGAGGCGCGGGCGGGGGTTTCATCCTTTCGTGGTTGAAGTTCCTCGGTAACGCACGAAGCGTTACAGTTCCACCTTCCTTGTCCGAACTGCTAAGGAATGGAACTCATTGCCTTCGTCTGTGTTTCCCCAAAATTACAACCTCGGGGTTTTCAAACGTGGGGTAAATGGGCATCTACTAGGTAAGCGTGGTCCACCTTCGGCCGCATCTGCACCTAACATCAAGTGAGATCGCGGCCAAGCGCTGCCTTGACTTAGATAAAAAAATTTAAAAAAATTACATTCAACTCAATTCAGCTTTTGTCCATAGAAAATACCGGTTCTGTATGAAGATCAACTTCCAAAGCTGAACGAACGCGTAGTGTAACGGAATAGACAAAAATAAATTTAGCTGAATAAAATAAGTAGTTATTCACTTATACACACTGACTTCCGAATGACTATAAAACAACCTTAAGAATTTTGTCATTAGGTGCTTTTTCAACTTCTTACTTCAAATCTCAGACCATATTTGGACTTTAGACAGAATTTTGCGGACAATGTAATAAAGTCGGTGTTGCGTTCACTATAATATTGAGATTTTGTGTTCCAAGCTGTAACCTCAACTTTTTGTTTATTTTTATTGAAAATATTGGTTTCCAAGTTTACTTACGTGTAAAATGTGATTACATTCTGTTTTTTTATTTTTTGAAACCTGGTTTTTACACCCTTTACCCCAATATTATAATAAGGCGAAAGCGTAGTTTTATCGACCTCATTCTGCCGTCCACAGGGCTCTATCTTTAGTTCTTATTTTATTTGACCCATATTGTTTTTATTCCTCGATTCTCAATGATCTCAACCAAGCTTCTCAAATGTTGGGCCTTAAGATGTATAGGTATATATGAATAATATGAAATATCAGTCAGATATCTAATCAGACAGATTTTTTTTATTAAGGGATTCACAAAGGCGAATGACATTGACGATTTGACCTTCACCGATATGACCTTTAGAATGTTTATATATATCATACTAATTCCGCACGAAAAACACAAACGTAATCCACACCTCAACGCAGTCACTGAGACACTGTAGCTCCTTATATTTAGAGTTCCGAGGCGGCGGAAACAATTCAACAGGCCTGATAAATGTGGTTTTTTGTACTTTTCATTAAAACTACATTAAAAAAAAAAACAATTCTTTTTTTTTAAATGATATTGACTTATTATTCGGTGTACGAATCATTTGCGCGCAATAAACCGTTTTCGCAACAAATTTCAATATAAGTCAAATTCTTCTTATGTTCTAACTGTTATTGTGGGGTTTCTACTACTTCGATGGAAATTCTAAACAATATAATTTGTTCTTCACATGTTTAAGTATAACATATATTTTTTTCAAACCAATTGCATTGACAGATTCTTCTAACATAATTTTTTAAAAATGCAAATTTTTAGGATTGGCGTGTGCTTACACCTTAAGTTGAAAACTAATAAAAATAAAAGCTGCAATTTCTTTGTGAAATAATCAATTTTATTAGACATGAAATTACATCACACTTATTTGATTTTTAAAGATTTTTCATACACCTAAGTACTTAAGTACATATTATAATTTACAATAAATTAACAATTACATACAGATTTTATATAAATTATACAAGATTTATATTTTCAAGACGTACACGTTTTACACGATGACTAGACGGCCCAAAACAGCTGACACTTGTCAGCTGACAGGATTTTTTCTAATCATATTATTTTTAACCTTATAATTTATGACATTAAAAAAAAAAAAAAATTACCCTCATTTATATGATGTTAGCAATCACACTCCTTTGCATTTAAAGCAAAGCCTTCCACTATTAAAAATAAATCACCCTTACAAAACATGTCTCTGTCTGTCGTTTTCTGTCTGTAACTAGATCTATAAAAATGTACCTACTTAAATAAATTTTAAATGAGTATTTACCTAATTTATTTTGTTATAAGTAAATTTTCTACAACATTTACAGAATTAGAAATTTTATAATATAGGTATACTTAAATTTTAAATAAAATCTAACATTTATAATATACACCACCATAGATATAGTGATTGGGAGGACTGTGCGTATGGGTAGCGATTAGTTGTCTCATGACGTTGTCTCTGGTAAGGATAAATCTTGCGGGGCATGGGTGACCACGCGTGCAAACCCATCTTACAGTCCCTGTGCCCTTCCTGTGGCGGTAGTACGTGTAACCGTGGATCAGGGCCAGTTCTTTACCGCTGCTGTTACGTACCCAGTACACTGAAAAATAATAATTATGTATCATATACCTAATAGGCGATATAACTACATTAAATATATACATAAAATATACACAATGTTATTATCTGAAATAAATTAATATATTAAGTAACTTGTTGTCTGATCACAATCTGCACACATAAATAATCAAATGCACTAATTATATAAATGCAATAAATATACACACAGTTATACATTAAATATAGCTGAGATACGTTAAAGTCCAGCTTAAGTGGAAATAGGACATCAAATAAGTCAAATATAATAAAACATTTAAATATAAAATACACAATAAAAAATAATTAAAACCTTCTTGATGGTAGATGGCAATGTCGTTTAAACATACACCAAAGATTTAATAGTGGTCAAAATATAAGCAAGTCTGAAATGCTTCTCCAATGGCCGCTGTGGTCGGAGCCATGTGTACTTTCTATAGTCGTATATATGTACGAAGCGATTTTACGAGTACCAATTATATGGATTTTCATCAACTACCTACAATACATAATATACACAGTTTCTTTTTTTTAAATACCTATTGAAAAATAACAATCTCAAAAGATACAATTACTTATTGTTATAAAAAAATTCTTAATTTATTTAATTCTTAAATTAGTATTTTTAAAATCCTTATTTTAATTCATGTATTTTTTATAATCATTTGCCAAGGTCACACGATTTTTTAAAAATTATTTTATAATTACTTACCTAATAATAATAATAAGGTTGAAAATATTCTCATAGTTGTTCCTTGACTGTTGATCACTAAACTTATACAATTACGACAAAGGTATCGATACCCATTACATACATATTTAATTGACTAATTCATACTACTCCGTACTAATATTATACCTAACTGTGAAAGTCTGATTTTAATTTAACAAACAGTCAAAAACATAAACCGGTTGTAAAAAAAAAAAACAATCACGCAAATCAAAATAGCTCTTAGGTACTTACAAAGTTAACCATCCAAATAAAAACAAAGTTATATTAAAATTATAATTATTCACAGGTCTTACAGTCGCGAAGGCTCTGCGAAAGGCTGAGGACAGGGTGGAGTGGCAGCAGCTGGTGGTCGATGCCACCATGGCAATTCAGAGCGAGCACGACCCTCAGCAATGAAGAATCCGACTCTTATATATATAATTATTCGATAAGTTATAATTATCGAATAATTATATATATAAGAGCATAATTTACACATTTATTTCACTTGTTAAAACAATAAATGGAACATAAAACCACGTGTTTTCATACATGCACAATAAATTCACAAGAATCATAATTATTGTATTGTGCAGTGCACTGTGTGTGCCACAGTTGGCCACTGACGTGAACATAATGGCGAACAATGGCGAAGCGAGAGTTAGCGGCCGCCATTTTGTTTAAACGACCAATGACAACGCTTTATACAGATACACCCACACGTCACGCGCCCGCCTTCAACATTTCCATAGATCTCTCTTTTTCTGCACCACTATAGAGTAAAATTTGTCTTTGCCTACTTGTAGTTGTCTTTGCACACTTATGATGGATTAGAATTATGTAAATAAAGAAAACAAACAGTAGGTACAGGTTAATAAAAACATCTCTTTATTTATTTAATAGTTTTATCTCTAGTATATTATGTTGATTTATTCTTTTTCTTTTTCGAGTTTGATTTTTTTTATTAAATTTACGAATTTGAGTTTATCTCATTGAACTTGTGCAGTCCCTAAATAAGGTAGGTACATAACAAAGCTGCAAATGAGGTGCAGTCCGTAAATAAAAATAACCGAAGGTTGTGTAAGGAGATCAAGTAGGTAAATACTTAGGTAATATTCTTTATTAGTGTAATGAGAACAAGATATACGAGTATATATTCTCAGATTACATAAAAGAGAAGACGACAATAGAAAGGACATAGAGGACATAAGTATAAAGAATTGGGCGCACTGTAGCGTGGGGGCGCCACCGTCGTCACAGCGATAACGATGTCAGTATTACTCAATATTTTCTTTTTCAACGCGGACGAAGTCGTGGGCACCAGCTAGTAAAAGTTGCTATAAAAGTTGGCAGGCGAGCTGACAGTAATAACTAAGCGGTCACAAGCAACCCAGAGAGGATACAGATGCGACGCCGATTTTGTCATCGCTAGATGCAACTGTAGGTGAGTACCACCTTTTTAAAAATTAATTTAGATCTATGAAAATTCCATCGCGAACAACGAATTTTGGACGCTTATGTTTATGGGCAACGTGGAGTTTTATAATTTCGTCGTCTTTGTTGGTTATTATCAAAGACTTGCATTTCTTTCCAGTGTCGTCCGTACACGTGCAAATAAAATGGTCGGTCCGTAGGCCAGCCCTCAGGAAAAATGAGAATCCATCGTGAATCAAAACTTGCTTGCCTTTTTTGTCTTTTACCATTATAACTGAAAACAACAAAAAAATAAAAAAAAATAAAAATACAGAACTTAGCTTCTATTATAGCAACTTATATAGCTTATTATTATAGCAATCTGTCGATAATAAATCAAATTGGTAAAACCTTAGATTAATAAATACCTAATACAAATATTACCAATAAATAATTAAAACTGATTAGCAATAGAGAAAAATATATTTATGTGAAAAAAAGTATTTTAGCATAATATCTAATAAAAACACGAGTATAATATACCTAGTATATAATTTTAGCATAATATTAAATTATGACAATGAACAAACAAGACAAAAAAATATATACATTAGAGACACATTACCTAAGGCTTACTAACTGTACAAGCCACAATAAAAATTATAATGATACTGTGTAAACAGTGATAAAAAGTGACGATGTTTTAAAACACACACTACAATAAAAAGTTGCCGCATTCACCGAGCTATTGTTTTTAGATAGCGCGGTATTAATCATTAATCTAAGTAGCACCCATATTTAGGAGGGCCATGATTGTGTTCAAATTTTTTTGTCACTACTTTGTTTTCTACTATCTTTACGGTAGCTTTGCACTGTTTGTAAGTCCTCGAAGTGCAAATCCATCGACTCGACGATAGATTTTTATTACCGATACTGTAAGTGTAACCATCGACAAGCAACACTTTTTTTCCACGTTTACTACAGACATATTGAACTGAAATACAAAAGAAATTATTATAATACTAATACAAATTTAATAATACAAACTAAACTGGTACTGATAAGGGCCGCGGGTCGACGGTGGATCCAGGCTGCTTCTGACAGGTCATATGGATACATTATGGAGAAGGGCTGTGTCCCGCAGTGACACATGCGGCTGAGATGATGTAAAATAACTGCTACAAATTTAGATTTTCATTTATTCATTATTTAATATTTTTAATTTAAAATTTAATAAGTTTTAATATAGACTATATTAAAACTTGCCTACACGGTGATTCTGTGTATTTTTTTTGTTAGAGATGGGTTTGCTCTTCGCCAACATCCAGCTATGTAGCGAAAATGAGGCTCAACCAGAAGATGATGGAGAGAGCTCACCCAGAAGATGCCTATTCACTCACACTTTGAAAAGATTTAGAAAAACAAGAACACATACTTACAAGTGTACCTCTATGTGTTGTAGTTAGAGATAAAATTCTTAAAATATTAAATATTTTATTAATATTTTAATAAATTATTAATAAAATCATTAAAATATTATATTTTATTAAATCATTAAAAAAGATAAATAAAAAATATAAATAAATAATATAAATAAAAAATATATATATATAAAAAACCAGATAAAAAAATCATTAAAAATAACCCTTATCTGTTCTACACTTTATTAAGAATAGAAATTACAGACCATGGCTTAATAGAGAATACAAGGCTTATAACGGTACATGTGTCCCATTTTTTATAAAATATCTGGGAGGTAAATGGGTATGTTCAGATTTATGCTTATCTATCTTGTCTCCGAATGTGACGACAGCAGCTCTACATCCTTTGGAAGTTTTCGCAGTGCAAATCCAACGACTCGAAGTAAGATTTTTCTTTCCGAGACAGAATGTGTAACCATTGACGAGTAAAACCGGATTCCCGCGTTTACCTCGGACCATAAGAACTTAAATAAAAAAAAATTGTACCAGTAAAATACAAAATGCGTCCCACATAAACATTAATAAACTACCAGTCATCACTCTTAACAAACACTCTGCAGAATTATCTAATATAAAGGCCTGCTAAAACCGCAGAGTTTTCCGCCACAGCCGTGGGTAGCGGTAATACCCAAGCGATATCAGAGCCATACCAGAGCGGTACGCGGTACGGTACCGCGTGTTCTGCGACACAAGACAAGACGGCGACTGAACGGCATCGGTCGACCTACTGCGGCACCGCCTCCGGTAGCGGATACCGCTCTGGTTTGAACAGCGTGGTATCCGCTTACCCCTCGGGATTTCGCTATCGCTAACTCTCCGGTTTGAACAAAGCGGTTAAAGCTGAAGAGTTTGTTTGGTTGCTAACGCGCTAATCTCAGAAAATACTGGTTTGAATTGAAAGTTTTTTTTTTGTGTTAGATAGTCCATTTATTGAGGAAGGCTATGTGCTAGGTAACATTTAGAGCGCGTACGAAGTCGCGTGCAACATTCGTGCAACAGCTAGTATCTAGTAAGTGGAGCATATTCTGTCGTTTATTATGAGACATAAAATATGCTGCACTTATTACACCATCATAAACTTATAATCTATCAGTAAATAAGTACCACACGTAACAAGCTGACTGCTTTAGAATCAGTAGTTTCATTAATTGGTGTGGAAATCAGTACAACCAAAACTCACATAAAACTAACACAACATTATGTTATCTTTATGAATTTATTTGTTTTCGTTTTTATTAAAAATAAATAAATATATTAAAAGCATGCAAGGGAAAAGGGTATTTTTAATTAACAGGGATGGCTTATCTCAGATCAACTAAGAACTGACTAACCCTTATATCTTTCGATAATAAATTAAGTTTACCGCCATGCCTATAAAATACTGCTTTCAAACTCAAATTCTTACAGTAGCTTTTATAGGTAGTCCCAGCACCATCGAACAAATCTAGCTCGTGCAATATATGCCCTAAAGACTTCTGGAACACAGCCCGGGACAAGCGATTTTATAAGTAGGTATTTTATTACAATCTAATTAACTTTTGATCCTTAACAACGAATGGTCGCTGTTCATGGTTATGAATCAGGTTTTGATTGATTATTTCATTAAGCAAATCGGTCCGAACCTTGGCTCGACATTTTGAGTTGTGACGGGAACACTTCCAGTAAATTGTCGCATTATTTTTATATGATTGATAGAACGTATAACCGTTGATGACCATTATCAACTTTCCTTGCTGATTATGAATTAATTTTGCTGTAAGAGAAATATTTTAATTTATAATTTGCAAAAATTCTCAAGTAGGTAGGTACCTATTGCAAGCAAGTAAAATATTTTGACGTATCAAAACATGTTCGTACAATAATAATTTGTCAGAAGCCATCATAGTTTCTCTTGTAGTTATGGTAAAAAAAAAAACTCGGCATACTCTTTTATTATAAATTTTACATTTACATTTAATTGACAGTCATACTTTACACTAACCAATTTTAACTTAGAAATTCCACAAGCATAACTAACTATAGGTACCTATTACTTGTTATTTTTCTCTATCTGTAATCACAAGGTGACATGTGCTCGGGTGAAATCTCGGGTGTAGGTGGCTGACTATGTCCGCCAACCTTCTCCTTGAGGTCCCGAGATCGCCGGCGTACCTCCACTGTTAGGTACGCCGAGATTTCGACAAGGGGTGTTGCGCTCCCCTCGCTAGATAGACGTGGCGAGGCACTGATGTCGTGTCATAAAGTCTACGCGTTCGTTGAGACGTTGGGTTTTACCCGGTAGAAGTTTCCCAACGTTAAAAAAGGTTTAAATACGATAAACATTTCACACATGTAAGAAATAAAGAAGAAAGAAAGAAAGAATTTTATTCACGCAACACAAAGACACAAACATAATACAAAAACCACAAAACAGAAATTAATAAACACGTAAAAGATGTGTGTGTCCTCGCGGCAGTGAATCGGATACTGGTTCAGCATTGTGCTGAGATGCTAGACATGTAATACAATATTATTTACAAAAATACACTAGATTTACTTTAAAAATATGTAATGGAATTTGTCTTGTTTCGCCGAACCAAGACAAGACGGCGACTGAGCGTCATCGGTCGACCTACTGGCGGTATCCGCTACCGCCTCCGGTAGTGGATACCGCTCTGGTTTGAACAGCACGGTATCCGCATACCCCTGGGAATTTCGCTACTGCCGGCGGTAGCGGATAACTCTCCGGTTTGAACAGACCTTAAAGCTGAAGAGTTTGTATGGTTAAACGCGCTAATCTCAAGAAATACTGGTTTGAATTGAAAAATTATTTTTGTGTTGGATAGTCCATTTATTGAGGAAGGCTTTAGGCTATATAACATTTAGAACGCGGACAAAGTCGCGTGCAACAGCTAGTATCTAGTAAGTGTAGCATATTCTGTCGTTTATTATGAGACATAAAATATGCTGCACTTATTACACCATCATAAACTTATAATCTTTATGAATTTATTTGTTTTCATTTTTATTAAAAATAAATAAAAACATTAAGAGCATGCAAGGGACAAAGGTATTTTTAATTAATAGGGTTAGCTTATCTCAGATCAACTAAGAACTGACTAACCCTTATATTTTTCGATAATAAATTAAGTTTACCGCCATGCCTATAAAATACTGCTTTCAAACTCAAATTCTGACAGTAGCTTTTATAGGTAGTCCCAGCACCATCGAAAAAATCTAGCTCGTGCAATATATGTCCTAAAGACTTCTGGAACACAGCCCAGGACAAGCGATTTTATAAGTAGGTATTGTATTACAATCTAATTAACTTTTCATCCTTAATAAAGAATGGTCGCTTTTCATGGTTATGAATCAGGTTTTGATTGATTATTTCATGAAGCAAATTGGTCCGAACCTTGGCTCGACATTTTGAGCTGTGACGGGAACACTTCCAGTAAATTGTCGAATTACTTTTAATTGATTGATAGAACGTATAACCGTTGATGACCATTATCAACTTCCCTTGCTGATTATGAATTAATTTTGCTGAAAGAGAAATATTTTTATTTAAGTATAATTTGCAAAAATTCTCAAGTAGGTACTGCAAGCAAGTAAATTATTTTAATGTACCAAAACATATTCGTACAATAATAATTTGTCAGAAGCCATCACAGTTTCTCTTGTAGAAATTATAGTTATGGTAAAAAAACTCGGCATATCTTTTATTATAAATTTTAAATTGACAGTCATATAGAAATTCCACATGCATAACTAACTATAGGTACCTATTACTTGTTATTTTTCTTAATCTTTAATCACAAGGTGACTTGTGCTCGGGTGAAAGCTCGGGCGCAGGCGACTGACTATGTCCGCCAACCGTTAAAAAAGGTTTAAAAGAAAACGACAAACATTTCACACATGTAAGAAAGAAAGAAGAAAGAAAGAATTATTCACGCAACACAAAGACACAAACATAATACAAAAACCACGAACAGAAATTAATAAACAGGTAAAAGATGTGTGTGTCCTCGCGGCAGTGAATCGGATACTGGTTCAGCATTGTGCTGAGATGCTAGACTAGACATGTAATACAATATTATTTTCAAAAATACACTAGATTTATTTTAAAAATAATGGAATTTCAATAAATTAATCATAACTATGAATTTAACATTCTCCTTTTGCGATATATTCCGTTTTCGATGACAAACATTGGTGGCTTGTGTTTGTGCTCAATAAAAACCGTCAGTATACTATTATATTTGTCCGTTTTGATTCTAGAACGACATGGACCGTTGGCTGTGGCGCTGTTGGTACAAACCCAGGTTCTAGTTGAGGATGAATCACGGAGATGGTAAAACGTGTTACCATCGACTATCATCAGAGGCTTACCGCGTCCATTCATCACTATTTGAACTGTAATTAAAAATTGAAATTTTAATAACGTAAATAAAAAGTATAAAAATAAATATTTACGTTTCTTAGGAAGTCCACGAATACGAACTCACCAAAACGGATAACTCTGTGGAATTTATCTCAAAAAGTCTTCGAAGTCACAGAATTAGGAGCAGAGCAACGGTGAAAATATGAGGAATCTAATGCCCGGTTCACATTATTCCAGTAGCATTCCAGACCAGCATTCCAATCCAGCGCTGGAATGCCACTCGAATAATGTAAACCTGCACTGGAATGTACCATTTCAGTGATCAATCCAGTTGACTGGAATGATGGTTTATTTTTCATTCCAGCTCGCCCATTCCAGCGCCACTGCAATAGTGTGAACGGCCAATCAAGGCTTTAGACGTTGAAAGCATTGTCACTATAGTGCTACCGATCTAACAGCTTTTGAATGGCTGGAATTAGTGGACGATATGATCCAGTCTATCACTGGACTTGATTAACTCGCTAGATTACTGGACTGGAATAATGTGAACCGGGCATTAAGGGCAAAGCAGACCTTTCGAAATACGTGTGGGATGTAATTTATGTGGGAGTGATTATAAGAACAGAAATTCAAATTTTAAAGCAACACAGTATTATATTTTTTTTCTATATAGTTACCTGCGTTTTTTTATTAAATACAAAAAGAATTAGTAAATCATTTAATAATTACCAATTTATAACGTCCATCAC
The DNA here is from genome assembly GCA_947623395.1 of Synanthedon tipuliformis. Taxonomy (NCBI): domain Eukaryota; kingdom Metazoa; phylum Arthropoda; class Insecta; order Lepidoptera; family Sesiidae; genus Synanthedon; species Synanthedon tipuliformis. The sequence continues at coordinate 9,098,506 of OX392417.1, read as the reverse complement.
TGATTAAGGATTTGGGCGGTTGATGTATGTGTTCAAGATATGTCTTTACAACTTCGAGATTCATGTCCGTGATCACTCTCGCCTTGCATGGTCTCATCGGGCCCTTAAATGTGCATACCCAATGAATTGTTGACTTGGTTTTTTTTGAGATGCAAAATGAGTAATCATCTATGACCAGCAATTTTGTTCCGCGTTTATTGTAAACAACAGTTACTGAAAAGAAATAAAACCGAATGACCTCTGTATCTTAAATGTCCGGACACTTAGTCAGAAAAGTTCAGAGATTTGGGTTAAGAAAACACGATGGCAAGTGGATAAACTATAAAATGAAACAACTAACTTTTCAACTACTAACCGTTGAACGCGACTTCGTCCGCGTAACTTTATAAAATATAGCCTATGTTACTTGCTGATATAATATAGCTTCCCAACAGTGAAAAAGTGTAGTGTGAAGTGTGCTTTAATTCCTATAATAACGCTTTTTGTAAAGCCTTATTGGTATTATTGGCCTTGCCTATATTTAAGCAAATTAACTACTAATAATTATTACTTACTTTTCATGCTCAGCTAATACGAACAATTAATGGAGAATAAGTTTACAGTATTATTTCGTAATTTTTATTTACAAAATTTTATTACAAGATTCATTCTTATCATTTCATTTGTTACATTACATGATTAAAAAAATTGAAAGTTATCACAAAAGTATAGCTAATTCGTTATTGACAATAATTTACAAATAAATATTAATTTGGGAGCCACACACAGTATATTTACAGACCATGAGCAAAACAAAAGGGTCACACAAAAATAAACTACCAGAGTTTAAAATTAATATAACACATTAAAACTATATTCAAAAGTATATTAAGGGTAATATTTAATTAGAAATTAAGAAAGTAAATTAAGATAAATAATTAAGTATTTAAGTAGAAAATTTATTAGAATATAGTAGAAATTAAATTAAGGTTAATTTTCAGATCATTTAGTTAAGTTAAACGTGACATGTACACTGCAGTCCTAACTGCAATTTAGCAATTTATACACATGTATTTTATACTTTTCATGTATATATACATAATTGCAATCTGTTTGTGTACTTTATTAAATAAATAAATAAACCTTATTATATAATTTTAATCCATAGGCACAATAGGCGCCATATATTTTATTCTATGTTTGTTTATCAAACTTTGATTTTTGATCATCACTGAGATTCATCACTGATCATCACTGAGATTTTGTTGATCACTGAGATTCAAGTTGACTACAATTTAGAATATGTATTTATTCTTCTTCTTCTTCTTTTAATGTCTTGGCTCCATCAGATCTTCTCCGATGATTTTGCCAGTGTCATTAGTAAAAATAAAATAGCAATTCGTAATACCCTTTTTTAAAATAAAAAAGGGTAAAATTGAAATTAAAGTCTAAAATAGCAAATCCCGATACGAGTCAGTCAAGTCAAGTTCAGTTAAGTCATAATTTTGATTAGTTTTCCAAAACAGGTCCGTCCAGTCCAAGTCAGTCAAGTCAAGTGAATGTATTTATTGTAAAATCCCCTAACTTGAAGTTTAAATGTCATGAGACCTCTTGAGAGGTTCAATATGGAGGTGTTTGATTTGAAAACTGATATTCAGTGTTAAGGGATTCACAAAGGCGAATGATATTGACGATTTGACCTTCACCGATATGACCTTTAGAATGTTTATATATATCATACTAATTCCGCACGAAAAACACAAACGTAATCCACACCTCAACGCAGTCACTGAGACACTGTAGCTCCATATATTTAGAGTTCCGAGGCGGTGGAAACAATTCAACAGGCCTGATAAATGTGGTTTTTTGTACTTTTCATTAAAACTACATTAAAAAAAAAAACAATTCTTTTTTTTAAATGATATTGACTTATTATTCGGTGTACGAATCATTTGCGCGCAATAAACCGTTTTTGCAACAATTTTCAATATAAGTTCTTCTACTTCAGGTTTCTACTACTTTGATGGAATTTATAAACAATACAATTTGTTCTTCACATGTTTAAGTATAACATATATTTTTTTCAAACCAATTGCATTGACAGTTTCTTGCGTTCATGCTTTTATTATATATGTATATACTCGTATATACTTCAAAAGAAATCATTATACATATTTACAATGAGAACATTTAATAGATTAAATGTGTAAACAAATTAGAACAAACAAACAATGTTAAAGTTACTAAAAATATCTATGACACATGTCAATCTAAAACTAGGTCAAGTGTAAAAAAATATATCGGAGATATCATCTCGTGCTATAATAACAATTTTTATAAAAAGCAATCCAAATTCATTTAACAATTTAATGCTGCCAACTAAATATAATTTAGAATAAATTCTAAATTATTGCTTGTATATAAGTAGCCCCAATATTTTCCTTATAAGGGGTTCCTTATATGGGAATATCAAATATGTGTAGCCCCAATACCTACACATATTTGATATTACAACCCGGCTTTGCAGACACAGCTTTATAGCGATTTGTTTAACGTTCATCTACCTACACGTATTCGATATTACCGCCCGGCTATGCCGGCCCGACTATATAGCAACCCTTATTAACGCAGTCGCGGGCAATAGCTACTTAGTTAGCTAAGTAGTAATAATTTGTACCATCTAATACTCACGCATCTTATAAAATCGCCCATTGTTGATAATGCATTTGGGCGGTTGGTGTATGTGTTCAAGATATGTTTTAACAACTTTGAGATCCGTCTTGGTGATCACTCGCGCCCTGCACGGTGTGGACGCGCCCTTAGTCGTACATACCCAATGTATTGTAGACAGGTTTTTCCTTGATCGGCAAAAAGAATAACCATCTATGACCAACAATTGTGTTCCGCGTTCATTATAAACAAATTTTACTGAAAATAAATAAAATGTATCAAGTTTAACCTCAAGTGTACATAAGTAATTGCAATACGGTATGGATACACAAGCAAATACATGACATGAAGTAAGGAAGACGACACGTTTGGTCTTGTGGCTAGTGACCGTAGCTGCTAACCAAGCGGTCGCAGGTTCGAATCCCGCTAGGGCCAAATGTTTATTAAATGTGTTAACATTTTACCTTTATACTTGAGTTATGTATGGATGTTTTGTATATTTATAATATTACGTAATTACAAAAAAAAGTAATCTATGTAGGTATCTATATCAACTGACCATAATACAGGCATTGGTTGCTTACTGTGGAATTAGATGGTGCAGTGTAGAATGTGTGAAGATATAAAAAAATATATGATGTTAGTACGCTGCAAATACTTGTAGTATTAGGATATGGATGAAGCTGAGAACAGATACTTTTTTCAACTAGAACAATTAAACGCAAATATTATTTAAGTAGTGGCAAGACATTTCGCCCCCATATTATAAACATAAAATATAAGAAACCCAATTGTGGGTTAGTGAAATCCATACTTATAACTATCTAATATAATAAATGTGAAAGTAACTCTGTTAATTTTTCACACCTTAAACTCATCCGATCATCGTCAAAAAAAAAAAAAAAAAGGCCTGACAAAACTATAGCAGGCAATAGAGATTGATTAAAGTATTGCTCATACATTTTGTCAGGAGTTATGGTTTTTATTTTAAAACGCGAGCAAAGTCGCGGGCAAAAGTTAGATTATGTGATAAGGGATAAATTGATTAAACAAAACGACTATAAGACAACCAAATTTGTGTTACTTTATTAACCCAAATTGAAATTTTCACAACTACAATGATAATGTGATAATAACATATTGAACCCATCATAAAGAAAGAAAGAAAGAAGGAAAAAATGTTTAAGTATTTGGTTCAATTCAAATTACATTAAATTTAAAGTAAGTATAATATGTATATTGAATTAAAAATAATGTACCAAAATGGTCTGTACATTTATGTAATTTTTTCACATAAGACATTACTTATTGTGGTAAGAGTAGAATTAAAGGTAGGTATTATTTGTGTGTGTACAGACCATTATGAAGTCTATACGCAGATAGTGAGTCACCTTCTTTCTTTTTGCTTCCAGCTACGGTTACATTTTATATTTTCACAAGTAGTCCATTTTTAATAATGAATCGCCGCGGTTTGTGTTTATGTTTAAGGTTAGATTTAATTATTTCCTTATTATCCAGTGTTGTTAAAACGCTAGCTTTACATGGTGTGGCAGGATTATAAACGTTACAAACCCAACGTCGTGTCTTACTAGATATCGTTGCCTGACCAAACGTGTAGCCATTTATAACTAATAATGGCTTCCCGCGTTCATTATTGATGAATCGAACTGAAAATAATATATAAATTAATTCCTTGTTTTTAAACATTTAAACAAAAAAATATTTAGAAAGTAAAAATATTCGTTTCTGGTAATTTGGAATTTAATTGCAAGTAATGCCGTAATGTAAATGCCGTAATTAAATGCAATTAAATGTCACAAACACAACAATATTACTATTATAAACAAATTGTTTGTTTTTAACTTTTATAATTGCCGATGAATGCCATTAAAAATAATATGTTAATGAGAACGAATTCGGTATAGCTCAACAAGAACTCTCAAAGAATTTCTCATTAATTATTTTTTTTTAATACGTAAAATGAAGTATTAGAAATCAAATGTTACACTTTATAATTTTAAAAGTAGTCCATTCTTGATAATGAACCGTCGCGGTTCATGTATGTGTTCGAGGTTAGATTTAAGTATTTCCCCAGTGGCCAGTGTCGTTGAAACGCGAGCTCTACATGGTGTTGCGCGATTCCTCACAGTGCAAGTCCAATGCCGTGTCGTATGAGTTTTAAATGATTGACAAAAAGTGTAGCCATTTATAACTATTAATGTTGTCCCGCGTTCATTTTTAATAAATCTAACTGAAAACAAACACACTAAATTAATTTTTAGTTTTTAATAGGTACTTAGCAAAAAAAAAACATTTAGAAACCTATAATGTTTGGATACATTCTATAGCATCAGCGTTATTTTTTAGGCAACCCGCGTCGATTGTCTCTTCTAGTCACACGACGATCTCCTTTAAAGTATATATTAAGTATACATTTTTTAAAATAATATTGACATCTTATGGCATCCGAGATCCGCGACAATACTAATAAAACAAAATGGATGAACGTCTTTTTTTTAATTTAAAATCAAAGAAAACACTTTAAATTAGGTACTTAAGATATTGAAATGTAATGTATTCAGCCATCTCGTTAACATGTATTCAATAACAACAAAATGTCATAAGCTTGTATCAAACAGTATCGAAACAATCAAAATAAAACAGAAACCGCGATCTGTAAAACGTTAATAAGTACAGTCGGAGTACAAAAGTTAGTTAGTTTTCAAATTCATTCAATTTATCAAGTCTTAGTACCTTTTGAACTAAAACACTAAGTACTAAGACACTTGATAGACGTTTTAAATGAAATTCTGGCATGTCTGATAATTGCCCTGGTGCAAGCAAATGTTGACTTATAAGGTGACGAAACTTATCTTACCCTGACTGTACATATATTTTATTTAAATTTAAGTTAATGTCACTTTCGGTGACTTCCCAACGGACATAACCTATATTTAAACATAAATCTGAGTCTGGCCTTTTGAAAGTAAAGGCATAATTTAATTTATACCACTTTATATTTTCATAAGTACTCCATTTCTAATAATGAAATGCCGCGGTTTGTGTATATGTTCAAGGTTGGATTTAATTATTTCCTTATCATCCAGTGTTGTTAAAATTCGAGCTTTACATGGTGTGGCGCCATTCCTAACAGTACAAGTCCAGCAGCGTGTTGTTCTAGATACCTTTGACGGCAAAAATGTGTAGCCATTTATAAATAATACTAGCTTCCCGCGTTCATTTTTAAGAAATCTAACTGAAAGCAAATACACAAAATTAGTTTTTAGTTTTTAATAGGTAAGTAGGTATTTAGTAAAAAACATTCAGGAAGATTTAATATTTGGATACATATTATAAAATCTATCTATCTATCATATTATAAATTTTATATTATAAAATCAAAGACAACACATTAAATTAGGCACTTAATATATTTGAATTAATAATAAGAAAATGACATAAGCTTGTATCAAATAGTATCGAAACAAACAAAATAAAACAGCAACCGCGATCTGTAAAATCGTAAAACCGTACAGTCGGAGACAGTCGGAGTATGAAAACCTTCGTCAGTTTTTAAATTCATTCCTTCAACAAGTCTTAGTACCTTTTGAAACTAAAGCTCCAAGCAGACAATAATTGACAGACGTTTTAAATCTAATTCTGGCATGTTTTATAATTGCCCTGGTGCAAGCAAATGTCAATTATAAGTTGACGAATCTTTTCTTACCCCGACTGTACATATATTTTATTTAAATTAAAGTAAAGTAAACTAATAAAATAAATAAAATAAGTAACACTACGTTACAAATGTCAGTAAGGATTGCTAGATTCCATTTTCTTAACCCCTCCTAGTCCCTTATCTTTTGTCCCACTTATGCAGAAATTTGACAGTTTTTTAAAAATAATAGACATACTTAGTAAAATATCTACAATCAAGTTGACTAATTTAACTTCCCGACGAACATAAATAATCTATATTTATACATAATTCATACGGCCCTGTTTCTCGAAAGTCTCGAAGTAAACTAATACTAGTATATTAGTTATTAGTGAAAAATTTATAAGTTCTAATATTTTCTGTTTCTCAAAAACAATCATTAGTCTGGTAACTAATACCTATTAAAAAAAGCGGAGAAAGCTCCCGCCACTTTTGTATTTGTTTTCTTTTGACGTTTGCATTGCACATTGGCGGTTTGTTTAATTGAGTTATTTTTTAATTTAAAATGGATCTAAAGTTAATGGTTTTAAGAAAAATAATAGAAGCGAAAGAAATTCTTTTTGGGAGCTTTTCGGACGTCTTAACGAAAAAAGACAAACAGAACAAATGGGAAGAAGTCACGAATCTGTGTCATTCTCTTGGGGTGATTTCTGCCGCCAAGCCGCTCTTGCCTATTGGCCGAACATTAAAAAAAGTACAATGGTAAGTGAACACTGAACTAATTAATTATTGAAAATAAATATCTAAACCTGTTTTATTCTTTATTTTAAAGTACACCACTCATATACAGATCAGAATTACAGATTACACGAATACAATAAGTAAATTATACAATAACAACAATAGTTTTCTTTTCGTATATTGTTTGTTATGGCCAACTTTTTTGCTTTTGGATAGAGTATGTCCCCAAATTATTATCAGTTACAAAAATTAGAATTAGAAAAAATATAAATACAATCTTAGTTAAGACAGCAAAACAATCATAAATGTTTACAAATCCTCTGATTGACTATACTGGAAATATTTTTTTCCATTCGTAGATAGAAACAAAAAGAAAGATACGGTAGGTTCTTACATTACGTAATCTATAAATGGGCTACATAAAACTACAATTCCCACAATTACAATTACAATAAAAAACAGATGTAATAATACAAAGAATCGACAATTAAATAAGGAATAATTAATTTGACATTTAAGTATTCAAATTTTTCCACAATTACTGTGTGCGTATTTTAACGTATGACGAGAGTATATGAGATCCATACGCAGACAGTGAGTCACCATCTTTCTTTTTGCTTCCAGCTATTACATTTTATATTTTCACAAGTAGTCCATTTTTAATAATGAATCGCCGCGGTTTGTGTATATGTTCGAGGTTAGATTTAATTATTTCCTTAGTATCCAATGTTGTTAAAACGCTAGCTTTACATGGTGTGGCAGGATTATAAACAGTACAAACCCAACGTCGTGTTATACTAGATACCTTTGCCTGACAAAATGTATAGCCATTTATAACTAATAATGGCTTCCCGCGTTCATTATTGATGAATCGAACTGAAAATAATATATAAATTAATTCCTTGTTTTTAAACATTTAAACAGAAAAATATTTAGAAAGCTATAATATAAAAAAATATTCGTTAACATTCTATAGAATTCGCGCACTTTTTCAAGCAAGTTTCGTCGCGTCTTTGAGTGTGTAGTCGTGTATTTTTGACTCGAAATACAGAAAATACAAGAAACTGCCTGCATTGGTAAGATACTGCACCTGTTTAGGAGTACTTTCACTTTATAGAAACTTTATAGCGATCGGATACTTTAGTATTGACTGCATATATAACAATAACAAACATAACAATATTCCTATTGTTGTTGTTTGTTTTTTATTTTTTACATATAATTTGTTATTGAGAACGAATTCGCAATAGCTTAGCAAGAACTCAAATAATTTCTCATTAGTTTTTTTAATACATATAATGAAGTACTAGAAATTAAATGTTACACTTTATAATTTTAAAAGTAGTCCATTCTTGATAATGAACCGTCGCGGTTCATGTATGTGTTCGAGGTTAGATTTAAGTATTTCCCCAGTGGTCAGTGTCGTTGAAACGCGAGCTTTACATGGTGTGGTGCGACTCTTAACAGTACAAGTCCAATGGCGTGTCGTATGAGTTTCAAATGAGTGACAAAATGTGTAGCCATTTATAACTAATAATGGCTTCCCGCGTTCATTATTGATGAATCGTGCTGAAAATAAATGTAGTAAATTAATTCCTTGTTTTTAAACATTTAAACACAAAAAGATTTAGAAAGGTATAATATAAAAAAAATATTCGTTTACATTCTATAGAATTCGCACACTTTTTCAAGCAAATCGCGTCGACTGTGTCTCAGGGTCCCTACCCAAGAGGATACAAATGCAAACGTTTCGTTGCGTTCTGACGAATAGAAACGAAATAAAGCCCGGTGATTGGTCAAAAATTTATGTGGGCGTTACAACAACCAATCACCGGGCTTTATGTCTTACATACATAGTTAAACTATACTAGACACTACTATACTAAACTATTAATAAACACTAAATCTAGAATGGTAAATATTGTACAGCTCCCTGGCATCATCTGATACTGATAGCAATAATCCTAATAAAACAAAATGAATGAATGAAAAGGTTTAATAATAGATCGAATCGACAAATGTATTTAATTTTTTCCAGTGTAGCCAGTGCCTTTGAGCGACTGAATGATAGTGAGCTCATTGGACTCAGTAATTATATGAGGTCCCGGTCCATGCGCAGATATTAAGTCGCCATCTTTCTTTTTGCTTCCATCTACGGTTACACTTTATACTTTCAATAGTACTCCATTTCTGATAATGAATTTCCGCGGTTTGTGTATATGTTCGAGGTTAGATTTAATTATTTCCTTATTATCCAGTGTTGTTAGAACGCGAGCTTTACATGGTGTAGCGGAATTTTTAACGGTACAAACCCAGCAGCGTGCTATGCTAGATACCTTTGATTGAAAAAATGTGTAGCCATTTATAAATAATACTAGCTTCCCGCGTTCATTTTTGATAAGTTGTACTGAAAAGAAATATATTAAATTAATTCATTGTAATAGTGTATTATGTATAAATTAGTATGTAAGTAATGTAAATAAAACGTCATCTGGGAAGATCAGCGTCATGTTGATCAATATCATGCTGATCAAAATCAGTAGGTACTTACTACTGATTTACTGATTTCTTTACTTTCATTTTTGTTTCTCATAACCTTACAAAAATTTTAGATTTCGGTAGGTAACAAATAAATGATTCTACAAGCGTTAGGTATATTATTATTTATTAAGAAATACATTATTTTTTTTTATATTTCTTTTTCACTTAAATTTCAAAATTAATCAAAATTAACATAATTTTATTAATAATTACTAATTAATGACCTACTCGTAATATACATTTTACACATTTCTGACTAGAAATAAGTAACTAAGTGATTACTTATCTTACAAGTGTAGGTATATAATAAGTTCTTATTACAATACAATAGTTAATAATTTAAACAATTTGTTGTAATGCCAAACAAATTACATTAAATAAATCAAAATCTATACCTATATAGTCTACCTACATATTATTATACAACAAAGAAGCTGTCGCTTTTGTCTTTTTATCCTCGAACTTCTTCTAAGCCACCCGATAGATTTTGCACCGATAGGTTTGCAGGAAATAAAAATATATTATGATAATTATTATTATGACGGCATTATAATTTACCTACCTATGTTACATAAACTGACCGCTTATAAATAAATAGGGATAGTCAAATATCCGAAGAAGAGTCCTTAATTTACCTATCCGTTTACCAGATGAAAAGTATCCATTGTTATTATGATACTTATGAGAAAATTAAAACATGCTCATATATCCTTAACTTAAAAAAAAAAAGAACTATTTCAGCACTTTTCAGCAAAGGTATTCAGCATTTTCACTATGTAGTAGGTAAATATTTGAACAAGGAATTTTTATTGCATTTGTGTGCAGACGCACACAAATGTGTATGGCGAAGGCGTACATAATTTTACCGGCTTCACTCTGCCATTCGCAGGGCTCTATCTTTAGTTCTTATTTTATCTGAGACTGAAGTGTGAAGCATTGTATTTTTTTTATTAGAGATGGGTTTGCTCTTGGGCCATCATCCAGAATGTGTAGCGAAGATGTGGAGCACCCAGAAGATGCCTATTCACTCGAACTTTGAAAAGATTTGGGTTGAGCTCGGAAATACAGACGCCGGCAGGGAGTTCCAAACCTTGGCAGTGCGCATTATAAAGGATGTTTTAAAGCGCTTGCTCCGTAAAAGAGGGATTTCCACAAGATGAAGATGGTAACCAGCCGAACGTACATTACATGTATTTTTACATCTTATAATAAATGCCGTTCCGGACCATGTGCCGCGGTGGTTCGTGAGTGTGTACCAGTTGCGAAGTCACGACGTTGGCACACTTGGTCATGATGAGTCTCGCCTTGCACTGTCCCCAACGACTACAACGCCATATGTCCGTCCTGTTACCACTGACGCCGCAGTAAAACGTGTAACCATGAACCAGTACTATTTGCTTTCCTGTCACTTTGCGAAGAATTTGTACTGGAAATTAATGTTTTATTTTTAAATATACATGCGAAGAAAAGACATTCACAATTGAAGATTAGCTGGAGCCAGCGACTTCGTACGGAATAGTAAATGCGTGAAAAACGATTTTTGTCTTCCAATCAGTGTATACAGGAGAATGAAATTAAATATTAACAAAAATAATTTCAAATGAAATTTTTTTATTCACTAGCGACCAGATCCCAGCTTCGCCCGGGGTTCAGTCCAGTAATTTCGGAGTCTATTCAAATCAAACAAACAAATCTTTCCTCTTTATAATATTAGTAGGTACATATAGAAAAAAGAAGATTTACCTGTTATAAAGGATAGCAATTATAGAAACTTCTGAGTTTTTATTTCACTGAGGATTAGAAATAAAATTATAACTTTTCTAACGGTGAATATAAAATGTATTTACAACTTACAATTTTTTTTATAAAATGTTTATTGTAAACAACGTTTATTAACCAAAACACAAAATCATATATTTTTTATAAATATTAACAAAATGTTGACATAAAAAAGAGATTCATATACCTAGCGATTTTGTTCATTATTTAATTAAATGTCTTAGGTTAGTTTAGTCCTTAAGACATTACACGCTACACGCTGCCGGCTTCGCCCGGATTCAAAATAAAAATCTTTTAAGTTGGACCAAATTACACATAGTTACGAAGTTTTATCAAAATTGGTTCAGTAGTTTAGGATTTCATTGGCGTCAAACAATGTGACACAAAATTTTTATATATTTTGACCAACAACAAAAATATCAAGTAAAAATAAATTATACTTAAACTTAAATTTCTGAATTGAAAATAAATATTATTTTTCAGTTAATTAACATCAACTTAAAATTGACAATTTTTCACTTAAGAATTGACGCCCTGTAATTCGCTTCCCAAAATCGTTCACTCAACTCAAGGCCCTAGATTTTCTTTTTCTTTCTCTCAAGGCCACCGTTTTTTTTGAAGTGAAACTTTTTATGGGACACTAGCGTTTTGTCATGAGAGTTAACTCGTCGAGCTAACAAAACTGTTAAACTCCTTGTCTCTTTCTTATTATTATCTTGTCTCACAGTACACATTGCATCCGACCTTTATTTAACTTGATCTTTGACAGGATTTGTTCTAGTTTTTTATATTCGAGATGGGTTTGCTCTTGGCCATCAACCAGCTGTGTAGCAAGGATGAGGCCTATGATGGAGCGAGCTCACCCAGAAGACGCTCGAACTTTCACTCGAACTTTGAAAAGATTTGAGTTACATAAGCTCGGAAATACAGGCGGCCGGAGTTCCAAACCTTGGCAGTGCGCATTATAAAGGATGTTTTAAAGCGCTAAACGTATTCTAATTGAAAGAATCGACTTGCATATAGGCCCGTGGTATGAAAATTTATGGGAGTAAAATCAGAATTGTCACACGAATGACTTATGTTATCCGTTATAGTTACGTTCAATTTTTTTAAATTTTTGAGAATATTTGAAGTTTCAGAGATATTGCGCCATGGCTTATGCTCCACTCGCACGTGGGAGTTTAATATTTTTTAAAATACCTACAAATAATTCCCCTTTCGCACGAGTATAAATATGAATTCCCCGCTCGCACTAATACAAAAGTACAGTTCACAAAATACAAAACGTAAAATAAAATAAAAATAGCACACAAAAGATATGTAAAACTTGTAACGAAAAGACTTACGACTTTTAATCAATTTAATAGGCTTAATTTACACGCATTCTGTAATAATAAAACAAAACATAAAGTAAATACTAAAACAAAATAGTGACATGTAACAAAAATGTACAAATGTTAATAAATTTTCTTAATATAATATCAACAACAAAACATAATTTGTAATAAAATATTTTTTCTATACTTAATGATTTATAACGTCTTGGAATTTTCGATGATGACTTACATGCTAATAAAATCGTACCTTGTTTTAATAATTATGATTCTCGTATTATAATATCAAATTATTATTCACTTTACTAAACTGCAAATTTTTTCTATGCAATAGCCAAGACATGTAACAAAAATATAAGAATGGTAACAAATTTTCTTAATATAATATCAACAACAAAACATAATTTGTAATAAAATATTTTTTCTATACTTAATGATTTATAACGTCTTGGAATTTTCGATGATTACTTACATGCTAATAAAATTGATTCTCGTATTATTATTATAATACTAATTCATTATTTTGAAATATTATTTACTTTACTAAATTGCAATTTTTTTCTATGCAATGGCCAAGACTTATCAAGCCACTTAAATGATTTTGAATGGTATTGTTAATTTTTGCGTTTTTTTCTAACAAATTAGAATTTCTAATGGAAATGGGTTCATCTCGGTAAAATTGTTTTATTTTTAAATCGGTCAAACAAGCATTATTATAAATCACATCTAAAAACTATTTTAAACTTGTACACTATTTTATAATTATAGACAAAACAACTAATGTGCACAATTTAACAAATATATATATAACTTTAATGTTGTCTAACAGAGGCGTGAATATCGACTGAAGGAAAGGAGAAAGATTTAAAGGCAGGTAAAACTTATTTGCAATTTCTTAAAAAAATAATTTACAATCTTCAATCATTTACCTATTATAATAGGTTACAAATATTTAAAAAAAATCTGTGCGCCGTCGAGGTGCCCTATTGTTTATAATTTACCTAATGTACTGAAATGCACGTGCATCCTTCTAGTTGGCATTCGGCAACAAGTAAAATACCAATGTATTTTCTGTAACTACATTGTTGGGAGTTAAAATTTATTTATTTTTGTGTCTAACTGTACAAATTCAGAGTACTCTCGTGTCTCGTGGCAGTGGAGCATATGTATTCGTGCGAAAGGGGAAATTATTTTAAAAAGTTTTGATTCGTGGCAGTAGAGCATACTTATTAGTGCGAAAGGGGAATAAATTATTCGTGCCAGATTCTTCGTGCGAGTGGAGCATAAGCCTGCGCCATCTACACAGTATTATTTTAAAAAAAGAACATTGTTTTTCTTTCGGCGTGTTCGAATTGTGAAAATTATAATTTTATAATCATTCGTAAGGAGTAAATTCTAGTCGCGTGTCGGAGTTGACACACTCAATTTTTTTTTATTAGTGGTTATGTGAATCTTTATATTTCAAAATTTTGTCATCTATACTAAAAACGGCGGCTATACATCCTTTCGTTCTTTTGACACACCGCCATCTTGTTTTAGGCCCTCTGTTGTAATCTACGTTGAATCTGTAACTATCTACAATCAGGACGCGGCGACCTCTGCTGTTTAATATAATAACAGCATCTAAAACATATTACATATGTGGGAATAATTAACGTATGTAAAACATCGTATGTAGGTAGGGACAAATAACAATATAATAAAACAAATTGTTAAGTTAAAGAGATGATATCCCTACATTCACATTTTTTTTCATATATATACAAATAGTAGCTTTTCTTAGCAAAACATGATTAAGAACTGAATTAAATGAAATAATTGACTTTCACAACTTGAAAAGGTTTTGCCACTTCAACGTATTTCACGTTTATGCCGCTTCGGTTGACTTTTGCGACAGAATCTGTCATTATTTCAGTCATGATTATGAAATCCACAATATTTCACGATTTTATTGTCAATAGTGAAAAGTGCCGCATTACAACCGTAGTTCTTCTTCATACATCGCCACCTACGTCTGTCCGTCTTTACGTAATCGAGGTTGTATCTGTGCTGACGTAATTGAAGCATGCAACCTCCGCGCATATTCTTTATGAAAACTGGATCTGTAATGAAATGTCAAATGTCAAATGTTACTAAATTCGTTATCTACGTACCGTGAGCGATCTCGCTTAGAGTTGTGTTGATAAATGATTGAAATCGTGCTTCTCGTTCTAAAGACCGCCCCGCTAATAGTGATGAAAGGCGTCGTATTTATAATTATATAGATACTTCTGCTCAGAATGAAGGACGTTTGGACGCGCCAGAATCGGACCTAGTCCCAGCCGGGGCAAGTGTCGAAATGTCACTGGACAGTGAAGCACAGAGAGTAAGTGCTCTAGTACAGAATAAGTGCTCTGGCACAGAATAAGTGCTCTAGCACAGAATAAGTGCTCTGGCACAGAATAAGTGCTCTGGCACAGAATACCTGTCCTTAATCCTAGTATGTAGGTAGGGCCAAATAACAATATAATAAAACGAATTATTAAGTTTAAGAGATGATATCTTCTACATTCACATATATTTTTTTCATATATAAAAATAGTAGCTTTTCTTAGAAAAACATGATTAAGAACTGAATTAAATGAAATAATTGACTTTCACAACTTGAAAAGGTTTTGCCACTTCAATGTATCATTAACGTTATTTCACGTTTATGCCGCGTCGGTTGGCTTTTGCGACAGACTCTGTCATTATCCCCTATTTCAGTCATGATTATGAAATCCACAATATTTCACGATTTTATTGTCAATAGTGAAAACTGCCGCATTACAACCGTTGTTCTTCTTCATACATCGCCACATACGTCTGTCCGTCTTTACGTAATCGAGGTTGTATCTGTGCTGACGCAATTGAAGCATGCAACCTCCGCGCATATTCTTTATGAAAACTGGATCTGTAATGAAATGTCAAATGTTAATAAATTCGTCATCTACGTACCGTGAGCGATCTCGCTTAGGCTAGCCGCACACACGCAATAATATTGTCAATAAAGTGCGTATTGACAATAATATTGTCGTTTGCGAGCGCGCGGCAATATTTTAGTTGAGACAAAGATTTCATAGCAGGCGGACGTTCAGGACGGACAGGTAATGTCCTTCATCCTGCATTATCACTGATAAGTTGGGTATAGAGGGTATGAAAGACGCAGCGGTCAGGTGGACACGCGACCTGAAAGACATGGCAAAAAGCGACTGGATGCTAAAAGCAGAGGACCGTGTGTGGTGGCCAGCTTAGGGAGAGGCCTACATCCAGCAGTGGAGAGCTACAAGCTGATGATAATGATGGGTATATATGTGCTTTCCTTACTCATACACCGAAATACACAATATGCTGTTATTTCAAGAGTTCGGTTTATGACTATGCTATTAATGACTATGACTACAAAACGAGCTATGCTCTTTAGTCAATATGCTAAGTAACTGACAAATAAGTTTCAAAGTAGAATATTGATCAATATTTAATTCATAATTAGTTAAAATACACACAAAAAGATAGTTGATAATTCCACATTCCTACTTACATGTTTTAGCTTAATTTAAGAAAATATAAAAATCGCATAAAAATGATACATCATTAAAGCATTTCTACGAATATACTAAGATTTTACTTACAATAAACTTAGTAATTACTTTACTTGATCATTAAGTCTATGTCTGAGTTCACTTTTATAACTTAAAAAAAAAAACATTTAAAAACAATAAATAATTCATAATGAGTCTAAAGATGTACTTATATAATTATTGTTATTTCATTAGAGATAGATAGTCAGATTCTTCATTGCTGAAAGTCGTGCCCGCTCTGAATTGCCTTG
Organism: Synanthedon tipuliformis; assembly: GCA_947623395.1. NCBI lineage: Eukaryota > Metazoa > Arthropoda > Insecta > Lepidoptera > Sesiidae > Synanthedon > Synanthedon tipuliformis. The sequence goes on along the minus strand of OX392417.1, from coordinate 9,081,954 downwards.
GTAGCACTCATAGACAATTAGAAAATTCGATATTTAATATATCTAAGTACCTGTATAGTACAGTCGGGGTAAGAAAAGGTTAGTCACCTTAAAATCGACATCTGCTTGAACCGGGGCAAGTTATCACTCATAACAAAATTTCATTTGAAACGTTTGACAGTTTGTCTGCATAGTGCTTTAGTTCCAAAAGGTACTAAGACTAAGACCTCTAAGACTTGATAAAGAAATTAATTTGAAAATTTACGAACGTTTTCGTACATCGACTGTACGTCGATTTTATTAATTTATTAAAAATACAACAGTTTCCTACTTATCTATACTAATATCATAAAGAGGAAAGACTTTATTGTTTGTTTGTTTGTTTGAATTGAATAGGCTCCGAAACTACTGGACTGGTTGGGAAAGCTATATTATCAGCGAGTAACATATATAGGCTACGAGTATATTTTATAAAAAAAGCAGTGAGAGTATTCTTCGTGTCTATTTATACATATAGAATAAATCTATACATATAGATATAGATATACATATAGATACAAAATTAGGCCGTCGATCAAACCGTGATTACAAAGATGTAATTAGTAGGATAAAGGATAAGGGATCAGAAGGATAGGGAAACATGATCTCACATTTCTTACCCATGGAATAAAATATCAAAGTGGTCTTCTGTAAGAGTTGATTACTGTGCCTAATCATAAACTAGACATAGGCTAGGCATAAGAGGCATGTATACGACATTTTCTAATGCGTATGCCTCATTTAAAAAGTGTCATATAATTTTTTGCTAGTAAAAAACAAAATAAAAAAGTAGACAGAAAGTTAATAAAATCTAGTACCTACCATATGCCAGCTTAACTCACTAGGTATATAGTTAGTTTTAAATGGTAAAAATTACAATGTAAATAAAAAAAATTACAACATTAATTTAAGTGGAATTCATTACAAAATAAATTTAAAAAAATACAAATTAAAGTGGAAAAAATTGCAAAATAAATATAAAAATTATAAAAGTTAAAAAATTTATATTCCCATACAAATTCACGTTAACGCATTCGACACGTTTAATCGAATAAAACTCGCACTGAGGCCCTCAGATCTTTTCTGACGAAAGAGTAGACTTAATTAAGTCAAATATTTGTGTCTTATAATTTTCAAACAATTTTTGTGACAGCCCTTTAACTTAAAAATACGTTAATTTTGTAAAAATAAATCAAAACTAAAAGAAATATAAATTAAACGATATTCTCGGTGACAGTATAGCCGTGGCCATATACAGCTTCTATCTAATACCATTAATCTAGATATATGGAAATGAGTATTTGAGCATTGGTTGACAAATATCGTAAAAATATTATTTAAACTCAAAATTATGTGCTTTGAAAATAAATATTGCCCCAACAATAAACGAATCGGAGTCTAAATATGATACGATTTTTTTGTCCTTAAGTCTACATACATACATACATAGTTACACTCAAATATTAATTATGATTATGAATCCCCATAAACTTAATGATAGAGTTATAATACAAGGTGACTACGGCAGCCGAACATCCGCTGTACCTCTTCATGCACCGCCATCTTATTTTTGGATTTCCCTCGTAGTGTATGGTATATTTGTAGTTTCCAACTTTCAAGATACGATTGCCAAGTTTACTCCACACGAAGACTGGATCTAAAAAGAATTTTTTCATCAGTATTGCTCTTCTGTTAAGTGTTTATGACTGAACCACTTACCATCAAGTGTAGTCAGTTTGTCTGTCGACTTTAACTAATAATATTTTAAAAAAGAAACAGTTTTGATAGATTTTCTTACATATCTCTATACAACAATCGCTGCTTATAAACTAAAGGGCCATAAACCAAAAAAATCCAAAAAATGGTTTTATTGCAAAAATACAATCACAATCCTTCATAATTATTATATGTTGCAAAAAGACTTGTAGTTGTTTTATTCCATATTTAGTATATTTTGATCATTTTTTATGTATTTAAAAGTAACTTATATGCTTATATCTCTTCTAGTATTCAGTTTATTATAAAAGTGCTTAGAACATTAAATGATACTTAAAAAGACTCTTCTAACGATGTAAGTACAATATGCATATATTTGATATACATTTAATAAGAAAAAAAAAATTGACAAAAATAATTTAATTTTTTTCGAGTAGCTACTCCTAGGTTAGGTTTAGGAGAATTTTGATTTGTGGCCCTTTAGTTTATAAGCAGCGATACATAATTCAACGCGGACGAAGTCGCGGGCACCAGCTAGTTACAAATAAAACATTAACAGTAGGTACACTGAATGACAAACATTTTATTCAATAATTATTACAGTACGGATTACAAACACCACACTGATTTTTAAAACTACACATCCTCTACTCGTCTATGTAAAGAAATACATATATATTGAATAAAACTAAAGCAAAAGTATTTAGCAAAACGCTCAAGAAGATTAAAGCATTAAAAAGCTACAATAATTGTCACAAATTAAATCTTATATTATATTATTATAATATCTTATATATTATTGAGATAATCTTATATAAGATTAGGTAAGATTACATAATATATTATATTATAATATTATATACTAGTAGTCACAATAAATTTCTTATTATAAATTTACACCTTTTTAAAATATCAGTTTTCATTTGAAATCTGCAAATCTATAAGTTTCTTTATTTAAAATTTTAGAGCTATCATTTCACTTGCTGCGTAGTCTGTACGCTAACTCAACTTCAGCAAAATCTACTCTTATCATTCAATAAAAATATGTAAGACTTACTATTTTAAAAACAAAAATTAAAATCAAGTAGATACTTATGTGTAATATAAAATAAAACAGTTCTGAGCCAACCGCTTTGCCACAATTTTTTCCCCACAATTATGTTTTATATATTGCCAAGTACCACAAAATAATAATAATAATAAAAAGAAAACTGTAGAACTGTAGAAAAGTTGTTTTCAAGCAACATTTACAATTTTCTACAGTATTTTTAAAGAGTGTTTGTAATATTACTCTAAGACGGGGTTGGCAACACTGTTTAAACTAATCTTTTAAACTCTAACACTAAGATACCATTAATTTATTGGCGAAAGCAATTCTAAGTATTCTTATGTCAATATTTATAGTAACTACACACAATAACACGATTGAACAATTTTTAAACTACATCTTACCTTATGCGCTATCTATAATATTCTAATGAGTCAATTCTTTTGTCATATCTAAGTTTTCTAATCATAATTCACATAATAGTCTAAAATTTGGTATTAGAAATATATACTTACCCTCATCTGTTATTTAATGATGGCAAAGATTAGCTGTGGTAGATGATACTTACATTGATAAATTGCGAATGGGTTGCCTAATTAAATCGCGAGCCGATGCTGTTAAATAAAATAAATTATAACTAACTCTCGCCATCCCTGTCTGTCACAAGGAGTAACGCACGCAACGCTTCTCTGTCACTCTCCACGCTCGTAATAAAAACGAGCGTGAAGAGTTGCGTGGAGAGTTTAACAGCATCGGCACGCGATTTAATTAGGCAACCCATTCGCAATTTATCAATATAAGTATCGTCTACCAGATAATCTTTGCCATCATTAAATAACAGATGAGGGTATATATTTGTAATGCCGTATCGCGTACTATAAATAATAGACCTGGTTTAATCAAACTCATTATCAAGTATTAAACATACTTATCGTAAAAATAATAATAAATGAATGAAAAATATATAAGTATTTATAGTTTGTAAAAATTCTAAAAGAAATGTATACGTAAACGTAACGTGTATGTAAACAAACAAACGTTTGGGTGATTTCCTTTCTGAATGCCATTGTACTTATAATACAGTATAGTTGCTCTGTCTAGCAACAGCTGTGTCGAATGACTAAAAATATCTTTACATACACACAATATGACAGCATTATTACATCCTAATTATGGAGAATATTAGTAAGGAGGACTAACTCTCTATACCATGAGAAAGTGTCCGTCAGACATGATAAAATAGGCATTAAATAGGATTTTATTGGTGGTTCCTATGAACCTTAATTATGTTCTATAACATGAAACCAATCATATCAAACAGCCAGCCATCCTTCAAAACCAGGGCATTTTTTTCAACTTACGTAACTAACGCTAATGGTAAGAACGAAATTAGATTATATGGCTTGATCTCCATACAGAACTGTTTGATCTCTTTTGCCCTTAGGAAGGCAGTTCAAAAAGTTTCAAAAACCTAAAATGCAAAAATCTTGTCGTAAAAGTGTCCTTCAATTCTGAGCTGTGATGTAAACAGGCAATTCATCTGATTAATTTTATTCATTTAGCTTTATTCAGATGGAGCCGGACAGATAACGTAATGTCAATTGAATCCTCTTGAAAATTCAAACTGACAGCTTTTTTTGACAGTTTCTACCAACAGTCACTTGGAGTTATGGATCACCTAACTTCTATATAAGCCGGTCATTCATGGCAATCCTCGTTGCAGTCCGGCACTTCATGCAGGATTGTGAGTGTCACTGCCGTGAATAACCGGAATTATTTGTTCCTTAGCTCTAGGTAACTGTTGGTGAAAACAAGCATTAACTTTAACTAGATAAACTGACAATTAAAACTTTATGGAAATAACCTTACAATAAAGGTTTCCTTGTATTCTAAGCAAAACGTCTCAATGCTTTCTTTAGTTGTCGCTGAATACAAAAGCGAAGTATTCGTTAAAGTAAAATTGAAAATAACCTCTGAAAGGTTTTTCATATGATATTTAATAATTCTGTCTTCAGAACCTACAGAGGAATGTCTCCATTATAATCCATTAAACGCTTTTCAAACTCCAAATATGGAAAATTGTGAAGCAGATAAGGAAATTATTTGGAGATTAGACTCTAGCTTTTTTTTTAAGACTTTTTCAATACTTTTTATGATTGAGATTCGAACTCTCCAACTCAATTATGGTTGTGACCTCCGCGCGAATGCTTTACGATTGCTCCTGCGCATGTAATGAGTGACGCTCTGCATCCAGACGATCTCTTTGTACATCTCCATCTAGTCTTTGAGTTTTTCTCGTAGTCTCTTGTAAATTTATAATTTCCGAGTTCCAAGATTAATCTTCCGTTGCTTCCGGTTAAGTAAACTGAAATATACAATTCAAAAGGTAATAAATACGTCCTGTTACTTTGAGTTCCTGATTACTTCTTAACACTAAATCTTCAATTACTATGGTGAGATAAACGTGTTATAAAAAATTAACTACGATGAGAAAGTTATAGTTTATTTGTGTATCAGTTTATAATTTTTAAATCAGTTTATAACTGATTTATAAGTTTATAACAATATTCTTAGGACAAACTGGCAAATAGGTATTACACCTATGGAGAGTTGGTGACGTCAGACATAATAAATAAAATAAATGTCCACAAAATAATGGATACAGTTACAGAATTTTGTAATCTTTTTATCAAACTCTACACATTAGGAAAATTGACTAGGTTTAGCTTTTAAGTTCTCACTTTAATTATTTTATTTATATTTATTTTATTCAGGGCCTCTTACACCAACTTAAAGTGTTGATTAGTTACTTTACAAGTAAAACTTATTGGCGAGTAAATGTTACGAGTATCTTGTGTCAATTTCATTGAAGTTACCCTTGAGTAATGCTACTTGTAGATGGTGAAACTCGTACGTTTTCTTACCGGTGATTTTAAATGGCGGTTAGCCTACTTGACACTTTATTCAGAGATGATGAAAGAGGTCCTAAGAATAAATACTTTAAACGAATATTTTAGCAAAACTTTATCTTTTAAAATTAAACTATTTAAATTTTTACTCGACAATGAATGGTATCCATGAACATCTTTACCATGACACATTTTGCATTGAATTTGCATTGCGTGAAACATTGCGTTTCACGATTTTTTTTAATGAAAACTGAAAATAGCAAAGAGCAACTTTGTAGAATATCCTACGGAGCCCATTATTAATGGTTAATTGAATGGCTGTGATCGCCAAAACCTCTCAAAATCTTCCCTGACATAGTAATCAGGGCTGCCTTGCATCCAGACGCACTTTTTGTACATCTCCATCTTGTTCTTGAACGCTTTTCGTAGTGTTTTGAAAATGTGTAATCACCCAGTATCAAAACTGATTTGCCATTCGCATAGGTATAAACTGTAAATCATTGTTTCAAAGTTATTTGACATTTAAAACAGATATTTTATTACCAAACTTTAACTATGTAATTTATATTAATTTTATTTACGGTATAATTTAATTATGTAATTTATATTAATTTTCTTATTTGAATTTGAATTTGAATCTTTATTCGACTACGAATCAGATACATTTTTACACTGTATTTACATTGATATTTTCTTCACGAAGACAGTGACGAAGAGTAACTTTGTAGAATGCCCTTCGTACTATAATTCGGTAGCCTTAGATTAATGATGATAATGGTCGCCACGAAGTTTCAAAACCACCCCTGACCCGGTAATGACGGATGCCTTGCACGACCTTGTTGTACATCTCCATCTTGTTCTGGAACGCATGTCGTAGTGTTTTGCAAATGAATTATTACCCAGTAGCAAAATTGATGTGCCATTCTCATTGGTATATACTGTAAAACACGGTTTCAAAAGTTATTTGAGATTTAAAAGATATAGATATTTTAATATCCGTTGCGTCGACCAATGTGCGTCGACCACTGAGGAAGGAACCCTAAAATACTAATGTTATTTCAAGGCGTTCATCTGTAATGGACTCCCGCTAGACAAATGACTGCGAATGCAATTTGATTACTTATCTCTTTGTTTTTTTGCACTTTGTAGTAAGTAACCTGGTGATGAGGCCTGTTTTGTAACGTTTATTTTAACAAAAAATGTTAAACAACTAATAGATAATATTTTTTTAAACCATAAACAAAACTGCATTCTTAAATTATTTTGATGACGCTCATACGTCTAGCTGTAAATTGTCATATTACTCGTATATAGATTGCTGAATAAAACAAAAAAGAATTAATAACAACTTAACTGGTTATATTAAGCAAAAAAACTTCAATATTTGTTAATACTTAAAAAAAATTTAAAAATCACACTTCGTAATAAATATTAAAATATTCGTAATGGTTTAAAGCGCATGAACGCTTTGAAACTTCGGGCCGAGCGACACGGTGCGGTGCGGCAGCGGCCCGGCGCCTGAGCGGTGCCGTTGCGCCATCGTACATACAATTTTATCCATTACATGCTACAGGAAGCGGTGCGACGCCGCGCCGTACGCTCGCTAGGCGAGACGAGGCGGGGGAGGTTGTGCGCCGGAGTACCGCCGCACCGCGCTGCGCACCGGTTGTTGTTCAGACAGATTTGCGGCGCCGTAGCGACGTTGTTGTGGTTGCGGCGCCATAGTGTGTCCGCCAATGCGGCGTAATCAATGCGGCTCGGCCCTTCCTGTATACTTTTTAAGTCCAGTCCAAACCTAGTTCAATTTCTAGTTTGCTGGGACGCTGAATAACCGCCGGTGCTTCGTGTAAGTGATTGCCAAATAACGCAGTCACGGTGAGATCCTGTGTAGTTATCAGAACAGCCTTACAGCCCTTGTGATAATAGGTGCAATACCATCGCAAATAGTTGTGTTTAGCCGGCTGTTTCCGATTGTAAGTGAAGTTATTAAAAAGCAAGGCTTTACTGCCTTTTCTGATTATTATGAGTTTACCTGAAAAATAACAAATAATATAAAACACACAGTCACACAAAAAATGCCCTGACACAAAACGATATTCGCTCACTTGTGAAACATAGTAATTATTCTTCTATTCTGAGACTGGCCATACACAGGCAGCTCGAGCAGTCACAATCAGCTGCTCGATGATGCTTGATGCTGCTATTGTAAAACTGCGGCAGTAGTTTGTATTAACTGCTTGACAAAGTCACGAACTAACGAGAAGCGCGCGCGACGTGGAATGAAGAGTGCAGGCGGAGGTGAGAGAGTAGTCGACAGCTCGAGCAGTCAGTGTATGCCTGTGGTCGATCAGTTGAAATTTCACCCGCCTACCGACCGCCCGAATCAGTCACATATATGTGTATACATATAAGACTGTAGTTCACTATGCAGTCGCAGCTTGAAGCAGTTGATCCTGAATGCTTCAAGCTGCCCATGTATGGCTGACCTATAAAGTATTTTAGCCTTTTCATACAGATTACGAGAGAACAGTAAGATTATGACAGGTTAAGAACGTACCAATAGAGTTTTGGGATTTATAAATCCCAATTTAGTTCGAGAAACGAAGAAAAACAAGCTAACTATAAATGATACTCCGATTGGAATAAAATAAATAATAGGTAACAATAATAACAAGTACTTAAATAAAATACTATTGTTTGCCGATAACTAGATATCACAAGGGAGTGATCAAGTCGGACAATCAAGATTTTCTTGTAGTCATATATTATTATGTTTGTATGTTAACATTTTACCTTTGTACCTGAGTCATGGACGTTTTGTATTTATATAATTTATTATGTTGTTGTATAAAAGTTCTAAATTGATTTTGAGTATAGTAAATTAAAAAACGACGTGGACTGTATGTAGGTTTATTGTAGACTGTTTGCTTAGTTTACAAAAAGAAATTAATAAATTTTAGTATGGAATTGGTACGTAGCTTCAAAATATATTTACTAAATTTTGTATGGATTGCGTTAGGTCATTTGAAGACATTAAGTACATTTCATATTAAAATCATTGAACAGTATGTATTTACAAAAAGTAGTCTATGTAGTAATCAAAGATTTATTTAAAAAAAAAATTGGTTTTTTTATGCAGTTACAATGAGTGAATCAAATTTAGCATAATATAGGCATTTTATTTATTGGAAATCAATAAAAATGCTATTCTGAACAACGCGTTTTATTTGATTTGACCCATGAAAATTTTCAAAATTTATGCAAAGTACCGTCAGCGGTTCTGACAAGAGTAGGTGGCATGTGATTGTGCACATCTCTGTACTCCGTTACCTCCAAAGTTCTAAGTCGAGTGACCAGAACAGATTTGCAGGCTTTGTGATACATGCAGCAATACCATCGAATCCCTTCATGACTGGGACATGGGCGATTGAAAATATATTTGTTGAACATCATGTACTGCTTTCCTTTGATCTGAATACTTTGGGCAACTGGAAATTCATTTAAATTAATTTATACTTATGTACATTTAAATAAAAACTAATTTCCAATTTCAAATTATGATTTTAAAAGATATTATAAATGCGAAAGTTTGTATGTATGGATGCAGGATGTATGGATGTTTGTAACTCTTTCGCGCAAAAACTACTGAACCGATCAACATGAAATTTTCATACACGTTGTCTGGGACACCAGAAAGGATATAGGGTACCTTTCAACCAGAACGCGGACAAAGTCGCGGGCACCAGCTAGTTTGCCATATTTATACAAAAACAACCAAAAAATTTTTTTTTATATATTTTGTTTCTATACATTGCATGAAATTTTGGTACCTACAACGCTTTTGCTGGGTTGATGTCTATTTTGAAAATGGGCATTAAAATGTATTTTCTTACATGGTAACGTCGTCGGTCACAGGGAGATATTTTGATAAATAAACACTTTTTTTTTTGTTATAATAAAATGCATAATTCCAATTGTACACATTTTACCGCCAAAATTTAAATTTTGGTTTTAAAAAAAGTAATATATAATTAGTTAAGCATTATATATTACAAAAAAAACCTCAAAATTTATGCCAGGAACCATCAGAGCCTCTAACAAGTTTCGGTGGCATATGATTGTGTTCGTTTCTGTACTCAATCACCTCTAAATTTTTAATTCGAGTGACCAGAATTGATTTGCAGGCTTTGTGATACATCGAGCAGTACCATCGGATCTTATTAAGGCCGCGATTTGGTCGATTAAAAATATATTTGTTGAAGCTGATGAACTTCTTTCCTGTAATCTTAACCTCTTCAGCGACTGAAAATACATTTAGAAAATTAATTCAGACGTACAAAAACTATATTCCTTATCACACTACCTGTCTGTGATTTCGAAAGTAAAATTGCTCCAAAAAAATCCACACTATCGTAGGTACAAACTTCGTCAGCTTTAAAAGGCTGGGGCCCTAACAAAGTGTAGAAAGCACTGCTTTCTACAGTCGTTTACGCTAAGAGAAAGCGCAGCGATTGGCTGTTGCAATGTCAAAATAAACGTTTGAATCACCGGTCCTTCTCTTAGCGTTCTCTCTTTCGTTTCGAAAGTACGCAACGAAGCGTTTGCATCTTGGCTAGGCCCAGGCGGGTTGACGTATCGTCATCTGGCTATTTCGCCTCGCAATACAAGAAAGCATAAATTTATTATGAAATTTCTCTGCCTTTGATATTTTAGATGACGCGACGCGATGTGTCCTGCCACTTCTTATCTACGCTAAACTAGCTAAAATTTAATTAGTTAATTTGAGCATTTTACAAAATATCTGACTCATAACATCCAGGCTCGCGAATCGCGAAGAATGAAAATTTGGAATTCGGAGGGGAATATACATTGATGTACTTAGGTATATATTGTAAGCATTATAAAGAAATCCACATAAATCCGCGGGCGAAAATATAGATGACATAAATGAAAGAGTTTTATGGCTAAACAATAAATTTAATAATAAACTAATGCCTTGAATGTTAACTTTCAGGTCAATAATATAGGTCAGTTAATTAAAAACCAAATCAACTTGACATGTATTTAATACTGAATAGATTATTATTGCTCAACAAAAACAACTTTCAACTCAGCGCATTTGGAAACACTCATCCCTACTTCTAGTATTGGTATGTTCTGCTGACTTTACTATGATATTACTATCAAGATCAACTTGACATACTATCATAACAAGTAGATGTGTAAATTAGATAGAAATTTCAAGAAAATTGATGATTACTTCTAAAAGAAAAAATCTACTCATGATTGTGTTCGTTGATAATTTTTATGATGCAGTTATCGACAGTTACGACCGTAACTCGACATCTTCTTGAGGTCCATTTGTGACAATTCCATCGACATTTTGAATCTTTACTTTTTTTCATCTGATAATAACGATGATTTCCTATTCTCAAAAGAGGATTACCACGACGAGACTCTTCGAGGACTGCAACTGAACATAATAAATTTTCACACACATTCATGGGAACATTTATATATAGGTAATTAGCAAATATAATTGATGGGTCTCGCTGCGCTCGACTAGATAGAGCACTATACAAAAGCAATAGCTCCGAAAATGTGGCAACTTTTTACTGTAGTGTGTGAAAAAAATCGTCACTTTTTACCCAGTTTTATTATATTTTTACGCAGTTTTACTACGCAAACTGGTATTTTATTATGCCTAAAATTTAATAAAACATTCGGCACGTACACATCACAGACAGTTTGCAGTGTGGCTGGCTCGGGTACGCCGAATTCGGTGTGTTCGGTGACGGCGGTATCTAGTCGAGCGCAGCGAGACCAATCATTTATCTATGGTAATTAGCATCGAAATAATACAATGGAATTTGCGTCACAAATGCCAAACGCCTTTGACAGAATCATGCCGGACTCTTGCCTTCGCGCGTCAATGGTAAATAAAAGGTAGTAACGACTAACTTCTACTATTCATTTTAAACTCTAATGTGTTGACGTAAAATCACATTTTCTTTAAATGACATATTATGTTCGGTCGGTTTTAAATGACAGTTCATGCTGTCACTTTTAAATGTTTTATGTGTTTTGTGTGGCACGCGTAGGCGTCCATGTTGTAGTAGTTTGATAGAGATGACAATCAAACATAATTCTATTTGCGGATTTAATATGAATCGTTGCGCATTAAAATAAAAGAAAATTATATATGAAAACACGAGGAATTCGTTGGATTCGTCGGAGTGAGTCAAAATCAAATCAAAATACCATTAATATAGTATAGGTACCTACCTACCTTATGTGACACAATTAATAGCGTCAAATAAAAACACAGTGAACAGTAATAGTAATTTATAATATATTACTATAAATTTATTTTATAGTAATATATTATAATAGTAATTTATTTTCAAAAATATACAGCACTAAATAAAAAATAAACATGTCACAGACGTAGTTATAGTTATAGTTATAGTTATAGTTATAGTTATAGTTATGCCTGTATAGGAATGACAATGTTTAATTCATCCATTAAAAGATTATATATGTGGCTCAAGTTAAAACAAAAAAAAAATAGAATTTAGATGTTGTAAACGGTGTTACACTAGGGCTTAGGGATTTGTGTAGCGAAGGAAAACGACAACGCTATGGAATCGTACACGTATATTGCATTACACCATGGCGTGGCAAACACAAAGGGCCACGGTGCGCGCGCACGACCTTCACTATGGGCAAACGGACCAACACTAACTTCAAAACCCCATTCAAAAAACCTATTCAAATTACTTGCACCCATAGATTTAGTATTGCTTCCTTGCACCATTGTGAAAGGAATGCACCGCCCGCCACCCGCAACAACCCATTCTACTACCTGCGGTCCTTTGTGTTCACCAAGGGTCGATTCAGTGGACTGTATTTACAACAATATTGAAAACTTAAACATTATGCACTTCCTACATACTAATTACAAAATAACTTATAACTAACACTATATACTAATTCTGCCGTTAACAGATGTCTTTTGAAAAAAAAGACTAAAGAGCGCTTAAGGACACGCTGTATGAGCGAGTTGTCTGTAAGGTATTTAAGAGAATATGCAGTCTCAACTTACTCAGTCACTTAACTCACTTAATCACTTAGCTTGCTTAGTCACTTAACTCACTTAGTCACTTAACTTACTTAGTCACTTAGCTTACTTAGTCACTTAACTGACTTATTATTTGTAAGATTTAATAAAGCACTGGTTCCATATGGTCCAGCGAGCTAGGCTGTTTGGTAGTCCGCACATAAGTTCAGGGCCTATTAGCCTACCTTTTGCTCTTGCTCGAGCCAGTTCATCGGCATGTTCATTGCCTTCGAACGGCCATATGGCCAGGTGACCCACCCATCTTCTTCTTCGGTCTTACTCTTGACAGAGTGGTCGTGGTCATCATTTCAGGTGCTGGTGGCAAGCTTAACAACACGCCGCCATTCCTCTCAGGACCACACCCGTCTTAGGACTTAGGACCACATTATTCTTGCGCTCTAATGTAGGTATTTAAATAGTCTATACAATTATTTAACTCACTTAGTCGTGATTATGTTCATTGATTACTTTACAAATTTGGTTTTCAATAGTTACGACTGAGGATCGACATTTTCCATATGTCCACTTGTGACATCTCCAGCAATCTCGTGCGTCTTTTCTGTAATTTTTATGTTTTTTATGGTAACGATGTTTTCCTATTCTCAATAGAAGATTACCTCTACGAGTTCTTTCAAACACTGCACCTAAAAAATATATTCACACATTAATTTCCTAACTTATTATTGAAATAAATATAAAATTTTATTAAACAAAAGAGACTATTATATCCTCCTTGATTTTATAGATTTTTAATATTTTTTAATATTCTTGTTTATATTTAAATGTATACTAAAAAATATATATTTTATTTTTAAATTCAATAAAAAACTTAGTCGAATGGGTTACATTTTTAAATTAACATAAGCACATGCTAATAATATTTATGAATAAGTAATTATAGATACAATAAATGTAACATAAACCTATAATAATAATATAATTATAATCTAATATGTATATAAATTTCTCGTGTCGCAGTGTTTGTTGCCAAACTACTGCGAAACGGCTGGACCGATTTTGATGAAATTTTGTGTGCTTATCGGGTAGGTCTGAGAATCGGCCAACATTTATTTTGCCGGGGCATCTAGTATCTAGTATTGATTGGAACAAGATTATTTTTGTCAAATACGCCAAAAATGCTAAGGTTCACGACCAAAAGGTCGAAAGCGTCATGTAAGATTCCTTCGCTTTGACGACACGTTTGGTCCAGTGGCTAGTAAACCCCAGCTGTTAACCAAACGATCGTGGGTTCGAATCCCGCTAGGGGCAAATGTTTGTGTGTTAAAATTTTACCTTTGTACCTGAGTAATGGATGTTTTTTATTTATAATATGTATGTATTTACGAAAAAAGTAATCTATGTAGTATATCAACTGTCTCGTATCCATAATACAAACATTAGTTGCTTACTGTTGCACTAGATGGTGCTGTGTAGAATGGATGGAGATATATATATATTTTTATTTATTTTTTATTTTTTATTCCTTTGCTCGCTTGTAAATTAGTTACCGTAAAGTACACATAACTAAATGCAATTTCTACGTTCCGCTCAGCAAGTCATTGATATTTAAAACATAATATTGTATGTAAATTTTAATTTATTTAGCTTTAGCTATATATATCATATATATATAAAATACAATCAAAACTATTATATTAATATACAAAAAAACTTTTACCTCGCTAGAAATTTTGTTAGTTATTCCTATCTATAAAAAATTATGAAAATCATCAAAAACACAAAAATCAAAAAAACGTGTTTTACACGTGTTTATTTTTTTAATTTATTTAGGTAATAAACATATAACACAATGGGTATTGTATTTAATAACTGTTCATAATATCTAGCAACTTTTTTATTTATATTAATTTATCTATAAATTCAAAATTTATTTAAGAACTTTGGAAAACATGTAGATCATTATCTAAATGTATTTACATAAATAATAATATGATATCCATTTCATTTCAAACCTAATATAATGGATCTCGTGATTCATAATCTCTCCTTTATTATTATACTAGCTGGCGCCCGGTCCGCGTGAAGAGAGTAGCCTATCCTGTGTCCCGTACCTACGTCTAAATGTTTATCTTCCAAGTTTCATGAAAATCAGTTAATTCGTTTAATGGAGGAACATACATACAATACCTACACTTACAGATTATAACAAAGAAAGAAAGAAATAGTAGAATAGGGACCGTACCCAAACTATTTGACCCAAAGATAATTGATTGGTCTCGCCGCGCTCGACTAGATAGAGCTCTATACAAAAGCGAGATCCGTGAATGCGGCAACTTTTTATTGTAGTGTAGTGTGTGTAAAACTACGTCACTTTTTATCACTTTTTTCACGGTTTTATTATATTTTTATACAGTTTCACTACGTAAACTGGCATTTTATTATGCTCAAAATTTAATAAAACATTCGGCACGTACACAATAGCTGTTTCATCCGACACATCACAGACAGTTTGCAGTGTGACTGGCTCGGGTACGCCGTATTCGGCGTAGTATTTTTTGCCGCATTTTTCAAGTACAACGGCAGTATCTAGTCGAGCGCAGCGAGACCAATCATCTATTTGACCCATCTATGTATTTGACCCATTTTTTACAATTTGTTACCCCTCCCCCCTTGAACAAGTCACATAGTATGGGTAAGTTCCCATACATAGTTATATAAAAATACTAATCATGATTATGTTCGTTAAGTGTCTCAACAACTTGGTCTTCATAAGTCACAACTCTCGCCAGGCATCCTTTTGAAGTGCGCTTGCGACATCTCCATCGGATTCTCAATGGGTCAGTGCCATTCATTTTATTGTAGACATATTGACCAATTATTAACATAGGATTGCCGCGTGTCGTCCTATCAAACACCACTGGAGCTAAGGAATATTAAAGTTTTGTTATATATCAAAAAAAAGTTAAAAAAAAATATAGGCCTTCTAGGTCATAATTACAAAAAAAAACAGTGTCAAAGTAGATAGCGTTTATGTAAATGTGTAAGTAAGTATATATTGACATTTAATGAATGTTATAACTTTTCAATTTTAACAAAGTCTGTATCATAAAAATCAACAACAGAAGTTTTATTTTATGGGCTTATTGATACAACTCTCTCAAGCATATTACGAGTTATCGTTCGAGAGGGACTAGGAGCAAGCACACATTGAGCCATTAGACTCAGCCACTAAACGCAGCCAGACGAGTTTTTTCTTACATTTAGTATAGTATCGGCGCAAACCGAGCGTTTGAGTGGCCACGATCGAGCCACAAGCTTGAGTCGCCCGAGCTATAGCCGCGTCTAGTCGTCGCGTCTATTCGTCGCGACTAGTCGTCGCGTCTAGTGGTTCAATGTGCGGGCGGGCTTAAGCAGCTATTACACTATTCAATTTAAGGGATTCAATTTAGGAAATCGAATAGTGTGATCGCAGTTAGAAACAGATCGGATTCGATTTGGAGAAATTGAAGGTCCTTCAAATTTGATTTCTAAATACTACGATTTAGAAATCAAATTGAAACGTGTGTAGTTGCGTCTCTCTCTACCATGGTCTCTAAATCGAATTCCTTAAATTGAATAGTGTAATAAGCGCTTTAGCCACTAGTGGCCGCGTCTACTCGTCGCGTCTAGTCGTCGCGACTAGTCGTCGCATCTAGTCGTCGCGTCTAGTCGCCGCGGCTAGTGGCTCAATGTGTGCTTGCTCTAAGTCATGAAAATCTGTTGCTGGCTCGCGGTCTATAAGACCAGGGATTCAATGTGTATGGTCGTTTGTTAACTTGACAATTTCTGTATTAACTGTAGTGAAAGAAGCTCTGCATGCAAGCGACACCCACTTATTGCACACCCACTGCACTTTAATGCCTTTGCAACGACTGCGTTTGTTGAATCGATATTTACCCATTACTAGAACGGGGTTTCCCTTACGAGAACTTTCGAAAAATATACCTGTAAAATTAATGCGGATGTTACACAAACCGATAGGAAAGTTTAAACTATCATTTCACTATGCTATGAGTCTGTGTATAACATATATTATGGTCAGGGAGAAAAGTTTAGAAAATAATATACTTAATTTTCAAATAACACAAATCTATTTATTACACTTCTTTATTTAATAAAATTGACAGTTAAGAGAATAATACAAAACGTACATAATGTAACTGAGAACAAAGTTCAAGGGTTGTTTCATCAATGTACTACAACCACAGCATACTTATTTCCTACAGTAGGCCGACGCCTTTGAATTAATATTTATAATGTGCTTAAGTACCTTTCTTCATCGTGCATAAATTGATGAAAGCTTAGTTCTTTATTTATGCGAGATAAAGAATTGCACGCACTTACAGCTCATGCCGTATGCACCATTTTGATTTATTATAATAAATTAAAATCTGAAAAACGCGATAGCCCTGGAATATTTATCCCAAGCTACTAAGAACGACGAAGTATGCAGCTTGGGCACGTCCCACTCGCGCCTCACCCCTCACGCCCCGCACGATTGCTCTGTCTAGACGTCTCCGTCGGCCTACTGTACGAAATAAGTATGCTGTGCTACAACTATGGAGCCGGATTGACAGATTGACGGGGTGATAACAATCATTTTACTGTCTCTCCGTGGGTTTCTGTGTAGCATCAAACTACTACAACTATGGATTTCGCAGGCCATACAAAACATAACTAACTTTATGAAACATTTAAAAGTGACATAACTATGCGTAGAGCTTGAAATCTGTCATTTAAAGCCAACCAAACATCTGTCATTTAAATAAAATGTGACTTTACTCTATACCATGGAATTTTTTTTTATTTAATTCAAAATCAACAGTAGAACTTGGTCATTTCTACCTTTTACCATTGACGCGCGAAGGCAAGACTCCGCCATGATTCCGTTTTAGGCGTACTTTTCATGTGCCGCTTGGATGGGCTTTCTTGACAACATCTTGATGTATTCCTATACTATGAAAGAGATAGCGTCGGCCGCTTTGTGTTAGGGGAAAAGAGAGAGGTCCGGTTTTGCGTTGTCTACTTAGTTGTACTATATGTACTGATAGGTATAGATCTATAGATAATTTTAGTGTTTATGTTCATTGAAAGACTTCACTATAACATCATCTACTGTGACGACTGTAGCTCGGCAACCTAAGCTTACCCACTTATAACAATACCAATTCGATTTTCGGCCCTTAGACGCGCTCGATTTGTTGTATCTATGTGGGCCTATTCTTATTACCGGTTTCCCACGGCGTGACGATTCAAATATAGGATCTATAATATAAAATATATTATCGTATTAATTAATGAAATAAGAGAATAAAATAAATTAAAAACAATAATTAAAACGATAAAATTACAACGAGGGTATAGCCATGGGATAAATTTATAACTAGATCTGAAGAATTATGTATTTATTATTAAATGCGTCAGTTTGTTAATTTTTATTTTCCTTTTTTGTTTTTTGCACAATATTTATTTAAGCTATGGATATTGTCTGAAATAAAGTTATTATTATTCACATTTATATTTATTTTTATTCTTAATTCTAAACTTTTTTACAATATATTTATACACAGACAATAAATACTATTAAAACTTAAAACTAGTAGTCCACAGGCAGCGGGGCGATGCCCAAGCTACCGGCGGTTAGGGCTGCAGAGTGAGGAACCTCCTGACAATTCGTGCCGAGTCCTGAAGTACCGCCTTCTGTATCTTGACCTTGACCCAGCCATCTAGTGAGAGCCTCTCGAGGTGTTTGTCGAGGCTCTTGGCTATCAGGCCGTTCGCTGATTCAATGTTCAATGTATATGATGGTTTGTTAGCTTAACTATTTCCGTGTTAATTGTAATGACAGAAGCTCTGCATCCCAGCGACACCGACTTACTGCACACCCACTGCACTTTAATGCCTTTGCATCGACTGCGTTTGTTGAATCGATATTCACCCATTACTAGAACCGGCCTTCCCTTACGAGAACTTTCGAAGAATATATCTGCAACTAATGCGGATGTTACACAAACCGATAAGAAAGTATGGTTTTACTATAATCATAGTACATAGCTACTTACATTGGTAGGTATAACATAATATATATAATATATAAGGTATAACATAATATGGTCGGGGAGAAAGTCTCTTTGTATTTTGTTTGTATGATGTTGTAATCAAATGTTCAGTCCTTGTACTACGTATCTGGTTGGTAACGATAACACTGAAAGATGACATTTAAAAAATAAAACAAATACGAGCTTTCCCACGACATAGTTTATTTAGTTTTAAGAAGGACCCCTAAGAAGCATCCTGGATTCAGCGTCGACCTGCAACCCATTCTGGGTCGACTGTCCGTAATGTGGGTCCTTACACTGCGCATGTAAGGCGCATTTCGTGGTCTCCACTTAAGAAATTTCCGGCCAAAGCACAAAGACTATAAAGTATAATTGGGACCAAAGCATAAAAAAAAATATTGCTTGTTAAAAATCAAACATGTGTTTGTTTTTATTTTTAATAAAAATAAACAAAAATTCGTCATTTTTATATTTCCTTCAATACAAAAAGTGTGACACAAAGTTACATTTTTTTAATATTATTTTGTATTTAGTGTTTATGTTCGTTGAAAGACTTGACTATAACATTATCGACGGTGATCAGAGTCGCTCGGCATCCCAACCTCCGCCACTTATCGCAATACCACTGGGATTTTTCACCTTTACATGCACTTGACTTATTGTATCGGTACGAGCCTATTCTAATAACTGGCTTCCCACGTTGTGACGTTTCAAATACGGGATCTGCAATTTATACTATGAATAGAAATTACTAGAAGACAATCGAATTGAATTACTAATACCAGTACTACATACTCACATAATTAACGATTAGATTTTTTTAAAAATTTTATTTATTAGGAAGCCAACACAGTATACAACAATCCATACACATTTATTCACATTTAAGGACGCGTATACGTTTTTCACGTTGCGATTTCCGTCAAAAAGAAGGATTAACACACGCGCACGGCTCACGCACACAGTGACGCTGTCGGCAAGGCAGAAAAACAGACGACACTTGTAATATTGATACTTGTTGTAATTTTGCTATTTACCTAATTGTATCAGTTTGGTATCGATGGCTATGACTTGGTTGACCTGATGATGGACTCCGGAGACACCCCATGGAACTCCGAAACTATCAGAGGTGGGTATCCCGAGTGTGGGCTCTTTTTGTTTGTATTCATGAGTACTTACATGCTGGATGACTTGGTTGACCTGATGATGAACTCCGGAGACACCCCATGGAACTCCGAAACTATCAGAGGTAGGTATCCCGAGTGTGGGCTCTTTTTGTTTGTATTCATGAGCACTTACATGCTGGATGACTTGGTTGACCTGATGATGGACTCCGGAGACACCCCATGGAACTCCGAAACTATCAGAGGTGGGTATCCCGAGTGTGGGCTCTTTTTGTTTGTATTCATGAGTACTTACATGCTGGATGACTTGGTTGACCTGATGATGGACTCCGGAGACACCCAATGGAACTCCGAAACTATTAGAGGTAGGTATCCCGAGTTTGGGCTCTTTTTGTTTGTATTCATGAGTACTTACATGCTGGATGACTTGGCTGACCTGACGATGGACTCCGGAGACACCCCATGGAACTCCGAAACTATCAGAGGTAGGTATCCCGAGTGTGGGCTCTTTTTGTTTGTATTCATGAGTACTTACATGCTGGATGACTTGGTTGACCTGATGATGGACTTCGGAGACACCCCATGGAACTCCGAAACTATCAGAGGTGGGTATCCCGAGTGTGGGCTCTTTTTGTTTGTATTCATGAGTACTTACATGCTGGATGACTTGGTTGACCTGATGATGGACTCCGGAGACAGCCCATGGAACTCCGAAACTATCAGAGGTGGGTATCCCGAGTGTGGGCTCTTTTTGTTTGTATTCATGAGTACTTACATGCTGGATGACTTGGTTGACCTGATGATGGACTCCGGAGACACCCCATGGAACTCCGAAACTATTAGAGGTAGGTATCCCGAGTTTGGGCTGAGTACTTACATGCTGGATGACTTGGTTGACCTGATGATGGACTTCGGAGACACCCCATGGAACTCCGAAACTATCAGAGGTGGCTATCCCGAGTGTGGGCTCTTTTTGTTTGTATTCATGAGTACTTACATGCTGGATGACTTGGTTGACCTGATGATGGACTCCGGAGACACCCAATGGAACTCTGAAACTATTAGAGGTAGGTATCCCGAGTTTGGGCTCTTTTTGTTTGTATTCATGAGTACTTACATGCTGGATGACTTGGCTGACCTGACGATGGACTCCGGAGACACCCCATGGAACTCCGAAACTATCAGAGGTGGGTATCCCGAGTGTGGGCTCTTTTTGTTTGTATTCATGAGTACTTACATGCTGGATGACTTGGTTGACCTGATGATGGACTCCGGAGACACCCCATGGAACTCCGAAACTATTAGAGGTAGGTATCCCGAGTTTGGGCTGAGTACTTACATGCTGGATGACTTGGTTGACCTGATGATGGACTTCGGAGACACCCCATGGAACTCCGAAACTATCAGAGGTGGGTATCCCGAGTGTGGGCTCTTTTTGTTTGTATTCATGAGTACTTACATGCTGGATGACTTGGTTGACCTGATGATGGACTCCGGAGACAGCCCATGGAACTCCGAAACTATCAGAGGTGGGTATCCCGAGTGTGGGCTCTTTTTGTTTGTATTCATGGGTACTTACATGCTGGATGACTTGGTTGACCTGATGATGGACTCCGGAGACAGCCCATGGAACTCCGAAACTATCAGAGGTAGGTATCCCGAGTGTGGGCTCTTTTTGTTTGTATTCATGAGCACTTACATGCTGGATGACTTGGTTGACCTGATGATGGACTCCGGAGACACCCCATGGAACTCCGAAACTATCAGAGGTGGCTATCCCGAGTGTGGGCTCTTTTTGTTTGTATTCATGAGTACTTACATGCTGGATGACTTGGTTGACCTGATGATGGACTTCGGAGACACCCAATGGAACTCCGAAACTATTAGAGGTAGGTATCCCGAGTTTGGGCTCTTTTTGTTTGTATTCATGAGTACTTACATGCTGGATGACTTGGCTGACCTGACGATGGACTCCGGAGACACCCCATGGAACTCCGAAACTATCAGAGGTGGGTATCCCGAGTGTGGGCTCTTTTTGTTTGTATTCATGAGTACTTACATGCTGGATGACTTGGTTGACCTGATGATGGACTCCGGAGACACCCCATGGAACTCCGAAACTATCAGAGGTAGGTATCCCGAGTGTGGGCTCTTTTTGTTTGTATTCATGAGCACTTACATGCTGGATGACTTGGTTGACCTGATGATGGACTCCGGAGACACCCCATGGAACTCCGAAACTATCAGAGGTGGGTATCCCGAGTGTGAGCTCTTTTTGTTTGTATTCATGAGTACTTACATGCTGGATGACTTGGTTGACCTGATGATGGACTCCGGAGACACCCAATGGAACTCCGAAACTATTAGAGGTAGGTATCCCGAGTTTGGGCTCTTTTTGTTTGTATTCATGAGTACTTACATGCTGGATGACTTGGCTGACCTGACGATGGACTCCGGAGACACCCCATGGAACTCCGAAACTATCAGAGGTGGGTATCCCGAGTGTGGGCTCTTTTTGTTTGTATTCATGAGTTCTTACATGCTGGATGACTTGGTTGACCTGATGATGGACTCCGGAGACACCCAATGGAACTCCGAAACTATTAGAGGTAGGTATCCCGAATTTGGGCTCTTTTTGTTTGTATTCATGAGTACTTACATGCTGGATGACTTGGCTGACCTGACGATGGACTCCGGAGACACCCCATGGAACTCCGAAACTATCAGAGGTAGGTATCCCGAGTGTGGGCTCTTTTTGTTTGTATTCATGAGTACTTACATGCTGGATGACTTGGTTGACCTGATGATGGACTCCGGAGACACCCCATGGAACTCCGAAACTATTAGAGGTAGGTATCCCGAGTTTGGGCTCTTTTTGTTTGTATTCATGAGTACTTACATGCTGGATGACTTGGATTTAAGTTGACGTATTAGTTATCGTGATCTCCTTAGAAAGCCCTTTCATTTGAAACCCACACTGTGGTATTGCAGAAAAAATAACTAGTCCGCCATATTGGAATTAGAATGACGTCACATAACTAAGCATGCATTGTCATCCAAAATAAGCGTGTATACCAAATTTCAGACCAAGATGTAGTCGTAATATGGAATTACGGGCACATTCATCACATATCAAAGTTTCAAAAGTACTAAGAACAAAAAATCAAAATGATGACCGAGGTTGATTTTTAAATAAATAATTTTGAACCAACTCTGGTAAGTACTCATGAACACAAACAAAAAGAACCCACGCTCGGGATACCTACCTCTGATAGTTTCGGAGTTCCATGGGGTGTCTCCGGAGTCCATCGTCAGGTCAGCCAAGTCATCCAGCATGTAACACAAACAAAAAGAACCCACACTCGGGATACCTACCTCTGATAGTTTCGGAGTTCCATGGGGTGTCTCCGGAGTCCATCATCAGGTCAACCAAGTCATCCAGCATGTAAGTGCTCATGAATACAAACAAAAAGAGCCCACACTCGGGATACCTACCTCTGATAGTTTCGGAGTTCCATGGGGTGTCTCCGGAGTCCATCATCAGGTCAACCAAGTCATCCAGCATGTAAGTACTCATGAATACAAACAAAAAGAGCCCACACTCGGGATACCTACCTCTGATAGTTTCGGAGTTCCATGGGGTGTCTCCGGAGTCCATCATCAGGTCAACCAAGTCATCCAGCATGTAAGTACTCATGAATACAAACAAAACAAGTCCACACTCGGGATACCTACCTCTGATAGTTTCGGAGTTCCATGGGGTGTCTCCGGAGTCCATCATCAGGTCAACCAAGTCATCCAGCATGTAAGTACTCATGAATACAAACAAAAAGAGCCCACACTCGGGATACCTACCTCTGATAGTTTCGGAGTTCCATGGGGTGTCTCCGGAGTCCATCATCAGGTCAACCAAGTCATCCAGCATGTAAGTGCTCATGAATACAAACAAAAAGAGCCCACACTCGGGATACCTACCTCTGATAGTTTCGGAGTTCCATGGGGTGTCTCCGGAGTCCATCATCAGGTCAACCAAGTCATCCAGCATGTAAGTACTCATGAATACAAACAAAAAGAGCCCACACTCGGGATACCCACCTCTGATAGTTTCGGAGTTCCATGGGGTGTCTCCGAAGTCCATCATCAGGTCAACCAAGTCATCCAGCATGTAAGTACTCATGAATACAAACAAAAAGAGCCCACACTCGGGATACCTACCTCTGATAGTTTCGGAGTTCCATGGGGTGTCTCCGGAGTCCATCATCAGGTCAACCAAGTCATCCAGCATGTAAGTACTCATGAATACAAACAAAAAGAGCCCACACTCGGGATACCTACCTCTGATAGTTTCGGAGTTCCATGGGGTGTCTCAGGAGTCCATCATCAGGTCAACCAAGTCATCCAGCATGTAAGTACTCATGAATACAAACAAAAAGAGCCCACACTCGGGATACCTACCTCTGATAGTTTCGGAGTTCCATGGGGTGTCTCCGGAGTCCATCATCAGGTCAACCAAGTCATCCAGCATGTAAGTACTCATGAATACAAACAAAAAGAGCCCACACTCGGGATACCTACCTCTGATAGTTTCGGAGTTCCATGGGGTGTCTCCGGAGTCCATCATCAGGTCAACCAAGTCATCCAGCATGTAAGTACTCATGAATACAAACAAAAAGAGCCTACACTCGGGATAGCTACCTCTGATAGTTTCGGAGTTCCATGGGGTGTCTCAGGAGTCCATCATCAGGTCAACCAAGTCATCCAGCATGTAAGTACTCATGAATACAAACAAAAAGAGCCCACACTCGGGATACCTACCTCTGATAGTTTCGGAGTTCCATGGGGTGTCTCCGGAGTCCATCATCAGGTCAACCAAGTCATCCAGCATGTAAGTACTCGTGAATACAAACAAAAAGAGCCCACAATCGGGATACCCACGTCTGATAGTTTCGGAGTTCCATGGGGTGTCTCCGGAGTCCATCATCAGGTCAACCAAGTCATCCAGCATGTAAGTACTCATGAATACAAACAAAAAGAGCCCACACTCGGGATACCTACCTCTGATAGTTTCGGAGTTCCATGGGGTGTCTCCGGAGTCCATCATCAGGTCAACCAAGTCATCCAGCATGTAAGTACTCATGAATACAAACAAAAAGAGCCCACACTCGGGATACCTACCTCTGATAGTTTCGGAGTTCCATGGGGTGTCTCCGGAGTCCATCATCAGGTCAACCAAGTCATCCAGCATGTAAGTACTCATGAATACAAACAAAAAGAGCCCACACTCGGGATACCTACCTCTGATAGTTTCGGAGTTCCATGGGGTGTCTCCGGAGTCCATCATCAGGTCAACCAAGTCATTCAGCATGTAAGTACTCATGAATACAAACAAAAAGAGCCCACACTCGGGATACCTACCTCTGATAGTTTCGGAGTTCCATGGGGTGTCTCCGGAGTCCATCATCAGGTCAACCAAGTCATTCAGCATGTAAGTACTCATGAATACAAACAAAAAGAGCCCACACTCGGGATACCTACCTCTGATAGTTGCATGTTGGTAAAAAAATAAATAAAATAGTATGTACATATTATATTATACCTTATTTTTGGGTAAAGTATCAAAGGTATTAGTCGATTATTTCGTATCTGTATACAACAAGTTCGATCTTGAACAGAGCGACACAGGTCCTGCCTCGACGACGCTCTGGCGTAGACTGAGAGTTGACCAAGACGTGTACGAAAACGCAAACATAGAAAAGCGAAGCCATTTTGAGCCTTGTTTCTTTGCAACAAGGCAAATTTCAAATGAGTTTTTATAAAAATGATTTCATATTTTTTAATGAGTTTCTAGGCCTTTTTTGTAATATTTTGCTGCGGTAAATTAAAATAGACTTGATAGGCAGTCTGTTAGCAAATTTATTGTTTTTTTAAATGGTCTAATTATTCAGATATGTGTACCGAAACAGACCCTGTTTTAGGCGTTTTCTCGAAAATGCTTTTGGGAAATAAATCACTAGAAGGGGTAAAAAAGATAATTTTCATTTTCACGGCCGGCAAACTGTAGTTAAGGGATTTATTTACCTATATAAATTAAAAACTTGTTATCATAAGTGACAGATTACCCAATAAATGTACTGCAAGACGTTGGTTTTTGATGGATTACGTATAGGCCTCCTTAAACAATCTTTTATAATATTGTATACTCCACTTATAGGCTAACTCAGCGTGCATTAAAAACGAACACAAAAGATGTTTTCTGTTTTTTTTAATTTAGTGTTTTGTATTTTGTATTTAGTGTTTATGTTCGTTGAAAGACTTCACTATAACATCATCGATGGTGACCAGGGTCGCTCGGCATCCCAAACTCACCCACTTATCGCAATGCCACTGGGATTTTGCACCTTTCGATGCACTATACTTATTGTATCGATATGACCCTATTCGAATCACTGGCTTCCCGCGCCTTGACGTTTCAAATACGGGACCTGCAATGTAAAATATGAATAGAAATTACTAGAATACAATCTAATTGAATTACTAATATGAGTATTACATTGTCACATAATTAACGATCACATTCATCAGCCGTAGGAGGTCCACCTGTAAAGATTTAGAAAGATCTTCCTTACGGTTTTCCAGTAGAACCGGCCAGAATTATCCTAGTTCCAGCTTCGATCATCTTATTAGGTCGTCTGTCTATTTTGTGGGTGGACGTCCTACACTGCGCATGCCGTTCCGTGGTGTCAACTTAAGAAATTATGTCAATTCAATGCTTGTTTTTTAAAACAAATAAAAATAACCAAATAATGCATCATTGTTATATTTCTTTTATTAGTGTGCACCGTAGTTATATTTCTTTAAGTGTGATTAAATTGACACTATTATGTTTTTAGATTATTTTATTATATTCAGTGTTTATGTTTGTTGAAATACTTCACTATAAGATCATCGACGGTCACCAGAGTCGCTCGGCATCCCATACTCCGCAACTTATCGCAATACCACTGGGATTTTGCACCTTTGGATGCACTTGACTTATTGTATCGGTACGAGCCTATTCTAATCACTGGCTTCCCACGCTGTGACGTTTCAAATACGGGATCTGCATTGTATTGAGATAATATAATTTTAAAATTAGTATAACAAATTTACACAAGATTATTCAAGGGGTCTTGTTCAGACGACGCGTGAGGCTACGCGCGCGGGGGGGGGGGGGGGTGTTACGGCTCGGGCGCGTCCGTTACATCATTCCCCCCCTTTTGAGAGAATTGTAAGGATTACAAATACAAGTACTAAATAATCACAATATATTTAACAATTAGATTCATCAATATTATCATAATTCAAGCTGTAGGTAGGTCCACTGCTTTACATAGGCCTTTCATATAGTTTTCCAGTAGGACCGGTAATTCTAGGTAGTCTCTCCGTTTTGTGGATCCTTACACTGCCCATGCCTTACTGTGGTCTCCACTTAAAAAAAAATCCGGCCAAAGCATCCAAAATTTTTTTTGTCCGGTCAAAATTAAATACATGTTTCTTTTTTTCTTGGGTTGTTCCGTACTTGGCCCATAAATATTTTCATGTTGTTGTTTTTTTTAATATAAATAATAATAAACAAAGAATGCATCATTGTTATACAAATTTATTTCAAAACAAAATGCGTTATAAAGTTCACACTAAGTATTATTTTTTTAGATTATTTTATTATATTTACATTTAGTGTTTATGTTCATTGAAAGACTTCACTATAACATCATCGACGGTGACCAGAGTCGCTCGGCATCCTAAACTTACCCACTTATCGCAATACCACTGGGATTTTGCACCTTTGCATGCACTGTATTTGTTGTACCGATATGTGCCTATTCTTATTACTGGTTTCCCACGGCGTGAAGATTCAAATACAGGATCTGCATTGTATAATATAAATTGTTAATAGAAATTACTCGACGGAAATCGAAGTAAGGATTGCAAATACAAGTACTAAATAATCACAATATTTTTAACAATTAGATTTATCAATATTATCATAATTCAAGCTGTAGGAGGTCCACTGCTTTACAGACCTTCCTTATAGTTTTCCAGTAGGACCGGTCATTCTAGGTCGTCTTTCCACCTTGTGGATCCTACACTGCGCATGCCGTACTGTGGTCTCCACTTAAATAAATTTCGGTCAAAGCATCCAAACAATTTTTTTGTCCGGTCAAAATAAAATACATGTTTGTTTTTTTCTTAGGTTGTTATTGTTATAGATATTTAAATAAAGCAAATTGCGTGATAAATTTGACACGAAGTATTATTATTTTAGATAATACTTAGTGTTTTAAATGATCATTCAACGAGTTAACTATAATATCATTGACGGTAACCAGAGTCGCTCGGCATCCCAAATTCACCCACTTATCGCAACGCCATTGCGCTTTTCCACTATTGTCTTGGCGGTATTTGTTATATCGATAAGTGCCTATTCTAATAACCGGTTTCCCACGGCGTGAAGTTTCAAATACGGGACCTGCGATCAATGATATTATAATATAAAACGAGGTAGATATGGGACTAGTGCCCTGGAACGGAGGCGTTCAAATTAAGACAATTGTTGTAATTTGATTTAGTCGCTTAATAACAGCGAGTGAAAGAACACGTGTGCTACTCTGTGTCATAATTATTAAAATATTGACTAAAATGCCGAGTTGTGTATTCTGAAAGTGTAAAAACTATGGTTTAAAAGTAAAAAAGGATAAAGGAGTTACATACCACACGTAAGTACATAAAAATCACATAAATTTTATACAAAATTGGGCGATCCAGTGCAATAGGGACAGATAGCGTGCGTCATAGATTAACAGTCAGAAGCGAAACCGTAGGCACAATTTACCGCGCTCTGTAACTATAATCTGGTGATGGGCGATTTCATTTCGAATTATATGAAATACTATTCCATTATATAAATATTATATTATATTTATATTATATTATATTATATTATATTATATTATATTATATTATATTATATTATATTATATTATATTATATTATATTATATTATATTATATTATATTATATTATATTATATTATATTATATTATATTATATTATATTATATTATATTATATTATATTATATTATATTATATTATATTATATTATATTATATTATATTATATTATATTATATTATATTATATTATATTATATTATATTATATTATATTATATTATATTATATTATATTATATTATATTATATTATATTATATTATATTATATTATATTATATTATATTATATTATATTATATTATATTATATTATATTATATTATATTATATTATATTATATTATATTATATTATATTATATTATATTATATTATATTATATTATATTATATTATATTATATTATATTATATTATATTATATTATATTATATTATATTATATTATATTATATTATATTATATTATATTATATTATATTATATTATATTATATTATATTATATTATATTATATTATATTATATTATATTATATTATATTATATTATATTATATTATATTATATTATATTATATTATATTATATTATATTATATTATATTTTATTTTTATTTTTATTTTACAAAAAAGACCCACCAACATTTGCTCACACACAATATACACTTATCTAATAAAAAACAAAATAAAAAACACTAACAAACATGTGTGGCAAACAATTACTGGTGAATACCACTTACACAGAGAAAAAATTATACAAAATACTTACTATAAAAAGGTACGAGAAAACAACAAAAAGTAATTATACAGCACAAACAAAACATAAAAAAAACAGGAAAATAAGAAACAAAAAAACCAAAAAACAAAAAAGTAAATAAAAAGAACCAAACTAAAACTAAAAACTAAAACTAAAAAGCAACCTTTACCATTAACTGCTACTCTCAAGTATAGTTTTGCGGAGTTTGGTGAACGAATCAGCAAATATATCGATTAGATCGCTTATTTCGTTAATCGATTTGCACAACCTTGGGACAGGAGAGCTTAACCAAATACTGATCTGCGAATAGGTGGACACAGTGGAGTAATGGGTGCTCTAGGGATTCTGCGGGGAACACGAAGATTAAATCGCTGCAGCAACGGAGGGCAATCAATATAGTTTCCAAGAATTTTAAATGCAAAGTACATATCAGACATTCTCCGCCTCCTCTCCAAAGATGTTATAGAGAAGAGACGAAGCCTGCCTTCATATGATCGTACTTTTTTGGCGACTCCGTTGCTAAAAGCCAAGCTAGTGACAAATCTTTTTTGTAGGCGTTCCATTCTGAGGGAATGAGTTGCATAGTGAGGTCTCCATACAACACTGCAGTACTCCAGGATGTTTCTAACATAAGTGTTGTAAAGTAGGATTT
The DNA here is from genome assembly GCA_947623395.1 of Synanthedon tipuliformis. Taxonomy (NCBI): domain Eukaryota; kingdom Metazoa; phylum Arthropoda; class Insecta; order Lepidoptera; family Sesiidae; genus Synanthedon; species Synanthedon tipuliformis. The sequence continues at coordinate 9,051,570 of OX392417.1, read as the reverse complement.
TACAATAGTTGTTCCTAAATACCCTTGTGTTACGCAAAACAAAACCCAATGATCTAGATGCTCTTTTGATCACACTTTCCAATTGAGGAACAAAAGTTAGCTTTTTGTCAAAAATTACTCCCAAATCTTTAATCTCTTCCACAGTTTCAATCGCAATGTTACCAATTCTATATACAGAGTCAAAGGAATTACGTTTTCTTGAAAATCGTATGTGATAACATTTTTTTGCATTCAATTCCATACAATTTATATGACACCACTGAATCATGCGGTCAATATCTTCTTGGATTTGTTTAGCATCGTTAATTGAGTCACAAATGCGAATTAATTTTAAATCATCAGCATACATGAGCGGTTTACAATAATGAAAACAGCTAATTATGACATTTATGAAAACATTAAACAGCACCGGGCCCAGATGTGATCCCTGTGGTACACCCGAAGTGATACTGCAGTAGTCTGATCGAAAGCCATTTACAACGACATAAAACTCCCTATCATTTAAGTAAGACTTGATCCATTCGAGCAAGCAACCCGAGACACCATACGCCTCCAATTTGAGTGTAAGAATATCAATTGGAACCCGGTCAAACGCCTTACTGAAATCAGTATATACTACATCAATTTCTCGATTAGAGTCCAAGGCCTCAAACAATAGTTCAGTTAATAACACTAGATTTGAATTTGTAGACCTAGATTTTACGAATCCGTGCTGACATTCTGTCAAAAATAATTTAAAGTGATTTTGTATATAGGGACAAATTAGTGACTCGAAAATCTTGGCAAGTGTAGAAAGTATTGAGACTGGCCTGTAATTGCTTATAAGCTCAATTTTATCTCCCTTGTGTATGGGTACCACTTTCGCGGATTTCCAGATCTTGGGGAAAACACCTGATTGCAAGGATTTGTTATAAATCAAATATAATGGCAAGACAAATTGTCTTGAACAAGATTTAATAAAAAGAGGTGGAATCTCATCTGGTCCCGATCCCTTACTAGGATCCAAGCACTTGATACTTTTAAGAATGCTTTCCTTACTAATATATGGGACTGTCAGGGATTGACTAAATTTGATCAGAGTAGCCCAGTGATCACCCTCAAGACTAAAAGTATTATTACGACCTGCAGTGCTGTATACATTTTTAAAGTGAGTAGCAAACAACTTACATATTTCCGCGCCATTTGAGGTGCCATCGATACCTTCTTTAATTGACATGGTGCCGGGGTAATTACTCTTGACCATTCTTTTTTCTTTCATATACGTAAAGAAAATCTTGGGGTTTGATTTTATAGAATCCTCGATGGAACGTATGTATTTGTTATAACAAACATGAGCCAATTTTCTACATCTCTCACCAACCAATTCCAATTCAAATTTATCTCGCGGGTTTTTATATATTTTATATCGGCGTCTGATGTTTTGTTTTTCGCGTAGTGCTCTTTTAAGATTGGTATCGAACCAAACCGGGAACCTACCGTTATGGATAGCTTTAAAAGGTACAAATTTTTCAATTAACTTATGTAGCTCAAAATAAAAAATGTCAATCATGTCATTTACGTCTTTATCTTTAAAAATATTTTCCCAGTCGATTTTAGACAGCGTGTTACATATCTCGTCGTAATTGGCCTTGTGATAATTAGGTTTTTTGTTAGCGATGTTATAACACAGCCCACTATCAATAACGTCAGTAATCGTAATTTCCAAAGGTGGGTGAAAGGCATCCACAGCACTCATAGCGTCGGAAGATTCCGTTACCGAGCATTTATTATTAGGTAGATTTGTCAACACTAGGTCCAAAATCCGGTCAGATTTATTAGTTACTTGATTTAACTGATTAAGTTTATTAAGGTTAATAAAATCCACAAATGACTGGCTAATACTAGGCACTATGCAACCATCTGATGCGTCGTTCACCAAACTCCAGTTTATGTTGCCTTGGTTAAAGTCACCTACAAGGCAGGTATAAATATTAGATTGATCAATATTTTTATTACTATTCTCTATAAAATGATCCAAAATTGACCGATTGACAGGAGGTGGCAGGTATACACAACAAAAAGCAATCGAATGAACAGATTGACTAATTCGTAGGTTTAAAACGACCCACAGGTCCTCGCATTTACTTTCCCAATTTAATTTTCGAACCGAATTAATTGTCTTTAATACTGCAATAAGGACACCTCCGCCCTCCTTATCGCCATGAAACCTCGAGCTTTCCCGATCCCTTCTGTATACCGTATACCTGCCATCGAACAGTTCGTTACTTATCACACCAGCATTGAGCCATGTTTCAGTTAATATAATAATATCAAAGTTATTACAACATACTTCACGCTTAAATCTGTCAGTTTTAGTGCGAAGACCACGGACGTTTTGGTAATATATTCTTAATGACGAGAATTTTATTATATAAAAAAAAAACTATAAACTATGTACACTTAAAAATAACGAAAAAATTATGTAACCAATTTATCTAAACAGTCCATATTCTTAATTACAATATATCCAGAAGTATCGTTTTTTCTAATTAAAATTTTTCCGTTCCGGACCCACACATACTGGTAGCCTTTTTCCTTAGCCTTGAGTCGAGTTGCAGCATGTAAAGCCTTATTAGAAGGGGAAAGGTGCTCTGTGATAAAAATAGGAGATACATTTCCTTCAAAGCCTACATGTGCAGTGTTAAGTTTGTTCCCAGAATTCGACTTGTTGAATTTCAAAGTTGACGCAATAAACTGATCACGAATTCTTGGGGAAGTGACTTGAACGATGATGGAGCGAGGTCTGCGGCTTTCGCGGTTTAGCTTGGCAACTCGAGTGCAATGCAAGATGTCCCCATCCGTCAATTCGCAAGCGACAACTTTGCCAATTTTCTTTACGATTTCAGTCAAATTTTCCTGTTTCTTCTCCGGTACGCATTGGACTTCTAGATTGTTAGAACGAGCTGATTGTTCCAGGAAATTTACACGTGAGCTCAATTCATTAATTGTTGCTTTCAAAGATATATTTTCCAAATTTATCTCTTTTAACTTAAGCTTCGAGTTACTATGTTCCTTTTTAATATCTTCATATTCACTACTCAAAAACATCATAGAATTCTGCAACTCCGAGATATTTTCCCTCAATGGCTTCAATTCCTTGTTTAGGATAGTCACCAAATCGCTGTTCAACTTTAACACCATCTGACTAAGCTGCTCCTGCATCACATCCTGAACAATATTGCGTATGTCCTCTTGAGTTATGGCCGTATGTCCATATTCCGGAGGAGAATTAATTTTGTGTTTTTTACTGCTTCTCGTTTGTAAGACGTTGCTGCGCAATGGGGTATTATCATCTTTTCCCGTTTTAGGTACCTGCGTATTACATGTAGGACAAGTCCAACCGGACAATTCCTCAGGGTCATTTGCATCATGCGACAGGAGCAAACACTCGAAATGATAGGATTTGCCACATTTAAAACAAGTGATATGATTGTCATTTTGATCTTCATTAGAGCAACAACCCCAGGAAAGGTCGCCGTAGCCACTAGACATTATCACCAAGTTTGTGCCTTATATGATACTCAAATGTTGCGTAGGCTTTTAATTGGCTGCCTATAAAAAACGCACGAAACAGAAAAATTAACAACACGATGCGGGGGCGAGATTCGAACCGCGTTCTTCAAATCGAAAAATGCAGGTCACACCACCGCGCCACTAGGCCAACCGAACCATTGACAGCAGTGTTGAATAACTCATAGGTATATTTCGGAATGTTTTGTGAAAGTTGTGTACGAGGGTATAAATTAAACTTTATGTATTTAAAAATCCGGAATTCACTTTAAGCAATTTTAATATACTTGATATTTAATCTGTTTAAATACATAGACCACACAACTTTACACAGAAAAAATTATGTCGGAACGAGGAAAAAAAAAACCGCACCACATTCACCCCGCATTCACTATTTTCTTCGCTCCAATAAATATACATATGTAAGCACTATTATGGTTCTTCAACGTAGTTTCACAAATTTATAAATTTCACCATAATGCTTTAGTTTCTCAATACACAAACGTTTGTGCTGCTCAATCACATATGTTCTCACAGTTTACAACTTTCGTTTAAACAAAAAACTTGACAGAAATAATTTAAAGTAATAAAAAATAAGGAGATGATTTATTGTCACGTCTACCTCACGTGAGCTATATTATATTATATTATATTATATTATATTATATTATATTATATTATATTATATTATATTATATTATATTATATTATATTATATTATATTATATTATATTATATTATATTATATTATATTATATTATATTATATTATATTATATTATATTATATTATATTATATTATATTATATTATATTATATTATATTATATTATATTATATTATATTATATTATATTATATTATATTATATTATATTACATTATATCATAATTCTAATATAATATATATAATAATATATAAATAATAATAAAAGTTGGCAAATAAGTTGTTTTATTTAATGCCACCCCAATTATGTCGTTTATAGAGTTTGTGCGGAAAGAGAATGGACGCGGCGTATAAGGGAACTACCATAATGACTTTATTATTTTTATTATATAAATAATTTTACCAATAAGTTTTAGAGTAGTAAAAAAATTAACTAATTTTTAAAGGTATCAAGATGTTTACAGTCGAACTATAATAACGTAACAGAGTTTTCAAAATAACAAATACGATAATTAATCACAGTGGCGCCCTCAATTATTACGTCCATTCTCTTTCCGCACAGACTCTAATATCAATGATGTGACGCTTCTGTTTGCATCGTTCAGCTTTGTTTGGCTAGCGTACTTCAAACGCAACTCTTTACAGACAGCTATCTCTTTCCGTATCATACGTTCTGTATCATCTGTCACGCTTACTCATATATCTCACATAATAAGTATATAGCAGTATACAGATAAGTAGGAGGTATGTACAAAGCGGAACATTTTTTACAGACGTGCGTTATGGAGATGGGTCATCTTTACTTAAAAAATCATTGCCTGCGATGCATAATATGAGTAGAAATTACTAGAAGGCAATCGAATCGTAAGGATTACAAATATAATTACTAAATAATCACAGTATATTTGTTGTAGGTTGCATACTGTATAGTAATCATTCGTCCTGGCTACTAACAATTATTTGAATGAAATGTCAAAATGTTAAAATAAAATGTACATAGTTTGGTTCAATGGAATTGTCGGTATAGTGTAATGTATTTGCAACAATAATAAGTTTTTTCTTTAATCCACTGCTTTTATTTAATCTATTCTGCTATTATAAACCTCCTACAAAAATATTTAACAATTAGATTCATCATTATTATTATAATTTTAGCTGTAGAAGGTCCACTGCTAATAGCCTTTCCATATAGTTTTCCAGTAAGACCGGTCATTCTAGGTCGTTTGTCCGTCTTGTGGGTCCTTTCACTGTGCGGTGCCGTACTGTGGACTCCACTTAAATAAATTTCGGTCAAAGCATCCAAACAATTTTTTTGTCCGGTCAAAATAAAATACATGTTTGGTTTTTTTTTTATATAAATAAAAATAAACAAAGAAGTTATATTTTTTCAAAGCAAAAAGCGTGATAAATTTGACACTAAGTATTATTTTTTATTTTATTACATTTATATTTAATGTGTATGTTCGTTGAAAGACTTCACTATAACATTATTGACGGTGACCAGAGTCGCTCGGCATCTCAATCTCACCCACTTATCGCAATACCACTGGGATTTTGCACCTTTGGATGCACTTGACTTATTGTATCGGTACGAGCCTATTCTAATCACTGGCTTCCCACGCTGTGACGTTTCAAATACGGGATCTGCAATGTATTGGGATACTTAATATGATTTTGAAATTGCTATAACAAGTTTATACAAATTTATTTAACAAGATTATTCAAGGGGTCTTGTTCGGATGACGCGCGAGGCTTTTGCGGGGCGGCCGCTTGTTTAATGCCGGCGCATGAAACGCTGTAAGTTTGGGCGCGTCCATTACATCATACATCCTTTTGAGAGATCATGTTTATCATCATAATTTTTAAGACCATTATAAAAGTATAAAAAACAAAAGAATAAACGGTGGATAATTTTCAAGTTAAAACAATAGCCTGTATGTTTTTTCGTTAACAATGCAATGTCAGCAAGTCGCGCTGTGCCCTCGAGTTGCGCCATGTAATTCTTGTTATGACGCATATTGCATTAACAATAGCGGAATATTATGGTTAGCTTTAACTGAAATACGTCGCAGAATGCATGAGCGTGACGCAATACGTATGTCTATTATATTACAGGAAATACATATTACAAAAAAGTTAAGTTATAAAAGTTATAAAAAATAGCACGCACATTGTAAAAATGCACATTACACATTGTAAAATTGTGAAAATACACATTTTAAAATTGTAAAATTAAAATTAAGACACTGCGGAAATCCCATACTAAATACCGCGCGGGATATCGGTTGGGTATAGGTCATAAAGCATAAAAGGTTGAATAGACCTTTATGCTTTATGACCGAGACACTGCTCTTCGCCGCCACTCTGTCGGTAGGCGTTGACATAATAAAATAAATATTAATTATTTTTTTGTTTTTATTCAAGTGGAAAAACAATATAATGCAACCAAGTCGCCGAAACTGACCGCGTCTGTCTGTTTCTGGATTCTTAAGGAGTAAATTCCAAAAAAAAACGCGAACTGCTCGGTTGATATATGTCAGCGGGTTCCCCTTGAGCGGGTCACACCCGGTGCGCTTGACCGCAAGAGGCGCAAAGAAGCAAAGAAGACAGCCAGCCGATGCTTTGTACATTTTGACAACTACAGATTCGAACCATTTGGACATTCAGTCATGTGAACAGACATGTCCCGGAACATTAGCGAAGACCAATCGTGATTCTATGCACTCGTGCTGGTCGTCTCTTATTATAGAGTTATCTTTAGCTATAGCTAGTTTTGCTTTGCAGAACCTTCTCTTTACGCAGTACCATATACTGGAACCGTCTTTATTTTTTCTGGATTCATTATATTTATAGCATGCGCGTACAAGCAACCGCTTTCCTCGCTGTGATGATTTTATTTCAAATTCCGTTTGATCCCCAAAAGTTAATGGACCTAAAACAGTAATTACAGTAATATAATAAAGATGACAAAAAGAATAGTATCCTGAGTTTCTTTCGGGGTTTCTTCTCAGGATCGTCATCTTGGCCTTTTTTCCGAAACCCTGGTAAATTTAAATTTATATTGACGATCATAAGAGTTTCTTGTAGAAACCAAATTGATAAATAAATATTTTGATTTATTTTTTTTGATCAAACATACTAACATTATGAACAGAGAAGATTTGTATTTTTGTGTTTGTAATGAATAAACTCGAAAATTACTGAGCCGATTTTAAAAATTCTTTCACCGCTATATTATCAGCGAGTAACATAGGCTATATTTTATAAAGTTACGCGGACGAAATCGCGTGCAACAGCTTTGATTGATGTAATAATTTAAACGCTTCGGCCGCCTACGAAACAAACGCTACGTAACCAGTTACGTGACAAGAATTGTTTTTCTTGCTACGAAAACAGTTGCGAACAAAGTCTTGGTCAATGACAAGTTTTAACTCTTCACCGAAATTATTCGTACAACTTGTTATTCGTAGCAATGAAGTCTTTTAACAGGTTTATCCTTACTACTGTCTATTAGGTATACCTGGACACCATTTAAGTAAAGGCACCCTTTTAACTTTCTGTATTTCCTTCGTAATTCCGTTTTGTTTGCACACATGTCAATATTTTCCCTTAACTTAGAAAGTTGCTTGTTAAGGGTATTTGCTTGCTTAAGGTATTATAAGTTTAAAAGTGAACTAAATCGCTCGCGATGAAATAGATCGCAATGAAATAACATAAGGATTACCTATTTTCTATTACTCTATTTAATAAGGCTTGCATCTTCATTTCACAAAACAATCCAATTCGAAATTAAAATTAAAGAATTTATTTTCATAAAAAAAATATGTCCACTTATATAAACTATGAGAACTTAATAACTTATTCGCTACTTACATATTGAAAATGTGGTTTTACAAGTGTATTGTAATAGCGAATAATTTATATGGGAAACACTGCAATGTTCTTTAGTGCTCCAGTTAGATGAATTATTTTATAGCGAATGTGCCGTAAAGGTTAATATATATATATATATATTTTTTGTTTTTTTGGATGTTTGCAGTGCTGGTTATATATTGAAAATTATTGAACTTATTGAATTCATTGAATTCTTAATACAATTCTTTTATACAATTTAAAAATTACACAGCAATTCCACACACACACACACACACACACACACACACACACACACACATATCATTCGTGTGTGTGAGTGTTAAAAGTCCTAACTATGACATTGTCGATCGTGACAAGAGTCGCTCGGCACCCACAACTCACCCACTTGTTACAATGCCACTGGGATTTTGCACCTTTGGATGCACTATACTTATTGTATCGATATGAGCCTATTCTAATCACTGGCTTCCCGCGCTGTGATGTTTCAAGCACTGGATCTACAACACAAAATACATGTAAGTTCAGCGAAGGATCGACCAGTTCACATTTACTTATTATAATTTTTTTTTAACTATAAATTCCAATTAAATGAGGCTTAAAATATAACTTTTTTAATTTAATTTTAGTTAGTACAGGAATTTTTGATATGTTCTTCTTTGAAGTATTTAAAAACCTTTTTTAAAATAAATTTTCTTTAAAAATCATAGCGAACTGAAAAAATAATTAATTTTCATTATTTTTTTCTTTGACTCGGAAAAATATAAATTTTCTTTTCAGTTTTTTTTTAATTCTTAATAAAAAAGTTATACTTAACTATTTTAATTTTTTAAATTTTTATTCAAATGGTTATAAACGGTATTAAAAACCAAATTTTTTGTAAGATCTCAGATTTCAAGTAGGTATAGAAATTTACAATTACTGCATAGAAAAAGAAACTTCTAGGATTCTAGAACCTAAACATTGCTTCCACAATGTTTACTAGCGTAAGACGTCATCAGAGTTGCAACCAATCACAGGGCGTTTTGGTCGCAAATAAAATTTCAAAAATTATGATTTTTTTCATATAATTCCTTCCTATATTATCGCTCTTTCAGTTAGTGAAAACCTTACCAAAATCCGTTGGCCACAGAAGCTAGCAGAGAAACAGACAGAATTTGTGAGCAACTTTATTTTATAACTAGCCGTTGCCTGCGACGGCTACAACAAACAAACAAACAAACAAACTATTTAGCTTTATAATATTAGTATTAGTATAGATATGAAATACAACATGTATTATATAGTTATGTATGGATATAGATTATTTTTAATGTGTATGATTGTTCGTAGTGTGTACTATTTCGTTGTCGATGGTGATAACCCTCGCTCGGCATGCAGTAGTTGCCCATTTATTACAGCGCCATTGGGACATCGCTCCCTTGGTTTGGTATTTGTTATAACGATATGAGCCGATACTTATTAATGGTTTTCCCCGAATCGACGTTTCAAATATTGGTTCTACAATGGAAAAAACAAAAGAACATTAAAAAAATATTCAACTCGTCAAATTAATATACCAGAGGGCCTAGTGCGAGTTTTACTCTATCAAACGCGTCGGGACTGAAGCAGTGTAGCATTTGCAGCACTAGGTTCGGTAAATTGATCGTATAAATGTACCCACGATATTCTAACAATAGGTAATCTTATATTAATTGATAATTCGAATCGCCGAATGGATAATTCATTTTAGTTTTAAGTAAAATACTATTTTTAACTCCAATCAGGCGATTACAGACATAAAAAATTTTGCAATGCAAAATAAATAAGTATATCTCACTATATACCTACTTAATATCTTTCCTTTCTTATTTTCTTTATCCTCGTCGCCACTTGTGGGCACTTAACGGACAGACCACCGAAACGTCTTTCCCCGGCCATTGCCTCTAGTTAGTATGTATGAGTTTATTTACATGCGCAATCGCATACACTACAGTAATAATAATACCAACTACGATTGGTTGAATATATAGTCTGGTTAATTACTGGAAGCGTTATCACCATAGTTATAAAATACCATAGTTTTATAGCATGGATATAATAATATAATAATAATTATTATTATATCTGTAGTGCCCTTTCTTATACCCTCCTAGGCTCACGCAATATAGTCACTTATATAATTATGCTCACGCATCACTCCCGGACACACACGCAACTACCTATCCCCAGAGATATCCTATTTAGTTGCCTATCCCACGTGGATCGCTCGCATCCGTCACGTGGCACGTTTTAGACTGTGCTTGTAATGTTGCCAGTGAACAAATCCAAGATGCATACACTACATCATCCATGGTATTTTTAGCAATGATTTATCTTTAGTTCTTAATTTTTTATCTGAGCTTTACACAGTGCATTTTTTTATTATTATTAGAGATGAAATGCACTTTGTCGCTCCGAGACTAATGTTTCCAATGAAGTATTTCTCTATCAAGTATTTTAAATATTTAAAATCTCTATAATATAAATATCACAATTTCAGTATAGACAAACATAGTATAAAGAACAGTTGTATTACGAACTATTTTTGACACAATAATAAAGAATGACGAATGACATAAAGCAAAAATAAATAATACAAAACGAGTTCAGTTTTCCTTTTTTTTTTTATAAGTCAGTGCTAACATAATTTATTATTCTGAGACTAGATTTTACTTATTATCTATAAATATGTCTTATATTCGTATATACAATTAAGTAGGTACATAATAAAAAATAAACTTTGATTTATAAATAAGGACGGAGAAAATAAATTGTTAGAAATTTTTGTTTGTATTGTGTATATTTTTTAATAAATTAATTCAAGTTCATTAAAGAAATTTCTTGTGTTAGGTACACAAGAAATTTCTACTATAACAATTATTGAAAACCGCCACCAATCCTCAGTATGCCAAAAATGCAAAAAAGAAATGAAAAATTTGTGCATAATAATTATTGATGCACATTTTTTGCACCACATGTGAAACACATTTTCTTAATGTGGGTCCCCCCAGGTTATACTCTCTACAAGGTATATCTGATTATCATTCAGATTAAAACAAAAATATTAACAAAAATAGTCTTCTAAAAAGTCTTTCCTCGATCAACGGTAACTAATTCACTTACACTCATAGAATTACTACAAACAAGGCTAAATTATTATTTTAAAAAATATGTTGTATAAATTTATCTAAGCAATAAATGCGTGCATACATTCCAAAGGAACATTTAATACTACACTCAAAGAATACCGTATGTAATATACGCTTTTTAAATCCTTTGCTTTTTAAATAACCCCCTCGTATCGAAAACCCCCTGGTTCTAGCCCTGAGGGGACTTTTGAACCGAGACCGGTCATTGTCGTCACTCAAACAATAAAGTTGCAGACAGATGTTGTGGTTTATAAAGATGCTTTGCTTTGGGCACATAATTTTACAATATAGGACTGAGCTTCTATAGTTTTATATTTTCATAATCTTATAATTTGTGTATAAAAGTACAGGTAAGTACTAATGCATTTATGATGTATTATAATGATATAGGTAAAGGCCACCATTCACTGGCACTCCATTTAGCAGCGCTCCACTGGCTCCACTCCATTATCTCATCGTGAATGTAAAAAAACCACGTGAATTCTAAATGATAGTATTTGGATGTTTTCCAACGGTGTAGAGCGCTGCCAAATCGAGTGCCCGTGAATGGCGGCCTTAATACATGTTTTAGATGGTATTATCTCAAAAATACTAGTGATACTTGAGAAATTTAATAACAAACCAAAATTTGATTCGTTTTTATATTAGTTTCTTGAAGATAATAGCTATACTATTGATGGGTGAAAGAAATATTTGATTCCACCGTGTAGAAGTGGTGCAAAAAAATAAAAATAGGTATTTTTTCCTATTTATGCAAAAATGGTTAGAGAAAAAAGTTCTAGAAAAATATTGTACAGAATTAAATTTTACAAAAAAAATGTTCATTTAATTTTTTTGCTAAAATTAAAAAAGTTCTACAAAATATCTAATAAAACTTAATTTATTTGAAACTTTTCTTTAATTATTAAAAAAATTTTTAAATTTAGCAAAATACTGGTTTTTAATTGGTTTTTCAACCCTTCTTCAAAAACCTCTTTCGCTCATCGATATGACATATCTTCAAGAAACTTGTATCATAAATGCCTAAAATGAGATTCAAATTTTAATTTGTTAGTATATTTTCATGGACTACTATCTGGCTCAAGTCAGTCCATGGTTATGTTCTTGTCGCGACTTGATAATTATATTGTCGATGGTCAGTAAAAAAGCTCGGCAGCCAGTCCCTTTCTTCACACATCTCCATCTAACCTTAAAACCTTCGTTTTGGTGGACAGTAAATTTATGATTGCCGATATATACACAGCGTTTGCCGCTGAACGTGTATCCGAAACAAACTGTCGAAAAGGAAACATTGATTAGTATTATTACCATAAGGAAAACCTGAAAATTGCTGTTCAGTTCAGAATTTTTTTCATGTTAAGGTCGGCAGACAGTGCCACTTGATGGTGGGTGGATACCGTCGTCTATAATAGCTGTAAATGCGCTGCCGATTACGGTAGGTTAAGGGAATTGGGAAGGGATAGGGGAGTATGCTCTGGCATCCCTTAATCGCTCACCGAAGAAACACAGCACAAAAGTTGGCAACACTAGAACGATACATAAAAATGGAAACAAACTATCGGACGGTCATATTATTATGTGCACGGTCGCTCAAGGACGGTTCAAAGTTACGTCCGCGACTTTTCAACTAAGATACAATGAAACAATTTTTCCTCAATGATTGTGTTTATGTACCGAATCTATAATAACATTATTTATACTAAAGACGTAGGCCGAACAGTTAGTATTCTCCATAACGCAATGCCACCACATTTTTGGACCCTCTTTGCGACGTAAAATAAATCTGTGGGTGCCTATGTCCAAACATTTCCTCCCACACTCAGTATATCTGAAAAATCCTGAAAAAGTAAGAGAGATAATATGAAAAAATGGTAGGTTTTGGAGAACAATATAGTTAAATATCTAAACAAAAACAAAAATAAAATTTTAAATATTCAGGTAGGAAAAGTTAACGTATAATATTATCATTTCTACATAAATTACAGCAAACAATGACAAAAGAAAATAAATATAATCAAATAAAACAGAATAAAAATCCTTGTACGTAAAAAAAAATCAAAAGTAAATTCATTTGCTTAGTTTCACTTAAATTAATGACATTCCACTTAATTAAGTTACATGAAAACTTTGGTCGTAGACATTAATTGGGTAGACGTAACAGTTCATCAGAGCACTTTCTATTATTTACTGTTCTTCTCTTTATTCCTTAATGTGTATGCGTTCCCATGACTTTGCCAAATTGTTCGTTAACTAAAACAAGAGACGCTTTGCATTTCATAGTAATCCTCTTGCTACAACCCCACCATGACTTCATGCCTGCTGCACTATTTTTTGAATAATAGTAACCCTCGTAGAATACTAATTTGTGTCTGCCCTTATTTACGAAGAAAACTGTAATTTGTAAATGAACTTATGTTAACAAAAGATTTGTTAAAGTGTCCATGTAAGGATAAATACTTAATCCTTAAAATGGTTTTTATGTACATTACATTCGGAATGGCGGTTTGTGTTTTGTTCAAAGTTTGAGTGAATAGGCATCTTCTGGGTGAGTTCGCTCCGTCATAGGCCTCACCCTTGTTACACAGCTGGTTGTAGGCCAAGAGCAAACCCATCTCTAATAAAAAAAAACTGTTATTTTATTCTCTTTATTCCTTAATGTGCATGCGTACCTATGACTTTGCCAAATTGATTGCCAATTAAAACAAGACGCTTTGCATTTCATAGTAAGCCTCTTGCTACAACCCCACCAAGACTTCATTCCTGCTGTCCTGTTTCTTGAATATTGGTAACCCTCGTAGTAAGCTAATATATGTCCGCTCTTATTTACGAAGTGAACTGTAATTTGTAAATGAAGTGATATTATTTTATTTTATAGTATTTGGAGATCCAAAATTTAACACTAATGTAACTTAAGCCTACATAACTAAAAAAACAATTATGGGTTCTGGCTCGCCTATATTTGGTAAACAATCATAATGTACAATACAACTTTATTTTATATACAATTATAGATTAACAATTATTTTAATTAACAATTATAGTTTAAAGTTTATAGTTATTAAAAATATTTGTTCTTGAAAAAGATTCTTAAAAAATATTTAAATATAATTTCAACAAAGGGTAACTTAAATGTATTACACAACAAATCTGAAGGCTCTCTACCAGTAAACGGACAGTAACAAATGACTTACATAAATAAATTTCATCATCAATAAATAATTATAAGTGAAAAATTCAATTCGTAAAAATGAATTGGTAAATTTTGGAGACAATTGTTATATTAAAATAATGTAAATAATCTTAATAAATACGCGTTCTTCATAAACCATTATTAGGCTTGTCTACACATTTTTAATTGGTATTAAATTAAATTGGCAGCATACTGTCATGTCGAAAAGGGCACATAAATCTATAAAGGTTCGCAACCCCCTTTTTTAACGTTGGGAAATCCTCATAGCAGTGAGAGGGGACGCTGCAGTGATAGGAGTCCGACATACCCAATTCCGGACTTCTACAGTCTAAATACTCAACGACTTCCTGGCGAGGTCTCGAGAACGTTAAGGCCACCATTCACGTTTACTCCATTTGACAGCGCTCCACTCCATCCACTCCAAATCTCATCGTGAACCACGTGAATTTTATATGATAAGAATTTGGATGTCGTCCACCGATGTCGTAATGAAGTGGAGCGCTGCCAAATGGAGTGCCCGTGAATAGCGGCCTTTATGTCACGACATCGATGCTCCGCCGCAACGGCTATCCAGCGCAAAAGTTTCGCAATCCCTGAACTGTGGTTTTATGAAAATACTTTTGTGTGATTGTGTTCGTTGTTACACTTGATTGTAACGCCGTTCATTAATATCATACTTGCAGTGCAACCTGTAGCGCGTTTCACACAATGCCACCAAGACTTAAGGCTGTAAAACGAAGTTCTCTTAAACAGGTATCCATCAATTGTAGCCACCATACCTTCCGGAGACGCGTTTAAAGTAACTGAAAAATTCAATTATTATAATATTATTTTCTGAAATTCCTTAAAAACCTCATTTCAAATCTTGTCATTTAGTTAAATAGGGTTTATAAATTGTATTCCTCTACTCTATAATATAATATATAATTATTTTACTTTAATTTCACTAACTTAAAGAGAGGCAAGTTTGTTCCGTTACAGTATACCTAATGAAATTAATAAATAACAAAATTAAACGACTATATTTTTTTATACCTCAGAATTCAGAACAAACCAGAAGATCCTTACTAATGTTATAAATGTGAATGTGAGTTTGTTTGTTTGTTAGGTACGCTTTCATGCAAAAACTACTGAACCGATCACCATGAAATTTTGCATACATAGGCTACCTTTCATCCAGAACGTGGACGAAGTCGCGGGCATCAGCTAGTAATAATTGAAAATGCATGACGTGCTCTGTAGCAATAGCACTAGGTAAAAATATTTGTAATTAAGACATTATTTATAAGCAAAATAACCAAATTAATTTTATATTTATATTTTTCTTATTTCATTTTTATATTTATTAAATGATTTTCATAAAAACATTTAGTACAATAACCTTTATTACACTGAAGGCAATAAGATTTAATTTTTTTTGTTTTTTTCTGAGCTTCTCGGCTATTCAATGTGTCACGAAGCTTATTATAACAGCCTACACAGTTCCTTCTCTTTATACCTTTGGTTTTAAGGAGGTGGTTTGTCTTTAGCGTAACAGCACGTTCACTATCTATAAAAGGAAACCTGATTAAACTCTTTTAAATATAGTCTACTGAATTTTTATTTTAATGATTAAATGCGACGAATACAACGCCTTCCTATTTCTTCGCCTTAGACGCGATTTCACCATACTCTGTTAGTATTTGACATCGCTGTTAAGTCATTAAGCGCTGTCACTCGCATACCGTAAACGTTTGTTAAATGACTTAACAGCTATATCAAATACTAACAGAGTATGGTGAAATCACGCCTTAATTTTTAAAAATAATATTTATGTATAACAAATATAACAATATTTATGTATAACAAATGTAACTTATCACACCAAACTTTTTTTTTTTTTTTTGAGGAGGGGAAATGACATTTACGCACTATCCCTCATCGACTGTTCCCGTCGACGAGGGGGAGTGTAGGACTCGCCCGGTGAATGACTTATCACCCACCAAACCCGGGAATACCCACCAACCCCCCCCCCCCCCCCCGGGTTCATCCCACCATCAGCGGTGGCGTGTTGGTCCGAGACGACAGCTCTAAGAATACAAAACACAGTGAAGGCCAATTGTATAATCATTACACGACGGCAACAACGGGTTAGTGCAAACAGTTCTACTATTAGTTCTACGATAGAACTGTTTGGACAAAAAAAAAATCCAACTAGTTCTACTGCACAGTATGACAGATTGTACTCGAATAATTTCAATGGAACATTTCCAAACTGTTACCGACCTTTATGTGAGCTCCCCACTACTGCCCCGATATTGCCACCGATTTTAGGGCCGTGTGAAGGCGCTTTACTCTTACAATATGCTTATAATCATAGCATGGATTTATAGTCATTGCTTATAATAGACATTTCACCAATGTTGGCATATGCTTCGTACAAGAATTCACATGGATGTTGATATTGATTGACTCTGTTAATATTTTTTAACAGCTACCGACCTGGCTACCGACCTTCACGTGACGTAAGTCTATGGAAATTTTATAGTCTATGGAAGTCCAGTATGCATATTTTTGAGTTAATTCATTACAAACAAAAATACAAAAATATAAATCTTCTTTATTTATAATAATAAGTATACATTACTATACGAATTATTTAATGATAATAAACAAAAAAAAATACAAATTATTTTGCTTTAACAATACCTACTAACCTTTTCAAGCCTTGCAGAATTGTGAGCATCAATTCTGCAGAAGATGTATTTTTCAATGGTTATGAACGCCGTTGCTTAGAAAGAATTCATCTTGCACAGTCACAACTTTGGCACGACACTTAAACTGCCCTCTCTTACCGCATCGCCAAATAGTCTTAATCCCTGATTGCATTTCTGCATAGAATTTGTAATTCTTATGCAATAAATATCTGCCGCCTCCTCTGCACGGTATAAATTCAACTGCAAAAAAATACTGCATTAGATTATAATACAATTTTTATTACAATTTGAAATCAAAGTTTACAAGAACTCTTATTTATTGTATTAAACAATTTTCTACAACTAATTGCTAGAGCTAATAAAAGAAAATAATAAAAGGATTATTCAAATATTTATTAAAGAATTAATCATGCTAAGTCCTTATTTTATTTTATTTTTAAATGTGCTGTCAAAGGAAGTCAAAGTCAGACTTACAAAAAATCTTCATTAAAAAACCAGGTTAGGATCGCCTAATGAAGAGGTGATTTAGCACATAGCTAGTTTATTGCCTGAATTACAATATAGTATTAATTTTATCCTGAAAAGAATGTTAGGTTCCTGTTTGACTTTCAAAAAAGCGCATACAAAGTGTCGTAGCACAGCTATTAATTTAAGGTTTTTATAATAAGGTTACCAAAAGTATGTATGTCTGTCTTGGTGTTCAATTGCGGGCCAGAAACTTAAAGGTCATATCAGACGAATATACAATTAAATTACAAGTTAACATAAAAATTTATTATTTACTAAATAATTTAGTGAACAAACTACTATAAACTACTATGCAGAAAAAAAAATAAACATTAACCAAAACAGTTTCCAGTTACATATAGGTTAATTACAATTAGAATTATAAAATAAATTGAGGAATTATTAGCAAATTTAAACGATTTTTGGAACATTTTGTTCTACAGTTCTGCTTTGGAGCATGTATTCGATTTGGGAAATTTTAATTAGTTTATTTACAATTTCGTATAATTACACTTAATCTCTATATTAAGCTGAGGAGTCTTCTTAATTTTTTTATTTATATCAATACTGTAGAATACGTACGCGAGAAACTGTATCGAAAGTCGATCAAAAGTAAAATCTAAGTGAATTGGGTGCCTCTCTCTTTTCCTACTTATTTGAAAACTGCTTTGTACTTTGCATTCATAAAAAAGTGGAATATAACCTAGTTGTTGAACAGAACTTTCGTGATCAAATTCAAAAAACTAAAGCATCACTTAAAAAACATAATGAACCATAATTTAATAATTAATATACTAAAAGAACATCACAGTACTTAATTCCCAATTTGAGTAATAAACGACATATGGAAATAAAAACTAAAAATCACAGAACATATTTTAAAAAGACACTAAAAACACACTAGTTAAATAATTACATAATTATAAATTTATATTTTAATAAATAATTTAATTTATGACATAAATAATCATATGAAAATAATTAATAGAAATTAAATATTGAATATAATTTTTACAATTGATTTGTCTGAGTTTGTGTATCTAGTTGAATAATGTGTTCAACTTTCTTGCACACTGGATCTAGATGTTAAGCGATAGGGTTTGGAATGTTAAGTGTGCTGGGCAATTACTGATTTAAATAAATAAATAAAATAGCACATACACACTAGCAATGGTTGTGTACATTTTTCACTCTAATAATCTGGTCCTCAAATGTAGAAATGCTTGCACGGCAACCGACACTCTTCCTGGCGCATTGCCAATAGCCTTTCGGTGCTATGCTCCGATTGGACTTATTATATCTATATTTTCCACATTGAATCACCGGTTTGCCAAATCGAGATGTCGTAAACACGGGAACTGTAAAGAGAAAATATAGTATTATTACATTTATAAAGTTAGCCTTTAGCACCGTCTAGTTCCACATTAAGCAACTATAGGCTTGTATTATGGATACCAGACAATTGATATACATACTACATACATTACTATTTATAATATGTTTATACATACATATTATAAATACAAAACATCCATGAATCAGGTACCAAGGTAAAATGTTAACACATAAACATTTGCCTCTAGCGGATTCGAACCTGCGACCGTTTGATTAACAGCTAGGGTTACTAACCACTAGACCAAACGTGTCGTTACACACATAGATATCATTTATTGTTCTCAATTAGAGGCGTTGTGTGGCGAAACGGTAGCCACCTACCATCAAATCGACCGTCACGTCAGCTCGTCTGTCAACCTTAACATCCAAAAAAATTAAAAAAAAAAGCTTCTTTTATGAAGGAATATTTTTTGGTTTATTCCCATCTCGGCACCCACGAATTATTTGTTAGGTACAGTTATTTTTATATAAATGTGGCCTAAAGTGTAACGAAAGACAAAATAACTATGTATGTTGAAAAAAACAATTTTCTCTTATTTTTTTACTCAATTTCTAACTTCTTAGTCACCCTGGTAAGACGTTAGGACCAATATAATTTTTATCTTATTTTATTTAGGATAACAAAGAGTACATATGTACAAGTAAAAATACATATGAAAAATTTAAATGTACAATCAGCACCTTTCTCCACAAATTAAATAAGATATACACAGAAAAATTAACACAACTTATTAGACAATACTAATTAATATTTACAAAGCATAAATTAATAATTAATTAATACACAACTTAATTAACAATCCACATTCAATTTAACAATTAACAATAAAGTAAAAAAATATTAAGAGACTCAACCAATATCAACATCCATGTGAAATAAAGTAGCCAAGACGTGTTTCTTGTATGAAGCATAATGTTGGCATTCAAATGACTATTGTGATTGTAAGAGTAAAAGTGCCTACACACGGCCCTAAAATCGGTGGCAATATCGGGGCAGTGGTGGGGAGCCCCCTAGATCGCTCTCTTGATCGCCCCATGTGTAGGCAAATAGTAGACGTAATTAGAGGCGATCAAGGGAGCGATCAAGGGAGTGACCCCCACCACTTCCCCAAAATTTCAACCAATTTTAGGGCCGTGTGTAAGCACTTTTAGCAATCCGTTCCAAAAGTACACGATCGCCTGCGTTTGGTCATTTTGGTGAGGATAAAGCGATTTCATTGTATAACGGGTAAAAAAGAAAAATAAGTATATTTAAAAATAATTTAATTTAATTTAATTTATATGAATAAATACTAATGACTATGGATGATTATGGACATTATTATGCATTACTATTACGTCCTGGAGGGTACGCACGGTCGCTCGACATCCTGATGAATACCTTGTGCAGTTCCAGTAACCTCGGGTGGGTGTGCTTCTACTATTCTTATTGTACTTATAATTTCCAAATATTATTATGGGCTTCCCGTTGCGTGACTTTTCGAAACGTGGCTCTGAAATTTCATTTCATTAAAATATTCAGTCATGCATCATTGCCCTCACTGATGCAGCAGATGACGTTAATGAAATAAAGAAAAACAATGTTTATCAGGCTTCTTCGGTATTCGGGTATTGGTCCTGCTCTACCCACTTTGTCCACCTGGGTGGAGCACGGGCAATTTTTCTTGATCATATATACTTAGTTCACCTATGTTCAAAAATTGCAAAAAAAATCACATAGTTAAACAAAAAGTAATCTGTCAACAAGTCAAACATTTTATTTACTAATATTCCCTTCATACATCTAGTTACATTAATGACTAACATTTCTTTATGACTGCGAAATTAAATTAATCACAAATTCAATAAAAACCTATGCAAACCTATCCAAAAAAAAAAAACTTATTTCAAATTTATTTAAAAATTAAAACCAAATCTGTCAACAAGTCAAACTTTTTTTATTAATTCTCTTCACACATTTGTTAAGTATAAATACTTTACTATTTACATAATGACTAACATTTCCTTATTTCATAATTGGAGTATTATCATTCAGAATAAAAAATCATTGCGTACAACGCAATTGGGTTCCGTGAGCGTGAGATATTCTATATATAAATTAATAAAAAAAGGGAAGACGCGTTAGTACCCTTTAAACAAATGGGCTACATACATGCTACATACGAGTAAAACTATGTATATATGCGTAAATGCTTTCCCCCACAGCTACAATACCAATACCAAACAAACCATAGAGAAGATATTGGAGAAAAGATATTCAAACGGTAGATAATCAAATGAGTCGCTGCTACGCATCCACATCCAAACGAAAGCGGTAATTCCCCGACATTCGAGTGACGTTTAACTCATTTGAGTGTCTGAACGAAACCGAGACCAATGGACTCGGTTCATAAGAACCACATTCGGATAGTGAGTCGCGTATCTTCCTTTTTGCATCTATCTACGAGTAATAAAATTCACTAATAGTGATCATGTTCGTTGTTAAATCTGATGACTGTATTTTTGTAGGTGGTGATGCTGGCCCGACAACCGCGACTTTTTTTCGAACACCGCCATAACGCTGTGAACGGGCTGTTTTGATTGTTCCTGTTATATCTGTGGCCCATTAACAAAATTACGGGTTTACCATAACGTGATCTCGTGAACACGGGACCTGAAAATTAAAAAAAAAATATAGTTTTCATAATGGCTTTAAGCGAAAAGCAATACTTAGGTAGTTTACAATGGATACCTGAGGACAGCCTTCAGAAAGTAATTTATTTATGTTAAGGTCAGCCTTATCTGTGCTTTTGCAGAAAGGTATAAAAAAGTGTATTATCGTAAAAAGGTTTTGTAAATTTAAATAGAAAACTGATTGTCAATAATCAAATCAAAAACTCTATTAAAGAAATCATTTAGAATACTGTGATAGAAATACTCGTATTCGTATAAATAGTATTAAATACGAGAGTAGTATTCTGTGTGCTGTATTCTCATAGTGTGTTCTCATAGTAAAGACAAACAAGAGGTTTAAGAATGAATATGCTCATTATTTATTTTTACAATAACTTCATCTATGGTTGTGACAGAAGCTCTGCAACCAGTATATTTTTTACTGCAGAACCAATGTGCTCTTCTATCGTTGCTTTTATTGTTTATATGAAATCGATGCCCATAAATAAGTAGAACAGGGTTGCCATATCGTGTTTTAGAAAATATCGCGTCTGAAATAAGAATGAAAATATTAAATTATTATATTAATTCAGTACAGTGGCCTAGTATCAGTAGTCCGATTACTCAATCCGATGATCGGACTGATGAGACTTTTTCGTCGCAGTAGTCTCGATTATTAACAAAATGATAACACATGTTTGTTAATAATCGGACTACTGAGCCTTTTAGTCCGATGATAAAACAATTTTGTTCAATAAATTTATCTTTTGAATACTTCTTTATATTATCAAGTACACTTAAAACTTTCTTTTTTGGTGTTCATTTGGGGTTGTTTAGTGCCACCATAAGGGCTGCTCTATTTATGACTGGCCAACACAATGATTCTTGACACTACTAAAAACAAATTCCCCATTTCAAGCCATTAGAAGTCGCTCTTTGTGTTCCTACTAGTAAGAGTTATAATGGCTATTAGCCCGCGGACTCAGTTGACCACTATAATGATAATGATGTTGATGTTGGATTAAAATCGCTTACAATTTTATTTACCGAAAAAAGAAAGTTAGTTAACAAAAGTGGGTTGTGCAATTAACATGTCATGTCTGATTTAAAAGAAAACCAAGAAAGTTATACAAAACACATTATTGTTATTAACATTTAATTATAAAAATAGTATGTTTAAATACAAATAGGTATTATGAATTTTTGGCCCAAAGCGTAGATAGAAGCAAATTCATCCAGTATCCGAACACGTTAACTCGCAAATGGTCTGATCTCAATATAATATCTTCTGCATGGGATTCACATTGTAAATGAAATCTTTAGCTCGTAGATTATCACCACATTCTCTACTATTTTCAGTTTGTTTCTGTACGATCATGTAGCAAGGCCAACGAGACAACGCAAAGAATGTAAACACTCAAGAATTGTCAAGATGGCTTACTATACCATGAAAGAGATAGGCGTCCGCCAGCCGCGTCGTGTGAAGGAAAAGGACAGAGGGTTGGGTTTATTTATATTGTTTGCGTTGTCTCCTTGGCTTTGCTATTGATAGAACGGCGTGGCAATATAGTAATCATAAAGCTTTATTTATTTTCACATACAATTAACAAAAATAACATTGACATCCCTATTTTAAATTAAATAAGCTAATTGCGGGCTTGTGGTTCCCTTGTTTAGGTAAAAGCCACCCCCATTTTTTCCATTGTTTTCTGTCACTACCAAGGTTTAACCAATCTTTCCCTGCTACTTTGATAATGTCATCTGACCACCGTTTCCTTTGGACTTCCAACAATCCTTTTCCCTTCTGGTCATTTCCATCTCGTTGTCGTTACGATCGGGCGTCCAGTGTATTCCCAGTAGTTCGGTTGACCGAACTAGTAAGACTTTTTTTCCAAGTAGTTCGGCCGAACAAATCAACCGAAATAGTGAGACCATTTTCCATAATATTAACATATATTTTATGAAAACTTTATGTAACTTCTTGCTTTCCATCATAACCATTACGATTAATGATTATGTTCAAGTTTTTCTTTGATTATAACATTTTCTATAGTAGTTATAGTAGCACGACAACCTCTGCTTACTCTGCAACAAGTCCAAAGTGTTCTTGGACCTAAACTGCGATTGTTCTTATTGAATCTATACAATCCGCGCTGGATAACAGGTTTGCCATAACGAGAAATCGTGAACATTGCTTCTGTAAATGTAATTAGATTATATATATTTATTTATTTTAAATAGAATTTTTTTTCTTTTATATTTTAGATAGGTATCTCAAACTCTGGCAAAGTCAATCATGTTTAATTTAACTACTACAACATCGAAGGTGGATTTTTGAAATCTACCTGGGAGAAGCTGAGAGAGCTAATTTTATTATGGTTTTTGACATCTTCATCGTAGCCATGGTGGGTTATGTCATGTAGTGAATATAAAAACATATATTTAGTTTGCGTAGAAGAGGTCTATCATGTATCATTTTTAGGGCGATAAATGACTGGGTTAACACGTTAGCTGCGGCACCAATTTTTGCATACTTTCCGTTCCTGCGGCACGAGGTATAATCGGCCCGTACCGTGACCACACGTTAGGGCGACACGCGGTCTATTAGACCCCACCTCCTTTTACA
This sequence comes from Synanthedon tipuliformis, assembly GCA_947623395.1. Taxonomy (NCBI): domain Eukaryota; kingdom Metazoa; phylum Arthropoda; class Insecta; order Lepidoptera; family Sesiidae; genus Synanthedon; species Synanthedon tipuliformis. The sequence goes on along the minus strand of OX392417.1, from coordinate 9,027,249 downwards.
GACTAAAATCCATTTTCTGGCGCGAAATCAAAGATAAATGAGAATTTTGGTCCTTATTGATATAGACAGTGAATTGATGAACCCTAATCCACCGTCGCCCCGGGATCTGATGGCTAGTTTAGGAATTATTAGCAAAACAAAATATGGGATCTTATACACCTCGTAACGCACTGAAATAGGGCAAATTTTCGCTGCGATTAGTGATGGGAAAAATAATATCGACGTTTTTAAACTGTCTTAACTACGCAACGACTTGACCGATTTTGATCAATTATATCTCATTAGATCGTTTTAAGGGCAAAACCTGGCAAAACAACACAAAGCTATCAAAGGATACATTTTTTTTTAAATAATCTAAATTGTGCTTGAAGGCGCCATAAAGAAAAAAAAACCGGCCAAGTGCGAGTCGGACTCGCGCACGAAGCGTTCCATTCTATACCATTAAGAGGCACCTATTACAGACTTATTATTGGAAAATAATGGATTACGGTTTATGCATAAGGTTTATCTTTCTATTTGTATATGAAAATCTTAATGCGGTTCACAGAATAGAAAAAAAAGGCAACCAGAAGTAGAAAAGAAATTGTCCTATTTATTCTGCCTCGGGCTTTAAAAATACACTTATTAGAACTTGAATTAACATTAAAAAATCAGTATCAATATACTTTTTTTATAAAAATCTCAATATATATGTTGTACTTATTTATGAGTGTTTTTCATTGAAACAGGGTAGACAATAAGATTTTTTGCACTGAGTGCACTGAGTCAAAATCTTTTTGGATTTTTTATCAGCTTCACGAGATGGTAAAAATGTGCGTAGTTTTTGGTAACAACCAACACATCTTCTCCTTTTTTCACCCTTTTCGAGGCAATGGCGTGCGCTTTCAGGTGCTGAAAAATAACAAAAATGTAAAGATAACGTAATAAAACTGACATTGTTACTTAGGTTAGATCGTAGATGAGAATAACAATGATAATGTAGGTATAACTGTATCAAATGAATGTGTTTGTTTTATACTTAAAATGTTGAAAGAGTAGGTAGGTAAGGTAGCTTAAATTCAGAATAATTAAAAGGAAACAATAATAAATAACTTAATAATGACCAAATGTCAAGCTTAGTTTATGAAAGCTTCAACACGTTGACTGTCAAGAAATATATCTAAGCATTACATTACCTGGGGTCTCATCGATTTCCTTTTTTATTAAACATGTTCGGCGCTGTAAAAGGACGTGCTCTCCAATCGACGTGATGCACAACACTGGTCGCGTCGCGGGAAGCTCGCGTTGAGTGCGGTACGAGGTCAGGGGGGATATGGGACGTTTTAGCCTCGTTCCGCACTGCATTAAAATTATATTAATTCAGTGCGGCACGAGGCCTAAGACATCCGGTACCAAGGTAGGTACACCACCGAGTCCGGAACCATTAGTGATCTCAAATATATATTTATCTCTTTCCTACACTGGACCAAACCAAAGCTATGCCATTCGCACGACAGAGAAATTCACTTTTTTGCTTGCCGCACCACAGGGAAGTTGCATCAGGGGTGATTTAGGCCTCGCTTCGCACTTAACGTGTTAATGATAATTGTGGTAACGGTGATGAAAATTATGATTGTAGTGACATAACTAAATAGTACACTATTATTTTTAATATAGTATTATGAATTTAAATTACACAATTATAATTTAAAAGATAAATAAAAATATAACAATGCAGTGAATTAAATAATAATATGATAGTTCAGCGTTTGGTAGAAATAAAAGTCTTGCGTTGGTGATGCAGTTGCAATTCAATTGATGTATTGGTAAATGTGTACCATAAATTTTATGGCATAAAGTAACTATGCCATAGACTAATAAACTTATGCCTTATTATTATTTAGTTTATGGCCTTCTTTTATAGACACTTACACATTACTACACTTTAAAAACTCAAGTCGAATTTTTACCAATCGACACGACGGTAACAACAGTTCTAATATTTGACAAATTGTATTCGCACAAATAACAAATTTTATTAAATTAATTATATCATAATTTAATGTATAAATACTTAACAATTTAACTGAGATCACATTACTACTGTTACATAAACAAGTTTATCTCATATATTACAAAAGTAGGTACAACCTGCTGAAAAAAACTTACAAATAAAAACAAAAACTTTTTTTTTTTTCAATGCACCTGTCGAAGCGAGATAAGATAAGAGATAATGGCCATTTTAAAATGAGCCGCATTACCATTTAAACCTAAGAAGAAGAAGAAGAAGAGATAAGATAATATTAGAGATGTGAGACAATCACATCTTAAAAGAGTAGGTACAACCTACTGAAAAACACTTAAAAATAAAAACAAAAACAATAACGTTGAGATCAAGCACTTTAGGGGCACAGACAAGAAGTATAAGAGCACAACGAACTAGCTGTTGCACGCGACTTTTTCCGCGTAACTTTATAAAATATATCCCTATATTACTCGCTGATAATATAGCTTCCCAACAGTGAAAGAATTTTTCGGTTCATAAGAACCACATTCGGATAGTGAGTCGCGTATCTTCCTTTTTGCATCTATCTACGAGTCGGTCGGTTTAGTAGTTTCGGAGCCTATTCATTTGCAAACAAACACGCAAACAAACAAACAAACAAACAAACAAACAAATAAATCTTTCCTCTTTATAATATTAGTAAGTGTGGCGTTCGCTATACACGTACCACTCAACATTTATGAATCAATTCACACACACATTACAACTCGGCGGTCAAATAGAGAATATTTGACCGCCGAGAGAATGCCACTTCTGTACACGCGCGCCATCTAGTGTGCGTATCTATATTTATGACGTATACACTACAGTAAGTATAGATAAAAGCTCAATATTGACTAAAAGAAGAAAACTTTAAACACGAACAAAACAATATAAACAAGGTCTTCGTCATGCCGGGCTAACCCTGATTCCATTATTAATGGTTGTGTTCATTTTTCATTTCTATCACATGGCTCTCGAAGACCATGATAGAAGCTCGACACCCAGGTTTCCTACTACTCCAACTGCAAAACCAGGTTGCCTTTGGCCCCCTGCTTCTATTGTTCTTGTAATATCTGTACTTGCCCAGAAAGCAGACCTCGCGACCAGCCGTAGTCATTGTGAAAAATGGACCTAAGAAGAAAAAAAGCTTAATCAAGTAAACATGTATTGTACACGGGATTTATAAATATTGATATGATCATACCAAAAAAGATTCTTCATCTCGCGAACCACTGAATTATGGAACCAGTTCAACAAGAAATTCACCAGGACAATATTAGAATCGGGGCGTCGACCACAGGCGAGTCGACCACTGGGGGGCCTGAGCCACGGACCCAGTGTTCAAAGGCTAGGCTTGCGACGATTTAACACCATGATGTCGATGGCCACCTGATTCATATCGCCCGAAAGACAGCCTGTTAAAATTTACTCTTTCATAAAAATTCTAATATTATATAGAAAAAACATTTGTATTTATGTTTGTAATAAAAAACCTAAAAACTACTGGGCCGATTTAAAAAAAATCACCTATAGTTATCTACATTATCAGCGAGTAACAGAGGCTATGTTTTATAAAGTTACGCACACGTAGTCGCGTGCAACAGCTAGTTAACAATAAGATTGTAAACAAATTTTCAAATAAATAATAACTTTTAATCATTCAAAAAGTTGCAATCTTTTAACTTATTCTTAATATTCTCAAACTTGGGTATTTTTTCTAATCAAACCAATGACTTCATCTTCAAGGTCCTGCAACCGTCTCTCGAAATGAACTGAGAACGGGAACAGTCGCATTTAGTTTCGCATACTCCTGTCGAAGCGTACTGCTAATTCGTTTGATTCAAAATCGGGCTCACAGTCGTGCTTATCATCTCTCGTTATACAATTATCGCTACTAATAAATAGAATTGCTTTGCATATGTTTCTCTTTATACAACACCAAGCAGAGGATCCGTCTTTGTTTCTTCTTTTTTTATAATACCTATGGCCTGCGCGAAGAAGTATTGGCTGTCCACGTTGTGATGTAATTCTTTGGAAATTTGTTTCATTCTGTGAATCAAATGGACCTAGAAAGAATACGAAGTTCATAAAGATGATATTAGTAATTTCAAATGCGCCTGTGTATCTCCCAAATGCAAGTACAACGCTATTCTGTGCCATCAACGGACTGATGTCTGGGGTCCTAGCCAAGTGCCGAAAGCACTGCTTTCTACTGTCGGTTACGCTAAGAGAAAGCTCGGCAATTTTGCAACGTCAAAATAAACATTAGACGTTACAACAACCAATCACCGGGCCTTCTCTTAGCGTTCTCTCTTTCGTTTCGAAAGTACGCGACGAAGCGATTGCATCTTGGCTAGGCGCCGATTGATGCAATCGATAATGACGTCGCGCGTATTTCTCGCTTCTGTATTTACTACCTGTAGTGCTCTTCCTTATACTCCCTGAGGCTCACGCATCACTCCACGAACCACTCCCACACGCAACCATATATCTTTATATCTGTGCACGCACTAACTTATCCCCGTGGATTGCTGGCATCCGTCACGTGGTACGTTTTAGACTGTGCTTGTAATGTTGCCAGTGAACAAATCTAAGATGCATACACTAACACTACCCTTTTGTAATATGTATGTGTAAAATACTGTCAACAATGTTAATCAGCCTCGTTTGTTTTAAATAAAATTATAACATTTACAAATCATACATAAAATGTTAAGGGATCGTTAACACAAGAAAAATCGGAAAATGTATTCATTATATTCAACAACTACTTCCCAACATTTATTGGGTACGCTTTAATTGTTGATAAGACAATAAAAAAAAATTAAATAATTTAACACCAAAGTACAGTTCATTTTTATAATATTTATAAATAATATAAGTAGTAAATGACTACTTTTATTTTATGAGATTTATTACAATGGCAACACTTCATTCAGATTGAATTTTTTCAAAACTCTCCTCGTTGATTCAAAATCGGGCATACAATTGTGCTGGCCAATTCTCTTTATACTATTATCTGTACTTGTAACTAGTGTTACACTGCATGTTTTCCTCTTTATACACCTCCAAACACAGGAACCATCTTTATTTTTTCTTTTTTCATTATATATATGGCCTGCCCGAAGAAGTATAGGCTTTCCACGCCGTGATGTTACTATTTGGAAACCAATTTGATTCTGTAAATTGAATTGACCTAAAAAGAATACAAAATTCATATGAGATTAACAAAGTGTATTAACAAGAAGAAACATAAGGAAATTTATAGAATATTAATTCTAAACAAATATTATTAATTCAACAATTATTATTTATTATAATTGACATAAAGAACTTCTATCAAAAACAAATGTTGGTATTTTATTAAGTACGTTTTAATTTTTGAAAATAAAAGAAAAACGATCTTTTAATACCAAAGGACGGTATTTTTTTTTAATATATATTTTTAATTATAACATAAGTAGTAAAATTTGATAATTTAATGAACTATGTATTTCGGGATTTTTCATTTTTACCTGTCTAAATAGGTTAAACGCTAGCTAAAATTCAAAATTTGAAGTTCGTGAAACTGCTGGTCACTTGCAAAATTAAAGAGCTTTGACTAGCGATAAACTAGCGACTATAAGGTATAATTATTAGTTAAATTAACAATATAGCCAATTATAAGTAATCAATAACTTGATCACTAAAACTTCAATCAAACTTTTTGCTTTAACAACGAAGTTCGAATCGCTTCGAGAAAAAATGATATGACGTATTGTGAAAAATTATTCAGTAAATTTGACATAACGATTTATTGGATACATTTGCATTATTGGTAACAAAAGAAAAAAAAATTAACCCCTATGGACAGTTCATTTTTATAATATTCATAATAAAGTAGTAAGTGACTACATACTTTTATTATCAGAACAATTTGTTCGTCTGTATGTCCTGAGATGAGACAGTTTCTCGAGACAAGATTACAATGGCAACACTTCAGTTAGATTCATTTTTTTCAAAACACTCCTCGTTGATTTAAAACCGGCCAATTTGTGCTGGCCAATTCTCTTTACAGTACTATCTGTTCTTGTAACTAGTGTTACATTGCATGTTTTTCTCATTACACATCTCCAAACACAGGAGCCATCTTTATGATTTCTACGTTTATTATACATATGACCATCTCGCAAAAGTATTGGCTTCCCTCGCTGTGATGTTATTATTTGGAATTCATTTTGACCGCATGAAGTATCTAGACCTACAATGATAACAGTTCTAAATTATTTAGGTATTGTAATGTGCGCTATCATTCCTTTCACAGGCAGGCTGTAATTATAAGAAAATTCTAAAAGTACATTTTTGTGAAATGTTTAGGTTTTAGACCATTAGACTAGGCCATATTAATGGAATGATGTTGGGCCATTAGACTAGGCCATTGGGTGCGGTAACGAAACGAGCAGCTAATGTATATCTATTAGTTATATATATTTAAAAAAAGTAGATGTCTAGGAAATAAATATTCAAATTTAAATAAAACAGAAATAATATTATATAAAACAAAACATGATTATTGAAAAAAAGTTGGAAATAATACCAATTTATATTAAGTAGGTATTATATTATAAAAAAAATCATTGGTTGTATGACTACAAATTTATTTACATATCAATTTATTTCTAAAGATATACAAAATCTTAAGATAATAACAACTTCAAAAAACTTTTATTATGTACGTGGGTCGATCAATAAGTACCTACCATTTTTTTTTCAATTTTCTTTTAATTTAATTTAATAATTTGCAACGTTTCTCCCATTTCTTTAAACCCTGCAAAAAATAAGATTATTCAAACTCTGCAAAATATGCTTCTGTTCCCGCGATAAGCTCTTCATTTAATCTGAATCTTTTTTCTCCTAGCCAGGTTTTCATATTGGGGAATAGAAAAGTCACAGGGTGCCAAGTCGGGCGAGAAAGGTGGGTGCGGAAGTAATTCGTAGCACAAGTCGTGCAATTTTGACGATTTTCACGACCTTTTCACGATTTCTTCGGTGACCACGTCTGATGGGCGTCCTGGACGCTCCTCATCGAACACAGTTGTACGACCACGATTAAACTCATTGAACCAATACCTCACTGTTATCATGGACAGCGAAAGGTCCCCATAGACAGAATCAAACTTCACTTTTATTTCATCGCATGTTTTTCCGTCCAAAAATAAAAAACGAATAACGGATCGGTATTGCTACTTTTCCATTTTATTGAGAAACACAAGACACGAAAGACACCAACAGCTCTCAAAAAATAACTACCCAATGAAATAACCTCAAATTAAGCACGATGACATTTAACGGACTATAGTATATCTACACGTTGGCAATGTCATTTTCACTCACCAACGCCACCTGTCGTCAAAGACGGGTACTTATTGATCGACCCAGGTAATACAATAATTCAGTAGCACTTAAAAATACCATTACGTAGAAGAAACGAAACGGATTAAAACGGCCTTTCCACGTCTAAACCTTTTGACATATTTCTTTTTCTATACAACTTCTTTTTTATATTATCAAATTTGGGTACTCTAGTCGCGACATCTATGCCTTTGCTTTCGAGTTCCGCCACTGTTTCTTGGAACGCACGTACGACAGAGACGTTACTGTCGGATTGAATTGTTTTCATACACTTATCAAAGCGTACTGCTAATTCGTTTGATTCGAAATCGGGTTCGCATGTGTGTCTTCCATCTTTGATTATAATATTATTGATATCAGTAACCAGTATCGCATTGCACGTCCTTCTATTCTGGCACCTCCAAACGTGGGAACCGCCTTTGTTTATCCTATTTTCATTGTACTTATGACCGGCACGCAGAAGTATCGGCTTACCACGTATCGATGTAATTATTTGAAATTCGTTTTGATTCCACGAACTGGCTGCACCTACAATAATAAATATTGTTTAACATACTTAATACTTGCTTATTTTAGAGTGAGTCCACAACGACTCGTGGTTAATCAGGATCCCTTCAGGGGATCGACATAAATAATCCGCAGTTCACTAGGATCTCAGTGTGATCATAGCTTTATTCCTCTGATATGAGAATAAAGCTATGATCACACATTAATAATTCTTCATAATAATTATAAATTTATTTTCCATGTTATAATTAGATGTTTTCAGTAAAACGTTTTGTGTGATTTAATTGCAAAAAAATACATTCAACAATTTTTTATAATAAAATTTATTTTCAAATTTACTTAACTTTAATATAAGTACCTTCTTAAAATTTACAAACTTATATGTAGTTCGTTTATAGTACGTTTACAAGTTTACATTAAAATCCATTACCTACATAACATACACTTAATAGATATAAATCACTCGCTCAAATAAGTCCACCAAAGAAATATAACTTTTTACTAATAAATAAATACTTATATCAATATATTACACTTGACCGCAAAGAAAAAGGGTCGGTTAGAATATCTTCAATATCTTCAAAAGTACCTGACCTAGCTTTTATGAAATAAAGACTAAATTAAAACGAAACTAAATAAATTTTATTTTGTTTTTTAGCACATTAAAATATTCTTTAATTTAGTCTTTATTTCATAAAGCAAGGTCAGGTACTTTTGAACATATTTAAGATTTTCTAATCGACCCTTTTTCTTTGCGGTCCAGTGTACTTTCTACAACAAAAGAGTCACAAAAAAGATTTTTATATTTTATGAATATAAATATCAATTTCGTATTGCAATTAGAAGAATATTAGAATAGTGTCGTGTTTTACTGAAAATGAAAAAATATTTCGATGAAAAGTGACATAATAAAGCTGCAGTACGATTTAAAATGCGATTTTAGAAAATATATAAAACACTGGGCTATGTCTTCGAACAACCTGATAAGGTTGCGGATGTCTAATATTTATGACAGTAGGTATATGGATAAATAAATAATGACAATAGAAAAAATCGTAAATAATTTTAAGACAATAATTGCTTATATTGCTTAGTGATTATGTTGATTTTTGAAAAATATAATTTGATCATCGCAGACCACTACAGAGCAGCGACATCCAGTTCCGACTCTCTTGCTGCAAAACCAGGTAGCTCTTGGTCCCACGGTGCTCTTGTTGTTCTTGTAATAACGATTGGCCCCAATCTCCAACACTTGATTCCCGTTTCTTGACAAAGTGAACTTAGCTGCAAAAATAATATTACTCACAATGAAGATGTTATGTGATTTGCTAATATTATAAATGCGAAAGTAACTTTGTCTGTCTGTCTGTGTGTCTGTCTGCTACCTTTTCACACCTTAACAACTCAACTGATCATCATGAAATTTTGCATACACAAAATTACAATTTCACACAAATTTAAAATTACAGAATTACACAATTACAGCAAAGTTTGTCATGGATACAATAGAAAGGACATAGAGTAATTATTAGAAGTATTAGAAGTAATTAGACATCCAGCAAAAAGTACTGTTCTCGAGTGATCGTTTAAAAATAAAAAACATTTGGCGCCACTGTCGCGTGGAGGCGCCACCATCGTCACAGCGATGACGATATCAGGCGATATTACTCATAATAATAAAATAAATAAAAATAAAAAAGCCCTTTATTCCTTACATACAATTTTTAACTTATTTCTAATAGGTTAGTTTATAATGATTTACTATATTAATTTATTTATTTATTATTAGTTCTTCTCCTCTGTAAGGACCTCAGATTGAGTAAAGGGCTGCTCCAAAGATGCCCATATGTCTCTATTTTTTGCTATCTGGCTCCAGTTTGAGCCGGCCGTTCTTGTGATCTCGTCTTCCCAACGTGTTATAACACGTTGGGAAGACGAGATTACTTATAATATTCTTACATAAATAATGAAGCAAAGTCCCCCGCCGCGTCGCGTCGGTCTGTCTGCATTTCGCAAGAATTTTTGCGATTATCACAAAAACTACTGCACGGATTTTCATGCGGTTTTCACTTATGGAAAGACCGTTAAACGAGTAAGGTTTTTGTATGTAATTTTCAGAAAAAATACAGCTGTGCGTAACCGGAACTTTGAGCCGGAAGCGGGCCGCCATAGTTTTATTAGCAATAAAGAGATTTCATTGCATCTATTAGTTATATTATATATAGTGAAAATAATAAATAATAAACGAGTATCATGGAGCTTGTTTTTTTTTATAATTAATGATTATGTAGATCAATGACAGAAATAACTTCATAATCGAACGTGTAGATCTTAGCGCGGCATCCTTTACCCCATTTACCACAGGTCCATTTGATCTTTGGACCCTTACTGCTAGCACACCGATGGAATCTGTTATCACCCAACGTTATAACAGGTTTTCCAAACGACGTTTTAGAAAATCGTATTTCCCGTGAATCTGTAACGAGTTTTTTTTAATTAATAAATGATAGGCAAACAATACAACATAGGTATATATTATTTTTAATGAAAGGTTCGTCAGACTGAAGGTAAATTTGATGATTCGGGGCTACTATCTATGGCCAATCAACACAAGAAAAGGCAAATGAGCTGGATGATAGGAATTAGGATGGATGCTTGATAGGATCACAGTTAAGCGGTCCCTAGACGATCATGCGTGTGTTTATTTTTTAAGAGAAAGCTACTCGATGATTTAAAAATAAACATATACAAATAGAGGAATTTGTCGCATATATCCGGCTCTGGCGAGATGGACACGTAGATAATTGTCGGATAATTCCGACACTGGCGGGTAAATGGTTAATTAAGATGGGGTTTTCTTCAGTCAGGCGTGCTGCCCAGTTTATGACTGGAGAACAGAGACAGAGACTCAATCAATTCAAATATTTGCTGGGAAATTGAGTATTTATTCACTATAATTAAATGCTGTTCGTAATAAATCTATAAATATTATAAATATTATACTAACTAACAATATCTGTCTAAGGCCTTAAGGCTCACTTAAGGCCGTTCCCTCTCACGTCTTTATTGTGACAAAATATCATGGTTCCTTTTATTTATTTCTAATCTATACATAAAAGAAACTCGTGTTAGTTACACCACTTATAACTCGAGAAAAAAAAAATGTACTGTCAAATCGACAGAAACTGTCAAATCGATTGGTCTAATGTTGTTGTTATTTGCGGGTGTTATTAATAAATTATTAATATTTTGGGGCGATACGAAGTTCGCCGGGTCAGCTCGTTATAATACATTATCATAGTACCTACCTAAATTCTAAAGCTGTCAAAATATATTTACGTACTATATTTAATTATTATTTTTTTTGTTTGTAAAATTTCATACAGAAAATAAGAGCTAAATTGGTTTTAAATTCCGTTTAAGAAATTACTTTACGATTTAATTAAATCCAGTAAAGTATTATAAATCGTGTGTCTAAAGCTGTCTTTTTACAGATAATATCCTGAATATTCACATAATTTTTTTCACATCTACAAATATTATAGCGATTCTTGGAAAAACATGATATCTTGTGTGACGAATAATTTTGGAGACCGTCTTAATGGTTATGATTGCTTTTATAATAAATTATTTCATTATTCACAGTGAGTAGACAGGCTCTACAATTCATTTTGTTCCACATATCACAAATCCACTTAATCTTCGGTTCTTTGCTGCCGCTGTATCGATAGAACCGATGGCCACCTAGATTTATCACGGGTCTTCCCATTTTGCTCGTGGAAAAGTAACACGACGATTCTGCAACAGAGAGAAATTGTATTCTCACACACTCTTAGATAATGGACCACTGATGGGGCCCTAGCCAAGAACATACCAATGCAAACGTAGTTCTGACGAATAGAAACGAAATGAAGCCCGGTGATTGGTTGTTGTAACGCCCACATAAATTTTTGACCAATCACCGGGCTTTATTTCGTTTCTATTCGTCAGAACGCAACGAAACGTTTGCATTGGTATGCTCTTGGCTAGGGCCCCTGACATACTATGGACCGAACTGCCTCTGACCGGTCCTGTTTGAAAATCATGTCCAGCAGACGAAGACTATTTTATGTTATATTAAGGCTAGCAGACAGGCTGACGGTCGACAGGCTACTTGATGGTAGGTTCCATCGAGTACCTACCTATTTATTTTTTCTTAGCAATTATTTTAAAAAAATTGTCCTCTTCTGGTAATTTTTTTTTTTTATTTCTCCGGTGCTTTTGTAGAACCTAGTTCGATCGCTGGATAAATCTTTTTTTTTTTTTTTTTCAAGTAATTTTCATATTGAAAATCTGATTTGGACATGTTAGTAAGACTTTGAACATTCCAATTTCCATAATATTGAGGCATATCAAATTAAATTTCTATTTGAATAAATGACTGCTAATGTCACTTGTATACAAATTGTAGATATCTAATCTACAATTTGTAACAATTGTTACTGCTAATGTCATAGCAGTAAGACTCCATTGGGTTTGTTATCTTAGAACCTATAGTGAAATCGTGGAAGAAATAAAAATGATGGCTAAGTAGATAGAAAAGAGAAATTGCTAAAATAAAAACATTAGTTAGCTTCAATAACCTAAAAATACAAAAAAACATGCTCACAAACGTCAGTAATAAATTAATCTTAATATCAAGTATATAATATCATTTTACTGCTTATTTGTGCTTACCCCAGTAATACTTTAGAACCCAAGATTACCTGTAAAAAAAAAAAAACAAAATCACATTAAAATTTTGGAAAATACAATTACATAAAAATTATGATTTTATTTTGAGAAAATAGAATATTTATGTATAAAAAAATTCAAATTAAAAAAAAAACAAAAAGAAAGAAAAGTAAGAAAAAGGAAGAAAAGAATACTTAAATGGTGCTACTTAACAATTTTTAGAAGTATACATAAAATATTAATAAGTAACTTAAACCTAATGAAACTTTAACAAATCGTTTTCATATTGCAAACTTTCTAAGTACTATTTACAATTTTAATCCGTAAGCAGGATAACTAATCGCTATGTCTGGACCAGTCTGGAATGACGCTAGTCTGGATAAATAATCGCTATCTGGACTAGTCTGGACTGGACGCTAGTCTGGACAGGTTCATAATTTCACATGTTTGCACATTGCGTCCTTTTCTACGTTTCATTCACCGTTGCTTAATTTCTTCAATAGCAGACATTTTCCACTGGTTTATGATATTTCTCAGTCTATAACTAGAATCTGAAAAATGCATTGATAAAACGTCAAAATATTCCACGAACTTAATTTTTTTAAGACCCGATAACTTTTAATGTAGTCAAATGATAAATAGCTTATGAATTAATAGTTTCTTCAAGATCTACGTCCTTGTTCTATGTGAAACATTCAAAATAATTATGTATAATTTACAAAGTAGTTAGAATATCTGAAGAGACATACAAACAGCGACCTTTGAATACAGGACGCAGCCTAAGCGTCTCAGTATGACCCCACGAAAACTGAGCTGCGGTGGGCGGGGTTTACAAAATTGAGCCGCGACCTGAATTAGTTCATTCAACCAGCAACCAATGAACGAACTTTTACAAACTTATTTATAAAAAAGCGTAAGTAAAAAGTGCATCCTAATAGCGACCGAGACATGCTATCATTAAAGTTTCTTTTTAAATGCTAACGGTCTTACTACAAAAACATTAAACACACTTTAATCAGGCATAAAACACGTGTTAAAAAAAACTTTACTACAAAAGAGTGTCTATGCATTGTTTAGGGTTTAACAATGCTTGAGCATTATTTAAATTTAACCACCGCCATATGCTAGTTTAACGAGTGTATATCTAGTTAACGGCCTCTCTTCCTCTGACGTATTGTGTCAAATTTCGTTTTGCATATACTTAATAGTTAATATTAAAGATTTCTTTTGATTTTATAAATGAGTATGGATATTTTAAATTTAATTGAGGATATGGATTACATGGATTATTTTTGAGATAGAATACATCGTGAGATAATTAATCCATTCGAATATATAACTTTGGTAACAAGATTATTTATTTAATAAAGGATGATCTACCATGTGATGCTAGAGGTGGATCCTCAAATAAAAATTTTATTTAACAATTTAAACAAATCAAACTTTACATTTGACCCCATTTGACAATTACGTCAGTGTTAGTTACGTTCCATTATGCTCAATATTTTCTGGTATTACGAAATTTTATAAATAATCTAACGTATTTGTTGTAATTTATTACTTATTCCAATCTTATAATTTGCTGATATCATTAATATAGTCCGTAATAATAGCTTGTGAAAACCAAAATTCATCATTATACGCCTATCAGATCTGCGTAAAATGAAAACGACATGAATGCAGGGCGAGTGACTGAATGAATGTTTGCCAAGGTTGCCATAATTCAATAACATTCACGTACTTTAACACTGTCTACCGAAACAAGCGCTAAATAAGGTTTTGTGGTAGGGACATTTTAAACGCTCGCTGACCAATGCTTAAATGCTTAATGCTTGTCTAACTAAGCATGTGTTTGAACAGTGCTTACTGAATCTTTTGTAGTAAGACCGTAATAGTTTAATACTTTCTCTTAATGTCATATTTTAGAAAATTGAAAATCGAACATTCAAAAATTGGCGTCGAAAATTGACGGTAACTAGTATGAAGGGACTGCTTCCATGCTCGCAGAGATATACTATTTCGTTGCATACAAATAGACAGTCAGAATATTTACGGAAACATTAGTAGTGATTTAGAAATTACTAAAAAATTTATTTGGAAAAATTTTGTTTACTTAATTAATGAGTTTAGTGGCAGGGAGTAGAGTTTACGATTTTATGCCAGTGGATAAGAAAATAAAATATTCGTGGGCCAAAAATAAGTTTATTTTAAACACATCTCTTATGATAATTCGACCCATTTATGTATTTCATTTTTATGCATTTTATATATATCGTCGTTTAGTTCGACAAATAGTGCTCATAAGCACTTTGCCGTATTTATTTATTAGATAGATAAGGCAGTGTTCACTAAACTCAAAATGCTGGAATTATAAAAAAGAGCACATTAGCAGATTTTAGTTTCACAACGACATATGCATGAAATGGCTGGTGAAGTTTACATTTTATACAATAAGAAACCAAAATTTACCTAATGGTTATGCGCATTTTTAATTGCCACTATTACATTTTCAAATGTTGTCACTGATCGGCGGCAACCCCTGTTCCAATTGTTGCACACCCATAAACATTTCAATTTATCCCTGTAGTAAGAGTGTTGAGAAAATCTATACCTTCCTAACTGTAATATTGGTTTTCCTTGTCTGGATTTTGTAATTAACACTGCAATCAAAAATACCGTATACCTTAGAAGCAAGAAGATGAGAGATTAGGAGGAATAGGAATAGAAATATAGGAATATAGGAACTTTTTGGAGTTTACTCTTTAAGAATATATTTTCATATACTAAGCCCGGGGTATGAAAATTTATGGGAGTAAAATCAAAATTGTCACACGTCTAGCGTTACTCGTTAGTTATTAACTTTTAGCGTCATCTACACAATATCTCTGAAACTAAAATGTGTTACGTAATAATACATCCTTGCGAAAACTAGATGGCACCGGTAATCATATATTCGAATAGTGATGGCGCTGATATTTATTCGTTTGTTTCGTATTTATTAAATTATTTATTTGTAGCTACCATATATATACGTATATAGCATCATCGACGAGCTCTGCGAGTTGTTGCTTCTACGGCGATCATCTGGGCAAAGACCGGCCGTCGCCTACGCGTCCTATAAATATTGCACAATAATTTGCACAGTTTTCGTGCATAAAGTGCTCTAAATATGCATAAGTGCTATGCAGAGCTCGTCGATGATGCTATATAAGTATATTATATGGTAGCTACATATTTATCGTTTGTAAGGAGTAAAATCTAGTCGTGTGTCGGAGCTGACACACACAATTTTTTTTCTGCAAGTCCAGTTCGTTATGTGCCAATATTGTTTTCTTATTTCCTGGCCGAATCACTCTTGTAGGCAAAGTTGTCGTGATTATTGTCATTTCTTAGTGCCACACACTACATTACTAAGCCAGTGTTGTATGACATGTGCAATAAAAATACCATAACCATTGATAATCAGTATATTACACAATGCCATAAAATCATTTTTGCACGATTTTCAATGATTGTGATCGTCATTTATTTGGATAAGTTCGTCGTCTATGGTGACAATTTTTGCAAGACATCTAAATTTCTTCCTCATACCACATCTCCAGGTAATCTTGCGAGTGGATTTGCTAATTGAATCAACATAGAACTTATTGCTATTGTAAAGCAATAATCTGCCACCACCTCTACAAGGAAAATATTCACCTGAAATTATTACAACAGTACATGGTTAATGGAATCCAATATATTACACCTAATATTCTGATGACCCAGTTAGATTACTGATCAAAATTCTTGCCTTAACGCTATGTTCCAGGGTTCGATTCTCGGCAGGCTCAACTTTGTAGATTGAATTAAAGTTTTTAGTTATTTTTATAATATTCATTGTTTTCTATATTTACATAGGTATAATATATATTATAAAAATTTTAAAATTCGATGACTAAATAATACATACAATATAAATAATAATAAATAATATATATTTTTATTTCGACCAACAAGGATAATAATATGTTAGTAACAATTTAAATATATGTTAGCAGTTACACGTTGATTAACCAGTACATGAATGTAGTTCAGGACTTCAGGTAGACAAAGTCTAGCAGCAAAAGCTCTCGGTATATAGTTGGAGTATGGTTCCGAATGGTGGTATAAAAACAATTAACCCAGTTTTTTTTTGTTGTAAACACCCTACACTTAAAACCTTTACCTTTGTGGCTGGTAACCCCATCTGCTGTTAACCAAACGGTCGCGGGTTCGAATCCCGCGGCAAATTTTTATGTGTTAACCTTTGTACCTGAGTCATGGATGTAAATAATATGTAAATACATATTGTATATTGTAAATACAAATAATATGTATGTATTTACAAAAAAAAGTAATCTATGTAGTATATCAACTGTGGTATCCATAATACAAGCATTAGTTGCTTAGTATGGAACTAGATGGTGCTGCTATAATTGAATACATCTCATTTCTACATCTCATACTATTTTTAAGCGTCATTTGAAGACGCTTAAAAATAGTCCGTTAAGATTTTTACATTGTCAGAGGAAATATTTTATAATATATAAAATATAATATTTTGTTTGAAGCGCCGTTTGAACGTGTTCGCGATATGTTTTTTCAAACCTCATCAGTCTTGATTTCAGAGTTAGTATGCTGTGGCGATACGTTGTGTGTAGTTTCCAAAATGACAGACGAAGACGAAATGCTCGTTTTAGAAACGCTTCTCTGTAACGCTATTTCAAAGCGACTTCAACCGGTTTGATCAAACACGTAAGGTTTGAATCAAACCGTTTGACCGTCTCGGATACACTTAATAGTGACTATGTTGATCTCTTATTGCTACAATCTGCTGTCCCAAGGTTGTTATCATTGCTCGACACATGTAAGGTGAACACCATCTTGTGCATCGCCAATAAGTTCTCCTGCCACTGCCTGGATTTCTATTGAACCTGCGATTATTATATATCAACACTGGACCTCCTTGTCTTGAAAGTGCGAACATGACTAAAAAACACATAATTGATATTAATATGAGTATATTTCCATATAACGCGTCTTCCAAACTTTTTAATGTTTGTTAGTCAACTTGGTGATGAACTATTTCTCATAGTCGCTACAGCGAGTTATTAGTCAACTCGCGTGTAAATAACTCGCTTGAGCCCGTGAGTTATCATGTTTATTTCTTACCTATTGCTATGTAAGTCAATTCGCTGAATTCGCTCACAATAGGTGATTATGTTCAGTTGAATATAGAAATTAACATAAAAATTTTCCTTACTAACCTTCTTAAATACAGAAAAATTCTTATCAGTGTAATGAAAATCATACAAAAAATAGTTTTACTAAATTTTACTTTTAACTTCTCCACTCACAATCGGTAAGTATGTGATGGTTATGTTCATTGTTAATAAAAATTATCTGTTTCTGATATGTTTTAACATAAGCTCTGCATCCATTACGGCTCCTTTTTACGCAAACGAAGTATCCTTTGTCACCCTTGGAGTTGGAGTGTTTATTGTATCGATGTCCTTCAAGTAACAACACAGGCTTTCCATATTTGGAAATGGTATAAGTGAGTCCTGAAAGTAAAATGAAGGTAAATCTATAAATATAATTTATACCTATACAGTCAATACACGTAAATATTCCTGTAAAAAAACGATTTTACTAGAACAACTTTAATTAAAAAATACTTTTACAAAGATTTTTTACAAGGTGGACAGAGAGATCCTGGATAAGGGTCTTGCGTTGACGGTGGATCCAGGCTGCTCCTGATAGGTCCTTTTGTAAAATTTTATTTAGCATCCGTATGCTAGCATACGCAATAGCAATATTGCACATATCCGGGCTAATTTTCAGCACTGTGACACGATAATAATAACTGCGATTTCGACTTGGTAGTGGGTTCCTGCTTAGTCTACTTCGATGAAACATAATCTTTTCTTAAGTGTTTTTTTTTAATATTTAACTAGTATCGGTGTTAGATTAGATTAGGTAAGGCTATGTTATAATATTTTTCTGATATGATACTACGTTCTTGTTCATTATTGTAAAATTTATTTATTTGGTAATAAAATAATTTATACTGACAATAATATGTTTTCTATAAAAACAATATCTAGCTAGATTTCACTTTAATAATTAAATATATTTTTTTATATTCATCTGTACAGAATCGCCCGTTATGAACGAATTGACTAACGAAATAATAGGTAAAATACAAACATAATAACTCGCGGGCGGCGATGAGATAATTACACGCCAGTTAACTATTAACTCGGTAATTTAATCAATGGTTGTGAGTTTCGAAGATTTTTACAATGTTTTCATCGACTGTTGTTATTCTTGCACGGCACCCGAGATTTCGCTTGTTACATCTCCACACAGTTCTAAACTCTCCACTTCTTGTACACTTGGTAAATCTGTGTTCTCCCATCTGTATAGCAGGTCTTCCGGTACGCGTTTGTATAAAATTGTAATCTGTGAAAAAAAAAATTAATTATGGTTCGAATTCCAACATCAAAATTTGTAAATTAAACACTCCATTTCTATTGATAGACACATGGAATATCTAATTATCCAGTTATTTAATATTTCATAAAGGTGTGTCTTAGAAAGGAAAATGTGAAGTCTGAAATTAAGTTTATAATATATGCCTACATATCTATAGCCAATTTTTCATAGAGTATTACGTCGCACACGCATGCAGATATTAGACATTGAAAACTAGAAAATGAAGCGCATACTTACGAGAGTCGTACGTATGCTATGACTAATATTTTTTTTTTAAGTCTCGTTTGGATCCAATCGTTGCAGAATTATAAGTCGAACCTTTGAGCCAGTTACTCTCACACAACATAGTAAGTGGTAAGAGTAAGAGTAAGTCTTTTACCATGACCATTCATTTAGTTAAAACAAGTTAAGAAAATAATAAACTATATTTTGTCGAACATAATTTATGTGGCATCTTTGATACATACATTTCTCAATAAATATTAAAGTGACGATTGAAAATATAAATTATAAAATGAGTATTATTATTTGTTAGAATATTATGTAATATTAATAAATGTAGTATTATTAATTATTAGCATAAAAAAATACCTAACAAAAAACTTACATTGCTCATTATTTTGCTAACCTTACTACCTTACCTATTAGTATCAAGTACATAAAATACAAACATAATAACTCGCGGGCGCCCGCGAGTTAATTACACGCGAGTTGACTAATAACTCGGTTACTTATTCAATGGCTATGATTGTCGAATATTTTTACAATACTTTGATCGATTGTTACTACTCTTGCACGGCATCCCATATTTCGTTTGTTACATCTCCACGTAGATTTACATTCACCACTTTTTGTACAATTCGTAAATCTGTGTTCTCCCACCAGTATAGCAGGTCTCCCTTTACGGTTTGTTATAAAAAAAGCTTCTGTTGAAAAATATATAATAAGTCAAGTAAGTATGAAAGTAAATATTTTCATTAGTTCCTAAAAATAAATTATTTTTTTTTAATGAAACACTCTATTTCTATTGATAAATAAAAATTCTTGGCAAAATATAATTATCCATCGTTTAATATTCTTCTTTTTATATTAATTTATATAAAAATATTATGTTGGTTTGTGTACGCTTCAAAAAATCTAGAATGGGTTGACCGATTTTAATTAAGTTTTCGCATGTAAAAAGAGGGATAAACGGGGAAGGTTTTTTCTAAATTAAAAACTAAACATGTGGCAGAATTAGAATTCTAACACATTAACATTACATTTACATTAATTAGTAACACGTTCGAAGGCTCCACATAGATGTGAAGCCTTCGAGCGTGTTACTCAGACAAGAGAGACTGAATTATCACCATAAAAGAGTGACAAGCCTTTTACTGTGAACATTCACTTGGGACAACTTAAGAAAACTATATTTTGTCGAACATGATTTATTTGGCGGCTTTAATACATACAGTTTCTCCATTAGTATTATGTGAGGATAATACTAATAATAAATTACAAAATGAGTATTATTACAAAATGTAAAAAAATCAATAAAGACATCATTCTCTTCATTTTGGCAATGGACTGTGTGAAAAAAATGAATTAATTAAAAATATTAAACAAATATAAAATATTACATGTTGTTTTCGAATGTAAAATATGACATACAATTAATTATTTATCTTTTTTTTAAACAAATTAATTAAAAAAAATACAATTTAAATTATAAAGGAGTTCGCAACATTATGTATGTAATAAATCCAGTAATAAAATTATCGAAAATCAAATATAAATTATAATTTTAGGAATATTTTTATTTATTTATTATTCAAATTTCTTTGAATCTGATTCGAACCTCAGTCAGCAGCTTTTATTGCTAATTATCTTTTAAAAAAATTAAGTACATAAAAAAATTAATAATCGATCCAATATAATACAAAATTACTTATAATAAACTAAACTACTAGGAAACTACATCACCTAAAACTATATTTCATTTCAAATCAGTTGTAGAATTACTGAGGTAAGGTATACAATGAGTTCGCCTCTAGCTAGAGAAACAAACAAACACTGCGATTTTCACAACCACAGATCAATAGGACCTTATACTTAATGTAATTTTTGAATTTCTAAACAGTGGAGATATGTGAAAAAGTATTCCTACACGAGGAGACACTAGGTATTGTAACGGGCAGTACTTCGTTACTAACTTCGTTACTAACTTCGTTACTATCTTCGTTACTATCTTAAGAAACTACATTTCTCGGTTTAAATTTCCCCGAAAACACAAAAAAAAATACCATGGTGTGTTAAGCTACTCTTAAAAATATTAAATGCTTTTTTTACTCTACTTTCTATAATACTGCATTCGCTTTTTTCTAGTATTAGAGAGATCATCTTTTGGGAGATAATTTTTCTCAAAAAAATCATATTGATTTCTACAATATGAATTTACATATTTTCTACCTTCATGTTTAAATAAGACACGTAGTCACATATAATCACAAGATCACAAGATAGTACTACACATGACACAATATGACATGGTTTGTACATTACAAAAATATAATTGTCCTAGCAGGTCAATGAAGACGTGGGGTCTTAGTAAAAACCCACGTAATAGTTAAAATAACGGTTAGGCCGAAAATGAGTTGCACCAGTTAACAAATAATCATAACTGCTTAACTGGTGCAACTCATTTTCGGCCTAAAACTCATTTTCGGTTAACTGAAGTTGCGAAGTTTGTTATTGTTAAAGTAAGATGGTGCAACCTAGCCTAAGACCTTTAATATCAAAATCAAGTGAATTTATATTTTTACTTATATAGAAGATAGATATATCGATACTATACATAAAAAGTGTAAACTAATCAGTCACAAAATTATCTACCAATAAGACCAGCAATGTAAAACTAATCATAATA
The DNA here is from genome assembly GCA_947623395.1 of Synanthedon tipuliformis. Lineage (NCBI taxonomy): Eukaryota > Metazoa > Arthropoda > Insecta > Lepidoptera > Sesiidae > Synanthedon > Synanthedon tipuliformis. The sequence continues at coordinate 9,005,185 of OX392417.1, read as the reverse complement.
TTATCTTCTCCGTGTGTTTTTAATTCGTTTAGTAATAAAAACAACTCGCACTTGAAACACACTGGTACATAACTTAAGTAGATATATAGTCAATATTAATCTCAAATTACTACATGTGTAAAAATCATGTTAAACTTAAAAAAATATGGCACTACCAAGTCTGTCATTTCCAAATAACTAATTTCAATGGTTATGATTATAAAAAAACTTGACTATTTGATCTTCAAATGTGGTTATTTTCGCTCGACATCCACTCTTCTGTCTAATGCACAACCAACGGAAAAACGGACCCTTACTACCGCTGCACTTGTGATATCTATATCGTCCAAGTTGTATGATGGGTCTGCCGTATCGTGAAGTTGTGAATAATGCCCCTGAAATGGAAACAAATTGTTTTTAATTAATTGTTAGAACAAAATATTGGTTGAATCTATAAAAATGGGATATAGAAGATATTTCGTTTTAACATGCACACGATGTTAACACAAATATATGTACTTATAAATTGTTTTCACAATATTTTCAGTGGTGGCGTATGGTGCTGAAACGTTGCCTGTCACGTCAGGACTGATAAATCTTTGGGACTCATATACAAGTTTAGGGTCGCTCAATGTGCTATGGAGCAAGCTATGCTCGGATTTTCTTTGGTGGATAGAATCAGAAATCGCCGAAGAACCAAGGTTGTCGACATAGTCAAGAGAATTAGCAGATTGAAGTGGCTATAGGCCGGTACATGTGTCGCAGAGCGGATAACCAATGGGGAAGAAAAGTTCTCGAATGGAGGCCATGGGTTGGAAGGCGCAGCGTGGGGTGCTCTGCCTTGTACTAAGGCTTCGCAGGAAGCGGCTGGATGCGAACAACAGAAGACCGTGCGTAGTGGCGAGCCTTGGGAGGCCTACATCCAGAAGTGGAGAGACACAGGCTGATGATAATGATATTCTTTTCACAATATACATTTGTATATAAAACACCGTATTAATACACTATAAATTATTAGTGTATATAAATTTCAACCTATGTAGGTATATTCCGCATAAATGAACATATTATTGTATTGATTTATTGTACCAAATTTTTAGTAATAACTATTAATTAATACCTACATAATTATGCAACATATTCTAGCTTGTGCCCGTAAAAAAAAAATATTGTCACTTAACGTAGCGTTAGGTTACGTAGCGTTGGTTCCGTAGCGGTAATTTCGTAGCTGCTGTTGTTTTTTTTAATCCCATGGGAATCGAACATTTTTATAGTAATCTAATTTTTACAAAATTTACTAATATTTTCTATTGTTCGTAGAATATTTTTACTAATATTTTCTATTCTATTGGTGGAAATTAGACCTATGACACCCAATGACCTAATGGTGGAAGTCTTTTAAATTTAACAATACTAGAGATATTCACGTTTCACGAACTACGAGTATGTAGTCCTCATAAGAAGCGATATAGTAATATCTATATATACTTAAGCTCTATAATCTAGGGAGGTCTTCTTTGTAAGAAGCGAATAAGAAACATATACTCTAAAGATGATTATGTTTATTATCTATTTTAACAATTTCACCCTCTACAGTGTATATTTTCGCTCTACATCCATGATGATCCTTAACACAAATCCATCGAGCTTTACAACCTTTGCTACCAGACCATTTGTTAAAACGATACTGTCCCATAATAATCACCGGTCTGCCAAATCGAGATAATTCAAATTGTGGAAAGTCTGTGAAAAAAAAATGGTTAATATTCGCTGTTTTAGACATAAAAAAATTACTTATAAAAGTAAAAGTATAAAAGTAATATTTATTAATTACTAGCTGGTGCCGGCGACTTCGTCCGCGTTCTGGATGAAAGATGAAAGGTTATGTTCTTTCTGGTATCCCAGACAACGTGTAGGTATGCAAAATTTCATGGTGTACCGATGTACAGTAGTTTTAGACGTACGGGACACAGGATAGGATAGGACAGGACATTTTCCACGCGGACGAAGTGGCGGGCGCCAGCTAGTTTTTTTTATATAATAGCAAAGCTAACAGCAGCTTACCTATGTTATCTACTAACACATTAAAATTATATAAAATTTTTAAAATGCCTATTATTCAATTAAAGTAAAAATATATTAAAACAAAGATTTATGTATTAAGTGGGAAAAATTCCACTTATACCAACCAGGGGGGTAATTTAGTGCTTCGTACGGGGTGGAAGGGGCGTAATTTTTTGCATACCTCTACTTAAGGAAAGAAATCTGAATGTAATCAGCAGGCAAGTAATAAATAAATACCAACGATTAAATTTTTTAACCTTTATTTGATAAACTAACTATAAAATAATTAATTTAGTTAAGATTCATAACAATATTATTTTTAATTTTTATTTTTATTAAACCAATATTAACCAATTATACAAAATGTTGGATGCTGAGTTTTTTTTTTTGTTGTAATGTTTTTATTAATTTTCCTTTTTATTTCAAAATGCAAATAGAAGTTAATTTAATTTTTTATCTAATTTATACTTTTACACTAATTAGTCGGAAAATAAATGAATAATTCTTTATTTAAAAATCAAACCTTCCAATACTTCACTCTATCAGGCCTATCACGAAGAGATGGGAATAAACCAGAATTTTGCTCTAAGATTTTAGTAAACAAAGTCACAAAAGAAGAATTGTTCCTGAAAAATATTGAACATAATTTTATGATTTTTGAATTTATTTAGAAAATTTTCTTCAAAAAAATAATCCCTACATTCTTTTTACTTTCACTGATCTCCTTTTTTTGAGAATTAATGTATTATATTGAATTTGCTTTTTGGTTACTTAATTCGTAAATATTTTCATTATAAGTAAAGATGACAAAAAGAATTTTACAATATTTACACACAATTCGGCTGATTGTAGTCTTACTTTTTACTTGACTGATAATGTATGTGGAAAATGCGTGAGTACGCATTATAATTAGCAGCCGGCTTATTTTTATCTCTTCGTAGTCTTTCATAACTTCTATACATTTCTGCTATTTTAAACCCACCATCAGCGAATCTTCTACTGGTGTTAGTGTTCAGATCTTGGTTCCCCCTTTTTACAATTGAATTTATGTGATCTTTTACCGATTGAACAATTTCTGGGTCTAATTTACATTGCTTTCCGTGTTTTCCTCGTCTATCTTCAGGTATCACTCCATCACTGTTATGTTTACATAATATGACCGTTCTTAATGTTCTGTCCGAAATACCCAAAGTATTTAGAATAAAGGTTTTACAAACTTTGATATTTTTTCCCTCATTGAGCAAGTAATATTTCGAGTTCAATTTCCTTGGATTATCAACTCTTTTAACTCTTCTACGTGTAATATGACGAGGTATTTCCACACATGAATTTAAAAACCTACGTTGACTCTCTACGCTTCCCAATTTCCAAAAAGTTTTGAATATTTCGTACCTTTGTTCAGTGGTAAACTTAGATGAACATGACTGACGACATTTAATTGTACATGACGGTCTCATGGTTCTTGCTTTTATTATTTTACCAGCCCTTTTTGAGTAATATTCTTGGCCAGTATTTCTCAGCATTTTTGTCATGTTACTTTTCCATTGGCTTGGGTTACTTGTCCTCTTTTTCTTAAGTTTTTTGCATTTTAATGCAGGTTCCCGGTTGATATCCAGTATAACGCATGTTTCCTCGTCTGATGCAGTGTTCTCGAAGCTAGAAATTCCAAACCTTAATAAATCGTGCTCGACATCGACGCTAGTAAATTCTTGTTGATCACTATCACTATCGGAGAAACATCCATCTGTATAATCGAAATTTAAATTGATTAATATAATATCACGAAATAATTTTATAATAGTACTAGCTGGCGCCCGCGACTTCGCCTGCGTGAAAAAAGTAGCCTATCCTGTGTCCCGGTCTAAATGTTTATCTACCAAGTTTCATGAAAATCAGAGGAACATACATACATACAATACCTACACTTACAGATTTATTATTAGTATTGATGATGATTGATGATCAATAAATAGTAGGCATAGTTTGTAAAAAGTAACAAAAACACTTGAATTCTTAAAATCGTATAATAACAATGCAAGTCAATGAAAAGTGAAAACAACGAATTTGCATTAAGCACTACAGGTAATGTTGACACTTTCTTTTTTCTAGATTTCATACATCTTAATCAAGAAATAACTTTTGTCATTGTTATCAATAAGAATAAGATTCGCCCAAATAAGACTTATAATATCAGTTAGAAGACAATTAAATATCTTACTGCCTAAATCATTTTTTTTAATATTATATACGGTGATAACTATCAAAACAGTTTTTACAATCTCCACAAACTTTATGATAACTATGGTAATCAACAGTAGGACAGATAATTGATTGGTCTCGCTGCGCTTGACTAGATAGAGCGCTATACAAAAGCAATAGCTCCGAAAATGTGGCAACTTTTTATTGTAGTGCGTTTAAAAAATCGTCACTTTTTATCACTTTTTTCCCAGTTTTATTATATTTTTACACAGTTTCACTACGCAAACTGGTATTATTATGCCTAAAATTTAATAAAACATTCGGCATGTACACATCACAGACAGTTTGCAGTGTGACTGGCTCGGGTACGCCGAATTCGGCGTACTATTTTATGCCGCATTTTACAAGTACGAGAGCGGTACCTAGTCGAGCGCAGCGAGATCAATTATTTATCTATGATTAGTAAGTATAGATAAATATTTTATTTATATTTGCCGAGTTATCGTAGTTTTTGTTAATGAAGATTTTTAGATAGGGTTACATTACAATTATAGATTATACTTATTTTGGGTAAAATACATCAAATAGACACATGTCAATCATTTACAAGCTCAACCATTTATATTTTGTATTTTTTAAGTTATTTTTTTTTATGTTTATTTATACCTACTGCAGTGGTTTTTTCTCCTTAAATAAAAAAAGACAACAAATTACTTACTTTTACTTTTATTTACTTATTTTAAACACAGCGCTTTAACACACATAAAATATTGTGTCACTTGAAAAAAATGATAAAACTACGAGTGATTGTGTCCGCCAAGGTTAAGAATAACTTCGTTATTCACAGTAAAAACTTTTGCTTTGCATCCTTGATGTGTCTTCACACAAACCCACCGTACCTTTGTGCTTTTACCATTCACTTTATTATACCGGTACTGTCCCATAATCAATGCCATTCCACCTTTCTTGGTCATTTCAAATCGTGGAACACCTGTGTGAAAAAAAATTTGAATATTTTATTTTATTTCCAGCCCAGACTCTTTTTCGTACGTGCCTCTTTTTCCTGAGGTGAGGACTTAGTAGAATAGCATTATTTTCTTTTTTTTTATATCTCCTTTATACTTTTAATATCTTTTTAATATCTTTAATTATAGATAGCATTATTTTCGTCGCATTATTCGTTCTTCTAGAGTAAAATTAAAACTTAGATATACATAAAAGAACTCATTGAATTAAAGACTATACTTATTTAAAAAATATTGAATCTCGTAAATATATGCGAAAAATTGGTACATTCACAGTAGTCCGGTTGACCGAACTAGACTTTTTTTCAGTAGTCCGACCGTACAAATCAACAAAAAATAGTAAATTACTATAAAAAAATCCTTTCGTGTCACAATAATAAAAAATTTAAGCGACAACTACATTTGTTAATCAATTAACTTAAGTTCTATACTAAAGTTTTAGTTGGGTATTTTTATTTTTATTTTTCATATTTTACACACTATTTGAGAAAAACAATAATGCACATTAATTCATAGGATAATAGGTTAATGATTATGATTGCTTTCTCTCATAATAATGTCTTCATTAAACGTATAAATTTTCGCCTTACATCCCGTACGTTGTCTCTGATTACATAACCACCGGATTTTGTTATCTATTCCACTTCTATTGAATTTGTAAAAACGATAGCGACCAATCATAAGTATCGGAGCTCCTCTAGCAGATGTCGTAAAAAAGTATTCTGAAACGAAAACTGAAAATGTTGAAATATATCATGATGCAAATAAGGTCTTATTTATGTACTGATAGTAGCCTGTGTGGCGGCAGTAATCACCCCCTTGTATAAAATTAGTTCTGTTCGCATGTGTCTGTTCTCGCATATAATTTTTATGTGTCTTTTCCCCGTTTTTACCAACAGACACCTGGAGTTAGGAAACACCTAACTACTATTTAAGGCGGCAGACCATTTCATGCAGGATTGTGAATGTGCGGCAGTCACATTCACAATCCGTTATGTCGTTATGCCGTTATATCCCTAACTCTAGGCTAGGTGACTGTTGATGAACACGGACAACTTTCTTTCCTGTTTTCTCATTTTTCTGTTTCTGCTAGTACAATATAAAAATACAAATAAATTATTCTGTATCTGTTGCTTCATTCCCCTTTCCTATATCCAAGAACTTTAAGATATCATAATAACTCCAGTTAGATTACATATATACCAACCTACATTTATTTTTAATTTGCCACTCTTCTTAGTTTTATTTTTCCTTCTCTCTTGAAAAAACTGGCCTATCAAATTGTGTAGCTTTATACTTATTTCTTCAGGACTAGTTTTAAATTCAGATGCAGATATGTTTATTTATTTTATTTGAGAAAACAAACAATTACACCATTATATATAGAGTAAATAAGAATTAAGGGCGACAATGTTAAAAAATGTTAGATTTAAAAATTAATGTTAAGTGCATTAATTTTTAAATCTCTATTCTTATAATTTACCTAGTGTAATTCCATAATATTGGATGGGCTTCATACAGTTCTATTAATTGCGCCTTTATTTTATCTTCTAACTTCTTTTCGTAAGCGTAAACTTATCGACTCTGCTTCGAGACAGCTCGAGCTGTAAGTGCCTGTGAGAGACTTCGTGAGCGCATCTAGATGTTACAAGTGTAATTCTAGCCTAGACTTATAAGATTCATACATTTGAGTCGTATAGCTAGTTTTCAGAAATTATAGACTATTAGCTGGTGCCCGCGACTTCGTCCGCGTTAAAAAAGCAATATATCGCCTGACATCGTTATTGCTTGTTATTGCTATTATAGTTAGTCAGGAGTTAGTTTCCCTAATTTTAGATAATCCCTCGGGTGCAGTACTTTTTTCTTGATGAAAGGTACCCTATGTCCTACCTGCTGTCCCAGACAACGTGTATGCAAAATTTCATGGTGATCGGTTCAGTAGTTTTTGCGTGAAAGAGTTACAAACATCCATACAAATTTTCGCATTTATAATATTAGTACGGATAACATATAGCTTCTTATTTCTGTAAAAATTATTAGAATCGAGTATATACTTAGTTCAGTAATAGTTTCGAAAAGAGTACCCGCATCATACAAAGAAATAAAACTACAGGTACTTAATTTACTTTATTTGAAATTTGTTGGTACATATAGGTACATGTATCTAATATAACATACATTTTCTGAATTGTACACAATTTTAACTTAACGTCAGTAAAACTGCTTAGCTGTGTCGATAACATACTTTTAATAATAAACAGGATTTTTATAATTTATGTTACCTATGTTAATCTATGTTATCAACGACATTGTGCATTAATGCTTTTTAGGCAAGTAGAATCCAATATTGTAATCTTTTTTGAATACATCTCTAAATTTGTGGTATTTGACAAATTCTTCACCGTTACTTATACATTTCGTTCGGTAATCATTGTAAAGTTCCGTAAGATTTTTGCTCTCCTCAATGTATTCACGACAAGTTTTTAATTTGGATTTACGAAATATCCTTTTTGATACGGACTCTATATGCCTTTTAATCCCATCTACAATATGGGGATTAATTTTTTTATTATTAACATGGGGATTAACGAAACCATTACATTTTTTTGCGATCACAGTCCTTATAAGTCTATCATTTATTGATAGTGTATTTATAAAGAAAAGCTTACAAACACGAATGTTCTTATCATTGATAGTGAAATAGAATGCATGATTTGGTCCCCTATTGCTATTGTGTATTTTATATTAATTGAGCGTGCAATAAAATATCTTTGTTTCAATAAGTCGCCCATTTCCCAATATTCATTAAAAATTATTTCTCTTTGATCTTGCATTATTTTAAATTTGCAATTTAATCTACATTTCTCCGTGCACGTGGGTCCTATTTCTCTCTTGGGAAAAATCTTTTTTAACTTAGACACCGAAGTATATTGCTGGCCACTGTTACGAAGCCTCTTAGCTTCTTCTGCTTTGGAAAAACGTTGTGCAGTATTTTGAAGGCTGCTATCATTTCGTGGTGCTTCTATGTATTGATTTCCATTTTGCGTACTGCTTGCTGCTGGTACCAACACAGAAAGTAGATCACGATCTATATCAAAAGGTGAAAGTTCTTTGACAAACAACAGGGAATACTTTTCGATATTGTCTGGTTGGTCACCATCTGTAAACAGTAATAAACAAGAAACCTGTATTTCATTGTAAATATGTATTAAAAATATGGCAGTATTAAAGTTAACCATGGTTCCATTTAAAATCGAAATAACCATTTAATATTGATAAGGAATAAAAATTAATTCAATACTACAATACAAATACAGTCAAATTTTTTAAAATTTATTTATATAATATAGTTTTAGCGAATCAAGTACAAAATAAATTTTCAGTAATATATTACAGAAGAAGATCGCTTAGTTAGGCGGTTCTTTACGGATGTAAAGTCGGAGTACGAAAACCTTCGTCAGTTTTCAAATTCATTACTTTATCAAGTCGTAGGCTTTTAGTACCTTTTGAAAATAAAAAATTAAAAAGACAACTGACAGATGTTTGAAATAAAATTCTGGTATGACCGATAATTGACCCGGTGGATGTAAGCAAATTTCGACTTTAAGGTGACGAACCTTTTCTTACCCCGACTGTACCATGATTACATCCAACATAAAATGTGGTGTAATAACTTTATCTGACAAAAAGACATTCCCACGTGGAACCGCCCATTAGGCTTCGGTCTCGTACTCTAGACGAAGCTGTGGCGCCTTTCTGCTCAGTCGACTCCTCACTGATGTGCGACTGCTCCTGCTGTCTTCCATTCGACAGGCTCCCTGTCCCTCGTCTTTAGCAGGTCGTCACGATCTCGACTCATCTTCACTCCCTCTTCTCGGCAGAATTGTTGGTGAGTGCTCGTGATGCAGATTGGAGCCCTAAGTCCGTCTCTTGTTCCTGCACGCTCTCCTCCAGCATGGATGTTCTGCTCCGTGTACGATAACTTGCCATTTTCCTACCCACATTACTACACAAATCCGGCTCGAATGGACCAATGTAAACGGTGGGGCTTAGGGATTTGTGTTGCGAAGGAAAACGGCAACACTATGGAATCGTACACGTGTATTGCACCATAACGTGGTAAACACAAAGGAGGCAAGGCACGGTGCGCGTGCAAGACCTTCACTCTGGGCAATCGGACCAACACTAAACTGCAAAATCCTATTCAAATTACTTACACAATTGTGAAAAGAATGCACCGCCCGCCACCTGCATCAACCCATTCTACTACCTGCGGTCTTTTGTGTTTACCAAGGGCCGATTTAATGGACTGTATTTACAACAATATTCAAAACTAAAACATTACTTACTACATACTAATTACAAAATAACTTATAACTAACACTATATATATATACTAATTCTGCCGTTAACAACCTTATTTAAATATTTTTTACATACTTAATTGCTACACATCTCTCACTAATTCATTGCCTACTATACTATACATTATTTAATGCACATAATGATAAATAAATAATTTATAATGTTGAAAAGTATATATATAGCAATTATTTTCATGTTTGTTTAAATATCTGTATTAAAGCCTACATTGTGATGAAACTTACAAAATTATACAGTGCCCATTAACAATACAATATTACTATTTATGTTATAAAAAGTATATTTAATAAATGAATACTACAGTATTACAAATGTGAAAGTGTCTCTTTCTGTCTGTTACCTTTTCACACCTTAACTACTCAACCCGTCATTATGAAATTAATATTATGCGTACACGTTGTCAGGAATACAGAAAAAAGACATACTTATAGGAAAAATGTTCATCATTCATCCAGAAAAAATGACTGTTCCCAAGGGATCATATAGGAATACAAACTATATCAGAAAGTATGCAAGTGCCCCCTTTTGATAGTATACCTTGATATATATCATTGATAAAACTCAAATTCACTTAAACACAAGAGCAGAAGTGTTAATTCACGTTTGTATCCGGTACCTATTGTTAGCACCTTCTACTTCGAGTACCTTAATTAAAGCACTTTATGAGAACCGATATATCAGAACTACAATTTTAACTATAAGGACATACGACATCTACCTCTCTTCGCGAACGCGTTCGTTCAACTGACTGAACTGAACACCTTTTTTTGAAATGTCACAGAGTACTTTTTGAAATGTCAATTTTGAAATCTTCAGTCGACATAAATAGTAGACGCTAAAACTATGAATGCGGATATTACCGCCACATGAGCTTGCCTAGTTTTTGACTATAGCATAAATCAATAATGATTGTGAGAATTCCTAGTCCTTATAATAACATTGTCCATAGTGGTGAGAGTAGCTCTACAACCATTTTGGTTTTTCCTGCAGGTCCACCGCACTAATGACCCTTTGCTACCACTCCACCTGTGAAATCTGTGTTGACCACAAACTAATACGGGAGTGCCAAACCGCGTTGTTTCAAATTTAAATACTGCAACAGAAAAAAAAATGTGTTAAATTTAATTATTCTGTCGCCTTGTGCAATAGGAACTTTGCTCGTTATACTTTTTTATGTTAAAGTTAAAAAAGGAAAGGAATAAGAACTATTAAGGACAGAAAGCTGCAATATTTCGGGCACGTAATAGGGGCGAAAGACACCGTCTTCTTCAACTAGTGATGCAAGGGAATTTTTATGTGATAACATTTACCTTTTTACCTGAGTCATGGATGTTTGTATTTATAATATGTATGTATTTACAAAAAAAAGTAATCTATGTAGTATGTCAACTGTCTGGTATCCATAATACAAGCACTAGTTGCCTACTGTGGAACTAGATGGTGCTGTGTTGTGCTGTGCAGGCAGGAGAAAGATGGTTTAGAGCGAGCACTATCTCCCTCTTTTGTACAGAAGGTTCCATTAGTGTTTCTGTGTGTGTGTGTAATCTGTGGATCTGTCTGTGAAATCCAACGAAATATTATATCTCTGGGTCGCTGGTGAAATCGTAGCTCCGATACGGATGGACCGATATTGATCCGGTTTTTTTTTAATGTTACTTGATCGGAATGGTTAGTTTGTAAAAATCTCTTTAGGCGTTTGACAACTTCACAAACTTCCATAGGTTTTGGTAAAATTGTTGGTTTTGGTGAAATTCTTCACTGTTGGTAAAATTGGTACTTCGATCGTATTTCCATGACATGGTATTTCCTTGATCTGATGCTACAGCATCAAATAATCTGCGGGATACCAAACTCCTTAGCAACTTACAGCAGATATAGCGTGTTTGGGCTCAACAGAGAGTCGGGGGTTAGTTTATAATTTTCAATTATAGAATATCTAAATAGAATAAAACAGAATCGATTATAATATACAAACTTTATCCATTTTTGTTTGTAGGTGTAATAAACAGCGCAATGTAAGTATTTATAGTATTTATTTCACACAGCATGGGTGCAGTGACAAAAAAATCATACAAGAATCTTATTTTACACGTTATAACATTTAGGTGAAAAACTAAGCAGATAATACAATATATAAACATTTTTCTATTTAATGTTTTGTTAAAAAAATAAATCTTTACAATTAAGGTACGGGTACAGTTTTAACAGTTAAACTATAAGGAATACCGTAGTGGATGCAAGGGAAGAAAGAAGGAGCGTGTTCATCTGCTCGTGTATCACAGCTAGCCTTCGTGTGACATTAACTTTAGCAGAAGCCTACATTACTTTTAACAGTCAAAAGTAAGTATTTTTATTCGATTTCATTTAATAATTGTTCGGATGTGTGTACAGATAGAATAATGAGTATATTATTCCTCTTTATAAGTTAAAAACGTTAGCAGTTAAATAGCAATGATTACTTTGTACGTAGATTATTTTGCATTGCCATGGTGATTGTTTTCTTGCAAAAGAGTGCGTAAAATTTGTTTTTTTTTTTTACTTTTAGATGCCCAGAATACGTGTTAGGAAGACTAAAGACACACGTTGACGACACGTTTGGTCTAGTGGCTAGTAACCCTAGCTGTTAACCAAGCGGTCGCGGGTTCGAATCCCGCTAGGGGCAAATGTTTATGTGTTAACATTTACCTTTGTACCTGAGTCATGGATGTTTTGTATTTATAATATGTATGTATTTACAAAAAAAAAACTAGTGTATGTAATATATCAACTGTTTGGTATCCATAATACAAGCATTAAGTTGCTTACTTTGGAACTAGATGGTGTTGTGTGGAATGTGTGAATATATAAAAAAAAGACGGCTACGAAGAAGTAAAACAAGATATTTCTTTACGACCAATTGTAATTTATTTATTTATTTAATAAAGTTCTTAGACAGAATACAATTATATTCAAAAAATACGTAAATATATGAATACTAAAAATACTAAAATTAACTAAATTGGAGTCCTAAATAGTGTACATAGCATAATTAATTTAATTTTAACTAAACACTAATTATCTTGATTAACAATAATAATTAAAACAATAAAACACTAGCCTACTTAAATATTAGCCTTTATCTAGTTTTAAACAAAAAGAATCTACTGTCGAATATGAATGAAAGTTGTCACAACCGTACCCAGTCTACCTTATACATGATTGAATGCATTAAAATGATTAAAAATATAAGTGTAATTTTTTTTGAAGTGAAAACTACTCTAGGCACTTTGGGCATTTTTAGTATGGGCCAAAAACTCGCGCCGTCACGCTCTGTGAGCGAAAACCTCAGTGACGTTATGAATAAGCGCTAATCTATCCCAATTAGGGCGTAATACTTAGTTAACTTTGTAACCATTTTGTTAAAATGTAAACAGATGGCGTAGTTTTATCTTCTGACGTGCAGACCTTTTTTTAAAAAAATAAAGTTTACAGTTTTTTAATGATTATGTTCCTTACTAAAGCCTCTAACTATATCATCAACACAATAAATAGACGAGGGACAACCTCTGTGGCAACACTTGTAAAACTTCTCACGCGTGTTTCGCGGTTGCCAATTTCTTAGGGAATATTGGTAAGACTGATGAATTATCGTTATCTCCTGAGCAGAACCAAAGTCTGTAAAAAAAAAGTTCGTTGAAATTGGTTATTATGGGAGTCAATTTAATCTTAAATAAATGCTAAAATTGCATATCCATCCACATCAGCCTTCATGAAAAAAATATGAAAATGCAGCCGACACGGAAGTCCATTTCCCATTTCCCGATACCTTCCAAATTTCTTATCCTTAACCATACTATGGAGTTCCTAATTTGTGTTATAGGCGACAGACCATAAGACTTCTCTGCCCTCCACTAACTTCATTAAAGTGAACACTCGCTAGGTTAGTTACGGGCGTCCCCCGAGTAGGCCAGCGTATCTCCACTTTCGGGTACGCCGTACGTGGGATAGCCGTGGCGGGGAACCGAAGTCGTGTAATAACGTCCCCTCGACCCCGCCCATCAACGGCCGCGGTAGAAAGAAAGTCGTTGGGTTTTAGCCGGGCATAACCACGCAGTGTCCCCTTCACTGCCGGGCATAACCCCGCAGTGTCCCCTTCACTGCCGGGTATTCAAGAGGATTTCCCAACGGAAATAGGGAGGAGCCACAGCCAAGCGTGGCCTGTTTCAGCTAGTCAAAGGAAAAAGTGAATTGTATGTAGTGATACTGAGGAATTTGAAAATTTTCAGACACAAACACAAAATAATTTAAACATGAGTGTGGGTACCCTTTATTTTAAATACTACGTCATTATATGTGAACACTGTTGCTTTGCAGCCTCCCGTTTTTCTGGAGCATCTCCATAAACATTTAGCGCTATTTTTATTGGTTCTATCTCTGTTGTAACGGTATGGTCCCATCAAGAGAACTTTGTTTCCCGCCTTTGTCTTTTTGAATGTTATCTCTGTGGAATAAAAATAACTTCTAGATATGCTTAGTCTGCATTTCTCGTACTTCTTGTGAAATTATCTGTCTATACCTCGATTTTCATAAAAAAATTATATGGGACGACCTCTGAAGTAAATAGAATGATCAGAATCAATTAATTAAATAATTGGCGTAACAAATATACAAAAAAAAAACAATACAATTGAATAATTATTAATTTACTTTGGAAAAGGCAAAAACATTTTTTTATCACTAAATTAATTTAAATATAAACATTTAAACGTACATTTCTTGCAAAATATATTATTTAATACGTATTTATAAGTCATAAGTCAAAAAGTTGTAGAAAAATCAGGTGTTGTAAAAGAAAAGAATATATTTTTGACGAAATCCATAGTTTTAGATCATTTATTTATAGACCTGGGTTTATTATTCATATTCATAACTCTTTTGTGTGCGTTTCACATTAATTGAATTGATCAAATCATTTGGTGTACATTTATGTAAATCTTCACGGATTATTTTATCACCAAATATTTTTAATCTAGCTCCACAGGTTTTACTAAATGTGCAAATCCACATTTGTGCACCGTTTTTTAATGTGTGGTGAAGATAGTGCCGTCTATCAGCTCTGATGAGTGTATGTTTTTGGCCTGAAAAATTAAGCATATTGGGCCTGAACATAATATTTATTATTAAAGCAATTTCAAATTCGGAACATTTGGGACATGCTGCCCACTATTGTTACCCTCGACGTGAAGCCAAGTGGAGGGAGGCTTTATTTCAATTTTTTTATGTATCATAATATATAAACATTTTGTTTGGAGCCGATGGGAACTAAATTGTATATAAATTAAAAATGGCTTAAAATTAATTAAAAAAGGTTATTTATTTATTGTTTCTTTTTTCGCGGAGCTCTTGGGAGTGAACAAGAATTTAAAAGATTTAGAGCGCGTGGGAAGCCGAAAAAAGTACTGGTCCCGAGGATAATGA
This sequence comes from Synanthedon tipuliformis, assembly GCA_947623395.1. Taxonomy (NCBI): domain Eukaryota; kingdom Metazoa; phylum Arthropoda; class Insecta; order Lepidoptera; family Sesiidae; genus Synanthedon; species Synanthedon tipuliformis. The sequence continues at coordinate 8,990,078 of OX392417.1, read as the reverse complement.
ACGAAGTTGCGGGCAAAAGCTAGTATATAATAATTGTGTAATTGTTAATTTTAACAGAAATTTTAGACAGGTACTTGGATTTAACTTAGGTAGCTAGATAGACTAGGTATACCTTTTCGCCTGTAACCACTGCTACATATAACTACTACATATTACTATAATACATATTACTAACTATAGATGTGTTACCTCATTACATAATATATTACTAACAGCTGAGTTTTATTGTGTCTAGAATCTAGATTCTCAACCTAAGGGTCGCTTTCTGGATTATTAAATGGTTGCAATATGTTCAATAACGAAGACCCTCGACGAGCAGTTTATAGGTACCTATATTTTTTAGCAATTCACTGATTAGCTCCCCATAATATTATGTTCGCTCGAAATTTCTATAATATCAATGGTTATGGCACCAATCACTTTTAATAACCTTATCGTCCAAGGTCCACAAGTTTGCTTTGCAACCGTAATACTGTTTCTTACTACATCTCCAAAGAACGGTAGGCGTTACTCGTTTTCTGGCGACTTGGATGTTGTATCGATATGAGCCGATGCATAGAACTCTGTTTCCGGCTTTCGTTATATCGAATACAAATTCTGAAAAAAAAAATATCCATATAAAAAATCCGTGAGGTCAACGGCTTACGAGCGTCTATTCCTAACCGACAAACCACGCTGTCCACCTGGTTGGTCCGTTAGGAACCAGGTCAACCTGGTTTGTCGAAGTGAGTAGCAGTGAGTTTTTACCTGTTTTTGTTGCCAGTAGTCTCTCAAAATCAAATGTAGTCAGATTGTGTTCTAGACAGATCAAGACCAACGCAAGGCGACGGTAGTCCAAGATAACCATCAATTATCATAAAACTACTCTATCATAATATAATAAAATTACTTAATACTGTAAAAACACTATATATTGGTGTTTACGTGATTGGTTTTGGTGTTAAGGGGTCATAGACTTGAGTCTGTGAAGATATTACATATACATTGTTACTTTTTATTTATTGAAGATTAACCAACAAAAAACACACACAAAAAACGCATTTTCATGTTTTTAACCAATGTATGAATGAATTGTAAATTAAGTAAAGCCTTTTTTTTTTGACGACAACAGACACTTTAATTTTATTCATTTTTATAAATACATTAATAGTTACTAGAAACATCGCCAAATGTGCAGTCTAGAAATTTGTTTGTCATGACACTGAGGATACTAGGGATAATTGTAATCGTCAATTTTCAGATACGCACACACAAAAATCCCATAATTTTAAACATGATTGTGGAAACCGTTTATGCTTAATAACGCGTCGTTATACGTTACCACTGTTGCCTTGCAGCCACTCTTTTTCCTAGTGCATCTCCATAAACATTTAACACATTTTTTATTTAATCTATCTCTGTTGTAACGATACGGTCCCATCACGAGAACTTTGTTTCCAGCCTTTGTCGTTTGGAACATATAACCTGTGGAATAAAGACATACTAATTTTAAATATACAAATTATCATGTTTATAAGAGAGAGAAAAAACATGACGACATAACTACAAAGCAAGAACGAAAGTTTAAATTTCACCACATTTGGAAGACTATCCCATCTCTGGGTTGGTACTTCCAAATACCAACCAAACAAGTTGACCAATGCTGAGCCGTAAGTAATAAATATTCGGACAAATATTGTGTCTAAGACTACGCATTGTCTCTGTTCTAATGCCCAAACAACAAGGAATGGTTTGAAGAACTTTGATATCATGCTAATAGATTCTAAAACCGGAAAGTCTGTGGATATATTTGAGATACTCGTATTTGCAAAAGATGTAGGTACTCTAACGCATATAACCTTACCATATTAACACATATGTACACAGCACCCACACAAATTCATCTATCCACACAACACACACACGCACACTTGAAAGTCTTTAATTATTTATCAAATTTTGGATTTTAAATTTAAATTTAGTAGTAGCAGAGCACAATGTGTTTCGTAAGCACTTTGGGTACCCGGGCAGTAACTACCCCCTTACAGAAAAGAATAAGTTTGCTGTGGTATTTCGGTGAGTAAGCTAAGGATCCCAGAGCACATTTCCCTATCCCTTCCCAATCCCTTCTTAATCCTACTATGGTCTATCATACGATGTTATAAGCGACAAACGACAGTACAAATATGTATCGGAACTCCCAGGATTTAAAAAAATTATAGTTACTTTAAAGACAATATTGAATATTAAAGTAAAAGTAAAGTATTGGGTATATTTAATTAAAACATTTAATTTTTAAATTTCTTGATTTTTAATTACTAGTTAATTCTACAAAAAGAAAAATAAATTTTTTAACACGACGCTGTTTGTGGACAAAAGAAAAAATGTTTATTAAACAAGTTATAATTAAAAATTAAGAACATTGATCCATCTATTGATTTAATGCCTGTTTTAGAATCCTTAGTATACTGTCTTATTTATAATGATTGGTCCGAAAAAGAGATGAGGATGTAAGAAAGGGGAAGGCTGTATGAGCTCATTCAACTCGTGGGCACACTCTCCGAAGTATATCTTGCATCGAGAGGCGATATTGTCTCTTACAGCATCCTACGTGTCCACAGACTTCGTGGGTTAGCTTGTCAATGTACGTGTCAGTGCAATGATATTGTATTAGTATCGCTCGCTAGAAGCGAGACCAATTCTTAGTCTATGTGTCAGTGATTATGATCACCGATACGTTTGACTACTACACCATGAAATGTCACCAGAGCTGCTTTACAATCATTGTACTGTCTCTTACAGCACCTCCATAGAGTTGTAGGGCTTCGTCGGTTTTTCGATACATGGGAATGGAAACGATATGGACCTATACAAAGGACTTGGTTTCCGGCTCTCGTAACACTAAAGACAATCCCTGCAAATTAACCAATATTTTTATATGCAAATAAACAAAAAAAGGCACCTTATCTATATCACATAATAAATAAATATCTTTACACATTCCACACAGCACCATCTAGTTGCACAATAAGCAATTAATGTTTGTATTATGAATACCAGACAGTTGATATACCTTTTTTTTTTTGTAAATACACATATAAATTTATAGTACAAGCATCCATGACTCAGGTACAAAGGCAAAGTTAACACCATAAACATTTGCCCCTAGCGGGATTCGAACCCGCGACCGTTTGGTTAACAGCTAGAGCTACTAGCCACTAGACCAATCGTGTCGTTACATGGTCGCATATCTCCCTCCCAATGCGATCTTCCGCTATACTTGCAGCAACATTCCTCCCTAGGGACCGCTAGGATGGTTTGCTCTAACGACAAAGGCAAATCAGTCTTTTAGAGTTAGTTGCAGGCTATGTTAGTTTTAAAGTTGTTGTTTCTAAGGGAGGACTAAACACTTCATGCTTCGCTCCACTATGTAATGTCATTTTGAAGGTTCTCGAAGCATTAGGTTAAGTTAAAAAAAGTATAGGTAACCGGAGCCGATGGTAGGCGGCAACTGCGGCAAACGTCGCTCATACAACCAAGTTTGGTGTGTGGGTGTATATTCGCTGTTAGTAAAAATTTTAATAAGGAATTTCAAAAAAGGCATGGAAACACAAACAAATGAAGTTTATTTTTTGAAAAATTCTAATATTTATTCATTTTTAAAAAAACATTTGTCAGAGTTATTATATTTACTATACATTTAGCACTAAATCAGAATACGGGACGTGTAAAATATTGAAAAAAAAAATTGTTTAAGTCGTATGGAATAAAAATAATCTTACAATATTTATTAGTACATGAATTATTGTATGTATAAAATGAGGGAATTAATATAGTGAGAAATAACTATAAAAGAGTGTATGTATACCTATCTACTATTTTTATTCCACGAAATTGCAAGCGTTGGCCTATTTCATATTGTGTGTAGTGTTATGCTTATAAAAATTTAAGAAAAATGTGAATTTTTGAAACAAAGAAATAGAATTGAGTAAAAATATAATTTGAAATATTAATAATGATTGTGGATACCTCTTACTTCAATGATCTTGTCTTCTATCGTGGTGACGGTCGCCTTGCACCCGATTGTTTTTCTAGGACATCTCCATAAAACCTTCATATTTTTACTAATATAATTAATATTGTAACGATAAAGGCCAACTGTAAGTACTCTATTTCCGGCTTTAGTCACATGGAATACACAATCTGTGAAGTAAAAATATTTTTTCTTAACATAAGTAATAAGTATTTTCAAACAGATTATTATGTATGAAATATCCAATAACTATATCCAATAGCGTTTGTATCGGACCTTACTACGGTTTTGACTAAACATCCATGCAGCCGGTTTCCTCGGACCAAGACTTATAAAAATTAATATTAAAAATTACTTTAAAAAAATATTATAAAAAATTTAAAAGCAATTTAAAAATATATTATATTAAAGTGACCCGTATTTAAAAAGTAAGTGAGTATTTAAAAAGTTGACCCGGTACAAACGATTACATAAGACTTGGATTATATTGACTATAAATTATCCAGGCATGAAGGAGGTTGTACGGTGTCCCTTACTTCATTTGATAAATTATGTCAATGATATTTGATAGAAATAATGCAATTGATAAACATTGAAAATTGTATAATATATTATTGATAATTATTACGAAACAATGATAAGTTAAGAGATTCACATAACTTTGTCTAAGGGATTCGCATAGGCAAATGACATTAATGATTTTACCTTGTCTATATATAATATATTTGTATATAATATCTATATATTTCAAACTAATTCCGCACGAAAAACACAAATGAGACACTGAAGCTCCATATATTTAAGGTCCCAGGCGGCGGAGACAATTCAATAGGCCTGACAATTGTGGTTTTTTGTATTTACCATTAAAACAATATTTAAAATACTTATTGACTTATTAAACCGTTTTCGAAATAATTTTTAATATAAGTCAAATTCTTCTTATGTTCTAACTATTATTGTGGGGTTTCTATTACTTCGATTGAAATTCTAAACAATACAATTCTTCACATGACTGTATAACATATTATATATGTATGTATGTTAACATTTTTTTTAAACCAATTGCGTTGACACTTTCTTGTAACATCTTTATTAAACAATGCATATTTTTAGGATTTAGCCTTTGTTTACCCCTTAATGATTGATGCGCGCGGTCTGCTGATCTGCTCCCGCGCAACTGTGTGCGAGCTGTGAGCCCGTACAGAGGTAATGGACAAAAAAAATCAAATTTTAATTATCACTCGTGATTATGTTTTAGGTTAGCTCTAAGAACACAATAGTCATAAGTCATTAACGATGCTAAACATTTTGTACGCCTGTTCAAACACTGCCATCTGATTTTATCGCCTTTAACTTTGTGCTTGCAAAATCTACGACCATCCACCTCTAGCATCATAGAGCCTCTAGAGTTAGTAAAAAAATTAACTGAAAAAAAATATTGTCCCGTTAACTATAAAACATGTTTCATAGTTGCTTAAATGAAGAGGGACTTTACGAAACGCTTATATTAAAATGGTTCTAGTAAATAGGTAATATTATAAATCTATATATGTATTATGTTCCCGGATTTCGTAGTATCGAATAAAACATCTGCAAATTATCCTTCATACAACCATATTTGAACTTCTTGCCGTAATAGGATAAAAGTTGATTTATTATAAACTAGCTGGTGTCCGCGACTTCTTCCGCGTTCTGGATGAAAGGTATGTCCTTTCTGGTGTTCCAGACAACGTGTATGCAAAATTTCATGGTGATCGGTTCAGTAGTTAAAGTTACATACATACATACATCCATACAAACTTTCGCATTTATAATAGTAGTAGGACTAGCGGCCCGTTCCCGGCTTCACCCAGAAAAAAAAGTTAATGAGGTTTTATTATATTCTAGCTGGCGTCCGCGACTTAGTCCGCGTGTAAAAAGTAGCCTATCCTGTGTCCCGTATACGTCTAAATGTTTATCTACCAAGTTTCATGAAAATCAGATAATTCGTTTGAGTCATAGAACATACATACCTACATAAATTACATACACTTACTGGTGGGTGAAAGGAGAGGCCGAGACAGACTTACCAATTGAGGGATTCACAAAGGCGAATGACATTGACGATTTGACCTTCACCGATATGACCTTTAGAATGTTTATATATATCATACTAATTCCGCACGAAAAACACAAACGTAATCCACACCTCAACGCAGTCACTGAGACACTGTAGCTCCATATATTTAGAGTTCCGAGGCGGTGGAAACAATTCAACAGGCCTGATAAATGTGGTTTTTTGTACTTTTCATTAAAACATTTAAAAAAAATAAAAAAATCAATAAAAATTTTTAAAATGATATTGACTTATTATTCGGTGTAGGAACCATTTGCGCGCGATAAACCGTTTTCGCAACAAATTTCAATATAAGTCAAATTCTTCTTATGTTTTAACTTTTATTGTGGGGTTTTTACTACTTTGATGGAATTTATAAACAACACAATTTGTTCTTCACATGTTTAGGTATAACATATATTTTTTTCAAACCAATTGCATTGACAGTTTCTTCTAACATATTTTTTTAAAAATGCAAATTTTTAGGATTGGCGTGTGTTTACACCTTTAACATTTTCTCCTTCCGCGCCTGCTCCTTCCGCGCTGGTTCGTCTCCACCTCACTTCACGAGTTTTTTTATTGATTATTAGCGTTCAATTTTTAGAGTTTTCACATACCACACACGCGTTTTGAGTATATATAATTTTGCTAATATTATGATCGCGGCGACGACTTCTAAGCGTCTTAAGCGTCTGTCTTGTTTTTGGCGGTAGGGAAAAGGAATTAAAAATATATAAAAATGTGGGTATATTATGCGTGTGCGTGTGTGTGCTATGTGTGCGTGTGTATATGTAAAACGGCGTCCACACTTACAGATTTATTATTAGTATTATTGATATTAAATTCCGTGGTTTTCAATCGCATCATAATCCTACGCGTGGTTTAGGAGGAATTACATAAAAAAATTAGGCACACAATCTAGTATTGAACTAAATTAAATATGTCAATAAATCGATTTTTTCATTATATATATTTTTATTATTGTTTCGTTAAATTTATAACAATTCAAACAAAATCTTGAACACATTTAATAAATACTAAATAATAAATATCATTTACATTATATGTAAAAAAAATTATGAAAACAAAAACATCTTATCTAAGTGGCTTAGATATTGCACAAAAGTAGATATACCTATCTAATAACTATGCTTTAAACCATTTTCACAATTATTATTATTTTTATGTCTTATATGGCATATATTAATATGTCTTTATATGACATACTAGCTGGTGCCCGCGACTTCGTCCGCGTTCTGGATGAAGGAACCCTATGTCCTTTCTGGTGTCCCAGACAACGTGTATGCATGATCGGTTCAGTAGTTTTTGCGTGAAAGAGTTACAATCATCCATACATCCATACAAACTTTCGCATTAAATATAAGTACGGATTAACCTTGTATTATAATATAATCAATGATTATGTGTTCCGTAACGTCTGACTATTTGATCGTGCAAGGTCCACAATACTGCTTTACAGGCGTTATATTGCCTCTTGGAGCATCTCCACAAGCTCGTAGGTGTAACACGTGGTTTGTTATACGTATGAATGTGGTAACGGTAACCTCCGGCACACAGAACTCTGTTTCCTGGTCTTGTCATATAGAAATATACATTCTCTGTAAAACAACAAAAAATGCGTCCATTCATATCCAAATACTAGAACTGTGTTAACTTGTATACTGAAATTATTGTGCAGCCATTTCAGCCAATTGCTATCAATTTTCAGGGCTTAAAATACTTTTAAAATATGTTAATGGACAAATCGCCCGAAATTATCTCGCCCGGGTCATGTTTTATAGACAACTCGCCCGCTAGCATAATGTACAAGTAACTATTAAAATTAAACGAATACAGATGCAGGTTAACGCGTTACATTTTGTTTTGGAGAAACTGGGACGGCAATGCACTGAAAATTATCAATCATGTTTCAATATCCCAACAATTAAATTCAAATGAAATATTAAATATATAAGTACAGTTATTTATTTTTGTCTTTGTCTTATTCTGAATAATAAAATAAAAATACAAAAAGTACCTAGTCATTTCAAAATATATTTTCGGCATTCTCCTTTCATGGTTTTAAATTAACTGACACAATCATTATGGCAATGGCATCAACGTAGATGGAAGCAAAAAACAGATTAGCAACTCACTATGCGCGCATGGACCTCATATACTGAGTCCAATGAACTCACTTTCATTCTGTCTCTCAAAGGACGGATGATACACGTGATACGTTAAAAAAAGCGTAGACGTACTCGCCAACTATCTTGTTTTGAATACTTTTGTACTTACTCCTACATGTGGTTCTGTTTCGCCAACTTTTGTAGGAATTCGTATTAATATTATATGTACAGAATTTTGAATACATTTTCTTGAATACACGTGTTCGATATTTGAATTGTAGGTGATTGGATATGAAGGGGGACTAAAGGGCCCTTTTATCAATACGTAATATAAAAACGTACCGTATCATTCTTTTTACTTCAATCTACATTAATGATTGTGTTCATTGCGACGAAAGAGTACTTCATCGTCCAATGTGGTCAAGTAGGCTTTACACCCTTCTTGAATCCTCTTATGACATCTCCATAAAAGTGTGGGTTTCACACGTTTTCTATTAGCATTCTCGAGGATATAACTATAGGGGCCGATGCGAATCAACCTTGTTCCGCCTCTTGTGGTACCAAATACAGCATCTATACCTATAATAAAAAAAATACATATTTATTTTTTTACCGCTCAAAATGTGAATTTTTATTTACAACCGTAGGAACGTTTTCTATTGTCAAATAATCGCTACCAATACAACGGTATTAAGGCCCCGGCCAAAGCGTACATGTGCGAAGTTGAAATCCTTAAGACAAGGCCTATGACCTAACCTCAGACCGAGCACAATTAAGCACAACCTAATAATCTAATAAACTTTACTTAGCTGAACCTCAGAATAATAACTAAAGCATAGAAGTAAGGCTAAAATAAAAACCAATACTTATAGTGTGTTGCTTCTTACACCAATGCACTGAAGCCATAAACTAAAGAGAGACAAATATACTGTCACTAGATGTTCGTCTGGCTGTTCCGTACCAGAGTGACCTATACAAATTATCCATATATATAAGACGATATGCGGCACAACACTAACATAACCTATACTGTTTTTATCTTTATCTTAAAATATTAGGTACGTACATTCAAGAAACAGAATTTATTAGTGGTATTTATTATACAAACAAGCTCTCAGTATATTTACTGCATGACTGATTATACAAACAAACAAAATCACTAACCGATGGTAACTTATAAACATATCCTCGTTTTGTTTTCTGGACGCATTAGATTTACATCCTGGGACTGAACAAGACATTGTTATAGGTAATCAAAGAATTCACAGATATCTAATTAGTGTTATAATTGATTTAATGCTAGATTTATTATATTTTGATACAGAAACAGAAATCAAGAAACACACAAAACAAAAACATAGGTACAGACAGATAAGTAAAGTTGACACTTTGCGCCATCATTTTGTTAACGTTAGCCAGCCTCTTTAAATCGGCATCATAAAACGGCACCAAAGTACGAAAGGAACCAAGTTTGACGTTTTAACTAGGTACGCTGATCAAAAATAAGAACAAAGTTTGTATGTTTATCTCTTTTTGACTTATGGCTTCAATGCATTAGTGTAAGAAGCAACACACTATAAATATTGGTTTTTATTTTAGCCTTACTTCTATGCTTTAGTTATTATTCTGAGAGCTGAACCTTAACTACTCACACAGAAACAAAAGTAAGTACCTAAATTAAAACCAGTTCGAATGCCAAAATGAACAAACAGTAAATTCAATTCCTTTTATTTGTTGCTTCATTCTAATACAATATTATCATTTATTTGTTACTTTACCTTAATACAATACAATACAACATTTACAAATCAAGACTACAAAGTAAGTGTATCAATCACCGTTATATAAAAACTAACGGAATAACTTATTACAAAAAAATATATTAAATAAACTCTATTGCAAATTAAACTGGGCACTTAAGACTTATTGGTCATAACTATCATAAAGTAACTATAACTATATTTTATAGTAATGTTTCAATCCAGCAATAATATATGATAATATATATAAGAATATACTTCTTGCGCCTCGAGGTTAAACAAGAAGATGTATTTACGTCAAGTCAAAGAAATCAAAACTAAACTTCTAGTAGTCTTCTAGTAGTAGAAGTAGTAACTTCTAGTAGTTTCTGGTTGCGTGCCGAGGCTGTAGAGGGAAAATTAATCGTCCCCAAACTGACACTGTGCTGCGTCACTTCTTTGCCTCAATTTATGAAGAAGAGAGGGCCACATTTTCTCCTAACTTTGGACGTGTGCTTCATACATTCTAGAAATGTATAAAGATATACAATACATAAGACTTCTCTCGAAGCAAGTAATTTCGGTTTTAAATTTTTTTTATGTGCAACAGGGCTAAGTAGTAGGTACTTCAAGCCGACGCAACATCTAATTTAGTCCATTCATCATCTAATTATAAGGTTTTAATTACGGCTCAGTTTAGGCTCAATCTTAATTATTCAGTTGCGATACCGATTTTCAAACAACTCAAAAGAGAGTTTGTACTGAACTTTCTCCATAAATTTTCTACCCAACTGCACCCAGACTGTGCATTTTAAGAAATGAAATAGTAATTATTAAAGACGTGAGTGGCTAAAGGTGATATGTCGCATTTTTGGGTTCTGCGTTTCTTTGCGTTCCTGAAGGTAATAACTCTTAAAGAACATAATCATTAATTATTAAGAACATAATCATCAAATATTAAGAACATAATCATTAATTATTAGGAACATAATCATTAATTATGTCATTATTCGTTATTATTATTATTATTATTAATGATTATGTTCGTTAAAGGTTCTAATGATGACGTCATCTAACGTCTCAAGGCCCGCACGACATCCTTTTGCAGCTTTATTGCATCTCCATCTAATTTTAGGGCCCTTACACGGGATTCGATTGAAACGGTATTGACCTATTTGGATCACAGGGTTGCCACTCTTCTTGGATGCTCCAAACCTCGGTACTGAAAACAAAGATAACAATGAGTATCACAATAACAACATTTATTTATAGGGTTTTATTATAATAATAAATACCGCTATATACAGATATATACACATATTTTTTTATTTTTTTATATAAAACAGCAACAGCCTATCACACTTAACACTCCAATCGTATCGCTCAACATCTAGGTCCAGTGTGCAAGCCAATTAGTGCTAAACACATAATTCACTTTTGGTTAGCTTTTGGTACATAAATTCGACAAACAACAAACTTCAAAAATTCGAAAATAAAATCAACACAAAATGCGTTACAAATAAGAAACTTGAATACCATGTCAATTAATGTTAAAAAAAATGTTAATACCTAGTAAAAAAATCGAAGTTTAAAAAATAATAAACGATCAAAAATTAAAAAAGTCAAATGTTAAAAAATTAATCAGATAGTATATAGTTATACATATACGTACTCACTCAATTTATATACTGTCCACCTACTTAAGTTATGTTGTATATTTAATTTTTCATAAAAACATGTATCTAATTACATAATACATTTAAAATATAAAATATAGCCTGTTACTTGTTGATAATATACCTTCCTATAAGTAACAGAATTTTTAAAATTGGTCCTGTAGTTTTTGAGTTTATTCATTATTGTTGTAAAGTGGTTGTAAAGTAGAAATATCTTCAAAATAGCTTTGGGAACACATTAAAATATTATGTATAAAATATTTTGTAATATAGTATAATTAATATAAAATAAAAAATAATAGAAATTCATGCCAAATAATATTTTATATAGGAAAAACGAAAGAGAAAAGTTTCAGATATTTTTATACTTCTTTTACACTCATTTTCCCCAATACAAAAAGTGCTCTATGCCCCCTATGCCTAAAGAAGTTTTCACTTCAAATACTTAAATTGCCAACATGTTTTCATTTCATTAGTGATTATGAGTCTGTTTGACACTATGAATAATGCCGTTAACAGTGGTCACCGCCGCCGTGCACTTTGTGCGAGATCTGACTGAACACTGCCATCTAGTCTTTTCACCAAAGTCATGATTCTTGCTAAATTTATAACCACCAATTAATAGCATCGTATTTCCTCTGATGTTAGTGATGAATTGTACTAAAAAAAATTAAACCTATTGAGTAAAGTTTATTAAATCGTGTCAATTGAAATCTATACTTATATAAAAAGTTATAAACGAGCGGTGTTTGTACATTTTATTTTTTATTTCAAAATAAAACAATTTGATACACGTTCTACTTATCGTTAACGAAATAATATATTTATCATATATTATTTCTTTATTTTACTAGTAGAAATATTAAAGATTTTGATAGCAGCATTTTTTTAAGTATTAAGAAACATTATTCAGCCTCAAACAACAAAATCTTAAGAAAATTAGTTATTTACTTAAACAACATTGAAAACTTTAAACAAATTTTGAAATTATTTAACATATAACGAAATAACTTCCTATTCAAAACCACTTACGTGTATTAGTTTTTATAAAATCCTATCATTACATATGAAATGATGCAAAGCAGTTGCTTTTTCTTGACAGACAAAGATAAATGTTACATTTCTGACATTTAATTTTTGATCTGCTTGTACACCCTTCCATTCTACAGGAACGTGGATTATCAATTTCATCAAACTGCGGGTAATGTTCATAACCATCATACCGCTTCCCCTCTGAGGGGACATTAGGTGGACGATATCTCTTCGCGGATATATTGGTATAGGCATATTCTTTATGGGCTTTTACATCTTCCATACATTCTTCGCCTTCTTCTTTCAATCGCGAACGCTCAGGAGTATTAGTAAGACAGTCAGCTACTTGTAATTTGAACTCGAGTAAGTCCATGACCTGGCCTGTGTGAGTACGAGCAGTATCGTTGTGGATTTTATACAATCTCCAAGCGTTCGCAACTGCGAGATCAAAAAAGTGTAACATGACCTTTAACGTCCATTTTCTAGTTTTCATGAAGTTTTTGTAGTACTCTACCGTCTGGTTAAGGATGTCAACCCCTCCTTTATTCCGGTTATAATTCGCAATTAGAAGAGGTTGTTTGATATCAACGTAGCCATTCTGTTTTTTATCCCAACGTTTTACATGTGTATAATTGTCAGCCGAGGTACAATTAGACACAGCCAAAACTGACTTATTATCCATCCACTTCACAGCTACGATATCATCATTTACGAACTGTTCAGAATCTCCTCGCTTCATTTGATGATCATTTGTGAAAATGGTGTCTTTTCTGTCTGGCATTCTATTCATCATTAACGTTCCTGAGCCATGTAATTCTATTTGAGATAGCCGTTCTATGAGTGGTATCGAAGTAAAATAACGATCGAAGTAGATGCAGCTTCCTGGAGGAATAGATTTAGAAAGATGTAAGACTATTGCAGCACCAACACCCAAAGACTTGTCGGTAAATACTGTGGTAGCGCCTTGATAAACTTCAAAGTCGATCATAAGACCATCACTCGTTGTGGCTAAAAAAGATTTTAATCCAGTTGACCTAGGTTTAGATTTATTGACTTGTAAGTTTTTTCGAGACACGCCACAGAGTGGAATCGTCTGCTCACCTATCGAATAATACCCAGGTTGTCTTTCTATTCTCTCACAAGCTTTTCTCACCAGATCTAATACCGGTTGCACTTTCCAAAGAGGATTTATGTTACCCTCTGGAGCGGTATCCGCTTCCACTACATGAAAATTGGCGCGCAGTATCTTGAAACGATCTCTCGACATTATTTTTGCAACCGATTCAAGTGATAATCCTTGTCTCCAGTACATATAGAGTCGTGGGTAAGATATACAACCCATAATAAAATGTAAGCCAATAAATTGTTTCATTTCTACTGCATTTGTATTCAAAATGATTCCTGTATGTCGTAAATAGTAACTGTTTGTACAAAATGCAGCTTTTTCATAAAAATCATCGTTGAAATAGTCCTGATAGTACTCTAAGGGTGTTCTGATGGTGTGTTGTTCTCGCGGTGGATAATTGTGTTCTTTTTCGTCAAAAGGAATCTGTTTCCATTGTCGTCGCCTAGACGTATTATGGAAGCGTTTACCGAATGATGGGGGTGGGTTGGAGCAGGATGTTTCTGATGGTATTATGGCAAGTGGGTCGAGTGACTGTGTTGTTTTTCTTGAGTTGCTATTACGAGAGACACCACTAGATGTGCTTGGTGAACTCGATAGATGGTTTGGAAAATTATCATCTCGGTGACTTGTAGAGCGACCACGCTTAAACACGCTACGCTCTCTACGTGGTACATCACGATTTTGTCGAGATCCCGACTCGACGGTTCGAGTTTTCTGTTTGGAAGTTACTTTTTTAGATACAGGAAAAAAAGTGGAAACACCTTCTTCATCGATGCGAAAGGAATCATCGTCATCATAAGTATATAATGAGCTTAGAGTAAAATTCGGTACAGGTTCAATTAATTCATCATCGAAAATGCCTTCAATTTCTGAATTATTTCCATCATTTATAAGCTCCAATATGAAATCGGAGTCTAGTTTAGTTCCTGAAACAATTCAAAATTAATTTTTGAAACTTAAAAATTAATTTTTAATTAATTTCAAGCCTTGAAATGTCAAATGACTACCTCTGCTTTAAAAAATGTTTATTTAAAATGTGTTTGTTTTTTTTTTAAACTTGAAACACACAATTAATTTCCTTAATATGCAGGTAATATATGTAATTTTAGTGTTCTTAATTATCACTTACTTTAACCACGACCTTCAGCTGGATTCCACAAATTTCCGCACTATCCACAGTAACAAATAAATCTATAATCCTTTGTACTAAAGTTAAAAATAAAAAGTAAATCAAGCCGGTTGCACTAGTGATGGACATCTTAGAAATCAGTAATGTAATTTCGACAAATAAAGTGCTGACAAATAGGTGCTAATCACCCTAAGATTGAACATTGTTTGTATGTTGTAGAACGATAAGGTCTGTTTTCCTTTGAAAATTCAAAGTGACAATTTCTATTGCTTACTTTATTAGCGATGACAAATTATGTCAATCAGTAAATCAGAACTTTTTTGTCTACTATACACCTATGTTCAAGTTATGAACACCCAACTACTTATTACCGTCAAAAGCGTTGAACATCATAAGAGGAAATAAAATCGCCATAATTTTGAAAATTATTGTATTAGCTACCTCGTCAACAGTCAACAAATGTCAACATTAGTCCACAAGTGAAAGATTTTTGAAATTTTCTGAGTTTTTCCGCGGATTGCCTCTTATATCAAAACTTTACTTCCAATGTACTATCGATGTAGATTAAGCATTAGTGATTATGGCTAAGATTAGTTTTGATGACGGTATTTTCAAAAGTCGTGATAGTTGCTTTGCAAAATGAACGCTTGCTCGTACATCTCCATGTGGTCCTTTCACCAATAGTTGTATTTATGGAAAATCTATATCCATCCACCTCTATCATCTTAAAACCTCTGGGATTCGTAAAGAAAGTTACTGGAAACAAAGATATATTATTTACTTAATTATAACACGAGTTAATAATAAAACTTAATCGAAGCAATTTAAACTAGCATATAATTTAAGATAAAAATATTAACGCATCTTTGACGATAACCTAATCACCTACCATCAAGTGGATCGTCAGCCTATCTGATGACCTTTACATAAAAAAAAGTAAACAAAATATTTAAGCATTACCACAAAACAAAGCTCAACATTAAACTAAAGCAATAACCTTTGATTAAAATTGTTTAATGACTAATGGAAAACTGAAAACTATGGCTTCGGCAGCCTCCCAAGATATGTACAGTCGCAGGGAACCATGAGAGAGCTTTCTTACCAATGAGGAGTTTTAAAAAAAGTTAAAAAAAAATATATTACATATTATTTTTAAAACTTTTATTAAAAATAATGCGTTATATGCAAAAAAAAAAAATTAAAAGCATCAAAATTAATATTTGAGTCACTTCTTTGCTTTATACAACTTGACGTTCCAAATTTAAAATTTTAATTTATTATCTGTTTATCGAAACAGTTGTATGGTGATGCGGGAGAGTTAACCAATTAATTTATACATGTATAAGTACAGTTTATTTCAATTTAATATTTACAAGACTGCACAAACACAAATTATATAATAACATTGAACAAAATATGATAATATATCCTTACTATTAGTATAAAATTATAAATGTGAATGTGAGTTTGTTTGTTACGCTTTCACGCAAAAACTACTGAACCGATAACCATGAAATTTTTCATACACGTTGTCTGGGACACCAGAAAGAACATAGAACGAAGTCGCGGGCACCAGCTAGTATAATATATACGTTACTTTCAAACGCTAAGTCAGCGTCGTCTTTTGTCGTCGTAGGCGGTGTTCAAACGTTGTACGTTGCATCTAATTTTTTCGTACCATTGGCGTATTAACTATTAAAAGCATAATCATGTTAATGATTATGCTCCCGATTAATTTTAATCACACAGTTATCATAGGTTGTCACACTGGCTTTGCATTTTGTTCGATACCTTGTTGAACATTGCCATCTACTCCTCTTACCTACATCTTTGTCCTTACTAAAAATGTAACCATCCAGTGACACTACCGTAGAACCTCGACTGTTAACGATATAAGTAACTGAAACAAAAACATTGGCTCTATGATTTACAAAAAAAGATATGGAACAGAATATTAGCGTATATCTGATTAGGGATATTTGATATTTGGTTAATATAGACCCACTGTAACGTCGAGTTTAATATTCATTTAAATATTAAACTCTACATAAATGAAACAACCATAAAATGTAAAACATACTTACTATTCCCAAGTATCAACATACATATAGTTTACAGTATAATTAGTAAAATACTGAATGTATACTGTCCTCGTAACAGAGAAAGCAGTTACCTTTATTCACCAGTTGAAGGCAAAGGCTTGTAGGCAAGAATAATCTGGAATATTACTGAAAAATTAACCTACGGGATGTGTTGGGTATCTATGTACCTGTGTATTGCGAATTTCCTATCTCTGACAAAAAAAACTGATTTGAAAGTTAATTACGAAAATAATTCCTCTTTCGTAGCCAATTACGAAACTACAATTACGAAAACGAACTAAACGAAACAATAATAATTAAAGTTGGTTCATTCGTTCTAGACGTAAGGTTACACGTCGTCACGTGACTAGTTTCAGAGATTCAAAGTTCAAAAATGGACCTTTGTTTAAGTTCATTTAGGTTAAGTACTGAGATTTGTTTGTCCGTGTATAATCAGCGTATCAAAAATGTACCGTTTTCAAGATGGCGGCGAAAGCTCATTAGAATTCTTAGTCGACAATTTGAAGTTAAGCTTTTCTAAGCAAACCATTTTGTTAGTTGGCCATAGTCTCATACTTTTCAATACAAAGAATATTTTTATGCCTTTGTTCCTATTACAATCATAGTGATACGTTGTAGTGGGCAGAATATACTAAGGCGGCACGGATTTTTTTTTTTTATCTTTTTGCATGTCAGATTGAAACGAGTGTCCCCCTTAGGCTGGATTTTTTGGGGTGGATAAACGGAATAACCGCAAGTTTTGACGTATATTTCAGTTTTTTCTACTAAGTAAGTAACCGCCGCACTGAGCTCTGAAATTTTTATAATAATGAGACTGAAATATTGTCATTTTTTTTATTTTAGATACCTTGTTTAAATAAATTGTTTTTTAACAAGTTGTTTAAAAAGTATTCAAGAGTGACACTGTGTTCTATATTACGAGTAGGTACGTGATGTTTGTGTTAAAAAAGATTAAATACTGGGTAAAGAGCATTAAATACCTATATTAAATCCACCACCAAAACCCATGTAACGTTTACATTAAATTTTAAGTCAATAACTTTGCAGTGTACGGAGTGTGTACAATTTTAGCTCTTCGCGAATTACATAGGCCCGCGCTACCATTAACTTAAAACTAATCTCAAATTCATCTAATTAGGTACCTAATTATTTATATAAAAAAGTTTCTCTTATCATATACAAATCAATTTCATTTTTACAGATATATCAGCCTCAGTCCGAGCCTCTCTAAAAGCCTTTTCTGAGATATATAAAAACTCTTGTAAAATAGCAACATCAACTTGAAAAGCACCGTTTTTTATCATGAATCCCTAGTCATCCGCACATATACCTATCACGGGGTTGGCTGGCCCTGAAACCCCGACAAGTCTCTGGTCTGACGGTAAATTACAATTATTACCATCAACCATGACGATCGTGCAGTCGTCCCGCCACGTCGGATATGTTCGCATCCTTTTGAGATCTCATGAAACATTTAAATTTAGTTCATCTCCCATATTACGACACTCGGCTTAAGGAAAATGATTATAACATCATCGTCGCTTAACTTAACTAAAAAAAGTTAATTGTGATGTCCATAATGATTATTATCACATTTTCTTCCTACTGATATTCAAAAGTTTTTAAATATAATTTATGGATTTCAAAATGATTTCATTTACTTATTTATAATTCTTATTAATATTACCTTAATTTCACAGATTAATCTGGCTTCACGTTACACCGTGTCGTGATTGAGTGCTCGTACTGCGTCATTGCTAACTAAACTTGACACGGGCCCGGCTTCGGCATGGTGTAACATGAATCCAGCCAGCCTTATTATGAAGAAGAAAACTAATAAACACTTCTCTCGTGTAGATAGGAATATTTCGTTACTTATATAACAGACAAAATAAATAGATGAATGTAAACTTTATGAAATGAAATGCCTACTTCCGCAGTAGGTACACTTAAATGAACTGCGCTCTAGCCAGATATAAACAGAGATTTCATTTTAACTACGCTCGCTTTTATACCTAAATAATCATGATATGATCACAATTGCCTTGAAAGTGTGACGTCATAATACTCCACCTGAATATTTCCATTTGTTTTTGCAAAATAACAACAATAAACCTAAAAACGATTCGCACTCGTGTGAGCCAAAGGATCGTGAAACCCCCAAACGCGAACTATCGCGTTATCCATCGTGTGTAAGGAAGCTCTGCAGCCAGCTTTAGCTTTAACGCAAACCCATCTAGTCCTGCTGCCGTATTTGTTGACGCGATTAAACCGATACTGTCCGATCATTATAACAGGATTTCCACGTTGCGATTGCGCAAATACAGGGTTCAAATCTGAAAGAAGTTGCACTAATTAATACGGTGTTGTAGGGTTGCCATCTCCAAACTTTGAAATTCAGGATTTGAAGGTAGAAATACTAGGACATTTCGGTTTAAAGCCAGGACTATATATAAGAGCAGTACCTAATTGTTATATGCACTGAAAATAAGGTCAATAAAACAACTAATAGCAATCACATATTTTTTTATTAGTGTTCAACTGACATTTAGTTACTAAATTATCAAATCAAATAGTGAAGTGAAACGATTGGAGATCGTGTTCAGTAGTGGCTCGCCAATTTTAAAACATAGGTCCTTAACAGGACTCTTTAAAAACTCAGTACAATGCTTAGAAAATATCCAGGACAGCCCAGGACACCCCAAAAAGCAGGACATGTCCTGGGAAAACAGGACGGTTGGCAACCCTACGGTGTTGCCATGTTGCCATGTTAATTCATGGTAAGTTCCCATTCGCCACCACGATTTTTTAATTTAATGATATTATTTATTGAAGTTTACTAACTTTAAATATTTTTCTTGTTTACATTATGTGCTTACATGGTGTAAAGTAAAACATGTAAATCGCTGATTTTATTTAACCGATAAGTAAGTCTGAATTTATACGATTCTGAGCTCATACTATGTTTAGTATGATATATACTATGATTGGTGTACATATAATAAATGTAATTGTTATATATTTTATTTTAAAGGTGACAAAAAAAATGATATCCTGAATTCCTTTAGTGCTTTCTCTCAGGAGAGCTTTTTGGACATCATCTTGTTTATTTTATTTTTTGAATCCCAAGTAACCTATATTGACTATTAAAATATTTTCTTAGAAACTTATTTGATGAATAAATAATGGTTTCACACATAAAGAACAGGGTAAACGCCTAATAGGGAGTAGTAAAAACAGAATTATCAATTTAACATTTAATTTAGAAATCTTACATTATAAAGAGATGAAAACTGTACCTATACCTCTTTAAGGAGGCGGAAATTCTCAAGTGATTGTTTGAAGCAATTTTCTGACGCAAGCTATACACAGTTTTTATAAAAATAAACAATAAACTCGCATGCATTTTAGAAATATCTAACAAAAAAATTAAATATCAATTGAGTTACCTAAATTCTTAAAAAAAGTCGTAATCAATCATGAGTTGGATTCGAAAGTCAGTAACAATACTATAAAGAAATGTTGCACTCTAAAAAAAAAATTTTTTATTCAATATAAAATAGTTTATTCAAATATTAAACCAAGGAGATTGAAATCAAAATATCCGATTGAATAAGAATCAAGAATTATATTATACGTATTTGTACTCTATTAGTCTACATTAATTAGTGTGGACTGTTCGATTTGGTGAAATCGAAAGATATGAAAGCATTAAATTTCTATATCTACTTTCTCCCTTATTGCAATTAGAAATATAAGAAGATGATACAAATAACACCCTAATAATAGTTCAACAGTATACACTAACAGCGGGTTCCTATAATCTACCATTCGTCACTGTTTACAAGTAACTACTCGTTTTCATTTTCCGACAACGGATTGTAACAAAGCGTTCCACAAGTTTTCTACAAGTAGATGAATATAGGAACGCGTCACCCTTACGACTCGTGGCTATAAGTACCGTTTGTAGGCAAAAACGATTCGTTGTTGGGATATAGGAACCGGCCCTAAGCTACAAAAGTTACCATAGAACGGGGTTACTTTGAACCGCGGGGTTACTTTGATAAAAACTTTTTGTTTTTAAATGAAATTTTTTCGGTATTTGAATGCTGCGCCAAGTTTTTTTGGTTTATTCCCATCTCGGCACCCTCGATGTGCTGAGTAAAATTTAGCTTAAAAGTTTCAGTTTTCTATAAATGTTTTAAAATAAATGTTTGAGTGTGTTCATACATTTTAATAATATAAACATCTATCTCTATATATTATACTTAATTTTTATCACTGATTTATCATTCTCTGTCATTGTTCAAACGCAGCGTGTAAGAACGTGTCAATGTGATGAAAAAATCGACAAATATGTAAGTATTATTTTCACATGATTTTGTAAGCCTGAATAACCAATGTGGTTGCAAACACATTATTTTGATGAAATCAATTCATCCATTGTGTCAAGTATTTTTTGGTATACACCATAATAATTTTATTTACTGTACTCACCATTGTAATGTACCATAATAATAACCTAATGGTTTAACTTTGATCACGCTTTTTGTTTAATTTTATGAGTTTATTTTTGAATATATTAAAACCATATTTAGACGATAGAAAGACAATCAGAAGTTGATGTATTGTTTTTTTTAATTACTTTTTTGCGTCAATATTTAAAGAAGTAGAGCTATACTTATTAATTTCAAAATTGATCAAAGTAACCCCGTTTTATGGTATCAATAATTATGACATTTGTCATATTGTTAATAAATTTGCAATAAGTAGGTTACTCACACACATATCTTACTCACACTCCTAAACATGGCAGGGGCCCTAGCCAAGAGCAAATGTACAGACATAAACGCTACCTACGCTCAGGCTACGCTACGCTTGGGAGAAAGCTTTGTGATTGGTCAAAATTTTATGTGGGCGTTACAACAACCAATCACTGGGCTTTATTTTTTAACGTTTCGTAAGTACGCAAAACGAGAGCGTTTGTATTGGTATGCTCTTGGCTAGGGCCCCAGCACACAGGGGAAGTCCCCTAGTGGCGGACACCTAAGGTTTTTTATAAATAAAATAAAAAATATTTTAAGGAATGTTATTTATTTATGACTTACAGTAGACTTAATTAAAAAAAATACAACTCTCTCTTTAAAAATAATTAATACCATCAATCAAACTTTGGTAACAAAACATGTAATTTATAAAAGTGGCACCTAGTACCGGACGAATATTTGTGCCATACCCCTTGCACCGGACATTTCAGAATAGCCTGCATCGATCACATATGTAGCTATATCCACACTCTGGAACGTCTGCACATGCTTCATGTACCCACCCACGAAAGGATGAGCACTGGATCAAGTCTTCGAAAGTGTCTTCTAAGCAAACTACGCAAGTTGTTGTATTTGTGTTAGATGTTTCAGTTAATGGTTCTACTTTATTTCCATTTTTTCCTTTAGACTTCACGTTTTTCGCTTGTTTTCCCTTGTCTACGCTCTTTCCTTTGGTTTTAATTCCTTTGGTTTGCTTTCCTTTGCCTCCAATTGCTACTTTAAACTTCGTTCCTATTTCCTTCTTTTTGTCTTTCATGTTCTTTTCATTTTCTTTTTCTTCTGCCACTTTTTTGTATGGCGATGACGTTAAAATTTCACTTCGTTCACATTTTCTTTTTCAAGCTGCTGTTCGTTTTTTTTTGCGGTGTCAGGCAACGCTGAAATGTTGTGGATTATTTGAACAAAATCTGTAACAGAACTTGTCGACGGTTTGGGGCTTGTGGTTATAGGCTCACTAATAGATTGTCTAGATTCATTCATAAATTCATCTTCAACTTGATTACTAGGCATTTGTGCATGACTTCAGTAAGAGCTCATTCAGGCAATACGACAGCTCCTCCAATGTTTTGTTTGTTTGAGGAGACTCCTGGCAGTTCCACGAGTGAGTTCGATAACACGACAGCTTTTTCGTTGTTTAGTGCGTTCAATGAAGTTTCTGTTTGTTCTTGTGGTATGTTGGTCATATCTGCAGCCAAATAATCTACATCAGAGAATAAATTTCTGTTAAATGGATAGATTCCAGTGCATTTGAATCCAGACACTGCAATATCAAGTCGAGCTACTTTTATAAATGCTTCTTTGACCAAACCAGCAATGTCGTAATCCGTTATCCGACATCCAGCATTTGTTCTCATCCACACGTCACATCGCTGGTTGTATGCTTCTTTAAATGGCTTCATGAATGTCCTGTCCAGAGGCTGAAGCTTGTGGGTAGTGTGTGGTGGTGAGCTTATCAGGTGAATATGATTTTCTCTGCAAAAGCTGATTACCGCCAGTGTCTTGTGGCTGCAATGGCCATCCAGTAGAAGCAGCACAGGGTTCTCTTTGGTTGGTTGCGTGTGTTTGACGAATATTCTTAGATATTGCAAAAAAAGGTCACTGTTCATCCAGCCTTTCATTCATTCTTTGCCTAGGAAAGATGAAAAATGGCGGTATGTAGTGGCCGTTAGCACTCACACAAAACAAAACTGTGATGTTTTTGCCTCTCTCTTACTTGAGCTATCCGCTTTCAGAGCGAGAACTTTTTGATGTTTGTGCACGCAACTGACACCAGTTTCATCACAGTTATAAATTCTTGAGGGTGTGAATTTGTACTGTGTCATCAGCTTTTCAACTTTGTCGTAGAATAGATCCACTTGTGGTTTGTGAAATCCAACGGCGCGCATCATGCTTGTCGATTCCGGTGCTCTTAGCGAAATGTCAGAATGCCTTTTCATAAAGTCGTAGTAAAAATGCTTACCAGCACTGCCTTTCTCTTTATTAAATCGATGAGGAATCTTCATGACTTCAGCTAAGTCGTAGGCTAACTTCAGAAACTCATTTTTCATTAGCGGCATACATCTGTTAGATAAATCTTTAACGTGGTCCACCAAGACTTGTTCATACTCTGCTGAAAAGGTGCTAGTGAACGTACCCAACTTTGGTTTCATCGTTACTTCTTCTCCTCGATTTAGCGCCTTTATTTTGTCATGTACAGTGCTTTTAGGAATATTGTATCGCATTGCAGCTTGTCTTACACTCAGTTCTTTTGACAAAACCTTATCAATAGCAGTTTGTAAGCTCTGTGGCTCCCACGATCCTTTCTTTTTTTTTTTCTTCAATTTCAATTCTCTTCGTTCTTCTATACCTAAAACAAAATTAAATAATTAGAATAAATAACGCAAATTCTCACAAGAAATATTAATATGTTTACTGTCCGGTGCTAAGGGATGACTTAGTGTCCGGTACTAAGGGACTGACAATTTCGTACATTAGGTGGTACCTACTAAAATTGTTTAAAAAATCTAATAATATTGTACCAGTTTACGGATAACAATCAAGTACTACTTTTATTTTTTAATACCACTAAAATGTAAATGCATAAATATACCAGAATCACTTACATCGATTTTTACGTGACGCCGTGATTTCCCGCAAAAAACAGCAAACGCCCGCTCTCGCCGTGGCCTTGCTTTTATTTATTGCGCGTCACTGTCGATCCGCGGCGCGTGATCCTGTAGCTGTGTGCCCCCCGGGACCCTTTCACTTGTACTTTGAATCGAACAGGTTTAAACTTGCTTAAATAGTACAAGTGTCCGGCGGTAGGTGCCGTCCGGCGTTACGGGACTTCCCCTACCACTTTTAAGCTAAAGCATTTAAATAGCGGTATTGAACTATTGATTTCATTTTTATGCCTGTGTTTTATTTCGTCTTTTTCCTATTAGTGCTTTTTTTGTTGTTTATACTAAGAAAGACTCCTTCCATTTTAAGCATCTATAACACGTTTGTATCAAACTCTTAAATGACTATATAATGTTTAAACTTGAATAAAGATTACTTTCTCATCATCAACATATTTAGTATTATAATCTAAAAATTAATGCAACATTCGTGTGATTTTACTGCGTTTTTCTCGCATATTGATATAGTGTAATATTATATTATTGCATGAACAATGTTGTCGATTATCTACTACTATTTCTAGCATGATTATTCTTTTATTAAAAAAACTGATATGAAAAATACTACGAAGATACCTACATAAAGTAAGTATTAATATTTTTTAAATTTATGGCTGTATGTAATCTAAATTAAAAAAAATAAAAAATAAAAAAAAGTATTAAATTAAATTTTAAAATTTCATTTAAGAAAAAATGTTTACAATTGACAATAATAATAATAATAATCAAATACTTGTAATACTTATTGAATATCATTTTAGGCACTGCTTTTGTTTTATACAAAAAGCTATAAGTAAAATTATAACTAAACTAACTTAAGAAATGGGCTGATCAGATCTTCCCGATGACGTCAGTTTTCAAACAAAATCGAATCAAAATCGGTCCATCCGTTTGGGAACTACGATTCCACAGCACACGTTAAACTTATAAAACCCCGTTTTTGCGTGGGGCGTCGGGGTTAAAAAATATTTAAAAAAAAAGATAAATGCATCCGTGAATCCATTGCTTACTAATGATTATGTCTGCCCAAAGTCTTAACTATGACGTTATCAACTGTAGTTATGGAAGCGTGGCAACCGCTTTTCTTTTTAATACACGTCCAGCGAACTTTGGTGCCCCAACTAGCGTGCTTGTTAAAACGCCATTGTCCTATTTGAACGACCAAATTCCCACGTTGGGACAATTCGAATTTAGGTTCTGAAAACAAAACGCACAAGTTAATAACTGGTTCATCTATTCTGTCGAGTCTGACGTTTTCTTAGGATACAATTAAATTTATATTTAACTAGATGACAGGACAGTCGCGCCCTGTTAATTTCATATAAAAATATTATTCAAATTTCCAACCTTTCCCATGGATTTTCCAAAAAATTTCTTTCACACAAACCTTGATTTGATTTGATTGTCAACGGGGTGGTAACTACGACCAGAGGCGTTGCCGCTGCGATAGTATACTTAGTCTTGTACAAGTCTTGTGAAAAACTAAGTTTAAACTTTTTAAAAATGTTATAGGTAATAGAAAGAATCCAGCTGGGTTGGACTGCACTCGAGAAGCTACGTCATCTGTCCTCATCGCCACTGTCGCAATGTCTAAGCACACAAGCAAAACCAAGGTATATATATAGCAGTATATATCCTGCCAGCAATGACGTATGGTGCCAAAATGTGATCTCTCACGGCAGGACTGATCCATAAGTTTAAAGTCGCTCAGCGAGCTATGGAATGTACTAAACTCGGAGTTTCTTTGGTGGATAGGATGGCTAAGATAATAAATTCTGAAATTTTCCTAAGAAGTGTCAATGCGCCGGTCACATCTGTCGATCCGATGGATAGTTCTTGAGGATGCCATGGAGGCCATTGCCCGTAGCCAAGATACAAACGCTTCGTAGCGTACGAAGAGAGAACGCTAAGAGAAAACATTATAATTGTACAAAATTTTATGTTGACGTTACAACAACCAATCACCAAGCTTCTCTTAGCGTTCTCTTTTCGTGTCCGATGTACGCAATGAAGCGTTTGCATTTTGGCTACGGGCCCATGAATTGGAAAGCGAAACGTGGGACACCGTGCGAATCAGGGTTGGATGCGATGGACAGAGGACCGTACGAGCCTCGGGAGAGATTTATTACCAGCAGGCTTATTTATTTTACCAGCAGAAGATTTATTACCAGAGACACAGGCTGATGATGATATAGGTAATATATTTGATTTGACTAATAATGGTAGACTCTACTGTGCTAATAAAAAAGTATTAATTATTTTGGTAATTTGTAAAAAGTATTCGCAATATTTTATGAATTTAAAATACAGTAAAATTTGTATAAGTTTATTCGTACACACTTACTAATTGATAACAGATAAGCAATTAGAATAAATTTAAATCGGGATTACAATTCGCTTATGTCTACTTTTTTAAAGAAATATTTATGTAACGAGTAACAAATAACTAAATTTTATTACTATAAAATTTTGTTATTTGTAACTATAAATAACAAATGAATTTTATTAGTTTATTTATTTCGTTTAGCTTGAAGACAATAAAATCTAAAAGCAATGTTAATATTCATCATATTAAATTTTATTCTTATTTTTTTATTTTTAATAGAATCTCTAAAATAACTAGATATTTTGTTACATTTCTAGATTAAATATTGGTTTTGTTTGAGAACAGTCACCAAAACTAATCTATAGAACCTCTACACGTATAGTCGTTATAATTAATTTGCCTAGAAACTTTTACTTAGACTATCATAATATCAATAATTTATTTTTTTCTAGTACAATCAAACTTTATTAAATTATTAGACATTTTCAAATATTTTAAAATATTTCATTACATTAATTAAACATAACGTAAATTTACATAATTATAATATAACAAGTAAATTATTTATATAATTATAATTACATTCAGTGATTTCAGTGTTAAGATTTTATTAAATTAAATATAATTTTGGTGGTTTTAATCAGTAGTTTTTTTTTAATTTTAAATAGTAAATACAAATAAATAAACAAAAGGATATATAACTACTTAAGTCTAAATAAAGTATTTATTTTTTATATTCATCCAGTTTAATAATTTCATAACATAAACCTCTACACAAAGCTAAACACTCGTTACAAGTCGAAAAGAGTGAGGTGGATATCTCATCCCATATATACCTACTCACTCGCTGAAACACGCTTCTTCAGAGAATAAATTATAATTTTTAGAATAATACAAACTATTACATAATACCAATACTAACATTTTTTTGATGCATTTACCATTTTACCAAGTTTACCAATTTACCAAATTAAGGTACTTAATTTGGTAAATTTGTAAATTTCGAATCGATGTTAGTAGGATGTATTTGTAATATTTTTCTAAAATAAATATTATACGCAAATAAAATATATGTATGTACAGAACTTAATTGTAAATTTCACACTGTAAGTTTATTTGATTATTTTTTTAAAAGAATTTTTCCTTTTAGATTTTGCCAATACTGAATAAGTACAGGGACGAATTGTAGATGGGGTAACGGGCTCTAACAATCATGATTAGTAAATGTTTTCTTAAATTTATATAATTACAATACTACTGAAATATAATAATACTTAGTTTTTACACGTGACATATAATATATTTACAATATGTCAACGTATGCTATCAGAACTGTACGAGTATGTGTTGTATGAAAAAAATGCGATAAAATTCTTTCATAATAAATACGTAAGGTTGGGCTCCTTAGGAGGACAAGTAATAATTTCAGAATACAGAACATCTAAAAAACGTGAGAAAACAGAAAATACTGTTGTTTAAAGTTATTCCCTTAGTAGATAATGCTTACTCTGTGGTCGTCGCTTGCGTTACATTATAATAATATATTGTAGGTATGTATGTTTATAATATGCAGTCTCGTATGATATTGACGGCCGTTACAAGACGACATATTACGTAGTTTCATACAATAGAACTTTTTCAGTTCTCATAATTATTATAATAAATGACTCATCCATGTTTTCATCCATTGCTCTGTGCGCTTGCACGTCATGAAATCATCATTTAAATGTGAGTTCAGAGTATATAACAAAATATGTTATATAAAACAGAGTTATATAACAAGTGCTCGTGAGTCATGCCATCGCGTGTTGTGAAGACATGTTAGATAATGTGTAGTCGATAAGTTTTAATAAAACAAAGTTATACAATATTAGCTCGTGTTATCTCGTGTATCGTGTTCTTATCACGTGATGACGTGATAGGAATCGTGATAATATCACGTATAATCGCGATGCGACCGTAAACATATTAGATAACATTGTTACTTTAATGTGTACGTACAGTCTTGTTTTATGTTGCAATGTTAACTGCAAACTTAACTTGTTATACAACATAATGATATAATATTAATAAGTGTTGTTAATCAGGACGCACCTGAACTTTTAACTTAGATCCATATGTATAACCTTATATACTATATGGATCTAATGATCATAAAAATGATCACACTATTATCAAATGTTGTCATCATCACATCATCATATGTTAAGACACACATTTGCTATAGTGGCTAGTAACCCTAGCTATTAACCAAATGGTCGCGGGTTCAAAGCCCGCCATTTTACCTTTGTACCTGAGTCATGGATGTTTTGTATTTACAAAAAGTAATCTATATTAGTATATCAACTGTCTGGTATCCATATACAAGCATTAGTTGATTACTGTGGAACTAGATGGTGCTGTGTAGAATGTGTGAGTGAAGATATTTATTTATTTTATATTTATATAATAAAAGGATCTAATGAGTATGCCAACCGATCAACTTGGTCATCTTGTTATCGATCGTCACGAGAACACATCTGCATTTCCGGGACTTCCTCGCCGAACACTCCCACCAAGTCTTATGTCGCCTCTGTAGTTTTTTAACGAAGTTGTACTTCCCCCAATTGATGCACGGGTTACCGAAATGTGTTGTAGAAAACGATAACTGCGACATTATATTACCTAAAAGCACAACCAACATAGTAAATTAGCGAATAGTACAACTAAATTAATTTATTATATAAACTTATTATTATAAATAAACTTACGGTTAAAAAGCATGCCTTAGTTATGGAGTTAAAATGAAATATCAAGTTCATAGGATCATATGTTTTATGTGGTGATAAAAAAATAATAATTCTGAATTAAAACAGAAGATACCTTAGTAGAATAATTATTACAAAACATATGGAGCAGATTTTCTAATAGCGGTCACGTATTGGCTAGACGTTTAACATGAAATTCATGAAACTAAAAGTTTATAGAAAAATGTTGTAAGTCTAATAGTTAACAAATAGTAAAAAAGTAGGTACGATTATTACAAAAATCGCCTGCATCTGTGTTTTTTCTAAGACGTTTAGTATATTGGAAAAATAGACATGCTGCATGTTAACTAAAGTGGTAATAAGTCACCGGGAATATTGCTTGTCTAATTAATGGTCTAATTATTTAAAGTTAAGTTAATTTAAGTCTATCATTAGTCTAATTATGGTTATGACAATTACTTTGTGACAAAACCAATGTTCCTTTAGTTTTGATGCGAGAATTACATTTGGGTCTATTGCATCTCCACGATATTATTTCGCCGTTCTGGTAGTTTCTGGAATAACAATTTTCTCCAAAGAAAAGTTTCACGGTGCCTCGATCAGTTGGGACGAAAATTAATTCTGTAAGGATATGAAGTTGAATTGAATTATTAGATCTATCAATTTTTAACTAGTTTTAAAAATATTATGCTAAGTGGTGAAATATAATATCATCACTTAGAATAATAGTAAATGGTGGTTCCAATAGTAAAAAAGTTTAATAAAAATAATAATCATTCAATACAGTCATTTCGAGTCTGATATGTGCCATACTACAAGTTTAGTATGTATTTTTATACAAAAAATAAGTTTACAACTTTGAGAATTTAATTATAGCAGAAGGGAAGAGCCTAATTGAAGGCGAGATAATAATCAATACTAATATTATAAATGCGAAAGTTTGTATGGATGTATGGATGTTTGTAACTCTTTCGCGCAAAAACTACTGAACCATGAAATTTTGCATACACGTTGTCTGAAAGGACATAACTTTCATCCAGAATGCGGACGAAGTCACAGGCACCAAATAGTACAAAAATTAATTTAAAAACTGACACAGCGGTTAGAAAAGTAATCACTTACTAAATAAAGTTAAGTTTACAATATATTTTTTTATGTTAAGCTCGACAAACACGCTGACGCTCCACTTGATGATTTAGTAAGAAATAGAGAAATGGGCTCTGGCATCTCTTACTCATCAAAAAACAACAGCACACATGCTAGTTCTCCAAAAACAAAGACAAAACAAGTTAAAAGATAAGAAAAAAAACTGCTATAACTTGAATTACTTTTAATAAAATTGTAAAGAAGTTAATATTACATCCTGTGTCAATAAACCAAAAAAAAACAACTAGCAATTGAAAATAAATACTGTATAATATCAAAAAACAAAAGGAAATTTATATAATATAATTGAAGCAGAATATGTATAATTAAAATATAAAAGCAGTCTCCATTACATTTAAAAAATAAATTTAAAAATAAAAGGTAAGGGAAAGTCCCTTAACACCGGACATTCGTATTGTTTTGGCAAGTTGCAACCAAAGACTTCTACAATTCTTTGGTTGCAACTTGAACAATTCAAATATGGGTGAAATGGATCCAGGGGGCCTAGCCAATAATATGCAAACGCTTCGTTTCCGAAGTACGCAACGAAGCGTTTGCATATTGGCTACACGGGCCCAGGGGGATTTACCGGTAGAAGTCCCCAAACGCGGTTTGCCTGGTGACGCTCAAACAGTGAGCGATCTACATATTTGGTGTTTTTGGTGGGAAAACATACAATCCAAGGACACTCCCTTTTTTCCAAAAACCTTAAGTGTCCGTCACTAGGGGACTTCCCCCTAAATTTATAACAACATTCCTAAGTAAAAATATATCAATAAATCTTACATAATAAGGCTCATAATAATTACAAATATCACCAATTTACGTATATACGTACGTATTGCGCTGAAATATCACTGAAAGCTTGAGACTCGTTTTTCAGCAAAGTCATAAAATATATCTACAAAAACTACGCTTTTCGATATATCAGAGATCAACAAAAACTATACTTATAACTAATGTAGTTTACATTATTAACAACAGTAGGTATGTATGACCAAATATGTCATACCAAATTAATATCTCTTAGACAAGCACGCCTAGTCTCTTTTTGAAGCGGCAGTCGATACAACATGAACTTTTTGCTTATCTGCAGTGGCCTTGCCCAATAGAACTTATTTAATTGCACATATTATAATTAACTTTCTATTGATATAGTGAATTGTGAATACCCGTCTCTACAGTGTGTCCTGTCACGGACTAGGGATATTCTAGGAAGAAAGATTACAATTATTTTATTACACAAATACAGCTCAAAATCTCGTTCACAGAGCGGGTTCAATGTTTTTTCCCCCACACTAAAAGCACTAAAAGTGCCCAACCCGCCTAAAGAAATATAATTTCCTAGAATATCGCTACTCAATGACTGGAGACACGGTATACGATTTAATAACGTCGAAGCACATCTTAATCTTTCTTCTCCTCTGGATTCGGCAGTCGATGCCACAGATCCGTTTTGGGCGTTATTCTTGGGAAGTTGAGGGCTTGTAAGGCCATTGCTGCCGCCTGGGGCGAAGTGAGAGGGGAGGGAAGCACAGCAGAGGCGGATGGGATGGTTGGGTTGCTCCTGGGTCGCAGTGCGATGAAAGCTCCGTTTCCATATCGCGCGTGCGACGGTGGAGCGTGATTATGTTCGTCACCTGAAGCGACTAGTTTACCGGCGGCCACTCTGACTCGCGCCCTGCAACCTGTGTGCTTCGAAGAACAGTAGAAGAATCGACCGCCGACTTGTGAGTATGTGTAACCTCGCAGCACTAGAATATACTTTCCCTTTTCCGTTGGAATAAATTGGACGTCTGCAAGCACAAACCTCTAATTAGCCACGATTCTATTTACCTTTTTATTAATATACTAGAGAAACGCTCTCGGCTTCGCCCAGGAAAAACTTAATTAAGTTTTATTACATATAAAAAAACGTAAAAAATGATCTGACTTATCGTGAAAACCACCGTTGCGTGGTTTAGAAGAAGTCAACGGTCATACAGACAGACTTCAAACAATGTAAAAAAAAAATTAACTAAGGAATATTTTTAAAATATTAATTGTAAAAGCTTTTTTTTGGAAAGAACCGAAAGATATCTGGTGGGAAATTCTTAACTAAAATCATTAGTCACAATAATAGGTACCATAAGGTAGTTACCATATAATAATATAAATAAAATATGCTTATGTTTAAGGGTTTCCCTGTAAAGGCGACAAATGAAAAAAATACCCTGAAAAACTTTCATACCATTCATATATTTATCATACCATTCATACCAACACAGTGTAAGGTTTTCACAGTGTAAGGTGCCTTTGTCAAATAAATTAATTAAAACTTATTTGAATGAACTCATTCGCCAACCCAAATTGGATGAAGGTTCAGAAGTTGTCCTTAACCGGGTGTAATCAAAAGCGTTTTCATTAAAAGGATATAGTCCGCAATTTTGAAATCCATTTGTTATTGTATCTTGTTTCAGTGTTTCATGTATTGATTTTTCAACAACTGCTCCTAAATCTTCTCTCTTCAGACGATTAGCGTTATTTACCATTCGCCAGGAAAAAACATTTTGACTCCAAGCACTTTTTAAACTGTGAAATATTTCATCGTCCATTGGCTGCAAAACATGGGTGGAACTAGGCAACCAAAATAATCCCATTTTCTTTACAAAATTTTCACAGATGGAAAGACAAATGAGAAACATGCCCGTCCAAAAACAAGACTACAGGTTTTTGTATATTTTCTTTTATTACGAATGGATTGAAAACATTCGCAATATATTCGTAAAAGTTTTCGCTCTTTAACCGACTACTGTCACTTTTACCAATTGACCAGGTCTTTGGGTATTTTGCCAATATGTTAGCAGGTATTCTCTTATATGGAAGTAATGCTAAAGTTGGCATCAATTTACCATTTGCAGATGCGCCGAGCAATAATGTAAGACATTCCTTATCATCGTTTCCTGATCTGCTGTAAACAGATTTTAAACCCGTTCTAGCTATAACACCCTGACCCTTTGGACACAAGAAAAAGGCAGATTCTTCACAATTAAAAATCCTGGACGGATCTTTTAAAACCTTACCAGTCATTTTCTTCGAAATACTGCTGCACTCGTTTAAACCATTCCCTAATGTTCTCTTCAGTAGCACTAATGCGAGACGTAATCAATGGCTCAAACACTCGTTTAGTAATCGAAGGATTTCTTTTAAGGAAACCCTCGTACCAGTGACGGCCTGGGTATCCCTCTTTAAATTTGTTAACCCGCCCAAGTTCAACTACTAATTTATGTACAGACTCTAATAATATTTCTTTCGTTACTGAGAAACCCATTTGAGTCGCCATTATAACACATTCCACTATAAGAGATTCCTCTATCGGAGTAAGTACTGTTTGGGATCCTATAGGGTTATTGTGTCTGCCGTGTACCTTGTCGTATAACGTTTGTTTAGAAATGTTATATATTTTGGAAGCTTTGTACACAGATATATTTCCATTGTTAATTTCTTTTAGAGCCATCTGAAGGGTTTCAGGTGTATATTTAGTTGCAGTCACTTTCTTTTCTGAAAAATAGATTCTATTACTGATATGTGAGGTATCAATTTCTACATTACTACGATTCACACACTACGCAGCTACAAACAATAAAATAACGTGATTTATGGTTAATTTTTGTATCGCCTGTTAAATTCTCAAAAGATACAACCCTGTTAAGAGACACCGTATTACGCTCTTTTATTGACATACACGTATGAGCAATGAAATAAATAAAAGACTGCTTGAAAAAACCGTGCGGCTTTTTTTCATCGGTTTAACCAAATACAAAGGTTTAAAAGTAGTAAAAATTAAAAGTACAAATTAAACACGGAAGTGATGTTTAGTGTCAATTTACTTATTTTTTTAATGCCAAGCTTTATAACATGAAGGGCAAAAAGCTTTATTGCATTGGATACAATAGGTTTCAGTTTTTTTTGCTTTAGTGCGTGCCTCTGATGCTGTTCTTCCTCCTTCTACTAAAGTTTTATCTACTTCTACTAAACCAGCGCAACGTTTTCTCACTCTTTTATTTGTAGGGCGCGGGATCTTTGTCAATATATGGCTTGATCTAGGAATAAACTGTAGTCCACATGGAGGCGCCGCATCATGAATGAACTGGAGACCTTCAATTATAATTTCGGTACCTTTTAGTTATTGACAACTTTTGACAAAGCTGAATGTCGTTATACGTTATTATTGATTTACTAGTGTAACAGTTTTTCGTATAAGAATTCTAACTTGTAAGCTGATCGGCCACATCTATTCCTTTTTAGCCCCGGTTGTACTCCAAAACTATTTCGGTTTCAAGATTGGCCTGTAACCAGTAGACATTTGCATCTGATGGTCAGATGCAAATGTCTTTAGCTTAAAGTAAGTTCTTTATCCTGAATTTGATATAACTCTTGGTAGATAACATTACATTATAAGAAAAAGAAAACTCAAATGACGCTAAATTAGCAATTATTAAGAATGTATGTTACTTATAACCGCAGAGATATACTATTTCGTTGCTTATAACTATATTTTAAAGTAATTCCCGTTTCGACATATGTATGTAGGACGAGTATGTGTATGTTCAGTGCTGATACGCAGAATGTCGCCATTGGTCTCGCGACGTAACCGCGCAGGACAACCTTTGAATTTAGACGAACAGACCCAATGGACGGTGTTGCGCGTTTGCGAATATGTATATCCATCAAGCATAAGGAGGAATTTCTTTTTAGAGGGTAACATAACTATATCTGAAATTAAATTATTTATGAAAGAGTCTCTTCTCTTGGTGGTTTTGGTTACTCAGGATGCACGCTCGTAGTGAAGTCAAAAGTGTCTGGCGCAAAAACTACTACATCAAATTATTTTTTTGTTTAATTTTATGTAGTTTTTATCCCAGATACTTTTTACTGCGAGCGTGCGGCCTGAATTATAGTTCTTTATTTGACATTGTATGTAACAGACTGTGGGAAGCGGGGGCACAGTCTGGCCTTATTTAAATTCAACTAGGCAAAGGATTTTTATTTTGTTTTACAAATGCAAAGAGGGAGGCTTTTATGAAAAAAAAAAATACAAAAAAACTACCCGTGCCAATCTGGGTGCTAGAAATTATAATATAAAATAACAAATACGCAACTGACAGAAACGGAATTTTACAAATGAACGCATTTATTTATTTATTTATTATATTTGAAAAGGCTTACCAACTAAAGACAAACTTGATCTTGAAAGTTCTAAGTTAAATTTACAGCTGAATGAGAATCAAAAATTATTAATCATAAAAAATCATCAAAAATAATTTAATTAATTTTCAAAAAAACACAAGCAAAGCAAAAAGATACTGTCACATTATTACAAAGTCCAATAAACATTCAAATATCTGTTGTTAGAACCTCTTGATTTTCGGAGACCCTTAAAACGATTCAAAGGCGAAAAACAAATGCCAAGAAAAAACTAAGATATAAGATTCATTTGAATTGGTTTTATTAAAATTACACCACCAGCTGCACTAGCTAGTTATGTAGTAAATCTAAACTTTAATATATTTTCCTTGTAAACATACATATTTGGGAGGAGAATGTGTGTGTTCAGTGCAAAGACGCAAAAAATTACCATCAGTCAGACGTCGTAACCGCGCAGAACAGCCTTTCAATTTGGACGAACAAACCCAATGTGCAGTGTCATTTATTTGTGAATAAGTGTATCCGTTGAGCATAAGGAGGAATTTTTTTCTGGAGGGTATCATAATTATATCTGAAATAATAAATGAATACACTTAACTACACAAAAGACAACACTTGAAATTAAGAAACGGCAGTTGTACTTACGACACCGTCATTGATTTATTTATATCATCAGTGGAAAATGCAGTCTCAAGATATCATTATTTAAGTATCATAGTAGACTTAGTTTAAATAATGGGTAGGTACATGAAAAAGAATATTGGTAGGATTATTCGAAATGATAAAGCGCTTTACCGATCATCATGGTCTTTATGCAAAATAAAGACAAAAGAAATCAGCATTCGTTTTAATAAATCTAAACTATACTATCGAAATAAATCTAAACCTTAATGTATTTTCCTTGTAAACATACGTATTCGGGAGGAGAATGTGTGTGTTGTGTGCAGACACGCAGAAAATTACCATCACCCTGGCGTCGTAACCGCGCAGAACAGCCTTTCAATTTGGACGAACAAAACCAATGGACACCGTCGTGTGTTTGTGAATAAGTGTACCCGTCGAGCATAAGTAGGAATTTTTTTCTTGTGGGTATCATAATTATATCTAAAAATAAATAAATATAAATAAAAGCCAACACTTAAAATTTAGAAACGGCAGTTTTACTTAAGAGTATCGCCAATTACGCATATAATTAGTGCTTAATGCTTAATGCAATATCATTTATCATGATTTAAGTATGATAGTTTAAATAATGGGTACATAAAAATGGATGTAGGTAGGACCATTCGAAATGATAAAGCGTTTTACCAATTAGCATGAAAATAAGCGGATATGAGAGGTTTTTATAGGTTTTTAAAGTTTTCACCGCTGATTTAAAAACACACCCAACAAGAAACATACCCTGTAGAACATCCGTACCCAGTGTTCTAAAATCGTTCACAGTGTAACCTCTTCTATTCTAATAAGATCTCAAATGATCGAGAGCTTTTAATATGCAGTTACAAAGATATTCCAATTTTCTCTTTTCTTTTTTTTAGATAAGTATTAAAAATTTGATAAATGTTCGTTCTAAATTCAGGGAAATTATTTTTATCACCATAGAATAAAAGCCTTGAGTTTTTTATTTGTATAAAAACTTGACAATGTCACATGCAAATAAAGACAATAGAAATCAGCATTCGTTTAAATAAATCTAAATCCATCGCAGTAAATCTAAACTTTAATGTATTTTCCTTGTAAAGATACGTATTTGGGAGGAAAATGTGTATGTATTGACTATTTACCTGGCTTAAACCATAGGATACTATTTATTCTGGAAAAATGTTAGGTTCCAGCGCGTACAAAGTTGCACCAGCTAGTTATGTAATAAATCTAAACTTTAATGTATTTTCCTTGTAAACATACGTATTTGGGAGGAGAATGTGTGTGTTCAGTGCAGAGACGCAGAAAATTACCATCATTCTGGCGTCGTAACCGCGCAGAACAGCCTTTCAATTTGGACGAACAAAACCAATGGACACCGTCGTTTATTTGTGAATAAGTGTACCCGTCGAGCATAAGGAGGAATTTTTTTCTTGAAGGTATCATAATTATATCTGAAATAAAATATAAATAAAAGACAAAACTTTAAATTAGAAACGGCAGATTTAGTTAAGGTTATCGCCTTTTACGCATTTAATTAGTGCTTACTTCAATATCATATCATGATTTGAGTATGATAGTGGACTTAGTTTAAATAATGGGCAAGTAGGTACATAAAAATGGATGTTGGTAGGAACATTCAAAACGATAAAGTGTTTTACCAATTACCTCTAAACTTGGCAGATCTGAGAGGTTTTTATAGGTTTTTAAGGTTTGAACTGTTTGTTTAAAAAAACACACCAGTTATAAAGATATTTCTATTTTCTCTTCTTTTCTTTCTTTTTAATGAAGCAATAAAAATTTAAGTAAATGGTCGTCTTGAAATCAGGAAAATATATTCTATATTTACTATAGAATAAAGACCCTAATTTGAGTTTTTTTTAGTATGAATACTTGATGAAGTTACATGCAAATAAAGACTATAGTAATCTGCATTCGTGTAAATAAAAAAAAAATGAAAAAATATATAAACATGCACGTAAATTTAAAGTTTATGGTATGTTCCGTTTTGATATACGTATGTATTTGAGGGGAGAATGTGGGTGTAAAGTGCAGCGACGCAAAACACTACCATCATCTAGGCGACGTAAGCGCGCAGAACAGCCTCTGGATTTGGACGAACAAACCCAATGGGCAGAGTCGTTTATTTTTGAATAAGTGTACCCGTCGAGCATAATGAGAATTTTTTTCTGGAGGGTATCATTATTACATCTGAAAATAATTTAATACATACTTACCATAGCCAAAACTTGAAATTAAGAAATGTTGAACTTAAGACTATCGCCATTGACGTATTCATTAGTAGAAAATGCAAATGTCATGATTTAAGCTTGATAGTAGACTTGATTTAAATAATGGGTACATAAAAAATGGATGGTAGGTGGCTACCGTCGCCTATAACACAAGCAAAGCCATAGGTCATGAGTGTTTTCATAGCCTCTAAACTTGTGATAATATAATATAAAAAAGTACAAGTAGCGGAATAAAAACTGTAATAAATATAGAATAGCAATAAATAATACTGAAGCAAGAAATAATTATGAGTGTTCATAGTCAAGACTCATGAGTGAGCCAAAGATGTTTTTATGTAAAGGTCTTCAGAGAGGTTGACTATCAACTTGACTGTAAGCTACCATTGCTTATAACACAAGTATCACTACAGGTACTGCAAGTGCACTACCGACTTTGGTGGGAATAAAAATAAGGGATTAAGAA
Organism: Synanthedon tipuliformis; assembly: GCA_947623395.1. Taxonomy (NCBI): domain Eukaryota; kingdom Metazoa; phylum Arthropoda; class Insecta; order Lepidoptera; family Sesiidae; genus Synanthedon; species Synanthedon tipuliformis. The sequence continues at coordinate 8,950,789 of OX392417.1, read as the reverse complement.
GGAACAGGGAAGTAGGCTCTAAATAAAACAAAAACGGATTTGAAGAAAAAAAGGAAGTATAAACTTTATTCAACCACAAATCTGCCACAAACCGGCCTAAAGTTATCCGTTAGCAATCCGTTAGAGCCGATTATAAGGTCACGTACTTACTTATTAAAAATGAAAATAGTAACATAATGCATACATACTAAAAAATAAAACATAATACGAATTAAACACAATTTTCAATATAATCAAATAGATACATATTATAAACAATTATACAAAATTTTTAAGTATCAAATTAAACTTCTAAAACTAAAATTAATTAATATAATTAACTACTAAATTAATAATATATATTCAAGACTATAAAAGCCTCATTTGAGGCTTTAAAAAATTAGAAAAAGTTACATGCAATTAATGTAACATTAAAAATCAGCACATGTGCAAATAACACTAAACTATAATATGAGGAGAATGGTGTTACATAAATTAATAAACTCTTTACATACACTCTGGTGCAATGAAATCGCACATGTAAACATTTTTTTGAAGAATATGGTGTTATTTTTTTTTTTATTTAAAAAGTCACATATTTTTTACAATAGGATGAAAGGTTATTTCAATACCCATTCAATGATACCATATAAGCGGTGATAAGTTTACTTTACTGCCGAAAAGGAAAGCAAAAACAACAAACCCCAAAATTGCTTACTTAGCGCACTGCAGTTTGCGTGCGTCATCATTTGCATTTCAACGCTCTACGTGAAAGGACGCCTAGTGACTACAGTTGCAACATTCTGAAGAAAATGGATACTACTCCGGAAAAAGCCGCTCAAGTCGTTGCTCTAATTGAAGCAGGCCAGAACCAGAGTGCAGTAGCTAGACAGCTGAATATCAGCCGATATTCAGTTCGTCGTGTATACCAGCGCTATCGGGAGACTGGTGGCTATGAACGGCGACGAGGATCTGGTCGCGCCAGAGCTACAACTCAACGGGACAACCGATTTCTCGTAACGACGTCATTGCGAAATCGACGACTGACTGCCGTTGATCTTGCACAACACCTTCAAGAGGTACGTGAAGTGGAAGTCAGCCGGTGGACAGTTAGAAGAAGACTTGCCGAAGGTGGCCTGACTGCGCGTAGGTCAGTAAATGCTCCTAATCTAACACCAGCTCACCGCCGCGACCGTCTTCAATTTGCACAAGAACATGTGCACTGGACACTCGACCAATGGAGAGCAGTCCTGTTCTCAGATGAGTCCAGGATGTGTCTTCACGGCAATGATGGTCGAGGAAGGGTCTATAGAAGGCCTACAGAGAGATTCTCCCAGTGTTGCATCACAGAACGTGTGGCATACGGCGGTGGTTCGTGTATGTTCTGGGGAGGCATTTCACTCGAAGCGAAAACGGAGCTTGTCTTCATCACGGGGGCCAATATCAGGCGACAAACAAGAGGATTGACATCTCAGCGGTACATTGAGGAAGTTCTCCAGGAACATGTCGTACCATTTAGCGGTTTTGTTGGAGAGAACTTTCTCTATATGCATGACAATGCAAGACCCCATACAGCTGCTATAGTACAACAATACTTGCAAGAGGTAAATATCCCCGTGATGGAGTGGCCAGCTCGAAGCCCGGACCTTAATCCGATCGAGCACTTATGGGACGAGTTAAAAAGAAAAATAAGAGGCAGAAATATTGCTCCAGCCAATCTTCTGGAGCTACAAAATGCGCTAAAGGAGGAATGGGAAGCCATAGCACAAGACTTTGTCAAACACTTAATAGAGTCTATGGAAAACCGGTGTCAAGCGGTTATTCGGGCAAGAGGGGGTAACACTTCTTATTAATAAATGTTTTTTCACTACATTTTGTGATTTTTTTTAATAATCCCCAATTTTCGAACTTTTTAGTTAAGCAAAAATCCGCTGATAAAAATGTATTTGTTGTTTTTGCTTCTCTTTTCGGCAGTAAGGTAAACTTATTACCGCTTATATGGTATCATTGAATAGGTATTGAAATAGCCTTTCATCCCACTTAAAATATATATATATGTCTTTTCAAATAAAAAAAATAAACAATACTTTTCAAAAAATCTTTACATGTGCGATTTCATTGCACCAGAGTGTAGTTTGTTATTCTTACAAACAGTTACGTTTGTATAGGATTATTTTACCGTTTATTTTTTTCTAGACAGCAATAAAAATTTAAATAAATGTTTCGTTCTGAAACCATGAAAAGAACTGAATAGTATAACTTTAGAACCAAACTAACTTTAGTTTTATTATTAAAAAACTTGAAAAAATTACATGCAAATAAAGATATTAGAAATCAACATTAGTTTAAATATAGCTAAATTATAATATGAAAGTAAATCTAAAATTTAATGTATCTTCCGTGTAGATATACGTATTTGGGAGGAGAATGTGTGTGTTCTGTACAGACACGCAGAAAATTACCATCACTCTGGCGACGTAACCGCGCATTACAGCCTTTGGATTTGGACGAACAAACCCAACCGGCACTTTCGTTTGTTTGTGAATAAGTGTATCCGTCGAGCATAACGAGGAATTTTTTTCGGGAGGGTATCATAATTACCTCTGAAATTAAATTATACGCATTTAAGTATACATAAAATAATATTTGAGCCTTTTGCACCTGCGTATGTACCGCAATATATCTATCTATATATATATACTATTGACTTATATATTACTAGGGAAGGATCGGGTCCATGGCGCAGCGAAATGACACCAGTTCATTGGCTCTAAAATTTCAATTTAGGGCCAACTAACGGCAGTTGTCGTCCCTCGTCCGCGCACGGCGCAAGATTGTGGTTGAGAGAACTTTTTTATTAAATTATTATAAAAATGCCTGTAAAAAGCTGCAAAAACTATGACATTAAAGTTAAAAAGGAACAGGGAATATTGTATCATCGGTAAGTAATCTTGTTACTACATAAGTACATAAAATTTAAGATCTTACATAAAATTACATTTTTATGCTAAACCCAATCAAAGGGTATAAATACAATTAATAGAGTTTACAGGGAACATCATGTAATTTTTCCAAGATTAAATTAAACTAAAAAAAATTGTGTGTGTCAGCTCCGAGCTCCGACACACGACTGGAGTTTACTCCTTACGAACGATTATAAAATTTAAATTTTCACAATTAGAACACGCCGAAAGAACAACATTGTTCTTTTTAAAAATAATATTGTGTAGATGGCGCAATATCTATGAAATATTAAAAAAAAATTCGTGTGACAATTTTATTTTACTCTCATAAATTTTCAACCACGGGCATTTTCACCTCTCGCAGCGGGCACTCAGCGAGGGGCTTTACTTCTGAAGCACACCATAACCTCTTCTCTGCGGCACAACCTACCGCAGAGTTAGAGGCCGCTTCCACTTGAAATCCTCGGATAACCCCTGATCGTGTGGCCGCTCATCTATACGGCATTAAGAACGCAGTGTGCCCTGCCACTACTTAATTAAATGATTAATTGCAATTAAAACATCCAATATTTATATTTTAATATATTTCCCATTTTTACAAAAATACCTAGGTGGTGCAGGATTATGTTCGAGGCAGACCGGGTTTACTGTTCCGGTGGCGTCATCTCGTCGAATCCTCGCTGAGCATCCGGCGGCACGCGATGAACACACCCAGTAAATAGTATAGTTAACCCGAGAAAATGTGTATTGGTTCAACATCAGAAGAAATTTCTTACCGCGTCGAGTTGGTATCATTTCATACTCGTATTCATTACTCGTTTTGTCTGTAAATACAATTAATTCAATGGAATTAATTGTTAAATGCGTCAACTAGTGCTAGAGCAAAGGCCGTAGAAACTGGCGCCGCCTGCGCATCTTTCCACATACAAGACACTATACATGTAATTTTATTTCCCATAAATAAAACAGTGCGTATTGTCCAAAAAATATTTCGACTTGATGAGATCTTGATCTTGATCTTGATGATGTATTTATTAATAATTATGTGACTTCTATACATAGTATAACATAGTATAGACAAGTTTCGCCCTTAGATCGTTTAAACTATGAAACAGATTCTAATGAGGTTTTCGCTAATGGAAAGAATGTTAAACGAGGAAGGTTTTTATACATAATATAATCATTTTAAAAAAATCATTGGAAGCCGGGGCGGCCCGAATATTAGGCCTCTTCTTAGGCAAAGTACAAGAATGCAGGCTACATTACATTATTATGTAAATTGTTCTAATATACTTTTAATATTCGGATTCAAAACTATTAATTGGGTCAATAAACTTTTAAATGTCTCGATGATGAATATTTTTTTTGTCTCAATGTCTACTTTTAATTATTCAATTTCAAAGATAATTATCTATTATTTTTGATTCCACAAAGAGCAGAGCCGTATTTTTTTAATTTACAAAATTTTACTAAGATTCTGACAACTCAAGTTAAATCTGTCCCCTGGACAACTAACTCAATAGATTTTATAAATATTGTGGACAGAATTATGATAAAAACAAACACTTTTTTAAATTAAGTAAAGCATATATTTTAATTCCTCGTTTTTGTATATATAAAATATCTTATAATTTCATAAATATCTGCGCTAATGCTGTCCCCTGGACAACGTGTAACTTCACACAACCAAAACTTTTCATTAAAACGCTAAATATTAGCATTATTAAGAGCAAATTCCTCGCGATAATTTTCTTTTATATTGTATTACTCATCTTATAAAATTTAGTAAATTGTTTTATCATTTAAAAAGAAAAATACGGTTGTCCGGGTGACCTACGCTGAGTAAAATATTATGGGGACAAAAGTAGAATGTAAAAAAATCTTAAATTGTTTAAACTAAATAAGTAATCGTTATGTTTCTGCACTATACACATCCATTTAAAAGTATTTGTGTAATTGGTACTAATTCCATAATAGTAATATTTTTCGTGTGGCTAAGTTTTGTGATGATCCGTTGCTTGGGGACAATATGTGATACTATTGAAAACTAACTTTTGGTCCTTTGGACAACCATAAAAAACAGATAAATTGCATACAAATTAAAAATGTTTTTAATTTAATATATTAGTAAATAGTAATAGGAATACAACACATACAAATAACAGTCATTTATTAATTAGGTATTATTAATTATAAATTAGGTTTTTGGCTAGGGACAGGGTGCGACTGTCGTCGGAGAAATAAAAGTTGATTGACCCAATTAATGAAAGTCTGAAGAGGCTGAAGATATTGTGTGTTAAATTCTTTAAATCTCTTTTTAAGTTTCTCATACGTAATTCTTCATACTTTACAGGGTCCTTTGCCTTTAACCGTTCTCTGTATCTCCGCTGTCGTTTTAAAGGTGCCATTAAAAAAATTTCTAAAACAAAAGGTATTTTTCAAAAATTAACTTACAGCCCTACGATCATTAGTATAGAGTCTTAATATTATAAGGTACTAGCTGGTGCCCGCGACTTCGTCCGCGTTCTGGATGAAAGGTACCCTATGTCCTTTCTGGTGTCCCAGACAACGTGTATGCAAAATTTCATGGTGATAATATTAATAGGATTTAGTACGTTATGTAGTTTCTCTAGCGTTCTTTCTAAAAAAAATTCTCTGTTGTTTCAAGGGTCATACCGTGATGTTAAATAGACTTATAGGCTCTAACTAATTTATCTATTATCGAATTATTACTTAGATAATTATGGCTAGGAAGACGGCAAATACAGCTAACCTCCAAACACGGAGAGGGGTCGTTTGACCTAACACCGTTTTTGTTCTATATATCTAATCTTTATAAATATATAGTTAGTCATATGAATAGAGATGTTTATAGAAATACTAGCTAGTGCCCGCGACTTCGTCCGCGTTCTGGATGAAAGGTACCCTATGTCCTTTCTGGTGTCCCAGACAACGTGCATGCAAAATTTCATTGTGATCGGTTCAGTAGTTTTTGCTTGAAAGAGTTACAAACATCCATACATCGATACAAATTTTCGCATTTATAATATTTATAATATTGATAGGATTAGTACGGATTTAGGATTTCGGTACAATAAATTTGTATTTATTTTAGGAAAAAATCTCACCATCTATTTATGTCGTACATTCACGACATACGAATATTTTTGATTGATTGCAACTTCCACATAACGGTTTTTTACATAAATCACACACTTTTTTAGTTTTATTTTTACAGTTGGTGTGATAGCAGTGACGCCTCTTTCTTGACTCAGCAGCTGCAGTTTCTAATGAAACATTACGTTGCAACGAGGTCTCAGTAGTAGGTTTTGCTGAAATTTATAAAATAAAAAAAAATGTATAATCAATTGAAAAGTTTCCAGGCTGACGCAAACTTTTCTCTAATTTGCCTTTAGTCAAAACATTATAGCTTTATTGGCGAACCTCTGAGCTGTTTTCAGGTATAATTTTCCATAATATCCCACCTGGCCTGGTATTGCTCGATGACCACCTGTCTTGCTCACCTGACATCATAGTATCAGTTGCGTTCCAAGCTATACCTTTAAATTTTGATTATTTTTTATTATATTGGTTTCCAAGTTTAATGTGATTGTTTTTTTATTTTTTAAAACCTGGTTTTTGCACCCTTTTACAATGCAATTCTCCATTTTCACTTGTAAATATTTTAATAAAGAACTGTATATGTACGTACACTATTGTAAACGGCGAAGGCGTAATAGCTAACTTCACTCTGCCGTCCACAGGACTCTATTTTTAATTCTTATTTTATCTAAGCCTAAGATTTGTAATCTGCCTACATTCTCTTGCTTGAAAGGATCTATGATAAATATCTTCAGGAATTTGACGACCATCGGCCAATTTCCTTGTTGAGAACAGGTTGAGAAAGGAGTTTCACTAACACTAACCTGTTTGATTGATAGGTATACCGTTATTTAGGTCGTATTTCTATGACATGCTAACCTTAACCTGATGTTAGTTACTGAAGATATCCAACTTCTCAGCAACTGACAGCAGATATAGCGTGTTTGGGCTCAATATAAAGTCGAGGGTTAGTTTATTATTTTAATTATAAGATTTATATTAAGACTTGGAAGCACTGGTTTATTAAAGGCAATTTTACCAATACCTATAGTTACAATAATAGCTTTTTTTTTCATTACATACAATTCACTAAATACTAAATTTTTTTTTCATTAAATACTAGTGTTTTACAAATTACAATATAGACACAAAATAAGGTAACTCTCATCGGTTATTGTAGATATTAATAATCACATAAAATGAAATACTAATAAGGCTAAGTTAAAATTAGGAACATTTCTATACTTTACCTATTATATAAAGCTGAAGAATTTGTTTGGTTGAACGCGCTAATCTCAGGATTTCAGGAACTACTGCTTCGAATTGAAAAAATATTTTTGTGTTGGATATTGGTTGGATAGTCAATTTATCGAGGAAGGCTTTAGGCTATATAAAGCCTTCCTCGATATATTATCTATAATATTTATAATATTTCTATAATATTTATCCATAATATTTTAGTATAATTTCGATTTGCGCCATCTCTCAGTGAAAAGTGACATTAAATATAATACTGGCAGACTGCTGTGACAAAAAGTCTTATTTTCATCCCATCTGAATTTTAAATTTTAATTTTAAATTTGTTCTCATCGTATAATATTTACTCATATGTTTTCTTTTTCAACGCAGACGAAGTCGCGGGCACCAGCTCGTCATAAATAATTCTATTCGCCAAAGATTCATACTAATCATTAGAACAGTTGTGAAGTAAAATTTCTAAATCATGAAAAGAGAACACTCTACATAGACTACGTTCAATTAAATCCCGATTATCTGTAAAAAAAAGTTTAATTATAGAAGAGTTTATATTTATAAATGCGTTACATAAATTATAAATGCGAGAGTTTGTATGGATGGATGGATGGATGGATGGATGGATGTATGGATGTATGGATGTATGTAACTCTTTCATGCAAAAACTACTGAACCGATCACCATGAAATTTTGCATACACGTTGTCTGGGACACCAGAAAGGACATAGGGTACCTTTCATCCAAAACGCGGACGAAGTCGCGGGCACCAGCTAGTATGCTATAAAATAACCTGTTCCGAATTTCAGCTTTCTAGACTTAGTAATTTTCGCTTGATAGTCGACTGACTATCATGAGGATTATTCCGATATAAAAAGTAAACCACTTGTGGCGTTGCTTATAAGAGACGGTAGCCACCTACCATCAAGTGGACCGTCAGCCTGTCTGCAGACATTAAATTTAAAAAATAAGAAGTATTTCTTAAATTTTTATTTAGGTTTTTATATGGTAAATATCAGTAAATATAGCGAGTAAATATATAGAGTTAAATATAGCATTCTGAGCGGTGTTAATACTCCACAAGCTGTGCACTAAATACTTAACCAATTAGATTAACTTTATTGCCATAAATATAAAATAAAACACGCCACAAAATGAGCCTACAAAAGTAGGATTAAGGACAACGGATAGGGAAATGGACTCTGGCATGCCTAACAGCACACGTGATAATAATAAATTCAAATTTGGAATTAATGTCAATTAAGGCCAAAGTGGCCAGTATGGAACGACTTTATTATGTAGTTATCGAGTCAAGCTAAGATAATAGAGTTTTAAGTAAACATTTAGTTGAAACGATACACGTTGCGCCATCTAGTGTCAACCTTACGAAACGCTTCAAAATACGTTTTGAACGAGTGAAAAAACTCTCTCGGGACGTCACGATTGCCTAAAAGCCTACCTAAAAATTACGTGTGAGGGCGCTTCTTGTTACTGTTATCTGAACATTTTCTTGTTCTTTAGAAAGTTGTACGTAGTTGTAGGCACTATATCTTTCTTTTATATGTGTATTATAATTTGAGAGCGTCCAGAAAGGGAGGACGACGCTGAGTTAAGTAACAAATAACTAGTTTTGATATATTATGTTGTAAGCACTCAGTAGTGAACTCGAGACCTGTTATTTAAGATACCTGCTGCATTATACCGCGTAAATACTGTTTGTATCGAATTGTAAAGTGATAAGAAACAGACGCTCGCACGCGACTTCGTCTGCGTAACTTTATAAAATAAGGCCTATGTTACTCGCTGATAATGTAGCTTTCTATGGGTGGAGGAATTTTTAGTATCGGTCCAGTAATTTTTTGAGTTTATTCTTCACAAACAAAAATAAGTACAAATCTTTTCTCTTTATAATATTAATCTCGCTATGTAATTTAGAATTAAAAGCCACATTATCAGCGAGAAACATGTGCTATATTTTATAAAATTACGCAGACGAAGTGGAGTGCAACAGCTAGTTAGAGATAAAGAAAACAAAGGAAAATACAGATCGTTAGGCGCCCTGCGGTCACGTGGTCAGACGTCCTAAAAGGCATCGCAGGTAGCGACCGGAGCGATGGGAAGAGGACCGTGCGTGGTGGCGAACCTTTGGAGAGGCCTCAGCTAACTGTTGAGAAACACAGGCTGATGGTGACGATGATAACATGAAGAGCGTTCAATCAAAACTGCAGGCAAGTTCACTATGTGGTCTGTGTCCAAAAACTAGAATTAGGACACAGTTCACAGCCTTTTTAAGGATAAAAATTTGTTGGTAAATAAAAAGAAATATGTTTGCACTACAACTTACTTATATTTTCCCAAATAGATAATTTAAATTTTACTTGAACTTTTACCAAATTAAAATAAGTACCAAATTTACTTAAAAATAATAATGATTAAGTACAACAGAGTTGGTTCCTGTTCTAGACTCTAAAATTAAACATACTGTAGATGTTTATGTGACACGAAATGCCTAAAAAAGCAATAAAGCCCTGAGACGCCATGTTGACTGCAGCCCACATTTTACCGCAACAACTTATTTTTAGCGAAGGAAACACTCGGCTGGTAGCTGCTGCCACACCTGTTTCGCAGAAGTCTTTTTTATCTTCTAAATTCTAAAAAGGTTTTTATCTTCAAATGCATATCTTGTTATCCTTAAATTAATTATTTGGAGATTTAACTCCAAATAAAAGTAAAACAGAATTGCATAAAAAGAAACAAGAGAACAAAACACAATTATTTCATTGATTTACTTTTAAGAATATTATATTTTAATTAATTTTAATAATTAAGACAAAGGAAATAATAATCCTTATAAACTTGCGTCTGCATAGTAGATAACATTTGTGTTTCAATGCATCACGGACGGATCACGAATCCTACTGTGAAAAGGACCATATCTAGACCCTCTAGTTTGCTGGTTATATAGCAGGTAGTAAGTAGATCCACAGAAAAAAAATCAAAAAAAATCCACACTGTCCGGAATCATAAGAACAATATTCTACAATGCATTGTCTGACCATCTCTACACGTTTTACACGTAGATACAGCTTCAAGTTCTTTTATAGTAATAATCTAAATTTAATTCATATTTTTTTGTATAATCTTTTTTTAAAACGAATAAAAAATGGTGCTGATTGTGCTGATAATGAAAATAATCTTTGCGTGCTGGTTGATCTTAGGGCGTTTGGGGAAAAAATATGAAAAAAAAATACTGAAATTTAACTATTTTTTAATTTATTTAAACTTTTACAATTGTTTACAAACAACGAAAGTTTACTTCATAAGAGAACCGTGTGGAGTCCACGATGCATAATCTTTTTATTAATTTATTAATACATTTACTAACTATAGGTACAGTTAACAGTATTACAAAAGACTAAAGTTTCACACAATGTAGGTTTACACTGTATCAATGTCAATAGTTTAGCAATTAAAGTGATTTCATTAACAATTTATTTTACATAATTATATTATAACTATGAGAATAGAGACGTTGACTTTATTCAAAAAAAAAAGCCGCGAAATAGTTTCCATGATAGAGTATTTCTTTATTTTTAAAGAATTTTATTTTTATTTAATTATCATAATGTACTTTTAAGCTAAATTTTAGTCAGCATATCGAGGGTGCCGAGATGGGAATAAAGCATTAAATCAGTCTCAAGTCACGTGACAACAAACACCAATCAAAGTTCATGACGTCACTTGTTCGCAAGTCGTTCGGAATTCAAATCAAAGGTTTACACAGGTAATACGTCGTACAAAGGTTGTTGGTAATATTAAATGTTTTGGGCTATAATGAGGTGGTATTAGGTGACTGATTTTAAACATTTTCCCAAAAATAGTCAACGTCCCTATTTAATATAATACTGTAGGTATAATCATTTTAGGGTATAATTCAAAGTTAACATGAAGAAACATTTAATTCAAACGAAGAATACGACGGCCTCTGATTCCAACACGTGGTTTTATTGTAGGTTTTGGGTCCAATCCCATGTAATTAATTCGTTTCGAAAGTTTTCGACAATTACATATTACAATCACTATCCGTAAAGCAATTAAATTTTATATTTGCATGTTCTAGTATGTAAACACTTAGGGAGTTAACCACACTTATTCAGCTCCATTCGCGTTTTGTTGGAACTATTTTGATTATTCAATCAGCCGCGCAGATGGTCGTCGTAGCGTACTACTTTCGCTGAACAGCTTCTATCAGCCGCGTAATTAACGCCAGAAGAGACCTGAACCACCACGTGGTTCAATTTGGGCACGATTGATAGGCCAATTTATTAATAACTTTTTTTTTATTTAATTAAAATATTTTTTCAAACCTGGACTAATTAATATTTATTTATTTAACTATTCTTTTTTCGTTGTGTGTATTCACCGCTAAACGCGACGGAATAGTGCTGTTCTGGAGAATGATGAAACACTGTCTCTGCTAGCTGTTTGGCGCGAAAGCTGAATTGTCTCTGAAAGCTAAACGGACGCGTACGAATCTTCATACAAAACCGCTGTTTTCTATGGACAAAAGCTGAATAAATGCAGTTACTCCCTTACTTGGAAGCATATTATGTGATCATATTTCTTTTTAAATAAGACACATAAAATTAATAGTTCATTAATTTTAATTGTAAATATTGTAATTAATAGGAGTATAATATGGTATGTACCATTTTTTATTATAATAAGCACTTAATCTTTTGATAAATTATTGTAAGTTCGTCGTAACCTCTTTGTTTAGTACATTGCTTCCATCCAAATGTTGTTGTAAAAAAAGGCAATTATGTCACAGGTTTAATAAAAAAAAATCAATAAAACTCTGAAGCAATTTTGTAATTAATAAATCAATTAATAAGTAACTTCATTACACATAATCAATGGTCGTATAATATAAACTTATCTTAAAATATGATATGGAAAATAAATAAATGATTTCGGTACAAATTAATGCAATTAACAAATTAGAATACTCATTACAAGTACTATTTATTTTTCGTACAAGAGGAAATATTCTTATATTCTCTCTTGTATTCCTTAACTATTTTTTTATTATTATTACAATTTTAAGATTTAGTTCAGACATTAAGAAAAAAAAAATCAATAATTAAAAAAAATATATTGCTTACCTTAATATTTATTAGCAATTATTTTGTTCAAATTATGTGTAGAGTTACGAGTGAAATATAAAAAAATTAAAACTATTTTATTTATGGCATTTAATGTTCAAAGGCTTTCTTATTACCCTTTCTTTTGAGGTATCAAAAACACAGACTAATTAGAGTAGGAATATATTGAGGGAAAGTAATTTACTTAAATTTTTGAACACCTCTTTTTAACAACCTCTTCTTTTTCACTTTACGTGTTCGTCGTGAAAGTACAATGACGACATAAAACCGTTGATATAATTAGACGAAAATCATTACTAAAACAATATCACATTACTTAATTACTGAAGCTTACCTATAGTTACCTACCATATAGAACACATAAACTCTCCAAAAGTTATGGTTAAACTATATCTGTACCTCTATCATGAGTTTGTAATAACCACAGTTTTCCATATTAAAACGTCTCGCTAGCGAGTGCGGTCATTATTATACTCATGGTAGAGGTACTGATGACGTCATGTCTGATTTGATTTATTGAAAAACAAATTATCTATGTATAATATTTATTATTAAAAAGAAAGAAGGCGGATGTTTGTTTGTCTATATTATGTGGGTGGAGGATTTGAAAAATTCTTTTAATATTTGAAATGTAAACTCGACAAATAAAGTGCTTTATCACCCTAAGATTGAACATTGTTTGTATGTTGTAGAATGATAAGGTCTGTTTTCCTTTGAAAATTCAAAGTGACAATTTCTATTGCTATCTTTATTAGCGATGACAAATTATGTCAATCAGTATAATTAACACCTATTTCAAATCTAAGCCTTAGCGTATTTTGAAATGAATGGAATTTGTAATCGAAACTGATAAAGCACTTTTCTTGTCTGCTATACATTATTGCTGACATACGTACTAGCGGCACGCTATGACGGGACTTATCGAAAAAATATACAAATATAATCGTAGTTACAAAACAATTATTACCTAACTTATACGAAAATTCATGAACGAAGGCCATCATAGCGTGCCGCTCTAGTACCTAAGTATAATCCTGAGCGAAGCTGCGGCGCGCAGTCTAGTCATTTATATATAGGTATAATCATAGAATTCGCTATTCTACGAATATAATAAAATCGTAAACGAACCTGTACACTAAATATTATTTCCAAAAAAAAATTAAACAATTTGTACACGTTGTACTTATGTTACCGCTGTCTGTTTGTCTGTGTGCGCTAATCTCAAAAACGACTTAACTCATTTGAATGTAGTTCTCACTTTTGTATTGTAGCAAGCTTCCCGTAACATTTAGTGTTTGGTTTCATTCCAATCTCCAATATGTTTACAAACAAAAAAGTTATTCCGAATACCAAATACCATACCAAGCATACGAAAAATATATTTAAAGTTGGCTTTTCGCACTTTTCGTGCGAAATAAAATTGTGCGAGATGACTACTGAACCAAAACAGTGCATGCGAAGTTGCAACCACAGCTAATAGGTATCTATACTGTGCTAACATTATAGAGGTAAGATTTGATTGTTGGTTTGAATTGAATAGGGACCGAAAATACTGGATCAATTTTAAAAATTCTTTCACTTTTGGGAAGCTATAATATCAGCGAGTAACATAGGCTATATTTTATAAAGTTACGCGGACGAAGTCGCGTGCAACAGCTAGTTTTAATAAAATATGTTAGTAAATTAAAAACTACGGACAGAAAGTCGAATGTTGTTGAACTTAACACAGTCTCACGCACTAATTATAGTTTGTTCACCGTAACGGTACACAGAATACCTAAGTACCAAATGTTGACTAGGTACTTCTGGACTGGAGGCTGGTAACGAAATCATGATTCACGTCGATCCAAAAACCTTTTCGACTACAACCAATTTTTATTTAATAATGCATATTATTGTATATTATTAAAAAAATATATATTCATTGGTTGGATCGTTTTTTAATTGTAAAAACAAAATGACTAGTTAGGTAATTTCATTTTATTTTAATTTATTTACATTTTTATTTTATATAATTTAACTAATTTTCTAACTTTCATCCTCGATTTAGTTCTAACTAAAAATAAAAATATACGTGTACTTGTATGTATGTATGTATGTATGTATGTATGTATATAATTGTATATGTATAAGCTAATGGAATAGTTTAATTTAAAAACAATAAATTCAATAAAAACCATACTGCACGTTCCGTATCAATCAAGAATTGCATTAATACGAGTATTATGGCCCAGAATTATAATAATTTACTATGAATTTAAAAAGCCCTAATAAATAATAATAATGTTTCGACTGGACGAAACAACGAAACTATTAACGAACGAATGCGACATTTAAAAGAAAGTAATAAATTTTAATAAAAATAAAAGCAATAAAAGTGCTTTAACAAAACTCATCTCACAGCAGAGTATTTTATACACGTCAATTATTGCGTCAAATAACCTAAATACCATCTCACTAGTCGGCGGCAGGTGTATTGTGCCACAATACGAACTAATAATAATACGGTAACATAATAAAGGCTAAGCATAAGCATACAAAAACGTTACACCCAGCTTTCTAACGCCACTGCTTGCTGACTGGATCTTTGAAGAATCTTTAAAAATCTACATTTTTACTTTGTACTGTGTGGAGGAATTTGAATAACTTTCCTATAAATCTATACCAAGTGCCAATGACAGAAAGTTCAAATTAGTTAACACACATAATATTGAAGATGTTTAGTGTAGAGTAAAAGGGTCCAAAGCCGGTTCGCCTACCTGCAGCTGGCCCTAGAATATTGAAAGCAATCAATGTATTCAATAAAAACGTTTCTTAAATAGAAAGGGCAGGACGTCTAGACATTACCTTTTTTGGTTCTCAGAACGTGCAGGTAAGAAATCTGAACAAAACATAAGCCAACAATGACATTGACAGCTCGAGAACTTAAACTTATTATTAATACGTAATCTATACATGGCGAGTTTTGGCACATTTTAGACTTAAAGTATTACGAAAATTTTAAAAAAATAATTTACCTTGTCTTATGTTATGGCTAACAAAGTGGCAGAAAATTTTTAATGGAATTCAGGTATAATATATGAAACTAAATATACAATCAAACCTAATATGAGACCATTTTTTTTATTGAATGAAGAGTATCTACCGCATACATTAAACTAGTTACAGACTGTTAAGATTTCCTTGCTGAAAGAAATTGTGAGTTTAAAATACAATTTGTCAAGGGAGGACAAATTAAAATGCCAACACAAAACATAATTATTTAACTAGTCTATCAATTCGGGACAAGCCTATTTTGTGATAATTATCTAGGTATTTAAACAAATTTCATGTCACTAACACTTTAATGGCTTGCGGCGTGTATGCGGTAGCTCTTACCCTCAGAGGTGACTGGATACTTTTGGTGGATGAGTGTGAACTGGAGATTGGCCCAGGACTATGTCGTTCATAGTTAGTATGGAAGCAGGGCAATTTTTGGATCTTCTAGACGAACAATACCACAGTAGGCGTGCTCTATTTCTTTTCCGCGTGTTAATGAAAAAAGTATTGCCTTCGTGAAACAGTACACGGCCACCGCGCGATGTCGAGAGGTAACGTGCTCGGGTGAGACCTGAAACACCTGAAAATAAATTAATATTTAAATACATTCAGACAGTTTAATGTTCCATTTCTCAATATTAATAATATGCATTTCTTAGCATTGCATTTAATATTATTAATATTTCCTTCAAGTCGACTTGTTTTTCTAACGAAACCTAATGTTCTATGATATTAAATCAATCTAATGTTGTTTAAATCTAACAAAATGTTACATTTGAAAGGCACTTAGCTGTTAGATATAATTAGATACATACTTGTAGATACATACTCGTGAAAAGGACAGAAATTAAACTATTCAATGCAATAAATAATTATTTTGTATTATACAGTATAGTATAATTTATGTCATTTAAACAGCGTAGTGAGGAACTTGTAATATTAAATGTTTTGAGGAACTCGTGTACACATTAAATTTTAGACTCTCGCATTCAGAAAAAGCATTCGGACCACGCGGTCTAAGGGATATATTTTACTGATTTTACCTTAAAATATAATTTAGCCTTTAAAGAAAAATTATTTTTTTGTAAATCTAATACAACAGCTAAATACAAATCAACACAATTTTTCGCGTTTTAAATACTTTAAACTTAACAATTAAAGAATTTACCTATTACCTATCTTATTAGAATATTTTTATACGTGGATGTCTTTATTTCTTTCTTAAGTAGTTTTTATTTCGATAAAGTTATAAAACTTTATTATTTTTATTATTATTTATTTTTATTGAGTAAAACAATTTTACTCATACAACCAAACATTTCACACATTAATTCATATAAATTAGAAGAATAAAAGCAAATGTGAGCACCTATATAATGTTTCAAACATATGAGAGATCATATCCATTTAGCAGTGTGTAGAAATTACTTTCTAAACTAAAAAATATGTTTAAAATTGGCTTTCTTTAGGTATCTAACTGTTTATTGTTTAGGGCATTTCTCCACTAGATCTGAAATGTCATACTGCCATGACATAAAATTAAAATTCATTGACTTCTTATTCGGTCAGCTGCAAAATTGCAAAACTCCAAGTACTTAGAAAAATAAACAAGTGTCTAGAGAGAGATTCCAGCGTAGTTTTCATATAACATAAATATAATTTTATTTCTACAGACTAATTTTCATTTTTGTTCCTCGTTGCAGACAGTCACATCGTAAACGAGACAACGCTGACAGCTGACACGTAGAAGCATGCACCACTGACACTTTGACGTCTCGAAACGCCAACCACTGAGCGCGCATCTGCCATGTCATCTTCCCCAGACCACGTGGCGCTACAATCACCAATCAATTCTCCAATCTATCAAATACCTAGCATTTATCTAAAATAATGCGTGATAAATGTGCAAATTACCAAATAAAATTAAACACCTGTAATAGTACCACCAAACATTCCAGTAAGATTTCGCCATCGCCAGTAGTAATAAATAAATAATCTAAAATGATGAATTAATGAATCTTATTTTCTATACTAGTTACCTCGCCAGCTTCACATGGTTGCTTTTTTTTATACACAAATCTTCCACTTCTATCGATCTTTCAATAGTGAAAACCGTATCAAAACCCTTTGAGTGGTTTAGAAGTAGGCCCAGCAAGTTTGTTTTAAACTATTTAATTTATATCACTAGCGCCCGGTTCTTTTAATATGTACTTATATACACAATCCTGCCTGATTTTTTTTCGCTATTTTCATTAGTGAAAACCATTTCAAAAGCTGTTTCCTGGTTTGGAAGAACTAACCAGAGAAGCAGTCAGAGGACACCGACTTTATATTAATTAGATTAAAAAGTCTAGACTTCTATCTATACCTTAACATAAAGCAAACATTTTGAACCGTATATAAACTAAAAAATCTCTAAAAAACATTTACCATACATGTCCATAAAATTTATTATAATAAAACTGTTAAAAACATCTCTAAGATAATGAGTGCAGAAGTTTTGAATACACAAAATACGTAAAAGCATCAACATCGGAATTTATTTCCGCCTCAAACATCTTTATAACGAGCATCAAACATAACGGAAACAACTGGGAAAGTGGTAATGTAAAAACGACCTTATTATCGCAATGGGATGTTATATTTTGACAGGTATGATGGAGCCAGGCGTGGAGTGAGGGGAAGTCTAGAGATTCTGGGGCATTATCGATTGGGACACCATCACCAGAGTTACGGCGAACGCCACGCGCATGTCCCGAGCTCTGCCGTGGGTTGTCGGCGTGCTCCAAATACCAGCCCACTTCCACCCTACCACAACTCTCGTATACCCCAGATACAGCTGCATCCGAGCCTCGCGGCGACCCGCGACTTTACGGCGCGGCGTCCTACCGCGAAGATTAGTCTTATCTGTCTCGCGTTTTTATTATACAACTAACTTTTGCCCGCGACTTCGTTCGCGCCTCTTTTTCTTAGGTATTAAAACATTTATTTATTATGTCTTATATTTTTGCTAGGCGTACCTCGAAGTGTACCTTTATTAGTCTTATTCTACTCGCATTTTCATTTTGCCGATTTACAGCTTTTGCCCGCGACTACGACCGCGCCCCCTTTTCTTATTATTCAGTCTTTATTTCTCATATATTTTTGTTACCTGTTGAATATTTCATTTTGATTTTTAAATAGAAAAAAAAATGTATAATATTATTTTGTACGAAATAATTTCGAATTAATTAATGTAGGTACACAAAACTTCTCTACATAAAATTAATAAATTTCAAACAATATGTAAACGAAGAAAACTAAATTATTTATTTACATTTTTTATTACAAAAATATTTTCATTATAATATATATTTTAATGTAACAATAATAATAATTTAAAATCATTCTACTCTACAAACAACACAATTCTATATTATAAAGACGCTTGCCGGATTCCGGGTTGTTAACGCACACAACCAAACGGGGCCCCGTACAAGCAATGGGAGACGCACAACAAAATTAGGGCATGCAGGGCGTAGTTAGGCCTCGCTCGACTCCCGGGAAGGGTACCCCCCATGCGTTCCGTGCCTACCCGGAACTTTCTTTCATAACTTAGGTAGTATTGATCCGTCACAACTGCGCAAATCATGTCGCTCCCAAATACAACCGATATTGCAACGCACAGTATCGGCAAAACTGTATCCAAACATAAGATATTTTGATGTAGGACATTCACCCACCCGAATGCCCCAGCCTCCCCCCCCCCCCCCATGCCTCAACTCAAACCAGCCCGCACCATTCCGTTTAAAAAGAAAACAAGGAAATTTATGTAAAGGCAGTTTTAATATTTTCTCAGAGAAATATTTTCATCAGTATCACAAGAAACTTATATTTAAAAGTTCATGACATAACATACGTTAGAAATTAGAATCTTAACGCTCGGCATTTAATGAGAAACTAACTTAAAAAAACATTATTTTTAGAAATTAAGTTTTAATAACTTTTTTTTTTTTCAAATGTAAACTTAACATATTTATGTTTTAAACGTATTAAGGCCTATTATTAAAAAAAACATTACCTTAATTAAATAAGCAAGTGACGGTCCAAGAAAAAAAATGATTTAGAAATGTAAAAATAATGTAAAAAAAATATATTTAAAAAAATACAGATTTAGTTAATATTTTTTCTAGGTAAAAAAAATTATTTAAAAAAAATAGGAAAAAAAAATAACTAGTTTGCAAAAATGTAAAAAATACAAAAAAAATTAAAATTACATTTAAAAAAAAAAGTGGGCCAGTGTACAACGGCATTATTGCTACATATACCTGTGATAGACGTCCTTCCGTCTCACGTACTTTCCATCTGGCGTGAAATAGTAGCTAGGAGGTGCGTGGATGTGCCTGCCGCGCACTAGGAAGAGGATATCACCGTCGCCTGATGTCCCCGGTGCGGTGATGACGTCTGCACGACACCCTGCCATGTCTCTCGACGAGCAGTACCACTGCTTCCTGCCGTGCGCTTGCAAATTCTTCAGATAGAACGTGTACCCGTCGTGAAACAGTAGATATTTACCGGTCCGCGATGGCACGTATATCGCCTTGGCTGTTGCAACATGTCATTTAATGCCAACATGCAGTTGAAGACGTCGTACAGGGCTGCCAGGTGTTCCACATCTAGTTAACTTAATCATTTGTTAGATAACTTAAAT
Organism: Synanthedon tipuliformis; assembly: GCA_947623395.1. Classification (NCBI taxonomy): domain Eukaryota; kingdom Metazoa; phylum Arthropoda; class Insecta; order Lepidoptera; family Sesiidae; genus Synanthedon; species Synanthedon tipuliformis. The sequence continues at coordinate 8,930,600 of OX392417.1, read as the reverse complement.
TAAACTACATAATATTTTGAATGTGGAACATCTGACACGACCGGCGTAAACAAACGTAGTCAACTACACACAAGTCATACTGTTAGAATTACAAATTTACATCACACGTACTAACTACGTCTAAGAAATAAAATTATCAATATTTTTTTTAAAAAAAATTTAATAATCAAAAAATCAAATTATTGACATATACCGCATAGAACGAAAAGCACTGACAAATAATAACAAAAAAAGTCTTGAAAAGAAACCCACAAGTTAAAAATCGTTTCGTCATTTAAGAGCTACAGTAATAATAAGTATTATTAACAATTATGAATTTCATTGAAATTTCACTATACACAAAATTTTAATTAATTCAATTAATTAATTTAATTTAATTTTATGCAACTGTGAGACTGAAATATAAAATTAAGGGCCGGCGCTGACTGGACGGTATAGCACGGCACGGCACGGCTCAGCAAAGGATTTTCCCAAATATATTATTTATAACCTTATTTCAATTATTTGAGCACTCACACTTCTTTATTTCAATATCAAGGGGCTATAACGTTCCGCGTCATGCCCCGGCATCTCGCGGCAAATCCTAATTAACAATTATAACCAGTGCTTTAACAAATTGTGTATATAACCAATAGTTGATTGAAAGATAACGTCTCTTTTCGGTACGACACGGCTGCGTGCTGTAGATGCCACGAGACGTGCTGAGGCGTGCTTTGCCGTGCAATCCTTTATCGCCAGTCAGCGCCGGCCCTTAATTGACTTTTTCTTGAAATTGTTCAAAAAGCAAATATATTTTTATCCAAGTATATTGATCAAACATAATTATATTATACACTTATATTACAACTTAAAACCGAAGTTTGAAGTGCTTTCATATATACTCAATTTGAGTTAAGAGAATGTAAATGAAGTCTGGCAATTAGGTACTTAAGTCTATATAGTCCAAAAAAATAAACATTGTACATTTCAAGAAAGGCTCTATTATGGCATGAGGTGGTCATTTTCATTTGTATTTCTAAATCAGTACCTATTTTTAATATAGTAAGAGTATTAAATAACAATAAATTTCGATATAAATTAATCCACTCAGACACTCATCTACACAATCTGTACATTTTATATTAAAATTAAATAAAATTTTATAGTTAGTGTACAAATTAATTAATTTATTAGTACTCGAGCTGTCAAATTAAAATAAAGGGTTGGACGAAGTAGTATAACAACAATAATTATTGTATAATAAAGACCGTAATAGGTGACCAGAAAACGCTGAAAGCGACTTCAAATTATACTCGTACCATAATTTATAGTTCTTACGTACATACATAAATGTAAGGAGCTACGAATAAATAAATGTAAGGAGTATAGCTACGTCGATATGCTGAGCTTTACCTAATTCATGTTCCATCATTATTTCAAATTTATATAAATATAGGATTTATCCATATTTACTTGTTTATTTTAAGACTTAACAAATAAATATTTTACTTCATTTTTTTTTATAATATACATTTGTACATTACCTACATTACGACAAAATAAAATTAGTCAATGAATTAGTTTGTGACACATTTCAATTGCCTGAGCAGCAAATCGCCAATCATTTTCTTATATGAATGACTCCGTGTGGTTTCTCGTCATAGTTGATATCCTCCCTACATGAGTTAAGTCTTGTATTTTCAGACTGTAGCGTTCCATGCATCGATGTATTACAACTATGGATTTCGCACGACATACAAAATACTAGGAACTTTATGGAACATTTAAAAGTGACATATATGCGTATGCGTGAGCATGAACTGTCATTTAAAACCAACCAAACATCTGTCATTTAAAGAAAATGCTATGGAGTTTAAAATCAATTGTAGAACTTGATAGTTACTACCTTTTACCATCGACACGCGAGACAAGACTCCGCCATGAGGCGTCCTTTTTATGAGCCGCTTTGGCATTTGTAACGCAAATTCCATAGTTGTAGTACTTCAATGGTTCCATGCCACGTCTATATGTTGGGCATAGCTAAACGCTCTCCGTAAATTCTAAACATTTCATTTAAACGTGGCAGTCGCTGAATATCACGCCGATGTATTATCTGATTGAGCATTTCTCTGTGTCACTTGGAGTGATTATGCTCACCGGTCGCATCGATCAGCTCCTGGTTATACGTTCGTACGCTAGCATTGCATCTTAACTTGTTCCGATAAGAACAGTACCACAACACCTTCGGATGTTGGCGGTAGGCATTATGAGGGCGGTAGAAATATCCATTAAACATCAACTTTGGATAACCTTTCTCACTGTGTATCACTCGCACTGCAATTCCCAAAAACTGTCAGAACTGCGATATAAGACAAGAAAATAAATAAACATAATTATGACTGGTGTGATCATGGTAAACACAGAAAAACATAGAATTGCATTACTTTTATACATATATTTGAAATGGTAACAGGATAAAAATTACTTCTAATATTTAATAATAATGACGGATCAGTGAAAATAATTAATTTACATACTAGATATTATGAAATGTAACTAACTGTAACAACGCGAAAATTAAATACAACATTATGATCAGATTTCTAGATAGCAATTCATCAACCACAAAATAAAACAATAAAAATCATTGTAATAATTTAATTTTAAGAATCTAAAAGTCTGTTAGTTTATCAGTAAACTAACTACCTAAAATTTGACGATGGCAAAATGAAAAATCGCTAATAAATTCAGAATGTGATAAAATCAACAATATAACCAAGAACATAGTAAATAGGCTACTAGATGCCAAGTTTGTCATTGACGACTTGACCTGACTGCTTTAGACTTGACTGACCCGTTTTAGAAAACTTGACTTGACTTGACTGACTAGTCTCGGGATCTGCTACTTTTGATTTTGATTTGAATTTTGCCTTTTTTTAATTTAAAAAAAAATTGGAAAAGCTTCTTTAAATTGCTATTCTTACAAATGACACTGGCAAAATCATCGGAGAAGATCTGATGGAGCCATGACATTAAAATAACACGGAATTCTTACAAATGACAAATCATCGGAAAAGATCTGATGGAGCCAAGACATTAAAAGAGAAGAAGAAATAGTAGGCTACTAACGGGCAAACGAATTCAGATGTTATAGTGGTCGATCGCTATTCCGTATAAAATTTTTTAACAAGTCACTACTAATCTAATCCAACTCAACAGTTTCTAATACATATAGTGATGAAATCAAATAGTGACATTATTTCTACATATACGTCCGTCCTGAGAAAAAACTACCTTCTTTCCTTCCGTATGTATCCTAGCGCCACAACCTCGAGCGCAAACCCATCTCCTCTTCCTTTTGTAACACGCGTCCAACTTGTACCAGTGACCTCCCATCTTCAGCAATGACCCTTCCTCATCGGACCGCAACGGGACCCGAGAAAAGAAAACTGTTAAAAATATTATGTAAATCACACTTAGAAACAAAAAAATAATATATAAACAAAAATGGGACTTAATAGAAATAGGAACACTTTTAGATTATAATATTCTTTATATATTAATTAATAATAAAATAAACAAGTAAATTGAGAATAAATAGAAAAACATGGTGTAAATGAAACTTTTGTTAAATTACAAAAAAAAAAAAAACAAATAACGTAGAAGAAAGCAAATGTAACACTTAATAACTTAATAAAAAATACCGTTCGCATACAAATTGCGAATAAATCACCTAGGTCTATTTTTTATTATATGACCGGTCTTTCTAAACATAATTTCAAGAGTATAATATAAGACTCTAATATAAAAACTATCGCTTACATAGTTATTCATAAGCCGTTACATAAACACTATATAATCTACGATAGGTTTCTACATACTACATCACTATTACATAATAAATATTGGGATATTAGATAACATCGCCTATCAGTCGGTCCGCAAACTATAACGCGGCATTTAGATAAATAGAATTTTTATAAAAAGCATCAACAAGACGGCTACGCTATACTTAAAGCTATACAGTTTGTATACATAATTTCTAAACATTTGGTATGAGAATATTGCACATTCGAGTACCTAAATACAACGATTGTTTTAGTATTTTATTATGTTGACAACTTATCTAACAATTTCGGCCACTAAGGCATATTTGGTACAAGGCGTCTAAAGCTTCTTCTAGAGCCACACCCCTTTATAATTCGATCGTGTATACACTTTTTAAATATAAACTATCACTATCACATCTAATGACGTGGTCCTACGGTCTATAAACTGACAGGCCGGTGACTATTAACTCAACGCCCGGTGACGGTTCCAAAGTCCCTTACGGACTGAACCATACCCATCTCGAGTTGGAGTTTTAGTGCGGTAAGAATCCCACATAACCTTTATGCCAGTTGCATTGCATGCGGCATCTGTCATAAGGTACTTTTTGAAAGTTTCTTCGCTAGTAAAAAAAAAAAAAAGAAAACTATTAACTCAGTTGATGCATGCGGTAGCCCGTCGTCGCTCGTTCCTGCGCGGCGCTGTGGCCCGTCAGTTAACGAACCGTAGGACCACGGTCTAAGGGCCGGCACAGACTGACGGTATGGCACGGAACCGCATAGCAAAGGATTTTTTCTGAACATATTATTTTGAATCCTATTGAAGTGATTTTAGCACTCAACACTCCTTTGCAGAAACATCTCGCGGCATGATGCGTAACGCTGCGGCCTCTTGGTATTGAAATATGTAAAGGAGTGTGAGTCCTCAGATCATTGCCATAAGGTTAAAAATAATATGTGTAGGAAAAAATCCTTTGCTGTACTGCGCCATCGCGTCAGTCAGCGCCGACCCTCAGCGAGCACTTAATTTTGCGGCACATATCTCTTATCGAAATCCTCACAATCGAATCGAAAAGTAGTTACACACTTATTTAATTATATAAAAAATATAAAACATACTTCGAAACTTTTAAAGTCTTTGAAAACTTGTGAGCACAGCGACGCTCCTAATGCGCGATCAGCGGCTTCCGTCGAGTAGACCGCGTACAAGGAGGTCGCGCCAGGCCTAGAGTAGCATGGCGGCATGAGGGGCTGTTGGCACTAGGGGCGTAGGACTGGCCAGTACGCCCAACGACCTCTGTGCATTCGGCGACACAATCTTATACTTCCCCATCGGGTCCACTTCGAATCTCCTAGACTCGTGCTTTGCGGGATTATATGTGGGCGGATGATTGTGAGACCCTCTGAAGTACACTAAGCGGCCATCCCTCAAACACAGAGCCACTTGACACCTCTCGGCCTTTTGGTAAGACCTGGCGCACCTCCAGGTGACCCTTCGCGGATGGGAACCACCGTCTTCGTAAAAAATGTGACCGTCAGCGACCAAATGAAGACCGCCGCGCGCCGAGCGTATGTAGAACCAACCTGTGTACCAACACAACATCTTACTGTATCTTTGCTACAATGAAAAACTCAACTACTTACGCGATTCACGTGTTATATACACAAACTAGAGCACAAAATAGAGCACTTATTCATTAAAAAAAATAATGTTTAAAAGAAGTCATTGGGCGAGACCATCTTTTAGAACTAGTTGGTCTCAAAATCTATATTGTTTCTCTTCGTATTCAAAATTTCAAATAGGTACCACAGTTCAACAATATGAACCTTTTTTGAACTTTTGTAAATATATTTAGTTGTTGTTTTCCAAGCCATTCTTCTACATATTGAAAATGTTGTTAAAAAAATATGTACAAACGATTCACATAATCATGTCCTGATTATATGACTGATTTAATATTAGTTTATAGTATACTGTCTTGTATCACAGATTAATAAATTAAAAAGAGCGTTTTCTTTTCTTTTCTTTCCAGATTTTAAAATCCAGATTTTAAAACTGCCAGATCTGCATTCCGAACTGGCAGTGTATGTTATAAACAAATTAAATATTTCATTGCTATTATTTAAATTACAGAAATTAGTATTCTTTTGGAATACAATAACGGCCCGCGGGTACTAACTATAATATACGCAACGCCACAATTCCACGAAAGGATTGAAAATAAAAATCAGTTCTGTCTTATTCCAGCATCATATAATCATTTCTTTGTACACAAGAGGGGCTTACCGTCAACTACCATCACTACGCAAAGTAAACGTTCTCAGATCAACAACTGCCGTTTATAAGCTACCATTTTCTTTACATTTTCAAAATAAAAAATAATATTTAATCTCTAATTATACACAAAATAATACTTCAAGAATAATACTTGACATATTGCAATCGTATACTTTCATAATCTTAGTAAAATCATTATATTCATGGTAAACGTAAATATATCGGTTAACATTGTGCTTATAAAATAATATTTGTATATAATATAAAATAGTTGATTATTAAGTACTTCAAACAAGAAAATATTAAAGATTTCATACGCTACGTCTGAAGGTATTGCGGTTCTAATTAGATCTGTTTGGCTGTAAGTAGGCGCTGCGACCCAATTTAGATTACCTAATAAAACTAGGTCTGACAGATTACGTTCACCTTGAACTAGATTAGGATGATGTAGGGAAATGAGCTCTGGCATCCCTTGCTCACTAACCGAAACACGAACAGCACACATACTGTTATTTCATCACTACTTGCCAGATACAGACCAGAGCCCAGCTATGGGGGGTTCATTTCCAAAGGTGGCTCTGCCGTGAATCAAACCTGGCATTCCCGAGAAAGAGCGATAAAGTATGCACCTTAACAACTAGACCAACCAGCTCGTCATTTTAAGACTAAATACCAAAAATCAGACATCTTTCTAAAGATGTTTATGAAACAATTATAAAACACGGGTCTCATCGCGTGTAGTTATATCCTAAAAATTAAAATCAACTAACAACGAAATTTCATTGCTAAATCCAAATGGATTCAAATGGATTATAAATAGTAAGTAGGTACTGTTGGGATATAGAATTTTAATACTGGCAGAATTTAATAATAACTGATAAGAATATCAGTAAGATGAGACCACACCTACAACAGGTACTGACCTTTCTACAGTATCTACTGCTAAAGCCATGGGGCGGGTCGCTAGTCATCTATAAAATTTCCATAGCTACCCAGATACAGTAGAAAACCCAAAAACAACCGCAAATCGACATTCAATCGTAGCATAAATGAAAAAAGACGTAAGTATATAAAATATACGATATATCTCACTAAAACACATCTTACATCTAAAACGTATACATTGAGTATTATTATTGAGTTCACTGTTTAATAAATGCATTTTTCTACTTTAAAATTTCTTACAATACACTCGTATACTAGTTCGTACGCATGACTTCCGCGAACCGTCCTAAGAGACAACATAACCCATTTCATTCATTTATAAACTCAACCTAAACCGTTCCAATGCGAGACATAGGGCTCATTCTAACAACCTTTCAAAAGACGATTAAAATCGTAAAAAAATAATGTAAAAATAACGTATAAAAATACTTGAATATCATAAGAGTACTATCACTTTGTACAGTCAACTACAACTAAAACCACTGCGCGCGGAAGATCAGGTTTAGGAGACTATTGGTGATGATCGCAAGCAAGAGTTTAAATTATATCACTTGTTCTTAAAGCACAGAATACTCCTAAAAACTATATGACAACTTGCACAATGAAATAATAGATAATATATTAAATTAAAAGTATAATATGTAAAGATGGATTTAGATGATACGTCAAAAACATAGAACTTAATATGTAGGGCAAAGGGGAAGACTTTTGTCCTTACTATTGATCAAATCAATCCGTCTTTATAATTACTATTAAAAAAAAAAACAGAATCGTTTGGATACCGACGTGTTAAGTCTAGTGCTTTAAGTTACTTCTATTACCTAATAGTACGAGATCCCAAGAGAGGTCCTCCTCAACCTATCTGTTTACTAGACGAAAAGTATATTTCATGAACGCAATCGCGATATGTTTTCTCATAGATTCATAAAAAATGTACTTTTCGTCTGGTAAACAGATGGACGAAGGACGACCTCTCTTCGTATCTTAAATAGACTAGTTATTACACAGTAAATGTCCCGGGAAGAAATGTTAGTTTCATTTAAACTCTTGCCAATACCGGAGTCTCATGATATACGCAAGTGGCTGATAAACTATAAATTCTCGTATACTTTACACAGCGCAAAACTACATTATTTATAGAATAATAATATTTATATATTATATAATATGCTCTATCATGTCATAATCTCTTTGGAGAGTATCGTTATTTATTTTAACATTCACATGCGGGTATGTTTAAATATAGGCCAAAATATTATGTTTTTATGTTTGTTGGTTTAACGAACGATCACCAGTTAAAAGGCACAAAAGCAATATTTTACACACCAGAAAATAATTTTAGCAGTCGAATGAGATCTACATTCACTAAGAATTTTAATTGTAAAACCGTTTCTCTATTATTTGTGCCAACTTCATTAATGTATTCTAGTGATCGTTACTATGAGTATTTTAATTAAATTGACTCGACATTTTAACATCACTTACGACTAATACATAGTTTATGAAAAGATTCAAATATTCCATTCAAAAACTCATGATAATTATAGTTAGAGAAAAAAAAAATAACTTACTTAATTATTTTTATTCGAGATCAATCAAGATTTCATATCAATATACCTGGGTTTTGGTAAAAAGTTTAACAACCCTAGCAACAGCAACTTTATCTGTCTGTCTATACAAAATATTGCACAGATTATACTGAAATTTGGCTCGGACAAATTCCCTGTTAAGAACCTAGGTATACAAATAAATATTTATGGATATTCTATTAGATTGTGATAGGAAACACGCATTTTCATCTCTATCTATATTTATCGAGGACCATTTTAAATTCAAGTTTATTATTGCCAATAATAAGTATGTATATCAAAACCATGTGGGAGAGGATTGAACTTTTTAAAACATGGGTCTCAGCGGTGTGGCGCGTACGCCACATGTATGTGTGCTATTCATTTGGACTACGCGTAGTCCGAATGTGTGGACTGCAGCACGACACCGAGGATTGCGCGAACATCGCCACCAGACTTTACCGCTTGCAGCGCGACCGTTGAAGCAGAATCTATGAGCGCCAACCTCAATAGCTGGTTTCCCACGTTTGCTTAAACAGTAGCGAAACTGATTGGGAAAGCAGGGAAATGGAAACGGCAAACCAAGCGTTGGATTCGTGTTTGCGGCGACGTCATTGCCTGAAACTAAAACTTCACCATTAATATCAATAATTTTAAAAACTTTGCACTAGCAAACCTGGCAGGAAAACATGTAAGTTACAAACAAAAATTACCAGTTTTTTTTATTATACAGGCAGGTTAACATTCAGTTTGATGGTAAGTTTGTCGCCAAGGAACACAAACAATATCAGTGGTGATTTTGTATGCTTCCGACCCAGGTATCTTAGGCACAGAAATACAGTCCTTGCACCAAAACATTACGTGCTGTTATTTCACGTAATCTAGACTTTATAAAATCATCTGTTCTGACTTACTATCAACGCACAGCCAAAACTACTAAGCCTAGAAAGCTGAAATGTGAAACATAGATTTATTTTAAAAACGTAAGCATCCGCTAAGAAAGGATTATTAAAATGTATTGACAAAATTGTATACTGTCGCTATTATTACCTAAATTTATTACCAATTTTATTTTAACTGGCAAATGTGTGATTGAATAATCAATTTGAGTGTAAAAATATTTGAACTTCTTCACCATTGTCTCAGAATACGTGCCGAGATGGGAATAAACCGAATAAACTCAGATTATATTCCAAAGTGTTAATTAGCTTTTATCGGTTTTAGCTTCTATATTTCCTCTACTTTTACTAACTAAAAAACAGTTGTAGAATTATGTTAACATGTCAACAGTAGAGGTTGAACTTCTTGGCGTACACAAAGTTTCGAATTAAGGACAGGTCAATAAACTGGTTTCACGTTCAATGTCAAGGTCGTGTCCGCTCAATGAATTTCGTACGCAGCGGAGGTCACAACCATGTTCAACAACACGTGCGAACGAGTTATAAATATAGTAAACTATGCGATTTTGGTGCAAAACGTAAGTATGTTAAAAAAACTAGATACGAGTTTATCCAAATTATACCCACTACAATCTGTAAAATGTTTTAATAAAAGCGTGAACGAGGCGTCTGTACATTAAATATTTTTCAAAAAAAAAAAAAAAACAATTTGTACACGTTGTTGCCGAGATCAAAAAATTGTTTTAAGAATTACTGTCTAAGGTAAAAGCACCTATTACCGCGGTATTTTGGGGAATTTTGACATTAGAGTGAAATATTTTGTAATCAGGACTCTCCTCGGCAAATAAGCATTTTTTTAAACGTTTTAGAAACTCTTTATGAGGTATTTCTCTCACTTCTTTTTATTTATTTTGAAGCGTTGTATTTATAATTATTTTTTAAATCAGGAATACGACGTCCCCTATTACCAAGGCATGCCCAACCTTTTTTCTATTACCGCGGTATGTGGCTCCTATTACCGAGAATAGAAAAAAAATACTTGTTATCCTGATGGTTCCGTATAAACTAAAATATATTAAAAAAATACACAAAACATTGAGATCGACTTTATTAATAAAAACATGATTAAGTACCTAAATGTGAGAAGATTATCAGTTACTTTCCACCCTTGAAGGAACAATATTTATGGATTTTTTATGGACTTATATTTAACCTACAACTTTACAGGATTAAATTATATTCACCTGTAGTATGTAGTAGATATGAGGGCTATCACAGTTACTTGATTTAGGAGTAAAAACGCACATATAACGTTGAGATATTACTTTTTCAGTCAAAGATTGTACTTCCGCTTGTTTCAATGTCACTATTTGACGTAATGAAAGCATCAGTTAGGGAAGAAACCCTTGCAGACATGGATATGGAACCAGTTTCAGGTCTAGAACAACTATTTTCAACTTTATTTAAACTTTCGGACAAGCGGATGAAAGCAAAGGCTTCTTTTATTTTCTTTTATTTTCTTTCGAAACTGAATGATCTGTTATCGTCACCAATGGTTTTGGGACAGCTATAGGGAATAGTTGCATTCCAACTGTTGAGGTTGTTGGTATTGCCCCTTCTTGTTTTCTGGTATCCTTTATGCTACACAAGTTAAGAACACCATCAGGTCCCAACTCTAAATAAAAAATGGCTTCTGATATATGTTGGTCAACATTATTAGTTAAAGTTGTCTCTCCTAGTTTAAAACCAGCATTTTCATGATGGTTGCGGTTTTCTGATGCAATATTCGACCATAATAAAAACAACTTTTCATATGTTTTGTCTCCGTCCCAATGACCGTCTGAATCTTTAAATTTCTTTAACATATCAGGTGACAGTCGTTTCTTAAATTGTTTCCTAAACCATTCATCATCATCCACGGATACTTTGTTTTGTGACTCGTTGTTATGAATATCAGTTGTAGGATGATTTTCCTTATTTTGTTTTGCTTAAGGTAGAAGATTTTCATACTTTATATTATTTGGATCAAATGGGAAAATCCCGGAACATCTGAACCCATTTCTTATGGTTTCGGTCTTCAAACATCTGTTAAAACATTTTTCAACTTCTTTAGCAAAATCTGCTTGCTTTAGCTGTTTATAATCATTCTCTATACGGTAATCATGGACAACAGCTTTCCAAGTTCCTTTCACTGGTCTAAAGACAGCAACGTCAAGAGGTTGCAAGATGTGTGTTGTATTTGGTAATAAAGCAACCAACACGATTCCTTTTTCTTTACAAAATGTGGTTAAAGGTAAAGATACATGTGACGTGTGACCATCTAAAAATAGCGCTATAGGGAAAGTAACTTCGTTTTCGCGAAGCCAAGGATAAAATACATTAGTAACATATTCGTAAAAAGACTCCATTGTCATCCAGCCAGATTCGGTGTATCCAAGTCCCCACCATCCAGGTACAGATAATTTGATATTTTTCGGAATATCTTTCTTATATGGATATAGTACCATGGGAGGAGCAATATCTCCATTGGCTGATACATTAACTAAAACAGTTAAACACTCTTTTTCATCGTTGGCCACTCGATTATAAACACGTTTGCTACCTCTTTTTACCAAAACTTGCTTGTCCTTCGGACATAAAAAAAAAGCTGTTTCATCGCAGTTAAATATGCGTCTTGGGTCGTCAAAAACTTGAAGCAAATCATTACTTTCAAAATACGAGCGAACTCTTCCAAACCACGCTCGTATTGATTCTTCTGTGATCTTATTTCTACTTAAGGGAAGATTTTGTGGCACGCGTTTGCTCAGTGTCGGATGTCGTTTCAAAAAGCCCAAGAACCAGTTTTTTCCAGGCCTTCCACCTTTAAATGGATTTGAACGTTTTAAATTCTTGACAAGTGCAGCTACAGTATCAAGCAACTGTTCTTTAGTGACTGGAAATCCACATTTACCAAGATAGTGAACCCAATCGACGACTTGTTGCTCCTCTTGAATATTTAGCACAGGCTGTACACCACAAGTCCTATTACCATATAAACCATCTCGCTTGTTCCTTAATGTTGTCTCTGGTATATTAAATTGACGTGATGCTTGGTAAATACTTGTACCTTGTTCAATTGACTGTAAAGCAGAAACTATGTCTTCGTTAATGTAGTTTTTGCGTTTCTTCTTCTCCATAATTTCTGCAAAATGGAAATGAATAAGACTTAACTAACAAAAAGGGAGGGTTAAAAATAAATAAGTTATTGCTGTAAATAACTTAGCGAGACTGTTAATGTTAAAGTGTATTGCAAAAAAAAAAACACTAGGCTGGCTTGCACCATCTTACTTTAACTATAACAAACACCGCAACTTCAGAAAAAATAACGGTTAGGCCGAAAATGAGTTGCACCAGTTAACAAATAATCATAACTGGTTAACTGGTGCAACTCATTTGCGGCCTAAAACTCATTTTCGGCCGAAACAATACAACACCCCAAATAAATAAATACATCCTAGTAATTTACCGGGTGTAAATAGACAGCTAATAGGTATAATTTTACATACATACAACCTGTATTACATAAAAGTAATGTAAAAAATTGTTAAATACTACATACAATAATAGAGGGGTAGGTAACGTTATAAAACCGTCAACTGTTATGGACATTATTTCTAAAAAAAATTCTATAAAAGATATGTCGTATTATAAACGTATTATAAGTCTGCCACCCATTACAAAAACTATACTTTAGGTATTATAATTTTTATAAAAATAATGAGTTTTAATGGATATTGAATACATCGGAAATAGATTTTTCGTTTCTAGAATACATGAGGACTAGAAGAATGTTAAATTTTCACCAATTAGATAGTAAGTAATTTGAATATAATAAGCAAAACAGAACCCTCAAAAAATCCATTACCGATGGTACCCTCGGTATTTGAGGCTACCTCCAATTTTAAGCATCTATCACCGCGAATTTTATTGCTCAATGTTATTAAGTATGTGTTTGTTAAAAATTTCACTATGAAAAGTACGAGATAACATTCCAAGAAAAACACAGAAACAAGTAAACAATATCCGTAGTCAGTTATAAAAAGTATTACTTTAAAAATCACGGAACTAAAATGTGAGTGCACTTACATGAATTGCTAGTAGTATGGACACGTCCTGCTCCTGCGCTCCCGTCGCACAAAATAATTGGTTTTGATCGGTTCTCTCTTTCATATGCCCACTAACGCCCATACAAGTTAGAAATTGTCCGAAATAGTTTCTTACTGAAGTTACTGTTATTAAATTGAAATATGAAAATATCTGATACATCGGTAATAGATGCCGATTTTGCATACCGCGGTAATGGGTGCTTTTACCTTATTTGTTGGTGTGTTTGTGCACGCTAATCTCAGAAACGGGTTAAAACCAATTTGTATGCGGTTAAGTTAAATGAAATAACAACGCCATTCTAGAACCACGAGTACGAAGTCGCGGGCACAGCTAGTAAAGCAGATAATATGGTAATAACAACATGAGTAATATAACTTATTATAGTTATGTACTTATATTAAAATATTCTCTAAATTCGACTAAGTACGAGTTAAACATATTTTATCTGAATATCAGGAATAACTATGACTTACGTGACGTAGGTATTACTTATAGATTTGGACAAAGCGTAGGTACACAATATAAAAAATATTACATTTTATGATTATGAGAAACAAAAACAAAACAAAAAAATGGCGATGATGCAGTTTTGCGAGTGTGTATGAATATAACTTTTTAAGGTAAAAACTAACACAACTCTTTCCCCACACTTTCATATAGTTAAGCAACGTTTTGATTGAAATTTTGTGATAAATGTCTTTACTACTGTCCATAAAGCATAAAAAGTCGAAAAAAATCTACCATGCAAGGTTCTTGAGGGATGTGGTGATTAGCTTACTGGCCACTGTGATTATCATTGCAAATAAGCAATCAATAAAAGTGACCATTGTATAATTGTTTTTAAAGACTTTTATTATCAAAAATTAAAAACTTACTCTCTATGATAGTCTTGGAAACATGACTTATCTTTTCTGTGACATAAGGGCACTTTGCAAGTAGAGCACTGCCATATAGTCCGTATTCGACTTTCTTTGGTACTACAATTTGCACAATATCTTCTCGATGTGGTTCGTACAGGCTGATGCAAATTACTTTCCGTCGTCGGCTTAACACCTTCTTTCAACGGTACAGACAATGGTTCACCATCTTCAGATGACGCAGAACTACTGTTGGAGCATGAGGAACCTGGTCTTTGCTTCTTTGCTTGAGATTCTGCAAGAATACCTTGGTAAAAATTTCTGCGAAAGTCTTTTTCCTGAAGTTTTTTGTAAACCAATAAAGAGTTTATTACAGCACAATCAATTTCTATGCCACCGTTTTGTGTGACTTTCTGTCAATGGCATAGGCAGTCTTCAATTGGTCAAATTTATCAAGAAAGTTCATATTATTGTTGTATCATTGCCTTAGAGCAGAATATTTCTATTCTATCTCCGTTTACGTTGTTTCCGAGTAACTTCGCCTAATTGCATAGTACGAAAAATGATCTTGCTTTCCATTTTAAAACTCCAACGTTCGCATCGCTAATTCGACAGTCAAATTCAAAAGCAACAAATTTATTTTTATTAATTTAATTACAAGAAACACAAAGTTACATATTATATATATTTTATACATATTAATTTCATTTAAAGGGCGAGTTATTTTACCTATTATCGTGTGTATGCTAAACAAAAAAAATCGCCATGCAGTGGAAACATTTATGTTTTATTACAAGCTGATTTAATTTAAAAAGTGTACCAAATGAGACAAATACCAAAGTGAACAAATGTACCAAAGTACATAAAATGCTAACAAATCATTTAATATATTCTCCAAGTACCTACACGGTTTTTTTTTGGATATATATTTATAACCAAAAAAAAAACCTTATACCTTATATATATAAAAGGTATAAGACTTACTAACTCATCGAAACCCAACAACAAATAAATGCTGTTATTTCAGAGTGATCTTCTGTAAAAATGTGGTCACTAAAACTGTAAAACAGTTGTAAAAAATGTAAAAATGTGTAAAAACTGAAGTCAAGTCACTGGTCAAGTGCCTTTATTTCAATGTTAAATTAACCTTTTTTATCAAAATACCATAACATTTAAAAATTAGGTTACAATAGAAATTACAATATTGCAGTAAAATGAGCAAAATAATCACTTGAGAGATCAAAATCCCAACGAAAATTTGTAATGGCTAGTTCTATTCGTCTATTCTTTGTTCAAAATGTTCGTAATAATTCTGTTAAAAGATGAAAAAACCTAAAACTGAAAAAAAAAATACTGCGGGCGAAACCGCGGGGTACCGCTATTTTATTCAATATAATATAACAGAAAATACTACGGGAATAAAAACAATGTGTGTGTGTGTGTGTGTCACAGCTCGGACGACGCACGACTGGAGTTTACTCCTTACGATAAATAAATAATTTATTAATAAAATTAAAACATATTAATATATTATATTATATTAATATGTATTGAAGCATATTGTAGCCTGTAACGCGTAACGTGTGACATGTGACATTTGATTTTACTCCCATAAATTTTCATACCCCGGGCTTATAGAACATAAGTATGTTAATGAAATCGATTCTTCAATTTTTTTTTACTAGAAGCATTCTGACAACCCGGTTGAATGAAACTTCGACTAAAAACTTACTGCTGTATTTTCTTTGGTTACCAAAAATCACCTTTGATTGGTCATGGGTTGTTTGTTGTACAGATTTAGGTTTACATAGTTGTTGTGAGATATAAAACAGTAATTAGCGTAATTATGTTGACACCGTGTCAACATTTTTTTTATTTTTTTACAAATTGAGATCGCACTTCATTTATTCACTCGATAAATTGCAATTCTAGATTAAACATTGAAATTAATATTTTTTTATTACAAAAAAATTAATACCATTAATTAATTAGATTAAACAAACACTTAAAATTTTCATATATTTCCAGTTTTCTTTGTATCAATTTCATAATAAAACATAATTTACTAACACAGTAGACATTTATTTTAATGGTATAAAAAATGTACCTTGCGTAGGTTTTAGGCAACCTAAACTTAAACATAATTATATTAAAATTTAGGAATGCATTAATCATGGAAAAAGTTGTATGACAGTGTCTCATGACTGATTTCCATACAAATTTTACCAGTTATTCCTTAATTAAGTGGTTTTCGTCTTCATTATATAAATATAACAATTAAATGAAATAGATTTATTGATGTTAGCGAAAGGAAAAAACTATGAGTTTGCAGCCAAAAGGCGCATGTGCTTTTATAGATAAGATACTTTAAATTATGCTCTGAAAAGGACACATTAAAATGAGGCTAATTTTTGCCTGTTCTCGTGTCTTTGTCAACGATAGCATTCGGAAGGTTTTCGACACTAGACATGCCTCCTGCTTCAGAACACATCAAATAAAATATAATTTACACTCAAAATATATGATGAAAATTTGTATGGAAATCGAGCAGTTAAGCAGACATTAAGCCAAATTTATTGAATATTACATTCTTGGTCACAGCCAGTGATACATGATTAGTGCTTAAATCTAAAGGCGAATCATTTATGAGTGGTCTAACAAATTTCACTTATAATTCACATTATGCACAACTTAAAATTATTTCTTAAATTAATCAAATAAAGCTCAATATTAAATAATTATACAATCATGATGAAACCATATTAAAAATATTTTAATGAGTGCCTTTCAATCAATTAAAAATAAATTAACCATAGATAAATTGTAAAAAGATTAGGCCTCCCATCATACCGAACAGTGCGAGTATGATTTAAAACAATGCTTGTAAGAAATTATGATCGTGTAAAGTAAATGTACCTATCACTTTAGGTACTCAATGGTGTAAGTTCTCCCATAAACTACACATGTTAAACCTAACCTATAAAAATTATATATATAACCTATAAAATAACCATTTGCATTTTTCATTTAACTATAATATGTTATGGAATGATCCTTTTTGCCAAAATCAATCAAGAAATATCCATTTAAGTTTTAATTTGTAATCAAAACCTATAAGTATCAACATGAAAGAAACTGCTGTAGGTATTTTTGATTAGTTGATTTTGTCTTTAATAAAGGTGACCATATTTCTAACTCAAAACTCGGCCCATAATCAAAAAAGTGAAAAAATCATCAAACTCTTTGATTAGATTTATTCGAACATCTCAGAATTCGAAACCTTCAAGACTTGGGTCCTTTTCTAATGATAGAGGACGGTTGGTGTTGTGGCTGGTATGGTAAGTGATGATAAATGGCAGCCATAAAGAGTTAGAAATAAATAATTAGGATAGGAACTATTCGCATTCTCGCATTGTCCGGCTTTTTCTAAAATAAATTAGTGTTGATTTTTAGTAGATATTTTTTTTTTAAAAATTCTATTTAGACGTATAAATGAAAACTGAAGGCACCGTTCTTGTAAATGTCATTTTTCTATAGAAATTCTAACGCCATTTCAACAATTGCTACAATACACTTTTGACAGCGTGTTTTTCATTAAAAACTTTTTCAGGCGGTGCGGGCGCATCAAAATTTTGAGGTGTGAAATTCGGTTCGTGATTGTGACCACCCTTTATCCTTATGAAACAACCATCAAGCGTAGTCTGAACTCTGCAAAGACATCCTTTCGTGTCTTTGTCCCGGCACGCCCAGTTCAGTTTATTTCTGTACTGGTTGTTAACCCAAAATTTGTTGCTTTGGAATATAAGAACAGATTTTCCAGCTCTGGACGGGAGGAAAAATGCCTCTGAAAAAATACCATAAACATTAATAAAATGTTACAAAACTTCAATAGAATAACAAACCTAACCTACAAAATATATTCATTTAAATTGTGAATCCAAAAAATAACATTTTTAATTTTTAATTTAAAAAATAAAATAAAATTTCACCATGAACTTATGACAATGTTTTTAACGTCCAAAAACCCATTGAATTTATATGATGTTAAATCATATGTAAAACTATTATTATTATCATGCTTTTATATATTTTAAAAATCTTTTTTTTTAATTTTTATTTAAGTAATTACAATATGGTTGTTTTTATTACAATAAAAAAGAAAAATAAGGTAGGTACTACAGGCAATTAACGCCCACTTAACTTTAAATTCTTTCTTCTCTCTTTTCTATAAATACAAATTAAATGAAAAAAGTAATGTGACAAGCATATAAACAAAAATCCCAAAATTTTCTAAAACCGACATTGATGGTAAAATTTAAAATTTTTAAATTTCAGTTTGATTAATTAAAATTTCAGTATTGATTTAAAATTTCAGTACTTTTGGCATCTTTTGAAAAACTTAATCTTGGGCGTTATTAAAAATGCTATGTTCATTACCGCTCTTTTACTAAATGTAATTTTAAACGCAGAAAACATATTCGTGGAGGATAAATTAAATATATAATAAAACATATATAATAAAACATCACATACAAAAGTATTTATTAAAACTGGAAAATATATAAGGAAAATAAACATTTAACAGAGAAATTTATCAAACTTCTTAAAATAGTATTAACCTTCTGTTAAGCATTGTTTTAACAAAACTTTTTGGTTATTTATAAACATTCATATCAAGTAACAATTTATTAGAAAAAAGTAAAAGATATTTTTCTCAAAAAAAAAAAGGAATAAATCCTAACCTACATTGTGCGTTATTAAACGAAAAAGGGTAATTGCGCCCTGAGGTACTAGCATAATAACGCCCGTTCATGACAACAACTACTAATAGCAAGTCGTTCTTAAGTACCTAATTAGGTACTCATAATTATATATCATAATTATGAGATCTGGGAAACATATAGAATTTTTAAACTAACATTTAATAATAACATTATACGACCAGTCTCACCGCATCTATTTACTCATTGTATTTACTGTATACATTACTTGAACTAAACTTCTGTCAGTCTTTGATTGCTTTAGCACTTAATTAATTTTAAATTAACAAGCTTAGCAAATAAATTCTAAATCATCTTTAGTAAGACACACAGTCCTCACGGTACCACTTCTTACACTTGTTACATTGCCGCATATCTAACTTTTCATTTTCATGGCATCCGTGGCAGTACCAATCTTCTGTGTCGACATTTTCTTTGTAGTTCATCATTTTAATATGTTTTCTTTTTATCCTTTTAACATTTTCCAGTCAACTTGAATTTCCGTAGGTGTTGGATGAATTGCACAAATAAGTTACAAGTAGTGCTACCCTTCGATGCCATTCTTATCAATGCTTACGAAATCAGGTCTTTGCCTTTGTCCTTTAAATAAAATCATGGGTGGGATTGCCGTACCGTTGCGTTGACACACATTGCTTTTGTGACTCTTTTGCTTCCCTATTCTGCCAACACTGTTTGCTGTTTGTAAACTGTTATACGACAACCTTTCCCGTTATACGATATCGTGTAATATCCAGGTCATCATATAATCTTGAAAATGTTGTTCAACTGTCGGTTTATTCAATTTCTGTGCTCTTGTTGGGTTCATTATTTGTGGCATTGCGGATCGAGGGGTTGCGTATCAAAAAGCTTCTTAACCAATCTGAGCCAGCTAACCTTTTGGTCTCATTAAAGTTGTTCTTTATATCATATCTCTCACAAAAAAGGTAAGCCTGTTTTCTAATGAATTTTGGTGTGACGGGTACTCCAATTTTTGCAAATCCTTTTATTCTTGCAGCTAAATCAGATTCTTCTAAATCTGTGAAAACAGGTTTTCGTCCTAAACGTTTTTTAACACTTGGTGTTTTTAAGTGATTCCTCAAAGTACGTCGCGGTACATTATACCTTCTACTTGCAGCATTCTGAGTGAGTCGGCCTCCTTGCACAGCTTTAATAGCAGCATTCATTCCGTCTTCTGTCCACGACTCCCCTCTTTTTCTTTTACCCGTAGAACTCGGTAGTGACAATATTAATCCTAAAATAAACGAACAAAATTTAGATTGTTAAGGTAAATAAAATACCTACTTAGTATATAAAATAAACGATACTTATGTTTATATTATTTATAGTATAAAATCGCTTACAGGTAATATCGCCCAACAGTCATTGGCGTTATTGACTCATTTATATTATGTTTTTTTACTAAATTACGTATGCTACCTAAAAAAATATTAGTGGAACATTAAGAATAGATACCCACACTAGTTATAACATAAATACAATAAAAGGAATGTAACGAAATAATTAAAAACTTACACTTTCTTTGCTCTTGAAGCGCTGTGCGTCACTGGAAGACCTTTTATTATGCCAGGCGCGTTCCTATTGGTGTAATCTATGTTTGGTGTACTACTCATTCGAATTAAAGTACGTTTTCTCTGTTTCGGGCTTTATTTGACAGAGGGCGTTAATTTCTTACCTACCTTAATTCAAGACATAAGAAAATATTCTAAAATGTAATACGGGACATTTATTTTGTTATTTCAATAAAAAAGTTGTCTAATTTCAATTTCCTTTATTTTAACGGAAATTAATTATTATAACCTGTATAAAATATATACGCATATGACCTGGTCACCTTACCAAATAATTAAAACTAATGGATTAGATTTACACATTATCAATTACTTTAAATCAAGCAACCAATAATTTAGAGGTATACCAGTTTTTTTGTTGATTTCATCAAAAACCGCGGCTTCCCGTGCGTGTGACCATCGCGGTAAG
This sequence comes from Synanthedon tipuliformis, assembly GCA_947623395.1. Lineage (NCBI taxonomy): Eukaryota > Metazoa > Arthropoda > Insecta > Lepidoptera > Sesiidae > Synanthedon > Synanthedon tipuliformis. The sequence continues at coordinate 8,909,343 of OX392417.1, read as the reverse complement.
ATATCACCTCGCCTCGTTGGTTGGTGCGTGCCACTGCTGGGCATTTGGCTGCTTTCCTACGTGAACAACTCCAGTAAGTTGGCGTAGTTTCTCCGAAGGAATATCCGTTCAATATTAAATTCTTTTTGCCCCTTCCAGTGGGAACATAATATGCAGCTGATAATATTCCTGAACGAATAAGCTATATTAATATAATTTATTAAATCAACATACTCATTCATGCATCGTGGATCCAGGCTGCTTCTGAGGCCTATGTCCAGCAGTAAAATTCCTGCGGCTGAGATGGTGATGAAGATACTCTTGTAGAAAAAATCTCTTTTATTTAAATTATAAATCATTACAAAAGAGTTGTTTTAAAGTGCTCACATGAAAAAAAAATAGCAAATAAGATACCAATTTATAAAGCATATTTATATTTCGCAAAATAGAAAAAAAAAGAAATTATATCGACAAATTTAAATAACTTCAAATAATAAGCAAAAGTTAGATTTTATATACATATGCCTACTCTAACTTCCACTATAAATTAGGTAGTTCAGATACCAACCTAAAAATTTACCACTTTAATTCCGATCTCTTTTAATATTTTAATTCATGTTCTAGTGAGAAAATTAAATTAAATCATTTCTGTATACAAATGAACGTCAAAAGTAGCCCCAGACAATATAAATTACTAGCTGTTGCACGCGACTTCGTCCACGTAACTTCATAAAATGTATCCTATCTTACTTTAGCCTATCTAAAGAATTTTTAAAATTCGTTCCGTACTTTGAGTACAAACAAACAAAAATACAAATCTTTTCTCTTTATAATAATTAGTATAGTTTTATCAAAAAAATAACACTTAATATTAATATATAATTTAAATTTCACGCGTCTACAAAAAAGTTTCTTAGCTTTGAGACCGAGACACATTTATGATGTAAGGAGGAAGATAATACAAAAATAATAATTTATAACCATAGATTTAGCATTGCTACCGTTCCGTTAGTAGATTGGCAATGCAAAAGAGAAAGAGCATAGTATACGCGTATGTTAGAGTGAGACAGATAGGCAAGACCATTTACGTACACGCTAGTGGCGTGTAGTGTCTTAGGGTCAGTTGTGAACGAAACAAATTCGTATATTTTTCGCAAAATCTCGTGTTTTAAAGTACAAATTAGTGTTTAGTAGACGAGATTCATTATGGTTACGTGTTCAGTACCTGAATGTAACTCATCTAAGCAAGAAAACCCACAAAATTGTACATTTCACAGGTAAGTACGATTGAAATATTTTGCTCTCTCGTTGCTATGTTTTAGAACTGTTACAAAAGTTTTGTACACAAATGGATGTAAAACATTATCACACTTTATTTCACTATTGCTGTAAATGCATAGAAATTTGATTTAAAAAGATAACAAATACGTGAATTCTTGTTATATTGTCTTGTTATTCTTGTTATTGTATTAATGGAGAGTGTGCGTCCATTCTCTTCGATTTGATCCAACCGGAACCGTTCCACTTGCGAAACACGAGGCGCGGGCGGGGGTTTCATCCCTTCGTGGTTGAAGTTCCTCGGTCACGCACGAAGCGTTACAGTTCCACCTTCCTTGTCCGAACTGCTAAGGAGTGGAACTCACTGCCTGCGTCTGTGTTTCCCCAAAATTACAATCTCGGGGTCTTCAAACGTAGGGTAAATGGGCATCTACTAGGTAAGCGTGGTCCACCTTCGGCCGCATCTGCACCTAACATCAAGTGAGATTGCGGCCAAGCGCTGCCTTGACTTATATATATATATATATATATATATATATATATATATTATATATATATATTATTTACCAAATTTTTGTAGAGATTGACACTATCGATATTGCCATAGAGTAGTAGTATATACTGAATATATTATAAATATCTCCCTAACCGGCAAAGGTATGACTTGTATGCAGCCTTATTCAACTTCGTAATATTAAATCTAAATTTGTTTGTTTTTTTGAGTTCCGTAGCCAAATTGAACTGTTGTAAATATTCTTCTAAAATAATTTAAACTCTAATGTTTCAGATTGCCTCAAAATATTGATATCCGACAAAAATGGCTAAAAATGATAAATAGAGAAGAATGTGTTCCCAAAAAATATTCGACTATATGCAGTAAGCACTTTGAAGAAACATGTTTTTCTCATAGAAGCGTACAAAGAGTAAAGTTACGTTCTGGTTCGATACCCACATTATTCATGCCGGTATGTTATTTCTTAATCATAATATATTTTCTGAAATATTGTTCTGAAATGTTATTCTGAAATAGTTGTTTGTTTGTTTTGTTTGTTATTAACCTTTAACTGTAATTTGCCGCTCAGGCAAAAAAGTGTTAACTGTAATTTAATTTTTAAAAGTAAGTCTGGTTTGTTTTCTCAAATAAAATTACAAAATAAAAATAAAAATTTATTGCTTCAAAATTTTTTTTTAATATTTATTTATTAATTTATTAATTAATATTAAGTTATTCTATATAATACATCTGCGTCAAATCACAAGAGACGAAAAAAGACATTGCAATCTTTATTTATCGATAAATCGAAGTAAAGCAGCAAGGTGAATCACTATTTGTCTCGCACACATGTATATCACACGCACACTAATGCATTTCGTTTTTGGTCTCGCTCAAATAATTGCATCGCCAATCTATATACTTTATATCTATGTTTATAACGAACATTACATATTTTTACCTTATAATTCAATCCAGTATTGAAAATACTCTCTCTTATGATTGAATAGATGTGTAAAAATAGCACAATATCTTTCCCAATTGCGCGTGAAATATGCTTCACGTTTTCCGTCAAGGACGTTTTCATTGTGCGCTGTCAAAAAATGATCTTTCAGGAAGTATTTACCAAATTACCACCTTATTGACGTTATAAAGGACCTGTAGATGCGCTAAAGATGTGTAAATTAAAGATTAAAGATGCCGCACTAGCCTATTAGTAAAAGTTGTGTAAGTAGTAAAACTAGTAAACGACTGTAGTATAAAGATATAACACAGGATGATAATTTTCTATTTTGGTAAAGTTGCCAACCTATTTTTACCAATTTTCATACTAAATGCAAAAAAACTAGATAGGGTTGTGCCTAAAATAAAAATGAACTTAAAAATAAAATACTAGGTATGTACCTACTTTTTATCACTACCACATACTTACTCGAAAATCTTAATCAGTCAATGACCTTGTCAAAAACATTCTAACACCTCAGGTGTCTGGCTCCTCATCATATAATTAAACTAAATAAATAAAGTTTACAAACTAAAATATGTTTTAGTTTTAAATTTTGAGTCTGGCCCGTTAACACATGCTAAATGGCCCTTTAGCAAAATGAGTTGGACACCCCTGAACTAATACAATATAATAAGTACCTACCTAATCGAAAGTTTCATAAAAATAAAACTAATATATTTATAAAATCTAGGTGTTGACAACTCTTTTCACTAAAATAATGTGGCAAACTTGACGCAATATTGGTACGTAATTAAACTGTTTTAGTAAAGAAGAAGATGTATTGTTATTACTAGTTCAAAATCTTTTACCTCTTGATCATAAAAACCAATTTTACAATAAGATTTTTTTAAAAGACGGAGCAACGTATAAAAATACACTAGGAACTAAGGTACTAGGTACTAACTGACAAGTGACACTTCACTGTTCTGGGTTGCCAGTTGTATATCTATATTGAATATGAAATATACCATTTGCAAAAATAACAACGAACGGTAGGTTATTAGGTACAAGAAAAAGGAAAATAGTCTGTGGTCGGCAAAATCACCTTCCATTGATTGGCAAACTGGCCAGTTCCAACGGTACCCCAAGTAAGAATAATTTATTTTGCCTAGAGTAAATAGTTCGTTCAGCCTTTTGAGACAATACTATTTCCACATAGTATTAGGAAGGGACTAGAAGGCACAAAATGTTAACCCGATGAGAAGATCACAAATGCTTACTCATTTTAAGACTGAAGATGGCAGAAAAATCATTAAGATCCATACCACACAATAGATAATTTAGTAAAAGTCCATAGTCAAAACGTGTAAAATGATATAAGAATTGAAATAAAAAGGCACATAATAATAAATGTAACTTTAATTTAAACTTAACTATTTATTTTGAAAGTTGTAACGTGTTTTCCGCTTATATCAACGATTTATTTATATATTCTTATATTTTAAACGAATTTTCAAGGAATGTTTCAGTATATCAAAAATGGTCCCATTGTTAACAAAAGGCACTTCTCTTCACTTATTTCTAAGCCAAATATAAAAATCGAATATACATAAAGATCACTTAATAAGTACACGTGTATAAAGTTTGTTAAACATTATAACGAATTAATTAATTAATTAGATACTTACTACTTTTACCTATACCTATATTGTCCTATCACATAAATGTCTAAGTTATAACTAATTGCATTTTTACAACGTGCAAATAGATACAATACAAATCATCGATATGTTTACATAAAAGAAAAATAGAAACATCTAACTATGTAATAGGTTAATTTTATTAGAGTGCCAAACATGCATTGTGTATAATATAATTTATAATATGAAACAACTTTTATAAGAAATATTTATCTGAGCACCGGACTAATTAGTCAGTCGAGAAACCTTGTGGCCAAAATTAATAATTGACGAGCAAAAACTATTACAAATACTAAGTTCATAAAAATAAAAATAATAATAAACGAGTTAATGTGTTTAACGAGTTAATTGAAGAAACTTTGCACCATTTTGAGCGGCGCGAACCTGTTTTTGAAATTGTACACTAACTTAGTGCAATTTGAAAGATTTTTTTATAAGGTAGGATGAACCTCTTCATACCATAGTCAAAAATATATACTTGAAAAAGTGCAAAAAAGTAAGATGTAAATAGTTAGTACGTTTTGGAAGAGCTCTTCAATTTTATTGTCTATTTAAAGTGTGACCCCCAAACACAGTTTTTTGGAAAACCACAATGTCATATCACCCTAAATATCATCATCACTTCTAATATCATCAAATATTTGATATACCTTAGAATTCTGCATAGATATTTGAATTTTCTTAACAATTTTATGAATAGTACCTACTAAAACCCTAAAACCCCTTTTTTAGTATCTCTGTTAATCACAGTATTTTTAGGAGTCTAATAAATAAGGGAAGAATAAAATTAATGTGAAAGAAAAAATAAATATTAAAAAAAAAGAGTATTTTACACGAAAGATTTCAGATTTTCAAGATTGCAAGTTTTTTTTTAAGTTAAAGCAAATTTAGCTGAAAGCTGGTTTATGTGGTTTCCACTATTATTTGTAGAATATCATCAGGAATGTATTATACGTTCTATTTTATACGTACGTCAACGATTTGCAATCGTGCCATTGAGATTAGTGTCGATAATTACCATTGGAATATTACTTTGAACACAGATTGGTTTTTAGTCAATCACATCAGTGAGAAGCCTGATCGAGGCGATAATACTAATTATGCAAATATAACGACCAGAAGTTACTATGTAGATTCAGGATATCGATATGAATTTAAATTTTTCATTAAATATTGATTACAAATTAATAAGCATATAAAACCTCTCAAAAATTACTATTTCCATTTAAACACTAAAATAGTTTTCTTTTAAAAAATAAAGTGTTAAATTACTAAAAATCGCTTCGGTGGATATCTATATCATATTGACATGAAAAACTAATTTAATATGTAAATTATTAAGCTCTTATCGATGTGCATAACTACGTACGTATATAAAACTCATATGCATACAAAATAAAATAATGCTGCGAAAATACGTGCTTCCAAAACGAGTGTCATTGAAGTTCTGACACTGTTTCGGAAGGAGCTGCGTTAAAACCCCCTCCAGGTACCGCTGGCATCGACGCTATAGGAAGAGACACAGACTCTGTTCGCTTCCTTCCCGATGGACGTCGCGACGGAAGACAGAGTGCGCGCGGTGGATGGTTGTGCATCCCTTTCACGGCCACAACGCTGGCACCCAACATGTGAATCCGCGCTTTACAATTAGTCTTCTTCGAAGTGCATCTCCATATAACCTTATCTCTCAACTTCGACTCTTCGCAGAACGGAAAAGTGTTCACCATCATTATTATCTTTCCTCGGCGCGATTTGAGAAACTTTATACCTGAGAATGAAACACACGTCAGAAAAAAAAACCTTAAACCTCAATCTGAAGCTTTCGGAAAAACTATCGGGAACTTATTTTAAGGGTAAAAATAAAACAATCGGTTATTTATAAGTAATATGATTTCACAAAACATACCCCATACAAACTGAAATGACATTAAGTAAAATCGAACGTAACACACTAAACATTGAATTCATCAATAGAAATCATTGTAATCTATTCAAATGAACACAAATTCATGAAGTGTAAACGAGTCACAAATATTTACATGTAAAATTATTTCATTTAATTAAAAAAAAACAACGAACGAAATTGGAGTAAACAGCTAACGAAATTATTACTTTAAAGAGCACATTAAACATTTATTATATTTGGTAGAAGCCGTAGCCGGTCGTTTCAGTTGTGATGTAAGTAAAAAAACACGTGGTAGAAATTGTAACAACAATTGAGCAAGTCACAGTCAATGGTACTTGTGTAAAACTAGTAACCAAAATTAATCTAAGGGCATAATTGCGTAGCCAATGGCAGGCGACAGCAACAAATCGCGGCTACTAATCGCGTGTTGTAATTCAACATAATCAGCACTGCTGGTCAGGGGACGGGACACATTGTCTCCTGTCGCCATGTCTCCAGCTAAGGAATGTATTTCTTAGAAAACTGAAGTATATAGCAGTAGTGTCGCCTCATTGTCTGCTGTTTGCTGTCTGCGATCCGCAATGGAATCATACCCTTACACAGCAATAAGAACTACACACCATATTATCTGTTCTCATTCGATTACACAAACGTCAAAGAAAAATTTATGAAATCAATTTCGAGAAGAAACCGTTTCTAGAAATTAGTAAGTATATCTGTTAATCAGATATACAATTATTATTTTTTAAAGTTGATACAAAGATTACTTCTTGAGATTCTCTCATAATTTTAGTTTCGTGTTGATCCAATAATATCGTTTTCGTGGCATGTCGAGTCGTGAAATACAGGATCATATTTCAGTTCCAATATAAACACATAGAGGTATATATTTATTAAATAATTGACAATTTTTACATACACAAACACAGAATAATCATACAGATTACGACCGCAACGGCTGTGTGCAATACATTCAAATGGGTATATTTTTGGCTTGGTAAATGTATCAGGTACTCATGTAGTATTTAGTATACGGGTAAGTCCCCTTACCAAACCCTATTCAATATAAAAGACACTAAGTTTACTCGTTAAAGACGTATAGGTGGATAACTTGCTTAATGTGAGGTAGTTGATATTTAAATTTAGCCCATAGTTACTATAATAATTAAGTATAGATCATTGGTCTTTACAGTTGCGGAGAAATGTTCGAAAGTGTGTGTCGGACCTATCCGAAACAATCAACACGCACACTTCATTTTAAATCTAATCACGCGGAACAAAGATACAATAAACATGGATACGACATTAAAATCAAACATTTACATGGACACATATTTTATCTAAATATTAAAAAACAACGTTATTTTATGTGGCTTTTGTTAACATATTTTTTTGTGTATTCCAAATTTCTGTGTAAAATTGCTTAGCCATTGCATGAATACTTATTGTTTTTCTCTAATTGTAGGTACACGTTCCAAATTTAAAGTAGATCGCTAGTAGTAGATATAAGACCATAAGGCGCTGCGCAAACATAGACACTTTTGGTTAGCGACACGACACACCATCACAATCTCAAGTAGTTGATTTTGTTTCCAAATACCTACTCCGCATACTTTATGATTGGCGATTCGTATACATATGTCAAGTGGAGTGTCTACATCTGCGCAGGGAAAAGCGCATTTCATATTAATTATATAAAAATAAGACATTCACTAGTATCTTATATCTAACACAAGACACAAAGGTGTCTTATGTTTGCGCAGAGCCTTAGAAAGATTGACAATTTATATCGCGTGATCAGAGAATTAACAATATGACATTATAATCCATAAATTTGTTTGATTTTAATTGGCTGTCTCTTCATTTATAAATACACACGTGTTCGCCGCATTTCACATTCATTACCAATTAAATTATTTATTCGCATAAATCATTTACTATACAGTATACAGTTACTATAAATATCATTAATAATTAAACGTTGACGTTAACGATCCTAAAAACCCCTAAACTAAAAAGTTAAGTAACAACAAATGTTAGTATAGTAAAAAATTTGTACTTGTAAATTGATTATGCAGCGTAGACGAGAGTTCGTATTCACCTAAATGAATCCCGAACTACTTCTTAACAAACAATAATAAAAATTATATTATTACGTCTAAATCGTACAATAGACGAAACTAAAGCAAATTAAGACTAAACAAAGAGGTAGTTGAGTTTCATTGTTCAAGTAAAAGAGGTAGGTTCAAGTATAAGAATTAGATTGAAATCGCCGTGTCGGACCCTGCGCGGAATACCGCCCCGCCACGGCGACACACTAGCCTAGACTAACATTAAACTTAAACTAAAGACACCTTACCCGAGTAAAGCTTCTGAGTATTTAATCGTGTATTTAAATTGTATAATTAACTAATATACTGTAAAAACCCGTATAAAAAAGTGAAGAGGTAGTTAGTTGTTTGAGCTTAAGTACTTAAAATCGATCCATTAAGAGCACAACGACATCGAAGCGATGCAGTCAACTAGTAAGTAAATCTTTAATTCCTACTTTATACAAAATTCATCGACTTATAAGTAGGATAATCATGTGTAGTGACACAAACAAAATATATAAAATTCAACAAACTTGAATTGGAGCTTTGCATAAAATAAGTTATGCAAGAAATTAATACAGATAAAGGTTTGAGACCCTCACGAGGTATACCGACGAGGTAATAAAGATTAAAAGAAAGCCTAAATAATTGGCTACAGATAGTACGCTAAAAATATATTAAAATCGTTGAGACTAACACAACTAGAGCAGACATATCCAACTAATATTATAAATGCGAAAGTTTGAGGACGCAAGTTGATGAATGTTTGTTAATTCTTTCACGCAAAAACGACTCAACGGATTTGGATAAAATTAGGCACACACATGTTAGGACCTTTTTAACCAGGAAAATAGTAGGTTATATATATATATATATGACTGTTTAAAAATATAGAAAATTGGGCGCCACTGTAGTTTTTAAGTCGCGGGGCCGTCATCACTTGTTCTAATCTAATCACTCAAGAAAAGTAACTAACAGACGCGGCATGTCATAGTTTAGTAACCTACGAATTCAATGTAAAATTATACCTCATAAGTTTCACTAATGCCTCAATAATAAACTAAATTCTGCATATTTATTCTGCAAAATGTCTATAACGCTACCGTTATAGATGTCGTGGGCAGATCGTAAAGTATGAAATCAAAAATCTTTCACCAAAAGTCAACAATAGATGCGACGAGGAGCGGAGCGAAGCAAAGCGAGGAGGAGCGTGTTAGGTTTACATGGAAATAAATTTGGGGAGCCGAGCGAAGAGGAGCGGAGAGAGGCGACCCTCTATCAGAAATATGGTCTGCCCAGGAATATCACGATATGCCCAATTCTACGATTTGCCGACGACATAGACATTTCTAAGGGGGGATTATCAGCACATTTTGTTCTGGACGTCGTCTCTAGTAGTTTTAGTTCATCGTTTCTCAAACTGAGGGTCGCGGTAGTACTTTCTCATGATTTTACTAAACCATAAGAGAAAATAATTTATTTACTAATAACAAAATAAATTATTGTGATGACTGTGTTTGTTAAAGGCTTTCTAGTCATAAAAGACGATTCTTGTATTGAAAGACACTGTTTAAGGTGAATCCTAAAAATTTGCATATTTTTTTTAAAATATGTTACTAGAAAGTGTCAACGCAATTGGTTTGAAAAAATATATGGTATACTTAAACATTTGAAGAACAAATTGCATTGTTTAGAATTTCCATCGAAGTATGTAGTAGAAACCAAACAATAAAGGTTAGAACATAAGAAGAATTTGACTTATATTGAAAATTGTTTCTGTTGTTTTAATGGTCAAATCGTCAATGTCATTGGCTTATGTGAATCCCTTAAGGGGGTCAAGAAGCTAAAAATCTAAATATATCGATGTTGACGAAACTGTCGTCGAGTTCGCGGCTGACTATTGAAGAGTGAGCGTCTACAAGCCAAAAGTGGTGATTGTATATCGGATACAACTTATAATTAATATACGTTAAAACAATTTAAGTAATCTAATGGTTAGCGAGAGCAAAACACTCTAAGTACTCTGAATATAAAATCTTATATTCCATAACTACCTTATAATCTTCTTATAGATTAAGAGGCGGATGTTGAATCGTCTAAGTAGTAGATAATTATCGTTTAAATACAAAAGTATGAAATATGTAAAGTTTAAACTCTCAAAATAAATTAAGTATTCTACGCAGTCGTGGGGACAATATTGCTTTTTACCGAACCGAGTTACCGTAATCAGTCACCGACGCGTTTGTCGGCGGCACGACAATCGCCGCCGACCTGTACCTTACATTCCCGTGTCGTAATCTGACTTCCTTACGAGCCCAGCTGCTGCAGCCGTATCGCCTAGCGCTTAATTCTGCTATGATGCTATGCTATGCTCGGATCGATTGAGCCAATACTAAATCAAACGCTGAAATCTGCATTTATTCAGATAATAACCTTCTGTCTAACCATACGTTGATACGAGCTCACATAAATTACATTCAAATTACTCTTAAACATTTAACATCCTTAAAAAGCCTTATGTTTTCCATAAATAACCGACACCTACAGCGATAACTATGGTCTCGAAGGGACCGCCTAATCTAAGAACTTCACTACATAAACAACTGGTTTCGTTTCGCATATTTCGCGCTGCACTGGTCGTAACATTCGATACATTTCATTGCACACTTGTTACGTCACATTTCTTCACTTATTAAACTTTTACATATACATTCACATTCCACCCAATTATAATATACCAACAAATATCCTTCGCTCTTTACTAACCATACCTTATCCCCGTTTAACCTAACTATGCAATGATTACCCTAAAATTTACGCTATCGCGGTTGCAAGAAGCGATCGGAGTTTGAAATTTTTTGCGCACATACACACCAGACGACCAGGGCACGACGGCCAATAAGATCTTGCTTTAGTTCGTACATTTTAAAATCGCGCGCACTTAATAAGCGGCCAGCGTACAATCTTGGCCGCTGCGACACAGTGCTCGCCTAGTGCACACGTACGCTAAACGTGCTCTTGCGTATTTACGAATGTTTAACGGCCCAATCCTCCTCGTTACACGGTGTGTCTACCAAGACTGGTTTGACGCTGACACTGGGCGGTGTGTGTTGTGTCGGCGGTGGCAAAGAATTGGGAGACGGCTGCGAATCAGTTCCTGTATTATCGTTGCCCAAACTGTTAGCTGTAGTGTTGGCAGAAGCCGTCGCTGAGGCTGTTGCGTGGGCCGTTGCTGCGTATATGGCCAATGCGTGTTGCAACTGCAGCAATTGATGATGCGGGTCAAAAGGTGCGGGAGCACGGTGACCGCTCTGGTGAGGGGTTCGAACCACGTAGCGCCCATCGGCGAAACGACGCACATTCGGAGGCGCATGATTATGAGCGTAACGGGATCGTACAATGCGCTCGTGACCTTCGGGACCCTCAGTGTTGACATCGGCGAGGCAGCGTGACGTGAGACGAGACGAGCAGTACCACTGTTTGCGACCGTGCGCCAAGTTGTTCTTCAAACGGAAAGTGTAGCCACGGTGAAGAAGCAGACGACCTTTGCCAGCTCTTATGAAACGTGCTAAAACAAACAATTCACGTTAACATTGTTCTCGGATCACAAGTTTTATATTTAACATGCATAACATAGGTACTCCTTTCAAAACAATATAATTGTGGCATTATATGCCTACCTTTTTAGGAAAGGATTAGGTATTAGAAAGTGAGGAATTGAGGGTGTAAATGAAAAACAACTAATAACTTACATTTATTTGAGAAAGTGAAAAAATAAATAAAAAACATGTTCAGATAAAACCTATTTATTTATTACATAAATAAACTGATTTAAAATACTGCGATAAATTGTAAAACTGGTGTATTTATTTTTTTTCTCTATGAGATTATACTAAATGAGCGTTCATGATTATTTGGCACATAACACAATCACTGAGCAAGTTGATGCGTACAAATAAATATACACGTACATATTCACATTATCTAAATAAATACATTGTGTACAAAAAAACGCTAAGTTACAAATTAAATACATTAAGATCACATACACCGGAAGAACTCTGAGAAAAAGAATTTTATTTTTTTACACAATCGTTACCTACTTGTTGACTTACTTATTTTATTTAATAACCTTTAAGTAAAAGTTGGAGACTACAATTTCTATTTTAACTTGATTTATACTAGATTATTTAAATTTATTCATCATATACTTAATCGATTTTTATTTGGGTAGTGTAACTTACGTCTCCACTCTTAAGCTTAAGATCTTTGTACCACTTCAATCCTAGATAATAATAATTCTGATATCACTACGCACAACAACAATATGTCTAATATTTGGCACATAATTTCCAAAAAAATGTTATTTACCGTAATTTTAAATGAATTAGTGTATAAAATTTTTATCGATGCACATATACATTTTACTGAACAACATTTAATATTTAAATGTATTATGGAACACATCATGTCCTACGAATTGCATGCGAAATAATGTCTCAGGTTTAGTACAGCATGCAACTGGATAATTGATTTAGAAAACAGTATGATACAAAATATATTTTGTTTTTTAACATCGGAAAAAAAATCACAATTGAAACGAAAATTACTAATTATTATGACTAGACTGGTAAATGCGCTAAAGGCTACGTGAATCTCCTCAAAGTTATCTTAAAATATTGACTAGTTCAGTATGTACGTTAAAGCGTTTTTTATTTTGTATTTAAAAGAAAGTTATCATTAATAGTAAAAACAAATATAAATGAAAACACTTAACACATAGACAAGCTAAAAATTATCTAAAAACACTTAATACCTAGGTGACGAATTGATAACAGTTATTGAAAAGAGATATGATAGAAAGGTTCTTTAGTCTATGTCTTATCACAGATAAATAAATTATTTGGTAAACATTAGCTGCAAGTAAAGAATAATAAAAATTTAGTTAACTAAAAGTACTATTAATTAAAAGCATCTGGACTAGACAGCAGTCTTAGCTAAACAACAAAAACATCATACGATAATATTTAGTGGCCAATAAGAACTAATAGAAAATACAAATAGACCAAATAGCCACGGCATTCTTAATGAATCCATTTAAAATTAAAGAACTATAAATTAAATTTATCTATTCGTCATCATTTAAAATGTAATCTGTTATTGCGTCGCCGAATTAACACATTATTTTAACTATAAGTAAGTAATACCGATAGTTAATAACGCACCACCCAAGCACTAGGATCGAAATTGTCGAAATCAAGGCGAGGTGGTCTAGGTTGCAACAAAGGTGTTGGGGGAGACAAAGCTAATGTTGACTCCAGTGATTTTAATGGTATCTTAATAGTTGAACGTCGGCCAGCGCGTCCTGAATGATTGTGCTCCCCGACCAATTTGTGTAGGGTCCCCTTTTGAGTGTAGGCTTTACATCCGCAGCCGCCCATCGTACAACGCCAACGAACAACCCCAGACCGCATAGTGTGCGCGGCATAGAAGCTCCGACCGCGGACCCAAAGTCGCGGTCGACCGCCGGGACCGACGCACAGCCGCACAAAATTATCTACCGGAATAAAATTTACGACCAAATTAACACAAATTTGACCAACACATTAGATATAAAAAACAGCCCCAGTGCAAACTCCGAGAAGCAAACTAGCATGTTAGTCGCAAACATTCCCAAAGAAGTAATTAATTACACATGATACACTGCACGTACATTTAATTCTAAAAGCAAACCTTTTGTGGTATATTATTGATATTCAATATTTGGTCTTTAGCAAAAGACTAAAGACACTGATTCCATAGCATTGTGTCATTAACATAACGGTAATTAAAGAAATTTTACTGTACAAAACAATAGTACACAGCAATTAATACCATTATGTGATCTACATTTCGCAACTCTCAAAATAATAATAATTTTTATTTACAATTTCATTTGTTTACCATATATATGTATTGCTGCACGTCCAATAAGGACTCTACGAATAAATAATCACTAATCATAAGTATACTTCACAATAAATAATTAAAACAGTTGACTAGAATAAAATAAATAAATGAGATCATATTGAGATCTTCCATGTAACTTGGAGTTAGTGGAAACCAATTATTTTTAAGCATGCTGTTAATTCAATTAATTCAATGTTTGTGCCACTAAATCGTTAGTAGACGGTTATAGAAAAAAAATCACAGACTGTCTACATTTTTCCCATCAACTACCGAAACGTTACTATTCATCGTACAAAGACTTGGATGCGGATTGCGTAAAAGCTCTTTGCGCTGCATTGGCTGTAACGCTTGTGGCCGATGGGAGAATTGTAGGCGGATCGTGAGAATGCACATTGCTTAATGCGAAAATGCGATCGTGCAAAGTGTGAGCATACGCCCGACACGTGCGCCTTGTACACCGCCACCGCACCTTATTCTTCTCGGGAAACACTTTTTCAGCATAAAACGAGAAGCCACCAAGCCTCATATGGCGCCGACCTCGATTAGATATCACGAATTCCACTGCAAAATACCATCCCCGTCACTATCCATAACCACCGAACATCCACCGAAACATGCATTATTCACAATCATAGGTTAAGTCAATTGTCAATATACCAAATTTCAGACAACGCGTCAGCTTGAAAACCCATTTTAAAATCCATTGAAATGAAAAAGTAACCAGCCCAAACGTGAAATAGAAAAATGGTACCTTGTCAATGCATGCAAGCAAAGTCAATTAAACAACAATACATTATTTAATCTTTTTATTGCATGAAATATCAGAAATGACTTCGATCAAATTCTCAATGCGAGCGTGTTCATTATTGACAGGTGCGAACGGACCGTGATTATGGCACGATATATTCGTGATGAGTTTTCCATCTTTTGTGAGAGCTTTGGCTTTACAACCCTGACTACGATTCCTGCACGACCAGTAAACTCTGAGTCCACGTCTTCTGCGTACAACGTAACTGTGTCCATTTATTAGCAACGAGGGAGCACCGCGTCGCGTCACCGAATACCGCAAATCACCTTCGCCTGTTACAAACATCGCTAAATCCAACACATAATGTATAATCATTCAAATACTTGTAAAAACTCGTGATAACATAGTTAAGCCAATAAAAATACAGAAATATTAAAACGTTTTTATTCACTTAAATTACTTAATTATTTCAAGTTACTAGATCACAATAATTTGCTTCATTAACATTAAACTCCGCCACACTATTCAGTTTCACAATCATTCCACAGATTCAGCACTCTGATTTCAAATCAAACTGAAATTTTCAACAGCAATCATGTGTGAAAAAACAGGTCTCCAGAAATTCGTGATTTTTGTCTTTCAACCTGCCACGGTGACCCTTCTTTCTCGATTTTGTTCCATATTTCTAGTAAAGACTCTTACTGTTGTTGAGTTAATTGCTTTTTCTTTATTCCCAATGATAATTTCCTTTTATTATACAAAATTCTTCCTTCTTTTCTTCTACAAAATTCCTTTTATTGTACACATTCTTTTCATCATCGTTACTTTAGAAAATTTCTGGCCGTTTAATTTGTTAAATCAACTCAAACGGAATCAAAGAATTGAATATGAAACTGAATGGTGTGTAGACTTTATTTATTTATTATTATTTTTTTACAAGGCCTCCAACGAGGCTACAGGTTAACGTATTTTAAATTAGTACAGTAATTTCAAGTTAAATCGATCATTGTTCAACAAGTGAATATTTGACAACAGAAAAATATGTAGATCTAAATTTACATCTAGCGTAATCAAATCTATGTTCAGCTAGATTAGATCTAGCTGAATCTAATCTATGCTTAAGTTGTCTGACTCAAAAATATTTAGTAAAATAAAATTAAAACATGATTTAAATTGTAAATTTTAAGAATCTCAAAAATAATACAAAGCGATTCAATAACAAGCTGATAATACGTGATGACAATAATACTGAAAGTGACTGGAACTGTCCACTTAAATATAATATAAAAAATACGACATTTATAAACTGAAAATAACTTGGAATAAATTGTTTTTAAATTTGCGTGTGTCCATTTTTTTTAAATTTAATAGTGACATCATTTTCAAAGGTGCATGTCGACATTACAATAGATTTGACTGATAATATGCGTAATTATCTACGTTGTGAATCTTGTTTTCATATTAATGTTATGTCGGTGCTGTATTTATTTACATTTAGTTTTTATAAAAAATTCAGATTGATTTTAGTTGTGCAAAATTATTTTGTAATTTTGAAACCACTCTTAGTGTAATGTATTTTTTTTTAATTGTATTTCCATCGACGTGTTATAGCTACGTGTGTGACGTAGGCTTTAGTCAACAGGAGAGTTGAACTCTGTGCCAGTGTAAAGGTGAGAAGTATGACGAAGTTTATAACATAACACAAAACTTCGTGAGTTCCTTGAAGTAATAAACTAATAATTTTTAAACTGCACTAATTTGAAAGTACAATTTCGGAGATAGAAATTTTAAATTGTGCATTTAGTGCACCTTAGTGCATTCGTGTTTTTTTTTAAATATCACAAATTTCATGAATTATTTTTCAGCACGAAACTTACACTTCATTCTTTTAAAATCTCATTGTATTATTTTTCTATGAAAGAAAATATGATTAAATAATACAGAATATAAAGTAAAATTTTAAAATAATTAATTATTGCTTTTTTTAATTATAAGTCCTTAAGTGCTCATTTCCTAGTTTTAAATATTGCTTTTTGTGTCATGATTCACAATAACAATTATAACTCCACAGACATAGATAGTATACGAGTATAACTCCCTTTAAATTTTGTGCACACCTGCGTCAAACATTCACTCTTGATTGTTACTAAATTTTCTTGTTTTTTTAAATTACAACAGTATGCGCAATTCTTTGATTTAATCGGTAGTTCAAAAAATATAGCCGGGGAAAACTACAGAATCATTAAAAATCTTGTAAAATCGTGCTGTGGGTGAAGTAAAGCAATCGACGTGTAAAGACTCTCACCCATCAGCCACATCTTACTGCTCGATTGTATTGATCAGTCTTGGATAACAGTAAAAAAAAAAACCGCCAAACAGTCTCGATAATGCGGAGCGATAATAACGAAAGATAGTATGAAGTACAGTCGGGGTACGAAGACCTTCGTCAAGTCATAGACTCTTAGTGCCTTTTGAAATTACAGCACTAAGCTGACAAAGACGTTAGAAATGAAATTTTGGCATGACTTTAAGCAAAATGTGACTCTAAGTTAAGGTGACGAACCTTTTCTTACCCCGACTGTACAACCTGGGCTATTGAAAATAGACAAATGAATGCGTGAAATCGCAATAACGCAGAATGTAGGTAACTCGACTATTATAATCGCAACTGTATATAGTAAGGATCGGAAGCGACCCTTTAAAAATGTGCTTAGAATTAAAGGTCGTAGAAAGGCGGTTCGATGTTAGGTATAAATAAATCGTTGGATCGGAGTTAGTTGCCTCGGCAGAGCCCGGTTCACCCCGCTCACAAGGCAAGGAGGCACCAGGGAGTTTTAGTGGGTACTAGCTGCTGCCCGCGACTTCGCCCGCGTAATTTAGTAAATTATGTACTTATAAACCTTCCTCGAGAACCACTCTACCCATTAGTGAAAACCGCATTAAAATCCGTTGCGTAGTTTTAAAGATCTAAGCATACAAAGGGACATAGGGACAGAAAAAGCGACTTTGTTTTATACTATGTAAAGATAAAGATTCCCAGTGCCGCTAATAACAGGTGCTGGGCGACCCCCACATATTCCTATCACCTAGCCAGCGGTAGGGAATCTGTAAGCGGATTTCTCCTCGTCAAAAAAAAAAGGTATAAACAAATCGAGCAATATAACGCGGCTGTCTAGAGTAGGCTTTAAACAGGGATGGTTAACAAAGTAGAACTTCAGTGTTTGCACTTGTGCACAGTGTTGCTCAGTGCAATTTGTGTTTGCACTTTTGCATTTAATACCTTTTACTCTGATCGACTGCATAGGTTTTTCGAATTAAAATTCGATGACACAGTACTGTCAGCCAAAAAATAATAAAAGGAATAAATGAATTAATACAACTAGTTAGATTGTATTATGTTTCTTTGGGGTTGAATGTTCTGACCACTCCACACAATGACACATTTAACAAGATTTCAAAAGCTTTAAATCATCAGTAAAAAAAAAACAACAGTTTTAAAAACAATGACAGAAAAAATTCTGTGAATTGCCCCATAATACAAACACACACAAAAGAATCTTATGTAGAAATACACTAAATATAGGCTAGAGAGATAGTTTAGTCATTAATATTTAAAAATAGGCCAACAGAGAATTCGTGTATACTGTGATTTCCAAATGAATACCTTTCATTCACTACATCACTATAAAAAAACCATAAAACAACTTCAAAAATATATTGTCATAGCAATAGAAAAAACATATAAAAATAGATTAAATTCGTGTTTTATTTAAATAGAATGGTGTGTTATGCCAACCACCTTATTAATGAACTAGCTGTTGCACGCGACTTTGTCCGCGTAACTTTATAAAATACTAGCTGACGCCCGCTACTTCGTCCGCGTGAAAAAGGTAGCCTATCCTGTGTCCCGTACGTCTAAATGTTTATCTACCAAGTTTCGTGAAAATCAGTTAATTCGTTTAAGAGTTATGGAGGAACATACATATATACATACATCATACAATACCTACATTTAGAGATTTATTTTATTAATATTGATAGCCTATGTTACTCCCTGATAACATAGCTTTCTAAAGGTGAAAACAATTTTTCAAATCGGTCCAGTAGTTTCGGAGCCTATTCAATTCAAACAAACAAATCTTTCCTCTTTATAATAATATTAGTAGTTATAGAAAAATAAAAAGTTAAAGAAGTCCATACAATATTCTCTTGTTAATATTTTGTGTATTTCTACAACAGAACTTATTACGAGGGTTGTATGATAAGTACCTGGCCTTGACCAAAAGAAAAAAAAATGTGTAAATTTTATTTTATTTTTCGACGTAATCACCGACTACCACCGACCGACACCAAAAATCATTCCGATAGCGTTTTAAGATCGCCATACATTCTTTTGAAATGCAAAATTACAAAAGTTGTTCTATTTAAATGGCATTCACAAACTAAACCACGCAGCTACTTGACAGCTTGACAATGTTATTGTGAAAGGTTATATTTACGAAAAATGTCACATTTTAAATACTAGCAGCGCCAAATACTAGCCTAGGCCAGGTATTTATCCCACAGACCTGGTAACTAACCATTCTTTATTAATTTTAAATAGACGGACATGTAACAACGTCACCCTGCTCATATTTACGGGAAATTTTTTCCATATGATTTTCTATGTGGTTATGAACTGGATTTGTTATCCGTAGCATATTGTTTTTAGACGTTATTCTGGCACGACACCTTTTACCGTATTCCATACACCTCCAGAATGTCCTACCACTGCGCACACTGTCTGTTACAAATATGTACGGTTCATAAATCAATTGTAGATGGCCACTTTTGGTTTGAATGAAATGTAGATCACCTTTCATGTTACTGTTCAATGCGCCTACAACTAAACAAAAAAATCACGTTATCTACAAATTCAATTATCATTTTTCCTAATAAATAATTTTATTATTTTCACTGTACATCATAAACAGATGTCAGTAACTAAATTTAGAAACTTAGAACTTAAAAGTAAGCTTTTATTATAGAGTAAATAAACTAGAATCGAAAAATAATGTCTTTCAAAAATAGTTTATTGCTTGCTTCAAATATCTTTTCATTTATTACAAATACAGTACAAAATATAATAATAAATAGTTAAATAACATTTCAAAATAAGGTTCATATTACAAATTAAATTTGTAGGTACTTAATAGTTCGAGGTATGAACATACGTTGTACTATAATTATTATTAATTACTATGTAAACACATATTTCTGATATATTTTCAATAAGCAACCATCTAGTACTTAGTTATTTGTAAAGATCAATGAAGTTTTACAAATAAAGGTAAACTAGGTATACATAAATAAATGGTTTGCTGATGCAGACAATTTATTTATTTTTCAGTGTACATAGAAAATTTTAAGTACCTAGTGTAATATTTTGGGTTGGATTTACATGTTTGTATTCTAGTTAAATGGTATTTGAAGGTTAAATTAATTAGGAATGAATGTTAATTTTATAAAAATATAGTTTTTATAGGTAGATTAATTAGTTAATTAAGGTTTTAGAACATAACCTAAAATTATTTACAATACAAATAAATATATAGGTACATACCAAATCTATTGAAACTCAGCATCAGCATCACTTAAAAACATCACTCCAACACACATTTCCAGTACAACACATAAATTTTCACTATTTAAAACTGTTTTCACTTATTTTATTTTGTTAAACTTTTTACGTAAGTGTTTACAGTTCAATCTTCAACCACAGAGAGCCACAGAGTAACATTGCTTCCAGTGAAATGAGCCATAGAGTTTCAAAATTTGTACTGAAACAAATTGGGTTCGGTTAGGTTAGGTTAATAATGTTTATGAAAATGCGAGCGGAGCGCAGCGGAGCGAGCCCACCTGTTATACTGTTAGTCGATACGACTGTGCACTGAATTAGGTTAGTATGTGTACTGGAAACAAATAGGGCTCGTGAAAAAATATTATATTGGAATAAATACTGGTTTGGATTCAATATTACTCTGTGGCTCATTTCACTGGAAACAATGTTACTCTGTGGTTGTCTGTGGTTGAAGATTAAACTGTAAACACTTACGTAAAAAGTTTAACAAAATGAAATAAGTGAAAACAGTTTTAAATAGTGAAAATTTATGTGTTGTACTGGAAATGTGTGTTGGAGTGATGTTTTTAAGTGATGCTGATGCTGAGTTTCAATAGATTTGGTATGTACCTATATATTTATTTGTATTGTAAATAATTTTAGGTTATGTTCTAAAACCTTAATTAACTAATTAATCTACCTATAAAAACTATATTTTTATAAAATTAACATTCATTCCTAATTAATTTAACCTTCAAATACCATTTAACTAGAATACAAACATGTAAAATATTCCCAATATTTTTATTAATGGTTTTTTTTTTTCATACTGAGAGTAAGTAGTCAAAAAATTAATGAATTTAAAGAACTCTAGTTTTCTTAGAAATCGCAGGTGTCCTTGTGATGTTTTCCTTGAAGTTTAGTGAGTGAAAATTATTTTTTAACCTAAATTAACTAAAAAAAAGATTCAGAGACCAATTTCCACCCTGTCTAGATTAAACACAAAATGACACATAACACACAAAATGACCAGTTTATTAATATTTTTGAAAAAAAAGAAATACTAGGCATGACCTGTGTATATTTTAGTACTTACTTATTCAGAATAACTTTACTCTTCTCATTTGTTACAGTAAAATTTCAATATGATAATAGCAATAATATCCTCAGATATACTCCATTATACTTAGGCATTACTTTATTTTTGTGTTGTCAATCAACTGTACCTAGTTTTACTAAGTTGTCTTTATTTTGAATTCGATTAAACTATTATAGTGATAATGGAAACTACAATGATAGAAGGTGCCTAAGTTGTAGTCCATGCAGAGCAGAGACAAAGTAGCTTGTAGATTCCATTTCAAGTTATTCACCCTTATTCTGTATCATTCACTTTATGGATAAAACGCAACTGTTATAGTTAGACATATTAACCTTTAAATTCAAAGCGATGTGTAATTTTAAAGGTTAAAAATGTCCATAACGGTTGAGTTATATGATATGGAATAACTAGGGTGGATTATCTGGATTGGTGGATTGGTGGGTGGAAACATGCAATACCAAATTTACCTAGAGAGAAACACTTTTGTATGGGAATCTTGATTTACAGACCACAGAAAAATACAAAATTTGATATTCATTTCATTAAGACTACCATAATTTTAACTCCAGACAGATCTTTGTTATGCTGGAGAAGTTGCAATTAGTGGGTGGGGTCATCCATATTTTTTTGATGTTTAAAAGTTTAAATTTTTATTCCTGACAAAGTGAAATCTGACAGTACACTTTAAGTCAAAATTCAACAGATTTAGTTGCTAGCAAGTGTGTTATTATTATAATATAAGTGTGTTATATATGTATATATGTTACTATTAAATAATACATATTATGTACTTTGATCTCACATTTGATTAAACAAATAATACATTTATTTATAAAAAGAAACAGTAAATTAACCACTTCATAAAATATATATTATGTTTTTGTGACATGTGAAAAAATATTCCTTAATTAGTATTTCTAGCCCTTTTTCTTTTAATTTTAATATTGACAGACAGGCTGATGGTCTGGTAGATAGATCTATGGCTACTGTCAACACAAACAACACCATAGTAGGATTAAGGATGAGGGATTGGGAAATGGGCTGTGGCATCCCTTACTTATTCACAGGAACACAATAGCACACATGCTGCTATTTCACTGTGGTCTTCTGTGAGGGTTACTGCCATCAGACAGGTTGCCCAAATGGCTACGAAGCACAGTGTGCCCTGCCTCTACATTCCAGATCCAGATTGAAGCCAACTTTGAAAAGTTCATTTCCATTTATTTTTAAGACACTGCCGGGAATCTAAGTATTTTTACTTCATTCTGTCAAACGTTATTGAAGCAGCCGATGCAAATTTTCTAATTTTTTCTCTTCATAAAAACTACCTACTACTTTTGTGTCCTGCCATTAACTACTAATTTTTGATTTACCACTTTTTTAGATATTTTATAACAAAAAATATCATAATCATTATCTCAGCCTTAGGAAGTCCACTGCTTAACCTAGGCCACTCCCATAATTTTTCAAAAGGACCACTCAGAAGCAGCCTGGATCCACTGTCGACCCTCAACTCTTATCAACCCTTATCCACCTTGTGGGTAGACATACTACACATACATTTAACTCACATTTTTAAATCATAAATTATACTAGTTAAAAATATCGTCTTCAGCATCCCACAATAATTATATACTGTTTGAGTGGAACTATTTTGGTATACCAATAATTAAATTAATCACAATAATAGATGAAAATAAATAAGTTAATTTTAGTTGTATTTGGAGGATTGAGTCTCAAGGGTCCTGGGTTCGATTCCCGGTAGAGCTGGGCATATTTATGGCATTTATGCACTAATTATGGGCTGACTGTCTGGCGACAGTAACCATCCCCTTAAAGAATACCACCTTGAAACAGTATGTGTGCATACTGTGAGTGAGTAAGGTATACCAAATCCCATTGCCCAATCCCTTATCCTACTATATGGGTGGTAGTGCATTGGCAGCACCTGTGGCATTGCTATCATCGAGTGGACCGTTAGACTGTCTGTCGATCTTAACATTAAAAAAATGTTAAGAAACTATTGGATATTCATTCACATGTAACAATAACTATATTTTTGTATGATATATTTTACGGTTTTCTTATATATACCTACAATTGTTGTTTAATAAAACATAGTATATGACACAAACTCCTAGTAAGTAGTATTAACAGATCTGCAACGTACACGATTGAAGGAACAACAAACACTATTTTGAAATTTATGTTAGGTTATGTTTACAAACCACAAATAATTTGTCAACTCTTTAAAAAAAACTGCTACCACTTAATTTTTCTTACTAATTTGAGCGCGATAGTAATTTCCATGTCATCAATTTACACACAAAAAACTGTATAAATGCATTCATCATACCTGGGAATCCAGAACCACGAACGACAAGCCTGTGTCAGTCGTGTCGTAAACTTGTATACTTTCACCTTTCACATTAAATTTAATAAAAAATAACACATATCACAACACTTAACAATTAAAACGTTTCCTTAAATAAAATTCACTTAAAAATACACGCTTTAGAACCAAAAAATGTTTAAAATATTTGACGTAAACACGTTCAAGGCTGAAGCATCAACCGAGACTTGATTTTACTTAATAAACACTTATTGATATACCAAAAACAGTTTACCGATTAAATGGACACATTTATTTATTAATACGCTAGTTATTATAACTTTGAAATATTAGATATTTCCGAAAATAGTAAACAATCCGTGAATGACACACTTGTGACCATAGATTTACAGCGTTGAGTTGATTGAGTGAGTGAGATGGTTGACATGACACTCGCAACTATACCACAAATAACGGAATCGGTTACGTTTCTTTATACGCACAAATTGTAAGGCAATAAAAACTAATCAATTTTTTTTAGGAATCTATTACAAGTAAATTAATGTTAATGTTTACATTAACAGTAAACATAAAATATACCCCATTGAACGTGTTAAAATAGTCTATTCCCACTAGTTTAAGGCTGGTTTTCGTGTCGCGCTGATCATCAGCGCCGAGGCCTCCGTAGCTGTCAGCGCAATATTGTCTACGATTACTAATGAGACTTTTTAGTCTCACTAGTTCAATTACATTAATTAAAAGTAGTAGCTAACCTTCGCTACTTCCCACCTACCTCAATTTATATATTATGTACTAGCTACACGCTCCCGACTTC
Organism: Synanthedon tipuliformis; assembly: GCA_947623395.1. Classification (NCBI taxonomy): domain Eukaryota; kingdom Metazoa; phylum Arthropoda; class Insecta; order Lepidoptera; family Sesiidae; genus Synanthedon; species Synanthedon tipuliformis. The sequence continues at coordinate 8,884,386 of OX392417.1, read as the reverse complement.
GCCCAGGTTCAAAATAAAAACTGTCCTATCTTTTAAGTTGGACCAAATTACACATAGTTACGAAGTTTTATCAAAATCGGTTCAGTAGTTTAGTTCATATGCGACATATATTTCATATTTATTGAACAATATGTATTATCTCGTATGTGTAGATAATAAAGCGGACTTCTTTGAATGTTGGCCTATGAGCGACTAGTGAGTAATTATCATTTGTCACTTTTTAAATACTTTGTCTGAGATTAATGATTGGTCTCGTTGCGCTCGACTAGATACCGCGCTATCTAAAAACAATAGCTCCGTGAATGCGGCAAGTCATTATTGTAGTGTGTGTAACACATCGTCCCTTTTTTGTCACGTTTTACACAGTTTCATTACATTTTTACACAGTTTCACTACACAAACTGGCATTTTATTATACCCAAACTTTAATAAAACATTCGGCACGTACACATCACAGACAGCTTGCAGTGTCTTGCAGGCTCGGGTACGCTGAATGCGGTGTAGTATTTGTTGCCGCATTTGACAAGTTCGCCGGCGGTATCTAGTCGAGCGCAGCGAAACTAATTATTAATTTGAGTACTTTGTGGTATACTTACCTTTTTCTATTTATTTTTATTAGAGATGGATGGGTTTATTCTTGGCCAGCATCCAGCCGTGTAGCGAAGATGAGGCCTATAGATAGTCAAGCGAGCACAATCAGAAGATGCCTATTCACTCGAACTTTCCCACTACCTATTTCAGAGAACTACCTACTAGTAAATTCGTAATTTGGTGCATACTTTTATAGCGAGAATAGAAAGCCAAACTACATATAAAGAAGTAGCTCAAGACCTGAAATATGTACCTTTTTGCATTAATCTATTTTTTGTAGAGGCAAGAGTAGGGAGCAGACTGAATTCTTCTGGTGTTTTTTGTATTCTAGGCCAAGCGACGATACCTTCAAGTATCGTCCCTTCAAGTAGACCGTCAGTGTGTAATTTATTTGATTTTACTTAATGGCCTTGTTAACCCGAGGGCGGGCCGCTAGTATCCGATAATTTCAAAAATCCACGGCATATTCGGGCATTTTTAGCACGATAATATTGTGCTCATAACCCGTGCACACATAGTCGCATGACGGCATGACACTTCGTTTACTAATCATAGGTACTGTACTGGTAGGTACACCTACTGTACTAAGAACTTTGAGTTGAACCTACTGGAATGGCTTGATTTTCCAAAAAAAAAAAAAACCAATACTTTCAAGCAGAGTCTTGCCATCTTGTCTTTGTCTTGCCACAGAGATCAAATTAGGTATTATCTTGTATCGTGGCCGTTTAGAAAGCCCAGGATTTAAAATCAACTCGTTCAGATAATTTTTAACTTGCTGGTTAACGAGTACAGGGGCGCGTTACATGAAGTAAATTTTATTAAATTTGGTACGTAATTACCTACTAACTTTTGCTCGCTATTTCGTTCTCGTATTACCTATATAATACAAGCTGGTGCCCGCGACTTCATCCGCGTTCTGAATGAAAGGTACCCTATGTCCTTTCTGGTGTCCCAGACAACGTGTATGCAACATTTCATGGTGATTTTTGCGTGATAGAGTTACAAACATCCATACATAAATCCATACAAACTTTCGCATTCATAATATTAGTACGGATATACGTCTACTATGATGTCTGAGCTAGGTATATACGGCTGAGGAGATTTATCAAAATCTGCTCTAGTGCCGCCCAGGGCACCTAGTGTAAATCCAGCCTTGGGCGAGAGAAATATGTTATTTATGAAATACTAGCTGGTGCCCGCGACCTCGTCTCCGTTCTGTATGAAAGGTACCCTACGTCCTTTCTGGTATCCCAGACAACGTGTATGTAAAATTTCATTGAAATCCATTCAGTAGTTTTTGCGTGAAAGGGTTACAAACATCCATACATACATCCATACATCCAAACAAACTTTCGCATTTATAATATTAGTAGAATAGGATAGTAGGATGTAATATTAATATTCAATTGCGTAGTGTACGAAATTAAATAAAAAAACAATGTATTATTCAATAGCATTTAATTATTAAGTACCTATTATAGTTATTAAACACATGCAGATTTTAAATTTTTAATATCTAAATTAGCAATAAAAAAATTTTATGATATAGATCCCTTTCCCAGAAAATTCTTAAAATAAAATGAAATTATATGTTTTAATATAACCTACTTATATGTTTTGTAAAACAAAATATTTTGTTATCATTCCGTCTCTTAAGGGATTCACAAAGGCGAATGACATTGACGATTTGACCTTCACCGATATGACCTTTAGAATGTTTAGGGGAACCTGTTGTACCTTGGTCACTTTTTCATTCAACGATTTTTTGAAAAAAAGCGGTTATAACTATTGCGATTAAACAAATTTTAGCTGTTAGACGAACTAATGTGGTTCATAATATAAATTATACAAAAGCATAGATCATCCTTTTTACAGGTTTTACATAAAGTTAAAAAAAGTTTGGAATGTTCATCAAGGTACAACAGTGGTGATGTACCTAGATCCGCCTATGTTGTACCTAAGCAGTGTTCATAATGCCTCTTTAAAGTACATCTTGACAAGTTAAAATGTTTGGCAGCCCCTCTTAATGAGAATTTTTTTTTCTTTAACTAGTTTAATAGCACTAGAAAGTGCTGTTTTAGCAATAGGAGTCCGTTTGATATTGTTTTTGCTACGAGGCATTTTATCTGCATTTTATCATTTTACCTGTATAAAAAACAACAAAGTAATAAGTATGTGCGTTCCTAAACAGAATTAACAAGAATACATTTGAATGTAGGTACCTTGACCATATGACCAAGGTACAACTGTTTTACTATGGTCAAGGTACAACACCCCTACCCTTTTATGTTTATTCGCACATGTAAATATGGAGGTTATGATTAACTCAAATAAGCATACTACATTCTAAACTTGGGTAAAGTACTTGTTTAAATCAAATGGTTTTAAAAATTTATGAAGTAAATAACAGAAGTAATGAAAGAAATGAAAAATATTAAATATCTTACTTTTTTGCAGCGAAAACGTTAAAGTGATCTCCCATGCAAACTCGATGCAATGGCCGCCTGCAACTAACTTCATGTTGATTAGTCTTGTCAAAGTTCACTATACCATAGACAAAGAGACGGAAAAAAGGCGCGAACATTTCAAAAAAATAAGTGGCTCTAGGTACAAAGGGTGTCAAGGTACAACAGTTTCCCTTATATATATCATACTAATTCCGCACGAAAATCACAAACGTAATCCACACCTCAACGCAGTCACTGAGACACTGTAGCTCCATATATTTAGAGTTCCGAGGCGGCGGAAACAATTCAACAGGCCTGATAAATGTGGTTTTTTGTACTTTTCATTAAAACTACATTAAAAAAAAACAATACATTTTTTTTAAATGATATTGACTTATTATTCGGTGTACGAATCATTTGCGCGCAATAAACCGTTTTTGCAACAATTTTCAATATAAGTCAAATTCTTCTACTTCAGGTTTCTACTACTTTGATGGAATTTATAAACAATACAATTTGTTCACATGTTTAAGTATAACATATATTTTTTTCAAACCAATTGCATTGACAGTTTCTTCTAACATATTTTTTTAAAAATGCAATTTTTTAGGATTGGCGTGTGTTTACACCTTAACCATTATTTTATCGCTTATTCGCTAAATTTATTTACACAGTCAGTCAGTCATCATAGAGAAACAGTAATAATTACATAATTATGCTACCGCAAACCATAAAGCTAGCGCCATCTAGTTTTCAAATACAAATAAGTTTTGTTCTTCGAAACTTCACATGTAAAGTAGATTAATGTTTAATGTTGTGTGTATACATATATCGGTAATTATTTATTCTAAACTAGGTTTTACACGCGACTTTGTCTGCGTAAGATTGATTTTATAGGTAGAAGAGTAGATTTTTTATTGTAGAAGAGCTTTACCATATTTACTTACAAACTTATACTAATACTTACTTACTCCAAAGAATGTTTTTTCCGTTTTCGAATCAAATGTATTCACCTACAAATTATATTTGCGTGTTATTGTGCGTGTGTGCGCTATCTTAGTAGCGAATGTAGGTATATTAGTTAGTATCTGTCAAGTCGAATGTACCTAGGCTCTGACGAAAAACGGATCTAAGTCCCTCATACTAGACCAGCTAATAATTAGTTTCGTAGTAATCGTGGGCAAACTATGTGTAAAACCTTGCTCACTTAATCGCCCAAAAGCCTCCACTTGGCTCCCATGGCTAGGATGCATGTATTACAAAAATAATCCCGAAGGCAACATACCTACCAAAGCCACGAAATTACTTACCGGTCATAAACCTATTACTTATCGGTCATAAAACTGAATTTTGAATTTTTTTTATCACGCGAAGACGGGTGATCGGACATACATACAGGACGCATTTATTCATACATAATATTGCAAGCATATTGCACACAGCCGATAGCGCGAATTTGCGTGATTTGTGTTTCTAAGGCTTTATTTGTAAAAAAACATTCAAAATGTATTTTGTTATAAACTTTTATTGGAGATCAAAATGAGTATTTACTTCTTATAATTATGTAGAAAAATGCAATATAATTATAACATAATTACAATCGAGTTGTTCCAAACACTTCTATTAGTTCTACAATCAACTTTTACACTAAGAATAAAAATTTGTAATTACACTTTGGTATTTTAACTTATTACTAGAAAAACCAGCGAACTTGTGCAGGTCAAAAAAACAATCAATACAAAACGGGGGGGAATTAGGACATTGTTTGCATTCCATAGTAGTATTTACCCTTTTTTTATTTGAGTAACAATTTCTGCAATCCTTTCTGGCCGTTACAGTAGCTTTTCTACCAGTGCTAAAAGAACGCTCTTTAGATTTTTCAATTTTAGTCAGTCTGTGTTTCATGTTTTGCTGCGACGCCTGCGGCTCTACTTGACGTTCAGGTAAAAATGACTCAAATACTTTCTCTAAAAACATATAACGATAATCTAGGATTGCCAGATTTGTTGTAAGAGTACTCGAGCATCTCTCATACTCATAGAGGGAAAACGAAAATCTTTCGGAATGGTAAGCGCTAGTTCACACGGCGGGAACCGCGCGATTTCTATGGGATTTTGAAATCGCGCGGGTCTTATTTATATGAGTTGTTTTGTTCAGAAATCGTTCAGACATAACCGCGCGGTTTACGCGCGGTTCCCGCCGTGTCTGAACTAGCGCTTAATCAACGAACTTTTCCAGTATGTATGTAGTTCGCATAAAATTATTTAATTGTAATTAAAGGATAATTACAGGTAACTTATCTTTTTATTTTTAACTACTTTAAAATCAGTTTTTTTTAATATTGATAATTACCTGAATATTATTTTAAAGTAATAGATTTAGTTAAAAATAAAATGATGCATACTCAAGTTATTCTTCTGTACTTTAAATTTCAATTAAAAAAAATTATGCGGAAATATAATCGATTTCCACAGTGTCTGAACTAGCGCTAAGTGTAGTGAACTGTAATCTGTATCAACAGAATTATTGCTATAATACCCAAGTTACCAGTTTTCTCTCAACCAGACTAGTGGGGTAAAGTAATGATTGCACACGGGCGCTGCATGGGCTAGAGACGCTAAAAGACACGACAGGCAGTGTAGGGGGAGGCGGGGGGCTTAGCTTAGCTCGTGTAGCTGCGCATCGGTACGATCGGTATACACATCTATATTTTAGTTAGCTCACATAACTTAGTTTGCAGTTTTCAGTCAGCATACAATTATGAAAAACTGAGTCAGCTATGCGAGCTAAGCTAAACCACACAGTAAATAGTATTTACTTACTGGTTAAGTACTATTTACTCTATGGCTAAACTAAGTTAGCTTGGCTTTCCGCGATTTCAGTCTGCATTGGTCATGTAGGTCTACGCTACGAAGAAATAATACCTTCCTAAGTAGACCCTAAGGTCTACGCCAGAGTTCGCAATCTTCACAAACGAAAAAGGCTTAGTATATTGGGCTCAACTGCCACAATTCCTAGTTCTTACATTGGTCACGTGAGCAAAATATTTATATGGTAAAATGCATTCGGGTTTGCCCGTATTATGCACCATTTATTCAGTCGCGCAATACTGCGCTTGTGTACATTTGACACTAGCGCCGAGGTTAACCTTTACAGAAGTCCTTTACCAATATAAATACACCCATTGAAACCTTGCTCACTCGAATAGGTATTTACCTTACATATTGAAAAAAAATACCATGGCAACATACCAACGCCATGGAATTACTTACCGGTCATAAAACAATTTACCAACCATACGAACAGTCCCAATGTGTACCTTCAACTCCAGATGTAGTTACTATACCATAATTACAAGGGCTCCAACACAGCTTTACCAAATCACTATTTATCGCACATTACCTTATATAAACCATTACCTTTTACAGATACCTTGAATCATTTACCGATTACATTACCTTTGAATTTACCATTACCTGAACGATTTACCAATTACCTTACCAAAACAACCTGCAAGATAGAAGTTACTAATACTAGAACTAAAACTAATCTTACAAATTTCATTGCTATTCTATGTGATGCAGTTTGCGCAATATAATAGACTAATTACCAACTGCATCCAAGAGACAGTTATTACAGATTTTTCATGTAAAGCAAATCTGTGATCACTGTCGAGCGAGAAGTAAAGAAAGCCTACCTTGTGCATCGCCAACAGCCCCTCCTTCGCCACCAGTTATATTGCCATCTCCAGTTGCAGAACCATCAAAGCCTGTAAAGAAAGGGATAGTAAGAAAACTTGCAAACAAGTAAATGAAAAACCGTCCTATAAAATGTATCTTACCAGACATTTCCAAATTCGAGTCATCTTCGCCAAAAGTAGCATCTTCATTATTCGCGCCATCGTCCTCATCGTCCCACATACTTTCATTTACAAATTCGGGTTCCATTTTGGGTGCTACAGCGCTATTTTCATCTTCATCGGGTATGGTCACATACTCTTCCTTCGCTGTTCCCGAAGGTCCAGCTTCTAATGGATCCACACATTTCCGTTTCGCTGGTCCGGTTTGTGATGACGATGAATTGTTTGATGCTATAGATGGCCTATTTGGTCGCTTAATTGCTACTGGAGTTGAGGAGGGCTTAGAATCTAAATCAGTCTCTAACTTAGTCATTATGGGTTGCCGTTGTGACGACCTCGGGCCTGGCCTAGAGGTCGGCTTTGGTTTGGATGGCGTGGAACTTTCTTCATTTTGATTGCCGGTTAAACCTTTCACTTGAAGTTGTTCCGCTGTACTAATAAACGACGCTAACTCTTCTTGCTTAACATTAACTTCTCCTTGGTACATAAACTGTAATAAGTCTCTTAACGCTGAATGACTAACATCTTTCAAAAATACTGAAAAGAAAAAACAATTTCAAATTATATTGCAAACAAATGCCAGCCAAAAAAAAAAAACAGAAGTAGACGCTTGTACATACCTATAGGATGTTGCGTAGGGTTCATCTTGAACATTTCTTGAAAATATGGGGAACATACTGATAAAACTAATTTGTGTGCTTGCAATAATCTGCCTTCGGCAGCTAATGTTACATCTACGAGATCTCCACGCGACAGCAGGCCGTGAAAGCCTGCCGACATGTTGGCGTGGAAATTGTTCCAACATAGTGAAAATTGTTCGTCGTTCGCCATTATGGCGAAATCTCTTCAAAGAACCTGTAATAAACGACAAATTTAATTGAATTTCTTTATTGAAGAAAAAAAACAAATGGATAACATCGTTTAAAACAAAACTTACCTATCCTAAATTTGCTTTGTACTTTATAAACTATGTCTCACTTATTAGAAACATTTGAGAAATAAAATATAACTGGTTTCTAAAAGAGACTTGCACACATCACAAGTACAGTGCGTGCTTGCCGTTTGAGCGCTGTACACGATATGATGACGCAAACGAGAAGTGAACGCCAGTGCCGTCATGCCAATGGAGAGGGAAATTGCACAATAAAATGCACGAAATAGTTTTTGGTTTTTAATTGGAAATTTAATACAAAATACTATGTTTAATGCAACTAAATGAACTTACCAACATATTGCACATAATATACATAAAGTTTGGAACACAAATTATTGACTATATTATAGTTATAATCCGACAGAAAAAAAAGTTCCTCGTCGTACCGTAGTCGCTGGGGTCGAACTATATTTATTTTATAATTTTAACAATTTTAAGGCTAATATAAAATACATGTAAAATGATAACACTAAAGACCATTAAAATCTCCTGTTATTTATTGGAAATATTGGAATTATATATATATAATAATATATATTAAGGATCATTGATCTAAACTATAGATGCGGCGTAGCAAGCAAAAAGCCCTGAAATCTGTGGTAGTATTAAAATCATACTTACGAACTTACTGAGAGATTGACACGCAATTCCAAATGAATATTGCTTTTGTAAAAAGAAACTAGTTAAAAGTCTTCTGTACTAACGCATCAATGTATACTGCATAACGATATTGATTAGCTTACGACTAGCGAACGACTATGTACGAATTCGTCCACTTCGGCTCGAGTGGACGAATTTTACTACTACCATTTTTTTTGGGCTACGCCTAGGGTTGCCAACCATACTTTATAATAACGTATCCTACTTTATTTTTGGTAATTATACTTTATACTTTTACATAAGTATGCAAAAATACTTTATTTTCAACCTTTACTGAATTTAAATGTTGATTGTCAAACAAGCTTTGCAACATTTAAAGATAACAAAAAATTGTTAGCATGTGCTAAGAGCACACAAAAATACGTTTTTAAAGCAATAAAAACAAAATTTAAAAAATACTTTTTTTTCTTCCTAATACTTTATTTTTTTCCTATCCAAACCAGCTTATAAGTTTTTTTGTCAAAAAAAGTTGGCAACCCTAGCTACGCCGTGTCTATACTCCCAATTATACTTATATAGTCTTTGTTAAGGATGCAAGAATCCGCCCTTCTCTAAGGGTGCAAAACCGCCACTGAAGTGTGATTTTGTATGGAGGGGGTGCGAAGGGGGTAGGTGGGGGGAGGGCGACGGTCCCCGGGGACGGACCTCGGAGAGAAACTGCCACCCCCCGAAGAGACTGCCCCTCTATCCCCGGTGGTTTTGGAGATATCCCATTTGGAAAATTTAAAAAAAGTTGTATGGAGTTTAAAATAAAGTATGAGAGAGGTGGGGATGAGTAGTTCTGTGGCAACTACCGACGACCCCCTATGACTTTCCGTAAACGCCACTTTCCTATCCCTCTTAGTTTCCGAGGACCTCTCACCGACTTTTTACCAGGACGGTATACCGAGGATATCAGATTTTTCTGGGGGTCATCGGGGAACTCCCTACACGATCCACCACATATGGGACTTCTGCCACCACTCCTTCTGGGAGAACAGCTTTGTAAAGCTTGGTAAACGAACGAACATTTTTTGTATACTTGTGTGCGTGTCGCAGAGGGTCATTTTACGTGTGGCTTCCGCACACATCAATTATATTTGTTGATATTTGTGCTTCATTTTCGCCAGTCTTTTGATATGTAACTATCATTCTATGATTATAATTCTATAGTTCAATGCAGTGAGGTGATATTACTACGTATAGAGGAGCTATCGCCCTCATCACTAGTGATCCGTTCAGCTGAAGACGGCAAGCTATATTTGACTTAGTCGCTTTCTAGCTCTTGAGTTGCTTGTTGCTTGTAACCCTTGTTTGTTTTATAGCGAAATAACGTTAAAACTCATCAAATATGCCCTCGTGTGTGTTACGATATTGCACTAATAATTCAAGTAATACGGCAAAGTGCAAAGGAATAACTTTCTATCGGTAAGTAACTAAATAATCATTTTAAAACTCAATTTTGCGTCATTTGTCATAGACAAAAAAATTTAAGAAGTGACATTAAATTATTGTATATATTATATTTTAATATATATTTTAATAAAAAATAATTTTAATATATATTTTAATAACAAATCAATAAATTAAAATATATGTTAATATATAATATAACATATATAATAAATATAATAATATAAAAAATATTATAATCTATAATATGTATATAAATTATAATTACATATTTATATATAGGTAATTACATAGACTAAAAATTGGTCTCGCTTCACTCGACAAGACAAAGCAGTCGTAATTGTCAAACGCGAAAAAAATGATACGCCAAATTTGGCGTACCGGAGCTAGTCACCACCCAGTCACACTGCAAGCTGTCTGTCATGTGTACATGCCGAATGTTTTATTAAATTTTGGGCATAATTCAAACTAAAATGCCGGGGTGCGTAGTGAAACTGTGTAAAAATAATACCACAAAAAATAAGAAGAACACTGGGATCACATACCATCAGTAAGTATCGTATAATTTCGAAATTTCAACATAAAATAATATGAACCCAAAACGCCATTCAGTGTTGCCGCGTATACAAGAATCAATTTCCCCATGGTTGAGATTTTTATAATGTGAATTTATTGTTTTTATTTTATTTTATTATATAACATATTTCATTTATATAACCTAGTTATTGGGAATTATTTAGAATCGTGTGGGAAGATTTTAGGGTATTTAAAGGTTAAATTCGTTAGAAATGGATGTTAATTTTATAAAAATATAGTTTTTATGGAAAGGAAATGAGTCTACAATTAATTTAATAATATTTTAGAACATAGCCTAAAATTGTTTACAATACAAATAAATATGTAGGTACATACCAGGTTTGTTGCAACTATCAGCATCAGTATCACTTAAAAACATTATTACAACACACATATTCAGTACAACACATAAATTTTCACTGTTTAAAACTGTTTTCATTTATTTAATTTTGTTGTATCTACTTTTTACATACGTGTTTACTTCAAGTTTAATCTTCAACAACAGAGCCAATGAGCCGCAGAGTCATAAACATTACGGAACCTAACCTTTTTGTTTCCATCCAGTACAAATGTCTTGTACCTACAACATGTATGTTAATATTGATGTACTATACAAACAATTTGAGGTCATGTTTTAAAATCTATATAAAATTAATTGTCAATGAATTTCCTCACCATAAAAACAATATTTTTATAAAACTAACACCTATTGTTAAATAATCTCACTTCCAAACACTTTATAAGCCTTCTATATTACTGGTATGTACATATTTCTTTGTATTGTAAACAATTTTAGGTTATGTTCTAAAATCTTATTAAATTAATTGTAGACTGATTTCCTTTCCATAAACTATATTTTTATGAAATTAACATCCATTTCTAACTAATTTAACCTTCAAATACCCTAAAATCTTCCCACACGATTCTAAAGCCAACCCTTATTAACCCTTATTTTTAATAATAACTTGTAAATATTACATGTAAATAAAAAAAAACTATTAAAAATGAGGCCTAATCATTCATATAATACATATTTTCCATTTTTCTATATATAAATATATTTATACATTCCGTTTAATTTATTGTTCATTTTTAAGTATTTTCTGAGCTATATTTATAACTTAATTAACTAATAGACCACAGCATAAAATATTTTTCCCATTAACTCGGGTAACAGTTAGCAGCTGGTAACACAATTCTTCACGCACACTAGTTCACAATGTCAATTGACAAATGTTGCTTACACACACTAGAATAAAAAACGGCAGCATTTACGAAGCTGTCGTTGTTGTATAGTCCTCTATCTAGTCGAGCGTAGCGAGCGAGACCAATACAAAATCATTGGGTAATTATAATATTCTAAAATTTATATATTATAAAATTATAAATTAAATCATAAAATAAAATTATCATAAAATCACGTAAGTATAGGCACGTAATGAAATAGGCAGAACATAAATTGTGTTGCCTCTATGACGGTGACATCGATCCTATGATACATTAGCCGCCTCTTGCGCGCCCCCTACTGCCGCGTTTGTTGGACAGATTTTGTTCGCACTGTCTGTTCTTGATATAAAGTTCAATGGTTCAATGTACTTACATCATACTTATATAGATAGGTAATAAACAAAATTAACATTAAATTTTAAATACAAGACGATTATAAAAAGAATAAATAACATATATATAGATATACAAATAAAACATTATAATAAACAAAATTAATATTAAACCCTAAATACAAAACGGTTATAAAAAAAATAGTGTTTGGGTATCATATGTTCGGAACATTTAGAAAGAGATGGATATAAGTTAGATCTACATTCTATGGTGTTTAAATTTAAACCTTATGCAGTACTTAATAAAGCTTGCCTGTATTCTGAACAATATTGCCATATTGAAAATATTGCACACAAATCGTGCAACTTGAAAAAAGTTTGTAAGCAATTCTCATTATGAAGTTGCCAGTTATACTAAAGAATAAAATCTCAATAATAATATTATATTTAAACTTTGCCCAAATATTTTTTTACGGAAACAATATTCTCTTTCATCAAAGTTTATACATATTATTTATCTCTTAATTGTATCCTCAAATTACACTATGCGGTGAGTGCGACTTCGTCCGCGTTGGTAAAAAGGAAAAATATACCTAACATTTGATAAGATATATATAGGTAAGCATTATATCGGTTGACATCGAGGGATAATCTAAAAAGTACTGGCCAACTGTTGCAATTTTGCCTTTTAAGCCCAAAATTGCCTAGAGCCTTAGAATAATAACGCACCTAGAGCGATGAAAATTACTAGGTACCTATATAGGTACGTACATACAAAAAAAAGGTTACCTATTGTCAAAGACTTAAATCTTTGCCTATTGTACTATTGGACCTTATTGTATTTTACTACTAAAAACGTATGAAAAAAAAAAAGAAAAAAGCAATAGTGTACCAAAATCTAAATACAAAATACGCACATCATGAGATTTGTACATTTTATGTAGCCTGCACAGGCCTGCACATTTTACGACTTGCTTATGCTATGTATCCGAATTATGTTTTAATTGATTTAAAAAAAAATCTATATGTTAGACAAGTTGCGACAGTTGACCAAGTATAAATATTACTTATATTCCGATTCCTCAACGGCGGCAACTACCTATGCGGTCTCTTCGGGGGATGGCAATTTAATTCCTCCCAGACTTCCCAGAGGTCCATCGGCCGGGACCTTCACCCTATCCCAAGGGCAAGGGCAGGATGCCCTTTTCATCCCGCCTCCATACAAAAGTGGGATTTTCGCCGAGAAGGATGGAAATATCTCCTAAACCATCGGGGTTAGGCGAGTGGTCACTTTGGCGGATAATCCATCACCCCGCGAGGGCCACCCCTCGGGACGGTCGCCTTCCCCCCATCTCTCCCCCTTCATTCTCTCTTCATACAAAATCACACCTCAATGGCAATTTTGCACCCCCTCGAGGTCGGGGGGGGGGGGGCGAACAACAAGAAGGGGGGATAGGGGAGCGAGCAGCGCGAAACCCCTCCGAGGAACTCGCGACCCCGGACTCGAGGGCCGCAGCGGTGGCAACGATGACCGGAGAGCCGCCAAAGTCCATCCCCTTCGGTACCTATTTTACATATAGTCACCACTCAATCACCCCAATCTACCCCATCCCATCCTTCCATCCCGGTACGAACTTGGAAACGATTCGACCGTTTGAACTCATTTGATCGGGCTCGTCATGGGTAATCCGACTGGTTCGACCGAATTTCGGCATTGCGCATTCTCGGATGTGTTTTAACACATCCCCCCCGTCCGTAACTCAAAAACGGCGCGACGCAGCCGGGTCGTGTTTGAGGTCATCAGAGACGTCGTAGCGAGATAAAAAACTTCAAATTTTGACAGTTGTGGTCTACTCAGTGAACCATGGTATAATAAATAAATAAATAAAATAGTGTTGAAATCATGTTTTATTTGGTTTGGATATAACTAATCAGCTAACTTCCATATGCATTCCTACTACGTAAGATTAGGTTATTTACGTGGGTGGTACGTTCCGGTAGAACATTTTTTTTCATTTGTTATCAGTAAGATTTTTCGTTAGTTATGTATTGGTTAATGGAGTGGTTCGTCCTTTTTCTCGTGGCTTTGGGCCCTGTTCCCCTAGAAGCAGTAGTTGGCGGGGGTCCAGCATCAGCTCCAGAGCCTGACGCAGCAGTTGTCTTTACACAACAACATGGACTTAGTTCCCGACTTGAGGGTGTTAAAAACGATACTCTAAATTATTATTGTTTCCGTGGCATAAGGTATACAAAATTTATTACTAACCAAGAATTATGAAAGTACCGCGAAGCTTAAAAAAGATTTTTTGAAAAAGTGTTATAAATTTCATTAGATATGCTGAACCGCCCGTGGGATCGCGTCGGTTTCAACGTCCAGTACGCCGGTTGCTTGCTGGTGAAATACCTGCAGTTAAAAATTGTTTACCGTGTCCTCAACCAGATACAAAACGCCCTGGACATATAATAGGCCATGAAGATTGCCTTTGTCTAGATGTGTATACTCCGAAGATGCCAGGAGATGAAAAAGGTAGGTAATAATAGTTTGTAACTAAGTAAAAAAAATCTAATTTCTAAAATTGGATCTTAAAATAATTATGTAAAATTAATTATTCTGGTAAAACTGTCATTAGTTCAGTATATTATGTTTACAGGTTCTCCTGTAGTGTTATTTATCCACGGAGGAAATTACAGAACGGGTTCTGCTGCGACTTATGGTGTAAATATAAGCATATTTACCTAATTAAAAACCATTCTAAAAGCATAAATTCTAAAACCATTCTAAAACTGTTAAATAATGATATATAGGTACAATGTGCATGTCTGCAAAAGTGCAAACGAAACTTTGTGTCATATTACCTAAAATGCTGGCTTATTTTCGCTTAGCTCTACTGCTAAATGAGATAGTCCACAGTTCAGACGTTTTAAAGAAGTTATCAAACACTTATACAGGGACAACATTTAACGAGAGAAGACACCATTGTTGTTGTAGTTCAATATCGCTTGGGATCACTCGGTTACCTTAGCACTGGTCAAAAAGATGCCCCAGGAAACGCCGGTCTATTCGATTTGTATGCTGCAAAAACATGGGTATGCTAAATACTAAGCATTTCTTGTGATTTGCCTTTTTCATGCTATAAAAGAAATAATTAAGTAAACATATATCGATAATTTAAGATTTTAGATTACATAGAATTTTTCGGGGGTGATCCTAATCGTCTGACAGTATTCGGGCAAGGGTCAGGAGCTGGTGCGGCGTCACTGATTGCATTATCTGCAGAAGGACGAGAAGCGGTAGGAGTTGTGGCATTATCAGGAACACCATTATCACCTGCTACTGTTCGAACAACTTCAGCCGAACATGCCAAACAAATAGCCACACGTACAGGTTGTCCAGCCTCACCAGCTGAACGTCTTATAATGTGCTTAAGAAAATTGCCAATGGAAAAAATTGTACAGGTTAGTTGACTTATGCAGGTGTTTTAAAGTTATATTTCTTCTTAATAATTCGTCTAATGAAACATGTTATTTAGGCAGATGCTGATCTTGTTTCGGATATGGTCGACACTGAAAGATTTTTGGACGAAATCTCGGGGAAAATAGGTACTTTTTTTTTACTTAATAATAATTACCTATCAAACATAATATGTAATAATGTATGAACATGTAGGTACTTATTTTTCGTTATAGGTTCTGGGGCTCGCGTAGAGGGAGAGGATGATCGTCGAGCGTTACCGCCTTTCGTGTCAGAGGAACCTGCAAAAACGCTTGACAAAAAAGAAAAACGTATACCAATGTTTACAGGCGTAACATCAGCAGAGACTTCTCGAGCTGTATTTGGTAAAAAAACAATCATTTTTAATGATAGCAAAAATTTTTATGTATCCTATCCATCATTAAAATTTTGGGAAGGTTTTACTATCTTTAAATACTTATCATTAGATTAAGTTCATAATGTTACAAATAAAGAAACAGCACACAAGTAGGAACCCTCGAAATAACACTTTAAAAATTAAATATTTCATTTATTTACAGGAAAATATTCTAACTTTTTGGAGAACAAACTAAAGACTGTCAAAGATTTTATTAAAAAAGATCTTATTGGCGGTTTGTATAAAGTTTTAAACAACATTCGCGGACTCAATCCGATAAGGAAAGAAATAAACCAAATAGTGCCACTTGACAATTATTATCAAGCCATATTCGATAGTTCTATGAATGTTGTTGATGGACTGGCCAAAATAGCTGAAGCCACAGGTAACAGTAATGTGACTAAAGGGTATTTTTTAAAATACCTCAACTACACCTAACTATAAACTGTTAATATTACAACTGTATTCACCATTTAAATAATGAAATTATGTTTAAATAAGTCCTTGATGTTAATAATAACTAACTAGTATGTAATGCACATTTTTAACGCAGGGGATGCATTGTTCAATTTTCCTGCTTACCAAAGCGTGAAGGCTTGGAGTGAAGGGGGCCCCGCATATCTTTATCGTTTTGAACATCTTGGTAATCTTACTAAGGGTTCACATTTTTTACCTGGAGTTGCCCTAGTTGGTACGTAAACCAGAAATCTTACTATTCATAAAGATGTACATAATATTAAAATTTCATGCATACACTAATATTATACAGAGGAAAGATTTGATTGTTTGTTTGTTTGAATTGAATAGGCTCCGAAACTACTGGAGCGATTTTGAAAATTATTTCACCTATAGAAAGCTAAACTATCAGCGAGTAACATATGCTACATTTTATAAAGGTACGCGAACGAAGTCGCGTGCAACAGCTAGTATTTTACATTTTAAACATTTCAGTTCCATTTTGAATAATGAAACAGAACATTTTCGAATAAAAAATAGGAATGAATAAGTATCTGTTTTGTAAGTAGGTAGCGTAACAGGAACAGGATGTACTTAGGTGTATTGTGTTAAAAATACTACCAAGGATGCTGAGGAGTTGCATGAGCATGAACATGAGTTGCTCATACCGCTTTTTCCCTATTTCCATAGGACATTCAGTAGTACGGTAGGTTACCATCCTCATCTTGTCGAAATCCCTCTTTATCGGACCAAATGTTTTAATAACTCTTTATAATACCCACTGCCAAGGAGTGAATATGGTCTAAGATGCGGCATTAGAAATCATTATAATATTATCTGTTATTTAATGATGGCAAAGATTATCTGATAGATTTTACTTACATTGATAAACTGCGAAATCGCGTTCACGAAACGTTTGATGTGACAAGATAGACATTTTCTGGGTTAGCTCGCTCCATCGTCTTTCCTGCACGGCTATATATTGGCCAAGACCAAACCTATTAATATTAATAAAAAAAAAAAAACAAATATCAAAGATTTTGGATTGTTTTGCAGATGATAGTTCTGAAGGAAGATCATACAAAGATAAATTGCAGGGGCCAGCACATGGCGACGAGTTAGCATATATTTTTGAGCCTCAAGATGAAGAGGGAAATTCAATCGGGGGTGAAGTATCAGAGACAGATGCTCGCGTGAGAAACACTTTCGTGAAACTCATAGCGAAGTTTGCGCATAGTTTGCAGCCTTTAGATCAAAACCGAACTAAAGCTCTGGGTTTATTGCCTTTTTCCAAAAACAACGAATTATTTATAAGAATTAAAGAGGATGTTACGTTAGATAAAAACTTCAGGTGAGTGTGTACTTTAATGTTTTATTTTCTTAGTTATATTCGGCCAGCTTTGCTTCCAGTTGCCAAGCTAACTCACCAAAAATACTTAGATAACCTAGCTTTTGAGATCGACTTTGTTCGCGCCACTTTTTCTTAAACGTTAAGAGTTACACTGTCTGTCTATTTTCTATGTTAAAACATTTTTTCAATTTTTATTGCTCATATATCTAGGTATTTCTGTCAGGAGTTGAATTATAAACTTTTTTTTTCTAATCAGAATTGTTTGGTTCCAGATTTTGCCAAATGGGTTTATGGGGTGGCTTAACAGATCGCCTCAAAGACGTACTATGTGAAAATTTACTCGAAAATTTATTAAAACTTCCCAATTTGAACTCAGGTCAAGTACCAGTGCTGTCAGGCTTATTAAACCCTGGAAAAGGTACGGAAACAAAAGTTCCAAAAGCACCACTCGTCCCCAATTTGCTCAACTTGAATGCACCCACTAAGCCAAAAAGTCAAAAAGATGTGAAAACAACAAAAAGACCTAGTTTACTTGGGCTTCGTTTGAAATAGATACATTTTTAGCGTTACAAGCTATTATTTAAACTTTTAAACATATTGAAATTATTTTTTATCTAAAAAAAATTATGGAGCAATAAAGATTTTATACTTATACCTAAGTATGTGTTTACTTTCTTTTTAAGCATTTAAAGCATAAAGTAATTTGTACCTATAATTCGCTTTTATACTTATAAAAAATTTAAATTTATTAAAACCGCAACTTATTATAAATTATACTTAACCAGTTCCAGTGCTCAGGTATTGTAGGTAGGTAACCCTGTGACTGATATTTAGTATTTCTTAGTATTTTTTATTATTTTATGTACATACCTACTTACATATAAAATTTATGGATAATAAAAAGGAGATGTCATGTGGTCTGTGGACTCCCAGTTGTTCTCCTTCCGGGTGGTTAGGTCTGAATGTCAAAATGTATAGACCTATAGAAAATCAGTCATTTCGGGAAAAGTTCTTTTTGAAGTAAGTACGTTATGTAGATCAGTACATTTTGACATTCAGTGGCCAGCCTAAGAAGCAAGCCACGGGACCCAACTAATGGACAATAAGGATATGTATAACGAAAATCTGTCGAAATTGAAATAACTGTATATTTTAGGTTAACTAGTCCACTTCTCTCGCGTATTCCTGACAAGGAGTATGCAGAATTTCATGATGAGTGGTTGCGTATTTCGGTTCGAAGGCGAGATAAACAAATAAATGAATGGTAATGGACCGGACACACGTCGACAGACGACCTGAAAGACTTAGAGAGAAGCTGAATGCGAAGCGTAGAGAACGTGAGACGTGGCGAATTTTGTTAGAAGCCTACATCTAGCAGTGGAGTGACACGGGCTGATGATGAAGATTAATGGGCACAAAAATATTAGGCTCTCAACGTATAGTATATAGTATCTATCACTAGTACTAGTACTAATGGTCCAGTCCAATGGTACAGAGCAACTACATCGATTTTTAGTAAGTAAGCTAGGATAGCAAGTTAGAGTTAGTAAGCTAGCAAGCTAGTAACTCTGGCTTCGTGTATACAGAACTAGCTTCTCTTCTAGGCTAGTTAGCTAGTAGGCTAGCGTCTCAAGCTAGGATAGTTTTAATAGGATGGCATTCTATGTTTTGAGCTAGTAGGGCCCCCCATCACTGATTTTACTATCCTGGCTTGTATAGCTTCCATGTTGTCGGCAAAGCTAGTATTCGGTTGGCTAGTAAACAAACAGTGACCATGCATTTTGTTTTTCTGACCGCATCTGTGTATGTCCAAACCAAGTACCTACCTGTTGTACCTATGTAGGTAGGTACCTACTTTCCCATTGTTTTCAAATAACAAAAATAAGCTCAAGTCACTATGCAGTTTAGTGTTTATTGTTGTTGTGGTATAATACTAAGTAGGTACCTACTAGAGTTATATTGTTTGAAAGTTTCATAAGACCAGAGTTAATTTCCTCAAGAACGGTATAAAATGAATCAACAGCTTCGCGGTTACTATTATGTTGTTTTTTAATGTAAAATAACTTACAAATTCGAAATGAATTTCAGTGGTAGAATATGTTGTATTGTTTTACTAAATTTCAATTTATTTAGTGAAATATATGGACTACTAAAAATTCACACTGCAAAATCGGAATATAAACTTTACATGCCATATGTGCGGATTAAACGTCAAGAAGGGTATGTTTATGATAAACCCAATGTAACATTTAATTTGCCTATACCAACTACGAATGCGTCTCCTGTGGCACCTATTTCGCAACCTTTGTCGCAACAAATGTATTATGCGTATCCAGCACCTTCTAGTGGTACTGTAAATATTGGATATTCGTCGACAGATTCTTCGCCCAACACAGAAAGCAAAAGCGCAACTGGTTATAGCTACAGTTCTCAACAAAATGTTGTAACAGACGGAACTAAAAATATAGTGGAGGATGGTAGAATTAGAACCCAAAATATGGAAGCGATTGGAACTCAAAATTCACTTGTACAACAAACCAAGGCTACATCGGACACTCTAGGCTTAGTCTCGAATTCAGCAGGTTATAACTATAAAGCACCGACTCAGAGTACAATATCTTCTGCTCAAACGTTTGCAACGGTTTCAACGAATGCTCCAAAATATTTACCACCTACTGGAAATAGTAGGATAGAAAATAGTGTAACGCCTTCTGTATCAATTGAACCTGTGGCAATTCAAGAAATAGCTATGCAATCTAGTGTTGGGACGTTTGTGCCTACCCTTAATACCGGATACTTACCGCCAAATGTAACGCCATCTTTTTCATCTACCACCTCAACAAGTCCTACGATGTCCAAATACTTGCCACCTGCACCTACAGCTGGATCTGTTTCGAACCCGCCAACCCCTGCACCTACATATTTACCACCCGTATTTTAGTTAAGGTAGATAAAGATATTCTAGTTCCTTATTAAATTTTAAATATACTATTACTATTATTCAAAAAGATTGCTTATTATAATCTTATTAGAATTATAATGAATAATGCGTCGAATGAAAAAAGGAGTGGAGGTGCTGAGGACTATAAAGGAGAGGAAGCTGCTGTATTTCGGGCACGTGAGGGGCGAAAGATACCGTATTCTAGTGATGCAAGGGAAAATACAGGGAAAGCGCTGTAGAGGTAGAAGAAAGACACCCTGGCTGAAGAATAAGAGAATGGTTCGGATTCCTATTTCGCGCAGCAGCTTCCAAGGTCGTAGAGAAGTGGCACGCGAAGAAGAAGAATTATAACTTGTGAAATAAGTACCTAAGTAGACAAAAAAAAAAACAAATTATGATATATAAACAAAAATAACAAAATATTGCTGTTTTATTACAAAAAAATTCGATAACTAGTTACCTACTAACCAATAAATGTAGGTACCTAAGTACTTTTTTTCTTATTTCTTGGGTTCAATTTCTTAACTTATACCTTTTTTGGAACATTTTAGGATTTACCTAATTTTCTAGATAATTAGATATGTACTATCATTTGGTCGTAGGAGCTATGTTACGACTATGTACCTAATATTTTCTTCGGGCATATTATTATATGTATAGGCGGTACATATATCCAACGAATTCGACATTCCATAACTATTCTAAATTGCCTCCCACTAAGGAAGCAAATTTAAAGACGTATTTATAATATGAAATGAAAACACACATAAAATAAATTAATAAACCATTTTCATCCAATAGAGAGCACAGACCATACAATACTATATATTCAGAATAACAGACTACTAGCGTTTCCTTCAACCGACTGTAAATGTCAATCAATAGTGTCATTTGTCAATAACTTCAACGTCACATCACACAAAAATAGTATCGAAGAATTCGAAGATGAAAGTTATTTTTAATATATCCCAATAAAAAAATTGGTCACGCTCCTTCTTTTATGTAGAATGTAGTATTTAATTCAAATTTGAGATTAATTAATAATGTGCAGTATTAACCGTTGTGAATGTAATTATCTTTGCGCAGTGAAACTTGCATAAATTATGATTTTATTAAAGCAAACAGCACAGTTGTTTAGAAGCAAGGTAATCCTCGGGTATGTTCTACTTCCTTAATTATTTTAACTAATACATAAATATTCCCTTCTTCATAATATAATTGTAATATAAATAATTGCATTTTAATCACATACACCACAAAAATATGGACATATAAATTGTCTTTTTTTAGTTAATTATTTTTAGTATTTTCGGTAATTTTTAATTAATTATCAAAATTATACCCTTTTCATGTAAAATATAAATATATATGTAATTTCAATAATTACATATTAAATCTCATAAAAATATGTACATGAATTTTTAAAAAAATATTCTTGGCAATATTTTAGGACTATAGTGGTTGCGGCTACCGAGAACAATTATGGTGCACCTCAAGATGTCAAGGGTTCATTCAAGTATTAAAATAGCAATAAATGACCTGCCAAATGAAATTCTGATACATATATTTTCTATGATTGATTTTGAATCACTGGTGGCTGTCGCCGATGTCTGTACGAGATGGCAACAGTTATGCTTGACACCATGTGTTTGGGATCACACAAGGGTTATAGTGTGTATGAAAAATTATATAAAAATAAGGGAAATCATTTTACCCTTTGTGGCTAAATATTTGAAAAGGGTTAAATTGCAGTATTTTAGATTATATCCGCAAGTGAGAGCGTCCTTAATAAGTTATTGTCCCAATTTGACTCATTTAGAAATAAGTATATCTCAAATAGACAGCTGTATATTTGACGATTTGGCTCATTGGCCCGGTTTGAAATTCTTAAGTTTCCGCAACTCCCTCATAGTACAAAACCCTCAAAATGTAAATGGAAATTTCGTTTTTCACTTACCATTTGAGAAATTAAAGCGTCTGGAGACTTTGATACTTTCAAATTTCGCTTTGTCCCACAGCAGTTTATACAGCATGTTACAATGTACTAATTTAGTCAGTATTAATATGGAGAAAATGAAGAATATCCCTGCCGATTTTTTGGAATCTCTTTTAAGAAGTAAACAGTCTACACTCAGAGCTTTATATATTTACGGGGACACGTTGGACGATGACATCATGAGTTATATTTCCAACTGCAAAGTCCTACAAATACTTCATATCATGACATGCAAAACACTGTTTGACTCGAGTCTAAGACATTTATATAGAATTAAAAATTTGCACTCACTTAAACTACGTCATGCATATTTCTCAGCAAGCGCTTTGCATACATATTTCTCTAATAATATATTTCAACACTTGACATACTTGAGTCTCTCGCGGTGTGTCCACGTAACTATGCAAGTGGCAAAAGTCATTAAGAATAGTGCACCAAATCTCAAAGAGTTGTCCTTTTATCTTTGTCCCTTTATCAATGCTAGAGACTTTAACAGATCAGAGTTAGAGAGAATGTTTAAAACCACAGAATTATTACTCGATTGATAAAATTAGGTAGTAATGTGTAAAGAAAGGCCATGGAAACGATGCAAAAAAAGTAAACAAACTTTCAGGGGTTCATAACATTTTTTTAATAAAACAAATACATTACTAAAGCAAATTTTTATAAGTAATAAATACTTATTTTATCTATTTATCTAAAAAGTTGACCAAGTGTTGTCAAGTACGAAAAAGGACATACATAATCACTCAATGTTGTAAAAGTCAGTATGGGTCCAGTTTGTTTATATTGTTTGCATTGTATCCTTGGCTTTGCTTTACTTGGACAGATGTCAGTTATAATTTTCTTCCTCACTCAATTCAGTATACGTCAGCGGTTTTATATATTTTTTGTAAAATTGTCATCACATTTCCTCAATGATAGTGTGAGACAATAAAAACCTAAGAATAAAATTGTATTAATAAATTTTATTTATTCAGTGCAGCTTAAATTTCCGTCCATATGTGCATAATAAATCATTAGGCAATATCAGTACCTATTTGTAGTAATTATTTATAAATTATATATGTGTGTAAAAAAAACACTATCATGTAGATGTTGTTACTAGGGTAACTAGGTTTATGTACTTAAAACGCTTCTAGATTTTAATAGATTGTTTCTTTTCATTTTTTAAAAGGTAGCATTTAATTGCACATCAGAAAAGAACAGTGATCAAATGTATTAGTATTTTGTTTCTTTTTTATCAAAAATTTAAATTGCACATCAAAAGAAATCCCTCTTGTTAAAGCAGCAAATTAGCAAATTGAAAAATTAGTAATTTTTTATGTGCAATTAAATATTCGCCTATTTAAAGTTGTTCAAGTACTCAGAGTTAATTTATTTGGAACAATTTGAAAAGAACATGTTTATATTTATTATAACTTTTTGTGTGAGATTGAATGTATATTGTCTTGTGTATTAATGTATTATAATCGTAATTAGCAGTATTTGATTAAAGGTAAGACGATCATAATATCTACGCAGTAGAATTGTATCCGAGTCCTTAGGACCAAATGTTTATTATTGAAATCCGCCTTTCAATGTTTTCGGAACATTGTCAATCGATTGTAAAGTGCCTTAACAAATTGAATTACTAAATTCTACATAAAATTGGGTTTTTATAATAAATACATGTATGTTTTAGTAAGTATAATAAAATAGACAATAAAAAAATATATTTTGTTTTATTAATGTTATTAAATAGTTTACAAAAATCGGCTTCGAATATTACTTACATAATAGTCATAATTTGTATTGTATAATTAATTATTATAAGTACATATTTATTAAAAGGCGACAATCACGGTTTGACTATCAATGAAATAAAAAGTATTTTTCATTACTTATGTGTTTTTTTTTCTTGTAAGCTATTATTATTGTATTCAAATTTCTAAAAAATTTACTTATAAAAACGTTTGTCTACTAAAACTACTAAGTAGATATTTGGAATTTGGAGCATAGGTTTAATTGATAAAGTAGGCAACCCCCAAGGAAGGAAAATTAACTGCGTGCGAAGCCGGGGCGATCGGTAGTTATATTTTATATGTAGGCGACTATCACGTTTTCATCTATACTAATATTATAAAGCTGAGGAGTTTGTTTGTTTGTTTGAACGCGTTGAATCTCGGGAACTACTGGTTCGAATTGAAAAATTCTTTTTGTGTTGGATAGATCATTTATCGAGGAAGGCTTTAGGCTATATAACATCACGTTGCGACTAATAGGAGCGAAGAAACAGTCGAAAATGGGGAAAATTGTTCATCTTTGAGGGCTTCCGTTCGAGATACCCAAATGATTCCCAAAATAACTATTCCACGCGGACGAAGTCGCGAGCACCAGCTAGTATTTTATATGTATGCGACAATCACGTTTTCATTATAGATAAAATAGTGTATTTTTATGTTTTTTTTTTTGTAAACTTGATATTATGTTAATGCATTCAAATTAATTCAAATAGAGGTTACCACTATACCAAAAATGTTAATGTTAACCGGAAATCGTATGTAGGAAGTATAATATTGCAAATAAAACAATATAATATTATTAATGAGTTTCGTATCAATGTCACGCGTCCTTCAATTCTGTGATTGGTAAATAAAAATAAAATCACACCATATTTTAAAAGGTTTATTATCATTGATAAAATGATAATTTGTATTATCTTTTAGGTATTTGTTTTGATTGATGATGTTACGATAAATGAATTAAAACATTGAATAAATACTTATGATTATGCAGTTGACTGTCACGTATTTTGAGTTATATAAGGTGAAATTAAATTACCTACTAGTTAAATAGTTGACCCGACAGTCGTTGCCCTTTCAAAAACTCAAAAACTATCATCAAAGTTTCAGACTTTTCTCGTGAATTTTCTTAGATACGTGTCCTGACAATTACTGGCACAACAAAAAAATATGTCGTGTACTTAAACTTAGTCCTGAAAGCGATGTTCCATCATAATGTGGGAATTTATTTTTATATGATTGATTTCTCTTTATTAGTATACTAGCTGGTGCCCGCGACTTCGTCCGCGTTCTGGATGAAAGGTACCCTATGTCCTTTTTGGAGTCCCAGACAACGTGTATGCAAAATTTACAACGCCATCTAGGGAATTCTGTTTGAAGCAATGTAGTACTCTAATTCATCTAATCTCACTTCGAATAATGCTACATGTTAGTTATAGTTTATAAAATTACGTGTTAATAAAATTAAAGCTGCTGCCCGCGACTTCGCCCGCGTAACTTAGTAAATTATGTACTTAAACCTTCCTCGAGAACCACTCTACCCATTAGTGAAAACCGCATTAAAATCCGTTGCGTAGTTTTAAAGATCTAAGCATACAAAGGGACATAGGGACAGAAAAAGCGACTTTGTTTTATACTATGTTGATAATATGCCATGTAACAATAGCCCTATATTATTACCCACCGTACCACTGGGGGTATGGTCGGTGGTACGGTGGGTCAGAAGCGTAAATCATCAAAATATATTATCACTCTTTTGCATACAAATTAAAAAGTATAAGCGAAATGAAACCAACTGAGAAATAAAACGACAGCTTTGTATCAACTTTTAATTAAATATTTTTATTTAAATAACAATTGTTATACAAATGGTTCAATCTGAATTTCAACTGCGGAACAAGGGTTTGTTAGTTCGAATGCAGAGAGCACATTTGGATGAATGACACCAATTTTCCCTATGACCTCACCGCGAAGAACTATTTCAGCACATCGGCCTGGGAAATAAGTGGGATCTGAAAAAGAAATTAGAATTATTTTACTTTTTTTTTTAAATTGCAATGTGTCTGTGTGTTCGCATGGGAAAGCAGGGTTTTTGAAGTGAAAACTTCTACGTGCGCGTTGGGCATTTTTGAGATGGGAAAAATCCATTGAACTCGCGACTTTTTACTGTAATGTAACCGTGAATGACATCTCTGTACGTTTTCAGATATAGCGCTGATATTAATTTAAAAAACTCGCAAACTGTTACTGTAATAAACGATACCTCTGCATATGAAAGTAAACTTACAAATGATACAATCTGTTCTTTATATATTTTTCAAACCAATTGCGTTGACACTTTCTTGTAACATCTTTATCTTTATTAAACAATGCATTTTTTAGGATTTAACCTTGGTTTCCTCCTTAAGAGGGCTATTACAAAAAAAACGCAAGGATGTAAGGTTTCTTCGTTCAAATTGTACGACTTCCCTTGGTTGCTGGAAATAACTATTAAGTGATAATAATAGTTCATTTTATCTTCTTTAATAACCTCGAAGCGAATTTTAGATAACTTATTTATTTATTTAGTAATAATTATTCTCCCGATGCATGTTTTGTCAAAAACTCACGGAGACTCTATTTGAGAGGTCTAATTTGGAGATTCTGTTCACTATAGATCATTACAAAAATTATGTTCTTCTTATAAGCATCCTCTACTTTAATAATTATGAAACACTTTTTCGTTATATGCCTTTTATGTAAAGAAAAAAAAACTACACGTAATTCAATCATCGACCGAAAGGCTTCGAAACAAGTCAAAATATCTCCGAAGTCCTACGTCATATTTACGTAATTTTTATACTGAAATATTCTTCAACTCTTTCTGAAATTATACAATTTTTTTTTAATTTTTAAATAACTACTATAATTTTTTAATAAATTAAATAAAAGTACTATATAATTCACTGCGCCGGCGATGTGCGCTTAGTATCGCGCGAGCGCTTGTCGAGGACAGACCGTTATCGTGTCGATATTATCGCTGTGTGCGTTGCATGCCGTGTAAACTCTATTATTGTGTGCGTACTAGAACATTGTAAAGTATGAGGGCAGGGTTTTGATCGTTGCGTTCTAAGTATTTATTTTCTTTCGTACAGAATATTTTAGTTAATGTATATATCGTATCTTCTTATATTAGATAGTATATTTATTATTGTTATTCTGCTTGTAGCTGGTCGTTTTTTTCACACATACCAAAAATACATAAAATTTCGGTAAAAAATCATCCGGTATCCGGTATACATATAAAGCTGATAAATTAGTTTAGATTAAAATAAAAAACATCTCACTTAATTAAGGGACACTCCATAATTTGATGAAATTAATTTTCAACCATGAACTTGAAGTCAAGGTCAATTAAAGGTCATATGTAGATATAGCTTTCTCTGGTCTGGGGTATACTAAAGGGGGATCAAATTTTCGTTATTTTTGATCTAAGACGCACCGTTATCGAGTTACGACATGTTTTAGAGCAATCATCAAATACAAGGTGATGTTTAGTAATTAACCGAATGTATGGTTGTACAGACCATCAAACTGGACGATGCAATTCAATACAAACGTTCAACTAAAAAATGACCACGTAAAGTTTCGTCTCATAATGTTATTTAACCTTATTAAATATTTAAATATATAGTCCTAATTTATTTGAGACTTTAAGGTGGTGAAAATGTTGCTGAAACTGAACAACTTTCCCAAAGAAACATAAGTTGACAAAAATTTTTTTTGATCTCCCATAGAAAAGTTAGTCAAAGGAAAGACACTAATAAATTTGTCTCGGACCCACACGCCACCGCTGATGGTGGAATCAACCCGGGGGGGTTTTAGTGGGTATTCCCGGTGATAAGTCACTTCACCGGGCGAGTCCCACACTCCCCCTCGTCGACTGTCCCCGTCGACGAGGGATAGTGCGTAAAGGTCATTTCCCCTCCATAAATAAAAGGACCTTGTATATAAGAGAGCCACAATAAGAACATATCTACTTAAGAATAGAAATAAATAATAAATGTGTAATGGTTTTTAATTATTTTAGAATAAAAAAACGAGGGCATTCGAGAAATATTATTGCTTCAATAATATTTCAATATTTAAATTCAATAAAAATTAATTATCGAAAAATATTGCGACTATCAAGATCGTTAGTCACGCTACAGTGCGAGTTTTGTGAGGGATATCGCTCAACGTACCCTTCGCTCGTTCGCTCTACGCCAAATACCTAAACTTGCTCAGCGCCGAAATGTAATAGCCCTCTTAACTATAGCGGATGTCTAAATTTATGTTAAAGTTCCGCAATTGAACGTTGCGGAAATCCGCAAAACCCCTGCTGCCAAAATAATCATCATGTAAGCTCTGAGAAACTGGTATTGGTAACAGTCTTCGTAATTATACATTTAAAATTAATCTATACCTATTCCATCAGGTTATTTGCAACCTATGTTTTTAAATAATCTTATTAAAAAAATGAAATCTACAACTTGTCTTTTCTTATTTGTGCAAAGGCATTTTTAACCTTATACTTACGAGGTTATTATTTGTATATCCGTATCCTCAGGCAATAAACTGTAACCTTGTTTGTCGTAGGGTCATCAACAGTCGCTACAATTCAAATTTATGTACAACTTTGGAGGTTAAGTATCTCGATTAGAGTCGTTCACCTTCATTTTAGAAGTTTTATCCATATTAATATAATTTGGTTCACGCTAATAATGTCGCAATGTTAAAAATAAATTCATTTAAATTGAAGGATTAATTATTATCAACAGTCCTCATATGTATTATAGTATACGTTTTTTGTAATTTTTTATATAAAGGTATGTAGACAGGTTGACGAACCACTTGATGCTACCTACCTACCGTCTATACCTATTTCACACAAGCCGACCAATAACTAACGAGTAAACATTGGGATTACGTTATATTAAAATTATACGAGTTGGGTGTCCAGTACTTTACCATGTCACAGATCAAGGTTACCATGTCATGGAAATAGCACCGAAGTAATATGTAGTATAGCAAATTTAACATTGTCAAATAGTTGGTCCCTTTTTATGTCCTTTTCTTTCAGGTACTGATAATTAGAGTACAAAGGCCCCTTGGCACTGGTAGTTCGTTATGCCCAGTTGCGGGTCTCACCCGATGAAGAAAGTTCGCCTGTAGAACCTCAAATTCAAAGGATTTTGGTTCAGAGGAGCCTTTGTGTACTGACGCGCCATCACATCTTCTCATACACGCAACCGATAGCTGAACACAACTATAATGCAATTTAAAGCCTGGTTTTCGTGTCGCGCTGATCGTCAGCGTCGAGGAATCGGCGCGTAACTGTCAGCGCGTCAGCGCAAGCGCTGGTTTTCGTGTCGCGCTGACCGTCGGCGCTGAGCGGTCGGCGTTACTCTAAAACGCTTCATAGCACCCAATACATATTTGCCTGTCGGCGCTGACGGTCGGCGTGACACGAAAACCAGCCTTAAAGTTAGGTGTGAATTAATTGGCTTTTTAGTTAATAGGCACTCGATTGGATAACGGCGGTAGTGGCAGTGAAACGCCGAGTCTTCGAGTATCACTTCATACGTCTTCAAATACTTGTTATTTATAGTACGTGATTATGGAGGTTAGGGGTACGGAGTACCGACTCATATGACAGTCAAACTACAAAAATGGCCCTCTCCAACGATAAAATAAGGGTTCTAACAGTGGCCAGAATGGACTATCTATCTTTGTCTAATTCACTCCTCAATTCTACACTAGCGCCATCTTAATTTACTTGTATTCTGGGACCACTTTTTAATACATAGAGGACGGGTCCTCCTTAACTCTACCCTCCATTCATATACGCGATCAAAGCGTGGAAAAAAGAGGAAATGACCTTGGCAACCGCGTAAGGTGTACCCCCGGTCGCCCCACTGCTGCCCCAGCAAGGCCATGACGCGGTCGAGCAGGCCGTGTACGTGCTGGAAGCCGGCCGAGCGTCCGCTCCGCACGGCGCACAGACGACGAATGTTGCGGGCGCCGGTCTCTGTTAAAGGCGATATTAAAGCGGTTATTTCACTATCTGTTTCACTGACATGTAGTATATTATATACCACTGGACAGGCTTTCCCACACAAATGACAGATAATTTCGTGAACCATTTTGAAATGCCGCGCTCGAAAGTAATTAGAACTAATTTTGACGTTTAATTTGACTAATTTTAGTTCCAATTACTGTCGCTATAGTACAAACATATTAATAACTAGCTTCGCCCACTGCACGCGACTTCGCCCGCGTAACTTTATAAAATATACCCTATGTCCTCTCTGGGGTCCCAGACAACGTGTATGCAAAATTTCATTGAAATCCATTCAGTAGTTTTTGCGTGAAAGAGTTACAAACATCCATACATCCATCCATACACACAAACTTTCGCATTTCTAATATAATTACGGATTTGGTTAAACTCACCAGAGTCATCTGCTAAAACAACATCGCTGATCTCGAAGAGATTGATAGGCAGCGGCATCTTCTTGTTGGCTGCTATGGTCTTCAGAAGACCGGGCAGTAGAGTGGTGCGCACCACCTGGAACTCCAGGGTCTTGGGATTCGCTATGTGCACAGCCGGGACGGACTCCAGCTGTATGCCCAGTTTCGTGGAAACATCTTCGCGGGAACACTGCAAACGGAAAAAATCAATCAAGTGTGCTGGCGGCAGCGTGCCTGCCGCAATTTGTCACGAAAAAAAATTCACGGTCAACTTAATTTTTCTCATTAGATTAATTCTACAATTATTGTGATTGTATGAACATTTTTATTCATATTTAATTGTTTCAGTATTCTTGAGAACTCTGTTATAGTTTATAAAACTGTAGCTACAATATCACGATCCCACTGGAGCCTTGGTCAAAGTAACATTTTAAAAACGATAACGAAGTTCGAAAGAATAAAAATGTATGGGATGTATCACGTGATTTAGCGACGGCATAATTATTTCAATCCCATACATTTTATTGTTTTCGAACTTCGTTATAGTTTCGTTATCGTTTTAAATTGTTACACTGACTGGGATTGTTTCTTCAAATTTTTCATTACCGAGTAAAAATTTAATTTATCGGTCACATTAAGGGCAGGGACAGCTGAGCTTAACGTAGTAGACAGTGTAATAAAGAAGGTCACGTAATAGTGAAATAAATAAGTGAGTCTCACCAGCGTGAAAGTGAGCGCCTCCGTGTAAGCTGCGTGTGCGCATTCTAAATTTAATTTATGGGTCACATTAAGCGCAGGGACAGCTGAGCTTAACGTAGTAGACAGTGTACATAATGAAGAAGGTAATAGTGAAATAAATGAGTCTCACCAGCGTGAAAGTGAGCGCCTCCGTGTAAGCTGCGTGTGCGCGCATTCTAAATTTAATTTATGGGTCACATTAAGCGCAGGGACAGCTGAGCTTAACGTAGTAGACAGTGTAATGAAGAAGGTAATAGTGAAATAAATAAGTGAGTCTCACCAGCGTGAAAGTGAGCGCCTCCGTGTAAGCTGCGTGTGCGCGCATTCTAAATTTAATTTATGGGTCACATTAAGCGCAGGGACAGCTGAGCTTAACGTAGTAGACAGTGTAATGAAGAAGGTAATAGTGAAATAAATAAGTGAGTCTCACCAGCGTGAAAGTGAGCGCCTCCGTGTAAGCTGCGTGTGCGCGCATTCTAAATTTAATTTATGGGTCACATTAAGCGCAGGGACAGCTGAGCTTAACGTAGTAGACAGTGTAATGAAGAAGGTAATAGTGAAATAAATAAGTGAGTCTCACCAGCGTGAAAGTGAGCGCCTCCGTGTAAGCTGCGTGTGCGCATTCTTGCCTCAGCTGCTCCGTGAGTTTCCCGAGGGCCGACTGAGCGCCAGCCGTCATCACTCGCGGCGA
The DNA here is from genome assembly GCA_947623395.1 of Synanthedon tipuliformis. Classification (NCBI taxonomy): domain Eukaryota; kingdom Metazoa; phylum Arthropoda; class Insecta; order Lepidoptera; family Sesiidae; genus Synanthedon; species Synanthedon tipuliformis. The sequence continues at coordinate 8,852,047 of OX392417.1, read as the reverse complement.
TCGACGCGCGATATTATTGTATCTGCGTACCAATCACAAGTTATCATTTGCGGTATCACGTACCTACACTACATACATCAATACTAATATTATAATAGAACATTTGTATTTTTTGTATGTTTGTAATGAATACACACAAAAACTACTGGACCGACTTAAAAAACCTTTCACCTATAGAAAGCTACATTATTAGCGAGTAACCATAGATTTGTTTGTTTTCCGAAACCACTGGACCGATTTGAAAAATTCTTTCACTGTTGGGAAACTACATTATCAGCGAGTAAGAGCTAGTCGCGTGCATAAGTGGACAGTGAAAAGGGCACACCCGTAGGCGATGGCGATGTCCTCGTAGAGATCGCACGGATGCAAGACGTCGTAGCGTGTGGGAGGCACTCGCACCAAGACCAATCATTTATCTATGCTTCGTTATGTATGTATATATAAAAATCCGAATTGGTCATACCCACCCATAGGCGATGGCGATGTCCTCGTAGAGATCGCACGGATGCAAGACGTCGTAGCGTGTGGGAGGCACTCGCACCAAGACCAATCATTTATCTATGCTTCGTTATGTATGTATATATAAAAATCCGAATTGGTCATACCCACCCATAGGCGATGGCGATGTCCTCGTAGAGATCGCACGGATGCAAGACGTCGTAGCGTGTGGGAGGCACTCGCACCAAGACCAATCATTTATCTATGCTTCGTTATGTATGTATATATAAAAATCCGAATTGGTCATACCCACCCATAGGCGATGGCGATGTCCTCGTAGAGATCGCACGGATGCAAGACGTCGTAGCGTGTGGGAGGCACTCGCACCAAGACCAATCATTTATCTATGCTTCGTTATGTATGTATATATAAAAATCCGAATTGGTCATACCCACCCATAGGCGATGGCGATGTCCTCGTAGAGATCGCACGGATGCAAGACGTCGTGGCGCGTGGGAGGCACTCGCACCGAGACGCTCTCTTCGCCGCGCTCTTCGCTCGTCAGGCACATGCGGGACAGCAACGAAGCTATGCGAGACGATTCTTCACTAAAAGTTCACATTCAATAATAAAATAAATAAATTCCACACAACACCATCTAGTTCCACACTAAACAACTTAATGCTTGTATTATGGATACCAGTTAATATAACTACACTACAATACTTTTTTTTTTTTGTAAATATGTAAATACATCTTAGATTAATGATTGTTTCTTCCTGCGCTCGACTGGATACCGCGCTATCTACAAACAATAGCTCCGTGGCAACTTTTTATTATAGTGTGTGTAAATCATCGTCACTTTTCATCACTTTTTACAGTTTCGACACTGGCTCGGGTCTACGCCGAATTTGGCGTAGTATTTGTCGCAACATTTGACAAGCACGACGGCGGTATCTAGTCGAGCGCGGCGAGACCAATTATTTATTAATCTAATATATAGAGATAGAGATTACTTGATGCCTATATATCCGTTGGCCTTGTCGACGTGTATGAGCTCATCGCGGTACCGCAGCGTCGGATAGAGCTCGTAGGTGCCGTCCGGTGAGTACACCTTGCACTGTTGCACTTCGTACTTGTTGCCGCAATACTCGGAGAACATACACACCAACGTGTCCAGTACCACTATCGCCTGGAAATTATCACATCACTACAGATTAAGGTCGAGTTCAGATGACCGCGCGGCAGTCTGGCATCAACATTTTATTTGATCTATGCGTCTGTATGTCTCAACCGCGCGGCGAATCATGTTTGTAGAACTTGTACAGCGCGGTACCGCGCGATGACAGGCGGTACCGCGCGATGACAGGCGGTACCGCGCGATGACAGGCGGTACCGCGCGATGAGAGGCGGTACAAGTTTGATCTTGTACCGCGCGTTCATCTGAACTTAGCCTAATTATCTTGGTTACGTAAACAACACACACGACACGAAACGAGTGGCTGTGATCTCGGATAATTAATTCTTTTATGGGTCATGTTATATATACGGTTCTATAATAAACTACCTGAGTTAATCAGTTCCTTATCTATAAATAAATTTAAAAGTATCATTAAAACCAAACTCCTCTCGAAAAGCTATTATAAAATCACTGATTATTTAAGCGACAATGAAGCCTGGATTTAAGCGATTCGGAGCGCATATTATGTTTAGTATTGTATGTATACGTTAATAAAAAAAATTAATTAAGTGTAATTCGGGGTTTCTTCTCAGGATCGTCATCTTGGCCTTGTAACCAACACATATTTGTAGTCCTACTAACCAAGTGATAATGTACATGAAAAAAAAAGGATGAAAATGGCAAGACATACAGACCACACCTACTATAAGAGATTAGACGTTTAGACTTGTACAAGTCAGATGTTAACACAAAAAAAAAAAAAAATAGAAAAACATATGAGACAAAATGGGAAATCATTATACCTTAGTCAAATCTGTAGCAGTGCATTCTATGAAGACATTTTTAGTGTTCAAAGTTATCTTAGAATGGTCGCCATTGATAATTGGAGGCATCGATAAAACAATACCGTTTTTATCCTTAATCACTGGGTACACGGGACTATCTCGTATTATACCCAGATACTGCTTCAGCTGTGCGTGACTCTGAAATGTTTAAAAAAAACTCAGTATTACACAGTCTCGAGTCTCTTCGTTACTAAGCTGACTAAGCTGTCGCTTTACTACAATTTCTTCGAATAAAATTGCTTAGTAAAAAACAAACACCAGCTACAGTGTGATGTTAAGTTTAATATTTGAAATTTCTGAGGAGTTCGCTGTCACGCAAAATATAAATATTCACACATTCCACACAGCACCATCTAGTTCCAAAGTAAGCAACTTAATGCTTGTATTATGATATTAGAAACTTCCGAATATTCGAAACTTCGATATTGGAACCTTCCTTGGAATTCAATAAGTAGTTTAAAAAATATAGAATAAACATGTAATAATAAATTAGCCAAATTTAGTAACACTTTAAGTGATACATTTTTAATTTGTACAGACACTAGCTGCTGCCCGCGACTTATTCCGCGTAACTTTGTAAATTATGTACTAAAACCTTTCTCGAGAACCAACTCTATCCATTAGTGAAAATCGCATTAAAATCCGGTGCGTAGTTTTAAAGATTTAAGCATACATAGGGACAGACAGACAGCGGGAAGCAACTTTGTTTTATAATATGTAGTGAATCTGATAGTAGTTTAATTAAAAAATATATAAATACATGTAAAATATTGCATACCGAATATAACTCCATCAATTCAGGTGCAGTCATTTCTTTTTGTTGATTGAGTGCCTTGAATTTAATGTCGGCTGGGGGCAGAGCGTCATACACGAATGGCCCCTTTACGGTATCCAAATCATGAGTGCCAATAGCAACCAGCGTACGTTTTCTACAAATATTTTGATGAAGCTTGTCCTGCAATTCATAAACAGAATATTGTCTTGTATAAAAATTAAAGAATTTTTAGGATTTAAACTACTGAAGCACTCTTCTCTCGCCCGACTCACACTTTTCACACAAACTTCACCCAGTTAGTTCAACCCAGACTTTCTTAAAGTATCTTAATGTTTCCATGATTTATTAGTACACCAAACCTCATCAAATTCACTTGATAGGGTTTTTACTAAATATAAAGAGCTACAGGCAGACTGAGAGTCTTAATACACGAGTTGTTTTATTTATAGACTCACCGGCACAAAATGTTGACCAAAGTTAAAAATTACTTCAAACTGTTTTATTATAATAAAAATTTTGTATGAGTTTTAAATTGTAGTTAAAGTTATATAACTAACAACTAATTAACTATTACTACAATTTAAAACTCATACAAAATTTATTATAATAAAACAGTTGAAGTAACTTTTAACTTTAAGCCACATTTTGTGCCAGTGAGTGTATTTATACACACATGATAAATATTTTAAAATATAGCAATTAGCACCCTTAGCAGTTTTGGTTTGGTGATGATGAATTGTCTTAATTATGTTTAATGTGGCTATTATAGCCATATTATTATGGCTATTGTTTGGGTTAGAAGTTTTATGCCTATTTTCAATAAGACTAGATAGCAGGTATGACTAGTTTTATGACTAAATCTTGATATAAGGATCCAGTACAAAATGTGATTAATGTAAGGGATGCCAAAACAGAACTCATTTTTTGCCCTTCCCCTTATTCTATCCTACTGCAGTTGACACTACATCATGTTTATATAAAAATAATAAGAATAATAACTCACTTGTAAATCAATAAAGCTATCGTAGGATTCCTTTGTGAAAGTTATTCCTTTAAGTACTGCGGCGACGGCATAGGGTCTTATTTGTGCTGTCGCTGGTGTAAGGTGTAAAGAATGGCAGTCTTCGTACTTGACAAGCTTGTATTGAGGTGGAGACTTTCTGGAAAATTAAAACATTTATTTTTTATTAATAAAAATGACTCAACGAGGTCTGTGGAGTGAAAAGTGAAGACTACGTTTTTGTTGAAATGACTAACATTCAACTGTTAAGGGTCATTAAAACTTTCATTATAACTTATTTATGCTATGATAATTGGATGATGTATGTCAATATCAAAATGATTCTAATCATTAAATTCTGAATAACATAAATGTACACAAATGTAGCTGTAAATGTATGTAATGTAATGTAAATTAATATACTGGGCTATAATATATATTACGGTATATGTTGGTGACATCATAGAAATATATATTATAGCTGTGTGTGTGGTCAGTCCAATATTTGTATAGAAAATACATCATAATAATTTATATTAATATATAATATAGCTACATGTGTGACGGGCTTAATAGGTCTGCTTTGACAGCAGTTATTTGAATCGATGAAATATAAATTAAATTGCACTTGGAATGAATTCAGACAACTCATGTAATTCCAAAATGTTGCTTGGCAAACTATGAAAGAAAGTCATAACAAAGCAGACCTGTTTTTTTGTATGTAAGATGAATGTCCCAGGATTTATTGAAAATTTTGCTATCCTGTCCCTAGACTTTCTAGTTGAGACTCGAGAAGATACATTAAAATAGCATGGTAATTATGTTATTTACATAATTGTTATACTCTTTCATATTTTCATTAAAAAAAATGCACCTCTTTAAATAGATCTAATTACTTTATACTTTAGACTTGTCTGTTTTTTATTTATTAATTTAGATATTCAGATTATAGTACATACATATAACAACAAATGATTATGAAAATATAAAAAAATACAGCAGTAGTATTTTGTGAAATTTTAAAAAACACTTACTTCCCCTGAAACACTAGTAAACCATTAACTAATCCCTCAAGGCACAGTAGATCATATCTATTGGCAGGTATGTCAATTCTATACAAAATCTCTTCAGATACATCTGCACCGGCTTGATCACCCTGTTCCTTGATAAGCATTTGTTTCTCTGTTGTCTGTAAAATATGATTGACATGTGATATCACCCATTACACATATGTTATTTTAAAAACAAATCATGGGAAATCCATGAACCATATCTTTTAAATCAGGTTGAGTAATTTAAACGCGAAAGAAACTCCAACTCGATAACTAGTTATATATATATTACTTAAGAGGAGTATTGTCATACTTACAACTTCATCTAACTCTAAACCAAATTCAAAACACAAGTCTTGAAATTCTTCATCAGCTGAAAAATAAATAGAAATTAAAATATTATACAAATATAAATATTTGTAAATAAAGGAATTTCTAAACCAATAATTTTAGATTTATGAATACTTATGAAGTGTATTTATTTGGTAGATATAAAAAAAAGGGTATTTTTCAAAATTGTTTAAAAAAATATAATAATTTTGAAAGAATGTTTATTTCTTACTGTACGTTCGCCCGAGAGCCTCAAATAGGGAGTCTCTTTTTATAGAGATTGTTGGCATGATTATTTTTTCTACTCAAAATGTAGCTTTGTTAATTCAAATGAGAATCAAAATCAATTTATAATTGAATATGTATTATATTTTAATTTAGTTTAACACAACCCGGCCACACCACATCAAATCAAAATCACATTTTTAAGATGCAAAATTTGAACAATTTCTTTTTCGATGACGGGTGATGTCAAAATTGTTAAAGTAGTGTCAATGTCATCTTTACAATAAATTTTTGTCATACGCCATAATATGATGATATGATTCGATTATTGTCTAGTACATAGAGGTAAAATAAGTAGATATATAACACGCATTTCGCGTGAATCTCGCGTGAATAGTTGTTATATCGAAGAATGTGTGAGGAATAAGGATGTGTGTGAATCAAACGTTCAACACAATCCGTGTGTTATCGATATTCTGATGTTACTGCGTTACCCTGAATAGCGATAAACTTAGCATTTCATAGTAATACAATTATATAAATCTTTACTAATATTACATTACTAGGAGGAAATGTTTTTTTTTTTATGAGATGGGTTTGCTCTTGGCCAACAACCAGCCATGTGGCAAGGATGAGGCCTAAGATGGAGCGAGCAAATATAATTAGCGGCTTACCGATTTATTAAAGGAATTGTGGTTTGTTTGCTAAAAGGAAACACTGCATACAATTCAATAGAACTAAAGTTTAATATTTACACACTATAATTACTTTATAAAAACAGATAAAAACTAAAAGAAACATTCCATCAGTCAATTCAAGCCGACAATGAATCTATGTCAATTCTGACACCTTTTTCTTCTTTTTGAACACCCGCGCGCAAAGAGTATTGCGTTCGCTACATCAGCCTCCCCCGAGACCTTTAGTGTCGATAACGTATAGGCGAAAATATTTGACGACCACAACGGGTCTTTCTAGGCTCAACGACAGGAAGAACAGGAGCAGCAGGAACTACTATTGGCGTTGTTAAAACAACCGGAACGGGCAATGGCTTAGGACTATCTAATTGATCTGCAAGGATAAACGCAGGCTTCAGCCTGTCTATCGATACTGAAACTGAATTACCGGCCATATCTATTTTGAAAAACTTATCGTTTCTTTCTAATATTTTAAATGGACCAGCATAAGGTGGTTGGAGCGATTTGCGCACAAAATCTTGCCTCACAAACACGTGTGTTACAGTTGATAGGTCTTTAAACACAAAAACCTTTTGTATGCCATGTCGTACTACAGTTCTAGGTTTTAACTTTTTAATATGAAGTCTCAACCTCGCTAAAAAATCGGTGTAATCACTGGATGTGTTAGGCGTCGGATTAAAGAAATCGCCGGGAAGTTTAAGTGGTTCTCCATAAACCAACTCTGCTGTAGATGCCAACAGATCTTCCTTCCAAGCACTGCGAATACCTAGAAGTACTAGTGGAAGGGATTCTGTCCAGGTATCATTTGCATGGCACATAATAGCTGCTTTTAGCTGTCGATGAAAACGTTCCACCATACCATTAGATGCAGGATGATATGCGGTTGTTTCTAAATGGCTAAATCCAGTCAGCGACGCAATCTGACTAAACAAGTGAGACTCAAATTGCCTACCTCTATCTGTGGTTACCTTGACAGGGCAACCAAATCGTGCTATCCACGTTTCTATAAATGCTTTTGCGACACTTTCCGCTGTTATATCTCGGATGGGTATTGCCTCAGGCCATCGAGTAAACCTATCAACGGCGGTGAAACAGTACTTGTAACCATCAGAAATCGGCAATGGCCCTATCAAATCTAAATGTACATGTGAAAACCGCGCTGATGGAGGCTTGAAGTCGTGAACGGGTGCATGAACGTGTCGAGAAACCTTAGACTTCTGACATGGAATGCACGTACGAGCCCAGCTGCGGCAGTCTTTTCTAATTCCCGGCCAAACATAACGTTCAGTAACTAGTTTAACAGTGACCCTGACGCTAGGGTGGCTAAGACCATGAAGTGAGTCAAAAATAGTTCTTCGGAATTCTGGTGTAACGTAAATCCGATTGACAGGACCAGACACATCGCAGAAAAGTTCAATATTACCGAAACTCACTTGTTGTAGCTTTAAGGATGAACCAACTTTTAGTAACTTTTGTAATTCTGTGTCTGTGATTTGGGATGCCGCTAGAGCGGATGGGTCTAGTCCATCAGTTATAGCATTAATTCTCGAGAGCGCGTCGGCAACGACGTTGAACTCACCAGCAATGTACCTTATGTCTGTGGTAAATTGAGAAATGAAATCTAAGTATCTAAATTGCCGCGGCGTACAAGAATCAGAAGATTTTTTAAAAGCGGATACAATTGGCTTATGGTCAGTCATAATGAAGAAAGGTTTCAATTCTACCATATGACGAAAATATTTAACTGACTCATAAATTGACAGAAGCTCCCTATCATAAGCACTATATTTCCCCTGCGCTGGTGTCAGTTTTCTAGAAAAGAATCCGAGCGGTTGCCAGTGGCCTTCGACCTTTTGCTGTAATACAGCACCCAAAGCAAAATCAAAGCATCAGTAACAATGGCTAACTGGGCGCGTGGATTAGGATGAGCTAAAAGAGCAGCATCAGCAATACTCTGTTTACAAGCACAGAAAACTTTATCTAACTCTGGAGTCCAGTCTATAACATTATTACTTTTTACAGAAGGTCCACTAAGCAGTGCATGGAGAGGTGCCTGAAATTTGGCTGCATCAGTAATAAAACGCCTATATAAATTAATGGCACCTAGAAAACGTCTAAGATCTTTGATTGTTCTAGGACGAGAAAAATCTTGAATGGCCTTGACTTTATCACCAATGGGCTTTGTACCCTTTGAAGAAATCAGAAAACCCAGAAATTCTATTTCCGGTACGGCGAATACACATTTATTAGCATTTAATAAAATACCATGATTGCTAAAACGTTCAAACACCGTCCGCAAATGCTCCTGATGCTCCTCGTCGTTAGTCGAAGCTACTAAGACATCGTCGATATATGGAAAACAATAATCAAGACCCCGTAAAACCTCGTCCATGAACCGTTGGAAAGTCTGAGCTGCATTTCGCAATCCAAAGCTCATGAACGGGAATTCGAACATGCCAAAAGGTGTCGTGATAGCTGTTTTGGGGATGTCCTCTGGCGCAACAGGAATTTGATTGTACGCACGCACTAAATCTAGTTTGCTAAAAATTTTGCAATTAAAAAGGTTGTGCGAAAAATCGCCAATATGGCGTACTGGATAACGATCTGGTACAGTGCGCGCATTTAGTGCTCGGTAATCGCCGCACGGACGCCAACCCTTGTCCTTCTTAGGTACCAAATGTAGAGGAGATGACCAAGCACTCTCAGATCTCCTCGCCAAACCCATACGCTCCATGTTTTCAAATTCCTGTCGCGCTATTTTTAAACGATCCGGTGCTAATCGTCTGGGTCGTGCAAAAACAGGCGGGCCGGAAGTTGTCCTAATAAAGTGTTGTGTAGTATGTTTACGTATACGCTCTTCTGGACTACCAAGTGGCCGCACTATATCCGGATATTCTTCTAATAATTTATGATAGGATGATTTGACTGAAACTACTTTGATATGCGGGCACGTACAAGATGATGCAACTGAGGCGGCTGATGATAGCGAAGTCGTATTATCTATTAACCGTGAGTTTCGTAAGTCTACTAATAAATTATAGTAAGATAAGAAATCCACCCCTATTATCGGCTTGCTAACATTTACAATTACAAACCGCCATGAAAACGTACGGCTTAAATTAAAATCAAGGGCTAAACTCAAATAGCCGTAAGAAGCAATAACAGAATTATTCGCAGCAAAAAGTTCGTAATCAGTCTTATGACGATTTTGTTTACGTAAATAATTTAAAGGATAAACACACAAATCCGACCCAGTGTCAATCAAAAATTGTACTTTTGATTTAGAGTCAGTAACGAATAAACGACTAGATACCGAATCACACTCGTCACATTTAGAAGCACTATTATCTACATTATTATTATCAGTCGCTTTAAGCGACTGCTTTACTAGTTTTTTGGATAGCTACAAGGCGAAATACACTTAGCTGCTTTGTCAGCGAACATGAAGTGGTACCAGCAGTATGACCGGCCGCTGCCGCCATCAGCACGGGAACCGTTTCGGGAGTGGTTGCGACGTGCGGGGCGGTACTTTGTTGCTTCTTTGGTGTTTCGGCGGCGTTCCGTCGACGACCTGATAGCATCGACCGTCGCAGTTAGGGCCTCAATTTTCTTATTTAATTCATCAACTGACGAAGACAGCAAAGTATGTGTTGATGCAACACAAACGTTAGGTGTAAGCGTGTGTAATGTGCTTTCGTAAACTTTGTCAGCTATCTGCGCCAATTTATCTAACGGTGTACTGTCGTCTTGCATCGCAATCATGCTCTGCAACATCGTTGGCAGGCGGTTCGACCACACGGTTCGAATGAATTCGTCAGGATAACCAGTGCCAGCTAGGCAACGGATATGCCGAAGAAACTGACTAGGTTTTCTGTCACCCAATTCCTCAACTGTCATAAGCTGTTTAAGTTGCTCACCGCGCGATGCTGATAATCGAGTAATAAGTGCTCGTTTCAAGGTCTCGTACTTATCCGCCTCGGGTGGGGCTACGATAATATCCTCGACTTCCGTCGCGTATTTATGGTCCAATACCGATATAATATGGTAATATTTTGTGGCGTCCGCAGTAATTCCGGAAAGCAGAAACTGCCCTTCTATCTGCGCGAACCATAATAATGGTTTGTCTGGCCAAAAGGGCGGAATTTTTACACTGATGCGACACACTGCCGATTCGCATTTATTTGTTTCCGACATGTTTAATTTTTAATTTTTCTGCGTGTTCAAATCACGTCTTGGTCACCACTGTGGTTTGTTTGCTAAAAGGAAACACTGCATACAATTCAATAGAACTAAAGTTTAATATTTACACACTATAATTACTTTATAAAAACAGATAAAAACTAAAAGAAACATTCCATCAGTCAATTCAAGCCGACAATGAATCTATGTCAATTCTGACACCTTTTTCTTCTTTTTGAACACCCGCGCGCAAAGAGTATTGCGTTCGCTACAGAATTATTAACATTACAAGTGTTCACAGTTGTTATTGTAAATACCAAAATATTTGTATTTTATTGGTCTATGTATGTACTGGAAACTTTGAATATTTGAATGAAATAAATATTACTGGTGGCAACACCGCGTATGTCACGTGACGTGATTGATACTTTTTTTTTAGTCTGGTTTTGCAAACGGTGAGTGGAGTGCCTTGTCATCAATCCTTTAAGTTTTTGGATGATTTTCTTTGAGATTCTTATTCAACGTGAGTAACTACGTTGTAATTCTAAGTAAACTTTATAAATGTATATTGTACATTATACAGCTTCTTTATCTGTGCTTCCAATATGACAAAATTGTACCTTGTTCTTTGACTAGTGATATGACGCCATTTTCTTCGTGAATGCCAATTAACTAGATTCCTTATGATTTTCTTTGTGTTTTGGTTTTTAAACAGTTATTTGTAAAGTGTTCTAAATACAAGTTAAGCAAGCGCTCCGTCTGCATTAGTTAATATCACAATTTGAATTTATGGTAATATAAATGTGGTGCACGTACATATATAAATGATTTATCACTCGATACGCACTTGATTGCACCATCTAGCATGATAATTATTATGTGATGAGGACGCAGGTTCTCTCTATGTGTTGGTAGGTTATTAATTGGTTTATTGAAATATTTAATACAATTCTAAAATATTGTGTATTGATCTAAAATATATTTGTATAATGCTTTTTAACTTCCTGCATGGGGCTGTCATGGTATACGTTATTGTCCGTAATGGTTATCTAACTTGTTTAAAAAAAATATCCGTGCATGAATTTAGGTTAAAGTAATTTGAAATAGATAAAGAGAAGTCTATTTTATAGTTATTCAGCTAGTAGACTTTTCCATAGTTTGCCTATTTAATGTTTGTTATCAGTGTTATTTATGTTTAAAAATAATTGCTTGAACTATTAATAAAATTATTTCATTTAATTCTAATAAACATATAAATAAGAAACCTTTTAAAATTAAGCGGGAAAATGTAGGGGTATTTTTATCTTTTATTATTAGAAACTTCAATAAATAATATAACAATACCTTCAAAAACATAATTTAATTTGTCTTTTCACATTATTTGTCTACCATTAGTTGAAAAATAACAGTACCATCTTTAATAGGTACTGTTATTTTTCAACTATCAACTTTTAAATTAGTTTATACACAGCATAAAAACCATTTAAACAACATCATTAACAATACATTGGTCTTGAAAATATTTATGCAAATATCCACCTACTTTGTTTAAATACATATTTCTCTTTTAAATACAATTTAAAGAAAAAGGAATCTTACAATGGATCTTACAGTATTAACCAGCAACTGCAGGTACATAAGGATACTAAATGTTTAGGTATTTGTTCAATTAGGAATTATCTTAACACTTACTTATTGTATTTTTTATAAGTTGGTATTTATTGATACATATCAGTTATTGATGCATTTACATCATCTGCATTAAAAAGCCCATCTGCTAATTTAGATAAATCAGTTATATGAGCCATAGTATGAACCATATTTTTATATGGAGAAAATAAAAGCAAGTAGTTTTTCTTGCACATCCCTCTTTTGAAATAAAAGATCACTAACTACAAATTAAAATTATAGGGTAGAAGGTGTCTTAATAAATAAATTTAGCCATGTGTGTTCCCTTGCCTACTATGTTGACCCTGAAATAAGTGAAAAGAATTCATTACATTTTTCTTACCTATTAGGTATAAAGTTTAGTATGTTACAATGGTTTTAAAGCTCACTACATTCTATCCTTTGGAGTGTGCAAATATTTTAAGAATTTTACATACAAAACAGTTACTAATTAAGAACTACTATCAACAAAATTATTAGTCTAAAAATCTTTCAAATAATAAATACCTTCACACAATCCACACAACACCATCAAGTTCCACACTAAACAAGTAATGCTTGTATTATGGATACCAGACAGTTGATATACTACATAGATTACTTTTTTTCTAAATACATACATATTGTGTATTATAGATACGAAATTCTATGAATAATAGTAACCTTTGTCATATAGTAATTTTCTTCTTAAATATGATCATCATCATCAGCTTGTGTCTCCACTGCTGGATGTAGGCCTCACCCAAAGCTCGCCACCACACACAGTCTTCTATTTTTCGCATTCAGGTACGAAGCTCTGTAGGTCGTCTGTCCATCTTGCCGCAGGATGTTCCACACTGTGCTTTCCTATGTGTGGCCACCATTTGAGAACGACTTTTTTTCCCCATCTGCAATCTGCTCTGTGTCAGACGTGACAGAAGATGGTTCCTCTTAAATACATTAATATTAAATTGACAGGTCATTTTGGAAAATTATGACAGGCTTTTATTTTTAGCAGTGGACATCCTACAATGAGATGATGATGATGATATTAATATTAAGTCACTTAATGGTGTTGCTTAATAGTATTCAAGCATACAATCTGCCCGTATATGAAAACATGTTTTTTTTTAAGTAGACTAATATTTTGTCAGGTGGTGTAACCATTCATTGTGATGCCGGTGGATGCTTACTTTAACCGAACAGACGTGGTGTCGCCTGGTTATGAGTTGAAGGGTCTGCGCACTTGGAAAGACATTTGTTTGGTACGGAATTCCCTCTTTCAACATCAGGTAGGCTGGCTTTTTACTGTAAATAATTATAATATTATGCACCATATACTAAACAACAGAAATGTATGCATGTAAACTAGCATAAAATATTACCAGAAAAGGTAAATTACACATGGGATATATATATCATCTAATTTATTGGATGTTGTTTAATGAAAAAGGATTTGTCATATTTTCTTATGAAAAAGGATTTGTCGAAATACTCATTTTTTCGACAAGTGAAAGTGTGTTTTGACAGTTAAATTTAAATAATTAAAAAGGATGGCTTCTATAAAGTAAAAAAAATTATTGTGTGAATTTGGTCCTTCTCATTAAACTATGTCCAATTTGTGTGTATAGAATTATTATATTATATTTATTTAACAATATAAATGTATTTATTATCAATTTTATTGGATGGATTATTTTGTGCATCTTTGCTTATTATCATTCTTTAAAAATTTAGGTATTTAAAAGTGTCAACAAAGTGTTCCTAAAAATACATGATTTCCAAAAGTAATCAACTTGAATAACACTGAGAAATAATAGCATTTGTGCTGATATGTTTTGTTGCATGTGAAGGTGTGTTTCTATTGAGTTTTGTTTCCATTACACCTAATTGAAACAATTTGAGGAACATTTGAGTTGACTACTAGCTGTCTCCACCAAAAGTATTGTCGGCAAAATGTCTTCGAACAACCATTTTTTTTTATTATTTCAAGGTCCCAATTCCCATAATATTGTTTGTGTGTGTGTGTCATTTGAGCCCCCATATTATTGTTAGTGTACAATATTTAATAAATCAATTTTAGTTTCCGTTAATTCCTTCGTCCACATGCCAGCATGGCTAAATGTTCTCAACTGAGGGTATGAATATCGGTAACAAGCGCGTTCTTTTGATGTTTACCGCTAAAAACGGAAACACGATTTCCAACATTTGTGTACAACTTTTGTCGCCAACACAAGGTAATTTTACAGGAACTTTTCTCACCACCACTATGTTGACAACACAATAGTTGGCAATGGCAAGCAGTTACATAATTATGCTTTAATCTATCAAAGTCGGTGGACTCAATTGCATCTTCCCTTGGTTTTGCTTATGTTTATTAGCCATACACAAATAAATATCAAGGTCCGACAGTTGGCCGCCATAACGGCATGCGATACTATCGGTGTACACATGTCTAGTTTTTCTTTTAAATAGTCATAATTAAATTATAATTTTTCAAGTAATTACCTACGATGCGTTAATCTGTGCTTAAAATGATATAGAAAATAAGACGGATGCCTTCCCTGTGCGTCAGATAACAGAAAAACTATTCTCCTTTGTATCAGGCGAAAAGTAATTTGTTATTATTCTATCAGAAGTTACTTATGGGTGACCTAACTGTGCTCTTACCAATTTGCAATCGTCCCAATATTTTCTGTTAATCCATATTTGTGATGGGGGTCAAGCCATATTGGTTGATTAAATAGGAAAATAGATTCTTTAAATTGGGATATATTTACCATGAACTCAACAAAGTGTGGGTAGGTATACTTAATTATTACTTTAATTTCACATTAAACTAAAAATGAAGTTGGTTCTTTTGGTGGTTGGTGGTAGCGTAGAGATTTTTTGTACCTGTTCAATTTTTTCACAACACGCACCTGGCATATGGGCTCACATTCTTTTTTTTACACTGAGGTTGTAGTTCCCGCCGTTCAATACTAGCTATAAATACGCGATTTTGATGGAGGGAACATTTCTTTGTATCTCTTACTACCTGTGTGAATATTTTTCGGATGTGTCCAGCTTTAAACAGATACGAATAAATGTGTTGGAAGCTGGTTGGAAGTTGAAGCGTAGATTTTGATTTCTTGGTTTTTAAACTCAATACATTATAGAAATTTTATTTTATGGTGACATTATACGAATGAAATACATAATGTTGATACCATTCATCTACCTACTGCATAATTTATAAATTATGCGAAAGTTTGATGATTGTTACTACACATAAAAATACATAAACATTTTGATGAAACTACATTAATATTATATTAGTTTATCACAATAACACATAAGACCTTCTTGTAATAATGCATAACTCTTACTGATAATGAAGTATTTCTTTCAACCTTATTGTTAGTTTACTATCAACTCTCCTGTCATTGTGATAACAACACAATATACAAATTTATTTTATACAGCTTATACATACGATTGTCAAATTGCCAAATGCCTGGTCTCAATATATATTACTGGTTTAAAAACACAAAATTTACTTTGTCTCGTTTGTAAAGAAAGATACGTCTCGAAAGACGCTTCGCAGCATCTGCCAACTGTATATAAGATTCGAACTCAGCTGCGCCATCATTCCGTATTACCACGTGACTACAATCCATTGACCTTGTGTATGATTTTCAAACTTGTGGACATTTTACGCCTTCCTTCTTTGTTTGAAACTTTAATATTTAATTTAGTTCAATCGCCTCTGTAAGTTATAGTACCTACTTGTACGGGAACCGGTCAACGGTCTCCCAGGGTTGAGCGGTTGGAGTTGTGTATATTTTGGATATTCGGTTTAGTTTAGGGGGACATTGCAAATTGATGTGAATGGATGGGATGTAGTGTTTGAGATAGGGATTTACGAGACGGTGGTGTTCGGGCGAGTCGCGTGCGGTGCGAAAGGTCAGCGCCCTGCTATAAGCGCCCAGGACTAATTCGGGGGAGATCGTCGACTCGCGCCGCCGCCGGTGCTTTGTCTGCCTCCCGTCCGCACACCGCTCGCTCCACACGTTTTTATTTTACTGTGATTATGCGCAATCACCTTGTCCTCAACACGGACAACGGTCTTTGTTGTTTACGTTGCTTCCTTTATTATGTTTTCCAGCTTAAAGAAAGAACTGTCCGGAAACTCGTGCTTAATCTATCTCTATACTTATAAAATCGTTTGTCCTGATCGACTATCAACACTGCCTACTAACTCTAGAAAGCTTGTTTTTAGAGAAACAACAATTATCTAGTATACCATTTTTATGTCTATCAAGATCTAAATGTACCAGACAGAGGGACAGACAGCGGGGAGCGACTTTGTTTGGCTTATGAAGAATTCAACTCCGCGTGAAACCGGAGGCAGGTCGTTAGTCTGTATATAAATAAAATTAACAAAAGTTAATTTTTCAACCGTTTACTAACTATTGACTAGTGTTAAATTTGGAAAAAGTAATTTTTCCCCCCATCCTCTCGAATGGTTGAATTTGAACCCGCAAGCAATCACTAGTTTATTTAAATAGTCTACCATACCATGTTCGCAAGGTGAGTTTTGTATAGTTCATTGTACTCCAATATTAGAATATTGATCTTTGTTTTCACTTTCATCTCACTCCGTGTACGTTATGGTTATGGTCTCTTATGGTTTACTCTTTTGAAAACATTTTCGGTGTTGTCGAATTGTAATTTAAAAATTGTAGGGGCTCATTAAAATCTCGTTAAATAAGGTTTTATCTTTAAATGTTCTTTCGTTATTATTTGATTGAGTTATTGATTTGTTTCATTTGTTTGCTCCAAAGCTTACAATAGAAAAAATGTATATTAAAAGAAATATGTATTAATTACTTAATGTCTTCTTTAGAACATTAACGTGACAGATAAAGAATTTTTGTGTATGACTCATAGAAAATACATGACTAATGCGTGATCGCCATCTATGTTTTCTGGAAATTTGTGCCACATGTTTTCTTGACGAGATTCAATGTAAACGGGAATGGCCACGGGTAATGTAGTGATACGATTCGAGGCGTGCGATGGCGAGTTGAACGGTGGTGTTGTTGTGCTTGGCATGTGTTTGTATATCAGTTAGCGGACTGCTGACTCGTTTGTGTTGGTATATGCGTGCGCGTGTGGATTGTTAATGACGCGAATACGTATATGTGCAGTCGGTGACGATGCGATGGTCTCGCCGTGAGTAGTACGAACGAAGTACGAACGCTCTCTCAGTTCTCCCTAGGACACCGATCGCGGCGGAGCTCGCCAAAGCGTGGCCGATTACGTGATACAAAGTGCCTTGCTCAGTTACTCGTCTGGTGCGACTTATAATATACCTTATCTAGTCAGATAATACTCTGAATTGGTACGCGTGGAAGCCTTGTTATACCATTAGTGCTGTGCATGTTTTTGTGATGTGAATAGTGGGTTTTAAATGTAGTCTACGTGGCCATGAGCTCATGTTTAACTAGAAGGTAATGTTTGTTGTGATTGTGTGCGTGTGCTTGCTACGTAAGATGTGTCCAAGAGGAGTCTGTGGCATCTAGTCGAGGCTGTTTGAAGGCCGTCGCTGCGACCTTGGTGTCTGAGGGTCAACGTTCCCTCTCTTATTTGACAATAACCTTTTATTATTCGTTATTGTAATACAGATTTTACATTTGAGCTTTAGTCCTTACTCGCGTAAATACTACGCCGAGGTGTAAGTAGTATTAATAAGTGTTTAATATGTTTCATTCCCTCAATGATAATGCAAATGATCAGTTTTTAGTGAAAATGTTTTGGGTTGTTTTCGCCTTATCTCGAAAATGACCTCACTTTACAATGAACCAGCATAAATTGACCCTTACTACCTACAGCTTTTAATGTTCAACTATTAACAATTACGTGAATACCATTGACAAGTAATACTTGTCTATTAATAAACAGCATTTGTAGTGTTATGTATTGTAATGCTCCAACAACGACGTCGTCCTTCATTTCTTCAGTTTCATAAGTTACTTTACAAAGATTTACATTGAGCATATGAAATTATTTAAACTAGTTTATAAAACTATTAAAAAATTTCTAAGATTCTATATGAAGTTCCCGTAGGACCATTTGTATAATTCTATGGAAACTTTGCTACGCTATTTTTGTACAGAATAATAGTCTTATCGCATATGATAGTTCAACATTATCGTGTTAACCAGATACGGTTTACAATGTTATACCTACTTTTATACAATGTATAAATTGTATATAAGTTGCCATTAAAATATCTTTTACGTTCGTCATTAAAATAATGTATACGTCGGAATTTGAGAAAAGCATTAAGTATTGCGCATAAACTCTATGACTAATTGCGTGAATTGATAACACCTTGTTTTTCGTTGATTCTGGTTTTTATTATTGCTTTACGATTCTCTGCGCTGTTTTCCCATGTGGCACCTAACTTGCGTTATTGTGCGATACTGCATTAGCGGTGTAATTAAGGTCGTATACTTACGGCAACGAGTAACACTGCGTGTAGTCGATTGTATGAGTTGACTGCATGTGCAAAAACCGAGCATTGTGCATGAAACAATAAGATCGTCCGACCATTGTGCCATTGCGATAAGCGAGAAAGAGACGAAAACCGCGGCGTGTAGAGTAGTGCGCGCACACAGCTGCGATGCGTGTGCGCGATCAGCTGACGTCGTCACGGCGGCCATCTTGCCGTGTGTGTTCGATTGTCGCCGCGTCATTGTGTTGCATTGTGATTTGACGCTTTTATCCGTCAAATGCTAATGTCATTGTCCTTCCCTTCCTGGCTGCTTGTTTGCCTGTCCTTATTGTCGTCGTGTTAGGAACTTGCAGTAAATTGTCTTGCTTCCTTGCTGCGAAACCACGCGGAAGTTAAGCTCAACCCTGGCTAGTCTATTTTTGGTTAACGACCGTTCCGCTAAGATAGACGCACGCACGCATTTTGTGTTTGTTCTCCACATATGCGATTATACCACAATTTATTATGCTTGCCAAGACATTGGCGTATTATTTTTTTTATTTAAATAATTCTGTTTACCCAACAAAGACAGTTTATAAGAATGTAATTCTTGGTAAAGAATAGTGTTCTTTCATGCTTCATTCATACTATATTTGTAATAGGTAAATTTCATCGATTCCATCATATGTATTAAAGTATTCGGCGAGTTTTTCGAGGATTTTTTTTCTCTGAATATTGAACTGTACAATTTTCGTCTTGTACCGTTACCGTTACCGTTGATCGAGCAGTCGGACCTGTATTTTGTCTCAATCCGACCACCGATCTCTGTAAATTCGAGCAATCATAGCTTCGCGTATGGTCGGGTGTGTTTTCGACCCACATTCGATGCGTGGGTGGGGTGATCTAAATTATAAAAATGCGAAGTGCCATTTCACTATCATATTAGAGATGTCGAAAAGAGATCGGCATTCGGCAGGTGTTTTTTTCTAGACTATTCTATCTAACTAAACCTTCTAAAAGGCATATCAGAGCATTGTGTTGTTTTCAAAACATTCGTTGTTCTGTCAATTTCATATAAAAATAATATTGATTCCCGTGGATTTTCCAAAAAAATTCTTTCACACAAACAAACCTTGTCTTGACAATTACGAACACAACAATGAATGTTGTGATTGTATGAGGCAACTGATTTTTAATTATATAGGCTTGATCCCGTTCGTGGGAGGTTACTTTGTTAGATACAAGCGTGAAAAAGCTAACTGGTGGTTCTCGGCTAGTATGAAGGCAGTATGAAGGGATGTAATATTATGTGCATCTCGGGAGAGTGAGTGAATGGTTGGCACATGTGTCCGTGTCGGTGCAACGGCGAAGCGGGTCGCGCTCGAATTGCGTAGCGAACACTCGGCAACTGGGTCAGGAGGGCACGTCGCGTCGCGGCGCCCGACAATGCGACCTATACGTTTTATAGGTACATTGCGCTATCTATCTCCTTAATATATAGGGATAGTATTTTGACAAAATTATGTTTATATATTAATTGAACTATTTGCATTAGACTGTTTTAATGGAATTGAAATTTAATAGAATTGAAACGAGTGCACTGTGCGTAATGAACACTTTTACAGTGTGCTTAATAAAATGTCTTTTTCTTTAGTACAAGGTGATTTATCTATTTTTATAAAAATACTAGTCCGCGTCCGATCGCTACCAAACTTCACAGGAACTAATCTGAAGATTGTCTGAAAGTTTCATCAAAACCGCATGTATGTATACATACACACATCGCCTTTTATATATTAAGATTAGACTAGCCATAGCCACCCCCGCCTGATTTCGAAAGGAGTTAAAATTTTCAAAGATCCTTTCGTAGCGGATCCCATGTTCACATATTTCAGCTATCTAGACTTGTAGTCTTGGCTGTTCGTTGAGAGTTAGGACAAACTATTTTATAAGTAAGTATAGATAGATTATTTATTTGTTCACGTTTATTCGTTACGGCCAATGCGGTTTATTTGGCAATATAAACCGACCGACTGGGCAGTCGTAGCCCGCGTTGAAACGCTATAATTGAACATCAAGTTTCCGACTATTCTAGTACCTTGACATAGATAATTCTTTGTAGTAATTTTTTGCGTTGCCTGTATACTGTGTGTTAATATATATTGCGTGTGATAATTATAAAATTATAAAAAATAGGTTTGACTGAAATGTGTTTCAAACGAAAAGCTATTATTTTAAATTTATCGAAACCTTTTAGATTTGAATAGCATAATGAGGGAGCAAGTGTACATAGTTGTAGATGTAATTTTAAGCACAGAAATATGATTGCTTTTAGCGTATGTCTGTGATAAATGTACGGGTGCCGCGTGATGCACCCTTGCGTGATGCCCGGTCGATGACTCCCCAGTCTTATGTCCAGTGCTAATAACCTCGACTGAGCACGCTCTCCATTATACTCCAAGAACAGTACGTTAGAACGGCATATTACCCTTTCCTTCATATCTTAGGCTTCGATTATTATACGTTTATCTTGAACTATTTTAGATAACTGTTAACAAACATAACTGTTAATTATAAAAATCGAGTCATGTAATCATTTAAAGGTTTTTTTTTGTTTAATAGTGTGATTTTCTCATGACATCTTATTTGTTTTTCGTATCTATTTGAATAATGACATAGTTGAACAAGATATTGAAATAGATATTATAGTAAAATAGATATTATAGAGAAAAAATGATCAAAAATATTCTGAATTTCATTCCTATTATAATTTTATTAATATAATATAATAAAACGTGCAGTCTAAATGGATGCATCTAATTTTTATGTAAAAACATTAAAAATAATATTACTAATACATATTATTATTTATAAATTACACTAATTGAATCCAGGTTGAAACTGTAATTTTACGTGATTAAAAGCTAAATGTAACCTGTGTATATTGTAAACTAAGCAAGGTTGTTTAGTTTGAAAGGGTAATGGTGACAAAGTATAGAACCTAACTGACCCTAAACAGCTCACAAAATGGTTTTAGGTGCGCGACCTTGCCGGCGCGGGTGCTCTGTTTCGCGGACGCGTTCTACTTACCCGTAGCTCTCTCTTATTACGCAAACTTGTCGTTATGCATATTATGCTCTGCCTCTACGAAATAACGTTCTACACCTAAACGCTACTTTCTAACGAAATTATCACGCGATTCGTTACTGCTTACATTTTGCTAGTAGCCAAATTGTTTACACGATTCGCAATGTTTTTCAGATACCTAATACATATTGATAAATTCCAAGAATAAATTATGAACAACACAAATAATAAGGTCGAAGTCCAGCGTTATTTGTAAGAATATTTGTTTAAACAAAGAAAGCATATGTAATATAAAAGAAAGCTTATGGCCCTGTCCCTCCTCTTTTAGGACCTGAGGAGCTTAGGCAATGTATGTATGTATAATTACATACTTACTTAGGCAATATTACTTTAATAATTTAAAAATAATTGTTTTAAGCGCCGCAAAAAATAGATGTAAAGATTGTTATGAACGAATAATAATAATAAAACGATAAAATAATGCAATACACCTTCAGAAAGATTCATAAATTTTCCTTGAAATATTCTCACAAACTTTTAAATCCTTACATTGTATAAGTCGCTTTCAGCATTTGTCTGTATATCCGCTATCTCCTAAATCTCATAACTTAGTTTTGATGCGGTTTTCACTTATGAAAAGAGTGACCAACGAGTTTTGTTTTGTATTGACAGATAAAATATGCATGCACTTTGTTTAAATACCTAATTCCAAAAATGCACTTCATCATCTGTATATGTATTGAGAATGGGTAGGTACTTATACACATTCATCCAGCACACTCTAATCTCCTTAATTTGTTTATTTTTTGTAAATAGGAAATTCGTAGGTATTAATGTGTAATGTTGTTTATTGTTTCAGGGCCCTCTGCGATCCTGACAAAGCAAGCCAAAGCAGCTTGTTGGCAAGGAAAGCCACTCCCGCGGATACAGAAAGCCAGAGATAAATCGCGTCTAAATTGTATTGAGTGCTATACACACTGTGCACTGTGAACGTAGTGAAACTGTGTGTTGTTGCGGTACAAGTGCAATAAAAAAACTATAGTGCAATCGTACTTTTGACTACAAGTGATTATATTAGTTATATGCTAAAGTGAAATTATTGTGGAACTATGGAGCGTGAGTCAAATCCTATGGAGGCATTGTGCCGTTCCGGGTGTGGATTTTACGGTAACCCATCAACGGATGGACTCTGTTCAGTTTGCTTCAAGGTGAGTTTTTTTATTATTATAGATTATGCTAATATTAAAGATTTGATTGTTTGTTTGTTTGTTTGTTTGTTTGAATTGAATAGGCTCCACAACTACTGGACCGATTAGAAAAATTCTTTCATTGTTGGGAAGCTATATTATCAGCGAGTAATATAGGCTACATTTTATAAAGTAGCTAATAAAGTATCTAATTTTTAATATATTTTTGTTATTGTTCGACAACTTAGGTGTTCGTGTGTGTAAGTAAATAAAAACGAAAGAGGACAGGCTGACTCTCGTCTTGATGGTTAAGTCGATATTGCCTTTTGTTTTATATAGCTCTTAGTCTGGTTTATCTATACATGTAAAATAGTTTGTTTTGACTATCAAAGCACAGTCAAAACTACTAAGTTCAAAAAAGGTGAAATTTGTTCATTTCATTACATAAATACAACTAACTCTAAGAAAGGATCTTGAAAATTTCAATTCTACATGAAGCTGGGTTGGGGTCTCTAGTCTCTATACTTAATATTATAAAGAGGAAAGATTTTGATTGTTTGTTTGATTGAATTGAATAGGCTCCGAATCTGGTGGACCGATTGAAGAAATTCTTTTACTGTTAGGAAGCTATATTATCAGTGAGTAACATAGGCTATATTTTATAAAGTTACGCGGACGAAGTCGCGTGCAACAGCTAGTTGCATATAGAAGAAGAGAACAATTGTTTCTTTACTTTTATGCTATAGCCTCTGTCATGAAGTAATGAATATTGTAAAGCGAATTATGTATTAAAAGTTGGTTCTCTTAAAACAGTGCTATTGTCCTTTGTCAGCTATTGTTCTTCACACTGTTCTTATCAGCTAAGTTATGTGATTTAAAACGTTCAATGAGTTATTTTTTAATATACATTGTTGCCATTGTGTTTTCTTTGTGTGAATAAACATATATATAAAACTGAGACAAATAGTAATATTCCAGTTCCATTTTTTTATATTTTCGTGCTTTCTTGTAATATCCCATGATTCTGCTCGGAACAAAAAGGGCGATTTCCTCATCACTTAAGGGATTCACATAGGCAAATGACTGACGATTTGACCTTGTCTATATATTTCTATATAATGTCTAGATATATTTCTAACTAATTCCTCACAAAAAACACAAACGTAGTCCACACCTCAACACGGTCACTAAACACTGAAGCTCCATATATTTAGAGCTCCCAGACTATTCAACAGGCCTGACAATTGTCGTTTTTTTGTTCAAATTTAGCATTAAAACAATATTTAAAAAAAACTACATTTTTTAACTGACTGGCTTATTAATCGTTGCAGGAATCATTTGCGCGCAATAAGCCCTTTTCGAAACAATTTTCAATATAAGTCAAATTCTTCTTATGTTCTAACTTTTATTGTGGGGTTTGTTATTACTTGATGGAAATTCTAAACAATAAAATTTGTTCTTCACATGTTTAAGTATAACATATATTTTTTTCAAACTAATTTCGTTGACACTTTCTTGTAACATCTTTATTACGCAATGCAAATTTTTAGGATTTAGCCTTTGTTTACCTCTTAACTTATAACCTAACTTGTGTTAGATTTTTCAACTTGCATTTGTCCAACCGCACAACTACATTCACCTCAATTACAACTACAATTTAAAACTCATACAATATTTATTATAATAAAACAGTTGAAGTAACTTTTAACTTTGGGCCACATTTTGTGCCAGTGAGTGTATTTTTACAGTGAAACCTAGTTATCTGTCGCGATCTACAGCATTATGACCATCAAATGCTGATATACAACCATCTAAACTTGTAGTCATAGTGAAAGAAAAAAGTGTATATTGACATTCTTGTTTTGATGAAACCACAAGGACAGACATTGTATGACATATGAAGAAATATTTTAAACTCCTACAGTGGATATGTATTATATTCGTTTATTTCCTCGTTTATTTCGTATCAATTTTGTCTGTAATGACCTTCTACGATCACACAAAGCCTTACGTCATCATGCCCATCCACACAACTGACTTGTCATTTCATCAAATGTAGGAAAAGAATTATTGTAATTATGTATACCTAAGTTATTTGGTTGCCTAATAATAAATACATAATTATAGTTATTGTAGTAACAATAACTTAATAGATTTTCTAGAATATTTAATACTTGAAATTTTTTTTTCCAATAAAAAGATATTATTTAGTAATTATTAAATTGTTATTCATAGCTCAAATATGAATAGTGTCAGCCAATTCATTATTATACATTAATAAATTGAACTTGTAACAACAGATCTTAATGTAATTATTTACAATTTTACCACATCTTACTTAATACCTTAAAACTAGAATTTCAAAATATATTTTACATTAACTTTTTCCCTTTTGTCATAACTTTGTAACCACCACGTGAATTTTGTAACTTTGTAACCACCACCAACCGCACCAGTTGTTAGTGAACCGGAAGATATTCTGGTTTATCTATTTTCGGATTGTAATTATTAATTTAAAATTAATTAAACCTTTATAATGATTAAATGCAATTAAAAATAAATTGCATTGAAGATATTTATTTAATTTTAGAATTATCTGACTATTTAGAACAATCTTAAGTGTGCTTTAAGTGTGCTTCAAATACTTTAAGTGTGTTTCAAATATACTACTATTGATATATATTTAACGCAATATTATTAAGAATGCGAGATTTATTGGTATAATTTTATTCTAGTAAAATGAAAACATGAATAAAGAATATATTATATAAAATACATACAAGTTTCAACATTGAAGTTTCTCCACATACCTAATCATATCATATCTAAGCAGCTATTAGATAGTCATTCATGAATGCTAACGAATGATTCCATCTTTTCATTATACGTAAGTAATGATAGTTTTTAGTTTGGTTTAAGGTTTTGTAATAATAATCATAGCACTAGTTCTAGCTGGATTCTTGGCTTATTATTGCTAATCTGTCGTCATATATGCCAAAAGCGAACGCCATAAATGGGTGTTACAAAATAAATTTACTTCTGGAAGTAATTTATCTCAATTTCATTTAAGAGATTGTTGCATTTTAGACTGACAAAATTCGTGATAACTCAGCAAATATAAATAAAGATATTCATGAATTTAAAATACACATAAACCATCCTCAGGAGATCATTTTATTATCTCTTTCCATCGCATCGATAAAATCACGAACAAAATCCGTCCAAAAGTTTCATACATACATACAGACAGAGAAAAAACAGGACTTTATTTCATTTATACTATGTACTCGTATCAAGTATTAAATTCAGTTTTAACATTTAGTCTAGTGTGCCATGTTGATGGAAGTCCAGCCTCAAAACTCTTGTATGACGCGTATTGTACTGATTTTCAGGAGGCGTTAAAAAAGAAACAACAGCCACCGACGACGACACCGTCGCCGGTAGCGACATCGTTTGTGCCCACAAGTCCAGCGCCCGCGCCTGCGCCCACCCCACTCGCGGCCGCCGCGCCCACTGTGCCCACATTGCCACCACAGTCACAAACGCAAACAGACGTAAGTGCCATTGCCTATCAATATGTTTAACCTCCAATGCCCGCTGGTTTTGGCATCTACTGTCACTCTTATTTTGTCCAATATTGTTCCGCTTGTATCTCTTTCGTTACTCAAGGAAACGATGCTAAATCGGGGTGTTATAAGTTTGAATCTGTTTAAATCTGTCTGTTGGATCGTAGCTCCCAATTAGATTTACCAACTGATCCGGATTTTCTTGTTTGAAAGTTAACGTGGTCAGGATTGTT
Organism: Synanthedon tipuliformis; assembly: GCA_947623395.1. Lineage (NCBI taxonomy): Eukaryota > Metazoa > Arthropoda > Insecta > Lepidoptera > Sesiidae > Synanthedon > Synanthedon tipuliformis. The sequence goes on along the minus strand of OX392417.1, from coordinate 8,825,127 downwards.
CCTAGCTAAAATTTATGAATTGTATAAATGTACAGGCGTCTGAAGACCTTCACTTGATTTCCTAGTTAAAGAGGGATTTCGTTCACTGACGAATGATATGTTTGAATGATGTGAAATTTGATATGCTCTTACTTCGGTGGTATTTCCTGACATGGTAACCTTGACCTGATGCTGTGCTGTAGCAACAAGTAGTCTGCAGGACATCCAACAACTCCACACCAACTTACAGCATAAATGGCGTGTTTGGTCTCAATAGAAAGTCGGGGGTTGGTTTACAATTTTAATTGTAGCTTGTTTCTAATAATAGGTTCAGCCACCTTAGCCATTTAATTTCTGGGAACTATGACAATGAAGTTTTTGTAGATAAAATAGAAGGGTAGTCTTAGTAATGAGTTTTTTATCCATCTAATGAGTGATGAGTCAATTCTATGGTCACCGCTTTGAGTTCATAGCATTGTTATGTTTTTCGTTTTTATACAAAGAATCAAAGTTGTCTACATAGCTGAAAGAATTAGCAACTGAAGTAGGTACTAAACTGAACCATGGGGTAGACTAGTTCTCAAACTTTTGTAATTAGTAATTTATATTTTGTATCTTTTAATTTCTAGGTATTTACTTTTGGACAACTTATTTTAGCCAGCTTTTTAGGATTCCATGACCTGTGTGCATGTATTTGTTTATTATTATGAGCATTTTAAATGCCTATATTTGGCTCATGAACTAGGTATTATACTTTGTAAATGATATTTAGTATGCAATTTAAGTTGCTGTTGGCGTCAGTAAAAAAAATACATGAAAAAGAATACAAGACCCTTTAGAATAACCATAATATAAACAATGTTTTAAAATATAGCACTCAGTGGCTACACCGAATCGTTCACCTTCTGATGTAGGTATTCAAAACTTTGTATTGTAATTTGTGGTCTTTGATAGTGTGTAAACATAATTATACGTGTAGATAATAACTATCAAATTTCGTGATATATATGAATTTTATCATAGTTGTTGTTAAAATTATTTCTTTTCGTTAGTGTTCCAAATTATTATTATATTTTATTTAGGATATTTTTTTTGGAATCGTTAAGTTACTTGCGTTGGAGTCCATATCAATATCTACACTAGTCAAAGACAAATTTTTTATGTAGGTTTAAGGTTCTTTCTCAAACTTTCCTAAATTGATTTTAATTAAATCTTTATTTAGGACCTTATTGATAATATGTCCTGCCACATTGAAACGCTTGTCGGATTTTTTTAAAATAAGAACTAAATGTCACCAAGACATTTCTGTCTAAAAAAACTCACAAAAACAAACATTTACTACAATTTTTTAACGGATTTTTTGATTATTTTGTTTGAAAAGATCTTGTAAAATGCAATAAATATATAGTTTTATAAAATTAATATTTGCAAGCTAAGCTCAAGCATAAGGAAATATGCTTGGGATATATTTTTGTAAAGTGTTATAAAATTTATTCCCAAACTTAAAATACAATGTGTTGGTTGGACTTATAAATAGAACAAAGACTCAGTTCTCGTGCAATCGAGTATGAATGTGCAGTCATCATGTCGGGCCTGAAATTTGCAAGCTATTTGAAAAATGGACAGTGATCCTAACAAGAAAGAATCAAAGGGGAAACGGATATTGAAGAAAGCTCTCAGACGAAACAGTAAAACCAGCAACAATAGTGAGACACAACAGATAGGTGCGACGCGATCCAAAAGCTTTGGAAAAAAACGTGTATCTATTGAAATTAAAGAAGATTTACCATTACCAAAGCCAGATGGAATCAAGATCAAAGATAAGAATGGCCCTGGCACTGTACCCATTGCACTAAACATAATAAATGAAAATGATGATCAAGAAAATACAAAAAAACGTGTAGAAATCCAAGACGCTAAAAATGACTCAAAAGACGTTAACTCATCAAACACTAAACAGAAATTTGAACACAATGAACTTCGCGAAGGTACAGATGTACCAGGCAGTAGCAAGAAGATCCTTAAAAGGGTTTGTTTTTATTAGATAAATGCGATACGATGTGAATAAGTATACAATCCAATCCAAGCACACATATTATTTAGATTTTATGGACTAAGTAACCTTTGCCCGCGACTTCGGTCTGCAACTCTTTTTCTGCAGTGTTGAAACATTTATTCACTCTTTACTGCTCATATACCTTTATCAAGCATTGAGGATTCCGTTTTTATTTTTAAAATAAAATAAAATATTAATTTGTAGGCAAAACATGACACAGTTACCAAAAAAATCTGATTGCTGCTAAACTTTATTACTTTATAGGATCATCCACTTGGTTAATAATTTCATAAAAAAAAAAAAACAATCTCCAGTTAAACATTTTCTATATATTATTATTCTACATGTTATAAATTTAAGTCGTTGTCTGTTTTTTTGCTTAGTTTCTAAACCACTCTAAAGATTTTGTTAAGGTTTTCACTAATGGAAAGACCAATGAACGAGGTAAAGTTCTGGGGGTGGGCCGCTATCTATATAAGTTGTACTGATGATTGGTTCATGTGTTTATAGAAATTAGAAGAGGAAAGTGGGGCGGGCACTTCGGGCGCGAGTACGGGCGCCTCAGACACGGACGCCGATGACAAGGACCCCAGCAAGGACAAGAAGAAGAAGAACAGATGCGCTGTTTGCCGCAAGAAGGTTGGACTCACAGGTAATATCGATTCACCAATTGGTATAACAATATAGTTCTTGCATTTCACGAAGGCGAGTGGGATTTACTTGTAGTAAACTTGTCTGTATATGTGTCACAGTGTGCGTGAGATCGAAAGAGGTTAGTATAAAAAAAATAGAATCCTACAATGCTAACTGACTGCTCCGTCAGACACGCACACTATCGCAATGTGCAAGCTACGTTCAACACAAGCAAAACTCACTCTCCTCCGTGAAATGCAAAGACTATACTCAGCCTCACATCTTTGGTCGCACAGCCGGGAATTTGTTCCTGGTGGCTCACGTGGCTTTATAATTACTGCAGTTAAGTAGGAAAATCAGGACATTATGGTATTCATGCTCCTACTAGTAGGAGAGTCAGTACATTATTGTATTTGTGCTCCTACCAGTAGGATAAATTAGTAGGAGCATGACCCTGCACTCCTTTATACACATGTAAGTGTAGATAGTGATGTGGATAAAGTGGACCATAAGTCCTTTTTATGATAGGTGTCTACCGTCGCCTAGAACAAGCAACGCCACAGGTGCTGCAGACCATAGTGAATGTTTCAGTTTCCGTAGAATGGAATAGGGAAATGGTGGTCTCTGTAAGGGGGTGGTTACTGCCGCCAGACTGCTTAATCAGAGCAAACTGAAAAGTTTCCAAAGTTGACTACCGGAAATAAAACTGGAAACTGTGCATTGCCATTCTTAGCCAATGCATGTAAAGCTCCACTCTTGAAGTGTATGTTACATTATAACCACAAATAAAATTATATCCCTAACATTGCAACAACGTTGATGGGTCTATGCAAGTGAAGATAATATGATACTAATAATATTAAGACTTATTCTATTATTATTATATATTTTGTAATAGATAAATACATTTTGTTTATATAAATGATTCAGACAATATGCTAAATGATTATACTGTTATTATATATTTACTATTGTTATAAAATTATATAAAAATATGGTGTATCTGCAATTAAGCAAAATTAATATTGAAGCAAAAATGCACGTCTTCAGATGACACACTTCAATGTTCAAGGTTGTCATATAAAATGACAAGATATTGCTTAATACGGCTTCAATGAATAATCAAAATGCTTATACACTATTATTGTGTAAGAAGTATAATTGGTTTCTTACTTCATATTGTATATTGCTACATTTTCTGTAGTAGACCTGAACTTTTAGTGCTTAGATTAAGGCCCCGCTCCCTAAACATTATGATTGTTTGCCGTAAGTAAACCAATTATCACATCAATGTAAAACTTAAATCATATTATATTTTAAACCTTTTTCTAGTCAATGTCAAGACAGAAACACAATTAGTGGAAATTGACTCGATACTTTTATTTTTTAAAATTGAGTCATTTTTTCGATATTTTTTCTTTTATCTCAGAAGCAACTTTAGTTACATATGCAAAATGAATACTCATAGAAAGAAAATGAGGTTTATTAGTTATTCTCAAGACAAAATTTACCTAGAACGATTATTATTCTCATAATAAATTAAATTTGATTTGAGACTTACGTCCTTTAGTTCTATGCAAGAAAAACAGTGAAATGGATCATTCGATATTCAACCTTATTCGAACCGCATTTGTGTTTGAAAGGGAATGCATGCGAGTGTTCCTCAGTACCGCGCTGTGCGCCCACAGAGAGCGTTTTGGGAGCGTCACCTTAAGGCTATATTGTATGTTTTTATTTTTTGCTGTATGTGTTTGGATTTAGATGCACATAGTCAATACCATTTTCACAAAAATAAATTTAGTGTTCAAAATGTAAAATGCAGAGTCGAGTACTTATTATATTATACAAATAGGTGTTTACAACAAAACGATTTAAGAGAGGTATGAAGTATGAGGGGTGTTGAATACCAGATTAGAATTATGAAGGGTTCGTCCAACTAGTTATGTATCTGATGAAAGCGGAATCTGAAAAATGTGTTCTAAATGTATTTTAGCGAGGTGCTAATTAATAAATTACGCCCAGTTAACACACTTGGCCCATGCATCACATATTCGCTGTATCTGTAATTGTAACATTATCTCTAATAGTCAATAAACAAATGATGATAAGATAATTGTGACAGTTTTTATCACTTTAAAGTACAGTTTGAGAAATGTTTTGTATGAGTTAACCGTATTTGAGTTGAGTTATCTGTTAAGGGGTGAGGCGTTATGACTGTTCTCGTAGGGAATTTGTTGAACCTATTTTTTATTATTTTAACATCTCAATTATTTAATATAAAGTGAGTCGGTTATAGTGGCGTCCAAGGAACCACATAAAATTGGTTGTAGCAAAAGGATAGTTGTTTATAAGCTAACTAGCTTTCATATATATAGGGTACCTTTCATCCAGAACGCGGACTTCGTCCGGAAGTCCGCGTAGGTACCCTATATCCTTTCTGGTGTCCCAGACAACGTTATCCAAAATTTCACAGTGAGAGTTTTTGCGTGAAAGAGTTACAAACATCCATACATCCATGCAAATTTCGCATTTATAATATCAGTACGGATATTAATTCGTTATAGGGATTCGGCAGGGACCTTGACCAGGCAGGGGGTATACCATTAAACAGTAGTACATACTAGTGATACAATACAACGTTATAGCATTTGTACTACCAGTAGTACTTCTTGGTTGGACTACTGTAACAGCGGGAAATTTATAACGTATACTGTTTGCAGGTTTCGAGTGTCGATGCGGCGGACTGTTCTGCGCGGTGCACCGGTACAGCGACAAGCACGACTGCTCGTTCGACTACCGGGAACTCGGCGCGCAAGAGATTCGACGCAACAACCCTGTCGTCGTCTCACAGAAAATACACAAGATATAACCGACCAACCTCGCTCACAGCCTATAAATACTACTATACTATACAAACACTGCGTTCTATCATTTGTTGGAATAAACAAATAGGTCGAGTCTGTGTCTCATTTCATTTTTCGTATACCGTTTGAGTGTGAATAATTTGACCGGCGAGACACAGGCGCGGTCGCACCTCTAATTCACGTTACTAAATTTAGGTTTATTTGTAGGGAGTTTTCACTTTACAATTTTTTTAATTAAAACTTGTGTAGATACGTTCGTTTCTTCGGGGGTAGAGCGTTGAGGATTTTCATTTTGAAATGGTAAATTAGTGTTTGGTATACTGTCCACATCTTGATTGTAAATATTAGATATGTAATTAATTATAGAAAGAAAAAATATATATTGTAAAAAAATAAAATTCCAAAAAAAGCTACATTGTTATGGGGTTATCTTACAGTAACAATCGTTAGCTGCAGCTGAAAGGGGATGTGCCCCTCCGCGCTCTCGGGAAGGTGTCTAACATTCGGCATAAGTGACTAGTGTTTAGCGAATAGCAACATGTTGGTGTGTATTGATTGGCTAAGGGCGAGTGGGCAGACGGCGGTCGGTTACTGGCTGATATTAACTATAACTAAAACAGTTTGAATACTAACCTAAATCTGATTGTGACCGACAGACGTTTGAACACTGACCGTAAAATCTGATTGACCAAAACACGTTTGAACAACACAACACTGGTCAAACTTTGACAAGGAGATGTTTGAACACCAGTCGTAAAATCTGACTGACAAAAAAACAACACTCGCCGAAATTTGACTGACCAAGAGATGTTTGAACACGGGTCATAATTCAATACTAGTCGAAATTTGACTGTGACCGAAATAAGTTGGCACTGGCCGAAATCTGACCGACTGAATGACGTTTGAACAGACCTATTCCAGAAAGTTTAACTCAAAGTTCAACTAATTAGTTGATACGGTGGACCTAACGCCACTGAACCAGTTGAACCAATTGGAAGGAACTGTGTAAGTTGAAATAAATGGAACAATTTTCCACTTATTTGAATTTTTTAATTTTCTATGAAGTTGAAATAAATGGCAAAATTTTCAAATTAGTTTAACTTACACTGGTCATGAGACCGAAAAACATTAGAACACTGGCTGTAATCTGACTGTGGCCCAAAAGACGTTAGAACACTGGCTGTTAACTGACTGGGCCAAAAGACGTTAGAACATTGGCTGTAATCTGAGTGTGGCCCAAAAGACGCTCGGCCACTGGAGGTACGTAATCTTACTGTGACCGAAATATAATTCGAACACTGGCCGTAATATGACTGAGACCGAAATACTTTTGAACACTGGCCGAAATCTGACTGTAACCGAGTCGCCGCCGTTGGCCGACCTCTTCCACCCGCTGCAATGTTTGTGTGAAAAATTTTAAGTAAGCATTATAATTAGATATACATATTATTATAAGTAGTCCACACTATATTACACTTATATAAGTAGGAAAGAATTATTTAGCCATTTTTTTTCTTTTTAAACACATTCAAAATTTATGTTCTATTATATTATATTATAACTTGTTCGTATTAGTGGCGAAGTCGTAACAACGATACCACGGTATCGATGTTGCCCGTCCCTCGGTACAACTAACGAGTCGGGTTGGACTTAATTATTTAATGACTTTTGTTGTATATATTGTTAGGTCATTGATTAATTTTTGTCTTTAGCTTTCAACAAATTCATACGAGGACGATGTTAAAATTAATATTTTTTCTTTTATTACGCTGTTTTATTTAGTTATTTCTTCTATTAAAGTCATTAAATTTTCAAGAACATAATTATGCTTTTTATTTCTACACGTACCCGCTATAACTATTCTCTAAATAAAAGCCAAATTACAATTTTAAGTTTTTATTATATTTCGCATTTTTATATAAAACAATAACATAAATATATTCATATATAATCTCACAGAAAATCACAACCAAATTAACAGCGACGCTTCTATTACGATCCTTTTTTTAATGAGATTTTGTTCAATATAATTTCTGATTTTTTTTTTTGAAATATTCTATATTTTCTGCAAAAGACCACTTATTTTTAGAATTTCGATTTAGCAATGTGGTAATTCTTGACAGTCACTTTCATCAGACTTCTGTTAGAATAGCATCGCAAATTAAAAAAGGAAAACTGAATATTATAGATTTTCCTGTAATTATTAAGTGTATTAAGTTAATGACTATTTTGGTGTTCATGGCGGAATAAACAATAATAATTAAGTAGAAATAAGTAAGTGGGAGGTTCGTTCACACGCCAGTCACGTTTCTGATCCAATCTCGAACGCTGGCTACTTTGGAGAACACCACAATGTTTCCGTTCTGGCATTCAAGGGCGTCTTTCTCAACCCACGACGCCACTCCGAACAGTTTACCACCAGACACCAGACCGCTGCCGCTATCGCCCTGCACAACATTTGGACTATTGGGGGACACACACACAGGGCAGCAAATCCCTCAGGGTGACAACAAGTTCCTAAAATGTCAACGTCCTAAAACTGCAACTAGTAACTAGTAGTAAGTTTCGGAAATTGTCTTTTTTGGAAAAGATTAGGAAGTTGTCGTTTCGGAAGTTCTCATTATAGGAAGTTGTCGTTGTCACCCTGAGGGCAGTAAATTATCCTCTTGGAAGAACTACTTGGATTTTTTGTCCAAACTGTTCTATCACAGAACTGTATTTTAAGGGTTAATCGGCTAGTCCAAACAGTTTTGGTATTAGTTCTAGGATAGAACTGTTTAGACAAAAAAGTCAAACTAATGCTACTGCATAGTATGATAGTTTGGGACTAGTTGGACTAACCCGAAATAACAGCATTAGTGCTGTTGTGTTTCACTTAGTGAGTAAGGGAGCACTTGTAGTTCTCTGCTGACTAGTCCATTTGCAGCACCTGTGGCGTTGCTTGTGTTATAGGCGACGGTAGCCACTTACCATCAGGTGCACCGTCAGCCTATTTGCCGATCTTAGCATAAAAAAGTAACTAGAATGGGCTGTGAACATACATTACACGCAGAGTCGAATCTAGGTGGGCGCCCTCTAGCGCACAACATGTCTTGTGAATCGTACTGCTCCAGCTTCGCCGAACAGGTTTCGTCTTCCACCGTTGCCAATTCCATTATGTGCATTAGATGACGCATAGTGCCCTGAAAACATGTCATTTATTCACTTACAACTGTAGAACCGAGTTTATCTTGTTCCTCAATCTGACTTGTCCTGAATTAATTGTCAGTGAAGGTAGAAAGAAGATAATCTGTACATCGTGTACACTCAACTGCGAACGTTTTAATCTATACTAATATAAGAGGAAAGATTTGATTGTTTGTTTGCATTGAATAGGCTCCGTAACTACTGGACCGATTTGAAAAATTCTTTCACCTATAGAAAGCCACGTTATCAGGGAGTAACATAGGCTATATTTTATAAAGTTACGCGGACGAAGTTGGGTGCAACAGCTAGTAATAAGAGAAAACTGACCCCATGATGGGCGGTGCCATATCCACCGTAATTGACCTCGAGCCCAGCGGGTGTCTCCACCTGATCATTCAAAGAGACTGCAGCAATTTTCTTCCCATCCAGTTTTAGAGGTTGTGCTAATTCTACTAGAAGAAAGTCCCATCTTGCAGCAACCTGTAATTACAATATAATAAAAGGTTATAATTATGTTACATATTGTTGGGCATGCTTTAATTGCAATAATAGAAAAAAATCTATTGTATACTTAGTTCTCGTCTAAATTTTGATCTTTGCAATAAAATTCGGCTACATTTAACATAATTTTTTTTCAAGTAGGTACCTACTTAGTTTTGTTTTGTTGTGCAATGAAATGAAGTATTACGTGATATCTAAGGTATGTTACATCAAAATATGTAACATACTTACCTACCTACTAACCGACATTAAGGAAACTCATGATTTGACTTAACAATTGTGCACAAACAGGAAATAGGTATTGTCCACGTAATTATAATTAGGTGCGGTGCACTCATCATCCATACATAAACATATCATTACATTATTGACGGTTGAGTTTTACGAGTTAAAAGGCGAAACAACATCTGGCGAACAACAACTCCATATCTATACTAATATTATAATACTAGCTGTTCGCGACTTCGTCCCCGTAACTTTATAAAATATAGCTTGTTTTTCGCTGATAATAATAAGTTCAATGCAAACAAACAAACAAATATTTCCTCTTTATAATATTAGTATAGCTAAAGAGAAATTGAATTTTTATTTAAAAATTCTTTCACTCATAGAAAGCTACATTAACAGCGGCTTACATTAACATTAACATAGGCTATAATTTATAAAGTCATGCGGACGAAGTCGCGTGCAATAGCTAGTAATTTTATAATTAATGGGTCGCTATGGCAACCGACGTCAATTTTCTTTAAATTGTAGGTAAGTATGTAACATCATATATATTTTTAATTAAATTTCGCCACACAGGCTTATGGTCCACTTGACGGTAGGTGGCTATCGTCGCCTATAACAAGCAACAGCACAAGTTATGCAAGTGTGCTACTGGCCATAGAAGGATTAAGGATAGGATAGGATAGGGGATAGGGACTAGGGACTAGAGAAAATAAATTGCAAGTATTACCTGTTTAATGTTGAATCTGTTAGCGTCAAGCCAGTAAGGGCCGACGGAGAATAAGGGATGTATGACCAATCTTTTAACTGCAACCATCACCCCGTTATCATCATCGGAATTGTCAGTGCCTGCCAACACCGTTCTACTCGCTGAGAAGAGTGTGCTTAAATAAAATAAATAATTAAATAAATATCTTCAAACATTCCACACAGCATCTAGTTCCACACATGTTCCACACTAAGCAACTTAATGCTTGTATCTTGGATACCAGACAGTTGACACTAGTTGACAGACAGACATAGATTACTTCGTAAATACGTATATATTATAAATACAAAATATCCATGACTCGGGTACAAAGGTAAAATGTTAACCTAAACATATAAACATTTGCCCCTAGCGGGATTCGAACCCGCGACCGTTTCACGTTTGGTTAACAGCTAGGGTTAACTAGCCACTAGACCAAACGTGTCAAAAATTAAAAATGTAGGTAAGGTTTTCATTTTCATATATTTATTTTTGCTACTTGTTTATTATAGGGCTTCGATTCCCGGCAGGGTCAACTTTGGAAATGAACTTTTCAAAGTTGGCTCTGATCTGGATATAAAACTATATCCAGATAACTGGATAAAAATAAAATAAGATCAATATAAACTGCGTTTCGCAGTCATTTGTGCAAAGAGAGAAGATTGGTATTTTTGTTTGTAATGAATAAACTCAAAAACTACTGGACTGATTTTAAAAATCCTTTCTCCTATAGAAAGTTACCATAGATAAATGATTGGTCTCGCTGCGCTCGACTAGTACGCCGAAATCGGCGTACCCAAGCCAGTCATACTGCAAACTGTCTGATGTGTACGTGCCGAATGTTTTATTAAATTTTAGGCATAATAAAATACCAGTTTGGTAGTGAAACTGTGTAAAAATATAATAAAACTGGGTAAAAACTGATAAAAAGTGACGATTTTTTTACACACACTACAATAAAAAGTTGCCACATTTTCGGAGCTATTGCTTTTGTATAGCGCTCTATCTAGTCGAGCGCAGCGAGACCAATCAATTTTATCTTTGGAAAGTTATATTATCAGCGAGTAACATAGGCTATATTTTGTAAAGTTATACTTGCACGAAGTCGCGTGACGTGCAACAGCTAGTAAAATAAATAATAAATGGCCGCTCCCGTATCGCAATTTACATTGAGCATTATCCTGACTACGATAGGATTGAGTATTAGGTAAATTAAAATTGGGTTTTCCAAATTTTTTTCAATTCGACCTATCGATTCGTCATGATTCTATTCAACGGTATATAATAGTATTATAGTTAAATCTATTGTTGATTTAAAGTTTACGCTTGAGGAACTCACATGTCATGCGACGGTATCTAATTGCGAGAATGTGCGGGTTTTGGCTGGATATTTCAAATTGGCAATTTCAATACCTACTCGTAAGCATATTGAATATCATGTTTGTTGCATTTTGGTGTGTATTTAAAGAATTGACTTGTCGGGCGATATTTATATTTATCAAGAGTTTATCGGTGATCGGTCAACAGGTCATGGCGAATTGATATTACTTATTGTAAACTTTATGATACTTAAGTAGGTAACGAAGTAGGTACTTATATGTTGCACATTACGTGAAATTAACTAAATTTGGTTTACAATGCTATCATGTATAGATATTTCGCACTAGCTCATGTCCACAAGTTCGTACGCGCTGTAGTTGGTTTTTTGAAAATCCCACAGACACCTAACATTTTTCTAGATTAAAAAGTAACCTATGGTTTAGGTAGGTACCTACTCTAGGTTATCATCAAACGCACAGACAAAAAGTCGAAGTCGCTAGTAGGTAATATAAAAAGGGGGCATAATATAAAAAATAGTCAATTTTATTAAAAAAGAAAGAAAATTTATCAACAGTGGACGCTTATATATAGGCTGATGATGATGATGATGATGATGATGATGATGATGAAAAGGTTCAAATTCAAAATAACTAATAAGTGCTAATAATAGGTGAAAATAGTTTATGTGTTTGACGTATTAGAAAGGGTATAATTGACGTCATTAGCTCGGACAGATGTAATAAGGAATGTCGCACAGTGTCACCTTTCGCGAAGCTAAGAAATCCTACTAATATTATAATTATTGCGAAAGTTTATTGAGGACTGATGTATGTATTATATTTTTGGTTAAAAACGGCTTAATCGATTTGGATGAAATTTGGCACACAATAATATATCTTACTAACTGGGTTAACATATAGGATTTTTTTATACTGGAAAAATAGTCTAAAAATATAAAAAAACTGGCGCCACTGTAGTCAACAGCGATAAATATATCAGGCGTCTTAGTATTTTTCTTGCGTGGGAAAATTGCGATCCAGATCCCCACCGACTATTGTGTAGATCGATGGGGTATGTGGGATTTCAACCCACTGTGTTTCCTCGCGTCACCTATGGGCGGGTTACGGAACGTTAAGACACGCTACTTTCTCACTATTCATTTTACCAGAATTGTTATCATTATTGTTAATTATTACGTAGGTACCTGGTATCTTTTGTACTATGAAATATTCCAGATAATTCTAGGATCATTATACCTAGCTAGAAGCAAAGACTATATAAGTATAATTGGGAGTATAGACACGGCGTAGCCCACAAAAAATGGTAGTAGTAAAATTCGTCCACTCGAGCCAAAGTGGACGAATTCGCACATAGTCGTTCGCTAGTCGTAAGCTAATCAATATCGTTGTGCAGTATACATTGATGCGTTAGTACAGAAGACTTTTAACTAGTTTCTTTTTACAAAAGCAATATTCATTTGGAATTGCGTGTCAATCTCTCAGTAAGTTCGTAAGTATGATTTTAATACTACCACAGATTTCAGGGCTTTTTGCTTGCTACGCCGCATCTATAGTTTAGATCAATGGCTAGAAGGTTTTTGAAAACATTGCAATACCTACCAAAAGTTGCTTAATCTAAGAATAAAAAATTAATATTTCTAAAATCGCTTATCTTTCAGTGGGGCACTCTATAGTCGAAACTGTTTGTGATGACTACTATAAGCTGTTATAGGTCTATTTATCCTGTAACGCTCTGTATATGAAACTCTACTCGTCAAAACATAATTTTGACTTTAAAACCGCGGGACACAGGTTACAATACACGTATGCATCTACTTACGTGTAACTTGCTGCCTTGTTATATTTTTATCTATACTAATTTACATGGAAATATCGAACCCTTTTTAAAAAAGAACATTGTAATGCGGGTTTATCTCTTTATAGAATTTATACTTGCTACATAAATTAATATATAAAATTATATCGGGGGCATCAAATTTCTCAATGTAAACTTTTCGAACTACTTACACTTTGGCTCGACTTCACTTTCGGAGGGCTTGTTATTGCGTGGATTGATGAGTTTATTAACATCAGTGATCTCAACGGAACTGTGTCTTGTGTCTTTAATATTTAGGCTTCGAGTATATACTGATAGTAACGGTTTCAACATACTGAATTTTAATGGTTTACGTGGGTGGTCAAAATTTTTATGTAATAAGTTTGTTCATGTTAGCGATGGCTTCACATAATAAACTGTCTATTTACTATCAAAATGTACGTGGTTTACGCACCAAGACCAGTGTCTTCTATCGGGGTCTTTTGTTGAATAATTATGACATAATTTGTTTGACAGAAACCTGGCTTGTGTCGGGCATATGTGACACTGAAATCTTCGATGGCCGGTATCTGGTGTACAGATGTGATCGAGAGTATTGTATTCGCGGAGGAAAGTTTGGGGGAGGTGTGTTGATTGCTGTACGGCGAGAGTTGTCAATACATAGCTCAGCATCGGTCCCATTCAACAACGCTTCCGCTGAAGCGGTTGAACTAATATTATCTTGTAAAGCTTCCCGCCGTCTTCACATTTTTTGTGGATATTTTCCACAAAATAATAACCACAGTGAGTCGTTGAGTCAGTTCTTCGATTTCGTTACGGACGTTTTTCTTAACCAGCCCGATGATGACTATCTGATTCTCGGTGATTTTAATGTCCCCTCTGCGAAGTGGTCACCTGATAATCACTCACTCTTAATTAACGACTGTAGAAATGATACATTAATTAATCTTTTATACAATTTTTTAAGTGTTACAAATTTTAATCAATATAATTACGTTTTAAATACTAATTCCAGGCAGCTTGATCTTATTATCGGTGGACTTATTTGCGAGGTTGTTCGCTGCGATAAACCATTGGTCACGGAGGACGGTCATCACCCGGCTCTGGAGGTGGCTGTGCGGGTTGCGCACCAATCCTCCATACAATCTAAACCGCGTTTACTTCGTTTGTTTCATTCTGCAGATTTTGGTATTATCAATGACATTTTATCTAAAATTGACTGGTCTTCTGAGCTATGCTCTAACGATATCAATTTGTGTGTTGAGATTTTTTATAAAATCATTAACAATATAATCATTAATAACATCCCGACCACATACGTTAGAAACGATAATCGTTTCCCAATCTGGTATTCTAGGGCGCTAATAAAAATTACTAAGGAAAAGCTGAAATTCCATAAAAAATTTAAAAAGTATGGAAGGGTTGGTGATCGTGATACTTTTCAGCGTTTACGGGATCGAGAGAAGCGTGTGCAGCGAATGTGCTATGATAATTTTATATCTAGAGCAGAAAGTAACATTAAACGGAGTAGCAAATATTTTTGGTCTTTTGTTAAGGCCAAAAAAAGCTGCTCCGACTTGCCCGCGACAATGACACTAAACAACATCTCATCTAGCGATACCGAGGAAATATGCGAGTTATTCAATAAATGTTTTCACTCTGTCTTTGAACCTGACGTTGATCCCAAACTTGCGTTCAACTCTAACAGTGCACAGCCTAACATTCTACCATCTAACCCTACTCTCATCAATTCGATTAATATCTCTGTGGAGACCGTAAAGAACTATTTAAAAAAATTGGACACAAATAAAGGTTCTGGCCCGGACAATATACCACCAATTTTCCTTAGAAGTTGTCGTGAGCATCTTGCTGCGCCATTATTCATTCTTTTCAATCTGTCGCTGAGTTCTGGTACGATGCCTGAAGTCTGGAAACAATCCCATGTAATTCCTTTATACAAAAATGGTGACAAACACAGCATCGCTAATTATAGACCTATATCGAAACTTAACACTATTGCTAAATTATTTGAAAAAATTATATATGACCATATTTATCCCCTATTAAGGCCTACAATTATCAACCAACAGCACGGATTTGTAAATAAAAAATCCACTGAAAGTAATGTTTGTGAATTTGTACATCAGGTTGCCTCTGCGATGGAAACTGGTTTTCAAACGGACGCTATATATACCGATTACTCGAAGGCATTCGACAAAGTAAGGCATTCGGTGTTGGTGCGTAAGCTACAAGTAGCCGGCATACACGGAGATCTTTTACGATGGATAACATCCTATCTTCGTGAACGAAGCCAAGCAGTGACAATTAAAGGGTTTTGCTCTTCTTTTCTTCCGGTCACATCTGGCCTGCCTCAGGGTTCGCATCTGGCTCCCCTATTTTTCAACCTATTCATTAATGACATTGTTGATGTTTTTGATCAGTCCAACTTTCTACTATATGCTGATGACATGAAGATTTTCAGAAAAATTAAAACATTATCCGATTGCATGGCCCTACAAGAGGATCTCGATAAATTTATAAGTTACTGTAAAATTAACTACTTGGACCTTAATATTAAGAAATGTAATGTAATTTCTTTCTCTAGAAACCCTAATCATCTTAAATATGAGTACAATTTCGACCATGTCACTTTAACGCGTGTTTTAGTTACGAGAGACTTGGGTATACTACTGGATAGTAGATTGACATTTGACGAGCATCTTGACTATATAATATCCAAAGCCAACCGCATGCTTGGATTTGTTCTTAGAGTCAGCAAGGATTTCAAAGCCAGTTCAACCCTCTCTCTCTTATTCGACTCCTACGTCAGACCTCTACTCGAGTACGGGTCTATTGTTTGGAACCCACAATATAAAACTCAAATTAGGAAGTTGGATAGGGTATTCAGCTTGTATTTGAAACATCTTCATTATAGATTTGACAATGCACCCTCGTTCGCACCTCTTAGTCATAGACGAATTCTGAGAGATCAACTGTTTTTATATAAGATTTTAAATGATCAAATTGATTCATCGTTTTTATTAAGTAACATTGGTTTGAGTTGCCCTCGAGTGAATTCGCGCCGCAAGTGCTCGTTACATATTCAGTTACATAAAAAGAGATATACTAGTAATAACTTTTTGCATCGATCCTGTAAATTTTATAATGAGCACTTGCAGGACCTAGATATTTTCAGTTGTCCTATAGGAGCGTATAAACGAAGTCTTAAACAGGTCCTCGATAATTTAGTTATGTAGTGTTCTTTTTATAGCAGCCAGTTTATTAGTTTATTTGTTTATTTTGTATGTTGTAGTTATATGTTATTTATTAATTGTCTTCTTTCTTTCTTTTATTTTGTTTGCCTTTTTGTATGTTTTCTCCCAGCTTCAATTCAAAATTTGTTTTAGTAATTTAGTGGAAACTTTGCTGATTTATGTTTTTCTTATGTGTATGTGTAATGTGTATCGAGATATTGTTTGTTTCCCAAATATAATAAAAATAAAATAAAAATAAAAATATCTGCAGGTTTATTATAAATAGATTGATTTTGCCTATAAATGACAACGGAAGCAGCTACCAATTCTAATTAGAAGGTTTTTGTACATAATTCATCGCGGACGAAGTCGTGGACACTAGCTTGTTTAGTATAAAAGCCATCGCGTGTGCTAGCTTTTTTTTTGAAATAAGATTACTATGAAAATTTATTTAAATATATTTTAAAACAAATGGAATCTAATTGATTAAAAAGTTACCTAAAAAAATCACTTAAGTAAGATAGCAATGTTTTTCTGAGATATGGATTATAGATAAGAAAACACATAATAATGTCTTTTTTAAATAATGCTTTCCTTTTTCATGGACAAAGTATTGTGCGCAAACAAAACATTTAAAAGTATAATTAAGTAAATTTTTACAGTCATCGTACCCATCATTATCAGCACATTTCCTCATAAAGATGTACCTACAGAAATTTTCTTCGTAAAAAAATCGAAATGATTCAAATTTTTTAAAAAAATTTTTATGATATTTTTGAAAAATTATTGCACTTTTTCTTTCTTATTAAATTTGAGTTTTATTGTTAGTCATTTGAAGGTCAGGGTCATGGGCCATAAGCATGCGCGAGCGGTATTTGTGTACGTTTAGTTACATACATACATAGTAACTTTGAAATGTATGTATGTATGTATGTATGTATGTATGTACGAGGAAAACCCACATCTTTATGTGCTGACTTGTCAATGTTCCATTTGGGTTTTGTTCCAGGAATGACTCACTCTACTTTGTTTACAAAATGACAAACAAAGAAGACTAAGTGCAGGCTACTATTGCTGCTAAAACTAAAATAACGTAGGTAGGTACTTGGCTAACCACATTTGCGATGATTCAAATAAATGTGTTTTGTCTTTATATATTTTATTAGTCAAAATATAATTGGTAGTGGCTAATAATAGTCAATGAAGAGACACCATGTTTGGTTCTCGTTGTTACAATTTGAAATTAGTATGCTCCCAATTATACTTGTATAGTTTTTGTTAGTATGAATTCTTTTTATTTACATAAGTTGACTTGAAAGAGGCCCTCTCTTTCACCATCTGTTAAGTAGGCTAACCGTCACCTGTCACCGGGAATAATTTAACTGATATACCTTTGTTTGTACGGTAAAAGTCCCAAACATTAAAAAGAAAATAATAAAAAATATTCGCCTATCGAAGGATGCACTAAACCGAGTGCATAATTAAATAAAACATAAAATTATTTCTTAAAGTAACTAATCAACACTTTACTTGTAGTTGGTGAAAGAGGCCCTTATGTAAAAAAACCTCGTGCTAATTTTTTATTACGTACATAATTATTATAGCCCAAAAGATATTTAACTATATTAATAAACTATATTTCTTTATACAACCTAATACTTTAAAAATCGTGTATTTTAAATTCCGTTTCAAATGCTCCAAAACGCCCAACACTTATTACGTGACCGTTGTGACGTCACTTTCCCAAATCAAACGATGGATATACTCTTGTTGATGTTTGAGAACAAGTGACGTCATTGACTTTGATTGGTGTTCGTTATCACGTGACTTGAGTTGAGAGTGATTTAATTACATTTTGATTAAATAAAATAAAAATAAAGAAAAATATTGTGTTTTTTACCAGTGGCCAGCGGTGAGGACCCATGTAGGACTGATGATGGTGCCTCCACACGTCCGACCATACAAAACAGCGTGAGGCACTCTCTCGATCACTGACTTTTTCACATCATTATTTGATTCTACGGTATTCTCATTACTGTTAGGACCTGTAATCAAAAACACAGTGATAATTTTACTCTTTGTGGGCTTTTGGTTAAGTGGAATTATTCTCTAAATGCTCTAACTTTAACTCTATAACTAGAGTTAAAGCGGCAAGGCTCAAGCTATCGATGCAGGCTGCAGATTGAGGAACCTCCTGACCCAGCCATATAGTGAGTAGTGAGAGCCTGTCAAGGTGTTGGCTGTCGAGGCTCTTCGCTATGAGACCGTTTGCCGATACGGCTAACATATTTTTTATTTTATTTTTATACATGGAAATAATTTTATCTAAGTATGTAAATATTATACATTAAAAAACCTCAATAGTATGAATAGGAAAACCAAATTAGTGAGGTGAGAGATAAGATAAAGGAGATAATTGGTTGCGTTGAATGTCGAATGGCGTTGGTACCTACCTACTTTAGTGATATATGTGTGAGTCATGGCATTTTTATGATTAGTCTCAGATAAAATAAGAACTACTGGACGGCAAGGGGAGTCTGGTAAAACTACGGCTTCGTCGTGTACATACACGGTTACACTTATATGCACACAAATTTAATCAAACTACGCCTCGCCTCATTAAAATATTTACATGCAGAATTGAGTAGTTAAATGGCGTAAAACCAGTCTTTTAAAAAATAAAAAGCAGAATGGAATCACATTTCACACGTAAGTCAACTTGGAAACCAATATTTTCATTAAAAATTGGGGTTATAGCTTGGAACATAAAATCTCAATAGACTAAACGGCCTACGCAAGTATGCACACATGTTTATAAAACCGGCTTCACTATGTTGTCCGCAAAATTCTGTCTATAGTTTTTATTTGGTCTGAGATTAGAGTTTTAAAATACTATTATTAAACATACCCTGGTTTAAAAGGCACTGATAGGTACTTAAAAATGCAATTAAGTGATTGGCCGCACTAATTTTTGTATAGCATGTGAAACCGAAAAACAATATTGAAATCTTTTAACATAATAAAATTAATTAAGAACACGTAAAATTACGAAATTTAAATATTTAAAAAGTATTCTATATGTATTTTTTTTTATTAATTTATATTTTATAAATAAAATCCACTTTACACTCAATTTAATTGAGTGTACGCATTTAATTTTTATTTCGATGTTATCACGTTTAGAATGAGTGTGTATATTAAATATATCCACATTTTTTTTTTATCATACTACAGACACAAACACAAATCGTCTCGCGACCGTTACTTTTATACAAAAATGTTTTAAGTATACTCTCTTAAAACTGGATTTTTGTTAACAAAAAATTCGACTTTGAAATCCGGTTTGAATGAAAATAAAGTAAAACAGCGTAAAATTCGATCAACGATGGCTTGTTCTTTAATAAACAGAATGATATGTAACGTCTGAATATATTATAAAAAAATGTCCATATGAGGCCATATTTTTTTATATATAAAGGTAGTCAGACAGGCTGACGGTCTTGGCATTAGTAGAATTAAGAAGGGATGAGTAGAAGGGCTCATGCATCCCTTACTCCACTCAGCGAAACAACAGCACGTTGCTTCTGTAAGGGGGGTTTAATATAAAATAAATAAATAAATAAATGTTACAATAAAAATTCTTTTTTTTTTAACCTGCCCGTTTCAAGCTTTCAAATATATTCTGTTATGCACTGTATTTTTAACTAGCAGTCAAATTACTTTAGACGATGAAAATAAAGCTTTTCTTCCATAAAAAAAGTCAAATTTCAAAACTTTCTATTTTTAAATATATTCTTTGTAACAATGGTTTGGTCCAACACCTAAGCTAATTGTTTAGGATTCAATGTGTGTAACAGTTTCGTTTCACAGTTCCATTACGTCATGTTTTCACTGAAAATAAATCTATTATCTAGACTCGTTTGGTAATAATAAAGCACTTGGAAAACCAACAATATAAAGTAGATTTACATGAGTCATAAAATTATGTAAGGTACTGTAGGAACTAAAATGCTTCGATTAAGTTTATTGTTTTATAAAACCTTACAAGTCATGAAATAAGTTATATTTTTAACATTAGTTATATGTTACATTAGTTAAAAATAGCATTTATGAGATTTTTTATTCTTTTAATTTATACAATCTTTTTATATAAATAAACTATACTTCCGAACTAATATATGTAAGTAGTTTTTCTTAACATTAATTACAATATGACGATTGTAAGTTACTTAATTTGATGTGAAAATATTTTTTTATTTTACTTTAAATTTGTCTTGAACATAAATGTAAATAATATACAATGTATATATTATATCTATTGATATTAATAATACTTAATAGAACCTATAAGAATTATAATAGATTATAATTATTAAAATTAAAGGCCAGCAATATTTTATTTCTTCAAAATACTTAATTTGTCCTTTTGTTGGCGACTGCAATGAATGTTTATAGAATATTAATAAAATCTATTGTAAAAGATATTTTTTTAAAGACAACAGACAGATCCTGTAGAGTTTTATCAAAAGATATTAATAATAATTTTAATTAATTTAGTTCTATTATATATTTTTCATTTAAATTATTATTTTAAATTTATTTTATTGAAAAATAAAAGAAACTTTCTTTAAATTCACACATAAAAAGTGTACTGTTTGCTTATGATTCGCTAAATGAGTAGCAAGTGTGACTGGAAGGGCGAACGGCTCGACCAGTCATGCGATCTGATATAATAACTATATTAAGGAGCATGAACTAAAGCTGGTCGAGTCGTTCGAACTTTCGGTTCCAAACAGTAGAAAAGGAAGAAAAGGTTGACATTGGTTAAAAAAAAAAAAAAAAAAAAAAAAAAGTTTGTATTATGTATTCGGCTTTCAGGAAAAAAAAAAAAAAAAAAAGGTCGATCAGTGCTCTGTACCATTGTACAGCGGTACCAAACTCTATAGAGCAAGTGAACTTAGTTCGTTTACTCTACTAGCTACATAAGGTCTCTGACCCATGTCAGAGGAACCCTAGCCGGTAGGACAATAAAAAAAAAAAAAAAAAAAAAATGTGTTGCTAAACGCAAAACTCGAGAACGGCTTGATCAAATCGGCTTAGGGCCGGCGCCCTCTATCGGCATCGGCAAGGAAAATGATTTTAGGTGGAAAATAATAATATACATTAACGTCATGGCAATAAAGTCGAAATTTCTAAAATCCTTTTCCTTGCCGATGCCGATAGTGGGCGCCGGCCCTTATACTTAGTTACTGTGTTCATCACGATTGATAAGATCAACTACTTAAAAAAAACTAAAATTCAAGAGTAATCACATTTTTTTTCTCAATGGATTTAAATTTGACAATGTGTCATAAGGAGTGATGAGTAAGGGATATGGCTATAGTAAATATTGTGCGTTTGATATTGATTTGTATCATTGTCTTAAGGAAGGTCTCATATAAATATTCAAGAAAACTTGTTATTTGTGCTTATATTATGCAGTTGATTCACTAAGAAAAACCCAATACGTAATAAAAATAAATAAAAGATATTGTATAGTAATTTATAGTGAAGGACTAAAACTGCAGAGATATTAATTATTATACTAAAAAAGTAAAAACGGTATGTAAGTAATGCGAAATGCCTGGTATGGATATAAATGACCAATAGTCGTAAATTCTATTGAAAGATTATATATATTATATATATTTGACAAATAAATATTTTAATCAATTTTGCTTTTCTCTTTATGAGAAGAAATAAACAAATCCAGAGCTGCCTACTGCTGTTTGTTTCCTCAATTTGTACGTCTTTGTACCTAGTAAGTACAGTCGGGATACGAAAACATTTGTCAGTTTTCAAATTAATACTTTATCAACTTTAGGTATTTATATATTGCAATATTATTACTTGCCGTTATTTCCTCAAAGTATATATTAATATAGATACTCGTATTAAATTAAATTAAAGAGAAAAATAAAGCATAGGTATTGGTTGTATTAAAACTTAAGAGGAAAATAATAACAATAAACACTGGTTGGGTTTTTAAATATTAAATAAGTTAGTCATAGTAATAATACAATTTGCAATCAAATTAGGTTCATGTCGTGGAATGAACATATTGATATAAGCATAGATAAAATAGTACTTAAAATAAATAAAATACTGCTTCAATACTATTTTTATCTATGATATAACTATTTCGCGACGCACTCCCACAAGCCTTATAAAAATATTATTATTTACTTGTTTATTGAGTTGCAAACTTTTTCACACTATGTCTGAAAAATAAGA
Organism: Synanthedon tipuliformis; assembly: GCA_947623395.1. Taxonomy (NCBI): domain Eukaryota; kingdom Metazoa; phylum Arthropoda; class Insecta; order Lepidoptera; family Sesiidae; genus Synanthedon; species Synanthedon tipuliformis. Next base: position 8,802,249 of record OX392417.1, on the reverse strand, counting down.
TACGCTTGAAATTATATTTTTTCCATGTGTTTTGTTTTTAGGACATTCTAGGAAATATTCAAGCATAAAGGTGTCACTAGACGATCAAGCAGCATGACATGCGTTACGTGCTGTCATGCATGCATTGATATTGATTGATGTGAATGACATGCAACTACGTGCTGGCAGTTGATTGATAGTTCCTTTAATTTTTCATCCTGCAAGCTATAGTGACATACACGCATGATCGTATAGCGGTCCCTAGACGATCATGCAGCACGACATGCAGCAAATTCACGTAAACGCATGTCATGCCGCATGATCGTCTAGGGGATAAATGAAAGAAAATCCGTTAATTATTGCTCGTTATCCTTAATCCTTACCGTTAATCAGGTCAGTGTTTATTCCCGTTAATCCGATTATTCCCTACCAGTGTAACGGACGAATTATTCATGCTTTTTACAAATAATAATTTTTATGCGTATAAAATTTACTTACTTATTTTATCGATTACCGTACAACTAATCATGCATTTTTATTGGCTTTTGAGCAGTTAGATATTTTTCGCAAAAAAAAAAAAAAACAAAAAAAAAATGCTATGTGTGGTAGGTAGATTAAACTTTTGGAGATCAATATTTTATTTGTTATTCGATAAAAGTTTCGCAAACATACGACTGTTATTTTTATTCATTCTTTTTTAAATTATACTTACGAGCTAATTTTGTTTGTAATTACTAAATAATTAAGTTAATTATTATAATTACATGTTTCATTAGATTAAAATGTCTTTGCTAACAGATTCTATTTTTCTAATATTAAACACTCAAGTACAAACTATGTTAAATGAGAAATGAAAATTTTTATAGCACGGTTTCATTTAATGTTAACGTAAACATTAAAATAAGTTTTAAAACTTTGCACTTTGATTTTGAAAAAAAAAAAAAAACAAAACTTATATTTACAATAATGTTTAGCTAATAAAACTATTTGCAAATTTATTATAAAGTGCTAAATGGTGTATTATTAAGTTTTAAAAAATACTTACGGCCAAGGTTAATAACGCTGTGGGCTCTTTGTTCTGGTAGCGAAGTGGCGCGACCGGCTACCACTAGCACAGCGCACGCGACTAACACGCAGCACGAATTCATCGTAGTGTTCTCTTCACACCGATCCGCTTTATATTATATACAAAACACACCTTACTATACGAGTACCAGCCGATACTGATAATTGCGACGCGAATGTTTACTTGTAAAGTGTAGATAACGTAGTAAAAAAAATCAATTGTCTCTTGCAATTACTTAGTATCGCACGTCAATAGAATTAGAACGTAGACATTGGGAATTTTATTTTAATTTTTTCTATGCCGACGCTCAAAGCAAAAACAAGGTGTTATAAGTTTGACGTTTGTGTCTGTGTATCTGTTTGTACTGTGTAGCAACCTTTGATGAAGGATACAAAGGTAGCGTTGTAGCTCCCAGACGGATAGACCGATTTTCTTCTGTTTTTTTTTGTTCGAAAGCTTACATAATGGTTTTTTTTTATTAGAGATGAGTTTGCTCTTCGCCAACAACCAGCTGTGTAGCAAGGATGAGGCCTATGATGGAGCGAGCTGACCCAGAAGATGCTCGGAAATAAAGAGGCCGGCAGGAAGTTCCAAACCTTGGCAGTGTGCATTATAAAGGATTCGATGTTTTAAAGCGCTTGGTCCGAAAAAGAAGGATTTCGACAAGATGAGGATGGTAACCAGCCGTACGTCTGTATTTCCGATGGAAGAAAGGGGAAGGCGGTATGAGCTCATGCAGCTCCTGAGCACAAATGTTCTTGGCTATAATTTATGACCATCAGCTCATTCCCTAGTTAACGAAGAGATTTCACTAACTGCCACATGTTAGATTGATATGAAATTTGATTTACTTACTGTTACTTCGGTGGTATTTCATGTTATGGTAACCTTGACATGATGCAGCATCACACAGTCTGCAGCACACTCAACTCCTTAGCCAACCTACAGCAGTATAATAGCGTGTTTAGGCGCAATAGTTTATAATTTTAATAATAACTTGTTTAAGAAAATTGATCAGTATTTGTACAAAATTGTAATAGAAATGTTTGTGTAATGGCAATTAAATAATACAATAAAGTACTTACCTATATTTGTTTTGTACAAAATTTAATGTGCCAGATATGTAATAGAAATTTGTAATGCCAATTAAAGCATACAATAAACTGATTGCCGGACACTATGTTGAAAAGAACTTTAACAGAATGTTTATTAGACTGTTTACTATTATATGTACGACTTTGAAGATTTTTATAAAAAAAAACATTTAGTTATTACAACAAAACATATTTAGTTATTATAAAATTAAAACTAAAACATATAAACACAAACAAATAGACTTATTATATGTTTTTGCTGTATTATAGTAGTAAGAGTAGGGTACAGTCCTATTAAATTAACAAAATGGTGGTTATACTCGGATATTTTGTTATTGGTTTGCTTAATGTAATAGAGATAAACAATTTAGGTCAAGAAAGATTCTTGCGATGTTTGTATGTATGTATGGTTGTTCCCTATGGACGCCGAAACCGCTGAACCAATTTTGATGAAACTTTCAGATTAGTCCAGCGGGTAATCCTGTGAAATTTGGTAGGGATCGGAGGCGGACGAAGTCGCGGGCATATACTAGTATTATATGATGTGTAAATATAATAACTTGGATTTTGTTTTAAATAAAATTAAACAATATATTTTCAAATAAACTTTAATACTTTTTTTTCAACTTCTACATCTGGAGATCATTGATGTATTCCATCACTATAGTTAAAAGTAGGAATAATTAAAGAAGTCCGAGTCAAGTGCAGGTACTTTATGTCAAAAAAACATTGTACTGATTTTTTTAGTATTGATTTAATTCCTTCCGTCCGTTCTGTTACCTCAAATTTTATTGGGTTTAACTTTAGTCACGTGACCAACGTCCAGCTTTTTTTTGGGCTAAACCCAATAATTTTTTGAGTCATATTACTTAGCACTTAGGTGCGTCAGATAGTGTTCACAAGATACCAGAAGTTCAAATAAGGAACACAGATAAGTTTTTTATTAATTGAAAATTAAAAAATTAAAAATTAGTTAATGATTGGAAATTAAACTTTTAAAAGAATGCACCTTAAATATCTTGTATGCGGTTTAATAAATAGTTCATAATATGGCAAAGGAAACATTTATTTGTTGGAAAAATTACCAAACCATTTTTTTTTTAGATTTAAAAATACGTTTTAAAAATACACTTTTATTATTTATTTATTTTCGAATCTATTTTTTTATCTGATGTGAAAATTATATGAAATGGAATAAAATATCACATCGGCCACAAAATATGAAATCGGTCTCGTACTGTAACTACTCCAATGCAAGTAAAGTTACATTACGGTTCGGATTAAATCAATTCACTATGATACAAATCAGTACAAGACAAAAATGCTTATTTAAAATATATATAATACAAATACTGTCATATTGCTTTCGATTATTATTCCTAAGAAGGCGTTGAACAATTAATGAAAATTAATAAATGATAACCCGTTTGTCTTAATGATTTAAGATTTAAAATAATCTTAATGATTTAATGGAACAACACATTTTTAAAACTACCTACAAAAAATTTCATTTTTTTTGGGTGCAACTTGTAAAACGATGCTTTTGGCATAGCTTTTTTGTACAATCGGATATTTTATACATAATTATGAGATAATGTTAAAACTAATGTTTGCTTTACAGTTTTTTACAATATAAACAATTTAAATTAGAATTAAATAATTTGAAATTTAATCTATTTAACGCTTTTAAGTTAAACAGAGTTTGACATAAAATTATATAGATATTAACATTTGTTAACTGTAAATATTATTATTTTTTAAATATTTTCCAAAAATATAAAATAGAATAAATTTAATAACGTTTTCAGTTATAAAATATGCTTCTTTTTGAAAGAAATTTAAACTGTTATAAGTAGCATAATATTATGGGTTTGTCCTGTTCTTGTGATATTTTACTGAGTATTGTCCTTTCTGTGACTGGATTTTTTAAATGTACTACACTCGAGTACTAAACTCGAACTATACGGAACTTAAATTATTTACTAAATTTCGAGTTGAATTGAAATTTGAAATAGGTGATAATCAGAAGATTTTTGTTATGTTAAGGTCGGCAGACAGGTTGACGGTCCACTTGATGGTATGTGGCCTACCGTCGCCAATAAGACAAGAAACACCACAGGTGCTTTAAGTGCGCTGCAGACTGACTATATTATTGAGAATTTGAGATTGTGTGATTTTGATTTGCTGATGATTGTCTCATTAAATCCAGTCAACCTAAAATTTTATGCTACTTATTAGTACGGTACCTATTGCGTATAGGAAGGTAATACAAATTACAGTTAAAATTTATAAAATAAAATAAATACTTGAAAAATATTTAAAAGAAAATCAAACCATAAGCGCTAGTTCAGACACGGTGGGAACCGCGCGATTTCCGCGCGTAAACCGCGCGGTTATGTCTGAACGATTACAAAACAACTCATATAAATAAGACCCGCGCGATTTCAGAATCGCATGGAAATCGCGCGGTTCCCGCCGTGTCTGAACTAGCGTTAATCGAAGATGAGGGATTAATAAAATGAATATTGATGCAGTAAAAACTATACCCTACAAAAGCAAAGCAAAAAAGAGACTAAGGTTCATTCAGGAAGCATTTACATTTCTTTTTACTATCCAAAAAAGGAAATTATATTTAAAAAAATTAAATTTAACTATATTATTCATACTTAATACGTGTTTCAATATATAAGCGGTTGTCGACCCGAGTCGAAAATAATTCTAGTAAAAATTTCCCAAGTACTTTACACGTGGTTTAATATTTTATCTAAACTTCTGCAACTATGATAAAACAAATTTATATTTAATAAGAGAACTTTGACAAAAGGTAAGTTTTTTCAAGTTTCATTTCCACATAATGTTAATTTCACTACTTTCGTCAAAGTTCAAATTTAACAAATCCTACCTTTATTGCTTCTGATCTACCTAACTACTAGAACAATTTTTAAGCCTATTAGCTTATTTATGTTTTATACAAAAGAGATTTAAATGTGAATTGACAAATGTATAGAAAGCTTTTACATTACTATTTAGTATATAAGTAATAATAATTATGTCAAAAAACACAACAGAGGGCCTACTATCACTCTTAAAACGATGCAAAAACGAGTGAGTAAACGAGATGGCGCAATACATGATGTAAGGCGACATCTCCCTCACTCAATCGTCTTTGCATCGCTTTAAGAGGTGATAGTACAGGCCGGTCTTAAAGAGACAGCTTTTTCGCACAACGTAAGCTTTCTTAGCTAATTACTACTTAGCGAGGAAATGCTGTCAATTTATTTGGTTTATATTTAGAGTAGGTATGCATGCGTCAAACTTCATGACCGATCCTAACCCCGAGGCCATTAGAATACTTAAGGCCTCTTTCACCATCTCTGAGTATAGTGTCAAGTAGGCTAACCGCCATTTAAAGTCACCGGTAAGAAAGCATACGAGTTTCACCATTTTCGAGTAACATTTACCTGCCAATTAGCATTACTTGAAAAGTAACTGATCAACTTTACTTGTAGTTGGTGAAAGAGGCCCTTAGAGGTAAGGAGGATCAACTGGCAAGTTACAACCATTAAAAAGTGGTTCATGAATTCGCCTCAATGGCGCTTGCGTAGCATTGGTGTTTGATATGATTGGTTGGTTGCGTAGTTCATGAAACCAAAGTAAATAAAATGCTACTACAGCGCCTCCTATTTAATGGTGGCCAAATAGAGTTGGTCCTCGTTACCTCTATTCTCCATGCCCGAGGAATCTGTGACTTACTTCAGACTACAGATTATAAAGTTATATGTCTTCAGACTAATCAAAAGTTTGCGCACACATTATAATTAAATTAATTAAATTAAACATACTTATAAATAAATGAAACGTGTTGTTCACATGTCTAAAAATTGCAGTTATCAAAATCCCAACTTCATTATTGATCTTTTACAATGAAAATTGTAAAGAAATATGCAACTACAAGTATTTTACTACTAGATATACCTATAGGGTAGAGAAAGGATTTGCTTATTGAGTTGAGTAATATTCGAATTTATTTATTAATTATAGATAAAATGTGTTCGCCTTAGTTCTCTGAAGTATGCCACTATAGTTATATTATATTTGTGCCTTCTCACTGGCCATATAAACTCAACCTTCTGAAGTAAAATTGATAATTGATAAATAAATTAAATAATTTGACATAATAAGTACCAATGGAAATATTAAATAGAATAGGTATAATTAATTCTAGTTTGTGGGAATTCTGGAAGAGCGCTTGTTTTTTATGACGTTAACTTTAACAGTTAGGTACTTGATTATTTTTTATCAAATTCGGCCTCGCTCATTAGACCTTGCGTTATCTAAAATCCAAATATTTAGAAACATGCGTACTTAATTCCTAGTTTGGTTGATGTCATCAATATCATCAATACTAATAATGAATCTGTAAGTGTAGGTTATTGTATGTATGTATGGATGTTCCTCCATAACTCTTAAACGAATTAACTGATTTTCATTAAACTTGGTAGATTTAGATTTAGACGTACGGGACACAAGATAGGCACGCGAGCGAAGTCGCGGGCACCAGCTAGTCTTTAATACAATTATTATTTTTTGATAAATTTATACATTCAATAAAACTGTAAATTCTTGCCAATGTTTTTTGGCAAGAATTTCATTTCATTGTTTGAAACTTTAAACCACTGAAACATTACAGTGACACAAAACAATGTTTATTTTTCACAAGGTTTTGCCTTCTTTAATCTTAACAGGTTTCCGTTATTTACGGAAATTCACTCGAGGGCTAAGATAAAGCATAAGGCATAAGGATAAAATGTAAACAAACTTCAGCCATTGAGGAAATGTTTGGTTTTAATTTTTGTGTTTGTTTTAATTATTTCGCTTGATACTCCTTTAGATTTTATTTATTGTTACCTATATAGCGCGGAAGATTTATTTAAATACACTGGAAAGCAAAGAAAAAGGATCGGTTAGACAATCTTCAATATCTTCAAAAGTACCTGACCTAGCTTTTTATGAAATAAAGACTAAATTAAAGCTAAACTAAATAAATTTTATTTTTAGTTAAGCACATTAAAATATTCTTTAATTTAGTCTTTATTTCATTTATAGCTAGGTCACGTACTTTTGAAGATTTTGAAGATTTTTCTAACCTACCCATTTTCTTTGCGGTCCAGTGTATAAGACCCGAACCACACCAATAACTAATACTCTTCAAAATTTTGCGTTTGCACTGTACGAGTATGTGCATAAACGAATAGTTTAAAGTTTTTACTTAGTAACCTTAATTTTTGTTGAAACTAATACATAACCATGGCAACTTTCTCAGAGAACTCGAAAAACAATTTTACCTAAGTATTTGTTTTTAAGTTGATCAGTACAAAAATCCAATTTTTTAGGAAAAAAATGTACATTTACTTCTTAGGTTTTGAAAGTCTGCATATTTTCTTGTATCAGAAATAAATACTGATTTATATAAACCTATAGGTAGGTATATTGATATATTGTTTTACAGCGTGAAGTCACGTATATACAAATTACCGTAAGTTACAATTATCGCATTAAAAGGCTTTGTACATAATTTTGTCAACTATACTAAACGCTACCCTATCTATCTTTAACTAATTATTGTTAAAACTTGCTTCATAACGTTTCTAAATAAAAAAATGAAGAATATATATAGCAACCCATACTTACCCGAGTACCTAAAAATCAAGAAATGTCAAATGAAAGGAAATAAAAATTAGTAATTTTTATATTATTATTATATACTAGCGCCAGTATTTTTATATTTATTATAATAATTATAATTTTGTAAGCATGGATTATTTTCTGCAAATATACACAAACCTTCCTCATTTATCGCTCTATCCATTGGTGAAAACCTAATCAAATTCCTTTGAGTGGTCTAGAAGTTAGCGGAGAAACCAACAAAGACGGACATATTGATTAAAATTTATATTTTTATTATTATCCTTTAGAGCGCAAGCTTTATTCGAGCGGCAACTCGGACTACAATTAATTACGTCAATGCATTATATTTAATTTTATTGAAGTTAATTGTAGTGAAAACTATTCAGAGATGGGTATGTAGTAGGTGCATATATAAAAAAGTCGCTGTCCGATTCTGTCTGTTTCTGCGCTTACTTCTAGTAAACCATAAACAGAAAGAGCGACGGAAGAAAGAGGAATATTTTTGCATATAAAATATTGCATCCTTCCGAATCCGGAGGCGGGTAGCTAGTGCTTAATAAACAGAAATAATAAATAATAAGGGCCTCTTTCACCATCTCTGAGTTAAGTGTCAATTAGGCTATCCGTCATTAGTCACCGGTAAGAAAGTGTAAGAGTTTCACCATCTTCGAGTAGCATTACTCAAGGGTAATTTCAATGAAATTGACACAAGATACTCGTAACATTTACTCGCCATTAGCGTTATTTGAAAAGTAACTAATCAACACATTACTGGTAGTTGGTGAAAGAGGCCCTAAGACACACATTTTATGTCACCATTTGGGTCACCGAGCATGGTCAACTGAGCACCATTTCGGGCTCACTGCATTCTGAGCATAATTAACGGCTCACTGAGCATCATTTGGGCTCATTGTAATCTGAGCACCATTTAGGGCTCACTGTATTCTGAGCACAATTTGGCGCTACTTGTGTTCTGAGCACCATTTAGGGCTAACTGTATTTTGTGCACCATTTGGCGCTCACTGTGTTCTGAGTTTAGGGTTCACTGTATTCTGAGCACCATTTTGGGCTCTCTGTATTCTGTGCACCATTTAGGGCTCTCTGTATTTTGTGCACCATTTGGCGCTCACTGTGTTCTGAGTTTAGGGTTCACTGTATTCTGAGCACCATTTTGGGCTCTCTGTATTCTGTGCACCATTTAGGGCTCTCTGTATTTTGTGCACCATTTGGCGCTCACTGTGTTCTGAGTTTAGGGTTCACTGTATTCTGAGCACCATTTTGGGCTCTCTGTATTCTGTGCACCATTTAGGGCTCTCTGTATTTTGTGCACCATTTGGCGCTCACTGTGTTCTGAGTTTAGGGTTCACTGTATTCTGAGCACCATTTTGGGCTCTCTGTATTCTGTGCACCATTTAGGGCTCTCTGTATTTTGTGCACCATTTAGGGCTCTCTGTATTTTGTGCACCATTTGGCGCTCACTGTGTTCTGAGTTTAGGGTTCACTGTATTCTGAGCACCATTTTGGGCTCTCTGTATTCTGTGCACTATTTGGGGCTCACTATATTCTGAGCAATCGGTCCTTCAACTAACAGCTTGTCCTGAGACAAAGAAGAGAAATATTAAGGAGTGTTTATTAGTATTTAAGTTAAAATAGTATGTAGGCATAGTAACGTAGATTCACTTATTGTTAATCAAACAGTAATAAAGGCTTATTTTATTTTATTTTTATTTATTTATTTTATTTATATATTCTGAGCACCTTTGATAAACTATTAATATACTTAATGTTGTAATGTGGAAGCTTTTTTTCTGTTCGACATTCCTTGATTTTTGGTACTATACAAACATATCTACATTAAATCTGTAGGCCGTTGTATTGTCGAATATTCACACGCTTTAAAAAGGTGGGTACGCTTTAATTAAACCTTATTAAAAAGTAGCAAGTCTGGATTTTCCTTCTTACTTAAATATTATTATCAGTAAGTAAGTATATGTTTATTTCACAGTATTAATATATAATAAGACGATAATTATATATATTCTAGGAAAATTTACTAACGAATAAATATTTGAGTTCCTCGGGTATTTTTGATAGATAAGTTTCTAGAATATATGTAATTAACTAATATAACTCTGTTAATTTTATTTTTAGCAAAAAAATATAAGCATTTTCATGTGAAACTAATTTCTCTAAATATTTTTTTAATAGAGACTAACATAGAAAAAAAAATTTTTAACCCTTACATGTTATATTCTAGAACAAAATACCCCTTAGAGAGTCAAATTTTGATTTGTCAGTAAATTTTCCTGGACTTATAGAGAAAATCATATTATTATTTTCTTTGTTGAATTGAATGATATTGGTTTTATTTAATCAATATAATGCATATTATTATTGATTACAAGTTCTTTGCATATCAAAAACATAACACGATTTTCTCCCTTATATAAAGATGACGTCTTTGGAATTTCAATAAGAGATATGGTATTTAGCAGAATCCGTGTGTTTCTTTGAAGTGTTTATCTTCGGCATTAAAAAGTAATTGCAAAAACAATTATTATTGTTTTTAAATTAAATAAAAATACACATCCAAAGATTGCTAAATTAAAAATTTAAAAATAGTATCAATACAAATATGTTTTCTCGAATATAGTACTTAATATTATGTACACTATAACTTAAAGTCTTTTGATTTAATTAATAATAAACTTTTTTGACACCTATTAGGCTTAACCTATAGGTCTTATCGTACTTAGCAGACAAACAAACATCGCTGGGTTATTCTACCAAAATATGTGCTTTCGATTTACATTGTTAATTAAGAAAGTCATACATATTATATGTGTACAATAATATGACTATATACAATACAACCTTTAAAAGAAGATTTATATATTATTACGTTCTGTATTTGTTTTACTGAAAATCAGCAACATAATTGTGATTGTTAAAAAAAAATTTTTTTTGAAGTGAATATAGAATTTTTTGATTTTATTTCCCGATCAACCTATATAGTATCAAACTTTTGTCGCATCTTTAGATTTATATAGGTACTTATAGGAAAACGCGAGGTTTGCCGAAATGCATAACTTTACACTTTCTGTATTTGACTGTATTTGACACATTAAAACAATGAAACATATCAATCTAATTAGTTATTTACGAAATTGTCTCGAAGTTATATTGTAATGGTATAATGGCAAAATTTAGCCTTTAATGTTGATAATAGGAAGCTGACTGCGTATGTGATTCGCGACGGTCGACATGAGACATAGGGACGCTTTGCTCTATGCGTGTTGCGTCAGAGTTGACGCAGAGGGGCGCTACATTCGACGCGCGACATCCACTCTAGGTCGCGCGTTGTCACCTGGAAACATTAAGCATATTTTGAATACACCTTTTCTCTATGTTGGTCGGACAGGCTGACAGACCACTTGATGGTAGGTGGCTACGGTCGCCTATAAGTCATGAAGGGTCGTCACCTTTAAGACGACATTTGCTTGCACCAGGAAATTGTCAGTCATGCCAAAATTTCATTTAAAACGTCTGTCAGTTGCCTACTTAGTGCTTTAGTTTCTAACTAAAGCACTAAGTAGGCTCTTAGTACTTTCTAAAGGTACTAAGAGTCTACGATTTTGACAAAGATAGAATTTGCAAACTGGCGAAGGTTTTCCTACCCCGACTTTACATCTAAATCAGTTTTTCTTTTTTGAAATTTACTCCTTAAGAATCGATTTGCATATATATTATACAATATAAGCCCGTGGTAGCGGGCCTGGCAGCAGTAACCAACCACCCCCTCACAGAACAGCATGTGTGATTCGATGAGTGAGTAAGGGATGCCAGAGCCCATTTCCCTATTGCCATGCTTATCCCTTATCCTTAATCCTTATATGGTCGGCAGCGTTGCATGTGTAACAGGCGACAGTAGCCACACTTACCGTCAAGTGTTTGACGACACGTTTGGTCTAGTGGCTAGTAACCCTAGCTGTTAACAAAACGGTCGCGGGTGCGAACCTCGCTAGGGGCAAATGTTTATGTGTTAACATTTTACCTTTGTACCTGAGTCATGGATGTTTTGTATTTAGAATATGTATGTATTTACAAAAAAAAGTAATCTATGTAGTATATCAACTGTCTAGTATCCATAATACAAGCATTAGTTGCTTACTGTGGAACTAGATGGTGATGTGTAGAGTGTGTGGATATTTATTTATTTATTATTAATTCATTTATTATTATTATTTAAGTGGACAGGCAGCCTGTCTACCGACCATACCATAAGAATCACAGATTTAGTATTGCTACCGTTCCGTTAGATAAGAATATAGTATGAGCAGTAAGTTTGTGTCGCCCAAAGAGTGAGCGATTGTTCTCATTGTTGTTTAGAACTCCGCTTTCAATTAAGATTGAACTTTCCTTATGATTTTTTTAAATATTCTGAGTCAAAAACGTAAACAGATACTTCTACTCTGTGCAAAAACTAAAAGAACCCTAACCTGATGCATTGAATAGACCGCGAGCACGACCAACACGTGCATGATGTTGTGTGAATTGAGGCAACGGTCTACTGAACCCGGGAACCATTTCTCCGGAATATGCATCGCACCAATCACACCACCGCCCAGCGACACGGCATCCTGAAAAATATATACTTAATGAGTAGGAGTAGGAATGTAAAAAGAAAAAATCAAATCATAACAACAAAAGAGCACCCAATTTGTGGCACATAATGTGGCTTACAAAAATAAGCCACATTATGTGGTCTTAATAAAAATACCTATCTTAATTTGATAATAAGTAAGTAATGTAAATAATTTGTTATGTTCTTCAGGAACATATGAAATAGCTTATCGAGTTAAAACATATAGTTTACAACATTGTTTTTATAACTTCTCCTAGAAACTTGAATCAAGCAAAAGCAATTTTGAATTCAAAGAAGAGAAAATTGTTGCTAAGCTTTAGCTAAAGTAATGCAGCGTAAACACGTAAGATATTTACTACGTCCATAATAGTTCTAGCCAGGCAACATTCATTGTAACAGTATCAATATGTCTGTCTTTTTTAGGCATCCTAAGTAGGTATATCAATGAGGTTTGCATACAAAATTATTTTAGAATACGCAAAAAGGCTTACGATTTGAGCAGGTAAAATTCTGCCGCTTTTGTTGGTAAAATTTTTACGATTCCTACAGCACCGTTCGCTTGTCGGACCCGTATCACATTAAAAAAGGTTGCAACCTTTCAGCGGGCTGTAAAAAGCTATGTTTTATAAACCCGAAGCCGTCGAGAGGCGGTTGTTCAGTGATTGCATAATGAAACTGGGAAGTAATATGTGGGTCGGTGGAATCAATTTATTGTTTGTTACAAACGGCGGTAAGTTGCTCCGTAATAACTTGGCCCTTTGCCAACTTCCGTTCCGCTGTATTGTGCCTGAACTAAGGCGGCTCCGGCTCTGTCCCTTTAACTTAGATTCAAATAAATCTTAGTTACATAACATAAAGAAATCTTATCCATTAAAACACACTTGTTTAGGATCGAGTAAACGGATTCCAAGTATATTAATCTCTATATAACACCGCCAGTTCCACATATCCCTACTAAGTATCCCCATTGGTAGGGATAAGTGGAATTAAAAAATATATATAAAAAAAATTGACATGTATTTTTATTGTATTATGTTTGAATATAATAATTTTTTGAAACGTCCATAAAGATTTCAAAATTTATGTAGTCTCAGAATAGTATAAAACATTGAAGCTGATAAAGGGTCATTCATTATTTACGGAATGGTCCGTTAGGGCGGGGAAGGTTTAAAAGATCTCTACATAACCTTATCTCGAGAGGGGGCTAAATGTCATTCTTACGTTCTTACGTGCAAAAAATGGCCAAAATCGTCCTAAGGTAAATAACGAATGACCCATACCCAAAACGAGGAAAGCTCGTGTCTATAAAGTTGTATAAGTCCTGCCTATGAGATAGATAGATAGATGAGATAGCAATGGCTAGATAGCACCGGATGAGAAGATTTGTTTGTACCTTTTTGTTTTATACAGTTTTATGTAGAGGTAATAGCAGACTGAAATATTCCGTGCTATACAATAGAGGGCAACCACCTCTTTCTCACCAGGAATATGAATGAACCAGAAGACAAAATGTTTGATGTTCACTTTGGCATATGTGTCCATATACATCCGATCGATACTAGCGATATACGGGCTTAGGAATCAATGTCTTCCATCGACAAGACGCCCGGCGAAACAGATTTAAAATCTAATTTGATTGGGATTGCAACAGAAACAAACTATGTATTTCCTGCTCATTGATTCTGCTACATTAGATGCTATTACCTAACATTCATATCTCCTATACTCAAATCGTATATCCTATATAATATAATCCAATCCTATAAATATTATAAATGCGAAAGTTTGTATGGATGTATGTATGTATGTATGGATGTTTGTAACTCTTTCACGCAAAAACTACTGAACCGATCACCATGAAATTTTGCAGATACGTTGGGACACCAGAAAGGACATAGGGTACCTTTCATCCAGAACGCGGACGAAGTCGCGGGCTCCAGCTAGTAATTATATAAGACTGTATATAAAAACGTAGGCAATTGGTTTAATTGCATGCACTATTTACTTTTATCTGCAGTGACAATATCATGTCGTAGATAATCAGAAGCGCGCGTCACGTACGTTCGTGCGGTGTAATTGTTCGTTGACACGACATAATAATCACTCATACTACACTTTTTTTTCCCTATAATTAGACACGTTAACAACGTCTCAACCTGCTATTAAAGGATATTGTTTAGTGTAGAATCTCGGTATAATTATAAGCGAACTGTAAAATCCGTACTAATATTATATATGCGAAAGTTTGTATGGATGTATGAACTCTTTCTCGCAAAAACTACTGAACCGATCACTGAAATGAATGCAAAATTTGTCTGGGACACCAGAAAAAAAGTAGGTACTGCTCCCGAGGGATTATCTAAAATTAAGGAAACTAACTCCTGGCTAAGTATACTTAATAGCAATAACGATGTCAGGCGATATATTCTTTTTCAACGCGGACGAAGTCGCGGGCACCAGCTAGTATTCAATAACTCTCTTTTTAAGATCATTTACCAAAGATGCAAAATCATATGGAGCTAAACTCCAAGAAAACCTGTTTTCAAATAATTTGTAAAATATTTGTACAATATATCCAATAATAATGGCTTTTCCAATCCTTTTTTACAATATTGTTAATATTGTATCTCTATTAAAGTGTTTGATAGGCCATTTAATTATGATTGATTCAATATGAAAGATAAAGCGATAAATGGAAAATGCTCAGAGCGATCATGCAATATATAGAATAAATATATAGAACGCTAAAAAAATCTCTTAAAAATTAAAACAACAATATATCTTGGGGTAAAAAAAAGTTACGCCGCAGATTGACTTAATATTTTGATAGGTATATAGGTAGGTACGTTTTGGTCATTATGCGTCTAATTCTTTTATTCTAGACTAGCTTTTACACGCGACTTCGTCCGCGTAACTATAAAAAATGTGGTACTCGCTGATAATATAGCTTCCCAACAGTGAAAGAATTTATCAAATCGGTCCAGTAGTTTCAGAGCCTATTCAATGCAAACAAACAAACAAACAATCAAATCTTTCCGGCCTCTTTATGATAAGTATTAGTATAGAAGAAATCCTTCAAATCACCTGTCATTAAAAAGCTAGAAGTTTTATTTTATTTTATTTTATTTTATTTTATTTTATTTAGGAAAACAAACAATTACACAATATATAGAAAATATAAAGAAGGACAGACATATAAATAGAAGTAATCGTGCAATCAACAACATTTTCCACGAATTGGTACATAGATTTACAGAGAAAACTAGAAGAAAAAATAATAATAATAATAATACACATTTATACACAACAAGAAAAAACACCAAAATACAAATACGAAGAAAAGAACAACACCATAAACTAAAACAATTTAACAATATTATTTTTATATTTTTTGCGAGCCAGTTGAGAATGGGTCTAAGTTAGTGTGCATAACGTACCACATCCGTACGTACTAATATTATAAATGCGAAAGTTTGTATGGATGTGTGGCCATAAGGCGAAGTTTTTATCCAGCAAAAGGAGTGATCACCGTTATTTTTATTTGGGACAGGATAAACGATAAGTAACCTACTGCCCCAGTAACACGCTAAGCCGATGGCAGTTAATTTTGTATTTATTTATCGTTAATGGACGAAAATCCAATTTGTTTAGCAGGCATAAGACAGTTATTAAGTATTCACTTTTCCAATTTCCATTATCATTACTATCCTGAGTAGTTCGTATTGATTTTTATTTATAAAAAGCACATAAGTAGTTTTTTTTTTACAAAAGAACCTATTTCTAGAACTTATTTCTAAATCACAAACTCTACTTAAATTAGTTCTCTTCAGCAGACCTTTTGTTTACATCTTCTGGTTTGTTTAGTATTCTGAGGTTAATAAGCAAGACTGTATTTGTGGGGGTCCGGAAAAAATGGGACAGGTCTGAGATAATTTGGTATAAAAATAGATTAAACTTTGAAAAGACATATTAATTTTTATTTTATTTTTAGAAGGGCGGCAGATAGGTCATCCACTTGGCTGCTATCTGTGTCCAAAGTTACACTTGGGCGTACTATCGATTGTACGGATTATACTTAATAGATTTTTAGATATTATATGTATAAAAGGCAATGTGTGTATGTCTCCTATAGACTCCAAAACCGCTGAACCGATTTTGATGAAACTTTCAGACAATCTTCAGATTACTTAGTGCCTGTGAAGTTTGGTAGCGATCGGACGCGGACGAAGTCGCGGGAAAACACACTAGTAAATTATATAAACTGTCATATTATAAAATACGTGTGTAGGTTGTCTTCTAAAGCTTTGTTAGTTTTCATGTGTGGTTAGTAAAACGTAATTTGGATGTTAGCCAAAATGGCTTATTTATTTAATCGCAAACCATTAAGTATTTCGCACCATTACATCTTGGTTCACATGTAATCAATCTTATCACGGGCTGATAAACATCATGAACATTTCAAATTGTTAGCAATGTTGATCTTACTTTAGTTCGTGTCTGGAAATTATTAAAAATGATAAATTACCAAAAGAGCAGTTAAGAAGTGTTTTTTTTAAATTATTGAACTTTAACAATATCACTTTGGATTACTAAACCAACTAAGTATAGAAGCATCGTTTAATCAATCAAAAAACAAGATGGTTGCCTAATTTGCAATAAAATTTTGTATTTGGTAACACAAATATTTTTTTTAAACCAATTCAAATATAATATCTTTATTATTACAAAGTATAATTTGGTCGCTTTCCGCGTCTGTCTATTTTTAGACTGTATAATTTTTCACTTAATTTTTATATATATAGAGATAAAACCTAATTAAGTTTCCTGCTAGGTGAAGCCGAGAGCAGGTCGCTAGTGTATTATTAAATAAAAAAATATATTATTGTAAAAATAAGTTCGCGTCTGTCTTTTTCTACAGGCGTTGTATGGAATTCGCTATTTGACTATTTATTACAAACATACCAAAGTAATGCATTAAATTTTTATAAGCAATTGTTACCTGTAAGAAGACATGCATAATGGCATGCGGATCTCCGCCGCCTACTCGGGCAGCTCTGGCGCCCGCTAAAAACAACCGCATACAGAATGGCGCCGCAAAGCACAAGCGCCTCTCCCACGGTGACCATGCTCGCATTGCCTGCGCATTACATAATGCATACTTTAATAAATGATGTCCATACTATATTATATTTAAAGCTGAAGAGTTTATTTTATTGTTTGGAACTTTATTGAAGAAGGTTATAGGGTATATTTAACATCACGCTATGATCCTGAGTAGTAAAAGAAAAATAAGTCAGAATTTTTCTGCTTAGCATTTTTCTAACTTTTTTTCTTTTTTCGGTCGTGACCGATTTCGGCTTTCGATTGACGAAAAGAGAGAATACGATTTCTTTTGAATTTAAATGTAAATGAAACCGCGAGGCACAGTTAGTTAAATATTAATCGTATAAGCTTCCGCAAAGCTATTAGGATGCGGTATAGGTCTCTTATTACATAAAACCCCCACGGACTGCCCTTACAGTTTATGCAGTGACACCGTATAGTATGTACTGTCTAAAAGACAATCAAGTGACAACTATTTATTACCTTATAGAGGCCAAGTAGACTTCCTAAGCAATATACACCAAGTGCACCGTAGCGCAGCGGAGCCGGGGCGCAGTACACAGTCGCTGTCACCATTGGGATGGCACCTGTAAGCGATTTTAACAATTTCCTTAAGACATAGAAACTTAGTCACGGGTGTTTTCGGGGCTACTCCCGCCACATGGGGAGGCAAAATGACAGCAAAACTCATTGAGCACTGCCACTACGTGCAATATCCAGACCAAAACCAACTATGAAAGTTCATTTCTAAATTTGACTGGGTATCGAACCCCTGGGACAGAGAGTTAAAGCAACTACTCTACCGGTTGGTTCCGACAAGGAAACTTCAAAAAATATTATTTTCAGTTCCACTTATCGCCACTATTAAAAATGTCATGTTCGTTTAGTATAGTAATGGAAAACAAAGATTAAGATAACAAACCTTTAACAACAACTTATATCAGAGCTTATTAAACAATTAATTATAAAAGCTAAAAAAGATAGGTCGAATAAAATATATCTTATTTTTACGAATTTATGTAATGCAGATATCTCCATGCTCAAAATCACATAAAACTATCTACTGTTATCTAATCATAAGAAACTATTTCATAATTGTTGCATAACCTATTTTTATCGTTGATATCATAGAGAATTCAATGTAACTGGCACTGACTGCAGGAAATCGAACAATTCGATAACGGAAGTTACGTAAACAAGTTCCAGCTACCAGCTATGGTACAGTCTGCCTCAAAAGTGAATAAGTAGCCTAGAATAGAAACCCATTAATTTGTACATTAATGTTTTCTTAACGCTTTTCATTGCTATTTTCTTCCGCTAGCACTTTTTATGTAAAGGTCGACAGACAGGCCTATAACACAAGCTGCTTCAAATGCGCTGCCAACCATAGTAGGATTAAGGATAACGGATCGGGAATCGATAAGAAAGTGGTCTGTGGTATCCCTACTTACTCAACGAAACCCAACAGCACACATGCTGTTATTTTACGATGGTCTTTTCTAAGGGGATGTTTACTACCAGATGAGTGCTAAATACAGTGTGCTCTTAGGCTTACATAAGCTACACCCATGACTTTTTTAGTAGGATACAGCGTCTTTACTTTTGTTCCTTTTATAACACACCTCCTTCAGATGCATCGCTTATTTTTTGTGCTACATTTTTATCGATTACTATTTGTTAAGAAACTAAGCAAGTAAGTCATTGCAAAAGTTTGTAGGAATTATTGTACTGACTGAAGCAATTTTCCAATTGAGGCTGACTGTACAGATCTGTAACTCGCAACCTAAGCCAACCTACTTCATACTAATTGCGCAAATCTGCACATATCGCCATTTAACGACTTATTGATTGTGTACGTGACTGTACCAGAGTAACAACTGCATCGCTAGCCAATGTACCTTTACTGAAGATTAATTATACAATCAAATCGAATGGCTTTAATGTTACCGAAGGAGTTATTTGTTTCCTTAATTGAATCAGAGACTCCAGCCAGAGTCTGTACCTACTCTCAACGTCATTGTCAGTTATAATTCATTAAACAAATTGGTTTCTCTTATTTAGAAATCAATGCTTCTAATTAGATTAACTCTATTAATCTAACTATATTAGACAAGAATGTAGAACTAGGCGAACGATGCATAACAGTGCCGCTGGTGCTAGCTGGTGCCCTCGTCTTCGTCCGCGTAGAAAAAAAATGAAAAATATAACTCCTAAGAAAATATCTGACACGACAGTAGAGTTAAATTTTTTACAATTTCGAATATCCTTCAGGAACTTAAAACCCAAAAAGGTATTCTATATGTTAATACAGGTAATAAACTATCTGCGTTTCAAATTTTTAGCAAACTTACAACTGTATATTCGAATTACTCTTGTAATAAGTGTGTGCACCATTAAATGTTGAAACGTATAAACGTCAGGTTAAGTATTATTTCAGGGTGTTTTACAAAAAAAATATAGCCGCCAAACTGTCTGCTCAGGTTATTCCAACAGAATCTTATATTCTTTGAAACTACTTATTATTCATATTCATTCCCTTTGGTGTCGAATCTCTGGGTTTCTCGACATCTTGTCGAAACGCTTGGTCAAGATAACTGTAGTTATCTCGACCAATATAGAGTTATAATACCAATCGTTACCTCGGGCTGTTACCTCGGGCAACAGATAGCATTGCCATACAACGAGATAATGCAGCCAGCATGCTTGTGAGGGACTCTGCCTACGGGACCACAGCTTATTATACTTTAATATGTAAACGTAATTTTAATTTTGTTTGATTATAAATAAACCACTTATTATTTAATTTTAAGTAATTGTTTTTTTAATGAGGAGAAAAATGAATTTACTCTTATTAATATAAGGATCCATCTATTTTTTAGAGGTAGGTGCACACAGTCAAATTAGTATCCATTTAAATGCAATTTGTGTATTGTAGAATAACTCGACACATCCTTTTGAAAGATGGATCGAGTTCACTTTGTTAAAGCAAGCTCAAGTTAAATTCATTTTGTATACGTACATAAATCAGCGTTACTTGAGAAATGAGCAAGCTCTCGAAAGCTTGCCCGCTACGAACTCCGAGTGGTCGCTACGACCTACTACGGACTCGAGCTACGAGTGGTTGCTACGAAACTAGCGAACTAGAACATTTCTGCAAATGCTCAAAGTCAATTGAAATGTATTCTAGCATAAACTCAAAGGTTTCAAAGAAAATATTACTTATAGCTATTTTTAAACTCGTTCTGATTTAAATACAGATATTAAATAGCAGAAAGTATTATATATATTATATACATTAGTATAACCCGATCCTGGCTTTGCACAGATACAATTTTATTTCTGAAAATTATATAATCAAATCTTCCTCGTTTATCGCTATTTCCAATAGTGAAAACTGTATCGAAATTCGTTGGATAGTTTAGAAGAGTTTAACGGAGAAACAGACAGAAGGGGACAGCGATTTTATTTTATAATATATATGTATAATAGTGCCGCCCCAATTTCGCAGGGGTGGATTCTTTTTTTCAAAAAATGATATGTAATCACAAACCTACCACGTTTATTGCTCTTTCATATATCGCATAACATATGCAAGAATAGTAAAAACCGTATCAGAATTTAAACATCTATATGCCAAATATGTTTGTAATATACATATCTTTTAATTTTTTTGAGATTTATAATAAAAGTTTTATATTTTTTAAAACATCCCATGTAACGAGTACCTAAAATAATCTAATTAATCCAGACTATTTGGTATAAATTGACTTCATACTTGCATAATTATGTTATGTTATAAAAAATGTTGCTATCTTCCTATGTCTGTTTCTCCGCTTTAAAACCATTATACGATGGGATTTTGAGACGGTTTTCACTAAACGAAAGAGCAATAAATAAGAAAGGTTTAATTATATATAATTTGCAGAAAAAACAAGCATCCGTGCGAAGCCGCAGTAGCTATTTATTTAAAAATTCCCGTGTATGCATATTCAATGAAATGTCTGAATTAAAAATTAAAAAAATAGAAATAGGTTATAATCCTATTTCTACCCCACATCGGGATGAAAGAAACGAGGCTACATCATGTCACACATTCTGAACCTTTGACCAAACTATTATTCGTTTAGTAGCGACGTCTCTTTAAAAAATATTGGAACGATTTAAAATAGAATAAAGATGTTCCAAGTCACTTTTGATCTATGACAATGGAGTTGACGTCATTTTATTATTCAACGAAGGCAGCGAAGGTGTGCTCAGATAGACCTATTTCGGTTCGTCCCGTGACCCAGGGAGCGTTACAAGAATAGTTTGACCCTTTGTATACAGAATCGTAGATATATATGTATATATTTACAGCTATGACGTAATTCGACGTGGATTTATTAATTTATTACATTTATTGATGAGTTTTTATTGACATTTATTGAGAGTACACTACACTACACTAGCACCCGATTACGGCTTCGCAGGGATGCAATTTTGTTTTGCTTTTAGAAATCTAAAGAGGTTTATTTATCGCTCTTTCCTTTAATGAAAACCGTATCAAATGCATTTTATTTTAGTACATAAATAGATTATTTGTAGGTTTTTTAATTGATCATTCTAAGGTTTTATGTCATTATTGATTTACACATGATTATTAATTTTACCCAGCCCACTGAATATTGATTAAAATTAATTTAAAATGGTCTTTAGAAACATGACCTTTTAGCAAAATAAAAAAAATCAAACTTAATCCACGCTGCTTCTCACCGGTCCTACTGGAAAATTATAGAGGAGACGTCCGGCAGTGGACGTCTTATAGCTGAGATGATTTTGATAATCAGACTGGCCAAAAGAAGCATAAGTGGGAAGATAATTTTTCTTAATTTTCCTTAACAAAAGAAACGTGTTTCCCAATTTTCTACAGTCGACTGTCATTTGATATTTTATATGATATCCACTGTCGTTGAATGAAATGTGATAATACCTACTTCTCATCCTAATATATTAAGTATATAAGACTCACCCAACTAAAATGTTTCTGACAGAGAAAGCTCTACATATCACGAACCCGCAATTCATCCTTGAAGATTTGTCTTCTATGAAAGCTCTATTGAGCTTTTGAGTAATTGAACCGCAACCGACGACCGCAACGGACGGAAACGTTACAAGTGGGAGAAATTATTTGTAAGATGTAAGACTGACCTTTACGATACCTTACACGAAAGCTATTAGTTTATTGGTTACGAATACTGAATGAGGATTATTTTCTTAATTGAACCTTATAGGCAAAGATATAGGGTCTACAGTTGCAGACACCTATTATATTATTTATTCTGTTGACAGGTAAACCGTTACGTCATTGCGCATTATACAAACACCACACCCAACACATTTTATTGTGTATCGAAATATATAGCTCCCGATTACTTCGCGGTGTCGATCAAAAGAGGCTTTTAGTGATTAAAAGGCGAAAACCATTTAATCACTATTTTTTATATTTAGGTGCTGACCTTGATAATTGCTATTTAGAGTTTTAGCCAGCTATCGAGCCAAATATGCTAACATTCATGGCAGCATTTGCCAAATAACATTTCAATAAAGTTATCTATAAAATTAATAATTAACATACGTAAACATAGTGAAATTTTAACATAGGTAAAGTTAAGATTTACAATGGTAAGGGTAAGTATGATAGAGCAGTGGACGTCCTGCGGTCCTGCGGAAGATTAAATTAAGGGCACCGAAGAATCTATAAACTTTAATTATTATTGTCTTAAATAATTTTTTTTAAAATGTCTTATTTTTAGTTAAATTTTCACTTCAACTGTGTTTTCGGAAACTCATAATTCAAGTGGCACTTTACAATGACCGGACACCCCAAGTCCCGACAACGTTATCAGCTCGAGAGAGCCTCTCAAACAATCTCGAATAAAGACAGTGATTTGTCATTATCTCCACTCTTAACTCCACAGCACTTAATTCAAAAGTTTATAAGCTAAAAATAACGCAACGTTGGTCCCTTCGCGACTTAACTGTTGAAGTTTTGTTTAGAACTCGGTATTCTGTAAGCGGCATTTGAATTTGGAATACGTAATGTGGCAAAAGATTATCGTTAGAGGTTTCATTTGAGACCTCTTAAAACACGCAGTCAATAATTTTGGCTTATGTTACTCGCTGATAATGTAGCATACTATAGGTGAAAGAATTTTTAAAATCGGTTCAGTAGTTTCGGAGCTTATTCAATTCAAACAAACAAACAAACAAATCTTTCTATCTATTAGTATAGAAAACTATACTTAATAAACGAATGAAAATAATATTTTTTTGACACTCAATATCCGCGCAGCGATTAAAATAAAAGACTGCACTGTAATTTGTATAAGTACGAAAACTCGGCGCTGTCTCTCGGCCTCGATGTAAAAAATTACGACGAGCAAAAATGCAACATAACATAGCGGAGCAATCAACATAATGTTCCTCCGCTCTTTCCTCCATTATTGTTCGTGTTACAGCTTTAGAAGCGTTATTAGTACTGTTTAGCTTTGTTTAGCAGTATCTAGGTTTTTTTAAGCTCTCGTTAGTTGAAAATTATTGCTTAATGGTTTATGTTCAAATTGACATTCTGACTTTTATATTATAGTGTTTAGTTTTATAGAAATTTTTAAAAAGATAAAAGAAATTTATAAAGATTTTTAAACCTTATCAACCTTATTTTTTAATTAGTCCGCTACGAGTCATATAGTCACCCCCCCTATGTACGCCATAACCTTGTCGAGGTGGGGGGGCTTACCCTTGGCGAGCCGCCTCGGGGACCAAGAAGGCGTACGAGCGTTCTGAGCGGGCTACCAAGAGCGTCCCGCAGGAGCGCTCAACCGAAGTTCCAAGCGGGCTGCCAAGCGTTGGCCTGTAGGAGCGACGGCATGTTATTGTTTATCCGAATGATGTTCAATCTCTGTTACTGTAATAACAGAGGGCGAACGCTCAAAATAACTTTGAGTTATCGGAAACCACCCACGCCTCTTAGGCGAGACTGAGCGTTCCAAACGGGCTCCCGAGCGGGGGCCTGTAGCAGAGCGCTGTTGGTGTTGTGAGCGTTACAAAGCGGGCTTCCGAGCGGGGGCCTGCAGCGAACGCTCACGAGAGGGAAACCCTCGCCGGGCTACCTCTCACCGTGGAGTTTTCCGCACTCTTTGAGTGCGGACTTTTGGTGAGGCTGTCTAGGGAAGGCGAGCCTGTAGGCCCGTCTTCTGTAGATGGTCTAGGGGGACCTTGCGCACATGGTCGGCTAGCTGTGTGTGCCTGCACAAGGTCCCTCCGTATGGAGATTGTACTAGTGTCTCGGGACAATCTTCACGTTGGAGTTAGCCTGGTCAGCAATGGCCGGGCTGCCCTGGGGGTGGACCGGTGTAAGATGCCCCCGCAGAGCCCGGTTCATCCCTATCATGGGCAAGGAGGCACCGGGGAGTTTTAGTGGCGTATTCCCAGTGCCACTATGATCAGGTGCTGGGCGACCCCCACATATCCTTACCGTCTAGCCAGCGGTAGGGAATCTGTAAGCGGATTACTCCTCGTTAAAAAAAAAAAAAAAAACGAGTCATATAGTCAAGGTGTTTTACAGTTTATATCAAAACATCTCGGTGTCCATTTTGAAATTTTAAATATCTACTGTTATCTGTATTTAAAACTTAACCATAACAAGTTTAAGTACAACAAACTTGTATTTGTTTTTGCTAGGAAAGAGACGTTTTAATTAACCATTGAACACAGCGCGTTTTATTTATTTAGCCTGTGTTTCTGTCAAAGAGAGAAAATACTTAATTGTATAGGAGGAGTTTTACTGCGGTTAGAGTCCCACATCACATAGCCTGTGAAAATAAGCAGAAAATAAATAAGAGTAAGTATTGTGTTTATCTTTTTAATACTCTATCTAGAACTATCTTCATCACAGATATATTTTGAAGATTTCCCCTCTAGAAAAATAAAAATAAAAATTGTGTGTCAGCTCCGACACACGACTGGAGTTTACTCCTTATGAATGAATGAACGAATATAAAATTTAAATTTTCAAAATTCGAACACGCTGAAAGAATAACATTGTTCTTTTTTTAAATAATATTGTGTAGATAGTGCAATATCTCTGAAACTTGAGATATTCTAAAAAATGTAAACTCCAATAAAATAAAATAAAGATTAGAAAAAGTAGTCGTTCGCCACAATAAATCGTCATAGGATCCCACGGTAACAATTAGCACGGATGTGTGCTGTCACCGCTGAAGATTTACAGGTTCGCAGTGAGGTTGGGGTGGATTGGATATAATGTAATTTATTAGGAATAAGGCGCCCAAATCCTAACGTTTTAGGTACCGCTTTGTGAATTTAATGTTAACGCTTTTGTTTCACAACTTTATCTCATTACAATTCTCTTTATTGTTGTAATTATAAAGGAAACTCGAGGATTAATGGCGCATTTTAAACTTGAAGGGAACAGCATAATTACCAACGTTCTCAAGGACTATTACAGTAATAATACATAATTAATAGATGAAGTTTTCCAAAGTAAAAGACCACAGACAAGTTGAGTGTCTAAGTTGAGTCGGATTTTGCGTCATAACGTTCCCACGACCTCTCCTATCCAGTGATGCGCTAGAAAGTCGCTACAGTCCGGAATAACGCTGATAGGTTGATTATCCTCTTGATGGTAAGTGATTACCATCGCCTTGTAACTTAAGCATTGCTCTATAGGTGCTACAATAGCACTATATATAACTTTTTTAGACCTTAAAATATTTGCGTTATTTGTACAATTAACATAAAAATGTGGTTACAAGTAGGTATATTTGTATTTTTTTTTCATTTGTCTATACATACAGGTATGAGAATGAAGAAGTCTTAGTTTAAAGCCAGTTACGTAAGCCTGTATTACGTAAAGAAGCTATGTCGCCGCTTTTAGAATGTTAACTGCAAGATATTCATTCAGCGAAACTTAATGCAATCCGTGGAAATGGCCAAAAACTTGGTAATAAAACAAGCCGTACTGTGTAAATAAGGTGACCTAGTTACATACTGGCCTAGCCTACTGACATTTTGGTGGCGATTCCCCCGACTTGGCGCCTCTTACCAGCTATTGTTCAACGTTCCAGTGCCAGCTAACCGACGCCTATCGCAAAGGTCGATTCGCGGATGCTTTTACTTCTATTTCAACAGACCATTTACTAAATTGCTTGTTTAATTTATAGTTTATAGATAGGGTTTATACGAAAAAGTTATATGTATATAAATTTGTTATACCAAAAAAAAACTAAAGTTTTTTTTAGGTAGTGCTGATTCTAAAGAAATATATTAAGTTTTAGTAAGACAGGCTGATGGTTCACGTGAAGCAGATTTTGGTTTGACAATTAGTTATGAAAATACTTAAAGGCATACTTTGAAAAATATAGTGGTAGGACACACTGTGTATCATTATGGACCGAATTGGGCAGCCACCCCCAACCACTTATTAATATACTTTTTTAATAGCAATGATTGGTGCAAGCGAATCTTACGAAGTTCAAATCCTAATCGGGCATCAAAAGACAAAAGATCCATGAAAAGAGTACCACATCGCAACCAGAGGCGTAGCTGCCGCCGTATCAGGCTGTTTCAATTATAGGGCTACCAGAGCCCACGACGTGTGTAAGCCAAAATTCGTAAAATATTATCCAAAATAAAAGTTACAACTAAAAATAAACTTCTTTTGATATATTCAACACTTCTGTTGGTGTACTGAAACACACGCGATCTTCTATTACACTAGCGTGACGTGGCATTGCACTTGACCCAGCACCGGTGTTTGCATCACTTGCACTATAAGGTCAAACAACAGCTATCTAACACTAAAATCAGTCTGGGTAACTTAGACCATAAAGTAGTTAAGAAATTTTTTCGATCAAAATTTAACATCAAGCTTTAAATAGTCACATTGAAAAAGCCTTATGTGGCAAAAGCTTTTGTGAATAACTTTTTCGATCGAATAATTTTTAATAAAGCCACTTGTTTATTATATTAAATAAAAAATAAAAATATAAGTTAACATTTGTTGCCTTAGTTATAGTTGGAAGTTGGGCTCAGTTTCCAAATGTATGACCTCTCTATGTCTCTTCACAGTTGTAGTATCTAAGTATCAGAATTATAGTAAACTTAAATTTTACAGAAATTATCTTTAAAATGTTTTTGAAGTCGGTTTATTGAATAAAAAACCAAATATTTGATAGCAAAACCACCCAAAACGCAGACTCGATAAAAAGTTGACACATTTACTTATTGGCAAATGCAAACGCTTTTTATCAGTTTTCCGCTCATTTTCACCTTATGAAACAAATTTCTTCAGTGGACACTGACTACTACCATTGTTTGTCTGTCGAAAATAAATAGTCAATAAGGCACCAAAAATATTTCACAACCCTGCACAGAAATCTATATATTCTGTGACTTTCAAAATTTTAATACCAGTATATGGGATGGGATTAACATATGGGATACTTTTTATCCTGGAAAAATCTAAGGATTTTCAAAAAAACGAACTACAGCGCTTTCGAAGTCGCGGGGGAAACTAATTTTGTATGTTGGCGTCATAATATGTTACTGTAATTTTGTATATGTTATATGCAACATATTATTATAACACATAAGCATCATAAGCATGTAAGCATAACTGTATATAATGTTAAATTTCTAAAAATATCCAATAAGTTTTAACACGCAACCGTTTTTAGGGTTGTTGGACGGGGGAGTCCCCTGAGTACACGTATTTTTATGTCGCACTGGATAAATAAGACGTTAAATTGTTTCTATTGTAAAAAAAGCCAATATTTCCTATATGTGGGAATTTCATAGGGTTTAATCCCTAAAATAATTTGGATGTTGACCACAAATAAACCTTGTTTAATTATTATTTATTAATAAATTTTATTTAATAAATAAATTATAACGTTTTAAGTGACTTCTGAAAAATTTGTGAAATAGAATTAATTGACTCGGCAATTAAGATAACGCTAAGTTATTTTCACTTTTGAAATATTATGTATGTACATTGTACACTATAATGTACATTATATATAATAATATAATATATAATTTATAAATATATATAATTTAAGATTAGATTTTATTTTCAATACAATTAATTATTAGTGTAGATTAAATCTTATTGTTTAATAAAATTTGTACACAGTATGTATACATAATTATGACATTTGGTATAATTTAAAATAAAAGGTGTTAAGTCAGCACACAACATGTAAAAGTTGTACTCGTAGCCAAGCCAATTCTATCGAGGAACGGTTATTTCTCTTGGGAGTCGCGAGATAAAAGCTGTTTGTAATTTTATTTCAGAATGAAATATTATGTGTAAATTCTTCTTTAAACAAGTTTGTAGATAATATTAACTTAACAAAAACGTTTCAATTCAAGGATCGAATATTTGCAATTGTATACTACCTTTACAATTAGTTATATTATGTGTAAATTCTTCTTTAAACAAGTTTGTAGATAATATTAACTTAACAAAAAACGTTTCTAGCATCGAATATTTGCAATTTAATAGTTTTATACTACCTTTACAATTAGTTCTACATTTTATAAGTTTTATAAGTATTGATAAGGTTTTAATCTTCTTTTTTCATTGTCGACTTTTTCATTCATTGTTATATTTTTAAGTGGTATTGACGAACAACAAATCGTGTCAGTTATTAAATTATGAAAACAATAGTCTATACATAACGACGTGTAAATAAAATATTAGTATGGATAATTTAAGATTGCAAAGCTGCTAGTTACATAAGCGTGGCAGGGTAATTAATTTCTAGTTTGTTTTAATATTTAAAAATATTATTGCAGTAGTTTTATTACTTCATACTAAAAAAGAAAAAAAAATTAAAATAAACAAACATAAAAGAAATTTTGGGATTCAAATGAATTCCAAAAACCAAAAAGGCTAGTTTAATTCAAATTTGATAAAAGTTTAAGTTATTTTGTAACTTTATTAAGTTTATTTTGTCTGTTCTCTGGGGATTATTTAAAAATAACTTTCAAAACCAGTCAAAGATATATGAACAATGAAGATTGAACTTAAGAAAAAGGATCGCGGGCAAATTTGCAGGCAAAAGCTAGTGTGGAAATGAAATTTTATTTAATCTGAAGTAGTTATTAATCTTATTTAATCTTTAATCAGATCTAATCTGAAGTAATTTGAAAATTTTATTTAAATATAGTATTAATTGGGTTAACCGTGGGTAGTCAAACTGCGCGCGACCCTTCCACAAAGTTTACCGCAACCGCCTCCATCATTAATCACGGTGAATTTTTAAACAAGTTTGGAGTGAACCATCAACTTTGCAGTTCATGAATTTATATTGGCTTACTTATGTGTGTGTGTGAGCGAATATTAAATAAACAAACGACTTGTCCATACTTGTCTTATTACCAAGGGGTTATGTTAATACGAAATAGAAATATTGCAAACGAAGCAAGCTAACCAAAACATGGACTAGCAGTGGATCTGACATCAAATACCTTCAACTTCAATTGTTATTGTTAGCGGCTTCGCCCGTTTGGAGATGATTGATTATATTTTTAAGGAAATATTAGTTTTTAAAAATAAAGGATTCTTTTTATCTAGGAAAAAAAGTTAATAACCTAAAAAAACACATCCCGAAAAATGTTCGCCCTGAAAAAAATTCTAAAAAAACAGAAAAATAATAAAAAATTGGACGCCACTGTTACCGTGGC
Organism: Synanthedon tipuliformis; assembly: GCA_947623395.1. Lineage (NCBI taxonomy): Eukaryota > Metazoa > Arthropoda > Insecta > Lepidoptera > Sesiidae > Synanthedon > Synanthedon tipuliformis. Next base: position 8,771,924 of record OX392417.1, on the reverse strand, counting down.
GGCGCCACCGTCATCAAAGCGATAAAGATGTCAAGTATTTATTACTCAGATATTTTCTTTTTCAACGTGGACCAGCACCAGCAAGTCTTTTATGAATAAGACATTTCGTAGCGAAGTTTCCACTTCGCGAAGCTTTCAAGTATCTAAGGGTAAATTCTACAACTACAAGTTTCATACTATGAATTGTTTGCATTCTGAAAAGTTTTTCTTACATAAAAATCAAGTGAAATAAATAATAACTAAATATGTTCACACATGCCACACAGCACCATCTAGTTCCACACTAAACAAGTAATGGTTGTATTATGGATACCAGACAGTTGATATACTACATAGATTACTTTTTTTTTTGTAAATACATACATATTATAAATACAAACATCCATCACTCAGGTACAAAGGTACAATAGGAACATACCTATGCTCTGACTGACCCATATCCCCAGCATGTCTAGTTGCAACAGCCTATGGTACAGCTCTGCTCCGCGCGTGTGGTTCATGAACAGGTGGTAGAGAAAGGAGCCGCACCATGGCGACAGAGCGCCCAGCAGGTGGCATAAAGATAGGAACCAGGATCCACCGCCGCCCCACGGCAAAAGTCCCGGCAGTACTGCCATCATGTATACTAAAGACACTCCTGAAACAACAGACAAATCTATATTAGTATCACACAGTACTAGCACAGGTACTAGTATATTAGTACACAAATCTATACATGTATTAGTGCGTAACCTCACCATCGACTCTAACGGGAGACCAGCGCAGGTTTTTACAACCTGCATTATGCTGCTGAGAGTCGATTTGTAGCGGGCGGGGGACGATTGTCTTTTACTACTTTTGTTACTTTTGTATGTTCTTAAATGTCCTTTACCACAAATAAAATATTATTCTATTCTATTCTATCATTATTAAGCTACAGTTTAATTAAATTTTAATTAAAGTTTAATAAACTAAATAGATTCCAAAGATCCTCGGTCAACAGATTAGCATTGCCATACAACGAAGTAATGCAGCAAGCATGCTTGGGTTTGGTGGGACCCTGTCTAGGGGACCGAAGCTTTATATGATACTAGCTACACGCTCCCGGCTTGGACCAAATTACACATAGTTGCGAAGTTTTATCAAAATCGATTCAGTGTTTTAGAAGTTCATTGGCGTCAAACAACGTGACACGTAATTTTTATATATAGTACCTATAGAGATAATAATGTAAATATATTATAAAATTAATTGAAACTTATTGTATTAAAATTATATTGTATTTGTAATAAACAAGTTGCAGTTAAGACGGACGGACGAGTAAAATTTTTTGAATTTCTAATGAATTCATGAATGAACTACATGAATGTAATGTGAACTATTACAGTTTGACAAAACTAGTTGAATGTAGAAACACCATCCAATCGACGTTAATTGTGGAAAAACATGTCAATTGAATTCTTTAATTATTTTATTTTATTTTCTAAATAAACCATTTAACATTTAGTGTAATAATTTAGTCAGATATGATCTATCCTGGGGCTGGCATGGATGCAATTTTTCTGCAAATTATATACATAAAACCGTGTTCGTCTATCATCTTTTCATCGTGTATGAAAAACATATGTAACCATAACAAGTAATTTAAAAGAAGTTAGCGGAGTAATAGACAGAGGCGGAGAGGAACGTTATTTTATAATCAGAAGATGTGTAGATACAGTCTGGCGTACCCGTACCACTATCTCAGAATATATCTAATAATAATATTAGCATACAACATGTCTCATGTTGGAAAATCATAAATGTATTTTGTTCTCGGATTGCGAGTGAATTATTCTCTTCATGCTTCACCAAATACAAACAGCATCGTCTTGAGTTTACATCTGAGTTTACATACTTATCTGTTACATACATATATTTGTTTTGCATAATTCTCATTATATCTACTGGTGGTGTTAAATTAATTAATAATTGGAACAGTTTTTGGAGTTTACTTTTCATATAGGTATAAGACCGGGATATGAAAATTTATGGGAGTAAAATAAAAATTGTCACATGTCACGCCTTACGCGTTAGTTATTAATTTTAGCGCAATCTACACAATATCTCTGAAACTAGAATATGTTACGTAATAATACATCCTTGCGAAAACTAGATGGCACCGGTAATCATGTATCATAATTCGAACAAAGACGGCGCTGATATTAAATCGTTATGATGATTTATTCGTTCTTGGTTCGTTCGTATTTATTAAAATATTTTAATGATCGTTCGTAAGGAGTAAACTCCAGTCGTGCGTTTGGAGCTCACACAAACACTTTTTTCATGCACTAAAGTAAAAATTGCATTCCTTAGAAGAAAGAATTTTGGGTAAACTCATAATTGTGGTTAACAGTATAATTGTGTATACATCAGAATAACGCTGCCTACAATTGATAAGGATATACGGACTAAGTTGGAGGCAAAAGCTAGCAATTTTCTGAAGTGGAAAATATTAACAATATCAATATAACCCTTTAGGATAACAATAACGATATAAGTGGAATGTGATGTTAGGTAGGCGCAGGGGACAAAGGCAGGTAGTGCAAAATTATGGTGTTGACTCACGACAGCCCACTCACGCAACTTAATCACTTGTATTGTCCCTATGCCGAATATGGCTTCTGAAAGACTAATTTACGTAAGTAATTACCCTTATTTTAAGAAGCTTTTTACTGAACGAAATTAAAATGTAATTATTCACGAAAAATAGAAAAAATCGCTAAGGATTGAATATTGACTGATATTATCGATGTCATTTGATTATATGAAACTAAATTATGGACAATATTAGCCATATTTATCGTAAGTGTTAAAATATTTATTCAGTCTTAATTGCTCAAAAATTTTTGTCAGGCGTTAATTTTCTTTTTTTTAGGTTATCCTTCGGGAACTGTACTGTTTTTTTCTAAATAAAAGGTCAAAGATAATTGATTGGTCTCGCTCCGCTCGACTAGATAGAGTGCTATACAAAAGCAATAGCTCCGAAAATGTAGCAACTGTTTACTGTAGTGTGTGTAAAAAATCGTCACTTTTTATCACTTTTTACCCAGTTTTATTATATTTTTACACAGTTTCACTACGCAAACTGGTATTTTATTATGCCTAAAATTTAATAAAACATTCGGCACATTACACATAACAGTTTGCAGTGTGACTGGCTCGGGTACGCCGAATTCGGCGTACTATTTTATGCCGCATTTTACAAGTACGACGACGGTATCTAGTCGAGCGCAGCGAGACCAATCATTTATCTATGTAAAAGGTAATGTTTTTTTCTGTACCCCTGTGACAGCATGTACGTAAAGTTAGTTAAGGTGTGAAATGGTGTGAAATCAGAACAAACAAACAAACTCTACAACGTTATTGTACTAGCATTAATAAAATTTATTTTTTTACAGTTATACTTACTTACATACATTAATTTTTAAATATATGTTTTGAAAGCTGATGAAGTACTACCCACTTATATAAATTTATTACTAACTACAGTGAAGCACAGTGTGAAAAACTTAATAGCACACACGTTTCATTTATTAATGCAGTTCAAGTTTTCAAAAATAATTGTACGTTACATAAATTGACTAAGTATAAATGACAGCGTCACTTTATTGCGGTTATTTGACGAGCCAAATGGATCGGGTACCGGGTTCGATTGTCGGCAGCGCCAACTTTGGAAATGAACTTTTTTAAACCAGGTTTGCTGGTTATTATAGAATTCATTATTTACTTATTATACCTCCCTCGTATAAAATATACTATTTAATCAAATATATTCCATATTATTTTTCTATGTGCAATAATGAAAATAATGTGTGTTGAAAACTTACACTTCGTATCGATTCAAAGGGTTGAATCGACATAGGGGCTGCATTATAAATGCTCTTGGTCTAAGCAATGACTCGCGAACTAAAGGTGTGCCTCTTTTGACAGAGAATAATCGAATACTATTCAGAGACGTTTCCTTTCAATCAAGATCAAACCTTCCAATGCATGATCTATTCACATATTTCATTTCAAATAAATGTGCTGAAGACCTAAATGCGATAAGAATCGTGACGTGTGGAAATAAAGAAAAGAGGTATTATTATTATTATATATTAGTAGGAGAATGGATTTAAAAAGAATCATGTTTTTACTCAGATCAATTACTCAATCATGTTCAATCATGTTCATCGTGATTCAGTCATGATCAATCATGTTCCTACGCAGATGAATTATCCACATAACATGCAATACACACATGAGGTTGTGTAGTATTACTAACTTCTGAAAACCGCCTCTCACATTATTATGATTGTTTCTATGTTTCTAGACCTGAAGACTTTTACACCGTCACTGGTCATTGGATCGGTAAACTTGTATTAATATAGAGTATTTTTTTTATTGGAACGGCGTGGAAATATCCGAAACATTAATACAAGGTTGAGAGGAGTATGGGATGGGTTTTGATTGTGAAGTAACATTGCCTTCTTTAAGAATAAAATAATTTTTAAGAAGAATCTTTAACAGATTTTTTTTCCGTAAGGTATCTCGTCATGCAGAGAAAATCTGAGCACAGTTTTTTCAAAAAAAAAAAAAAAAAAATCTTACAGTGTTTGAAATATAAATTTAGTTTTTGTTATTAACACGCTTGCAATGCTACCGCATCTCGTGCAATGCTACGATCAAACCCTTCTTTAGAATTTGCATTCATGTTTACCTATAGGAGTGTGCCACCCTATTTAAAAACCTGATGGTAAAACCCATTGTAACGCCTCGTCTTGTTGTACATATTTGTTGTACATATTAACGCGTTTAGTTATGAGTCACGAAAAGACATGTTGCGCTGTTTGAAGGCATATTGAAGTATGTATTTTTTAAACTATCAGTCAACGCGGTTTCGCACGGGTGCAATTCACTTAAATAATTATTAAACATATTAACGCCTATTAAATATTTAGACATTAAACACCCGAAAATAGCATTTTAACGACTTATAACATACATATTATAAATACAAAACATCCATGACTCAGGTACAAAGGTAAATGTTAACATATAAACATTTGCCCCTAGCGGGATTCGAACCCGCAACCGCTTGGTTAACAGCTAGGGTTACTAGCCACTAGACCAAACGTGTCGTCAAAAGGTTTTAGTATTATATATAATTTATATATAATTTACAAAATTACGCTGGCGAAGTCGTCGTCTAGTTACTAATTAAATTGTTAATGAAATAGTGCGACATGAAGTGGATTTATTGGTCTAACAATAAATCATTGACAATTTAATTGTTGGTATTGCATACAATATGCATTAGTAAACACCCCCGTGTTTCGTGCATTGATTTATTTATTCTTTGCAAATGTAATCAATATATTTAAACTTTTATTTTGACACCTGTCACTTGTCTAGTAAAAAAATAAATTTCTATTAGTTTAGTCAAGAAGTGACGTGTTTTGAAAAATAGTTAGAAATCTTCGAAAAATATGAGCGATAGGTTAATAGCAGCAGCAGTCAATAAAACGCGCGGCGCGCCGTTCTATTGAAACTTTAGGCTGACTATGTGAGTCTTGTTTTAGGTACTATGAACTACTTGCACAAATTTTTTTAGATTTTATAAAACACTTTCACCAACCAAATTTTTTTCATTAGGGGGCTTAGGGGGCTGCTGACGCGTACTGTCCCAATATTCTGCAGACTGACTATGTCCGCATAGTTTGTTAGTCGTCTTACTATCCACAGACAAATTTACAGATTTTATAAAACATTTGCTACGTAGGTGTTTTTTTAACAAGTTCGGAACCACCCCCGCGCCAGTTGTCCCAAAAACTGGCTGACTGACGGCAGGCTATTGATTCTCAACCTATTTATGACCTAATATTAAAATATCAGCCTTTATAAAACTGTTGCAGTTTTGGTCCCTCACCTCTCGGACTATTATGTATATTATTTCGATAACATCAGCTACCACACCACAGTCCAGTAAATTTTGACAGAACAACATCTGTCTGCTTAGCTATAGTATTTATTAAAATTTAGATTTTGTATTACCTATTCGACATTATGGTTTGGTCCCATATCGTCAAGAGTTTCAAATCGTCAGTTTTAACTATGACCAAAAATATTATTCACTATCATGATATTTAAAACACTTCAAATTTAAATAACATAAATACTTAATCCACTTTAAATTTCATTTTCTAAGTCCTGGGAATCGTTTTCTTGTTCACTAATGTTCAAGAATGAAGTGGATCTTTGACGAATAATGTATAGACACGTACAATAATACGAGTCGGTGGATAAACGGTGCATAATTATGTACATAGTGTGGCTTCAGTCTTTCATTACACGGCCTAATTCAGTTTACTCTATTATAACGTAGGTATTAGAATAATATAGCATAAAATACTAACGCAATTTTCTATAAACGTCTTTAAACTATAAATAAATAACTATAGATACATTATTGCTAGTAGACAGTATATTGAAATTATTTTATCGAATACTAGCTGTTGCACGCGACTCCGTCCGTATAACTACATAAAATATAGCTGATAATGTAGCTTTCTATAGGTGAAAGAATTTTTAAAATCCCTTCAGTAGTTTTGAGTTAATTAACTACAAAAAATTATGAATCTTCTCTTTATAATATTATCTAGTATTAGATATATCGTGAAATAACAGAATATGTGCTGTTGTATTCAATGACACCTATTAGTAGGTAGTGGAAACTCTATTATTCGTCGTTGCTCTTCTTCAGGAAAAGCATTGGCGACATTCTTGCTAGACAAGTCTTAAGACAATGTCTGGCAGTGGTATTGCAGTGATATCTAACTTGTATATAATAAAAGTTATATGTGTATAGTATATCTATACTGATATTATAAAGAGGAAAGATTTGTTTGTTTGTTTGTTTGTTTGCATTGAATGGGCTCCGAAACTACTGGAACGATTTGAAAAATTATTTCACTGTTATAAAGATTGCTGTATTGAAGCTATATTTTATATTTTTAGCCTATGGGCTATATTTAATAAAGTTGGACGAAGTCGCGTGCAACAGCTAGTATATAATAATTTTTGACAACTTAGCTAAGAAGACGAGGCAAAGCTTTTATTTTAAAACAACAATGTTTTTCTAATATTTTATACATACTTACATTTAGAATGCAAGTTTTAAATACGATTAATGTAATTATGATTATCCACATGAGCCGTGTGTTTCTGTGGTGCTTCGTTAATGTTTGCTGAGAGGTGCGTGTTGGCTTTCATTAGGTACATTTTAAGTAAATAAAACCGCCCCTTCGATCCAGCGACTTGGTCTTGACTGCAATTTCAGATAATTACATAATTGTAGCTGCCCTCTATAATAGATCGTGGTTTTCTAATAGTTACAAGGTTCAATATTAATTACATTATTCTATAGTTCATATTAAATTAATTATTCCAATAGTTCTATTCAGCCAAGACACGCTATATCTGCTGTATGTTACTAAGGAGTTGGGTGTCCCACAGACTACTTGATACTGCAGCATTAAATGAAGGTTACCATGTCATGGTAATGCCACAGAAGTAGGTAAAAAGTATTACTAACTTTCACATCAAAAGAACACGTGGAAGTTAGTGAGATCCCTTCGTCAACCAGGAAATGGGCTGATGATCGTCAAACGTCTAATCAATCTTCATATATTATAGCCAAGTACCATCTCGGTCATGTCAGCTTTCAAACAAAAAAAAAACAATCAAAATCGGTCCATCCGTTTGGGAGCTATGATGCCACAGACAAACAGGTTAAACCTAGGTTAAACTTATAACACCCCTTTTTTGCTTCGGGCGTTAAAAAATGTCCAGAAGATTTTTCCAAATGAGTTGAAACCGCTTCAGAGACATAAAGCGAACCAGATATACATATATGTATAGTGACTTTTTTTACACTATTTAGAGATAAGCTCAATGAAAGCATTTTTCCTTTGATCAAGCTCTAATGGCTCTCATGGCTCATGGCTCATGGAAGTGTCTGTTTGTAATTTCATTAAAACACTGCAGTTTCTGCAAAAAGTTAATGCAAATATAAAGGTTTAAATGTTTAATGTTTAATGGCCACGAAGTGGCAACGGTGTCGATTGGGCTAAATAAAAAATGACTGGATAATTTATGTATGAAAAGCAACGAAATAGTATATCTCTGCGAGATGGAAAGGAGTAATAATATATTAATTTTGTTTTATAATTGTTGAACAAGGTCCCTTGCTTATGCAAGGGGTATCTGTTTTTATAAAAAAATTAAAAATGTTCCTAGGAAACATTGAGTAAGTATATAATATCAAAGTCGCACACTCTTGTCAGAGTAGTCGTGGTCTCGTGGATGATGTACACGGAGGATGGTAGTGTTCGCCCTCCTTGGCGCGCATTGCCGCCCCTGCGCTGCTTCTCCACTTTCTCCTATTTGTGGCGTCACGAGCACACTGTACCACAGTAGATTGGGTTCGCAATTTATTACGTCTGTCCAGCGGGTAGGCGATCTACCTCTTGGGCGTTTGCTCTGCATCCGACCCTGAACCACAAGCCGTTCCATTGAATTTTCCTTCCTGGAGATGTGGCTAAAGAACTTCAGTATTCGTAAATCGACGAAAGCTTGTCCTTAACTTTAAGTTCTGCTAGTATTGAATTATTGGTACGAAATGCTGTCCACGGGATATCACCACACACGTCTCCAGCACCACATCTCCAGTGCGTCAATCTTTCGACGGTCTTGAAGTCTTGGGGACCAGGTTTCAGTCCCATAATGAAAGATGGGAAATATGGTGATCTCATAAGACGGACCTTGGTCATTTTCGTAATTCTCTTATCACTCCAAACCCTTTTCAGCCTCTCAACTGCAGAACTAGTGATGGCACAACGTCTTCTTATTTCTAACTCACAGCCTCCCGTGTTTGAAATCGTAGAGTCGTAGAGCCTCGGTAAAGGTAAAGCCGTAGGTAATTTTTTTTTATTAAACCTTAATTAATTTTACAATTCTATATATTATGTATGTAAACCCATGGTCTATGATAACATTAACTGGTTTAAGATAGAAGTCTCTATAAATGAATTTGCTAAATCAACATGGTGGTTGTTTAGTATCAAAGGAATATGTACCATTCAATTAAAATTACATAACATACCGTTGAATACATGCCCCTGCAAAAATCCACTCTAGTACGTGCTTGCTACACACGCTACGAATTCGCATTTCATACACAAGTGGCTACGACATTACGAGTTATAAATTGCAAATTGCAATTAAAGCTGCAACTGCCTCATACTCGTACTGTGTAGTCTACTAGAGTACTCAAAAACTGTAATTAAAATCTCTTTTGTAACAGAATGTCATATGTGATTTTATATTACAATAAATTGAATTGCAATAAATGAATGACTGAATTTTGTTTTTTATTTATTGTATGTATTATGTTTTTAAAACTGAATAGAGCTGAATGAAGAATTTATACATAGGTACTAGTTATACCTAGTTCGTTTTATGTAAATCCCACGGGAACCAAAAATTTTTAGACATTTTTTTTAAGATCCTATAGTGAAAGAGGCATTCACATCGGCTAGGTAGGTTCGTTTAGAATTTTATTATATGTAGATAAGTATGCACTAATTACAATAAATATACAGAATTATATAAAACATAAATATAGGTAGAAATATAGGTAAAATATATCATTTACTGACGCAGTGATTGCAATAAATCCAGTCATGCGTGTATTACTGCGGTTTTTGAAATCAACCACAGAGGGACGTCGCTAGATTCCATGTGCTTGTAGGTGTTACTGTGGATGCCCTTAACAATTTAATTTATCCTCACCACTTTCATCCTCATCGCTCTTACAGTCGAGACAGTTCTTTAAAATGTTTAATTATAAAAGAAAATATTAATTTATTTATTTTATACGCTGTTGATTTTTTTTAAAGTTTTAAATACCTAAGGGAACCTAATATAAATTATTTTTTATCGGTATCTTAAAATAAATTTCAAAAAAATACTTCGAAAGTAAACCCTTAAATAAAAACCCCAGTAATACCCACACTTACTTACTTACTTTTTGTAATAAAAAACTAAAGGTGTTTTTCGCATGGACTTAAATAAACTATTTTTGTATTCTAATAAGCTGCAAGAAAAGAAAACTACCTATGTGTAAACTGATAGACTAGATATTTATTTAATCACATAACTAATAAACTGTAATGCAATCGGTACTCACCATGAGTCAGTATATTAATGGTCTCGTTGTGAAAATAAAAAAGGCTGCGGATACAATCCCTCCAACTCTGCAGTGGTCTGTAACCGGTCAAAACGTACGGATTAAACTGTAAATGCTGCGGCATATCCCGCCAGTGCAACAGCGCCACCCCACTGCCTCCACCGCCGTTATCCTTATCCTTATCCCCGATGTTTCCATTCCTATCGTCTCCCCTATCCTGCTCACTAGCGTTCAACTCTGAACGCAAATGGCCCTCATTATCACAGATATGCTCCAAAGACTTTTTCCTCTTCTTAGGTCCTTTCCCGTTCACCTCTTGAATTGACATGTCGAATTTTTTTGTACATATATCAGGTACGCTCTGAATGTCTCTCATAATAGTAGGTTTGGATTCTCGCGGTGTACTGCAACCGGAGGCTGCGATTCTATCTGCACCGCGGTCACGCTTCGCATTCGCATGGCCCGGTTCGATATGGTTATAAGTGCACGTCCATATACATATATCACAGGTACAGCATTGAGTTGGATGTCGGAATGTGTGACTGGATGGGCTGTTTCAGTGAAGCGACGTCGGTGGAAGCGATGTGGTCGAGACACGGGCTGGGCTTTGGGCCGCGGGAGCGCGCGACTGGCCGGGCGCCGTCGCACACCCTCTCTCAATGCTTGCGCCCCCTGCACCCCGCACATTTGCGCACTGCGCAATTTTCATCAGCTGATTCCCGCCAGAAGGTCGGCTCGCTGCCTTTCCGATTATAACCACACTTTTACTTAACATATTTTTATATTAAACGGTTTAAATGTAGTAATTTTAACTCACTTAGATATACGGCTATAGCTAAATTGTCCTATTTTTAAATTAGATTAATTTTAATTAAGAGTAATTTACATTATATATGATGATTAAAAATATACATATATGTAATAATATAAAACTTAATATAAATTTCCTAAATAATTCCAAATATTATCTGAATATTTAATTTAAAAAACAATTAATTCTTATATAATACATGGAAAATACAAAATATAGAAACAGTATTTTTTCTAGTTAAATTATATTTTAAATATTCATATAATATTTCTATTTTATAAATATTGATGTTAGAAGTTAGACCATCAACTTGACATCCCCACTAGCAAAATTCTATATATGCATAGCATCCTCGAATCTTATTTGTACTCAGGGAAAACACAGTAGCAAGAAATCACTTCCTTAGCGATGTGAGCACTTAATTAAATTGGTCCTTGTGCATACAATTTCTTATTACACCTTTTTTGAAAGCTCTTCCTTAAAGAAATCGAAAAAAAATATTTATGGGGCGTTTGATAAAGAGGGTAGTTATATATTATAGTTAAGTAAGACCAGCGATAAATCGCAAAGAATGTAGGTAAACAAATTTTCAGGGGTTCATACGGTTCATAACATTTTTCAATAAAACAATTAGTTAACACCTTAGATTAATGATTGGTTTCGTTGCGCTCGACTAGGTAAGTACCGCGCTTTTTAAAAATAATAGCTTCGTGAATGCGGCAATTCAATATTATAGTGTGTGTAAGACATCGTCAATTTTTAACACTTTTTACAAAGTTTCATTATATTTTTACACAGTTTCACAACGCAAACTGGCATTTTATTATGCCCAAAAATTAATAAAACATTCGGCATGTACACGTGCAGTGTGACTGGTTCAGGTACGCCGACTTCGGCGTAGTATATTTTTTATATAATGTCTTTGAAAATCTATGATTTAATGTTTATCTTTATAATCTATGATGAAACGAGATAATAGAATATTTAGGTTCACCCATTACCTCTTTTCGGGTCTAAATCGAAAAATATTGATCCTAGGAAAAAATTGATAAGGACCAAAATTGTAGAAAATTTAATTCTTAACAACTTCGGTTATAACCATTTTTCGTGTAAAACTGAAAATAAACGAGTTATTCAATAAACAAAAATTAACCCTCAAATTCAAGATGGCGGATGACGCAATAGGGTGCGGATCCCGAAAACCAAAATGTAGACTGCCAGAGATCCCCAACGAATTCCGAAGGAAAATTGATACTTGGAATTTTTTCCGTGTCAGCCTGGTGTCAGCCCCTTTTTTGATCTAATTTGACTGGGCTAAAATAAAAAGCACTATTTTGGTAACTATTTTGAAATATATACGAAAAATAACTAATGCAGTTAATTTTCGTAAATGCATTTTTTCTCAAGTAAGCGTATTATTCTACGTCCATGGTAATAATCATAATAATAGTGAACTTAGCCTGTAGTCTGTGCAACAAAGCAATATGCTTGACCACAAACTAAATAGTAGATACTAACGTATCAGACGGAAATCTGCAGTACAAATGCGCTGGACATGAGCTCGAGTACTTTAATTTCACCTGATTGGTCATAGCAAAATAGAACATTTGACTTCCCCGCCCCTCTCAGCCTCTCACCCCTTTGTTTTATCATCAAATTAATTATCATGAAATATCATCACAATTAAAACACAGTAAATAATGCGTACATATTTATTTTTTAGGATATAGACAAACATAACATGGACTTAATATACGACTTAAATAGAAACTAGAATAGAAATAAATAGAACAATAACGCCCGTACTAACAAAGTGTGCGATAAACTCAACAGATTACACTATAACACTGCACATCCACTGAGTCCTGTCACGAACTTGGTTTTTCTGGCACACAGCACTTATAATACATACTTAATATAATAAATGTATCCAAAGATTGTTATTAATAAATTAGTAGATATATAAAAAGGCGGAAATTAATCGACGCAACAATATAAACAACAATGACCTTACAAAACAAAATGGCTTCCTCTCTTAGTACAGATCGCTATAAGGCAATCAAGGCGATGAGAGGGGAGGTGAAATGTCATGTTCTATTTTGCTATTACCACAGGCTATAAAATTCCTATGTCTAGTGAATTTTCCTTGAAGATTACCAGCCGTGATGCTTGACAGCGATGTGACAGACCGCGTTAGCATAAACCATAAACTATAGAGTTTACTATTTTGCGACTGGGCGGCACTGCGTCCCTGTGACACTGACACACTGACAGTTTTTAAATTTACTTTCTTTAGGGACACAACAGTCAACACAACTTCTTTTTATATTGAAATATCGAGAGTACATAGTTATTTAATATTATTCTTATTGACAATTTTAGTGATAACTTACTTTCTTATAAATTTATTTTTATTATTCATATTTTTTATATGTAATTTAATATAAAAGTTATTTTACTGACATTCAGGTAAAGCTCATATGCGTGCGGTGGGGTTTTGTTTGTCCATTTTGTTTTGCGCGGTTTGCACTTTGCGCCATCGCAATTCAACTCTACTCTACTAAAATAACTTGTCTATGTCTGTCTTCGTGCTGGAATCAGATCGATGTTTGGTCCTTTATTGCGGAGAACGATTCTTCAAACTTCTGCATCTCGAACTTGGAATTGTGTTGCTAATTTTACACAAATACTTTGGTTAAAGTTGAAACACTTAAGTGAATCGAAGGTAAGTTTATTTGATATTTGTTGGTGATGGGTTCATTGTGAGATTCCCAAGTAGCTATAGAAATCAACATGGCGTCATGTAAATAACTGTCGTCTTGTCTTCTCTGACAATCATCTGGAGCATGCTTATAACTTTATATACATATTCGCCCAATTATTTAGACGTTTAATTTAAACATTGTGATTTATTTTAACTAGGTAGGGTTTTGGTGTTTGACCATCCATTACTAAATATAGAGTTACAAATGTTTTTGTGACACTTTCTACATAGGAAACCATTTGTTGTATATTAAATTTTAATAACTTAGAAATGTTTAATAGTTACTTGGGTGTGTTTTTTTACTAATTAGTTTAACACGCAAAAAGCCTTTGACGAATCATTTAGCTAATAATGCTCAATCGACCAAAAAATAATTATTGTTATCAATAGATCAATAGCTATTAACGAAAAACTAACATTTGATACAATGGATATAATTGCACGTTAATATACGTTAATTGCCTTATTAATATAGTTTATGGGCATATTTCTATAATTAGTGTAAAAAGTTATGTATTTTTCAGCCTAAAACTGCTCAGATACGAGTTTTGGTTTCCTTTTTGTGGTAAGTGGAAGTACCGAAGTACTTTCCTAATAGATATTAAGTAATTTTAATTGACCATTAAATAAAACTAATACTATTTTATCATTACCTAATAATATTGTGTGAAACTACTTCAGGACTACCACATAATATTTTACATCAGTCTTCTAACTCTCAAGCATGATACCCATGTGAAAAAAACCCTTTTAATCGTTTTAATCTCTAATACTAAGTCGTATTTTAAAACAAATTGTAAATTTTCAAAACAATTTAATATCTTAGGGGGCTGTCTCAATGCTTTTATAATAATTTGACATGCTACATATTTACTATGTTCCACTTCTAAGCTTTGTTTAAAAATTAATAATAATCAAGCTTTAGAATCATTACTATTGTGGGTTATGATTCTCAAAGTGTGTCAAGTATTTATTTATTATTACACAGCCTCCAATGAGGCAGGAATCAATTAAATAAACAAAAGTAACACATGACATGCCACCACGATTATACGAGGCACAGCCTGTACCAATAAAAGTCCAAAGTAACATCTTAACACATTACACAACAAGGAGAAATAAAATAAAAATAGAAATAATGTCATATTACTGAACATATAACATCCAGTGGGCAATATGTCAAGTGTCAGAACCACAGAGACGGATAAATGTTTTAATTTTCAGCAACACATTGCTGCAAAGATCAACATAATGTTTTAGGGAGTTGGCATGACCCATTAGGCGAATCAATATCTATAAACCATTTACAGTAATTTAACTGAAATGGTGTATATCTGCCTGGCCACACTTTGAGATGATAATATTTTCCCTAATTGAATAATACTTTCCTTCTTTAATAGTCTGCTTTAACAGTCATAATGAAGCTTTATTTTCTAAAAACTATTTCTATATAATATCATAATTCATTAGTTTATAATGGCCCATCCCATCATTAATATTAAATCATTAATCAGCCCAGCGTGAAATAAAATGTTTTGACAATCCCAATAATGCATTCCAGGTTATAATCTTATGTATAAATACATGTTAGATAATAAATAAATTAACTGACTTGAGCTTGATTATCTAGTCATTTATTTTTCGCTTCCAGTCATTGGTTTCAGTTCAGTCATGAACATAATAAAACAAAGTGATATTAATGTTTGACTAACTATCCTGGTATGTCGAATGTGTCCTTGTAGATTAGCAGTCTTCAAGGATATATGCAGTCTTTCCTTAGGGTGGTCTATATAGCCACACTTTCTCATATTGATAAGAGGCTTGTGCCTAGCAAGGATTGAAATTTTTGAGATAACATCATCTCAGGTTTTCTTCTACTATTTTAGTGCAGGCTTTTACTCCATTCATTTTCATCTTGTGTCCCAAGGAATTCTTCGCCTTATTAGGAGAAGAATTACCAAATTACCAAACCAAATGGTAATTTGATTATTACCAAATAAATAATTTTGAATCAATGCTCTGTGATTTTCTTTGCTTGATTTAAAAATAAATTATTCATTACTGTTTTACAATTATAGTTTTTACTTTGCTTTATGACAATGGTAGTTTAAATGCTACAAATATTTAATGTAATGTCTTAAAACATATAAAGGAATATTTGAACCACCGATCGATTGTTACCGAACAATCGATCGGTCATTTATACCGAAAGAGCAATAAATGAGGAAGGTTTGTGTATAGTATATAATATGCTCAAATATACACAAACCGATGTATTATAAGGTTGTGTGCTTGTCTAGCATCTCAGCACAATGTTGAGCCAGTATTCAATTCACTGCTGCAAGGATATGCATCTTTTACCTGGTTTTTTATTTATCTCTGTCCTGTTGTTTTTGTATTATGTTTGTATCTTTGTGTTGCATCATTGCATGCAATGAATAAAATTCTCTAAATTTTTTCTTCTTTCTTTCTATTTATTGATAACATTGAAATATATTTCAGATGCCTCGCACCCGTAGGAAGCATTATGCATCCCACTCGAGGTCTCGATCGAGATCTCACGAAGCAAAGAGGCGTCGAGTAGATGAGGGCCCTAGGGAAGAGTCACACAGAAAACGCACAAGAAGCAGAGAACGTGACAGGTAAGGCATTTTTTTTAAACCATATAGCTGTTACCATTTAAAGACTACTTTTGCCGAGTGACCTCAACTAAGATTCTCAAACGGTGGATAAATATCGACAAGACGAAAGTTATGTTAAATTTCCATTTTGTCCCCACCCTAGTAAAAGTTGGTTATTCAACTCTCAATACATATACTTGTTAGTCTTGGTAAAGCCAACTTCAAGGTCAATCTTCGAATGGCTATGCTTGGGGGTACACCGCGAGATTGAATCAGAAATGAGGACATCCATAGAAGTACGAAAGTTACCGACACAAGGAGGCGGAGGCAATGGGCAGGACACATAGTACTGAGAGCAGATGGTTCTCGAGTGGAGGCCATATGACCGACAAGCACAGCGCAGGACTTTCACTCACAAGGTGGAAAGTGGAAATACGACTTGATAGGGCCTTATTGGAAATTATGGGGGAGACCTATGTCCAGCAGTGGACGTCCTGCAGCAGATATGAGTCTTGCTACTTTATTAAAGAAACATATGTATTATGTATATATTGATTGACATCATTATAATTGCGGATTAGAAAGTATGCTTGCTTTAAAAATCTAAATACTTAATTCTTAAAAGTGGAAGTAACCTATTAATGATCTATATTCTAGTATTCAAATTTAATTAAATGCACATAAACTGAAATATATAACACATAACCTATAAACGGAAATATTAGTTGTACTATATACTTATTAACACCTTATATACACGTTGGTAAGTTCTGTATTGATACAGAAACTTGCAGTACCTAGCCTCAAGTTTAGCGAGTGTAGCGAAGAAGTTGTGTTACCTTTTTCTACTGAAAAATTCAGTCGTTTACATAAGATCTGTTGACAATGAGTGAGTGAGACTTAACCTTGGAGTTAGTAAGTTCCCAATTGGTATTTGAATGCCAAGTGCATAATAAGTGGCTGTACTAAACTGTTAGATATAATGTTTAGTATATCCCTTAGCAGAATGCCTTAGGACACATTACCTTGGAATTTAAATGTAATAAAAACGTACAATAATTTATTTCTTTATTATATAACTACATAGAGGTAGGTTCTATAACTTCTCTACCTCCTCCTTGGTAAAGTTTAATGTTTGTCTACATTTTGAAAAGTAAAAGAATGAAAAACATTGTAGCGACATCTGCAGTGCGCGCCATTCAATAGTTCGTGCGGAAAATTTCACATCACTATTTTCAGTTCAATTAAATTACGATAGATGGCGCTATACGTTAGAATATAAATACAAAAATAGAATTACATGTAGGTTTTGAATTGAACAAAGGTCAGATTAACGACCTTGTTTCTTGAGAGAAAAATAGCTACATTTAATACCGATGAGCTACATAGTATATTATACTCGTACAAATGCTTAGGTTGATTGAATCAGGCCTTTCGCCGCTTCCCTGCTATTTGCAACAGCAAATTAATGTTGTCGCTTGATGGTGAAAGAAAGCTTTATACTTGTTATATTATAATTAAGGATATTAAGGATTTTCATATTTAAAACTAATTTATGAAATTACAAGTCGCGTGTCGGAGCTGACGCACACAATTTTTTTTAAATATATTTAAAAATAAAATACTTACCTAGGCTAATTTGAACAAGCGTCTAAGATTGTATATAGTTTCGCTTATTGAATACCATGCACGTAACGGTAGTGCGGCGTAGTTTAGTACGGTATTTGCAGATTAGGGCTCATCACGAGGGCATAAGTCATGTCTCAAGTCGTGCAGGCGGAATCAATCGGATCTGCTTCCAGTCACCGCCACAGAATAAGATAACCACACTTGTGATAGTTACCGAGGAATTTTATTCTGCGGTTATACGAAAGCAACCTCATCTGTTTGTGTAGATTTTCATTTTCAATTTTTTTAGAAAATATAATGTGAATTATACTTTAGTGGGTTATAGACAACTTAAAATATTTTATGTGATTGTTTTGGTTTGTTTTGTGGTGGTGGACTAATTTTAGGTTTACATAAGTATTTAATCTTATGTAAGTTGAAGGTTGTACCATATTAACAAATCTATATATTATATAAAAGAAACTCATGTTAGTTACACCACTTATAACTCGAGAACGGCTGGACCGATTTTTATGATCAATGTTTTGTAGGATTCATCTCGTCCCGAATAGCAGAATAATCATTAAAATATCGAAAAAAGATAATAATAACAATAAACAGAAAATTACTATAGAAATAAATTGTACAGAAACTGTCAAATCGATTGGTCTCATGTTGTTGTGATGTGCATAAATATTATTTAACAATGATATTGGGGCGGTACGAAGTTCGCCGGTTCAGCTTGTATTTGATAAACAGTTCATATAATCAATACTAATAATAAATCTGTAAGTGTAGGTATTGTATGTATGTATGTTCCTCCATAACTCTTAAACGAATTAACTGATTTTCATGAAACTTGGTAGGCACAGGATAGGCTACTTTTTTCACGCGGACGAAGTCGCGGGCGCCAGCTAGTTATCTTAATAGAATATAATAATAGGCTATAAATGACTCTTCGTTTCTCGTAATTATTTTAAAAATCGTGTTAATTGATTTTAAAATATAAATTTGTCTTTAAGCATTTTTATTTGGCGTCCAACACAAAGATGTATTGCAATGCTACTATATCAATTATGTTATTAAGTAGGTGTGTCTTATTGAGTTTGTACAAATTGGCAACGAAATAAAAATGTATGGTGGCCAGTGTCACATGTGAATGATTTAACATCGTGCGGCCTTCGAATCGTATCGCTCGTGGGAACGTACTCGGGTTTTTTCACCTTTATTTTACTACGGCTAACATTGGCATTCGTATCGAAGATAATGATGCTTCAACCTGTTAACCAAGTTCTACTTTTGCTTTAAATAAGGACGGACTAACAAGCCTCTATAACTGCTTCCTTCGGTTAAGATCCGTACAACGGGGTCACGATAATGGGGTAACATCTTAGTGGGAAGTGAGACTACTTTGTTGTCTTTGTTTCTGCACTTTTTGTTTACTTAACATACAATTTTGAAGGAAAAATTGAAATGAATGTTGTCGGTCGTCGCTGGTTGTCGAGTCCGCTGGCGTTGTCGCTGAACTGAGTCGTGCATGCAGGCAATATAATGGAATCCTGTTTTGTCCTTGCGTTCCACGGCGGAGGGAGTTTTTCATCTGTTTAACATGGTTCGAACCACATTGTAATGAGATATTGTTTTTTGAAGTGAAACTTTTTATGGGACACTATTGAAGTGAAACTTTTTGTCATGAGAGTGAACTCGTCGAGCTAACAAACTGTTAAGTGTTAAACTGTTAAACTCCTTGTCTCTTTCTTATTACCGCCTCTCTCACTCTAGCAGAGTGAGAGAGGCGGAAAGAAAATTGTTGATGTTGACTGACAGTGACACTGTTGACATTGACAGTCTGTGTCGGATAAATTGGATAAATACAGAACAACTAATTAATATTATGGAAAAAATGAGTACTACACAGACATAGTTCATTCTCTATATGCTACGGATTATAGAGTATGATCTTATCATACTATATACAGATGGATGACATTACTGTCATCCATCTGTCTGACGTTTAACTAACAAATCACAAATGACAAAGTTTGGTTTTATGACTGCCTGGCGAATCCTGAATTTTATTTTTAATTTAGTGTTGTGTAAAACTTATCTTCTTTAAGATAATACAGTCATGCTTCAAGTGTTCAACGTCCTTATTTTTTAATTATATGTTTATGGAAAATAATTCAATAAAATGGCACTAAAGAAAGTAAAGGGGAACTTCGAAAGAATGTTCGATAAAAATCTCACCGATTTAGTGCGTGGTATAAGGAATAATAAAGATAACGAGGTAGGTACACATCAGAAATTGTTACTATTTACTTAATAAACATGTAAATAAGTTTTGAATGTTATATTTTTTTATATAATATTCGATTTTAGGCCAAGTACATAGCACAATGTATGGAAGAAATTAAAGTGGAACTACGACAAGATAACATAACATAAGAAAGCTAACGCTGTCGCTAAGCTGACATACGTAAGTACTTAGGTCTTAAGTAGATCGAATTTGTAAGTGTAACTGTTGTAATTATTAATTAAATTGACATTTATTTTAGCTTCAAATGTTAGGATATGACATATCATGGGCTATATTCAATATTATTGAGGTGATGAGTTCAAACAAATTCACTTACAAAAGAATCGGGTACTTAGCAGCTAGTCAATCATTCCATGCAGACTCAGAGTTACTTATGCTCACTACAAATATGATAAGGAAAGATTTAAATGCTCAGAATCAATATGAAGCAGGATTAGCACTCAGTGGACTGAGTTGTTTCATATCTCATGATCTAGCAAGAGATTTGGCAAATGATATCATGACATTGGTGAGTTTATTGAAGTGAAACTTTTTATGGGACACTAGCGTTTTGTCATGAGAGTTAACTCGTTAACATAAGTCATATTAATTACTTATATAGTTCTTTTCTTAATGTAGAATGTTTATGTATATGTAATATATATATATATATATATAAAATCTACAGACTATCCCGAATTAATTACTATGGAAGTTTCACTTGTACGTATATGTATATAGTTTTATGTATATGTAAATAATAGTACGTACGAGTGAAACTTCCGTAGTAATTAATTCGGGATAGTCTGTAGATTTTTCTTGATTTTTATTATAAATCATTTTTATTATAATTTCCAGTCAATTTTTCTTTGCTGCAATGTATTTTTTTGTACACTTATTGACAGTTTTTGAATTACATAAAAAGTTTCACTTTTGACGCTGTTAGTTTTGGACTGACGCATATTTTTTAATGTTCCGTTGCTCCTTTTGTCTTGATCATTTGTATTTGTATAGAATAGTTGAACCGTGGTACGCTCACCTTCTTTTGTAAAAACCGTGATAACTTGGCAAATATAAATAAGATATTCATGAAGCCTACACCTACAAATAAACCGTCTTCAGAAATTCCCCCTTCCATCGAATCAATCAAAATTCGTTTACAACTTTCCGAGATAAGCGCATACAATACAGATATTTTCACAAATTTTGAATTTTCGGTGTAAAATTAGATTCCAATAAAAATGAATGTGTAATCATGATTACTCGACAAAAGGTTTTTCTTTTAACAATTTAGTCACCATTTACCGTGTTATAAATTAAGATTTTACACAAAGGGCTGTCGACAGTAATTGCAGGTTGTCGGTAATTGCATATATGTTCGGTCGGCATACGTGCCTTCGTAAGAATGGTTTCTTTAATCGCATGTCTGACTCAAGGATACACACCTAATGTCGAACTGTAATTTAAAGCTAATCACACATAAACCTACGTAACCAGGCGTGCTGTGCGTAAGCGTTGATTTTGATTTAACATTGCAGTAGGTATGACGGACTAAATATTGCTATTGTGTTTTATTGTTTCAAAGAATGAGAGTCGACGGGGATGCTTGAAATGTTGTAATGCTGCGACAAATCTTGTTGCTAAATAAGGAAATGCTTAACGGCATTGTTGTCCGTAAAAAAAATGGTGGCCAATGGTTGCGCATGTCCAAACATCCATTGTTGCAACAGTTGCAGAGCGGGTTTTGTTATGTGTATATTTGTGAGAGTGGCGACGACAAATTGTGGCGAAGCGAAGCACTAACGACAAGTCTAGCGCGCGGGGTGGGGGCGAGGCGTTGTTCTTGACACAGTAAAACTAGAAGTGCAGTAGGTGCAGCCGGGCAACCCACGCGCCAGGCTTTTTGCAAACTGCTAACACAAACTAAGAACCAGTTTAATATTGAGTGCCGATGTTTACTTTCGGCAACAGTTCAGGCAATGTTTAATTGGAGATTGATCGATGTATTTGTATAGGTACCTATTGTATACGGGCATCTGGTGCGCAAAATTTATCTTAGTAGATCTCGGCCAAGAAACGCTTTCCATGTCACGAGAGCTCGGTCTGCACTCTATGCCTCGTATCGTGCTATCCGATAAAATCCAACCTGTATATTTATGTTAGCCCGTCCGCGTACACAGTTCGTACATTAATAAAATTTTACATTTCCTTTTAAGCTGAACGTTAGAATCACGACTTGCTCAATAGATGCGTGTACAGCGAAAATCTAATGTACTTCCCTCAAGGCGAACCTAATAGTGTCAAGCAATGTTTTTGTCGAGGCAATGATCATTAAAATAATTGTTTCCTCCCGAAGACGCCTCTATCTCTCCCCCGATAATGTGTCATATTAAGGAGTCGAGGTCGATATTCATATCCTGTTATTTTTTACAATAGCCTTGTTGTATCCAAGGTGTGAGGTTTGTGAGGGCTTGCTTATCGGGAGACCTTCGTGGTCGTCACTCCTTGCCGATTCGCTTTGATGAATGAAACAACACGGAAGCGAACTTAATGTTTGTTTCCACGTTTCAATGAACGCTGGTTATTTGCTTAGATAAAAAAAAACTCTCTTGCACTGTAAGGACATCATAAGGAAAGTTGGTGTAAAAACTGTTCAAAAAGCTAATAAACCCACCGAGCCGTGTGCGAAAAATATTTACTGATTTTAACGTTTATTTTCATTTCAACCAAGGGACATTGGGTTTACTAGCAAAGACCCTACGATTTTACACTGGTGCAATTTTTTACTCCAAAATTATATATCAATTATCCAAATTATATCTCCAAAATTATCTTCTCTTTTCGCTCTTCATCACTACATAGTATAAAACAAAGTCGCTTTTTCTGTCCCTATGTTCCTTTGTATGCTTAGATCTTTAAAACTACGCAACGGATTTTAATGCGGTTTTCACTAATGGGTAGAGTGGTTCTCGAGGAAGGTTTAAGTACATAATTTACTAAGTTACGCGGGCGAAGTCGCGGGCAGCAGCTTTAATTTTATTAACACGTAATTTTATAACATGTAGTGCCATCTGTTAACTTTTAGATGAATTAGAGTACTACATTGCTTCAAACAGAATTCCCTAGATGGCGTTGTAAATTTTGCATACACGTTGTCTGGGACTCCAAAAAGGACATAGGGTACCTTTCATCCAGAACGCGGACGAAGTCGCGGGCACCAGCTAGTTCCATATAAGTGAAAACCGCATTAAATTCTGTTGCGCAGTTTAACCGCATATATAGAGGGACAGATGGAAAGCGTCTTTATACTATGTAAACTCTTTATACTCCGGCACGGATGAAAAAAAAAGGATGTTTTTTCTGCAAGTTATATGCTTAGTTACATCCCCTAGTATTCAAATTCCATTGATGTAAGTATATCAAATTCAAATCTCATTGGTATTAAATTTAAAAAATCTTCTAATTTTAAAATTTATTTCCTAAAAGGCCAAAAATTAAGGTAACACCGCATTAAGTTTCATTGTTATAATATTAACTCTCATTAGGCTAATATAAACAAAAATTGGGATTAATTCTCGTTATTAGTAGGTTACGTAAACCCTCTTACGTAACAACTTTAACTTTTTTATCTTCAGTTTCAGTGAAGTAATTTTTTCAGTTCAGTTTCAGGTGTTTTTTTTTTATCATTTCAATGGTTTAGCCATGAAAAAATATCTCACAGGAGTTACTTGAGAATTTACTAAAAATATTTATATAGAATAATGAGTGTACCTTACCTATATATGCTGCCATCGTAAAGAAGCGTTTCATACCTAAGTTTCACAAAGCTACAATAAAATAGATCGATTCTTGTAAGTGAATTGATCTCGTTAAGCGACGTCTATTTGCGGACGCTGTAATTTCCTACCATTGTGAAAAAACTAGTGCATGTGACACATAATACGACTGCCAATCTAACAATCCCTCGATTGAGATGTATAGTTTTTATCCAGAAATATTTTAATTGCACACAATTGGCTTTCCTGTAAAGCCTTATTTACTTGGTGCGAAATTGTTTTCTAATTTTAGATTTATGTATGTCAATACTAATTTAATTGTCGACCGACATCCAATTGTCCTCTATCTTGTTCGTTTAATCAGTCAACGAGACGTGTTACTTGTGTATTTTACGGTATTGAAGTTAAAGATAAATCACATACTTAAACGTTATCTGAGATTCACAGTGCGTTAATCATTTGTTACTCGGCAAAGATAATAATTTCAAAGTAAACACGCAAAATTAACTACTGAACCATTATTAGTTATGTTTTAAGGCGCAATCAAAATGTGTCTTTATTAGAATGCCCCAGTGAATGTTTTCACACGCCAAAGACGTTGGTCTCGTCTGTCGCAACCGAACGGTCAATCGTACGGACGTTGGAACAATGGCGCGATTGTCACGTCCGCGGAAATGGGCGAACGCCTATTCACTTGACATTTAATGACCAATTGGATCGTTTTAGAGAAAACCAGCGTGCATTTCATGCAACTGTAATTCACTTAGGTAAACGCTCATTAGGGTGACATAACGAATTTAGATTGTTCCCATTGAACACAACTTTCACAACAAATCAATCAGCATACACAATCAATAAACTATGTTGTTGTTATTCGTTAGACGTGTTGCGTAATAACAACGGAGAAATAAAATGTTAAACGTATATCAATTTACTTGAATTTATATTTATGATGATGAACGCACATAAAGAAGTGGAATCGTGCCACTTTAAAGAAAATGCAGAAATTGCTGCGATACACGGCATCTGTCCGTGGTTTGACGACGGTGGGAGAAGCCGTTAGTCGTGTTTAGGTGCGGACAGGAGCGTAAGCCAGTACGGGATCGATTAGTGAACCGGTCTTCGCAGTACGTTGACTCGAGGGCCGCTGCAAGCGCCCACGAATGCGAATTTTATTGTGCACTTCGCTAATACATTACCTCTACCTCTCCCAGGTACTACAACTATTTGACATTCCACTGAGTTGCGCTAGCATCCTCTTATTTATATAGTTAAGTTCAGCATAATAATAAGTTAGAAATTTTAAATCCCTACAATATTTATAAATGCGAAAGTTTGTATGAATGTATGGATGTTTGTAACTCTTTCACGCAAAAACTACTGAACCGATCACCATGAAATTTTGCATACACGTTGTCTAGGACTCCAGAAAGAACATAGGGTCTTTCATCCAAACGTGCACGAAGTAGATGCCATCCAGACGCGCTAGTATTAATATAACTAAAGCTAGTATAATTGGTAACAAAAGAGGAGCAAATGGCCCTAAATGTTTCGTCCTTATTTTTTAGTTGTCATATCTACCTTCTAATAACCTTATTTATACCTTCTAAACTTTTGATTTTTTTAAAAAAAAATATTTTTTAAGTATTTATTATAAAACAACTAAATATCGCAATTTCTAATAATCGTTCATCGTTCATTGTCTTTTACTCGACTCGAGACATAAGATAAATCTTTTCCTCGTATAGGAGCAATATCAGAAATAGGATTTAGTTTCGTTTATGCATCATTGTTGGTTCTGAAGGTTATCAGTGCAGGATATGATTCTTAAGTATATTTAGTAATATACCTAGATGTAACTTCTTTTATTTATTTATTTTTAATACAAACACAGTTTTGCCGGGACGCTGTTTTCCTATCGATATAAAAGTCATCGTCCCATATATAAAGATTGCCGGTTGTGTATAATTGCTCGCAGGTGCTGCGCAGCTCTCCGTTTAACAATTATAGGAAAACGGGGAGTTTTTTACACCCGTCCCGATACCGGTCTCGGTTGTTATATGGCATATGGAGACATCAATGTGAAATCAAGTAACTTTCTCAGATTTACGATTCGTCTAACCACTTTCTTATATGCTTAGAATATTTGAAACACCCTGGTATTATTATATTGATTTATCTTAAAAAATCGTAAGGAACTCATCAAAAAGTACTCTCTAGCAGCAGGTTCTTTAGTCTAAGCAATTTAGGTAATTTAGGAAAATGAAAGGCTTTGTACTATGCAAGCTTCAATACATGAAGGTATTCTGACGCCCATTAAATTGTAAAAAAATATTATGTACTTACTTTATCTTTTTGAATTTTGTAGCCCACACATTATATGCTAAATATTGAGTAAGTACATTTTACATCTTTTCATATGTCGGAAGATGTTAAGAATATTGTAAACAAGAGGCAGTCGGCCGGGTCGGGCTGATTAAATGCGATAAAGCTGTCTGGTATCATCCTGACGACACGAGGGCCATGGCTGGCGAAGCGCGCTCACTTCAACCCAGGGAGCCGGGCAACGAACTCGCGTGGGTCGGGGGTCAGCGGCGCGACATGCGTTCATTAGTGCATTCATATGCGCTTGCGTCGCTTGCATTATAATACACACTACAACTTTGACCATCTTTGACATTTCAGACTATTTTTTTTTCTATACATTCGTCAAAAACAAAGCGTTATGTTCCCTTACCACCATTTAAAAGAAGCTCAGCTCACCATAGCAGGAATTCCACTGAAAGCGAAACACAATATTGGAATTCTTTTTGAACGTGACTGTACCTACCTCTCTTAGATTTTGGATTAATTGTGAAGGTCAACCGGTTAGTGTCGAATTTCATCGCGGAAGCTGTAAACTCTTGTTTTCCGCCCTGTCCAAACTTTCTGGTTATTAAATACGATGTGACTTCAATCTCTGCATAAATTTAATAACCTCGACACTCGTAAGGCTTTGTCCGTTCAATAATGGAATTGTCATCTATAAAACTTTAAAAGATTAAAAGTCTCACGGTCGCGCGCTGCTTGCGGATAATTCACGGAAGACCCATTGATTTACTGCGCGGAAGACAGAATGTTTTCACTAGAATGACGTTTTATTCAATTTATATGTATTTTTTTGTTTCCACCGTCAATTGAAGCTTCTCTCGGTCACCGTAATGCGTAGTTGAAACAATGTCAACGAGAAAGTTATTGTTGACATTACGAATTTGTGTCAGCGAGATAATTTAGACCGGCATCATTAATATAATTCGAATCGTTAGACGTATTTAATGAATCAGTATGAGTCAATCGAGAAAGTAAACCAGTAAAGCATTGTTCCGAGTGGATGCGCGGCGTACTGAGAGTGCGTGGGCGCAGCAAGCGAGCAACCGCTCTGGCGCGAATTAAAAGCAGCTCTCTATTCATTACTCATCTTTATTGCTATCGCCATTTTGGGAGACGAAAGCGAGTGTAGGTTCACATGAAACACCCCATTGCGAGGTGTTTAAATTATTATTTTTGCGATAAAAAGGATTCGTGCTTTCCAATTGGTGGCCACTTTACGCATGACCGTCTTTCGTCTTCACGCTTTAATGGATACTTATCCGAGCGTACTGAACACGTTAATGGTTATATTAATAGATGCCATCTGCCTACATTGAGAGCTTTTAAGTCATCATCGGTACTTGTCGCATACATAGCAGAGACAGAAGTCGATATAAAAAGGTTTACGTTTAACTTTTACTAACAGAGAAAAATCCAATAGTAGGTATTGTTAATCGCGAGGTGTCTCGTTGGAGACTTAGAAAGTACCGGCACCGGCGCGTGCAAGAACGGTAATTACTCCAACTATATTGTTTCATCTGGCGTTTTCGCTACACATTTTGCAATTACAAACGATAATTTATTTAATCTATTTTTTTTTTCTAAAATTTGTAACCCCATTTCAATTGTACTGAGGCTTTCTGTTAAGTTTGAAATCGTCATTTGATTTTCCGATTCAACTGGGTCTAACGAATCAGTTTGTTCATCTCAACTCAATCAGAAAAACCGCGTATCTCCGAATTCGCGTAAAACGCGTAAAGTCGGGGTATTGTATTACTGTACACGAATGATAAAATGTTATTTCAATTGTATGTATATTTAAAAAACATGTTTATCTAAACACAACCAGCTAAACGTTATTTCGCCATACGTAACAATTGGATCAACAATTCTAGCTTAGTTGAGCATCAATATTTTGAGTACTTGCTTTTTTTTCATAAAAATTTTAAGGAGCCTTTCTCTCTCGAAATTGTAGACCGTGACACGTTTTCACTTTCACGATTACGATGCCAATCATATTGAAATACCTAATTAGGAGAGTGTGTCTTGGTTAATGCGTGTTAGAATCTATTTAGAGATTGAGAGGTTGCCTGCCTGTCGGCTGTCTCTGTAGTTAGAATTGCAAATGCAAATCGATTTCGACATAAACCACCAGTATGACTAGTATATTTGTAGGTTCAATTTAATAAGCTAAGCTAACACTACGCCTGCATGTTGTAATACACATGTTAATCGAATTTGACTAAGTATAGTTCCTGACAGTTACTTATTTATACTAATAATATAAAGTTGAAGAGTTGGTTTGTGTCAGTGAATAATGACATTAAATATAATACTGGCAGACTCCAGGCAGTGACAAAAGTCTTATTGTCAAATAGCAACTGATTTTTTAAATTTGTTTTTGCGATATCATCGCATAACAATTACTCATACCTACTTATATTTTCAATTTCAACGCGGACGAAGTCGCGGGCACCAACTCGTTTATTATAATAGGTCACTTAATAGGTTCAATGGGTTTTGTCTATAGTGTCTCTATACTTGCTCATTACTCATTGCTTTAAAGTTCGCGGGGGTATGTGATAGTAGTCGGGCAAAAGGCTTAGCTAGACTGAGGTGTTATAGAATGGCTCTTGTGTCAGACAGCGGTGTCGGTAGGCGTATAGTGAAAGCTACTTTATGCGCGTTTGTTTATCAAAATCACAAACTCTCCATTTCACGGAATGCTTAACTTGTGGTTTTTACGCACGTTTTATCACCAACCGAGCGATGACATCGGATAGATTAGTAAACAAACGAGCCTGTACATTACAATTTTACGACAGAACTACTCAGAGCCCTCTTATTAACATTGATACGTTGGAAGGACGCATACAAAAAAAATTTAGTTATCCTGGATTCCAATAGAAAATATAAAAAACAAGACAAGACTGTATTTATATGAGAAATATTCAGATTTAAATTATTGGAAAAAAATTTTTAGTTTTCCTGTCACTAGTGATGGTTTCCGTTTTTAATTCTTTTTTTATAAAAAATCCCTATTAGTATCATAAAGGTCGACAGACAAGCCGACTGTTCACTTCAAGTTGGCTGCTGTCGCCTATCAAACAACTGCACAATTGATGTAAATACGTTGGCAAACCCGATAGGATAAAGAATAAGTCAGTGTGTCGAAATGACACTTTGACCTACACTATAGTGTTCTTTGTCCTTGTCACAACTCAAGACTTAGGAGTACTAAGACTACGTAAAGCATTATAGGTGTAGGTACTCCTAATCTATAAAATTCCTAAAGTTCGAAAAGTAGAACTTTTATTTGTCAATGTTATCCATTATTATTCAGTAAAATTGCTGTTAAAAATGGAATTATAAAACACCTCCTTTTGAAAAATAAATATGTTATTTGTTGATGAAAATACATGCTGAACATAGTATCATTAATTTTATAATTTTAGGTTGAAGAAACGCGAATAACTGATTATATTGTATTCATATGAGATATAATCTATTTTTGTAATAAAATATGCGCATATTATTAGTTAAGTAGTAATTCCGTTATATTCCTTTATGTTCTAAGTATTGATTGTTCACGCTGCGGACCGGGCCGCGTGGGTAGTTTCGTTTTAGCAATTATATGGGTCAAACTAGAATTACATTTTGATAAATTAAGTTGTCGCCATATTGTCTTTGTAGACTTAATTGTGTAGGTACTGAACGGATCCAATTAATTGTGAATCGTACACACCTGAATGTATGCAGTATTGAGGGCAGCGTTACAAATGTAGGTATTTATTTACAAAGGCCGCACAAAAGACAAGCGTAACGAGCTAACTCGATGTGTTTCAATGTTATGTGATGCGTACAACAGATGTAGGGAAATGGAACGGCCGACACAGCCTAACTATAGACCAAAACAGTTAGCTGGGCTCCTGACTCATCATATGTAAATGCTCGACTTAACCCAAATTGTCGAAAACACTCTGTGTCTGTAAGTGGTCTGTAATAAGCAATAATGACATGCAATTCGTCATTGTGTACACGCCGCCGTGGAGATTGTTTTAGCGTACCTAACTTTAATATTTTGGGTCAAATGCAACTATAATCAGTAATAAAATTAAATAATGTATGTAGTAGCTATTTATATATAGGAAAAATGAGTTTCCGTTTATCGTCAAACTTCTCGCTTTTAAACTTTTAATGAAATTAAAGTTCTTTGGTGCATTTTAATAGTTTTTTTGAAGAGAAGTAAGTTTAAATTGCTTGTAATTTTTCTTTGACGTGGATTTTTAACTTTTCTCAAACTAATAAAAAAAATTAGTCAGAAGCTTAGAAGTGTTGATATTAATAAAAAGCTACTGTGTGCAGGGCATCTATGTCTTTAATTTAAAATATATCCCTTGAAATAAAATAATTATAAATTCCATTAGTGCGAAGCCATACAATAATATACACTTATCTACATAATCAAATCATATATACTACAACATACCATGGACTTGAAACTTCTTGTCTACAGGAACTAAGCGGTTTGTTAGCTGTTTACAATTGGGTTGCAAATGTTGCCAATCAGGAAGTGACTAAAACTTACTTTATGTGTACTTGAAGTCAATAAGTTCCCTTTGTTCACATTCAACTACTTGAACACTTACAGAACATATATATGAACATTTGTTACTTTATAAATATTCAAGATATTATGTTATTAGCATTGTAATATGATGTTTAATCGTGGATTAATTCACCGCAGTGCAGTTCGAAGCGTACTCGGCTAGTTTTATTCGTGTATGTTTACTAAATAAAGACAAACCGTGACAGGTCGGGTTGCCTATTTATGCAAATCGATTCACTTATTGCCTTTTTCGTGGCAATGGTTCATACGAAACGTTGGCTCTGACGGTGCACTCGTGATGTTTACATACATGTGCGGGTCACGTTTGCGGAAGTTCACATATGTACATGATTCAGTTTCGCCAAGGGCGCGGGTGATGATCGCCCGACGACGTGTAGTCCCCACAGCCGGCTATAGTAAGATTCTTCTTCTGTGTTTACACGAGTAATGAGTTTTAACGAGAGCCCCTGTGCGAGCCAACGGCGTCCTAAAGGAAAGACAAGTAAACGAGTTGTACGTTTAAGGAGTTAAGGCAATGCACCGGCCGCCCACGGTCCGTTCGGAAATCGATGGAGGCGTCGCCACTAAAACACCGCAAACGTACTTTTCGGTAATTCGTTCGTACGCGGAAGTGTTTATCCAAAACGTCAAATGTTACCAGTTAATGGTCCATTACAAATAACATCTAAAGGATAAATTATGTGGTTGAGAATTACCTACTACTC
Organism: Synanthedon tipuliformis; assembly: GCA_947623395.1. Taxonomy (NCBI): domain Eukaryota; kingdom Metazoa; phylum Arthropoda; class Insecta; order Lepidoptera; family Sesiidae; genus Synanthedon; species Synanthedon tipuliformis. Next base: position 8,740,116 of record OX392417.1, on the reverse strand, counting down.
GCACTTCAATGATGTTTTTTGTTTTCAGTAGGTAGTATTAGGTTCGTCAAAAAATCTGTGCTATATTTGCTATTAAACTTTTTAAATTGTCGTGTTTCTATGGCCAAAAAAGTGCGTATATTAGAAAAAATCATTTAAAATGAATCTATATAAATAAAAAAAAAATCAATGTGAATTATTTGTCCTCTATGAACTACAAAACCGCTCATTTTAATTTTAATTCGGTTTTCACTTATCTATGCAGTGGTTTTTCACTTATAGAAAGAGGGATAAACGAGGAAGGTTTGTATAAGGATATAAAAAAAAAATAGATAATAGTTAATTTTTGAATGATTTTAATTTATACTTTGATAGCGCACGAACTTTTTGGTCCACTCAAATTTAATATTTTAGGGTCAACTGATTTGATTAGAATTTCAAACAATCCTGTTACATTAATGAACATTATTAGTCAAGAAAGTTTGCATTTCCTTTCCTACATAAGTAGGTACTTAAATTCGAAATCAATCTTGGGAGTAATTTGTAAATTTTGTATGAATTTTGTAGAGGATCGAGATTCTAGATGGCTATCTTTGTTAGTGAATTTTTGGCATATTATTTTTTAAACAGCATTATGCTACTACACTGCACTTGTGTAGATAATAATTTGCAAACTTTCTGATAACTAATTAATATAATTATTATAAAAAACAGCAGTTATAATATTCAGAAGTTTATACATACCCATATATAACAAAGAAATTAATTGCAATCAACAGTGTATAAAATTGTGTGTGGTGTAATTTCACTACATGTGCGTGGTCTCCAGGCACGTCGACGAATCGTTGGCATGCAGCGAACACTAGACGTGGGCGATAATAATATTTCCTTAGCAATTCAAAGTGTTAAAAGTTTACGCAAGACTCTCGCACAAACCGTGACCACTTTTGTTTTCAAACCCCTTTCGGATCGTGCGTAGCGCTTCCGTGACCTTGATCGTGTCTTACACGCCGGCAGCCGGTAGCCAGGAAAGTGTCGATGCACAAATGGTTTGGCCAGGTCGTTTGTCATCGTAATCTTTGTATCACTTCCCTGTCAAAAGGAATACACGTAGCGGCGTAGTAGGCGAAAGTTACCTCTGAATCGATGTGCTGCAACACACAATGACCAAACGATTTATTGCAATCATTTAACATGTGACTTGTCACGGTATAATTTTAATTATTGTTTAACCTTTTTCTTTACAAAACACTGGATATTTCCGCGTTTCAGACAAAATTATTCTTATGAGTCAGTGGTTGGAAGGTGATAATGATAGTAAAATTAATTACATACCATATCGACCAAAATATCACTCGTTGCTGCGGGCCATTACGATGATACATACACGCGCTTATTAATAAAAATTTATGTGCTTAACGTAAAAGTTGAGTGTACAACTGTTTAATGATAATTTCATTTTCACAATCGAAAAGCGTATGACCACGTTGACCACCCACGTGACACGGCAAATACAATTATTGCAGTCTCCTTTCTAATCGCTCATCGTATAAGTGTGACGGCGACCCCGAATCTAAATTATGGGAACAAGCAATGTCGTGTATGAAGGATGGCGATCGTCTGTAAATGCGTCGACACCTACGCGCCTGTTCGACGAATCGAACAGTACTCAGACAGCACGACAACATTCATACTTTCTGCCCCAATTACCACCACCGAATTTCTCGATGAGTGGGATCTCCGTGCTAGTGTCCTTGATACCTTCTTTTTTTTAAATTGTATTGGGATTAGTTATCTGAATTATTTTAAACTGGGTATGTTCTATCATTTATTCTGTTAGGCGACGACGTCTCCATCGACATTGTTTCTGCGAACCTCCTGGTGCTTTTGATACATTACATGTAGGTAATAAGCGTTCTTCTGGTTATCTTTGTACATATCAGAAAAAAAAATTCTTTGAAAGTATAATGGTAGTTAAGAATTTAAACATTTGTTTTTCAATTGAAATAAATCTAGAGGAAAAGGTCGTGTACGGTGTTTATTTTTTATTCGTTGTCTGGAACGGAGGCTCTGGCGAGGCGTGAGTCACAAGCACGTACAGGATCTTTGTTGTACTTCCGAGAAGCTTAACGGGCACGTCTTTGTGAGAAAGGTATTTTTAATGCAGGTCGATGGACTGATTTCTCTTGTCCCTCAACAAAATAAATAATTTTATAACAATTAACTTTTTAAATGCCATATTTTGACCGACCCAGTTTAGAACAAATAAATGTCATTCCTGATAATAGATTTATGATTTTTTTTCCTCAGATGTTATCGAATTGTCTTGTTATGTCTTTCGTGGGAACAACACTGTTTTCTTAATAAACTTAGGGACTTAGCTTCATAAAGTCAGATTATTATGCACCTATCAGCCAGCGTTCCTGGTGCATAACTTAACTTGTAATGTGAATAAGTTAGTGTGCATACTTGTCTAGTGCAGAGAACGCGACCTCGTCTCGACTCCGACGCACTATGTCGTCCCCGGTCGCTGTACCATCGCTACTATTTCTATTTATTTACCTTTTTATTCCTCTAGACCCTAGACTAGACTGAACGTCTCTAATTTCTCAATAGTCATAGTCTTAGACGACTATGACCATGAAGAATAACTATGACCGTTTTACTTAAGTTGTTTGTAGGTACTTCAACCCTTTTAGATAACCCTAAACAACGTTATAGGTGTTTATTTATGAAGAACGACATAAATTGTGTTGTTTTATAATTCCAATATGTCAATCATAAAAATATTGGTTTTTCGTTTAATATTGCTCATAAATGTGGCAGAACTAAGAAAAATGTCCTTGTATTTAGAAAGTTAGTTCGCGCTTAACTATTCAGAGAATTTAATTAGTAATAATAATAATAATACATTTGTGAATCAATAATCTAGAATCGGCGATACATTTATCATGATGAAATTTGCTCACCATGAATCAGTGTCAAGTAATGTTCACTCATACCTACTCTGTATGTATGATTTTGACCCCGATTGTTAATGAAAACCGTTATCCTAAACGTGGTCATTATATTGCGTTATTTTATGAAATGTTAAAACATCACCGCCTTGGTTTTTAAAATAAAAAACAAAAAGCGAACAGTATTTCAGGCAACAAAAAATGGCCCAGATTAGAAGTGACATAAAAACACTATGTTTTCGACATTTAAGATAAAAGTGAAGCCAACCTGATGCTGTTCGTTAGCCTCCAACAGCCTAAAAAACTACATACGATATATTATTGTTTAATATGTAGAATATATATATATACTTACACTTTACTTTAAAAAATAATAGAAAAAAAAATATAATCTTCAATAAAAACAACGTTCATTGTCGTTTTTTTAGCGCATCAAGTCTCAATGCCAAAATTGAACCCCCAAAAGTCGTGAAGTTAATTATATGGTAACACTAACAAGTGTTGATGAACGAACTCATGGATTAAGGAAGTCCATTTATAGGTGCTATTTTGATAAATTGTTTAGATTATTATATGGATCTCGCTCGTGCTTACTAGATCAGGTTTCCGTGAAGGTACCTTTTATGGTGGCGGATTAATTCGCTCTGGTCATTTGCTACATTCGCATTTGGTTCAAATGTTAAAGCGTTCACATAAGTACCCTATTGTGTGTCCCTCGCTTTTTGTTTAACTTTTTGCCAATTCCTCGCCTAATTACTGTCTTAATTTGACAGTAACGACATCATCCCTTTTAAAATCAACCCAAAAGTAGTCTTCAATTTTGGCTTTACTAAAAAAAATTAGACAAAGCGCATACCTACTTAATTTATATTTCCTTGTCAAAATTCAACAAATCGAAATGATCATTGACCGATTTTCCTTGCGTCAATCACTCTAGTTGGCCAAGTTATTGAACTATTTGGGTCATTAGACCTCGTCTTCGCCGGCAGCTCAGTGCAATTGGTGCCATAATTTTTTGCAGCTATTACTAATAATTGAATGGTATGACGCGGTCGCCTACAACTCACGGGTCGAGTACTTTTTGCCTAATGTATGTTTGTAGTGTATAACATTAATTTAGCACGTTTTCCTACACGCATCTAACGGATTTCTCTGAGGGTTTACACAAAGAATCGCTGACGTGTAGGCAGTGATATTAGAATGAGTCGAGTGTTTCTTAGGGTTTTTCATGTGACTCACATTCAAAAATCATCTCAACTTTCCACTTCATTCGAATCGTGGCGTAACTTGTTTCTTTGTCTGTCTAGTCAAACCCTCGACTGGTCAGACTTAATAGATACTCAAATGGATCCAAAATTAAAACCTTTAAATTACCTTTAAATACATCAAAACTTAAAAATATATAATACACATAAAACTCAGTCAAATACAATCTTAAAAATTACCTTAAAAATCATTTTATATTGTAGCTATTACATATTTTTTTACTCATTTGTTTAGATTTTTAACTCTCGTCGCCCGACGCAAAGGAGGGGTGTTATAAGTTTGACCTGTGTATCTGTATGTATGCGACAGACTGATGCACAGATTTTGATCCGTATTTTTTCGAAACCTGTCGTGATTGACATGGTTCTTAGATCTGTTCAGGCGTTTTGAAGATCATTAGCCCATTTCCTAGTTGACGAAGAATTTTATTGATTGATGTGAAATTTGGTTACTTCGGTGGTATTTCCATAACATGGTAACTTGATTTGATGCTGTAGAATCAAGTAGTCTGCGGGACACCCAACTCCTTAGCAACTTATAGTAGATATAGCGTAGGTATCTGGGCTCAATACAGGTGCGTACACCACTGGGAGCAAACGCCACGGACCCTAGAAGTCGGGGGTTAGTTTATAATTTTTTTATGGCTTTTTAATTGTGATCATATTAAGAATGGTTCCCTCGATACACAGTGTGGGATCCACTATAAATATATTTCTTGTCAAAATTTAAGTTTTAACTTCTTTCTTTCTTTACTATTGATTGTACCTACTATAATATTTATAAAAAAAATCTTTATAAAGTACCTACTAGCGACCCGTCTCCGGTGTCGCACAGATGCATTTTTTTTGTAAATTATGTATACCATCATACAATCCTTTCTCGTTTATCGGTTTTTCCATTAGTGATAACTTTATCAAAATCCGTCCGGTGGTGTAGAAGTTAACACAGAAATAGACGAACATATAGGTACATGTATTTACACATAGATCTGATTATTTTTTAAATATTTTTATTTCGTTTTTAACGTAAGTAGGTCAAGCAAAAGTGATTGTTTCAATCTAAAAGGGGAATGGACGCATATAAGCATATAATTCGTTGGCAGTGACACTCATCACCATTGAGTAAGCAATTACTTTCCACCTCCGAACAACGTAAATATACTGTATCTTACATCGTTACAAATTGATTACGTCAAAAGCAATGGATTATTTATTTATCTCTGTAAATATTAGATTTTTAAAGGTTTAATTTAAACTTTAACCCGCAAGCAAAGTCGTATTTTCCTGGCGTAAAATAAACATCTGGATGGATTATTTAAAATACACTCATTGGTTAATAATTATCAAATGTAAATTTTAAGGTTAGGACAATTATAATATATTTAAAAATAAATGCACAGAAATATATGAAAATTGTATATCGAACTGAACGTGTGGGAAAAATCTTTGCTTTTTCAATAAAATAATAATTGGCTTATCTGCTAATGTCACGTCTAATGTCTATTTCTAAATCAGAAAGGCTTCGTCCAATATGTACCTAATAGCACGTAGGCAGTAATGATTTATGTCGGAAGTCTCGGAAGGCTATTAATTCAATTTGTTTTCAATATTGCCCCTCCTCAACTTTCTCCCATATTCGGTAACCTGGAAATTTGCCTTGTTAGTGTTTTTTTTTTCTCTCTGCTCTTAATTATTATAGCCATTTTATTTTTGACATTTATCGTCCGCAGTGCTCGAATGTGATTTAAAGACAAAGATTTTAATCTATAATGTCGATACAAAGGCTGATAGTTTGGTAAATTATTGTTACATTCGACAGATGCAGCCTTAAAATGTACCAGATAATAAAAGCCTTGAGTGGTCCAATAAAATACTCCTTTGTACAAGATAATATTATTTACTTATATGCAGCCATAATATTTTTATCTTTTCATTAACTTTACACAATATATTGTCTGTTGAGTCACATACTACAGATTCAGTGGTAAAGAGTCGGTACCAAATTAACAAAAAAAATAATCATATATGCACTTATGTATGAGCGTGGTTTTTTTTTTCGTCTGTGCCCCAAATGCATATACAATGTTCTCGAGTTTAACGCGCGTGTTTCGAAATTCACTCGACCTTCTGTACTTGGTTCGGTCAATAACGTTCTTTTTTAAATTAAACATTCAACGGACGATAAAAATCTGCAATGTATAATAACGGTGTTCATTATCCTTTACCTAATCAGTTTTTTTTTCTTTGTTACAGGTATGGATCTCTTAACATGTTTACCTATTGAGCAAGAAACGGGTATCTAAGTAGGTGAGGTTGGAGCGTGTTATTTTTAAGCATATCGGGACAATAGTTGCGCTTTTCCTCCTGCGAACCGTCTTTATCGACAACCGAGTACCTATTCCATTCCATGTATGGGCGAATGCCGAGCATAAAATAATCATTAATTGCGGATGGCGTTCGAGTGCTAATTAATGAATTCGCGTTTGCACCGGCAACAAGTTGCGCTTGTGTACGTTCATTATTAAAAACTTCAAAACACGACCATTAAAATGTGTAGCATACATGTCGTTCTCCGAGTGAAAATGCGACCATTAGTGTGACACTAGCGAAATTTATAATCACCTATTTTATTAGATAGAAAGTTAATTTGTTAATATGAGTAATTAATTTACTTATAGAATTGTTTTTTTCTAATAATAATTAATTACTTTCTCTATTAATATTAAAGAATATTAGAACGAAAAGTTTGAAAACTTTAAGATCTTTAACACGATTGTGTTTCAGAATGTCTGAAGTATCAAAACGTCCAGTTTACTAAAATGATCAGTTTACTATAAGGTCTAGTGTCTGAAAGAAAATGCCTGCTATCAAAAATACTTGCGAGTAGATGACTTTGTTTGAAGCAGAGGGGCACTCGAATGCAGCTGTAGTGTAACAATCTGATTGCGCGGTATATCGGTGTGGCTGTACGGAAGGCCGGTGCCGATTCGATTCCGCCCGTACTGCTCTCGAGTTAGAGTCATTAGTGGTGGGCCGCAGGAGAGAGGCAAACCGGAGCGGTGGCGGTGGGGTCCTAGCAGCGGGCGCCGTCGCCGCCAGCCGCGCTTTGCCTCCCTTCAGTCAGTTTAGTCGCAGCGGTGCACGCACACCGCACGCACAGTTCTCGCGCGCGCAACGAGAAGGTATGCACTGCACATACCTCCCGGAGCCGACCGAGCACCGCTATTAGTGCACGCACTCACTTCCGGTGGCTGCTCCTCCTCGATATACAGACGCGACTAGTATATTCAATTCATTTAATAAAGTTTTGTGGTTCACTTATTATCGCATCCCACTGGATCGCAGCCACCGCAGGTGTTTGTACGTGTAAGCCGAGCTTTCGGTCGCAGTGACTCGATTTAATTCCGTAGAATTATTTCTAGCGAAATTCTTTAAAAAATAAGAAAATGTGTCCAACAAATGTCTAATGAATGTTTGCATAAGCCTCTCGTGAAAACAACTCAAAACAACTCTCGGTGTCTTAATGTTATCTTGTGTTTTCGATTTACCTTGTATCGTAGTAACGTTTCGCAGTTATCATTCAAAACTAATTTAAAATCATTCATGACCACCTAATTATATGTAATTTTGATAAAAATTTGTTCAGTGACCGTGATTTATATAAAAAAAAGGAATGCATGTTTTAGGTATGAATAGTGTACCCTAGAAAAGTTGTTTATATAGCGATAAATATGATGTGTTGCTGTTGTGGACAGCCGAGGATGTGTCGACCGTGGGCCATATGGCAGCAACTTTACACGCCTTATTAGGGACGCCACCAAGGCGACACTTGTTGCACATATACGGCGTAACTGCTCCACAAAACCAGCTTACACATTACGGGCCTTATCTTACTTATAGATGCCATCTATCACCAACTATCTAGCTGAGCTCGCGGTCGTACTTTTCCACTGCACTCGATTATATTACGGGAATTTCGATCGGAGGCATAACTGCATAAGAGATAAGGTAGGGCAGCGGTTCGCGAACGCGTTATGCAAGCGAGCGAGTGCGAACGGGTGCCGGACAGTGCAGTGGTGGCCGGCGGACGGCTGCACGGCTGGTTCGTTGACCAGTGCGTTGTCCCGTCGCTCTGCTCCGCCCACCGCGAAGGTCGCGCCTCGCGGCCCATAACCCGACCGGCATACGCACTCTTAATGCAAATTATTCCTTTATTCGGTGCGAGCTTCATTCATTAGACATTTGTTTAGGATTCACTTGACGTTTTTCAGGTAGAGTCGATATGTGTTCAATGTGTTCAGTGTTAAACGCAGTTTTAAAGTGAACAAGTTACGTTTGAGACGCTCAGTGGAAATTTCGATCTCAAAATGGTGACTTCGAGAATACCGGCTTATTCTTTGAATTCGGAGTTCAACAGGGAGTTCAGAAGTTTCCGCGTCACGCGGGCCACGCCGCGGTCGGCGCTATACGCGCCTGCCATAGTCCCCATACACGAGTACCCCAGGGTTAGCGTGCATGAGCGGCGCGAGGCGCTCAAAGCGGCACTAGCCAAAGCGTGGTCTTCGAAGAGCAGCGACAAGAAGAAGCACGACACGTGGACCGTTCCCAACGAACAGAGTAGGATCGGAATAACGGCTGCCGACTTCTCCCTCGGGCCGCAAAATAAGAATGGCGATGAAGTGTCGCGTGTTGCACTAGTCAAACACGAATTCGAAAATAAAGACACGGATCGCACCGAAGCTGTCGACAACAAAGTGGAACGCGGTCAGCCTATGAATTTCGGCTACAGCAGAATGAACGGGAACGGTATAGACATTCAGGAGACACTGAAGAAGGGCTGTGATAAAGGTTTACATAGTAAAGACTTAGCTTATAGCGATTATTTAAACAATGTTCCTAAATGTAAAACTAGTTTCGAGAATAGTTTCCTAAAGCAAAATCACGAAGAACGCTACAGTAAGCGAAACGGCTATGACGCCACATTGAAACGAGTCGACAGAGACATTAACCTCAACAACAACATGGAGTATTGCAGTGTTAATGGTAACGCGTACGATTCCTTGAAGTATTCGCGAATAGCGAACGGAACAGAATCTGCACAATTTAAGAATTACGGTAAGGCGGACACCGTTAAAAGCAAATTACTCAACACAGATAGTCCGAGAAGCGTGACGTCTGGCAACGGAGAAAAGTTGAATGGATACGGAGTTTCAGAACAACGCAGCGGCAAGGAACAGCCGCGGCCATTAACCAGCGGCCCGAAGTCGGTTGTCGAGCAGAGGCTCGTCGAAAGACTCGAGGTGAAGGTGGCGGAACTGCCGGCGCTCTATCTGGGCGTCGATTCCTGGACGCCAAAGTCGGCGGCCTTCCAGAAAAGCATGCGGGAACACGAGTGGAGCGTATCGTACGTACCCTACATGAAACCGATCGACCTCAGTCCTACTAACTATAACCTCTCCCACATTTCCTTTTAATTTTAACAAATGCGTGTTTTTCGGGCGTTCTTCCGTTTAATTCGTATTTGAAAATATTCCAATACATTGTAAGCGAACAATTCAATCGCATCGCGGTCGGTGTATACATAAATAAACCGCACGAGTTTCTTAGTTATAAAGCCAAACGAAGCCGGTTGTTACGTTTCCGCACTAACATGTCAGCTGCATTTAAAAGTAATATTTATTTCCGTTTGACAATCCATATAACAAATTCCCAAAAAAAAATATTATTAAAAAATACTTTGCTCTCAATTATTAAATTAACACGGAACACGGAATGCAGTAAAGTATTTAATGAGCAATCTAGAAATGGTGTGTTCGCGGTATGCGTGCAATTATATTTATCTAAATAATTATGCAGTACGACAGTAGCTAGGAGGGTCTGCAGACTGGTTGTGTAAACGGTTGCAACACCGGCCGTGACTCACCATCATTGCGCTTTATTCCACCCCGCCACCGGTCCCGGTGCCGGTTGATTAGGCAATCGAACGTTTCGCTCATTATAGGGCCGAATGTTTATCTACAAGTAATATTTAAATATAGCTGCGTTGTGCAAACCATCAGAACAGCTTTCAATCATGTAAATATTCACTTTGATGTTTGATTTCGAATTATATTTATTTTTAATTAGAACAAACGATACGCTCGGTATATTATTCGTGGGCGATCGCCTCGCAAACATAAAAGATTCGTCTTGCCTGATAGTGCTCAGTGAATGTTCAAGGTCTTGTCCTGGTTTGCAAGCCTGCAAGGGATTTGTCAACTCGGTAGGCGTTATGACGTCATTTCTTCTCTATTGTCTCTGCTTCCTCCCTCTAAAAAATGTCTTCAAGGGCTTCAATTTCATACAATGTATAGTTGTTTTTCGATGGCGAATGTATTCAGTTTATAAACAATAAAGCCTTTTTAAATTCGTAAATACGCGTAGGTGTTACGATTTGTTTGGTTAACTGTTTTTTATGTATATGAATACACCTTTTCACGCGTGCCTGGCTAATACTAATAATGGCATTAGCTGCCAGCGCACGTACTTACAATGAATAAATGTCAAAAGCTGACAGTGCGTAGTCAGATCAACTTTCACCGTAGGACCTACTTGTAAAGATAAATGTTCTAACTTCGCTCTCCGTGTGTGTGGACTAGTTTAAATAGATACTTACACCCAATAAGTTAAGTTTACATTTCAAAGGTCATAGCGTAAGTACTTCTAATCGGAAATATTTTAAACTGTTGTTGTTTGTACAACGTGTAATTTATTTAGATATCGAGCGGGCGTTGTTTTTAAAATGTGATCAAGTAAATATTTTCTTGTTAATCGGCGAGTGTACCGTGCAGGCCACGGCGAGGCAATTTATCTTTATCGGTGGCTCATATTTGTAATCTAGGGTAATTGATGTCGGTTACCCGCCCTGGTACGCGTCGCGTATTTTAGACTCTTGTCTGTTAAAATTAGCTCTGACCTCCGGACATAGGTCGTTTGCCTCGCGTAACACATTTTCCTTGTAATCCTTGCGGATGCGAAACAAAATGTCGCATTAATTTATTTCCTTGTGTATCGACAGTTTTATTTGGTGCCGCTTTGTGAGTATCTTTTCGTTGTTTATTAGAGAGCTTGGTTGTCATTGACCCGGGCGCGCGGGTGATTAGTCGCGGCTGCAGTGACACGGTTCACAGTAATCGCTCATCCGTCCCGGCCTTGTCTACAGCCGAGTGTCGGACAATCGACATAGCCCGTTCGTCCCCACTTGATTTCATTGGGCACTTTTTTAAAATTGAAGAGCTGAAGAGTTTGAACGCGCTACAGTTTGACAGAACCAGTAGGATTTAAAAATAAAATTGCAGTTAATTCTAAAGGAAAAGTTAGGTTTTATTTGTCCCTTGAAGCCTAAGCTCCAACGAAATAATAGCACTTGCTGGCAGATGAGCATTATCGAGAACAGACGAAATGTGCATACTTTCTTAATTTAAATTGAATCGCGGGACACAGCTACCTCCAATTCTATTTATATTACTATTTACACAGTAATTATAATTTTAAACTACTTTGGACTACGTTTGGACCTATATGTTATACTCTTGTTTTTTTTCCTAAACTAGAAAATTTTATTGAAATCGACAACAGATTTGATCCTTGACCAAATGTAATTGGGTAGTCGGTGGTGTCACGTTCGCAGCACGCATATTGCGCTTGAATGTCGCAATTCAACTCCACTTCGCTCCGCAACATGCACACAGTCTGATCGAACCATTATGGTCATTGTGCCATAAGCGTTTCACTCTCGTCGCGATTTAGCGCTCCCCTGACCTTTTCTCACCTTGTGCCATATTTTTCTTTAAAAAATGTACTTGTGCTAAACTGTCTTTTTCTGCTTCATTTGTATAATGAAATGAATAATTTGTTACAATGAGAAATAACAAAATAACAATAGTGACACTTGATCTTGATCTTTTTAATAGTAGGTAGCGAATATTAAATTGTGTTATAACTACTTATTTGATCGGTTATTAGTACATTAAATTCAAAATACATCGGCTACCAAATTTGCTTTTGACATGAATATGTCTTTTCTCTGGGGTCTATTCGAAAGAATGTGTGTCACGAAAATCGTTACCATGACGTAAATGAATTAATTCGAAAGAATGTGTGTCACGAAAATCGTTACCATGACGTAAATGAATTAATTATAATTTGTTCGTTTGTTTATATATATATTTTATCCCTGTTGACCATAGAAGGATTAAGGATAAGGGGAAAGAATAAGGATAAGGATAGGGATGGGGATAGGGATAGGGATGGGGATGGGGATAGGGATGGGGATGGGGATGGGGATAGGGATAGGGATAGTTTGTTCGTTTGTTTATATATATATTATCCCTGTTGACCATAGAAGGATTAAGGATAAGGGGAAAGAATAAGGATAAGGATAAGGATAGGGATGGGGATAGGGATAGGGATAGGGACCATTTAAATCTTTCTTTTCATTTATGATATGAGACATATTCATGTCTACTGTGCCATCGAGAAGCCATGGCACTTTTTATTTCGAAGCCAATTTCATGGCCCAACATTGCATTTAATATTACACCATTCCTAAAAATAAATGACTATAAATAAGTAATATTGTTTGCTAGGATTAAAGAGTGTTTAAATAGAAAAGGTCTTGCGTAATTGCATTTAGCTAAGCTAAGTAGCTGGCGGTCAGAGCCTTTAATTGCCACAAGTTAGAGAGTCGACGGCGAAAGCGGTTCTGCGTTATTTCCAAGTGTCCCATGTTTTTATTGATTATGTATATGTACACAGATACACAGAACACACGAAAAGTATAATATATACATATGTTACCTTTAAATCTTTTTGATTTTGACAGGCTAAGTAGTCAATAACAGCACAGTGGCGAATCGCAAGTACCAGTGCCTATGTCTAAGGGTCATAACAATTATTATTGTTGTGGCACATTTTCTAAGAGATAAGATTATACGATATAGGAAAACTTGAAAGTATTAAAAAAAACCTTAAATGCTACTTTACATGGTTTGACGATCCATTAGACAATTAGACATTAGGGCTTAGGGTGCCTTTCTTAACGCCCTTGTAGTCTGCAGCACCTGTGATGTTGCTTATGTTACAGGCGATCTCCATCTCTGACGTGGTAGGTTATTATTATTATTATTATTTTAAATAAACTTGTTTACAATCCACATGATGTATATTTCGTTTACATGAGGTTCACTGTTAAATTTAAAATATAAAATCCCATAAAACATATTATTTGTTTTCGTCGATAAAATTAGGTCTAGTTTCTCCAGTTTGATAATGATGTGCACTTTATGGAGAATCACTCTGTATAACTTTGACAAATCACAATACCGGTTTATGGTTTAGAAAATTTCTACAATATCCGGTTTAACGAGTAGTTTTAGAGACTACGACGTGTGTCGCAGATCGATGAAAGTGAACGTATTCGTATTTGTTATTCGCGACGTATCTGCTGACGTGATTCGCCTTGTTAAACACTGAACATTAGGCCCATGTTACTGCACGCTTATATCATTCATTGTGTAATAGGAAACATGTATTTTCAAACAAAAATAATAATATTTAAACTTGAAAAAAATGGATCTCCAATTTAAGAGCACAATATAATAAATAGGTAAGCGTGATCATTTTCAACCCACAAAAGAGTTGAGTTAATGATTGCTCAAAAATTTAGGAATGTACTTCCTGGCTTAAGAATCTCCGCCAATGCACGAATGGTATGACAGAAGTACCAGATCGCTGTTTCGAGCCGCCACTTCGAGGATTACCTAGATATCAGTTGACTACCTTGTGTAATTTCAAAGATGAAGTCAATTTTCTTTCGCAAATGATATACAAACCATAATTCTTCATTAAACAATTATTCTATTAGCTTATTTTACTTTCTTGAGTGATGTCCCCCTTTCTTTATTAAAGTATGTCGAGTGGGACCTTATGTGTGTTTTAAGCCTTAAATTACACATTTAAAGTAGGTATTTATATATCTTATAAAATCTTAATGACTTATTGATTTGACCTCCTATTTCCTATTTCAACTAGAGTCCATTAGTCGCATGCATATGTTGAATTAATAATATTTATGAAATATAGGAGCTACAGGCGTCAAGGAAAATGTGATTACTGACCTAGGATTCAATAAATATGGGTTTTTATGAATAGAATAATATTTTTAGTTCATTTTCATTAGGGGCTGACTGGTTGTTGAGGACCTTATATGTGTTCAAGTTCATACTGCAACTCTTGGCGTTAAACAATGTGACATTTAAGGAGGCGTATACGTTATCCATCAAAAACCAACGTCTTGCAGTACACTTATTGGGTAATCTGTCACTTATGATAACAAGTTTTTAATTTATATAGGTAAATAAATCCCTTAACTACAGTTCTCCGGCCGTGAAAATGAAAATTATCTTTTTTACCCCTTCTAGTGATTTATTTCCCAAAAGCATTTTCGAGAAAACGCCTAAAACAGGGTCTGTTTCGGTACACATATCTGAATAATTAGACCATTTAAAAAAACAATAAATTTGCTAACAGACTGCCTATCAAGTCTATTTTAATTGACCGCAGCAAAATATTACAAAAAAGGCCTAGAAACTCATTAAAAAATATGAAATCATTTTTATAAAAACTCATTTGAAATTTGCCTTGTTGCAAAGAAACAAGGCTCAAAATGGCTTCGCTTTTCTATGTTTGCGTTTTCGTACACGTCTTGGTCAACTCTCAGTCTACGCCAGAGCGTCGTCGAGGCAGGACCTGTGTCGCTCTGTTCAAGATCGAACTTGTTGTATACAGATACGAAATAATCGACTAATACCTTTGATACTTTACCCAAAAATAAGGTATAATAGAATATGTACATACATACTATTTTATTTATTTTTTTACCAACATGCAACTATCAGAGGTAGGTATCCCGAGTGTGGGCTCTTTTTGTTTGTATTCATGAGTACTTACATGCTGGATGACTTGGTTGACCTGATGATGGACTCCTGAGACACCCCATGGAACTCCGAAACTATCAGAGGTAGGTATCCCGAGTGTGGGCTCTTTTTGTTTGTATTCATGAGTACTTACATGCTGGATGACTTGGTTGACCTGATGATGGACTCCGGAGACACCCCATGGAACTCCGAAACTATCAGAGGTAGGTATCCCGAGTGTGGGCTCTTTTTGTTTGTATTCATGAGTACTTACATGCTGGATGACTTGGTTGACCTGATGATGGACTCCGGAGACACCCCATGGAACTCCGAAACTATCAGAGGTAGGTATCCCGAGTGTGGGCTCTTTTTGTTTGTATTCATGAGTACTTACATGCTGGATGACTTGGTTGACCTGATGATGGACTCCGGAGACACCCCATGGAACTCCGAAACTATCAGAGGTAGGTATCCCGAGTGTGGGCTCTTTTTGTTTGTATTCATGAGTACTTACATGCTGGATGACTTGGTTGACCTGATGATGGACTCCGGAGACACCCCATGGAACTCAGAAACTATCAGAGGTAGGTATCCCGAGTGTGGGCTCTTATTGTTTGTATTCATGAGTACTTACATGCTGGATGACTTGGTTGACCTGATGATGGACTCCGGAGACACCCCATGGAACTCCGAAACTATCAGAGGTAGGTATCCCGAGTGTGGGCTCTTTTTGTTTGTATTCATGAGTACTTACATGCTGGATGACTTGGTTGACCTGATGATGGACTCCGGAGACACCCCATGGAACTCAGAAACTATCAGAGGTAGGTATCCCGAGTGTGGGCTCTTTTTGTTTGTATTCATGAGTACTTACATGTTGGATGACTTGGTTGACCTGATGATGGACTCCGGAGACACCCCATGGAACTCCGAAACTATCAGAGGTAGGTATCCCGTGTGTGGGCTCTTTTTGTTTGTATTCATGAGTACTTACATGCTGGATGACTTGGTTGACCTGATGATGGACTCCGGAGACACCCCATGGAACTCGGAAACTATCAGAGGTAGGTATCCCGTGTGTGGGCTCTTTTTGTTTGTATTCATGAGTACTTACATGCTGGATGACTTGGTTGACCTGATGATGGACTCCGGAGACACCCCATGGAACTCCGAAACTATCACAGGTAGGTATCCCGAGTGTGGGCTCTTTTTGTTTGTATTCATGAGTACTTACATGCTGGATGACTTGGTTGACCTGATGATGGACTCCGGAGACACCCCATGGAACTCCGAAACTATCACAGGTAGGTATCCCGAGTGTGGGCTCTTTTTGTTTGTATTCATGAGTACTTACATGCTGGATGACTTGGTTGACCTGATGATGGACTCCGGAGACACCCCATGGAACTCCGAAACTATCAGAGGTAGGTATCCCGAGTGTGGGCTCTTTTTGTTTGTATTCATGAGTACTTACATGCTGGATGACTTGGTTGACCTGATGATGGACTCCGGAGACACCCCATGGAACTCAGAAACTATCAGAGGTAGGTATCCCGAGTGTGGGCTCTTTTTGTTTGTATTCATGAGTACTTACATGCTGGATGACTTGGTTGACCTGATGATGGACTCCGGAGACACCCCATGGAACTCCGAAACTATCAGAGGTAGGTATCCCGAGTGTGGGCTCTTTTTGTTTGTATTCATGAGTACTTACATGCTGGATGACTTGGTTGACCTGATGATGGACTCCGGAGACACCCCATGGAACTCAAAAACTATCAGAGGTAGGTATCCCGAGTGTGGGCTCTTTTTGTTTGTATTCATGAGTACTTACATGTTGGATGACTTGGTTGACCTGATGATGGACTCCGGAGACACCCCATGGAACTCCGAAACTATCAGAGGTAGGTATCCCGAGTGTGGGCTCTTTTTGTTTGTATTCATGAGTACTTACATGCTGGATGACTTGGTTGACCTGATGATGGACTCCGGAGACACCCCATGGAACTCGGAAACTATCAGAGGTAGGTATCCCGTGTGTGGGCTCTTTTTGTTTGTATTCATGAGTACTTACATGCTGGATGACTTGTTTGACCTGATGATGGACTCCGGAGACACCCCATGGAACTCCGAAACTATCACAGGTAGGTATCCCGAGTGTGGGCTCTTTTTGTTTGTATTCATGAGTACTTACATGCTGGATGACTTGGTTGACCTGATGATGGACTCCGGAGACACCCCATGGAACTCCGAAACTATCACAGGTAGGTATCCCGAGTGTGGGCTCTTTTTGTTTGTATTCATGAGTACTTACATGCTGGATGACTTGGTTGACCTGATGATGGACTCCGGAGACACCCCATGGAACTCCAAAACTATCAGAAGTAGGTATCCCGAGTGTGGGCTCTTTTTGTTTGTATTCATGAGTACTTACATGCTAGATGACTTGGTTGACCTGATGATGGACTCCGGAGACACCCCATGGAACTCCGAAACTATCAGAGGTAGGTATCCCGAGTGTGGGCTCTTTTTGTTTGTATTCATGAGTACTTACATGCTGGATGACTTGGTTGACCTGATGATGGACTCCGGAGACACCCCATGGAACTCCGAAACTATCAGAGGTAGGTATCCCGTGTGTGGGCTCTTTTTGTTTGTATTCATGAGTACTTACATGCTGGATGACTTGGTTGACCTGATGATGGACACCGGAGACACCCCATGGAACTCCGAAACTATCAGAGGTAGGTATCCCGTGTGTGGGCTCTTTTTGTTTGTATTCATGAGTACTTACATGCTGGATGACTTGGTTGACCTGATGATGGACTCCGGAGACACCCCATGGAACTCCGAAACTATCAGAGGTAGGTATCCCGAGTGTGGGCTCTTTTTGTTTGTATTCATGAGTACTTACATGCTGGATGACTTGGTTGACCTGATGATGGACTCCGGAGACACCCCATGGAACTCCGAAACTATCAGAGGTAGGTATCCCGTGTGTGGGCTCTTTTTGTTTGTATTCATGAGTACTTACATGCTGGATGACTTGGTTGACCTGATGATGGACTCCGGAGACACCCCATGGAACTCCGAAACTATCAGAGGTAGGTATCCCGAGTGTGGGCTCTTTTTGTTTGTATTCATGAGTACTTACATGCTGGATGACTTGGTTGACCTGATGATGGACTCCGGAGACACCCCATGGAACTCCGAAACTATCAGAGGTAGGTATCCCGTGTGTGGGCTCTTTTTGTTTGTATTCATGAGTACTTACATGCTGGATGACTTGGTTGACCTGATGATGGACACCGGAGACACCCCATGGAACTCCGAAACTATCAGAGGTAGGTATCCCGTGTGTGGGCTCTTTTTGTTTGTATTCATGAGTACTTACATGCTGGATGACTTGGTTGACCTGATGATGGACTCCGGAGACACCCCATGGAACTCCGAAACTATCAGAGGTAGGTATCCCGAGTGTGGGCTCTTTTTGTTTGTATTCATGAGTACTTACATGCTGGATGACTTGGTTGACCTGATGATGGACTCCGGAGACACCCCATGGAACTCCGAAACTATCAGAGGTAGGTATCCCGTGTGTGGGCTCTTTTTGTTTGTATTCATGAGTACTTACATGCTGGATGACTTGGTTGACCTGATGATGGACTCCGGAGACACCCCATGGAACTCCGAAACTATCAGAGGTAGGTATCCCGTGTGTGGGCTCTTTTTGTTTGTATTCATGAGTACTTACATGCTGGATGACTTGGTTGACCTGATGATGGACTCCGGAGACACCCCATGGAACTCCGAAACTATCAGAGGTAGGTATCCCGAGTGTGGGCTCTTTTTGTTTGTATTCATGAGTACTTACATGCTGGATGACTTGGTTGACCTGATGATGGACTCCGGAGACACCCCATGGAACTCCGAAACTATCAGAGGTAGGTATCCCGAGTGTGGGCTCTTTTTCTTTGTATTCATGAGTACTTACATGTTGGATGACTTGGTTGACCTGATGATGGACTCCGGAGACACCCCATGGAACTCCGAAACTATCAGAGGTAGGTATCCCGAGTGTGGGCTCTTTTTGTTTGTATTCATGAGTACTTACATGTTGGATGACTTGGTTGACCTGATGATGGTTTCCGGAGACACCCCATGGAACTCCGAAACTATCAGAGGTAGGTATCCCGAGTGTGGGCTCTTTTTGTTTGTATTCATGAGTACTTACATGCTGGATGACTTGGTTGACCTGATGATGGACTCCGGAGACACCCCATGGAACTCCGAAACTATCAGAGGTAGGTATCCCGTGTGTGGGCTCTTTTTGTTTGTATTCATGAGTACTTACATGCTGGATGACTTGGTTGACCTGATGATGGACTCCGGAGACACCCCATGGAACTCCGAAACTATCAGAGGTAGGTATCCCGAGTGTGGGCTCTTTTTGTTTGTATTCATGAGTAC
Source organism: Synanthedon tipuliformis (assembly GCA_947623395.1). NCBI lineage: Eukaryota > Metazoa > Arthropoda > Insecta > Lepidoptera > Sesiidae > Synanthedon > Synanthedon tipuliformis. Next base: position 8,720,490 of record OX392417.1, on the reverse strand, counting down.
TTACATGCTGGATGACTTGGATTTAAGTTGACGTATTAGTTATCGTGTTCTCCTTAGCAAGCCCTTTCATTTGAAACCCACACTGTGGTATTGCAGAAAAAATAACTAGTCCGCCATATTGGAATTAGAATGACATCACATAACTAAGCATACATTGTCATCCAAAATAAGCGTGTATACCAAATTTCAGACCAAGATGTAGTCGTAATATGGAATTACGGGCACATTCATCACATATCAAAGTTTCAAAAGCAGGTCAACCAAGTCATCTAGCATGTAAGTACTCATGAATACAAACAAAAAGAGCCCACACTCGGGATACCTACGTCTGATAGTTTCGGAGTTCCATGGGGTGTCTCCGGAGTCCATCATCAGGTCAACCAAGTCATCCAGCATATAAGTGCTCATGAATACAAACAAAAAGAGCCCACACTCGGGATACCTACCTCTGATAGTTTCGGAGTTCCATGGGGTGTCTCCGGAGTCCATCATCAGGTCAACCAAGTCATCCAGCATATAAGTTCTCATGAATACAAACAAAAAGAGCCCACACTCGGGATACCTACTTCTGATAGTTTTGGAGTTCCATGGGGTGTCTCCGGAGTCCATCATCAGGTCAACCAAGTCATCTAGCATGTAAGTACTCATGAATACAAACAAAAAAATAGCCCACACTCAGTATACCTACCTCTGATAGTTTCGGAGTTCCATGGGGTGTCTCCGGAGTCCATCATCAGGTCAACCAAGTCATCCAGCATATAAGTGCTCATGAATACAAACAAAAAGAGCCCACACTCGGGATACCTACCTCTGATAGTTTCGGAGTTCCATGGGGTGTCTCCGGAGTCCATCATCAGGTCAACCAAGTCATCTAGCATGTAAGTACTCATGAATACAAACAAAAAGAGCCCACACTCAGGATACCTACTTCTGATAGTTTTGGAGTTCCATGGGGTGTCTCCGGAGTCCATCATCAGGTCAACCAAGTCATCCAGCATATAAGTGCTCATGAATACAAACAAAAAGAGCCCACACTCGGGATACCTACCTCTGATAGTTTCGGAGTTCCATGGGGTGTCTCCGGAGTCCATCATCAGGTCAACCAAGTCATCCAGCATATAAGTGCTCATGAATACAAACAAAAAGAGCCCACACTCGGGATACCTACCTCTGATAGTTTCGGAGTTCCATGGGGTGTCTCCGGAGTCCATCATCAGGTCAACCAAGTCATCCAGCATATAAGTGCTCATGAATACAAACAAAAAGAGCCCACACACGGGATACCTACCTCTGATAGTTTCGGAGTTCCATGGGGTGTCTCCGGAGTCCATCATCAGGTCAACCAAGTCATCTAGCATGTAAGTACTCATGAATACAAACAAAAAGAGCCCACACTCGGGATACCTACTTCTGATAGTTTTGGAGTTCCATGGGGTGTCTCCGGAGTCCATCATCAGGTCAACCAAGTCATCCAGCATATAAGTGCTCATGAACACAAACAAAAAGAGCCCACACTCGGGATACCTACCTCTGATAGTTTCGGAGTTCCATGGGGTGTCTCCGGAGTCCATCATCAGGTCAACCAAGTCATCTAGCATGTAAGTACTCATGAATACAAACAAAAAGAGCCCACACTCGGGATACCTACTTCTGATAGTTTTGGAGTTCCATGGGGTGTCTCCGGAGTCCATCATCAGGTCAACCAAGTCATCTAGCATGTAAGTACTCATGAATACAAACAAAAAGAGCCCACACTCAGTATACCTACTTCTGATAGTTTTGGAGTTCCATGGGGTGTCTCCGGAGTCCATCATCAGGTCAACCAAGTCATCCAGCATATAAGTGCTCATGAACACAAACAAAAAGAGCCCACACTCGGGATACCTACCTCTGATAGTTTCGGAGTTCCATGGGGTGTCTCCGGAGTCCATCATCAGGTCAACCAAGTCATCTAGCATGTAAGTACTCATGAATACAAACAAAAAGAGCCCACACTCGGGATACCTACTTCTGATAGTTTTGGAGTTCCATGGGGTGTCTCCGGAGTCCATCATCAGGTCAACCAAATCATCCAGCATGTAAGTGCTCATGAATACAAACAAAAAGAGCCCACACTTGGGATACCTACCTCTGATAGTTTTGGAGTTCCATGGGGTGTCTCCGGAGTCCATCATCAGGTCAACTAAGTCATCCAGCATGTAAGTGCTCATGAATACAAACAAAAAGAGCCCACACTTGGGATACCTACCTCTGATAGTTTCGGAGTTCCATGGGGTGTCTCCGGAGTCCATCATCAGGTCAACCAAGTCATCCAGCATGTAAGTGCTCATGAATACAAACAAAAAGAGCCCACACTCGGGATACCCACCTCTGATAGTTTCGGAGTTCCATGGGGTGTCTCCGGAGTCCATCATCAGGTCAACCAAGTCATAGCCATCGATACCAAACTGATACAATTAGATAAATAGCAAAATTACAACAAGTATCAATATTACAAGTGTCGTCTGTTTTTCTGCCTTGCCGAAAGCGTCACTGTGTGCGTGAGCTGTGCGCGTGTGTTAATCCTTCTTTTTGACGGAAATCGCAACGTGAAATACGTATACCCGTCCTTAAATGCCTGTCGTTTATTAGAACGCCCGCGCATCGAGTCGCGCCGCTAGCACTGCGCTGTTTTATGACAACACACAATACATTAAGTTTCGAACTAGTATTTTAACAGAGCCAGATAAAACCGTATAAATGGTTTTATTAAAAAATAAATTATGTTTTATTTAAACTTTTTGACACCAGCATTGCAATAAGTGTAATAAGTGCAAGGGAGTGCACCGTCTATACTCTGCTCTACTCGCGCATCTAAATTTTGAAAGAACAGTTTGCAAAAAAGGGGTTATTCAGGTAAGAATTGAGTCCACCTGACGTCCTTTGATTCTGTTCCTTTTTTTCCGTTCAGTCGTTCGTTCATTGTGTGCGCAAAAGTACACCTATCTTGTGTATTCGGATTACCTTGTTTTGTAACATTTAACATGGATTTCTGAAAAATATTAATTTGTGTTATTGGTGTAATATACAAATTGTAAATGTAGGGGGTAAGGTTGTTACTGTTGATTGGAACATTTATTTTTGATCAGGTATAAAACCTAAATTAAACTAACCTAACCATCGATGAACCTTTTTCCATTTTGGCCTCAAAGACTATATAAGTATAATTGGGAGTATCAAGTATTTTACACTTGGCTCTCATTTGCACACAACATTTACAGATATTTTTTGTAGTAGGCATGTAGTTATAGTTGCATTATAATAAAATGAAATTTGTAACGGTTGCCTTATTTGGACCACTGTCATTTTCATTGAACCATTCGATTGCTATCACTGGACCATTACGGTCTACTTACTGGTCCATTCAAGGTGTTAAATCTGTTTAAAACCAAACTTTACATTCAGATTCTTAAAACATTACCGAATTTATTTTAAATCATAAAAAATATGCTTCACCATTTGAAAACCAGGTTTTTTTTAAATTTTTTCCTAAGTCGTGGTTACAAAATTCCAAAAATCGCAATTAAAAGCTATAATGTACTTAGTGAAAATTACATACAGCTATTGTGCGTCATGAACATTACACATACATCCTTTTCCATAAATTTTTATTAACTGTTTATGTGCACTCTACAAACTGCCCTATTAAAACCAACCTCTTTACTATATAAACAATGCAATACCGAATCGTTCTTGATATATCGAAGTAGTCCAAGCAAAGCGCTGCTAGTTCAATGGCCGCAACCTTACCCTAATAGGTACATAATATTCTTTCGACAGAATGCATAATTTCAAGTTTAATTCCTATTGTCAAGTACAGAGACAAAATCGTCACCTATGTGCATTTCATCGATTTATCCAGGGCATTTATATTTCGATAACACAGATGCGATGTCTGAATTGTCTGAGGTGAGGAGATAAACTGTGGGGTGAGAAAGGACTTATAATATGTTGCTTTGACAATCGAGCTTGGCACCATTCATGTCACAAGGGAAATACTTATTTTTAATAAATTAATTCTAAGAAATCATTTTAGTTCTCAGTCTACCTGAAGGTACTTGACATACAATATCAGGTAAAGTACCCACCGGAAAAGTATTTTTTTGGCGGAATGAAAATTGTTGTTTTTGAAGGTTAATTAATAATAATAGAATAAAATGACATTTATACTAAATCTTTTTATTCTATACTTACGACTAGCGACACATGTTAGAAAAACCGGTAAGGACTTTTCGGTACACCCATGTACAACACATTACATCAATGTTATGAGCCGTGTAGATTAGTACGTTATTATTCAAAATCAATCCGAAGAAGCAGTCGGAACACGCGGTCTCACTCATGGTTTGCTACAAGGTTTTGAGGGATTTACTCGCATATGGTCCACATCTCAAAATGTTCACTATTATTACGATTTACTCGCTTATGGTCCTTATTTAATATTAAATAAAGACTTGTTGTCTTATATATTCGTATTCAATTTGCTTTTTTTGTTTATAAATACTTAGTTTAATGTGTACGAAATGTTACATTTCCCGGAAATCGCTCCGCATGCTATCCAATCGGCCATTGATACCTGACCATATAATACCGCGTGATTGATATTATACTTTATTTGATTATATTATTATCGCGATGTGCAAATGAGTAAATAGCGCTTATAAGAGCTTAATATCGCTTATAAAATTAAATAATTATTTTAATAACGGTTAAGTGTATTCTTTATATACATATTTGAATTATGATTGAAACTTAAATATTAAAATCGTCTCGTCTTCTATAAAATGTCCTGTCAAGGGACATCGTGTCGTGTTAAAGTAAAGTAAGTAACTAATTGTTAATTAAACTTTTGTAGACTTCTTTAAATTTATTTGTTTAAAAATTTACCTATCTAAAACATTTGGATTTTCCTACATTTTAGTCACAATTTTCCATATATATTTTTTTATATAAACATTTTTTTTTGTTCTGAGTAGGTAACTGCAAATTTGTATTACATTCTTCACCTATATATTCATATGACGGCGATGACATGGATTTTTCATAGTTGTTGTTTACAGTAGGACTTCTAAACCAATTACGTTACATTAATTCTATTACTGCATTTCAGCTTTATGCAATGCTACTTACGTACTATATACCTAATCAGTTCGACTAAGTATGTAATAAATAATATTTGCGTCAAGAAAGTTAAGATATCTTGTTAACGTAATGAGATGTTTTTTCTTTCGTCTATACTACTTTAATATTTCGGCTTTATTTTTGTTAATGTTTTTTTATGTGCCTACCTACATTTTTGTTGTAGAAAATATAATTTTTGTTTTATGCCTGCATACTTACGTCATTGATAACGTTGTCATCGACTAGTTAGGAACAATGAAATAGTTTCGGAAATATTTTATTTTTGACTAGGAAAACCATATCTAATATTTATTGATATAATTATGGAAAACACACAAACTGAATGGTGAGTCATTATTTGAACATTTTCATTTGTCTCTTATTGGTTGACACTGATACAATGACACAACAAACACTTGTTGTTTTAGTTCTCATGGCAATAATTAATTGTAATAAGAAGTGTAATTTTTGTACATTTTGTTATAATGGCATAAACTGCTTTTAAGCCTCGAATGAAGAATCCTTTTTATGTTCCCGTTTTTCCTTATTTGCATAAAAATTGCAAACTATTTTTTTGGCAATCCATTGAAATAATTTCTACTTAATTATTCATGCCTCACTGATTTCACGACAGTGATGGCATTGCGCGAATGACATAAATGAAGGTTGATTCATCAGGTTGTTAGGTAGCTGTTTTGATATTTTGCGATCGCGCATTGGTTGTACGCAGCTTCAATTGAACAAGATTACGTGCACAGTCTAGTCGTGTCACGAGTCGGCAGTAAGCCCGTGATTGTATCGCACGCTTTTAAATATTGTACCTTTTGTTTACCTGTGATATATTTAAATAACTTAACTTATATTCTAATATAATTTCAGTTTAATTTTATTTAATTATTAAACCATAAGTTTACTTAAGAGAAAAATATTTTTATTAAAACTGTAATGAAAAATACAATAAAATACTTTCGCTATCGGAAATAAACATAATTATAAACACGAACTACCTATGGCGTATAAACATTGGGGCCTTGTGGCGGGCCTGCTGCTTACCGGCGGTCGACAATCTCGACCAACTCTTGGACCCTCATTCTGCTTACAGACACAGATCGTTGACGTTAGTGAAATTTATCTTTTGCTCCGACATGAGCGCACGCTCGAACCTCACCTCGCGTTTCTTGCACTCGGTACGTTAGCCGTTCCTCACTAACCCTACAGCCTACCGATCTATAATTCCACAGCTCGGAGCATTCATGGAGACGGAGAAATGAACGTTCTAAACGATCACATCACCGGCGTTCACCGACGTCGCACAGGCGGAGGAGGCATCACCGCGAGGAGTCCACACCGCGGTCACCCCCTGAACAGGTTAGTCCTACCGTTTCTTATTGTCATTTCTAAATGAGATGATGGATAATAGGATTTCGTGATCCTTTTTCAAAATCCCAACATTCGTCCAACCCCCAACGTCATGTGTTCACCCGAAAACATCATTTTATTTAATTGTCAGATTGCAGAGATAAAGCATGCATGGTGTGTGTATTTTGTAACAAATGTAAATTATAAACAAAGTGCGGAACTAGAATATAGCGTAAACGTCAGCGTGGCATCGGGATAACATGCTGAACGAGTTTGGCTAGAGTGTGCGCGTGCGCCTTCGCCCGTGAAGATGTACGCGAGAGACGGCGACCTCCTCGCTTTTGCGCCTGTTCTATTTGCGTTCGCCTTCGTCACTCGTTGCGCTTTCAGTCAGTCGTGAAGTGGAGCCGGCCGCCCGGCGCGTCTGTGCCATCTCGCACCGAAATACTTGCCCGTTCTGGCCGCGGGCGATCCGTGTGCCAGCCATGGCTGACCAGCCACCGCGTCCTCCCCCAAACAATTTGCTCTTCAGCAGTCCTCCGCCCGCGTTACCTCGTGTCGTACTATTGCCTAGTGACGCAAAATGTGAAAATTTTACTTCTGTTAAAGAGACTGAGATCAACCAAACAAACGATGCGGATGATACCTTGCGCGAAATAAATAACGTGGGTGTTCCCACGTTTGAAGGTCTTATTGCTAACCAAATCGGAAGTGACGTGTTTGAGGTGGAACACCCCCTGCCTGCGGATAATTATCTTAGAAGAACTCAAAGTTTTGATGTATCAGATCTTTATTCATTTCATTGCAACAATGCAATTACACACCTGGAAAGTCGTAATCGACATTCTGAACCGGACTTATCAAGATATGGTTTGTTCGTTGACGCCGAAGTGACAGTGGAATGTGGACCCATACAACCTCCCCCGCTCGTACTTAACAATCCATTCTATGATGGCTCTTACGCCTTGGATCCAGAGTTAAACAACGCAATGGTTATATTGCCTGAAAACTATTTAGCTTTCGAAGATTCATTTGTGCCTTCGTGGGAATATAAACCTGATATTAATAATGAATATAATCCTGAGTTATATTACAGTAGCGTACCTGTCTTACCCTCTAACGATCCATGGTCTGTATATGGAAATGTTAACGGAGGCTTTGATTACTACGCACCACAATTAGAATCTACATTTGGAGAAGTAGAAAATGTTCATTATATGCCGTTAGCTGATATAGATTACACTATTCCACAATATATGAGCTTACCAATGGTAGACCAAGCCAAATTAGAAATATTTCCAGATAACAGTTTTCATGCGGAAAAAGCATGTGATAATATCAACGCGGTAAGTGAAAAGCCCGAAAGTGTTGATTCACATTTAAAAACAGAAACATTGACTGGTAGTATCGTGTTAAGTGAAGATGAAAAACTTAGCGTCGTAGATTCGTCTACTAACAGAGATTCATCTACACGAAGTGAGGAATCGCTAAATGCTGACATATCCAATGACGTTACTTCTAGTTTGGCTTTCGTGCCTAGCAGTAAAAGTTCACAGATACCCCGTTGTGCGGACGATACAAGCGACGATACTTCTCCATGTTCCACTGATTATCAAGAAGCTTCAGCACTCGATTTAATTCACAGCGTCGATGAATTATCTCGTGATAGCACAGACTTCTCACAAAGTAGAGATGACGCATCGCCTTCAATTTCCGACTTACCAAAAACTGAATTAACACTACCAAGAGAAGTTAATAAGGATCACAGTGATAGTAATGGACCTTTTCTCTTAGCTTCTAATAAAAATCTGGTCAGTATACCTCTAAATCAGTTACCTTCAATTCCACATAATGATGGACTACCAACAAATCTACCTCCAGTGCCAAGTTGTGTGAAAGATGAACAACACGTTAAAACAAATAGTAATTCAGAATTAAAGCAAAGTTCACCCGCTATTAAACAAACTCTTAGTATCTCAAAAACTGTATTGTGTCAAGAGAATGATTCAAGAGAAATTAGTACTAGTCATAAATCTGCTGAAAATATTGTCGTTAATAGTAGTAGTATTAAAATATTACAACAGCCACGTCCACCGGCAGTACCGCCCTCTTGGTTAGTACCTAAAGCGAACGAACAGTGTTCAAGTGCTCTCGGCTCACTCTCGGCTCCGAAGATTTACGTTCAAAATGCCGAAGGTGTGCCTTGCGGTGATACCAATTTGCAGCCACCATCTCAACAGCTTCCTAAAGGCGATAATTTTGTTGCTCCCGAACCGCAACCCTCGTGCTCCTTCGCACCACAACCTTCTCAAGAGGCACGGCTAAAACCAGAAAATTCCCAGGAAGTTGAGGTCAGCCACCCGATGAAATTTTTGGCTTTACAATCTTTTAGGGCTTACAAAAGACAATTTGAGTTTTATGATTCATCGATTTTGATAAATTAACAATATAAAATTAGTATCTGAAATAAGTGTGCAATGCGATGCCAACATGCGGTGTATTGAGAGCATGCGCATCTATTTTAGCTTATATTATCAGGTCAAGGATAGATACCATACATATTGTTACAATTTAAATATTTATAATAATTTTTAGCGGTAATAGCCTGCTGTATCCATTATATTTTTATCTACAATAATGTTTTTGTTCGCCTATAATAATAATACTTTCTGCATGTTTTCCGTCACTAAACACACAAATTTTGTCAATATGGAATAATTTGTAATAATATATTTTTAACCTACTGATTTGTTATAACATGAAACTGACTGTGATCGCATGTACATTCTGATATTAATAAATTTATTGTACCAAAATAGCGTCACCAGCTGGTTTTGAATTATGCGATGTCATGTCAGTGATAATCGTTAGATGGCGCCACGTGGTGCGTATGTAGTTTGAAAATTCGCATGCGCACAGAAATAGATATCGCGTTGATCACCTTCACCTAGGCGGTACAGCCGACTGACTGTTGTGAAGTTATAGGGGGCACACGCACCGCCCACACAATCTAGAAAGGAAGTACTTTCAACAATAATAATTAACAGCCAGTTTCTTATAAACAAGAGATCCATGTGATGAGTTGTCCGTGGCAGACCCTAGCGGAGTTATTGTATGTAGAATCAGAGTTCAAGGCTATTTGCGTATTTATTTTTATGCAATCAATTTAACAAGTAATGCATAGAAAGGCAAACATTGTTTTCGACTACGAACAATTCGCTCAGCGGCAGTTCAATTATTTTAAATTATGCCCACGAAAAGTTCATATGAATTGAATTCTGTTCGAACTGGTTCACGCCAGTTTCATATAAAAATGTGGCGACTTGAATGAGCATTGAATGAATCGTTACCACGGGATCAATTAAGCATATCAAAGATACCTTATATGTATTTCAATATTTAAAAGGAAAGAGGAGAATATATTTTATAACGTATAATTAAACATGGCTTGTGTGATAAATGCGGTCCAATGTTTCGTTACTACCTATCTATTTGATAATGCCCGGTTCCTTCCGGCCGACCTTGCCGATAAAATCGCGCTCATACCGCATCGATTGCCTTGCAGACCTTAAATTGCCAAACAGTTTTGCTAGCAACGGTAAAATTGTGATTGCACATTTTTTATACACATTTTTTTTACTTGCAATAACTTATAAACCCTTTTTAATATGGAAAACTGTATTATAATTTAAAAAAAAAACGTAAATTATTGTTAATAAGTTCAGTTTGAATCACAAACATGTGGATTCTTGAATGCTAAGCAAGCAATAGGTTGAATGAAACACACAAAATATAAGAAAATTGTTTGTAGCTAAAAGGAAGCTCCCGGCTTCGCCCGCGTCCGATCGCTACCAAACTTCACAGGATTACCCGCTGGACGAATCTTAAGATTTAAAGTATCATCAAAATCATACACACACACATCGCTTTTTTACATATATAGATAGATAGAGGATTACAGTTATTTTTTTATTATTCTGCGTTTGAAATATTGCAAATTAAAAAACAATAAACAGGTTCTGAACCTCATTGTCAGTGAATTATAAACTTTCTATGCCATTCTAAATTCATTGTAGTTTTTTAATTGAGTAATTAAATAAAATAGATTTTTGCTCACTGATTTTAAGTTTTTCGAAATACTGTGGTGAATAATCATTTTTTACGGTAACCAATTTATTCTTATTTAATAAAAAGTTTCTAATATATGACTGACAAAATGAGTAAAAACAATAATACCATAATTTAGATTTTTATTAAAACAGTAATTTAAAAAATATATAAAAAATATTTAAAAAATATATGCTTATGACTTCACCCCGGTCATATAAGCCAAAACTTACGAGCAGCGATTGAACTCATTGCATGGAATAGAACAAGTCTGTCTCATCAATTAAAATGAGCGCGAATCGCTTGGACTCGGATAAATCCTGTTACAATCAGAAAGCTACAATTAGGAATTGTTGCTTCCATTTGCGTTTGCCATCGTTAATGAAACTGTCGTACGACTTTGCTCCTCGTTCTCAGTTTACTCTCAGACGTCAACACACGTGTTGTTGACGACCCAAGTGAACGCGTTATCTATTGTATCGAGAAAAGTTATCTGTAAATATGGTTATGTCAAGTGTGACTGCGATTAGTTTGTTGTAACCGCGCGGTGGTGGTATCGCACCACTCCACGCTGAACTATATAATAGTGTAGTGCCGTGGTGGCCGTCAGGCTGGCCACCCGCCCCCTCAACGGAGCGGTCTCTAAACACTATGTGCTTCATTGTTGTTTCGGTGTCAAAGTGAAGGTGATAATGGAAGAAATTATTGTTAAAAACGATCGCATCAAGGCGCCGTTTCGAATCGGCTCCTTTTATGAGCTTTACAAGCGGTTTCTCAAGGATCACGGGTGCAAGTGGCATGATGTTTCGAAATTGCTCTCTGTCTTATCCGAAATCCTTTTCGATGTGGACGGTGCGTGTTGTCGTCTCGTCGGCAAGGTCAGTTTCGTCGCAGCAGGGTAAACTCTTTTTTTTTTAAAATGTTGCAATTATCTAAGACGACAAGATTAGGTTAAAATAGCTAACTACACGCACAAGTTCTCCGACACTGATTTATGATTATCAATTAACGAAATAAAATAATATGATTTTATTTATCGTAACAATAAACTACTTCACGTAACTTTTTAATTTGATAATTTCAGTATTTCATGCGTACTAAATATTGTTGTATATTTGTAAAACAAAGCAATTGTCGTATTGAATTCGCATGCATAGCATGCACGGAAGCATTTCATTGTTAGATATTTATCACACATATATATATGAGTGGGGCCATACAATAAGGCCGATATTTCGTTAAAATTCAATGTTAATTGCGTTGGCCGGTGAAAGTAGAAAATGCAAGCGATTTTCAAGTAGCTTGATTTGTATACGATAACTATTCGACCTTAGAATACGAGGCGTGTTTTCAGTTCCAAAACTGGAATATGTTTTAATATTTCCAATTAGGTAATTTTTATTGTGGAATAAAATGTATCTTTCTATCTCGTGTGTAATCATGCCCGCATGGTATCACAATAGTTCAATTACGGCCACCGCTTCCCGTGGGGCGGGCCGAATCACCGTTTATACTTCCTATACGAGGTTCGGCCCATAGAATGATTATTATAAGGCGTGAGACTGAGAAGTATATGTGTGATATTGACCCTCTGCGTGGGGTACGAGTACGGTTAGTCATGGAGTGCGGTATGTTGGATGGTTAGCGAACATCATCGGCGATGTTCACACGTGCTCCACTAACCTAATTACCTCCGCTTATTGACAGAACTGTCTTGGCGCACGAGCTCACTATATAGTGAAAGGTGCACGCCTCACAGATAATATCTCAATTACATGAATTTGTCTTAATTGTAATAAATAATAATTGATGCGATAGCTCATGTTGTGCCAAAGCGTAGCACTATATATTAAAGTATATTGGCAATCTAAATGTAAGCAAAACAAAATTTGTGAATTTCATACGTTTGCCAAAAAATGTGCTAAAAAATATCTGTTCGACTTTCCTCTATTTAAATAAAATTTATGCACTTATTTCTACTAATTTAATAGAATTAATCAGAATTAAACGTTCACAACAATGAAGATACAACTGCCAAAGTTTACCGTGGCATAGTTAGCAGTGTTTCAAAGGTGATTAACGGAAAAAAAGGCCGAGTAAAGTATATACAGCAAATGTAATGCGACGAAATGGTCCAGCGGCGGTAACCCGATGTGCGCGGGAGGGCGCTCCCACGGGTTGCCGATATTTTTAGTCCACGACCATTACTTGGCAACGGCGGCCGCACTCGGTTTGCGCTAGTGATCTTTGTGAAATTCGTTCACGCTTAGGTACGCTCTCAATCTCTAGATAGACCCAGTCGAATGTTCGCTGGCAAGGCATTCACAGCGTGAACTCAAGTGAACGTTGAAAATTTATGCTCATTTCCGATATTTTGTTATGGTGAAGTTATGACGTTTCATCAATGTTATGTTCTGTATCCTGGATAGTGCTATAATTCGGTGTGGTCCTTGAATGAAAACATAATGGCCAGCTTAAGTGCTAGTGGAAACGGTACGTCTACGCCTCGACGTCACAGGTACTCTCGCGCATCGACGACCAGTGTCACTCAACTGTTGTCCGACGGCTACTCCAGTATCATGAATCGTTTGACACGACGGGGGCCCTCCGAAAAACCTGATCCTGTCGCCGATTCCAAACTAAGTACGACGCGCAGTCGTTACGATGATAAACTTCTTTCGAATAAACCATCAGCTCTTTCCAGCATACGTCGCTACGAAAATAATAGGCATATATCGCCATATACTTCGCTCACTTCCGGTCTGAGTACACCATCTGTAAGAAAGCTAAACGATGATCGTGCGTATTCGAGTTACCTGAGCGCTCCAAAGTCTCGGCCTGACACATCACCTTTGCATTCTACCTCGAGTATTGGCGCACTCGGACGCAGTGACTCATTTCGGAGAGCTCATTTGAAAGATAAATCATCGCCGTACGTAAAACGATATCCTCTAAAGGAAGCCAACAATAACATTGACAGTACAATTTTGTTAGGTAGTACACGTAGCCGTTTAGAAGATAAATATTCCTCTGTGCTGGACAGGATCGCTATAGAAAAGAAGGAAAGAGCCAAAAGGGAAAAGGAAGACCGTGACAAAACGTTAGAACCGGAGTTCCCTGGTCGAAGAGGTTTAATGAAGAGTTTGACTACGGCCGTTTTCGGCGAAAACTCCTTTAAAAGAAATGAATATTCACGTGAGAAAACACGGGACAAGACTCCGTTTAGAAATGGGGCGGACCGACGTCGTTTACCATCTAATCATAAAAACTTTGAAAAGGGTGAAAAAAATGGATTTATTGATATCCCATTGAGGGATCGTTCAAATTATGGAAAAGATAGGGATAGTATATACAGAAGACACCAAAGAAGATCTCTTAGAGCAGAAAAGAGCGAGACCAGGGATAGAAAAAATGGTAAATTGTCACTGAGACCTGTAGATATAAATATCCTCGCGGGACATAGGGATTTAAAATCGCCATTGCAACACAGCGGCAACGAAACTAATTTTAAGTCAAATCTAACCAAAACACCAGCCTCTTCACCGACGAGAGAAGTGGGAAGGCAAAAACAGATTTATTTCCCCTCGAGCGACGAGGACGATGACAAAACGCCGGTAGGCGACCAGCTGTTGAGCGAAAGAGAGACACGACGTAAAGAGATTCAGAGCCTCATAATGAAGTACGCTCACTTGGACGAGGTCTACGGCAGGATAGGGGAAAAAGAGGCGAGCGAAGTAACGACTGAAACGAGCGTCGCTAGGAAGCCGGAGCCCATCGGCGTGGGAGACATAGTGGCCCTTCCGCCGGAGCTTCGTAGCCGCCATCGTCCGCAGCGACCGCGGCATCTGATGCGGCGCGCGGCCACGCCGCCTGTAAGCACAAGCTAACCGCCTACGCCTCTGTTTGCCGCTAACACACACACCTGGTCCGTGATTTTTATATTTTCTGTGTTCAATTGTTCGTAAATGAGCTGAGTCATAGACGATGCGCCAATTAATTTCAAAATCTATGAAAATAATAAGAAACTTATCTTTATTCTTTATAACCGAAATATAGCATTTTGTGGAAAATCTGCATTCACGTTCAATATATTTTCCACATAAGACTTTTTTTATAAATTTTACGGTACGCATGTAATCTTACTAATGAAAGCGAAAACGGTCCTTGTTAATGATATTCTATTAAAAAGTCACGTGAGGGTGAATTGTAATTTTAACTAACAATGTCTCAGTGTCGTCTGCAAATGAATAAAAATATGTGCAATGTTAGTTTGTTAGTGCATGCGTTTAGCTTACTTTTAACTGTTTTAAAAAGCTATCATGGTTTCTCTCTTTTGTATAAAACTAAACATTATATTGAAAAGAAAGTCGAATTCTGTTAAAGTGAGAATAATTAGTGCAGTTTATTTGTTTGTTAAACTAAAAAGGCTCGGGTGGACACTTTTCTATATTCCTTTCGCGTGATGCTGCGTATGAGAGAGATGTGAGCGTGTGTGCCTATGTATTGAGTCCTCCCGCCGGCGTCCTATCCCCTAGTGCGAGCGGCGCGCGCGTGACGCGAGGCGGTACCGCGCGCCGTCCCGCTGCGCCCACCCGACCCGTCCGCCCTTTAACAGCATGTTCGACATCGAAACCAATTGTCGCTTGTCTGACGGGCAACCGTTCCATTGTCTGATTGTTGGGTACAACACTACTCGGGTCGTGGCGATCGTGTGGCGCTCTCCGCTCTGCGTGTGGCTTTGGCGTGGACGTGCGGACGACATCGCGTGCGTGACTTCGGCTGCGTGCGTGGCGTGGACGACTCTCTCGGCGGCTGCGGCGCTGGCGCTTGCAGAACTCCCGGGCACGCTCTTCCGTCAAGGACGACAAGGACGGACATCTGGTGTATTGGCCCGGATATGTCATGGGAGCGAGATGTTCGTGTCCACACCATAACTATTACAATTGCATTTTTACACTCATCATCACCACAAACCAAACACTCAACACACACACACACACACACACACACACCTTCAAGTAACATTAATATAACATATTTTGCATTGCATTGATTGAACAATTACAGAAACACTTGACATAAATTACATTTATTTCTCTCGAATAACAGATTGTCCAGGTGATAAATAATTTGCCCAGTCTACAGTCAAGCTCTCGCAGTTCTGCGACTCGTGTTGCAAGAAGATCTTTTTTTAATAGTTGCCTTTTAATTTTTAATGTTAATTAATTTTACAAATAATTATTATAATATTGCATATCAAGTCATGTTGAACGCTCGTATCAATCGCGCGTGCAAGTCCATTGAGAAGTACAAATGTGGATGCTCCTTTGCGTCTGAATGTTCTACAATCATACAATGGATTGATTGGACACTAATGCAAATCTTCACCGTGACTTTGTTGCTAGGTCAAACTGTCGACTACAATAGTTTGATTTCATTACAGATAAAATCATCGCCACGCTCGGCGAGGGCACGTTCGGCAAGGTGGTGGAGGTGAAAGATTTAGAAATGTAAGTGAATTTAAATAATATCGTAACTAGTTAGATTACCTTCCATGTCATGCCATTTTGATTAGAACTGATAACCTTTGAACATCAGAAATTTTACATTGAAGTCATATTAGGTAATAAAATAAGTGTGTAAACTTGTATTTTATACATTTTTTGTGACAACTTTGAAAATGTGTTTGTTAAGATTTTGTATTTTTGGCATTAATACCTGTTTCTACGCAAAAGTCTTCGAAAAATTAGATTTATTTCTGATAAGAGAGATCCTTAGAACACCTTATTTTCTTAGAACACTACAAAATTTCATTTAGCTACCAAGTTGAAATTATTCTTAATTTATGATTTCTTATGTTTATGTCTTCTTTGTCCCCATATATAGATATGGATCTTAATAAACAGGTGGACATCGACTTTAACATGTATTGTCTGTTTCTCCGCTAACTTGTTCTAAACAATCCAACGAATTTTGATACGATTTTCACTAATGACCGATAAACGACTAAGGTTTATATGTATATAATTTGCAGAAAAAAATCGACTGGTCGCTAGGATAATAAATAATCTGATGATATAGCCATGATAGAACTTAAAAACAAAAGAACTCTAGTACTGTATTTTTAAAGTTCTCAAGTGGACTAGTAATTTTTGATTAAGTTATGATCAGTAGAGGCAAAGCGTAGAGTAAACATCCAAGTAACAGCTAAAATATGCGACGCACCTGTTACTTATTTCAAACACATCATTCAGTATGACGAGTACTCGTAATATGGTTATGTTATATAGTATTTACTTGAGGATGAAAATATCTATAATCACATTAAATGAATTTCCTGTTCGCACTGTGGATGTTATTTATTTGAGTATTCTTGTTCAGATTTTGCAAACATTTACAGATATCGAATGTCCGAATGTGTGTTCTTTTGAGGCTTATTTATTATGTTGCGCTGCGCCGTGTGTATATTATTGATACACTATTGGTATGCTAGTTGCTGGTGTCGTTCACATTTCGCGGCGGATGATGACACATTGTTTGGCAAAGCGTGCTTTACGTTGATTATTCCAATCTATTTTCATTTTGTTTATAATAACCGCGTCAATATGTATTTGCCAACGGATTTCTTATTTTATATATTAGACTTGATAAATTTTAATTTGCATATTTTTTCTTAATTCCAGGGAACACAGAATGGCTTTGAAAATTATAAAGAATGTCGAAAAGTACAGAGAGGCTGCCAAATTGGAAATCAATGTTTTAGAAAAATTAGCTGATGTCGATCCAGATTGTAAAAAGTGAGTTTATTTTAGTTATTAATATTTTTTTAATTAAAATATAGATGTCGAAACGAACATAAAGATAAGATTTTGTAAGTCATTGTGCAGAAAGAAAATTGAGTGTAACGGCGGCCTTGTTCGCATTTTAGATGAATTTAGCCAAACTAATGGAGAGTAGAAAAAAAAGTGTCTCTAAATAATCGTTATTTCCGCACGAATTAATCCGAATTGGTTGGTGTTTGTTTGTTATCGTGAAGGTAACATGGTCACAGTGTGTTGATACAGTGAGTGTTCGACTTCTAAGCCGGCGAAATGTAGCAATATTTGACCTTGCACGATTATTCGCGTCGTTATTGCTGGTCTCTGGCAGGCGGCCAGGGAAGCGGCGCGGTGTCAACTCTAAACACAAAAATACCGAATGCCGCTCAAATATATCTAAATAACGCGCGCGAACTTTAGATAATGTACACAAATCAAAAATTCCTTTGTTACTTTTATTAATTGATAAAATATGATGATTAAAGAAAAAGTGTTGATTTTTTAGGTTCGATTCACTGGTTTTGCGATTTCCTATTTCCTCATCTAATTATCTTCAATATTCATAAAGATCGACCGACAGGTTGTGGTGCACTTGATGGTAGGTGGCTAACATCGCCTATAACATAACACAAGTAACGCCAAAGGTGTGCAAATGCTCTGCCGCTTTTAGTGGGGTATGGGATAAGAGACTAGGAAGTGGTATCTGGGCTGTTAGTTAATTCCATTATACATTAAACTTGGCTTAAATTTTCATTGGTGTATAGCACAACATTAAACTCTAGAAGAGTTCAAAGTTATTTGTGTTAAATTCATCGCCAGGCGTCTTCCCACACAGCCGTTATTACTCACAGTCTGTCTTCAAAGTTTTTCTAGAGCTTTTAAATGTACATTGATAACATGAAATTGTTTAGAAAAAACAATAATTACTGGTTTTAATAAAAAATATTACCCCATATACAAGATATTGTAAAATTGTATAATACAATTTAATATTTGAAATGCAAAGTTGATTTTAAAAAGTTTTGCAATTTTATTAAAAAGATACAAAACATAAACTTTCGATATTTGTAATCACTATGTTAAACAAAACGCTTGTACGCTACTAATCTCCTACTACTTACTAACAATAGTGATTAGTATCAATTAAGTAGCGTTACATAAAACTCCCAGAGTAGGGCCACTATACTAAATGACTAATGAAACATAAGGCTGTCTATAATTGGAGTAAACGACAGTAATATTAATTTGATTATATTTTTTTATTTTCAGTTTGTGTGTAAAAATGTTAGACTGGTTCGAGTATCATGGACACATGTGCATTGCCTTTGAAATGCTTGGTCAAAGCGTATTTGACTTCTTGGTAAGTGATTCTTTTGTTACTTTTTTTATCGTAAAGATCGGCAGGTAGCCTGACGGATCCACTTATGATTCACACAAGCAACGTGATAGGGACATCCGTGTCAAAAACACAGTGGTCTTTTGTGTAAGGTAGTGGTACCACAATAGTGGTTTATACCGTAAGACGAGCAACAGTTTGACTGCAATGTTCTGTCATTACTAAAATTATGATAATAATGCTTATAATACTAGTATATGTAAACTTCTATATCCTTTGTTTTTGGTGAAAAACAATACTTTAAAAATTGTCCCTTGGCATTTTTCTGTAGCCACATTACTATTACATCTCTGGCATGGTTTGCATTGCATTGCAATTGAAATAAAATAATTATCTTAACTAAGAATTTGAATAGGACTAGATACTAACTAAAAATCTGTCTATTGAGAAGTCGTCTTAATTGAAATGCTGCCTGCACACGCGCGTCACGTATCTTGACAAGTGACAAGTGATGCAGCGCCACACTCAAACCAGCGCCCGTGCCTGACCAAGCAATACACGCTACAGGCTCTTGGGCATGCCAGTCAGCAGTCAGTACTAGCAAAGCAAACATGGCGGCTATTGCGTCAAAAGTACAATTATAAGCGGGAACGTACACGTCTTTTGAACTGTTTCGAAAAACCGACACCGAACACGATCACAGGCAGCGAGCAGACCGTTTACGCGCTCGTTCTCGTACCCGTTGAATTTCGAGTGATTTATGTGGTTAACGTTTTTAATGATGTCGTTACAGAAAGACAACGAGTACCAGCCGTACCCGCTGGAGCAGGTGCGACACATAGCGTACCAGCTGATCCACAGCGTGCTGTTCCTGCACGACAACCGGCTGACGCACACGGACCTCAAGCCCGAGAACATCTTGTTCGTGGACTCCGACTACGAGGTGGTGAGCGTGGCCGGCGGAGGCGCCAAGAAGCGGCAGGAGGTGCGGCGCGTGCGACGCAGCGACGTGCGGTTGATCGACTTTGGCAGCGCCACTTTCGAGCACGAGCACCACAGCACGATCGTGTCGACGCGTCACTATCGCGCGCCCGAGGTGATTCTGGAGCTGGGCTGGGGCCACCCGTGCGACGTTTGGTCCATCGGCTGCATCATGTACGAGCTCCACCTCGGCATCACACTCTTCCAGACGCATGACAATCGCGAGCACCTCGCCATGATGGAGCGCATACTAGGCGCCATTCCCTACAGGTAACAAACTATTAGCGTACAGTCCAATGTGGTAGTGGCACGGCACACTGCGTTTCGCAGTCAACTTGGCAGCCCGTCTGGAAATAACTACCCAATAGGTTCCTTGTCATTTATTAAATATGCAAAATTTTATGATGATCAGTTGGTTATTTAAGGAGTGAAAGTGTAACAAACAAAAAGAAAACTCATTTTTGCATTTATAATATCAGGAGAACACAGCTTGTTCAAATTATGTTTTGCGAACGGACCCTTAATATAATGTATGTACTTAACATTTTAACATTTAATTTTCAGAATGGCCCGCAAAACTAGAACAAAATACTTTTACCACGGTAAATTGGACTGGGATGAGAAATCTTCCGCCGGCAGATACGTTAGAGAAACGTGTAAGCCGTTACTGGTGAGTGTTATCAATTGCTAGCGGGCCGCCCCCGGCTTCGCACGTATAAGCGAGAAGCGACTTTGTTTCATACTATGTAAAGACTAATTTGCATCGTATTAACAGATCTGTTGTTAATTGCGCTTGCAGAGGTACCTGCAGAACAATAGTGAGGAGCAACGGCAACTCTTCGACTTGATCGCGCGAATGCTCGAGTACGAGCCCTCGCAACGCATCACTCTACGCGACGCGCTCAGGCATCCCTTCTTCGCCAAGCTGCCCGCGCATCAACGACTCGGTAACTAATATTTATTATCTCCTTACATTTATTTATATTATTACCAACTAGTAGTGGCTATCGTCATTTCGCGGCGTGGCACGCTCGCCCAATAAGAGATATTATCTACAATTTATATTCAAATAGCGACACTGACATTCTACGCGACTTCGTCCGCGTAACTTCAATTTTCAAATTTATTCTTTATGTAGTCGTAGTACCTTATTTATTTTTTATAAGTGCCAAATTTTTAATTGTGTAATTGATAATATAATATTAAAAGGCTAATAAAATAGGGATTGTAGCCTCCAAGTTGTGACATGTCATATTTTGTTATAGGACAGCCGCACACGAGGCCGTCGTTCCTTAGGTCAGGCCCATTCTAGTCGGGGAGACAATGCCTAGAAATGTTTCAAATTTTTAGAAAGCGTGAATTTTTCATGAACCAGCAATTGTTGGTGCATAAATAAATTGCAATGAAACATAAAAAATAAACTAATATTATATATACGTATTTGATAAAAGTTCATAATATTGTATTTGTATTGATATATTGATACAAATGCTTAATGAGGTTAAACAAGTGAAGTGGGATTTGATGATACTTAGTATAAATCACATACAAAGCAAAAAACTTTTGTGCTGTTTATACTTTTAAAAGATATCTAGCAATTTGTATGTAATCACAATAAAGCTTACATTTCATACCTGTGGAAAATGTTGTTATAAAATTTATGTACTGTTATTTGCAAAGGTTCCAAGGTTTGATCTTTTCTAGGTGATTGTCTCTTGGACTATGTTACGTTGTGGAGACGCTTTATACATTGGCTTCGTTCTGTTTTCTTTTGGAGTCCAAAATGTGCGATATGAACGCTCAGGATTACGTTTGATATTGTGCTGTCAGTGTGCCGTTGATTAAGATACGCTTTTGATACTTCCATTTACTTGTTTATAACTTGGAGTGATCGGCTTGCTTACAACGCGGGCTCAGACTCCTTACTGCTTTTTTATTTTTCTTCCAGAACAATTAACTCGCATTTTTTGTATATACTTAAATCTATGCTTCGTAATGATTGGTGAGCGAAAGTATTTAATAGAAAATCTAGTCACAGTAAATAAGTGGCAAAATACATGATTTAGTACTTCTTGGATATTAAAATTAAAATTTAAAATTTATATTAAAAAAAATCTTATTAGTGTTAAAATTAATTCAAAAGTTGAACCAAATGCAGTCAACGTTAGAGTTATTAGAAATATTGCACGTGAGGCATATGTGGTACTTAAATAAGCATAAATTAATTTTCATTATGGGAAGATTATACTTTTATTATAATGGGTTCCTTTATTATAATGGGTTGCACTATTCTTTATTTTTATTTTCGCCCTTAATTTTTGCTCACTAGTCATTTATGTTATAATTTAAGGCCGAACGTAAACGCACAAGTAAACTATAGACATCAAGATAAGTACAGAGGTATACGTTAAATGTCTCAGTAAGCTTCACACCCTCAATCGTGCTGTCAGTCAGAGAAAGAGCAGTGGAGGTTCAGTACCTTTGCCATGAGATAACTCTTGGCAGAGGTAGTGTGTTTGCGGAGCGGTCTCTTGGTGTGTGCGTGAGTGTGAGTTAAGAGCGCGACGCGTTGTGGTTGCAGGCAGTGACCGCGCGCGGTGCAACGGCGCTAGTGCGGAGTCGGGCGGCGCAGGCGACGCGAGCGGCGCGTCCAGTTCCCGCATCGAGCGCGTCATACGCAGTCAGTCGCTCAGCAGGTGAGCACGCCACACGTGCCACCGCCTTTTGTAATATAGCTCCTTTGTTTTAATCTATTTATAAATAATTAATTATTATTTCAAATATAGACTGTTCTGTCAACATTTACAAACTCTTTCTTATTTCACCCGTACCAAACACACCCTCATATACGTACTATACGCACGCCACTCGAGTGCGCTTAGTGCTGCAACCAAAGTAGTAGTGGTAAGTAACGTCGATAAATTTGGCGCGTCACCTTAAGGTTTACAATTGCAGATGTTGCAAGGTCGTTGATATAAAAAATTTGATTACGCACAGAGAATAATTATTTTCCACAAAAACTTGGATCGGTTTTCTGTTTTCTTCAGTACTTTCGAAAACCTGCTTGTTCGGGAGACTGGAAGTCATCAAATCTGCGCTCTAGACGTATCGAATCTAGTATTCCTCCTACACTTAGACTGATTTAGAACACATCCGCCAAATTCCAGTTTCGTCATAAATGAAATTTATGAAAATTTATTTCCCTTTAGTCAAGAATGACATGTTGAACCCAAAATACCATAGAAAAAGCTAATTATGTCTCCCAACATTTAGGACCTTTTAATTTGAAACAAAAGACATCACTTTCATATTACTTTTATTTTAAAATTCACATATAAATACCGTAATCTAATGAAATTACAAAAGGAGCATAAATAACCTTTACAAATATTTTACACGTCGTTTTATACATCACGTTAATAACTATGAATATATTCTGAGAAAATACATGAAAACCTTTTGGGTAAAGAGTGGAGCTTTAAATTAAGTACAAAACGGAAATGTTGAAATCTAACTAATTTATACACAAGACTTAGTTAATTTGGAATGACGTTTGAAAGGCGTTGGAAATGACGTTGGAGCTAGACGACGTTGACGCTGGGCTGTGAGGCGGGCCAAGCGTAGCGAGGAGGCAACGCGGCTCCGTAGCGCACTTCGTACATCTGAGCGCGGATGAACGCCTCAGTGTCCAAAGGTTGCGGCTGCACTGTCGCCTTGCCTGTTAATTTATCAAATAAATGTATTTTATTTATTATTAGGCGACTTCGCCCGACTAACTTTATTAAACTTATTTTGTAAACAAACAATACAGAGATGGACGGTTGTATGGAAACCCGTCATTCGCAAACTTAAAAGCATGAAACTTCATATACATATACAAGTACTCCATACCACACACACTATAATATTATAATTGTGAAAGTAACTCGGTCTGTCTTACCTTTTCACGACTTAACTACTCAACCGATCATGAAATTTTGCATACACGTCAGGGGGACATAAGAGAGGGATCATCTAAAATTAAGAAAACTAACGCGTGGAATATGTGTAATAAAGATTTTAGGCGTTACATTGTTTATGTTTTTTATTATTTTTCAACGCGGACGAAGTTGCGGGCACCAGCTAGTATATCCTATATGATTTTTAGAAGTGTGTATGACGTCACTCTTAACTAAAAATATTTTATTAGCACGTTTTTGAAAGCGAATTGTTTGAAATAAAAAGTGACCTGTTTCGTAAGCGTGCTCGAAGATCTTCTTGGCGATGTAGACAGAGCAGTTCTGGATGTTGGAGAGAGGCGGATAAAGGCTGCCGTGGTCCAGGTCGTCCTGTGTCACTATCTCCGCCAAAGCCTGCGCAATACATCATAGCTTAAAATTTCTACTTTTCCAATCCACCATAGATAAACTAGCTACCAAATGACTCAATACGTTTTGGTGCTTCTCCCAAATGTCTATAACTCAATAGGTTCGGTTTACTTTTAAATTCTCAAATTTTGCTTTTACATGAGTAATAATTCATTACCAGTCTACTAGTTACTAGCCTAGCGGTCCACTAGGTGGTAGGTGGCTACCGTCGCCTATAACACAAGCAACGCTACAGTGGTCTTCTGTAAGGGGGATGGCTACTGCTGCCAGATAGTGTGCCCTATCCACTAGGAAATGGAAAAGCCCACCTGTGCGGCGAGTAGCATGAAGTCTTCAGAGATGTCGATGAGCCCAGCGCAGATGATGCCCAGCGCCAGTCCCGGGAATATGTACGAGTTGTTGCCTTGTCCCGGTCGCAGCACGCGTCCGTCCTTCGTACGGTAATCCGGGAACGGGGAGCCGGATGCAAATATAGCGCGCTCCTGTTATATCAAAACATCATTTTAACAAATATCAAAGCTATTTATATTTTTTGTTAAATGTGATGAATCACACAGCTTTAATTTACTGAAAAACGTGTGTAATTATGACTGATTTTTACTAAATGTATATCGAAGAATATATGGTACTTAAAAAGAAAACATTTTTTTTTTAATTTTTGTCCGTTTGTTCCGGATAATCTTTAAAACTGCTGGACCGATTTTGGCGGAATTTTCACTGGTAGTTACTTAGCTGTTGTTAAAAGTAGTAACTTGGGCTAATAAATATCATATGATAGCTATTTACTAGTAAAAGTAAAATATACTGTAACCTATATTGGACCACTTTTGTAGGAAATGAGTGTTTAATGTCTGTAAATAATGTATTTCGGTAGAAATACAAAAGTGGTTCAATAGTCTCAAAATAAGGCCACTAACGTCAGTGTTGGTGTAGGCCTCTTCGGCGGTACACTCGGCCTTGCTGGTCGGGTTGGAGAGGGCGAAGATCACCGGCTTCTCGTTGAACTCGGCCATGCAACGCAGAATGTGCGAAGTGAAGGCGCCACCTATCGCCGCCGCTCCTATGAGCACCGACGGCTTCACCAACTCGACCACCTCGGCCAGAGTGCGCACCGGCGCGTGGTCCTTCGCGAACTTCTCCTTGTGCTCGTTGAGGCCACCGTCCGGCCTGTTCTTCACAATCAGCCCCTTCGAGTCCACCATCCACACTCGGCCTCGAGCCTCAGTCTCGCTGGCCCCTTCGCCCATCATCGCCATCACGCACAGCTCCGCGATACCCAGCGACGCCTGCCAAACAATTAACATTGTTACAACATTGCTATTCATTAGCATCATCATAGATGATGTCATTAAAGTATGGAATATACCTCTCCGGCTCCCTGAAACACGATGGTGTTTTCAGATAGCTTCTTGCCAGTGATGCGGAGACTGGCGAGCAAGCCGGACACGGCCACCGCCGCCGTCCCTTGGATGTCATCGTTGAACGTACAGTATCTGAAACATTGTTATCATTTTAAACCTCTAGCACCGAATAAAAAAAATAATTTACAGAAACAACTCACTTGCATTATGTTAATGTCGACAGACAGGTTGACAGGTCCACTTGATATTGTTATAGAGGATAATAAGATCATAATATGTGCTGTTGTGGACCGTCAGTCTGTCTGTCGACCTTAACATAAAAAATATATAACAATCCTTTACAGAAAACTACCGTGCAGTTACGGCACGTATGCTGCTGTAATAGCCAGAGCCCCGCCTTTTCCTATCCTCTTAACTCTTTTTGGTCTTTCAATCGGAAATTCCCCTTCTACGTTCCAAACAGACAGTTAAATTTTGTAAGACAGTTAACTTCATAGGTATAAACAAGGACAGTTGACACACTGACCTGCCACGATACTTCTCGAGCAGCCGGAAGGCGTTAGCGTTAGCGAAATCCTCAAACTGAATGAGGCAGTTTTGGCCGAAGCGACGAACCACCGCCTGCATGAATTCGTCCACAAACTCGTCATACTCTGCGCCGCGGACTCGCTTCTGCCGCAGGCCGATGTACAGCGGGTCGTTCAACATGGTCTCGTTGTTTGTGCCCACGTCCAGCGTGATGGGCAAGCACTGGTGCGGTTTGATGCCCGCCAACGCCGTATAAAGGGACAGCTTGCCCACCGGAATGCCCATTCCGCAAGCGCCAAGATCGCCCAAACCAAGAATCCGCTCGCCATCGGTCACCACTATCGCGCGGACATCCGTTTCAGGCCTAACCACAACAATTATTATACTTTGAGCTGAGATAGTTTAAATAAACTGAACATAATTTTACTGACCAACCTCACGAAACATCAAATCGAAGTACAGAAACTACCTTTACTTGGAATAGTTATGTTACTAGTGAGACGCACATTAAAAAATTGTGTCTCGATTAATTTTTTTATAAAATAGTCATAAAAATTCTATTAAAAATCAAGCTTACAAGAAGTACAATTTTTAAGTTTACCCCAATGTTCTGCTGTGGCAGAACCTAATGTCCTAGGGCATAATACTTTTATTGAATATAATATATAGGTATCTATATTTATGGATTTATAGATACTTCTAGTAAGCAAAAAGTTTGATCTATAGCAATCTACTTATGCAAACCTATTTTAAGAACTACCCAAAATTGAAAGCAATTTTACTTACCAGTTTTTGAGAATGTCGTAGACATGGCCCTTGTCGTGTATTGTGATGAAGAGACCCCTCGGCCTTCGGTACACCAGACCAAATTTCTGACACGCTAGTCCCACAGTTGGCGTGTACAATATCGGCATGGTTTCCGCGACATTTTCGCCGACGAATCGGTAGAACAGGTGCTCATTGCGATCCTAGAACAATCATTTATTAATTACATATTCTTGTAACACCAATTTTCATTGTCCAGAGTTATGGAAATTTTGATACTGACTGAGTATTGATTGACTAAGTACTATGGGACCATTTTGTTGGAATTTATACTCCGAGTATGGGACAATAGCATATTGGATAATTTTCCAGCCTGGATATTGCGAACATGAACGGCTATGTATATTTGAATATTAAAATATAATCAAATAATATAATGGAACCTCCCAAAAGACGTTTTTCTACTAAACTACTTAGAGCCTCTTTTACCAACTACAAGTAAAGGGTTGATTAGTTATTTTTCAAGTACTTAATGCTAATTGGCGAGTAATGTTACGAGTATCTTGTGTCAATTTCATAGAAATTATCCTTGAGTGAAACTCGAAGATGGTGAAACGCGTACTCTTACCGGTGACTATAAGGCGGTTAGCCTACTTGACACTTTACTCAGAGATGGTGAAAGAGGCCCTTAATCATGTATGTGCTTAGGTAGTTTAACTAGCAACTTAGTTAATATTTTTATATTAAAGCGATTGTCCTGAAAACTAATAAGTCTGGAAAGCCGAAATTTGGAATACAGTACAGGTAGGTTTATTTTTAAGTATTCTAAAATTCCCTCTATAAATAAAAGTACAATATTCTAAAATTATTAGCTGGTGCTTACCAATAAGCCCATTAGGTAGATATATTTGCTGAGCGGATCCTCGTAGCGATGGAGCGAGAGCTTGCACAGGTCTACCTGTTCAGTCTGACTCCTCACGTATGCTGGCAGTAGACCGTGGATGCCGAGCGCTTGTCGTTCTTCAATCGTAAATGCCATGCCCTGGAATTGAAAAAAAAAAAAAACATCTAAGTATACCTAATCATTGCCGAAGTAGGTAAATAGGAAGCTTTCTTTTAGATAACTCACGACTTTACAATAGTAAAGTGTAACTCCATGAGATTTCTATGTCGTGAAACGACTTGTTCTTCCAAAAATTAATAATTATTAATTATAGTATGTTACTTTCAAAAATTATAATTTTGGAAACGTGTGTAATAATAGCCAAGTGGACAATCGGTTTGTCTGCCACCATTTTTACAATAAAAGAAACAAAGGATAGTGGGATTATGGTAAGAAAAAAAATTACCTATTCGATTCATTTGTTAATCTCAGTAGAAAATTAACAAAAAAAATATCTAAATAACCCAAATTCATATTAAACTACATTGATATGAAACCTTTGTCGGCATATTTTTATCAATTGGTAAGTGTGTGAATAACACATAAAATACATTTTGATGAAATGACGCATTTATTGTCCTTTTACATATTTATATATAAAATGCGGAAAATTTAAGCAAATACAACTCTGCCGTATTCTCAGCAAGGACACGCAAATCACTTTAGGAAAATTACCTCTTTATTCATTACTTAATTTTTTTTAATGATTTTATAATAAAATAAAAAAACATTCAGGAAAATAAATAACGACAAGCAAACACGTTCGAGATTGACGTAATTTCTGTGACGATCTCAATGCCTATTTAGTAAGGCCCCGGAAGTGTTACTAGAAATTGTAGCGAGACATTCTCCAACTGAAGGTGACCTATGAGCGCTGACCTTCGTGCGTAACTCCCGATACACATTTATTACCATTACAAACAACGACTTGGTACAACATCGCGAAAAGGAGATATATACATCGTTTTTATTGATGTAGCTATATATATCCTTTACGGATTGTCCCTCGCCGACTGGGAATACAGCACTAAAACCCCTCTGTTCCACCATCGGCGGCAAATATGAGACCCGGGATCACAGCAAGGCCTTATCCCCGTGCCTCACAAACGCCGCCATGTCCTCGCGGACCCATCTCCTGCGGCCAGGCCGCGTCCTACTCCTGTGGCGACCCAATCATCGACTTGGACGTTTGGTCATCCGTTACACCGCTCATCGCATCAGGCGATACCGGTTCTTGATAGGTATACAGTTTTGCTATAACTATGTACATATCAAGGACAAAGCATTATGCTGTTATATATGTAGATAAACACAACAGACTTGGGCGAGCCATTGGAAACATTCATACATCGTCATCGCAAAACACCAGATTCTCAATTAAAGATAAAATACTCTCTTTTCATTGTCTGTTCCTTGTAAAGCTTCGATTTTATATAAACGAAAAAAAAATCAACCATATCAAACGAACACTATTTGAACCAAACATTTCTTTTGTACAAGAACAAGGCAAACGATGCATTAGAGAGCTTTCTTTCACTGAGAAATTCAAATCCGATTCGCAAACACTCCTCTTATCTCTTTGTATATTTCCGCTCAGTTTCCTCGAATCCCCCGTCAAAGCCACTTTCACACGATCTCACACACGAGAAGCTCGCAAACAGAGCGCTGCCTGAATATTTTTTTATTACTAAGCGCTTTGTTATTTATGAACAAAACAATGGTTTGCTTTAGATTACTTACATTACATAATACTTTTGTTTTTTGCGGGTTCACTTTTGTTGTTTATAACGGCTATGAGTTAATAATTAATAATGTATGAGGCTCGCTGTGGGCGTGGCAGTGACGTAGGCACCAACAAACACGTGACTCGTCTACAGTTTCAATACGACATAAATCAGGTGGGTTATTTTGCGGTATGGATATTCTATATATATATACTAGATAATAAAGAGGACAGATTGGTTTGTTTGTTTGCATTGAATGGACTTTTTTCTTCATTCTTCACTGGATTCTTTCACTGTTGGGAAGCTATATTATCAGCGAGTAACATGTTTGTTTATGTAAAAGTCGGCAGGCAGACTGATAGACCTTCGCCTATAGGTAAGCACAGTAAACACCAGAGGTTGCCTCATGGAGATGGAATAGAATAGGCTCTTAATCCTTTATTCCCTTGCCGAAAGACAAACAATACGTCAACAACAAACCTAACTAAAATAGAAGCAAAATGTGCAATAGCAGAATGTATAAATAGCAAAATGTACAAAACGCGGAACGTACGAGTACAAAACGCAAAATGTGCACCACACTCAAAATGCGTACCTACGTAATTTTCACGGTGTATCCCAACCCGCCAAAGCATTTAATAGGTATTCTAAAAACAATTGTATATGTTCCGGTATACGTATGTAAGAAAGCTATTGTTCAGTTTTGGAACGAAGAGAATATCCCTAGTTTCTGTTGCTTTCAAAGAATTTACTACAAAGCCATTACCAGCTACAAACAAAGCCATCGCTGGAGGCTCTCCTATAGAGAAAAAAACCTTAGTTAGTCGTCCGTCACCCTTTAGCAAACTACGTCTTTAACGGGCATAGCAAGAAAGAAGATATAATACATATTCTGAACTACATATTTCACATGGAGCCGCGCAAAAAGAAAAATAAAATAATGTAACGAGGATAGCCATAAAGATAAAGTGGATTGTAAGACAAGTCAATTTAAAATAAAACTTCTTATGAAACCATGACGCACAGCTAGTAGGATAGGAAGTTATGTCAATTAGGAATAGGAAACGATCGCAGCCCAAACATAAACCGACAATGGTGCATTAAATTATATAGGTAATATTATATCTCTCTATATATATAAAAGTTACGTGTCACATGTTTGTTCCCGATGAACTCCGCAACTACTTGATAAAACTTCGTAACTATCCTCAATTTAGTCCAACTTAAAAGATACGATATATTAGTATAAATTGCAACCCGGGCGAAACCGGAAGGGGGCCATTAGTAATATTATATTCAAAAAACAAAATAAATAATAATAAAAAATAGTGTTACAAAATTACCCTAGAGTCCGCCGCTGCCAAACATTCCGGTATTGAAAACAATTCTCGTCGCGGAGTCAGTTGCCACCAATTTCTATCCATTTAGTTAGGTGAAGCGAAATCTTCTCAATTCAATAGAATCACTTAGTCCTTGCTCTACAGTACACTACTAAGCACAGTACAATTTACTTATAGGCTCATTTCATGCCATTATGTCCTCTCATCCACTGCAAAGCTCTATCTCTCGTGTTAGCAATTTGTCTTATTATTTCAATTTTTATAAAGAATAAGAATTTTATTAGTATTCTTGGTTAAATTAAAGTTTCTCATTAGTCTTACGACTTCCTTGTAATCCTAAAAGGATATACTTTCCCAGGTAACACTTTAAAAAATTAAATTTTATAAACCCTCCAGCTAAGTAGTTAAATATTGAACTTATTATATTATTATCTTACATAGAAAACATTGAATTTTAAATAAAATAAAACTTGAAGAAATGAAGGAAGATACGAAATGAATTGAATCAATATTATTTTTAATGCAAAAATATAGGTAACTATGACGCCAATAAATCTTTCTAAATGTGGAAATATGATTGTGAGTAAAGAGACAAATGGGAATAGAGAAATGGGTCCTGGCGTTTCTCAGATATTGTGATAAATATCTGAGAATTTTCATTTAGTGTTAACTATTTAAGTTAGCGTGTCGTTGGCGCGGTCAACAAATTAAAAATTTCCATATTTATTTAGACAACAAATAATTAAATATTTTATTTGCTTTATTTATATAGTTTCCACTCCATTTATCAATAAAACAAACTGTCCTTATCAATTATACGTGTTTATGTTTATTTATTTATAATTTGTAGATATTTGTACAATTGCAAATAATTTTATACGGTTGCATTACAATGAAATGGTGGGTGGTAAATGTCTAAAACCCTTAAAATAGGGTTGTCTAAACAATGAGTTATCGTATTTCTTCACTAAATTGTTCATTAACTATGAATAAGTCTGTTAAAACTATTTTATTAACCACATTTATACGGTAATAAATATCCGATAATTCTATATCGAGTTATAAAGCCTAGTGTTGCCGATAGCTGCAACATAACTGAAGCATAAAAAGCAATTATTTCTTGCCAGTCATATAATATAGATATATGATATATGTGGTAGGCAAGGAAGGAAGGCTATTGTTATAAATTTATTAGAAATTGCGGCGACGCCTGTTCCGGTGCGGCGCGGCGGTGTCTGCGCGATCAATATGTAGAGTCAATGTCTTTAATAATTATTTACTCTAGGCGAACACAATAAATCCAATGACTCTAGGCTACAATTTAATTAGTCAAAAGAAATTAAACAAATTGTTTAAGTATACGTAGATTGACATAATGATTTTCATTAGTCTCATCATTACACACCCGAAAGATAAAGTACCTAACAATGTATGAATACTTGATAAAATATGATTGGCAAAATTATATCAAAAGATAACCGACCCACATAGATACAGAGATATAATCAGTGATTTTCACAGATAAGACAAGACAGTTTTGGTAAATATTTTTATTAATTTCAATCATGTCACTCATTATTAGAAGTCATAATTTTATTTATTAGAATAATTACAATAAAAATATTAAAATGTGTTTTCAGATATAATTAAACGAATAACAACTTCCAACATGAGGGACTTGGATTTTCGATTTCATTAAATCGCTGACTAATAACACTGAAACGATCACATAATGATCTATTTACATGATTAATGGCATTAACCTTCGGCTCAAAGACGCTAAGCGTGCTCTACAGCCGATGGCAATCAAATACAACCGGGCTTACTAGACATTAACCAAATGTAATTAGTTGACAAAATCAATTTATCATCCAATCAAACGCTAGAGATAACGTTCTCGAGACAAAAAATATGCATATAATATTATATATTATCATGCGACCTGCTTCGTGTAAAGAGAAGGGGAATGTGTGACCCAGAGAATATTAATTGTCTTAAGATCAAGAATAAAGGATATGCATATTATTGCATATGCACCATATGCAGTAAGTATTCAAAGTCAAAAGTGGAGCGTCTCATATGAATTGAATATCATAACGTAACAGTCATAACATAAGCCTATGTTATAACCATCTATATTACTATACAATATACATTATACATATTATAAAATAAAATCTGTCTGTTTCTCCGTTAACTTCTAATCCACATAGAGTTACTACTTTATGACGGCTAGTAGTAGGTATGTTGATACGGTTTTCACTAATGAAAAAAGCGATAACCGAATAACGTTTGTGTATATAATTTGCTGAAAAAAAGACTAATAAAGGCTATATTTTGTTCAGCACTATGATCATAGTAATTATTACATCCATGCATTAACAAACAACATAGTAGGAAATCAATGCAACATATTGTTTTTATATTAATATTGGTGAAAATAATACCACCCTTATAACTCTGAAACAAGAACGCCATGTTGAAAATATCTTCAAAGAAAAAAGATTGACAATAAATTTAATTTAAGTATAAGGGAAATAACGAAGGAAATCGTATAATTTTATCGTAAATTTTCTTTAGAAATATTCCGCAAGTATTTTCTGTTACAACATTTCAATAATTGCAATAAAAAAAATACTTGTTCTAGAATCGATCTTCTGTGACATTTACATTGACCTGCTAAGAGTTTTTATTTATGTCATTCTTAATCTTATGACTCAAGATCGCCTACTTCACATGTCAACTTTATCTACAGAACAAAAACTATATAGCTATAGGTAATTTACAGTGTCATGCCAATTATAAACAAACAAAACACTTCATTTAGTTTGCCTGTTTGCCCTGACTATCAAAGCACAGACAAAACAAAATTAGTAAGTTTGGAAAGCTGAAATTTGAAAACAAAAGGATATTTGAAAATTTCAACTCCGTGCGAAGGCACCGCCAGCGGTTACACCAGCACTTAGAAAATTTCTATTCTCTATATTACTATATATCAAAATTTCGTGTCACATGTTTGTCTCCGATGAACTTCTAAACTACTGAACCGATTTTGATAAAACTTCGTAACTATGTGTAATTTGATCCAACTTAATTAGTTTTTATTTTGAACCCGGGCGAAGCCGCCCACTAGTATGCTTCTAATAAAATTTAATTTAAGTAGAAAAAATACTATATTTTGCAATCAATTCGCCAATCAATCAAAACAAAAAATTGGATTCCGGTCAAAGGTCCCGGCGGTCAAAGGTCGCGGGTCGCTAGTATTTTATAATGAAAAAACATATTTTTTTTATGCGATTGTTTAAGTTGTTACATAATATTATATACTCGTATGTATATTTAAAAAATTAACACTATTATACTTTATCATAATGCAGTTACCGCTAACGCGTTTTGTTATCACGGTCACGAAATGGCCTTGTAACATTACGGTATCTAACACTAAAAATTAGTTGAGAAGGAAAGTGCGTGAAAACGAAAGTGGTTTCCATTTTGTCAATATTTGAAGCGCAGACTATTTTTTAAGATAACAACACCACATTTATTCTAGATAGTGCTTCTTAAAGGTGTTTATGTGTAAATACGAGTAAGAAAGGATATTATGTAACTGTTTACAATCACATGTAACAAATAATTATTTTTTACGATAATATTACTTATTGTAAAATTTTACTTGAAATTACTCCTACTAAGGCATCAAAATTATACGCTACTTGGTAATAGTTAGATGAATAAAATTTTGGTAAATAGGCGTCTTTTAGCTTATATAATATATTATGTAAATACATAGATTTGTTTCGAAATATATGCATGAATATAAATATATTAAAAAAATGATAAATTTTAATACATTAATATAATAAAATATTAATTCTTTGGCTAAATAAATGGCTATTGATAAAAAATAAAAATATATAAAATACTATACAAAAGAAGCGCTTCTTTTGTAAGTAAGTTCAATAAATAATCATCAAACCAATTTGTGTGTGAATTGTGCAACAATTAGTGTGTTGCATTTACTTTCGCTAATTTAATAATACACAATCACTCTACAATAATTAATTGTGTACGCGTGCATTTCAAAAATTCATACTTTTGTTTTAATTGGTGCTACAGACTACTAATATTATATTTTAGTTACGGAGAATTGAAATAATAAGTTTGATAACAATTTGATGAAAGTAAATTTAGTATACTACTTAATATATTTAATATACTAATATATTTAGTATATTTAATAAGTAGGTAAATAATGCAGAATATGCAGCCATCATGCTGAGTACCTCTCTATAATTTGATCGATATTCTATTGCAATTACTGTTTGTGATATTTTAATTATTTATCCTCTCGACTGTCGATTATACATACATATATTACCTCCATATGTACCCATTGCTTTAACATTGTACGTCGTGTTTCAATTACACTTAAGTATATATTTTATTGTATGCTCCAATACCTAACTAACCTGCTACCTACTTAATACTATTCAATTCACAAGGTCTAAATCACAGGTCACTTGTCGTTACGATACTAAGTATTAGCCACATTTAGATCAGGGTAAGCTTATAGCTCTTAAATATTTGCACACAATGCAATCCGCTGTCATGTATTGTATGTTGCGTATACTGTGTCTACTTTCAATTTAGAAAAAAAAAACAATTTTTTCAATCGCGTCTCGTTTCAAACTAAGTATTAATTTGATTGCACAAACAAACCACAACATCGATACGAAAGCAAACATATTGAACTAATATTGTAAACAGTGTCAAAATGTGCTTACCCCAGTTTGCCACAATTATCTGGTAGTCATGGCAACGCTAATACTGCGGATTTACTGTGAAGATCGCGCGCTCATACTACGAGTAATTAAACTTTTGTTTCCGTTTCGACACTAAACTTAAGCCATTCGAGAAGTTTATAGCAGACTTTAATTTTATTAATCACTAAATTGTTTGATTTCCAAACATGGACTTTCTCCAATAAAGTAAAAAATAAAGTTAAAACTTGCCAACGTGCTATGGAGAGAAGCATACTAAAGCTACGAAGAATACAGAAAATAAGCAGCAAGGTTATCAGAAATAAAACCAATATTATAGATGCTCTGAAACAGTCTTTGAGGCTTAAATGGCAGTGGACAGGCCATATTTCGCGATATCAGGACCGAAGGTGGACATTGCAGGCAACAAAATGGCCAGGCCCAACAGGAAAGCGACTTAAAGGCAGACCAAGGAAACGATGGGTGGACGATATTGTTGCAATCGCTGGAAGAGACTGGATGCATTTGGCTAGAGACAGGGAGAAATGGAGAGGGCTGGAGGAGGCTTTTACCCAGAAGGGGTCCATGGTTTAAAAAAAAAAAAAAAAAATTGTATATATACTCGTATACTTACTGTGAATGTAAATTGTTACAGGCTATGGAAATAAAAAAAAAGCTTTATTATTATTATTATTATTATTTACACATATTTATTTATTTTCTTAATCTTAAATTTTTTTACAATATGAATTATATACAAAAACAATAAATATCATAAAAAAACTTAAAACTAGTCGTCCGCAGGTAGCGGGGCAAGGCCCAAGTTACCGGTGGTTAGGGCTGCAGAGAGAGGAATCTCCTGACAATTCGTGCCGTGTCAAGAAGTACCGCCTTCTGTATCTGACCCTTGACCCAGCCATCTAGTGAGAGCCTCTTGAGGTGTTGGTCGAGGCTCTTCGCTATAAGACCGTTTGCCGATACGACTATCGGGACGATGATGGTCGAATCAACATCCCACATGGCGGTCACCTCGTGAGCCAAGTCTAAATATTTACTTATTATTATTAATCACTAAATTAAAATGATATTGTTCGTTGACAATATATTCACAGCTTTTCTGGGATTCATACACGATTCATACAAAATTATTATTTTAAAAAGTTACATAAATTAATTACTAACAGTTATCTTCCCTACATAGTATAAAGGAAGTCGCTTTCCGCGTCTGTCTGTCTGTCTGTATATATGCGCTAACTCCTCCTAAATCAGGCAACAGATTTTGATGCGGTTTCCACTGATGGAAAGAGCGATAACGAGTAAGGATTTTGTATAAAATTTGCAGAAAATTTTGCATGCGTACGAAGCCGAGGCGAGGGTTGTCCGCACAGACATAGACCTATGTCTGTGGTTGTCCGTTATTATAATTAGATAAATTTCTTCTGTCCGTGTGTATGTGACTGAATTCCTCCTAAATGCCTGGACCGGACGGGTTGGTCGGATGGGACAAATTTCTTTTTCTGAATATCTTACAAGTCAGATTTTTGGCAAGGATATTTAAAAATAATCTCCATAATTACACGAATTTTAAATAGAAAACAAAGCCAACTTTGAAAAGTCTATTTCTATAATTAACAAGACGATGGCGGGTCGCTAGTATATGATACTTAATATAATATAAAATAATTGGTTTGGTAACATATCATTAATATATGACTAACGAAGATGTTTCTAGCTAGTCATAATGAATGGTTAATACAACACCACATATATAAATACAATGTCTATGATATAATAGTTACAGGAAAAAATTAATAACAATTGTTTTAAACGCTCAGGCAATAGTTGCCCGGTGATAACATTATCTTGGCATTATTTTTAGTTTAGTAACTCAGTGCAAGCACGTGTTACGAACGTTTGTTATGAGCGAATGTAACTAAATGCTATCTCGCTTGACAAAAGGCATTGTGTTAATTTTATAATGAAAAAAATTTGAAACATAAACTGTTTTCTTGACATGTTGATATTTGCGTTATAAACAACAGCTAACTTATATACATAAGTAATTTATTATTTTATTTTTAATAAATCATGTTTTAAATTTCAGTGTTGATAGTCAGTCAGGATAAGCCCTAAATATTACGGCTGTGACCCTGAATATTAGCTTTAAGGATTAACGGGTAACGAGGAGGTTGACAGAATAGCAAGGTTAGCCCATACACATTACTCGGGAACTTTCGGTACTAGCGCTAAAGTTTTAGAATTTTGGAATTAGAACATGGACATAGGCAAATCTTGCCTATGTCCATGTTCTAATTCCTTACATCGTACTGCTACGAAGAAATAATACTCTGATTTTTTTTTTCTTTACATGTCTCATAAGAATATTAGCAACCTTTGCTGATAGTATATGTATGCGGGTCACATAGACCTACAAACTTAATACAAGTAATTGATAAAATAAAATAATTAGTATCGTGCGTGGGCACGATCGCCGCAACATCGTGCGGTTAATCGCCCCTGAACTACATCATGTTAGTTTAGTTTAGTCATAGACAAGCCAGACTACTTAGATTAATAATTGGTCTCGCTGCGCTCGATTAGATACCGCCGTCGTACTTGTCAAATGCGGCAACAATTACTACGCCGAATTCGGCGTACCCGAGCCAGTCACACTGCAAGCTGTCTGTGATGTGTATGTGACGAATATTTTATTAAATTTTGGGCATAATAAAATGCCAGTTTGCGTAGTGAAACTGTGTAAAAATATAATGAAACTGTGTAAAAAGTGACAAAAAATGACGATATCTTATCTTACACACACACTACAATAAAAAGTTGCCGCGTTCACGGAGCTATTGTTTTTAGATAGCGCTGTATCTAGTCGAGCGCAGCGAGACAAATCATTAATCTAAGCCAGACTACTTCTATAATGTCACACTTTCATTGACCCACAACTAGTGTACAACGGAGTACAGGGTTACATAAGTCACATTTCATTTAAAAGGACTTAACCATATTATGTTTTAAGACAAAGTATATTTTTTATTTTTGTTTTAACACGTAGCACGTTAACACGAAATGATAGAACACGTTGTAGCAAAGAGTCGTGGAAATTTTACAATAAAATCAACTTTGGTACAATTTTTAGACAATACTAACTTTAACATCGTCGAAATCCTAATTTAGGGAAATGCTTCTTTCAAAAACGGTCTGACCTAATACATCATTAAAATATTTCCAAGTCGGATTTTGCTAAAAAATCTATATAAGTACTAATGGGGTCGCAGCGATTATAGTATAAATCGACTGTATCGCCTTGACAATACAAAACAATAGAGTCCGTTCCTTAATCCCTTACTTGCAGCACCTATCGTGTTGCTTGTGTTATAGGCGACGGTAGCAACTTACCATCAAGTGGACCGTCAGCTTGTCTTCCAACTTTAACATTAAAAAAAAACTGCAAGGCGGACTGCCGTAAATGGCCGACTTAAATAATAGATAGGTGTTCCCTAACTCTAGCACCCCCTAAATTTGGACTAGCACATTTTTATTAATAAGTCTGTCCATCAAGTGAACCGTCAGCCTGTCCTCCAACCTTAACATAAAAAAAAAACGCCGGACTAAAAGGCGGACTGCCGTAAATGGCCGACTTAAATAATAGATAGGTGTTCCCTAACTCTAGCACTCCCTAAATTTGGACTACCACATTTTTATTGCGCATAAGCATAAGACTAGCTTAAGACTTGCAAGTCACCGTTTTGAAAACTCAGCATTACGACACAAATTATATGGGAACTTCCATCTAACTAACATTAAAATGATGTGTCATTCTAAAACGCGTCATCTTCACATTAGAGTGGATATTTAAGAAACTGCCTACTTATTGCTAAAAAAATTTTGGGGCATTAGATATGTAGGTTTGTACTTATAGTATAGCCCCAGTGACGTCAGAGATAATACTTCAGAACTTGACTTGAGAGTTATTCAGGCTTGCCACCTCACTCTTTCACATTAATACCTACGCCATATTATTGATTGTATGTAGTTACTACCTACCTATGGCGTTATATAATAATACACATGTTTCTATCGTAAAATGTATGAGTTTTATTATTTAATAAATGTTTATATATGAGAGAATATATAATTGGCAATTGACGTTTTAACTAATTTAACTAGTGTTGCTTACTGCTCGAAATTCAACCATACTCGAAAAAAAAATTAAGAAGTTTAAATTTAATTAATTGATAACACAACAACGATAGCAATTTACAGCAACTAAAAAAAAAGAAATGATTTGAAAAATAAATTTGAAAAGGGTACTGAAAATATTTTGCTTCATCAACTAATAATAATGATGATCATCATCATCTCAGCCGTAGGACGTCCACTGCTGGACATAGGCCTCCCCCATAATTTTCCAATAGGACCTGTCAGAAGCTGCCTGGATCCACCGCTGACCCGCGGCCTTTATTAGGTCGTCTGTCCACCTTGTGGGTGGACGTCCTACGCTGCGCTTGCTGGTCCGTGGCCTCCACTCGAGAACCTTCCGGCCCCAGCGGCCGTCGGCTCTCCGTACTATATGCCCTGCCCACTGCCACTTCAACTTACTAATCCGCCGGCTTATGTCGGTAACTTTCGTACGTCTGCGGATCTCCTCATTTCTGATTCGATCTCGCAGTGTAACCCCGAGCATAGCCCTTTCCATAGCTCGTTGAGCGACATTGAGCTTCCTTACGAGGCCCATAGTTAGAGACCACGTTTCAGCGCCATACGTCATCACTGGCAACACACACTGGTCGAAAACTTTTGTCTTGAGACACTGAGGGATTTTGGACGAGAAGATGGACGAGACGAGAAGATAATGATGATATATAATAATAATATGTTTACTATATCCTCTCTATATAAAGTTTAACTAATTCGTTAAAAATGTTGTTAATTGCACTATTACCTAGATTTATGTATTTTTTCCTTTTTTTTCTAATTTTTTCTAATTCATGGTGTAATTGTCAACTTTTTTTTTTACACAGACAGGGGGTTCCAAACCCTAGCAGTGCGCATTACTTATAAAGGATGTTTCAAAGCGCTTGGTCCGAAATTAGGGATTTCGATGCTCGCTGCTTTTTGTATATAAGTTAACTAAGTATTATCTTTTATTGGAAAATCGTAGGGAAGGCCTATGTCCACCAGTGGACGCTCTGCGGCTGAGTAGATTATGCTCATTCACGAAAATGATCTTGTGCTGGGGCAGCTAATAACGAAAAGAATTTTTGTCGCCAATAAGTCTGATATTTATTGTCGTAGCTATTACCGTCTGCGTATCAGCGCCAGACAATAATAAATAAATAATCAAACATTGCTCTTTCACATTATATCAAACTAGCTGTTATGTTATTCGCTATAGATAAAACCGTATGATAAAACCTTGTGAAAGCCGAAAAGAAGAATAAGTAGGGACTTCAACTTAGCCTACGAGGCGACCCTATCTGTTTCTCCTCTAGCTTCTCCCAATTATTAAAAGAGCGATAGAACGG
Organism: Synanthedon tipuliformis; assembly: GCA_947623395.1. NCBI lineage: Eukaryota > Metazoa > Arthropoda > Insecta > Lepidoptera > Sesiidae > Synanthedon > Synanthedon tipuliformis. The sequence goes on along the minus strand of OX392417.1, from coordinate 8,679,404 downwards.
AGAAATCTTGTGTAAAAATTGCATCCGAACGAAGCAGATTCACCATTGAAAATTAAATTAGTAAAGTACCTAGGTATACTTATTAAAAAATGATTTTAGTAAGATTATATACTTATCAAAATGTGAAGTTATTTTCGAATATTTCAAGCGCTGATTTCAAAGTGTTCAATGCATAAACAAAGGGTAAGTTATAATATTGCTTATTCAAAACGATTTGTGAATTGCCTTTACAAACTCAAGCATTACTGCCCCTAATAGGGTAAGAACGATGGGTAAGAAGTATGCGTCGTTGCTACGCGTTGTGCCCTTGAGAAGTCTTTGTGTTATTAAAAAAAGATCAATAAAATAGTGCCGTAAGTAATATAAAATGTCTCATTAATTTTGTTTTTTCCGTTCAATTAAAACGCTCAATCTAGGTGGACGTAATTAACATTATCATAATAGATTCCAAAATCACAAACAAAATAAAGTGTTTTAAAAAACAGCTGTTCTCATTTAAAGAGTTTGTTGACATTGCACACGGATGCACGTGAACTTTGAAGCCGGCGTTCTAGTCTAAACTACATTTGCATACAATGATACAACATATTCAATACACATTAAAGTCAAATTTTACAGCAACGTTTGAACTAATGAAACTATTATAGTACTTATATTTATTTTATATAAATACGAGTCCGCATAGACGTGCAAACACTTCCGCCCAAGCAACCATGAGGTAACCATGACCTAACCGAATTACACGCGCGGTCATCGATCCGTACTTAAATGAATACAAGAGATTTGAGACTCACCTTGTTAAGTCCGGGATCTTTTAGGCGGTCTAGACCAGATATGGTGCTGTTAGCCCGTCCATCGCCAATGCCCCAAAGTCCGTTCCTGTCTCTTTCCATGGTGTCGTGCGTGCACTTGCCAACACCGTCTATTTGCGACTGCTTAGCGGTAGCGAACGGCGCGCTACTTTTGTCGCGTTGCGCGGGGGGCGCCGGACTCATCGTAGTCTCGCTCCTGGGAAAGCGGGAAAATTTTTCAGCGATAACATTATCTAATACGAACCACAATTTGCGGCGGTCGCCCACACCCGCAGATAGATGGCGTTGGTTCCTTGACCCCTTTTTGTTTGTGTTGTAACGTGAGAAATGTAGATTCATTTCGTTATACAATTATAAATGTACAGTCGTGCCTACATAAAAAAATAATCTACATGGTTAGCTGTTTATAAGCACATTAATTTTTTTCGTACAATACAAAATTGTTAATTCACTGACATTACTGACAAGCAACACAATGTATCAGTTCACCTAAACGTAAAAATATTTCCTTATTTGATTCTCAAGGTTCGCAGATAGGTAACCGTTTAAGATTTGCTATGTTATTGGCAACTAATGACACATTATTTCTCTTGGTGTTTAATTATTGAATATAAGTACCGCGGCGGCCTACGGCCAATGCCAAGGCGTCGTTGAGGCGTGCCTGCCTATTCAATTTCTTGTTCGGTTTCCTCCATATAATGGAACTTGTAAAGTGCCACTTGTATAGTAGGAAGTAATTGCCTCTCGGTCTCTTGCGTTGCAAAGGAAGACTTGCGAGGTTTGTTAGTTAGAGGCAAGTACTTTAATATATATACTTGTTTATTTATTTAACTTATTTATTTATTATCTAATACAAAATGATACCAATGTTTGTAAACCATTATTAAATTTAAAATATACGCTACGCTACCTAAAGTGCTAAGGAAGAGGTCACTTTTTATAAAAAATATCGCATTAATATAAAAATAGATCAAAGTTCAATAGGTATTTAAGGCGTAAAAGCGAAACAAATAAAAAACTCATGTTAGCGTTTATAATAGATATTATTCAGGATAACAATAACAATCGCAGTATGAAATTGTTTATTTAATTGAAGATTAGTATGAGTTTTTTTTCTGTTTGTTATGCTTATTTAACGATACAAAATTGTTCACGTAATTATTGTTTATGGTTATTTCACGATAATAATTATTATGTGTTTTTAGTAAGATACCATCATAAATCGGACCATTCTCTTATTATATAATTATAGTGATATTTGTGTATTATAACACGTCCACTGGATCCAAGGCTCGTCATAAAAAAATCAGAAATTTAAAAAAAAAAATGAAATTCAAAATTGAATTCATATTGTACTAATTATTTTACTAAAATATTATTTGACATACTTTATGTCAAATAAATTTAACTTATTAAACAAATTAAAAAAAAATTGTTAAAATTAATTAATCAATTAATTGTTAAGTTTGTTCAAATTTGTTTTAATTAAATTAAATTTAATTTAAACAAATTTGTCAAATATGCCAAAGACAAGTAAATACAATTCATAACATAAACAATATCATATTAAAGAAAACAGAGGTTGTTCTTGAAGAACTAACGCGAACCCTAGAAGTGCTAACTGTGAGAAGCACGTGTGCTTTTGTGTTTCCGTGAGTGAGTAAGGGATGCCAAAACTCATTTCCCTATCCCATACCCTAAAGCCCGGTTTCCACCGCGAGCGAAGCGGACTCCGTTTAACTCGCACGACTAAACTGCATACTTGTGTTTCCACCAACAAATAAGCGAGCGAAAGAACTCAGCGAGCAAAGAGTCGTGCGAGTTAAACGGAGTCCGCTTCGCTCGCAGTGGAAACCGGGCCTTAATACTAAAAAGTTGCTTGTATTAGCCACCTACCATCAAGCGGACTGTCAGCCTGTCTGATGACTTTTACATAAAAAGTAACGCAGCGGTCTTTACAAATGCGTTGTCTACCCCGAAAGGATAAGGACAAGATGGGTATAGACAAATGGCTATTATATACGCCACCAAGGATGTCTAATAATATAAGTTAAAAGAGAAATTTGCTGTGGAACCGACTCGAAGTTCAGGAAACATCCATAAGTATCATCATTCATCATTTGACATTCAAAAATGACCTTTGTCACTTACGCTATCTAGTATCTACCTACACAATATATCTGAATAATTAACACGCTACAGTTTAAAATTATAACTTAACCCCTGACTTTCTATTGAACCCAAACACGCTATAGGTATCTGCTGAAAGTTGAAAGTCTGTCAGTGCAGACTACTTTGATGCTGCAGCATCGGGTTAATTTTAGCATGTCATGGATAGAAGTAACAGTTAACCAAATTTCACATCAATAAATTATGTGAATTTTAGTGAAATCCCTTCGTTAACTATGAAATAGGCTGATGGTCTTCAAACGCATGAACAAATCTTGATAAATTATAGCTAAGAACAATTCCGATCACTAGAACCCGTCAGATTTCTAATCTAACAAAAAAAACTATATCGGTCCATCCATTTTTGAGCCAGATACACGATTCCACAGACAGATACATAGATACACCCATAAAAATATTACACAGTAACACACGTCAAGCTTATAACACTCCGTTTTTATGTCGGGAGCCGTTTTTTTGTGTTTTTAAGCACAAAACTCGAGAGCGACTGAACCAACGGCAATATTCGTTGATGTCCAAAGAAAGTTCTTATGAAGAAGAAAAAATAGAAAAATAGTACTGTACGGGGACAGTGATCGAAAAATAAAAAATTAACATCTTATAAAAATAGTGTTACCTACTATTAACAAAATTAATGTTTACTAAATATTACTTGTTAAAATAGTTACTGATTACTGATACTGATACTGATATTCATTGTCTGTTACTGATACTCATAATAATTAAATTTTTTTAACTACTTATATTAATATGTAATTGTCTACTAGTTTATGATACTAATTATAATTTAGGGTATACCTATATAGACACTACAACCTCAAAATAGGTAAAAGTATAATATAAGTACTACAACTACGGTCCACCTACACGGCAGGACATATTTTTCCTGATCGCTGGCATGCACAGCTCATAGCGGAAATTCTGAAAACCAAATTTACAACTATAAAGCTCCACAAATTACTATTATTCTAATTGAATTCGTGGAATTATATAAATATATCTAACGAACAAAAAAATTAACAATTTATATGTAGGTACCCAGTTTTCCTTGACTTTACAGAAACAACTCGGATATTTCTTATGGTAGCTAAAAATAAAATATTCATTGTAAGAAAGATGTTGAATTAAAAAATTTCTTAATAAACATAGGTTTCTAGATTTTTTCCTTATTTTTCTAAATCAAAATTACTTTTAAATAAAATGTAATTATATAAAAAAATGTGAAAAACATACCGTAAACCCCTGCCAAACTTTTCGCCATTCAAATTATGTCCAATGTCATTTTTCCCAATAGACTTTGTTTTTCTCGAATCCATTTTAAAAATTATAACAGAGATCGTATATCACAGAGAACTTTAAAAAAGTTTTTAAATTAATATATATAATTTTTAAATTAAAAAAATTAATTAATTTTAATATTTTCAATTAGAAATTGAGGAGAAATGTCCGTGTTGGACATTTCATAAACGCTCTGGTGAATTCTCAAGAGGAACTAACCACTTATTGTGTGATGATCACGCTTTAATATCTGCCAAAGAGTATGCAGTTATCAATTTATTGCTCGTATGTTACTTACTTATCTAACAAGCACAAAATAATGATGAGAGAACGCGTGATCGGATATTTTAAGCCGTATTTTATTTATCTGTCAATCTGTTTTTTTTATTAACTTATGTTATATTTTCACCATTATGAATATCTATTACATACAGGTCAGTGACGCAAGCATGGGGGCAATTTCGGTGATATAATAAATAAGGATATGCCAGTAATATTTTTGATATGAAACAGTCAATATCATTATAACAACATACTAAGTATATGAGCTATAACACGAACAAAAAATACTTTAGCTTATCGTGTCTATTAGAAGTTCTTTTTTTTAGAAAGTACTAACGACCTGCCCCTGGCTTCGCACGGATGCTATTTTTTTCAATAAAAATATACACACAAACCTTCGTTTATCTTTCGTTAGTAAAAACCGCAATGTGCCGATTACAAAGCGATCTAAATAGTAGATATCCTCATTTAAATCAGTTCTTTCTTCTAGTGGAAATTATTATAGTAGATAGAACCTAACTAGAAATTTTAGCACCTGAGGCGTTGCTAGCACCTGTGGGGCGTTGCTAGCACCTGTGGGGCGTTGCTAGCACCTGTGGGGCGTTGCTAGCACCTAGCTGTGGCGTTGCTAGCATCTGTGGCGTTGCTAGCACCTGTGGGGCGTTGCTAGCACCTGGGGCGTTGCTAGCACCTGGGGCGTTGCTAGCACCTGTAGGGCGTTGCTAGCACCTGTGGCGTTGCTACCACCTGTAACGCTGTAGTGGACCGTCAAGTGATTGGAAATGCAAAATAGAGATTTCAATTAATAACATTATCCTTTTAATAAAATTATAAACTTTAAAATATTTGTAGCTTTTGTAAGTTAAGTTTCGAAATTTCAAAAAAAATATTCTATGTATTGTTAATTTAATATCGCGATCGTGTACACACAATACATCGCTTCGCTTTTAGACAGTGTGTTACTGGCCTAAAGTATAATTACCTTTAACTTAAACAGCGATAAATCTATGGAGTCGAGCGTGATAACAGCACACGAGCATAATCAAGATCAATTCAAGGGTATTGAATGTAATATTATGTATCTACTCTATACACTGTATACATGCAATCGAACGTATTACTTAAAGGTCTGCGTTCACTAGACCGAAAGACAGTCCACGGAAACACATATCCGAAAGTTAAACAACACAGGATGTTGTTTGTTTAAAATAACGTGCACGACTCTTAAAGAGTGACGCAATTATTTAAATCATTACATACGAATCAAAGAATCTGCACTATTATGACTATGACTAAGCACATAATAATATGTTGCCAGTGATGATATATTATGGCGCTGAAACGTGGTCTCAAACTAAGAGAATCACTCGTAGGAAAACTGTGCGAGGTATTGAGAGGGCTATGCTCGGGGTTACACTGCAAGATCGAATCGGAAATGAGCATATCCGTAGACGAACGAAAGTTACCTACATAGCCCGGCGAATTAGTAGTCGAAATGGCAGTGGTCCAGACCAAGGCACATAGTACGGAAAGCTGACGGCCGCTGGGGCAGGAAGGCTCTCGAGGGGAGGCCACAGACCGGCAAGCGCAGTGCCCTGGGAAAGAGATTGGAAAACCCTGGCACACTGAAGGTAATAACTACATAGATGGCGCCAGTAGGTAAACACTAACAACAAAATTAAATGTGGGATTATGTTTTCTCCAGAGCATTTTTCCGAAACTGATCCTGATCTTTCTAGGCAGCCCACTTATTGTATACCTCTGGTGTTATGGCAAATATTGTTATCTATCTATGATAAGACCAACACCATCAACAAGTGGCAAGTGGCAAGTAAGTATCTAACAAATGTCTGTTAACGACATTAGCAATCTCTTTTTACCAATGTAAGCTTTTTTTTTTTGGCCAACAACCAGCCATGTGGCAAGGATGAGGCCTAAGATGGAGCGAGCTGACCCAGAAGATGCCTATTTACTCGAACCTTGAAAACCACCAGTATAATAACCACTGGCCTAATTACGCCACAAAAAATTAAAGTTACATATTCAAATTAAGCTAATTGTTGACAGTTAATCACAGTCACTGAGTCATACAAAAAAGTTTGGGTATTATAGACAAGGTCTTCGAGACTCGTAACGAAAACATAAGACAAATTAATTGTTTTTGTGTGTTTTAGTCGTACCCATAGATAAATGATTGGTCTCGCTGCGCTCGACTAGATACCACCGTCGTACTTGTAAAATGCGGCATAAAATAGTACGCCGAATTCGGCGTACCCGAGCCAGTCACACTGCAAACTGTCTGTGATGTGTACGTGCCGAATGTTTTATTAAATTTTAGGCATAATAAAATATCAATTTGAGTAGTGAAACTGTGTAAAAATATAATAAAACTGGGTAAAAAGTGATAAAAAGTGATGATTTTTTACACACACTACAATAAAAAGTTGCCACATTTTCGGAGCTATTGCTTTTGTATAGCGCTCTATCTAGTCGAGCCCAGCGAGACCAATCAATTATCTTTGCTCGTACCATTAAATAAGATCAAAAACAATACAGAAGTTATGTATATTTCTCTAATTTAAGAGCCACCAAATATATTTCGATAAATTACAAGTTTACTTTAAAACCAACCTTCAAATGCAAGGTATTAACGGAACCAACGGAGCGCGATACGTGAGCCCATTCCGTTCAATAGAATTAATTCTCATAGTTTTGCAATAAAGACTAGGTACTATAGGTAGGTATATTAAATCTACTTAAACACATATGAAGTTAACACATAAATAGCAGGGATACAAATATATATATATATATACATCTACCATCCAATAAGGTGCTATGTGACCAGACAGATTATTTATTTCATATTAAAAATGTCAATTATTTTATTCATATAAAAATACTAACTTTTATTTATATAAAAGTCTATCTGCTTTACAGATAGACTTTTTATAAATCATATATTTGTGTGTTTGGCCGTTTAGTTCATCTAACTTATATGTATTTTTAAGTATTTTTATGACTTTTTCAATATTTTCATTAAAGACTCTGTTTTATTAAAGGGAATATACCTACTCACTGCATTTTGCTATACTAACTTGCTAAAATAAATCAGGACATGAATTATTTTTTATTGGAATAAGAATAAACTTTGAGACTACTTATAAAAAATGACATAAAATATATAATTATTTTGTCAATAAGTCCGCGGGAACCCGGGGTCAATCTCTAGTATAGTATCAAATCCACGCTACTTAGGAAGCGGTCGATGAAGAATGTCGTGTTATACAACTTCAAGAATTCCAACTCGTTAAGGAAACTGCAACTATCAGGTATCAATACCTAGAGACTGAATTCTTTTGATTGTTTGTTACCAATGAAGACTTTGGTAAGGATATTTTATAACCTAACTACTAATTTTCTTTTAAGAAGGCTTTTTTATTTTTCAACGGCAAATCAGTAGGTACAGGTAATTTTTTACTACTTAGATTATGATACAAATTTCACTGAACAGTCGTCTTCACAAACATAGGCAACTAAACGTATCTAATTATGCTTCTCACGATCCATTACAAAATATGAGGTCGTTGCTATAAGCATTATGAGTAGAAATCTAACTCCATTATAACAAGAACACTTTATAGATAATCACATCTCGTCATACTTCATGTTCTTGCGGTCTAATTTAGTCTTTTCGTAGCTTTTAAATTTGTTTTATATTAAATGGATTAAGTACATCTACGAAAACATAGGTTTTGTAACAAATTTCTTTCATAAATCATATACCTACTTTGTTATTATAACATTTTAGTTTGAAACATTTAGGGGTCTCTCTCTCTCTCTCAGATCTCTCAGACTAACGAACCTAATCTAAAAAAAAATAAAATAAAATATATATATATCGATAGATACGCTATCCACGAGTAACATAGGCTAATTATAAATTATAAAAATTATAATTTATAAAAATTTAATGATCACTATTAAATTTTGCATAAAGTTTTACGTCAGGAGTACAGAAAAGGACATAGGGTAACCTATCAACTTGAAAAAAGTATACTGTTTCCGATTTGAAGGAGGTACAATTGAAGGAGGTACAAATTAAATTCTAGAAATAAAAAAATAAATTAAATTAAATTTTATTCTAGAATCATGGTACAAGATCCCAGGGCCCACAGACATAACTTTATTTCTAAAAGACAAAATGTAAGATATATTCCTTATTCTAATGTGATCGGCACAGGCGTTGCTTTTTGCAACGGTAGTCACCTGCCATTAAGACAAGTGAACCATCAGTCTGTCTGACGATCATGTAGTCTAGAAATGGCATTAGATGGTATATAGACAACTAGCTGCCCAGGCAAACGTTGTTTTGTCCTATAAAAAAATCTGTGGTGGGCAACCCTCATCACTTAGGGGTTTAATAAATAGTTTACGACCTATTCTCAGACCCACCGAATATACACAAAAAAAAATTAAAAAAATCGGTCAAGGAGTCGGTTTCGGAAAAGTTTGGTTACAAATACTGTGACACGAGATTTTATATACCTAGGTATATATATAGATTAGATATTATTTTTTTTATTCACATAGGTACACATAAGTAAATATTATAAAATAGTCGCTGGCCGCCTCTGCACTTTTCTCCGCTAACTCCTAAATCACCCAGCAGATTTAGGAGATTTAGGAGTTATTTATACCTATATGCAAAGATAATTGATTGGTCTCGCTGCGCTCGACTAGATAGAGCGCTATACAAAAGCAATAGCTCCAAAAACGTGGCAACTTTTTATTGTAGTGTGTGTAAAAAATCGTCACTTTTTACCCAGTTTTATTATATTTTTACACAATTTCATTACGCAAACTGGTATTTTATTATGCCTAAAATTTAATACAACATTCGGCACGTACATATCACAGACAGTTTGCAGTGTGACTGGTTCGGGTACGCCGAATTCGGCGTACTATTTTATGCCGCATTTTACAAGTACGACGGCGGTATCTAGTCGAGCGCAGCGAGACCAATCATTTATCTATGCCTATATGGTTGTCACTAATCGAACAAAAAAATGACCTAAGTATATTGATCGCCCGTAATTCACAAGTGTTGTTAAATCTTTCTATAATAATAATTCTGTTTTAAATATAAGTATAATAGTTTAGATAGCAACGTTATTGTTTTTCTTATCCATGAAACAATTGTGTATAGAAAAACCAAGAAAAACGATAACTATAATTGAATAATAAAAAAAACTATTGTGTTGGTTATCTGCCGAATGAGTAAGCTTTTAAGTTATAGTAGTAAGTAAATACCTATTTATATATAGAAACGGTAGAAACCCACTAAAGGTAGATACTATAACATTATGGGTAGGAATTTATCTTGTTTTTATATATAAAAATATTATGTTGCTTTGTGTATGCTTTAAAAACTCAAGAATGGATAGACCGATTATAATTCTGTTTTAACATATATATGGAAAGAAGGATAAGTGGGGAATATTTTTGTATATAACTATTTCAGTCCGAGCGAAGCCGAGAGCCGGTAGCTAGTTATATATAAACATGTTAATTAATTTGAGTGACCACTAGAACCGCTAGTATATTTATATAAAAAAATATATTTACGTAATGCATCCAAAAAGTATTCTTCAGCAAGACAAACATACGCATTTATAATATTATTAATTAGGATTATAGGATTATATTACTAATTGTGAACTTTTAACTCTATAATTTTTAATTAACAAAGAATATTTTAATTGTTTACAAGTGTTAACTCGTTTTTTTTTTTTTCTAAAAAAGAAAAACTTGTGGGTAGCAAATAATATCCACATCGATGTTATTATATGTAAAATAAACCTTAATGGAGATAAATAAATATACTTAAGTAGTTTTAAAGTGTTCATATTTTTGTGAACATTAAACCAATACTTCACAAAAAAAGTCTAGCTAGACAATAAAAAAGAAAAACAATAATTAAATCAATATAAATACTTACTGCCATCTCTTCTTATCATTCAGTTTAACAGATGCGGAGTTTCCCATTGTTTTGGTCCGCGCTTCCGCACTTTTATTTTGACAAACACCGGTTACGTACGGTTACGTATGATAGAAAAATGTTTGAGAACTGTCCGCGAACGTACAACGCGCGTCTTAGCCATTCGGGCACCACTACAAAACTATAGTCGCCCTAAGCGAGTGAATCGGTTCGCCGAGATTGAGGTGCTGCGACCGACGACGGTAGCGGTGGCCGTGACTTTCCCTCGCCACTCATTAAGTTTCTTCCAATCATTTCCACTGATTGCAACTTGTCTTACGAAAAACACGATTCCACTGATGTCTGTTTTTTTAAAGAACTTAATGTAGTTCAATGACGAGGTCCTTCTGTTAAAGAAAACTGTTAACAGTAAGCGCTTGCAAGTACTTAATGTGCGGTCTAATACCTAAGACCTATTTATGTTGTGATGAGTATTAAGTGGGGACATACTTTCCTTCAAAACCAAACAACTACGACCTTTATGATTGAAGGACTTGCTGATTGAAATTCGACTATTAAATTAATTAACCTTTTCATTGTGTATTTCTATAAACATAAGTATAAGTAAGTATACAAAAATTTAATATTCGCTTGTTCAACCACAAATCACCAAAAATATTATATTATCGACCACCATGTGGTCATTTCATAATTACCTACACGTTTTCAGGAGTACCTAAAAATAAAAATAAAACGCCTGATAAAAAACGTTTCAAAGTTTATTAAAACTGGAGCGCGGACGAAATCGCGGGCAATAGCTATTATATGTTTAATAAGCCTGCCTTCAAATTAAGACTTGAAGAAGCACTGCTATAGCTCCACCTGCGTCTAGAATTCAACAGAGCGGCAAACTATTTTAATTTTAAACAATTTTAATAACACGTACGCAATACGATTTGACCGAGGCACACTTTTCTATTGATTTTGTTATTACGAGGCACAAAAGGATTAGAAACATGCTGAAAACTATTTGAACCAATATGTGAAATTAAACAAAGTGAAGCAAAAATCCTAATCTTACTTTATCGTGAATTTAAAACAGCCTATTGCCACGATTAGGTATATCTACGTTAGTGCTCTGACTCAAGGGTCGGTGATTCGATTCCCGGTGATCGAATTTTGGAGATGAAGTTGCTTTTGGTCTTGGTGTTATGGCAAGTTTGACAAGGCGCTCTCCGTTTCGCAGTCATAAATTGGCCAGCCCGTCTGGTGCCGCACATAATAAATGGTGATTGATATTAATATTTTTTTTATATTTTTAATTATCTACCTAATCAAGTTTTCAGTAGAAAATTATAATAAATAATTTAAATTAAAAATTCATTTCATAATTTATCCTGCGGAAATATTTAAGACTAGCTCCTTAGATTAATATTTGGCCTCGCTGCGCTCGACTCACCGCTCACCGCCGTATTCCCAAAACACCGTCGTGTGTACACATACGTGCCGAAAGTATTATTAAATTTTGGGCATAGTAAAATGGCAGTTTGAGTAGTGAAACTGTGTAAAAAGTGATAAAAAGTGACGATGTTTTACACACACTAAAATAAAAAGTTGCCGCATTCACGAAGCTATTGTTTTTAAATAACGCGTTATCTAGTCGAGCGCAGCGAGACCAATCTTTAATTTAAGACTAGCTCCGTATCCGCATCCGCAAAAGATTCGGCGATTACTAAATCGTTGCGGAAGTTCCGCATTTGTGGATACTGATGCAAATATCTGCAACATAACGCGACGTTTATTAGGTTTACATATGTTGCGGCTTCACGCCACATCTTGCGGCTAACTTCATGTAGGCGCTTCTAACAATCGCGGCGTCGAGCGAGACAGCTACATTATATTATTCACTCACAAAACGGCCATCGCGGCAACACATTATTGTAAATTATCATAAAATTAAACAGTCTAAATCTACGTTTGGGTTTTTATTAACAAAGGCTCCGTTATGTTAAATACATAAAATTGGTGGCCCATGAGGGGAACTACTACAAAATTTACGAAAATTCATCAAAAATCCACGAAAATATACGAAAATACGAAAACATCAAGATCGAGTCACGACTTCAACACATGGCGCGTATGCTGTAAAAGGTTGAAGACTGGATCCCTGGACATACTGGAGCAGAGTAAACCTTGTCTGGACCTCGTCGGTGACCGGAAGGTGGTGCATCGTCAGCACAGCCCCGCTCGGCGTGATAGTTTCGCAGATAAGTGCTCATCCTTTGTCCTTCCTACCTACCTCAACTATTTCTAGTCAAAATTGCAAACAATTTTCTAGTAATCTCGTTAATATTTACGATAAATTTATTAGATAATACCTCCACTTACGTACAATAAACATACAATTACGAAATCATCGTATATTAATTAAATCGTAATTATTTCTACGCACCTACAACTTTCATATAAAAAATAAAAAATAAAATATCTACCTGTCTAGCAAAAAATAATATAAGAAATATTTGTAAATTCTTTGGTGGCCCATGTTTTGAACAATAATTTCATATTTAATTAAAACTTATTACGAAATACCTACATACAGATTAAATTTTTATTTTTGTTTAACTAAAATTAGTCGTATATTTTGTGCAACATAGTTGCACACCTAACAACGGTAAATTCATTATTACAACGAATTGATTATTATTTCGTTGTATTCAAGCGCTCTGCCGACTATTCCAGGTTTTGTCGACGAGGCGGCCGCTGTATCTAGCGCGCACGGTTACAAGTTAGCGGTGGCGATATCAGCTGTCCCCGGCTTTCCCTGAGCGGCGGAGCCACGATTACTGAGGAGCGTGAGATAATTTAAATTATAATATATATTTTTTTCTATACGTTTTTTGTTTTCATTAATACGTTTTTTGTTAAGCTTTCAATAATATTTGCTTAATAAAGATGTCTACTGATAAAACCGAGTTAGATCGATTAATTAATATGCGAAGTTCGATTAAAGGTCAAATTACTAAATTTAAAAATTACATAAATGTGATGAATGAAACAAAAATTTCACAAATTGAATTAGCAGAATTAAATCTAAAATTAAGCAAGTTTGAAGGTTTATCAGCTAAGTTTGATGCCTTGCAGAATGAGATCGAGTTTTTAAATTCGGAATGTTTGTCCGCGGAGATTGATGAGCGTGAAACTATTGAGCATAAGTTCATAGTCAACATAGCCCTTGCGAAAACTTTGATCGACAAACATAATGTTATCGAGATCGATCGGCGCCACTCTGTGGCAGTTGAAGCGCAATACGTTCACGATCATCATGAATTGGGATTTAAATTACCGCAGATACAAATATCCAAATTTGATGGTACATATTTCCGCTGGCTTGAGTTTCGTGATACGTTTGAAAGCTTGATCCATAACAACGATCGCATAAAGCCAATACATAAGTATCATTATCTTGTTTCGTATTTGGAAGGAGACGCGGCTAGAATATTGTCGAATTTCGAAGTCTCTTCGGCTAATTACGAGAAGGCCTGGCGGCTTCTGGGAGATCGTTTCAATAACAAAAGGTTGCTGATCAATCAACATTTAAATTCTCTTTTCAATATTCAAGTGCACACTCGAGAGACTGAGAGTTCCCTGCGTTTCTTGGTTGATCACGTGACAAAGAACTTACGTGCACTGGCGAGCTTAGGTCAGCCTACGGACAAGTGGGACATATTGATAATTTACATGTTGTCATCTAAATTAGACAGCCGTACTCTTTTTTTAGATGGGAAGAGTTTCGTAATACGCTCGATGACGTCCCAACTCTGAATCAATTTAATAAATTTTTAATCGATCGCGCGGATGTACTGGAATCGCTAAATAGGAACAAGTTCGAAAATAATTCATCTAAGTTTGTTCCATCAGCTTCACGATCAGCTCCTCCAGTAATTGCTAATAGTAACAACAATAAATATAAACGGACTTCACATGTAAAGTCATTTGTTAGCACCAATCACAATTCAAAGGCATTTGCTAACAACAACAAAGGCAAACCTTTGACCTTTGTTTGTATAATATGTAGTGATAATCATAGGATATTTGAATGTACTAAATTTAAGGCTAAAGGCATTAAAGAAAGATTAGCTGACGTGGAAAAACACAAATTATGTGCCAACTGTCTTAGACAAGGACACCCGGTTAGCGAGTGTCGTAGGGGTCCATGTCGTGAATGCAATAAACGACACAACAGTTTGCTACATGAACCCATACCGGTCATAAGCGACTCGGTCACAGTCAGTTCAATTGCCTCATCGTTTAATAACTCTAAAATAAATAAAAATCAAGTGCTTTTGTCCACAGCGTTCATTGAAATTTCAAACCCTAGTTTTAATCACAGAGAAAGGGTACGCGCATTATTGGACTGTGGCAGTGAATCATCATTCATCACGAAATCTTTAAAGGATAGGTTATCCTTGAAATCCAATGCAATTGACCGTCTAAAGGTCATAGGAATAGGCAATAATTGCACAAATAGTGTAGTAGAAGGGTGTAATGTTCAATTAAACTCAATTAATAACACGTTTAACGTTACTTTATCGTGTCTCGTGCTAGAAGAGCTAACAAGTAACATACCTAAATGTCAAATTGACGTCGAAAGTCTTAAAATACCGAAACATTTTCAATTAGCTGACCCTCAATTCAATAAGCCGGGTCCGGTAGAAGTGTTGATTGGGGCGGATATATTCTGGGATATCCTTGGTAGTGAACAGCACTCCCTGGGTCCTAAAAGGCCTAAATTACGAAATACTAAATTTGGTTGGATAATTTCTGGTCCTGTAAATACAGCAATTGTAGACACTAATATTGGTTGCAATTATGTCGCTATGTCGACAGAGCAAGAAAACAAAATTGACAAAATGTTGACCAAATTCTGGGAGATCGAAGAGGTTCCCATTAAGGCAGTTTTGAGCCCAAATGAACAAGAATGTGAAAAACACTTCTTGGCTCACACTATTCGTTTGGACACGGGAAGGTTTGAAGTTAAACTTCCATTGAGTCAATCGCCAGACTGTCTTGGCGACTCATATAATCTAGCTAAACGGAGATTCTTTAACTTAGAGAGAAAGTTCAAACGTAATCCCAGCTTGAAATCAAAATATGTAAAGTTCATGAATGAATATGCTCATTTAGGACATTTATCTGAGTCAGTTATAGCTAAACCAAACCCCGGCTATTTCCTATGTCATCATGCTGTTTTTAAAGATAACAGCGAATCCACAGCAATTCGAGTAGTGTTTGACGGTTCAGCTGCTGCCTCCTCTGGGCTTTCCCTTAATAATATTTTGAAAGTAGGTCCTAACGTCCAGGACTCTCTCTTCTCTATTCTCGTGCGAGCGAGGCAATATAAATATATCGTGGCTGGCGACATTGAAAAAATGTATCGTCAGATACAGGTAGCCAATGAGGACCGCGATTTACAGCTCATTTTGTGGAGAGAAGAGGAGTCCGCACCACTAAAAACGATGCGACTGAATACTATCACTTACGGGACTGCCAGTGCTAGTTATTTAAGCACTCGGTGTCTGGGGCAGCTTGGGGAGGAGCAGCAGAATCCTCTCATAAAAACAATAATACAAAGGGACTTCTATGTGGACGATCTTATTACTGGATCCAACGACGAACACGAGCTAAGATACATACAAAATTCAGTCACAGAGGCTTTGAGAGCGGGTTGTTTCAATTTACGGAAATTCAAAAGTAATTTACCTAATCTTTTCAATGATCCTGGCATAAACACCAGTGAAAATTTAATTATAAGCGAATCGACGAACACTCTCGGATTGGGGTGGAGTCCTATCAATGACACGCTTCATTTTCCCATAAAGGAACCTGTCCACAGTGATGAAATAACTAAAAGGTACATTATGTCAAATTCATTCAGGATTTTCGATCCTTTGGGATTGGTCAGTCCTTGTATAATTAAAGCAAAAATGCTTTTACAAAATCTATGGCAGCTTAAGATAGATTGGGACCAGGCTGTGCCAGCTAATATCAACAAAGAGTGGCAACGATTTGTCGAAAATTTGCCACACATCCAAAGTTTAAAAATAAAAAGACATGTGATTTGTGTCACTCCTAAATTAATTGAAATGCATATTTTCAGCGACGCATCTCAGTCAGCTTTGGGTTCCTGCATCTATATGAAATCGGTCAACCAAAATGACGACGTCACGGTAAACCTTTTGTGTTCTAAATCTAAGGTCGCGCCGTTAAAGCCCACAACAATGCCTCGGTTGGAGCTCTGCGCCGCGCTCCTAGCGTCTAGGCTTGGTAAGGCTGTCCTAGATGCTCTGCGGAGTAAACCAGACCGCGTGGTCTACTGGTGCGACTCGAGCATAGTATTAGGCTGGATAAACACCGATACTTCTAAATTAAAATTATTCGTCGCAAATCGAATAAACGAAATCTTGGAAAATTCAAATAAGGCATATTGGCGTTACGTACCAACTGCTGCCAACCCGGCAGATCTGATCTCTCGCGGAGTAGATGCTGGGCGTCTTCAGTTAATGGAGCTATGGTGGTCAGGACCTACATTTTTACTTGAGAATGAAACCAATTGGCCAATCCTGTGTCAAAATAAGGCAGTCGAATTGCCTGAAATTAAATGTAACATAACGACTGTTACTTCTGATTTATTTATAGATTTTGATAAATATGCATCCCTTGACAGAGTCCAAAGATCGCTTGCTTACGTAAAAAGATTTATTTTTAATTGCAAAAATCCTAAAAATAAACGTTTAGAAGCGCATTTAACTGTAGACGAGCTAATGGACTCATTCAATGCGTTGTGTATAATTTCTCAAAGGCAGTCATTTGCTAATGAATACGTTACACTTATAAAAAATAAAACTTTAAGTCCCAAGTGTAAGACATTAGCACTTTCTCCATTTATTGACCAGAATATTATCAGAGTTGGTGGCAGAATCGACGCTTCTATATATTGTTACGAAAAGAAGCACCCTATTTTGCTTCACGCGTCTCATCCCCTAACAAAACTTATATTTTTAAAGGAACATTTAAAAAACATGCACGCGGCACCCCAGTTGCTCTTAGCACTAGTTAAAGAAACTGTGTGGCCCATTAACGGTAGGCGGCTCGCACGGCGAACTGTAAATAACTGTGTGCGCTGCAGACATGTGCGTGGTAGAACTTTGTGCCCTAAAATGGGCAATCTTCCAGCACAAAGAATAAATCCCGATTTCCCATTTATCTCGGTAGGCTTGGACTTTGCTGGTCCATTTCACATTTTAAATCGTAAAGGACGCGGCAGTAAATTAATCAAATGCTACTTATGCTTATTTGTATGTTTACGTTTCAAATGCATACATTTAGAGGCAGTCAGTGACTTAACTAAAAACGCATTCATAATGACACTGCGGCGATTCGTATCGCGAAGGGGCAGGCCGGTGGAAATATTTTGCGATAACGGTCGCAATTTCGTTGCTACTGCAAAAGAGTTAGCACAGTTTTTGAAACTACATTGCGAACCTCTGTCTGATTTTGCAAGTCAAGAAGGCATTAAGTTTATTTTCACTCCAACTTACGCTCCTCACTTCGGCGGCATCTGGGAAGCTGGTGTCAAAGCCGCTAAATATCATCTAAAACGCGTCATAGGGAACAGTCACGTGACCTTTGAAGAAATTTTAACTTTATTTGCGCAAGTGGAGGCGATACTTAATAGTCGCCCCTTGTGCCCCATGTCATCCTCTCCTGACGACCTACTTTCCCTCTCTCCAGGGCACATACTTATCGGAAGAGCTCTCACGTCGCTGCCGACGCCTGCACTGGAGAATTACTCAGAAAATTCCTTACAACGCTACGCACGCATTGAGAAAATTCGTCAGCATTTTTGGAAAAGGTGGCAAAGGGAATATATCTCGGAATTGCAACAGAGAACCAAATGGAGGACCAGCTGCGCCAAATTGAGCATCGGTGATTTGGTTCTTCTTCAAGAAGACAACGCTCCGCCACTGTGCTGGCGGCTCGGACGAGTGGCGCGCCTGTTCCCAGGACCTGACGGAGTCGTCAGGGTGGCAGACGTAAATACAACCAAGGGCTGCGTTCGAAGACCTCTCGTTCGGCTGTGTCCACTACCCACAGCTGATGACCTTCAGTGTTGAAAGACAGTCTTTCAACGAGGCGGGAATATGTTGCGGCTTCACGCCACATCTTGCGGCTAACTTCATGTAGGCGCTTCTAACAATCGCGGCGTCGAGCGAGACAGCTACATTATATTATTCACTCACAAAACGGCCATCGCGGCAACACATTATTGTAAATTATCATAAAATTAAACAGTCTAAATCTACGTTTGGGTTTTTATTAACAAAGGCTCCGTTATGTTAAATACAACATATAATAAACGTTATCTAACCATCGTAGTTATTCCATTACCTACTATATAAAAAAAAATATTTTAAATTAAAATGGAACACTTGCACGGTATATGATATATATGTCAAAAAAGGAGCACAGTCTCTGTGTAAATAAGTGTCCGTTGAAAGGAGTTAAATAAGGGTGGCGCTAGTGTAGACAGCGTAAGTTTTAAAGAAAGCGCCAAATAATATTAGAAAAGGATAAAGAAGATAACGGCTCCAAAGTAGGTATAATTTAAATAGTTATAAAATGAATTTTATACTCAATAAACGTATATTTGTTTTTAAACACCCATGTAAAGAGGTGCTCCTTTATCTATCCTCCTTCGACAAAACAGTCTTTGAAAACGTCTTATGACATTGATACATTTTAAATTATCTGTAAACTGTCTGACATTGATTGAATTGACAATTTATCTGACAATGACATTCACTATAAAATAAATAATCAAATGTCAGACAACACATCTTGTTGTGTTTATTACATATTGTTGGGGTTATATTAAATTATTGTAAAATAATCTACTTTTTTACTAATATTCTATAATAACATTTAAGTACATTTTAACCTTACTTTTTACATAAGTAAACATGAAGAAAGAAGGTAACTAAATTATATATTTTTTTTAAATATGTTACATAAAATATATTGTAATTAAAATTGTATTTTTTAAACATTTTAGAAGTTCAGGAAATCTTCCTAAAAATAATGAGAGAAGAGGAAGACGTATCGGCAGGCGTGGCAGCAATCAGGACCCTTTTAACCGTCATAGAAAATCATAAAGGTAACATTATTACATTATAATTTGATTTGTTACACACACGTTATAGTAAGTGATACCTCAGCAAAACCCATGCGTAGGTATAGTTTTGATGAGCCCTGGGATGAGTGATTAGGGTACTTTACCTTATTATAACAATCAGTCAGCGTAACCCCTGGGGGAAAATTAAAAAAAAAGAGATTACTGGCAAGAGCAACTTTGGGAATGAACTTTTCAAAGTTGGCTGGTTTGGATTTAGAAAGTAGTCGCAGGGCAGACTGCATATCGCAGTCATTTCAAAGTATTATCAAATAGAGAATACAATTTCAGGCTAAATATTCAACATGGCTTGAAACCAATGATTGGCAAATTATAATGTCAGGCTTCAATGTATGTCAGTTGTTACATTATTTTGAATATTTTGTCAGGTGTTTATCTTTTATTTTGCAACACGGACGAAGTCACGAAGCACCAGCTAGTCTCTAATATTGTAGTGTAACACATGGTTCTGCACATAAAGTAATCAGCAATGTATGCAATATTAATGCAGACCTTCTTTTTGAATGATGTAATCTTAAATATTAATGATGAAATTTTTATGATCTACACAAATTTCATAAAAATCAACTTCTTGGTTGTGTTTTTGTTAAAACTTGTGTATAATGGGTAGTCACCTTTTTTTTTCATGTGTAAGTCTGCGAACCAGATCCCCACCGTCGAGTTGAGTCTAGTGATAGCTTGCCAGTCAACATAGCTCATAATTTGAGCTATGTTCATTCACCATTCATTACATTCAGTTTACTTACAAGACATTACTTGAATGTTCCAGTGACAACGGTGAGGGAGCTGGATTTGAATCTACAGGTGGCTGTTGATGCAATGAGGCACTGCGATCAACCGGTCACCGCAATATCTTCCGGTTGTGAATTGTTCATGAGGTTCATTACGTTTGCCAAAATTGATGTTAAGGTAAATTCAAGAGATAATCATAATTAGTGATAAAAGTGTGTGCATCCACAAAAATGTCTGAAACGATGTATCACTGTACTAGATTACCCCAATAACCCAATAAATGCATTAGAAATGTCATGAGGATTCGTTTGGTCTAGTGGCTAGTAACCCTAGCTGTTAACCAAGTGGTCACGGGTTCGAATCCTGCTAGGGCAAAAGTTTATGTGTTAACATTTTACCTTTGTATCTGAATCATGGATGTTTGTATTTATTTACAAAAAAAAGTAATCTATTAGTATATCAACTGTGTGGTAACCATAATACATTAATTATTTAGTTAGTGTCGAACTAGATGGTGCTGTGTGTAAAGGTTTATTATATTTTATTTTATTTAAAGTATCCTAATATTTTCTTACCGTTTTTCAGAATATATAGTGAGTTTTTCACATTTTATTTGGTATATTACCTCAACCACTGATCAATAGGCTCGTCGTTAAGCAAAGAAGCAGCTCTAGTACAATCACATAAAATTAAATATTCACATAAATATGTTTCAGTCGTTTGAAGAGTGCGAGCAGATAATGTTGAAAAGAGGCCACACGTTCCTAAATAGACTTTTGGAGGCTAGAGGGAAGGTCGCCCAAAAATCAATACCTTTTATTACTGACGGATGTGTAAGTAGAAAAACAGTCACACAATTTGAAATTATAGGTACATTCAAAAGTGCTGACCCAATAATGAATGATTTTCTGTTGCAGATAATTCTAACCCACTCCAGATCGAGAGTGGTCTTGCGGGCGATGCTGGAAGCGGCAAACGCCAACAAAAGATTCAAAGTGTACGTTACAAGATCAAGTCCAAATAACAATGGGTGAGTCAATAATGAATAGTAAATCTGCTCTTTTTACTCTTATTTGAGACTGTTTAGAATGTTTCCGTTTTGATTAACTTTTTCTTTAAAGCTAAAAACTAAGTTAGCTTAGCTTCCCACTTAAAGGTTGAAACATATATTCTGAGTAATTTTTTGACATTTGACTTTTAATTTTTGATTATTATTATTTTTTAAATTTCAATAATTGACATGGTATTCAGGTTTCTTATTTGTAATGAATTTTGTTTATATTTTATTTTCGAATTTTTGAAGTTTGTTTGTTGTTTGTGGAATTTATGTACCAAAAGCTAACTAAAAGTGAATTATGTGTTCAGCTCGTATATATGTATATATATATATATATTGTGTGAATATTTGTGTGCAGTGATCTGATGTACAAGCAGCTGGTGGCGGCCGGCATAGACGCGACCGTGATCCTGGACTCGGCCGTCGCCTACATCATGGAGCAGGTGGACATCGTGATGGTCGGCGCCGAGGGAGTCACCGAGAGCGGGGGCATCATTAATAAGGTCATTTTTAAACTTGCTCTTTTACGCGACTTTGTCCGCCTAACTATAAAATCCGTACTAATAATATAAATGCGAAAGTTTGTAACCTTGAAATTTTGCATACACGTTGTCTGGGACACCAGAAAGGACATAGGGTACCTTTCATCCAGAACACGGACGAACTCGCAGACGCCAGCTAGTACATACATACATACATCCAGATAGATAGACAGATGCAGCCGGGGACTTTGGTTTGTCTTATGTAATGATTAATAAAATGGACTACTTTTGTAAGCTCCTCGTCTAAATTGTACTATATGACCATCGAATTACTACAATGGAAGTTGCGCGACAAATGCTAAAGCGGCACATAAAAAGTACGCCAAAAACGGATTCATGGTGGAGTCAATGGTAAAAGTCAATGGTTTAATTCATTTTAAACTCCAATGTGTTGAAATGACGTCACATTTTCTTTAAATGAACAAATGTTTGGTTGGTTTCTACGCATACACATGTCACTTTTAAATGTTCCATTACTTGACCTGACTGCTTTGGACTTGACGGACCTGTTTTAGAAAATTAAGAAAAATTATAGATTTGACTTGACTGACTAGTCTCGGGATCTGCTACTTTTGATTTTAATTTCAATTTTGCCTTTTTTTATTTAAAAAAAAAAGTTATTACAAATTGCTATTTTTACTAATGACACTGGCAAAATCATCAGAAAGGATCTGATGGAGCCATTAAAAGAGAAAAAGAAATCAAGTTGGTAGTGTTGTATGGCGTGCGATATCCATAGTTATAGTACATTGATGGTATACTTATGACAGATGATGATGTGGTTCATTGAAACCTTGTTTTGTCCGTTCAGATTGGAACGTACGGTATGGCCATGGCGGCGTCAGAGCTCAAGAAACCCTTCTACGTACTCACAGAGAGTTTCAAGTTCTCAAGAATATATCCGTTGAACCAACAAGACTTGCCCAACGAATTCAAATACTTGTCGAGCGTGTTAAACTCAGGGGAGAGCCTCAGCAACCATCACCCACTAGTGGACTACACCCCGCCCGCCTACATCACCCTACTCTTCACCGATCTAGGAATACTCTCTCCAGCCGCAGTCAGCGATGAACTCATCAAATTGTATTTATAAATAATTATAATTTAAGATAATAAAATATTTTTATAGAAATTCATGTTGTTTTTGAATAAAATTCCTTTTAAACTCACATACTCAGTATTGTTTGTAAGGTTTTAAAAGAAAAGTAACAAAGTTGAGAAAACATATTCAAATATAGGTAAGAATGCAAGTTTGAAAAAAGGTAAATCATAATGTAAAAAATTCTTTGATTACATGAAATTAACAAATATTTTTTTACATAAACTGTTTAAAAAATACAAAAGATACTATACAAGTAAAAAAAAAAAAAGAATGCAAGTCAATGAAGATTGTAAATGAAAATTATCTATCTGTGTTAGGGACTAAAAGTGATCTTGATACTTTAAATTTTTTTCATAGATTTTACACATTTGATTAAATACAAAAAAAAAACATGGTTTTCATCATAGGAATGAACATCCAAAGAAGGTTCATCTATAATGCAATTTCGAAGTTCCTTTGATTTTATTTAATTTTCTTCTAACTGAGTAAACCCAAATATTCTTGCTATAAATAGTAAGAAAACTCAAATTGTTCATAAAAAAATATGTAAAAGTTCTGTAAATGTAAACTGTAATAAGTATAAATTATTCTAATAAATATAAAATAAAACAAAAAATATTATATCCATTATTACTGTCTGGCACTTTAATATAAAATATATATATATATAATTACAGTCACTTTTATTAAAAATCAAACACAACAATACAGCAAACAAAATTATCTCACTATGTTATCGCATCGCATACAATACGCGAAAAAGTTGATCTTAGACAGAATGCAGTACCTAGGCAAGACAACCACATTATAAAACGTAAACTTATTACAACTAATACGCATACAATCTAATTACATTTAGGTAAAGATATATCACATAACTTTATTGTTATTTGGCAGCTAGCTGCCCTCACAAAAGTGGACATCAAGCTCTATTTAAATTTTGTTAACTATACAAAACACGAGTAAATAGAAAATATCAAAATTATGGAAGCACAGACATTATTATAATATTTTTAACTTAATTACAAACTTAAACAGTGTATAGGTGTCGGCGGCTGACTGATTGTAAATATAATCCGGCAGATCGTGATATGGCAATGTTTCATGAAGTTGCAATATGATAAAAAAAGTGCTTATTCGAATCATATTTAATCAAAAACTAATCAGTATCTGACAATAGTAATCTCACAGTAGTAAAATCTGACTGATATTAGTAAGGAACTTCGTGAAACGGCGCTATATATCACGATCTGCCTAGGCACATCGCGAATTGCCGGATTATACGATCGGCCGCCGACATAGTCATTAAATCTGTTGTTGTTTAATGGAATTATTTGTAAATATAGGTATTACTATTATTTAGCAACGTCACAAAGTAAGTACCTATCTGGGGTAGGTACTTAGACAATTAGATTAAATATGAAAATTGAATTATTGTACTCTTTATTCAATAGAAAACAAGTCATTCTTAGAATACATAGAATCTTAGGAACCTACTCTCAGAATACAGAACAAATTAGAACCCTGTTGCATACAACAGATAAAATCATGTTTTATCAACTAATAATTGGGCTATAATAATTTTTTTAAACCCATATTAGTAGTTAGATTTTAGTGCGTGTACTTATACTTATAAGTATAGATTTCAATTTCATATTGTGTCATTCCAACGACGGAAAGTCTAAAAAAGTAAAGAATGAGATATAAATAGAACTTATATTTTGTTAAATAATCAGTCTACCCATTTAAATACAGTTTAAATACGATATTTTTTGCTATCACAATTAAGCATCCATCTTTTTGTTTATATGGCATGCAAATATGATTGAAAAATTAGTGTTTTCTGCTTTGTTTTGTATTCTAAGTTCAATTATAATAATTTTATTTATTTACTTTGTAAATTTAAATTTACACAAAATACAATTCAAATTTCAAACGCATATGTATTTATTTAAATTAAATATAATGTAAAAATTAATTTCGTACAGATTCAATAAAGACTTGTAGAAAGTATTAATAGATACTTAATTCTAAAAATTATATAGTTTACCTTAATAAAATCTGAATAAAATAGGTACAAAAGTTCTTAGACAGAAAAACTTAATACATGTTACATATGTAATCCGATCAGCATTGACCAAACTTCAAATTTTTTTTTATTTTTAGGGCATATAATAAAACAAATGTACAGGTATTGGAATTTTGTTGGCATTGATATACTCTATAATGGATTATCAAGTATCAAGAAAAAAATAGTAATTTAGAATCTACATATTTAGTCAATTACGGTTAACTAATGACTAACCTAGATCTTTAGGTGTATTGCGTTTTGACGTTGCGGAGTTGTGTCTGCCAGAGTAGCAGCAGCGTTACCTGTTGTAGATGTTGTCTATGATAGTATAGATCTGGTGGAAGTGTGGCCGCTTCTCTGGCTCATATTCCCAACAGCGCAGCATCAGTGCATAAACATCCTCCGAACATCCGTCCGGGGCCGGCATTCGGTAACCTGGTATTAAAATCAATATTTTCTATTATCTAAGCTCAAGTTCATAAGTAACTAGCTTAAATTATGGTGAAATATCAACACGAGTCCGGTTGTGCGGTGTGCTAGTGTAAAAGACTCCCAAACCCATTTACATGTCATATATTTGTTGTCGCTTTGCTTGCCATTATAGGAGACGATAACCATTAGTCAGTCTCCCAGCCAGCATTTATCATAAGAAGTTCATTTGAACGTGATTATAAATTAGCAATAATATGTTTTAATTACATGTGTAATTATATCTCCACAGATTAATGTCAATGAAAAAAAAATTGTCTAGTGCATCCAGAAAGTTTGCTTTACGTGAACAGCACATAAATAAATAAATAATTAAACACGTACCGGCGTCTATCTTCTCTCTGGCGCGCGAATTGCTCATTCCCGCGTACGGCGTGTCTCCCTTGGAGAAGATCTCCCACATGAGCACGCCGTAACTCCACACGTCGCACAGCGACGTGTACTTGCCGAAGTTGAGAGCTTCCGGCGCCGTCCACTTGATCGGGATCTGCTTCATGCCGCCGGACACTATGTACTCTTCCTCCTCGCGTGACATGCCGAAGTCCGAGATCTTGACGCTGTGATCCGCGGCCACGAGACAGTTACGCGCCGCCAAGTCTCGGTGAATGCAGTTGTTAGCCTCCAAGTAGCGCATGCCGGCCGCGGCGTCCCGACACATGGACAACGGCGCTCTCGGACCCAAAGTCGAGCCTCGCGTCCGCAAAAATGCCAGCAAAGACCCGCCCGACACCAGCTCCATCACAATCATGATCGGTTGCTTCTGCACGCCGATGCCGATCAATCGCACAATGTTGGGGTGGTTGTACTGCTTCAGTATGCGGCCCTCTTGCAGGAAAGTCCGCTTCTGTTCCTCGGGTAGCGCCACTCGGCACGTCTTCACGGCCACCTCTTGGCCCGTCGACTTCAATCGCGCCTTGTACACGTCGCCGAAGTTGCCCTGCGTCATTGGAACACGTTTATATGCAATTACACCCGATAAAAGAATCAAAAAGTTCTTAAAACTTAAAATTTTGAAATGGATTTTTTATCGGAGGAATGTTGTTGACTCGATTAGATACACGATAACCCTATGTAAGTAACATTATATAGGAGTCAGTTTGTTTGTTTGTTACGCTTTCACGCCT
This sequence comes from Synanthedon tipuliformis, assembly GCA_947623395.1. Classification (NCBI taxonomy): domain Eukaryota; kingdom Metazoa; phylum Arthropoda; class Insecta; order Lepidoptera; family Sesiidae; genus Synanthedon; species Synanthedon tipuliformis. The sequence goes on along the minus strand of OX392417.1, from coordinate 8,652,492 downwards.
TAACTGGCAACTGACCTTAAGTACAATACACCGCCAGCGTGTGGGCAGACATATCAAATAAAAAATAAAGCTGAAAATCAAAAATCAATCACAAATCAGAATAATTTTCTCTCTCTGTATTTGGTACATACCCGTCCGATTTTGTCTAGCAGTTGTACGTCGTCATTGTTGAGCTCCCATCTCTCGCGAGGGACGGCGCGACGCAACAGAGCGCCCGAGCGTGACGTGACTGGCACACCACTGGCGCGTTGCCACGCTACCAGTTCGGCGACGGACGGGAACGCGGCACCCTCGAACCGGTAGTGGCCCTCGGCCGTGGTCTGCACTATGAAGTGCTTGTGCTGTCCCCAGCACACCGACAGCACAAGTTGCCGCGCGTGGTTCCGCGTCGTCTCTCGCACCAGGTAGTCGCCGTCTTGTATCAGAAGTCGCACGACCTCCTCGCGAGGAAGCACGCCGTGGAACCACTCTTGCTCAACCAGAGAGCGTTCCGCTTCGGTCACGTTCACCTACCAAATTGGAACACATTGAACTTTGAATGCCACCTTTGCTCATACTGTTAAAGGCATCGTCTAATTCTATAAAGAGTTCCAAAACTCTCCATAAAATAAAGGGGAGAAGCATAGTGATATTAATAATATTTTAAGCGTAAAAAATTATTATTATATTTACTTAGTAACTATTGAGAAGTTTTGGTTATTTATATATTTAATATAAAGAAAAATTTATAGCTTAATAAGTTGCCAAGTGAAAAATCGAGAACGATTCCTATTCAATTCGGTAATTAGGTATAATTCTGAGACAGATCAAATAAATGTGTTTTAAAATCGGTCAACTAATAAAAAAAAAATATTTCTTCTTGCTAATATGAATTTCTAGACAATTTTTCTTACAATTTATGCATTCATTGTATATTTGCTAAGGTTAAGAAAACCGATTACATTAAATAACTACTTATAAAACACATGCTTATGTAAAATTGTCACACAAAACACACTAATTGCTTAACAATCAGAATATACACACACACACAGTGAAAGCGTTAAGACATACTGTGTCCTCTTCGAGTTGAAGCTGCATTTGCTTCAGTCTCTTCTTCCTCCTCGGAACCACGACCGGTGGCGGTAGTTCAGAGCGCGTTATATACATCGAAAAGGGATCCGTATCTTGAAACATTAGCACGGAACTTCTTTTTTAACTGACGAAATTAACGTAAAAGCATCCGTCTGAAACGTGGACACTAATCGCGTAAACAATTCTGGAACGTCGCACGCTTGGTGCTTCACCTTGATTTTGAAATTGTGTTTCGGTGCTATTTTAATTTCTCACTAAAGTTGCGAAGCGAAGTTCGTGCGGTGCTCGGTGATGCTAAAATTAGTATCGATTCCCACGTCCGAATAACGCACAAATTCGACAGTTTTATATCGTGCTATTTACATCACTTTCGGTGCACGGTGAATGCATGCAAGTATCGCGCACATGCCATACGCTACGTCTGATTAGTAGTGGCACTCACCACACTGTTAGGACACTTAGCGGTTTTGAGGCGTTTCCTCCTTCTGCGGAGGGCGCCTCCGCTTTGTACACGACAATGCACGTAAACATCTACGGGTGAGCATCTACGCAAACGGCGCTTCAGAAGCGTAAACCGGTTATTGCGGAAGGTCCGCACGAGAGTTACCGGCTCCGCTGGACCTTCGCTGCTACTGCGGTACGTCTTGGGCGGCAGCGCTGGGCTCGACGGCACCGATTTGCGCCGGAACGGACGCGTTAACATTTTAAAGAAAGGCTTCGGCGGTATTATCGAGTGTAGGTGCAACCTCAGAGCGTCTACTGACGCCTTCGACGCTATCGAAGACCGCTCCTGGGTCGGAATCACAGAGTGTTACGTATATAGGTATGTGTAATTAATGCTGGACATAGGTCATGGGCTGGTTGATGAAAAGGCTACACTTTTACCTATAAACGCCAGCAACACGATGGAGATTGGAGAACCTAATAGGATAAAGGATACACGACAAGAATAGGTAATTCTACGATGTAAGCTAATCTCGAGTGAAGGCCACTAACCGGCAAGGTGGACAGACGAACTCAACTGACGGTGGATCCAGGCTGCATTTGATCGGTCTTATTAGAAAATATGGGCCCGGCAGTGGACGTCTTAAGGTTGACATAATGAAGCTAATCTTACACGCGCGTGTTTCTTCAAGATGGTTTCCTTATAATCCTTTTAAGGCCTTTATAAAAATTAAATTAAAGACTCAAGACATTTGAATTGGATTGAATATGGGCAAGAGATTCGAAGTGCTTATATAATTTTTTATTACTTATTATACATTAAAGACTGTACCTGATGGTCAGGGGAGCTGCCGTCCAAGCTATCGACACCGACAGTCTCAGCCGACAAGTCTGGACATCCACTGGGAGCTTCTTCGCATCCGAGCTCCGCAAGTGCCGACCGAATCATTTCCGCTTGTTTCGCAGATTTCCTCTCAGACACCCTCAGTTCTAACAGTTTGACAGGCTCTGAAGTAGTCACAGGAATCGGTGGTGGCGAATGCCTAAGTACAAAAATAATCATATAATCATGTGAATGCAACTTGAAAACTGTTAAGAAAAAGCTCCTTCAAACCAAGAGGAGTCTCAAGTGCGCAATGATTTCGCATCTAAGGTTTTTTTTAATGGTAGGGGAGCAAGGTGATAGGTGCTGAAAGTGCGCTGCTGATCATAGTAGGATTAAGGTTGAGGTATTAGGAAGGGACAGAAAAAGGTGAGAACTTAATTAATCTGATAGATCAGACAGATCTGATCTGATCTGATAGATCTGATAATTAATCTGGCTTCAATTGCACGCCGGCACGCGAACTGTGGTTACTGTGACAGGAAGTTGGAAAAGCTGCTGAAAACGCTACGGGGTCCAAGTATTAGGATATCTTACCTATCAATACCATTAACTCCATTTGTAAGTGTTGTGTTATTGTTTTTGCAGACTCCGTTGCCTATAATTTCGGGACCCTGGAGAGCCGCCTGCTTCTCTCTGTTGTCCTGAAGGCTCGTCTCCAATTCTGTCAACTTCTCCTTCAACCACTCGACGGTCAAGTTGTCAACTGTCAGTTGATTGGGCTGCAGCTTTCCACTCGTGTCGTCAACTAACGTTTCGTCAAACGTAAATATAACAGGACTAGATGGGGGCGATCTGTAATAAACAATTCAAGTTATATAATTTAATAAATATCTCTAGTATGAAATAAAGCTACTTTCAATACATATTCTATGTAATTATAATTTAAATAGATGTAATTGATTAATACTAACTTGTGTTTCTCTAAAAATTCTTTGTACTCCTCCGTTGGCTTCAAGTTTTGCACACTTGATTCGATTTTGGTCTGGATCTCTTTGAACTTGTCCGTGTTGAAATCTGTCCTCTGCACCACCTCCGTTAAAATGCTTTTCCTGTTTACATAGGAATTATTACATATTCTACTGTTTAGATATCCCCATTACGCACTTATACAAATACTACCAACAGGTTTACCCTATTTATATCGCGTTATAGAAAATCTAACAATACATGTGTGGAAAAGGCTGCGTTTTTAATTTGAATTGTCTAAACTTTGTCCCATCTATCTTATACCAGAATTACTACTAGGCACAGAACATTTCGCAGTCTTCTTGGCACCCCATCTGGTGGAAGTAAACACCCACTTATAGAAGACCATCGTGAAATAAGAGGGGCCATGTAGGGTTTCCAGATAGACGGAGATTTATCTGGATTACCTCTACATTTCATTTGATGTCCACACTTCCGAAGAAATACAAAATGTCCGGACAAACAGCTTCTAGAATTAAGTAACGGATGCTAAAGTCCATTTCACTATCCCTTACTAATGCCTTATCTTTAGGTATAGTTAGAACAGCAGCGCATGCCGAGACCTACAACTATACCTTTTCTTTATGATGTTGACATTCCATTTAATAGACGATCTGCTTGTTAATCGTTCTTATTAAAAAAAAAACTTATTTGTCCAGAGGAAATGTTATCATAACTACATTGTATCGATTATATATTATAAGCAAATTTACCAGGAGGTAGCCATGGCTTCTCCCTGCCGCCTCTGTTGATCCAGCAGTGCTGGGAGTGCAGCAGTCCGGACAGCTCTCTCGCATTCCGTAGCTTCGGCCAGCAAAAGCACGTACTCATTGTGCGCTCGGTGCAGCCTTCTGCACGCCTTCCTGTATTTGTCTCGTGTTTCGTCCAATTTCCGACCACCGCGACTCGTGGGACCTGTAAAATATTAACACAACAAATTATTAAGTACCTAAGCTTTCTTACTAAGGCTCCGCAGCTCACGGCATCTACTAACTACTTCTTCTTCTTCTTCTCAGCGTGCCACTTCCCTACGAAGGTTGGCGCCCATCATGGCTAATCTGACCTTGGAAGCTGATGCGCGAAAGAGGGAGCGAGTGCTCAATCTTACTACTTACAGGTTTAAAACTACGTTTGCACATTCTGTATGAGATATACTTACAGATTTAATTGGACGAAAATTCTAATTACCACTTTTAGTTTCACCACTGATATACCTAATCGAAACATTTATAAATGAATCTTTTTATTAGGTACTATAGTATAAATATTTATTACTCCCAAAAATTATATAATGCATACAACCTTGTCATTTGAAACCGAACAATAATATCCGTATAACAACAATATATAAATAAAAGTAATGTAATATTTTATTTTAATATGCCATGCCAACTATTTAAGAGTGTGAACCTGCTTACTTTTTGACCAAGTGGAAAATGCATAATTGCATTATTATAATGTTCTAATTATCGGCAGAATAGCTTTCTTTGGCGTACCTTTTGAAAAATAAATAAATAAATAAAGTCTTGCCATAAAGATAAAGATGCAAAGAAAATGCTTGTTATGTACCAACTGTTTGTAATATAAATAGGAGATACAAATCCTGACACCATACATAGATCATGTAGAAAAATTCTTGCAATTATTTTGCAATTGCAATTGCAAGTAAAATGAAAATATTTGCAAAGAATGAAAACAATGTTTAAGTGAGTAACGTCAACAGGGTGTAATATAAATATTTTAAAAGCTTTATGTGAATAAGTAAGTAAGTAGGTATACAAAAATGACTTACACTTACATTTAAGGTAGTTCTCCTCGAACTTGGCGCGCATCTGTTTGTACGACTCCAGGCATTTCTGGTACTCGCTCTGCTTCCTCTGAACCTCTTCTGACAGCTGTGAACAAGACAACAAAGGAATCTTAATGCCATTTCATTAAAGTCTAATTTAGGTTACATTGGGGGTAACAATTGTGTTCATGGTGAAAGAAATTAACATAAACAAATTTTCTCTACCCACACCTTTCGGCGCCGACAGATAACATGTGGGCGTCAACAATCGTACACTAAAATCAATTACCTATGCATTAGAATAATCATAACAACTGGTTACCCACAACGTTGGTAAATTGTCTACATAATTAATAAATCGCGCTCAGTTTGCTTTTAGCAATGGTATATCGTATCTGCGTACCTACCGCAGTCATAAGTCACTTACAAAAAACCATTGCAATATTCTTGCAGCTTCAGTGCGTGGGTAAAGTGTTGCCAGAGCAAAATCCTCAATATTACTTTGTCTAGCTTGGTAAAAGTTATGTTAGATTTCCTTGCTAGTTATTTAGACATATTATTAGATGAACGAACTAAGAAAGCAAACGATGAAAGTGTGGAAGCAAAGAAAAATTTAAGATTTCTGGCTTGGAGATTTTAGATACGAAAAATAAAAGTATGCTGTAACCAAGTGCCTTTAAAGTAGACAATTAGATTTGGCACCAACATAAATATCTCATTGTTTTATTTCGACTTTTAATATTATAAGAATAAAACACAAAAGTATTAATTCATGTTTCAAATCCCGTATGCAAATATAAAGCAGAATATGAAATCAATGATTTGCAATTTTTACAATAATTACAAAAAGCTAACTAGTAGACGATTGAGGTTACATACACTATCTATATTTTTGCTTATTTTTCAAATAAGTCTTGAAGTATTAATATCATATTAATACATAATACATAAGTTTATCAAGCGACAGTACAGAGTAGTGCAATGTACGGTCAACCTAGAAAGTATTGAGCTACAATAATTCGAAATGGAAATCCATAGCTGTATATAGCATCTAACTTAATTGAAGTGGCCACATAAAAAGCAAACATTGAGACAGATCGAACAGGTGTAGAAAGCTGTAAACATTAATAAATCGCTGTTGAAGGAGTCGATGACACGCGTACGCGTAGCTTTATTCATCGATATGAAAGTTTTCTCACGACAATTTACACTATTTTTCATTTATAAGGTATCTATATGAATAAAAATGCATCGCTAAATAGTTTTTTTTTATTGCAGATTGGTCATGATTGTTTTTATGTTATAACTCTACGTATTCGTAAAAAGATCTTTAAGCTATCCAAAAATTAAAAAAGGACACTTTTAAAATGTTATCTACTTCACATTGTCCCCTTTCTTTAAATACTCTATTTTTACTTATAAAATATAGTGTTTTTGGTATCGTTTACATACATTCTTTTAGCTTTTATGGCATACACTTAACATTATTATCTTTCAGCAAGTGTGCTGCATTTTTAACTTAATAAAATAGAAATATATGAAATTCATTATAAGTACACATGTGGCAATGTTTGCAAATATCCTTAAATTATGTCTATAAATGATAGGTGAGTGTAGACAGAGCGTTTTAATATCGATGAACGCCGCGTAAACCAGACAGCCTTCGAGTGGCCGGAAATGTTTCGAATTACATTCCCAAAAGTTATACCGTAGTACGTACGTAGGTACACGACAGCGACAGCCACGCTGGACTTAACTTACACCATCTTTATTTGTGTAATGCCAAATAATCTATACTTATATTATGAGGATAGATTTGTTTCCTTGTTTGAATTGATTAGGCTCCGAAACTACTGGACCGTTTTGAAAAATTCTTTCACCTATGGAAAGCTACGTTATCAGGGAGTAACATAGGATATATTTATTTCATAAGTCTGTCTGTGGTTTTTTGTAAGGAGGTGGTGACTGCCTTAACAGAAAAATAATAAATAAATGAACTATCAAGGATCCTTGATAGTTTATTTATTTATTTTGATTATTTGTATAAGCATAAGCAAGAAATATAATATAAAAGTTAAAAATACGGTTTCGTATCAACATAACCTCTATCCATAATGCTGTCTACAGTTTAGCTCAAATAACATTGCAATAAACTGAAACGCATTTTTACACGACACATAAAATCATATCAAAAATAACATCAACATCCGCCGACGAACGGTTATTTTGCTATCATAAAAACTACATAATTAATGTTTACTTTCTGTTTTAGATTTTCAAGATCTCTATGATTTTGCAGACATTTGATTTGATTTTATTTAATAGGAAGCCAACACAGTATAATACAATTATTAAAAAAACATACCATCCCTATGCCTATAACGGTCCTATTAATAAAAAAATTGTAAGTCAAAATTAAATTCGAATTTATCGTCCTATAGTTATAGCCTATAACTTTATAAAACACATAAAGCAATTTTTAAAATCAACTCAAAATATTTCTCATAACATGTGACACAATAATCAAAACATTATCTACAACTTGATAATGTAATAACTATTTAAAATACTTAACTGTACATTTTTTATATTAGTAATACATATAGATGAGAAATATATTATATATAACTACATATCTAAGAAACTACTACAATAAATTTAATCACTATAATTAATTATAACCATATTAAGTTTTTTGGCACGTCGTTTGTTAACTTTTTTTAAATGATTTTAATTATCTTGGACTAGCGAGGACTAGCGAATCATTCGACCACAATTCGACATCCAAGATCATGTTTTTTAAGAAACGCTAATATTTTTACATGTGAAAAAAAAATGTGAATATTGTGTGTATTGATATTGAGTATATCATCTATAAACAAACAGTTACTTATAATTAAATTTCAAACAAATTTATTTCTTATTTTTTTATAAAAAAATTCACAAACTAATACATGATACTAAAATATCGATAGGTAATTAGTGTAAACGTGATATATAGTGAAAACGAAGTTACTATTGTACGTGCTTATTAGTAGATAGCAGAGCATATTAAATCTTTTATAATTCATTAATATCACGTTATAGTGCTTTACAGATTAAATACCGATCTACAGATATAATAAAATCCTAAACTAACCGTGTCTGCACATTAAATATTTTAAAAAAAATTGTACACGTTGTACTTATGTTAACAAGGTAAAAAAAAATAGTTTATATAATGTTTGTCTGTTCGCCTGTGCGTTTGTGCACGCTTATCTCAGAAACGGCTTGACCGATTTGAATGTGGTTTTTATTTATGTACTGTAGCAAGCTTTCCGTAACATCTTTAGTGTTTGTTTCATTAAAATCAGTTTAGAACAAAAAAGTTATACCGAATACCTAAATACCAAGCGTGTGAAAACAGCGCGTATACGAAGTTGCGGACACAGCTAATTTAATTACCTATAATAATTTTGCATGAGATGAAGATGAGTGAGTCTCTTCATGAAATAATCTCTTCACTTTATAAAATTTATTATGAAACTGGTTGTAATCTTCGCGAAATTTGTTGATTAATTCTAGAAAATTGCGTATCTTTTTGCCTTTAGTCTTGTTTTAAAAAAACAGTCCCTCTTAAAAATTAAAGGCCCTTTGGTGCTTTTAATTTAAGCTTCCTTAGATTATTTACAAGAAAATTATTATCTTATGTAGTCATTTCTTTGTAACTTACATCTTTAGATCGATCTTCACAAATTTATTCATCGGAAGAATGACCTCTATACAATACCTAATATGAAACCAAAATATTATCATTCTGCATCTTCTGATGTTAAAACATTGCATACTGAATGCGTTTAAAAATAGTACCATAATTGAACCTCATAAATAAGATAAGGTTCCTGTGCATTAAACGCGAGCTGAGATCGTGAGATATCCTGATGAACGACGATTTAAAGTTTTATGATCGACATGAGTCCGTTCAGAGAGCATTAAGCTGCGCCATTCGATTGAGGTTACGAATGTTGAGGCGAAACGTATCGGACCATAAAATTATAATTGAAAGTATCGGCGGAACATTTCGCAGGGACTGGCCTCGGTCCTCGCGCCAAGATTGCATCTCCCAAATTGCCCTTACTCGTAATGCGAACACATTGATGTAATGACAGGAAACATAATGCGACCGTTTAAACACGACATTTACTAATATAATAAATAAATTAATAAATGAACATTTTTTATTGTATGTACTGTACAATAAAAAATACCTATTACCTATGCGAAACAGGACCTGCTGTAGTCCGTATGGAGATATTTTTTCAGGAATGTTTAGTAAGAATATTATATAGTAAGTGTTTTAGATTTGGGTCGATGATTTGCGTAGATATACGCCATCTGGATCTGGTACATTTCCCAGTTATGACGTTGATGACGAATGACAGTTATGAAAAAAAAAATCTTTTAGAAACCTATCGAGTCGGATAAACAGTAACTATTATTAAAAATTATTTCAATGTTCTAATGTCTATGTAATTGCATAAAGATACAAATACAACATAAAAATGTATATTTCATTATAGAAATAATTATCCTGTTTCAATATAGATTTACGCTTTTGATGTAAAATTCTTATAATATAATTCAGAATAAATTTTATCAAAAAAAAATATGAGAAGACTCATATACAATGCGTAACACATTCTTACAATAATTATATGTGATATGAAATCGGTGTTTGTACATCATTTGGCACGTGACTTGCAAACGTACCGTTATCAAGAAACAATGGACTTGATGTGGCATCTCTCACCTTATTGGCGTCGTAACACGAACGTCATTTTACTTCTCAAGGATTGATGTTTGCTACTTAATGGAGATGGACAGATAAAACGACTCTGTTGTTGTCATTTCCAAATAAGTATAAGTCACTTAGGACTTCACTGTGATTCCTTTAAAATATCTATTGGAATTCAAATACATATTACCTAGTTATTTTTTCGAAGTCAAATATTTCGAAAGTCATTGGGGTAGTAAGTATATTAAGTATATTTTATTTTAGATGTACGAGTATGTGGGCTGTCGTCGTAAGAGACGAAGTAAGTTTAGTAAAAAACTTTGGCATCCCTCACTCATACATCAAAATAACAGCTCAAGTGCTGCCTACTATTTCACGGTGGTGGTCTTACTTAAGTAAATAACGAATTTGTGTAGATGTAATATAACAAATTATATTAATTTTAATACCTATGTATTAAGTTCATAAGTTCAAAATAAATTTCAAAAGTTCAAAATAAATAACCGTAAATGAAAATAAAAATACCTGAAAATGCAAATTCAATGCGCGCGATGATGTGGCCAGTGTTTTTAGTTGCGGTTAACCACACAATTGCGTAAATGGGTATGACTAAAGCAGGTAAAATATCTCCATTTATATTAATTACTAGCTGCTGCACGCGACTTCGCCCGCGTAACTTTATACCTAAAATATAGCCTAAAGCCTTCCTCGATAAATGATCTCTCCAACATAAAAATAATTTTTCAATTCGAACCAGTAGTTCCTGAGATTAGCGCGTTCAAACGAACAAACTCTTCAGCTTTATAATATTAGTAAATATAGATTACTATATTAATTTGTCAAACCTTATACAAAACATTTAGCAACCGTTTGCATGCCTATGAACAGAGCTATGAAGCCTATAAAGAAGAGTTAAGGTGTAAACACACGCCCATCCTAAAAATTTGTATTTAAAAAAAAAATATGTTAGAAGAAACTATCAATGCAATTGGTTTGAAAAAAATATATGTTATACTCAAACATGTGAAGAACAAAATTTATTGTTTAGAATTTCCATCGAAGTAATAGAAACCCAACAAAAAAAGTTAGAACATAAGAAGAATTTGACTTATATTGAAATTTGTTGCGAAAACGGTTTATTGCGCGCAAATGATTCCTACACCGAATAATAAGTCAATATCATTTAAAAAAAATGTATTGATTTTTTTTTTTTTTTTTTAATGTAGTTTTAATGAAAAGTATAAAAAACCACATTTATCAGGCCTGTTGAATTGTTTCCGCCGCCTCGGAACTCTAAATATATGGAGCTACAGTGTCTCAGTGACTGCGTTGAGGTGTGGATTACGTTTGTGTTTTTCGTGTGGAATTAGTATGATATATATAAACATTCTAAAGGTCATATCGGTGAAGGTCAAATCGTCAATGTCATTCGCCTTTGTGAATCCCTTAAGAAAGCTTGGTAGTATTTTTGATATTCATATTTTAAAAAATTTATTATTCTTTACCAAAATGCTATTACAAAGAAGAGAAGGCTTGCTGCGTCCGAAAATACTGTATTTAATCCGTACTAATATTATAAATGCGAAAGTTTGTATGGATGTATGGATGTTTGTAACTCTTTCACGCAAAAACTACTGAACCGATCACTATGAAATTTTGCATACACGTTGTCTGGGACACCAGAAAGGACGTAGGGTACCTTTCATCCAGAACGCGGACGAAGTCGCGGGCACCAGCTAGTATATTATAAACACCACATAACATTACAAACGTATAATAGGATATATGTTTAATGGTGATAATTTACAATCATAAAAATCTTTGTTAGATCCACGTTCAAATGAAGCGTGTACCTATACTCACTTCTTACTACACCAACTTCGCAAGCGTTATTATAATCACAAAATCATAACGCAGACACTTAACTAGTAAAGTACTTATTAGGAAGTGAATGCTTAGCCATTCGCAACCAGTTTGCTGCAATACAGCACAGCTCAGAAGTATAGAAAACTGTTGGAAAACCGGAGCCGGTAGACACAAAAACATTAAAGTTTAAAGTAAATGGATAGTAAAACAACTAGTATAGGTACTACTTACTCGCCCACAGAAATTAAAATATAAAAATACTATTAGCCGTTAGTTAAACGACTTGTTAGGATACTAAATTGCGAAACATTATTCACGGTTCTTATTACCAAAAAACACCCAAAACCTCTGAAGTTGCAGAATAACCTGAATACATTAATCTAGTTGAACTATGGAAAACTTAGTTTTACACAGATGAAAAACGTTATCTAATTCAGATATTAAAGTGTATATTATTTATATTTATCCTGTATTTTATGCTGGAAAAATGTAAGGTTTCTGACAAATTTTCAATCTTTTTCAGACGTACGAAGTCGCGCTGCTTGTAATGACATATTTCTGATAAAACAAACATCAGGAAGAAGATCAATGTATCAATATCAAACTAAATAGTTTTTTCTGGTAGGCTATCAGGAGTACCTTAAATGTATATCAATAAGTTATTTCCTGTTGTATAAAAAAGAACAGTCATCGCCACATACAATTTAAAGTATGTATATGGAGTGCAGAAGAAACTACAGCTACACTACGGTCGAATTCTGACAAATATATAAAATTTGCCGATCCTAAAAGAAGGCCAAAGATCTTTCATACATTTTAACTATAACTTGTCTATCTGATTAATATAAATTATCCCAATTCTCGCTTGTTTCAGTAATGGCAGCAAAAACTCCGCGATAGAGTAGCAGTAAATGAGTAAAAATTTATACTTATGAACACGTAAGTAAGTAAGTAAAATGTGAAATCGTCAACGTTTCATTGAACGTGTTATTTATAAACGATCTATTGTCATCAGTGACCCAGATAGCACTGTCAGCCACATACCACCACACTCCGCCGTCCAAAGATTGCGATGCGGATAGCATCATCGACAAAAGTGCAAACTCTGACGACAGGAAATTTATACTTAACAAACACATATGTATTATGGTTCTTGTAGCCAAATGAAATCAATTTAACTTTACCTACTAGGTGATGTTAATATTCATATTTTACCATGTAGGTACTACGTATGTAATGTAGGGGTACGAAAGGGTTAGCGTACACTATCGTCAATTTTCAAATTCTTTCCTCTATCAAGTTTTCATCCTTTTTAAGACAACTGACATGTTAGAAATTAAATTTTGGCATGACTAACAATAATTATGGCTCTGATCTCTGATGCAAGCAAATGACGACTTTAAGATGACCTTTTCTTACCCCGACTGTATATATTATGTACATATTAATTAGTTGATTAGGTTAGATTTAGATGATGACATGCATATCCAGTACAATTTCTTAGCAAAACAGTAAGCACAAATGAATTAAATCTCTAAACATAGCAAAAAGTACAACAAAATCCTATAACTGGCTCTTTGACAAGTTAGTTCTTCTAAACTATACACCGAAATTTAATGCAGTTTTCACTATTAATTACAGATTGTTTGTTAAGTAGGTACGTACATAAAAAATAAAACAAATTTGTATCAAAAAAGAACTTATCAAATTCCTAAAATTTCGGTGTCTATTTTGAGGTACAGAAAAAAAAATTAATACATACCTAACACAAGAATTCAATACTAAACGAAAATTTTAACCACATACTTTTTAAAGTGCATTGGTTACGTTTTACTTATTAAATAAGTTTATATTGATTGAAATGTCTGGTGGAGTTGTTTGGAAATTATCGGAAATATTTATTAATCTATACAATTTTGTTCTGTAAACACACAAAAAGCTTCCTCGCTCAAAATTTATCAATATTTCCCGGGTGCATGGTTTATGAGAAGTTAGCGGAAAAACAGAAACACAGAGAAGTCGAGAGCGACTATATTTTATAAATAAAATAAAATAAAATGTAAAGATATGTAGTTTTTAATTTATATAACTGGAAAAAGAACTTATAAGTTTTTGTAAGGATTTTTCCTCAAAGAAGGTGCATTCCAAACCGGCGGTAATTATATAATAATAACGGTTGAAAGTGAACAGAATTTAATTCTACGCAAGAGATTTTTTTTTTGTGTAATAAATGTTAAGGAAAAATCAACGTTTTGCAATCGAGTTGTAAAATCGCATTCCTTTTACAAGCATTAATTATCCATTATTAGCATTATCCTTTTAATCGCATTTGGACTATTTAGCGTAAATTTGCTCTTTGTTCAATTAAAAATAATTTAAATATCTACTTTTTTAAACATCATTAAAATTTCATGTTGTGTTTTATGGCCAAACACAACTATTATTTGGATGTAACATATGGAATGAACATACAGTATGTCCTTTTCTGTATTGTGACTTTTTTATGATGTGTAACAAACAAACTCACTTTAGCATTTATTATTAGTTAAAGGATTTCTACTTTCAAGATCAAGAACTACAGTCATTTACGAGAAACCGATTATGGTATTGAAGTGTTGAAATAACATTGACATTATAACTATAACTGTCTGAAATTAACGATGCTGGAATTCCATCATGACGTAACTAATGTGTATAATAATATACGAGTGAGTATATGTCATGACGTCACCCGCTCCAGGCTGTATTCCAGTCATCGGTTATGTGCAAGTACAATATTCATTCCCGCATACGTAATTGCCTCCCAAGAAAGCTCCCAGTGACTCATGCCTAGGTTGAGCAAGGTCTAGAATTGAAAGTCGCCGAACAAGTATAACAAGACGATCTCACATAATATATAATACTAACTTAAACTTCGTATGCATTGGCTTTAGAAATAATATTATTTGTTATTGGAGACATTTTATTTTGTGTCAATCTTATTTTTAAATGATTTGCGTAGTTACAGGAATTGTGACTTAAATTTTTTAATATATTTTTTTTAATAAATTTTGCATACATGTGTCCCAGACAACGTGTATGCAAATTTAATGGTGATCGGTTCACTAGTTTTTGCGTGAAAAGTGTTAAAGTTGATGAATGTATTGCATTTGTTGAACTGTAACAAGCGATTAATGGTTAGATTGGTTAGTGTGGTTAGAGCTTTTATCTAAGGAAGGCCGCACATTAGCTACTATCTATCGCTCGAGTAACTGAATTATAGTTTGAGCGATTGAGCGATCGTACGATTTTATGAGGGAAAACGATCGCTCTAGCGTCAATATAGTCGCTTATGCAACGGTTTTATCGTGTATAACAGAACAGCATGTGTGCGGGTGGTCGCTTCAGCAACTTCGCATGTGCGGCCTCCCTTATAAACGGTATAAGTATTTCCTATGATTATTCATAGGTTATCTGAATATTCTATTCTATGATTATTCTGGGTTATCCCAGACATTTTTTTTGTATATGAACAACTGACAAATTCTGGAATATTCTTATTTCTATGGAGATAACCAAAACAATAATAAAATTATGTCGTTACACAGGAAAATATAATATGTAAGTAGGCATATTTTCCTGTTACAAATTCATCCATTCTTTCTATAAATTTATTACTGTATATTTTGTTTTATATGTACGTATATATACAAGTTCTATTTGTTTTGTTGTATTGACGTATATTCATGTGCTGAATGACCAATGGCCTTTCCAAGAAAAAACGCTCTCTCCGCAGTAGCGGCAGTGTTCAAAGCTCGCTTTTATGTCAAATTGTCGAGTTTAATACTTACTTGTTGTCGCCACCGAAAGTGCTTATACTGTTATCGACT
Organism: Synanthedon tipuliformis; assembly: GCA_947623395.1. Lineage (NCBI taxonomy): Eukaryota > Metazoa > Arthropoda > Insecta > Lepidoptera > Sesiidae > Synanthedon > Synanthedon tipuliformis. The sequence continues at coordinate 8,636,824 of OX392417.1, read as the reverse complement.
TTATTATCTTGTAATTAAAGATTTTATTGTAACGTTGAGACATTATCATTACAACTGTATTATTTTTTTCTCACGCTTGGCGTTTACTTAACCATTCTTGGAAGGTGAGGCATAATTTACTAGAATATTGTGTCGTAGGAAGGTATGTGAATGCATTAGAGTAAGTCAGATTTTTATGCAGGATACTCTAACCAACAAGGTAGGTACCTATAATTTAACTTTCTATTGAGCCCAAACGCGAAACGCGCTATATCTGCTGTAAGTTGCTAAGGAGTTGAGTATCCCGCAGACTACTTGATGCCTGATGCTGCATCAGATCAATGTTACAATGTCATGGGCATAACACCAAAATAACAGTATACTAAATTTGACATCACTCGAACATGTATAAGTTAGTTAAATCCCTAACTAGGAAATGGGCCGATGGTCTTCAGACGCCTGAAAAGATCTTCATAAATTATAGCTAGGAACAATCCCGATTACGTGACCTTTACAAAAACACAGATCAAAATCGGTCTATCCGTAGATGGACACACACACACAGGTCAAACATAAGTTTGACCGCACACACCTCGTTTTACGTCGGGCGTCGAGGATTAGAAATGCAAAGAATAGAACCAGAAAAGCACAGATAGGTTTATTATATAGGAGACAAATAGACAATATAAAAACAGCAATGTCTGTAACATCCTATCCCTACCCTCATTTAATTTTCTTCCATTATCTTGATGGTAGTGCACTTGTACCTACCCTATAATGTTAATTGCTTTACTAGGCGATATTAAGATATTATCTACTTCCAAAAACGTTACCACTTTTATTCATCTTAAAAGAGAATTTTATCTTTAAAAATTAGAAAACACATCGTGTGGCGGGTTTCATACATATTCTATTACATTAATTTGAAACAGATCAATAACGATAAATTGAGTATTGGATTAATCGCGACACAATCATGTCAACATGAAACCACATAGTTGAAGTTAAGTGTCAATGTCAATAATGAACGGAATGATTGTTAATCTATTCGTGTTAATGCAATGTTCAGTAACATCACCGACGCGGACAGGTTGTACGAGCATTTCACCGTGCAGTTCGTCACGGTTAAACGCTATAAATCTGAATGAACAGGAAAGCTGGGATGGCAAGGTGCGGCCCGATGCTTGCCTGCCCGGTGGCTTTCACCGGCCCACCGCCGCCGAGTCTGCGCCAATGCACGTGTTCGCCCTGTCGCAACCATTAATTTAAGGCGAAGACTTAACAGAAAAGAGTTAATTTTAGATTAAAATTATAAGTTAGATAAAAAATACAGTACATAACAGACTTTATTCAAAAATGCAGGACTATACGAAAAAAATAATAGTAAAATAGTGTCCAGATAAATCATTCTCGTGACAGTAACAAAAATTTTCAGCGACAGCTACATTTGTTTTGTGGCATATTATTAACTTAAATTCAGTACCTACTAAGGTTTTTAAGGCTACTTTTATTTCGTTTTTCATATTTTACATAATTATAATTGTCAAAAAATCTTTTAATTTTAAATCTGTTAGTTTCCGCCCATTTTGTTAGTGTTCGCGTAAACCAAAGATTCTCATCGTTCTGAGGTTAGACCCCGCCTTAACAAATGAACAATTCGCTATTAAATTAAATATCTGTCAAACAAACATTCTATGCGGACAATATTACGCATACGATTCTGTTTGCGTCACGTTATTTATGGTATAAGTTTCAATCGCGGTTTAAGCGGCTTATTACATTTGTTGTTTTGTAGAAAAATATTGACGTAAAGAAAAATATTGACGGCGTCGTGAGTTTTTTTTCAATTGGTGTAATTTTCATCGAGTGAGCGATTTTTATTTTTGCTTACATATTATATGAGAAAGAAACAGTTTTTTATATTATTGTAACAAGAATATGTAATTTGACGTAGATTTAATAACTTTCGCCCAAGAACCAAAGTTATCGACATAGCCGAGAGAATCATAAAGCTGAAGTAGCATGAGCTGGTCACATCTGTAGCAGAGCGGATAACCGATTGGATGAGTTGTCGAATTAGAGATGGCCAATATGGCCAGCATCCAGCCGTGTAACGAAGATGAGGCCTATGATTGAGTGAGCTCACCCAGGAGATGCCTACTCACTTGAAATTAAATGTATTATTTTAAGTATAACATTTTTTTTTCAAACCAATTGCGTTGACACTTTCTTGCAACATCTTTATTAAACAATGCAAATCTTTAGGATTTAGCCTTTCAGAACCTTAACCAAATCTCAGAATAAGCCTCATTTGGCATTTGGCGTTTGTTTCATTCCAATGGATAAACAATAAGGGTCCGCGCTTGCCGATCACCACAGGCGTACAAAGTCACGGGGCGCGGCTAGTACAAAATAATTAGTTTCTAGTAATTAGATTAATTCTACAGGGGTTGTGGGATCATTGACGAAGCAGGTATGCAAGAAAGCAACCCATCCCACGAGACGCCTGCGCGCCCGCGGGCAATTTCCCACGAACTCGAAACCAATTAGACGCTCCACACCTATGTTTATTTATGCTAAGTTATGCATAATACCAGTGCCAATTTGTCGCGGAACTCTTCAATTACTAACTCCATTGTGAACACTCACTGAATAATTGCGATAAGAACTTCAATCAATGACTTTATTATTTCTTAAAAGGATTCTTAAAAATATTTTTGCTATTAGGGCTAAATTAAAAAAAAAATAGTTTTTTCCCTTAATTATGTTGGGAGAGTTGATGATTTAAGTATTTATTAATTTTCAATTATATTTATTAATTAACCTTTATAATTAAAATCAGTGAACGTCCTACGGCTGAGATGATGAATTTTCCTACTACAAGTATAGTAACAATTATTCAGTAGTGTTGAGTTTGAGCAAACCATACATTCATACATAGTTTAAAAACTAAAATAAAAATATTATTTAATATGCACACATCTAAACTTAAAAATGGTTAGATTAAATTACATATTGGTTTAAATATAAAATAACATTAATTTAATTGTTAATTCAAAATTCACGAAAGAAGGCTTCTAAATGAAATTAACCCCGGTTGGTTCGTTGTGCATCAACATCAGTGTTTGTGAAACACTTCCAAGTAAGTACAGTACAGTGGAAGTAGGCTTTACCCACTTTCAACATAAAAACAAGGAAATGTTAGTGGCGAACAAAACAAAGTCGTTTAAGTATTAAAAAGAAACACAAAAAGTTGTAAACGCTAGAGTTGTGTATGTATGGATTGAGGACATTGACTTCGGGCGGTGAGTGCCGGCACGTATCTATACCTACTCAAGTGCTACTAAAAGTTAACGCCCTCGTTATGTTATGGGGGCCCTTATAAAAATCCACCTATTGTCTACTTAGGTGGGCAAACACCGAAATTACTAATCAGTTGTTGGGAGAGTATGTGTGGTCCAACAAAACATGAGGATTCAAAAACGAGGCAGCGCGTATGCGGTTCCGTAGTCACTCAACGTAGTTGAGCGTTGCTAAACATACAGTACTGGCGACCGCTCCTGGCTTTGCCCGGGGTGCAATAATTTTCCCCGTTTATCCCATTTCCTTATGAGAAAACCGAATTAAAATCGGCATACCCATTCTCGACATTTATAAAAATATAAAATGATGATGTTGGAAATACGCAAGAGCATCCTAAAAAGAACAAAGAATAGCAAAAGTAAAGGGAGTAACTACACTTTAGAGATTTTTAAGATAATTTGTAATATCTTTAGAAATAAGATAAGATAAGCATGTATGTATAATTGTATATCATCTACATAGGTATAAGTTCTATGTAAGTATATTTAGATTTGAAGTTAAAATATTGTAATACATATTCCGTTGGAAATATATTTGTTATCGATGTCAACATCCGGCGCAATAATGAAAACCAATACATAAGTTAAATAGTAAGTAAGTAAACGAGAAAGTTCTTGGTATCGCGCGCGGACGCCGACATCATGCTGCGTGCTACTAAAACCTCTGTTTGTACAGCTAAACAAACTTTATGCGTTTGTTGTTATCGGTTCAACTAGACAACCTGCTCCCTTACTCCTCACCTTACCCCCACCTAGAACCTGAGCTATATATTTTATATTTCCATCGAACCATGAATGTGATTGACTAAGTTTTATTATTCGGTTAAATGTCGACTTTATTTACGACTATAATTCGCTTTTATATCTAAAAACGAGTGCTCTCATCGTCTGCAAGTTATATACACAAACGTTCCTCGACTATTGCTTTTTCCATTAGTGAAAACCGTATCAAAATGCGGTGGATAGCTTATAAGTTAGAGGAGAAACAGACAGCGGCGGTCGGCGACTTTATTTTATACTAGCTGGTGCCCGCGACTTCGTCTGCGTTCTGGATAAAAGGTACCCTATGTCCTTTCTGGAGTCCCAGACAACGTGTATGCAAAATTTTATGGTGATCGGTTCAGTAGTTTTTGCGTGAAAGAGTTACAAACATCCATACATCCATACAAACTTTCGCATTTATAATATTATATAATAGGAAATGGGATAATAGGATTCTACCACTTCTATTCGTCCGCATTGCTGTAAATTGCAAAATGCCCGCAAGTCAATCGTATAAGTGAATTGTAAATTAAAATATAATTCATATTTTTCAGTAGAACAAAACAATTAGCTGGGAGAACTAGTCATCTATAAAAATAATGTTTTTAGTGTTTTCCAACATGATAAAAGGCATAGTAAACATAAAGTGCGCAGAGCGAAATGATAACAAAGTAAAACTCGAAATTGTTGCAAGTTGGAAACAATGGTGTGATTACTGTTAGGTGAAGCAAATCGTTTGAAACTAGGTCGTGCTATAAACTCTTGTTTACTTGGCTGAGTTTTGCACTTGTTATACGTTTTATTGTGGATATACTTACTTATTTCCAGTTAAAGTTGTTCAAGAATTTGTCACAAGTACCTATATTTGTATCTATTAATGTCAGAACATTATAAAACTATATCGACGCGCCCCTGCTTCATCTAAATGCAATTGGTTAGTGTTCGTATGGAAGTAGGTATGTGTGTGTGTGTGTGTGACCAAACCATGATTTATTAATGGAAATTGATGATGGTTTGGAGAAAAAAAATAGGCTACTGAAAATAATTCTACTCAACTTTGTCCTAGGTAGGTAAAAATTATAAATATAATTTTTATATTTATAATATAAGGTATTATAAAAAGAAAATTTTTGTATGTTTGTGTTTTAGTTTGTAATGAATAAACTGAAAAACTATTGGTCCGATTTTAAAATTTCTTTCACCTATAGAAAGCTACTTTATCAGTGAGTAACATAAGAATATATATTTTATAAATTTACGCGGACGAAGTGGCGTGCAACAGGTAGTCTTAACTAATAATCTGTGTTAACCAATTCTCTGTATTATTATACAATTTTTCTTTTTTATCCTTTGCCTACTACGTCTAGCTAAAGAAAGATTTGAACTAACACACAATTGCTAATTCTTATATAAGGCATAGCTGACAATAAAATTGTAATTCATCACGTAAAATTTGAAAACCGGAATGCATAACATTACGCAAATGACGTAAACCATTCGTTAAACACAACATCGGAACACTTTTACTTTTAATCAATCAGTATTCAGAAAGTAGAAACTTTCCCCTATCTGACTTCCTGATTATTTGCTGAATGCAAGTTTACAGAACATAGATGTATTTTATATTTGGCCGGCGAAGATCAATCCTTAAAATGTGATTTCCCCTCCTCAAGAAAAAAGGGTAGGATGTAAGGCTTTTTGAGGTTTAGTAAATTTTCATTATAAATTGCCTAATTTATTAACTTGTAACCGCCACCCTGCTTCTTAGAGTATAGATAACGTAATGTCTGTTGCCCATATATTTCTGTAGATGCGTCATCACTACATAGTATAAAACAAAGTCGCTTTTTCTGTCCCTATGTCCCTTTGTATGCTTAGATCTTTAAAACTACGCAACGGATTTTAATGCGGTTTTCACTAATGGGTAGAGTGGTTCTCGAGGAAGGTTTAAGTACATAATTTACTAAGTTACGCGGGCGAAGTCGCGGGCAGCAGCTTTAATTTTATTGACACGTAATTTTATAAACTATAACTAACATGTAGTGCCATTTGTTAACAGACTTTTTCCATTATTCGAAGTGAGATTAGATGAATTAGAGTACTACATTGCTTCAAACAGAATTCCCTAGATGGCGTTGTAAATTTTGCATACACGTTGTCTGGGACTCCAAAAAGGACATAGGGTACCTTTCATCCAGAACGCGGACGAAGTCGCGGGCACCAGCTAGTGATGTTATAATGTAGTCCCGTCAACTAAGGCCATCTTAATGGACAACCTCGTTTATTAGTTCTAATGTCACTCACTTATTATAAATTATCTATCGGCCTCTTTAAAAAAAATCTTACAAGAATGAGTAAAAAAGCAACTAACTAATATATACCTGCAAACATACAAAATGCTGGTTTTCATACGTAGGGAATCAAGAGTTTTCAGTCAAGCTTTAAACAAGCAAACAACTAATTATTTATTATACACTAGCGATTCGCTTCCGGCTTCGCGTGCAATTTTTTCTGCAAACTATATAGGTACAATATCGAAAAAAAATATATGATATTGATTACAACACACAGCTCTAATATTTATGTTAAAAATCACTTCTATAATGCTACATGGTTTAATATTTTAGAAGCTAAAGTTTTTAACTTGAAAAAGTTTCGGTAAAACCTATTAACCAAGCGACCAACGCTTTTGTCAATCTCTAGCTCAAACTCAATGCAGAGTTTAAATTATATTTTTTGTTATTTTTTATTTGCGGTTTAATGCTCTACCTACACATAAGTTAGTGTGTTTAAACCACAACATAAATTCGTTTCAGTGATAGGGGCAAACTGACGAGGTGGTCTCCGCGATTCGTTCGCCTCGGGGCTGTATCGGTAATGGTGTTTCTAGTCGTAAATATAGGCGTGATAAGTATCGCCCGGGACGAGTGGACGGGTTGTCGACGCGAAATTCGGCAGAGCGCTGCCCTCACGACCGGTTCTGGGAAGGCGAGGCTATGGCGCGTCGGCTTCTATTGTGTCTGCCCTCTGCCACACGCGCCGCTCGCTTCATTACCGTACGAGAACCGACTCGACTGGATTAGCTTCATAATACAAAGCGCGTTGTCTTGCTTCGTCTTGATGTTTCAATCTAATCTAATCTCTCGGTAAAGTGCAATGTTTACTGAGAGATAGATTTTCTCGTTTTGTATTGTGTAACATCAATCTCTATGCATATACCTACTATACTATATTACTAAAGGTAGGCCGAGTACTAAATTTAGCGAATATTTTTCTATTTTGTTTTCTTAAATCGAATACTTGGACGAATAACTCGTTTGATATTTTACGTAGTTATCCATTTCAATATCGGAAAAAAACATGTAATATAACTTCATAATTTATATTAACTTATTTAAGTAGCAGCATTGTTTTCGTACTGTTTTTGGCAGTCATGTGGGCAGCCCCTTACACCCCCTTACCTACCGAGAAATAATTTCTGTTATTGAATAAGGGATAATATGCCAGAGCTGATTTCCCTATCCGTTATCCTGTGGCATTACTTGCCCGATGCCGCCTACCATCAGGTGGAATACAAAATTATAATAATTAAATTAATTCGCTGGCCCCGCCGCGATTTAACTGTCGTTTATTTGCGTAATCCACTAAAAAACCTACTAAATAAATCGAGTTTGTTATAATACGATAAACTGTATAATTTACTAAGAAAAAAGCTACCTTCGTCAGCGTAGGATCTATGCCGCCGCACAGGTTGGGCCGCGACACAATAGACAAGAAATAATATCGGACACCAAACTAATCTCTTTTTCGTTAGCGACGCGCCATATTTCATCGTGGCAACCATTGTCAATAAGAGCCGGGGTCAGAGGCAAATAGAAGAACAAATCGTCCCAAACTTTTTGTTTTCTCTTGGAGCCCTCAAACAAAATAAACTCCAAACTACTCGCGCCGCCTTTAAAAAATTCAAATTCTAATACATTATTTTTTTTGACTCGTCTTCTCTTTATATTGGACGCTCCCTGTCATATTTTTTTTGCCGCCGCGTTAGTTGGTCGGTGGTTCAACAGGACGATATTATGATGTGGTACAATTTTACGGTGGGAGGTTTTGTATTGTCGCGCCACGAAACCGTGTGAAATCACGTAAATGAGTCATTATTTGAAATTTATAGGTGAACCATTTAGCAATTAATAATACTAAAGCATCTGACTATAATATATTTAATAAGAAATGTAGGTAGGTATTTCTTTTAAAATTATGTTAAGTTTGTGTAATTTTAAGTCGCGAAGTGGATTTCCTGAGAAAAATAGTTGCCCGTCTCATAAAAATATCCACTTCTCGGCTAGACTAATAGAGATACGATAGCAAAGAAGCTGTAAGTAATGTAAAGGAGATGGAAGGATATAAACTAAGATGGAAGGAAATAAAATTCTTTATTCGAGCCATAGCGATAGTGTTGCCCAAAAGTCTTGCAAGTCTAGCAGTCTTGGTCTTGTTCTTGCATTTTTGCAAGACCAAGACCAAGACCGAGACTGCCTAATTGTAGCAAGACGCAAGACCAAGACTGACCCTGCAAGACTTGAGCAAGAACAAGACTATGCCTGCAAGACTCTTGCGTCTTGCAATTTAAGTCAAACCACTGAGACCACCAAGCGGAACGGCGGACACATCTAGTTCATTATACACCATAGGTATTGTTTTACTAAAGACGCCGCATGCCGCTTTCGGTACGTTTGTGATGTGCAAGTTAATTTCACTCTTATTACTACACGACTAAGAATTTAAATTCATTCAACACGTGCGCAGCAGTGTCGGTTACTGATTGATGTTAATAGACGAACTATAAAAATTAAGTCTTAACGCTTGGACTTTGAAATTTGATTTTGTTTAACAATGTGAAAATGTTTTTATTTGTTTATGATTTGATGATATGATTTCAGTGGAATAAATAAAAGAAATATAAAAATTATACTTTTTATAGACAGGGAGGGGGTTTAAGAGGGGGGCGGCATCCGAGTTAAAAATCAACAGTATTTGGTCAATAGGTACATTTTCTACAACTACGAATATGTTAACAATTACTCCGTAGAAAAAAAACTTAAAATGATTACTTGAATATTTTAGCCTACAAAATTACTTAAAGTTGGACGATAACTGCAAAACGTAAGTAGGGTTGTGATTTTTTAGATTATAGCAGTAGAAATCTATCCTAATTTTCAGTTCAAACGAAACATGAATGTTTGTAGGTACTACAATTTGTCCTTCTCAAATATTTAAATTATTGTCCAACAAATAAGATACAGCATAGACGCGTTTCAAATCCGCCATACAAATTTTGTATGGCGGCCGGGCGCTGATTTAAATATTTTATCAAGGTTAATAGGTGATTGCAAGACTTGCGAGACTCTTGCTGCAAGACCAAGACCAAGACCAAGACTTTGAGCGCAAGAACAAGACCAAGACCAAGACCAGGTGTTTTGATGCAAGACCAAGACCAAGACTGGCTAAGTCTCGTCTTGGTCTTGCATTTGGGCAACACTACATAGCGACAAGAAAAACTCTTCTCTTTTTAGTGGTCCTTAGATTTTCTTTCTCCCCTTTAGTGATCTTAATAATAATAAAAAAGTTAATAAAAACTTGTTAAGTTTTTACACCTTAACTACTCAACCGATCATCATTAAATTTTGCATACTCTTTGTCAAAGAACATAGAGAACCTTTTACCCAAAAAAAGTACCTACTGTTTTCGAGAGATCATAATATAAAAATAAATAAAAAAATTTAATGGCTCACAAAAATATATGAGCAATAAAGATTGAAACAGAAAATACATAAGGAAAAGGTGTGCGAATGAAACTGGGGGTTAAGGTTAGTAAGAAATAAGTGGAAATTTCGTATGTAAGGTAAATAGGAATAATGAGTCCATTCGTTCGGTTATAGGGCGAAACAACGTCATCAAATATTCAATACTAACAGGAATTTTAAAATAATTAGCATATTCAAAGAAAACCAATGTCATACGGGCTGGTTTCATCTACATTAAGGCCTACTGACGAAACGAAGGTCATCAGTTTACTGCAAGAAACAAAATAGAAAGTTTATAACCTTCATTGGTTTTTGTGTGATTATTTCAGACATTTGAAATGTTAGAAAAAAAAACTTCGAGTAAACTTTAGATGCCTTTATCGAAAAATAAATTTGTTCACAGGAAAAAGAAAAAAAAAGTGGTAAAAATGTTATAACGCAACAGTTAACTTGTAAAGGTATAAAGTTAACAAACAACAATATTTCGTTCCGAGAAATGGGTGCTCGGTCGCTCAGTGCGGTAAGGCACAAAAACCTCACAATAGTGTAGTCAAATGAATATTTATATCATTTTTTCATATGTTTTTGTATGTATGCTCTGTATTTAAATGACCACATTAATTTTTAAAAAACAAACTCTCGCTTGTCAAATAACGATATCATCAGTGATACCGAATAATGGATTAGTTACATATTATGAAAAAGGTTATTTATGAAAATTCAGTATAAAATGAATATGAGTAAAGTAGAAAAAATACAAACATATTATGTTGTATGTTAATACAGATTTTTGTATGTATCTATTTATTATTAGAACTTGATTGCTGTAATAAGTAATTTTATTGAAGATATTTTTATCTGACGCGTTTTTGGATAATAATATTTTTATAATCGGAATTTTCATAAAAAACAAAGAAATCAGGTAGGTATCATATTGGTTTCCGGAAGAGTGTTCGTCCGCCCTCGCAACTTCGCCTTATAGCGGACGTGGAGGACGCCAAGAGGTTTAGTCGGTAGGTCTTCCCCAGGAGTCCGACATAACCCACCGGTCTGTCCCCAGGCCGGTGGGTATCCATAATGGATTCCTCTTGTAAAAAAAAAAATCCTATCCTATAATGAGTTTGAAGAATCCTTAATGACAGAACATTCAGATGGGCGTCTTGATGGACATAAACCGAATTGACACAGATTAATCCTGATTTGTAGGGCCAGGTCTTTTCAACTAAGCAATTAGACAGTGTCTTCGTAGAAGGAAATTGGCAATTGACCTTTCGTTTAACTTTTAAATTGATATCAGTCTACGTATTGCATCTTCTATCTATAAGTACATATCTATACTAATATTATATAGAGAGTAGATTTGTATGTTTGTAATGAATAAACTCAAAAAGTAGGTACTGGACCAATTTAAAAAATTCTTACACCTATAGAAAGCTACATTATCAGCGAGTAACAAAGGCTATATTATTATTATCTACCTATATAAAATTCTCGTGTCGCGGTGTTTGTTGCCAAACTCCTCCGAAACGGCTGGACCGATTTTGATGAAATTTTCTGTGCTGCTTATCAGGTAGGTCTGAGAATCGGCCAAAATCTATTTTTCATACCCCAAAATGTTAAGGGTGGTCAACCCCAAAATTTTTTTTGACAAAACAACGTTTGTCTGGTCAACTAGTATTATATAAAGTTACGCGGACGAAGTCGCGTGCAACAGCTAGTTAAAACACTATAAAGCCGAAAACTTATATTATAAAGTCGCTGTCCTTTTCTGTCTTTTTTATTTTTACTTACTAAATACTAATGGAAAGAGTGCTAAATTTGCAGAAAAAAATTGCATCCATACGAAACAGGGAGAGAGTGACTAGTATAATCATTATCCCCTTCGTTCTATCCTTATCCCAACAAAGTCGACCTCGCATTTGCCCAGATGGTGTTTGTGTTTTTATATTGTGACGTTAGCAACCCACCATCAAATGGTTCTATCATAATTATTTTTATCTTTATTACAAAAAAAAACTGTTATAAATTAAAAAAAACAACTAACTATTCTTGTAAACTTTAAAATGCTTTATGTAGATTATATATCTACATAATAATATAAAAACTGTCTGCTTATTAGAGTGTAAGCTTTGACATTCTCACGGCATTAAATAATATTCATTGTTAACTTAAAATTGTATTATATAATCGCAATCTGATTATAACATCGGAATTGTTACAAAACATTTGACGAATTATTGTTACGCTGTCAGGTCTTAAAAGTTTAAAGTTTTCTATAATAATAGAATATTTCTATTCAAGTAGGTAACATTGCAGGTAAATTAATCCGTCAAGTTCACAACCTAGAAGAACATTAACAGTGGTTCCTTGTCATTATTATTTAAATACTTTTCAAGATAATATATACCTACACTTTATTTAGTCAAGGTCGGCAGACAGGCTGACTACTGTCCACTTGATGGTAAGTGGCTACGGTCGCCTATACAACAAGCAACGCTACAGGTGCTGGAAGTATGGGCTGCCGATTACAATTATTATACCCGGTCCGGTCCTTATTATAGAAAACCATGGGAAGGCCTTATGATCAGATCTGTAGGACGACGACGTACAGATATGATGTTGATAATTTATTTAAAAAGAAAATTAAAAGTAAATATTTTATAATAAAATCATGGTTTAATTATGAAAAAGATGTTAATTTTTCAATCAAAAAATCATCAAGAGACTATGCGTCAATGAATATCTGATTGGTCGTCGCGTCGTGAACTCGTTAGTCTGCTCTTGTCACGACTTCTGACTGGTTTTCATATCTGCTGACATGACACAAATAACACGCGTTGCACAATAATTATTTCTGCCAATATATTATTGCGTCAATGCGAACGTAACAAACAAAGACTTAACACGTGGCACACTGTTTCAATGAACTGTGTTTGAAAAACACGGTTTAAACAAATTACCGATCATAAATCGGCATGATTTCTAGTTGACCTGCCAGCGTCTACATCTTGCCGTTGTGCATTGGCTGCAAGCCAATTTCAATCTAGATATGATTAAGGTTCAACCAGTTTAAGCAATTTGAGCGAACGAAAATTATTTCTGTTAAGAATTAACTACCAAACATCAATTTTTATCTTAAAGTTAATAAAGGAGTCAAACACTTTTGTATGGAGATCAGGCCATGAGTTTATTTTCTACCATTGAGTTGAAACTTCTATCATTAGGTGTGAAGAAATTGTAGATTTTACTGGGAAAATATTGTGTAACTAGCTGGTGCCCGCGACTTCGTCCGCGTTCTGGATGAAAGGTACCCTATGTCCTTTCTGGTGTCCCAGACCCGTGTATGCAAAATTTCATGGTGATCGGTTCAGTAGTTTCTGCGTAAAAGAGTTACAAACATCCATCCATACATCCATACAAACTTACGCATTTATAATATTAGTAATTTATAGTGTTTTAATAATATTAGTAGGTAATAGTAATGATTGAGTTTCATAGATTCATGATGCCAGACGGGCGATTGATCTGATTGCGAAACGCAGTATATTCTGTGGTAGTGGTACTACCCCTACTAACATACTGTCCGACTTTTTATGCTAGTAACGAAGATAATTATGCTAGCTAGACTCAGACTATTGTGCTGCCACCATAAGTTTGGTAAACACGAACAACCGTCCCCCATTTGTTTATGCGAATATCGTATCAATTATAGATATTAATACCATCGTGTGGCTTTGGACAGAAATAGATACAACTCGTGCATTTGATTATTTATTTATCAAGTAGGTATCTGAAGATCACCCGCACGGCATTGGTGTAGTAACTCTGCCATCCTTGCCAATGGCGATAAATATAAATTAACCGTCCCTGGCTTCGAAATTAAATTTTTATAATTTTACGAAGTTGCGGGCTAGTCTCGAAATTATTATATTTTTGTAAAATTATAAATGCAGTTTTAAATTGAGTTTTATCTCGAAAATAAATCATTTTCACAGTAATGTTACGATAGTAACTATTATTTAATCTGTGGTAATGTCTAGTTCGAGGTGCGCTGTGTTTTCTTGGAAATCATAGATAAGAAAATTAATACGTACTCGTAGATTGTCATTTTACTTATAGATGATGACATAAGCGCCTTAATAAAATTGTTGTTAATGCGAACACTAAAGTTGCGTTTATGAAGTTTCTTTGGCAGGCCAACGGCCCAGTGTGGCTTCTTAGAATTTGATGTAACTACAACTACGAGACTGCTCAAAATAGCTCCAACTATAATTTTCATTTCTCCATTTCATAGCTTTATAGCTACACCTTGGAAACACTAATAATTTTATATCACTTCTGGCTTTTCTACAAATTATACAAAAAAAAATCTGCAAATTACATATATGCAAAATCTGTTTATAAGCGTCAAAGCGGCTTAATTTTAAAACTGTATACCTGCATATAGATAAGTACGCCTGTTATATTTGAAGAAAAAAAAATACGAAGTAGATAATATTCTTCTGACTGTACACTTGATTTTAAAGGCAGCCCAGTAGGATAATAAGGACACGGGTTATTGCATCCCTACTTTCTCGCCGAAACATGAAAGCTCTGATATTTCACAGTGTTACTCTGTAAAAGGTTGGTTACTACCACCAGACTTGCTGCCCAAATTGTGACTGCGACAGCTACCTATATGTTGGTCGGGTTAAATTATTAAAATGTATGCAACTGGCCAGTCTCTCGGCGTGAAAACACAACGGCGACTGTTGATTCTACCGATTTTTACTGTTACTCCGGTAATAGAGGAAAACGAGTTAAAAGTCAACGATCTGTGGCGCTCGCTGCAAAGGATAATTTCACGCAAGATGAAAGCGGGCGACGGGCGTCTAAACTTACAAATAGTAGAAGGCGAATGGCGGCCGGGGCACAAATAACAGGTCCGGAACGTTTTAACGAGCGGTCGTCTCCTCGCAAAACTAAAATCGAACCGGACGGTTATTCACAACCAAATTAAATAGCGGCTTCATCAACAAAGGCTGCAGATAATTCACGGACTGTACAAATGAATGCGAATCCATTAACAGGAACGGGTAAATATTAAATATAGTGAGCGATGAAACAGTTGGTATATAAAACACATTCAGATTGTGGTAGATTAAATCTTTATTCATAAAGACATAACTAAATTTATAAAGCGCTAGACAACCACTGAAATTACAGTTTTGTAAAGATACGTATATTTACAAAACTGCACAATTTTTATTCAAAACTTGGAATGAATGCAATTTACTGGGCAACTTTTATAATTTTACTTTTTAGAAGTCCAAGAACTTCAAAGAATATTTTTAAAAACTAAAAATGCAGTGTTTTTTTAAATATAAAAACGTTTAGCGATTTATTTATATATAGATTGTCATTTAACAATATATAGGTCAAATATAGTGGTTATGGTACCTACTCATTAAAAAATTTGGAATATTTGAATTAATTGGTGATAAATTAAATAGTCTGCCATACATAGCCGAAAACTAATACTTGGAAAAGGTCCGCAAGGGTATAAGAAAGCTTTTTAATCAAACCCCATCATCTAGGCAGTGCCGCATTTTTTAAACAATTGATATTTGTTTAAAAAAAAAAACAGATTATTTCAGTTTCTTATCAAAATTGTGAAAAAGTTATTTATTTATCAGGTTGCGCTGTAGGTACAGGCAAGTTGTAGGTATTGAATCAAATGAGACGTGTTAAGTTCAATTTGGTTAACAACAATTGTATATTGATGTTATTAAAAGATAAGTTTATGCAAATGATGTGTCTAAACATGAAGATGTTAATTTCAATGACAAAAATAGAGACAGCCAATTTCCTGGAAAAAAACAACTCTATCAAAATGAATACTAAATGATAAGTTATCTAAACAACTTGGGTAGGTAGGTATTATACTTAGATTAATAATTTGGTCTCGCTTCGCTCGACCAGATACCGCTGTCGTATTTGTCAAATGCAGCAACAAATACTAAATACAATGTGAACGTGCCGAATGTTTTATTAAATTTTGGGCATAATAAAATGCATTACAATAAGTGTGGGAAGTTTTACACACACTACAATAAAAAGTTGCCGCATTTACGGAGCTATTGTTTTTGGATAGCGCGGCATCTAGTCGAGCGCAGCGAGACCAATCATTAATCTAAGGTATTATAATATAATATATTTTTTTAACCAAACTAATCTAGCGTTCTGTTTCGCCAACACGTGTCAGTGTGACTTCATCAACAATATAATGATGATCTTTTACGAATATGACCTTGTTAGCATCGCTTTTAACATGCACGCAATAAATATGTATCTCGTGGTATTGTATAATTAATTTCAATTTTGTTTTGTTTGTTTCATAACTCAAGACGATTCTTAATATGCGTGGGTAGAGTCACGACTTACAATAATACTTCCATGTGTTCACGTCCAGTTCCCATTGTATAGAGTTTTATTATTATATCACTTAATTATAAATAGACTTCTTAACTTCTATATCTACAGTAGGTAATATTGTAGTGGCAGGGCTTTTCATTGGGGAAAACTGTATCAAAATTTGTTGGGTGGGGCGATAGAGTAATGTGGGCTCTGTATTATTTAATCTGTGGCTCTGGCATCCCTTACTCACTCACCGAAACAACAACACACGTGCTGTTATTTCACAGTAGTCTTCTGAAAGAAGGTGGTTACTGCTGCCAGACGGGCTGAACAAATGACTGCGAAACGTAACGCAGTGTACGTTATTTCGCAGAAGACTACTTTCGGTGATTGAGTAAGGGATGCCAGAGTCACAGATTAAATAATACAGAGCCCACATTACTCTATCGCCCCACCCAACAAATTTTGATACAGTTTTCCCTAATGAAAAGAAAGATAAACAAGAAAGCTTTGACTACCTTAATTTAATTTATTAATTTTTATAATCCTTACTAATATTATAAATGTGAATGTAAGATTGTTTGTTTGTTTGTTACGCTTTCACGCAAAAACTACTAAACCGACCACCATGAAATTTTGCATACACACGTCTGGGACACCAGAAAGAACATAGGGTACCTTTCATTCAGAAGGCGGACGAAGTCGCGGGCACCAGCTAGTTTTATATTAGAAGAAAAATTAATTTTGTAAGGCATTACAAAATTAAGTATTATTTTTTTAAATTTAAAACTTGATATTGATCAAATAGGCGAGTCAATATTCGCTGTTGTAGATTGTGGCCTTGGTATTTGTTCGATAATGTCAGAAGTAAAGATAATAGAGTTATGGCCAGTAAAGGAAATTCATACAGATAACGATCAATCGCCCCTCTTGTTATGCTATCGGAACGTGAGACACAAGTCCTTTTATGTATTGACTATTGAGTATTGACATAACTTACATCACAATAACGATTTTAACGGTTTAGAAGAAGGTGAGAAGGTTCAGTTAAAAGGAAAACAGAACAAAACATATAAAAACATAATATATAATCCATGTTTCTGAATTTTCCTGATTTCTTTCATTTAAACCTTGTTCTGACAATCACGAAAAGCGATGCTCTGTCATACACGACATGTAGCAATTGATTTTTATCTATATCGAACAGATGAAGATGTTCGTTTCCCTGTCAGACAAGGTTCAACCTGTTACCTACCTATTGAAATTGGATAACGGTTATGAGACCAAGTACTTTCACTCATCGAGCGGTTGATTTCACTTTCCCCGCGCCGCCGGCCGGCGAACCTCTAATGAGACACGAATCGACTCTTGCGCAACAATGATACGTAGTAGCATCACTTGTGTTTCCCATCGAATAACGGGTACCTATCGATCTCATGTGAATTTAACAGATACACCATCATGCATGGCAACTGTACAGTTCCTCTCTTTCTCTATCTTTATCTGCCTTTCAGAAGCAGCCAAGCTCAATTTTCAAAACTGAAGAACTGTCTTACTAATATTATAGATGCGAAAGTTTGTGAGAATGGTTGTTTGTTACTCTTTCATACAAAAACGGCTTACAGGATTTTGAAGAAATTTGGTACAGGGATTTTTTAACTGGATTAACATATAGGATTATCCTGAGTAAATGTAAGGTTCTCGAGGGATATAAAGATGTCAGGCGTTATATCAGATGTTAGTTATATTTTTTAACAGACTTCAAAAAAAATGGGGGGGATAACGATTTTGATTATTCTCTTTTATTTGAGAGCTGGTGCTTCCCGTGTGGTCCCATTTCAATTTGGTCCAGTTCTGACAATGGCATCTATGAAGAAAACCATAAGTATGTGCGCGACAAATGGATGAATAACTCAATATCACGCCAACCGATTCTTTTTTTATTATTTGAAGTCGGTTTAAAATATAACCAATATTATCATTCAACGAGGATGAAGTCGCGGGCACAAGGTAATATCTGTCTGTTGTTTGTCGTAGGCGATATCGGTTCCATTCCCTTCCCTTCTCTTCCACAGTGAGATGAAACAGCTTATTATATTACATCATTGTCACAATAATTGTATGTCATAAAATATTATGGTGATTCTGGATAAAAGACTTATTAACAGTACAAACTTTGTTACTAGATTTTTTCAAAAAAAAAAAACGCGCCTAGACACTTTAATTTGGCACCTATTCAAATATTTCCGAACGAAAACACGAACGACATTTGACAAACGTGTAGTTAGTTATCTAAAATAAAAATGAACTAAGTAAAGACCATTTTACATTATCAGTTATTTCCAATGGAATATTTACAATAAATTCTCCAGTGAATAGTCGCCCTAAATATTTAAAAAGCTAGGTAGGCGTAATACGTATATAATTTATATCTGACGAAATCAGACCAAACTGACACGTCGACCGTACAGTAGCAGACGATATAAAATTTATACAGCTGGCGTGTTACTTACGTAGGCAAGGTTTTATTTTATTAACGCGTAATGATGGTGTAAAACATTTTTTTTTCATAAAATAAGTTACTTTATAATTAACTCGTAATAATGAGATTCACTACTAAAACCATAGAGATAAAACTAGAGCCACAGCTGCTGCTATTGCGATCGTAGAATTGTCAACTATGAAAACGCGTGAACATCTTCATAAATTATAGCTAACTAGCTGGTGCCCGCGACTTCGTCCGCGTTCTGGATGAAAGGTACCCTATGTCCTTTTTGGAGTCCCAGACAACGTGTATGCAAAATTTACAACGCCATCTAGGGAATTCTGTTTGAAGCAATGTAGTACTCTAATTCATCTAATCTCACTTCGAATAATGGAAAAAGTCTGTTAACAGATGGCACTACATGTTAGTTATAGTTTATAAAATTACGTGTTAATAAAATTAAAGCTGCTGCCCGCGACTTCGCCCGCGTAACTTAGTAAATTATGTACTTAAACCTTCCTCGAGAACCACTCTACCCATTAGTGAAAACCGCATTAAAATCCGTTGCGTAGTTTTAAAGATCTAAGCATACAAAGGGACATAGGGACAGAAAAAGCGACTTTGTTTTATACTATGTAGTGATAACCATCTCGATCACGTCAGCTTTTAAGTAAAAAAGCCAGATCTAAAGCGGTCCATCCGTTTGGGAGTTACGATGCCACAGACAGACACACAGATACATAAACGCACAGGTCAAACTTATAACACCCATCTTTTGCGTCGGCCATCGGAGATTAAAAACACCTTACTCTAAAGCTGTAGGTAGGTATCAAATCAATGTAAAAATTTTGTGTATTATAATGACGACTTGCAAATTTATATGGCAGAGAATCTTAGAGTAGAAAAGACATAATTTCTAATTCCAATTCGATAACGTCATTATATTCCCGTTAATTTTAAATAACTGTTTTTAGATAGTATTAAAAGATGAAATTTCTAATGTAATTTCTCTAGTTAAGATAGAGTTAGGTAGGTACATTTTACTTCGATTTATTAGTAGTATTGATTGAGTCTATCGTTTCCGGTAAAAAAAATTTTTTTTGTTATTTTTATCAACTTACCTTCCCATTTATTGATATTGCATCGCATATAATATAATATATAATTCGCTTTGATAGGTACTTGATAACCTCCTTCCTACTGTAAAACCAATATTTTATTTATATAGTGTATGCCACTAGTTAATTACTCAGGTACTTAATAATTGAGTTACTTCGAAAACTCAGAAACAATGCTATTAAATCTTATTATTATTACTATATTATAGCACAGACTAACTTTATAAACGAATTATATAAGTAGGTGAGTAGGTCTACACTAAATGTAGCGAAACTAGGACAACGGTACTGTTACGAAATCTCATACGTTGAATTCCAGTGTATAGCGAGAATACTACGTATTTAGTTAGGTCCTACTATGTACGGAGCAAGTTAATTGTTTATTTGCCTGGTAACACTAAACGCGAACAAGATTCTTGTTATTCAATCCGCAACGTTGTAAACCAGGCCACCGGCCACATCCGTTCCGGCGAGACTCAAATTCAAGATGCGAACGGCCCATCTCCCACATGCAGTGGTTTTACAGGATTCTAACCACGGCAACAATCGACGTATGTGTTATGTTAAACATACACCGAAAATAACAACAAACACCAAATTATTAGGTATATTTTACTAATCGAACATGATTTTACTAAAAAACCAGCCACACCCCGTGCTGGGTTTATTTCCCCGTTTCCATTGTGTATAACTTTGAAATAAAGAGTAATTATATTATAAAAGATATAATAGTACATTATAACACTCTTCTTTTAAAATGTAAATTCTATTAAAAATTATTAATTTTTAACGCATCATAAAATTTAATCTATTTTTGTGACGTTTAAAACAATAAACAAGATTATGCAGTTTCAGGATTATGTCTGGAGACACTCTGGAGACCAAGTTATATAATCAGTGAATCCTGCTAGTGCTGATGGCGTATGATGCCGAAATGTGGCCTCTTACAGCAGGAACACAGCAAAACACAAATTTTGGGGTCACTCAGCCGCTTTGGAGCGAGCTATGCGCTATGCTCGGAGTTTCTATGGTGACAGGATCAAAAATTCGGACATTCGCTGAAGAACCAAGGTTTTGGACATAGCCAATAGAATTAGCAAGTTGAAGTTGTAATGAGCCGGTCACATCTGTCGTAGAGCAGATAACCGATGGCGCTTGAAGAGTTCTCGAATGGTGGCCACGAATTGGAAAGTGCAGCTTGGGACGCCCTGCGGCCTGCGGCCTGACAGACGACCTAAAAGGCTTTGCAGGACTGGATGCCTGGATGCAAAGGGCAGAAGATTGTGCGTGCTGGCGAGCCTTGGGAGAGGTCACAAGCTGATGATGATGATGATACTAATCTAAATGCTCCGGACGAAGCCGAGGCGCGCGTCAATCTAGTAATTAATAGTTCCACTAAAACTTTTACCGAAACTCAATACGATGCAGATGTAGTAATCCTAAAGGCCCCATATAATAGGTATTTAATTAATCTATTCGCAAGATTTTTAAACAGGTTAGTGTTGTAAACAAAAAAAAATATCTAAGACCCGGAGTTACTAATAAATCTTGAAAAAATCAGTGGTGCACGCGTCGGAATCGCCGGCGCAGACTCGGGCAGGGCCAATGAACGGTGACAGGTGCCGCGGGACCAATCACGGCGCAGAGCGTCACTTTACACGACTCAGTTTAGGAATCATTAAATCACATCTTGCATCCTCTTCTGAACCACAAGCGCTGTGTTCAATTAGAGAGAGACGGAAGCAAACGAGCGCACCTACGTAACCGCGTCACGGAAAAGTCAGCTAAAGTCTTTGTTTACCGATCAATCTGAACGACTGTTCTGTTATTTAACTACACTTGCTTTTGTTCGTTTCTTTCTCATTTTTAAGTAAGGGCCCTAAAGAATGAGTAACTGGGTTGGGAATTACAAAATTACCTTTCATTTTAGCCACAGATAAGCCCATTCCACATTTAATTTTATGATATTTCTATTGTTATGTAATAGTTTGTTTGGATTCAATGTTATCTTCCTTTTAACAAAGAATTACAACCACAAACATTACAAATATTTAACAGGTGATATTATAGTTATGAGAAGATAGTTCCAGAACTGTAATTATTCTATTAAAATGAATTCTTATACTTCTCTATATATATATTAGACAAAAATTACTTAAGTTTAGTTTTTATGAATTCGTAGACATAACGAAAATAGAAATTACGTCAGAATGTTATAAAAATTACCTTATATTATTATCGTGAAATCGAAGTAAGTATAGAAAGTCTACCAGATGTTTTTCTACATTAGATGTTAAATAAAAGGCGCCAAGCCAATATCATGTTTAGGTACTAGGTATTTACATACATCGCAAACAAAATAAATATTGGCAAAAAGCCGAATAATTACACACCATTCGTGCTCTGTGATAATTTTAAGGGATAAAAACTAAGAACACAGAATACGTAGTTAGGTAAATAGGTAGATACATGGTAGATACATAAATAAAATAATAATATTGAGAAAAATGTATTGAGTTTTTTGTTTGGGCAACACAGTCGAATTATTCATACCTATTATAGGTGTATTATATATAATATTATAAACGTGAAAGTAACTAAAGTCTGTAAGTCTGTTACCTTTTCTATCGCCTTAACTATACTCAACCGATTTCGCATACACGTCAAGGATACAGAAGTACCTACTACCTTTCATCCAAAAAAAAAATACCGGTTCCCGAGAGATCATCTAAAAATAAATACTATATTGCTTATATGTTTTTTATTTTTCAACGCAGACTAAGCAGCGGGTATCAGCTAGTAATTCATAAAATGTTCTATTCGAAATATTATTCTAGTGTCGTTATTGTCGATCACAGTGCAGCCGCTTCGCGTTATTAGGAAAGCTCAAACTGGCCTCGACATGATTCTTCCGTTTGCGCCGCTCGCCTCATCCTCATAGTCCCGCGACCTAACCGATCTACCTAATTATGTAGACCAGACGGCGAGTAAAGATCGGCGATAGGACGCGAACTGGGAACGAACCGGTCTTCGTAACGGCTCGTCGCCACTATTTAATAACCTCTTCAAAAATTGCGATGACGCAAATGCAAATCATTACAAACTTATGATTATGACTTTTCTTTATTATTACGTACACTTCATTTTTAAGAAAAAAAATCTACCTAATTATAACATAATTATGTTCTAAAAATCTAAACATTAAATACCTACCTAATCATAAAAAAAAATCTTTTAATCCTTGAATGGCGTATAAATCTCAGTAAACACAATTTCTAATTACCTAATTTATTAAATAAAATATGTATTATCAATAGATTGATACTAATAATTGTCAAAATTATTTTAGAACAAATTGTTATCATAAATAAAATGTCATGTTTTGAACTAGGTAACTATGGAACAAATATCAAAACCGCCTTCTGGTTAATTTTGTAAACTGAGATGTGAATATCGAAATCTTATTTTTAGATGGAAAACAATAAGTAAGTGATAATTATGGAAGGCTTTTAAAAAAGTATTACTTTTAAAAACCTTCCCTAACTTTTAAAACCATTCTTTTAAGTTATTTTCCGATGTTTTACATTTATGTATATTTTCCGATGATTTAATAAAGCATAGGTACTATACGACTTTTAAGTGTTACTGTTAGTGTTTACCTTGGATACGGTGATAACGCGCCACCGATAAGGTATAAGCGATCAACATTAGTTCTAAAAATGATGCAATTACTCAATGTTTGAAAGAAACCAATCAAAGGACTCACCTGAGTGAATTGGGACGATATTTTTGTATGGTCCTCCTGGTAAGCTTTTCTGGCTTTCCGTCTTTCTGTCATGAGAGTCGTGAGTCGTTCGAGGGCTCGTGCCTCGAGTGCCTCAGCATTGGCCTTGATGAGGCGACTCGTGTTCTCCCACTCTTCGGTCATAGTGCGCCACGCTGACGCTATCACGGAACCTGAAGATTTTCATTGCAATTTAAACACTAATATCTTTTTTTTTTATTTTTTTTTTGTTAAGATTGACAGACAGGCCGACGGTCCACTTGATAATAGGTGGCTACCCTCGCTAACAAGACAAGCGACGCCTCAGGTGCCGCCAACTAGAGTATAGGATTAGATAAGGGATAGGGAAGGAGATAAGAAAATAGGCTCTGGCATCCCTTACTCATAATAATCTTAACCCTTAATCCCTTAAGTTTAAGGAAATAGATGTACTTACTGTAGCCTCACAATACATTTTTGAGAATCTTTTGTTTGCTCACAAAAATATTAGCACTTTCAGTGATGTTCATAGTTTGAATACTAGAAATAAGCATAGGCTTCAACCGCATAGATCTCGTCTCCACAGGGTTAGCAACTCTTTTATGGGACAATGTGTACGCTTCTACAACAAGCTTCCTGCTAATATACAACAATTATCTACGAATCAATTTAAAGTTTATATAAAGAAAACCCTGTGCAAAAAGGGTTATTATAGGATATTAGATTATATAAATGATGAATGTCCTTGGAGTTGAATAGTTGTATATTTGTGTTATATCGATGTCATGTATTATAAACTGATTGACGCATTTATGAAAAGAGCAACTAGGGGGTTTCTTGCCGAGTTCTTCCCCCTAGAAACAGCTTTCCGAACCGGTGGTAGTTTGTAATTGTAAATTAAGTAATGTTGACGAGGATAAATGTTTTGTTAAAACTTACATCTAATAAATGATTTATTATTATTATTATTATTCACTGAAAAACAACAGCAAACAATGCTCACCAAAGACATATTAAGTATATTTGGGATGCTCACTGGGTTTTCACTGGGTCAAACTTATTTCACTGGGTCTTCTGTAAGGGGGTAGTTATGGTTACTGCTGCCAGATGGGCTGCCCAATTGTTTGTTGTTTTTTATTTATTTTTTTCCTCATTTTGCTTAGTTTTTTTTCACCGGTCTGACGTTTTTTGTGCAATCTACGGTGCTCCGAAGGATGACTTGTAATCAATGACTATAAATCCACTTGACTGAGCTAGCGGGGGTGATCGTATTCACCAAACATATGTTATATGAAGCTTATGTTAACGCCGCGCGCTTCAGTCCGATCACATCCGCCAGCGGAGAAACATCTACCGAATTTCCTTTAAAAAAACGTTTAAAATGCCTAGTTGTGCTGTTAAGTGGTGTGGTAAGAATAGTGCCACCTCAAGTTACGCATAGGATGGAATTACATTTCATAGGTAAGTACTTTTGAATTAATAACTATAAATAAAAAAAATAAAAAAAACAAGAACTTTGTTAATATTGAACCCGTTGATGTCTAGTTTGTTCTCTCTTTCTGTTGACCTAATGTTCACGCACATGTCTTCTCTTTCTTTTAAACACTATTGCCTGAATTGCATGCTTAGCATTTTATCGATAAATTGATTTGAGAGAAATATTAGTTAATGGTTAATTACTGATATTTCCAGCAATAATATTGTTATTTAGAAGTATTATGACACTCGTTTTAATTACATAAGTGTCAAATTTTATGTTGAAAGTGCTAAAACAAAAATACTTTGGTTGCATTAAGTATTTAATTTGGTTCCTTAATATTTGCTTTAAGTAAAATATAAGTAATAATGTAATTTATTTAGAAATATTTTTTGTAATTTATATGTAAAATACATTTTAATTTTATTATGTTACTTACATATTTCATAGATTTTAAGTTTTTATTGTAATTAAATTTTATTAGGTAGTTTTAAGTATTCATATAATATAGTTAAGGTCAAGTTACATAAATATTAGTAATAATGTAATTTATGTGTACCCCGTAGTTTAGTGATTTAAAATTTATGTTTGTTTTGTATTTCTGTTTTGTTTGTATCTTTTTGCCTTCAGCTGTGAAATGGCGTTATGCAAGAAGGCAATATAATTATTAAGAATTATAAATATTGCTGACAATAAGAAAATAATTTTATTTCATTTTTTTTTTTTTTTTTTTTTTATTTATTTACACAAGAATAACAATATATTATGGTACACAGTTGAGGTGCACTATAAACTCAGTTGAGTTTCTAGCGTACACCTGAGTTGTCTACAATGAAGAATAGTAGGTACAGTCAAGGGCAAAAATATATGTACGTTTCCAAGCGGCAAACATATCTGTACAATTGAGAGGCCAGAAATATCTGTTCGATAATTCGGTCAGAAATATGTGAGCATTTAAAGGGTCAAAAAGATCTAGACGTTCACGTGGCCATAAATATATGTACAATGTCAGTCAAATATATCTAGGCAAATAGGGGTGCATAAATATCTGTACAAACAAACAAGTTTTCGTATTTTGAATTATGACAATCATCGAAAAGAGTACCATTCTGTCATATGATCTGTTTGTCCTTTTCATTTTGATTGTGGCGTCATTAACGTAATATTTCTTTCACCTTTCATTATATTATTTTAGATTCTGCTTCACAGCGTTCACAACTATCATATACGATTTTCACATGGCTTTTCTCGTGAATATTATATTAGCATTTTTTTAATGCTAAATTTATGTAAGTAACATATTTATACTAGACGTAGCGATGAAACGGAAGATATTTATTCGTAATTTAAGTAATTATACAATATTAGTACGAAAATCTTTCGATTACGCTAATCTATACTAATATTATAAAGCTGAAGAGTTTGTTTGTTTGTTTGTTTGTTTGTTTGAACGCACTAATCTCAGGAACTACTGGTTCGAATTGAAAAATTCTTTTTGTGTTGGATAGATCATTTATCGAGGAAGGCTTTAGGCTATATAACATCACGTTGCGACTAATAGGAGTGAAGAAACAGTCGAAAAAACGGGGAAAATTATTCATCTTTGAGGGCTTCCGTTGCGTGCGCTGCGAAAACCGTTCGAGATACCCAAATGATTCCCAAAATAACTATTCCACGCGGACGAAGTCGCGAGCACAGGTAGTGTATGTATAAATGTCTCTTTACTGTTAAAAAGAACACTTAGGTTTTTACTAACTTAGAGCATTTAATAATTAATCACTAGTCTGCAACGAAATCCTCCTTCAAAAAATATGTCAAAAATATGAAGATTTTAATGCTTTGAATCTATTCCCGTTGGCCGTTTTTTTTTATCACGTCTAGATTTATCGATATGAATTTTTTATTAAATATCAATTTAGGTTTTTTGAATTAGTTTTGTGCGTCAACATCATAAACAGTATAGTATACATACAAAATAGGTTTTAGCGAGTTGTAAGAGAAAGAAGGAAAGTGCCGAAAGTAAATTTTATGGTAGTACACAGGCGCATTTATTGGCTCTGTTCATAAAAAATACATAAACTACACATAAAATACTTTAAAAAAGTAGAGAATATGCAAAACATCAAAATATTTGATAACTAGACTTGACAGTCTTGACACGCTCTTTGATAGTTTCATGTATGGATATTTATGCCCTCCTATTTGCCTACAGCCTACACATATTTGACTGACATTGTACATATATTTATGGCCACGTGAACGTCTAGATCTTTTTGACCCTTTAAATGCTCACATATTTCTGACCGAATTATCGAACAGATATTTCTGGCCTCTCAACTGTACAGATATTTTTGCCGCTTTGGAAACGTACAGATATTATTGCCCCTGACTGTACAAGAATTAAAAACCTAACACAGAAATACATACAAACAATACCTCTAACCAACGCAACACAACGCGCCCGCTTGTCCCACTCTAACATGCAGCCAGCTCGCATAAGTGCATCCTTGTTGATAACAAGACTGCACACCTGCTACAGGCTGTTTAAAATTTTAACAACTTAATATTTTAAATTCTAATTTTAACTTAGTTTTAAATATTTTAATTTTAACTTAGTTTTAAATTCTTAATATTAATTATATTTACTATTATTAGTTACATATACATAATATACATATAAAATAAAAATAACAATAATAATATACATATACACATATACAATTACATATACATACACACACATGCGCATATATTTGTGTTATACTAGATATTACGTATAAAATATTCTTTTAATTTATGTTTAATATTTTTAAGGTTAATATTATCTTTAAAATCGGTTGGCAAATTATTAATAAGGTATGGTACCAGATAACCCAATCTACGTTTACCATATAAGTTATTATATTTTGGCAGTTCTAGTTTTTTATATTTGCTGCTGCGTGTATTTATTTTTTTTGGATTAATTATTTTAACATTTTTCAGTTCGTTGTTGAAGTATTCTTCCAATAATAGTGATAGCTGCACCTTTCTGTGGACAGGAATGATTTTACAAATGTATGCGTCAGTCCAAAACTAACAGCGTCAAAAGTGAAACTTTTTATGTAATTCAAAAACTGTCAATAAGTGTACAAAAAAATACATTGCAGCAAAGAAAAATTGACTGGAAATTATAATAAAAATGATTTCTAATAAAAATCAAGAAAAATCTACAGACTATCCCGAATTAATTACTATGGAAGTTTCACTTGTACGTATATGTATATAGTTTTATGTATATGTAAATAATAGTACGTACGAGTGAAACTTCCGTAGTAATTAATTCGGGATAGTCTGTAGATTTTTCTTGATTTTTATTATAAATCATTTTTATTATAATTTCCAGTCAATTTTTCTTTGCTGCAATGTATTTTTTTGTACACTTATTGACAGTTTTTGAATTACATAAAAAGTTTCACTTTTGACGCTGTTAGTTTTGGACTGACGCATACATTTTTTGTATCTTCATTGACAATAACTGAGAATAAAAACAATATTAAAAATTTTTTAATATGAAATAATTTAATAGACATATACATATATATATATATATATATATATATATATACATATATATATACATATACATAAACATTCTACATTAAGAAAAGAACTATATAAGTAATTAATATGACTTATGTTAACGAGTTAACTCTCATGACAAAACGCTAGTGTCCCATAAAAAGTTTCACTTCAATAAACTCACCAATGTCATGATATCATTTGCCAAATCTCTTGCTAGATCATGAGATATGAAACAACTCAGTCCACTGAGTGCTAATCCTGCTTCATATTGATTCTGAGCATTTAAATCTTTCCTTATCATATTTGTAGTGAGCATAAGTAACTCTGAGTCTGCATGGAATGATTGACTAGCTGCTAAGTACCCGATTCTTTTGTAAGTGAATTTGTTTGAACTCATCACCTCAATAATATTGAATATAGCCCATGATATGTCATATCCTAACATTTGAAGCTAAAATAAATGTCAATTTAATTAATAATTACAACAGTTACACTTACAAATTCGATCTACTTAAGACCTAAGTACTTACGTATGTCAGCTTAGCGACAGCGTTAGCTTTCTTATGTTATGTTATCTTGTCGTAGTTCCACTTTAATTTCTTCCATACATTGTGCTATGTACTTGGCCTAAAATCGAATATTATATAAAAAAATATAACATTCAAAACTTATTTACATGTTTATTAAGTAAATAGTAACAATTTCTGATGTGTACCTACCTCGTTATCTTTATTATTCCTTATACCACGCACTAAATCGGTGAGATTTTTATCGAACATTCTTTCGAAGTTCCCCTTTACTTTCTTTAGTGCCATTTTATTGAATTATTTTCCATAAACATATAATTAAAAAATAAGGACGTTGAACACTTGAAGCATGACTGTATTATCTTAAAGAAGATAAGTTTTACACAACACTAAATTAAAAATAAAATTCAGGATTCGCCAGGCAGTCATAAAACCAAACTTTGTCATTTGTGATTTGTTAGTTAAACGTCAGACAGATGGATGACAGTAATGTCATCCATCTGTCTGACTACTATATACAGATGGATGACAGTAATGTCATCCATCTGTATATAGTATGATAAGATCATACTCTATAATCCGTAGCATATAGAGAATGAACTATGTCTGTGTAGTACTCATTTTTTCCATAATATTAATTAGTTGTTCTGTATTTATCCAATTTATCCGACACAGACTGTCAATGTCAACAGTGTCACTGTCAGTCAACATCAACAATTTTCTTTCCGCCTCTCTCACTCTGCTAGAGTGAGAGAGGCGGTAATAAGAAAGAGACAAGGAGTTTAACATCTGTGAGTTTAACAGTTTAACACTTAACAGTTTGTTAGCTCGACGAGTTCACTCTCATGACAAAAAGTTTCACTTCAATAGTGTCCCATAAAAAGTTTCACTTCAAAATTCAAATATTGTTTTATCGTCGTTATTTAGTTGTCTTTTAATGTTGTGTGGTATAATTGTTTTTAGAATTCTTAGTTGCAGAGAATATATTTTGTCAAGATGCGTTTTGTATGTTCTGCCATAACTAGAGAGTCCATAACCAATCACCGACTCAGCCAGTGATTTATACAGCATCAATAAGGTATGATAGGGAATTTTCCATTTAATAATAGCAAATTTGGCAAGCATGGCTCTCAGTTTGTCACATACACTATTGATGTGGTCCTTCCAATTTAGCCGGTTATCAATTACAAGCCCCAGATAGACCTGTTTGTTTACTTCCTCAATTGGTTCACAGTCACACGCAGATTGACTTTCACGAATGAAGTTTTTGTGGAGACAGTCATGATTGTGTGCTATTAATTTTACTTTATTTTTGATTCTATTTTGACTAGTGCTGATGTAAATTAGTTTTGTTTTGTTTACATTGAGGACCAAACCAGCATCGTGGGACCATGCAATTAGTTTGGTAAAGTCTGTCTGTAGCCTGTCAATGGCTTCTTCTGGACTATCAGCATAGGCCAATAAACATGTATCATCGGCGAATTGAAAAATGTCACGTTCCGTCATTAAATTCGGTAGGCTATTAACATAAGTAAGGTAGTGTAAGGGTCCTAACACGGATCCCTGTGCCGTACCATCTGTGACATTTACCGGCTTACTGCTACAGTTATTGATCCTTACTACATATTTTCTGTCTTTTAGGTAGTTGTTACACCATTTTAGAATATTCCCTCTGATTCCACTTTCATTTAGTCTGTCTAGTAGAGTATTATGTTTTAAGGTATCAAATGCCTTACTATAGTCCACAAATACAACCATCACATGTTTTTTAGCATCTAATTGTTCATATATTTTATCTGTGAATTTAGTCAGTAACTGTGTAGTATTTTTGTGTTGTTGGAAGCCAAACTGTTTATTAGTTAGTATGTTATTTGTTTTGTAAAAATTGTGAATTTCTTTACATATATATTTCTCGGCAATTTTATCAATCACAGGCAGTATTGTAATTGGGCGGTAATTATCGTAATTTGTACGTTTTCCTTTTTTGTATATACGCCTAACAATACCTGTTTTTAGAGAAGTAGGGTATATACCTTTTACAACACTTTTATTTATAAGTTTAGCTATAATATTGCTAATTTTTGTACATAGTCTTTTAACGTCAACAGCTCTAACACCGTCTAAACCAGGTGATTTGTTGGTGTTAATACTTTTAATTATATTTTATCGATATAATAAATTTTGTATAGGTATTGAAATCCCTGTATAGGAGTATGTATTGTATAGGAAACCTTGATTTTTAGTTCACCAATAAGCGATGTCGTAAATTTCTTTGTCCCCCTCAGTGAATGCGTGATCCGCGTCTCCTACATTCATGTAGGTATGCGATCTCAAGTGGTACTCTATGCTTGTAATACAGGTATTTCTTAAGGGATTCACAAAGGCGAATGACATTGACGATTTGACCTTCACCGATATGACCTTTAGAATGTTTATATATATCATACTAATTCCGCACGAAAAACACAAACGTAATCCACACCTCAACGCACTCACTGAGACACTGTAGCTCCATATATTTAGAGTTCCGAGGCGGCGGAAACAATTCAACAGGCCTGATAAATGTGGTTTTTTGTACTTTTCATTAAAACTACATAAAAAAAAATAAAAAAATCAATACATTTTTTTAAAATGATATTGACTTATTATTCAGTGTAGGAATCATTTGCGCGCAATAAACCGTTTTCGCAACAAATTTCAATATAAGTCAAATTCTTCTTATGTTCTAACTTTTATTGTGGGGTTTCTACTACTTCGATGGAAATTCTAAACAATACATTTTGTTCTTCACAAGTTTAAGTATAACATATATTTTTTTCAAACCAATTGCATTGACAGTTTCTTCTAACATATTTTTTTAAAAATGCTAATTTTTAGGATTAGCGTGTGTTTACACCTTAATACCTACCACGAGCGCCGGCTAGCTCTGAAAATTTAATTGTTGTGTACAACTGTGGTACAACTGCATTGAGGTGTGGACTACGTTTGTGTTTTTCGTGCGGAATTAGTTTGAAATATCCTATAGATATAATATACAAATATATCAAGGTCAAATCGTCAATGTCATTCGCCTATGTGAATCCCTTAAGGAAATGTTCAGTCTATTAAGGCTCTTCATACCTAAAAAAACCCGGACAAACGTGAGTAGGCTCGCTTTCTGAGCTTACCATAAATTTATATTTTACTAGCTGGTGCCCGCGACTTCGTCCGCGTTGACAAATCCTTCTAATATTGTAAATGCGAAAGTTTATTGACGACGTACCTATGTTATGTTCATTACTCCTTCACGTAAAACGTACTGAACGGATTTTTATAATATTAAGCACACAGATAATTTCGTACCTAGATTAACATATTTAAAATATGTCGTCTCATATTTTAAATAACCACGAGAGGTCGTCTTAAAATTAAAATAAAAATGAGCGTCACTGTCGCCGTGGCGGCGTCACCGTCGTCACAACAAAAAGAACTCAAGTATTTTCTTGGTTGTTAAATTTTTCATCTTTCAATGCTAGTGAAGTCACGGGCATCAACTAGGTACTAAAAATATAACACCTGAGAAAATATCTTTTATCATGACATTATCTATGTATATCGCCGTGACGACGGTGGCGCCGCCACGGAAAATCCTCCGGAATTTTATGACGGAAAAAAGATAATTTGGACCAAAATTTAATATTTTATCAGCCTACAAAATGTTCTTATACCTAGTTAGGTTCTACTCCTTTTTTCTATTTCCGTTTTACCTCGTTACTATTTTTTCGGGTGGTGTTTTCTGTTTTGAAAACGAAATCAAAAACCTATTTATTGATGTTTTTTTTTAGTTTTGTTTTGAAAAACTTTTTCATTAAAAAAAACATTTTTTTTCTAAAGCACGGGCATAATATGCGCGACGACTTTCGGGGGAAATATTTCATGGGGAGCATCTCCAAATTTTATTGTGCCTGCGCACTTGCTGCACTTGTTGCGTTGCTTGTGTTATAGGCGACGGTAGCCACCTACCATCAAGTGGACCGTCAGCCTGTCTGTCGATCTTAACACCAATAAAAATATCTCACCATTTAGCTCTTCGCACTTATCCATTTTCTGGCCTTGTGCTGCTGCAGCCGACAGTGCCAGAGCGTACTCCCTATCGCTCTTCATCTTCGCTTGAAGACTCCTCTTCATGGACTCCATAAGTCTCAGTTCAGCATCCTGACGGGCGAGCAACGCTTCGTGCGTTGCACGCCCTGCACCGTTCGAATAACCCATAATAACATGCAACTACACCATATGCATACCATAAACACAAACAAAACACATCACTATCACTTTATCTTAAAACACTGTTATAAATTTTCAATTTAGAACCTGAATATCACTGTCAAACAAATTAGCGATTTTAAAAAAAAAAACAGCGAAATAAGACGCCTCGAATAGTCGATTTCACTTGTTGATCAATAAAATAATGCGTTAAAAAAGTCTCATAAAAAGTTATTATAGAGAAAAATCGTAAAGTAAGTGAAGCAGGTAATAATGTAATAACGGCAAAGGTTGAGAGATCAGCTACACATAATATGCGTGCACCCCGACAACAACTCGCGGTTTAAATGCCACAATTCCACTCCACAAATGCCGAACCAAACCGAACCGATGGCGATGGCGATGGCATGGTATAATTTATTTCAGTAGTAAGCTACGCCATCTGTCGTTAAAGTTTTCTACTTTGTTATAAAACTTTCTGGTGGTCATGGTCTGATGCCGCCTGAACGCGCCGCTGTGTGTCGCTAATAGAATTAGGCTGGCAACTCAGACCACAGAACACTATATACTCACAATGGCAGCACCAGCATGCATCAGCATGCACCAACCGCGGTAAGCTTTCGATAGAGAGTATATAATTATGTTCCTTGGCCGTAACCCTGGCTGGATGAAATTAAAAATAATGCAAAAGTAAAAGAATAAGTCGATGTAAAATTAATTCCTCCATCGAATTATGACATTTGCAAAAATTACTCTAGCTTATTTCTCTAGTTCATAAGCTTATACTCTAATTCATATGCTTGAGAAATACGTATTATTTCCTTATCTGTTATAGGTTGCGCGAAAAAAACTCCTAAGCTGGAGAAAAGTCCTCCACCATTATTATTTAAAAACAATCAATTATTCATAATAACCAAAGAAATTTAACCCACACTAAATAATAATTTAATAATATCCAAGTTTACATAAAATTTTCTTGATCCTTGATACATCTAATATATAAAATTACCGTGTCGCGGTGTTTGTTGCCAAACTCCTCCGAATCGGCTGCACCGATTTTGATGAAATTTTGTGTGCTTATCGGGTAGGTCTGAGAATCGGCCAACATCTAATTTTCATACCCCTAAATGTTAAGTGTGGTCCACCAGAAAATTTTTATTTTTATTTTTTGGCAAAACAACGTTTGTCGAGTCAACTAGTAATGCATTAAAATTTTTGATTAGACCGCGAAAGTAGTGTATATATTTAAGATGTGTATATTTTATGACGAAATCATGTAATTTATGTAAGTAGAACCACATCTATACTAATATTATAAAGCTGAAGAGTTTGTTTGTTTGTTGGTTTGAAAGCGCTAATCTCAGGAACTACTGGTTTGAATTGAAAAATTCTTTTTGTGTTGGATAGATCATTTATCGAGGAAGGCTTTAGGCTATATAACATCACGTTGCGACTAATAGGAGAGAAGAAACAGTCGAAAATGTGGAAAAAACGGGGCAAATTATTTATCTTTGCGTGCGCTGCGAAAACCGTTCGAGATACCCAAATGATTCAAAAATAACTATTCCACGCGGACGAAGTCGCGAGCACCAGCTAGTGCTAAATATTCTTTAGGAATATTTGTGACAATATAAGCCAAAAAGATATATAGAATAATATAATATTTGACACAATATTTACATGGATTACTTTCATGATATCTATAGGTAGGTATATCATTACTAAAAATCTTGTTTAGCCGGAGTAGGTCAGATTCATAAGAGGAGAGGTTAGATTCCTGAAAGGTACATAGGTTTTACAAATATTATTTACACATAAAATATAAAATAA
Source organism: Synanthedon tipuliformis (assembly GCA_947623395.1). Taxonomy (NCBI): domain Eukaryota; kingdom Metazoa; phylum Arthropoda; class Insecta; order Lepidoptera; family Sesiidae; genus Synanthedon; species Synanthedon tipuliformis. Next base: position 8,601,518 of record OX392417.1, on the reverse strand, counting down.
ATTGTCTACACAGACTCCACCAAATAATATATTTAGTTATTCTGTAGCACTGGTATTTATTTAGCAAGGAATATAAAATTTTGCATTGGTAACACTACTCTAGTCAGTCCAGTCAGTCAAGCATCAGTCAAGTCAAATCATTTCTTTTTTAATTAGTCAGCTGGCAACATTGGCCCCAGCCAGCCGTATAATATGGCTGCTACAGGTTAGTTCAATTAATTTTGTCATAATTTTTTTGGCTTTTTCATTCTTTTTCTTTCTGTTTTAATTCATATTTACTATTAAATATGCGGCCCTTTAATAAATTTCAATATAAAAGTACTACAAAGTCATTTACTGTTATCTAACAATGCTAACGTGTCATCTCTTCAACCTTTGCGGACGTTTGGATTTACCGCGTGGCCACATTTCTGTAACTTTTTTCCATAAAATTTAATTTTTTCTCATTTTTTTTACTGTGTTTGAGATATATTGTGCAGTTTTAACTTTCAAGTAATCGTAGCAAGTAGACGAACAGATGTTAATAAAAATTATTTGTCCTTTCATGTCCACGAATAACCACTTTTCAGAATACGCCTAGGTCATTCGCTTTCTATGCGTCATCAATATGTTATCCTGACTTTGTTGTTTTAACGGCTAGATGCATGTTTAAAAATACACATATTAATTTACGTAATGAATTTACAGGTAAAAAATCGAAAAAGTCAAAATGGATTCCAGTCAATATCACCGAACTTATTTCGGAGCCTACAACAATTCCGACCATAAACAATTGGGCGGAATCCGTAGATAATGAGCGTAAGTGTTTTTTTGTTATTATTTAAACACTTGATATAACATTGTGCAGTATATATAACTGGTGGTTATAACTTCTTGAAAACCCAATGATGACACAGAAAGGGTAATGGCAGATCAATATTAATCTCGTATTTGGGGTGCACATACTGAGTGCTGGTCACTGCTTTCACCCCGGGAAGGTCTGAGTAAAGGCCACCTTGTGTTTTGACACATTCTAGACGGATGCTTCCTTCACAGGGAAGGTGGAGAAACCAGAAAGTACAGAGTAATACTTAGGCCTGAGAACCCAATGCTGTGCATGCTGGGGGAGGTGCGAGTGTTACTTCTGTTGGAAATCTCTACGGCCTGCTTTTTAAGTTCAATCTACGAGATGACTTCGGTCACAACTCAATTCAGACTAATCTTTTATTGTTCTGCTCCCTAAATTTGACTGAGGGTTATTTCAAATGCATATTATTTTAAACTATAAATCAAAATCTAAAAAATATTGATTATACATTTTATATTGCAAATCTGACCTCTGAAATATCTTTTGGAAATTCATAAAAGATTACATTGTACACAACAAAAAAAACTTTCAATGCATAGAAGTTTCAAGTTGGACTGAAACATTGTATTGTATGTAGCGGAGACATTCAGCTATGCAAGCCGCAACAGACAGCCGCTGGTGTTGCCGTCAGCGTCGCGAGCGGCCCGTGGTGGAGTCGCCGTCGACGATGAGGACATCCCTCGCCATCCTCCATTCATTGCATACATTTCCAACCTGCCTTACGACATAGACGAGAGTGCCATCAGGGAACTCTTCGAAGGCCTTAAAGTAAGTCTTCATTAAAACCTTTTTTATTTAAGATTTTATATTTGTTTTAAATGGTCTCATATTTAAGAACTTACAGGTTGAAGGTTGTTCTTTGAAACCTACAGGCGAAATAAGTAAGGTGAAATTATAAGTCATAATAAAACTTACCAAACCCCCCATACAAAACCAATCAACCAGCATGTGTGATCTTTTTTTTATGAGATCTACTTTCTGGTCGTCCTTTTTGTCTATTTCGTCTGTATATATTATGCACTAATCCTGGAAAGTTGTTAAAATATTTTGTTTCACATTGACAAACGATATAAATAATCTAAGAAACATAATATGATGGGGGCTTCCCTTAAAGTAGGTGTGCTCTTTTTTTACATCATACAAATACATAATTTTTTAGTTTTTGAAAGAATTAAAAGATCTAATGTTATTGTATATTATAAGTACAAAGGTTAGCAATTAGGAAACTTAAGTATGTACAAGGGAACTTAATGACTAAATTATTGTAATAACTAGACTGACCTATTAACTAATTGATCTTTATGGAAATGATATTATTAATTTAAAACTAGATTACTATATTAATTAAAAATTGTTTATTAAACAATTTTAGCATAAATATAATATTTTCGTATTTGTTTTTGTTTTCCATATCAGTTTGTGATAAACTTACACGGTGGCTTGTAAGCTTTGCTTTTTATTAGAAATACTGCGAATATTTTTTATAGCGCATAGTCGAATACCGAGTAATCGCCATTCCCTATGACGAATAATTCGCTATTATTATTTGACATAAAAAAGAAATATAAAAATAATTTATTTGTTAATAAATAATAATATAACGCTTGTAGAATCCGAATAATTTATTTGTTACCTACTGAAATCTAAAAATTTTCTAAGGTTATGAGAAAAGAAAATGATTGGACTAACCTTTCACGTAATATACCATTATATCTATTTTGCGGGGGATAACTCCGTTTTATATAACCCATCAGTTAGAAAGACTATTTCCTGAGGCAGGTTGAAAAATAGCGCAACTGACTTGATCCCAATCGTGCAGAAAAACTAGTTACCAAAATATGCCCCTTTTGGATTTTGAATATTAATTGAAAAGCCTAACTAATTAACTTCAACATGATTCTTGGCTAACTTTTTATATTAACGATAATAATAAATAATAGGTGTGTTTTGTTTTTTAAGAAAAGTTTTTAATTTAGAAAAAGTTTTTTAGTTTTTTTTTTTATTAAAAGTTTTTATTGACAACTATTCGCGGAATGTCGAATAATATACACTATTATTCGGTATTCGACGAATAATAAAAAAAATGTCGAGTAATACCGAATAATCTCTGAGGCATCTTTACTTTTTATGATTTATGTTGCATCATTTAAAATTATAATAGTTTATTACTTGAGAAATGTCCAATTTTTTAATTCATTTATACAAAGTAATACTAGGGGAGGCCTTTGTTTGGAACTGGTACGATTGCGTATGATTGACAGAGGCTATTATTATTATATTTTTGGAGAATAATGGTTAATAAAATGAATGTTTTGTGTTAGATAAGTAACGTGAGACTGCCATGGGAAGGTGATCGCCTCAAAGGATATGGTTACGTGGACTTCGTGGACAGAGACAGTCTGGTCAGCGCCGTCAATATACCGGACTTGGTAATTATTTTTATATTTTCTTACTACTTAAGTGAAATTGGGACTTTCAATAATATATACCTACAAATTATTTTACTTCAATTTGTTAATTCTTTGGAAATATTTTAATTAAAAAAAATTAAACTCGAATAATCGATAATTCGAACATTTAAGAAATACGCATTATTACAAATGTGAGAACTACTCATTTCTAATGATGATAAAACGTTTCTTTAAGTTACTCTCACAGGGACAGAATTTAATAGATAACAGTCACTGGTTTGCAAATGTGTAGTATATTAATTTTTGTTTGTGTAACCTAAAAAAAATTTGCTACCTGTTTGTTTTTTCAAAATGATATAATGGTTTAAAGTACATACATTTTATTTATGACTTGAATTGTAAACTAGGAAACGCATGCAAAAAAATCTCTTTGTTGATGTAAAGACCCCTTTGTTTTCAGATAATAAGGACGCGTAGAATAAGAATAGAGGTTTCCACCAACGACAATGATCGGCGAATGGGAAGAGTGGGCGGGGGACGGTCTGAAAGAGAAAGGTAAATTTCTTTTTATCTTTTATTTCTTTGTTCTTTGAAGGACAAGGAAGGCCATTTTAAAATAAAGCCATGGATGGAGACAGCTCAAACAATGAAAACAAACCTAACCAAATATTGAATTTTGCAACAATTGACTGATTATTTATGTAGCCTTTTTCTCTAGGTTTTTTTCCTCAGTCCTCAACTTTAAGCAGATGTTTTGCAAAGTCGTGCCATGGAGGGTTCCCTATATTTATAATTACTTACTCTTAGTTTAAAGTTAAGGAATTGGGAAGGGATAGCAAAATGGGCTCTGGCGTTCCTTACTCACTCACCGAAAAGCACACAATATGCTATTATTTCGCGGTGATCTTCTGTAAGTGGGTGGTCACTGCCGCCAGACCGCAGTGTGCCCTGCCACTACTTTCGAAATCCAGACCAGACTGCCAGAACTTGAGCCCGAGACAGCATATTGTAGCCTGAAGGCAAACAAACTGTATTGTGATTTGTGGCAGCGAAGAATATAAGGGTTGATTGGTTTCAGGGACTATGATCCGGAGCGTACAATGGGCGACTGGCGGTCCGGGCCTCGCGCGCAGCCCGAACAATCTCGCCGTAGCGACAACCGAGACCGCGACCGCGACCGTGAACGTGACAGGGGGGAACGTGAAACTGACCGTCAGTAAATTTATAATTAAACATTAATCATTCTAAATACCGTAATCGTTCCTACCTACACACCATGTCAGTAATGTTGCAGTGTGCCCTGGCAATATTCAAACATTTCTTATCTACATACATTAAAGCCATTTTATGTTTTATTTACAATGTATATGAGTATAACTAAATTTTCATAAAGTCACAATGATGATTAGTTACAATTGTATATTGAGCAATCTGTAATGTCACACTTGGGACGCACATACACGAGTACTGCAAATATAAAAGGAATACAGTAGAAACCGGATATAACGACTTCGGTTATAATAACAGATTAAGCACAATGACTAAATGGTTAAGGTCTCTGCTGAATCCGTATAACGAAATTAATATTGCATATAATGACTGTTTATTTCGACCATTTTTGTGGTCCCCTGAAGGTCGCTATAACCGATTTTCACTGTAGTTACTCAAAATTCGTCCCGGGAAGGTCTGAGTAAAGGTCGTCGTTGTGTCTAATGACCCTCTAGCAGGGGGCGTTGCCGATGCAACGGCAGCGGAACCAGAAAATCCGACCTCGGGACTTCGTTTAGGACTCCCTAAGGGACGAGACTTTGTCCTCGTGTGTCGTTGGAAACCGCTGCGACCCGCAATTTTAGCGCAATGTGTGACTCGGCTCGGCCGAAACTCAATTCAGACTAATCTACGGCTTGCTCGTACACTTGTAACACTGAGCTGAGTGACTGTAAACGAAGTGGTGGCTCTACTATTGAGGCTAAAATATTCAGAATCAAACCCATTTTTTATGCAACATTAAACAATTAACACCTACCATCAAGAGGACCGTCAGCCTGTCTGTCGACCTTAACATAAAAAAAAATTAAATATTTAAAATTATGATCGAAAAAAATTATAAATGTTAAACTAATAGACATCATTGATAGTTTAAATTCAAAACTCGAAATTGACAATTTCAGTTGCCCAATATAAAACATTGTTTGTTTGCTTCAGCGAGCGAGAACCGTCCGGGTGCTTGGCGTGACGGCGACAGGCCGGCAATGGAGCCCGCACGAGCTCCCTATGGAGGCCGGGATTCCTTTGGACGGGACCGCTTCGGCGAAGACAGGTATACATCTAAGATAAACCTCTTAATTGTTCGTATTCCATATATATTACATAAATAATTATGTCATTAGCTTTTACCGGCTACTTCGTTCGCGCGGTATGTAAGGTACCTTTACTGAAGTTGAAGTTGGAATGTTTTAGGGGCAGAGAGCGCGGATACGGTAGTGGCGGGTTCAGCAGCGGAGGATACGGCGGTCGAGATGGGTTCCGTCCAGCGGACAGGGAAGGGTTTAGGTCTGTATCTAAATTACCAATCGCATTATGTCATGGGCCTTAAGGGATCCTAATTAGTAGTTTAAGTTTTAGAATTTTATATAAAATAAACAAGTCATGCAAAAAATATATATTATAAAGTAATACTATACAATATTCTTACTAATTGAATATTGGCGAAACATTATATTTTATGCAAGTTCACTTGGAAGAACATTATAAAAATTTTATTTAAACAATGATGCAATATTTAAATTATCATTATGATAATTGTAATGATAATTTAAATTATCATTACAAATTTTGTAAATTATAATGAAAATATTAATGAACTTTTTATTACTTAACAGCCGCGAGGGTAGAGGCTTCGGCGGAAGGAATTTTGGTGATCGCGATCGTGAACCACCAAAGGAAGGTGGTATGTATTGATAACATTATATTGGTTTATTTGACGCAGACTAATTCAATGTTGACTGAAATGTTTGTTGTTTTATCAAGTTGTTACAGGCTGTTACAGAATATCTGTTTTCAAAAAATAAATATATTTTTGTTGGTTTGGTTTCTATTACTCTATTCTGCTTGCATACATAAGTGACGTAGGGATAATGCAGGATATCTTTTAATCCCAAATATTTATTACATGCGTAAAAAATACTGTGTATATAAAGAGAAACTGGCTTACCCAATTACACGTCGCCTTTTGTTCAATTTCCCAGTGAACCCATACTATTTTCTAAGGTACATATGTTTTGATATAAATATAGAATTTTTAATACTTTATATTAAAGCAGTACTTTAACTTTAATCCCTCTTTTTCGATGCCAAAAGTATTACAAATTAATTACTATGTATGTGTATGCGAGGTTCAATAGGTTATTGAAGAGCATTAAGTGAACCTTATCACAATACTTGATTGATGCAGATGGGAAGCCGCGCGAGAGGCCAAAGTTGAATCTGCTGAGGCGAACCATCCCTCGCGAGACCGAAATCCCCACGAAACCGGCGGACGGGGCGCCCCTCCCCTCCGAGGTGAGCGAGAAGCCCCAGCCCAAGCCGGTGCCCGCTGAAAAGGTTTTCGGCGCCGCCAAGCCAGTCGACACCGCCGCCAAGTGAGTATCGCTTATCAACACGCAATGCTTCATTTGACGCCGATTCGCACACAATACAAAAATCGTGACACATTTGTCATAATTTTTGTAGATTCAAGAATCGTTGATGTGCAATATTAAATGGTTAACTAGACACCGGCTCGTACTTGTCCATGTATTATTCGGTCGCTCTATACCGACATAGATTTATTGATTTGATTGGTGTCTAAAGACCGATTGGAAGATGGAGGTTAGATGAATAACTTGATACATTTTTTTATAGGGAGCGAGAAATTGAAGAGCGTTTACGCAAACAAGAGGAGGAATCGCGACGCTTGACCGATGAGAAGGACCGCTGGGGACGCAAGGTACGCAAACAATATTTGTGTCATTGTAAAGGTCATGATTATGATGGTCATGTGCTGACACATGACTCAGTCTCTGGTGGCCGTCCTACTATGCATCGAAATAGAGATGCGAGACTACGCAAAGAATTACTTTTCTCACTGTCTACTCATACCTTTGGAAAGCATAGTTATTAAGTTAGATTCTATATACTTGGAAAACATATAAAGGAATGGAAATTATTAAATTATATATAAATTTTGATTCCTTTATTCTTTTAGTTGGGAGTTAAATAATGCGGATGTTAAAGTACAATTTCTATTAATTGATGTATTCTCGTCAGTAAATGTCATATTATTATGATGAGAATGCAAGGAAATGAAACTATAATATATAACACCATATTATGATATATCCATGGAATGGAAAGAGAACACTAGGTATATGAAAGCATAAAGTCAAGTAGGTGTCTCGTTCTCACGTCATATCTTTGGTCGCGGTCTCCGGTCTTTTCTATTCTTTCAACTGTCTTCGTAATGGTCATACATTATTAGTCCATTTTCTTTGCAGAATGATCATTCCGGGGAACGCCGCGGAGGTGCAAGACGAGGTAAGTTGTCTTCTTTTAAAGGCTAAATAAATAAACACTTGAACCGATTTTGGGGACAGGTTACAGAATATACAATGTCCTATGCAAATAAATAAATAAATATCTTCACACATTCCACACAGCACCATCTAGTTCCACAGTAAGCAATTAATGCATTTGCCCCTACGAAATTCGAAACCGCGACCGTTTGGTTAATTACTATCCACTACATCAAACGTGTCGTCAAATTATCGTATCAGCTAATCAGCGGGAAAGCACGTCTGGCCTCTAAAGTTGGAACACCGGAACTAACTTCAGAGGCCAATAGTTGTTTGGTGCCAACTAGTAAAATGAATTATTTTCAGATGATCGCGGACGAGACACTCGCAATTACAACCGCGATCGACGAGACTACAAAGATGACCGCGAAAGAAGAGATTACAGGGATGACAGGGATAGGAAAGATTATGACAGACGGGATAATAGGGATCGTCGCGATCATTCCGGTAACAGACGTAATTCTCGAGACAGACGCGATTCACGCGACAGACGCGACTCGCGTGATAGGCGCGATACACATGATAGACGCGACTCACGTGACAGGCATGATAGACGTGACTCGCGAGAAAGGCGCGACTCACGCGATAGACGTGACTCGCGCGATAGACGCGACTCGCCCGATAGACGCGACTCGCGTGATAGGCGTAACTCCCGCGAAAGGGGCGATTCACGTGACAGACGCGACTCACGCGAAAGAGGCGATTCAAAGGAAAGACGTGACACACGCGAAAGAGGCGTTTCACGGGAAAGACATGACTCACGCGAAAGAGGCGATTCACGGGAAAGACGTGACTCACGCGAAAGAGGCGATTCACGGGACAGACGCGACTCGCGTGGCAGACCCGACTCGCGTGGCAGACCCGACTCGCGTGGAAGCGACTCTCGCGATGGACACAACTCGCGGGACAGACATGATTCAAGAGAAAGACGCGACTCGAGGGAAGAGAAAGAGCAACCTCACGATTCGCGCGAGAGGAATTCACGCGACAAAAAGACGCACGACAAGCCGCGCGACGAGCGCAATGGTCGTGCGCGACTCAGTCGCTCTCGGGACAGACATGACGACAAAGAAGAGAAACCTCTGCCCAAATTAAAGGAACAGGAGAAACCAGTAAGTTCCACATCATTTCATTTGACTTATCATTTACTAGGAGCTACGTGTTCTTGACTTTTATTTTATTTATTTATTAATATATTACATGTTACAGTTTGATTAACATTGGTGTAAACATAAACTCATTAAAGTTTCTCCGTACACCATGTTCAATTTACAGATACATAATATAATATTGCTTTAAGAATTATAACTTTGTATCTCCTAATATCTAAATAAAAATCAGAATCTTTCGAATATGCGTTATTAAGTGTCGTTAGGTAGGAGTTCATCAACAAATAGGTTTTTACAATTATTCGGGGGGCGGTATACAGCACAAATATTTGCATTGTAGTTTGTATGTGTATTATAGTTAACAAAATATTTTCAAACGATTTAGTTACGTTCGTTATTAAGCTACAATGTTTGTTGTGTACATAAATAATTATACCACTGTCCTCTTTTGTTTTTCTTAGGGCCGCAAACATTTGATAAATATAATATAACTTATTCCAGATGACATCTTTATTGCTGTTACACTTTTGCTAGACGTTGGATTTTTAATTTTTTTTAGATGATTCAGGAACTGTTCTTTTTTTCTGGGTGAAAGGTACCCATCCATTTCGGTATCCCTGACAATAGTTAAGAGTAGTTAAGACAGACAGAGTTCCTTTCACATTTTTAATATTAGAAAGGATTAAAAAACCTTTCTACACCAACCAAGCCAAGGTAACGACATTGTCCTTAAACTTAAATTAACTGAGATGTCGTTATGTTCGTTAGGTGACGCATCGCTTGCGCACTCCTTTCTTTTTCTAAATTTTATTTCATTAGCATTACTGATTTGTATCATGTTTTGTTTCCAGAACTTTGTGGGATCGAACAAGTTCAGTTTCCTGGAGGACGCGGACGACGGCGGGTCGGACTAGCGGCCGTCCGTTGGTTCGCAGTGCGCGTTTGTGACCGCAGTGTAAAGTGTAAATTGTCAGTGTCAGTGTCACAGATATGGCGGTCTCGTCCCGGGGCCGGCCCCACCCTCTGCCGTGACTTTTGCTGTGAACCCGGGGGCTGGGGCTTCGTGGACTTGTGATTGGTTGGTGTAAATTTCATTAAGTGCTCTGCGTACGATTTGCAGCAAGTTTTCGTTGGTATTATTTGTAAAGGAACTGATAAATCTTAGGGTCCATTTACATTGCTGCGAAACGGAATGGAAACGGATTTTTTAATGAAATTGTACATAGTGTTAATGTTAATCATGGCAACGTTCAAACTAGATGGGAGCTGAAAAAGATCACGGCTGATGTTAATCATGGTCGCGAGTCTTGCGGGGAATTCTCGCAGATTCCTGTAGGGCCTGGAAGGCCACAGGAAGTCATAAAAAATAGGTGGATACATATTTGCAAAAAGTTTTATATTAAATCATGAACCCAAATATTTCTTTTTCTGATATACATACTTTTTTCGTCATTTTCATCTTCCTATCTGCCTCACAAATAAGCGAAAAAATACAATATCCAAGTCAACCATACCTGTCAAGTAAAATATTTAGAGCAAACAACTGAACGTCTCTACAACTCAAGTCACACTCGCGAGATTCAACGAGCATTCTCGCGATTTGCGCGACTAGGAGAAATTGACGCTTTCGTTCCACTCCATTCCGCACCAATTGGAAATGGACCCTTAGTCCCTTCGCACATTATGATACTCAAAACAGATGCAAGTTTCGAAGTTAACTCTCCTCTCATACATTTGTATGGTGGATCGCACACTTCGCTACCGGTATACTACGCGACACGCGTTCGCGTTCGCGCGAATCGCGACTGACTAGTCTTGCGATATTCGCCGTGTCTATAGCTCATGATCGTTTCCAAAAAGTATCTTCAAAATTTTGTATATTATACAATTCTTTTGTTTTAAAGTTTTAGTTCTTTTGGGAAGTGAAAGGCTCTGCAATAATATATTTCTGTTAATATGAGGATGAGTTCAAATTCCTTTTTCTTAATCACTAGAGTCACTTGGCGTGAGATTAAAAGATGAAAGACGTCAAAATATTGTGTTATTAGAAATGGTTAAAAATTAGGTTATATTTATTCAGTCGCGAACGAGTACACGACTTATTCAACTGTATTATAGTCTCGTATCTATTGAGTAGCATAATGTGCGAAGGGTCTTATTCATTTGTATGTCTCGTCACAGGTGCTACTCACCGTTATTACCTTATGATTTTATAATGCAATGCTATCAAATTTGACATTTGTATTTTAATGATAAATGATACTAGTGCAAGGCGAGAGAATCCACAACTCACAAATGAATCTTTTTTTCGTTTTTTTTTTTTCTGTGTTAGGATTTGTCTTTATGTTAAATGTTTAGTTAAATTAGATTATTGCTAATTATATTGTTATTTGTATTATTTATCTTTATATTCCATCATTTTATATATAAAGGAATGTTTACTGTCGGGATGGAATGATAAAAAAAAAATTAATTTTATAAGAAGCAATGTTTCCATTGCGCGTCTGTCGGAACACATGAATTTTAGATTATAATTATATTAAAAAAAAAAACAGGTACAGTAACTAATTGTTGCAATTAGATTTTGGTCACAATAATGTTTTTATGGTGACTGAATAGTCACATACATTATACCTAACTAAATTGTTATATATAAGTACTGATAATATGTGAGATGTTTACTATAAATTATAAATACATAAATCGGCTCTTTTTATAACCGCAATGTGTCTTTTTTTTGTGAAGAAACACACCTAGTCCTTGTTTGTTCCTGACATCCCTCAATATCCCATTTGTATTTAAAACTATCTGTGCCCGAAGCTTTTTGGAAATCCCACAGGAATCTCACATTTTTCAAGGATAAAAAGTATGTAGCCTACATAAACTAAGTATCTGTGTGCTATCTGCCAGCCAAACGCTGAGATTAGCATTTTCTGATCTTTGTAACCCGGGTGGACTACGGGCTATTGCCCGAACATAAGTAAGTACGTGTACAAATTTCTTCAAAAATTGCGTTACGTAATACTTGAAAAGGTACTTTAGGTACGATTTTTGTACCTTTTCCACCCTGATACCTGAAAATCGGCTGCCTCCAAGCTAGCAGTAAGTACCCATGCGGTTAAGTATGTATATAAAACAGCATTCATACTTGAAATTTCAGCCATTCTAAAATGACGTAGGTCTAGCTAGGTCCTTAGCTCTTTCTTTATAAGACAATATGCTCATAACTTGTATTCATGACGCGATTTAGCGCGCACTAGAAACTACGAAACAGTCCTAAAAGCGGGGTATCGATTTTCGTTTCATGTAGAAGGACTAGGCAGATGAATCATTTATGAAGCCATAGTACCTATAGCTCCTGTGAAGTGTAAATCTCGAAAATAGAAATTCTTTCAATTTTTGAGAAAAAAAAGGCCATGGCCAAAAAATAGACCTTGTAGTACTTCGAACGTCGAAACAACTTTCACGGTAGCCTTCTGCAGACAGGATGCCCAGTTTATGATTCCGGAACACACTGTTAAGGTGACGCTCCCAAAACGCTCTTTGTGGGCGCACAGCACGGTACTGAGGAACACTCGCATGCATTCCCTTTCAAACACAAATATGGTTCGAATAAGGTTGAATATCGAATGATCCATTTCTCTGTTTTTCTTGCATAGAACTAAAAGACGTAAGTCTCAAATCAAATTTAATTTATTATGAGAATAATAATCGTTCTAGGTAAATTTTGTCTTGAGAATAACTAATAAACCTCATTTTCTTTCTATCGAGTCAATTTCCACTAATTGTGTTTCTGTCTTGACATTGACTAGAAAAAGTTTTAAAATATAATATTATTTAAGTTTTACATTGATGTGATATTTGGTTTACTTACAGTTTTACGGCAAACAATCATAATGTTTAGGGAGCGGGGCCTTAACTACCTAATACTTTCGTTACCTTTATTATTATTCCAATTTTGTCTCAATTTCCAATACTTAGTTAAGTTGAGAATATTCGCGTATATAAGCAATCATTGAAAATGTCTACCTTTGCGTAGCAAATAAGTTCTATATACTTTAATCTACTGCCATCTTAAAAATCAATATTATTTTACAAAATACTAACATACAAAAAAATATCCTAGGATCCCATGGGAGCCAAGTGGAGGGAGGCCTTAATCTCACGCTTTATTTTTGAACTGACGACCCAGCTACGGTTACTCTGTTTACTACGCGTAGGTATACGGTGCAATATTTTTCTCAATAATATACATACATAAACCTTTGTTCGTCGCTCTTTCCATAAGTGAAAGTATCAAAATCCAATAGGCGGTTTAGAAGAGGAGAAACAGAAGGCGGACAGAGACTTTATAAATGTATTTAAATAATATATTATATGGTATGGTATAGATATAAATGAAACACCAATAAAATGAAACAATGGTTTTATTTATAATTAGATTAGATTAGACAAAAGTAAAGAAAAACACATTCGACGTCTAAGAAACTCAACGGTAGCAATACTAAATCTATGAAGAGACTTAATCAATTTCTAATCTATTCCATTTTTATAATAAATTTAATTTAAAATTTTTATTCTACCATGACAATTATGCAAACTACATCAAAATTATATTAAAAAAAAAACACATTTTTAATTATTCAATTGATGACAATTATATTTAATCTAATACATAAGACAAAGATACAATTTTAAGTATTATAATACTTAGATGTATGTACATAATTCATTAATAAGTGAAATATAACATAATTAGATTAAAGTCATGTCCGGTGTAAGTATTTAAATCTATAACAACTCACTGAATGACGTATAGATAGATATACGACACGTGCGACATGTTCAGTAAACCGTGCTACAAATTACGTGAACCGCGCGACTTATTACATGAAACGTGCGACATACGTGAATCGCGCGACATGTTCCGCGACACGCTAGCGAAGAAACTCAACACGTTAAGAAAATTTTCAAGTCAAACTAATTTAACTATCTTCATTTCTGCAATATCGCTGTCATCAAAGCATTCTTCAACCGCTTTGTCATATCCTCCAATATGTCTGCTTTGACTTTCAATTTACTATTTTTCTCCTCCAATTCATCTGCATATTTTTCCATTTGCAGTTCCTTCAATTTCCTATTCATTCTGGAACGTTTGGACGCTTCGTTGTTCTTGTCCCTTTGTTCTCTGTACTTCAGCTCGTGTGTGGATGTTGTGGAGGAGTTTTCGTCTATGCTGCAAACGGAGGAGATATTGCTCTCCCGCCTCTTCGGAGGCCTTCCTCTTCTCGCCTTCGGTTGCTGTTGTGAACTTTCTAATGCGCGGATTTTTTCTTCTATCGGTATACTCGATTTCCTTCTTCGGTACTTCCTCCGAGGCGTTTCTTCCGTGTACGGTGTGTAGGTCTCGTCGGAGTCTTCGCTGTCGTGACGTCGTCTCCTTTTCCTCTTCGCCGCTGTAGAATGGTCGTCTTCTGAATCGATGTGATATTCACTTTTAGGAGTTATCGGTTCGTAGTCCCCCCCTATTGTGTGCGGGGTGTCTTCACGTGTTGCAACTATGCTGTCATCAGGTACCCATGGTTTAGGTGACTGTAACAAAAAAAAAAAAAATTTAAACATATTGCATCTATAAATAAAAATTTAATAAAGCTGAAGTTTTTTTTTGTTTGAATTCGCTAATCTCTGAAACTTGCAATCAGATTCCTCAATCCCTGAAGAAGATAAGCTATAGTTTTTTGTATGTTCAATTAAATCATCCAACAAAACTAAGAATCACTAAGAGAGTGAAGACAGAAAGAAATAGAATTTTACGGCGGATAAAATCGCGTGGCGCAGCTAATCTTAAACTAATTTTCTTTGGAACATATTATGCATTTACTCTCTTATTTTACATGATACAATGTTAACCTATAACCACTTTAATTTTTGGCGAAAAGAGCCAACTACCATTAATTGGTCCTTCGAGCTACCTGCTGCCCACTCCAATAAAACTATCCTGAGGATTCAAAACCTATATTTGGCCAAAAAATAAAACAGTTTTTAATACTTACAGATACGGGGTCTATAGTTGGGAATTTTTGCTTCTCGAGTTGCTCCACTGTACGAAGAACTTCGGGTGTGCTTATGAGGTCGGTGTGCCAGCTCGGAACGGACGAGACGTTCACCGACAGCCCTCGACCGTTCGCCACCCGCGACCCGAAACCCTCTTCCGCAACCCCGACATCATTTATTACGTATTCTTCGATGACGACGTTGTTATTTTCCACTTCCCGTGGCATAACAGCCGTCATACATTTCCATTCCTGCGAGTCGTCGTCGTTGATAAGAGGCACTTTATTTAGTGTATCTGTTTTTGTGTAATCTGTGTTGTGTATGTGGGTCCAGTCGGCGGACTGCGTGGTTTGCCACGAGCTTATGTCGCCAACCTCAGACGCCAAGTCCCCTATCACAACCGGCAAGCTGTTTATATCTAGGAATTGTTCGGGACACTGTATGAGATCTTGGTCGGCCGATGAGCTCAACAATTTCGCATCGAATTCAGTGAACCCGTCGCCGATCGGCGAGAGCGGCTCGGCGGATGTGTTCTTGTACAAGCTTGCCTGGATAGAGGGTGAGTTAGTGTCTAATGCTTCCCAACTTTGGGGTGAGAGTGGTGTGTTTGGTGTGTTTTTGTAAAGTGCCTCATTTTCAATTTTCTGTACAGACTCTGCAACACAAACATTGCACTTCATTAGCAAACTTGATCCTTTGTAAAACTTGTGCGACTTTACCTTTTCATCACTACATAGTATAAAACAAAGTCGCTTTTTCTGTCCCTATGTCCCTTTGTATGCTTAGATCTTTAAAACTACGCAACGGATTTTAATGCGGTTTTCACTAATGGGTAGAGTGGTTCTCGAGGAAGGTTTAAGTACATAATTTACTAAGTTACGCGGGCGAAGTCGCGGGCAGCAGCTTTAATTTTATTAACACGTAACGTAATTTACGTATAATAACATGTAGTGCCATTTGTTAACAGACTTTTTCCATTATTCGAAGTGAGATTAGATGAATTAGAGTACTACATTGCTTCAAACAGAATTCCCTAGATGGCGTTGTAAATTTTGCATACACGTTGTCTGGGACTCCAAAAAGGACATAGGGTACCTTTCATCCAGAACGCGGACGAAGTCGCGGGCACCAGCTAGTTATTATATAAAATAATATAGCCTATGTTACTAGCTGATAATGTAGCTTTCTATAGGTGAAAGAATTTTTAAAATCGGCCCAGTAAGTTTTCGAGATTTTTCATTACAAATACACAAAAATATAATATTAAGTATAGATGAAACGATCCTGCCAGTTGTGAAAACCGGTTTAGTATTTTTCCTCTTCCAAATTTCCCCCTATAAGTAGGGGGAAATTTGGAAGAGGAAAAAGTGAGATAAGTCTCACGTTATACACGATAACTTTCATACTATAACATATTAAAAAATATATTGTATTCTTACTCACCCGTCATATGTTGATGATCGGGTTCTGTGATGAAGGAAGGTAGGTTTTGGAAGAACTCGAAGTCCATCTGCTGGATCATTTCGTTTTGGTCCAAAGGCTCCGATTTCAAATAAACCTGAAATTTTTTAGTAGACATGTTAATTTTGGCACTCGCGCTTAATCGAAAACTAATATTACACTTAAAATTACAATAAATTAAATAAATATAAAGTGATTTCTACTCACGGCGCACGCGCTGCTCCTTACCTCGGTAAACGTGTTGCCGGCGGTGTGACTTGATGCCATGGCGGATCCTATATCCGATGCTATCGACTCGTTCACCTGCTGATTCTTTTCTGCCTTTAAACGATCTAGTTCTATCACTTGAATTAGATTTTGAGTCTTGTGACTCGTTTGCGAAAAAACCATATCTTTTGGTGTTTGAATCGATGATGTATCGATTGCCGATATCGTCGCTTCTGTCGCTTCGACTCGGACAGGTGATCTTTTGAGGAACCATTTTGTATAGAACTACAAACAAAAATGAGACGACGTAACATACTGCGCATATTTATACCAAGCGGATGAGGTGGGAGAGTAAAGGGAAACAGACCCTGGAGGGCGAGACTAAATGTCTGACGTGACAGTGAAAAGTCCCTTTTAGGTGATTATGTTAAAAGGGACTTTCCAGGTGTGGACTTTGAAGAATTGGCAAATAAAAAGAAATAAATATCTGAATGGAATGTAATAAATGACACAATAAGCTGGTGAAGTGAAAGTAATTCCTTGTTCTTTTAAAGTTCGTAAGTGGTATATACCTTATCAACACTTTACTTGCAAATAATACTGTGACGTTTTCTTACAATGATAAATAAATTCTATTTGCTTCCTCGATAACATCGTATTCTTTACAACTCGAGACCATTATATTGTTATCAAGTTGAGCAAGGACATGTTCAGATATAGTTAATAAAAAAATTGTCTGCTTCAAAAATTTTCCATGACATTTCAACTGGAGATCTAAAAGATTCTAATCAAATGATAATAAACATCAACTTGGTAAGTACATACTTCAAGTAAGTACAATAAAATTCAATAATGATAATTCTTATCAACAGTGACCTTCTCGGAATTCGATTCTGTCACTGAGTGGCAGACGATCGCGTGTTTTATTTTCAATGTCAACCAGCACTTTTAGAGATGAATAAAGTTCATATATACATACATACAATTATTCATAATGTATAATATATATATATATGAGGATGAGGAATGTAATGAAAACAAGTTTTTATAGACATGATGATGATTGCATAAATAATATAATAGGTAGATACATAAGTAAAAATTAAATATTTATATGGAAAGCTCCAATTTGGTCCTTCGAGTAGTATCTGGAACCCTCTTATGCAATCAACATTTTGGCACGAGTCCAGTAACTAGTTGATAAACGACAATCACAATACATAGTTACAAACACGTGGTGAATGAAAGGCAGAAGAGTTCTCTGATATGGTTTTTCGATTCAAATTTCTTTGTCTAGCTAGATCATTAAAAATTTATTACATTCTATAAGATTTTGCTTTTATTCTCAAGCAATCTTAGAATGCTAATAAGGTTAATAGAGAGACACAGTTATAATTAATTATTAAAATTTTATATGCATATATAACATAATTAATTAAATCTATTGATTAAACATCTTAATGCTAAAAGTTAAAAGTAATAGGTAGGTATATCTAAATGCTTAATCGTCTAAATATATCTAAATCTTATTTACTCTTAAAAAAATAAAATCTGTAGGGGAAAAAGTAAACAATTATATTTACACTGAAAATTATCGATGGGACGCAATGCAAGGAAAGGAGAAACTAAGTGATAAAATAGTCAGGTAAAAGATACGAGTAAGTGATAATGGTATAGAGAACTATTCCAAACCCCGAATAGCACCACGTGGGGAGGCGTTACTCTTCAATGGATATTTGAAATGATTTTGGATTGTGAGATGAATGGCCAAAATAAAATAAACGAAGAAAGTAATTATCTAATAGAGCGCTGGTGTAACAAAATGCCTGAAGACCAGGAAAAGCCTATTAATTGAATTACCTACATTCAATTGTAAGAATTAAAAAAGTTGATTGTGTTGTATGTTTTTTTTAAATCAATTAAGTATTTCATCTGTTATATCTTTTCAACTCAAATATTGATATTTAAAACAGCAATAGGGAAACTGATATGTATACTTTAATTGTCATGATGACTTATTTAAAAGATTTACGCAGATATTTATTCGGAATATGGGGGTTTTATATAATTTTTTTCTTCAAAATATATATTTTTATATAATGATTTTTATTTAATTTCTCTTCCGCACCATTCGCGACTTGGATCTTGTTTCTTGAGATTATCTGTAAATATATAATTTAATGAAAGGAAAAAAAAAACGCTTGCGCGTTAATACTTACTTTTTCGAACTCTTCGCGAGCCCCTTGTGAAATTGTTACTTTAGGCTCCCAACCAAACAACTTTCCCGATTGTAGGCCTGAAACAAGTAGACAAAAAATACTTAGAAATATGTGACCAGATAACAATACATATATATATGAGTTAGATAAGAACCTGTATCTGTGTGTGTTGATTTAATATGTGTTGGAATTTATTTGATAGAACCATTACATTACAAAATAGGGCTACATAAAAGTACAAACGTCAAACGTAACATGTTATGAATACCTACATAACTTTATCTATAGATATAAGTAATGATGACCTCGAGTATAATAGATAGGTACCTACCTACTGTAGTCGCCCACGCAAAAACCAATTTTTTCAGGTGGACTTTGTTCGCTACACATACTTACTCAAACAATTTGTTGAATTAGCAGAAATCGGTTTGTCCTCGAGTTATTATTTTTTAGTAGGTACCTACTATCAATATAATAATTTAAAAGGTAGAAAATAACTAACACCGATTAGAAAGTACGTTAGCTCTTATCTCTTAACCACTTGGTTATAATTATATTTTCTTAACCACTTAGTACCTACTTCTAATATTGTTAAAAATATTCATAAGTAGCTCAAAAATAGTTTGTTGTGAGTACATACATAAAAAATAAATTATTTAAGTACGTATATTCTAAATTCTTGAAATTAAACTACTTATTTAACACATGCACACGTGTATTAGTAGCCTTTGAATTGAACCTTGAGACAGATCGGAACATGTTTCTAAAAGGATAGCGAACGACGTAAACATCGATAAGTAGGGTAAACGAAGCAAGAAATGTTCTAGAATAGAAACCCAAAACTCATTAGCAATAACAAAATCGCTTCAGTCACGTTAATTCACGTCACATCATCTAAATTGCTTACCGCTTTAGAAAATAATATTGCTTTGCCTTCAAAAACTTCTTGAATGTGCCGGTCGACAGTAAAAATCACTACTTTTGCGTGCGTTGAGACGGCTAATAATTAACTCTTTTATTGTTAAATATATAAATGCTTGAAAAAATATAAATTTTTACTAGATTTTTTCTGATATACCGTGAAAATAAAATATCGAAACGCGTACGTAGCGCACTTCGCACGGGCTAAGAAAATATTGTGCAATAAGCGCGCCGCGGTGAGCCTCTTGTTTTCCTCAATCCCCACCCCTCGACCTTTTCATTCTATAAATAACTCAGCTACACAGCCATTGGTTCCTAATAAAATGACGTCAACATAGAACCAATGGCGTGGAGTTATCACGGAGTCACGTGCCAGCCAGAGCGCGGGCGCGATATAGCAGACCTTTTCTTTTCACATGAACATGAACTGAGCTGGTATACGTATAAACACATATATTGTATAGTTCGTTCGGTTGGGTTGTTTGTCTCGCAACGCAATACTCATGTGGGGGAATTACGCCGGCGCGATAATCGAAGTCGATTTCCTCACGATGATTCATTCAAGGAATGCAAATTCTTTAAAACTTTCATTTTGAGGTCGTCTTGGTGGCGACTGGCCAAAATAATACTTTTTTTTAAATAAGTATAACTAATATTTTTTAGGTTTAGGAAATTATGTAGTTGTTTTCTGTAGGAATTCATAAACTTATTAATGTAGAAGATCCAGATCCCGTAATAATGCAGAGTTTAGATTTTTTGACTCTTTCGCACTGAAATGTCTTCATATTCCTATCAGAGACGGTATTTTATAACGAGGGATCATATTAGTGGTGGTTACCAGAAAAATACGTAACTCTGGACTTTCCTAATTGTTAAAAAAATTCGAAAAATCCTCAAAAATTAAGAGAACTAAGTTAGAGGTTTTTTTTCCAGTTCCATAAAGAGTCGGTGACGTGGAGTGACCGCAATTCTCTACCTACCCCATTCATGTTTGCACCTCATACAACTTTGTCTACAACTTAAAATATTGCTCAACGGATAGCGGGGTAGGGAAATAGGGATAGATCTAAGCTAAATAAGGCTACATTTCATCTTCCAAGAGGTACCTATCTAGTTTTATATGAAACATAGATGTTCAAGTTGAATAAAGATCAACGCAGCCATTTTCATATGATTATATAATAATGACAGTAATAAACCACCAATGGTTAGTAACGAACTAACGGATTAAAAAAAGTAGATATCTATTGACCTACCCAGATAATGGATGTGTTAAGTACAAATAGTTTATCAGTAATTTTATAAATGTTTTAACTTTAAAGAGATTATTATTACTAAACAATGAATAAAAACTTTTTAAAAACTAATATCGTCCCCTAAAACTGTGCAACTGTGGGTAGGTATAAATGATCTGGCCTATAAAATATAATTAAATTAACTTAAGTAGGTAATAGGTACTAGTAAGTAATCTAAGTAATCCAAATAATTGAATGTTCTTCAGTTTATGCTAGTTTTATATTATTTTACTTACAGTGGTTTTTCATGGATCTAGTTGACATGTCAGTTATTATTTTCTAATAACGATGTAAATACCTATGTAGAGATCAGTGTAACTATTATATTTATATATAGAAGTCAGATGTTACCGAGATGAGATGTTTTTAAAATATGATTGACAGCAATTTTATTTGCAATGTATGCGGTGTACTGGCGGTGTACAATATTTTGGTAACCGCAGGTAGAGCCTATACAAACAGACGCAAGCGCCATTCAAATATCTCTATCTCTTATAGCTGTTGTGTGTTGCATCGATGTGTGTTGTGAACTTGTGAATGAATGTGACGAGTGTGTTTGCGATTTTTATATAGCTAAAATTATGTATAGATCTATCTATATCTGCAGATAGACACTGCGAACATGTTCAAACTTGTTTAAAATCGAAAAGCCGACGTGTAAATAAATAGGGTGGGGCGGTCCCAGGTCATTGTAGTGTGTGTTGTATTGTTTGTTGTACCGCAGGCATAGATACCTATGTATGTATGTATGTATGTTGGTTGTTGGTACACTTTTTAGAAAATGCAGCTGCTTGCCTTGTCGCCATTCCATAGATCTCAGTTTAGAAAAATGCGGTCATACGTGTAGTAAGTAGGTTCCTAGGTAAGTGTGTACCTATGTTGAACCTATTTACCTACAGTGCGTCAGCAGACCAACTATATAGACTCGACATTGTGTTTTTCTTCTTTAATTTAACATAATCATGATTCATAATCGCTGGCATTGAACTAGGTTGATCACCTGACGAACAATAATTTTGGGTAAAGGCTTCTCAATGGGCCAAATAAAGTAATATTAAAAGTAGGTAAACTGTACAATTTGATGACGCATTTCTATTCTACAATCATCCATCATTACCTATTTTGTTTTTGAACATAGATTAATAAAATATAAAATCTAGGTATACCTAGTTATGTCTTTGAACTTTTTTTTAGCACGGAATATCATAATAATACAACTCAGGTAGTTATTGTACATATAGTACCTATGTGCCTCTGCCTACCTACATATTGTATTGTACCATAACTAGGTATAGCTCATCAGTAGTAGCTACTAACAAGAAAACTGGCGCAGAAACGAATGACAAAAATTAACAAGTGTCTGTAACTAGGTAATTTATTGTATAGATAATATAAAAATAAACGTTTCATAGGATATCTGTGCCTTTTATTAGGTGGCTAACTGATAATGGCATATGCAAACGGTGAGTTGTCCACCCATTGAAGCCTCTGCTTACAATTTCATTCAAGTCATGCCGGGCAAAACGTATAAAAAATGTTTGTTTTGTTCCGAAAAATGCGATTATTTTGATGGAAGTTATTGTAAAGACCAATTTCAATTCGCGGAGTTCCACTAGGAAGCATATTGGGGCCACTTTTTATTCCTTCCTGAATAAAATACTTGTTTTACAAATTTTACAGTGCGACAGATGACATTTAAGAGCAAACAAATATTACTTTGCTCTAACTTTATCTATATAGGTATTATAGAGAGGAAATGATGTATAGGTCGCGCGTTATATTAAGGTTAGCAGGCGAAACTAGTGGGGGCCATCGGCGCATGTGTACTATTGCGCACAAAATTGCTAATGGCAATGCATTTTTTTTCTTATTTCGTATTTTTTGCACCTTACTAACTTAGCTTTACATACTGCGCATACCCCCTCTACTTTTGCCGAGAGGTCTTTCCGCCATGTCAACTATATGTTTGTAATAAATAAACTCAAAAACTACTAGTTAGGCCGATTTTAAAAATTCTTTCATCTTTAGAAAGCTACATTGTCAGGGCGTAACATAGGGTATGTTTTATAAAGTTACGCGGATGAAGTCGCATGCAACAGCTAGATACTAATAAAATTAAACATCTTAAGTGAAAACAGGCTAGACAGATCATAAGAAAGAGGCCCAGAGCAATGGAGTAAACATAATTATCTCAATATGGTACCCAAGAGATAGGAAAAGAAAAAGAGATAGACCGTGATGATGAAATATCTGTAAGCTAAGCAGAACGTGGACCAGAGTGGCAACTTTGACTGAGGCAATTAGATGATATAACTTCTCGTTATTGCAGTTATTTTTAAGTTCATATTAATAAAATATGCATGCATCTGCCAGAAACTTGTAAAAATAAAATTACTAATTACTTATCAATGGGTTAAAATCAAATTTGCAACCCTAAATAGAATTTTGTCTTAAATGGCTTTAATAAAATATTTCTTCCAAAAAAATAACTAAAGAAATATTAAGAATTGTTCAAGTATTTACTTGTAAATCAACAAACGTGTGAGAGTCATGAATAGTTATCATGAATAGTAAGGTGTCTCCAATTATAGTTTTAAATTCAATTTAAATTATATTATAGTTAAATATTAGCTTTTCTGTTGACCGATTCCGATAAACATACAATATAAGTTTAAAAAAGGATGTTCATGCTTACTATTAAAATTAGCTATTGGATGTGTTATTAGGGTCACGGGTTCGATCTCAGCAGGGTCAACTTTGGAAATGAACATTCCAAAGTTGGCTCTGTTCATGATTTTGAAAGTGCGGGAGGGCACACTTTGTTTGCTGTCATTTGGGCTGATGATCATATAGCTGTGACCACTCCCTTTCAGAAAAACACCGTGAAATAAACACAAATGTGGGCAGTTGTGTTTCAGTGAGTGAATACGGGATGCCACAGCCCTTTTCTTCCTTATCCCTTATCTTTAATCCTTCTATGGTCGGGAGTGCACTTGCTGCAGCTGTGGCATTGCTTATGTTATAGTGTTATACCTATATACCATCAATGGCTAATGTATTTGTATAGTATAGCGTTATACCTATATACATTAGCCTGTCTGTTGTCCTTAACAAAAAAAAAGATATAGAAAACATTTCTTCAAGAATAAATAGATCAGAAAGTTAGAAAAACATTTAATACTCACATTTTAAAGTGTCTTCTGAAAATCTTTGTCTTAAACTTGTCCTTTCTCATACAAATGTTGGTATTAGAAGACAAATGATTATTTTTAGTAGAATTAATATGGATTTGACTCAAATATGTTTTATCTTCATACAAATTATTTTGTTGTATATACGAGTAGCTCATGATACTTACAACCTTTTTCTAAAATGCGAATCTATTTATATAATAAATGCTACTATTGAAAAAAAAATAGTGCAGGGGTCTTATCTAATAAGAGTAAGACCAAATAAAAATAAAACAGAGTTCACAGGTACGATAATACACTTTTTTTGAATTTATAAAAATGTAATCTGTTAATAAAGTTTCTGAAATTATAAATTTATTGATGTTTGCAGCTTTTTATCAATATAAAATTATTGAATGCAATATAAAATTTCTTCTTTTAGTTTGTTTACACTAAACGACACAAGAAGCAAACGCAATATGAATTGAATAAATAAAAATTTCACGAGATGAGTTCACTAGTACTTCAGTCAAAAACTACTACATTGATGAATGATGATAATATGATAACGTGGTTTGAAACATGTTTGAAATGAAATTGAAATAGCCTCTCTTGATCTTGATTGGTTGAACTTATAACAAATCCACAGATGTGGGGTTAACAATTCATTTCACGCAAACGACAAATATTAAAATTAATTATAATTCCTAATTCTAAAATTTATAAATTTGCAGTATTTTCTCTAAATTATATACCTCTTGTGAGATATATATTATCATATTATATGTATGAGATGATATATTAGTGAACTTTGAATGTTTTGTAGCTAAAATTATAACTTTATCGGTCTGCGTGAAATGAAACATTTACTTTGAAGTAGTAGGAAACACGTAGGAAAAGATGACGTAAAACGTGAAAATAGCAAAAGGTCAAGTTTTCTGTCCTGCTCTCTTCAATGATTTGTTTTTCTCATTATTTCTCGCCAGAGTTATCAAAATATTCTTTATTACATTAACATATCACTGACACGCCATGTAGATTACATAGCCAGAGGGAAAAAAATATCTGCAGTTTTATTGATAAAAAACGTAACCATAAATGAAATATTTTTGTTTCATCTTCTTCAAGGATGATGCAATAATCGAACCGATGTGACGAGACGAGACGAGATCTCTCGAGAGTACTATATTCCTTGGACGAGATTATCTTATACTATAGGTAGTATCTAAGTATACAAGGTGTTATTCTATATAGCTATATTATTATATTATAATGAGATATAATATAATAATATAGCTAGGCTAGGATATAGTTAGGCACCAACTTAGTAAACGTGTTTTTCTTATTTTTGTTTCATTTCACTTTATTACCTATATTAAGGTATAGGTTAATTACCTATATCAGGTATATATTATTCTAAGCGCTAGTTCAGACGCGGCGGGAACCGCGCGATTTCAAAATCGCATGGAAATTGCGCGGGTCTTATGTAATTGTTCAGACATAACCGCGCCTCTTGATCAACCGCGCGGTTACCGCAACTCAACCGCCAGAAAATAGAATCGCGCTGTGCCCGCGCATTTCTATTACTATGGAGTCTTTCCTTCGCGTTCAGTTGCGTTGCGGGTACCGCGCGGTTAGCATGTCACACAGCTCGTGAATTCCGCCATGGACCGTTTCGACACTGAACTATTTATTGATGAAGTGGAGAAGAGACCTGCAATATGGGATCTTCAGTATGAGGATTACTCAAATAAAAATGTCAACAACCGAACTTGGCAAGAATTAGTAGACATATTTGGAAATAGTGAAGACACGTTGGAAAAAAAGAATATTTTAGGTAAGTAGGTTTATTCACAAAAAATGAACCGACAGAATTATTATTATGAAGTGCTAGTATATATATGTAAATGAAGTTTGTTTCACTTCATTTATTTCGAATTTCCCGCGTTATCCCCCGCACGATCGCATAATAATCGCCGGTGTCTGAATAGCATCACAATTTTGCGATTTCAAACCGCACGATTCGTAAACTGCGGTTCCCGCATGTCTGAACTAGCGCTAAGGGTATATATATATATATATATATATACACACATGTTGAAATATATATATATATATATTTCAACATGTCAACAACTTTCAACAACATTCAACAATTATATATATATATATATATATATATATATATATATATATATATATATATATATATATATATATATATATATATATATATATATATTCAACATGTCTTGTGTAAATACGCTACCTCATAGATAAATAATTGGTCTCGCTGCGCTAGACAAGATACAGCCATCATACTTGTCAAACGCGAAAAAGATACTACGCCGAATTCGGCGTACCGGAGCCCGTCACCACCCAGTCACACTGCAAGCTGTATGTGACGCGTACGCGGTACGTGCCGAAATGGTGCCGAAAGATTTATTAAATTTTGGGTATAATCCGAAGTAAAATGCCAGTTTGCGTAGTGACACTAAAAATAATATTACAAGAAATAAGGACACTCAAGGGAAAGGGAACAAGGGATCACAAGAACAAGGGATCACATACCATCAGTAAAGTATCGTATAATTTCAAAATTTCTACATAAAATTATATTACGAACCCTAAATGCCATGCAATGTTGCCGCGGACATAAGAATCAAGTTCCCCGTATTTGAGATTTTTATAATGTGAATTTAATGTTTTTGTATTTAAAAAACTATAATTAATATTTTACTATATAACCTATTTCATTTATCTAACCTAGTTATTGTATACTTAACCTAGTTCCATAAATAATTTAATGTTTATCTTTGTAATCTATGCAACGAGATAATAGAATATTTAGGTTCACCCCTCACCTCTTTTCGGGTCTAAATCGAAAAATATTGATCCTAGGGAAAAATTTATAAGGACTAAATTTGTAGAAAATTTATTTCTAAATTACTTCGGTCATTCTTTTATTGTTTGTCTGGGTTCGTATTTAATATTTAATTAAAGACTTATTTCCATTTTAGGCTTCACTTTATTATTTAACTTTACAAGGCCGGCGGAGGCAGAACGACTTGACATAGACTAAGTGACTTAACTACTGTGTAATCTGTGCATAGACAAACACAGACCACAACAGTCATAACTATTTTTCGTCATAACCACGGCTGGTAATCTTCAAGGAAAATTCACTAGACATATCAATTTTATAGCCTGTGGTAATAGCAAAATAGAACATGACATTTCACCTCCCCTCATCGCCTTCATTGCCTTATAGCGATCTGTACTAAGACAGGAAGCCATTTTGTTTTGTAAGGTCATTGTTGTTTATATTGTTGCGTCCATTAATTTCCGCCTTTTTATATATCTACTAATTTATTAATAACAATCTTTGGATACATTTATTATATTAAGTATGTATTATAAGTGCTGTGTGCCAGAAAATACAAGTTCGTGACAGGACTCAGTGGATGTGCAGTGTTATAGTGTAATGTGTTGAGTTTATCGCACACTTTGTTAGTACGGGCGTTATTGTTCTATTTATTTCTATTCTAGTTTCTATTTAAGTCGTATATTAAGTCCATGTTATGTTTGTCTATATCCTAAAATATAAATATGTATGCATTATTTACTGTGTTTTAATTGTGATGAAATTTCCTTACTTAAAAATAAATTCAAGGACTAATAGCCCGTAAAAAAACAAAGGGGTAAGAGGCTGAGAGGGGCGGGAAGTCAAATGTTCTATTTTGCTATGACCAATCAGGAGAAATTAAAGTACTCGAGCTCATGTCCAGCGCATTTGTACTGCAGATTTCCGTCTGATACGTTAGTATCTACTATTTAGTTTGTGGTCATAACTATAAAATTGAAAATAAACGAGTTATTCAATAAACAAAAATTCACCCTTAAATTCAAGATGGCGGATGACGAAATAGGGTGCGCATCCCGAAAACCGAAATGAAGACTGCCAGAGATGCCAACGAATTCCGAAAGAAAATTTGTACTTGGAATTTTTCTCGCGTCTTTTTTTTATCTAATTCGACTGGGCTTAAATAAAAAGCACTATTTTGGTAACACCTTATATTCTTTATGATAATTTTCATTATTAACTAGTAAATATTACAAGTTAATAAAAAAAACTATTAAAAATAAGGCCTAATCATTGATAACCTTCCATTTTTATAAAGAAGAAACCCAAGGCCTATATATACATAAATATATTTATACATTCCCTTTTAATTTATTGTTCATTTTCTGAGCTATATTTATAACTTAACTAATAGACCACAGCATAAAATATTTTTCCCATTTCAACTCGGGTAATAGTTAGCACCTGGTAACACAATTCTTAACGCACACTAGTTCACATTGTCAAGTGACAAATGTTGCTTACACACACTACAATAAAAAATTGCCACATTCACGGAGCTATCGTTTTTGTATAGGACTCCATCTAGTCGGGCGCAACGAGACCAATATCTATGGATTTTGTTTTGTATGAGACTGTGCATCAATATATTTTCTATCGACGCGTATAATTTCAACTTTTACTTGAATTTTATGTCGCTATGAGGTCGCTATGTAGTTATGTTTTGTGCACTAGGCCACAGGAATAAACCCCATCACTAATTGTTACAGTGACGTACCTAAGCTGTCACTGTCATCTCACTCACTAACACACTGACTGTCAAACGCAGTCAAACAAAAGTCAACAATTGATTACAATTGTTTGTACTGTGTAATGTGTATTGACTTGACTGACTCAATTTTTGGAAAATTTCTTCCTTTTATGTTTTTTGTTGATTTCGCCAGAAACATTTCATTACATTACGCACACTACAATTTATTCTACGAACAGTTGTTATATATTTCTTATTTTCTTACTTGGTACAAACAACTGTTAGTTATTTCTGGTAAGTTTAGTTCTGTTGGCTCTCCATATTGATATAGGTACTCGTTGGAAAATAAAACATTATGTGTACATAATTCTATGAGCGTAACTCATATATTATCACATCCAACTTTTATAGTCCTAAATTTAGTATAAAATGTTAAATTGGTATGACTTATATGGAACTCCACAATGCTTGACCTTGACGGTCTTGTAAGATTAGTTATGGATATGGTTGATAAATAAGTAACTATTTTTCCTGTAAACCATCGAAGTTTTTAGTTTTATGCCGTTTTACAATCGTTTTGTTGAACTAAGAACCATGAATACTATGGTCACGTTTCGATTGTAGTATATGGTTTACTGCTCTGGGGAAAATGTAGATGTAGATCGTTGATGGAATAAATACAAAGATTAGTGACTCACTATCAACGCATGGACCTTATATAGTGTGTCCAATAAACACACTTTTATTCAGTCGCACTAGACACTGTCTTGTATACTCAACATTGTGTACTGTTTATACGCAACATTTGTAATTTATGTGTCAACAGTAAATACGGAGGAGTAACCGCTTTCGTTTATTTCATCGTTATTCAAGAAGAAAAATAGGCTCCCTTACTCGCTTACTGAAACACAACAACATTTCTAAAGTTGGCTCTGCTGGGATTGAATCCGGCATCCCTGAGACACCTCGGTTTAGGCAACCACCTTAACCACTAGGCCAATGGACTCGACAAAAGTAGTTTCAAATATTAACATACAGGTACAGGTTTCAAATATTAACATACATTACAGGTAATTAACAAGATGCCTCTGATAGATGGGGTGGGGGATGAAGTTATACAGTTTGTTGCTGTTATTGTTGTTGTGATAGTGGCTGCGCTCGCATGGTGGTCCACCAATGCTCGCCCTGACAGATATCGAACCGTACTTGTAATGAGATCTCGTGCACATCGACCAGTCACCGTCAGCATACGTAGTAAGTTTTAGTATGTTATATATTTTTATATGTATATGTTTCACCAGATATGGGATCTCTACTTTGAATCAATACTGAAAGATATTTATTTGCCAGAAAAAGTTCAAAGACACATCAATATAAATTCTTAATCACGTATGGAACTTAAACATTGATTTATTAATACTACTAATATTATAAATGTGAAAGTTTGTGAGAGTGGTTAAGGGATTTGAAAGAAATTTGCTACACAGATAGTTTATTACAAATTTTCCTTGTCCGTATTTATAATGCAAATGTGTTTTTCATATCATTTACAATTTATTTATTTATTTAATAAAGTACACAGACAGAATACAATTATATTCAAAATAGGGTAAAAAGGAATACTAAAAATAGGGTGTGTGATAATTAACTGAAATGCAGTCCTAAATAGTGTACATAGTATGATTGATTTAATTTTTACTAAACACTAATTATCTTAATTAACAATAATAATTAAAACAATAAGACACTATCATACTTAAATATTAGCCTTAATCTAGTTTTAAATAAAGAGAACCTTCTGTCTAATATATCAAGATCCTCAGATCCGATCACCATGTCTTTATAAGTTCGACACATCCTAACCAGGGGATTGTAATAGGATGTGTAGTTCCTATGTCCTATATGCTTAATTAATTAATTGTTTAATTTATTATATTGCAGGAACAAATTCAATTGTTCCAAGACGTAGTAATTCTGTTCATGCGTCTACATCAATTAGTATTGGTAAGTGTGAAATGTTAATTACAATTGTAAACTTTCTACAGTGGATGTGTGTGTACTGTGTGTCAGCCAACAATCTTTTTATACCTACAAAAAATCAGCATATTGTCTCAAATGACACAAATTCACCAAAACTTAAAGGAAAAGAAATGTTATAAGGTACTAAAACATAATGAATTACCCATTTAAATAATTAATTAAATTAATTAATTCATTTAATTTACTTCTCACCCTATCCTAATAAAGCAGTTATTACACTTTTCAATTTGCAGGAAACAAATTTAGGAACCTAAGTTAAACTAAATTGATTTCTAAGTCGAAGACATAAGAGTTGAAAATAGATAATAGAATCTAAATTGGATCCAATCTGTGCTAATTGCGATTACACCTTTTGATTTCCTAAATTGGCTTCCTACAAATTGAATAGCGTAATACCCGCTTTAGAAATATAACATTCAAAAGTTTTTATATTGCGAGATTAAGGCTTAGCCATGTTCCAGACTGGTGTAAATTAAACTATTTTTATTTTTTATATTACATAATTCGTGAAATTAAATTTAAAAATTATTCCATTATAGGCACAAACACTCCAACTCCAGAAATAGTTCCGAGTAGGGCTTCTCAGGAGAATACCCAAGTGATACCTCTACAGGAAATGGACAGTATAGTGGACGCAGACATGGCAATGATGGACAACAATCGCCTCCATTTCTATAGGATGATAGATTGTAAGTGAGAAAATATTAAACGAAAATCAAGCAATCAGTTACATATATATAACATCTATCTTATTTATAATTATAAATATTTTGCTTTGAAACATTTTGCACGCAAAAACAATACAAATATTTTAATTTTGTTCCATAAAATAATCGGACATTTTGTTATAGATTAGTGGATAATGCAATTATGCATCTACTAATATACGCATTCTATTTGGTAACATAATGTTGTTTGGGGTCCATTATAAATTTTGATCACTTCCGATTGCGCAGAGAGACACTATGATTTTATTTATTATATATTTTTTGTCCTGCACAATATGGTTGAATGTTTTAGCTCCGAACACGAGCCAACGCACAACAGAGTCGCAGAGCGAGGAGACCGAAGCGCACGAGGAGTCGGAGCCAGCGAGCAACGCTCAGATTAGAGAAATGGACAGCATCGTCAGCGCCATGGAAGCCGACGTCACAGCTGGCTGTGACTTCTTCACCAGAGCCACCCGTATGTACTCATTGCATGACGGTCCACTTTATGGCTACGGTGGCTACGGTCGCCTATAACACAAGCAACGCCGTAGGTGCTGCAAGGGATGGGGTAATGGTTTCTACTTATAGGAAGCAGCTAACTGTTTAGCTATATTTTTTATTATTTAATCATATCAAAGGAGTTTAAAATGAATAGTAGAAGTTGGTCGTTACTACCTTTTACTATTGACGCGCGAAGCCAAGAGTCCGTCATGATTCTGCCAAAGGCGTTCTTTTTATGTGCTGCTTTGGCATCTGTGACGCAAATTCCATTGTAGTATTTCGATGACCACAACGCACAATTAATAAGCATTTAATTTCATTTGTTACTTTTAGAATCTCGTTCAGCATTGACGTCCGATGAGAAAAACACGACCAAGGAAAACAAAAAGCCTTCAAATCCAACGGAAGAGAGCAATCCGGAAGACGGCACAAAGACTGAAACGAGCGATGCGCCGACGGAACCACTCGAAGGCAATCCGGAAACACAAAATGGCGACGAAGCGGATCAACACACTGTACTTATTAAACTGAAATATCTGAACGACACGCTCAAGGAAGTTCAGTGCAATCTCGACGATTTACTCAAGGACTTTAAATTGTAAGTTGTCTATGCATATCTATATAAATATATAGATAGCATCTAAATATTGTCATGAAATACATGCACATCGGCAGAGATACAGAAAATGGTCTGAATGTTGCAGACGGCACTTTTCTCGCGAGCTGTCGTCGCAGTGCCGCGTGGTGCTGATATTCCGCGGGCGGGTGCTGGGGGACGAGGCGGCCACTTTGCGCGCTTGCGGCCTCCACCATCACGCCGTCGTCCACTGCCTCGTCCATCCCAATAGAGGCCGCTCCAGGGCGACGCCCTTTGCGGTAACAACCTTTGTTTGCTATTTATAGTCTGCACCAAACAACTGAAGTTCGTTCCGGCGTTAGTTAGCGCAAGTACGGTCAAACGCGCGTACTTCAGAGGTCGATAGTTGTTTGGTGCGGACTCTAATTTGCCATAATTTCCCAAGGACTTAATAGTATCCATTGGGAGTTAATTTAAAAAATAAGAAACTTAGGGTCAACTCACACCGGCATAATGCGCGTACGTACTCACTGGACTGCCTATGCTTTTTGTATAATAAGTCTTTATTTGTCTCTAAAAGTAGGTATAAATTTTTTGAACAATTTATTCATTTTGACTATCTGAAATCATGCTAAATTTCAGCCTATATTATTTGTGGCTTTACAGCAATCCGGAGCGTTGCCGGAGTCTGCGACGACAAATGACACGACCCACGAGCTCGTGACGGAGTCACCGGCTGCCGGAGAAAGGGTTTGGGACCTCGAGAACATCCTCATGACTCTAGTCTCGGTCGCTCTCACCGTCGTCTGGTTTTTCAGGTAACTCTCCAATACTTTTAGAGATTTCAATCAAACTAAGCGTGTGTTCCAGTTCTCCATTCGAGTATAATTCTACCTATCAGTCAGAGCTAATTAAGATCTGCACGGGCATAATTTTACTACCTTTTGAAATCTTGGTCAGCTGTCTCTAATGTGACAGATTTTATGGCAAACGATACATAAACTATCATCCATAAACTTAAAACAGAACAGTTTCGCTGGGTGAGTCAGCCTGTCTGTCGACCTGATGATTTTTGTATCGTTCCTTCCTTTGTGCTTTAATTACTACAGATTGAAATAAAATAATATATATTTTTCAAAACAGATGCGAGTATTCGAGCATGTTCACAGCGAGCGCGAGTGTGGCGCTATTCGGTCTGACGGTGTTCTATAGCGTCGCCATTTTCGGTTTGTATCTTTCGGACGCCTTCCACTTCGAGAGGCGTCCGAACGCACAGCTCGCCAATTAAACTCACACAGTGTCACACGGCCCTAACAGAGTCACACAGTGTCACACGGCCCTAACAGAGCTACACAGTGTCACGCGGCCCTAATAAACCACAACACGACGCTTCCCGTTAAAAAGGAGATAAAGGATATTTAGCATGAAACTTTATGCAGTTTTTAAAGCTTGACCAAATCAATGATCTGATTTTGTGAAATTTCTTTTAGACGTCAGTTCTCAAAATGCATCCATCTTGTTTTATTATTTACCAGCGAACCGACCGTTTTGTTAGGTGTAATTTGATTTTTAAATTATATAAAAAAATCTTCCTCATTTAACGCTCTTTTCATTAGTGAAAATCGCATTAAAATCTAAGCTAGTTTAAAATATCTAAGCGTACATATACAGAGGGAGAGACGGCTGGAAGAGACTATTTTATACTATGTGAAGGTGTTAAGTTTTCTGTTTTGAGACTAGAATTTGACTGTAATCAAGGAACAAACCTACTGTTTAATTCGAACTATATTTATCATTATTAGGTGTTTCTTCAACTCTCTCTATCTATATAAATAAAAAATGAAAATTTTGAAAACATTCGTTGAAGTCAGAGAAAGGTTCTTATGAAGAGAAAAAATGGAAAAATTGGCCGACATTTTTTTTTGTTTAAATTCATCAGCTTCCAATAGCCTTTGACACATTTTTGACAGAACTAAGTCTGTCGGGTCAGCTAATTATAAATATTTTCTATATAATACAATGCGTTGCCAAATAGCTGCTCAACTTAAATAAATATACATATAGTTATAAAGTTAATATTTATTAAGAATTTTTCATTTTATATATATACGAGATTATTAGGATAGTTTCAGAAATATAATTTTGTCGCCGAAGGAAAGTTTAATGATGAGTAGACAAAAAATACTCCCAAAAAACATACATATGTGGGGCGAAGAGAAATAACTCCACATATTTCTATGTATATACGAGATTTCTGCAGCCGAATGACAGATGTGTATTCTCTGTCTCCGTTTTTTGCGTTTCTTATTTTTAAAGTACATAAATACATTGCAAACAACAAATGAGTTTGATGAAGGAGGTCGCCACATCATCCCCTCGGAGACCGTTAGGTCGTAACGAATGACCTTAAATTATCAGGAAACCTAACCCTTCTGCCACTCCGTGTCGAAAAATTTGACAGAATGGAAGGCGCAGACTTTGAAGCGGCTTGCTTGCCATCACTGTCTTTCAGTATATAAGCTGGCTTAAGTCTGTCTATAGATAGTGTAGTTATCTTGCCTCTTATATTAATTTTGAAGACTTTTTCTGA
The DNA here is from genome assembly GCA_947623395.1 of Synanthedon tipuliformis. Taxonomy (NCBI): domain Eukaryota; kingdom Metazoa; phylum Arthropoda; class Insecta; order Lepidoptera; family Sesiidae; genus Synanthedon; species Synanthedon tipuliformis. Next base: position 8,566,180 of record OX392417.1, on the reverse strand, counting down.
ACGTTCGATGACTCTATATGGACCAGAATACGGGGGTTGCAACGACTTTCTCGCACAGTCCCGTCGAAGGAATAAAGCTGTGGCTGTTAGTACCAGAGCCCACGACCAAAATTTTTGTATCATCGCTGTACCATGTCGACGAACGGGTGTTGGCTTGAGCTTGAGATACATGTGGCTTCGAAGGCGTTGCAGAAAGTCGCCGTAATCAACGACCTCGGTTGCGGTCGGCAAGAACAAATCCCCAGGTAACCGAAGACTCAGAAGACTCAGAGCTCTGCAGAAGTTGAGGATATAAATCTTCTTTCCAGGCACTACGAACACCAAAAAGCACTATTGGAAGTACTACCTCGTACCAGTCACTGTTATCGTGGCACATAATCGCAGCTTTTAACTGGCGGTGGAATCGTTCAACTAAACGATTAGCGGCCGGGTGATAAGCAGTTGTGCTTAAATGATTCGATCCCGTAATTTTTGCCAATTCGCGGAATAGGTGTGATTCGAATTGCCTACCTCTGTCAGTCGTTATCTTCTCTGGGCAACCAAAACGTGAAATCCAACTATGTATGTACAAATGCTTGTGCGACGGTATCTGCTTTGATGTCTTGGAGTGGGGTTACCTCTGGCCAACGGGTAAAGCGATCTATTGCCGTTAGACAACGGAAACCATGAGAAATTGTGAGTGGTCCTATGATGTCCTATATGTACATGTGAGAAACGTGATGAAGGGAGTTTGAAAAGTGTGTACCGGAGCTCGAATATATAAACTTCAGCTTCAGCTTCGTAAACAGCGAGTAACTCTCAATCGAAAGGGCTATATTTACGCTGAGCTGGAGATAATTTTTTCGAAAAGAAATCTAAAGGTTGACAGCTATTATTAACCTTCTGTTGCAGGACGGCTTGGAGTGCCGTATCCGATGCATCCGTAACAACCATGAGATCAGCTGTTGGATTGGGATGCGACAGAAGAGTAGCAGCAATGAGGCTACTTTTGCAATCATCACGTCGGGGTCACCATTATATGTGGGTCGTAGAGAAATAACTCCACATATTTCTATGTACATACACGATTATATTTACAAATAAATTAACAAAATATATATAATTACATGTGCAGTATGTATACGAGATTTCTGCGGCCGAATGACAGATGAGTATTCTCTGTCTCCGTTTCTTATTTTTAAAGTAAATACATTGCAAACAACAAAAGAGTTTGATGAAGGAGGTCGCCACACATCTATAGTATAGTACATATTAGACAAAATTATATTTATACTATAGAAAATTCATTATTATAATAACATTATTTATTGTGACAGTACACGAACTTAGTGAGTTCAGAACGTTCAGAAGACTTAAATGAGTCATCGGAACATTTTTTCCTATTATTTTTAATCTTTTCATTCTAAAAAAAATCAAACTAAATCAGTAATTTGTACTAAAACGTCCAGCGAACTTGAATACACAAAAACCCCTATTTAATTAATGTTTTTGTATGAACTGGCTCAAAAAGATTTTTCATATTGTCTGGTCGAGTTTAAAAATGTAGCATATACCGTAATTTGACTTTCTTGTTGTTTTCTTACCATTCTAACTTTAAATCCTTCGTAACCAGAAGTGTCGGTGTATAAAAGTCCTTGTCGCATGTCAACATTTAAAAATTAATATTTCGCAAAAATATAATATGGTAGCTCTATGATGCACTGCCAATTTCTACTATTAAAAATATTTTTTTTTTATAGAAAAATATTTTTATAGTATTCGAAGTACGACAATGTAGTCTCAGGAAAACATAGCATTTGGTGTGTTGGAATGCGATGGGGACCAAAAAAATATTTGAAAAATTATAGATTTTTTTAAATATATTATAATATTGGCAGTATTTCTAACTAAATGTGTCTTGTATGGTAAAATTTAAAGTAAATAGAATTGTTGCCGCTATTTTTTTTACAAAAAAAAAAAAAACAAAATACTTTATTTATTTGATAAGTATTTAAATTTAATCATAAAATTATAGCTTTTTCTATTACAGGTTTATTGGTTTTTTTTTAACAATATAATATATTGGTTTCTTATTATTGTCAGACTGTCTATCAAATCATTTACTAAAAGTGACTTATATAATGGTTTAAAATATTAAAGAATAATTTATAGTGATGAGTGTGGTAAAAAAACTGTCACTTTTTAATAAAAAATAAAATAGAAATACTACATATTATATATTAATTATTTTGTACAATTAACAAAACGTCTTTGTACTAGAATTTTTTTTTTTCACAATTTAATGGGGTTGTTAATTGCTGTTGATTTAATGTTTTTCTTTTTTTTTTAATAGAAAAGTCTTATATGTTCGTGGTACTAATAATTTTGATATAAATTTATGTTTTGTTCAACACACCGAGAGTTCAATAGTTAATTATGGAAATATGTAAATGCATAATTATAGATAAACAGTGTTTGAAATAGAAGTTGTCCATGTCGACTAAGTTAACTAATACGCCAATCACTATGTGAGGACTGCAATTTTTATGATTAATTTAATATTAAAATTTAACTCGGGATTCTCTCGTTAAAACATATTTTTTGTATGTATTAGGCTTTGAAGTTAAACTTATTAGAACGTGCAATTGTATTTGAAGATAGATTGTGCAACAAATTAAGTTGACACAGAATTATATTAAATCAAGCTTTTTGATCTTTTTAATCGTAAAATATATTAAGATTTCTTTGGTACTTATGTTGAAATGGTTATATATCCATAACCAGTCAAGCCTGCTCCTTCGTTCAATTTTTTTAAAGCTTGATAATGCAGGAAACCCAAAATAAAAATAATCTCGTCAAATATTGTAAATAATGTTAAATATTAGGTTTATTTTTTGTATTTATTTAGTTTTAAGTGAGATTTTTTTATTTCATTCACATTAAAAATGCTTTTAAAAAAAAATCATAGCTTAAATTGTAAGTACCTAGGTAATGTTTCGTTTTACATTAATTGTATTAGGTATGTGAATAAAATTTAAAATTACATATTAGATTACTATACATCCTAATTATATAAAATAGGAATATTGTTTGAAATCTTTATAGTGATTCATCTGTTTCTATCAAATCGTTTTCTGCAATAATTTGATTGTTATTTACTTTGTAAGGGCTGAAACTATCCTAATAAATTATATAACAATACGTAATGTGTTTTAATGTTGAAAAAATGTTTGATATAATATAAATGCCTTATATGTAATATTATCAACGTGGAAGTAATTGTATGCCTTAACTATTTAATCGATCATTTGCATGCACATTGCCAGATACTGAAAAGCACATAGGGTACCTTTCATTCAGAAAGAAAGTACTCTGTTAATTGAGGGATAAACAAAATAAAAATTGCAATAGCAAATAGGAATCGCTCATACGTTTTGCTAGGCGTTTTTTTTTTCAATCTAGACGTAACATCGGGCATTTAATTACGTTATTAATGAGTAAACGTAATTAGAATTATTAGTAATATTTATTAGGCCAAATCTTTACTTGATAAGCAAGTAGTGATCTTTGAACTGCGGCATTATGTCGATCCCCTTTTTTTCTTCGAGTTATGACCATTGACATTTTTTCATCCATTTAAGTATAAGGTGGAATCAAAGATTTCACCTTATACCTCACCTATCTACGTTAACTTATCAAAAATGACTTAAATTAGGATTAATTAGTAATGTTCCTGTACTATTTCAAAATCGTAAATGGATATCAGCACATGAGCCATACCAGAAATGTATACAGAGGTTCTGAATAATGAGATATAATTTTTTACGTCACGTATGGCAACAGGTAATAAATCAGATTCGAGAGTGATTCATTCCTATGAGATTGTGCATTGGGAGCTAATTAACAATGAAACACAAAAATTAAAATTTAATATAATTTATTTATTTAACTTAAAATCTTTTACTCTAACACTGTATTTGTTTTGAAGTCTCCACGTCAGTATCTGTAAAATAAAAAAACAAAGGTTAGTTTTAGATATTTTGGCTTGGCAGTCTGACAAATATCTTGATCCATCTGAATTAAATGAATGAAAAATTTTTGATTGGATTTTGACACATATGACAAAACCGTGTTTTCATAAAATAGGACTTCAATTACTGAGTAACAAGAATATAAGGGTGGCAAAATGACTATACATTACTCAGAATTATACTTTATGCAAGACATTTTACTATGAAAAAATTAATTAATTTCGTAACAAACACTTTCTGATAAAGTTAAATTTTACATGAATAAACTAAGTTAACTAAACTTTCAAGTTTTAAAGTTTTTTTTTTTAAATGTTTCTTATCGGATTGAGGTTAAGTGAAAATTTAAATAACAATAACCTCACCTAGATAAGACTTCACTATCTCCAAACTCAAATATCTTATTAATATTAAAATTTAACAAGTGTAAAGCTGAATTTGGACATTTAAATTAATATATTTTTTTTATAAAAATAAATTACCTTTTAATATTTTATGCAGGATGCAGATCTCTCATCAGGCTCGACGAAGTGTCAACTCTATGAAAAAAAAAAAAAAAGAACTCATATTTAGAAGTCTATTAGAAGACTAAATAAAATTTAATAGCTGAAGTTTTTATTCAGCCATCCAAGGAAGTTTTAAATGCGTGGTAAACATGGTTTGCGCATTTCATTAGGCATTATATCATCATTATTATAAATTTAGAACATTGTGACAAATTATATTATAATAAAAAATATTACACTACACACCTTCATGATTCCTGGCAATTGTCCACACGTCTGCACCTGTAAACCATTGAAAAATACTCAACAGCTGATAGTTTTAAACTCTAGTTTTAAAAATATTTTAAACCAATTTTATACTTACAAAACGTATACACCATAAGATCAAAGGTGTACTTAATAATAACAAACAAATTATTAAGTCATATTTTAATAATAAAACAATGGGCTTTCCATTTGGAAACGGAGAAGTGGACACGGCCAAATAGAAAGTCAATTGTGATGGAGAGGGCAGGAGAAGGCCTATCGCTTGCGATGTAACTGAAGCTTGTTCCTGCGAATCCAGGCGGCACGACGGGAGCCTCCCTTGGTCTGCGAGTAACGGTGACCCTTGCCGAGACCCCGAGAGCTACGACCGGCCGATGTTAGGCCTCGCATCTCACGATGCTTGTGGACCGCATTCACTATCCAGTTAATCTTCGGGTCACGGCGGATCGCCTGTAAATTTTGATAAAAAAAAATCTTTAATAAAAGCCTTACGAGTAAACTGAAATGTTTAATTTAGAGTTTAGCATCAGACAAGTGGTTTGTTGGGATCTCAGCAAAAGCTTTCAGAGTGGTGCATGACAATGAGCTCATCATTTAAGAAATTTTCATGTGAAGGATAATTTGTTTAGGCATTTTTTTTTTCGTTTCTTACCTTGTGAGAGGGATCGACGAGGATCACTTCAAAATATTTGTAAGAAGAGTCCTGAGCGACCCAGTAAGAGTTGAGAACTCTGAGACCGCCACAACGGCGACCGACGCGCTCCTGTAACATATCAAATTTATTAATAAGTGGTTATTAGAATAAATAACCTATTAAAAAGGCCAATATAGCCTAGTCAATTGATAAGTTTTTTTACTCACACTATGCAATTACATTTTTTAGTCAGTCTTTTTTAAAAATATGTTTCTAGACAGTCACATGAATCTTTTGGCAAAGTGAGCTATATAAAGAAAAATCTTTATGATTACACAATGTACACATGAACAGTACCATGTGTATGGATGTAGTTGTAGGGCAATGTGCTTCACTCATTGGCGGCAGTAACCACCATAAAATAGGTAAGTTTCTAATTTTAGTGATTAAGGGATGCCAGAGCCCACTTCCTTAAAGCCTTCAGCAGACATACTTTCTTTTTATAGCAACGTGAACTTAGTGAGTCATTAGAATGCACAAATTCTAATAAACAATTAGTATCCTCCCCCTTCCTTGCTTTAAACCACATGTATTTTTTTATGTGTGCATCAATACTACATTAAAATAGATCATTTGATATGGGAATTGGTTTAAAAATTGGATGTATGTAAGCTAGTTTATAAACTCAACACGTGGGTTTATAAAGCGTATTAAACTAGTAATTCGTCTAGTAACCGATAACTTATATTACCTCAGCGATGGATTGCAGGTTACGGGTGGGCTTCAGCTGGTTGACGCCATGGCTTTTAGGTTTGCCATAAGTGGCACCCTTGGCAACTGGACGCTTGCGGCCTCCGCGGCGCACTCGGATTCTAAAGATAACATAACCTGCAAATAAAAATGGAACACATGATTTCTCTTCTATCAAAGTTTACATTTCTAAAAGAAAACGTGTGAAAATGAAAATCACCTTGCTTGGCGCGGTATCCCAGCCTTCTTGCCTTGTCAGGTCTTGTTGGTTTAGGAGCGCGGTGCATACGAGTCAACTGGCGATATTGCCAAACTCTGATGCGCAACAAAAAGCGCATAACATCGCTCAGCTTTTTGCGGTACAATTCTTGAATGTATCTGTATGCTCCCATTTTGAGCAACCTATGCCTGTGGCAGACCTAGCAACAAAATCAATACAAATTGATCAGAAGTCACATCATCGGTCTGGCCACAAATGTAACGATCCGTGACCCATGATGTAAAACATGTTGATGGGACCGCAACAAATAGCACTGGAATTATACATATTTAATAAGAACTGAAACACTAAATACACCGTTAATCATTATTAACATGTATTATTTTCACAATTTACACAACGGTAAGATATTTCTAATAAATGATTATTCTAAAATATTGAGATCAAAAATACGTACGTCTCACGATCACCACAGGTAAAAACGAAAAGAACTAAAGGAAAGAACGATGTCGACTGTCGTTCGATTCGACTGAGTTGCGTTGTCGATGGTCGATCGATGTGATGTGATTGATTGAATGAATGAATGAAATATATGAACTTATTTGGTTTGGATGTATAGAATTAAGGTCACCATGAAATAACTTTCGTCGAGAGTGTTCCGAGCGGGCTCCCTAGAGGGAGTCCGTAGCGGAGCGCTCCAATTGTAAAAAATCCAATTAACTTGACACTGGCAGAAAATGGCCATTTTATAATGAGCCGCATTGCCATTTAAATATAAGAAGAAGAAGAAGAAGAATAACTTTCGTCACTATCACATGGAAAGAATTCGAAAATTCATTATATACTAAAATTATTAAAATAATGGTATGTTACATATGTACATACATTAAGTACATTTAGTAAAATATAATTTTAATTTTTTAATATAATTATGTTCTATATCCATTATTAATCGATATATATTGGTCTGTATCACAAACTAAATAGTAGATACTAACGTCTGTATTAACCTCAGAATAATAACTAAAGCATTAACCAAGGAACCATAGACATAGTATACGAAGTATACTATGTTTATGCAAGGAACATATAACATGATCTGTGGCCTGGGCCATGTCTAGAGAGTATATTAATAATATGTTCCTTGGTCTGGGCCATAGAATATAAATAACTTGCTCGCAGAGATATATTATTTCGATGATATACATACATAACTACTTTCTAGCGAGAGGTCTGGGCTTTAAACTTTACAGGAACGACACGAATTACGAACTTCTTATGTCGCACGTATCAATCAATTTATATTTTTTTCCATGAGAACTTTACTAACAAGAAATTCTGAACTTGGTAAGCATTTAAATGTCAAAGAAAATAATTATAATAATATTAAATTTTATACGTAGATAAGCGTAGAACAATATAAAAATTTAGTTCAGTTCATTGTCTATCTCAAGGATAATATTATACTCTCTTCTTATATTAAAAAAAATAAGAGATGCTGAATCTCAACATAACAAATTGATTTATGCTACTATGTCCGCTTATGTGTTATTCTGATTTTTTTATTCTTATTCTAATGTCTAAACCATAGATGTATCATTGGTCTCGCTGCGCTCGACTAGATACCGCCGTCGTACTTGTAAAATGCGGCATAAAATAGTACGCCAAATTCGGCGTACCCGAGCCAGTCACACTGCAAACTGTCTGTGATGTGTACGTGCCGAATGTTTTGTTAAATTTTAGGCATAATAAAATACCAGTTTGCGTAGTGAAACTGTGTAAAAATATAATAAAACTGGGTAAAAAGTGATGATTTTTTACACACACTACAATAAAAAGTTGCCACATTTTCGGAGCTATTGCTTTTGAATAGCGCTCTATCTAGTCGAGCGCAGCGAGACCAATCAATTATCTTTGGTCTAAACATAACTTAGTTTCATTAAAATTCATTGGCTCTTTTTTTTGCGATAATTTTTTTCGTCGCCAGAATTATTTTTTTAAAATTGATAGTAATGTATTTTTCTTTGCAGTTGTTAACTATTATTCTGTTCTGTGGTAATTTATTATCTACCTACTATTCATTCCGCCATCTTGAAAGCGTAATTGTTGTCATGTTTACGTTGAGTGTCAGCAAAAGGTGAAATTTATAATTATTAAAACGAAAATTAGGTAATACTTTGTTGATTTTACTAGATTTTCATTTTTAATGTTATTTTTTATTTATAAAATAAGTTATTTGCTAATTCACCATTTCAATGAGCTATAATAATGATGACTTAGAATAGGCGCCAAATTATTTACGGTTGTTAACGTATATTCCTAATATAAACCATACGTTTTGTTTACTGTGTGATGTTAAATTGTTTTTTAAAATAGATTAGTGTCGTGTATAGTATATGTTTATTTGAAGTGTTACTTTCATTTTCAGGATAACGTTGATGTAACATTAGGACAAGATTTTTTAACCAGTCACTATGTTTTATGCACACTTTGTGCTGGCCAAAAAAGGCCCTTTGGCCAAAATTTGGCTGGCGGCTCACTGGGACAAGAAATTAACAAAAGCTCACGTCTTCGAAACAAACATCGAAAAATCTGTTGATGGTATCCTGAAGCCTAAAGTTAAGATGGCTTTACGCACCTCTGGCCATTTGTTGCTTGGTGTCGTCAGGATTTACTCCAGGAAAGCGAAATATTTGCTAGCGGATTGCAATGAAGCCTTTGTCAAAATTAAGGTATATTATGAATTTTTGTGTATATTATTATGAATACTGTTAGCAAAACTAAAACCTTTTTTGCAACTTTTTCATTTGAATAAACAAATCTTTTCTATTCTTTCTGTAAAACTATTTAATAATTCGTGTATCTGTTTTGCAATTTTTATATGAAGCTATGAGTTCCTCAAGCTCAACTGACTCCCATGTATTGAATGTTGTTTATGTTAAGGTATTGACAGGCTGACGGTTTTCTTTATGGTAGGTGGTTACCGAAGCCTATAACACAAGCAGGTGTTAAAAGCACTCTACTTCTCACTTTTATATATTAAGAGAGTTTATGATTAATGTTTAAATGATATCTATCAACAGAAATAAGTAGTTAACATGCTTTTCTATTTGAGGGCAACTTACAGTATGAGATTGATAAGCAAATAATGTTATAATTAAGCAGTTCTGTATTAAAATGTATAATAAACGGAGTATATTTCCTGCAATTTAAGTCATAAAGTTACTAGAATTTAATCATATATTTAGTTTCTTTATTTATCATATTATTTCATAATACACTTTTATTGTATTTAAAAAAATATTCACTATTAAAGTAGCTTACAGATCTATGATTTCATAATGGAACATGAAATCTTACAATCTTCATTTGATTTTTCCTCTCATAATTAATGCATTCATCTTATCTATTTATTAGTTTTTTTTTAGGAAATAAACTGTTGCCTATTTTACTAAATCTCTTCTAGCTTCTAAATTAAATTGAAAATAATTGTTCTCTATTTTTAACTAACAGATAGCAAGTTTATTTCTTGAGAACAATTCCAACTAAGTTGTATGACAATTCTAATTGCATACTTTAGTAACAGCTTTCCGTTTTTTTTATCTTTATAAAAATATAACAATTTTGATAATTAATTTTACTGTGATAATTACAGATGGCATTCAGGCCGGGCATGGTCGATTTGCCAGAAGAACATAGGGAGGCAGCTATGAATGCAATCACTTTACCCGAAGTTTTCCATGATTTTGACACTGCCATGCCGGAATTAAAGTGAGTAACAACAAACATTTATATGGTTATAAATATTGTCCATTTAATGGTAGATTAATCTAATATCTGATATTAAAAACCCTAATATGAGATCTGATTATTTTTGCAATTAATAATCAAATATTCAAAAATCTTCAGTAAAAGAATATTTTTTTGTTATATTAATTTTCTAAACAATCGTTTGTATATTCAGATAAGTGTGACCTATTTCATCAAAGTAGGCTAAAATTTTATGAGTATACTGCTATTACCATTACAGTGAAGTGGATATAGAAGCCCAGTTTTCATTAAACCAGTCGCGCGCTGAAGAGATCACGATGCGCGAGGAGTATGGCTCCTTGAATCTAGTGACTCACGATGATGGGTTCGGAGATATGGGGTTCGATACTGACCATCCGGACATCATGAGAGAAGCCATTGGAAGTGAAGGTGGTTTGGAACAGGTTCGTTAATTATTATCACACACACCATATTTATAATGAAGGTGTATGGAAAAAAATAACAAATATTACCCTTAAAGAACATTATACTTCATTTATTCTACAATACACATAACTTCTTTGTACAAGTAATAAAATTAGATAATGTAGTTACAGTCTTACAGTCATATTAATTACAATTTTTGAATATAAAGTTTCAATAATATGTTTATGGTTAATTCGGCCAGGTACTTTTAAAAGTCGTAGAATGCGAATGAATGGAACAGTTTGCGTCATGTGAATTTGTTGCCATCCTTGTTGTTCACATAGGACAATCTTTCTATTCAATTTTTATTTTAATTAAAACTAATTCAAATTAATTCAAGTAGAAAATTTTATTGGAATTGTTTGTGTGGACTTATTATTATTTTGCCTCCAAACCAAATTTGCCGCCCTAGGCTCCATCCAAATAAATTAAAGCCTAAATTAGACAAAGAATGAACGAATTTATTAGGACTTCGTATATCAATAATATAGTAGTTGCAGCATTTGTGCTCGTGATTCGAATGTGGAATAAAGATGAATGTATGTATTTGCAGAGTAACTTGCTGTTTGCGGACGGCTCGTCTCTGGAGTTGGGCGGCAAAGAGAGCGTGGGCGTGTCAGGGGCGGCCGCGCCCAGTATGGCCACTCCCGCCGAGCGACGCATGGAGGCCGCCCCCCATGCCGCCATAGACGACGGATTTGGACCCACTATAGGGGACGTTGGCGACTTTGGACGTAAGTTATTTATAATTCATGGACTCACATTCATAGAGTAAACATCTTAATTAATTGTTAATCTGCTCTTTGAAATCTCAATTGATAAGTTTAAAAGTACATTAAATAGTCTACATATTATTATTATAATGTACTTCTAAACTTATGAAGGTCTTTAAAATATTTCGCATTTTCATGTGGGTTGTTCGTATTTCCAGACGCTGGAGGGCTGTTTGAAGGTGATTTGTTTGGGGATGTTACGACGGGTAGCGCCACAGCCGGGGCTGGTCCAGGAATGCCCGGGACCTCTGCCCAACCACAGTCGCTACAGGTGAAAATTAGTTTTATGTGATTTCTACATAAAAAAATAATAAGAAAACTACTGTATTTTTTTCAAATAAATTGTAATTAACAATTTGTTAGCGACAATAATTTGAATATCTCAAAAAATAAAAATGTTACAAGCTGTTAAAGTGAGCGCGCGATAGACGAGCCCTCACTTTAACACTTTCCTAATTAAGTACGAACTTTGATTGTAAAATATTGGTTTCTGCAGGCGGAGATCGAGGCGGCCGGAGTGAGCGAAGGCGCGGGCTCGGTGGGCGCTGCGATCGAGTCGGACGACGACATGGGCGACCACTACGACGACGCCGTGCCTTCGCCCGCGCACAGCTGGCCCGCCTCCCCGCCGCCCGCGCCCGCCCTCGACCCGCCCGACCTCATGCCGCCGCCCGCCGCGCCGCTGCCCGACCGACCGCCCTCCGTCATGCCCATGGTAAAACTCAACTCTACTACATTGACCTTTAAGTTTAATTTAACAACTGCAATAATCAAGTCATTTCTTAGCTAAAAAAAGGTATAATCGGGAATGCGCGAACTACGCGTGATTCAATTTACGCATACGAAAATAAATACTAATTTGTTAATATCAATTAGCTCAATATCGATTTATGAGATTTGTAAAGTCACTAGGTGACTAGCTATGCACATCACTTGCAGTATGCAATACACCCCTGTTCACTAATAAAACTTGATTGTGCTTAGGAATTGGACGGCGAGGGCGCTGGTGCGGCAGAACCCATGCAGGTGGCGGAGAGTGCCCCTGCAGCCGACCACACCACATTGCTGCAGAACGAAGAGGAATCCTTCGCCTTGGCTCCAGTCGACGCCACTGTACTCAAAGGTAAAAGTTTTAAGTCCAATTTTTTTTTTGGTTTCTTGATTCTGCCATTTGTAGTGACATACAATATTTATATAAATGTATATTCATAATAAATGCAGTAATATTGTTATGATCGAAGGAAATTTGTTTACTTTTTGTGTTTCAAATTGACTAATTGTTAATATTGGTACACCATTGAGTCTAGCAAATGAAAAACGATGTGAACTCTATTTAAATTTATTGTAGACTGCCCGATTATTTACAAAGAAAAAATTCAAAATATAAGTACATTTTTATTACATAAATCATCGACATTACAATTGTAATTATAATTTTTCAACTGTAGTTATAACTGACAACATATTTTTCAGGTATAACGAAAACAAAGCGTAAGCGCAAATTGATTGTGGACGAAGTGAAGAACATATCTGGGGAGGAGATGAAGAACCAGCTGAGCAACACGTCGGACATCGTGACAACCCTAGATCTAGCGCCGCCCACGCGTCGCCTCATGCACTGGAAGGAGACGGGCGGCGTCGAGAAACTCTTCACGCTGCCCGCCAGGCCCATCCCCTCTCGCGTCCTCTTCAAGGTATTTTCACTAAACTAAACCACTCTCGCGTGTTATTAAACGTCAGTTCACACCGGCGCAGCGCGTCGTCGCGTTAAGGTCAAAGGTCAAGGTCGTTAAGGTGATCTAAGATAATGGTGGAAACTTGACTTTTCAGTTGTACCAACGCAATATGACTCTGCGGAGTGAAGCGGAAGAGGGCGAAGCGCGTTCGCCGGAGCCTGAGCCCGCGCAGCCTGCGCGGAGGCCGCCACGCAAGCGGAAGCACGAAGAGGTACTTACTCATTCGACTCATTCACATTTCACTCTCAATGATTCGACTTAACACATTTAATACTTACTCGCGTCGTCGCCGAGGGACAGAGGGTCCCCTCCGCGGCGAAGGCTCCGCCCCAACCTCCTGCTTACCCTAAACGTATATTACAGGTCATGCACCCGCCAGAGACGCCCGCGCCACCAGTACCAGAAGTGGAACCACCGACGCCTGTGCCACACGAATACGAACCTTCTGTCGGTGAGTAATAGGGTTCACACTTCTATTGCACCAAGCTCCCTACACGCATTTCGTTGGCATAACCTTATTCATTAAAACTAAACATCACCTTCGAATGTTTTCTTAATAGTGGGTCCGGGAATTCTGTCGGGAATTTAGCCTACCTTTTCAATGACTAACCAGATTGAAAAACGGTCCAACCACAGATTGACCTTGCGAAAGTTAAGATGGTAAAAGGACTATAACGTAATTTAGGCCGATGAAAATTAATTCCATTAATTCATCAGAAAAATATTAACTTCCTAATGATATTATACTAGCACTTTATTCTCGCTAAATAATGGAATTCAGCACATAACTTGCTTATTTTTAATAATTTTATTGTTATTCTGGTAATTAAATTAGTTTCCATAACACTTAAAAGAAAACATAGTATCACCACAGTCTTATCACCAATTTTTTTTCATGCTTTTTAAAGTTCTATTAATTTGGTGCTTGACAAATTTTCATGAAACTTTAAAAAAATTAATAATAACATGTATGAGGGACAAATTATAAAATGGACAATTTTAATAGTAATTCTGTCAATACTCGTTTGTGAAAAAAAAAATCTATTAAAGTCCATTTTGTAATGTGTCTGAGCGATTGCACAATAACACACTAACAATTAATATGGTGTGGTGGGATAGAGAGGGAGGCGGTGCCGGCATCGCCGAGATCCGATGACCGAGTGATGGACGTGGAGCCTCCTCACACGCCAGGTAACCCACTTTCACTTATATTAAGCCCTTCGCACATTAAGATACTATACTCCAGTCGAATATCAGTTGCGTACTCGTTCGCATAATGTTACGCGTCTGAAAATAGACCAAATTTTATCATATCTAATTTTACACATTTTGATGTCTTTCATCTTTTTAATTACGTCGAGTGACTCACACGTCAGTGGTTACATAATATATTAACCACTGACGTAGCCTTAGTTATGCCTTAGATTTCCTTGGAATTTTTGTCACCAATGCTTTAATACGAGGCGCCGGAAGGGTTTAGCTTTTTCATGCTATTAGCTGAAGTAGTTGACCCGTTCTGTCGACGATGAGAAAATTCCAAATCGTGTTGAATAATGCACCTGCAGATGAGGTTTCTTTTTTTGTATATTTTTAAAATTATTCCCTTACTTTAAAATAACAAACGAAATCCTAGTGCATATTTCAAATATCCTTTTTCGAATTTTATCATAATAGACTTTTTGTTAGTCTCTCAGAGGCCAACTTCGGCAGAGGTAAGAATATTCCGCAATAATATCCTGCATATTGATTTCTATTTCTGGACACAGGTTTCAGTGCTTTGGGCTGTACGCCAACTCACAAGCTTACAGTACATACCAAGTAACGTAGTAGTACACTAGCAGGTATTGCTGATTGGCGGGACTAAACAAAATATTTAATATATTTTGTTTTAATACAAATTAAAACCTATTAAAACCTGCATGCAACATGTCAGTCAATAGCCAAGTTTTTATCCAGCATATTTACTTGATTTAGTTAGAACATTACATTTCGCAGTCATATAGCAGCAACAGAACACTAACTCGAGGCACCAAGGTTTATATTAAATAATAATTTTGACTTTGTTTATGTTGTTTATTGTATCAGGCGGTATGCTGAGCTCGCTAGGCTCTATGACACCGGGCCCATTGGGTCCTCTCACGCCAGGCACGTTACTGCAAGGCGGCCTCACACCCGGCCTTATTACTCCAGGTATTAAAATTACACATTTTAACCCGTGAACCACAATATAACTCGGATATGTATAGTACTATTGCAAAGAAAAAAAATAAGTTTGCGACATGTGAGACCGGCTCTACTAATAATATAAATATTATCATATTATTTTTCAAAATAAATATTGATTCAACTGTACTATCCTCTTAACATACTTATTGGTGTAAAGGTGGTCTTCCACACGGCGGAATGACGCCTGCAGGTCTACAACACGGCGACGCGCCGGTTGATCTTGGACTGGGCGGTATGACTCCAGCCGGACTACAGCACGGAGGTAACTATCCATTCTTTTTTCAGCATGTGTAACATCTGTCACATGAGATATATTTCCTTTACGTTAAGGTCGACAGACAGGCTGAGGTCCACTTGATGGTAGGTCGAAACACAACGGCACTCATACCCTTATTATTTCACGGTGGTCTTCTGTAAGGGAGTGGTTACTGACGCCCAGACTGATGCTCAAATAACTGCAAAACAGTGTGTCCTGCCACTATTTAAAATGTCCCACTTAACACAGTACTCAACATGGTACTGCTGGCCAAATACATTTTTAAATGTATGAAAGAGTTTAGGTTTTTAATCCACCTCACTAGTTCATCTCAAATCGTTCATTCAATCTAATCTAATTTTGAAATTGCGCTGGGCTGCTATTGAAGCTCCCTATACATTGCTTTTTTCAGGGATGACTCCTAGTTTGGGCCTGGACACTGGTATGACGCCGGGCGGACTTGTTCACGGTGGCCTTACACCTGCGGGCCTGCATCACGGTGGAATGACGCCAGGTTCGCATTCAACTTGATTAACTATCTTTTTTTTCAATTAATAGATAACCGACGAGGCCCAATTTCCTTGTCAGATTAATTTCGCAATTTGAAAATTTTCAATTTTGTTATGCTCCTAAAATGTCTTCAAAATATAAAAAATTGATTGAACTTGATTTTATCATCTTTTATAGTACAGAATTTAAGTTTACAATTCTGAATTGTAAACTTACGTATAAACTATTTTGAAAAAAAAAAAAAAAAGTATTCCTATGTAACTCATAAGTCTTATCCAATTGTTAAATTGGCTCTGCTACTTATTCCGCAAACTTAGTCCTAAATCCGAAAACATTAAAAATATCATTTACACACAGGTGGTCTGGATCATGGTGGCATGACACCTGCCGGTTTACATCACGGCAGTATGACACCGGCTGGTCTGCATCATGGCGGTATGACCCCAGCTGGATTGCAACACGGCGGCATGACCCCAGCTGGTTTGCAGCACGGCGGCATGACACCCGCAGGCCTTCAACATGGCGGCATGACGCCAGCGGGTCTGCAACACGGTGGCATGACACCGGCTGGATTGCAACACGGCGGCATGACGCCGTCAGGTATGTCTATAAAAATGGTGTGTGTGTGTTTAAATTATCTGGAATGTGTCTTTGACTTATAAAGGGTTTCTCTAAGAGGAAGCAAGGGTTCTTGAAAGCTTTTTCCAGGATAAATAGCATTATTTTTGTTAATCCACATAATAAACCGTCCGTTTTTGCGTGACAGAGTAACAAACATCTATCCATCCTCACAAATATTCGCATATAATATAGTAATAGTAGAATATAATTATGATTTTGACATTTATTAATGTCTAAACAAATTGCTGCTCACATTTGCATCGCCTGGTGTTACCTTGGTGCATTTAAGATTATAACTTTGTTTGAATAAAATGAATATGTGTTGCAGGTCTCCAACACGGTCTGCTGCAGCACGGGCTGGAACAGATGCCGATGATGCCGCAACTGGGAGGAGAGCCTGTGTCTGCACTTTTGAGGCCATCCGTCTCCGACATGCCGCCATCAGTACCGCCTCTCGAACATCCCCTCGAGCACACGGACTACCAGGTACACACTCGGTTTATAATTTTTTTTTTATTTTGTCTACATTTTATGCAGTATACACAGCGTAATACAGCATACACAGAGTTAATGTCTGACCGATATCAGCGAGTTGAGACACGCATGCCGGTCACCGACGATCCAGTGAAGAGCCTAAAATGCTTTTCATCCGAACATACTTCCAATACAGTGTTTGTGCGTTTCCAGAGCCGACTGCAGATGGCCAACCTCGGTTACGACGAGCTGCATACGGGCGAGGCTGAGGGCGCGCACAGTCCGGCGCACGACTACTCGCTGCCGCCCAGCGTCGAGAGGCCGGACGAGGAGCGCGAGAGGGAGGCGCGCGAGGCGGGCGAGACGGACGAGCAGTTCGAGGAACGAGTGCTCAACCGCAGAGCCGCTCAACTCTTCGCCGCAATGAGGCCACGCCTTTCAGTCGGCCGATCGCTCCTCTTCACGGACCTCGCCCCGCCACACAACACGCGCAAGCAAGCCGCACAGAAGTTCTACAGTCTGCTCGTATTGAAGAAGTATCAAGTGCTCAAACTCGACCAGACCACCACCTACGGACCTATTACTATCACAAGAGGACAGGAGTTCGACACGGAAGCTATATAGAGGTGAACGGATTATATATCGACACTATAATTAATATTATTATTTATTAGCGTGTAAAAGATAATTGATAATAGATATAGGGAGAGGTGTAAGGATTTTTGTGAGCGCATACAAAGAGAAAATCAAGCCAAAAATGTGTGTTCCGATCGAAGTCTGCGGAGTTAGGTGGCCGATCAGGCGGTTCTTAAAAATGTGAGCCTCTATTGGTAGAAATTAAGGGGATATCCGCTTTGGTAGGTTTTTCAAATTAAAAGTGTATGGTGGTTACATTTTGTTCAGCTCAATTCCACTTTTGCACATAGATATGTATTTGTGTAAGATCCAAAGTAAAGGTTGTCCTTCACCCATTTGTTTTCCAAAAGAACAGTGTATTTTATCTATAAGAAAATAAATCGTGATTGTGTTGCCTATTAAAATATAAAATTTAATAAAAAAAATAAAAAAAAAACCACTGCACAGTTCTCTTTCGTACATTTTGCTTTCTCCCATTTTCAAATTTCAAAGCTAATTTTCATGAATGGATTTTCGCAGTCAACTATTATACTATCGAAACTATAATTTTATAATTTGGGTGAAGGACGACTTCTCTTCGGATCCTGTACTATATGGGGAAAAGCTGAATTGAGAAAGAAATTACGGAAAAGACAAGATAGATAGACTAAAAACAGAATAATGAACGTCATTTGGAAATATTATCTAAATATGAGAAGCTTTAATGTTTTAAAAAGCGTTTGAGTGTTCGGCCGTTAGTCGCGTAAACTACTTAATAAAAATTCGGACCAAATATCAAGTTGTTGATCTCAATAATTATCTTTTAAACCAGTTTGCCATCAAATGTAATAATAATTATCTATAGTACTCTGTGGACTTCGATCCGATCTGTTGTCCGACAGTTGCGTTCTATTTATTAGAAGATTGTAGAGAGATGCCTTATATTTTGTTTTCTTTTTGCGTTTAGATACTAAGTGAAAGTAAATTTAAATAATGTACAACTTTTTGATAGTGGCTTCGCGTTTTGAAGCGAAATGTCTTTTTTATTGGTTTTTCTTTATTGTCAAAATTGTGTGTCTTTAAAGAGTAGAAATAAATCGTGTAAATGTATCGCCTGGTTATGTGTGTAAAATGTTTTTCACAAGGATATGTAGACTTAACGTTTAGTTGTGCCTTGTTGAATTTGTTTAAAATATAATATAATTATTGCCCTCATAAAAAATATTATTATCTCTACAAATTTTAAGAGTAGAGTACCTGACCTTATGTATAGTGTGGTGATAAAAAAAATTAATTGATTTGGTGTTGCCCAAATCGATGAGTGTATTTTATTGTTTTTCTTTGAAAATATTTTTTTTTTACTTATGCAAAGCGAGCGCATGACGAGCATTCGTCATGCACTCACTTTGTCAAATATTTCCAGTTTTATCATGTGACGAAAGTCTTAATTTACAATAATTTAATGGTGAAATGGACATTTCTTTTTGTTATTTGATCCATTGTATGCAATTGTCTTTTTTTTTTTCTTATTTGGTGTGCAATATTGGACACGAATATTGGGCTTTGATGTATGCGGAAGAGGAACTGCAAATATATTGTTTGCTGTTGTTGTTGATCTGATTGTGGACGGCTTTATATTCGCGGTGATTCCGTGTTCCTATATAATATAATAATTTTATATAATTATTATAAATTCGAATATAATTTTTAATCATAGTGCGCGTGGATGTGTTCTTACTGGGATGTGTTAATGTAAAAAGGCGCCCAATGGTAGCTTGTTCTCAAATTTAAACAGTTTTTGAGGTAAAAACTACTTAAGGGGCGTTTATTAAAAAACAACGTACATAAGTGAATGAATGCTTGTAAAAAAGAGCTCTGAACGTCAATATAAAAATTGGGCGCCAATGTCACCGTGGCGGCGCCACCGTCGTCACAGCGATAATACTAATAAATGTCGGGCGTAATAGTGATATATTTTTCATTTTTCAAGTCGCGGGCACCAGCTAGTGCGTTATTAAATTTGAAAAAAAAAAAGGATAAACAGAATACTTGTTATGGTGGCATCATATGTAATCTTAATTTTACTTTAGAAGCACGCCATTGTCTGTTTAATTTAAGTTTTTTATTATTATTGCTCTTGGCCAGCATCTAGCCGAAAATTTGGTCATCTTGGCATTTTGCCACAAAATGCCTATTCACTTGAACTTTAAAAATATTTGAGTTATGCGATTTCGGAAACACAGACGCCGGAAGAGTTCCAATCCTTGGCAGTGCGTATTATGAAACAGTTTATAGTATAAAAGAAATTATATCAATGATAACAATTGAATGTTTGTCTGCGTGTATGGTTGGTTCAACCATTTTCCGTTCGGTCCAATGGGATGCATTTATTTCTCCCCGGTTCAGAGCCCAATATTCATTGCCGCAATATTTTATATTAAAGGATTATGACATTCTCAGTTTATTGTAGGATTATCTTTTGAGAAATGTTATTGAAGCTGTGACACAATTTAAACAAAGAGTAAGTTAGTTGTCATCTTTTGTTCTCTTTACTGTTTTCATACAAATTTTATACGCTTACAAGAGCACAATCTATAAGAAATTAAATGTGACAATAAGCCTTTTGAACATTTTTTAGTAATATTTTTGAAAAATGACCAATCGCCCTCTGCTGACACAAATTACTTTAAAAAGTTTTGAGTTTCAATAATCTATTTCAAAAATATTTCTAAATTTGTTAGAACCTTCGATAAGTAAAACTAGAATTTCAATACAAACACCAAAAATATATAGACTTATAAGAGACGAATCTTATAAATGGTTAATGGTTAAAATTAAATGCTTAAAAGTTGTCTGAACTTGTTAAAAACACTATTTGTAAAGAAAGCTGTGACATCTCGTGTGTATATAGCCTTATTTTATGTCGTGTTGTATAAATTGTGCTCTAAAGGGACTTTTTTTGAATTATTAGTTTCAACATTATCCAATGAAAAAATAGTAAATTTTATTAACATTGTAAGCAGAAAAAAATAAAAGTTCTTGTATGTTGATTAGTTCAATCTGACAATTACCGCCTTTGATGACATTGTGTCTGCCAGTATTCAATAAATGGACACTTTTTTTATTTAGTAATCGCTTGAAGCGAAGTTGAGTTGGAAGTTTGTGAATGGGTTAACCACATTTATAATTATGTCTGTAATAAAACATATTACGCAGATATTTCTTATAAATCATTATTTGCGAATAAAACTGTTGACATAAATTTTGTTCTATTTTTTAAATGTGCATGTAAAAACCCTTGATTGATATAAATTACTAAAGCTAAGGCCAAAAGAAGTTTGTTGCGCAATTGAATTTTTTGGCCACTTGCTTCAAAGAGAAAACAAACTATTTAATTTTGTTTTAAATAAAAAAAAATAGTAATATATCCAGAGTCTGGGTGGGACAAAGACTAGACGCAATCAAGAAGCGCATTATTTCATATAACTACAGCTATCTGTCAGTGAAAGTTCCGTCAAAATCGGTACAGTCGTTTTGTATTAGGCGGAATATATTTTTTTTAATTGTGACGTGGATAAAGTGTTCTAGTTATCTATAGTGTAACTTGTAGGAATATTACCAAAACCAGTTATTTTATTGTACGTTGAATATGCATTTTTATCTCTGAAATTTTAATTTCCGAAAATATATTATTTTTTATCTAATTTTGGCAAATGAAAGTAGAAATATTTATATGGTAACATTATTACTAATGTCAATATCACGTAACCATAGATAACGGAACGGTTGTATCATAGATCTATTAACGCGGTAATTATAGGGTCCATACTTTTAATTGGCATGTAATTTGCCATCCCATTTACTTGTGACGTAATCAAACAATCATTTATTGCAAAACCATAATGTATAGATAGATGTTATAAAATTTGATGGATCGCTGACCCACCGTACCACCGACCATGGATGTGCCCAGTGAACAATTTCACTTAAAAAGATAATTTCCTTGCTTAGTAAAAAATACAAACCAAAACACTAAATTCCAACTGATCAGAAGCAGCCTGGGCCCATCGTCGTTTGTCAATCTTGTGTCGGCTGAGCTCTCTATACTGAAATGGCTGCTTGTTTCGTTGCTCGTGGTCCTACTGGTAGTACAAATGGCAATTTTTTTTGTCCGTGGTTCTACCAATAGAACTCTAACAAGAAAATCATAATTTTGTATGGGCATTGGTCCTACTTATTTCCCACTTCCAAATTACTAACTCGTTGTGTTGTGGACTACTTTTTGTATATGAAAATCAACACTGGAATTAAGTAAATCTAAGCACAGACACTAGTGGCCGTGATCAGATTGATCTAACAAAAAACTATGGATACTGAATCAACTCGTGTATAATTTGATCTCACGGAGTAGCAAGCATAGTCCTTTCCATAGCTACAGGGTCCATAGAGAGCATGTTTCAAGGGCCATGTCTGAGTTTCGAGTCACTCATGAACCAATTTCGGACATGAAACACAATTGGAGGTCTCAACCCAAACGCTGCCAGTCCATTGGAGCTGGATCTTACTATTGACATTCCGGGTAGTGCCCGTGGTCCACCTAGTTTGTACACCTGGGTGGACCACGGGCACGAAAAAGTGCCCGTGGTCCACCTCATTAATAATGTCACTAAAATTTAAAAGTCGTAGTGCCCGTGGTCCACCTATACTTTTTTTTAAAAAATTGCTGTCGTTTTCGCGTCGTCACTTATCACGAGTTTGTCAAAATGTTTCCAAGGACGAGACATTTTTGTCTCGGTAGTCTGATGATAAAACATTTTTGTTAAATCATTCAACAAAAAAAAAATTCTTTTACATTGTAGGCGCAGTTGAATAATACACCACTAGGAAATTAAGCAAATGAGCACTGGAAAAAAAAGTACAAGCTGGGAAGCTGGTGTTCTTTGTCGCAAGTCTAATTGGTCTTATTCCGAATTTGTCGCACTCTAGAATATATTTGATTTAGTACATACACATTCCGCCAGTTGCCCTTATATAATTAGCAACTTCATCATAATCTTGGGAAATTACCAAAAAAAGCTAACAATTGCATGATGGCTGAAATATTCATCAAATAAATAAAAAAATAATATGGCTTCACAATGTCAACTAAAAACAAATAGATAAATTATTATTTATGTATGGTTATCTTGATTGCAAAGGAAAATATTGGTTTACATTTGAATTTATACAAGTGAAGCAAATCTGAAATACGACAAATTCGTAAATGACCAACAAAACAGAGAAAAAAAAAATTATAGTTTAATAAAAAGAAAGACTAGAGGTTGGTTTATATCAATAACCCAGTAACTTGTTTTGTATTATTTAATTGCCCTAAAAATGTACATTACAGATGCTGACATTCTCAACAGGATAACTCAGTCGATGACAATACTCACACGCAATTATATGCATACACTGGCTTACAAAAAATATTATCACCGGCCTCCGTCTCCAGTATTTATACTGAGATTAACCACAACATGATTCAGAATAACAATCTAACTGGAAACAAAATAACTTAGTATCCCATTTTATGTTTTCATACAACGTTTTATTTGCAGATAGTTTATACTACATAATTAAATAATTGCATTCCCGATGATGCACACGATGTGTTACGCTTTTTATATTAACAAATATAATCAGTCCTTGCATCACTATGAGGGTGAGGTTTCCACAATATTGATTCCATAGCCGTCCACTCCAGATCGTACACACTGAAACCTCGTCGTGCTGGATGGCAGTAGTAGTGTTCTTATAAGTAAGTAGCTTAGAAAGCGAACAACAACAGGAACGCCATCATGAGACAGAACAGACCCATGGCCTCGGACAGAGCGAAGCCCAGGATGGCGTATGAGAACAGCTGTTGCTTCAGCGAGGGGTTTCTGGCGTAGCCAATGATGAGGGAGCCAAACACTGTACCAATACCGGCACCTGAAATCACCACAGTATATCTCATTTGTGGAGTCCTTTAAAAATAAATGAGTCTCTCAAAACATTTCATTAGCTAAACTACAATAATTCTTTTAATAAAAGCCACAAACCTCATCCAATGCTTCCCCAATACCGGTTTGAAAAATAGTCACTTATAAAACCATGCAAATATAAGTTGTAGCAATTAAGACATTCAGGCCCCATCCAAAAATATACACTGTACACATTACGTATAAAAGCAGATCTAAAATGCAAATAACATCAAGAATGCAATCATAAGACAGAATAGTCCCATCGCTTCGGAGAGTGCAAATCCCAAGATGGCGTATGAGAAAATCTGCTGCTTCAAGGAGGGATTACGAGCATAGCCAATAATTAAGCATCCAAACACAACTCCAATACCAATACCTGTTGGTAACACAAAACTGTTAAAAAGCTGATAAGGATTAGGAATTTGGTTGATAAGGGATCACATAAGACAGCTGATTGGGTTTTATTAACAATTACATAATTTTATGTGATTTTTTTATACATCACCGAGTCAACTGCCTTATCAATGTGCAAGGAATCTAACAAATTGGCTTCCAAATTAATTACATGTACTTTTAACGAGTATAGGGCAGAGTGCCTTTGAGTCATTTGGGCAGCCCTTCTGGCGACTGTAACCACTCCATTACAGACGACCAATGTGTGCGTGCTGTAGGTTTGGCAAGTGAGTAAGGAAAGTCAGAGCCCATTTCTCTATCTATAGAATCTATAGTGTTGCTTGTATAGACCAGCAGTCTGTCTTTCAAACTTGACATAAAAAAAGAACTATTTTACATATAAATTCAAATGAAAGATGTTAGTTAACCAAACAATGTATAACTTTGGAAGTCAATTAATATTTTAGGTCACTTGTGATAAAAAAAAAAAAAAAAAAAAAAAAGCACCAAAGCCAGTGTTATGCAATCACAAAGTGTAATTATGCACATGCTTTAAACATTAGTGTCACTCACCGGAACCTGCAACTCCTACTGTCGCTGCACCAGCACCGATGAATTTGGCAGCAGAGTCAATGTCCTTAGTGACAGAGGTGGTCTGGAAGGAGCGTACTGCCGAGAGCTGAGCCGGGGCAGCAGGCACCAGCTGTGTTTGCGTGGGCACTGCTGCTAATGGTCGCACTAAGGCTGTGTTGCTGAAGATCTGGAAACATTTATCATGACAAGATTTGTAACTACTTGGCTAATTTTGAAAATTCTTTCATCTATAGAAAGCTATTATATAAAAAAATCATAATCAGAGATGCTGTAGATATAGAAATACTCAATTAATCTACATAATCCAAGAGTCCAGGGTCCATATAGGTGAATTACTCAATGCTGTAGATACAGAAATAATTAATATCTATAGATATGAAAATTACTGTAGATACCTATGCTAATTTACTAGAGCAGTGTTCATATAATATAAATCAATAATTTTGACATTAAAACCATATAAAACACCATTTCAATTGTTGATTATGTAATGAAAAGCAACGCCTCTTTTTATATAGTTCGGGTATTTTTTTAGATTCGTCTCTGCTGAATTACACAATAGGGTTAAGTAATCAATATGGAAAAAATTAAATACAAGCTGCATTGAATTCGTTGCAAGGTCGTTCTTCCGAATGTTAAAATAATGTAAGTGCACTTAAAATGCATTTGGAAAAAAAAAATCAATTATTTACTATGACTGATGTTACATAATAGTAGTATTTTGATACGAGATAAAAAATAAAGGTACTTACAGCAGACCTGGCTGCAGGGGCAATCAGTCTAGCGGCAGACAGCATTTTTGTCTGATTATAGGTGTGGCGAGCGACAACTGAAAGAAACCGATCACTACTTTAAGCTAAATACAAGCAAACAGATAAATTACTTGGTAGACTAATCTTGACAGTTTGAACGAAAAGCCGCAGGAGGGTTACGTAACTGTGAGAATACGTAACGAATTCTTAGGCGACTCAATGAAACTACATACAAAATTACCAGTGACGGTAATATCATAAATGATAAGCATACAATGTATTGTGGATTCTAATAAGAACCGAAATAAGTGACGAAGGAAAATGGCCGAATAGAGTAGAGGGGACTTTGTGTGTTATTTTACGTGACATGTATTTGACTCACAAAGAAAATATTCTCACTGACACCCACTTTACGACTTTCCGTATAAGGAAAAGCACTTAAATTTTCTTGATGGATTGTATTTTAGACACTTTTTCACGATATCTTTTTTCACAATTTTCTACCGCACTTACCAAAGAACACCGCGAAGGAGCAGACCGGCCTTTGGAATGTTCAATTTGTGAATGGATGAACTGAAACAGAGTACAATTTTCGTGTTCCTATTGGTCGAAACTTTGACATTGACGAACTTCCGTTCGGTGCAGCCAACTATTGATCATCCAAGGGTCAACCTGCGCAATATGACAGGAAATACACTTACTTTTAAAAATATTCTTTCTTTCTCATCACTTTCTAATTATAAACTGATGTAAATAAAAATATATTTGATTTTATTTCAACTTATATTTGCCATTGTAACTTTTTAAAAGTTGTTTTAAAAAATTGACATTACGAAAAGAAGTGATATCAGTCTTGATATTGACTAGTGCAATTTACCATCTGTGCGACATGGCCGTCTTCATGATAAACATCTGTAAATATAATGGCTGTGGCATAACATTTCCAAGACTTTCAGACCTAATTGAACACATCGAAGACGTTCATATTGGTAAATATTGCATAATTATTTCGCTTCCCAAAATTATTATGGAAATTAAGCGTCGCAATTATAGACGAATCTCCATTGCTCTTAGCTTATCATGTCAAAGTTGTCAGCATTGATTGAATTTTAGTTTGAAATTAATTTTTTGTTAAATATATACATATTTTTATGTATGAAGATAAATTAAATTTATATTATGTACCGGAATGTAAATGCGTATTTTAATATTAATTTACTAACTACAACTTGATACTTCACACTAGTAAACAATGTTGTTTATTTTCCTTAATTGTACATTATCTAGTTTTAAATTAATCGTCTGATTGAGTGCGTCAATTTTATAAATTATATTATATATTTCAGATTATGATCCCGCAGTTATAGAGCAAAAAGAGGCATCTCAACCGGCATGTATTCCACTGAGTTATGTTTTGAGGTTTTACACAGAGGCAACAAGGCGGGATATTCAACATACACCACCTATTCAAGACGTGCGCCGGCGCCTCCTTTCTGCTCCCAAAACTCCGTCCGTTCGCAGCAGCACTCCTACAGGTAACTTTTCGTTCTAACATTATTATTGTACTATAATTTCACTTTAATCCAGCATAGCAGTAGATATGATATATATTAATACTAGTGACCCGAAATTTTATCAAAATCGGGTTCATCATGAACAAACATGTGATTCGTAATTTTTATACTGCATATAATATAGAGATTAATGAAAAATAAAAAATAACGCCTGACAAATAGTGACAAAATATATAAGCAATATTTTTTGCTGATCCCTAAATATTACTTTTTTCTGGATGAAAACTTTTTTCCTATATTCTTTTCTGTATCCCTGACAAATTGTATGCGAAATTTCATGATAATAATTTGAGTAGTTAAGACGTAAAAAACATCTAAGGTGAAAAGGCAACAGACGGATGTATTATAATATTAGTATGAATTTTTATACTTTTGTGAAGAAAGTGCTTAGTTATTAATTGATTTTAATGCCAGTGATCACTTAACTACATAAGTTATGAATAGATTCTGGACATTTAAATTAACTACTTAGTTTAGATAGAAAATCGCGTGCAAATGGTTAATTTTGTTAAGATTTTGTTTCTTCTAATTTTAATATAAACAATACCAAATAATGTTGTATAATGGCGTTTCACATTAAATTAATTTTATGATTACATGATTTATAGGTAGTGAAATGGATGAAGAAGACCTAATGAGCCCCTATGAGGATAGCAATGATTCGTGGACCACAGCCGAAGAATATAGCTCAGAATTCATATTGAGATATGGTGTAAAGTAAGTCTGTTTTTCAGATATCTTAATGTTAATACATTTTTCTGATTTTTTTTATGTAAAGTTTGTATTTAATACAAGCAACACCATAGGTGCCGCAAAAGCACCGATGACTTTAGAGGAGGCCTTGAGTTATGTATTCTAAAAATATTCTATAGAAGAGAAATAGAAAAAAAATTAAAGTTTTTTTTAACTTTTTATAAAATATTTCAATCAATAGTAGGTATCAATTTAGACACTTATAATAACACACAAGTGATCAAACACGATTTTGTAATATAATTTTTTTAGACATATGCTCACTACTGTTATCTAAAAAGTTTATAGCCAAAAATTCAATTGAATAAGTAGTTATATTGAACATTTTTTCAGAATGAACGGTTCCAGTTCTTCAGGTCCCAATGGACATGAGAAACCTTTCGCTTGTCCTGTTCCCGGTTGTAAGAAGAGATATAAAAATGTCAATGGTATCAAATATCACTCGAAGAATGGACACAAAAAGGACGGCAAGTAAGTTAAATTATTTATATTTACTTATTCTACATGTTATGTATACTTACTTTAATTTCCATTACTTTCATATCTCAGCCATAGGACGATCACTGCTGGACATAGGTTTCTCCATAATTTTCACTATGCTGCGCTTTCTGGTCCGTGGTCTCCACTCGAGAGCCTTCTGGCCACAGTGGCCAGAATTATCTATTACATTAAAGGGAAGAAAATACAGTTTTATAGTGGCAGGCATTCAGCAATCATTAATTTTACAGCTCATGTAACCACACCAAATTAAGGAATACCTCATTGAAATAAAAGCGTGTGTTTTGAGTTTTAATATACAAGTAAGGGATCCTAGTCAATAGTCATAGCGCATTGGACTTTTTGACTCTTATAAAGGTCACCATTGTTCTTTTATAGTCCTTGTGTTTGTACTATCATGATTAGCCTGCCTGCCTGCCCAACCTTTTTGATAAAGATATATACTTAAGTAAATTGATTATTGGTTGACTAATTTGAACAAAAAGCGGTATTGTTAGTTAACTATAATATTTAGACATATAGCCTCGCGAACTTTTTTGTGGGTAATGGTAATCTCTGAGTACTATAAACATTGTATTACATTATTTTATAAATCATCAGTAGTTTAAGCAACGCACTTATAGATACGTTTTTGATACATTGGGTTACTTAATTTACTTAAATTTTGTAATTTTCGTATGTTTCTCTATTATTATTTTTTGATAATAAAATACAGTCCACGTTATTCGCTGATAATGCAGTTTTCTATAGGTGAAATAAAATTTTCAAATAACTTGAGTAGTTTTTGAGTTTATCCACAAACAGTAAAAAAAAAAAATCTTTTTTATATCAGTGTAGTTAGGTGGAAGAAAGTGATGAATTCATGAAATTGTTTTACATTTAGAAAATGTCTGCTTTTGCCTCCGCCCCGACGATACAATAAAAGACTGAACCCAACTCCTAAGAAGCGATTGTCTGCTCTGGAATATCAGTGGAAGAAATGAGTACTTTTTTTTTCTATGGAGATGTAGTTTAAAATATTAACTCAAGTAGCCTTGTACGCTTTGAGCGTTACTGAATGTTTCTGGCTCTTTAAAATCTTGTGAATAACTGAAAACTCAAGCAGAAAGTCTAAAATGACAGATAATATTTTTCGTTCGCTTTTTTTTCTTATCTATAATTCTCGTGTCACAGTGCTTGTAACAAAACTTCCAAAACGCATTAAGACATTCAACGAAATTATTGATACTTAATACTATATCGAGTATTTGTTTTGTGCGTGGCCAGATTCCGCATTAGTAATATGGCTGTAATTCAGAAAGAGCATTACTGTACAATGTTTATAAGAATAATTAGAATTTAGAAACATTCAGTTCGATCAAAGCGCTGTACTTTGCAATTTGCGTATCTTTAGAAATAAAGCTTTAGGTTTAGGGTATATTTTTAGGTATTAATATTTTAGGTATAAAAGCTTTTAAAAATAAAATGTGCAATAATATGTGTAAATGCTTTTTTCAGGGTGAAGAAAGCGTTCCGTTGCCAATGTGGCAAAAGTTACAAAACTGCCCAAGGCCTCAAGAGCCACTCCATCACGCAGCATATCTCCACAAACCACCATCAGGTAAGCCCGATCGCCTACGAGATACCATCCACCTCAGTGGAACCACCTCGGATACAAGTCCAGAAGATGCAAGGAGTCGTTGTCACAGCTTCTCCGGGAAGAGCGATCAACATTGTGGACGGTTTAGACGGTAACAAATTAGTTCGCATCTACGATAGTATAAAAACCAAAGATCTGCCATCGTTGAGTATACCAAAACACAATCTAGCCAATATAAATATAGTGGCCGCAAATCAGACTGTTCGTCACACGGGTCTGTTGACTCCCAGCTCGACTCCGGGCTCGAGTCCGACGGACAGATTGAAGATTGAACGGTCACCGAAGGTTCAAAATGCACAAGTGCTCGCTCCGATAACGTCTTACAATGAAATCGTTAACTGAATTGTTTCTATGTCTATTATTGGCAGCGAAAAAAGGGCCTAGTATCAGTAGTCTGATTACTCAGTCTCATGACCAGACTGATGAGACTTTGTTCATCTCAGTTGTCCAATGATATAGAACATTGGACTACTGAGCCTTTTAGTCCGTTGATAAAACAATTTTGTTGAATCAATTATCTTTATTTCTTCTTTTATCTTTATAATACTTCTTTATACTATCGAGTATGTATACTTGAAATTTCTTTAGACTCTCGAGTATTCCCAACCTCTTCCTCTCAAGCCATTTGTTTCAAATTTCAAACTTCGTGACATACTGATACTAGGCCGAAAAAAGCATGCTTTGCTATCATTTATCGTGCTTTGATCTCAATTGAGGGTAAAAAAAAAATGTATATCGAGGGTGCAAAACAAATTTTTAATGTTGGTGCTGTAGTGCTGAAGTAATCACACAGAATTGGGTCGAAGGCAATTCAATGTTCTGATGCTGCAGCTATTAAAGAAATGAATTTAATCGTTTTTTGTATGTTTAAGTGTATAATAGTTAAGTTAGTGACGAACGTATAGTTCCTAACAAAAAAAAAATGGAGTCATATTGTTTTTTTTTTTTTTTTCATAGTAATTTTATTTAATTCTAAAAACGTTTTAAGCTAAATTTGATTGAATGCTGGAAACATGTTGTGTTATCTTGTTTATTGTAGATTTTTTTTTCATAATTTTTCACAGAGAGTTCATATTATTTCTTTTTACTAATTATCGAGTAAGTATCTATAACTAATGTATATATTATTCTATGTATAATTAGATATTTTGTTGATTTTAGATGTCGTTATTTATTGAAAAGTTAAAAAAAAAAACATATTAGAACTAACTATTGTGTAGGTAAATGTTATTTATTTTCCATACGTGTACCAAGTACCATTAGACCTGGATGTTCCAGAGTCAAATTATATACCTAATGTCGTAATAAAATTAAACTTTGTATAAAAGTTAAAATAATGAAAAAAGTTTTCTTCAATTTTTTTTGCAATATAATGTTATATTAATTACTTGTTTAGTTTGTGTTTCTTTTAATTGAAGTTTTTATTTATTTTACAATGTGAATCTAAGTTATTACTTAGATATTCTTAGGAATAACGATGTTGCAGGCCGATTGTGAAATTACTTAAATGTCATTTTTGATGAAAATTATTATACTTACTATTTTGTAAAATATAATAAATGCGTTTCGTATTATATATATTATATTCAGGCCATTAGCACAGATCTAGCGCAATATCTAGTGAATATTAATAATAATAAATTTGAATGTGATTTTTTTTGAAAAAAACAATTATATTCAGTTATTCATTCATTCAGTGTTTTTAAAAACCGTAGCCGATACAATGGCCACTCTACTCCTTTGCCCAAGTAATAATAATAAATAATAGGTTCTTATTAACCTATTATTACACTCAAAATACAAGTAATAATAATAATAAAAACCTATAAATATTATTTATACTTGTATTTTGAGTTACATTAGTAACTGCTGGCATTATTTTGCTCTTACTTTCTTAACAGAGGTATAAATTTTGCAATCGGCTTGCTGCATTCAACTGCAGGTTAGCGTCAATTCATACCAAGTTACAGTTTATTAGTGGGTACGCTAGACTGGATGAAAAGGTACGCTGACCGCGTACCGTTTTATCTTGTCGCGTATTCTTGTCTAAGTCGAATAAGTTAGGTATATGTTGCATGTTCTATGCAACATAGAACTCCCTCACTGGGAGCGTTCGCCTGTTAATGTAATATTTTATATAGATACGATTTTGTACATTACGTTACAATACTGCCTCCCCCCGACTGACAAGCAAATAGCATTTTGTAACATTTCATACACGATTTTAAGCATATTTATTTAAGTTTATTTCTACAATATTCGTCAATAAACTAGTAAGCATTTTTTTAAAGATTCAAAATATTTATCCTATATTTTAGAATACAAATTACAGGTTATTACATTATACATTAATTACAGAATATTACAGGTTGCGCAAAATGTAAATGCTCGTTCCCCTTCCTCACCGATGTAATGCTCGAATCTGTAACGTTACATTACACGGGAATGCTCTCAATCCTCGTCGCCTTTTGGTATAAACTGACGCATATTTGCAGTTTTCTCCCACTCAAGCATCACAAAAAGAATAGTCATAAATGAATGTTAAATATACTGTGATCCTTAGAAACCCTAAGGATTCGTTGTGTAAATATAAAATGGGTTTGCATTGAGCATACTCATTATTTTAGTGGCTAAGTCTTGTAAATGTAACGGAGTGGTATTCGAAGTCTCAGTGGTTATTTGTGCCATTGTTATTTTTTCAGTTTTGTTTTGTTTTCATTTGTTTTTTTAACATATTTATTGCTTGTCTTTATCTATTCACCTCTCCTCTTTTGCGTGATTTACTTAATGTAATTAATTATTATTATTATTATTTTGAAATTATTACATAAATGTATATAGTACGCGTCATACGCGACATTAAGTTAAACGCCCGTTTTGAAATATGTAGATTCTTGCAGTTTGCTTTTATTTATTTATTTAAAATAAAACCAAATAGTGCAGGCCGTTATACACATGTTTGACTAGAATGAAGAATCGTTTTTTTTTTTATACATTTTTATACACAAAAATTGTTTTTTTTGGATGCAGAGTAATGAAATGAACATTGAAATGTTCCTAGTCTCCTAAGTTTCTATGCAAAGAAGAAATAATTCCAGTGTAATCGGAAATTAAAAATTAGTTATATTATATAAATATAACGACCAATGAAATTACATAGAAATACCCAAACTTAGATATTTTTTTAAAGTTTGTGCAGGTATAAAGCTTTCTATTTGACATGGAAAAGAATCTATGTAATGTGTATCTCCTATTATAAAGGAAAAAGTCTCATATATATACATATATATCTCATATATGCCTATGACCAAAATTTAAAATATACAAGATAAAAATACTTATAATAATTTTATTATTATTGCTAGCTTATTTATTAGTTGTAAGACTTGTAAGTAATGTAAAAAAATACGCATTCTAATTTTAAAATATTTTTCCTTGCTTTTAATTGAATTTACACCTAGCATTTTGAACTATCATAAGATGTGTTTTCAATATTCGCTGGAGTATGACTCACTAGAAAAATATTAAGTAACTAGCTGCCCCCTCCGACTTCGTCCGCGTGAAAAAAGTAGCCTATCCTGTGTCCCGTACGTCTAAATGTTTATCTACCAAGTTTCATGAAAATCAGTTAATTCGTTTAAGAGTTATGGAGGAACATACATACATACATACAATACCTACACTTACTGATTTATTATTAGTATTGATAACCAAAACACATATCACAAAAACGCAAAATCATGTGTATAACGAGCTTTAGAACTCGCATGCGATAACCGTTAATAATTTTTTTGGGTTTTTTTTATAATATTTTGAAGCAAAATAAAAATAATACTAAATACAAGATTAGTATTTATTCGTTAAATAACTTTCTGAATTACAATATTAATAGAATGTAATGAACGTACTCATAAATGTGATAATAATATAGAAAAGTAAAAAAAAAAATGCTTGTAAACGTTCACGTATGTTAAGCAAGTAGTGATAAGGCTGATTTTTAATTTTGTTATATATATGTATATCCTTATACCTATTACCTACGGTGTGGTTTTTTGGGTGCCTTTGTTGTGTGTGAATGAGACTTGGTGTTTAATTAGTTTAATCCATTTCGTTAATATTTATAAAAAAAAAATTAGTTCATTATACTTACCATCCATTCGAACATCACAATTATTAGAGTTTACCTTAAATTTATTTAAAAAAAAGTGTAAGTTTTTTTTTAAAATAATAAGTGTGGAATGTATTTAAAGAATAAGTAAAGATTCTTATTAGCTGGCGATGGTCTCAGTAAAGAAAAAAAAAAGGAAAAAAATAATAGAATCTATTTTATTTTCTCTCC
The DNA here is from genome assembly GCA_947623395.1 of Synanthedon tipuliformis. Lineage (NCBI taxonomy): Eukaryota > Metazoa > Arthropoda > Insecta > Lepidoptera > Sesiidae > Synanthedon > Synanthedon tipuliformis. The sequence continues at coordinate 8,531,802 of OX392417.1, read as the reverse complement.
GAATATTATAGTAGGGACAAAATCTCGCTGCAGGTCGAGTTATAAATATTATTTTTTGCATAGTAACATTATCGAAACGAACGCTGTTAATCACTACACGTTCCCATAAAGCCTATAAGAGTAAGGGAGCGCGCCTGTTCTTCGCTCTACTCGCACGTTTTATTGCCGCACCTGCAGCGAGATTTTGTCCCTACTATAGTGAAAGATGCCTTCTTATAGTGTACGATTATAATTGATTTTATATATAATTATATTATATCTATATCACCTTTAGGTTTAATGGAAATTACAGAATGTCTAAAGGACTATAAACGTGGCTGAGAGGTTATTATGTATAAAACAAGGGATTTGATGTGTAGTTGAGATTGAATAAAAATATAAAGTTTTGACTCGAAAGAAAATGATACGACTCTGTTTCAGAGGGTAATGTGGTGCTTAACGGGTATAGTGTGATACGTTTAAATTATAATTTTATATACTTAAATACCAAAGACACGTGAGATTTTTAGGTGTGCGGCGAAGAAGTTTTTGTGTTAGTTATTCGTTGATCTGGAGGATTGTCTCTGAAAACTGGCGAAAAAGCAGGAACCGAATGGGAAAATGTTAAGTCAAGAGAGATGAAACTGTACTGTCTAAACTTATATTGTAATCTTTGGTGAATGTAAAAAATATAAAAATACCCTTTGAACCCAGCAGCTGAATTCTGCTGAATAATGGCGTCAAATGCGAAATAATTAAAAGAAATATATACTTTTTTAGGCACAGATTTATCTACCCTATTTATTAAATCTTATGTACTTACATTTTGAGTGAATGTATAAATAAATAAATAAATAAGTTGTAATAGAAGAGTTGATTCCAAATTTCGTCTTAATTTGTTAGCTGGAATACATGCCTTTGCCTATATAGGTATAGGTCTGTGGTGAACGTAATAAATATAACTTTCAAAATTCACAAATCGTGGTAACACCAAATTTTAATTTGGCAACTCAACACTTAAATCACACAACACTCAACTCACGTCTTAAATAGTCCAAAATTTTTTACCAGTAATTTTTTTAAGTACTTAATCGTTAGTATTTATTTGAGTTCGATTTCAATTATATGTTCAATAATATGTTTTGATATTGAGATTGAAACATTGTGTTGGCTTTCCTTCGTATTAACTCTAAAACACTAACTTATTTAGTTTCATACATCAATAGATTAGATTCTATAATGTTGATTCCATAGGCAACATTTTATTGTTTTAACTTCTTTTTCACTTGACCTCTTGTTCTTCTATCTAGTTAGACCAAAACACATTATTTAAAGCGTCCTTTATACTTTCAAATAATGGGAAAATTTATAAAAAAGTTATCCGCGAGCTAAGATCACGAGACTTTCTTCCATCCTAGAAAAAAAATCCTTAAATATTCGTAGCCCTAATACGTCTGTCTCTTTAATGCACTTTCAAACTTCACACCAGCGAACTGTGAAATATATATAATTTCGATGCTTCACACTTCAATGTTTCATATAAGTACAGTCGGGGTAAGACCAGGGCTATTAAAGAGTCGACATTTGCTTGCACCAGGCTAAATTATCAGTCATATCAAAATTTAATTTCAAACGTTCAAAGTTTTCGTACCACAACTGTACTTTAGAAATTTCACTTATTCTGTTTTGATAGTTTTATATTTTCTGGTGTTTAGCTCGGTTTAAAAGTGTCAATTTTACTTTCAGTTTGCCCAATACTTAAATATTTAATTTAAAGATTAAAATAAATAATTAATTTATTTGAGTATCGAGATCGAGATTTTTTTTTATCTAGCCAGCTGCAGATAGATTTAAAGTTTTTAAAGTAAGTTTGTTTTGGCTCTTATCTCTAATAAAAATAAATATAGAAAAATTGGCACTTACGTTATTACGCGATATTTAGGTACATTACATGTTTTCCTTTTTCGTTATTTTATATTTATGTATACTAACGTATATATGTACTTACTTTTAGGTACATATATGTGAATCTTATAGTGAAGTATGTTATAGCAAATTTGTGTTATGATAGTATTCGCTCATTTATTTTAGTATACGAGTATACCTATATTACAAATCGGAACATTAGAGTCCTTTTTTTAATTGTGTAACAATAAAATATGTTATTTCCATTCTATTCTTTCGCAATGGCCCTCCCTTTTTGCGCAAATCAAAAATTCATAAAAATCAAGTGTTCTGTTAACTACGTTAATAAAAAACATCTAGGAAAAACTGGAATTCGATGTACCTAACATGTAAATTAGACAAACAAATAAAGCTTAAGTATAAAAAAGTTACCGCAGAATGGAAATAGCAACATTTAATAGATTTTTTTTTCATTTTAAGACTGATATAGATCCAATAATAAAATGATTATTTAATTTATTATAACTGTATATTTTAAGTAAATATAACGTATAAGTTTGTAGCCACTGTTCAAACTGGTATTGAAATTTTTCATGATTAAAACAGAATAATAAGTTCGCTCATTAGTTTTTAGTTCTAAAATTAAATTCTGTAACAAAAAGATTTGACCGAGATTTTTTTAAAATCAGTCTAAAAATCTGGAATTTGGAACATATGTTTGTTTTATAATTTATAATAGCGACCCCCGCTTCCGTCTTTGCACGGGTGATTTTTTTTTGCAAATTATATAAAAACCTTATCGTTTAATGCTCTTTCCATTAGTAAAAACCGCATTAAAATCCGTTGCGTATTTTAAAAGATCTAAGCGTACATACAGAGGGAGAGACGGCGGGAAGCGATTTAATTTTTATTCTAAGAAAAGCATAATCTAAGAAAGATTTTTTGAAAAAAAAATAATAAAAATCCGTGCCAAACCGTGTTGGGTTACTAGTGCTTAAATTGACTACAATTCACCCAGCCCTTAGTTTTTATAAACTTTTTCACCTTTTCATGAACTTTCAGTAATAAAAGAACTCCTTAAAATCAAACTATATTTTATACCTGCCTCGATTTGGTTAACGATAACTTTTGTCAAGTAATTTAATTACGGAATAACTGTACCTACCTACATAAAATTTAGACAAAATCTGAAACGTGGTGTTGCCCATAGAGTACTTTACTTACTTGTATTTGTTTAAAGAAACATACTCCAGAAGTCCCATTATCACGGTTTTTTTAGAATAAGACAGAAATAAACGATTTAATGAGTCGGATATACATATTATTAGTATGGTTGTGAATGTGTTTGGCTTAGTAAAAAAGTGTGATAACTGATTTGTTCAGAAAACAATTAATTATATTTTAAAATGCTCAAGTCAATTTGTCTAGAACACCCTCATACTGTTTAATATGCATTGTTTTGTGATAATTTAATATATATTTTTTCTTGACGACGAATTAATATCTGTCGCGAAGGACCAGAAACGTTCTTTAGCCTAATTTCTGTGCATAAATTCGAAAGGTTTCTGACTGTATTTGATTTGTATTGACATGATTCAGAATTATTTTGAAAATATTGCTTTTTTTATTGTAATCATCATTGTAAAATATTGTAAGTAGCCTAAAGATGTTTTATGTGTCTAACACAAAGATATTTGATTGTCTCGCTGCGCTCGACTAGATAGAGTGCTATACAAAAGCAAATAGCTCCGAAAACGTGGCAACTTTTTAGTGTAGTGTGTGTAAAAAACCGTCACTTTTTATCACTTTTTACCCAGTTTTATTATATTTTTACACAATTTCACTAAGCAAACTGGTATTTTATTATGCCTAAAATTTAATAAAACATTCGGCACGTACACATCACAGACAGTTTGCAGTGTGACTGGCTTGGGTACGCCGCATTCGGCGTACTATTTTATTCCGCATTTTACTAGTACGACGGGGGTATCTAGTCGAGCGCAGCGAGACCAATCATTCATCTATGGTCTAACATATTGAATGAATTTTTTTTTATATTATTATGATGTTTGCTCGTGTTGCGAGCTTGCATCGTATAATACTTAATACAGTTTTATTAAATGTTTCGGGTTGTTGTGTTAACCTGTATTTGAGTTTTTTTCAATTGTATAAATAAAAAAAAATACTACATGTTGAGGCGATGTACAATGTCAGAAATAAAGCAAATTGCAACTGTATAGTGTTTCATTTATTTAATGTTTTTATTACAATTTTATATGCCTACCTACACATGTAATATAAAATATTTTCAGTTCTTAAAAATACATTAAATAATTTACATAATATTATACGGAATTTATATATATTATTATTATAGATTCAATATTTTTTCATTCCTTAGACTACAGACTTTATTTTATAGGCAATTAAAACAAGCAAACGATAAATAGGGCATATAATACAGTAAGGTCATAGTGAGATAATCTTATTTCCTAATGTAATAAACTGAGTAAGATGGTAAGATAATTTCATTACCTCTTGCATGGGTACACAATAAAAAATACACAATGACATGTCGCTTGTTGGTTTTTTCCAGCAAAAACGAACAAATAAACAAAATTTTATCAAAATAATGTCGATTCATTACAAAATGAAAATGAATTCTTTGGCGTTACATATATGCCATCACCTTCAAATGGTAAATTCAATTATTGCCTGAAAGGAGCCACAATAATACAGTCAAGAATAACGATAATATTCTCTCCAGGAGGATGGACTATGGAGAATTTGAGTAAATTATTCACTTGTTGGTGGCCAGCTGATCGAGAAGAGCTGATATCTTAGCGTGCGTCGCTGAGTCCCGTTGGGGACACTTGCTTTGGACGAAGAAGAGTGCGTTTGAGTCTTTCTGCTCAAAAGCCACCCGAGCAGCCTCTTCGTAAAACCTTCAACACATTAAGACATTCATTGTGAGAAGGACAGTAGCCCGTTGTATGAGTGCTTGTCTTAACGCTCTGTCTCTGGGGTTCCGGGTTCGATTACCGGCAGGGTCAACTTTGGAATAAGGCTCTGGTCTGGATTTTCAAAGTAGTGGAAGGGCACGTTGCATTTTGCAGTTATTTGGGCAGCTGTAACCACCCCCTTACGGAAGACCATAGTGAAATCGTCAGCCTGTCTGTCGAGCTTAACATTAAAAAAGGCGTCTACTGTCGGGTAGTAGGCAAAAATATTAGTAGGATGCTTGTGTATCTTTGTGACCAAACTCCTCCTATACGAAAAATACAAAACATCCTAGAGGATACAAGGATGGCAGACCTCAATAAATAAATAAATAAATAAATAAATAAATATCTTCACACATTTCACACAGCAGTTCCTAGATGGTAGTTCCACAATAAGCAACTAGATGGTAGTTCCACAATAAGCAACTAATGCTTGTATTATGGATACCAGACAGTTGATATAATATTTTTATAATTTTTTTTTGTAAATATGTAGATACATTATTATATATACAAAACATCCATGACTCAGGTACATTTAACAGCTAGGGTTCTAACTAGCCACTAGACCAAATGTGTCGTCAAATGGATCATTTTGAAAACTCACCCAGCCTTGACGTAGTATTTGACTTTGATGTCGTCCCTGCACCTCGGCAGGTACTTGAGCGCCTCGTCGCTCTTCGCGTGCTTGAGGCAGGCGTCCACGAAGGGCTCGTATCCCACCGGAGACTTCTTCCACTTGGAGAACTTCTCCAGTTCCGTCCACTCCTCCCTTTCGGCCAAATCCAAGATGCGCAGCCACCAGTACCTGTTTTATACGCTTTTGTATCTACCAAGATTCTTGAAACATACTGCGTTCATTGACTGACCATTTATTACAAGTTGCCATACAAGAGCCCTGATTCAAAACACGTCAATGTCTTGGCATGGCATTTATATAATATATTATGTAGCAGGTATCGTAACAATTTGAGTAATTGAATTAGGGCCCAGGTTTTTTCCTCGCATAAAATTGCCTTTACATTTTATCGCTGCGTTCACACAAACTATTGAAGTTTCATGAAAGGCGAATAAACTTTCATACACATCTATTTGGCAGGGATTATATCGTGTCATAACGTTCCCACCTGTCATGCGACCCCACTTGTCTATGGCCAAGCTAGAAAGTAGTTGGGTTTTAGCAGGTAGGAGTCCGGGTTAACCCCGTCCTCTACGCTGCCGGGTATACACGAGGATCGATGATTAGGGAACAAAGGTTGAACCGACCTTCTATCGGGCACTTTGTACTCTGAGCGCAACTTGTCGGCGAGTCGCACGTCGCCGGCGCGTAGCAGTCGCGCGACAGTGTCGTGCAGCGACAGCCCCGAGAATCCCGCGCCGAACGTCTCTTGCAAACTGGACTGTTGACGCACCAGCTTGCGCGCCTCCTCGCACATGGACGCGCCTTATTTATGTAAAAACAAGACAATTTTGACGTGTTAAGAAGGCAATACAGAAAAGTGACATTTATAAAACCAGCTTCACTATGATGTCCGGAATATTATGTCTATTTGGTTCGTACCTAGGTCGTTCTTGGCCTTCTTGTAGCACTCGCGGGCGGAGAGGAGGGAGGCTTCGGCGCTGCCGGCGTTGGCTGCGGCGGCGGCGTCCAGTACGTGAGTGGCCGCTTGGGCGCCAAACGCGTCCTCTTGCACGAGGACAGCTCGCAGCGCCTCGCGGTTGTGTCGCGCGCAGTGTTTCACGTACAGCGCGTGCGCCAACGGGAAGCTGCGAATCGTCAGCTAAACATCCCACACCTCACTATTATTTATTTGTTCAGCTCAATTTGTTACAGAAAAGACAACAGTTTTCCATAGAAAAACAAAAGCTGAATTGAGGTATATATAATTGGCACACTGAACTCGCTTACAGGAGACCAGCGTTAAATAACAGCATGTATGCTTTTGTGTTTTGCAAAGAGAGTAAAGGATGCCAGAGCCCATCTTCCTATACGTTCCTAAACGCTAATCCGTAATCCTACTATGGGTGGGAGTTTATATGTATATTCTCACTTCGAATTCATGTTTCCCCATTTTCTCCTTAAGATGTAGCAGCACGATGTATACTAGGTCCGTGTCGCCACTTGCGGTCGCCTTCAGTAACGCAGTGGAGCCTTCTCCCAGCTGCAGCAACAGCGGCACTTGCAATTTACTCTGCGTTTCATACTCTAGAATCTGAAAAGTTCACACAAAAGTATGCATTAACCATATTGAAGTAGCCCTTAGTAATTTAGCGGCCAATCTATTTTATTAAGATACGATATGAATCAATATTTGGTCTGACATTAACTATAAAAGTTGTCGAGTGGCTGTAATAAGAGCAATAAATTTGAACGATGATTCTATAGACTCTATATTCTATAGCTCTTAGCATTATGATTAGATTATACTCAGAGAGCCATTATCTCAGAGACTATTACTCAGAGAGAGATTATATCTATAGTATAAGCACTCCAAAGTGCTTATACTCAGAGATATACTTAGCAATCGAAAAGTTACAATACATAATCAATGAATTTTATGATCCGCTAAATTGTCGGTTATCAGTCGTCAGATGTCTTGGTACAGGGTACTGACTGGGGCGAGAACGACCCAGTACCCTGTACCAAGACCTTATGTCTGTAGTAGTACATTGCTGGCTCGATTAATTTTATTTATTAATTTATTGCTCTTATTACAGGCCACAGCCTGTATGTATAGATGGTGCGTGGTACCTTGATGGCGAGCGCCTTGCGGCCTTTCTCGTCGGCGCGTCGCGCGATGGCGGTGTAAGAGACGCCCGGAACGCCCCGAAGGCGCTCGCCGATCTCTCGCGCCGCGCTCTCTGTGTCCACTTGAGGCTGACTCACCTGTAACACCATCAATATACAACTCAATATTTCATTTATTATAATTAAAACACTGCATTATACATGTGTATGGTATTATGAAAGACACAAGACCTTGTAGCAAGCCCAGTGCGAGAGAACCCTGGTTTGTCCGTCCTTCATTTGTAGGTAGTTGGCGACGTGTCCAGCCAAACAGTGCAGGCGCCGCCAAATCAGCCGGTCCACGAGAACACGCTCGCCTAGGTGACGCACTCTGATTACCAGTTCAGGATTTGATGAAACAAAAATTTTTCATTTCAATTTCATAATCCATGCATACTAAATCATTTACAAATGAAAATTTAACGCCTGGCAAAACAATAGTAGCAATAAAGATTTAAAAAAAATACAATGTCAATTATGTAAGGCTGCACATCAGAAGTGAAAACTTAGCTTGATAAAAAGTTTAGTTTATTTTGTCGACTAGGGGTGTTAATGTGTTGTCAGGTTATAACGCGCCATCGTTTTGTTCCTCAACGTGAACTACACTTTTCAAGATTCCTATCCGGGCGTCACTAGCTCACTGAGCGTGTCGCTACAATTTCACTGTTTTACCTTCCTACCAAATTCTCCAACTGTCCAATCCCATCTAAATTAAGAGAACTTTATTTATTTGTAATACTTCTATAAGATAAAGTTTCTAATTTCGGCTTTAGGTAGGAAGTAATCTTCAAAACTACTCATCCGATTTAAAAAATTCTTTCAACAACTTGGCGAAATTTTGGGTTGGTGTCGCTTACAGAGGGTGACGGCCTGCTAAAAGTGTCCAACCCACCTCACCTCTTTAGGTGCATTTATTTCTCACTTGAAATATAATTTGTAAAGGATACTGCAGATAAGTGATCGGTATTGCGACTTTGGGATCCCTGACCGCGTTGAGAACGCGCAGCCATCGGCAGATGTAGACGTAGTCCTTTGTGATGGCCGCGTCCATTATGAACCCTTTGCCGAATTGCGCCGCGCGGATCAACATCTTCTGCACTTCGGGCTCGAACTCGAAGGCGGCCGCCTCTATGCAGTCCTTCACCGCCACGGACAGATCCGGCTTCACCAGGCGGATGTACTCGTCCGCTCTGTGACTCCGCTTCTAAGAACATTCACAAGCACTTCTGTATTTCGGTATAACTTTTTTTGTTACCAAACCAACTGTTAGCGTCTGCTATTTATGTCAGACGATTGAAGTTGATTGATTAAAGCGGAAAGTATAGTGAAAAGTGCTCCGTGACGTTGCAAAAAGAGATGCTCATTCATTCAGATTTATTCGGTGAGATTGAAAAGGTATGATATTGAATGTTATTGAAAAGGTATCAATCAGTTGAACGAACGTGTTCGCGTAGAGGTCGATCTTGTATGTCCGCACATCTTATACTTAGTTGGAATTGATATATCGGTCGGACGATAAAAGTATTTGGACTAACATGTGGTTTAATTAATTAATTACCTGAAGTAGAGGGTAGAGAAATGTTACCGCATTCGATTCGGTTAAATGGTTTATGAGATTATGAGAGATTTATGAGAGAGATTAGCCTTTCCGTTCACAAACAGAATTACAAAATTCAACAAAAATTTACACAGCATGTAATTTTTTTTTATTTTAAATGATGAGACACGGCTCGATTACGATCTTTACATAATATAAAAAAAAGTTGTTTCCCCCCGTCTGCGCCTCTGTATCACCTCCACAAGACAAATGTTTTGGTTACTTATAAAATCATAGGATCATTACAGATACTCACTTGAAACTGCTTCGAAGCCTCCACAAGATAAGACCCGGGCGCGGTGCTATTGATTCTAAATATTTTCTCAACGACTACGGGCACTTTTTGCACGAGCTCGTGCGTCATTTCCGAAATGACGCGTACGCAGTCCATTTCGGGTATGAGGTGGAAGGGGCCATCGTATGGGTAAGATATCGTGGTACCGTTCAGCCCGTATATACACATCATGTCGTCCCAATGACCGATTATGGCTTGAGAACCACACCTGGTTAAAAATCATGTATTTTTAGTAAGTTTAAAAAAAAATAGCATAAAGTGATGAGAACAGACGAATCGAGTCAATTACTAATTATCTATACTTATATTGTAGAAAGTAGATTTATATATTTGTTATGAATAAAGTAAAAAACTACTGGACCGATTTTAAAAATTCTTTCACCTTTAGAAAGCTACTTTATCAGCGAGTAACATAGGCTGTATTTTATAAAGTTACGCGGGCGAAGTCGCGTGCAACAGCTAGTTTTCTATATACCTTTTAATTGACAGGCAAGAATATTTCGAATTGATATGGACCAGAAGAAAGTCCAAACTAATTTTAAAGTAAAAAGTAGTAGGTAACGAATACTTATGTAAAAAGGGATTTACCAAACTAATTCCTTTGGCTGTTTAATGTATCCCGTATCTATTTCGCAGTTCTTCGTTTTGAAATCCAAGGAACCGATCCACAGATAGCCGGAGTCTGTGAAGAGTGCTACATGCTGCCCGTTCTGAGAGGGAACTATTGACAATATCTGCGTGTAATTAGTCCTTATTTCGGGACGCTGGAATTAAAAAAAGTGATATATGGAAAATTATATTAAAATAAAAAATATTCAATATTTTCTTCCTTTAAATTCCTTTAACAGCACTCTGTAATCTGGTACAATGCGGGTATGATTTTAATTCAAATTTATTAGTTTATAAATATGTACTGTAAAATTCTTTTTGTTACCTTTATAATAAATTTATTTGTTCTCTATTAAGTAAAATTCAAAGTGGCTACAATGTGATAAAACGGCAATTTCATATTTAAGCCCCAATTAATTTTGGATGTATTTAGTAATCTAGGGAATATTCCGATTTATAGATTTCTATAACAAATATATAGAATGGATTTTCAGGGCTAGCACTCTTAACTATATTTTGTGCCACAGGCTATTATATATATAATATGTATAGCAAATTTATCGCTAGCGGTGCCAAGGGATATTATAGATGTACATACATATTATGCACTAGTAAAATTTTATCAGCAGAGTTTTACATACTTAATAAAATGAGAATTAAAGTAAGTTAGATAACAATGCTCACCATAATAACAGTCCTCGACTCCCCCAGCAGGCATTTGAAAATCTCCTTGTCCCTGCAGACGAGGAATCCGATCTCGAAGGAAGCTCTCGAGCCGGTGCTGAATACGCACCACGAACTTATCGGCTTGTTAGCTCCTTAAAAATAATAACAGCGATATATTTTTATTTATTTATTCACAAAAAAAAAATTTTATATGTTAAGGTGACAGACAGACTGACTGTCCACTTGATGGTAGGTGGCTACCGTCGCCTATGACACAGGAAGGAATAAGGAATAAGAAAGTGGTAATGGGCTCTGGCATCCCTTACTCATTCGCCGAAATACATATATATGTCATTTCAAAGTGGTCTTCTGTTAGGGGATGGATACTGCCGCCAGACAGGCTGCCCAAATGACTGTGAAACGCAGTATGCCCTGTACATTGAGTTGTTGGGTTTTGAATGTGCTTGGTGGAATTAACTGAATGGCAGATGAAATAGAATCTAGATTTCATGTCGGCTTCTATAAGGCTATAAAGTCTAGGTTCCCCTAGGTCTAGGTCTAAGCGGTAAACCAAATATTATTTTTGGTCTGTATATGTTATGTCTGGTTTAATTATACTTACTGGGTATATCAGATACTGATCTGATTTTAGGCTCCGTCACATTGCTTATTAGGAACATACGGTTCGTAGTAGTGATCACTGCAAGACCAATGCCATGTGGATTTGGAAAAAGCCGGACTTTGCTCACCTACAATTAAATGTTACAATAATGTATGAATATGTTTTTAATTTTCCAATGCACAGCAGAGTGTACATAAAGGATCCCGTCTTATCGCCAATATTAGACAAATTGATTAGCACCCCAATAGTGGTTTTTTATATCACAAATTTCTTAGAGGCTTGGCTGGGCTGAAATTTGGGTCGTTTTTGCATGAATGATATGATTGAAACATCCTCACAAACTTTTAAATTCATAATATTAGTAGAATTTATCTTGAAATGCCTCGTAACAGTAAAAATATTTTACCTTAGTGTCTCTGACTTCATTTCCCATATTGAATGTTTTTTGGTATGCTCCAAACATGTCATAAATGAGGACATCACCACTTTCCTGTATACAAAGTAACTGTTCACCATCCGTCCAACCCATGTGAAGCAGCACACCACTATTCCACTGAAAAGGACAAGAAAAAAATACTGAAAAATACAAGATAGAATAAAAATAAAAAAGGATTTGTTTTTATATAACTGGAAGCTGGTCCTGTTTATGATATCTCTGATAACAGGCAATAGTACACTATCCGTATCTATCTTCCATCAGCCGTGCTAATGACTGACCATTACATTATAAAAATTATGTCAATAATATGTCATTATGAATGCTTTCTCCTTTGTAGATTGTATAGGAAACAAAAAGTTGATAGGCTGAGAGTCCATTTGATGGTTCTACGATCGTCTATAAAACAAGCAATGCCACCCGTGCTAAAATTGTGTCGCCAATGATAATAGGATAATGGATAGACAAATGGGTTCTAACATCACGGAAGCAAAACAGCACACATGCTGCTATTTTTCAGTAGCTTCTGTAAGGGATTGGTTACTGCCACTAGACAAGCTGCCCAAATAACTGTAGTATAACTTTGGCACTACTGAATACTATACTCTGAGGAAGTTAAGTTAAACACAAAACATTACAAACAGTGACTAATAACCCACCCTAATTTGGCGGCCAAACACAAAAACTAGACCATGTTAGAAGACTAAAGAGGTGGGAATTAATGGACCTATTTAGAGACAGAAAGAAAAATATGTTTAAACTACGATAAGAGTGACTCCTCATGAAGGTCAAACTCTAAATGATTCCGACATTATTCACATAATATCTGCTTATAGTTGACAGACTGAATGCAGATCAAAAAGGAAAGAAATAAATACACATACCACAATTTTGGAAATGACTGTTCCAACGCAATTGTATATAGTTATAATAGGTTTGGTGGATGTTGTGATGCGAACAAATTGCTTCCTGTCCCTCATTACAGCAATTGGCCCACCATAAGGAGCACCACTGACTATCATATTGTCAAGACCTTCATCCATCAACCAGTTCATAGTGTACAGGTCTAATTTCCTTCAAGAGAAAACAAGAAAATTAACAAATTTAAAGCTCATTTGTACCCATTTTATATAATAACATTAAATTCCCAATTTTATTACAAACCTGTAGTACGAATCCAGTTGAAACCAATCTGCAGTTAATAGAGCCGACATTTTGACCAGCTCTTTGATTATTAAAGAGTATTTTAATTGTGAAATTAATTAGTAACGATAAGATAATATAGGGAAACGCTACCCTTTACCGAATAGTATTCATTGTTTAATAATAGCATTGACTTTTAATAACCAATGCGAAGATTATAATATGTCACTAATCAGTATTTAGAGAAAGAAAAATTTATGCATTAATGTAATTACACTTGTTTTGGATTTCAAAATATACTCAATTAACAAACAAATTAAAAAACACGATACACTGCAGCTTCTGTTTTCAATTTTCTGTTTTCTTTTCTTTTTTTGACTTCACTTGACATTGACACTTGTCAGTCGACTTCATTTATTTCATTATGTTGACATATGTCAAATTTATCAAACAAATGTCAATGTCATATTGCATTGTTGCAAATGTGGCCACCTAATAATAAGGTTGTTTTAATACTTAATATAGGTAAATGTTTTTAAAAGGTAAATGTTGTAAAAAACAAAAAAAATGCAAATAAAAGTAAGTTTTATTAATAAATATAATTTATTAATAAAAACTATAACTCATATTTACCTTACAATATTTTGGTTAATCCCAATTTTGGTACCTACAATATTTGTGAGATTTTCATTAAAAAATTGTGCAAATGATTTTCAGTATAACAATAAACAGTGTCCGAAAACGTCAAAAATTTTAACTTTTTAAACATTTAAGATTATATAGAAATATAAAACAGAATAATAAATGTAAGTACCTACTTACTTACCTAGATAAAAATATAGGCATTTTTTTACTGTTCAAAAACAAGCACCTGCTAGACGGTATGGTTCCATAACGACTGAGTTTCAAATCATCAGAGCTTCAAAAACGACGAATCGTTATTTAACACGATTTTCGTAAAGTAGGCATTTCAACAAAACTTCACGCCACGAGGAGCAAATCATATGAATTCTTAATTCGACTCGGTAGGACCATGTTTGAATTCGTAGGTAGGTACTTCGTAGGAAAAGAAAAAAAAAACATTAATAGTCATAATAACTGTTTGGTTTCTCTAAAACGGTGTGTCCATTTAAAATTTAAAAATCGTGTATATGAAAAAAAACATTCTACTTATCTCTACCAGGGGGATACTTAGTAGGAATAGGTGGAACGGGCGAAAAAATCGGCAGAAGATTATTGGATCGGTACTAATAACACCCTTCCCTGCTAGCTTGGCACACCCAGATGCTAGGCTGACCTTAGTCAAACGGGTAAATCGATAGGCATAGTACAACAACTCTATGAAAGGGTTATTTTTATGATTATGAAATTTATGAAGTAGAAACATGTTGTGTAACGCGAATAAATAAGGGAAGTCAATGATAGGTTGAAATAGAGAGGATAGGAAGTCGTACAATTTTTACTTTCGACTGTTTACTTACATAGTTTTAAGCTTAAATAAGGACAGTTGAAGTAAAACTTGATTCTCAAGTTCATTCAAAGAAAATCAACGTCTTTCCATTCATAATGATCTCACTTTTATAGACATGTATGAAACCCAGCTCAGTAGGTAATAAAATGAGATATTAGAAAAGAAGCATTTAGGTATTAACTCCATCGAAAAATACTTTTGAACATTACATTTAGGTAGGTTGTACTAATCTTTGAACGGATCCGCTGATAGAGCCAGAAAAAATAAAATGACAAGAACTAAGAAACAACTTTTACAAACGTATATAAAATAAAACTATATTGAGGTATGTACAATAGATCTTGGGCTCATTATCAGCGATATGGCGCAGGCGCAGGTAAAAGTCATTAATTTATACTAATAGTAAATTGCGTTTAAGCGCTATGCAAAACTTTTCCTTTTTACTCATTAGATGAAACAACACGCGATCCAATTAGCACAATAATATGTGTTTACTATAATTGGTAAACATAACAATCCAATTGAAACTAACTGTGTTCTGCGGTTTCATCAGCCCCTTTAATTTAAATTGACTATATAGGCAAGCACATTTCGGCTCTTTTCGGTACATATTTACTTCAATAAAGTTACTAAGAATAAACAATTTAAAGATTTTAATATATCTGTATAAACCCAGTACAGAACTAGAAGGCAGGTTCAATATGAAATTTAAATGTTGGTAAATTCCAATGATGTAAATTCTACATAAAATGTAACCCCACTTGTGCTTCTCAGTGGCATAAACAACACGAATTTTTTGGCCAACCTCTTAAAATTCATTAATTCATAATAAAATTCATAGAGTACCTATCTACGATACTTATCTACTTACCTGCCTACTGAAGATTTACCCAGACCACAGCATAGAAACATTACACAGGCATCTTTGAATTATGCGAAACGTATGGACACCTAACCGCGAGTCCAACAATTTTCTCACGACTCGCCTCTCGTCCATGGACTATTAAGCAGAAAAGGAATTTACATCTATAATGGCACAACTCAGCTGTCTCTTTCTTTCACAAGGCGTCAAGTGTGAGAAAAGATTAAAATCGCGAAAGCGTAGCTCATTACTAGTAGTAGGTATTGACTGCTTCTGCGAGCAAGATTCTTTATTTAGGCACGCAAGTGGTAATGTTGAAGCCGACTGGCTCATACATTTTGAACAGCCCCCATTAAAAACTTTATAAGTATATAAGAATTAACAATAATAAAAATAGAATATAACAATAATAACTGGATAAATATAAATAACTAGGCATGCGATACGTATCGTATGAGAATTTTTATATTTAAACTAAGTATCTATTCCGTTTTAAAATGCAGTCACGGGAACGTGCCTGGACCTTCTAAATGCGGAATTGTGGCGGAATTAGATTTGCTCCACGCGATATGCATGTCGTAATAGAAGGGTACATAGCCATGGAAAAATTACCTAACATTTTCTAGCTAAATGGTAATTTACAAATTTTTTTATAAAATTTATATTTCTTCTTCTTCTTCGGTATCACTCTTGACAGAGTGGTCGTGGTCATCATTTCAGGTGTTGGTGGCAAGCTTAACAACACGCCGCCATTCCTCTCTGATGGCCGCCTTCCTTATATTTATTTTACTTTATTTTAACGTTTTTATCCAACAAACTTTTACTATTAAAATCCTTTGAACAAACAAACGATTCTAACATCGATACTTACTTGTAAAAGGCGAAATAAAAAGAAAAGTTTATTTATTTAAATTTATTTAACAATTTAATTATTTTAAGTTTAGATCTTCCAAAAACACTGACAAAAAACTAGGTATACTGACACACAAACAGTATGAAAGCCTGCCAAACAGCCTGCAGGCCAACTGCAGGCTAATATTTAGAGAATACTTGATTTAGGTAAAATATTAGTATCGTCTCTATAGAATATTATTCAAAATGACACATTTCATAAAGCATTGTTAACGGGCTTGTTTAATAAATAGGACTCAAGGGGCCTGAGGCCATCAGTAGTAATGCTGAGAGCAGCAATGGACAGGACAGGACAGGACAGGTAAACTACAAAGCGGGGGGGTATTAGCGGGCTGACTACTTTCGTTGCGACGGTTTGATAATGATGAATATACTGATTAAAATTTGCAATTAAATAAAAACTTCGTGTCACATTGTTTGACGCCAATGAACTCCTAAACTACTGAACCGATTTTGATAAAACTTCGTAACTACTCGTATGTGTAATTTGGTCCAACTTAAAAGATAGGATAGTTTTATTTTGAACCCGGGCGAAGCCGGGAGCGTCTAGCTAGTTATTTATAAAAAAAATCTTGAGTCACAATGTTTGTAAACTCCGGTAAACTCCGAAACTAATCATCTAAATCTGATAAAATTTTCATGTTTTTGTCTCAATCAATGTTTTTTTCACTGGAAACTAGCTGACCGTTTTATCAAAATGGACAAAAGATAAACGGGATTTAACGTTGTCGGCAGTTTTTCTCTTCATAAGAGTCTTTCTTGGATTAAAGAATGTTTGCAAAAAAAAAGATTAGCCGAAATGGTCCAGCCATTCTCGAGTTTTGCGCTTATCGATTCATTTTTATAGAACAAAGGGTTGTAAGTTTTACAGGTTGATTGGCTTGATCGTGTATAGCTGGCACGAAATAGTTTATTGACACAACAGTTCCACATAGGTGGCGCTGCAATTGGGTTACAGTTTTTTTGTATTTATATAAAAAAAATCTCTTTTCTTGACTCTTTTTTTTTCTTTTCAAAACAGCTTTGAATTAAGTCTTTAAAAGTAATTTTTGTAAAAATATTGACATTATACAAGCAAAGCAATATCTCAGATTAATGATTGGTCTCGCTGCGTAGCGGGAACAATTATTTATTAATCTAAGAGCAATATGTTTTTTTATAATTTGCACCGACTGTAAGTTTGCTAGTATTAAATACCTATCAAGTTAGAAACTTATTTGCGAAGGTCTCAATCAATCTTCCTGTAACTGAACAACAAAACTTCCGTCTCAGTTACAGTACAGGGGGTAGTGTTTCGTAAAGGAATATGTGAGATGTGTCAGAGGCATGTGCGTCACCGTATCCATCAAATGGAATACCACTTTTATTTTGATTTAATAGACGTCTTTCTAGCGTTTTCATACTTATATAAGTAATTATAATAAAATTTAACTTCAGACATATTTCTACATCCATATACAATACATTTGTTAACTTGAAATTTATGTCTTCCTCAACATTATTTTCCTGGATTAAGATTAAGATTAAAATTTTAAATAAAATACTTAAAATAAAATAAATTAAATTAAATTAAATTCATCATAGTATAAATTTCCCGAAGGAAACAAAGTTATGTAAAAGTAATTATAGTATATTACTTATAACAACGTTTTATGATGTCCAGTCGATTTTCGATTATAGTAGCGAGAGAGTAACGATTGACATAATATATAACGATTGAGTAACGATTGACTTATATTATTTGACAAAAAAATCGGCCTGACAATTATTATGGTACTAGATTCTATACATGAGCCTAATAAGTCCTGTAAACGCGTAACTAACGAACAAACTCACTTTCCCAATTATAATATCAGTTAGTATTAATATGTTATTATTTATTAAGTAGGTAACTATCAAACTGTTTGATGGTTTAATTGCATTTGTTTTCATTGCGGCGGCGGCCTTATCCTGAGCTCAACTGCATCTGGCACAGAGCCGAATCGAGTGAGAAATGAAAAGTGGTCAAATAATGTTCTGATTCGGTTTACTAAACCGCAAAGCAATCAAAATGAAACACACCATCAACGAGTGCAGCTGTAAAAGATGGAGGATTGTTTCCGCGAGATAATGAATTATAACTGTAAAATCTTATTATTTTGTTCACGTAAACTCAACGTCAAGATTTGACGATTACTGAGATGTTACTGAGACTTTAAATATCACCTAGAGTTTAAGTACTTTAAATTATTTTTTAAGTAACTAAAAACTAACTAACTTTTAAATGTAACTTTAAAACTTTTTGTTAAACTTTTTTTTACTTTTTTTTCAAGTATTTTTTTACTTTAAGTAGTGGCAGAGCACTCTTCATTTCGGAGTCATTTGGACCGCTCGCCTGACGGCAGTAACAAAAGACTACGTGAATAATAGCATATCTGCTGTTCTGTTTCGATGAGTAAGTAAGGGAGGCCAGAGCCCATTCCCCTATACCTTTTTAATCCCTATCCTTAATCCCACTATGGTCGGCAGCCTATAGTGGCGTTGCTTGTGTTATAGGCGACGATAGCCACATACCATCAAGACTAAGCGCTGTCGAGTTTAACATTAAAAAAAAATTGTCTTCCTTACATATTCTTTTATCATTTCTATACATAGTACATACACAAGAAGCAGGTCTCACAGATATTTATTTATGGCAACGTCTCTGACTTTAATAAACAAGAGTCTTTTTCAGCCGATGAGCTAATAATTCTTTACAAAATGACAATTTAATACGAAGACATTTTTTTTTCTATAAGCAAAGTAATAAATCACTGAACCAAAAAGTAATAAGTAGAGCCTTTGACAGAGTGAGAGTTTTGCGGAGGCAATTCGTATGGGAACAAGAATCCTTCACAACTTGTACTTTGCTTGTTAAGCAATTTTCAAACTTTGCACAAGACCCACAACAACGTTGTTATGAGACAGAATTGCTGTGACGTTTCTTCTTCGCTGCCTCATCATGTTTTTTTTTAAATTTATTTTCCACTGAAAAGTATTTCGGTTCGAAGAAGTTGTTAGTCAACTCGACTGAAGGGATTTTGGCCGCATTTTATTTGACGAGTTTGGTCGAGTGGTTTAAAATGCTTGGTTTTAGGGTTCTGTTTCAGGGGTCACGGATGGACTAACTTTAGAATTTAATTTTTCATAGTGCCTCTTGTCTGATTTTTTTGTATAAGTTTTGTATATTTTCTATATCCCTATCCCTTAACCTTAATTCTACTATTGTCGGCAACGCACTGGCAGGACCTGTGGCGTTGCTGATGCGTTTTCCTATGCGTGTCTGTCTACTACCAGTTCAGTGCAGGACTTCATATGGCATCGGATTTTGCTAGTGTAAATGGGTACGAAAATAGGCACTTTAAATAAATAATGATGATGATGATGAAATAAATTTGTATACATCTGTAACATTCTGTACAAGTTAAGTTGTTTTGAAAAAGCACTTTCGCACTACGCACACTTCGCATAACTTACCTGATATTATTCTAGAATTTACATTTCCGTATCTTCTGGTAGAAAGGAAATGCATTATTTTGCATCTCAACTCGACTTTAAATGTAATCAGAACAAATCAAATTATAAAATGAACTAAGATATTTCCAAGAGAAGACTTTATATTTATATTGTTCAAGTAACTATATAAATTTAGTAGAACCACAGAAAACATAAAGTAGAGTAGGTAAAATAGTGTTGACCCACCAACTTGATGTGTGTATGTATGTCTCCTATAGACTCCAAAACTGCTCAACCGATTTTGATGAAACTTTCAGACAATCTTCAGATTAGTGTAGCGGGTGTTCCTGTGAAGTTTGGTAGCGATCGGACGCGGACGAAGTCGCGGTCAAAAACACTAGTAAAAAATAATTTTCAAAGATTGGCAGCATTACTTCAATAAGAACATTAAGTTTAGCTGTAACTGGCAGCCGTAATAACAAAACGAATTTTGACGAAAATCTAGGGTTAGGGGTTTTTCAGGTCTAGAAATCGATCTGTCTTATCTTCGAGAAAATTCGTTTTTTTAATGGAAGGGTTACAAAAGACCGCTTGCTCGTTTTATAATATTTTGAATTATTAATTACTAATGTAAGTATTCTTGGATTTTTTTTCTATAATATTTTTGAAACCTTTCAATTGGCCCGAGCGAAGCTCGTTCAACCAGTCTAGTGATCCATTATGACAAGACAAATCTTTTTTGAGTAGTTCGTAGTTCAGTTGTCAGCGGTTAATTAATAATTAATTAATCGTGTTAAGACTATTTAAGATACCAGTTTTTCAATAACCTAATTTATAACGATCAAGTGACCGACAGTTAGTTTTACGAGTTCGTTCGTACCTGAACTGGTTTTAGCGTGAGAATTTGACGGCTCGAACCATTTGAAAGTACCTAAATGGTTGTTTATAAAACGGGATTTGAGTTCATTTTTTAAAAGAACATTTAGTCCAAGAGACTGTAAATCTTCAGTGATGTAAATTTGAATATGATATTATTTCAATATTGACTTAAATTTCATGTTCTTCACTTCATTAGAATGCTTTTAAATTTAAAGAAGAAAAAAATGATTTCTTGTTATAAAATATGAAGCTATAGTTCCATAACTTATATATTTTATTTAGTCGTGAACTTTCTCAAAGTTGGCCTCGTAATGAAGCCTCTTTTTATGTTAATACATAAAATAATTGGTTAATAATTGGTTATTTTCAGAGGTAACTTTGATACCTAATTTTACTTGGAAAGTTATAAAAGTTAATATGTAATACCGATAATAAATAAAATTAGACGAAAAATATGGTGTACAATTTAAAACTTTTTTAATGGTTACAAGCCCTATTAATTTAGTCGTAAGTTTAGAAAAATTGCTTTGTAAAAAATTGTACATAATAAAATAATATATTAAAATTGTTGTTTGTGTCTATGAGTTTGTGTAAGTTAATCTCAGAAATGGCTTAACCGATTTTAATGCGATTTTCACTGACGTAATGTTCCATGCTTCCTGTAATATTTAATGTTTGTTTTATTCCAATCGGTTTACAAACAAAAAAGTTACCACGCTTATGAAGTTCTGGGTACAGCGGTGCTTAAATAAGTATGTGTCAAATTTTGCCTCGGAATACCTATTATTACTTTTTTATTTGATCTATAAATCTGCATGTATAAAAAAGGGTGGTCCATCGACTATTTAAACTACTACACCCTACCAACCGATCACTATTATGAACATGGTTAAAATTTATACAACTACATTAATTTATCTTGCTACGTATTTCCTTTTTATAAGGCGCCCGAAGCTGGCGTATTGTCTAAAAATATATCTACATGGACGCATGAAACAGATACAACCATCCACCCTTTCTATGTTCAAGGTTTTTTTTATTAAAACTTAACAAGCAAAGTGTACAAATTCCACCGCAAAAACTCTATTGTATCAAATCTGTGCCAACAATAATAAGTCAGTCAAGTCATGACATCGATATTAAGTAACGAAATAACTTGGAAATGTCAAAGCCTGCCGCGGCAGGACGGTGTAGCGACCTCGGTCCCCCTCTCTGAACAACGGTATTAACGTCTCAGGCATAATCGGCGCCGGCGCAGCACTGCACACAACGCTACGAGGTCTCTGCCCTCCTCCCAACAAACCCACACGCGTCGATGCGCGCGCGCACCTTGCTACACTTCATACACGCCTCTAATAAGTGCTATTATCCCTTTAAATAGTTATCAGTGAGAGATTTTAGATTTGTGAAACCAAAATTAAACATAAATAGAGTTCTGTAACAAGGTAATCTTGGCCGCGGAAAACTTTTTATCGACACCGCCGAGCTTTTAAAAAGTCTCCGAACTCTTTGAAAGGTAATTGTGTGATTTGTGAAATGTTACAAATTATGGAAATTCCATGTTTGCGCTGAAATAAGGTGATTTTTTACGGTGCCCGAGCGGAAAAGTGGAAGTTTGTGTGTCATTAAGGAATAATTGTATCGACTTCGTCTAAAGTAGGTAAGATTTTTAATCTGATAAGTTTATACTCTGAACTGCTATTTCTTTTAAAGTGTAATCACATATATAAGTAGAGAAGATTCATGATAAAATTACCTAGTAAATAGTTATGTGAACCTTTTAATCTTATTAACCAGTGTCAATATTTGTAAACAATGTTGAGAAAACAATGTCATCTTCGACTGAAGTTAAAGTTTTCACGCTTCTGATATCTATAAAAACAAAATTCTATTTGGACAATGTTTGCACAGGACATGACTGAAAATATTTTAAACACACACAATAGGCAAAGGTTGTATGGACCTTTCGTATTTTGCCTTTGCGATGTATTCGGTGATTTAAAAAATGTTAAGAAATATTTGTCGATAAATTAAATTAATCCGGTTTACACTAAGACCCTCTTTCACCAACTATAAGTAAAGTGTTGATTAGTTACTTTCAAGTAATGCTAATTGGCGATTAAATGTTATGAGTATCTTGTGTGAATTTCATTGAAATTACCCTTGAGTAATGCTACTCGAAGGTGGTGAAACTCGTACGCTTTCTTACCGGTGACTTTAAATTGCGGTTAGCCTACTCGACACTTTACTCAGATATGGTGAAAGAGGCCCTAAAGGTAATTAATTTACCCAATTAGCATAATTTCGATGGTTTAATTAACTGCCGATTTATTAAAGCACTAGTTGGCGTACGCGACTTCGTCCGCGTGAAAAAAGTAGCCTATCCGATGTCCTGTACGTCTAAATGTTTATCTACCAAGTTTCATGAAAATCAGTTAATTCGTTTAAGAGTTATGGAGGAACATACACCTATATACAATACCTACCTACACTTACATATTTATTATTAGTATATTGCTTGATGAATGTACATAATTCGTCAATTAGGTTTTTTATACTATATGACTACTGTATTTGACTATTATAATACTTATATACTATATTTAGTCTAGTCCTAGTCTAGTCTAACCTACGAGTCTAACATTATTTTCACTTTGAAGTTTCCTCAATATTTCGAAGATTTACCAGAAATTTAGAATAAGATTGCAAATACTGTAAAAATTGTGCTTAAAACGGCAGAAGCTCCCTTTGATTTAGATTGAATGCAAGCCTATATTGATGACCTCTTTCTTGTACCTAATAAAAGTTAATCTCTTTGTGAATCAGTGCGAAGTATCCAATAAATAGAGTGACAATAGCTTCTCACATTATCTTTTTGTGGAAATAGTACTTAGTGATACCTAGTGAGGTATCGCCTTTCAACAGTTCACACGAAAGTGAGTAAAAGTATTATGTGATAAGTTTCCCTGGTTCTCTGGGGTGAGAGTTTGAAATATTATACGGAATAATAGAGTGGACAAGAATGAAAGTGTAAAGTAAACTGGAAAGGCCTTAGGTATATTTATTTACAAAACTTATTCGCTTACAAGTCTTCAATGGTTTTGTTTTCTAAAGAAAGTGGTTATGGTCTAGAGTTGTAATAAGAATCACTACCAGTTAGGACTCCTTGACATTCAGATTATGAATATTTTTTCTTAATTTTGACCTATTGCAACTATTTATTTTGTCAGATACCTACGATTTTATTATTATTGTTCATAAAGGTCATTATCGAGTAATGTTATTGTTATTAGAGATAAAAAATAGCAGTTCATTCCTCGTTGCAAAGCGATTGCAAAACGTGCTTTAGCTACACAAAAAATATCGAAACTTTCATATTGTACGCTTTGATTCAATTAAATCTATTCGTATTTCAATGTGGCGTGACTTTTTCGACTTTTTCTTCACTTTCCTGGGTGTTATTTTTACGATTTCATTGACTAGTTGATTTTATGTATGACAATGGTTGACAGTTGATAGGTCAAACATAATTTTCTATACTACTAATATTATAAAGCTGAAGAGTTTGTTTGTATGTTTGAACGCGTTAATCTCAGGAACTACTGGTTCGCATTGAAAAATTCTTTTTGTGTTAGATAGATCATTTATCGAGGAAGGCTTTAGGCTATATAACATCACGTTGCGACTAATAGGAGCGAAGAAACAGTCGAAAATGTGGAAAAAACGGGGAAAATTATTCATCTTTGAGGGCTCCCGATGCGTGCGCTGCGAAAACCAGATAGGTACCCAAATGATTCCCAAAATAACTATTGCACGCAAACGAAGTCGCGAGCACCAGTTAGTCAATAATAATAATAATATTATAATGCTGCAAGTATGCTGCAGATCATGAGTAGCTTCGATGTTATACAAAAATTTAAAAATTATTATTTTATTTTGGAAACAACAGAATTTACCCATTTATTTATTTATTTATTTATATTTATTATCTTAGGTTTGTATAAACGTTTTATTTCACGCCATGACAACATAACAGTAATAATTATGATAATACTATGACAAAGACTGGCTATCTGCGTACAAAAATCGTATCTCCGTACTGGTCTGCGACTGGTTATTCAGTCAAAACCTTATACACTATAATTTGCAGTATTTATGAAGTATTTGGTAAATATAAGTAAAATATACAATAACTGAGTGTTGAATGTGATGTCCTCTATAACAATCGGCCAAGGCCATCAGACATCTTCCACACTGAATAGATTCACGTGTCAGTTTCGCATGAACAACCCTGGTGAAAATTCACAACTTATTGTGTGATTCTTAGAACGAGACCATATTTTTAACCTTTAATTTTTTTATATTAAGAGACCATTCAACTATTATAGATTTTTTTTATTAAACTATTGAACATTATCTGGAAAAAAATATGTTTTAAAAATAAATATATTTTTTTTGTTAAGGTCGTTTGGTGGTAGGTGGCTAACCGTCGCGTATAACACAATTAAGCATCGTCACAGTTGTTGCAAGTGCGCTTTCGCTTATAAAAGGATTAAGGACTAGCTGGTGCCCGCGACTTCCTTTCTGGTGTCCCAGACAACGTGTATGCAAACGTTCATTGTGATCGGTTCAGTAGTTTTTGCGTGAAAGAGTTACAAACATCCATACATCCATTCATCTAATATATCCATACAAACTGTCGCCCATATATGAATTATTAAGGATAATGGGATAAAGTAGAAGGATGTTTTAAGATCAAGCGCTTTAAAACATCCTTTATAATGCGCACTGCCAAGGTTTTGAACTCCCTGTCGGCGTCCCTGTTTCCAAGCTCATATAACTGAAATATTTTTAAAGTTTGAGTGAATAGGCATTTTCTGGGTGAGCTTGCTCCATCATATACTTAGGCTTACGATAGTAACTATTATTTAATCTGTGCTTAGGCCTCATCTTCGCTACACGGCTAGATGCTGACCGAGAGCAAACCCATCTCTAATAAAAAAAGGCATGGCGTAATGGGCTCACAGAAACACAACAGCACATGTGTTGATATTTCACGGTGGTATTCTCAAAAAACGGACTAAAATAGTCCAAATGGATGGATCGATATTGATCCGGTTTATTTTTTGATAGCTGATCATCAAGTAGTCTGCGTGACACCCAACTCCTCATCAACAACTTAAGCAGATATAGCCTGTTTGGCCTCAATAGAAAGTCTTGTGTTAGTTTATAATTTTAATTATGGCTTGTTTTAAAAAAAATAAGCGAAAATAATATGTTGAGAATATTATAATTTGGCCTCGACAACAAGACGCGACGCCTCCTTTGACACTTCGCTTAAGTTTGTTTATGAAATACTTGTCGCGTATAATTTCTTATTACATAATGAAAGAAGAAAGAAGTCACTTCGAAACAAATTACATTATATTTACGCGAACAAATATTACGACGACGATTATTTAGAAGAAAATTGGCTTCAAGTATTCATTCGTACCTAAGAATTATACCTATAATAAATTTCAATTTTAATATTAAAATTATTATCATCCAGACACAGAATATAAAGAGAAAAATATAAGCTGGTGCGGCTTGTAAATCGGCTGAAAAAGCTAAAGCATACAAATACATGCGTCTAGGCTGCGAATATGATTTTGTCCCATTCGGTGTCGAGACCCTTGGTCCGTGGGGTCCTAGCGCTATAAGGCTTTTTAAGGAAATGGCAAAAAGGTTGGTCGACATCACGGGAGACCGAAGAGCTGGCAGCTACCTCGGACAAAGAATTAATCTAGCAAGCAGCCAGTATCTTCGGAACCTTCCTAAAGGGACTACTTTTGGTAATATATTTTAGTTATTATTTTATATTTTTTAAGGTTTTTAGTTTTAGGTAAGAGAGAAAATGGAATTTAGGATAAATAGTAATTTCTAGTATTGAATTTTACGTCTCTTCAATTGATTTATGGATAATGGTTTGATTTTTTTTAATTATATGACTTTTTCTTGGGTGTTAATTCAATTTTTACTGTTCATATATTTTTGTCAGGCTTTTATTTTTTATTGTTTTTTTTTAATTATATTTTTATTTTTCTGTAGGGAAACAGGCTCTGGTATCCTTTACCTGTTATCACCGAGACACAATAGTACTATTTAACTATGGTAATGGCCATTTCATCAAAAACCAAAACAAACAATAATAATAAGAAAGGATTGTTTAATTTGGAGAGTAATTAGAAGCAAATGAAATAAGCATTGCAAATTAAACGGCTTCGGAAATGCTTGAGTTTAGCGAAGACCTAATTTGTTAAGCAAATTTATTGCACTGCGTTCTGAAAGTACCACTAAATAAACCTTGTGAATATTTTAATTGTAAAATAACCGTTTCTAGATATTAATGTATAATTTTCATGCGAGAAATTCAAAATGAGAAATTTATCAACCAGTAGGTGCTCTTGGTAATAAACTCTTGTAAATATTAATAAAATATATAAATATTAAACTTAGTATAAATAAGTAAAAAATATTATT
This sequence comes from Synanthedon tipuliformis, assembly GCA_947623395.1. Classification (NCBI taxonomy): domain Eukaryota; kingdom Metazoa; phylum Arthropoda; class Insecta; order Lepidoptera; family Sesiidae; genus Synanthedon; species Synanthedon tipuliformis. The sequence goes on along the minus strand of OX392417.1, from coordinate 8,504,640 downwards.
GGATACTGCTACCTCAATTAGACCAAGCCTTATCGAATGCATCCTTTTAATCTGTACAAGCTGAACTAAAAACTAAAATATGCATTTTGTTTTTATTACTTACTAGCGACCGCTCGCGGCTTCGCCCAGGAAAAAACGTAATTAGATTTTATTATACATAAAAAAATCCGTGAAAAAATATCTAACTGTGTAAATCCCATCAAAATCAGAGTTCAAAAGTAGCTTAAAAATCAAAAATCTAGCTACGAGCTCCATTATAAGGAAAATCGCGGCTTCATCTGCGTCGCTCGCTAACACTACTTTTCTGAATCTAAGTCCATAATAATTATGTCCTAATATTAGGCGTAATAGCATAACAAACACACTCATTTTCGCATTAATAATTTAACTGAAGACAATAAAAGCAACAAAAATTTATATCTGCTTATATTATTTTTTGACTCAATATTATGTCCAAGAATACCGTGGACACTGTGACTGCATTCCATTCCATGCAAACCGCATTTTGATGAGAGAAGACAGCTCCGACTAGTTTATTTTTAACCTTAAGTTGTTATTGAAACAAGCAAAGAATCGAACAGTTAAAGGGTCAATGTTCGATACTCTACTATTTAGGAATTACTTTTTAGTATTTACTATATACTCGTATACTTATTTAATAAAGCGAAAGAGTTCTTTTCTTTCTTTGGTTAGGCCTGTAAAACTTTGGTATTCGGATTTTTTAATAGTTGGTATTCTTGAGTGATGTGTTGACCCTTAGAAGCCGAGGAGGGTGAAACCGCGAGACACAGATAATTATTACTATTTAGAGGTCATGATTAACAAAAGATCGACTATATAAGTAGGCTGAATAAGCCCCGACGATTCACTCGTAGGTCACCCTCGCAGTCGCCAGGCCACATCATAGCTGACCCCGCAAACGTTGTTTTGCAAAAAAAAAAAAAATCGGGTGGACCACCCTTAACATTTAGGGGTATGAAAAAAAGATGTTGTCCTATTCTCAGATCTACCCGATAAGCACTCAAAATTTCATCAAAATCGGTCCAGTCGTTTCGGAGGAGTTTGGCAACAAACATTGCGACACGAGAATTTTATATTATTAGATTATCGAAAACTTTAATTAAAATGACTTCGAGTACAAAATCGAACGAGTATCACGTCTAGGGAGGCTATTTTTGTGCGTAATAATTCTATATTGAGAAATTTTCCTTTTCCTTTCCGTTTGTATTCAGAGAAAAAGAATGTAGGGGGAACAATTGAATTTGTAACCATTCCGAAAAGAAGTGTCTGGTTCGAATCAGTGAGCGTTGTCACATTAGCGACAGTACTCAACGTATGTTCACCTTGTGGGTAACATATTTTTTCACATCACGTGTTCGTCTATGTATGCCGCATATCTCTCGGCATTAATGCGTTTTTTCATGCCTTCAGCAATTTAACCACGAATACGCAAGACTTCCGATAATTCCCCTCCATTCTCGTCTCGAGTGTTAGATCATTATTGGATTTTCTTTTGGTGTGAGCTCAAACGGTTTTTAAAGGCGTATACGTACATACGCGTGGTTGAATGTTTATTTTCAGAACTCATAATATGTGAGTGTTTGATTACCTATCAGCTACAGTCAAGTTATTTCATTGTAAAAATTACAAACATACAAATATACGATCGATATTTACAAAATCGTTTTTTTTTGCAAATTGCATTAGCGTAAATTTGATGCGCCTCATTTCATATTAACAGAATACATGGAAATATGAAAAAAGGAACTATGCTTATTATTAAGTAAGACTGTTTATTTTCAGCTACGCAGATTTTCTACGCGTTAAAGTGGAGTTCCGTTCTTAGGTTCTTCCGAATTCCGCTTCCTTCACTTCGTAAAAAAAACCTTCGTCCTTGTTGAAATTGACCATTTTTATCATAATACGTATGATTACTGGTAATATTATACAATCATAGATAACAATGAAACAGCAGAGGGCGATTTTTAAGAAAGAGTGTAAAATTAATCGTGAAATTTGAAGTAAAAGAAAAAAATTATAAAAAAATAAAAATTTGAATTGAAATTACTTTAGCATTATAATATTGTTGTTCATATATCTATATGAATTTGTCTAGACCTGTCTACAAAGCTATTCAGAGTTACAGCGAGTCTCATTACGTATACAACTCACGGTTCGACTTTGCGAAAACGTGTGCATTTGTTTCAGATTTACTAGTTTCATGCAAATAATTTACGAATAGATAGACAGCTACCAATGAATACTAAAATTTGAATATGGAATTCTGCAATAATACATTAGAATTTTGGAAATAATTACAGTCAGAAGTGGTCGACTGAGCCCGCGGACTAAACGGGCTGTGGGCTCAATTGACCATAAAGTGAGAACTTCATTCTAAGCACAGTTTTAACTTTTGTGTATATGTACCTAATATTAACTAACCATTTGCACATATACCTATGCAATTTTTTGCTGCAAATTATACCTCGTTTATCGCTCTTATTAGTAAAGCCGTATCAAAATTCAAAATCCTTTGTATGGTATAGGTAGATGAATCCATAAGTACCTCTGATGATTACAAAATTCTTTGTTAGTTTTCTATTATCCGGTCCTTTGTAATTAAGATTGTTGCCAAAATCCGATTTCTTCGAATATCTTGCGGAACAATATACATATATAGTTAGAAACATGACATAGGTTGAGCTTGAAAGGATTTTTTCATATTCAAAGACACTAAGGTAAAAGCACCTATTACCGCGGTATTTCGGGGAATTTTGACTTTAGAGTGAAATATTTTGTAATCAGGTCTATCCTCGGCAAGTAAGCATTTTTTTAAACATTTTAGGGACTCTTTATTATTGATTTCTCTCACTTCTTTTTATTTATTTTGAAGCGTAGTATTTATAATTTTTTTTTTAAAACAGGAAGTCGACATCCCCTATTACCGAGGCATGCTCAAATGTTTTTTCTATTACCGCGGTATGTGGCTCCTATTACCGAGTATAGAAGAAAAATAATACTTGTTGTCCTGATGGTTCCGTATAAAATAAAATATATTTAAAAAATACACAAAACATTGCGATCAACTTTATTATTATCATAATTAAGAAACTGAACAAATGTAGAAGAAGACTATCACAGTTACCTTCCACCTATATTAACAACAATATTTATAATATTTTGCTTATTATAACTAATCTACAGTCTATACAGGGTTAAATTTTATTCACTTGTAGTACTTAATAAACTGCATTAAATCTATAGATATATTTATTTATGTAAGTTGGGTATAATGAGAAAAATAACAATAATAATTACACAAATAACTAAAATTGAATCAATAAAATCAATTTTTCGATTATTCTCGATTATAAACACGTATATAAACGCTACCTCTTTTTACTAAAACTTACTTATTCATCGGACATAAAAAAGCTGTTTCATTGTAGTTAAATATGCGTCTTGGGCCCTAAAAAACTTGAAGCAAATCGTTACGTTCAATATACGAGTAAACTCTTCCAAACCACGCTCGTATTGAGTCTTTTGTGGTTTGATTTCTACTCAATGTCGGATGTCGTTTCAAAAAACCCAATAACTTTTCCATAATTACTGCGAAATTTAAATTAATTACAGTTGTTTCTTGTCGGGACTAGCCAACTTATACTTATGGCAAAGTCTTTGACGTAGTGGAAAGCAGTGGGGTGAGAGCAGACCTGACATCAAAACTGAATGTCCTCGATTATGATGTCATGAATTAATGATCAATAAATAAAAATCACAGCAGAGTAACATGATAAAACCTTTGTCTTTGTTATGAAACATTATTTGTAAATATTTTTATCAAGAATAATTCATTAACGGAACCCTAAATTTGGACACTGGTTACTACAACACGATACGAATACGAATACAGGTTGCTTTATCACTCGGTGATAGATTTTATATGAAAACTGTATTTCCGAGTACTCTGCACTCGTTAATAGATTCTCATATAATCTATTACCGAGGTATGCCGCGGTAATGAGAGTAGTATACAATATTTTTAAATATAATTCCGACCCGTAAAAAAAGAATACCAGAAAGATTTTTTGGTGTCACTTCGAAAAAATAGAGATAAATCTTCATGAAAAACAGTATTTTGAATGACAAGATATGCCGTATTATCATTCTTTTCTCAAATGAATATTGCATATATTTTATGACGTTTTTGACACCCAGTACAAAATTATACTTTAAGTGCTATGAGTTTTTATAAAAATAATGAATTTTTATGGATTTTGCATACATCGAAAATAGATTTTTCGTTTATAGAATACATGAGGACTGGAAGATTGATCAATTTTTACTAATGAGATAATAAATAATTTAAATATAATAAGCAAAATAGGAACCTCAATATTTCCATTACCGAGTGTTCCCTCGGTATTAGAAGCTGCCTCCAATTTTAGGCATCTATCACCGCGAGTTTTATTTCTTAATGTTATTATGTGTTTATTGAAAATTTTACCATGAAAAGTAAAAGATAATACTCCTAGAAATACGCAAAAACAAGTAAACATCATCCGTAGTCAATTATAAAGTATTTTACCTTAAAAATCACGAAACAAAAATATGAGTGCCCTTACATGAATTGCCCCTTGCTTGTATGGACACAACCTGATTCTGCGTTCCCGTCGCACAAATTGATCGTTTTTGATCTGTTCATCTTTGGTATGTCTACCAACGCCCATTAATTCGATGTAAAACACTCCAAGTTAGAACTTGTCCAAAATAGTATCGTTCTAAAGTTACTGTTATTAAATTTAAATACGAAAATATCGGATACCTCGGTAATTGATGCCGATTTTGCATACCGCGATAGTAGGTGCTTTTACCTTATGTGAAATTTGAATATATTTAATAATTTAAATATAATATTTAATGTCTCACCATATTATTCTAGAATGGGATAAATTGCAGTAAGGCGTAAAAGGCACCGGCGAATTCCCCTGCCAATCCGCGCCAACACCCTCTCTGTAACCTAATGCCGTTTTTACATTCTACTCATCAAATTAAGAGTGAAGCTCCGAAGAAATATACGACGTAGCAATCTTACTAAGTATTACGCTTTTTGTGAGCACTTGGACGGAAAATCTTATATTATTTCTTTAGGAATCATTCCTTTTTTATTTTTTCCGTTTTGTACAAAAGCGCCGTCGAACAATAACGTCCAATCCGAGCTCTTTGTGCTAAGACAATGGATATAAACTCTTGGAATGGGTGTACACTTTAATTTTACTAAGCGCCATTCGATTCGTTTTAATATAAGGTTTTATTTGTGAAGGCATATATTTTCATTTATTTGTTTCATTTATTTAAAAGGTAAGAACATAAGTAAATGAAATGGTACCCACCATTAGCTGGTAAAATCTAATAAGTAATATATTCGAGTAGACTTTGAGAGCTTTATGCGAACTTCAATTGTAAAAGAAAGAATATGTTCATCGGTCTAATATAATACATTTCGGAATTATATAAGAGATTTGCCAAGATTAATATGTGTTTCATCGTAAAACAATCTGTTTAAAGAGTTATTTGTAATTCGATGCCTTGTAATGTATGAAGGTGGGTGCGGTGGTCGACCTCGGCCGGCAAAAAGTCGACACTTCTTAAAATGTGAACGGTGCTTGCTCGCTTACAACCTTATGTAGAGTCTACATGACGACATTAAGACATTCCTTCACATGTAGAGACGAAAATTTATTTACCAATATAGGTAATTTTAAGTACATAAAGTAGTGATACTCGTAAGGGCCTCTCCCAGTCGATCCGCCGAAGATGCCTCGGCCGCAGGTGGCTGGCCTATGTCCGCCACCCTCTTGACCGGGACCTCGTTAAATCACTACATAGTATAAAACAAAGTCGCTTTTTCTGTCCCTATGTCCCTTTGTATGCTTAGATCTTTAAAACTACGCAACGGATTTTAATGCGGTTTTCACTAATGGGTAGAGTGGTTCTCGAGGAAGGTTTAAGTACATAATTTACTAAGTTACGCGGGCGAAGTCGCGGGCAGCAGCTTTAATTTTATTAACACGTAATTTTATAAACTATAACTAACATGTAGTGCCATCTGTTAACAGACTTTTTCCATTATTCGAAGTGAGATTAGATGAATTAGAGTACTACATTGCTTCAAACAGAATTCCCTAGATGGCGTTGTAAATTTTGCATACACGTTGTCTGGGACTCCAAAAAGGACATAGGGTACCTTTCATCCAGAACGCGGACGAAGTCGCGGGCACCAGCTAGTACATATATAAAATTCTCGTGTCGCGGTGTTTGTTGCCAAACTCCTCCGAAACGGCTGGACCGATTTTCATGAAATTTCGTGTGCTTATCGGGTAGATCTGAGAATCGGCCAACATCTATTTTTTATTCCCCCTAAATGTTAAGGGTGGTCCACCCCAAAAATTTATTTTTTATTTTTTCGCAAAACAACGTTTGCCGGGTCAGCTAGTAATAAATAAAATAAATAGGTACTCTACCTTCTTATTATGAAATACGTGATTTTGAATTTCCCTGTAGATTGCTCGCAGAAGGTAGACGAACATCGAGTTTTTTTTAGATACGGGGGCGTAGTAAATACCGCCATATCAGGCATATCAATTCTAGGGGCCCCGACGTATGTGCGCAAAAATTGGTATAATGTTACTCTCAAACTCATTTAAAATTTTTTATACAGGACCAATCTAAGGCAAGCTTTGTTATGTTTGTGCAAGCTTATGTGATGACCTACAGATGGCTACAGAAAAGTATGTCTAAGCTTAAACATACTTTTTTGTAACCATATCTTCAATGTTACCTGTGCAGATAAAATAACCATCCATTAAATTCAAAGTTGCCAGTAACTTAAAACGTTTTGCTAAATTGTGTTGAGATAAACATTATTCTTGTTGGAGCAGTTTGTGCAAAACGCTCTCTTTATGTGCGCCGGTAACGGTCTGTCGGGGTGTGACGACATTCCACGCAATACTTGAGAAAACTATGTATTCATATAGGTAATTACTTACTAGTAACTTTCATAAATACTAGATTTCATAGAGTAAATAGGGTAGAAGCGTTACAGTTAGAAATTTTACCGTTTTTAGCACTAATATTACTTACTTACTTACTGCCTGTTAATGATGGGAGGGATGTCTTCTTCATTCGTTTTATGTAAATAAAAAACGTGCAATATGTATTTATAAAAGTACATAGATTACTTTTTATAAATACATATTGCACTCGGTCCTTTGCTCTCCGCATCCATCTATTGCTGACAGCCTCCATAGGACAGGCAGAGTCTGTGTGGGGGACAGAAATATGCTAAAACGAAAGTTGTTATTCTGAAATAAATTTCTTTATTCTTATTCTTATTTTGAGGTGTGCGGTCCATCGAGCAGAAGGTCGGCCTACCGGGCTTTTATACCGTGGTTTCCATTCTTTTGAATCAAAGAGTGTGCAGCACAGAAACACCCGTATAAATCTGTAGATTAGATCGTAAAATTAAAATTGTCTAAAGTTCTATGGGAGCGATGGCCCGCGGCGAATCTGTTCGAATTCTTTGTTGATTAGCCGTGCTTGTAATTTAAAGATTATATTTTAATTCCTTTGAGGGGAACGCGAAGTACCGGCAATGATTATAAATCGCTTATCAAAGAATTTTCGCTCGAGGAGTTTGCGTAGAGATATTGGAAAAGTTTTGTCGAATTCTCGCAATCCGTAAATGTCTGTTAGATATCAGTCACGGGTGTTTGAGTTGAGGATGAGCAATTTATGCTTAAGTTTCAAGCGAGGAACTATTGCTTAAAAAGTAATAAGTTTTCTCTTAGATCTCTATGAAGTTTCAGGAACTAATTCACTATGTTATGTCGACTTACTTTTACCCACATCTTGCTTAACGCTCGTCCGGACATCCGATGTGCGGGTCCTTTTCAAAGTTGCCTTTGTGTTTTCTTCCAACTAATCTCTCCCACATTGTGAGATTTTTCGCCAGTTATTGAATTGTTAAAGGTACGTATCCAGTTTCAATTTTCTTAATAGAACAACTGAGACTTGTCTTTCTCTTGCTTATTTAGGTTCTGGTCTTCATATTGTACTAGCTGGTGCCCGAGACTTCGTCCGCGTGGAATAGTTATTTTGGGAATTATTTGGGTATCTCGAACGGTTTTCGCAGCGCACGCAACGGAAGCCCTCAAAGATGAATAATTTTCCCCGTTTTATCCACATTTTCGACTGTTTCTTCGCTCCTATTAGTCGCAACGTGATGTTATATAGCCTAAAGCCTTCCTCGATAAATGATCTATCCAACACAAAAAGAATTTTTCAATTTGAACCAGTAGTTCCTGAGATTAGCGCGTTCAAACAAACAAACTCTTCAGCTTTATAATATTATCTATACTAATATTATAAGTTAAGTACTATAGAGTAATTTGTAATACACTTATCGAATTTAACTGCATTAAGTAAACGATTAGCATGTTTTAATTAATTAGCTTAATTATCATAATACAAATATTACAAAACTAAGTATAAGTGGTATAAATGATAACGAACATTTAGAGCGAACAAAAAAGTGGGACGAAAGAAGCTTACCTAAATGGTACACTGTTTAAGTTTATTAATATTGTTCTGCATTACGGCATAGTTAGTTACTGTTTTAACTTAATAACTTTTTCTGTAACATTAAATATACTTTATTGTAGTTCTGTGGCTATTATAAATAAAAGAAGCCAGTCAATGACCTGTAAAGTGCTTTAATTTTGGTTTACGATTTTTTTACTATTTTTACTAAACCAGACTAAATTAAAGCTAAACTAAATAAATTTTATTTTTCTTTAAGCACATCAAAATATTCTTTAATTTAGTTTTTATTTCATAAGCTAGGTCATAAGCACCAAGTTGATCTAGATTAGATACAATTTAGTTTTGTAAAACGACAGTACGACGAATCTCTTCTAAACCTAATATTTGATTCATTATATTCAGCTGTTAATGAATGATGAAAACGCCCGCCCAAAGCTAAGTAGCGTCTAAGGGTCTTCGGTGAGAGGAAAGAAAATAATTTTCACAAAAAGCAAACACACTGGGAAAAAAGTAAGGAGGCTATTATGTACAATGATGTTGACCGTGTAAATAGAACTTGCAAAGCGTTGGCCTTCAATCTTGACTCGACAAACACGAAGCTTGTTGAACCTTTTGAATCTAGGGCGATGGAGCGTGCTTTTCAAATATCGATTGCAGAGCGCTAATAACTTCACTGCGAAATTCTTTTACTGATAGGTACATTTTTTTTACATCAATGCTGCCACGAATTTTCGTTCGTTATTCCAATATCGTTATTTCAATAAATTGTTTAGACAGTTAATTTGTTCTCTGTCAACTTCCTGTTTTATTTGTCTCAACAGATTGTTAAAGTCGACAACAAATTATAACTTTCTGTGGTACAAAATTTAACAACTTAACTCAACAATTTAATTTTGTATGACAAAATAATACAAAATAATAATTAATTTAATAATTCACATCATATACGAAATAAATTGTTAGTAGGTACAAATAGTGTTAGTTATTTATAAAAATTTAGCATGACAGAGTTCAAAAACTGGCAGCCAGTCTGGCGGCAGTAGCCAACACCTTAAAGTTGTTGTGTTTTTGTGAAGGTTTTAAACTTAGTCTGTGTTTCCGATCTCATAACCCAAATCTTGAATCTTCGAATTAGTACTCCGTGATCGTAGGCCTCATCTTCGCTGCACGACTAGATACTAGCAAAAGCAAACCCAACTCTATTTAAAAAAAATGTTAGCTGGCAGTTACAAAACTGAAAAAACTACTCGTTGGAATTTAACTCGCTCGAACGGCGAGTTATCATGTTTTACTACCGATCATCAAATAATCAAGTGAGCGAACAGCCTTCATGCCGATCTTTACTTAATAATTGTCTTAAAAAAGCTGTAGGTACTTACTTACTTATAAAGAGGTGCAAAGCGTTGTCACCTGCACGGGTGAAAATTGTCTGATGCACATGTTGAATTTCTTCCTTGCTCAGCAATCTCTATGATTTACAATCTAACACGTTGAAGGGCCATATGTTGCGGGGATTCCGTTGAACGGGCTTCGGATACGTTCCAAAAGAGATTTTTCAGTCGGCGGCTCGATGACCCTATCCGATCTATCAACGTCGGGACACGCGCTAACGGAAAACTCGATATCTTATTTCCCCTTATATCGCTTTCATGTCGGGCAAAAGACGACAGAGACACGAGTTCCGTAAAGTATATTATGTAATCTAACTGCAGAAGTTGTATATACAACTACTCAACAAATATCGTTTTTAAGTTTACTTGTATTATTAACACTATATGGACACTGTTCGCCCGACCTCGCAACTTCGGCTCTGGCTTCGCCTACAGCGGACGTGGAGGACACCAAGAGGTTTAGTTGGTAGGTCTTCCGCAATACCATCTCGGGGCAGGAGTCCGACATTACCCATCGGTCTGTCTCCAGGCCGGTGGGTATCCATAATGGGTTCCTCTTGTAAAAAAAAAGGTGTCTGAAATAAACGTATTATTATTATTATAAAAAACGTAGGCCGTGGCAAAACATATAGATATTATATTATAATGTTCTGTAGAGGTCTCTCTATCGTATATTTATAATACGTACTGGTACTGGTGATTCCATGCACGTTGTCAGAATACAGAAAAGGACATAGGATACCTTTCACCCAGAAAAAAGTAATCTGAGGTATTAGTAAGAAAATCTAAAAATAAATTAGCCGAAAATAACTGAAAAACACTGAATAAACGTTTATTGCTAATTAATCTATGACGTGGACGAAGTCGCGAGCATCAATTAGTATGTAGGTATATAAATATGTAGCTAACGTAACGTTATAATTAACTTAAGCGGTGAACAAGTTATTTACATTAAGGGCTTCTTTCACTAACTAAAAGTAAAGTGTTGATTAGTTACTTTTAGAAATAATTTTCTGTTTTATTAAATTATGCACTCGGTTTAGTGCATCCTTCGATAGGTGAATTTTTATTATTAATGTCTTTTTAATGTTTGGGACTTTTACCGTACAAACAAAGGTAGGTATATCAGCTAAATTATTCCCGGTGACAGGTGACTTTAAATGACGGTTAGCCTACTTGAGAGATCGTGAAAGAGGCCCTAATTTACACTCAATCCTTTGGCACGTGTACCGAAGAGCTTTTGAAATAATAATTGGTATAGTATAGTACTTTAACTTAATTTTCATATGATTTTTTTTATGTAAAAATAAGTTCGAATATTATAGCAATATTCCCAGGATTACTTGTTTAAATAACAATTATTTGAGTTTTAAAATAAAAATAAATAAAAAAAACAAACATTTAAACATCAAACTTTCATATTTATAATTTTATTTATAAATTATTTTTTTTTTTGTAATAGTTTATTTTCTAAGTATTAAAATTAAACACTCAGGTAATTATTTGACTGTTTAAACAAGCAAACTTTCAAATTTATAATATTACATTAGGATAAAGATATTAATACATTTTTTTATAGTAAGTATAAGTCTTCATTTTTTTATAAAACGATTCTTTTTGTAAAAGTTTACTTTCTAAGACAAAGCGATGAAGCGATTTAATGCCCACGACTTGTTTGTGCGGCTTATAATGTGGCAACAGAAGTTTCGCCATCCAAGAATAAGGAACAAAAAATATTTAATGTTATGAAAATATAAATAACAAAGTCGTGACAGAAATGGTGTAATAAAACCATTTTCAACAATAGTAAGTATACGTAGCTTAGTGATGGTCATCATACGAACGTTAAAACTAGTATACCCACGTTACTTATAACGTTTTTATGAGAGTAACGACATTATGATATATTTCTGAGATTTTTTTTAGTTATATCTTATGATATAAATCTCTAGTTCACGAACCAAAAATACTTAAAACAAACAAAAGAACAAAAATACACAAAAAAGAAAGAATTTTCAAATTCGGTCCAGTAGTTTTTGAGTTTATTCATTACTTACAAACAAACAAATCTATGGGAGTTGTAGTGCCCTTTCTTATGCTCTCCAAGACTCACGCATCAGAGTCACTTATATATGCTCACGCATCACTCTCGCACACACCCGCAACTCACTTATCCCACGTGGATGCATACACTACTGAACTAACTAACTACTAACTACTAACTGGAGTGTTGTGTCATGTAAATCGAAGATTTTCTCTAACATGGTATGCGATAATCTTTTTCGAGCAAAAAGTTTGCTTACTGAGAATTGAATTCAAGACATATAAATGAAAGTCACGATCCTATATGTTTAGCAAACTGTTTTACGTGAAAAAGGGTCATGATACGTCATGGCTGTCACGGTAGTAACACGCATAAAGAGCGTCACAGAACATTGACTAGGGAAATTCAATACGATTTCCACTATCGTTTCCTCACTGTGTCGTACTCTTCGGGCAAACGATCGGATACTTTGTCTTTGAGACGTACCTACTTAAGAATGTGTTTATTGTAATCCCTTTGTCTCTTTGCAGTGGAGTTAAAGTATTGTATACAAGCTGGTGCACGCGATTTCGTCCGAATTGACTCCGAAAAATAAAAAATTTGACTCCTGATAAAATATATATGATATATTTGTTGCCAGCCTTTGGTTTATTTTTTTATGAATTAAATGTAGGTATATATTAATGTATCGCTGAAAATGTGTATACAAAATAAGAGCTGAAACAGACAGAAAAACACATTTATGGTATTAGTATGGATTTCTTTGAGTATGTATAGTTGCATGCTTATAAGAGGAAATTCGTACAACAAAATTCTTGGGTCTCAAACTTGAACCGGTCTTTTTGATGATGCTGTTTTATCTTATCCGTACCAGATGAGTTAGTTATGAATCATATTGCAAGAAAATTATAAAACGTTACATCTGCCGCAATAATATCAAAGATCCACTTAAAAATAACAGGTTTTTCTATAAATTATTATCATACAAGGTGTTTCACGTAAGTTTTTTGTATGTCAATGAGATAAAAGGCTTTCAGTACCTACCTAATACTAAAAATAATGCTTTAATGCCTAATAGGTAGATACTAATTGAGAGCTTTTTTTCGGATTCTATTTCAAGAAGAAACCATTTGCCAGAGTTGCCCGAAATAAGTAACTCCAATGAATCCTGTTAGAATTTATAGAAATTGTAGTCAAAAATTAACATCGCTCCATCGCAGTCAACTCTCTTGTTAATTCTTATAAACCTAATAAAAACTCGTCACAATACTAGACTTTTATTTATCATGGAATTAAACGCCACGAGTCCAATTGGCGGATGGAATTACGGGGCCTCCAAAAGATACACAAGGTAACAGATTGCCAATAAAAAGCTAACAAAATGCTGTGGGTAAGCATTTCGGTCAACGCTGTAAATCCCTTGGCTCGGGCAATAAATCCAGGAAAAAATATCGAAAGCCGCGTAATACAGTTAAACTGAGATTGTGCTGGGATAAGGTCCCGGGGGACGTCGGCCATATTTGTGTGGACTTTAGCAGTCTATTCTGAATATGAAAACGCGTGTTAGATGGCCGCGTCTCTCGGTAACGTGTCTGCTTGATAAGGGTTATGTAAATTCTCTTGTTTGCTTAGCACACAATGCTCTTTCAATGGCGATTTTGTGTTGTGTGAAAATTTGCCAAACAAATTCTCATCTATTTGATGATGAACCAGACAAAATAATGTTATAACATCAAAGCCCGTTCGCATTCGTAAATTTTATCAGAGAAGTTTTCTTTCTTATGAAGTTATTTGATATAAAAACATAAGCAAAACGTCTGACATCTTTATGGTACACTTATGGTACACTTTTCCTAGGTATTAGTATTCTTAATTTATTGAATAATATATGAATTTAATTCAATTTATGAAATTAAAAGCAACATTATTTGGTAATATTACTAATTGATTTAAATGTTTCTACTATCAAAATATACACAGTGTTAAAAATAATTAAAATTAAGTGTCAAAGAAAAGTTTTATCTACAACGCGAAACGAGTCTTATCTAGAGTTGGGCCTGGAGCGGCCAAGGTCTGGTGCACGGACCGGTTCTTAAAACATCTCATTGATCTCCGTGTAAGTAGTTAATTTCATTGCCTCGAGCAAAAAAAAACACGATGTAACAGTTACTTAAAGCATTCTTCGGCGTATTGTTTGATGTAGGTCGAAATGGTATTGTGAGATTCGTGCAGTCGAAAGGCGATTATTGGATTCAACACAAAGAAGACACTTTGGCCTCAATTTGTTAATGTTTTTAATTATTGCTTGTATTTATTATTTTAATACTAGCTTCAGCCCAGCGACCTGCTCGCAGAGATATACTATTTCGTTGCTTCAGCCACTATAACGGTGGTGCCATCTTCGTCCTATTTAGGCAATCATTATTTATTATCAACTGAAGCATCAACTTAAGTAACACATGACGCAGTACTTCAATTTTCCGCTTTTTGACAATCCATCTCAAACAAATTGACAAGGGCAAACCCATCTCTAATAAAAAAAAAACTGCAATAATTACCGGGTCATTATTAACTTTCTAGATCCAGCGTATACAGCTTATACAGCCTGTCTCTACTACGGTAATGTAATTAATGAAGTAATCAAAAGTCTCAGGTACATTACAACTTAATCGCAAATTGTCTGAAATGTGAATACACCTGAATGCCAAATTGACTTAATTTTTAATTATATTATTAATGAAAGACGCACATTTCTTTAATTTTTATGTTAAGTTCGATGGTCTACTCGATGGTAAGTGGCTACCATCAGGTGGACCTTCAGCCCGTCTGCCGATCTTAGTATAAAAAAATACATATAAACAATAAATATTTTTCAAACTTCAGTCAATTTGGCACTAGGGCATTTCGGATTTCAGTCATTCTGGGACTAAGACGGTTGGTAACAACCTCTTAACTTTATAATTTTTTTAGAACCCAAATAAATAAAACAGGAAAGCAAATAAAACTAATGCAAAAATTAACATACGTGAAGGTGAACAAGAAATGCGGGGAATTTTAGTACATAGAAGCTTAAACTAAAACCTTGAAACGAAACATGAATTATAATCAAAATATTATGCACAAACTTAGTACTATCTTTATCTTTGTACTTTTTCTTTCTTTAACTGTTCTATTAAAATGGGTTTAATAATGTTACATTGAGATATTTGATGAGAATTTTAAATAAGTTAATTTTAAATATTTTATGGATCTACTAGCGACGCGCCCCCGGGTTTAACTTTTCTCTTTATAAGTATAGAAGTATAGACATAATATATAATGAAATACCTAATAACACTTACCAATAAAATTTTGTTGATATAGCTGCTAATAAATTAACTAATCTAATATATAAAAGTCTCGTGTCGCTGTGTTTGTTGCCATACTCCTCCGAAACGGCTGGACCGATTTTGATGAAATTTTGTGTGCTTATCGGGTAGGTCTGAGAATCGGCCAACATCTATTTTTCATACCCCTAAATGTTAAGAGTGGGCCACCCCAAAAAAAAAATTATTAACAAAGCAACGTTTGCTATGTCAGCTAGTAAATATATATATTTTTGCATTTATGACAAATTTAGGAGCATTATGTACCTACTCATAGCTTTATTGTTAAAGTAAAACCATAAAAATTAAAAGTAATGTAAAGATAAAACGAAAGAATAATATTGTATGACACAAATGAACTTTGAAGGCTACTTTGACACGCTTTTTCTAAACTAGCGCTTCTTGAACGCGTTCGCCGACCGCATCATCGTGCGTTGGACGCGGTCTCTAAGCAATTACCGCTATTGGACCGTTCCGGAAACGCAAACCGACTGACCGAAGCCTTCGTTTGTTTAACTGTACGTTCTGTAGGTACGTTTGTACCCGATTAGCACTTTAGTATATTGCTCAATATGTTAGGTAAACGCTAGTCGGACCAGACCTTTTAGTTTAACCTAGTTTCCACTGTGTCTAACTAAGCAGTGAAAAGTGATGACGTTAGATGAAAATAAAGTCAAATCAACAGTTAGTGAAGTCCAAATTCATTTATATGTGATATAGAATCTAAAGAATTTATACGTGATATCTAAAGAAGTAAATAAGTTGGACATGTCACATATCGCAATTTAGTTCAAAACTTAGTAGATATTGTACAATGGGCTAATGTATAATTAAATTTATAATACTACTAGCTAGTGCCCTAGCTAGTAGTATTACACTTAGTAAATATGACAACTTTATTGCTGTGACGACGGTGGAGCAACCAGATTTTTTTATATTTTTAGATCATCCCTCGGGAATAGTACTTTTTTCTGGATGAAAGGTATGTCCTTACCGGTATACCTGACAATGTGTAGGTATGCAAAATTTCATGATGACCGGTTGAGTAGTAGAGGCATGAAACGATAACAGATAGACAGACAGACACATAGAGTTACTTTGACATTTATAATATTAGTATGGAAGTATGGATTATAAATGTGGAAGTAACACTGTCGGTCAGTCTGTTTTTTTTTCTCAAGGATCGTTATCATTTTGGCTTTTTCCGAAACTTTGGTTAAATTTAAATTTATAATTACAAACGAAAGAGTTTCTTGGAGATAATTTAGGATTATTTTACTAAGATATAATATGGGTTGTCTTATAAGGTGCTAAGGAAAAAATTTGGATAATGTTTTCTAAAAATAAACAGCGGTTTCTAAATTAAAATATCAACAGTTTAACAGAGACGTAACTGTATTAAAAAGAGTTTTTATTTGAAAGGCTATGTTCGCTTCAATATTCAAAGAGCTGAATTGCGGCCAGCCAATAAAGTGATATTTGCATTTTTGCAGCTAGAACCAGAACTGACCTTTTCATAACGGAAATATATGCACAGTGAAATGAGACTTAATTGCATTTATATACAAAATAGGCAATAGATATAATTAAAAAGGTATTTGCAATTTTGTTTTCATTTAATCTTCAAAATGAATAAACAAATGTTTGGTACCTACCGTAAATATTTTTATTCACCGCAAGTTTTTTTCAAAATTTTAAATGAATATAAATATTTTTAAAATTTACAATCATTGGCGTTGTCTGTAATTAGATCCTTCTGGGGCTCTAGCCAAGAGCATATCAATGCAAACGTTTCGTTGCGTTCTGACGAATAGAAACGAAATAAAGTCCGGTGATTGGTTGTTGTAACGCCCACATAAATTTTTGACCAATCACCGGGCTTTATTTCGTTTCTATTCGTCAGAACGCAACGAAACGTTTGTATTGGTGTGCTCTTGGCTAGGGCCCTTGGAACACCTATACACACTACTTAAGTATGCGTGCACGCTATCTCTCGATCGCTTATGGTCTAAAATTTTGAGGTAGATCGCCAGCAGTTCAAGTTTTAGTACCTAATACCTACTCATAGAGGTTGACAGTCCATTTGTTTTTATTTCTCTTGAAATCCACGTTCTCTCCGTGGAAATGTAACAAGGCATGACAACATACCTAATTCAAAAGTAGAACTACAAACGAGTGTGTCATTGCAATTGAATAGTGCAACGTTTAAAACATTTAAAAGGCGGTGACAATATTTGAACGGTAAATTAGTTTGTGAAGTGTTTAGAATGGTGGCTGGTTTCACGTTGGTTCCTCTCAAAGGTCTGCAATATTTAAAAACAGAAGCAATTTCATTTTTATACTTACCTGCTTACACTTTTATAGCTGAACGACACATTTGAGTATCTACTTAACTGATGTTAGTACTATGCACTTTAATAGTAATTAAAAGCAGCGCCGTGGTCAAAACTCGAAGTCGGCATAACATGGCGATTGGTACATTAAATTCTCATATATAAATACATTATTAATTATTTATGTATCCGAACCTTCAAAACGTTAGGACCTCTTTCACCATCTGTTAAGTAGGCTAACCGTCATTTAAAGTCACCTGTCACCGGGAATAATTTAGCTGATATACCTTTGTTTGTACGGTAAAAGTCCCAAACATTAAAAAGAAAATAATAAAGTAAAGTTTTATTGGTGTAAGTTTTAAGTAAGTTTTATTTGTAGTTGGTGAAAGAGGCCCTTAATATATTTAAATGTATTCTTCAAGGGAATTTACAAGGAGGCTTAATTAGTTATAAAATATTAAAGCAAAAAAAAATTAAGAAAAATTAACTTGCCTCTTGAGTACCTATCCGTACTCCATAATATATAATATGCGTAATATATAATATTATTAATGCGAAAGTTTGTATGGATGTATAGATGGATGGATGTATGAATGTTTGTAACTCTCACGCAAAAACCACTGAACCGATCACCATAAAATTTTGCATACACGTTGTCCGGGAACGCGGTCGAAGTCGCGGGCACCAGCTAGTCATTAATAAATTGACGAGCTTAATAAATAAAGTTAACAAAAAAAAGTAGAAAAACGTTCTAAGATGGAGAGAGTTAGTGATATGATCAAGGTCGCAACTAACGGTACAAATGCGAGATTGTCGACTCTTAACGCGAAGTAGTTCATAATGTAAGGACCGGTGGCCGGTGGCTGCTAGTCGATCATTCTCCGAAACGACAAACGAACGGTGCTTCGACATGTTTCTTGAACTACAGCTGGTCAGAGAATGCTGTAACACAGTTGCTTCTAATCAACCTATGAAGATAATCGCAATGATAAGGTACTCGCTAATAGTTATTATTATAATGAAACAGGTGTCTATAGGTGGCTAAATTAAAAAAAAAGTTTAACCGTCAGTGGTCAGTGACTACTGACCACTGATGTGAGCTCCAAAGGGATGTGGGAAATATTAAGTTAATTTAACTTAATAAAACTTCTTAAGTTAAGTTAAATAATTTTATAATTAAGTTCAGCTTATTGAATAATTTTTTTTTTTAAATTAGTAATTAAAAAAAAACCCAATATTTACATGGATTAACAACATAATCGTATGTCAGTTATTAGAGCGCGTCTTCATTGAATTTTCCAATTTTCCGGCAGAACGCTAATCCAAATGAGAATTTACCTGAGTCATTGTAAAGTGCGGACATAACTCCGGTCCCTTCTAAGCTTTTATCCCATGAATTTGAATGGCCATAATCTCTGTTGAAAAATAATTATAATTTGTATTTATATTCTAGCAATCGCTATGTTAAAGTTGTAACAATTACTTCTAACAATAACAGAAAATATACTTGGCTGTGCCTGCATCAATATTTTATGGATTTTATTGTTGTGCAGCCTACATTATTAATTTTAATTTTATATTTAACAGATTAACTTAGTGTGGCAACTAATTAGTTTCCACACTAAGTTAATCCGTTAACAACAGTTAGCAGTTATCGATTAGTTAGTTAGCAGACGTTAACATAATATTTATGTATAACTTATAAGTATATGTACTAAAATCAACAAAGCACAATCAAGAACTTTATGGAAAACGCTTTCAATAGGTGAACCACAGCAATTATTACAAAAGCCTTTCTCAGCTGTGTATAAACAGCATCGCTAATTCCCTATACACCACTATTTTAATGGAGAAAGTTGCAATAGTGGTCTGAACACGTCCTTGTAAAGGATTTATTAACTTTGTAAAAGACTTTTGTAATAGTATACATAAATATACTTTTAAGTGTAGATATACGCAAAACAAGTATAATATGAGTTATTTTAGTAGTTAATTTATAGGCTACTTAACCTATCTACTGGTGTATCAAAATATATAAATACATAGGGAGATAATATAAAAGACACTCCACTGTGCAGTAGAACTACTTGGAATTTTTTTGTCCAAACAGTTCTATCGTAGAACTAATAGTAGAACTGTTTAGAAGAACCCATTTTTATTCTGTTGTATATCTGGGTTTGTGGGTTCCAATATGCGCTTAATTTTTTAAAATATTTTGGTAAAATGCGTGTTCACTGGCGACTCCAGGGCTGGCCATTATCTCGGCAGTCAGCAAATTAGCCTTAATAATAATATAGTCTTTGCATTTCACGAAGGCGAGTGAGTTTTGCTAGTATTGAACGTGTACACGCACATTGCGATAGTGTGCGTGTCTGACGGAGCAGTCAGTTAGCATTGTAGGATTCTATTTTTTTTATACTAACCATACCCTCTTTCGATCTCACGCACACTGTGACACATATACAGACAAGTGTTTACTACAAGTAAATCCCACTCGCCTTCGTGAAATGCAAGAATTATACCTGCCTTAGGGATTCAAGGTAGGTATTATTAAGGCTATATTTAAAAAAACACAATATATAGAAAAATAACCAACAATATTCAACTACAATCCCTAAAATATCGTTACAAAATATGTCAAACGGAAGCTGATATGAATATCCATTAAGCTCATATATTCAATTACAATTTAGTTACGAATAAATATGTATTTCCTCTTATTTAGTCATTACGATAAATCGAATTATGTTATCAAACATGTAGGCACACACTTCAATTTGTAGTAAATGTATTAAATTTCGTAAATTGTATTAAAATTGAATTTCTGTAACGAAATGTTGTTATCTTTCAGATATCTACTGTTCGCCGACAATCGCTGGATTAAGAGGTTAGTAACCAGATTGAATCATAAAATTTTCAATATCCGACGTGTTGGCTTCAAATTCATCGCTATATAACGGCGATAACTTTGAAGCAATATAAAAATTTACTGAATTTCCATCATACACGTGAGCAAGGAGTTTTAAAGTAGTTTATTTTTAAAATTCACAAAGTGGAATTCTGAACGGCATGATAATGAAGTTATTAAAGCAGCAATATTATTCATATGTATGAAACTCTTTATACATTGGGATCAAATTTTGAATTTATGTTTTTTAATGAAGGTTTTGAAAACTAATAATGCTACAACGTGAGTACAAGGCGAATTCAAGTCTTTAGTTTTAGATTCAAAGCATATATTCTTAAGGTTCTTAAAAAAATTGCAAATATTTTTAAAAAAATTTAAAAATATACAAAAATTAAGCGCCACTTAATTAAGCTCATATATTCAATTCTTCACAGCTATAAAGATGTTAAATATTTTTCTCAATAAAATCAAATAAAAATATAGTAAAAATAATAATAATTATTATTTATTATTATGTTATCAATGCAAGTGCCATCTAAGTAGGTATATAACTTCTATACTGAGTTTCTTTTATGAAACCTAAAATATTGCCTGTCTTGGCTTTAAAGGAGTCTTATGGTTCCTTATATGCTTGAAATATTTTCTCAAGTGTTATAGTTTTCATTTATCAACGCGAAAGATATCACGTTACAGGCACCAACTAGTTGCTAAATAAGCGACACTTTAATGTATACTAAATCTAGTTGCTCATTAAATTTCGATTGATTTCTAATATGTAGTAGAATAGGAATACATGCCTACACATTTCGGTAAGAAGTTCCCGAAACGTAGAAGCCGATGTTGATTTGAATAAATGAATTATTATGCTCAGCCATTTATTAATTTAATTAAATGACACCGACTTTCCGCTCCATTAGCGCCAACGGCGCGACGCCTTTGTGTTATTGTGAACATTGTTAATTTGATTTTACGATTTAATAATCATTTTATTCATGGCAATTACGATTTTCGTTCATAATATAGGTATGAACTTTTAGACGGCTAAATCTTTGAATTAATATTTGGAAAAATAAATAAATAATATAATTTAAATTAGAACGAATATAAAATTAATTAAATAAAGTTCGTTGTGACGATTTATGTTTGTTTTTCTCTATATATATCAGTGTAATCGAGATGGAACATAGCACACAAGTAACCCGTGTCCAATAAAAATATATACTAAATAAAAACATCCTTTTTGCTAGGTAATATGTTTACAATCCTAATCCTAATGTTATAAATGCGAAAGTGAATTTTTTTGTACCAGATAGTAAAAAATAAAACTGACAATACAATTCCGAAGACTTTAGTAACCATATAGTTTCCATTCCGCGTTAAGTATAAACACGTGTATTTTTTTAAAACAGACATATAACGGAGACCATGACAACATTAATTAATTACAGCAACACATAGAAATAAATTATTCTGACTGATTTAATTGAGTATATGTACTTATCTTTAATTTTAGATGAACGTGTCTCATTTTCGCGACACACAAAGCGTCGAGAGGACACAGATCTATTTACGGTAGATTTGAGCTACATTCCGTTTTTACCCTCTATAGTCGAGTTAACGAACCGGTAAAGCGTATCTGTATACCGTAAGAATAATACGTTAAACAAATTCTTTTATTTTTTATGTACTGTAAGTACTCATTTACGAACAGAAAACTAAATAATATCTAACAATATTTAACATTTTATTAAGTTTTTGTTGCTCGAAACCTGCTGATCAATTCGACAATTTTTTTTATCAAATATTCGTATTATTATTTTTTCTTATCTTATCTTACATTATCCTATATTATATTTTCTCATACATATTATTTTTTTTGAACTCCGAGGAAAGTTCTTATGAAGATAAAAATTGGAGAATTGCCCGGATAAACGCAAAAACACTTTTCGACTTCAAACACATCAATCAAAAACAAACTGTGTCAGCTGTCAAAAGACCAATATCTTTTGACAGAACGATGTCTGTCGGGTCAGCTATAGTAATAAATTGAATCTATACTAATACTATGAATGTGAAAGTAACTTTGTCTGTCTGTCTGTTACCTTTTCACGCC
The DNA here is from genome assembly GCA_947623395.1 of Synanthedon tipuliformis. NCBI lineage: Eukaryota > Metazoa > Arthropoda > Insecta > Lepidoptera > Sesiidae > Synanthedon > Synanthedon tipuliformis. Next base: position 8,481,882 of record OX392417.1, on the reverse strand, counting down.
ATAACTACTCAAGCGATCATAATTAAATTTTACATACACGTTGACAGCGCTATAAAAGGACATAGGGTACTGTCTGCGAGGGATCGTCTAAAATTAAGAAAACTAACGCCTGGCAAAAGTGATTTTCAACATGGACAAAGTCGTAAATAAATATAAAATGGCAAATAGAAATCAATTTGAACGTGCCAATTCCATCTAGGTATCTACATGCAAATGTACCTAGGTGCAGTACCGACGTTACGTCTGTCTGTCGACTCCTTTATGTCAGTGTGGGAATATTGTAGGCGGGGTCTTTCCTTGTGTTCAACGTCAGCAATACACGGGTCCTGTGGGAGACAACGCTGCAAATTGAAAACTGAACGAGTTACCAACGGGACTGTGCACGCTCAAGGTTGTCGATCGATCCTTTTTAATGCTAATTTAATGCTTTAATAATTTCTTCAGATTCTTAAATGTGACTAGTTAAATATTAACTAAGTAGCTGGTGAAAAATGACAAAAACACATTAGAGAATATTATATGAGTATTACATATAATACATAAATTTTTAACATTATAAAATCTTGGGAACCCAACATTTTCCCAAGATAAAAAGGAGCCTATATCGTGCCTATATGTATGTTAATCCAGGTAGTAAACTGTGTGCCCAAATTCATCAATATCCTTTCAGCTGTTTCTGCGTCATTTAAGAACAACATAATTACACAAACATTTGCATTTGGAATTCTATATGCTGAATAGATAGGTAAAATAGATTCAATTTGAAATTTTGATATAGCATCTGTAATAACTAATTTTGATCATTTGTAAAACCGACTATTTTTTTTAGGTTTATTCCCATCTCGGCACCTTCCTATCTCGGCACCCTCGATGTGCTGTGTAAAATTTAGCTTAAAAGTACAGTTTTCTAAATGTTTCAAAATAAATTTTTGAGTGTGTTACATACATTTTAATAATACAAACATCTATCTCTATATTATATATAATTCTCGTGTCACAGTATTTGTAACCAAACTCCTCCGAAACGGCTTGACCCATTTAAATACTGAATTGTTATTTATTGTATTATTTATTCGTAGTTTGACTTGATTTGTAAAAGCAGAAAGAGTTTCGAGTTGACAACCATGGCTGTATGGAAATTGCATTCGCAGCGTTCCTACCACTTCATAGAACGTGTGACGATACATACCTCCGATAGGAATGAAACACCTGCCGTGCAGACGCTGATTTATTAGAAATTGCCAGGTGACAGGTCTCCATGAAACTTTGAGCTTTATCAATTTAAAAATTTTCACCAAAAGTTTCAGTATCCGATACATTTTTGGTTTAAGTTTCTTTTAATGTCAATGTCGATTGAAATCAACATTGACATTTCACGGAAAACTTTGTTTTATTCTGTTCCGGCTGTTTTTTAAACTTTATTGAATAATACATTTAATCTAGTTGAAGTCTAGATTTCAAGACCATATCTATTTAAAATTAATATTATGTATATTAAATTTATTACTTTATATATCTATTAGACTGCAAGAGAATATTTAATTTTAATTAGTACTTTATTTAATGTCAATTAAAGATGATCTTGCAATCTGGTCCTTGCTGTACTTAACCCAAGCATAGCAGGATTTAAAGCTGTTTAAAGGATATAATTTTAAGGTTTTTTTTAAACTTTTACTTTGAAGATTTTGGTAATAAGTCTTTATCAATTTCAATGATTTCCTGTGATAAAATTTAGATTATAAATTTTACAGATTTCATGAATGAATAATTATAAAAATGATGACTTGTATTTGGCAAATGTACGTTAATACTTTCTCTTCTCTTCTCTTTAAAATGTTATTCTGATATATAAACTATATATTATGATAGTGAAGATTTATCAAAATAAGTTCAGTGGTTTTTGATTCAAAGAGTATCCCACATCCATTGAAAAATTTTCCATTAATAAAATTAACCAGATTAAAAAAAAATGTCATTCTTGAAACTCCGCGATGGTCAAATTTTTCGTTAGTGACACGACAAAAGGCTATTATAAAGCCGTGTATTCTCTGCATGCGGTATATAGCAAAAATGTCAGCAGCCAACAAACCATTTTGAAGACAAAGAGCCAGTTTAAAATTACCTTTGGCAAGGTTTTTGCATTCGGGATTGACGCGGGACGTTCGTTGGTCGCTATTCTTTGCCACTTAGAGGACATTTTTTGCTCACTTCGATTTTTGTGTTCATACCTTTTACTTATCTAATACTAGCAACCCGCTCCCGGCTTGGGCTTTTTCTGCTAATTACATACACAACCCTTCCTCGCTTAACGCACTTTTATTTAGTGAAAACCGTATCGAAGAAGTTATGGAAGAAATAGACACAGACGCACAGAGATTTTATTTTATACTAGCTGTGCACGCGACTTTGCCCGCGTAACTTTATAAAATATAGCATATATTACTCACTGATAATGTAGGTTTTTATAGGGGAAAGAATTTCTAAAATCGGTAGAATTTATACAAAAATACAAATCTTCTCTCTATATAGACGAAGTTTCCCTAAACTATTTATTCTTAAAAAAATCTTTTACAGTCATACACTTCCGCCTACTGATTTGATGAATCACTTTATTACCGTACAGAATTCAATATGGTCTTCATTTGGAATCCATTTCCAATAGCTACCGTAATAATACAAGGTTCAGTAACCCGAAACACGAGTGATATTTCGCTTTATATGTTGGGCGGGCGGTTGATAGCAATCGCTATACCCACTGGTAATATCCGGAGCGCTAGTCTCGGTGGCAACGACACCAACATAATATAACATAAATACAAATTCAATAGTACCCTGTATAAGCTTAGAATTTTTTTTCAGGAGCATAGCTCAAATATGCCATGAATACGGGGGTAAATTGTTTTATTTTTACATGTATTAAATTTTAAATAATAATTGAAAAACTTGTCAATGTAAAATGTGAACTTTGTTGACGTCATTTAGACAGATACTCCAAAAATCAGTCTGTGGCGAATTTTCTAGATTTTTTTTATTAATATAATTGTTTAAAAATTATATACCAGCTTTATTACTATTACCAATCAAACTATACTAAATGAACTCCACTTGCTTTGCATTTCCGTTTCCAGCAGTTCCGAGAGTGAAATTGGATATTAACTAAAAATATTAAGTTATTCCCAAGATCTCCAAAAAGTCATCTGCTACAAATTCAAACTTTTAAAAATGTCATACTAAATTTTCAATTAATAATAAATTTTTTGGAACCCAAAAAACAGCCATAAAGAAAACATAGTAATATTTTCCTCCTTCTATAACATGTAGTCTCGTTTCGCAACACCGCACTCCTATAATAAGCGAATAAAATAGGGTACAGATAAATAACACAATATGTGCATATACATTGTATTATCAGGTTTAGTTGTAACTAAATATTGTTTACAGTAATTTCCGTGTGTCCGGTGTCGTATAAACACAAGGTAATTATAGCGGCGGAGCTGGCAGCTCGCCAGGGTAAAAGCTTTTTCGTTTAAACCCTCTGGCAAGTGATCATCCCTCGCCCGGAGCGCTGCTCAAGCGACACATTGTTTGAAAACCTTGTTCACATTCGGAGAAAAGTACAGAGCTGTTGAAAACGACAATATTTAAAATAACCTTTTAAAGAAACGTGCAAGTTATGTTCTTACATAAATATAAAATAAAAAATACAATTATTATTTAATAAAATAAAATAAATTACTGTTTTCTTTTGATCCTGTCGGTTGAATATGTGGACATTATCTTTTAAAATTTACAACAACTTATAGGTACTAATAATAAATCTGTAAGTGTAGGTATTTTATGTATGTATGTATGTTCCTCCATAACTCTTAACGAATTAACTGATTTTCATGAAACTTTTAACATAAACATTTAGACGTACAGGACACAGGATAGGTTACTTTTTTCACGCGGACGAAGTCGCGGGCGCCAGCTAGTGTATAAATAATCGTATTCAACAAATAAATTATTTTGAATTTGAAAGTTAGTGGCCATACAGACAGAAGTGGAATGCGAACATGGGGACAATGTTCATCTGTCTTTCATGTTCGAACAATATAATTAATAATTAAGTCCAGGTATATACGGCATGTACATTTAACCGGATTAAAAAGTTCACCGTAAAAAAAGCTTTTACAGAAAAAGATTTGAAGCGACAGACCGTTAAGCTTGGGGTCGAGAAGGGAAGAAAAACGGATCCGTCACTTAGGAAGCGGCAAATCCTATAAGCTCGTGCAGAAGTTACGAACAACACTCAATGGAAAAAAAAAGCGTCTCTATTGTCCAAAGATTTTTATTGTGACATAATAAATGCGATACAAAGAGTCTATTTTTGTAATATACATTTCTGGAAAAAGCTCAAGGGACAAAGTTCAACTATTATATTTACTTTTTAAGCTTACTAGTTCACTAGTTTTGTCCGCGATTTCGTCTGCTCTCCTTTTTCTTAGGTGTTGAAACGTTATATTCAGGCGTTATGATTTTTTAGTTGAACCTTGGAGACAACACTTTTTTGTCTTGGTTAGGTATTGACTAGGTTTTTTGAATTAGGTCTAAGGTAGTATGTTTCGATCTTATGTGATCAATTATTTATTGGTTAGATTAGGTTAGTATTTTTTTGATATCAGCTTGACCCAACATTAATATCCTGTTTCGGCCAAGTATATAAATTAGTAATATTGAATGATATTTCAATACATATTGTATTGGTAGTTGATTTGTCGGCTGAACTAACTTGCATTTAGTTATTGGCAAATAGATTTTGTGTTTAATTTACATGAATAATTATATATCGAATGAGGCGTGGGTTTGCGATTGTCAATTAGCGGTGAGCGTGAATATTGATTAATTTCTTGTTGTTACTCTGCGGCGAACGTTTGGTATAATGCATAAAAAAAATTTATACACTTTTAATTTATTAAGGCCATCTATCCACAAAATACGCAACGACTTAGTTGCCAACCTTATCTGCCTTGGATTGATATAAAACATAAGAAAAATACAATTTCAACTAAGTATTACTCTGTAGGAAAATTTCAATTAAGTCATGGTTACACGAGCTTGAAACCAATGGTATAATGTAGCAAATTAATGTATAAACAATGCGTTTATCGACAGAGTTCTAGTAAACCTGTGAAGCGTATCTGTGCGTAAGCAAAAGACAATACATAATGAAGGGTCGCAGCCCAGAGCTTAGCCTTCCATTATATCAGGCAGCCGCAACGACCTCGTTGCACCTGCCGCCTTACGGGTTAATGGCTATAGGTTTAGCATAATATTGTACACTGAATATTCAACGAATTTTTGGGGCAATTTCGTAGCAGGATTAAATAGAATTTTTATGTAAAAGTCGCATATTAAGTCATAAATAACATGGCTTTGGGCTGATTGTAAGTACTCTGTTGATCTACAGATGATAAGGATTAAGGATGGGATACAGACTCATTGCTCTATCACAACTAGAATCAATTCTACTTGCCTCGTTTTTTATAACGTTTCGTTTTTTCCTACGCTCAACGCAAAAACGGGGTGTAATAAGTTTGACGTGTTTCTCTGTGTGTCTGTCTGTGAAATCGTATCTCCCAAACGGATGAATTGCTTTTTTTTTGTTTGTAAGCTGACGTTATCAGGATGGATTTTAGTTATAATTTATGAAGATTTGTTCAGGCGCCGTGAAGGCTGTAGCGTATCCTTTTCTAATCCTTTATCCTTGATACTAGGTCGGCAGCAACTGTGGTGTTGCTTGTGTTAAAGGTGACGGTAGCCATCTACCATCAAGTGCACCGTCATCTTCTCTGACTACCCTTATATAAAAATAAAATAAAAATGTATCACTGTAAAAAAATACTGTTTCTAAAACTAAACTAGACTAAAAAATAACTAAACTAACTAACTAAACTAAACTAACTAAAACTAATCTAAACTGTTCTTCTGTTTGTGAAGTTTGTTGTCTGATCCTCGATAAGATTTAATGCTGAACCTTGTCGCATTTTTACAATGAACGTCCTTATAAAAACTATATTAAAATGTTGTTAAACCAGCAGAGACTGTAACGCCGTCGCTTCGGTGCTCGTAATATGAAAATGAGTTTGAAAGTGCCTACGGCGGGCGCCAACAAAGTTTGATGAGCCTCCACTTGATTTAGATTCATAGCTTTTCTGATGGCATCTGGATTGTTTACTTCTGCTTCTATCTTAGTTCGCTGCTTTCTAATCCAGCAACGGGAATATTAAATAGTCATTAAATATCTTTAAATTAAATTATAACAATGCCGCGTATGATTGGTTATTAATTCCATTTATACTAATACTAGCTAGTGCCCGCGTGGTGGGCGAAGCATTTCATATGAAAATTTAACTATCAGTAGTACTGGAAACAATTTGGTTCATTTACAAATCAATCGTGAGCTTTGATTGCCCTTCAAACTGTCATAAGCAGACGGTGCGTAACATAGCGCCTTCCTGTTTCAGTACACATTACATACAATATATTTTTCTTATAATTAATTATTTATGAGTTGGGTTTGTTCCGATTTTCCATTAGATAAATATTTATAAAGCAAGTAACACTATACTTAAATTGGTATGAAGCTATAGATAGTCTTTAACTTATAAAATCGTATGTCCTTTGTTTTTTTTTTTTTTTTTTTTTTTTTTTAACGTTGGGAAATCCTCTTGATACACTGTGGGGTTATGCCAGATTCCTATCGCTGGCCTGACCAAACAAACAACCGAACTACTGATACTACACCGATTGAAGTTAGCGGAGGAGTAATTTTGGCGACTTGGCTGCAAAATACTTATAGCTTATTAACATTACTTGAAAAATTATCTAACTGATGGTGAAAACCGCATCGATCCGTTGCGTGGTTTGGTTAGCGGATATATAGACAGACGCGGAAAACAACTTCTAGTATAAGTATAATATAAGTAAAGAAATATTTAATTTCTAAAATATTTTTGTACAAGTTGTGGTAACTAAGCAGTTACGAGTATAAATTCCATTTAAAAGTAATTAGAAGTTGATTATTTGTTTAAATATCCAATCAAAAATCCAATTTACTCTTTGTATTGTAAGTAGAAATCTACAGTTAGATCTAGGTGAAGTTATTTAGCGGCCAATATGGTTCGGTGTCGGCTTGCTCGCTTCACACAAAATATGCAAATTGCTTTAAAATTGTCTTGAAGATGGTTATACCCTTTAACTTTAATTTTGTTAAATCTAAGATTATCTAGTTCGAGGGTAAAAGGTAAAATTTTAGGTGGATTACTCTATATATACTGTCTGTTTTCTTTGAAAATACAAATTTTATTAAATCATGTTAATATTAAAAATTAGCTGGTGCCTATGTCGTCGGCATATCGTAGAATTGGGTATATCATGATATTCCTGGGCAGATTATATTTCTGTTAAAACTGAGAGGGTCGCCTCACTCCGCTCCGCTTCGCTCGGCTCCTCAAATTTATTTCCATGTAAACCTAACACGCTCCTCCTTGTTTTGCTTCGCCCCGCTCCTCGTCGCATTTTTGACTTTTGGTGAAAGATTTTTGATTTCATACATTACGATCTGCCCAATTCTACGAACTGCCCACGACACCTACACGCGCGACTTCATCCGCGTTGAACAATGAAAAATATAACATGCCTGAATTACGCGTGATATCTTTATCGCTATGAAGACGGTGGCGTCGCCATTTTTTACTACAGTGGCGTCGAATTCAGTCATTTCATTCATTCATTCGTTCATTCATTCTTTAATTTTTTAAGGAAGTTTTTGTTAAGTTGTGATTTGCAATAACTGAGTTGAGCAATGTAACTAAGTTTACATGCTTATGTAATCTTTACATAAACATTTTAAATATTGTATGTAGCTTAGAATAGGATAAATGTTAAGCTATAGACAAGGTGGGAAAAAGCAAAATGGATCTGGTAATCCTTTCTCACGCACCGTAACACTAGCGTTTTTATATCAAGTACCTAGTATGGTTACTATAACACTATCTTAGATATTTTTTATGGAAATCCCTGTTGATTTACATATCGTGACTAATTCAGGGACGATTAGTTCTCTTATTGGTAACCCGTCACTGTACCGATGAAGAAATTAAGAAAACCATTACTTTAACTGTTTCCATAATAAATCAAACTAAACTTTGAAACAATAAAGCTTTCAAAAGCTGTCAGACTGTTTTGACACTGTTTTCTCGGAGCTTTTAATGCGTTAAACAGTTGTGGAGTAAAGGTCGTGGAGTTAAATTTCATTTGAAAACGAAGTTGCCATATTATTGTCATATTTCAATGATAGGCACTTCTTTGATGTCAAAGTAGGTTTGCAAATTAGTTTAATTAAAAAAGTTGCAATTCTGTAGTGTTGTCCCGTTTTAACCATCTTGTTTATAAGAAAGGGATGACACTAAAAGTATTGCCACTTTTTAATTTCTTAATTATTTTGTCAAACTAGCTATAGACTGAAAAAGGGAGATTTTTTTGTAGTTATATATAGAAGTTGAATAAACGTTTTACACAAAAGAAAAAGGGCCAAAAAAAGAAAGAAGTCCTTTCCTATCCCTTCCCAATGTTAAAGGATCAAGAATAAGGGTATCCATTTTCCTTATTTCTACTATAGTCGGCATGACTTTGCAGCATCTTTGGCTTTGCTTGTGTTAGAGGCAACGGTAGTCACCTACGATCAAGTGGAACTTCAGCCTGTCGGCCGGCCGACCTTAGTCAAAATATGTGGTAAGAATCTGTCATGGTACAATAATTGTTACGTGCAGAATTTAGTGCAAGGTGCAAATTCAGTTATAGCAGCAAATTAACACTGAAATAGCCGAGCAGACAACACAGATTGACAACGCCTGTACCAAATGTAAGCAGGCTACACACGAGTATATGATGAAGCTGTCATGGAACAAACTGATTGCTCCCGTTTCGTGCTGCCGGTTTGTGGACGGAGCCAATTGTGGAATGCCACGCACTAATGAGAGCATGTTGACGCACGATTGCAGAGCGACGAATAACTCACTCGGTTAACTGATGCACTTGATTACACGTTAATCATGATGATATGATCAATTTACAGCTCTTTACTGCATTGTTACAATATTTGAAGGTGATAAATGAAAAGTATTGCCAGGAATAAAGGTAAAATAGTGAAAAAAACTAACTTCTTATATTTAAAAAAATAGCGGTGGAAGTTTATCATTGACATTTATTCAACTTTTTTGCAGTTACAAATTAGCCTCAATGCTAGTAAATAGATGGTTCTGTGAAAAAGATTTCTCCAAAAAAGAAGATACAAAATTATGTAGCAAATGGCTAAGTATGTTAACTTTAGAAAAAGCTGAAGTTCTCAACATAGCTAATATAAAATCGCTTCTGACCCACCGTACCACCGAACATACCCCCAGTGGTACGGTGGGTAATTATTTTTCCCTACGATACCACCGTAGTGCTGAGACACGGATTGTTATGAGTAGTTATAACTTCTGAAATTTCGTAAAAATGTTCAAAGTTACGGAACGTCACTAAAATATTTCCGATAAGCAATTTTTGAAGGGAGATATGTATGAGTAGATTCTTGCAGTATAAGTTTCTTTTACTCCCTTAAAAATAATGTCAAATCCAGTTTTTATATATTAAAATATAATTAATTTATTAATGCGAATGAGTTGATTTATTTGTTTGTTACGCTTTCACACCTTACTATTCAACAAATCAATCATCAAAATACCAATTTTGCATATACATTATCAGGGGTTCAGCAACGAACATACGCATCCTTTTATCCCGTAAAAACGTACTCATAACAAAGTAGCGGGCAAGAGCTTGTAAATACATACTACTATAAATACATACTGCTGTGTGTAGAGACCATTTCGGTTTGACCAAAGTGTTTGAGGCATATATCAGAGGAGGCAAGCGCGAGTGGACCGTGTGTCTTCATAAAAGTTTTATGTCGCGTGAAGCGGATGAACCGACATTCCGGCGGTCTACTACACAATATAGCGAATCAGTAGGTACCGATACAGAAAGCTGATAAAAAAAAAACTTTTTTTACAAAAAATATGGGTTCTATTCCATGTAGTTCTACTAGTTGTGTTGTACCGATTTTAATTCAGTTTTCGCACATGGAAAGAGAGATAAACGGGGAAGGTTTGTATATATAAATATAAAACTAGCTGGTGGAGCGACTTCGTCCGTCTCGCAAAATAAAAAATATATACAGGCAACTAGTGACCCGCTTATTAGTCAGATGTTAGTTTTTATTTTATTGAAGTAAAAACTTCTTTAGGCGCGCGCATTGGGCGTTTTTGAGTTTTTTGGCATTAAGCGTCTAGTAAAGCGTGAAAAGGTAACAGCAGACAGACATACAGAGTTGATATCACATAATATTATTAGTATGGATAGTATAGTTTGCACCCTGGGCAAAGCCGGGAACGGGTCGCTAGTATATTATTATAATTAATATGTTTATTTTTTAAAGGCAACAATGAAGACCAATGAAGACAACGTGTATTCGTAACGTAATATATTACGCAGAGGGAAGTAGAAAGTGAAAATTTAATTAACACATATTAAACAATACATTGGATTCTTTTACAAAAGCGATTTAAAAGATTTACATTAAAACCTGAAAATCTTCATTCGTTTTGTTAAAATACAACAATAAAAGATGTGAAGGCTTCTGATCACTTCTGATCCTACAAAGTATCATAAGTATTTACAAAGTATTTACAGAGGTTTTTAAGGATTATTTATCTTACTCGTTCTTTAATGTTTTTTTATGACACTTATCTTCTTATATGAAAATTCCGAATTATCGAAAAACTATTGCAAATGTATTTTTGCAAGAAGAAACTTTCATAGCAAAGAATAATCTCAAAATTAATTATGTTAATTCAATTCATTTAATAATTGAATTTTTATTAATTACATTTGTTTTAGAAATAAATATAAATATTTGTCTCAAGCATTTGTTTCAAATGCTAGAAAACATGAACTTGAAAATGAAATGCTTTTTGGTACACATTTTTTTATAAATTATAAAATACCATTACTTTACAATCTACAATGTACCAAATAAACATTATTCTTTTTTATTTCTTTCAAACTTATTTAAAGTAAATCTATTTTTGGGATCTAGTGAATGTCTTTAATCTCCTACTGAATAGAATTTCGTCTACGGCCAACGCGAACGTTAGCGAAATATGTGTTTTATAAACCTTACTTTTTAGGCTCGAATACCAAAACACGGGTAATGAAAATGCGGTTTACGATGTCTCTCTGTAATTGGATTTCTAAAGATTCAACTTTATATCGTATTTTACATTAGCATTTTATGTTAGATGTCTTTATATTTTTTTATGTTAAGGTCGGCAGACAGGCTGACGGTCCACTTGACAGTCGATAGACCTTTTTAGAACTAGTACCGCGCGGTTATGTAGACAAGGAACACTGTTTAGTTTGATGTTATTATCTTATTATACCGCGTACGGCGCGGTTAGTAGTTTTTTTGGTAATGGGGTTTTTAGAAAATGTAAAAAAGTATAAAAAAAGTCTTTTGAATTGTCGAATGTTATCCTCATTCACAAAATTTTAAATATTATTGTAATTAAGAAAGACTTATATTATCAAATTCCTCGAAGTTAAAAAAAAGCAATGGCCTAGTTTTGAACGATTTCCTTTTCAAAATTTATCAGAACTGTTTAAATTGGTTGATCAACTTAATTACATATACATGTTAGTCATAATTACGGGTTGATTGCGATGTTCGGAAGATACGATTTTCACAAATTGACCCTTAATTAAACTGATACATCGTCGGTAAACCAATTGATTTGATTAACCCGAAAGCCAATCACAGCACGAAATGGAAACAACAAACATAATGATGTGTTACACTCTGATCCGTTTTCAGAGCTTTAGTTTACCAGAATGTTTGTTATTATACGAGTTGCGGATCAAAGCCCAGGTCAGTCTTATCGTGTTTCGTCCGGATAAATCTCGACTCGATGTGCTGTGTAAAGCTATTGCTATACTTGTAAATTATTCGCCAAAACTCTACGTCATACCTTTGATATTCTAATGGCATGCAACATGATCTTTTATTAAAGTAAATATAGCCTTTTACATTAAAACCATTTCATGATAAAATATTAAATGAAATGTGGTTACCATCACCCTTTAACACAAGCATTTGCATTTATTTCTGCCATTTACTGGTGGTTACTGCGGCGGCGCCTTAGAAACTGGACAGATTTGCAACTGGACAGATTCTCAACTGGATAGTTTCGCAACTGGACAGATTGGCAACTGGACAGATTCTCAACTGGATAGATTCGCAATTGGACAGATTTGCAACTGGAAAGATTCTCAACTGGATAGTCTCGCAACTGGACAGATTCTCAACTGGACAGATTCGCAACTGGACAGATTCTCAACTGGACAAATTCGCAACTGACCAGAGTACAGTCAGAAGAAAAAAACCCTAGTTACTGTCGCTCGACAGCCTGTCGAATTTATGTTTGCTAAAATTAGTTTGACCGATCATAATATTTTAGTTTGACCGAAAACATAACAAAATTATTTGCATCGACAAAATCCGAAGTGATTTTAATTTAGCACGTAACTTACGTATGTATATTGTTTGTATATATTTGGGCACAATCTCGAGTAGCAACAGTTTAGTTTGTACGTACATGGTGTCTCGTTAGGCTTCCCCCCACGTTTGAGAACGTGCTTGCTGTATTCGTCGGAGTGCAGCCCCTAACTTTACTGATTTTTCAAACACAAAACAGAAGTATTTTGCTTTAAACTCTCATGTTTATTTTGAATTTATTTTCTCGTCCAATCAATGCACTAGTTAATAGTGGACACACATATAAAATCCGTTTTTTTTTGTATTCTACTATGTTTTAGCAAGGTAACTAAAGTTTAGGCACTAAGTTAGCCTGTACTTATATGTTATTTTAAGGAAAAGAAAATATATTACGTACACCGGTAATAATAGAATGAAATACTGAAAACTAACTAAAATTATTAAAATTTCTTTCTTAAAAAATTATCTTTAAAAATCTTTTGTTTTATCTTTTTTTAAATATAAGCACCGCATTGTGAAATATACTGTACAGAAGACCACCCGTGAATATGTGTTTCGGTGACTAAGAAAGGAATGCAAGAGCCCATTACTCCCTTCCTTATCCCTTATCTCTTATCCTCAATCCTTCCACGGTCGGCACTTGCGGCACTTACTTGTGTTATAGGCGACGGTACTACTATCAAGTGCACCGTCAGGCTGTCTGTTGACTTTAACATAAAAAAGTTGGGCTAAAGTCTCCTTACCTTAAAAACTTTCCTCGTTTAAATAAACCGTGAAAACCAGTGAAAACCGAATGAAAATACGTTTTCTACATTTTTGAGAATACAGCGAACATAAAGACAGAGAAACGCGGCGGGGGGACTTTATTTCCTAATATGTTAGGATAGATTCAATAATTCTATGTAAAACTGACTCATTATGGTGTAAGAAATTAATATTAATAATAATTAAATAAAGCCTTTTTATTTCTTACTTAATATAAAGTGATAGACTTTTATATTATAACAACTTTTTATACTATTTCATTCATTGGTTATTTAGTAGGTTAGTATTATCTTTAAAAAAATAATAATTTTATATGTTAGTAAATGTTATTCTTCTGTTTTGATCTAATTAGTAAGAACCCCGGTTTGGGTAAAGGCCTCGTCCAGTGTAAGTAATTATTGGACTTTAAAAAGTATCAATAAAGTAACTATCAATTTACTGCCGCGGATTCAATGGAACTGCTTTTCTTTGTTCAAATCTTTGTCGCAAGTATTCACTAAAGCGAGACCTAAAGCCTCACCTGAGGTAACGTGCAATATCTGTCAGCTTAGCATTCTATCGACGGGAAGAGACAAAGCGTTGTTTCCAAGCGCTTTGTTTGTTTCTAACAAGAAATTTTTCTTCGTGAAAATATCTTTTCTGTTCAAGCATCGAAGGCGAAGCGACTGTACAATAGACAATTTAAATTATCCGATATTCACTTTCATAAGTCATAAATAACTTTGTGGAGCGTAATTGTTTTATAATTGAATGCATATGCAATTAGGTTCTTATAAAAGAGTGATGATTTTTCAATTTAATAATCAGATATAGTTTTTAATTTTGCCTTTAGATAAAAATATAATCTAACAATTTCTATTACTAGTATATATGTACGTATGTATAATGTATCTATATCTATATACAAATATAATAAATAATAAACTGATAGTTTTCTAATCTATTTATCATATTTTCTAACTATTTTTAATCTACACTTTAGTCTCAATTTCTGCTTTATTTATATACAATCACTAGCTGACCCTGCAAACGTTGTTTTGCCAAAAAATAAAAATTAAAAAAATCTCAGACACAAAAAAATTCATAATTTTTTTGTCAAGCCGTTTCGGACACTGTTACATGAGAATTTTATACATATGTAGATAACATAGGTAAAAGTACGATTCTTTTATAATAACAGTAATGGTATGCAACAAAAGTTTTAAATATAAAATAGCAGGTTAGATAAAAAAGTTTCAGTTCAACTACACATAAAAATAAAAAGTTCGATAAGCCTCGCCTGCAGGCTGATGTTTTGTGCAAAATGCTTACTGCAAAACCTTGCAAAAGTTATGATCTAGCCGCATTGTTACTTGGTTGGTTTTATTGCATTCATAAGCCTATGGGAGTTGTTTTGGTTTAACGTGAAGAGTTTATTGTTAAAAAATGCAATAAGTTTTTATTGTTAAAAAGGTTCAAATTCTAGAGTAATTATAATTATGTGCTGTTTTAAACTTATGTCCCACTAGCTGGTGCCCGCGACTTCGTCCGCGTTCTGGATGAAAGGTACCCTATGTCCTTTCTGGTGTCCTAGACAACGTGTATGCAAAATTTCATGGAGATCGGTTCAGTAGTTTTTGCGTCAAAGAGTTACAAACATCCATACATACATCCATACAAACTTTCGCATTTATAATATTAATAAGATAAGATAAATAATTTTTTTTATTATTTTCTATTATCTAATTTTATAAGGGTTACTCAAAAAGTTATTCTTTATCTGAAAAATAAAATGTAATAATTTATTAATACAATAAGTATATTCATGTGAAGGATCATTTTACACATTAAATTTAAGTATTAATTTAGACTTTGATCTTAAATATTTGTGTTGATCTATTTTTTTTTATTTTCAGGTTCTGGAAGTCTTTTAAGCGTTGCGGTCTGTCTGACAGGCCTCAACGAAAAACATGGTAAGTTTAATTTATTAATTTATTGTAATAACGAATAAACATTATCACTAACCGCATATTATCTTCTTCTTCTTCGTGTATGTTCCCTATTGACTCCAAAATGAAGCCGGGAGCGGGTCGCTAGTATTATATAAAAGACTGCACTTCCCATGTGAAATATTTAGTTGCGAATGAAAATTAATATACAAATTCTTTACTAAATTTGAGTCAAGTGTAGAGTTGATTAATGTAATGACTTTAAAACAGTGATGTAGCTTGACTAAGGCAAAGTCCGAATCCTGGTAAAATATTTTACAAAAAAAAAAATCTCACACATTTTTAGACGTAATGCATATAATTTAGCTTTTAACTAAACCTAAAAGCTTAACTCGTAGACTTTAGAGTTTAGCGTATGTATTCAGGATTTTCAGGTTTAAAAGTATCTTACAGTTTAATCCTGCTAATCATCAATATATCAGTGAAAACCGCATTCAAGTCAGTTAAGCATTTCAGAGATTAGCGTGCACAAACGCACAGACAAATTCGTAACGTAAGTACGACGTGTAAGTTCAAGGAGTACAAATTGTTTTTTTTTTTTGAAAAAATATTCAATGTACAGACACGCTTCGTTTACGATATTATTATATGTATACTTAGATAAGACATACGTTACAAGTTATTATCCGAGATTAACGGTTACTTGAGAACGAGGTGTAGGTACACGTGGAAAAAGAAAAGAGAAAGTTTTCGAACAATAAAGTCAGTTCCCAACGTTCTGAGAATGAAACAATTTAAAACAAATTACCAAAAAGTTTAACCAATAATTGAGTTTCTCTATTAAATTGTATTCCGAAAAACTCAATTTCAGCGTAGGGTAGGTGCCTAAATTATGTAAATTGATTTATAATTGTTCAATGCTCACGCTTCGTTTTATTAGAATTATACATATATATATATATATATATATATACTATCGATTCGCACTGGCTTTGAATGATCATTTTTTGTAAGTTATATCAATATATCAATTTTTCCATAACGCTTAAACGAATTAACTGATTTTCATGAAACTTGGTGGATAAACATTGAGACGTACGGGACACAGGGGCCCTAGCCAAGAGCAAACGTACAGTCATAAACGCTACGCTCAATCTACGCTACGCTTGGGAGAAAGCTTTGTGATTGGTCAAAATTTTATGTGGGCGTTACAACAACCAATCACCGCGAGCTTTAATTCTTTGGTTTCGTAAGTACGCAAAGGGAGCGTTTGCATTGGTTTGCTCTTTGGCTAGAGCCCCTAGGATCCTTTTTTTAGGCGGGCGAAGTCGCGGGCGTGACTACCAATTTTGATTTTGATAAAATTCTCAATTCTCGGTCAAAACACGATCTAGGTCTACATACGAATATTGATAATAATAACGTATGTAAGGTGCAAACAGGTCGAGTACTGAAATACAATGAATAGTTATTTATTCATGAACATTACTGCCAATCACTACTTTACAAGTTATTCCAAACATAATTATAAGTTATATAAAAGTGCTTCCATTTTCTTCTTTTCGTTATTCGTAACTCCCGGCAACCAACTCCTTCCGCCTGCGCACACTCCATGGCGCGACCGGTGTTGCCAATACGGCCATTCTGCAAAGCACATGCCCCAGGTGCTCCAATCTCATCCACAGGATACTGCCAGTACGCGTTGTTACCCTATTAACAAAAACAACAAGTTAATTTTTGCTAAGCATAATATCCAAACAACTCGGCCAATCATGACTTTAACTCTTTTACTGACAAACATTGATTCAAACCATTTCTTCTTTCTCAAATTCTCATTTTGTAATGAACTTCTCAATTCTCAAGTTACCATGTAGATGCGTCCCATTAACGTTCAGGCAAACCCCAACGGTCCTTCTTTGGTGTCCTGACCTCCTCCAGATCCGTCCCTACTTAGTACTTAATACTTAGGGCTCACGGTCTTTCTTTAGTGGCCAGGCCACCTCCAGATCCGGGCCCGGACGCTTAGGCTAACGCCTTACACTTACCTCTGGCACTTCCCAATTCGTTTTTAAAGGCCTAAGACTGTCCATGTCCAACTATTTTGACATATAGTTTTTGGCCCACTTCGGTCTACCCAGCTCAGAAAAAACGTCACTCAAACAAACTCAAACAGAAGAAATAATCTGAATCAACATGTAAACCAACATGTATATCATGAACAAATGGCTTTTACCATTATCGGTACACATCTTTACTCACAATTTAACATTGCCAATACGAACATCAACTTTTCGATTAACAAGCATGTAAGATATAAGAAAACGTTAAGAATACAAGACTCAGGTTTAAGCAGATTTCCCATCTAAGCTTGTAAGAAAAGTACATTGACTTATTACCTCAGTTGCGAACACATTATTATGTGTACCAAATACCACTCTTCTCATCCATCTGTGTTAACTCACAGCCGATGAGCCGACCACGTGGCCACAGCGCGCATTGCCCGTGTATCTCCGATTGCTCCTTTTACACCCGCGCAGCACAGTAGCCTCATATCGATCCCCTTTAATTTTATAATAAATGCAATTTAAACAGTCATTTATGTAAGATCAGAATATGAAAAAGTTTAACACCTTAAGACGAGGACTAACCTCAGACCGAACACAATTTTTACCAAATAAGCGCAACCTTAAGTATATCCTATGAATTTGCACAACAAATTTTGTAGCTTCCCGGAGACAACCGAACAAATTTAAAATTGGAAGGTTTTTCTTAAATATTGTGTAAAATATGAAAAAAGAAATAAAAGTAGCCGATTCAAACTTTAGTGTAGAACTTAAGTTAATTAATAAGCCTAAAAACAAAAGTAGTTGTCACGGAAAATTCTTATTTCTGTGAACAGTAAGTTTTTTTTAGCAGTATTTTACTAATTTTTTTTTCTCAGAAAATTGACTTTTTTTTATAAATCTGTCCGATTCTTTTTTCAATATAGTCTATTACTTATGCACTGTATTTTTATCTGACTTGTAATTTTACTCTAAGAAGTCAAACTAGGCGACGAAAACAAAAACGCTTTTCAGCTAAGTCCTCGCCTTAAAGTCGACATTTGCTTGTACCAGGGCAAATATCAGTTATACCAACCTTTCATTTCAAACAAAACAGAATATCGCATTAACAATTGCAATAAACTAGTTAACTGTGATAGGTTAATTAATAAGAAAACTAGGAACCTATGACTAATCCCGAAGTTAATTATGACTTGAAAATATTTCGCTAATATAACCAGTTCCATGATCTGCAAAAATTGCAGCTCTTTGATGGAAACTTAAATTCCTTGACACCATTTAATTCAATACGATATTCTTCTTGAACGTAAGCAATACAAGAGAAATACATTGACAAAGCATGACTATTAAATAGAACACATTTGATTTGGTCTTCGCAATGAACTGAACTCCATATCAAATAATAAGTAAGTATATTTTCATAATTATGCAATAAAATTGTCTGCTTAATGCTTTTGTTTCCAAAAAGTATCTACTACTTCATAAAGGACTGAATTTGAAAACTGACGAAGGCTTTCGTACCCCCACTGTACTTTACTATACGTCGCATTTTAGGGTATCCCTCTAATGTTTTATTCAAAGCGAAATGACCAAAGCCGTCGTGATAAAATTTTATGATTTGCCAGATACAGATACAAATTTACCAAATACTACCCACCGACGACTACGACTCGTTCGTCAGTACCTACACCTAATCGCCCAGTTCATAATCACGAAATATAACTTTGTGTGCATCTATCTCCAAAACACAAAACGTCCTAATACACAATAATTCGGAATCCTGGTAACTGTAATTTTATTTAGGGCACGCTAATCTATTACATTATACCGATTTTTTATTTACAAATAATGTTGATCATGCAGTATAAAAGAAATTACTTTCGCGTATGATTTTATTATTTAAAAGTTCATTAACCATTACTCGCATAACTTGTCTGTTTGAATAAGAATATAGCTTAAATTAAACAGGATCGCGATCCTAACAGGTTTAAAATCCTACGGTAATTTCCATTTTGCAATTATCAACTTTACCTAGTATTCGCATACACCTATACTATTTGCACGCTTGCAACGAATAAACTCAAAACTACGAAACCGACTTTAAAAAAAAAACAACATTCTTTCACGTATAGAAAGCTACGTTATCAGGAGTAACATAGACTATATTTTATAAAATTACGCGAGCGAAGTCGCGTGCAACAGCTACAGCAACTACGAATAAGTATCTGTAAATTACTATGACGTGACAGTTTTTAAATTTTTCAACCTTTTGTTAGCACCCCCTACTACGAGCACCTCAACCCGGTATTTAACTAATTTTAGAAAATCGCTTTAAACCATTCCTTACCACAAAAACAAGTAAGTACACCACATTGATATTTCACAAAATCAATGATAAAGTTAAAATTTCCGAAACCGCGCCAAAAACGCCGTTTCTGCAATGGCGCTGATCCCTGACACGTGTGACGTCACACAACAGAACTGAATGATGACACAGATAACTAATATGACGTCATCAGACCTGCAACCACTCACAGGGCGTTTCGACGCCAAGATAAAATTTCAAAAATTATGATATCCTTTTTATATAATTTGCATAAAATATACATAATTTAGCTTATAATAAATTGACATATTCCCTTTTACGCCACTCTCTAACAGGACGACCACAATCTGTAGTATACTTTTAATATTGTCAAATAATACCCAATTAAACCACTTTATGTTTAGTCCATGGGTACATATCACTTTCGTGCGGAACTGTACTTTATTATTATTGTGCTTATTGTGCTAAACATTCCTTTTTTTAATATAATATATGCGTGACTCGATTACTAAAATTGCATTTAAATTTAAAGTTGGTTTTTCGCACATTTCATAAGAAATAATATCGTGTGAAATGACAACTAAATCAATATTACCCAAATAATTGACATTACGTCAAGCCTCTGTAAAATTTAAATATTATAATTTGTCAATTCGTGATTTCTTTAAACAACTCACATATCTCTTTTAACTTGTAATGTGGGTGAGACCCTTTTCTTACAGTCCTTCAACAACCCTCTTGTCTAAGAACTATCCACAATTACATAACATAGAATCACGCCATACTGAAAGGTACTATCGGACCAGAAAAACGTTGATGCATAGAATTTAATTACATTAAAGCATGTAACGACATTATCATTTAGATTTTAATGGTTCGAGTACCGCCATTACAGTATGAAGTCAGGTTGAACTTACTCACAGTCTCGGCCTTTCGGTTTTTTTTTTTTTACTCTTACAAAGTGGAGATGGCCTCCCTTCGCTGATGACAAAGCTGGCAGAGTTACTAGACGAGCATGTAGTAGCTCGACGTCTCCTTTTCCTGCCCTTTATGGCGTGTGTTGGAACACTTCTGATGTAAGGTGCAAACAGGTCGAGTACTGAAATACAATGAATAGTTATTTATTCATGAACATTACTGCCAATCACTACTTTACAAGTTATTCCAAACATAATTATAAGTTATATAAAAGTGCTTCCATTTTCTTCTTTTCGTTATTCGTAACTCCCGGCAACCAACTCCTTCCGCCTGCGCACACTCCATGGCGCGACCGGTGTTGCCAATACGTATGAGTTGTGTTTTTATACACCCTAAAGAAATTTACAAATATAACAACAGTTGTGTGTTTTATGTTACTTAAACATTACCTGCGCTTATGTGGCTCACATTTGGTTAAATTTGAATAAAATTGAATCCTTAATATTGAGCCCTGGATGTGATGAAATAATTACATTTGCAGGAAATAATTAAGTGTAATTTAATTTATTGTAATTTAGCAAACCGGTTCGAATACTGGCAGCTAATAAATATTTGAGTCGTTACAAGCGCAAAGTTTAGAACATAAATTATTATACGAACCTTTTGCTCGTACTTATGTAATTATACGAGTAGGTATATAAACTGTATTTGTAAATGAATGTATCTTTTGAGACATATTAGTAAATCTATTTTATTTAAATATTTTTCTGTTTTAAATATTTTTATGGATGCATAGCATAATGTGCAAGTCGCAAAATGTGCACTAGTGCAAGTAGCAGTAAAATGTGCAGTAGGCCTAGTGCGAGTTTTACTCTATCAAACGCGTCGAATACGTACATGTCAATTTGTATGGGAACGAAGCAGCGCTACCTGGTGGCTAAAGTGTAGCACTACTTCATTTCCATACAAATTGACATTTACGCGTTCGACGCGTCCGATACGATAGAGTAAAACTCGCACTAGGCCCTCAGATCGTAAAACGTGCAGGTCGCAGAATGTAATTATGGCGTCAAAGGCCATCATCCCCCGAGCAAAATTATTACAGATTAGCCGGTGCCCGTGATTTCGTAAGAGTTGAAAAATGAAAATATGTGGGCTAATTTTTTTAAAATATTTTTGGGGGCACCTAACATTCTAACGCCAAAAATATTAAAATATTCATCATCATCATCATCATCTCAGCCGTAGGACGTCCACTGCTGGACATAGGCCTCCCCCATAATTTTCCAATAGGACCGGTCAGAAGCTGCCTGGATCCACCGCTGACCCGCGGCCTTTATTAGGTCGTCTGTCCACCTTGTGGGTGGACGTCCTACGCTGCGCTTGCTGGTCCGTGGCCTCCACTCGAGAACCTTCCGGCCCCAGCGGCCGTCGGCTCTCCGTACTATATGCCCTGCCCACTGCCACTTCAACTTACTAATCCGCCGGCTTATGTCGGTAACTTTCGTACGTCTGCGGATCTCCTCATTTCTGATTCGATCTCGCAGTGTAACCCCGAGCATAGCCCTTTCCATAGCTCGTTGAGCGACATTGAGCTTCCTTACGAGGCCCATAGTTAGAGACCACGTTTCAGCGCCATACGTCATCACTGGCAACACACACTGGTCGAAAACTTTTGTCTTGAGACATTGAGGGATTTTGGACGAGAAGATGTCTCGGAGCTTCCCGAACGCTGCCCATCCGAGCTGGATTCAACGATTGACCTCGTTAATATATTGTATTGTAATATGTAATATTAAAATATTACATATTACAATATACGCTAACATATTACGTTCAATTTACATTCAGTTATTTTTGTGTTATTGAGGATCCATAATGACCAAACATATAAAGTTTCGTATTTACTTATATTATAAGGATACGCATTACGCATAAATAAAAATGATTGATTAAATGATGATAATTTTTTTGCGGTATCATAATACTTAACCGCGAACGTTAAAAGCATATTTTGAAAAAAAAAAAAAAAAAAAGAAAGAAAGAAAGGTACTCAGAAAATGTATTAAATATTTGGGTGGTTTTATTTAAAAGAGTTTACTATCAATCACGACGGATATTCAAAAGCGTTTGCAGCGGAATTGCACGCCACTAGCCTTGCCACATCATAACAGGTAATAACTGAACACGAAGTTAGGAAATGACGGACGGTTAATAAACTACGGTTCATTAAGTGGCTTAATCGAATATACATATACGTATGCGTAGCGGCGTTTGGGTACGCTTCAGTAATGGGAAATACAATGTAGTTAGATAGTTTATATATATATATATATATATATATATTTAGTCAAAATTGATTTACGTGTTTAGCAAAAGTTGACGAACAAACACCATTCATCTAGTTGACATGTTTCGTGTAAGTTTTACAATAAGAAGCATTTGTCAATTCTTAATAATCGGCTTGAACTATTAATTAAATAAGAGAATGAAACAAATTATTGATATTATTATGCCAATAAAAAACTTGTTGCTCTGGGTTACTTATTGCATTAAGTACAGGACAAAAATAAACGATTAAAAAAACACAATTCAGTAAGTAATATTCATACTTAAAGTAGTTAAATTAAAAGTCTTTTGAAAGAAAATTATAGGACTTTATGTATTTTAACATTAATTAATTGGATATGTTTTAAAAAAGATATATTTTAGGATATTGGAGACCATTAAAATTTGTTACCAGATTTGTATGGAGATCAGGTCATAACTCAACTTTTATTATTCGTTGATATTCAATGGTTGAATCTAGCGCTATTAAAACCATCATATTTCACTAGCAAATTATGGCTTACTTTATTTATGAGGTGTTATAGTAATTCTCGTCGGATTCTTTGTCCATTTTCAGCAAAGAAAATTATATCATCATCTATATTATAATATTAAAAAGAGAAGAGATACTCGTATGTATTTTTATATTTTTGTTTGTAATGAATAAACTCAAAAATTACTGAAGCGATTTTAAAAATTCTTTCACCTATAAGTATATACTTTATTAGCGATAAAGTACCCATTATATATGACAATGTTATTTTTTAATTAAACGTGAATTTGTCAAAATATTTTTTTATATTATTATCAATTTTATAATCAACTATCAAGTCATGATAATAATGCAGTTACTTCATGGGCAAATGTTTATCAAATATTAACATAATACGATCGTTTGGCTTCTATCCAGAGGATGCGGTTCTAGTCTTGTTGGTGAACCAAATTCGTGGGCCAGTTTATTTGTTTTGACACAATGTTGGAACAACATTGGTGCAGTCTGCTGTAATCATGACCGATTGCTCTAAAGATTTGTGAGCGTACAATGTTCTTACACGGTTCTCATTTAGTTTGCCAAATATTAGAATCCCTTCATCTCTTTAGACTACAATGCCATACTTCTACCAAATGATTTTTTCAGTGTTTTATTAGACTAATCAATACTAATATTATAAAATGAGAATATTTGTATTTTTGTATGTTTGTAATGAATAAACTCAAAATCTACTGGGATGATTTTAAAAATTCTTTCACATATTATCGGCGAGTAACATAGGCTATATTTTATAAAGTTAGGCGGACGAAGTCACATGCAAACAGCTAGTTAGTTTATAAGATTGCAAGGGTTTAAATAAATGATTAAATATTTAAGTTAGTCAATACTGAAGGTTTTCTCGAATACAGTCAAAAGCACACTTTGTTCCGCAGACCATAGTGAAACGACAACACGTTTTACTGTGTTTCGAGCGTTTAATAATATATTTATGTCAGAGCAAATTCTCCTTTAAGTAGCTCATATCAATAGGCGACTGTAACCACTTGCCATTTAATGGATCATTGTGCTACCAGCCGACCTTTAGCATAAATAATGTTACGGATACATTTCTTTTTATTAGAGATAGGTTTGCTCTTGGCCAGCATCCAGCCGTGTAGCGAAGATGAGGCCTATGATGGAGCGAGCTCATCCAGAAGATTCCTATTCACTCGAACTTTGAAAAGATTTGGGTTATATAAGCTCGGAAAAGGCAAGGAGTTCCAATCCTTGGCAGTACGTATTATAAAGGATATTTTAAAGCATGATAAGAATGGTAACCAGCCATTCCGTATTTTCCATTCATGTATCACGAGAGAAGCTGTTTAGCAAGATGTTGAATTCACAAGATTGATTGGTGAATGACAAGTTTTTTAAAAGAAAGGACAAATTGTTTAAAAACTTTTCACATTTGTGAAAGGGGTAATGAAATTTATATACGTAGATATCAAAAGAGTGTTCAGTGAAGATGAGAAGCCGATGATGGGAGTTATCGGGGAAAGTTGGTAACAAACCGAGCTAGTTTTGTACCCGAACGTACAAACTTTTCACATAAATCGAACTACGTTTATAATTTACCAATTTGATATTTCCAACTGAAGTACACAGAGCACACAGACAATGTTACTTACACGCAAATTGTAAGTGAGGAGACAAGGAGGCGACTATGGAAAAGGTTATGTTTGTAAATTCAAACTACATAATATAATATGTTGAATTTCATTGAGAGTCTTATTGTGTAAATAGGAATTTCTACATAGGTTCAGTCCACTTTGAATTTATTCGTATTGATTTTCTTATGAAAATTACTACTATGGTCGCAACGCTGTGGTGTTTTTTGCGTTATTAACGACGGTAGCCTATTACCATCAAGTGGAGTGGACCGTCAGCTTGTATGTCGACCTCAAAAAAGCCTGTCTTGATTTAATATTGAAGGTGTTTCATAGTATGTAAAGCAAGACACGATATACGAGTCTGAGGCAAAAATAAAATAAACAAGGGCCAAATCGTAAATTCCTTACGAGGTTTGTTTACGAGGTGTTTCTTGTTGTTCGAACTCAGTTTATGTACGTATCGGCCATTGAGGTCCGTTTATGGTAATGGTGAACCGTGATGGAATTGTAAACATAGGAACAAAACAACCAATAGTGTTTAGTTTTACAGTCGCTTTTTATTTCTTGGGGCGGAACCCAAGATTGAAGTGCTTTATCTTAAAAATTTGGATTATCTTGTTATGTGCTATAGCTGTAAAAAATAAAGAGAAGTAATACGTACACGAGTTATCAATAATTTGTACTGTATCAAGATTGAGCTTATAGATTTTCTATACTAATATTATAAAGCTGAAAGGTTAAGGCTTTTTCCATAAATGTACTATCTAATAATAATGTAATGTATGGTATAAATGTATGTAGGCTATATAAAATTTTGAACGCGGAAGAAGTATTATAACAATAACATGCTGTGTGAGCACACGTGTGCGTATCCCAAAGGAATTTCGCAAATGCACTCTTTCACACATACACTTTTCTGTCATCATAATCTATTTCTCTATAAATGTCGTGGGCTGATCGTAGAATTGGGCAGATCGTAAAGTATGAAATCAAAAATCTTTCACCAAAGGTCAAAAATAGGTGCGACAAGTAGCGGAGCAAAGCATAGAGAGGAGGAGCGTGTTAGGTTTACATGGAAATAAATTTGGGGTGCCGAGCGAAGAGGAGCGGAGCGAGGCGACCCTCTCAGTTTTAACAGAAATATGACCTGCCCAGAAATATTATGATATGCCCAATTCTACGATGTGCCGACGACATAAATAAAATTGATTGCTTATTATGTTGTTAGTCAGTCAGTAGTTTAAAATAATATTTCATGTTATTAGAGGAACATAAGAGGAAAAATTTGTAGTCATTCCTGATGTTGGTGATAGATTGTACAGAAACACAGTAACTCTGTTGAAGTGGCAGGCTGGCAGTAGGCAGTAACTATTTCTCTCTGAGTGATTGATATAGCATGTAGGTATGCTGTTGTTTTCCGCAGTGTGTGAGTAAAACCTGTCGGACTCCACTTTTCTTTTTGCCCGTTATAGCGCACTTGATTCCCACTGGTTTTGTTTTCTAAGAGACATAGTTGCCACCAACCATTATCAAGCAGCTTGCTAGCCTTAAAAAAATAAAATAAAATATTTTTATAAAATAAAAAATTTTTTTTTTTAATTTTTATAAAATAAAATAAAATAAAATAGCCTTTATCACAAAAATCTGTATTAGATATACCTTAATAATTAATCAAATTATGGACATAACCTCTGAAAAAAATGTGTAGGTACTCTAAATAATTATAGCCTGACGACATTGTTGTATACTTTTAGTACCTACTTTGTGTGTTCGATCTTTATTCACATTAAATTTAGTATACAAGAAGCTGATAGAACAAAAAATATTAGGCTCATAATATATCATATTCGTATCATATCTTATAGTACTACCATTAATATTATGTGCTTCGGCATTCTTATCATCGCTTATCATATCCGGAACCCATTCCCCCCTCCTATTGAAAAATATTTTTCTTCAAAAAAGTTTTTCATTTTTCATTATTTATTTCATTTTTAAATTTTTCTCTTTACATTTCAAATCATCCAATAACATTATCCAACTGAGCTGTTTAATTTTGTATGATTGTAAGTATATTTTCAAATAGACTTTGACAGTTCCAAGAAATAAACTACAACAGATCATTATAACTCAGTGTTCGCTGTGCCATTAGCTCCCAGACTACCAAGAAGATAAATGTGACTATTAGTTTCCGACGTTCCTCACGATTCTGATTTATGTACTTCAGTGAGAGTTTAAAGGCGCCTGTAAAGTGGGAGCAAGTGCCCACGTCTAATTATGTCTAATTAAAATAAATTAAGTGCAACGTTTTCAGAGACATTATTTTAGCCTGTTTTCAATTTCAAAACTCTAATTAATTAAGTATTACAAAATACTTATGCCTCTAGTTGTAAAATTAGTAGCCTTTGATCACGAAATAAAAAGAAAAACTGTTATAACTGTTAATACTGTGAAAAAACACGTCTACATGACAAATTTTATAAAGTAGATTTTTTTTTTAAATCTTTATTTTTAGGCTTTTCCCTTAGGGATATGTCGCCTCATTGGGCAAGGTACATAACTAAACTACATAACTAAACTATACTATATACAACTATACCTAACTATAACTAACACTAAATCTAGAATGATACATACTCATACTGCATAAAGAAGATGAATTGTAAAACTACTCGAATTAAACACAAAAACATTTTGAAAAAAAAAAAAAAAAAAAAACTTAAGTGACTAGTATGTGTGCAAAGTTGTATAACCGCAATTATAATTAAAATATTTTTGATTTCAGGGCACAATGTGGGTGTTTGTAGTCCTATCATTGGTTCCAATCATCAATGGA
This sequence comes from Synanthedon tipuliformis, assembly GCA_947623395.1. NCBI lineage: Eukaryota > Metazoa > Arthropoda > Insecta > Lepidoptera > Sesiidae > Synanthedon > Synanthedon tipuliformis. The sequence goes on along the minus strand of OX392417.1, from coordinate 8,453,939 downwards.
CAGCAACAATGGGTGCCGTGCTCGGAGCTTAACGACGATCTTCGATATCCGTGCAGGTGCCGGGTTCAAGTAGACCGTGCTCTTCAATTAAGGATTCTAATGGACTGCGATAGGGTTGTGTTTGGCAGTGACTTTCCACCGTTACCGTACGGCGCACCGATTATATCGTTCACTCAGCGGTGGGCTGGTCAGCAGACCTTGCCAACTCAGGTGAGGTTAATTACATATTTTATTTATTATTATTATTGGAGTTGCTTCACGGCAACTCTAGAAAAAAGTATGCATGTTTTTTTAAATATCCAGTAAACTTTCTTTTGATTCTACCAATCCTTTTATCTATATTTTATAGCTTACTTAATACTAGCTGTTGCACGCGACTTGGTCCGCGTAACTTTATACACTACAGCCTATGTTACTCGCTGATAATGTAGCTTTCTATAGGTGAAAGAATTTTTAAAATCGATGCAGTAGTTTTTAAGTTTATTCATTACTAACAAAAATACAAAAAAAATTCTCTCTTTATAATTACTAGCTGTTGTACGCGTTTCGTCTTCGTAACATAGACTATAAAATACAAAGATTTAAATGTATAAAGAAGATATAATATTAGTATAGATTTATTAGATAAAACTGGAAGAAAAAATCTCCAAAGAAAAAACCAGGTTCTATTTATTTAAATTCCAGGCAAATTTGTAGATGGCTTCACTAAGAATTTCGAAAGATTTATATTTGCCAAAGGTGCAAAAGAACTGTACAAATGTCTTAGTTCCCTGAATCGTTTGAAAAATACTTTCTACTTGCTTGAAATGAAAATTTCCGACAGTGGATGCTACTAGATTACTAACATGTTCATATTTATTCTACATATTAATAGAAATGAACTAAACAGTTTTCGGTTAATTAGTAAATCTAGGAAATGAGGAAATTCTCCTTACTATCAAATCAAACTCGCTTCTAATAGGATTATATGTATAGAAATGGGTTACAGCATTAACCATTTCAATTCAATTCACCACAAATCTATTTAGGATTTAATCTAGCCATTCATGACAGTAATTTTTTTATAATCAAAATAGTCTAATCTCTACGCCAACACTCCGCCTGCCTCCAACCGCCCCAGGCTATATACAAAAACTTTTCGCATTTACGCTTTTTTTTTTAATTAGTGAAAACGGGTTGGTCTTGGACTGTCTAGAAAACCATATCAAAATCCTTTGGTGGTGCCCGCGACTTCGTCCGCATTCTGGATGAAAGGTATCCTATGTCCTTTCTGGTGTCCCAGAAAACGTGCATGCAAAATTTCATGATCGGTTCAGTAGTTTTTGCGTGAAAGAGTTACAAACATCCATACATACATCCATACAAACTTTCGCATTTATAATATTAGTACGGATGTATATAAATTCCAACATGAATAATTTTTCATCGTGATAACGTTATTAAAGAATTCTCATATACTTCCGGCAATAGAAAGGAATGGAGCTACCTAAAATTTATTATAAATTCGATGTTTGAACATACAATACATGAGTGGCTTTCTACTGGCGTACACGCGATTGTTCATGATCTGATAATCGCAATTCTACTCGATAAATGGAAACTACGCGTTCATTGCATAGTTTGAGCTAGTTGTATGAAATACTGAGGAATTGTATTAAAATAATATTATATATAATATAGGCAATATGAAATAAAACTTGTGTTGGTGTAATACGAAATATTGCTCGTAGAACACATTAATCATGACACATTAAACATCTGTAATAGAAGCACTTTATTTATTTACCATTTACTTAATAACTAACTTGAAAGTCTCAAAGAAGTCCCCAGATGTTCTGATTTCTTTTTAAGTCCTTATATTTTTGTAATGCTATAAAAATTATTTATGTATCATCTTATATTTAACTTGTTTTATTATCAAGTCTCTTTATTTTTTGTGAATTCTTGTAATAATGTGTAATGTAATAAACGGTAGCTGCTGTCGTCTACCATTCTGTAGAGTCCAAATGAAAACGAGCTCTGTAGACAAGTTTAGTGTTAAGCTGAGTAAAGTTCAGTAGTAGAGTTCTAAGAATACTTTAAGAAGTCTTTCTGCTTTGTACTTTGTGAGAAAGTCGAATAATGTTTCTCTCTCATATATATAAATGCATATAAATCAATTGCCTTGCAAAAAATAACAACAATTTTTTTACTAATACCTACTGGAATAAAAAACAATTGAATTAAGAAAAAACTAATGGTACAACTGAAAATAGAAAAAAAAACACAATTGGTAATTTTGTATGCGATTGTCTACTTCGGATTATAATTAGTAGAACCTATGGATTGACAGCTACACCATCATAATCACCTCGTGTCTCTCCATTGCTGGATGTGAAATTTAACTTAGTTTATGTTAGTACAAATATTTTCATTTGACTTAGTTTTAGTTTAGTTACCGACAGTTACGCCTTTCGGCAAACAAATGCATTTAGGTTGCTATTGGTGCTGACCCGAACCCTACGCATCGGAGATGCACACCGTTTCCTCATAGTTGCATAGAAGCATTTAGTGCATAGTCTCTAACTTATTGGAATAACTCTTTATGTTATGTGAAATAAAATAAAAACCAAATGACGTAGCATTGGCACAAGTAGTCGTACAATCAATAATTTATTTTTACTGTTGCCATGCAGTGAACATTATGTTCCAACGGACATTATCCTGTGGCAGATTGTCGATTGACTATTTACTTATAGCTGGATAATTATTCAAATGCATTCATGAATTAGGAAATTGCAAACGGACACACGAATTTAACACGAATTTGATTCTCGTAGTGTTAGTCTATGAAGTATAAAATGAGGTCTTTCAAATTTTTTTAAAATTATTATAATTTCAATAGATTAAGGCGAAAACTGAGGCCAAATACAATTTTTTTAAAAGGACGAAGAATTTAGTTGTACTTTTTTTATGAAATACATATAAAACGAGAATTTGTAGGTACTAAAACTTTTCTATAGGTGATAGAAAACTGTCGTTACTCCGAAAGGAAATTTCAGTGCCTTTGAAGAGAATTATATCTTTCAAGATTGTTCACTTCACGTCTTTTCATAGAGGAACTTTTCCTTGTACTAGGAAGTATTATAAGGCTATTGCAATACGTTCTAGGAAACACTTAAAAGGAAAGTCAAAAGTTCTTCAGAAAGCACACCTTTAGGGAACTATTGAAGCGGAGATATATCACTTGTGGGAGTCCCTCGTGGTTCAGATAACAATGCGACAGTTCTAGGCGTCACTATTGTATACGTAATGTATTCTCGATCATACATACGAGTAAGTTTGTGAACCTTCGGGAGTTTGAATCTCATGTGTGTTCGAAGCTGTGTTGACCCACATTACAATACAGATAAAATTTAATGAACTATTGTTAAACTTTTTTATTAGTTTTAAGATAAATCTATAATAATATTATAAAGAGAGAAGATTTGTAATTTTGTATGTTTATAATGAACAAACTCAGGAAAACTACTGGACCGATTTTGAAAATTCTTTCTCCTATAGAAAGATACATTATTAGCTAGTAACATAGGCTATATTTTATAAAGTTACGCGGGCGCAGTCGTTTGCAACGGCTTGGATTGGAGAATTTAAAATAGAAATAAACCTAAACTTAGGAATTGGTTTTATAGGTTACAGTTTAGATTCTTAAGGTTTTTAAGATTATTGATGGGTTATGGAAAATAAAGTGAATAGAATGATTATATGATATTATATTAAAAAATTGGTAACTCCACGTAAAATCTTAAAAAAGTAAATTATATTCTATACATCAGTAAACCAAAAAATAAATAAAATTAACCAAAAAGTATACCAACATTATAAATGAGTCTATATTGTGTCTCGCCCAGAGTCTCATATCAGCCAGCTCTAATGAAATAAACGAGTATGTAAAAAAAAAAAAAAATAATTTTATTTATTTAAAGCCAACACAGTACTTATACAACAATTCATACACTTATTCACATTCAAACAATCTTTTATAATTTTTTATCTTTTATAATTATAGTAGTTTTGCATTACAGTGGTGTAAATTCATTCTTTTCATTATTTTCCTGATAAATATTCGCTGCATACTGTTACTAGGGTACATACATACACACCTGAGCCATGAATAATATGAAGTGTTTGCACGTATGAAGTATCTCCTTTCAAGAGTACTGTATACATTTAATCGTATTAAATATTTTCATTAAAAAAAGCAAGTTCACTCTCATGTGTTACAGAGATGTGAACATTGATTAATGGTTGAAGTACGACGTGACGTTGCGTTGCAAGTAAATGTGTGAATTTCAAATTCAAGTCACTTCTGCAATCGTTTGAGATTCAAATTACGTCTTCAATTCGACATTGCTGTTCAAACAACGTATTACATCTTGCTATTCAGTGTCATGAATATTATTCAGTAGTATAGTCTTAATTATTCGAGTTTCAGTAGCATAAATTCTAATTGGAGTAGTCTTAGACGACACATTTCAAAATTGCAGACGAAAAGTAAATGGCGATGGCTAATTATAGTATTTATAAAATACATAACATATTTCTCTCTCCCGTCTAGCTTGTCTATGTAGACGATGGCAAAAAAGAGGTGTTTAAGTTAACTATTTGACCTAAACTCAAATCACCAGTGCGTATGTATCCTGTAAGTGTCGTTACAATTAAGTAAATAAAACAAAATATTGTTTGCTAGTTGATGCCCGCGACTTCGTCTGCGTTTAAAAATGAAAAACATAACCTATATCATTTTCCAGGATTTATCCTATTATGTTAATCCAGATAATAAACTGTCTTCGGCCATATTTCATCCAAAACCATTCAATAGTTTTAAGTGACAAGCAAAACATCCAACCTCACAAACCTTGCCATTTACCTATAATATTCATAGGATTATTTGTAGAAATAATTGATAAATTTTATTTCCAGATATTCTCTTCATACGGCCTACCGCTACGAGAACTCGACTTCTCTCACAACAGTCTAAGAAGGTTGCCAGACAGGCTGTTGGTCGGCATACGTGGTAACCTCACAAAGGTCGCATTGGCGGACAACTTGCTCGGCGACAACCTGAATCCGATATTCTCGACCGCTGAACTTCATAACCTTCCAGCTTTGGAAGAGCTGGATTTGAGTGGCAATAGTATTAGAGGGATTGAAGAGGGCCTCTTAATTGGATGTGACGTGCTAAAGGTTCATTTTCTTTTATCACGGTTCTACATAAAAATATGCACGAATAAAATCTTTGCTTTTCTTATAAGCAGAAAATTTTATTGAGCCTTCTAGTTCAAATACTAACGTTGTTTAAATTAATAAAAGTTCAATCCAAAGATTGAGCTTAAATTTTACAAAAAAAATTAAGATGAAAATAAAAGTTTGAAAATCTGGCAAGAAGTGGGAGGGTACTATATAAAAATATTTTTATTTATTTATTATAGGTTCTACGACTCGATCGAAATAATTTGAATGCTGTGCCGTCTTCGTCACTAAATGGTCCAAGATCTTTAAGAGTACTATCCCTCAAAGAAAACAGAATAGGTGAGAGTTTTAATGTTTTATACATAAACAACTATATAAACAAACCTAAAAGAAATCAACGATTGCAGATATCATCCCTAAATAAGATTTTATATCATATTATAATCTATTTAAATATAATATATATCCAGAAAGGATACCTATATATTGTTGTTTAATCAACTGTACCGTGAGAAACTTTGGCGTTGGTACGGAAACAATAAATGAATTGAAATCATCCAACCGTTACCGGGTGTATCGTCTTATTTCTTAAATAAGCCCTTATTTCGTCGCATTGAAAGATTCCTCGGTTTCCAGATTCGACAAAGAAGTTAAACCGTCGACTTCGTGTTTTCTAATAATATCTTATTTCATTTCAGCTTTGATACGGCAAGCATCGTTCGCAGCTCAGAAGACGTTACAAGAAATAAATCTTCACAGCAATATGATATCGGGCATTGAAGGCGGAGCTTTCATTGGCTTGAGTCAGTTGCAGAGTCTCGATCTCGGTCGCAACAGACTCTCTAAATTCAACAGCGACGTATTCCAAGGAACCGAAAATCTAGAAAAGTTAGATCTCTCTGAAAACTTTATAACGGATTTCCCAACGGTTGCACTAAAATCATTCGCCGGACTGCGACATTTGAATCTCTCCAGTAACATGATCGCGGTAAGTTTTATGGTTTTTAGATTATAAAATTGCATTATTCAGTTAGTCCTGTGTCCTTTTAATCCAAATTGTTTATTAAAAAATACCACAGAAACAAAATAATCTAATTTAAAAGTAATGTTTATGTTGTATTAATAATGTTTACAAAATTTATTGTTATTACTAAAAAGATTGTCTAATTTTTTATAAGACATAAAAGTAGTTATTAAATATACGGATAAATGTTAAGCATAGCAATCAGAAATCACAAAACTGATCATAGTGAAATCCACCAGCTTAGGAAGTGTAAAAATAATAACATAAATGTTATTGTATAAATTTATACAGTAAATTTACATTTTATTTTTTTAATTCGTTTCAGAACATAGATAGTAGCCATCTGAGCACTTTAGTTTCTTTACAAGTTCTGGACCTCAGCAGAAACAATCTCGTCAAATTGATGCCGGGAACTTTTGTCGGACTCGTTGAGTTACAATATCTGGACGTTGGAGTGAATTCACTTCGTACGGTCAGTATTAATTAGTATTGATTAATTTGAGAAATTTTTAATGTCGATTTAAGTATAAATAATAAATAAAAAACAACTGTTTCAGGTTGAAGACGACGCATTCGACGGGCTTACTAGTCTGAAGACATTACTTCTTAGAGACAATAATATTCTTCTCATACCAGCAACGGCTCTATCGCGCTTGCCCAACTTAATTTCCGTCCATTTAGGTTTTAACCGTGTGACTGCTCTATCCAGTGACATACTAAGAGCAGTCTCAGACAGAATTGCTTCACTTGTGCTTTCGCGTAACGTTATCAGAGAGTTGCCGCCCGCTGCATTCAACCACTTCAAAGCACTAATCTATTTGGATTTATCAGGAAACCTTTTAAACTCCATATCGGCAGACGTATTCACTGGCTTAGAGACCACCCTCGAATTTTTATCCTTGAGTCAAAATAGGATATTAGGTTTTACAGGGCAACATCTGCAATTTATAAACCTTTGGTTTTTAGACATTTCCGATAATCAACTTTCTGAAATTCCCATCGATGCTTTCGAGTCGATACCGAGCTTATCTCATTTAAACATCAGTCGAAACGATCACATTAGCGTGCTCCCGCAAAATGTGTTCAATCACAATCAGGCTTTATTGTCTGTCGATTTAAGCTATATTGGATTGAAAGCGCTACCCGTGAATTTGTTCTCCAAAAATGCCAACTTGGAGCGTATTTATTTATCAAACAATCTTTTACAGGAAATTTCCGAAAATTCATTCAAGAATCTTAAAAATTTAACACACTTAGATCTTTCTTACAACAATATAGTAAACATAAGGACACCGGCATTCGTCAATGTAATGTCTATACAGTATTTATCTTTGAAAGGTAATCAGTTGAACGCGTTTAAGGGAGAATTTTTCAACACTGGAACGAGTCTAGAAGTTATTGATATATCTGATAACCAATTAAGTTATTTATTCCCGTCTTCATTCAAAATTCACCCACGCCTGAGAGAAATTATTTTAACGAATAACAAATTCAACTTTTTCCCTTCTGAACTAATAAGTACCTTACAATATCTTGAAATGGTAGATCTGTCTGGAAATTCATTGAAGAATGTAGATGAGCTCGATTTTGCTCGACTGCCAAAACTTAGAACTATTTTGTTGGCGCGCAATGAACTCGAAACATTAAGTGAAATGGCTTTCCATAACTCTACACAGATTCAGCATTTAGATTTATCGGATAACAAGATTGACAGACTGGGCGATAGAATATTCGAAGGTCTTATACGATTGGAATTATTAAATTTAGGTAGCAACGCGCTAACAGAATTACCTGAGAACATTTTCGACAGGACTCGTTTACACATGTTAGAAAAAATTGTGTTGAAGAATAATTTATTTGAACAAGCTCCGTTAAGGGCTTTACAAAAACAGTATTTTTTTGTGTCATCAGTGGATTTATCTTACAATCAAATCGTTGATATACCTGCTGAAGACAGTGTTATGGTTAATATTAAAAAGTTAGATCTCTCTTTCAATCCCTTATCCGAGAAAACTATAAGTAATATCTTAACTGAACCGAAAACTGTTAGAGATTTAAATCTGGCAGGAACCGGAATGAAATCTGTTGGACAACTTGAAACACCATTTTTAGTTAGTTTAAATTTGTCTTACAATAATATTACAAAATTAACCGATAAAACATTTACTAGAACAACGTTGCTTGAGTCCTTGGATCTTTCAAATAATCAATTTGTAGACGCTTCAGGATCATTAGCTGTATCGTGGCCCAAGTTGAAAAATTTGCAACGATTAAACATTTCTAACAATCCTTTAGCAATAATTGTCGATGGCAATTTCGAAGGTCTCTCATCCCTTAGAATTCTCGACATGAGACACTTAGACGAATGTACTAGAATCGAAAAAAATGCATTCAGAGCACTTCCCAATTTAATTGAATTACGAGCTTACGGCTTCCTTAGGTTGGGATATTTCGATGTTCAAGGAGCATTGCAATATCTATCAGCTCTAGAAAAGTTAGATGTCGAAGTAAAAGATACTAATATCGGCGCTGATCAATTGCACTCAACATTGCATCCACGTTTGGAAGAGTTAGGGATAAGAGGATCCCGCCTCAAGACTGTTTCCTCTGGCGTGTTGGCAGGCTTAAAGGCTCCAGCAATAACCGTCCGTTTTCGTAACACTTCAGTGTCGAATTTACCACCAGCTCTCTTATTTCCTTTGCCACGTTCATCTCAAATAACAATAGATATTGCAGGCAGTCAGCTAAGTACATTACAACCGCAATTACTGGTAGCTCTTGATGACCGTCGTGCCGACTTATCCATGTTTGGCTTAGACACGAATCCGATTCGCTGTGATTGTAATGCAAGGGCTTTACGCAGATGGCTACCTAATGTAGGAATAGAAGACGTTCACTGTGACTCACCAGAGCATTTATCCGGATTTCTACTAGTTGAAATAGGAGATGATGAATTGTCATGTGACACGAGACGAAGAACTACGGCAGCGTCATCTTCTACTAGTGTATCTTCAACTCAACCTCCTCGTTTGGTGCATCGTACTTCAGCGGAACCCGATATCATCTGGTCTGTAGCTCCGTCGCATGAACGACCAAAAGTGACGGGAGAACCGAAGGGGGCGCCAGTAATAGGAATGGCGTCCTCTAATAACGATGACAATCTAATAATAGGAATTGTGGGTGGTGTAGTGGCGTTTATTGCAATCTTGATCGTAGCGATATGCATCGTTCGCCTGCGTATGACAACAACTTCTTATAGGGGAGGTCCCCTTGCCAGCAGTCCCGCAGTCGGTGGGGCTCCGTTATGGGGAGGTCCGTGGCCGGGATATGCAGCTACATTGCCTCCGGCATCGTTATCTACAGCTACATTGCCCCACAAGATGCAATCTGGCCCAGGCTCAGTGAGGTACTTAGCCCCGCCACCTCCCGCACCGTACTTCATTAGCTTGCCACCGCATGACGATAAAATTTATAGATAGAAAGAGAATCGAATTGAAAATAAAATTTAAGTCGTGACGTGGATTGTGTAAATATTATCTAAAAATGTCCATATTAATTGTAAGATTTTATTTTAAAGTATTTATATTTCTTAGCAGTAGCTGTAGATATCATACGGGGATTATTTTAAATAGGCTTTAGTGTATTTTGTATTAATTGATAATGACTGCTATATTACTACTTACTTACTATGTAATATATTTTGTATTATAAAATATTGTTAACTGAAAAGTCGTATTCATGAGCTATAAAATATATTAATTATCTCTAGTCATGAGTGACGAATCCGTATATTAGAAAATGAATTTGTAATTTGCAAAAACTTTTAAAAATTAAATGTTTTGAAGTATTTCATTTAATATATGTAATAGAACAACTACATATAACCTCTAAGACTCTGTATTGTAATTATTCTAAAATAAATAACATAAAAATTATATGGGAAGTTTTATTTGTATGCTTCAAATGCAATGTAAGTATTTTTTTAAATTACGAATTATAAACAATTTATGCAAATTTAGTGTTTGCAATGTCAGGAATTAAGCATTTCCCGATCGCCGATATAATCAAACTATAGACATTATGTGTAACCATTCGATGAACTTCGTCAGAATACCACGTTTTCAATCTGTCATTTACAAGCGATTGCAAGCGAAGTTACATATATCTGCCTCAGGCTTGCGGGACCATTTGCTTTGATGGGAAACAACCCCATCAAAGTAAACGGAATTAGGCAAAGCAGCCCTTTCGAGCGTGAGGCTCATTATGGTTCAAAGAAATCCTTCAAGCCTCAGGCGTGCTCTTTGAGTGTACACCTCTCACTGCAAACGTCCCGGGAAAACAATCTTTTAATGTTGAATATCCTTCTTAAGTAATAAATACCCGTAGTACACTTCGTTATATTTCTATTTAATTTAAGCTTAATAGAATGCAAAGCTGGTGCCTATAGGTATCTTGTAAATTTTGTCGACGCTCGGTTAATCGCGATGGAAAATGCGTCGAAAAAGCCAGTTTCGTTTAAATTTTGTATCACACATTGCGTTTGTTAAAGCTTTTTGTTTACGATCGTGGAAATTTGCATAAAATCCGAACGCCTGTTACTTCGGTACCGAGTCCCGGTGCGTAAACGGGAATGGGGTATAACAAACAATGTTTCGAGCACGCTCTGCGAGCGTAATCCAAAATTGAATTCTGCCAGCCGACCGTTCGCGTGACAATAGTCACGCGGTAATTCAAATCGTACCTTTGTTTAAAAAAAATTCACGTGGATACGAATATAGTTTATTTACGTTACATACCTACGTTTTATGTTTATTTTATTATAAAATGTGTTTGTGTGAAAACATGTTAATGTTAATATATTTTTTATTGTAAGGTATACCACCTACTTATATAAGTCTCCTCGTGGTTTTAAGGGGTATTACGTTGTCAGACATTTCAATTATTTTCTAAGGTCAAAGTGCTTGTTACATAAATTGTTCATATTTCAGTCTAGACACTTATGCAATCGGTTTCAGTTATTACATTTGACATCAAATTTATGGCTCTAATGTGTCTATAACTTCAGGCCGTAAGTATATAAATTATGTTATCTCTGTGTAATTTGGGGAATGATTTAATGTACTTTGTATACTTAGTAATGTTTATAGTTCATTCTTGAGGTTTTTAATGATTTTCATTAACCTGTATTTTATGGTCGGCATGAATTTTCGCGGAACCAAAACAGCCTTTTACCATCTGGGATGTTTTTCTAAGATCTTGGCCATCTTAAATAAGATAAATAGATTTTGTCTGTGTATTTTTAATTATCTATTTTATAGGTTTCATGCTATAAATAATGTAATCTGTTTATATATTTCTTTTTTTTAATGTAAAAAAAAAAGAATTAAAAAAAAGAAGAATTGTTGTTTAGTTATTTGGATTTTATTTTATGACAATACATAAAAATAATAAATATTATAAAAAAAACCTGAAACAGAGTGCTGCAAGTAGCAGGGCAAGGCCCAATAGCTGCCAGTGATTAGCTTTTTTGAGTGGTTAGTGAGGAACCTCCTGAAGATACCTTTTATCGTCAACTAGCGAGAGCTTATTGAGGTGTCGGTCGAGGGTCTTCGCGACTCTTATTATTTATTATTATTTACATGTATTTATTTTCATTCTTAGAGACCCGCCTCTGGTTTCAAAGTAATGCAATTTTTTTCTAAAAATTTTATACATTTTAGAATCATATTCGCTAGTGTGTTCTAAATAATATATATCTTTGCATACATGTAAAGTATTTCCAGAGGGCACTCGTAAATCCACGTCGTATTTCCACAAGCAACCTGTCAGACCAGACTGCAGTTTACCTTGCACTTCCTGAACCTGCTACTTGTCAAACACTTGAGATATTCCGGACATATTCAAGACGTTAGAGAATTGTATGAGTTTAAATTAATTTAGATTCTGCATAATAATATATGAGAGACGTCACTTTTAAATACACATAATAATATTATATAAGATATTCCTTTTATTTAAATTAAAAAGTTATATTTCTTATAAAACATTGCGAATGACGATTCACGCTATATGAAGATGACTTTGTAAACATTGAATAATATCTTTGAAATATCATATTTAGAGAATGTTGTTCTTTACTATTAGAGAATCAGCAACTTATTGTAAAATTTCTTCCATAATTTGAAAGGTTATATGCTACTTATTATTAAGCGAACAACGACTTTATTTACAATATACATGTACTATATGTAGATATAGATACAACAAACTCTCAAAATTGTACATGGGTGAATTCGGGGCTATATTAATTCTGGTGGTCTATTCTAAAAACTAAGTCAAACAACTATTTAAACTGTATGACTAGTTCCGGAGATGTTCTCTTAAATCTAAATTAAAAAATACCTCTTCTTAATATTATACTATATGAATGTAGTTACAAATAATATAAAAATAATTTATTTTTAAACAGAATAAGGTATCTTAGTTGTTAGCTATGGTAATTGTTACTTTAAAACTAGGTCCTTTTGAGGATGGTTACAGCGTGAGCGGCAATTTTTTTTAAATTAAAGAACTTAAAATTGGTATGGTACCCGAAGCAAGCCAAAGTTAGAAGCGGACTACAAAGGAGCAGCGGGATCTTGTTAAACAAGAACTCTTAACGGAGTATCAGTGCAAAAGTTAAAATTAAAACTCATTCTTCTTGTTAATAAAAGTTCCGGCGATGAGCGTTAAGAATCTATGAAACAGACGATTTCAAAGCGACAATAAAGTTGTTTTGCACGTAATCCCCTTGGTGGAGTCCAGCCATTAGGCTTGAGCTAAATGAATCTTATTAGACTATATAAATCTAATTTTTTGAGCATTTATAAACTGCCTAAACTGAAGTGGCAGTGTTAAAGTCTAATAAGAGTATATTTTAGCAAATAGTACTGTTGCACTACTTGTGTATTTGCTCTGAAACTAGAATTATTTGCTAGCTAAATATTTTCCAAATGTGAATATTCTGTATTTCATATTTTCAGATTTCAACCGACACGTTTACATTGTTCTAACTGTGTTCAGATAACGTTTAACATTCGTATTCAAAGTTATTGCCCTATAAAACGATATGGCTTATCGAAAATTCACGAAAACTTTTGCCTTCTATCCAATTTGCACTAAACGCTGAAGGGCTTTTTTCCGAGATATTTGATAATCCGAGATATATGGGGAGAAAAATTTGATGAAACATCTATATTTTAATCAACTTTTGATTTATTGGTACGTATGTATATTAAGCAAGGGTATTTGTCTCAGTATTATTCGAATAACTATGTCATCATGTAACTTTTTATGTAGCCTTTATATTATGTTCATTATCTTGTTTCGACTCGGCTGTTGCTTCTTCTATAATCGGATTTATTTAAGAAAAACGCGAATTTTCCGCAGTGATCCTTACAATATTATATGTCCGTTTTATCGATTGCCTGACCACACTTTACAGCTCCGCCCTTGGTATACATTCTAGAAGATTCTGTCTCTTAAATAGATTGCGTTGATTTTGGAACTCGCTTAAGAAGAAATACGATGGTCGGAACATGGACCCTATCGAGAATAGGTTGATGAATTGAGTTTTTAAAGATTTTTTTTTTCAGAAATTGTACGAGAAGAAAATCCTTAATGGATTTATTAAATAGGAAGAAATAAATCCTTAACGGTCCTCCACCGTTATGCCCTACAATTCTCTCTGTATTGAATTCGTTATTGATCCCGCATTAGTCAAGTAGTCGAAGTATTAGCTCAGCAAATTAAGGGCTCTGCATTTGAAATCTGAAACGGTCTACATACATAAGTACTGATATAAAGTGTTTTGTTTGCGTTAATTTCATTTTGTACAAAGCCTTTGTTCGGCTCCTAAGTACCAGAGGTAAAATATATTACTAGCGAAGCTTTTATCATAAAATTGATTGAACTGGGTTATGGAAAATAAAAGAAAAATATTGCAACATAAACATGTAGCTACACGTCAGTGGAGGCCTGAATTTGGTTTTATTGAAATGTAAAACAACAAAACATTTTTACGAGACCCTCTTTATTATTTATAGGCATAATTTTCTTTATATTTGAAACGAAACATACGAAATATGTATTTTCAAATGTTAGTACATTTTATAATCAATCACTATGACAAAAAGTAAACTAAAACAACATTTTAGACAAATGAAGTTTTGATTTAAATTAAAAATGTTTTCAAATATATGCAAAGTATTTTTGCAATTATAAAAAAAAAACAATAACATGCTTTAACTGGCGCTTAACAGCGCTTAAGTATGGTGACGATAAAGAATCCGTTACATTTTGCACAGCGGTAAAAAATCCGAGAATTGCCTGCGGGAGCATTTCGCGATTTGAAATTGTACGCATTATGTTAACGAAAACGTCGCTATCTCTGTTATTACATTCCATTGTAAGCCTTCCGCGAATATACTCAGGGAGCATGCCACGTCGACATATTGCAATATGCGGAAATATCGTAATAAGATCGTAAAGAAACGCAATCGTAAATATACGCCGAAAATGGAATCAAATTATACGAGATGCGAAACCTGCTGTAAATAGATTTGAAATGACGTCAACGATAAACACTACTTTGGTTCTTCAATCAATTTCCTTTGATTTAAGTAAATTTACCTGGAGTAAAATTAATGTTTCATTTACACTAATGTCGACTTCGTCGAAGGCGGTAACCCAACCGATGTAAATGCCTTGTTGTTTGTTGACTCAGTTCGCTGCAGCACCTCTACCATGAGTTATTAACGACTGTACTCGCTAGCGAGAGCATAAAATATTTATATGCATAAAATATTTTTTTATTTTTTATTTTTATTAATACATAGCTGGTTGTTAGCCAAGAGAAAACCCATCTCCATAAGTATATATATATATACTTATGGAATAGAATTATAAAAGTATAATTCTATTCCATAAATGAGAACGGAACGTTATTAGCTTAGTAGAAAATTAAAAGTAGAAAAAAGCCACAATTGCTAGTTTTTCAATAGTTTTTGAAGGTTAGGAAGTGAAATTATTGCCTAGGGCTTTAAGTTATCTAAATCAATCCAAAAATTACGTAACAGATGGGTAAAAGTATTTTTGAATTAATATTTTACTAGTGATCTGCTCTCAACTTCGTGTGGATGCATTTAATATTTTCCTTCATAAGAATTAATTCATTCTTATGAATTATTTAATTGAATTAATTCATAAGAATTCTACAGACTCGAGTTTTCCGCTTAGCAATACACATAAAAGGGCGATTCGTTTTTATTCATATAATATTTATTATAGATGAGTAAAACAAAATAAAATTTAGGTATATATTTTTAAAAAGTTATGAATAAAATGAACTGCCAACAATTTTTTACGTTTTAAGCGTCTTCGGTAATTAAAATTTTCTACCTAATTAAACTACTTTGATGAATAATACTTCAGAGGATAAAAAATGCATTCTTGCAAAAATAAGTTCCAAGAGAGTGTGCTTCAATGGCAGTCTTTATTTATGGTGAAAGTTTTGAAATTACTTATATTTTTAAGGCATCCTGGTTGCGACAAGTTTTTCTATTGCTTTATTATACAAAAGTCTTTGTGAATTTTTAGGTAGTGCACAAAACTTTTTCGTGTTCCTGTTCACTTAAGGGTTCTGTTATTATTTCCGATTACTTTTGCAATTTTTATGACTTTTAACGGAGAAAGTCACGTCCCAGCTTCGCCCGCTATTTTTTCTGCAAATTATATGTACGTTGCGTAGTTCAAAAGATCTAAGTGTATTACAGAGGGACAGACGATGGGAAGCGACTTTTGTTTTATACTATTTATACTTTTATACTAAGTATATAAGTAATATTAATAAATTATAAATCCTTACTAATATTATAAATGTGAATGTGAGATTGTTTGTTTGTTACGCTTTCACGCAAAAACTACTGAACCATCACCATGAAATTTTGCATACACGTTGTCCGGGAGACCAGAAAGCGGCACCAGCTAGTACCATAAATAAATATGCTAGCATAACAAGTAACAAGTATCCTTAGAGCATGGGAGAGAAGTGGTGACAGAAAAATTTGAAACTCAAACACTGAAACAAAATAGCGCTAGTTATTATTTGACACTTGAAAATAAGTGTATGATTGAGTCGCCTGCGCTTTGTCATTAAATTACAGCGATATACATTATATACAAAGGTATGTGCATTGCGACAAAATAGCGTTTCATTAATGTTTGCCTAGATTTCTTCATTTTCATAAAGTTCTGTGATATAGGCTTTAAAGTGTCCGCACTTAAGTCTGTGGCAGCAATTTGGCTTCGAGCCAACAACCCTTATATTACAATTGCCGTAACAGAAATCCCACTATATTTTATGTCATTAGTTTTACATACATATATGCATGTTTTTTTATTAGACATTTTAAATAATGTATGGATTAGGTTAGTATAAAAAAATAAAAAAGTAATTGGGATTACTAATTTTGAGTTTTGAGTCTATTTTCAAAAGTGTCCAAAAACCTATTTGAATAAATCAAGATTTTTCCTGAGTGGTTGTGAATTATTTTATTAAAACTTAAAATAAAGGAGTCTGAAGCAATACGAATCTCGTCAATATCCAATGGAGTGTCTTTGAAAACAGCTTCCAACATAATCGTCCTGTTACCGAAGTTGTTATTTCAGACTTCAATTCCGGAGAGACAGTTTGTTGATTTAATCTTTGGACCTTTCTACCTGACCCTAATAATCCATTACTTTCTTATAACGAGTTTCCGAATCGAGGGATTTTTAATATTCATAATTGTTTTATGTTTCGATTGTCTTGCGAAAAGAACTTTTTTTACTTTATTTCAAAGTACGCGTTTTTCCTTAATTCAAAATTTTCCGTTAATGTGAGTGCAAATATATATTTTTAATCATAATTTAACTTTGCACTTCAAAATTTGAATTCTATAATTTTAATCCCTACTTAGTTATTAAATAAATATTTATTTGCACAATACAGGTTCTTAATTTGTACACAGTATGCAGCAGTTATGTACTGTATGTAATCTACATTTCACATGATCATTTTCAAGGTTCATTCTTGATCAATTTAGCACAGTAAATTGCAAGTAGCACAGTAGCATAGCGCAGTAGTAAAGTAAATTGCATAGCACAGTAGTTGCATAGTAAGTTCATGCACAGTAAATTGTAGACTTTAATGACGTGAGTATACTTTTATTTATCTAATCCACAACGGAGTCCAACATCAATTTTCTATTTCTGGAACCCTCCACCTTATAATTTGACGCCGAGTTGCTTTGATTTAATCTCTCTAAATGATTTTGCGTAGACCAATATTCAATTTAATTATTCATCTTTCATTAAAATTGCTTAAAGCGTCGTAAAACTTTAATACGAGGTGAAATTAATAGATCCCTTTCGAGTGGACTCCAAACGTTTGTTGGAAATCATTGAGGCCTAATGGAAATTAAATATACAAGTTGTTTGAACTGTTAACAGTAACATCAATTATATACAAGATTTAATTTCATTTGAAATTAGTTTTTGAAGTGAAAAATTCCTTATAGGAAGGCGCTTTGGGTACTTTTAGTACCTATATTAGGTTGTGCGCTTTAGCGGCCTATGAAGAAGCTTATATTAATCCTAGCTAGATCAATATCGCTTATGTTGTGGCTCTTTTAAGAATTGAGAGTTTTGAGATTTTAGATCTGCTTCTGGTACGCAGGCGTATCATATGCTGACAAAAGCATGAACGTTTTATAGCAAATTCGTTTCAACACTTAGCTCCATGTGGTTTCAAAATTCTTTTTTTAAAATGAAAGTCGTCAGACAGGCTGACGGCACACTTGATGGGAGGTGTCAACCGTCGCCTTTAACACAAGCAACATCACAGTTGCTCCAAGTGCGCTGCCTAAAGTAGGATTAAGGATAAAAGATTAGGAAAGGGATAGGACAACGGGATCTGGCATGCTTCACTCACACACCGAAGCACGCATGCTGTTATTTCACAGCCCGTCTGGCAGCAGTTACAGACGTAAGGGGGTAGTAACTGCCGCCCTTACAGATGTAAGGGGGTAGTAACTGCCGCCAGACGGGCTACCCAAATGAATTTGTGTCCTGTCACTACTTGCCAGATCTAGACAAGATTATAACTTTCCAAATTTGGCTCTGCTGGTGATAGAATCCGAACCCCTGAGACAGAGCAAATCTTAACCACTCGACATGTGGGTTCGTCAAAAATTATCAATTCTTCTAAAAAATTATACAGTACCTGTTACTGTTGTCAGTAATTCTACATTCATAATTTATTATTCTCCAGATACGCGTGTTGCATTACCGCTAATGGTCTCTATCTTCTTCATAGTAGATAATCGGTTGCAATTACAGCATGGCATTACCGTACGTAACAGATGGATTTTATTAGCATGTAAATTTGCTCATCAATTAGGGCTCTGTACGGCTGGTGTTTCGCGTACATTTCATGGGAATTTACATAATGAAATTGGTCTCGCGTGCATCACACGAGCGTAGTTCGGATCACAAAAGTTTTTGTGTTCACATGAATATTGAATTTAAATTTAAATTATTATTATTATGTTACGTAGGTATAAGCTGTAAGGCACGGTGTTATATTAGTTGAGCCCACCACTCTTTTTTCTGGTTACAACATCACACTGGTCTGGTCACAGAAATCTAGTGTTTAGATGTAAGGAATGCCCTTTCTTCTTCATTAAAGACTTTTTGTGTGGTGTTGTTTGTATTTTTAAGCTTAGACACATAACAAACTTTATGGCTAATATATATTATCAGGCGTTGAATTTATGTTTTGTATATTTAGATGATCCTTCAGGGACATATTCTTTTCTGAGTGAAAGCTAGCCTTTTTTGTATCCCTGATAGCGTTTATATGTGTATGACAAATTTCATGATAGGTTGACGTACAAAACAAATTTACTTCCACATTTATAATATTAAAGACTAGTTGGGATGTTTGACTGTTCAAAACTTTTGAGTTTTGAGACGTTTAGTTTTTTTTTAATCTTTCAGATGATCTAAAAAAACTTTTTTTAAATAATTTTTCAATCTTTTCTCAGGATCAGTGCTTTTTTTTCTAGATAAAAGGTATTTTTCAGTACTCCTAACAACGTGCATGCAAAAAATGGTGATCGATTTGCTGTGTTGAACAAACGACCATAACATTTTTCTTATATGTGAAATTCTAAAAATACTAGTGCAGAAATTTAACAATGTATTTAAAAAAAAAAGAACCAACGATAGCAATTCAATAGTATCGAACAATAAATCGCATTCGCAGCTAGTTTAGGGGGCTGTTGATATTAAAACATAAATTTTATACAATGGATGTAAATTTTATGTTAACGACAAAGATAAAGCGTAGTCGATTAGCAATTAATGTTAAATTTGAAACAGATTGAAATGGATTTTTAGGTGAAAATAAAAGCGTAACCCTTCGTCCGATTGCTCTCTAGGGGACCTTTTACGTCAGGACAGATATCTGGTATATACAATTCAGACAAAAAGTAATTGTCGAAATTATCACCAGACAATATAAATTCGAACATGAGTTAATAACTTAAAACAAAATTAGTATAACATAATTATAACGTGAGTTATAAGGATAGAGCGATGTAATAATTATTTGTAGAGAAAATCGATTTAAATATTTATTTGTTATAAATGTAAAACAATGGATATCACATTAAAGCATTTCGTTTTACCAAAATCAAATATAAATGAACGAATACAAATGTTTCCTAAAAACAGTATTAAGAAAAAGTTTCCAATAATAAGTATGTATATATATACTTATTATAGATAGGTATTTGTAACTTGTAACTTGTATTGTACCTGGACATTGTATACGTTTTCAAAAAAAAGTTTTTCTTTCTTTATTAATTTCAGTATATTGGCAGCTGAAAATCAACTTTTCATATATATATATATATATGAATATATATAATATATATAATAATATATATCACATTTTTTTAAAATTTATTAAAAAGTTCAATATTTCAATTCATAATTCATATAGTACATCATATGATATTACCACATCATACTAATTTACTACGATATGAAGTATAATAGTATATAATATTTATACAATTTATACTAAAAGGTATAATATCTGAAACTAGTTTCTAAGGTAAATAAAATGCATAAAAGTTAAGAAGCGAACAATATAATTTGTCGTATAAAGAAACAATATAAATCCTATTGTTTTTTTTTTATTACAACTTTTATTTGTCATTTAAACTTTATTGCCTTCCTTCGCCTTTGATCCCCGCTTTGGGTAAAATTACTTAGGACAGACTTTGAAGGGCAGCCAGACAACAAGTCCTTTAATATCCCTATATATTTTTCTTATCTTAAACTTTTATCGCCAATTTTAAAGACAATAACTTTTCTAGCTATGCCGTAAAATGTACTTAGGTTACTATTTGATTTGTTTTATCTGTGTGTAACTTCGATGTTATCACCAATCTTAGTTTTACCATACACTAGCGACCCGCTCCCGGCTTCGCCCGGAATACTGTTTTTATATTTACAAATTTTTCCACATTTATTCCTCTTTTAATATGTGAAACCGAATTAAAATCGGTATACCCATTCTCGAGTTTTTGAAGCGTTCATAACATATAAAAGATTAAAAAAAAAAAATTTTTGTATATTTGTTTTGTATATTTGTTTGTAATGGATAAACTCAAAAACTACTTTACTGATTTTAATAAATATGCAAAATATTTAATTTATGATACTGAACAGATAATCACAGGAGAAAAATTATGCACACCCAAAACATACGTTGGATATATGAAATTTAATAATTTATTAGACATATCTTGGATTTAATCTAAGGAAATTAATAATCTAGAAAAGTTGAACGAAGAAAGAACTCATGGCTGAGAAACATCAGAGAGTGGATCGGGATATCTAACGTAGTAGAGCTATTCCGAAGAACAAAAGACAGAGAGGACTGTTCCAGCCTGATCGCCAACCTCCACTAGTTGGAGGGGCACCTAAAGAAGAAGAGTCTATTAAAAATATAATGATACCATACGGTAAGCAGTAACATACTATGATAAACCACGTTTGCTTTTAATTTCCCAAAAACCGGTCATTCGATAATTTTTACTACAAATGTTAACATGGAGAGTTAATTTACAATTCGGAACGTTGTTGTGGTATCAGCAGTTTTATGCAAATTCAGAGATTTTTTGTTCAGATTTTAATACTGCTTGTTTAATTCTCGTACACAAGAATTTGCAAATTTAACCAAGAGCATATTTCCAGGCCCATATTGAAATGGAAAAAAATCTGTTGCCTTTTCTGACATTACGATTTTGTCTGTTAATATTTCATCATCACCATCATAATCTCAGTCGTAGGAAGGTTTTCCTATACATAATTTTAAAAATAGCACCGGTCAAAAGCAGCCTGTAAAAATTATAATATCAATAAATATTACTGCTAATAAAAACTGGTCCTGCTTGTATCTAGAGGTGACCTAACTGCTTGTTTGTATCATTACATGATTGGAAAAGCAACAATATTTCTTTTAACATTTGAAAACATCAGAATATCTAGGGCATGTGTTACTACAACAGATATAAACGGCTTTACTTGATGATAAGCAAAATAGAAGATAGAGATGACACGTTTTGGTAGGCGAAAGAAATCCTTAGTACATATATCTACACTAGTATACATACTACTTACATACATACTTAGTATACATGCACTGGGATTTCTAGTGCAGAACATCTGTTCCATTTTCATATTGAACTGCGTGACTGCTTTATATGAATGAAGTTCCTGTAGACATGTGTTTGTGCAAATAAATATTATTATTATTATTTTTCGTTACGTAATACTCCTCCCTAAGTAAGAAAAGGGCGGTGGCACAGTAACATTTCTTCACCACTTCTAACTTGATAATGTTACAAATCATATAAATTAGAGAGTTTAAACGAAAGGAAAATTCAATTTAATTAAATATTAGCAATCAAGTTAAATTGCGGTTTTCGCTCAGACAAGTACAACTTTTTGGGAGTTTTGGTAACGATTAAAAGTTGCGCTAGACGGACTGACTCTGCAGCGTTTGGTTACAGAAAACTTGCAACTTTATATTACATTTTGTGTCCAACTATCTAGGCAAATTAAACTAAATTTCTGGCGAACGGCCGAAAAAAAATTGGTCGGTGGCTTTTTGATGATTTTTTTTATCTTGAGGTCAACAGATAGGCTGACGGTGCACCTGTTGGTAGGTGGACAATAAATATATTAAAATGAATATTAAAAATCTATTATTACAAATCTACTATTTTTAAAACATTTAGAACTTATATAAGTGAACATTAGAAAAATGCTACACTATGATGACTAAGGTAAATTAATGCACAAGTCCCTATAGAAATGAGTAGCAATAGCTATCTCATATATTCTATGTATAATTTGTTTTTTTGACTAAAAATTTAGAACTAATTCTCATATTATATATTTCAACTAATTCTCATTTTAATTGTTTGTCAATTTGTGCTATATAGTGTTTATTTCGTTGACTTTCTGTATTATTCTTCTTTTGAGCTAAATGAGTTATGGTTTTATTAGTGGCAGGGCCACATTTAGATTTTAGATTCTATTGTCTATTTTCAACTCCATGTCTTCGAATTAGAAATCAATTTAGTGTAGTGTGATCACTAAGTTCACTACTTAGGTTCCTAAATTTGTTTCCTACAAATTGAATAATGTAATAACCGCTTTACTTGCATCACTTGCAGCCCATATGTGATATTTTCTAAACTAAGCAACCAACAAAGCCCCTGTTTGGCCCCTGTAATGCGTTAACTTTTTTCTGGATTAAAGTAGTAAATCGTGTAAGTTTTTAAACCCAATTTAAGCCTATCAAAACAAAGTGTAAAAGGGTACACAAAGCTGTGTTTGTCTATAGTGTAAACCCTGTGTTCGAAGCAATATACGGAAATAATGACGGCTCAAGCCTGATGAGAAGAAACTTTGGAGATGAGGGTTTAAATCAGCGATAGGTTGTTATCTTTTCATTACACTGGACCTAAGCAAACACAACTTTGTGCGGAGTTGACTGGCGGGCGAGAAGCGAAATTTATATCGTTCAGCCTTATAAGTACACTTATATTATTATTTAGATACTGGCTGTTGCTCGCGACTTCACTTGCAACGTTTATTATCTTATGTAAAAGTGACAGGATAGTTGAAGATTCACTTGATGAGAAATAGAGAATAAATAGAATAAATTACACAGAGCTATCATTTGTATGGAAGTTTACATCACAGAATATAAAGTTATATGTCTAAAGAGTTTACATACATTTTAGTTGTGCTGACTATTGTAAGAATATAACTTAAGGCCAACGTAGCCCGATAATACCCATGGGAACATTACGTAGGTGAATATCTTTATGTTCACCTACATAATGTTCACGCGAGTGCGAGACAATATATAATATAAAATCGTCTGCGGCAACCTTTGTCATTTGCATGGAACTCTCATCAATCGTGCCCCACAACCTCTGAAAAAGTGCCTCTTCCGTCCTTAATAAATCATTTTATCTCTTCTAAAGAATGACTAATGAAGACGGAAAAAGCTCTAAGAATGGAAATAAAAGATTAAAGTAACAATCTGCTTAAAGGGAATTTACGACTCGAGTAAAATATTTTCTAAATTGTAAATTACACACCAATTAATTTGTATGGTAAAAACCAATACGAAAGACCAATACGAAGAATAAACCATTTGGTAAGGTTTATTCGATGTTATTAATTCTTGATACTATAAAGGTAATTGTATCAAGAAATTGAAGCGTTTATAAATATAAGACTCAAATTATTAGTTTTATATGTAATTTAGTTTTTTATTTTAAAAATATGAGCTGTTAAAGTTGCCTTTTAAATAAATAAAATATATAAAAATATAAAATAAATAAATTAAAATAAAATACCTACTATTGATTTATTGAATTTTTCATTAATAATATTAGTTTTAGAATTCGTAAATTCTAAAACACTATTCTATTGAGCCAATCATCAAATTTTCATACTACATTGTATTGTGTCAAATAATATGGTTCTACAATTACCGCTGGTTCGGAGTTAAGTACAGATTCTATGAGGAAAACACAGTAATAAACCTCAAGGGAACATCAAACGATGTTACAAGAAACTCTAGCATTTGATGTAAGGATCTAATTATATATTTACTTTTATATCTATTAAATAATTATTAAATAATTAATTTTTGAGTAAATATTTTGAATATAATAATATATAATATATTATTATATATTATAATATTCAAAATCGTAGATTCTCTCAAGATCTCAAGTGACTAAGAAAATAGGTTAACTGGGTGATGGCAATAATAGCTTCATGATTCTAATTTTTCTAACATACAAATCAAAAGTTAGTTAATAATGGTTGTATGAGTTGTTTTATTGCTTTTAGGTATTGCTATATTCTTGCTACATTTTTGCCTATTTCGGGCAAAAATCTTTTAACTTCTTTCCTACCGAACCTGTTCAATACTTTTGCCACCCCTATATTTTTCTAAGGTTTGTTTTCTTAGATAATTTTTTATTATATTTAAAATTTCTTCAATGATCGTATTATAATTAGATTTTAATGTATAATCATTAGATATAACGCATAGTTGTTGGGGAGCGATTTTTTTGAAATATTAAATTCCCATTTTCATGTAATTTTACTTTTCTAGAAGTTTTTTCATTCATGCTAGGTTACGAAAACAGTGCATTTTAAACTTAACGAAATATTTCGACGAATTTCCAGTAAACTTTGCTTTTAACTCGATTGGTATGTTATATACTTGTTTATTAATAGCCGTAATTTATAAAACAATTAATACCATTCGAATTTGAGTTTGATAAATTCATCGATCGATAAATTATCGACATCACTACTTATTATAAAACAGGTCCTCCGACGCGTCTGTCTGTCCCTATGTATGCTTTAAAACTATCTTAAAAACTACGCAACGGATTTTAATGCTATTTTCACCAATGGATAGAGTGGTTTTCGAGGAAGGTTTCAGTATATTATAATTTACAAAGTTACGCGGGCGAAGTCGCGGGCAGCAGCTAGTTTATAATTTCGAATATTTATTGAAATTATCAAATCAATGAAATTTCTTTTTAGCTCGATAAAGTTGAGCATTTTAGTTTAAACGAGTTTGTAGACAATGGTAGGGGACAATCTTGAAGCGAGCAAGCTGACGTTGATGTTGAAAATGCTATAGGTTTGGGGTGAGGTCACGTTGTGCCCATTAATCTAGCGACAGATGCACTGACTCCATTGCTCCATTACAAACCGTATGTTAGCCAAACTGAATCGAGGAGAATATGCGAATTCATAGAGCGGGACCTCATTAATTCTGAATTATCTCGAATGTTCTGCTCCGAACGTATTGACGTAGATTCAAACATTAGTCAACTAATGAGGTTAAAATTTGGTAAGAAAGTTCAAATAAAGGTTATAGACTATCTATGGGCCTCTATCACCAACTACACAAGTAAAGTGTTGATTAGTTACTTTTCAAGTAAAGCTTATTGGCGAGTATATGTTACGAGTATCTTGTGTCAATTTCATTGAAATTACTAAGTGCTACTCGAATATGGTGAAACTCGTATGCTTTCTTACCAGTGACTTTAAATGATACTTTACTCAGAGATGGTGAAAGAGGCTCTATGTGTCTTAAAAAATAATAAAAACATTTTTTACAGACCTTTGTGTCTAAAAGGACCAGCAATCTATGAATAGGGTTTACATACATACGAAGTGTGCCAATCCTCGCAAATGTAAGAGAAGCAAAAGTATCTACAGCGGAAGAATTTATATATATTTTATTTATTAGATATTTCCTACATTTTAATATATAACATCACAAATATTTTCCAGTCTTGACTTGTAAAGTGTTTTCCACATGAATTGCGAAAAATTCTCTTTGAGCCATTCATATATTACGAAATTGGATTAAAGGCCTCCTTGATTTGCAAAGAGTCTGTAAAGGCTGCACTGATTACAGGTAAGAAAAAAAGGTATTTAATTAATTTATTATATACTGTAATATAGTAGCATTATATATATAAATGTATGTGTGTTGTATGATGTATTTTGGCCTCAAAGACCGGAAACGCTCATGGAGCGAAAAAATTGCTCACAATGCGTTGTGGCTTCTTCTAAACGGTCAAATCTCGAAATTTTCGTCATCACGGACCTGACGTAGCCTATCCTGTGTCCCGTACCTCTAAATGTTTATCTAGCAAGTTTCATGAAAATCAGTTAGTTAATTCGTTTAGTTATGGAGGAACATACATACAAACATTCATACATACATACATACATACATACATACAATATCTACACTTACATATTTATTATTAGTATTGATTGATGATAAAATCCTTCAAAAGCTTTTTTAAACATATTTAAATTCATTGTTGTCTTGTTGTCAGCATTGATATTAAAATAATTTATTCATAAATAAAACTTCATTCAACTTAGTAAAATAATTCACAATTTATTTCCGTAATTATACTTAAGCCCAATATTATCGCATAGAAAATTATAATATTTTTTGCGCTTGTTTGAACCAATATTATTGTTACTCGTAAGTAATGTGAAAAGAAAATTTCTTTTATATCTGTCTTGTAGGTTACCTGTATCTAAGAATTTCTACATCAAAGTCTGTCAGACCCAATCCAATTTGTTTACCGCCATTACTTTATTTTCTAGAACACTTATTTTGATAAGCCGCCGGGACTTTTTCAATTTATAAATTACACATCGCTCGCTCTATCACTCAGTAACTACATAGTAATATCTTTTAAATTGCTTGGCTTTATAGTAAAAAATAATGTAATCTAAATATTTAGTTTAATCTTAGTAGAGTGATATGATTTATGTCTCCATTAGATTTTGCCTATAACTGATATTATCGGTTTATTTGAGAAATTTTGAATACAAATTCGTACAGAATAAAACTTTAATTAATAAAAAAAATCCTAATCAACTAACACATTTTTGTCATTTTGTGAGCAGTTTGTTAATTGCTGAACAGTTTACTGCAGTAATAAGTTAGGGTCGGCAGACAGGCTGACAGTCCACTTGATGGTAAGTGGCTACTGTCGCCTATAACATCCCGTACTCACTCAGCGAAACACAACAACATACGTGCTGTTATTTATTTCATATTACAAAAACATTGTAAAGAGAATATGTGAAGGAGAAAGTATGAAGACAAGCTGCATTATTAAGCGTTCAGATACCTAGTAGAGTCCACAATTTGCGTAAGTCTCATATCAACGTTGTGCCGCACTTCCCTTTACTAATAAATCATTTTCCGCTATAAAAAAGGAATATTAAATCGAAGGAGGATGCCTGCGAAAATGAAGGAAAGGGGCGATGTGAAAAATTGGGTAATAAAAAGGCAATCCCTAATGCGCCGAGACGATGAAAAGCGAGCTATTTTCAATTACCTCTTTTTTGTGGTGTCTATACGCGTACGTTTCAGATAATGAAGAGATATCGGTTACAATATAATTTACTGTCACAGAATGATTAATGGTTGTGAAGTTCATGAGAAAAATGTTATAGTTCACCGCACAGATCTTCGGAAAGGCTCGCGGCCGGGAGCCCCACTGGAGATTTGGCTTATTAAATAAAACAACCGTATCACTAATTACGCACACTCACGTATGAATAGCACACAATGACAATTGACCCGGCGTACTCATTTTACACGCACAAATTATTAAAATAATTTTAAGAAAAATGTTGCTCGATTTTATAAAATTTCTTTAACTTATTTCACTTTTCTCTCCAATATTTACAGAGACTTGCATGCGGCATCGGCGCTTTTTCTTCTCAACACAGCATTTAATTATTTTTCTTAAGGTGGACGCTCCCAAAAAAAATTCCCACGCTAGCTCCACCCACACACCCCACCGACGACCAGGAGACGACGCGCGCCGCGCGCGAATTTCGTTTCGTATTCTTGACTCGGTGTACACACGAGTAGGTAGTAGGGTAACAAATGTTCAATTTACAACATGCGCGATTGCGAATGAGAATATCACCATATCTTATAACAATAATACAATATATAATAAAAAATATAATATATGTAGGTATATATAATAATAGATATAATATAATATATATATATATATATATAGTCGGATTCTTCATTGCTGAAGGTCGTGCCGGCTCTGAATTGCCTTGGTGGCATCAACCACCAGCTGCCGCCACTCCACCCTATCCTCAACCTTCCGCAATTATAATATTATTTATTATAATTATTTATATATTTATAATATAATATATAATATACTTATATGTAAGATGATAATAATAAATTACTTCAGCAATATCTTTCAATATTTTTATAAATCATAGTTATTTCTTTTTCTCTTTTTACTGCTAAATAAATTATGCGAATTTTATGCAAATAACTGTACGTCTGTGGAATCTGAGGAAAAAAATGCAAAATAATGTAAGAAAAAGTAAAATTTCAATCACTTGTGATCCCGTCACTTGTGATCCGTTCAACTGCAGTTGGCAAGCAACACATGACTTAGTCGCTTTCTAGCTCTTGAGTTGCTTGTTGCTTGTAACCAGTGAGGTGTTATTACTACGTATAGAGGAGCTATCGCCCTCATCACTAGTGATTCGTTCAACTGAAGCCGGCAAGCTACACTTGACTTAGTCGCTTTCTAGCTCTCGAGTTGCTTGTAACCCTTCTTTGTTTTATAGCGAAATAACGTTAAAACTCATCAAATATGCCCTCGTGTGTATTACGATATTGCACTAATAATTCAAGTAATACGGCAAAGTGCAAAGGAATAACTTTCTATCGGTAAGTAACTAAATAATCATTTTAAAACTCAATTCGAGCAAAATATTTAGCGGACGCCATTTTGCGTCATTTGTCATAGACAAAAAAATTTAAGAAGTGACATTAGGTGTATTATTGAAATAAGACAAACCTTAGAATAAAACGTTTTAATAAACAATATGTTACTAGTAAAATTTACAGACATTTATAAGACAAATACATGAAAAGAGAATATTAATATTTTCATAAACGTAGAATGAGGTTTGGGTATGTAAGAAGGTTGTATAAGTATACCTACCACAATTGTATATATTATATATTATTATATATTAAATATATGTTAATATATTATTATAATATAAATATACAATAAATATAATAATATATAATTATATAAAAATATTATAATATATAATATGATTATATTATATTAATCATATTATATATATTATATAACATGTATATGAATTATAATTATATATTGATATATAATTATATAATATTCTAAAATTTATATATTATAAAATTATAAATTAAATCATAAAATAAAATTATCTAAAAATCACGTAAGTGGTATAGGCACGTAATGAAATAGGCAGAATATAAACAGTGTCGCCTCTATGACGGTGACATCGATTCTATGATACATTGTAACTAATTTTGTATTGTAATCTTAATATTGTAACTAATTTTGTAAAGAAAAAAATAAATAAATTGAATTGAATTAAGATTTAATTATTTAAGTAAAACACGAAAAACAAAAATTGACGATTTTTGACGGTTTTTTCGATTTATCTCAAAATCTAATTAATCGACTGACATTTACAACTAGTGAATCGATAGATCTTTTTAAAACCTACAACTTTCTGATTTGACTTTTTGCTCTACAACCTTTAATTTTTCTTTTATATGCGAAAAACCGTTTTTTTCAACTTTACGAATTTTTTAGGTTATGAAGGATATCGAGAATTCCCTGGAAAAAAAGACAATGTTTCTTAGAATTTTTTATTCTATACGACCATATTTTTTTTATGCTGTTAGAATTTTTAGTACTTTCACATACCTATTGATTGGGCTAATAACACAAAAGTTGACCGTGACGGGAATCGAACCCGTTCGGCAGTCCGGCATAGTGACGGTTACACGACGGCCACGACGCTAATATAACCAACTAGGTACGACTAAAGAATATCGTTGGCATATACTTACGCTTTCGCCTCTCTCATATTTCTTGCGATGTTCTTGTATCTGGCTTTACTGTCTCTTTTTGAAATATCATTTCGTTTAGATTTGTTTCCCATGGTTAAATAATAGCGTATTGATAAATAATATCAATAAAAAATGTATTTTAAACAATTATTCGGGTCGCTGCGAACGCGCAACAGGTCCCTCTCTGTTGGCGCACAGCGCGGTACTGAGGAACACTCGCATGCATTCCCTTTCAAATACAAAGACGGTTCGAATAAGGTTGAATATCGAATGATCCATTTCTCTGTATTCTTGCATAGAACTAAAGGACGTAAGTCTCAGATCAAATTTAATTTATTATGAGAATAATAATCGTTCTAGGTAAATTTTGTCTTGAGAATAACTAATAAACCTCATTTTCTTTCTATGAGTATTTATTTTGCATATGTAACTAAAGTTGCTTATGAGATAAAATAAAAAATATCGAAAAAATGACTCAATTTGAAAAAATAAAAGTGTCGAGTCAATTTCCACTAATTGTGTTTCTGTCTTGACAATGACTAGAAAAAGGTTTAAAATATAATATTATTTAAGTTTTACATTGATTTAATATTTGGTTTACTTACAGTTTTACGGCAAACAATCATAATTTTTAGGGAGCCGGGTCTTAAATCCAATCTTTTAAAAAATCCTTTTTTTTTTCAAAAAGTTAAACGTCTATAAGACTTTGTAATGAAAAAAGTTAGTTTTCGTAGGTTCTTCCCAACAAAAGTAGTCGGAAAACTTTTTAACTAATTACAAAAGTGTCTCTTTCTTGGTTAGCCAAGTACAATGGTTGTAAGAAAGTTTGTGAACGAGTAGGAAACTGGATTTCTTTTTTAACGGATTGATTTCTTAATAATTATTGGATCACGATATAATATACGTTCAGGGTGCATTTTATAGTAATTCACAACATATGTAAGTACACTTCTGAGTAAACTTTTAACCTTAGATTAATAAATAATTGGTCTTGCTGCGCTCGATTAGATACCGCCGTCGCACTTGCCAAATGCGGCAACAAATACTACGCCGAATTTGGCGTACCCGAGCCAGTCACACTACAAGTTGTGTGTGATGTGTACGTGCCGATTGTTTTATTAAATTTTGGGCATAATAAAATGCCAGTTTGCGTACATAGTGAAACTGTTTAAAAATATAATGAAACTGTGTAAAAAGCATTTATATGCTTTATATGCTAAGTGATAATATTTTACACACACCACAATAAAAAGTTGCTGCATTCACGGAGCTATTGTTAATTGTTAATCTAAGGATGTCCACATATTTATAACGAATCACTTTAAAGACAAAATTATTATTTTACTTTAAAATAAAAAAAATTGGAGGTTCAAACCTAGTTCTAACTCAAAGGTACTTACTTACGAACGGTTTAGGTACCTTTACGCGTTGACGGCAGGATTTCTGACAGTTCACGTGATGATGGTGCTACCGTCGCATATCTAATGCATCCTCTTGGGAATTTGTTCGCTTTTGGTATAAAAAGACATAATAATATCGCGCATTTCAGGCAATGACAACATTCATTGAAACGGCTGATTTTTGCA
The DNA here is from genome assembly GCA_947623395.1 of Synanthedon tipuliformis. Classification (NCBI taxonomy): domain Eukaryota; kingdom Metazoa; phylum Arthropoda; class Insecta; order Lepidoptera; family Sesiidae; genus Synanthedon; species Synanthedon tipuliformis. The sequence continues at coordinate 8,421,949 of OX392417.1, read as the reverse complement.
TAATACATTCACAAAACTCGTTTCCTCAAGACAATGGTGATTCCGGTATTTTTTTAAAATGTTCCTTCCTCAAATTCGGCATTGTTTCGTGGGCACGTCTGAGAAAACAATGTCTGTTGTTTTAGAAGATTTCCTCTCTTTAAGCTGAGTATAATAAAAAAGTTAAGCAGCGACATAGAAACCCAGCGTTCATTTGAGTTTCTCAAACGAAATTACTTCGTTAAAATAACAATTTCAAAAGTTACATTTAAAATGATTTATATGCCAGATAACTCCGGGAATAGTTACTACCAAAAAAGTGGGTTTTTAAAAGAGCTCTACAAATGAAAATTACAATAAAGTCCGTCTTGATTGTCTTATTAAAGTTTGTAACCTTTTTAAAGGGCTATCAGTAATTTTTTTTTAAATCTAAGTGGTGATTATTAAGCAGATGGTCCACTATGATGATTAGTAGCATTTTATGCTTTGAAATGCAAGTTTGAAAAAAAAAGACCAAGCACATATTAAAATCTAGGAGGCAGTATCGTTAAATAGTAATTATCGGATGCAAAGTATGTTATCGTCTCTATGATTCTATTCTTCTTCAGTTCTTCAATATGAAGCCCTAAGAATAATAAATATTATGTACATACCTACATAATAATTATTTTTTAGTTCAAGAATTTCCTACCTTTAATTTCCTTCTACCTTCAAAAATTCTCACTTTTTGGGACAAAGAGAATATTCGTAAACTTATTATTTAAAAATTTGCCCTAATTCGAAAAGAATTTGTTCTCATTAGTGCTTAAACATGATTCTATACATTCTGATGAAAATAATGAACTTCACTAAAAGCATCTTCTAAAGTAGGTATCCACTAAAATATTTAGACAGTTACATTATAAGCATGAAATTCCATAAGTTTGGGATAACTTTGTCGATTTATTCCGTTCTAATACCAAAAATTAATACCACTGGTATTTGTTTGAACTCATATTAATTATTCATATTTTTTTATTGAACTAAACGCTTGCTAACTAAATTTTAATTTTTTGGATGTATGTACTTAACAGTTTTTTTTTTCAATTAAAGGTCTTAAAATTACATACAAAACTTTTTTAACTGACTGTACTTTTTATCTTTGAACTTGTTTTGGTATTATAGTTAATACAATGAAATCCGTTTGGAATAGAAAATAAATTATCAAACAAATACCAGTGGTATTCGCCTAATAACTTTTCTCTAATAGTGCCTATTGTTAGCAAAGAAACAATGATGTATTTCTACATATCAATCAAAGTTTGGAAAAGATTAATTCACTGTAATATAAGCTATTCTCTTCGCCAAATATATTATCGGAAACCATTACCATATGTAGGTACTTCTTAATAAATACCTCTGAATGTCACTTAAATATTAGGGTGATCTAATTGAAACACGTCTCGGGGTTTCGCGTGTAAGAGGTAAGACTTGTATCAATTGCGGCCCAGAGCGGCCCAGGGGCCGATAATTTCAAACTCCAACTGTTAAAGTTTGGTAGCGTAACTACATAATGGGGTCCCTGGGGAGATTCAGGATCAAACGTATCAAGTTATAGCAGGTTGGTTTTTGGGATCAAAATAGAATTCTCTTATTTTGTTTGAAAATGTGCCTATTTATAAACAAAAGCGCTGAGCAGATTAAGTTTATGATGAAATTAAATAAAAAAAGTAATTTTAACTCAAATCATTTAATAATTTTGTTTACTATTTTCTTTTAAATTGATTTGATTTAACTGTACAAAATAAACTATTTTATACTTTCCCTTGCCGAGTATAAAAAACGTTTTTATAAAAAAATTTACATGCTTAATTAATTTTTAAAATGTCTATAGAATTATTTTCTGATACCCCTCAAAGTCTTAAGGAAGCCACTCATAAATAAGAACACTTAAAAAAGAAAACAACAGCAAAGAACAAAGTTGTTTGTCGGTGTTCCAGATCTGAAGGCAAACAAGGCGATGATTAAACTTCTGAGGGGTATTGGATGTCAAGATGTTTACTAAAATCCTTACCGGGATCTCGAACCATCTCGAACACCGTTTGTTTTAACGCCTCCACTACCGACTGGATTAAATGTAAACTTGGGGCTATCTGTGTCGTGATACTTCCTTGTTTCTACATAATTTGTTATCGATTATAAATTACCATCTTGTATTTTTTATATGTAACTAACGACCCGCCTCAACTTCGCACTTTTCATCGTTTAAGTATTGTTTTTTTCAATTAGTTAAAGCCTTAGATTAATAATCGGTCACGCTGCGCTCGACTAGATACCGCCGGCATTCTTGTCAAATGCGGCAACAAATATACTACGCCGAATTCGGCTTACCCGAGCCAGTCACACTGCAAGCTGTCTGTGATGTGTACGTTCCGAATGATTTATTAAATGTAGAGCATAATAAAATGCCAGTTTGCGTAGTGAAACTGTGTAAAAATATAATGTAACTGTGTAAAAAGTGATAAAAAGTCTTACATGTCATAAACGATGTCTTACACACACTAGAATAAAAAGTTGCCGCATTCACGGAGCTATAGTTTTTAGATAGCGGTATCTAGTCGAGCGCAGCGAGACCAATCATTAATCTAAGGGTTAAAGCTGTTACGATCTGAGTAAAGAGTTGATTTTACTCCAATACGGGAAAATCGAATAAGGAGTAAACTCCAAAAGACTGATTTAAAAAGTGATTTTCTTTTAAACATTGGTCTAAAAGAGAATACATGCAATATTTTTTGTCATACAATAATTTAAAAAGATTCGTACTTTGTGAAGGCGTGATAAGAATAAGGGCTCCCGCGGGAAAGCGTAAATTACGACACTTTCCAGCCATAAAGATAGTGTACTGTCGGATACAAAGTTGATAAACAAAGCGTCCTGTAGTTAAATTGATGTATGGACTAAACAATGGCCAAGTGTCGACACGCATTTGTGATTTAACATAAACTCTATTGCAAATGAAATAAGGGATAAGATGGCATGAAACGTGTTTTTCCAGTTACAGATATGAATTCGTAGGGGTGTGGTCGACCTCGCCCGCAGCGAGGACGTCACTCAATTTTTATAACGTCCTTTCGTATTCTGTTTACTTTAGCTATGAAGATACAAAAATCATTTGTTCTATTGAAAATATTTGTGTATATTTCATCCCTCGTAATAGTGAGCTAGCCTTAGGGTGCTGTTTTCTTTTTCCACATTAAAATATAAAAACACGTTGAGGTTGTTTTAAAAATATTTTTATATATTTATTACTTAGTAGGTTATGTAATAAACATCTCTATCGGCCTAAAAAGTATTTATAATTAAATTACCTACATATGAACCTACATACATGCCTATGAAATTGCCGTTGTGTATGAATAATCTTTAATACTACTAAGGTATGCAGCGTACCTAGGCATTGCTTGTGTTATAGGCGACGGTAGCCACCTACCATCAAGTGGACGGTCAGGCTGACCTTTTGTACCTTTACGTATAAAAAAATTTGTCAGTCGTAGGCCTGTACGCCAGAAGTGAATACAGCTTCACTTCTGTACCTCTACCATGAGTTATAATTACCGCACTCTTTTTCTTCTTCTTCTTAGGTTTAAATGGCAATGCGGCTCATTTTAAAATGGCCATTATCAGCCAGTGTTAAGTTAATATAGCAATTCGTAATACCCTTAAATAAAAAAGGGTAAAATTGAAATTAAAGTCAAAAATAGCAAAACAAGTCAGTCAAGTCATAATTTTGATTAGTTTTCCAAAACAGGTCCGTCCAGTCCAAAGTAGTCAAGTCAAGTGATTACCGCACTCGCTAGAGAGCTTAAAACATTTAAATGAAAAACTGTCAACTGTCAATGTCAAATTGACAATTTTCCATATAAATATTTTACGCTTTCTCTAGCGAGTTCGGTCATTGTAAACTTATAGTAAAGCCTTGGTAAAGGTATCACTGAGAGTGACGGTCATGTATGTTCAGTGCTTTTTCCCCACACTAAAAGCTGTGCTAAAAGTGCCCAAGTGCCTAAAGAAGTAGTGACGGTCATGCAAGTTCAGTGCTTATTCCCCACACTAAAAGTGCCAAGTTTTTTTAAAGTTATAAATTAAAAAAAAACGGAGCGTATGCATTAAAGAGATCACGCACACATAAACGCAACAAGTATAGGTTGGCTTTGTAGACGAGCGCTTCTATGAAGCTCGTATATTGTATTGTTTATTTATTCATGTATCCACAGGGTTCCGAGATAATATTATGCCGATCATAAAAAAAGATTATTAGACATTATTTTTATTGAGTGTCTTTGAAGAGACGCGGTATCGGAATAGGAATATGAAATTACGAAGAGAACCTTGTAAATCAAATTTACATTAAAACAAATATTTCACAAAGGAATTGCTTCGAACGACGTAAAAGTTCATCGAACCTTCAGGAAATATAGAGAGAAAGTTATAAGTTATGTATGAATGAACCCGAGCCACAGATTATTGTACTTTCAATACACATACTCGTGAGTATAGGATATTTTAAGGGTAGGCCTCATGTTTTCGGTATTTTGTTGACGAACTGTACTCGTTCTGTCTATTAATTCGTCCATAATCCTTCCGCTCGATTGAAAATAAGAATATAATTATATGATACTAGAGACCCACCCACGGCTTAGCACGAAATTGATAACAATATTCATTATCTAAATCTCATCTATAGGTATATATTATAAAGAGAGAAGATTTGTATGTTTGTAATGAATAAACTCAAAAACTACTGGACCAATTTTGAAAATTCTTTTACCTATATAAAGCTACATTATCAGCGAGTAACATATTAGAGGCTATATTTTATTAAGTCACGCAGGCGAAGTCGCGTGCAATAGCTAGTAATAAATAAAATCAAAAATCAAAATCAAAATATTTATTTAAAATAATAAATTAAATTTAAATAAGATTAAAGATTTTTTTTAATAATCGGATGAGTACGTAGTATTGAAGATTACCACCTACGTACAAAAAAACAATCAATTTTTACCTCTTAAAAATATTAGTCAAGATAAATAATAATAAATTAGTAAATAATAATAAAAAAAACCTTTTTACCAAAAATATGCAAAAATCAGTGCAAAATGTTTTAACATCATCATGAATGCTAAACAGTGAAAAGTCATCGATCTGCTGATTGCCAATTAAGGATTGAGTGTCGTTTCGAATTTTAAATTGAGTCTGCATTCAATATTAATATGTATTCAATCAAACATGTATGTATTTAATACCACTGCCACAGGCCTGTAAAATAGTACATGTCACATATTTATATGGTAAGTAGTTCACTACGATACCACAGAACAGCTCTAATTAGTACTTTGGGAAAATTTATTAGTAACAAATCAAAATTTGAGTCCTTTAGGGAAATATTCGATATAATATTCTAGAATATAAAATGTAAGAATATACACTTCTCTCACAGAAAATACTGGAATAACAAATACATGTGAATGATCGTCGAATGTATATAACTATATCGAATGAATATAGTTACGTACACTAAAATCACCCTCGACTGAGGAGACTTATTACAATTATGCACCGGAACCAGTCTTTGAGAACGGCCGTGCCAAGCTCTATTGGGGCGGGTACATCAACACACGTATCAGGTCTATTCGCTAAATATCGCTTCCTGGTTTACCGTTATTTTTATTAGTGACAGGCATACCGACATCCTTTGTATAGTTTAGAAGAAGTTACCGAATAAACAGACAGAAGCGGATAGCAACATCATAATCAGAACTCTTCAATTACAGTCATGTATCTAAATAAAATAAGTAGGTAGGTTTGTGTGTGTGTGTGTTCCTCTGTCGTTGACATTCTATTTCATGGCTGTTTTACCACGTTCCGAAGAATTTACAGCTCGTAGCTCCTCTGAAGCTGTCGCTACGTGACCGAACCCTAGTTTCAAAATAAATATGTGGAATTCTTTCCTTGGGATCTATCGCGACTCTGTAATTAGTAACTTCGAGAGATGTGAAAATATTTGAAATTACACAATTTTTTATAACAAAGCTCATTATTCAGAAATATTCTTTAATTTTTAATACTTATTAGTGAAAAAACATAATGTATGTGAGGGTAAATTTAATAGCCCTATAATATAAGTAATATAAGGCAAGAGTTATAAATAGGTTAGTTGAAGCTTACTTTTTAGTACCAATAAATATTTATTTATTTACTAGCTGGCGCCCGCGATTTCGTCCGCGTGAAAAAAATTGCCTATCCTGTGTCCCTTACGTCTTAAATGTTTATCTACCAAGTTTCATGACAATCAGTTAATTCATTTAAGAGTTATGGAGGAACATACATACAATACCTACACTTACAGATTTATTTATTTATTAAAAAAAAAATGATTTCGTTAAAAATAAATGGATGAGGCATCATCAAATAGGTATTCTGAACGTATGGTGCTCCAGGGGCCCTAGCCAAGAGCCATTGCAAACGTTCCCTTTGCGTACTTACGAAACGTTAAAAAATAAAACCCCGGATTGGTTGCTGTAACGCCCACATAAAATTTTGACCAATCACAAAGCTTTCTCCCAAGCGTAGCGTAGCCTGAGCGTAGCTTTTAAGACTGTACGTTTGCTCTTGGCTAGGGCCTCTGTTTTTAAAATAAGAATTTAGAAAATATGTAACGAATTTTCGATACGCAATTTCGTATCACGATTTTACATCAAAACCCCGTACGCGTTTACGGGGATCGTAAAAAAAGAGCTTGCGACAGCGGCCTATCCATAACATCAATACTAATATTTGTTTTATGAAGGTCTCTTTTCTACGAAAGGGAATTAAAGTATATTTCCCAAAAGTATCAACTTTTGGGACAAATGTTAATTCTATGACGTTTTCAGGATGCGAGAAATTTGAATTTATAGTAAGCATAAATTTACAGACTCATTCTACGACAAGTCACCTTAATAAGAGAACCAGTCAGATTTGGAGTGTCAAATTATCAGCTTTTATACAAACTAGCGACCAGCTCCCGGCTTCGGACGGCTGATGTTTTTATTGGGCCATTTATATTTATTATTTATTATCATTATTTAATTTATTTTTGGACACAAACAATATGTAGTAAAAACAAAAATATAGAGTTATCTTATATTAGGCTTATATTACATATGAGTTACTTACCATCAAGTTGACTCTTGCCTGACGATCTCCACACAAAACAGATCAGCTTTTTGAAATTTACTCTTAATTCAGCTTTTTATAATTTTTGTGTCTATAAATAAATTTCATATTACTGCACAATTATACAACACTAGCTGTTGCACGCGACTTCGTCCGTTTCTTTAAAAAATATAACCTGCTAAAGACCTGCTACCTGCTATTTTTTTACAAAGTATATATGTAAACCTTCCTTACTTTTTCCATTTGTGAAAACCGCATTAATATCCGTTGCGTATTTTAAAAGATCTAAGCGTACATACAGAGGGACAGACTGTGAGAAGCAACTTTTTTTATACTATGTAAATATATATGATAATGTAGCTTTCTATAGGTGAAAGTTTTCAAGTTTCTTCATTACAAACAAAAATACAAACATAGAAATCTTTTCTCTCTTATACTTACATAAGTTTTAGTAAGTTGTAAGGAACGTGTCACATAAGTTGTAATAAGTTAATTATGATCATTAATATGAGCTTAGTGATATAATGTTCAGTGTAAAGTTTGACTAATTCCTGACACAAACATCCCTCTATCTGCCCTTTGTTTGGTTAGCGAAACAACGTCATACCCACGTCAATCGTGTCGCATTACTTCGATTATTACACGTCAATGTTATAACGTATCGTAATTTGGACAAAATTGTAAAATAATACTTTATTATAAGTAATACTCAAATTACAGACCGTTATCGACAATCAATTATTTAATGAAACAATAAGGTCTGTCTGTCATTTAGAAACAATCGCATTGTATGGGTATTGTGTAGAAATAATCTACATTGTGTAGTACTTTTTTCCTGGATGAAAAGTACCCTGAGACCTTTTCTGTACACGCGTCAACGAGTGTATATTTTTTTTTATTAGAGATGGGTTTTTCAAACAAAAAAAAAATATTACAAAATTATACAATTATTATACAAAATTACATAAATCTATTGAGTAGTTAAGCCGCGTGAAATCCTAAGAAACAAACAAACGAACAATCAAGTTCGTATTTACAATATTAGTTAGGATTATTTAATCAATAATAATAATCATTAGTCTTTGGAAAATTGACTACAATTTAACATTTACAAATATCTCCTTGATCATAGAGGGAAGCTCGTAGCTTTTAGTGTTCCAGACATGTTATTAATTAACATGTGTTGTTTTAAATAAAGTTCGATCTTAGACAGTTTAATTAGTGTTACGTGAGCGAACAAGCGTACATACACTAATTTTATAGTCGGCTGATTGTTACACGTGTGTGTATTTAACTATATTCTCAAATCCATACTAATAAATGTGAGAGTAACACTGTGTCTCTGTTACCTTCTCACGCCAATTTCTTAACTTAGAAATTTTGGATACATTTGTCAGGGATACAAGAAAGGACATAGGTTACCATTGTAGACAAAAGTGCATTTACCAATTATGGGATAGTCTAAAATATATATCGGAGAATCATTGTTTTCCTCGATATCGTCATTAGTGGTTACAGGCTTAGTGGGCGTCATCAGGGTTAAATGCAAGCACAAAACACAATAAACACGGATTTATACGATTTTAATTAGCAAATGAAGAATAATTTGTCTCTACAATATTTAGACCGAGCAGCGAGTTCAAGGCGCCTATCTTACTTGAAACAAACTCTAAAAACGCTAAACTCAAAACTACAATTATCCAACTCGATCAATCGTGTTCACTTATTAATCTCAAAAAATCAACTAAGTACCGCACGACATCAAGTATAGCGCCACGACCCCGCTCCAAGCATGTGCTTTGCTCTGATTGGTCGCAATACGTAAACAATATTCATTACTTTTTTTAGATTAGTTAGGTTTTTAAACATAAGAAAGATGTAACAAATGAAATAAAATCAAATTAGGATTTTTAAAAGTAAATTACAATGTAAACAATTAATATTTTGCGTTACGCCTACAAATAAAAATCAACTAGATTCATAGCTTCCTCCAACATATATAATAAAAATTTGGCGGCGCCACCGTCGTCACAGCGATAAAGATGTCAGGTGTTATTATATCTATACTATATGTACAGTCAAGGGCAATAATATCTGTACGTTTCCAAAGCGGTAAAAATATCTGTACAGTTGAGAGGCCAGAAATATCTGTTCGATAATTCGGTCAGAAATATGTGAGCATTTAAAGGGTCAAAAAGATCTAGACGTTCACGTGGCCATAAATATATGTACAATGTCAGTCAAATATGTGTAGGCTGTAGGCAAATAGGAGGGCATAAATATCCATACATGAAACTATCAAAGAGCGTGTCAAGACTGTCAAGTCTAGTTATCAAATATTTTGATGTTTTGCATATTCTCTACTTTTTTAAAGTATTTTATGTATTTTTTATGAACAGAGCCAATAAATGCGCCTGTGTACTACCATAAAATTTACTTTCGGCACTTTCCTTCTTTCTCTTACAACTCGCTAAAACCTATTTTGTATGTATACTATACTGTTTATGATGTTGACGCACAAAACTAATTCAAAAAACCTAAATTGATATTTAATAAAAAATTCATATCTATAAATCTAGACGTGATAAAAAAATCGGCCAACGGGAATAGATTCAAAGCATTAAAATCTTCATATTTTTGACATATTTTTTGAAGGAGGATTTCGTTGCAGACCAGTGATTAATTATTAAATGCTCTAAGTTAGTAAAAACGTAAGTGTTCTTTTTAACAGTAAAGAGACATTTATACATACACTAGCTGTGCTCGCGACTTCGTCCTCGTGGAATAGTTATTTTGGGAATAATTTGGGTATCTCGAACGGTTTTCGCAGCGCACGCAACGGAAGCCCTCAAAGATGAATAATTTTCCCCGTTTTTTCGACTGTTTCTTCACTCCTATTAGTCGCAACGTGATGTTATATAGCCTAAAGCCTTCCTCGATAAATGATCTATCCAACACAAAAAGAATTTTTCAATTCGAACCAGTAGTTCCTGAGATTAGTGCGTTCAAACAAACAAACAAACAAACAAACAAACTCTTCAGCTTTATAATATTAGTATAGATTAGCGTAATCGAAAGATTTTCGTACTAATATTGTATAATTACTTAAATTACGAATAAATATCTTCCGTTTCATCGCTACGTCTAGTATAAATATGTTACTTACATAAATTTAGCATTGAAAAAATGCTAATATAATATTCACGAGAAAAGCCATGTGAAAATCGTATATGATAGTTGTGAACGCTGTGAAGCAGAATCTAAAATAATAGAATGAAAGGTGAAAGAAATATTACGTTAATGACGCCACAATCAAAATGAAAGGGACAAACAGATCATATGACAGAATGGTACTCTTTTCGATGATTCTCATAATTCAAAATACGAAAACTTGTTTGTTTGTACAGATATTTATGCACCCCTATTTGCCTAGATATATTTGACTGACATTGTACATATATTTATGGCCACGTGAACGTCTAGATCTTTTTGACCCTTTAAATGCTCACATATTTCTGACCAAATTATCGAACAGATATTTCTGGCCTCTCAATTGTACAGATATGTTTGCCGCTTGGAAACGTACATATATTTTTGCCCTTGACTGTACATATGATAAAATCGTATATTTTATATCGTGTTATATTTTATATTTTTCAACCCGTACGAAGTCGCGGGCACTAACTATTATGTTAGATATAATATTCGTATATATATGATGACTTTTTACTTGACTTGGAATCTAGGTACAATATGACACTGTATGTGAGAAAAAAACTAAGTTATTATCATTGAAGTTATTAGTAATAATAGGACTGGTATGGATTAGATTGCAAATAATAATTGTATAAATATTTTATGCAAGTGTTGGATTGTCCGAGGTTAAAAATTTTATTAGCGAAATATTAAATTATAATGTCGCAGATGAGAGCAAAATGAAAAATCAGTAGCTCATTATCCGCGCTTGGACCTCTTATACTGAGTCCAATGAACACAGTATCATTCAATCGCTCGAGGACCTTTTTGAAGACAGTTTTTGTCTTCAAAAAGGCTTCGTAGAAATCGGCTGTATGCGAAGGACAGAAGACTGTGCGTGGCGGCGAGTGTGAGCCTTGGAGAGACACAGGCTAATGATAACACAGAATAAACCTACAAATAACACATTATTAATATCATAAAAAAATGCTAACGTCATATTACTATAGAAGGTGACTATTTGAAGCTAAAATATTAGTTGGTCTGGCTGCCGCGCGCCGCCTCGGCCGTTGATTGGCAATTAGCGCTATATCGTTTCCGTTGTGTAGGCTTACAAAACAGAAGCTTTATGCTTTTACAGTTATTCAGCTTTTTCATTTGAATATTAAATTTCAGAAAAAAAAAATTTCAATATTGAATTTTGTATCTACAAAATCATAATTTTATTGAGTACTCCACTAATAATTTTATTGAGATGCATTTTTTTATGTTAAGAGCGACAGGAATGCTGCCAGTAAGGAGAGTGCAAGACATGCTGAGTGTTAACTTGGTGGTAAGTGGCAACCGTCGCCTATACTATACAACGCCATATGTGTTGCTTGTTTTCTGTTAGTTTTGTTCTGTCTTTTATTTGTTAACATAAAACATCAAATAATTTATTAATTTTCTAGAGAAATCTCTAAAGTACAACACTTGGGTTGGTCCTTAAAGCGTATTCAGACTAATTCACATGTCCATTTAGTGAATGATAACGACAGTGACTGATAACTGAAATTTAGCTTTACAAACAATTATAATGGGCGAGCCCCACAATAAAGGTTGTATGACTCAATCTTCATTCCTTTCAAAGTTATTTACATGTTTAGTGTTTTTTTCCTGGGTGAAGCTGGGAGCAGTTCGCTAGTCGTTAATAAATCCGTTAATCCATTTGGATTTTACAAAAACGAAGCTATAATGCGACCTATATTCCTGAAAAACACAATCTAGTTCAATCATACCTAGATGAATGTTATAAATATATGCGGACTGGCCTACATTCCAACAATACAGTCTAAAATGTTATCTTAAGTATGCTAACTTATTGTAAGCATAAAATTAATTTTTTTAAATGTTTTAATCCTTTTAATCCACAATATCTGTGTGACAACTTTCATCGAAATTCATTCAAAAATTTTCAAGTGGTTCATCGTTTTTCGAGAGTAACAAACATCCAAAGGTTCCAACCGTTTTTCTAATTTGATTGCATTTTTTAAATTTCCCTAGGTATGTTAAAGATCTTTAGATAGACTGTCAGTAAACTTAATGGCAGGTACTCACCTATAACATTCTTAGCCACAGGTGCTGCAAGGTTCAGAATAAAAGGTTCAGACTCACACATCACCGCTGATGGTTGAACGCGGGGGGTTTTAGTGGGTATTCCAGGGGCCCTAGCCAAGAGCATACCAACGCAAACGTTAACGAAACGAAATAAAGCCCGGTGATTGGTTGTTGTAACGCCCACATAAATTTTTGACCAATCACCGGGCTTTATTTCGTTTCTATACGTCAGAACGCAAAGAAACGTTTGCATTGGTATGCTCTTGACTAGGGCCCCTGGGGCCTAGCCAAGAGCAGGCTTCGCCAGGCGAGTCCCATACTCCTCCTAGTCGACTGTGTCATTTCCCCTCCATAAAAAAAGGTCAGGTTAGAATAGAGAAATTGTTAAAACATGAATATGGCTTCGAGAAACTAACGAATGTGCTGACCATGACTGAAATGAAAGTCCAATTACATTGACGCAATTGAATCTGAAACTGGTATGAGAGGACAATAATAGTTTCAATCGACTGTGCGGTCAGTTTGCAAACTAGTTAGGTTTCGCGGTTTGTCTGCATCGACATCGTCGCTGCGGTATCCGCTAACAGTTCAATTTAACTTTCTCATTCGGAATTGGTCTATATACGAGTATTACTGTATTAGTAACAGTCTATCTACATATTAAACCGACATTTCTGTTGATTTTAAACTTCTTCTACCAATATATCTTTGTTATTAGGTATTTAAAAATTAACTATTCTATTATTAATTTAAAAGGATTGTCCCATAAAACTGCATATTATGCAGTTATATATTATTATTATAATATTATATATTATATTATTAATATTATTTATTATCAGTTATATATTATTGCAGTTATTATTATGCAGTATTAGTTTGACGCGGGATCAAATGATCTGGCATAATTTTTGCATATAATATGTGTAAATGTGTAATTCCGCGGGCGAAATCGCGTGCAACAGCTAGTATTCAATAAAATTAAGACATTTACCAAAAGAAAAAATATATTATTTTTATTTCCCTGGTGTTTCGTAATTAAAAGCAGTAAAACGATGGAAATGTGTCGTTAGCAATGTGACTAAAAGACTAAAGTACGAAAGTTCCTTTGGTGCTTTATAAAAGAAAAACCGCTTTGGGCGTTTACTTTTTGTTTTGTGTTTAATTTTCCGGTGCGCTTTTGTAAATATTACACGAAAATGTTAAGAGTTTTAAAATGAAAGAAGTCTGCACATTTTGAGTGTTTTCATTTTTTTTTTTCAAATTTTATTTCTACCTACAGCAGTGTTCAAATAAAACTACTCTCAACAAATATTTAACAAGATGAGAAATAGTTCGAGCGATACGTGTTTGGTTAAAAATTTTCTTTGCTTGCTCATCCGAGACAAAATGTATGTAATGAATTATTTACTGACCGTTAAGATTTCATGTTTCGGATAATAAATAGGAACATAATATAACAAAGGATACTTATTAAGTCAATATTAAGTGATATGAAATGTGCGGTTGATCAAACGTTCATCATATATCGGAGAGATTATTTAATGGGGAGATTAACTCCTCCTAAATTACGTAACGAATTTTGATGTGGTTTTTACCATTACTTACATAAATATGTATAATTAATACATAAATATATATATATATAATTTATGTTACCTAATTAGGTTTTTACGTAAATAGAAAAAAAGCCACTGAAAAATAAATTTACATCATAGGCTAAACCTCAAGTACATAAAAATGACGTGCATACTAGAGATACAGTAAAATGATCTGTTACTGTTGACTCACAGTAACTATTTCTTTCAGTAAAACTTTAATCTTTAAGTAAACGTTATAAATCTCTAAACTAATTCGGCTTTTTTTTTTCAAATATTAGTTGAAGTCAAAGGAAGGTTCCCATTATGTGAAAAATGGGACAAATTATCCGTCGCTATTAAACAATATTTCTGTAACACTAGCTTCAAACTAGTAAAAAAAAAATAGTATATAATCTAGCAAAACAAAACCACGCGTAATAACTGCATGACTAATGAATACTTAAATAAACTTGACACGAAAACGAGGAGACAAGTAAGGGGGCTTTTTTTACAGAAAAATTCATTTCTATGCCATATTATATGGGAGGAAGGAAACGTAAAAATACGTGACCGGAATGAATATTACCTCCACAATACCGCTGACTAAGGGATTATGTGTAAGTAAATACATAAAAAAGAGAACCGATACACTGGAGAAGTTAATAGACGCTATATAAGAGCAAAAACGCCCATTCGGGTAATAAAATGTAAAATGAAAGCAGTTCTCTTGTGTTTTATTCGTGCAGTATTGTATAATCGAATATATTCCTCATAATGAGTTGCGTTACATTTTGGGTAACAGCAAATCAAAATTTTATTTGCAGCTATGATTATAATTTTAAATAAAGAACCACGGTAAATAACTGTGCAGTGTGCACTGTAAATTGTATAATATTGTATATAAATCCTCTAAGTAATATGTGGACTTTATATTACCTTTCACCCACATTTTAAATTAAAAAAGTAGATACCTACTCTATTAAATATAACTCTATATAATTAAAAGGCGCAATATACTGAAAATTCAAATTGTATTCCACATTCAGAACAGAGACAGTAAACATATATCTTAAAGTACAAACACATCAAATAAGTAAAATACACGATAAACTGAGTATAAATAAAATAAAATAAAATAAAATAAAATAAGCCTTTATTCACTAATAGGTTACATAACAAATTTAAAAAATATATATATCATAATGCGCTTCTATACATATAATAAAAAAGAATAAAAAAATTTGATACTAAATTTGGTTGTTTTATTTCTTATATATTCTATCATATGTTTATATATCAATCTTGTATATTTTATTTATTTGGGTTAGACATCTGCAACCTTATCAGGTTGTCCGAAGACATAGGCCTCCTCCAGACAATGCCACCTTCTGCGGTCAAGTGCCAGCTGTCTCCATCTTTTGGGCAGATCATCATCCCATCTTCTTAGCTGCCTTCCCTTTTTTCTTTTTCCTTCTCTTGGATACCATTCCAACACCCTCTTGGTCCACTTATCCACTCTTTCTCTCATTATGTGACCTGTCCAGCGCCATTTTAGTTGCCTTATTTTTACTATTATGTTGGGGATTTGGGTTTTCCTTTGGATGTCTGTTAGTCTGCATTTATCTTTTAGTTTTATGTTTAACATACTTCTTTGCATAGAATTTTGACAAACCATCAGTTTCTGTTCCAATTTTTTTGTAAGACTCCATGTTTGGCATCCATATGTTAAACATGGCAGTACACAGGTTGTATAAAGTTTCCCTTTTATAGTTATTGGTATGTCTTTGTTTTTCATAATATTCTTAAGTGACCAGTATCTATTCCAAGCAATGTTGATTCTTCTTTCTACTTCCTTCCCCATAGAGTCGCAAGGAGATATGAGTTGCCCCAGGTAGATGTATTCATCAACATATTTTATTTCTTTGCCATCTAGTATTATTTTCTCTTTACATTTGTTTGTCATTATTTTTGTTTTTTCGTTATTAATAGTTAACCCTACTTTCTTGCTTTCTTCTACCAATTGTTGCAACAATGTCTGCAATGACATGTAGTCACTAGCAAAGATTACAATGTCGTCAGCAAATCTTGCGTAGTTATGCGCAAATAACTGAGTTAGTTATCCACAATCATCACAATAATGTTTTGTTTGATAAGTTATTCTCTTGTTTAATACAAGAAAACTTATATCTAAAATAATGAATACACAACGCAGCATTGCGTAACAAAAATCAAACAGCGCCGTTTAAATTATGAAGCTGTTATTTCAATATGTACAGAGGAGTGTAAATAAGCGAATAAATGTAAATCTCGTTGGGTGAGATACTAACAAGGTCGCGGCGTACTCGTGGAGTAGACGTGAGAACAACAGTATTGCATCTATGCAGGATGTACAGTTTGTTCAAATTCGCATTGTTCCGTTGCGAATGGAGTGCCCGTGAATGGCAACCTTAAGAAATGCTCTTAAGGTTGCCATTCACGGGCACTCCATTTAGCAGCGCTCCACACCTGTAGACGACATCCAAATTCTTATCACACACAATTCACGTGGTTTTTTTACATCCACGATGAGATAATGAATTTGGAGTGATGGAGTGGAGCGCTGCCAAATGGAGTGCCCGTAAATGCCTTTAGGGCAGAGATATACTATTTCGTTGCTTTAGGGACTCCGCTCACTGTCTTGGTAACAATGGTAACTAATAGTTTAAGTATCTCAGATACTGTTCTGTTTATTCAAAGTTAAAAGTCAGTTAAAAACATAAGTAAGACGAATGTAAAAAGTTATTAATGATTGTGTAGTTAGGAAAAAATATATAAATAATTTTAAAACATAACTTCGAGTTTAACTACTACATATTTGGTGTACCTGTTTCTAAGAAGGTTTTATGAGAATTATATCATAAAAACGTTTCTTCTTACAAGATAATGCTAAGTAAATCCTTGTTAAAGATAAATCCGCTTAATTTTTGTTTCTAAGTACCTACCTACATTGCGTTATTCATTCTAAATGCTTTTTAAAATATTAAACCCTTGTATTCTTAAGAATTAGGTAGATTTTAATAAGAGTTAAGCCTTTTTAATTTACTTTAGAAATTAAATTTCGTTAAAAAAGATAAAATCCATAAGCAATTATAAACTTACAAAGAGGTCTAGACTCAAACAAGTCTGATATGAATAATAAAGCTTAGGATATTAAACGTGTTCTCTTATGTAACATCTACAAATGCAAAGACTTATGAAGTCTAGCCCACAACATGAGCACAATATATATTATGTCGTAGGCCGATCGTTTAACTGGGCCTCATCGATCTCAAATAGTTGTCAATCGACAAGGTTGTCCTCACAGATCTGCCTAACTTTGTACTGGGTACTTCATGAAATAATCGGCCAAATCATAATCTGCCCAGTTAAACGATCGGCCTACGACATTTACATAACATTCTTGGTGCGATTACCTACATTTATAACACCCCGTTTTTTCGTCGAGCATTAAAAAAGACTGCCTTATAGATAACTGGTGCCCGCGACTTCGTCTGCGTTCTAGATGAAAGGTGGACCCTATGTCCTTTCTGGTGTCTCAGACAACGCGTATGCAAATTTTAATGGTGATCGGTTCAGTAGTTTTGCGTGAAAAAGTTACAAACATCCATACAAACTTTCGCATTTATAATATAATATAGTTTATTAATATAATAATAATATATAATATAATAATAATAAAATATAATAATAGGAATAATTAGTGCGATAAACATAGGTATACTTGATGCGTTGTATTAACAGAGTGCTGTGTGTTGTAACTGCATGTTATAATCTATAAGGCAGTTAATAAGCCCACGTTCAACCGCACTGTTTACATTTTGCAAAACTCAATTATAATTAGTAACACCTCATAGAACTCCAAATTACTAAGTGCATGAACTATCGGTTATATTACACTGATGGACACATAAATGGTTTTTGAATTTCAAATTAAAACTAATGGGAATAAATAAGTAATAAACAAATGAGTTACAGAGAGCTGAAGCATTAGAAGTCACGGAGTATTTCTTCATATAAGGTAAGTACAGCTGAAAAATTTCTTCCAAATTCGTTCAGCACTTTTTACGTGAAAGAGTAACAAACAGATATCCATACATCCTCAATTCCTCACAAACTTTCACATTCATATCTAATACAAGCTGGTGCCCGCGACTTTGTCCGCGTTGAAAAAGAAAAAAATATAAGCAATATAACGCCTGACGTCTGCATTGCTATAGAACTTTTGCCAGACGTTAGTTTTTTTCTTAATTTTAGATGATCACTTGGGAACAGTACTTTTTTCTGGATGAAAGCTGACCCTATGTCCTTTCCGGTATTCCTGGCAACATGTAATTATGATCGGTTGAGTAATTAAGGTGTGAATAGGTAACAGACAGACAGACAGATTAGTATGGATTATTATGGTTTAATAGGATTTATAACTACAGTTGCAAATTCATCGAAATTATCTTGATGTAGTTTCGTGTGCCTGCAAGTGTACTTACTATGTGGTCGGCAATCTGGTTAGTGTTTGCCGATATTATGTTAATCCTATGCATACTTTGGGGTTGATCCTGGAGCATAATCACTTCCACCAAGAGCGTGTTATGTTTTAAGCGAATAGCCTTATGTACTACTATATAATCGTTATCCGTAGCTCAAACAACTTTAAAACCGAAATGGCTTTTCATTTCGGTCCATGTGATAAGATAGACAGATAGATCAACCCTTTAAATGGTAAATCTTTAGACATTTTTTTTATGTAGGGTAGTCACCTCGTAAATAAACAAGCATTATCAGGAATATGCGTTGCTAACGCCGGGCATGCTTCTCAGTACGGAATATACCTAGACTGTAGAAAGCAATATACTACTATAAAATATAGAAGAGAAAAAAAAACGCATGATAATGTCAACCTCACGTGTGTGTTATGTGCATGATACTTAATATTTTTATTATTTATTTATTTTAGGGAAACATATTATATCTCGCTATACATTATACAGACACATACAAGAAAAACAGAAATCAGCAAAGTTTCCAAAAATATAATATGTCTTAGTAATTATACTACGACATATTATAAATTATAATCTACTAGAGGAGAGAGGATAAGAAAGATAATAATATGAAAACAAAAAAAAAAACAAAAAAACGAGGAACCGACTTCTATAATTATTTAAGTGAAGTGAAACTTTCCTATACAAGCCTATTTGAAGCCATGTCACACTAATTACGAATTGTAATATTACATACAATTAATAGTCAGCCGTACGAGCAGACACAACTTCCTCAATTAAATTGAAACGAAATGGCTTAAGGTTGGCATTGATTTGTTGCAGTTTTGTGCAATTGCCGATCGCGTGTTGGAATCCTCGCAATGCATTACCTTTCATTTATCGAACACATTTACCACAAGTTGTTAGGCGTTTACAAAATGCATTATTTGTCTTTCGCTTTAATTCTATATTCAATATTCAAGTTTAGTGATGGCTACGAAACGGTATTCGATAGATACAGCGGTAAAAATATTGAATACGCTCTAGAGAAGAATTTCCGATTGAAAAATGCAACAAGGTGAGTTTCATATTTCTAATAAAGTCTTGTTTTAAATTCTCCTATATTTTTCTAGAGAGTTTAAATTCCACGTTGTTATGTGAAAAGGTATTTTTGTGCATAAAATATTTAAATAACTTATATCTAGCTTTTACTAGCGACTTTGTTCGTGCAGTATCCATACTAATATTAATATTATTAATAAAACATTTCGATTGTAGGCAGTGTTCGATCGAAGTTAAAAAGTGTACGCCCCACGAAGGCAGTCGTGTTGATGGTTCATGCAATAACTATAAGTACCCTAGCACTGGTACAGCGTTTGGGCCTTACTTAAGACTTCTCAAGCCGGATTACGCTAATAGTAAGTTATTAATTAATTTATGTACTAATAAATCAAATTATGAAGTTTTTTAGCATTCTTCGGTCTAACAATCAAGTGTCATTGCAACATTTTGACTAACAGCATTATAATTTCAAACATTTTGTGCACAAATATTTAAAAAAAGGCAGATTAAACAGGGAGATAACCAATGAGATAACTGTTTACTTTTCATACACGTTGTCACTGATACAAAAAAAGACATAGGGTACCTTTTATTCAGAAAAAAAAAAACTGTTCCCTAAGCAACACTTATGGGGTAGTTTGTATTTTAATACCCGTCTATATAGGCCTACCAGTAGACTTTTACAAGAAAAATTAATAAATATTATTTTATTATTCACTTAAGCAAATAATTTTGCAGAAAAAGATATTCGCGCAGACAAGAACGGCGCAAAACTACCTTCGGCAAGAAGAATTCGAACTGCTTTGCAATCGACTGGGCGCGTCGTTGACAGGAACATGTTCACTATAGCCACTGCACATATGTTGCAGTTCATTCACGATGACATAAGCGTTTTGAATGGACCTTGTAAGTTAGGTTGAAAATTAAAAAATGGCGTCTACGTCTTCTAGACTAATAACAGTTGAATTTGTTTGCAGTGGATTATTTGCTGAGTCGTCAATATTGTTGCCAGCCACAAGGCGAGAGAGATCGTCGGTGTATTCCAATTGAGGTTCCCGACGACGACCCGTACCTTAAAGTGACTAATATCCGCTGTCTCAACTTCTCCCGAGCTGAAACATTCCAGGACGCTGGTTGTATTCCGGACACTTTAATGCCTGAGCAGGTTTGTGTTGCCTGATCAAATACAGTACCTATATTAATATTGAAACTAATTACGTTCCTCAGTGATGAACTAGGCAGCTGGTCTGACGTCTATTATAATCAATTTGGAAAATCACCGTAAACTAGCAACTATGAAAATTACGAGTTTTCGATAGTGTTCAAACACTAAGTGAAAAAAGCAATAAAATGCGTTGGCTGAGGAGACTCGTATTTCGTGTAGCGACGAATACATTTTTTAACAGTTGTCCGATTGTAAACTATTATTAAAATAATGCTTACTTTTAGATAAATTACCAAACACCTCTTTTGGACCTCTCCACAATATATGGTGTTAACGATACAGCTTTGGCTACAGTAAGAGAAGGAGAAAAGGGTTTGTTAAAAATGGAGCGTAGGAACAACCGTTATGTGCCACTTTCGAATGTGACTGAAAATGCGTGTTTTCAGAATCGAATCAATGAGACTATTTGTTACAAATTTGGTAAGTGTTTAGAAATATTTGTAAGTGTCTGTTATAAATATTTTTAAGGAAGATGGACTATAGGGAATCAAGGGGGACTAAAATGGACTGAATTAGTGCAATTCTGTGAAGTTGTAGTAAAATGAAAAAAAAATTATATAATAAAATTTATTCATTATCAGCATAGGGATTTTTTAATTCTGTCATATTAATTTTTGTACGATTTCTATTCCGTTTGTCAGATTGTTTTTTCATATGTTTGATGAAATTAATAAAAAAATTATGTCTTCAAGGTTTCCCGGAAGTGGGAAACTTGGATTTGAGGACAACAACACTGACGATATTTTTTATGAGGGAACACAATCGACTGGCGAAGATTCTTCACGAACTGAACCCTTGTTGGAAGGACGATCGTCTGTTCAAAGTAGCAAGACAGATCAATATAGCAACCGTATCCAATATATTTATGTACGAATTGTTGCCTATGTTGCTTGGTAAGCTTATTTTTATCATGACTACTAATAATAATTAGTTTAGGTTTAAGCAGGCATTTATTTTTAATGTAAGAGTCGGTAGGCAGATTTTATATTAGATACAAACAATCGTCGCTTACAAATACAAATTAACAGACATACAATTGCAGTTCTGCAATTGCAATTGGATACAATTGCAGTTCTGGCAGGATAAATCGTCGTTTTCAAAATTAAAATCTGCTTATTTTACAAAATCGTAATGGTACAAGAAAACCGCTAAGTGCTTATGAGCACTATGTTTTGTCGAAACTACAACTTCTTAATAAAATATGCTATGTGCAGCAACTAGAATCTGTTTTGTGCAAAATTAATCAACTGGAATCATATTTAAAAAACAAAAATGCATAACTTTTTTGTTTTAAGTTTCAAATAAAATACTTTTTGTTTTTTACTTTTTGCATGCAATTGAATATTAAAAAGTCATTTAAGTAATACTTTTAATGCTTTTTAACTTAAATGTATCTTTGAATCCCCATTACCAAATTACAAGATATTTTTCCCAGTATAATCTGTAATTTCTTCTTACCTAATGGTACAAGTTTCAATCGTTAAAACGAAATTAATAAAAAAAAACTGATGGCCAGTTGTAAAACTGATTCATCTCCCTTACATAAAATTACCAGATCATAATGTAACAGTTTGACAAGCTCCATATAATAAATAAGAAACTCCAAGCAACAGTTTGAGTAACTGTAACGCTATGTGTTAGTTTAAAACACATTGCATTGTTCTTTCAAGAAATGTGTTCCAGGTTACCGCAATATGCTGAAATATGGGCTCATATCAGAGCGAGTCGAGTACCTCTCTGCATACGACGAAGATGCTGTACCTCTCGTATATGCGGAATATGAGAACGCTATCAGATTCTACCGTACATTACTAGATGGCAGAATAAAGTAATTCAATGTTATATTCTTTCTATTTTAGGTACTTCATATAAAACTGTAGGCAGTATTCATATGAAATACATATGTCCGGGTTGTAAAAATGCGACTTGTGACATACGAATGATGACGATAGCCATTTGGATGAGTGGTAATGGTGTTTGCCTTAAAGCTCTGTTCCAGCGTTCGATTCCAGGCAGGGTTAGCTTTGTAAACGAACTTTTCATTGTTGGCTCTGGTCTGTATATGAAAAGTAGTTGTATTTCGCAGTCATTTGAGCAGCCCATGTGGCGGCAGTAACCACACACTATGTCTATATTTAAATGATCGACATTCACCTTGTAGAATCCTATTATTACTTTCTCCTGTGAGAATATTGTATGTATCTACTTTTTTCACTCGGGCGAAGTTGCGGGTGCCAGCTAGTTTGATATAAAATGAATGATGTTTTAGAATTAAGTACTTACTCTTATAGGTTTGATTAATGATTGTGTCTCCTTTTAATAAAAGAAAATTCGTAGATATTCATGTAGTATTTATGTACCTATTATATTCTTTTGCAGGAGATATAACGAAAACTATCAATACATAAGTGATTTATCATTCAGTGATACGCTCTACAGACAAGATCTAATCGAACAAAATAAAACATTTGAAGAAATAAATCGGGGCACTTTCTACCAGCATGCAGCCAAAATCGATGATATTCAGGATCCAGAGGTATGAGAGCAATAATACTAATAATGTTCAAGTAAATAAGTGAGTAGTGGCAGCACTGACTGCGTTACTCAATAATAATTTGTCAGCCCGTCTGGCGGCATGAACCATCAGTTTACTCTTTTTGTGTTAAGGTGAGTGAGTAAGGGATGCCACAGCCCATTTCTCTCCATCCCTTATCCTTAATCCTGCTGTAGTCGACAGCTCCCTTGCAACACCAGTGGCGTTTCTTGTGTTATAGGCTAAGGTAACTACCCTACAATCAAGTAGGTAGACCGTCAATCAGTCTGTCGAACTTAACATTAAAACAAAACTATGTTAAAAATTGTAAATAAAAGCTAGAAGTAAATACAAAGCAAATTTTCAGATCGCCGAAAAGTTCTACGGAGAAATACAGAGAGCTCACGACCTAATTGCCATTGACATACAAAGAGGAAGAGATATGGGAATACGTGCATATAACGATTATCGACATTTATGTGGGCTGAAGCCAGCCAAAAACTTCGAAGAATTCTCAGATTCCATCGAACACGAGGTAAGTTTAAAAAAATTCCCTTTTGTGTTTCGTAAACGAAGAATAAAACAGATTTGATATTTTGCCTCGTTATCACAAAATTTAGAGTTAGTTAATATGTTATTTCTTTATGAAAAGCAAAATCTTTTCAGAAAATCGAAGTTCTAAAGAATCTTTACAATAAAGTCGAAGATGTTGACTTACTCGCTGGAATAATGAGTGAGAATTTCATGCAAGGCACCTTTGTTGGGCCTATTTTATTCTGTATTATCGCCAAGCAGTTGCAGCTCATACGGTTTTCGGATCGATTCTGGTTTGAAAGAGGAGATCAGTTTCACAGTCTAACTTTGCGTAAGTATCGATAAATATTTATTATAAAGATATATTTACTTGGACAACTGGGAAGTCTTTGGTGGATAGAGTATGGTGTCGTTTATTAGCTTATGATGATGAAGTAGTTCTCTTTGAGAAATACTGATGTACGGTGTCGTGTACTTATTTTGATAAATAATGTTAATGATATTTGACCGAAGCGGACAGAATGCTTGCTTGCGCAACTATGTACGAGCCGTAAGCCCGTACAACTGATATTTGATACTATTAGTAAAAGTTAATTTTTTAATGTTAAACTCGACAGACAGACTTGATGGTAGGTGGCTACCGTCGCCAATAACACAAGCAACGCTGATGGTGCAAGTACGCTGTCGACCACAGTAGAATTGAGGATAGGGATTAGAACTCTGCCATCCCTTACTACAACAGCACACATGCTATTGTTTCACGGCGGATAAATTGAAATAAATGGATTAAGAATAAAAAAAATAAAATGGATCCACATAGGAAAATGGCAAACAAATTTAATTCAAAACTTCTAAAATTCTTCTTTATCTTCATTTATCCACTTACTGGACATAATATATTAATCGTTTATGTGAGGGAGGTATTATAGGCTTCAGTTAATCATAAAATCTTTATATATTCTTTAAATATTTTTATACAAGTAATTTCCAAACTACAAATTGATAAATTTTAAACGCAAATCCGTATCTTCTGATGTCCACAGTAAAGAGACTGTATAGTTGTATCGAAAAAGCAATTTACAATACAATTGGATTGAGTTTTTCAGTCCATGGCCGTTGGCTCCAATTACTTAAATCGAATCTCTGTTAAAATTGTTCACAGCTCAATTACACGAGATCAGGAAAACTAACATGGCGCGATTGGCGTGTGACAACGCTGAAGCGATCAAATTCATTCAGCCCAACGCATTCGTCAATATAAAACCTGGGTAAAGTTTCAATATACATATAATTATGTTCCGTATCTCATATACTGTTCTATATTTAAAATTAAAAAAATAATATAATTTAACAACACATACGACGTAATAAAACCATTTTAAGTTGGAAACATATCCAACTTCTATTTTTTTTAAAGGTTGACAGACTGGCTGACGGTCCTCTTGATGGTTGGCAGGATCGCATATAACACAAGCGACGCCATAGGCGTCTGCAAGTTCGCTGCCTGACATAGAAGGATTAAGGATAAGGGATAAGGAAGGGATGGGGTGATGGGCTCTGGCATCCCTTACGTACGCACAGTCTTCTTTAAAGGGGTTATTACGGCGGCTGCCCAAAGCCAACTACTAAAACTTTATACTAATATAAATTCGAAAGTTTGTGATGATATTTGGATGTTTGTTACTTTTTGATGCAAAAACGCCTAAAGGATTTGTATAAAAATTGGAATACAGATAGTTTATTATCTAGATTAACCTATAGGATACCTTTTATCCTGGAAAACTTTTAGGTTCCTGTGAGAAAAAATAAATTTTAAATAAATTAAAACTTTTTTTTATATAAAAATATTCTTTTATTAAATTGCATCCGCGCCGTATCATTAGGTGACTTAATATTGAAAGGCATCCTCCATTATTAAAGAGATTTTATTAAAATTTTCTCTCTCCAATATTGAGAGAGATGAAATGTAAAATGCTAATGAAGTCTTAAATGATTTTGTATTTAGGTCAATTGGAGCGTTTTTATTCAGATACTAGATAGCAGATTCCTTATATATATTTTTTACAGAAACACAGCAGTTCCGTGTACACATATCATGGGTCCTGATCTCACAAAATGGAGAGATTACAATTGTCCTACAAATAAACGGGAAAAGACTCAAGTTCAAGAAAAACCTGCTATCAAGCAAAATGATTATAGTGATTTTTTTAATAGTTTTTTATCGTACACATCGTCTTAAAGTAAAGAAAAGCATCTAGTGAAATTAATAAATAAATTTTATATTAAATAAAAATGTATATAATTAATTACTGATAAACTAGTTTGTAATTAATTAAGTATTGCATTTTTATTTTAATGATATCTATATTTATATGTATATGTATAGGCAATAAAACATTGTCATAAGAATAAGCTGGTGTGGTAGTTTTATCATATGATTCTTTAATAAACTCAACCATGTCATCGTATTCATTCAAAAAAATTTACACAATTTGAGGAATATGGGAAAATATATTTTTTTTAAATAATAAGGTATTGTAGGTTGGATATTTTGTAATAAATAAATTTTAATTTTTTTTTTGTAATTAAGATTTTTGTATTAATTATAGATATTGTTACTTTCGCCAGCCATCTCGGGGGACCTTACGACGGGCGGCAGTAGCAGTAGACGTCCTACGTCTGAGATGATGATTACTTACAGATATACTTACTTACACGTGTATATAAATGTCAAACGCCACAAGTATTGGCACAATAAAATAAATGAGGTCTTCCCAAGTCAATA
The DNA here is from genome assembly GCA_947623395.1 of Synanthedon tipuliformis. Classification (NCBI taxonomy): domain Eukaryota; kingdom Metazoa; phylum Arthropoda; class Insecta; order Lepidoptera; family Sesiidae; genus Synanthedon; species Synanthedon tipuliformis. Next base: position 8,395,248 of record OX392417.1, on the reverse strand, counting down.
CAAACAAGTGTTTCAACAAAAGAGCCGTCGAAATGGAATTGTTAATCAATCCTTTGTCTAACTAATTGCCGTGCAATTCGCGATCATGTAACAACTGACTGGTTCTGCTTCCGTCCTATTTCTCAATGTTCCACGGTCCGTTAAACAAATATATTTTAGCAGATTTAATTCAACGTGAAACATGTTGCGATTGTGCATTATTTTTTAAACAAAATTCTACAGTCGCCACAATTTTATTGCCAATATTTCATTTTTATTAATTTTCGACTTCAAAAGCAGACATGTAAACATCTCCTTGTGTTTTTGATAGAGATTTAAACCCTGCACAATAATCTATGACTCACGTACAGATTTAATAATAGCTGGTGCCCGCAACAGTGTAGGGGGCGCAACTGAAATTTGTTTTTTGAAAGTTTCACAGGAAACTAACATTTTTCAAGGATATAAAGTATCCTATAGTTTAATCAAGATAATCATCAAACATAACATCAGTGAAAACCGCATTCGAATCGGTCAAGCCGTTTCTGAGATTAGCGTGCAGAAACGGATAGACAAACAGAAAAATAGTCAAAAATTCTAAAAAAAAAAATTTTGACATCAGCAACATTATAAGTAAGTACAACAAGTAATCAAATTGTTTTTTTTTTTAAATATTTGGCTAGTTTACAAATTTATTATAAGAAAATAATAATATTTATTAAAACCAAATCAGAAATTGGTTCTATTTTAAGTAAACATGATCTTTCAAATTATGTCTTTCTTCAAAATAGGCTTGTATTAAGCTGCGGGACGTAACATTGTGTAGAACCTTTTATGGAGTTGTAATTTATCATAATTTTATTTAGAAACTGGAACGACCCGAAACTGACGATTTTGCAGTAATTTAAGACGACTTCTCAATTTTTCAAGTAAGCAACATGACAAGTAAACATTTGAAAATGTAACACAGATAAATAATTTAAGATATCTATTTTTTTTTTATTTAATTTTACTTAGTTTTCTTACTTTAATATTTAGGCTTTTTTATCTATATTCACACATTCCACGCATACTAGTTCCAAAGTAAGAAACTTAATGCTTGTATTACATATGGATACCAGACAGTTGATATACTACATACATTACTTTTTTTTGTAAATACATACAATATACATATTATAAATACAAAACACCTATGACTCAGGTACAAAGGTAACGTGTTGTCAAAAATTATAGGCTTGCTATAATATTTTTCTTTTCTTTCTTGAGTCATCTTAGCATTGTATTGACTTATTTCTTAATTGTACACCTTTTATATTAACTTTGTAATTGTCTTCTTTTTCTTTTGTTTCTTCTGACTTTTGAATAAGTATTGATATTAACGTGTATTTGCTGTTAATTACTTGTTTATGCGTTCTATCAGTGAAAACTAACTATGGATTTTATTTGTATATAATTTATTGCATGATTACTTATTTATATTGTTAGTTTTCTATGTATAAAAAGTAATTAAGAAACAAATCGTGTAGTCTACGGCGTAAGTGACTGAAGCTTATTTTTTTCAATAAGTCTAAAACCGACACCGGTCTTACTAGATTTTGGGATAATATAGAGATTTTAGGAGACGCTCAGCCATTACAAATAAAACTTTACTAGATTACATATTAATTTATTCTAAGAAACTCCCAAAAGAGACTGTTTTGTTTAGAACTACATAATACAGAAACGGTCACCGAATGAGAAAACTGCTGAAAACTGGTGAAAATAAAATGTCATAAAAGAAATAGAAATTAGGTTAGTTAGAAATTAGTTAGGTATAACTTGATGTTGGCAAACAATTTTTCGAAACTTCTACAGAGGTTATAAAATAAATTAGAACATCTCTGAGTCGGTAGTGCAACAGTCCTCATTTATTCAACACGGTAGGACCTGAAGTAATTTCCAGAAGGAAAATTAAAAAGAAACGAGCTTATCTTGGCGAACCCTCGGCGCAATTACAGTCTGACTAAACAGGTTTAAATCTTTTACTCTTATTTAGTGCAAGCCTTTAAAAACTTGGTAAATCTATTTAGGTAGTCCTAGTATCTTTTTGTGCTGACTTTAATTAGCTCCGGCTTCGCGAAATGTTCTCAATTTAAGTGCAATTCATTGAGCAAAAATTTAAGCAAAATTTTATATTATAAATACGACTGGTAACAGAATTAATAGAGAGTTTTCGCCAAAAAAATTTAAAACATTCTAGAGTAAGTAATACCTACAGTTTAACTACCATGTAATCAAACTGACGACTATCATAGTGTAACTCTATGTAGGTATGTTAAAATTTACCCCACCCCAGATGAAGTGTTCACTTGCTAATTGTTAAAAGGTACCCCACCTTTTAACAATTAGCAATGTCATAAAACTAAAAAAAATCCTTTCTTAGAATAATTTTGATATTATTTCAAGCCTAATAAATAAAGGTTAAGGACTTTAGGGTAAATTATACGAAGACGTATTATAAACGTATTTTTAAGAAGAAAAATGATTTTTTTTGTTACACTGTCCCACTGGACCCTAATTATGTATGCGGGCATTACATATCTTTTTGCATGTATATTGCTCAGAATTCACAGTTTTATTGATATTTTGTTTATGTTGGTAATTAGTCTTAAAAATGTAACTTTTATATTGACTTTATTTATAAAAGTACTGTTCTCGAGGGATCATCTAAAAATAAAATCCAACAGCAAAAACAGCAGCCTAGAAAAATTATAACAGCATTAAAAGTTTCATGCGTTGTTGTATCGCTCATATATATTCTCATGCGTTACATTTTTTATTTTTAAACGCGGACGAAGTCGTTGACACCAGCTAGTTTCTAATAAAACTGCTCCATGTTAAGATTTGTGCGTTCACATTCATATGTTAGTACATGTATTCATGTGTACCCACGCGTAAGGTCCACGAAGTTCGGTGCTAAAGCAACCCTGACAGGCTTTTAGCAACACCCGGCGCGAACCGCCCTTGGTACCTACACACCTACAAAGCCCTCCTTAGACATAAAATATTAATTGTAACAGTAAGCTCAATTTAAATATTAATTCGACGAGAAACAGGAGGAAATTAAGTAAGTGGATGGCATATTAATTTTTATATAATACTTCAAAAGCGTAATATTTTAAGACTATGAAGAGTTTTAAGATATGAAGCACATAGATGGGCAAGCCATATTTGTAGGTTTGAAAATAAAATAATGGATTCCATAATATAGAAACAGGAATCATAAGGAAGCTAAATTTGACGAGCCCATTAGATGAGTGATTAGGGTGATTGATTTATAGCTCTGTCTCAGGGGTCCATAGTGTATTTTACAGTCATTTGGGCAGCCCTTCGGGTTACAGAAGACATCTGTTAAATAGCAGCATATTTAAAAAATAATAAAAAATAATAATAATATCGTTTTTATAATAATTAACCATGATTGAAGACTCCTTTTAAGCGGAAGGCTGTGCCAGGAGCCTTCGCTGTTCCATAAAAGCGTTATCCAGTTATGGATAGTTAGTAGTTAGTTAGTTAAAAAAAAGTTTTTTTTTTAAATAGAACGAATGACTAGTTCATCTTTTGTAACAACTGAAGTATAACATATAATTAGGTTTTCAAACATTTTTATACTCTTCTTACTGAAAATATTTACGTAGATCAAAAGGAAAAAAAGTTGGTATTATATAATCAACGATCGCCTTTTTAACCTCATTTCAAACATCGCGTTAAAAAGCCAATTTCTTGTAAGTATATTTATTTTATTTTCTCATAAAACTTAAGTGAGAAGTAAAAGCACGCTGCCGGAAATTGAACCCAAACCAAAACATAGAAAAAAAGACGGAGGCGTCATCAGAGCATTTCATTTATAAACAGCGTGACCCTCCTTTCGAGTGGAGATTGAATGGCCCCTTTTACACGAGGATGCCTCAAGCGCAGTGGAAAGGGTAAATTGGTACATTTGGGAGCCACATTTCGTACGAACAGGCCATTATTGGAGGTCTTGAACTTGGGACGGAAGGAGCCGATTTACTGTTGAGCCCGCCCTTAGGATATGTGAAAATTATGCGAACGCTGATTATTTACCTACCTCTGACCCGACGTGATATGTGAATGGCTATTGTCTAACGAATCTGTGTCATATCTTCCGTGAATCTTGTGGTTGGGCAATGACGGGATTAATGGAGACGAATTTACAAAAATAATGAAAAAAAAACCGCTGTGGGATTTAAAAAAAAACGCATAACAGAGCCTACGAAGTCGCGGCCACAGCTAGTCCTTACTTAAATGATTCAAGCAACACCTGTATTGATCCAAGTGTATTGCATGGGATAAAACAAAGACTAAAGTGACTAAGTGCTTAGATTTTGAATGACGTACCTATTTAAGTACCTATATTACTATAGGTACTTAAATAGGTACTATAAAAATGTGCAATTATATTATTTTTGTTCAGCATTTAAAATTTGTCGTCGCATTGCCATAAAAAATTGTAACCAACATTTAAGTTAATTTTGTAAAAGAAAAAAAAAAAGCTCGCCCATCTTTTTAAGATTAAAAGGGTGCTCCGTGGAGCGCCAGGGCACTAGAAACCGGGATTAACTTTAATCTGAGTGTATCGCCAGTAGGTACGACTCAAACCGTGAATCTTGGTCAGGGTGCAACATCCGCTAATCTTGGTGATTTTTTAAACAGAAAAAACGTTCTGACCTTAATCCGACTATTTAAAACGAATAGGGAATTTTGTATAGGTATATAAAAAAAGGTTCGCGTCGATATTTATCCTTACTAATATTATAAATGTGAATGTGAGTTTGTTTGTTACGCATTCACGCAAAAACTACTGAACCGATCACCATGAAATTTTGCATACAAGTTGTCTGGGACACCAGAAAGAACATAGGGTATCTTTCATCCAGAACGCGGACGAAGTCGCGGGCACCCAGCTAGTTGATTATATATAAGTAGGCAAAATCTTTTGTCTGAGTCTTCGCTCTCATGAAAAGTTAACAAGTAGCCCTCTGTTTTTTTCTAGGAACAATAACATTATTTTAATGTTTTTAACAGGTCAACAAAATATTTTTTTAGAATTTTTGTCTGTTTGTCTGTGCGTTTGTACACGCTAATCTGAGAAACGGCGTAATGGATTTGGATGAAAATTGTCACACCACTGTCACACAGATGGTTTATTAACTGAATTAACATATAGCATGAACATTTTTAACATGAAGTTCAAAAACTAAATTAAAAAAATACTAACTGCAGAGCGTACGAAGTCATGGGCAGAGCTAGTTGTAAATATAGCCAATTTGTCGTTAGTCCGCTATAGTTTCCGTAAAGAGAATATTAGAAAAGTCCATGATATCTTTCGTCATATTTATTTGTGAACAGCTATGAATAAATAATACTCGTGAAAAGGGTGAAAATTTTAAATTAAGAATTACAACTTTTTTATTATGAAAGAAATCTGATTGTGTTTTAACTTTATCAAAAAATCTTAAAATAAAAACGATCAGAATAGTAAACTAAATATTATGATCTTACAAAATTAAACAAAGCAATACTTAGTACGATTTCGGTTACGAATGTATCTTTGCTTAATTAACTGTATCAATATCAAACCTATACAATACATTGCTCCCAACTAAGGTTAACCAACCACACGTTGTATTTAATAACGCGATATTGAATATATGTGTGTGTATTTACAGTATCGCTTGTTCAAAATCGTCCATCCATTAAGATTAAATCATTCGTGTAACATATAGGTAAGTCTATTACAATAGAATGTGGTATTGTTGGTGTATCTGTCTTCTTATTAATACTTACTAAAACATAAAGGACAGATTTATGGATAAGCAAAACTTGTTAATAATTTTTAGAAAAGTTTAAAAACTAATTGGAGTAAAAAAGATTTTTTTTATATAATATATTATTGAAAGTTTTTACTAGGTTTTTACCGAATATATCACCGATGTAACGAAATCAAATCAGCTGAATTTTAAATTTAATAATTTATCAATACCATAGTTAGTATAAGAGGTAATCTTTGAAAATTCCAATTTAAAAATAAATCTTAATAAACATCGATGTCAAAAATTCGTACTAATCCGCACTTCCGTACTAATATTATAAATGTGAAAGTTTGTATGGATGTATGGATGTTTGTAACTCTTTCACGCAAAAACTACTGAACCGATCGCCATGAAATTTTGCATACACGTTGTCTGGGACACCAGAAAGGACACACCTTTCATCAAGTACCTTTCATCCAGAACGCGGACGAAGTCGCAGGCACCAGCTAGTCCTTATATAAGACCACCGTAAAACAATACCATATTATGTTCTGTTGTGTTTCGATGTGTGAGTAAGGGATGCCATTGCCCGTTTCTCTATCCATCCCTTATCCCTCATCCTTAATCCGTAATCCTTAATCTTTAATCCTTAATTTTTAATCCTTAATCCTTAGATGACAGGGTACTTGCAGAACATGTCATAGAGAGCATAAAGCAGGCCATGTAGTGGCAGACCGGATCTGAAAAGTAGTGGAAGGGCAAACTGCGCAGTCCAGCCCGTTTGGCGGCAGTAACCAAACTTATAGAAACAACTTATAGAACAAACTCCTAGAAATTGCAGCACTTGTGCTGTTTTGTTTCAGGGAGTTAGTAAAGGGATGCCAAATCTTAATCTTATCCTTAATCCTATACATTTAATAACGAAATTACATTTAGTAACAAAAGTTGATGAATATATAAAAAGTTCAATAAATCGTCAAGAGTAGTGTTCAAATGAACGCGTCATTGGATTCATTGCACTCGAATGCAGCGTACATTTATTTGCTTTGCGCTTTGATGTCGCAGTTGGATCGAGTGAGGCGCATTAGTCTTTACATAGAACTTCAAATACGACGTTATTATTCATTTTAACGTAAAATTTGTTAAAAAGTCAGTTAGAAAATAAGAAATAATAGTTTTTGAGGGATTTATTGAAGATTTGGCGTATACTTGTAGTACATTTTTTATATTTTTTATGCTACGAAATGAACTAATTACGACCTTAAGGGATTCACATCTAGGGGAATGACATTGACGATTTTTATCTACACATATTCGATTCTACCGCCCGGCCATGCCGGCCCAACTATATGTATAGCAACCCCAATATAAAATACCGTAATGTCAATGTTTAAAATCATTCATAGCGATTAACCAATGGAATAAATACTAAGGAGTTACTTATATACTGGCTATAATTCTAACTCCCCAGACGATGTGTATAATTTGCGGGCTCACATGTGTTCGTGCAGAGATGAAAGAGATCTTATTATCTCTTGTGCGCTCTCCGACTGAATTAACATCGTCTTATAAGCAACACGGAATGAGAGCACTCGAATCCATTTCATTTTATTGCTGTACAGCTGCCGCGGGCGTCTTGGGAACTTTTCATACCGATCGAATAAACGAAGCTGGCTCTTAACAATGTGGTTATTTTACGAGTCGTTGCGAGTGATTGAGAGGCTCTTGTTGTGGGTTGTCTGAACACTTTTAACACTAATGGAACGGTGTGGCTCGGAATTTATAATTACATGACTAAGGGTCATGTTTCTATCCTGCCACTAGAGTTTATAAGAAGTTTCTAGGCTTTGAATATATTTTAACCAGATTTTAACCCTTATAGAAACTATCATATGATAGTTATGAACATGGCTGTATTATAATTAACTGTATTACTTATAGTTAAAGTATATATACTAAGTAATAAGTAAGATAATTAAGTATAGTTAAGTACTTATAGTTATAGTTATAGTATTTTTCATTGCGCCTTATATAGACGCTAATCCAAGCCGACAGAGATTGCCAAACGGAGGCCGAGTATCTCTTTCTTTGAACATTTGAGTGAACCTTATACCAGATTAACTCAAAACTATTCCGAAATGGTCGTTTAATAAACTTTGTCATTTCCACAGTCAACACAAAAGTTTTCCATCACGTCATAACTGTTTGGCATTGTCCTAGCAAAAAGATAAATTATTCACTGTTAGCGGAACTCAAAATGAATGAACACTATTAGAGGGGTCTACAGTCATTACCATTAGGTACGTCTCTGACAAACTTAATTAGATTTAATGTTCATTGACCCACTTTTATACATCCTTACCTTTTTAATGACACCAATGAAATGACTAAAGGCATTTCTCTGTTAAACCATTTCCAGCTCTGTCGTTCAAGAAATAAATGAATAAATGACATAAATAAATGTACTTTAGAACTAGAACTTTATATACACATATAGTGTATTAATATCGTCTTAAATAAGTTAGGGTGGTGAAAATATACGAAAATTGGAAAAAGAAAATGAAATCATTTCCAATAAAATAAAATATAATAATTTCAATTGAACACGAAGTTGTTCAAGAAATAAAGATATTATTTAGGACATAAATAAATGAATTTTATTAACTAGAACTACAGAAATTTTATAACAAATATCGCCTTAAATAAGTTGGGGTGATGAAAATGTCCTATATTAAGAAAATTGGAAAAAAGAAAATAACATCATTATTTCAATTTAACACGACAAAAAAACTTACGAAATACAAGATGTAATTGGCATGAGTTATTTCGTTTATCATTTTCCCGTAATAGGTAATTTAGATCTCGTTTAATTTTTGAAACTCTATTTGGTGTCCGCCATCTTTATTCATGAACTTTGAAAGAAGATAAATTGGATAACTCGCAAGCTTTAATTGGACTTTGTTTTTAAAAGGAAGTCAAGCTTAAAATATAGAAAATTAATTTTTCTCTGTTTGTTCAGTGTTTTTCACAAAAATATATTTTGTGTTAACAATTAACTAAGTTTGTATTATACAAACACATTTTAATATTTTTAAGTCTTGCGATCTTTATGCCCCGCATGTTCCGTTTGGTTTGGTTTGAAAATAATATTATGCACTAGCCGATGCCCGTGACTTCGCGTGGACTTCATCTTAACATATGAAAATATAATTTTCCAAAGAACAAATATTATAAAGTAGACAAAAAAAAATTCAACATGTAGGTAACTATTAACTAATAGATTAAGTGCCTCTTTTACCATCTCCGAGTAAAGTGTCAAGTTAGCTAACCGCCATTTAAAGTCACCGGTAAGAAAGCGTTCGAGTTTCATCACCTTCGAGTAGCATTACTCATCAGCATTAAATAAAATTGAAACAAGATACTCGTAACATTTACTTTCCAATTAGCGTTACTTGAAAAGTAACTAATCAACAGTTTATTTGTAGTTGGTGAAAGAGGCCCTAAGCGTAATACTGTATGCTCACATTGCGACAATTTTTGACTTTCAAGTCCAAAGCAGTCAGCTCAAGTAATCAATCAATAAATCTGTCATCAACTGGAACGCATCGAAATAATAGACCTTCTGGAACGTCATTCAGTCAATTTTATATACCACAAAAATAAATTGTATTATTTGTATACACGATATTACAATTAATATTAATATAAAAAATTAATTAAAAAAAAATGTTTATTAACAGTTAGAAAAATCGTTTTTACAATAACTGTGATTGAAGACCATTTTAAATAGAACGATTGTATGTGGGAGTGTTTGTGTGTGTGAATGTGCGTGTGTGTGTGTGTGCGTGTGTGTGTGTATGTGCGTGTGAGTATTTGTGTAATATACACTGTATGGTATAGTATTAAAATGAAAGTAAAATATGATAGTTGATAACATTATTCTTCTAATGTAACACTCTCGTCGTGCCGTGTTACTCTATGTATAAAAGTGTCATTTTTGTAACATAAACAAACACTTTACATACTTACGTACGTGAATAAATTCCTTTAGAAAAATCTGTGTATCACGCGAAACGTCCGAGGTACTTTTGCTATATATGCAAGAATGATTGACTCGTTTATTATGATGGTAACATCCTCGAAACATCACATATAAATGGGTACTCTCTGAGACGCGGTTTTGAATGTGAAAAATATGTGATGCTATCAGTCACATTATGTATGTCCTTTATATTATATTATCATAAGTTTACAGAATATACGTGATAGTTCAGTGGGAAGCCAGACGCAGGTTCGAATCCCAGTTCGGATAACTTCCTGTAAAGGTAGATAAATGGATACATTGTTAAGTACATAGATTACTACTGGAAAACTAGCAATTTTTGAAGATAATAATATGTTCTGTAAGTGCGTAGTGGTCTAAAGTATGACTGTAGTCCATTATTTACATTTCCCAGCATTGGACCATTATAGACTCTCACCAATAGATATGTTTACAGAATCTAATACTTTCTGTGGGTATAGCAAAGGTGCAAAAAAATTGTGACAAGACATTAAAAAATGTCCAATTTTAACTACTAGCTACTACCCGTTTTACTAGCTGGTGCCCGCGACTTCGTCCGCGTTCTGGATGAAAGGTACCCTATACTTTTTGGTGTCCCAGACAACGTGTATGCGAAATTTCATGGTGATCGGTTCAGTAGTTTTTGCGTGAAAGAGTTACAAACATCCATACATACATTCATACATCCATACAAACTTTCGCATTTATAATATTATATATAATATATATATAGTACGGATGGTCATCACTTTAATAAGTATCGTTTAGTGGTTTAGGTTTGTTTATAAACGTAGTAGTTTGGAATTTTCAATACACAGATACTTAGATATTCTTGACAGAATACATAAGTTCGCTAGTATTAATTTAAAATTGCAAAGCCTTGTAAATATTTGCTTCCTATATGGATTTGTAATTAACATCAATTTATAAATATATATAGCAACCCACAATCCTCTGGCAATACCATAAATACAAAGCAGTGGATAAAATTATCTGCTCCGTTTATTAGAGTTAACCACGTTGACATTTCATTCTAATCCAAGCCAACCTCAACTAAAATAAGTCGGTCTAGTTTTGCTTACGGAATTAGAGACATCATTTTACTGAGTTAGTATTTATTTAACTAATTAATGAAATATTTTGATTTTTAATTAATTAAAATTAATTTATTCAAGAAAAAAAAACTACAATAATGTAAAAATTAACCTAATAAATAATAAAAGAATCTATTTTATAACATATAATAATATTGTAAACGTAATCGTTGTTCATTTTGAACTTATTTTCTCAAGGTAAAAAAATATTTTTTAGAAATAGTTTTTTTTTGTCTGTGCGATTGTGCTAATCTAATCTCAGAAACATAATAATTTCAGGATGCACCTACCTATTTATATAGGCTAACTATTCTATGTGAGCGAAGCCGCGGGCACCAGTTATGTAAAAATAAAGATCCAACGCTCGACAAAAGCATAATTGCGTCAAAACAAGCTATATATTGCTTTACATATTTTGTTAGGCGTTGTATCTATTCGCAGACGAAGTCCCGGGCACGAGTTAGTCGTTACATAAGCAAAAAGACTTAAGACTTAACGACCGGCATTTGGTAAATTTCAGAGAGAGGATAAACATAGGCAATTTTTTCATTAGTTTCAAATTCATAGCTGCCCCAGTTAGGCAGTTTGATAGTTCGAGGCTGTAATACTTGCCACTACTATAATCTCACAAGTGGGATAATGAAACGAAATTATATATTCAAGAATAATCCCCAACGTACCTAAATATGAGTGAAGCGAACTTAGAAACTAGATAATTAACTTGTGTTCTAATAGTAAATTCTGAGAATAGTTTGTATAAATACTAGTTAGATCAAAAGCGTTCGCCGCTTTGTGACATTCGCGGTACACCCTTTGTATTGCGGCACTCTTGACCCCTTTCTCAGCTACTCGAGTCTCTGAAATAGTTAAATAATTTCCCCTTTCGCATAAGCATGTAACCTAATGTAACATACTAATATGTGTAAAATGGTAGGTTACATAATTAATAATTCGAGAATATAAATTTTTTGTTTTAATTTTAAAATTCTATTTTAAACTGGCTTCTACGAGTATGTAAAAACATTATTTTCTATGTAGGAAGTAAAATAATTGCGTATATACTAAAAATAATAAAAACCACCAGCAAAAACGTCTGAAAAACTAGAATTTTCAACAATAAAAAAAAGTTATGTACCTGTTTCGATCATTATCGACAGTGATAACATACTGTCAATATTTTTTTATGTCAATGGTAATGATATATGAAAAAAAAAAAAAAAAACATTTTTTCAAAATAAACGTGATAAGGCGATTTCTCTTTCATTGAATTTAAAAAAAAAACCTAATCTAGAATCTAAAAAAACCTATCCTAGCAAGAATTTTTTTTTCTTGTACAATCTTACCAAGAAAATAATAACTTACTTGTTGTATCTATTATTCTTCAGTAGATTCTGTCGATAATGCTTCTAACAGTTCCTATGTTAATAGGATAATAGCTGTGATTTTTTTCATTAGGCCGTACCTATCTATCTGTTGAATTCATACAAACGAAACAATAAAAAATACTAAGACATAATACAATTTGATTGTAGACTAAAAAGCAAAAATAGAACAAGCATGAAAGATAAAATACTTTCATTGTTCGAATGAAATATCTAAAAAAATATTTTACAAGAATAGAAGAGACTTAAAACAGTTCGCGTGTCGGCGACGTCCCAAAACGGACACGTCAGGGAGAAATAATACAAGTATAACGTGAAATACGGTTGCAACGTATTATATCTGTGCAGATGGTTATGCAGGTATGCCTTCTCTTTCACTCTCATATGTGGCAGGATATACTGCATCCTTCGTCATAAATTTGACAGTCGGACTGGCTAGCGAGCAAGGATTTTTTAATAATATAACAGGATTGACAACTTCAAAAAATTGCTTTTAAAAAATTAACTGTATTACCAATAGTTAGAGTATATTTTTCATTGCGCCTTACACATGGGCTAAACCGAGAAAAAAAGAGATAGCCAAACTAAGGCCTTGTGTCCCTTTCTTTCATCTTGCCAGACTACAAAAATGTATTTCATTAAAAACTTAGATTCTAAAATCTTAGATCAAACACTATGTATATTAATTGTAGTTCAATTATTTTAATAGTTTTTAAATGAAATTATTATAATAACATTAATTTTGTGATATATTACTAAACTACAAAAGATAATATTTATAGTTTCAGTACTATTTTTTATTTTATTTTCTACTGGCATCCCTATGAAATGTCATGGCGGTGTTTTTAAATAGCAGTTTACATATTGTTTTTTAAAATCGTTCATAGAAATTAAATTTAAAGTTAAAATGGTGAAAGAGTGTTGCGTGTATGCTTGTCCGAGCGAATCCTATGGTGGTTGCAATATATCTTTTCACAGGTAAGCTAAAAATAACATAATAATAAATCTACCAACTATGTTAACCATAAATTTGTAACGTTGGTGGATATGGTTATGTACAATTATGTTAATCTTTTAAATCTAGTTGGTCCGGCAAACTTCGTGCCGCCTCAGAAACAAAACTCGTACCATTTGTATAGAAAAAAAATTCGAAAAAGTCATTTTCCATTTTGTACAAATTATTGTTTTCGCAATTTACTTTACTTTCCTATATTTACTACATATTTATTGTAATTTACTTTACTATATTTAAAGCTGAAATATCAAATACCACTCATCGTTAATATACCTAACCAGGACTCTCAGTACACCGACCTAGTAAAATGTTGGTGAAAGGTCCTCGGAACGTATCAGGGATAGAAAAGTAGGGTTTGCACAATGTCATAGAGAGTATCTCATCCCGTTCATACATTTTTTACAGTCCATACAACTTTTTTGGAGTTTTCAAAGCGGGATATCTCCAAGACCGTCGGGGATAGATGGGCAGTGTCTTTAGCGAATAACCATCGATACATTTCTCAGTAATCGTCCATTGCTTATGTGTTTATTTATTTATGTTTATATTAAAAGAAACTACTACTACCTATATATTAGTAATTTTTTGTATAAATATCACTGTAAGTTTTCCTTGAAAATAAATAAATAGAACATTTAAATTTGTCTTATACAACAAAAATCTTATGGCCACCCTATTAGAAAGGGACACACGGCTCCTCTTCTATATATCCTACTTCGCCCGCTTTTTAGCCGCAAGTAATAAATCCTTATTAATATACTAAATCCATGCTAGCGAGTAAACATCACTTCCTTGCAGAATACTGCTGAGTAGGAGAAATAAAAAAAGGAAGATTAACTAAGTGTTTTGGTGCAAAAATAAGTGATACCAGAGCCGAATTTCCTTTCCCCGTTGTATTTATATTTATCTTATTAAGGTTGGCATTTATACTCGTATTAACATTTGCGTGATGGTTCTAGGTGGCTTATTTTGTATTAGCCACTAATGACGGTGGACATTTATTATATAATAAGAAAAAATACATTAAAACTTGAATATATATATATGAGTTTGAGTTTTATAAAGCAAATTATTTAGTATCAAAAAAATTCATTAAAAAAAACATGTCAGTCGTTGGACTGCACGTAACATGCACGCTAAACAATGCATCGACGTTTTACACTTCAATTCTTACAAATTCAACGTATAGCTATTATGTTTTATGTATTGAATAAAGTAATTTTTAATAAATAATATTTTCACCTCTCCAGCACGAAAAGGGTGCGATTGGTGCCTAAAAACTCGCAGAAAAATCGATTTTTGATGCGAGCGTGATTCGAAATTCGAACATGCTATATAACTCACAGGAATAAACTTTGGATTTTATAGTATGTCCACCATAGCCAACTAGATTCGGCCGGCCATAGCCGACTAGATTCGGCCCGCCATACTCGCTGTTGAGGTGAAAAGTTGTATGTTTAGAGAGCAAATTTTTTTATGTCTCGTGCGTGGCTTTAAATCACTCACTTCGCTCAGTAGTCTTTATTAGAATTTATTAGAATCACTCGCTATGCTCGTGATTCAATTCTATAGACTACTTCGCTAGTTCGTGATTTAAAGTCTGCACTCGCAGCAAAAAACGATTTTGCTCTCTAGTTGAACAATGTACTATTACATACAAAGCATTAATAAAACACTCAGGATAAACCAAAAAGTGTGAGACTAGTGCCACTTTTGGATACAATTTTATGTCATATCCAGATTTAGTCATAAAGTTAACTATAGTCGTCTAGTCTTACCGAGATATAGACATTTTTAGCTTTTATTTCTTTCAGCAAGAATGTGTAACTAGCCCAATAATTTCTTTGCTAATTGCGTGCACCATATTTGGAGTTCCCTTATGTAATATTTTAATGACAGTTGGCCTTTTTTCTTTGTATATTGCCTAAAGCTTCATTCACTAATGAGAGCTAATGAGACGTGCCTCCCATCTTCATGCATATACAAGTCGAAACCAACACGGGGGATACTAATTTGCAAATTGAACACAATTTGTGGACCAACGTTCGAAGCATACAAAGGAGAACGGACGTCGTCATGGAATTGACTTAATGGAGACGAATTGGACATACAAAACCACGTACAGATACATCCCCTGTGTGTGTTCAATATGTTCAATTATATTTAGATCTTAATGTAGTGAATTGTATTAAATATTTTCGCCCGTATTTCTAATTTTTTTTACAGGGAATTTGTGAATTGCCTAATAGTGCTCAGACCAAATAAGAACTATAGACAGAATTTCACGGAAAACAAAGTGAGACTGGTTTTAGAAATTTGTGTGCGTATTTATAAAACTTTGTAAGATTTAATAAAAATTTAAGTAAATTAATATTAATTAAAATTATAAACAAGCGTCCCTCCGAACGTAGTAAGCAAAACATGGGACACTGAAGGCCGACACTCATAAAATCTGATATGAAATATGCAAAAAGCGTGCCTGCTCGCCCTTCTGTGTACACATGTAAACCAACCCATAAAGTGGGTATAACTTTACATCAACAAGTATCGGTGTACGTGAGGCTAAAGACAAATACTGACGTGGATTTAATATAGATTTTTTACATGATATTCATAGGACACATGTTGCTGATGGCCCCTTAGAGTCAGCAGCCTTTATTTAAAGAAAATAAAAACTCTTTCTGTCTGTCTTTCTGTATGAATTGTAAACTGTTATTCTAAATTGAGTTATTCTAAAATTAACGTACTTTGATAATGTGTATTTTAAAACGATATTTTAAAAGATTTAGGCAATTGTACTGGTGAAAAATCTATTGTGCTATGTAATTGCACTGAAACACATTGCTCGAGATATATTTTCTTTAACAAGACAATTTCTATCTTAAAATTGTATATGCTTGACAAGAGTTCAGGATGGGTTAGTTACACTAGGAACACAAATCTAATAACGCATTTCAACCGCGACGGGTCAGGACCCTTTGCACGAGTTTCTCTGAGGAAAAAATATATTTCTATTCCTTCGTCCTCTGTTTCGAACTTATAATCGACTTTCTCCAAGAAAGCAAACAGACTTGAGGGTAGTCTAAAATAAAATTGTAAAAGAATGGTATAAATAGAATGAACAAGCACGACTTTGCGATTATTTTTTCAATAGAAAACCGTAGACACAAGCAAAAAGAAAGATGCGGTACGTTCTTACATTGCGTAATTGATAAATGGGTTACATAAAACTAAATGCCTAACTCATCCTCACAACTACAATTGTAATATCGAACAGATGTAATATAAGAGGAAGTCGACAAATGTAGTCGAATTTCTCCATAAAAGCTGTCTGCATTTTTAACGTATCACGTGTATGCAAGGTAGTGATCGTTTGAATAATACTGAGTTCATTGGGCTCAGTATGTGAGGTTTATGCGCGGATAGTGAGTCACTAATCTTTATTTTGCTTCCATCTACGTAGAAAACGAATATTCATTAGATATTCGCTCGTCTTTTAGAGAAAGTAAAATAGGATAAATTCTTTAATAATGACTAAAATTCTTTAATCTATTTTATACATTCTTCATTAACTTTCAAATGTTTAACTGAAAGAATATCAACGTTTGCCATTTACGAATATTCATAGATTTTTTTTGAAGAACTATTAGAGAACTTTGAAGAACTATATCACTAAATAGCTTGAGCGGCGACATCATTGATAATTTGCCCTTTCAACAATTTTAAAACAAAAAAATATTTTGAAGCAAATTAAATCGAAAACACATAATTTTCTTAACTCTAAAGAAAATTAATAAATCTTAATTTATTTTTTATACCGAAAATAATGTTCCATCAGTTTTCAACATTCTTGATGGTGATATTTTTGCAGTTCTTGAAAACAAACTTCGGTATTTTTTTCTTTTTGTCCGAATACTTACACATCTTAAGTAGGTACTTAAGACTAAACGAAATTCAAAAGATGCGCTCTCTTTTTCAAGTTGTTTTCAAATAGTCAACTGTGAATCTTGTGTTGTTAAATATCATTTTGTGCCACGGGCAAAGGCAAGAGATATTTATATATTACTAGCTGGTGCCCGCGACTTCGTCCGCGTTGAAAAAGCAATATATCGCCTGACATCGTTATTGCTATTATACTTAGCTAGGAGTTAGTTTCCTTAATTTTAGATAATCCCTCGCAAGCAGTACCTTTTTTCTGGATGAAAGGTACCCTATGTCCTTTCTGGTGTCCCAGACAACGTGTATGCAAAATTTCATGGTGATCAGTTCAGTAGTTTTTGCGTGAAAGAGTTATAAACATCCATACATACATCCATACATCCATACAAACTTTCGCATTTATAATATTAATAAATACGGATTAGTACGGATGTAAAGCTTTTTTGTTAGTTCTAGGAATACATATAAAATAAATTTGTGCACACATCACTGAAAACGTTAGCGGCTAGAGAACCAACCGATGTGGGGCTCAACCGCACTAATTGCCAATTACGAAGCGTGAATGGGAACGCCCCATTTAGCCCCCGTTTAGCAAGAGAAACCTTTAGCTGGGGCACAATAAAATCATTGTTTTTAAAGCCGACCAATTATTTTGTAATTCAACATCAATCTGGTAATAACGGCCTCACAGCATATTTATCTATACTAATATTATAAAGCTGAAGAATTTGTTTGTTTATTTGTTTGTTTGTTTGTTTGTTTGAACGCGCTAATCTCAGGAACTACTGGTTCGAATTGAAAAATTCTTTTTGTGTTAAATAGATCATTTATCGAGGAAGGCTTTAGGCTATATAACATCACGTTGCGACTAATAGGAGCGAAGAAACAGTCGAAAATGTGGAAAAAAAGGGGAAAATTATTCATCTTTGAGGGCTTCCGTT
Organism: Synanthedon tipuliformis; assembly: GCA_947623395.1. NCBI lineage: Eukaryota > Metazoa > Arthropoda > Insecta > Lepidoptera > Sesiidae > Synanthedon > Synanthedon tipuliformis. Next base: position 8,377,019 of record OX392417.1, on the reverse strand, counting down.
GCGTGCGCTGCCAAAACCGTTCGAGATACCCAAATGATTCCCAAAAAAACTATTCCACGCGGACGAAGTCGCGAGCACAGCTAGTAGGAAATAAGTATGCTGTGGTATTATTGATCAATAAACATTACGGTAATTTTGAGAGGTCTTTTGAAACCACGCAGTGTATTAATCCTATTATAATAATTAATGAGCACATTAATTTGATCCGCTATATTTTTGTTGTAATTCATTATTGCATGGTTATTATTATGTTATAACTCAAAAAGTAAGTTATTTATTATGTATTATGGACGTATGAGGACGTATTATGTATTATATTATGTACGTACATACCTACTAACAAAACAAAGGGTTATTGTTTGTTTGTACATTATGATAATACTAGCTGGTGCCCGCGACTTCGTCCGCGTTCTGGATGATAGGTACCAGGTGTCCTTTCTAGTGTCACAGAAAACGTGTATGCAAAATTTTATAGTGATCGGTTCAGTAGTTTTTGCGTGAAAGAGTTACAAACATCCATCCATACAAACTTTCGCATTTATAATTTTAGTATAGTGGATAGTACGGATGTATTATACATTCATGCAGAGCCCATTTCCCCATACGGTGGCGTTGCTTGAGTTATAGGCAACTGTAGCCACCAACCATCAAGTTAGTGGGCCGTCAGCCTGTCCGTCGAACTTAACATAAAAAAATATGTAAGTAATGTTCTATTTATATTTAAGTAAAAAACTTACTTAAAATATTTAACTTTACTGAAAACGTTAAAGTAAAGATATTTCACTGGAAAAGTTAACGGTGAAATTTTTTTCTTTATAATAATTGAATGTGTTACATATTATATTATTTCATAAGAATATAATAAATATGATTGTATTTCAGATGATATATTGAGAATTACGAAATTATATTTCTATCTCAATTTTCTTTGCCGCACTAAAACCATTATAGGGGAGATGAGATACTTATTCCGTCTATACAAAAGATAAGGCATGAGTTGCGATCGTCATCTGCGTATAATGATAATGTCCCACATAACTCGGCACAATGGCAAGGTGAGGAGAGGTGGAGATGAAAGTAGCACTTTCTTACAAGCTATTGAGGTCGATTGAATGATAACTATAATGCTCAAATTCAAGATAATGTGGAAATACAACCGTAATGGGACAATTCGATTTTACTTAAATATTTTTGTTGTTTTAAAACTCAGGTGACGGTAGCCACCTACCATCAGTGATAAGTCAGCTAGTCTGACGATTTTCATTTAAAAAGAAGAAAAGTAAATAAGTTAAACTAATCTCACATGATTAACGTTAGTTTATGTAAACTAAAACTTAAATTTGAAACATAAACTCAAATGATCTCTGCCTTCAAGTGATGGTCCGTCAGCCTGTCGAACTTAACATAAAAAAATGTACTTATCTTGGATATATAATACAATCTTTATAAATTTATTTTTATTTTTAGTATAAGCTGAACAGCCAATATTGAAAGAGTCCATTTTTATTTGATTAAATTCCAAAGCGCTGCTGATGAAAGTTAATCAAGAGGGAATCGCGTATATTGTGCAATTTGCAGGCCTATTTGACCCTTCATATTGAACAACAAGGCTCTTAATGACACTTTTGTTTTAAAATGGGACTTCATTCACGTTATTTAAATGCAAACACACCTCAATGGGAATTGAGGAAACAATTCTGTGTATCACGTTATTCGTTTTTATGAAACATTTTGAATATGTTAAAAAAAGTATTTAAAACAAATATGAATTTTTAAAGCCATTCGTGAATTATTTCACACTAAAATAAAAATTTGTATTTTATTCGAAAATTTATGGATTTACTTTTGGAAATGATCATGCTGAATTTATGTGGATAATTGGTGTAAAGTAAGATTTATTAAACGCTTTACTCACTTACCGAAACGCAATATCTAAAGGCCACCATTCACGGGCACTCCATTTGGCAGCGCTCCATTCCATCACTCCAAATTCATACATTATCTCATCGTGAATGTAAAAAAAACCACGTGAATTGCGTGGGATAAGAATTTGGATGTCGTCCATCGATGTAGAGCGCTGCCAAATGGAGTGCCCGTGAATGACGGCCTTTAAGTACTGTCTTTTATGGTGGTTTGGGTAACTGCTGCTAAAAGGGCCTTCCAATTTAAGACTGCGAAATTCAGTGTACCCTTATTTTAATGTCGGGAAATCCTCTTGGATACTCGGCAGTGTCACACTTAAATCCACGACTTTCTAGTGCGGCCGTTGATTAGTGTGCCCTGCCACTAAGTAGTTATTAAGTAGTTGATTTTTATTCTCATGTCATAGTCGACAGACAGGCTGACGGTCGATTTGATGGTAGGTGGTTACCGTCGCCTATAACACAGGCAACGCCATAGATGCTAGAAGTGCGCTACCAACCATACAATTATTAATTACTAGCTGTTGTACGCGACTTCGTCCGCGTAACTTTTTATAAAAAATAGCCTATGTTACTCGCTGATAATATAGTTTCCCAACAGTGAAAGAATTTTTCAAATCGCTCCAGTAGTTTCGGAGCTTATTCAATGCAAACAAATAAATTTTTCCTCTTTATAATATTAGTATAGATTTAACATGTACCAAAATTTCTAAAAATAAAAATCTATCAGAATCTGCCAAATATGCCGAATAGGTGCAAAGAAATTACTAAAATTATTATTATTGAATTTCTTTTATTAATACATTTTATTACTTGTAGACACAAAGTCACTTTGAAGACCACATCTATATTTTTACAATTAATCAATGAATTTTGAAAATTGTATAACTATCACCAGATATGTTGTGCAGAGACTCAAGTAACTAAGCGGAAGTGACATATTGAGACTGATCACTCCCCAGAGAGCGTACGAGAACTGGTTTTCACTGGTCATATGGATGAATGCCTTTATTTTGCGACGCTCCACTTTATCTACAAAAAAAATATCTAACATTAATACAACAAGAATATTTGTAATTAATGCATAATTAAAATGGAATAAATGATAATAACAAAAATAATGATTAGATATTTTATATAGGCATTTATATAAAAACCCGTTCCATACAAAATGTATGGAAAAATGAGCTTTATTTAAAATTTCTTTTTTCGTTAATATTTCCAATGTTTTAATAGTCATTCTGCTATTCGGGGCGGTATAGGTTTGACAAATATTAAACGTACCTAGTTTTAAATTATTCAACGCGTCATGAAGCATCGTTCGAATACTATAGGCTAGCGACGCCGAGGTGCTGGAGAAATAGCATGGAAATAAAATTTGCGCAGAATATTTTGCAGATCGAATTGACGAAAAAATTAGCACTGCCCGCATATTCTGCAATCAGAAAGAAATAAAAAAATAATTATGTGAATTTTATTAAATTTACTTAAACAAAAAAAAAATCAAATGAATACAATCATAATCATCATAATTATAAGCTTCAAAGGAAATTCTCGAATTATTCCCTGCTAACAACTCTACATAAAAAAAAAAAACAATTATTGCTATGAAATTATAACTAACTTACCGCATTATCAGTGTCTGCCGTTTGTAAAATAGATACAATCGTTTTCGAAAGCATTATCGTAGACAATCCAGCAGAAAATATTATTGCTATCATCTGTAAAAATAATATTTCTATAGGTTCCTAAATTACAGATTAAATTTTTTTATAGTTTTCTAAACCACTAAATTATAATTATTTATTTTAGTTATTACGTTTTAACAAATTTTTATATAATGGTGGATTTTCCTATAAAGATGGAAACCATCAAGGCTATGGCCACACTGAATGCTATTCGCTACGTACAAAATTTACGAACGTACATACGTAACGTTACGAAATTTGCAAAAGAAAAAATACAAAATGAAATTACCGGCAAACCCATTACAGAATTCAGTTGTTGCGAACACTTGTGTAGCAGAACGTATGCATTATGAAGTGATGAAACATCCAATCGCACATTTTTCGCTAATCTCTCAACTTTACTTTCTTTATTCTTAGTCAATTCAACTTCATCTCCATTCAATATTTTTGTGACATGTGCTTTAATAACAACAAGTCTCAGCATAATTGTTCTTAATAATGTGTTATAAAATATTTGCTCAATGTTATGAGCAAATAAGGATATGTAAAATGTTGCTATAGACATAAATTCTGAATCATGGAAAAGGTAATTTCTTATAAAAATAAATTCAATTATCATATAAACTATACTGGCAGCAACCCCCACTATAGCTTTAGTTATAGGCGTGGTTATAGAAATATCCTTGATAATATTCAGTTTTTCGTCAAATTTATTTACATTATGAAACATGGTTGTAATTTTATTTTTACTTAAAAGTATTGATGCACACATTAATATGATAGCCTCAATCTCATATGTCCATTTAAAGACGATATAAGACCCGTAGTAATGAGTATTCTCATACAAATATAAATGTAAGCCGAAAATAAATATTACTGAAACAGTATAGAGATAAGAAGGATACAAAATAGTTTTTGTATATTTTAACACTCTCAATCGGTTCACACCGCAACAAGCTCCCGCAATGATTATCCAACGTAATTGGTGAATTATATTAGAACCCTTTTTTATAACATCCGGTGTCGGTTGAACTTGGATGGGTGTTATTTTAGAAATATGTTTAATTGCACTCATTGTGTGACTACTAAACCGAATTGATACGTATATTCGTGAATAGGAAACTACTAACACTGTTTCATTTTGTACCTATCGGCTATACAATCAAATTAAGTTTAATGTTGGAAGCCAACATTGAAAGACCAATTCCATTTAAAAAATTAATAATAGATTAATACTCGACTCGATTACATTTTTATTTAATTAAAAAATATTGATTTAAAAGTGTATAATCTAATCAAGGAAATTATTGTCTCCCTCCACTTGGCTCCCACGTGTAGGATCCCATGGGATCTATGGCTGTATTATTCCCGTCGATTAATACAGCCATAGATTCCCGAAGAAGGATGAGATTTTGCTTCTGAATACTAAACAGTGTGACAGATTGGTAAAATTATTTTACTTCTATTTATTATAAGAGATAAGTAGATAAAATTAAAAAAAAATATTACCTAAATGAAAATAAGAATAATATTTAATCATGTGTTTATTATAATGTAGGTATATACAGTATTTATAGTTTGTAATACTGTATAATGAACATTGATAGGTTAATAAATGTGACTTGGATGTTGTAAAAAGTGTTGTTGTTTAATAAAATATGTATGAACATGGCAACACATTATTTATTTTTTTATTTAATTAAATAGTTCACGAACAGCTTAGCACACATTACATTTTAAATTTTAGCGCTCAACATTAAGGTTCAGTGTGCAATCTAATTAAAGTTGAACACATTTTAAAATATTCTACCACTCAAAAACAAAACAGTAAACGTAATTGCAACGTGAGTTTAACGAAACTGCAGCGAGAATATTCTTCTTGTGATTATGATACGATAATGATCAATTATTTTTACAATTAATCAATGAATTTTGAAAATTGTATAACTATCACCAGATATGTTGTGCAGAGACTCAAATAATTGAGCGGAAGTGACATGTTGAGACTGATCACTCCCCAGAGAGCGTACGAGAACTGGTTTTCACTGGTCATTTGGATAAACGCCTTTATTTTGCGACGCTCCACTTTATCTACAAAAAAAAACCATTAAAGCTACTGAAATATTAGTAACTAATGAATAATTAATTAATATAAAAAAATAAAGTTGACATACTAGAATAAATGCTAACAACAAAAATAATGATTTGGCTTGGAACTGGCACGCTGGCAAAAATAAGGGCGCTTTGAAACATCCTTTATAATGCGCACTGCGAGGGTTTGGAACTCCCTGCCGGCGTCTTTATTTCCGAGCACATATAACCCTTTTTTTTTTTTTTTTTTTTAACGTTGGGAAATCCTCTTGGATACCCGGCAGTGAAGGGGACACTGCGGGGTTATGCCGGATTCCTACCGGCTAAAACCCAACGACTTTCTATCTGTCGCGGCCGTTGATGGGCGGGGTCGTGGGGACGTTATAACACGACTTCGGTGCCCCGCCACGGCTATCCAACGCGGGGAGGTCTATGCTCCCTGACAGATCCTCGGCGTACCCGAAAGTGGAGGTACGCCGGCCTACTCGGGGGAGAGCACATATAACCCTAATCTTTTCAAGGTTCGAGTGAATAGGCATCTTCTGGATGAGCTCGCTCAATCTTAGGCCTCATCCTTGCCACATGGCTGGTTGTTGGCCAAGAATCCCATATCTTATAAAAATAAAAATAAAATAGGTTTGACAAACATTAAACGTACCCAGTTTTAAATTATTCAAAGCGTCATAAAGCATCGTTCGAATACTATGGGCTAGCGATGCCGAGGTACTAGAGAAATAACATGGAAACAAAATTTGGACAGAATATTTTGCAGATCGAGTTGACCCAAATATTAGCACTGCCCGCACCCACTGCAATGAGAAAGAAATAAGAAACCATTATTATTTTATGTTATGTTCACAGACATCTTGACGGTTATCTCGATGGATAGGTGACCACTATCGTCTACTTATACTCTATACCACAAGCAACGGTACAGGTGCACAGGTTGTATGATCAATAATAATCCATATATTATATGAAATGCCACAATAAGAGTGTATCAATAGTATATAGCTGCTTTATAAAACAATGAATAAACTTACCGGAGTAATATTCTGCGTTTGTAAAACAGATATCATCGTTTTCGAAAGCATAATTGTAGACAATCCCGCAGAAAATAATATTACTATCATCTACAAAATAATATATTATGTATTTTACAAATCGTATATAATATTAAGCTTCGGTCCTCTAGGCAGGGTCCCAAGCATGCTGCCTGAAATACCTCGTTATATGGCAAGGCTAATTGTTGGCAATTTTTTACTACATTTTTACCGTGAAAAAAGCTGTAATTGTTGGAAAACATTAGGCGCTCTGTAACGCGACTCGCTTCATGCTCTGTATTCCACTATGGCCTACTATGGTGAATAAATGACTATGAGTCAAATAGCATATGGACATTTTGTTATATTTTAGAAAGTATTTTTAAGGGTTTTTAAGGATTTTTAAGGATTTTTAAGGATTTTTAAGGATTTTTAAGGGATTTTTAAACATAGAAGAAATTAATTAAGATACTTAGCTATAATTTATTAAAAGTAAACTTTATAATTATAATAAAAAAATCTTTTCATCATATTTACGCGATTGTGTAATACTTAGTTGAAATTCTCCATGATTAGGTACTTCTAGAGATGAATTTACATTATGCATCCAACATGTTTCAGAAATTTTATGTATTACGAGTAAAACAAAGACTAAAACTGATGTAGATAACTTTGATACTGACAGTGTGTGTGTGTTTACAAAGTCACTCAATGGCATACTTATCTCAAAGAACGTAGCATCGGTACTGCCAGTATTATATCTGTTCAAACAGAGTGATGCCTAGCTACAAGAAATTCAGATCTATTCGTACATACTTCGCTTAATGGTAGCGCCATTAAGCGAAGTATGTCGGTGTGGCCATGGCGTTTCGATTGATTCCTTAGTTTAACTGTTTACTTATTTTGGGGTAGTTTATGGAAAGGTATCTTTAAAAGGCTTCTATTAAAAACAATGTTATGAAATAAGCAAAAAAAAAAATTAGAAAATGAAATTACCGGCAAACCCATTACAGACTTCAATTGTTGCGAACACTTGTGTAGCAGAACGTATGCATTATGAAGTGATGAAACATCCAATTGCACATTTTTCGCTAATCCCTCAACTTTACTTTCTTTATTCTTAGTCAATTCAACTTCATTTCCATTCAATATTTTTGTGACATGTGCTTTAATAATAACAAGTCTCAGCATAATTGTTCTCAATAATGTATTATAAAATATTTGCTCAATGTTATGAATAAATAAGGATATGTAGAAGGTTCCTATAGATACTAATTCTGAATCAGGGAAAAGGTAATTTCTTATACAAATATATTCAACTACAATATAAACTATACTGGCAGCAATCCACAGTTTAGCTCTAGTTATAGGCGTGGTTATAGAAATATCCTTGATAATATTCAGTTTTTCATCAAATGTGTTTATATTATGAAACATGGTAGTAATTTTGTTTTTACTTAACAGTATTGGCGCACACATTAATAAGATAGCCTCAACCTCATATGTGTATTTTAAGACGATATAAGACCCGTAGTGAAGAGTATTCTCAAAGAAATATAAATGTAAGCCGAAAATGATTATTAATGATACAGTATAGAGATAAGAAGGCCATAAAATCATCTTGGTACAATTTAACACTCTCAAACGGTTGACACCGCAACAACCTCCCGCAATGATTATCCACCGTAATTGGTGAATTATGTTAGAATCCCTTTTTCTATTATTCCGTGTCGGTTGAACTTGTACGGGGGTAACTTCAGAAATGTCTTTTACTGCACTCATTATTCGATTTAATACGTATATTCGTCAATAGGAAACCACTAACACTGTTTCATGTTGTACCTATCGGCAAATACAATCAAATTAAGTCAAATGAGGGAAGTCAACATTGGAAACACCAATTCCACTCAAAAAATTAATAATACATTAATACACTGGACCGCAAAGAAAAAGGGTCGCTTAGAAAATCTTCAATATCTTCAAAAGTGCCTGACCTAGCTTTATGAAATGAAGACTGAATTAAAGAATATTTTAATATGCTTAAATAGGAATAAAATTTATTTAGTTTAGCTTTAATTTAGTCGTTATTTCATAAAGCACCTGACTTTTGAAGATATTGAAGATTTTCTAACTGACCCTTTTTCTTTGCGGTGCAGTGTACTCGACGCGAGTACATTTTAAGTAAATAAAATTATTGATCTACATCAATAATAATTGATTGTAATTATTGATGTAATCTAATTAAGAAAATATTAATATTAGGTCTTAACATAAGAAGTTGCCTTACTGCAGTACCTACTGGCTATTTCAAATAAAAATATTTTTTTGGCTGTCGACTCTAATTTAAAAAAAAAATGAAATTCCTTTTTTAAATCGGTCTTTTATTTATTGATTAAATTTATGTTTTCATCACATTAGATTTTTTTCGTTATTATGGATACGTTATTTAGTCATTCCAAACAGACACTTCAGTTTTATTAATTTATAAATATAGATTAATCAATGAATTTTGAAAATTGTATAACAATAACAAGATATGTAGTGCAGAGGCTCAAATAACTAAGTGGCAATCCCATATCGAGTCTGATGATTCCCCAGAGGGCGTAGGCAAATTCTTTTTCACGTGTCATTTGGATGAATGCTTTTATTTTTCGGCGCTCTACTTTATCTACAAAGAAACAGAACATGATTGTATTATTTGAACAATTATATTTCTGTAGGGGGTTTAATAAAAAAAAAATTGTAATGAAATTCCGGTTTTTTATAATGATTATATTATTATTTTATAATTTTATATATTATAATTATATTATAATGACTTCATTAATAGCTAGCTGTTGCACGCGACTTCGTCCGCATGACTTTATAAAATATAACCTACGTTACTCTCTATAATATTAGTATAGATTAGCCATTGTACGCGAGTTTGTGGGTTCGTATTTATAAACTAGCTGGCGCCCGCGACTTTGTCCGCGTGAAAAAAGCCTATTCTGCGTCCTGTACGTCTAAATGTTCAACTATAACTATAACAATACCAAGTTTCATCAAAATCAATTAATTCGTTTAAGAGTTATGGAGGAACATACATACGAGAATACCTACACTTTATATAGCCCACTTGTCTATGTTGAACTACATACAAAACTCACACAAAATCGCATTAATATAAGTATACTTACAACATACCCAATTTTAAGGTATTCAAAGCATCTTGAAGCATCGTACGAATATTATTAGCTATCGATGTTGACGTACTAGAGTAATAGCAGGGAAATACCAATTGTATAGAATATTTAGCACATCGCAATGACAGAAATATGATAACCGATTGGATTACCTGAAATTTAAAAAAAAAAATATTAAAAATTTTATTTATTTTGAATGTTTCTTTAATAGTCAGCCAGGCTGACCGTCCATTTGGTGGTAAGTGGCTACAGTTGCCTATAACTCAAGCAACGCCACACGTACTGCAAGTGAGCTGTCGAGGATAGTAGTAGGGTAGGATAAAATATTTGGAAAGGGTACATGCTACATTACTGTATATTTTACAGTAGTCTTAAGTAAGTGCTTACTGCCGCTAGACAGGCTGCACAAATGAGCGCGGAATGCAGTATGCCCTGCCCCTACTTAATCTCTTGCAATGGAAATAACATAACATTTCCTAATAAAAAAACACACGCAAATATGAAAAATATAAATAAACATAATAATATATATATTATATATAGACATGGAATAATCTCCGCTTTCATGGACCAGTTTCTTCAATAATGGTAAAAAAAAAAACTTAAATAAATCAGAGAAAACTATTTCAGAGCCTACTTCGAAACGTATTAATTGCAATAATTTTATCGTAAAATGTCAATTAAACTTACCACAGAATTACTGTGTACTATTTGCATAACAGCTATAAAAGCTTTCATGAGCATTACTGTTGATAGTCCCGCAGAAAATATAATTATTATCATCTATAATAAAGAGATGTGTCATTAGAAAGTTTTATCCTTTTAATATAATATTGCAACAAATTTCACATTCTTAACTGCGCTATTAACATATACATCAAACTAATATTATTATAGTATACTGTCGTCCCGCCCCTGCTTCGCTCGGGAAGAAAATTTTTCATATACACAAATCTTCTCGTTATCCTTCTTAGTGCATTAGTGAAAACCGTATAAAAATTCGTAGAACTTAAGTTTATATAATTTGATCCCGTGGACAAACTGCTTTCCAGTTTTATGGGACATTGTAAATATTAAGATTACGTACTTTTTATTGTATAATAAATACATATTTATTATTGCTTAATTATTTAATTAATTAATTAATTAGGTACCTGGAAACCCATTACAGTGTTTAGTTGTTCCGAACATTTGTGTAATAAAACATAAGCATTATGAAGACCAGTTATATCGAGTTGAACATTCTTCGCTAAATCCTTAATTTTATCTTTTTCATTCCCATTTACTTCAGCGTGATCTACTTTCAATATTTTTGTTACATGTTCTTTAATTATAATGAGTCTTAGCATAATCGTTCTCAACAAAGTGCCGAAGAACAGTTGTTCAATCTCATAGGCCAATACAGATATGTATAATGGTGCTATGAATAAATATCCCAAATGATATAAAAAGTATTTCACTAATAGATAATATTCAATTACTCCATAAGTAACACTCATCATGATCCACAATATGCCCCTGAGTTGAGGTGTGGTTAGAGATATATCTTTAATGATGTTCAGTTTCTCATCAAACATGTTTATGTTTTGAAACATTTTGTTAAGTTTTTTCTTGTTAAAAAATAATGCATTACATATTAACACAAGGTTCACAATGTATGTGGTGTTTCTGTAGACTGTACAAGATCCACAGTTAACATCATTGCCAGGGAAAATTATATGAAAGCATGAAATGAATATTAACAAAAAAGTATAGAGATAAAAAGGCCACATTATGATTCTTGTACATTTCAAAACTCTCAATCTGTTGATACCGCAGCAGGCTTCTGCAATTATTATCCAACGTAATTGATGAATTATGTTAGAACTATTTTTCAAAGTAGTAGAACCTTTCGGTTGAACTTTTATGCTAGTTATTTTTGAAATATTCATTATTCAAATTTTAATAAAATAAATATAATATGTTACTAAATAGGAAATTATAATCACTATGTCACATTGAACATGTTAAAACTGAGTAGAGAAACAAACTAGGCTTTGACGATAGAAACGACAAGTAGAATATCAATTATTCATTTATTAAATGGACAGTACTTTGACAATAGGAAACAATAATTCATTTAAATTAATCATTCTACATACATTAAAGTAGTATTTGTGTCTACATAAATGCAATATTATATGACATATATATTTTATTCGGCTGTGCTTTCAGACATTTCATCAACTAATTTCTACCTTGTATACTTCATAATTAATTATGTTGGGTAAGGTGGGAGGGAAGAGACGCGCTGGGCGAAGAAGAAAATCATGGCTGAGAAATATCCGAGAATTGACTGGAATTGCCTCGGGCGAGCAGCTATTCCAGTTGGCTCTTGACAGAGACCGGTTCAAGAAGTTGACGGCTAACCTTCAGGACTGAAGAGGCACACAGAGAGAGACCGAGAGAAAGAGAGAGAGAGAGATATAGAGAGAGTAATAGTCATATAATCAATATCTGCAAAATAGATTATGTATTGGTTATAAGTAAAAAGCAAGCCGCCTAGGCTTCACACGGATGTAATTTTTATACACAAACATTATTAACCCTCGACGCCCGACGCAAAAAACGGGGTGTTATATATGTTTGATGTGTGTGTTTAGGTGCATCAATGTATATGTCTATGGAATCGTATCTCCAAAACAGATGGAGTGATTTTAAAGTAGCCTACATTATAGCTAGCTTTTAGTCTTTAGCATTTTTTTTTAGTTTTTTAGCTTTTAGTCAGTAATTACAAGAATTCAACCCGCGAAAATGTCACAAATTCGCTCGAGTTGGAATCTTTCTTTGCGGCTAATACGAAAGAATGACTGACATTTTAACTATTTTTTTTTAAATTACAATATTATTGTATAATTTATTTAAATATTTTTGCCAAGTTAAGCACGGCATTTGCAAGGGATTTACCCCGAATTTTGTTGATGACGGACGACTTGTAATAAAAGGGAATGTTATCTCGCAAATTTTTCCCCTCGACAAAAACCGCGGACGATTTTTGTTATAACCTCTAAAGAGCATTAGAAATTAAGGCAATTGCTCCAATGTAACCTGAACCTTAGAGAAACCAACTTAATTCAGTGTAACAACGAAAGTGTCATTAGACAATGACGTCGTATGTCCTTTTATTGTATATTATAAATTATAGATATTACTCAGTATAGGGGCAATTCCATTTTCGAAAAAGTAATGATAGTAAGACATATATTGCAAGTCTTTTATATGTATATGTTATCTTTGTGTTAGCAACACTCAGAAAACGTTTAATATACCCCCGACGCCCGATACAAAAACGGAATGTTATAATGTGTGTATGTGTGTATGTGTGTGTGTTCGTGAGTTAATTAATATTTAAATAGCTTTTTATATAAATATTAACTCAAAAATAATTCAAATTTCGAACAAGTAATTATGGCGATTGCATCATCTGACTTGAAGTAGTTGTTCTTTATCCTACTATATCTCTATGTATAAAACCATGTATAACCAGCTAGTAGTTATATAAAACGATTAATGTTATATAGATGTTTTGAACTATTCTGATACCACTACTTAGATTTACATTCATTTTATGGATTTAATCAATAAATTTAGAAAATTGTATAACAATAACTAAATACGTAATGCAGAGGCTCAAATAACTGAGCGGTAGTGACATATTTAGTCTTATAACACCCCAAAGCGCGTACGCGAACTCGTTGTCATGTGTCATCTGCATGAATGCTTTTATTTTTCTACGCTCCACTTTATCTACAAAGAAAAAAAAACTATAATCATATACTTATGTAATATTAAGTAAGATTAAGACTAAGTGAATTAAGACTAAGTAAAATTAAGACTAATTAAATGATAAGGTGCACACATTTTTACAATAGCTGACATAACAAAAATAGTTATTATATCCTGTATAAATTGAGACCGTTTAGTGGTCAAAACTTGACCATTTAAAACAAAAGTCAAATGTGTTAGTTTAATGTATTTTAACCATTGAACTATGGAATTTGAGTCACAAATACCAAAACGGCACATAAAAAGTACGCCTAAACGGAAACATGGCGGAGAATCATTGCCTTCGCGCGTCAATGGTTAAAGGCAGTAACGATTATGTTCTACTATTGATTTTAAACTCCAATGTGTTGACGTAAAGTCACATTTTCTTTAAATGACAATGTTTGGTTTTAAATGACACATGACAGAGATCATGTTCTGCGCTTATGTCACTTTTAAATGTTCCATAAAGTTCGCAGTGTTTTTGTATGGCTTGCGAAATCCATAATTGTATAATATATTAGTACATTGATGATGTTATCTGAGATTACACATACTTACCTAGTTTTAAAGTGTTCAAAGCGTCATGAAGAATTGTACGAATACTGTTAGCCAACGACGTTGTGACGCTAGACAAATAGCATGGAATTACAATTTGTAAAGCATACTTCACACATCGTATAGACGAAAATATTATGAGAGACTTGATTTCCTGATAAAAACAAGAAAAAAGTTTATTACACAACATTTATTAAAAAATATATATATTAAAAGTTGCTAAAAGAAAAAACATTTATTTAACATTTATTTAAAAATATATATATTAAAAGTTGCTTATATAATATAATAATATATCGTCTAAACTTACAACACAATTGGTGTCCTCTGTTTGTAAAATATTTACGACTGTTTTCAATAGCATTATTGTTGATAATCCCGCAGAGAATATTATTGTTATCATCTATAAAACGTAAATAAAGTATTAAAATTGAAAAGATATATAATAATACATCGCATCGTGTGCCCTGACATTCTTTTAAGATTTCTTTTCAGGATCGTCAACATCTTAGCTAGTTTTTTTTCTAAACACAGGTAAAAACAGACTAATAATTACATTGTTTCTTCATAAAATTTGTTAGTTACTAGCCGGTGCTCGCGACTTCGTCCGCGTGGAATAGTTATTTTGGGAATCATTTGAGTATCTCGAACGGTTTTCGCAGCGCACGCAACGGAAGCCCTCAAAGATGAATAATTTTCCCAGTTTTTTCCACATTTTCGACTGTTTCTTCGCTCTTATTAGTCGCAACGTGATGTTATATAGCCTTCCTCAATAAATGATCTATCCAACATAAAAAGAATTTTTCAATTCGAACCAGTAGTTCCTGAAATTAGCGCGTTCAAACAAACAAACAAACAAACCCTTCAGCTTTATAATATTAGTATAGATATAGTGAATTGAATCAGTTACCTGAGTACCCATTACAGAGTTCAATTGTTCCGAAATCTTGTGCAACAAAACATACACATCATGTATAGAAGTTATATCGAGTCGTACATTTTTCGCTAATTCCTTGACTTTGCATTTTTCAATCTTATTTACTTCATCGCTGTTCACACTTAACATTTTTGTTACGTGAGCTTTAATAATAATAAGTCTCAACATTATCGTTCTTAACAATGTATTGTAAAATATTTGTTCAATTTCATAAGCCAACAGTGATATGTACATTGTAATTATTGAAAATACTTCTGAATCACTTAAAAAGTAATATGAAGCGAAACTGCTTTCAACAACTGCATACGTTATACTGGCTATGCTCCAAAAAATACCTCTGTACACAGGAGTAGTTATAGAAATATCTTTGATAATATTTAGCTTTTCATCAAAAGTATTAATATTGTTGAACATGTTGTCGAGTGTTTTCTTATTAAAAAGTAATGCCAGACACATTAATATAATAAATTCAATGTACATAGTATCTCTGAAGACACCGTAAGAAGTGATTCTGCGAAGGTAAAGAGAGAAATTTGCGAAAATAACTTCCAAGCCGGAAATTAATATTAATGAAATAATATATAGGTAAGAAAGCCACATGACTATTTTGTTGTATTTTAAAACTCTCAAACGATTTACACCGAAACAAGCTCCTGCAATTATTATCCAACGCAATTGATGTATTACGTTGAAACTCTTTCTCACGTCAACCTCTTTAGGTTTAACTTGTATGGGAGTTACTCTTACTTTATTATTTTCTCTTACTACGAACATTGTTCGAAACGATACACGACGTACGTTCATGAATAGGAAAAGACTGATACTATTTAAAATTGTGCCACGTATTAAATTGTACTTTGACAAAGTAATACAAAATTTAATAACAGCAATCAACACTGAAAAGCTCAAAGCCATTAAAATATTAGGTACACAGCAAACTAACAGTTGAGGGAAAATGTTAATTTAATTAAGTTATTGACATATTAGGACATTGCATTACTGGTTATAGTTTATGTAATATAATATGAAAAAAGATTTTTTCTAGTCTAGAAAAAAAAAATCATTTTTCTATACTAATAATATAAAGCGAGAAGAAATGTCTTTTTGTATTTTACTTTGTAATGAATAATGTCAAAAAATTTACATAGAAAGTTACGTAACAGCGAGTGACATGGATTATGTGTTATAAAGTTACACGGACAAAGTCGCGTACAACAGCTAGTATCAGGTATATCTGTAAAAATCATGCCTGAACAATGAACATTTATAAGAAGAAAATATTTTGTGAAATATAAAGGAATTATTAGATATTTTATAACATAAAAAATATTTCGAAATAAAATAAAAAAATCAATCGAAATTGTACATTTCAGCTAACTCAATTCAGTTTTTTTTTAATGCGAACAAAGTGTTATTTCAAAGCAATTATACGCTTTACAACGAATGTAATAACTCCATTAGGAAATGAAAAAACAAAATAATTGATAACTTGAATTTTCATGCGGAGCATTTGAAAAACAATCAAAATATGTTTTATGGTTAAGCTAACAGCCAAGCTCAGAATCCATTTGCAAGTAGCATTATGAAATATTCATATGAACGCTACTTAGCGATATCTCAAGAACTTTCCGTTTTTATGTAAAGGTCGTCAGACAGGCTGACAGTTCGCCTTAAGTATGATGCCGACCTTAGTAGGATTAATTATAAGGCTAAGGTAAAAGGCTAGGGAAATAGGCTCTTAAATCGCGTAAGTACTCACTTACTGAAATTATTTCAGGTACTCTTCTGTAAGGGAGTTGTTACTGCCGCCAGACGGGCTGCACTATTGACTGCGAATCTTGCACTACTTGCAAGACTTTGTCATTTCCAAAGTTGGCTCTGTCCGGGATCAAAACCTGGATCTCTAAGACTGAGCTCTATGGCAAACACCTTAATCTCTCGACTCATGGGCCCGTCAAGGTTCAGAAATCACATTCCAAACCAGGGGTTGTATGTTAGATTTAACAAAATAGTTTAATTTAGATCAGGTTTTAACCACGTTAATGTCATTTTGGGTGTTAAGCAATACTAATAATATATATATCTGTAAGTGTAGATATTGTATGTATTGTGTGTATGTTGTATGTTCCTCAATAACGCTTAAACGAATTAACTGATTTTCACGAAACTTGGTAGATAGACATTTTAGACGTACGGGAAACAGTATAGGCTACATTTTCCACGCGGGCAAAGTCGCGGGCGTCAGCTAGTTCTTTATAATTTAGATCTCATACCCTTCGCACATATAACTTGTAACATTTTTATTTTTGTTCACATATTTGAAAATATTTATTCGAAATTCATTATTTTTAAAAATAGACAATGACAAATTTAAAAGTGAACCTCTAGAACTTGTAACGTTAAGGTATAGTTTTGAGTGAAGTCTGGCCGGCGCGGCGGAGTGGGTGCGTTCTCAAATTGATTTATGGATTAACTGTTCGTGCCGAGAAAAGATATAGCGACACAACACATATTGCGGATGACGTTCCAAAAGATTTATTAGTTGGTCTTCTAGTTCTGTGCCTAAGTTATAATAAACTAGCTTTTTATAACTTAGAGTGGACTGAAATTGTCTCGGTCGAGCTACTATTCCAGTTGGCTCTTGACAGAGATCGCTTCAGGTTCAGACACAGAGCTTTTATTAGAGATAGAGAGCTTTTATTCGCGAATTTGTCCATGTCGCCTTTTTTGAGATGTGTCTAAACATTAACTTCGTCTTTATTGCTCTTAAATATTTTTGTGGTGTTGAATTTTTACTTTTTATTTTAGACGTAACGGGGCCGGCCCCGCACAGATTTTTTTCACTCATGTTTAGAAATTCCTATAAAACGACATGTGTAAGCGTTGAATTAAAACTGTTAATATACCCTCTTAAGATGAAGTCCACGCGAACGAATTTAATTCTCCTGCGTTGTACCGCAGGAGTTACAAATAACCCGCAGTTAGCGGTACTTATTTACAAATAAGTACCGCTAACTGAAGCATATAGCAGTGCCAATTCAAGGGATGATCGATGAAAATCAGATTTCGTTAAAAAGAATTCATAAAGCTACCTGTATGTAGAAATTAACCTTGACGCGTATTACGTCGGGATGGAAATGATTGATAGCGTCCCCGGCTGTAGAATGGAGCCTATACAGCACCCATATAGCACCCATACAATAGACCCATACAAAACATCGGCTTTGTTCAGATTATTGCTTATGTATAAAACGTCATGCGGCCTATTGTGTTGTGACTTTTACAGTAACAACATTTATTACGACCTAGTGAACGGAACGGGCGGTCCGAACAATGTTACGCCTGTCATGCGTGTTTACGTTGGCGTTACAGTAGAAAGGAATATAATGCGTTACTAATAGAAATGTTGGAATTTGTTTTTCACAGTTTTCGTGCACAATAGCAGAGGAAATATAAAGATTTTACGCACACAAAGCCACATTGTAAATATAACAAAAACACAATTATAAATAATTGTATTTTATAACGAGTAATAAACAAAGCCACATACATTATAAGTTAATGTATTATAAATACACTCTATAAAATATATAAAACGTTTCATATAGACATAGGTATAAATAATAATAGGTAATAAATAATACATAAAATATTAAACAGTCACATGAGTTAAAACTTAGATTTTTTTTATTTATTCTGCTTGAAATCTTAGTAAAACGGACCAATAATTCTTTATGTGAATATATATTAATGTAAACGTAGTATCTAATAAAGATGAAATTAATAATATATTAAAGTTATCAGACTATAAAAGTTATTGGGCTTTTACTTCTAATTATAAAGCTCTGGTCATTCCAAAAAGCTTAGAAAGCTTAAAATCTTTTGCCTTGTAAATTATTATTCTGTGATCTTATTTTAAAAATTTTATAGATTAAAAATAAAAATGTTTGAACGAATGGTTAAATATATATTAAAAGAATGAGAACTGAGTTGTCGCTATTTTCGCTACAATTGCCCACGGTAAATGCACTGAGCTCATTATGTACAGATCACTCCTAAAACTTGAAAATAGACGACTAAAATAATACTCTTTATTCGTATATTATTGGAGAAGGTATTGAATTTCTTTGAATGGAAATACAATTATATTATGTAAAAAAAATTTGACTTCACTTCTGTACCGAAGTAAAACACAATTTTTGCATTAAACTCGAAAAGAATTATCTTTCAAGCGCATTTGAGAAAAAATACAATAATGAACAGGAAAAAGCGAACTCTGGTAACGGAAAGTCTTCGGTGGTGGAATAATAAAAGCCGTTGAATACATTTCAATATGAATGTAGTTTGTTCGCTGGATTCCAGCACCGAGCAACGGGTAAATGGGTACAGACGTAGTCATACCTTTACGCCTCTCGTTTTAATATCACAATGGAACTATTTTTCATTTATTGTTACAGTTAAGGTAGGTATGTATATTCACGTACAGTCGGGGTAAGAAAAGGTTCGTCACCTTAAAGTAGACATTTGCTTTTACCAGGGCAAATATCAGTCACTAGCTGTGGCCCGCGACTTCGTCCACGTTCAAAATGTTATATAGACTAAAACCTTTCTCAATAAACAGACTAAGCAACATAGAAAGAATTTTTCAATTCGAACCAGTATTTCCTGAGATTGACGCGTTCAACCAACAACAAACAAGCTGAAGATAATATTAGTAATATGGCTTCTAAAATTTCTGCTCAGAGCTTTGTTCGGGTAACACATGTCAAACTTATAACACCCCGTTTTTGCGTCAGGTGTCGAGGGTTAAAATGATAAAAGTTACTCAAACATAATAATATTTGCGTATTCACATGTCTGTGTATTGCGGTTCGAAACACAGATATCAGAAGCACTTACGAGTGTCACATGAGTTATTACCTAATGTTCTCTCTAGAATATTATTTTATTCTTTGTTAGGAAACATTATTTTTGAAGAAAGGGAGTTATTATGTTAACGAGCACTCATTAGCGGTGGTTAGCTTTGTTCTGTTGCGGACGAGATTTACCTTAGACGTTTTGTTTTTCTTTGTATACATTGTTATGTTTTCTTAAAGTAATTATTTTATGTAAATTTTCGCCTGACTTGTCTCTGGTGTATGAATGTTTTAGAATGGAATATCTTTTTTGCGAAACTTAATAAACTTAAACTAGAAACTATTTAATTTTCTGCGAATTTCTTGGTGATCCTCTGATTTAGACGCGCTCAATCATCGAAGTTAGTTGAAGACATATCTATATTTATCTACAGAGGACATGCTATCTAGCGGCCAATAATCATAGTGTAATCATGTTGTTTTTTTTTTTAGTTAGGGTCTGACGGGCTGACGGTCCACTTGATGTTAGGTGGCTACCGTCAACTCAGGTGACAAACAACGCATCAGGTGCACAAACAACGCCTCAGGTGACGTCACAAACAACGCCTAAGGTCACACCACAAACAACGCCTCATGTGCATAAACAACGCATCAGGTCACATCACAAACAACGCCTCAGGTCACATCACAAACAACGACTCTTGTGCTGCAAATGCGCTGTCGACCATATTGGAATAAGGGTTTGAGATAGGGAGAAAATGGCATCCCTTACTCACCCACCGAAACACAACAGCACATATGCTGTTATTTCACCGTGGTCTTCTGTAAGAGGGTGGTTATAACTCGGTATCACCATCAAGTGGACCTTAACATAAAAAAATACAGAAATCCAATTTTTAAATTAGGCTTCACCAACCTAAAGCAACTTGGGCTTAATCCATATCCATACTATACTTACTTACTTATACTTACTTACTAATATTATAAAAGCGAAAGTAACTCTGTCCGTCAGTCTGTCTGTCTATCTGTCTGTCTGTCTGTCTGTCTGGTACCTTTTCACGCCTTAACTACTCAACCGATCATCATGTGTCTTTGCATACACGTCATCGTCATATACATCATCACAGCGATAACGAAATCTGGCGTTATTTAATTACTCATACTATATTTTCATTTTCAACGCGGACGAAGTCGCGGGCACCAGCTAGTAGTCTATATATTATCAGCTGGAAATTTTCGTTCTACCTTATCATCAGGGGTTGCTGTCAAATAATCCAATTTCATCCGCACATTATCCTCAATTTCCATTTTAACAAAACAGAGCGGAGATTTAAGTAGGGATTGCGTGTAATGCTCTTTAAAACGTAGCGATGTAGCATAGCTGCTACATAAATGCATGACATACCTTCAAAATATTCAAAATAGTACTTTGTTTAGTCTAACTAGACTAAATAACGTTAAGCGAATAATAAATATTGTTAAGCGAATCGTAAACTTATGATTTGCTTAACATAGTCTGGAATGCTGAATAGCATGAATGTCATGTCTAAAATGAAAATTGTCGTGATCCTTGACGAATCGGGGATTTCCTGAACAATCGGGGGATTCCCAAATTTTTTAAGCGTTAATTTGTGATATTCTTTAGCTATAAGCCAAAGCGGTGTAGTATCAGTAGTACGGTTGTTTGTTCGGTTGACCGAACTAATGAAACTTTTTAGTATCAGTAGTACGGTTGATAAAAATCACCGAACAAATGAAACTTTTAAAGTTGCAGTAGTTCGCATAAAAATTTAATTAAAATTAAAGGATACTATAGGTAAGTAAGTAACTTATCTTTTTTATATTTAACTAACAACTAAAAACAAGTACGAGTTTTGTTTAAATATTAATTATTACCTACATATGTTATCACCTTTTTAATACATACGAGTATAATACAGGTGACTTTTTATTTTTAAGTAAACAAAGTCGCACTTTCTCACCCGATTGCGACCTTTCCGGAGTAGAAATTCCATTAGTTTTTGCTTATATTTTACCCAACTACGTTAAAAAATGTTTTAGGTGAACAATAACGAAAAAAAAAAACAAGTTTACAAATTCTAATGTAAAAAGAAACCTTCGGGTTTTTCGATTTTTTATCTATACTTTTTATTATTAACTAGCTGCTGACCGCTACTCCGCCCGCGTAACTTTGTAAATTATATACTAAAACCTTCCTCGAGAACTACTCTATCCATTAGTTAAAACAGCATGAAAATCGGTGCAGTAGTTTTTGAGTTTATAGCGAAGGGATCAAAATGGCCAGTTAGGTACACCTAGTACAAACTTATTGTAGGTAATAATTAATATTTAAACAAAACTCGTACTTGTTTTTAGTTGTTAGTTAAATATAAAAAAGATAAGTTACTTACTTACCTATAGTATCCTTTAATTTTAATTAAATTTTTATGCGAACTACTGCAACTTTAAAAGTGTCATTTGTTCGGTGATTTTTATCAACCGTACTACTGATACTAAAAAGTTTCATTAGTTCGGTCAACCGAACAAACAAC
This sequence comes from Synanthedon tipuliformis, assembly GCA_947623395.1. Taxonomy (NCBI): domain Eukaryota; kingdom Metazoa; phylum Arthropoda; class Insecta; order Lepidoptera; family Sesiidae; genus Synanthedon; species Synanthedon tipuliformis. Next base: position 8,354,383 of record OX392417.1, on the reverse strand, counting down.
CGTACTACTGATACTATACGGCCAAAGGGTGCCAAAGCCTATCAGTACTTTCACTGTTTAAATATAAATAATTTTGTCTTCAAATTATTAGTAGCAACTGAAAGATAAGTAAGGTCCCATTGATAAATTTTAGTTAAGAATTATTGTAACTTAAATAACAATCACAGTAAAACGATTAAAATCAGATTAAAACTAAGAATCACAAGAAAACCGGGACGGGGTGTTCGTACTGCTGAGCGGCCATTTTGTAATATTTCGCCGTTGAAATGAAGTCATTCGTGTGTATTGTAGTGAGGTTGCTGCAAGTGTGCTGCCGATTACATAGGATTGAGGATAGGGATTAGGACTGGGACTGGGACTGGGACTGGGACTGGGACTGGGATTGGTATTGGGATTGGGATTGGGATTGGTATTGGGATTGGGATTGGGAAACGGGCTGTGGCATCCCTTACTCGCCCAGTAATATAACAGCACTCTATAAATATTCCTCCCATTTCTATAAATAAGTTATCAATCCATTAGTACAATTAATTCAAAGAAACAAAAGTGTATATGAAATTCCTTACAACTGTTCGTATTAAGATGAACAAAAGGACAATTAAGGGAAACGGAGCATTGAATAAGATCTTACGGCCAAAATTAGACAAGCAGATTTCATTACAATCATCCGATTTCTTCTTTTATTTCGACTCTTCAATATTTGTAAGGGGAGAACAGTTTAAAATATTTAATAATAAACAGCGAAGTAATCCAATAGCCAATAAGAGAGAGACGGAAATCTGAGAGTTTTGCTTAGACAGTAAAAATAATATTCAGTAGGTATACAATGTCTTTAAAATTTAAAGGTCTTAATTTGTGTCAGGTACTTGTTAACACAGTGTTCTGATTAAATTTAACTGATAAAATTTAATAATAAATATTTAAAATAACACCGCCTAAACACTGGTGTAACGATTGATTAATCTGTTGATTAATCAAGTTGAAACCTTCATTATTATGAAGGTTTCAACTTCATTATTATGAAGGTCCAATCCAAGCTTTCATATGATATTTCAGAAATGCCAGTTCCTTACTAGATATATAATTATATATATATATCTAGTAAGGAATTGGTGAGCGACTCCCGTTGGAAAGTGAGCTCTTAAGAAGGATTTCAATTTAGAATCACCATCTGATAGCTTATTATGACAGTTTTCAAAATGGGATAAAGTAATACAAGTTGCATTACTGCTAGCGTTATTTTATACTTACCTAGTAGTATTCTCGAGCGATACGTAATAACACTTGATAAGGGTGAAACGCTGTCCATTACACTAGCAAAGTTTATCTCGGCGGAGTTTACCGCAAGAAAATTCTCGCTTATTATTTTATGTAAGCATTTTAGAAAGTTTTTTCCTCTGTAGGCATACGTCGCCTGTAGGCATACGTGTAGGCATATTTATATAAATACATAAAAAAATATCTGAGTTTCGAATAAAAAAATTCTGTTTTTCGAATTCTGTTTTTTAATTTGAATTTTATTTTTTAAATTAATTTTTTTCAATAGAGTGTTTGCTCTTGGCCAACATCCAGCTGTGTAGCGAAGATGAGGCCTATGATGGAGCTCGTTCACCCAGAAGATGCCTATTCACTTGAACTTTGAAAATATTTGGGTTATATGAGCTAATGCTTCGTCCGAAAAAAGGGATTTCGACAAGATGAGGATGTAACCAGCCTCTGTATGTCCGATGGAAGAAAGGGAAGGCGATATGAGCTTATGCAGCCTCATGCTCATGCTCATGCTCATGCTCATGCTCATGCTTAATTAGTGTTGCAAGAATAACTTGGGAACATTTTAGAATTGTTGAAATAGTAACTGACCCGAATTCATAAAAACAATATAAAACTTTACTTGCTTATTTTTGTTCCACAGTGGATTAAATTTCAATCAGAGTCATATTGTATTTCTCAATAATATCTATTTCACTACTGATCTGAGTTCTATTAAGGGCAACCACTACAGAGAAAATTAAATTATCTCGTGGCGGTAGTTTATAAAATAAACTGACACAGAAATTAAAATTGTGCAACGCGGTGTTTAAATGTTTTTAGAGATACTTCGCTGTATTACAAAGTGTAAGGAAAGTATGCAATTTTATAAAGAAAGTAGTGAATGTTCTTGCTTAAAAATTTCTCTGCCATTTCATAGAGTTTCTGTTCTTTACTTACAAAATATTAAAATGTTTCAAGACATTTAATCAACCAAGATAAAATTGTTCAAAATGGACCTAATTTTTAAGTATAAGTTGTCAGACAGGCGGTATGATCCATTTAAAAACTGAAATAACTGAAAAACCGATGAAATAAGAACTAAAAATAGCGTCCGGTAGTGAAACCGGTAAAACTACGCCTTCGCCGTTTACATACACACAAATGTAATCAAAATACACTTCGCCTTATTAAAATATTATTTACTAGTGACATGTGTAACACCGCATCTCCGCTTCACATATCTTCGCTTTTGTGGAGTCCAGCCCCAAGAATAATTCTACGCAAAAATAATAAAAATAATCCTTAAGATACAGTACATTCTGCAATCGTAAATTGCGCCAATATGGTGGCAGCAACACTCCCTTACAGAAAAACCCCAGAATAATAAAAACGCTGTGAAATTATAGCACATGTCTTAAGTTTTGGGTGAGGGAATAAAGGATGCCAGAGCCTTTTTATCTTTATCTTTTTTAATGTTTTTTTTTTCATTTTTTTCTTTCCCCCTTTTTTTCCTTTTTATCTTTTATTCTAAACAACCTTTTCATTTGAACGAATGAATGAATGAAATGGGTGCTTATCCATTTTCATTTCAGTTGCCTTACTGGTGTTTACGAACGATGGTTTTTACCAACTATCTACTAGGGGCCAAGCCGAGTACATATCCAACGATTTTCTTCATGATCAGGATATCTCGGTCCGCTTGACAGACGTGTATGTGGTGTGCGAGCGAAGTTTTCATATAATTATTTTCAGATGGCGCTTCTATCTGTGGCCCGTCTTGTTCTCTGCCAATTTATACGACACCCACGTTTGAGATGGATGGAATACTATTCTAACCATCCTAAGACTCTATTTTCCTAAAATTATGGGGTTGTCTATGTCTAGCAGTAGACGTCGTTTGGCTGAGATGACTAAGTATGATGTTAACGACAGATACTTAGTCTGATGGTTTAAATAGAACATTGACCTTCCAGCCCTATAAATAAATACAAGCTATTGTAAATGTGTTTTAATATGATATGTGTGATGAAGCTAAAATGAAGGTACTTGAATTTTTTCTGACAAAAGTACATATTCTGTTATTTAACACGAATAAAACAACAGAAGTAGGTCTAAATAATGTGACACCAATGTTTCGTGTTAGCTCAGTGATTGTATCTTAGCAAAATAAACCTTGCGCAGAAATGTCTTGAAATGTATAACGCAAAAGTATCGTTCTCATACTCTCTGGAGAGTCGTAGCGGCGCGATAAGGCGCGACTTCCCGCCAGCTCTGATTTACCGTCCCTTTTCACTGAACAAAAATCAATGGCCATGTCTTCAACTTTTACATTATAATATACATTTAGATGATGATTCTGTTAACACTTAAATGAAGCAGCCAGTGTCATGGTTCTGTACGTAAATAAAGTAAGCCAATTACCGTATTTTCTATATAATCTTATTTATTTTTATTTTATTTTGTATCTGTAAATTGATTGATTCGTGCATAAGTTACATAAATAATAACGAAAAAAAAAAAGTTTATGCATAATATATATTTTTTTAACCTTGCATTTTATGTCAGTCAAAAAAAAATCCCTTATTTTATAAAATTAGTCTAACCGTTTAAGATAATAAGTTTAACGTATGCGATATTTAAGCCATTAGTTCGTTTAGGCTTTATACACATAAAGTTTTTATTTATTTTAGAATTCAAACATGATGGTAAGAAGTAGCTTAATGTAAACATTAACACTAAGTTACCAGGTCGCAGAATTATGTCATTGCATGAACAGAACAGGTCTCAAGAAACAGCCCGTCCATTTATTTTATGCTGGTACAAGGTTCGCTCAACGAGACTTCGCAAACAACTTGTTTGCTAGCCACTCGAAAAATGCTTCTTCATGACTGGTATGACACAGGTGTTGAGGTGTGTACCTAACTTTGTTAAGTGTTAAAAAGCAAAGTTGATTTTTTCCTCACTAGAATAGATCTGTCTTTAACTTTTTGACTTACAACTGCTGAATAAAATACCCATTGTATTGACTTATACAACAGTTTACCATATTTTTATTAGCTGTTTTATCCTGCTATTCTTTAAGATTTAAGAAAAACATATACGTATTTTATGTAGCTTGTATTCCAATATATGATAAACTGATAATACTTCTGAGCGTTGCATAATATTGATTTGTTTTTATTGATTCATAAAACAGATTAATAAATTTTTAATTTTTAATTTTATTAATACTTTCTTGCTTTGTGCAGATACTGATTGTACGCTAGCATTAATTGAATATTTATATCCATAGTCCATCAATAACAATGTATTATCTATTACTTGGGGCACACTAAATGTTTCCGGAACAAATAAGAAAAGTCAAAAATGAATTTATTGCTTCACAAAATATTTTTTGTTAGAGTAAATGCTCTTTTCCACATATGCTCACAATAATTGCACAAGGTTTTAGAAACAGAATATCTGTAGAATCCTTTTTCTTCATTTACTATAGTGTGTTAGCGGGAGAGCCGACCTCGCGTCTTGACCGCGCTCTTGACAGCCACCTTCGTCAAGTGTTTAGTGGCTGAAGCTTCACCTCAGGGAAAAATCTCTTACGGCAAAACGGTAACTGAAAAAATGGTTATTATAGTAACGTATAGTACTATAATATACGTTATTATAATTAACTACTAGTAGTATTATACTACTTTCTAGTATAGTACTCGTAGTTTCATTATACGTAAAATCAATAGATATTTTTATTTAAGACTTAGGCGACTGAAAGGTGACCTGAAGGTGGACAGACAACAGAGTGACCTAAAGGTGGGCTCATGATGATGATGACTTTTGCAGCACATACTCATACAACATTGACTCCATATAAACATAGCTGACTTGGTAATCATTAATTTATTTAATACTAACTAAATATCAAAGAAATAACATATAAATTGAATAATATTAGGTTTCGTATCCGGTCAGAGTTTTTATCTTTGTTTAATTTTTTTTAGAAATTTAATTATTTATAATATTATTTTTTACATTTTTTTGTCTCTATCTATGGTATAAAATGCCTCAAAATTTTTTTTTACTCTAAGTATAACTCACAGACAAAAAGAAAAAAATAGGTATTTGTACCCAAATAGGTACTTATGTATATTATAATTTATAGTAAAGGCTTATTGTTTGATATAGTATATCTGTGCAAGTATCAATATTTGATTCCCAGCAATCCTCCCCCGTGGGAGCCCGCCATTGGTTATTTACCCGTCACTTTTGATTAGGGAACCTTATTAAACTGTGAATGCGGCAACATCAGCGTTTATTTCTAGAACCTTCCAATCAATTGTTTGACTTGGGAAGGATTCAGGTTGTTTAGGCTGGTTTAAACATTTGATCTTACCTGAACAATATAGGTACATAAAATAGGTATTAACTTATCTTAACTAATGTTATAAAGTTGAAGTGAGTTTGTTTGTTACGTTTTTGACTCTACTCTACTACTCAACTTTTTTTGAAATTAACGCACTATTCCTCGTCATTTTAAGCCTTTAATTTTAGCGTTTAGATAATAAATTTAAACTTGTATTTATTGTAACCTATTGTTATAATTGACATTAGAGAAAAAATATCACGAATATTTTTCTAAAAAAAAACGACAAAAAAACTAAATCGCAGAGACATTAGTGTCACTTTTATCACACGTTCAGTAAGACACGAATGATAAATGATAAGAGGAAATTAAACGCTGATCCGGATTAGTAGTTGGGCCTAATTCTTAATGTGTCTACTTTTTCAACGCCCAACGTCTTAGGTAACAGTAATATATTTAACAGCAATAGTAATAAACTAATTAATTAACTAATTAATAAATAAATAATAAATAAATAAATATTTTCACACATTCCACACAGCACCATCTAGTTCCAAAGTAAGCAACTTAAATGCTTGTGTTATGGATAAAGATATGTGTTACTTATATTATAAATACCAAACATTCATGAATCAGGTACAAATGTAAATGTTAACACATAAACATTTGCCTCTAGCGGGATTCGAACCCGCGACCGCTTGGTTAATAGCTAAAGTTACTAGCCACTAGACCAAACGTGTCGTCAAATATTTCATTTAATTCTAAGTTAATATATTTAATTGAAAAATATATATAATAAGTATTTTATTTTATTAATATACCTAATGGGACAATTTAATAAAACAAATGGCAGAGCAAAACAAACTGTGGCTCTGAAAAGATCAGAAAGGAAAAGGTTGGAACAGATCTACAGAAAACAGCAAACAACAAATACTACAATAAGTTTGTATGTGTGTTTACACCTTAAGCAGAAACAAAACTAAGAAAATAGGATAGAACCACAACCAACCACAACCAACAAAATTAATATCATAGAAAAATAACTAACCAATGCACTAAGTAGATGTGCTTTCGCAAGCTCAAACATAAGATTCCTGAACTGCACTCTAAGCTCTAAGTTACCTATTTATTAAATAAGGCACCGAGTTTGCATTCTGGAGAAGGATCAAATACTTACATAAGTTTACATATAGTCAAACTATGTGAAATGTAATATTTTAGACAATGCAGTAATTTAGGCAGCCCATCAGACTGTCTGTCTGTCTGACCTTAACATAAAAAACAGAAAAACTTATTTAAATCGTTTGCCCTGACTAACCAGATGGAATAAACCATTTTATCAATGTACAGCCAAAACTACTTAGTCTAGAAATCTGAAATTCAGAACATAGGATCATTTCAACGTAAGCATCCGCCAAGAAAAGATTTTTGAAAATTTCAATTCCTTGCGACTACAATATACGTTACTAGGGAATCTCTAGTTACGTATATTGTAATGCGAATACCTAAACAAGTCTCACTACATTCGTTAGATCCGTTTTTCGTCGGAGTTTACATTCGACAAATACTACATTCGTCAGATACTACTTTCATCATGAACTGCATTCCTCATATCCACACAGTCATGTTAGTCAGTCAGTTAAAAACAATAGTATGAAATCCAAAAGTAATTGAATATGAGCGATCTCATATGTGAAAGAGATTCTCATACCTGAATTAACATTCCTGAAAGACCTGAAAACATTAACTCCTGAAATTTGTCTGCATATGTGGTGTCGCGTTGCCGCAACTTAATTGTTCGCAAATATCTCGTTCGCAGTCGGTGTGTACTCTACTTAAACCAGGTATACATTATTCAACATCGTGTATCTATATCCGTGTACCTTCAAGTAAATCTAAATTTGAAATTTAGCAAACGCTCCATCCATTTATTGAGGTTGTACTGAGTTCATGGACAGTACCTATACAATATTAATGAGTGTATTCCTAATACGAAGTAAGGCAACATTAGAGCGCATACTGCTGTATTGTTGTAAAACATAAAAATAACTAAATTTATACATGTAATTAGTTTTTTAGTTTTTAAGAATTGAAATCAATAAATATAACATATCATCAAATAAATATATATATTTTGAAATTGTATGTGTTTATACGAAGGTATTTGTAAAATTGTTATAATTAAAAAATAATTTAGTTTTAAATAACCCATTAAATATAAATCAATTATTGTGTCACATAAAAAGTATATTTTGAAATGAAATGCATTTAAGTAGATACCTAAAAAATATTATGATAAAAAAAACACTGGACTTAAATAACTTACAAGAGTAAATAAATAAATGTATCATATAAATGTATATTACATTTTTAGATGATAAATGTAATTAAAAGGGTAGGATATATGTAAAATTGTTTTCGCATTATAGCATTTTGTATGTCTTATTTCTTGTAAATTTGATAACAATCAAAATTTATATTATATGAACATTTACATATTATACAGTATAAAGCTTCGGTCACTAGGCAGGGTCCCAAGCTTGCTGGCTGCATTACCTCGTTGTATGGCAATGCTAATCTGTTGCCCGATGTAATAGCCAGCTCTAGAATCGCCGGTTATGTCGACCAAATTGTTTTACTTAATAATATTTTTAACGTAACAACAATATCTAAGTGCAATTTCACATAATATCAATTTGCACCGAAGCAAATTCATATAGCTCTCGCAATGTAGAACTTATTGAAACGCTAATGTGCAACCAGCTTAATAACAGGTTTGCATACCTCTTACTATTTAGCAAGAAATTACTTCAGCTCGCACAATAAACCTCTGAATATATTACATTGTTGCACGGTAATGTTTTGTAATACATCCAAATTTAGTTAAAAATTTGAACAAACGAAAGAGCCCATTTCTCTATCGCTCCGAAATCACAAAAAGGTTTAGGTACCAAAAAGGTTTTGGTATTTACCAAAAGTAAAATAAATGATTGCTGGCTTTTAGGCCACTTGTGGTCCCATGACGATTTGAATTTAGAATTGACAGAAAAAATAAGCAAACTCGAAAGTAGTCAATCCAAAATTTTAACCATTTTATAGTTTTTAACCGTTTTAGCTCCTAGAGGCTATATTCAATGAAATCATTAGGTATAACATCTTTTTTTGTGTATATATTATCGTAATCTTTATATTTTGTTCTATATTTCAATACATTTTTGTTTATTGTAAACTTTATAATTATTTTTGTGAGCAATTAACTATATAGTTTATGGAGTAACTTAAACTACTAATTTTAAATTAGTAATTTCATTAGTATTATTTACATGATATATTTTTGTATATTAAACACACGGCTTTCAAATAAAATTTAGCATTCAATAATATTTTATTGTACTTTTGACACCGGAACAGGAAAATGAAAATACCTACAGAATAAATATCGCAAACAAACTGGGCAAGTTGTGTTTTTATTTAATGTATTAGAAAACAGAGGAATTGTTTTCGTTTCATCCATTTTAGCTTTGACTACGTACCGTACAGTGAGCCCACAGCCACAGGTATTGTTTTTGTCGTCCACATTCGTTGGAAACGTATAGAAATTCTGTCAACTTTTCATATAACTTTTTTCTCAGTTAGTTTTTGGAATTCTATAGAAAAAAAATATATTTTGAAATTCTATTTTTCACTAGCTGACTCAACGAGCCTTTTCAAAATTTTCGACTTTTTTTCGTAGATTATCCTAAAATTTTCTTTCATACAAAATATCAACAAAAGCGCCCGTGCCCTTTTTAACAGGTAGCATTTTTTTTTTAATTTAAATACATAAATAGATATAAAAATATTTGTATGTTATAATTTTACATTGTTGTTTGTCCGAACGCGTATCAAAATGATGTCGGAGTAAAAACTCAGGAAGTAGGTATGTATGTTTTTTTATGAATGAACATTAAAGTAGTTATACCTTGGAAAATATATACTCCTTTTATTATTATATTTATTTGTATAAAATAACTAAATTAATTTATTTTAAAAAATCCATCTAAAAAATTTACAACCAATTTATAATACGCTTCAAATTGTTCGTTGAACAAAGGAGCAAAGATAAAACAATCAGAGATTGGTATGTATTTCACTACTCATTACGTAGTCTGTACATTATCTATAGCCCGCGTTTAATTTAAAATTTTGTATGTGGGACTAATCTTGGTTCTCGCGTCAAGGGACCCCTGTCTCCGCTTGTCCCTTATCCAGGGTCACTGCATGGATAATGACCACGTTTTAGAATTACCATTCCACACACCCGTTACTAACCAGCCAACTTAACGTGAACCCCAACTTGACGCTTTTTACCTTATCATTAATTACATATAGAGACCAGTAATAACTGGACGTTTTATAATTTTAAAGGGCCAAGGGTCAGCTTTACTTATTGTCTTCATGGCCGAATTAACGGCACTGTTATTCCCGAAGGATAACTTAATGAACTGGAGGACAATAGCTTTACGTTCACATTGTAATTTTATTAATAAATTATTAAAGCAATTACTACAAAATTAAATGCTTCAATTTGAACATAGACCAGCTGATTTAGGTTAAGAAAAAAAAGAAACAGTTTTTTGAAGGAGGTTTAAGTTCTCTACGTCTCTCATGCTCTTACTTTTTTTACTTTATGCTTAAGTAGGTATTTGATTTAAGCATAAAACAAAAAATAATATTGTAGCTTTCGAGATCATACAACCTTTTATAAATTCAAAATACAAATGGATATTAAAAGGAACGCAAGGATAAGGGTTAATAAAAAATAAATAATATGTTATACTTATATTTTAAGTATCGTTCAGTAAGATTAAGAAATAAATATAAAAACGGACAGAGAATAACGCTAATGTTCAACCTTCAAAATCGATTGCTCTGGGATAGACCACAACTGCGCACGTAATAGAAAAAAGGCAGATACGTCAAGATGAAATAAAATTTATTACATTCTACATATAAGCCCTCGAGGAAACTATTAGTAGTTTCCACAAAAGAAAATGGCAGCCTTATCAGGAGCGGCAGAACAGGATACTCGGGTAAAAGTCAGCGGAATTTCCTAACGATAATTGACTGCGATCTCGTTCGGATTTTGATAAAAAAAGGTTTAGCTATACGCTTTCTGTGAAACTATTTTATTTTCGAAGACAACTAAGACTTTTAATTTGTCTATTTTGTGAGTGATATATTATTTTATTAAAGTTGACAGCGCATTTTGTTCTCTTGCCTTTGCTTATGTGACCTCTAAATACAAAATCTGTCTTTTGTAGTTAGCTGTGACTTAGCTACACGCTCCCGGCTTCGTCAGGGTTCAAAATAAAAATTACCTACCCTATCTTTTAAGTTTGACCAAATTACTCATAGTTACGAAGTTTATCAAAATCGGTTCCATTGTTTAGGAGTTTATTAGCGTCAAACAACGTGACACGACATCCGTACTAATTATTATAAATGCGAAAGTTTGTATGGATGTTTGTAACTCTTTCACGCAAAAACTACTGAACCGATCACCATGAAATTTTGCATACACGTTGTCTGGGACACCAGAAAGGACATAGGGTACCTTTCATCCAGAACGCGGACGAAGTCGCAGGCACCAGCTGGTTTTTATATAATGTATATAGAGATATAAAAAAAAATGCCATGTCAAATCACCAGTATATCCCAGTATATGTTTTGTTCTTCTTACTCATCATAATACAAAAAGTAGAACCGTAGATATATTCAACACGTCGCTGGAACAGTGTGTAACGAATGCGCAAATTACTATGCGGTCGAGCCTCAAGCGGGTACAGCAGAAATGTTTCTAGTCGATTCTACTTACCAAAGTGATGTTTTAATTATACGGCCCGCCGGTTACATACCTCAGAGAGAATACGTGTTTTATTTCTCCTTGTTTCGCATTAATTACGACGAGGTTCACGTGGTCCACGCTCGTCTCTCCTTCCACATACCCTTCAAAGCACAAACCCCCTCGCCCCTCCCCTTTCGTGTACAAAAACAAAAAGTTTCCCGCATTTAGTCGGATTTAACAAGACCCCAAAGATATTGGAATCCGAACGGCGCGATTCCTTCCTACTTTAATTCCAATAATCTATCCTTTTAAAGGTTACTGGAAATAAAATTGGAATTCATAGTCTCGTCCGTGCCGTATTGTTGGGTGAAGGGCTGATATCTTATCAGCACGACTCATGGTGTAAAAAGCTTTACTGTAGTTCGTGCCAAATAAGTTAGCAATTTATTTATATAAAATTGTAAATGTTTACAGCTCGCTAATTATAATAAAAATAGGTAAAATTGATCCTTGTGACACCCCCTTTATTACAGCCGAGTGTTTGCGTACTTTTAATACCAACTCTTTGGATCAGTTAAGTAGAAGCTGACAAAATCCAAAGCAGTTGTAATTTATTGAGTACTTCGTGATTTGGTGTTATACCCACACAATCAATACGAGTACGACTCCAAAACAAACATTCAGGGTTCGTAGAAACTACCTTGTATGAGACTAAAATGTCTGCTATGGTTGTATTATTAAAAAAAAAATATGAATTGATTTTTTTTAATTTTATCAAAATTGTATGTCAATTTGGGTCAAGCAAATTTATACTTATACGAAAAACAGCAGCAGTTCCTGAGACCTTGTCATGAAAGGAAAGCTATGTCCTGTACCTGAAATCTGATATAGAAAGAGACCTGGAAGATGGAAAATGAAGAAAAACTCATTCTCACTACACGGTCCTTTCGTGGTGCAGCGAAAGTAATCTTAATGATGGCCAATACAAGGCTCATTTTCTAATCGTTACCCTACCTCATCCGTTTACCACTTATCCTACTTATCCGATCGCTTATTCATTTTCTTGCTATTTATCCTATGAGGATCCTTACCACTTTTCTTTACCATTTATCCTATTAGGATATTGCTTTTCGTTGCGAATCTTCTGGTATTGCTCGTGTTTATAGGCAATCACAACTACTTACCATCAAGTGGACTGTCAACCAACCTCTCAATGTCATGCTTTAACATTATCTTAAATTTAATATCTAACTAAAAAATATATTTTTATTTTGTCTTTAATTACACTTAAATTACTTTAAAAAGCCGTGTCATCGGAATTTTTGAACTTTCTGAAATCTTGAGAAAAATATAGAAGTGCTTTCAGTCAGGTTGTTGTAAGATTTGTAGCACAAAACCAAAACCTAAACCAAGCAAATATTTTACCAAAGTAATATTTGTATAACTTTTTATAAAACCAACAGAGTGTAATAATATAAATAGAATGAGCTATTGAAGGCGTACGTTTTGGTTGTTGGCAACCCTGCACGAAGTAAATCGAGCGAGGCGATGGTATCAGACCGAGCTCCGGCCGGGGTCATTAAAATGAAATTTGCTTTGATATTAGCCGAAGCATTGCCTGTAAATTGCCGTAACTCGTGATGCGCCAGTGTCGTTCACGATAAGCTCAAGGGACTCTACTTAGCGTTGATGGAACGGAAAGGTATTGTTGGAAATGATGTTTTAAGTCACAGATATGAACAATACGCTTGGATGAACTTGTAATGTCTGAGAACTTTATTCGAATTCTAATATTATAAATGTGAAAGTACCTAACTCTGTCTGTATGTCTGTTACATTTTCATCACGAATCAACCCATCATAATGATATCTTGCATACATCATCTTGCATCCTTCACGTTGTCAGATTGTATTATTTTAAATATAATATAATTTGACTATTAATGATGCTGTTTACATGTTACAAAATTCTAATCAGCTACAGAATTTTTAGTGGTTATTTATTCATCGTGTACTAGTGACCCCCTCCCGGCTTCACCTGGAATACAATTTTTTTACAGAGAAACCTTCCTCGTTACTAGACTAGGTGACCGAGCTTCGCTCGGGCTAAAAAAACATGAAAAAAAAAGCATGAAGAGTTTTTTTCATGTAAGAAATTAAGTCTTTGAAACATTATAAAAAAAATCAAGAATACTTGATCAAGAATAAAAAAAATCAAGAATACCAAGTATAATAATTCAAAATATTATAAAACGAGCAAGCGGTGTTTACTTTTGTAACCGCTCAATTAAAAAAACTACTTAAAACGAATTTCCTCGAAGATGATAAGATAAGACAGATCGATTTCTAGACCTAAAAACCCCTTGATTTTCGTCAAAATTGCTAGAGCCGTTTGCGAGATCGTCGTGGCATACAAGAATTCCTCGTTTAGTAATATAAGATAAGATAAGATAAGATAAAACCACATTTAAAACAACGTGCCCTAGGAATTTGGCCCGGGGGAAAGTAAGTAAAGACAAATGTTTTTGTTTAAACTTATTTATTCAATGTGTGCACAATTAACAAGTAGCCCAGAATAGCTTACAAATTTGTACAGCTTAATAATAGTGTTACAATTACATGTTATTGTGTATTGTTCATTTTTGAAAAATTAAAATGAAAATTAACTGTTTTTCTTTATACGAATTACAAATTGATTATAAATTTATAGGAATTATAAAGGAAAAAAAAATTTTTTTTCAATTAGGAATTTTTTTATACTCGCCTAAAAATTATATTGTTTTATTTTCTTTAACTGAGATAAATCAAATATTTATCTTTTATATATCAATTTTGAATCTTTTATAAATTTTTGTATTAAGTATCTTTTTCTTCTTAAACAAAATTGACTAAATACATATATATTTCAGTTATACATTTCTACTCAGAATGATTATATTAACAAGGGCTGCAACTGTGAAATCACAAGGAAACCAAATACTTAGTACAATCATTTAAACATTTCAAATTATTTTCAAAATTTCTAATAGGTATGTTTATTGTTATAATTCCCATTGAATTATTACAAATTTATTTTGATTCCATAAATATAAGATTTTTTTTTTTTAAAATTACAGCGTAGTATGCTCTCCGAATAAGTTAATACTAAGTAAGTACTTTATTATTTTGAGACTTTACATTGCAACGCCATTAACGAACTTAGATCTTAAGTTTTTTTTTTGTACATTTAAAAATAAAATATTAGTATCCAGAGTAGATTAGGACAACGAGTTAAATATCTAATTTACTTTCTCTCTGTATAATGAAGTACATTACAAGATAAAAATGCTAATCAGATCATATTTACATAACTAAGAAACATTTTTTCTACATATACATATACAATATAGAACAATTTTGTTTTACTCTTACGCCTACAATATAAACCTGGAAGCACACACATAATAGATAGATATACAATATAATTACAAATTGCCTTTACATTTTACAGTTACATTTACTTTTGTAGTAACAATAAGTAATTCATTTAAGGGCATCTTTCACCAACTATAAGTAGTGTTGATTAGTTAGTTTTCAAGTAATTCTAATTGGCGAATAAATATTACGAGTATCTTGTGTCAATTTCATTGAAATTATCCTTGAGTAATGCCACTCGAAGATGGTGAAACTCGTACGCTTTTTTACATGACTTTAAATGGTGGTTAGTCCACATGACACTTTACTCAGAGATGGTGAAAGAGGCCCTAAGACATATATTTAATTAAAGGTGTACATGTATAAAACTGCAATTACATAAAATTATATATATATATATATATAGTAAGAATAAATAGGATGACATATTATGTCTGTAAGAAAATTAATTACATTTAAAAAATCAATTCATTTAAAAACACAAAAATAATTTCAATTTTCATTTAATTTTTTTTAATGAAAATTGAATTGGTTTTTACTTCCTACAATGAAAGTAAACATAAAAAAATATATATTACCTATATGTAATTTAGAGTAAATTTTCATAGGGAAATTCTGAGATTTATCCTAATATATTTTTTTACATAAAATGTTTATTAAAAATTTGAAAACAAAAAATTGAAGCTATTTTCTTAATGATTTTTTAACAAATTGATTAAGAACAAATAATAAACATTTGTTTACTGAAGTATAGGTACTTACTTCTATAGTCGTAGCTTGGACATACAAAATCAACACTATGCCACAAGATAAACTTCATTATAAGGCTGGGTTGCACCATCTTACTTTAACAATAACAAACGCCGCAACTTCAGTTAAAATAACGGTTAGGCCGAAAATGAGTCGCACCAGTTAACCAGTTAACAAATAATCATAACTGGTTAACTGGTGCAACTCATTTTCGGTCGAAAATGAGTGCGAATTAACTGAAGTTGCGACGTTTGTTATTGTTAAAGTAAGATGGTGCAATCCAGTCTAAAAGCTTCGTTCCTTTAATTTAAACCTTTCAAGACATATTTTATTGATACTATTCGTACTGAAGGCCCATTAAATCACACCGATATATTATTATACATACAGACGATTTTATTTTCAAATCGTTTAGTAAGCTTACATATTTTTTTCTGCAATATGAAATAATAAAACACATTTTGTTTACAAAAAATAAATAAAAAAATAAAGAACTTCACACTGCTAAACCAAAATTTATTACGAATATAAAGACCGAAAATTATAATAATAATTTTCGACGAGATGTTACTATACTATCGCAAATTATATACAATAAAATTAATGGCAAGGAGATATATAAATCCTGTTTTATTGAGAATAAATATTGTTCTAAGTGATACTAAAAATGACTCTTAGGGCCGGTATTTCAGTCTTTACTTAAGTCTTACACTTACCTAAGCTTCACTTTACCATAAAGCTAAGCTTACTCAGGCACGAATTTGTGTTGAGTGATAGTTGAAATACGTTATAGTAAAGTTAAGCCTCACTTAAATTTTATTCCTCAGAATAGTAACAGTTGAAATACCGGCCCTTATAGAACTAATTAATAGCCGTTTATATAATAATAAATCGCTTACTGAGCTGTATGTAAAACAAAGCACCTCAAATACTATGCAGGAAAATGAATATATTTACATAAAGGAAAACTCTTGAAAATATTTATAACGTTTTCATATTTTTTCTCTTGAAAACGTCATAAAAGTATAATCCGATTTACCGGTTAAAAGCGAAAGTTCCCGCTCTGAAAGGATATCGAATTTCTTTTTTATCATCGATGTTTATTGGAGAAGAGAAATTAAAAAAAAAACGGAAGCAAAGTATTTCAGTGGAAGCAATCAGTGAACTGAGTTTTTGCTTCAAACTTGATAATAACCCAACATAAAGGGTGACGGAAAGGCAACAGATTCTATCATCTTCCCTTTGTGCACAATAGGGAGAGTAAAAGTAAGATTTCATTTCTTGTTAAGAGAAAAACCTTTTGCGACGACGCTAAATTACAATAAAAGTTTAGTCAATAAAACACTCTATTATAATATTAACTAACACTCTTCCGTCCTACTCTTTTTTACCAATCGCACCACACGTATCTAAATTTATTGTCAATCATAGACAATGATAAGGTCTCCAAGTCAATATAAAATAAATGGATTTTTAACTGCATCAAAAATAAAATTTATTAACCTTTAGGCTAAGACCACACTACATAGAGTGCTTAGTGCTAAGAGCTAAGCTACTCGCTTTGTGATTGAAACTAGTGAACAGACGTATTGCGTACTAAGGCGTTGGTCACACTGAAAGCGATGTGTCAAGGTCGAGTCAAGGGAACCAAATAAACATTAAAAACTATTGATTTTGAATTGTATTAAATTGTATTCTAAGCATTGAATTTTCAATCAATAGTAATTTATTAGAGATATATTTGTTTTGTAAACACCAAAAGACGCTCCCAAAATGAATTGTAGGAGCCTTGTATGTGACTATTTGTACCTTGTATAAAAGCGTAGTTCCTAGTTTAGCTCTAAGCTTTGCACGTAATATGTGGACTTAGCCTTAATGTATTCTTTCTGAGATTGTTCAAATTCGTTTTATGAAGAAATTATACAAATATTTAAAATACATACAGCCTATCATACAATTGGGATTACTTACGTGAAGTTGGACTACTCAAAAGTAGTTGAGGCCAAAACATAGGCCATACGCTATGTAAAAATATGTGTAGGTACTTATTGGAATAATTTAAAGTAATAAATGTCTTTGTAAATTTTATATACTTATTTTTACAGTTAATTAAGTAAATACCTACTGTAAAAATAGTTAAGATGTAAACGCAAGAAATATAATTATTCTCATCGGATAGACAATAACAATTAATTCACTATTTTTCAAAAGAATTACATATTTTTAATTTTGATTAAAATACATTAAATAAGTGTTAACATAAGTAAAGATGTAAGTAAGTAAAGGTTGTATTGGCCTATGTAATAATGCCTTAAAAATTATTTTCTGTTAGGCAGAGCTAGATTTAAAATTCAATGTATGAAAAACTGAGATGGCAAACAAGTGTGTTTGTAAAACCCAAAAACCAATAACTGAGCTGGATTTTAGTCAGACAGATATAACTTTAAAATAGTGAATCCTACGATTCATTTTTTTATCCATTTAGTTTACATTGGTCGAAGATTGGAACCACTTTATCCGTTCTATAAATCCTGCTATCCTGGTCCTCTCGATTGCTACGTTGTTAGCGATATGTTTTGATTTCTAATCAACATTTATTTATACACATATAATACAAAATCGCATTGCCTGATTCGTTCACGTGTTTGGTGCACAAGAGCCTTCGTAACATTTGAGTCCTGGCTCACAAGTTCCTCTGAAGCCTCCGCAGTCTTCCCCTAGCGTCCTTGCACATACTTTACAGCATCTGCAAAAAAATATAGATTTAATTATTGATTAGTCTTTTAAGAGCTCCCTTGCCAACGGGAGCCGCTTACCAATTCCTTACTATGTAATTGCATGATTTATCGTTAGTTATCGGTTGTAGCCGATACATGAAAACATAATATGACATTTCTGAGATATAATATGACGGTTTGGTTGGAAACAAAAGACTGAAATTAATTAATTTCTGAAATATTGTGCAGAATTTGTGACATTTTCGATGGTTGTATTGTTGTAATTACTGACTAAAAGCCAATGATGATTTTCTATGAAAACATTGTAGCTATGATGTACATATAAATTTGTGTTATCAATGTACAAAGGTTTTTGTTAAATGTGAATGTTTTGCGTCGCATTCTGTCTTCTATTATTCGCATTACAGTAAGACGAGACAACAAATTATCACTAATGCTTAGATTAATGATTGGTCTCGCTGCGCTTGACTAGATACCGCGCTATCTAAAAACAAAAACTCAGTGAATTCGGCAACTTTTTATTGTAGTGTGTGTAAAACATCGTCACTTTTTATCACTTTTTCTTTATATTTTTACACAGTTTCACTACGAAAACTGGCATTTTATTATGCCCAAAATTTAATTAAACCTTCGGCATGTACACATCACAGACAGCTTGCAGTGTGACTGGCTCGGGTACGCCGAATTCGGCGTAGTATTTGTTGCCGCATTTAACAAGTATGACGTCGGCATCTAGTCTAAGATTCCTTATTTACTTATTGAAATTGAGATACGAGCATGCCTTATATTAAGTTTAAGATTACTAAATTCATCTAAATAATCTTTACTTAAAATTAGTTTTAATGTGTAAATATGGCCTAAAATATCTCTAAAAGCTGTTAGTCCCATTTGTTTATATTTAGAGATCCAAGGAGTAAGTTTCACGGTGGGAGTTTCGTAATTGCATTAGTCGTTCGACCGACTTCCTTATTTTGAAGTTCACCAGCGAACTTCGGCTAAGTGGATAAGTCACTTGGTGTAGGTAAAGTAAGAGACTAATAAAGAAAAGTTTTCCAGTATAAGAGCTCACGAAAATTAGCTTATCCGAGCGTCCAGTGTAAGTACACCTGAACAAAATGTTAAATCGAATTATCTTGTACCTTGATAACTTGTTGAAATCTTTTCATTTTTTTCTTTCTTTTCTTACTTTACTTTGATTTGAAGTTATATAAGTAAACCAACTTTTCCATAATTTTTACTCGTTTCAGTTATAGTTTTCATGAACAGGCATTTTTTTTTGTTTTTGTTTTTCACGTATTTATTGTAAAAAAAAAGTTTATTTTAAAACATTTTTTATTATTTTTATTTATTATTATTAAAATTAGAAAAAAATACATAGAAAACACTCAGATCGATGTCTACTTTTGCATATAGTACTCTCGTACTATTATGAAATATCTTAAAAGTTAAAATCCCTTAAAGCTCTTCATTTCTCTTCTATGGAACTTTTTAGTGAGATTCCAAGTGACTGTGTCCAAGATCTACAAGAGTGTTGACTTAATTTTGGTCACTATATAAATATTATAATAACAAATAGGCGGATAATAAAAAAATCTGAATTTATTTTACATTTGAAAGCAAATTCAATAATATCCGTAATAATATTTTCTTTATTCACCAATAAAAATTGTTTTTTAGTATTCAAGGCGTACTTTTACGATCGAACAAGATGTATTGTTGTCTAGAATTCCAAATCACTTGG
This sequence comes from Synanthedon tipuliformis, assembly GCA_947623395.1. Taxonomy (NCBI): domain Eukaryota; kingdom Metazoa; phylum Arthropoda; class Insecta; order Lepidoptera; family Sesiidae; genus Synanthedon; species Synanthedon tipuliformis. The sequence continues at coordinate 8,334,308 of OX392417.1, read as the reverse complement.
AAGGTATAAAGAATACTCAGTCCTTTTCTTTTTCATGATGATCGGTTAAGTAGCTTAACTACTTACTTACTTACGCGTGAAAAGTTTATAGACAGACAAATTTACTTTCACATTTATATATTAATATTAGTATAAATATTATTATACTCTTAAAATATAATTCAGTAACACAAGGCTGTCGGTATTTAGCACGCATAGCTGAAGTTAAGTCCCATTAGTTAAACATGCAGAATGTAACAAAGTTCCAACAAAGTTGGTAATACGGAAACAAATGAATAAAGTTACCTGCAAGGGTCCCACACAACTAGCCCCAGGCCTGGGCAGCCGCTCGGTTCTAACGCCTCACACTCTCGGGGGTTGCAAACGCAGTCCCACCCCTTCACTGCCGTCACCACCACCGCCAACATCGCGAGCAACCGCACACTTCTCATGTCTCTCACATCACACTTGGATTTATCACCACGTTAAACCAAACCAAACGCATTGTTGCACTTTCTAAGTCCACAGTTGATTGCTCTCGAAGTTTCTCAGCATTCTGTAACACAAGAAACGAAAATGTTAATTGCTTTTAATCTCATTGACGAGAACTAACATTTTTACATCTGTTAAGGTCTGTTAAGGGCAAATAGTACGGAGAGCCGACGGCCGCTGGGATCGGAAGGTTCTCGAGTGGAGGCCACGGACCAGCAAGCGCAGCGTAGGACGTCCACCCACAAGGTGAGCAGACGACTTAATAAAGGCCGCGGGTCAGCAGTGGATCCAGGCTGCTTCTGACCGGTCCTCTTGGAAAATTATGGGGGAGGCCTATGTCCAGCAGTGGACGTCCTACGGCTGAGATGATGAAGATCATCATACAGACTGACAGTCAACCAATTTGTATGGGACTGAAGCCAGTGCTACACATTAGCCACCAGGTAGCGCTGCTTCATTTCCATACAAATTGACATTTACAGGTTCGACGCATTTGATAGAATAAAACTCGCATTAGGCCCTCAGGTGACCTGCGTTCTGCGGTCATGTACCAGACGATGACACGTCTGGCACGGAGTACCATAACTAACTTATGCTAAAGCCCATTCCCCTAACCTTAACATGCCTCCTCGTAACCGTCTACAAAAAAAAAATCATTATAAAACCACAAAATATGCAGAAACTAATTGTAAATAAAAAAACTTGATGAAATCCTATTAATAACGGAGAAAATTCAACATCAAAGTAATCGCCCGGTATAAAACTTCACCTCGGCAACTAAGTTAAATACCTCCGACAATTTTCCACTAACAAACTTCTTGTATCAAAACTATATTTCTAATTAAAATGAACCGGTAAAGTTTAATGTAGTTCGAAGTAAACCAGATGCTGGCTCCGGCCATTTCATTTTACTAAATAAATACGACTATTTACCTAAGTAAATAAGTTGGGATATGTCATTGAATATTTCCTAAAATAATTGGGTTTTCAGTACTAACACAAAAGCATCTACATATTTTTGTACGGAAAATAACAATCAATGTTGTTTATTTTTAAACGTTATATTTATTTTTATGTTTAAATTTAACAAATATATACAAAAAAAAATTCTATGAATAAACCATTGAGTTAATAAATACGTATGTTGCTAAAGGACAAAAAAGTTATATACCTAATACAATTTTACATACATATTGTAAATAGATGGAAAATATCTGATTGTAGGGCATAACGATTTTCGTGTATATTGTAAGCATGTGAAGCCGTTTTCAGGCGTTATATTTTTTTTGCACGCAGACAAAGTTACGGGCACCAGCTAGTATATTATTTATTGGATGAAGAAATATTACAGTTTTAGGTAAAGTCAGAATTTACTTTAAATAATAAAAAAATTCATTCCATATATTTATGTCTAAGTGAGGTTTTCCCAGAGATGATTTCTCGTTAGTTTTATCTTGTTGAAGGCGGGTGCGTCCACCCACGCCTGCCTTTACTTGGAGCTTTACTATACACAAGTGACTCTTATGAGGTCAAAGAACTGGTGGATTGAATTTAGCCTTACCTTACTGACTTATTTATGAGAACATTGTGTTGAAAATGTTCTATATATACAACAGTAGGTATACAAGTAGAACACAGTTGTTTCGTGAATTATCTAAAAATTGCTGAGGACTATTTCATTAAGTAAGTATACGTATATAATGTACTTGAACATATAATAAAAAATAGTTTTTGAATTTTTGTCTGCTTGTCTGTGCGTTTATGCACACTAATTCTCAGAAATGGCTTAACGGATTTGGATAGATAAATGATTTGATTTGATACTTTCTATAATGAAAAATGTCAGTTTCTCGAGGAATCGTCTAAAAATATAAAAAAAGTCGCCGTGGTAGCGCCACCGTCGTTACAGCGATAAAGATGTCAAACGTTATTTAGGTATTATATATTTTTATATTTCATCGCAGACGAAGTCGCGTGCACCAGTAAGTTTTGTAATAAAAAGAGAGTTAGCCAGTTTCATTGCGGACTCAAAAAATAAACGGCGAAATTTCGTCGTTTATAAAATTTTTAATGAGCATTCTAGTGTTAAAGTAAATTTGTATGGTGTGTTCCTAAAATTAAACAAACATTGCTGGCCTCGGTGCGAGCGAAATATGAAAGAAAATAAAAGAGAATTTGTACATTTTACAACGCAATATGCCCACTTTTAAACAAGCTTTAATTTATAAATTTTAAACTAACCCAAACATCCCAATGAAACCATTCTATAAGGCTAAACACGCTAAAGTATATCTGTTGTAAGTTGCTGAGGAGTTCAAAGCCTTTAATCTTTCTCGGCAAAATAAAATAAGTTTAATTTTATTTATTTGTACAGATTAAGTTACATGGCGATATCGTATTACTATATTAGAAATATATCTTCATAAACTTCATATCAAAAATATACCACGCGGTGAATTTCAAAGCCAAGATATCCTTTGGGAAATTTGGCGTCGTATTAAGAACAAAGTTAATCAGGCGAATATTTATAGGAAGTGAAATAAAAAAGGGGTTGTAGTACCTACTTTTTTTTTGAAAAAATTACGTTTAAAATTAGTAAAAAAACTTGAAATTTAAGTTTCATTAATGGTTTTACTTCTTCAAATTATTATGAAATTACGGAAAAAATCATGGATTTTAAGGCAATATCTTATACTTTTGTCAAATACTATCAAACTTTTCATTTCATTAAAATAGGAAAATATATTTTTTGACAAATAATATATTTTTTTATTATAAATGTACAGAGGGAACAAGTTCTATAGTAGAACTAATAGTATAGTAGAACTGTTTGGAACAACCCTTTTGTCGTATTGAATATTTTTTTTATTTTTTTTTATTTAATAAGATTCACAAAACAGGACACTGACATTAAATACATTGAATATATATACAAATACAAAGAAGTGAACTAGACAGAGACTTGATGCTTTATTGCACTGCAATATTAGACAAAGACCAAACTCAAAGACTGCACTTATTTTATTTTTATGCTTTTATGCATTTAGCACCTAATAAGTCGATTTGCTAGCAGTTTTTTAATAATTTTTAAAAATAAAAAAAAATCCTTAGAGAAACTACTTAATCAATACTAACTCTTAAGTCCTCTATAAACTGTCTGAACCACTAAATAAAAAAAAAAACTAAACTTAAACTCCCGCAATGCGCCATTTGATTTTTGTTAATATAGGAACCTCCGAAAATTCTCAAATAACGGAAGCGATTCAAGAAAATTTCTTTCACAGTGATGATAATTGAACTCATTTTTCCAGTCGTCGAAATACACGATTATTCTTCAGGTGATTTCTATTAAAAAAATCATTTTGGTTCGCCGCCGAGGGGTCGATATCGATTAACGACGGCAAGACCGCACTCACTTCACAATTGGGCTATTTATTTCGATCCGGGAAGGTTGCTGCGAGAATTTATGCCTTGTCCGTTAATGTTACTGTATACCCTTTTGTAGTTGAACGAAGGTTTGCTATTGACATGCTAAATTTGTTGAGACATGATAACTGAAGAAATAAAGGTATTGTGAAATACTTAGGGCCTCTTTCACCAACTACAAGTAAAGTGTTGATTAGTTACTTTTAGAAATAATTTTATGTTTTATTAAATTATGCACTCGGTTTAGTGCATCCTTCGATAGGCAAATATTTTTTCTTATTTTCTTTTTAATGTTTGGGACTTTTACGGTTTACCATACAAACAAAGGTATATCAGCTAAATTATTCCCGGTGACAGGTGACTTTTAATGACGGTTAGCCTAGTTGACAGATGGTGAAAGAGGCCCTTAGTCGTATATAGATAAATAAAATTTTAATATGTGACATGGAATTATATGTCAAATTTTATAAAATAAAATAACATTTTAATTAAACTTATGATTATGACTTTATGACTGCAATCATAGTTATTTAGGAACAGAAAAAAAAAACACTAAATCTGGAAAATTTGTGATCAAGATGTCGATTTTCCCAATTTTAAAAATTTCTCTATTATCTCTTAATCAAGTGACATGGATTTTTTTATTTCTCCAAAGTTATAATATAACCTACTAGCTTAACCTACCTTATCAAATCAAATCAAATCAAAATATTTATTTATCAATTGGGTTTCTACAAAAAACTCTTATGATCGTCATTATAAGTTTAAATTTACCAGGGTTTCGGAAAAAAGCCAAGATGACGATCCTGAGAAGAAACCCCGAAAGAAACTCAGGATACTAATCTTTTTGTCATCTTTAAAATATAAAATTACAATTACCTACAATTAATATAAAGATAATAATATTAATATTAAAGTAAACATACAACACAATATGAGCTCCGAATCGCTTAAATCCAGGCTTCATTATCATTTAAATAATCAGTGATTTTATAATAGCCCTTTGAGAGGAGTTTAGTTTTAATGACAATTTTAAATTTATTTATAGATAAGGCTCTGATTATCTCAGGTAGTTTATTATAAAACCGTATACATTGACCCACAAAAGAATTACTTATTTTGTGGAGTCGCGTTTTATGTAAATCTAAATCATTTTTAAACCTAGTATTAATATTGTGTACATCACATTTTTTATTAAATTGACTAATATTTTTATGCACATAAATTAAATTTTCATAAATATACTGACATGCAACAGTTAAAATCTTTATTTCTTTAAACTTTTCTCTTAGAGAAGACTGCGGATCTAGTTGATAAATGGCTCTAATAGCCCTTTTTTGTATAATGAAAATAGTATTTAATCGTATAAGCACACATCTATATAAATATATCACAATAATATATAATATATAACATAAAGTTCCCGCAAATTCAACGTTTTTTCTCCATACAAAAAGAGCCCAACGCGCCTAAAGAAGTTTGTTTCATTAGACTTTTTAGATTATATTAAATTTAGATCGTGCTTTTATTTCTAACCATTGTAAGTTTCATTTTTCAAGTTGACCAATCAGTCCCAATTGTAACAATTTAACATTTCAAGTTGTCAGTTGATACTCACACACTAATGAGTTGCTCCAAGTTTTATTATTGATTTATTATTAATATATCGTCAAATTCCACATTTTGTCGATTATACGCTATATCAGTGAAACCTTATAAGTATGTGCATCTTGTGGTGATTTTGGTGTTAGAATCAGTGGTCTAAACGGAAATTTCTACTAGTAAATACACAAAAAAATTATTGTTTACAACCTATCGAATTTACCCACGTAACCATTATTTTGTTCAAACGCCTGTGTGAAAATAATAGCAGCATTACTCGGGATCACCATTGCTGATAAATATTATTGATTGAATCGATCAGGATAAAACAAAATGCTTGAAGGTGAAATGATTTGCGGAGGCTGTCATAAAGCTATAGACTCGAGGCAATTTATGAAATGTCATCTATGCATGTGCGGATATCACTATCAATGTCTTAACATGGTCAAGAAACAATTTCTATCTTTAGCTACCGATAGTCGTGAGTCGTGGACATGCCCTTCCTGTAACAATATCTCTCGACGTCAGAAATCGGCCGAACGCTTTTCGATGCACCGTGAACTTGAGTCACCCTTGTCCGAATCGATGAATATGTCGTATGTAACCACCGATTTTGCTGACTCATGCGCGCCTTCGAATGCTAAATTGACTGACGACACTGTGACCTTGGACAAGATTAGCACCCTCTTGGATGATAAACTAAGTGCCGCGTTGACTGCATTGATGGAGAATTTTCGAGTTGCTTTAAAGGAGGACATAACAAATATGATCAGAGGCGAAATTCAATCGGAGGTCCAGACACTAAAGGAAGAATTCACTAGAACAACCGATTTCATCTGCGCCGAACAGAGTACGCTTAAACAGGCCATTGAATCGAAGAATGATATTATTAAAAATTTGGAAACTGAGAATATTCGTCTCCAGTCAGACTTAAACAAGCTGAACAATAGATTATACTCTGTCGAGAAAATATCACGCAGTTGTAATGTTGAATTGCAGTCTGTTTCTGAATCACGTAATGAGAATGTTCTTAATCTATTTAAAAAATTATGTGATGCGGTAAAGTTGCAGATTGCTGACGTCAATATACTTGCTTGCCGCAGAGTTGCAAAAATGAATGCTTCTTCCTCTAGGCCACGTAATATACTAATCTCATTAGCTAGTCCTCGACTTCGGGATGAGGTACTATCTGCTGTGCATCGATACAACAAATCTCACTCTAATGATGCACTCAATACGTCCCACTTGGGTCTAGGTGGTGATGTACGTAGGATCTTTGTATCGGAACACCTCTCACTCGAACAGAAATCTCTTCATGCGGCGACAAGGCTTGAAGCAAGGGCGAAGAATTATAGATATGTGTGGGTGAAGTACGGTCAAATATATGTGCGCAAAGATGATACCGCTAGTGCAATCATGGTTAAAAATATGCAATCTTTGAATGAACTGTAACAGACTTTTAATTGTTGTGAGATCTTTTGTGTTGTATTTGATTGGTCATGCAATACATTTTAAATTTTGTTTCAAGCTATGGCTACTATTTTTTATCAAAACTTAGGAAGGGCCAAATCTAAAATTACAGAAATTTATTTAAACTTGCTGAGCGCAGACTTCGATGTTGTTTGTTTGGTTGAAACTAACTTTGACGCCAGCGTCTATGATAGAGAAGTAATTGATGAGCGGTATAATGTTTTTAGGAGGGATCGTCAGGACACCTCATCAATTAAAACTGCTGGTGGCGGAATTCTTATTGCAACTAAAAAACACCTCATTGTAACCCGCCTGTTGTCACATGAATCCAATTTCGAGGATCTCTGGTTGGCCATTGATTATGAAAACCGTACTCTCATTCTCTGCCTTTGTTACCTACCACCTGATCTGCCGATTGTAGATGTATTCTCCTTTCATTCCAACTGTCAGAGAGTAGTTCTCGATTCGTCATCCAATGCTGACTTTGTGGTTCTTGGTGATTTTAACACCCCAAATATTACATGGGAAAGATTTGACGGTTCTAGTCTCATGACTCCCTCTAATCCACGAGACATGAGGGCTGCTCTCCTCGTCGAAACTTTGAATATATGTAATTTAGCACAATTTAATGATATACCGAACCTCAATAACCGTTACCTAGATCTCGCACTTACCAGTCTTCAATCGATTTCCATATCTGTTGCTGATCCAGTATGTAACCTTGATAAGCATCACTTGGCCTACCTGCTCAATATTCCTAAACTGAAGTGTGTCAAATCTGTTAAACCCAATATTTCTAAACGATTCAATTTCAACAAATGCAACTTCGACAAAATTAAACATGAACTGAAACAGATCAACTGGTATGACCTCTTACTTGGTGAAGATGTTGATGAATGCACTACAATTTTTTACAAAGAGTTAAATCGTGTAATTCATAAACATACACCTATATCTAAAAAATCACTTAAATATCCTGTATGGTACAGTAGGGCTCTTGTTAGGAGTATTGATGAAAAAAATAAATACCACAAACTATATAAGAAATATGGCAACCCTCGTGACTACGATACGTATTCTTTACTTCGCGCTAGATGCAAGACTCTCCAGCGTCAATGTCACAAAAGTTTTATATCATCAATTGAGGACTCCTTAAATCACAATACTAAAACTTTTTGGACATACATAAATGGCAGAAAGGATAGGGTCTCCATACCTCTGAAAATGCACTACAATGGAAAGTTGTCTTCTGAAACCCTTGACACATGTGAACTTTTTTCCGAGTACTTCAGTTCTGTTTTTGATGAGGTCCACTCGGACACAAACATTCCATTGCCAAATATAAATGTTAAGGTCTCTGATACACTAGCACACTTTGAAGTTGACAATGACAAAGTCTTTGCCAAACTCAACAAACTTAATATATACAAAGGTGCCGGCCCTGATGGTATACCCCCCGTTGTCTATAAAACGTGTGCTCGTGAACTATGTGCACCGCTATCAATTCTGTACAACATATCCATTAAGACGGGTGTTTTCCCGCCATGTTGGAAATCGGCTTATGTAATACCAATCTTTAAAAACGGTGATAAATCTAGCTGCTCAAACTATAGACCTATCAGTATCCTGGCTTGCCCCGCTAAAGTGCTTGAGTCTATTGCTTATGTACCGATATACAGCCATTTTAAGCAGTTCTTGTCTGAAAAACAGCACGGTTTTGTCAAAAATAGGTCTACTTTGACTAACTTGCTTGAATACAAAAGTTATCTATGTGGTGTATTTGCTACTGGAGGCCAAGTTGATGCTATTTACACTGATTTCAGCAAGGCTTTCGATCGAGTCAATCATTCTCTGCTTGAACACAAGTTAATACAATATGGCTTTCACGGTAATCTCTTACGCTGGATTGTATCTTATTTAAGTAACAGGAGTCAGCTGGTTGCACTAAAAGGTTTTGTATCTTCACCAAAACCGGTCCTCTCCGGAGTGCCCCAAGGATCACTGTTAGGGCCACTTTTATTTGACATTTTTATAAATGATCTGGTTGGACTTTTGCGGTCTTACTGTCTCCTTTACGCTGATGACTTGAAACTGTTTGCGTCTATTGATAATCAAAGTGATTGTGTTACTCTTCAGGGGGATATTGATGTTCTGGCCGATTGGTGTACTTTAAACAGGATGACCCTGAATGTTGATAAATGTCAAACTATCACATTTACATGCAAATTTCACAAAATTATAAATAATTATTATATTCGTGATTTTCCATTGAGACGTGTATTTGTGATTAGAGATTTAGGTGTTCTTTTTGACGATAAACTCACATTTAGAGATCATTATGATTACATTGTCAATAGATGCAACAAATTATTAGGCTTTACCTTAAGGTCCACTAAGCAATTTAAAAAGCCAGATTCCACTATTTCCTTGTTTTGTGCATTAGTGAGGAGTGTTCTTGAGTATTGCTGCCCAGTTTGGTCTCCCTTCTATTCTGTTCACATTAATAGGATTGAGTCTCTGCAGAAAAGACTTCTAAAAATAATTTTATATAGAAATGGACTGGGTCGTACACACCAAAGTTATACTGATCGCCTTCGGATTTTCGGCCTATTATCTCTGGAAGATCGACGAAGGAGATATGATATTGTCTGTCTTCATAAAATATTGCACTCGTCTTGGGATTGTTTGAATCTACTCTCGGAGATTAGAATTAAAACTAAATATAGGTCACGCTCTCCCCACTCGGGTCCCTTTTCCATCCAGGCATATAGGAACAACACGTCATACTACAATCCCCTAGTTAGGATGTGTCGAACCTACAATGACATGGTGATTGGATCTGAGGTGGATATTGACATATTTGACAGTAGGTTCCCTTTATTTAAAGCTAGATTAGGGTTGTTATTTAAGTAGGCTAATGTTTTGTTTGTTTTATTTACTTTTAATAATTAGTGTTAATTAGTTAAGTTACTTAATTGTTCTAATTAGTGTTTATTTAGTATTAAGTTCATCATGTTAGGCACTCAATTTGGGAATACAATTTAGCTAATAATTTTACACATGTATCCTTGTTTTCACAAATTTAATTGTATTCTGTCTGTGTGCTTTGTTTAATAAATAAATAAATAAATAAACATGAATCTTAACTTTGTAATCAAAAGACAATGACAAGTTTGTAGGTGTCTGAGAAGGAAACTCGATTCAGTCCCATTTGAATAGCTCTTTGGAAATGTGCTAAATTATGTGCAAGTGGGAAGCTTTGGGTGCCGCTTGCGTGAATATTATTATATAGGACTTGTTTAGTTAACTTGTGAATATATTGTTGGAAACGTTAGTCATTTGTCTTTGCTTTATTGGAATGAATATGCATGCAATAGTATAATTGTCATACGGATTTAAATACTTTGACGATACAAATAATATCAGATTTTTTAACGCCCGACGCAAAATCGGGGTGTTATAAGTTTGACATGTGTATCTGTTTTCTAAACAGATGGAATGATTTTAATCTGTTTTTCTTGTTTGAATTTCCTAGTTGACGAAGCTACGACAGCCAACTTAAACTTGAACTTTAAACTTTTGCTAAGCCCTTTTCGAAATGACGGATTCAATACTTTTTGAGAATAAATGATTCTAAACAATATGACCTATTTTTTGCAAAACCACTGAACAGTAAAAGTACAAATCTCAGATCTGTACTTTTATTTTATGGCATTATTTTGAGTTTAGTGAGCAATCCGTCTGCATAATTTGTCGTAGACTACAAGTAACAAGATTATTATAGCTTCTATTTTGGAGCTGAAGTTTACTGAAGCCGTCAAACCGTAACAAAGCGGTAACGAAGATGCAATCTCAAGGGGGCGCCACATCGTAATTTGATTGGCCACAATCAGCGGTATTACGATTGCAAATACGCTGTATTATGTGAACGCTGACTTGGTGAGCAAGGTGAATGAATATTAATCGCCGACATCATGCTCGTTGTAAGATTGCAAATTGGTGAGCTGAGCATTAATAAAATCCATACTAATAACATAAATGTGAAAGTAACTTTGTCTGTCTGTTCTCTTTTCACACCTTATCCGATCATTGATAAATTTCTGGATAGATACCTTCTATCCAGAAAAAAAAAATTTAAAAATTGTGGCGGTACCTCTGTCATTGCAGCAATAAAAATGTCAAGCGTTGTAATATATTATTAATTTATTTTTATTTTTCAACGCGAACGAAGACGCGGGCTCTAAAGAGCACTTATAGCAGTCTAGAGGTCTCAGTCTCATAGTCTAAAACCGCATAAAAATCATTACGGAAATGCTGAATCGATATTTATGGAAATCGGTAAGAAATCAGATTAAAGTCTAGAGTATGGAGACAAATCTCAAAGGCAATATTGATGTTCATACCAATTTTACAGATGGCTCAAAGAAAATACTCTAGTAACTTCATGTGTCCATTTTGCAGATAATGCAACAACATAAATAAGTCAATGTTATTGAAATATGAGGCAACAAGCAATACGATAATACGCCATTGTTAGTTACAATCGAGTCAGTATTTTATTCTCGCAATGAATCCAGCAAACCGTTGTTGATAGGAAACTTAGTCTATAATAAATTGTAGCAATTAGTTAACTGAGGGAAGCAAATTGACCCCACCGAACCTGATCAGGCTCGCCTAACACCACTCAATTATATGAAACGTTTGGATTGCTCTCATTTTAATGGTAGCGTTCGCTCTTAATCAACAATAAACACGCAATACTTTGATTTACAACGCAAATTTTCAAATTTTAGCCATGAACCTAGAAAAAACAAAGGACGGAGTGCTTTGTTTTAATTAATTTTTTTTTTATAAAATTGGAGAAATAATATTCCGAAAATTGGCAACACTAATCTTGACAAAGAAAACTTTGTTTACATAAATTAGCAAAATATAATTATGGTTAGATATTAATCAAAATAAAGCGTTAAAGAGTATATTTACCTGTGGAAAGTGATTCCTTGTCCTTTTTTATCACGTAAAGTGCTACAGGAACAACATTTCACGACGCAGGTGGCATAATAGTTATTTTAATTATTCATTACGTGTGTATTAATCAACGCTAGAAGCATAATGGCGGACGCCGAGCTTACTATGGTTTGTATATGTGTGCGTGTTAACGTGTACACGCACACATACACGCTACCGAGCTTACTCGGTGCTTCACTTTATTAGTATATGGAATTCCGTCCGTTATTTTTTCTAGGTTCATGGTTTCAGCTATGTAATTTGTTTCAAGAACGACTAGCAGTTACATAAAGTGCTCATTATCTGAAATCATTAAAGTTAAACGTGATTATATAGGAGCGGGCTTGCTCGCGAGTACAGAATTCACAATTACTTAAAAGGGTTTACGTGTTAGTCCAAACTAATTATAAATTCTAGTGAATTACAAAATTCTATCCCAGTCCGTTCAACATTTTGCGATTGTATTTTGACATTGGAAATGTCTTTTTCACTGTATGAGAGAAAGGGATTCCAGGCTCGATTTCTATTCACATTTTGTATCTGTTTATCCTATGAGGGTAGGCAGATAATTTGAAATATCTGGTGTTTCTCAGTTTAAAGCCTAAACTTTTTTATATATAAAACCAATACGTTAGTCTGACAAGAACTCAAGAATGGCTAGACCGATTTTAATTCGGTTTTCACTTATAGAAAGAGGGATAAACAGGAAACGATAAACAGGATATTTTTACAAAATGTAGATAGATATACTTTGAAGTTTTATTAAGTAATTTAATAAATGTTGGTTATTTTATTCCGCAATTTCATTTAAAATATTATTTTAGTATATATTATGATTAAAAACAATACTTACATAAAAAAGAAAATGTACACAGAAAACATATAATATTATGAATAAAGTTAAATAGAAATGTTACGCAGTAAAAACACATTGCGGTCAAGCCATCAACTGACCCAACGACCCGTAAGACGCTTTATTTAAGGGACAAGGAAAAATGTCATAAAAGACAAAATTGTTTTCACTACGAATATGTTACCATTATTATGTTATTGTGTTTTTTTATTTTTTTTATTTAAGCCCTCAGACATCTAATAGTCGCTTTTATAATTTGCCGGCACGGCATGGCACGTTTTTACCGTCACGGTAATATAGGAAAGCAAAATGTATGTAATTGTATGCAGACACTTTTAATTTATTATCCATGGCACGGCGTCGACGGCCACAAAAATACTTGAACGGTATTACCGTGCTGTGCTACGGCAAATTATAAAAGCGACCAATGGTTCCTAGATGAAAACAAATAAAGAATGTTATGAAAGACGAAGAATTTCTGATCTTTTCTGCTACCAACCACTATATAGACAAGCTAAAATAAATAATTATAAACTAAACATCGACTTTCTATTGAGCTCAAACCCAACTGAGGAGTTTGGTATCCTCTAGCTAGACTATTTGATGCTGCAGCACCAGGTCAATTCCCACCTGATCCCACCGAAGTAAGAGTACCTCTACCAAAATTTCACGTCAATCGAACCTGTGGAAGTTAGTGAAATCCCTTCGTCAACGAGGAAATACCCTGATAGTCTTTAAACGTCTGAACAGATCTTCATATAGGAATAGCTAAGAACCAATGATTATTACATTGGTCTCGCTACGCTCGACTAGATAGAGTACTATACAAAAACGGTAGCTTCATAAATGCGGCAGTTTTTTATTGTAGTGTGTATAAAACATCGTCAATTTTTTTCAATTTTTACACAGTTTTATTATATTTTTACACAGTTTCACTACGCAAACTGGCATTTTATTATGCTCAAAATTTAATAAAACAGTGGCACGTACACATCACAGACAGTTTGCAGTGTGACTGGCTCGGGTACGCCGAAATTGGCGTAGTATTTTTTGCCGCATTTTACAAGTACAACGGCGGTATCTAGTCGATCGCAGCGAGACCTATCATTCATTTATGCTAAGAACCATCCCATACACGTCAGCATTTATTGCATACTATATTATCTGTTGCACGCGACTTCGCCCGCGTACCAACTTTATAAAATTTAGCCTATGTTACTCGCAAAAAATGTAGCTTTCTATAGGTGAAAGAATTTTTAAAATCGGCACAGTGGTTTTTGAGTTTATTCATTAAAAACATACAAAAATACAAATATACAATACTCTTAATAATATAATTAAGTATAATATATAGTATAAATACAGATTTTAATCATCATGGTTTTAAATAAACATTTAAACCTTAAGACTAACCTAAGGCTAAGTGAGCTTAAATCAGCAAACCCCGTTCTTTATATATCAATCCAAGTGACTAACCTTTCACAGGGCGAGCAGTTCTCGTCATGATCAAAGACTTTATTTTTTTAGCGTTAAGGTATTTGAGTCGAGAATACACTTTGTAGTGGGCCGACTGTCCATCCGAGTTGGGTTCGTCGGTCGACCTCTTGAATATTTTAGTGGGTGTATAAAATTTGTAGGTACTTCTGTATAAAGATAATTCATTCCAATTGGAAATTCATTGTCTGTGATAGAAGATTTAATGTTTGACTAACCTAGACCGTAACTCGAGTTTACAATATAAAGAAAATTTGTTAATATAGGTATCTTACCTGTGGTACTGGCAGACTAACTCTAATGGCTCAAAGGGTTCTTCTTCTTTGTCATATTGCAAATTATACTTCATACACAACAAGGCGACGGTAACCATTTAGCTACTTACCATCATAATATAAGTTGTCAAACTCCAATTTTTTTTTCAACCATAATTTGTATTTGAGTCCGTCATTGCCTTTGCTTTGGAAAAATAAGTAAATAATATTTTTATAAACATTGCTACATTAATTTGTCGCTGAAAACTAACTGGCTGATTTCACACTACGTTACAACGTCGTGTGACATAATATAATGCGGACGGTTCCCGATGTCACTCGAAAGTGTAACGTTTTATATAAACTTTTAACAAGGATACCGTCGCAAAGTTCACGGATATCGGCCCTCCTAATGAAGTCTCCAACTTTCACATTGTATGCGAGTTTTCCCTGAAATTACCTTGTCACACCGACCTGGGCTTTTCATATTAAAATTTGTTAATTAACAATATATACAAATATAAATAGTGCCGTTATATGAATAATGAGTTTAACTTGTAAAGAGTTTTAACCATCTACGAGATGTTTACAGTCTTTTTTTACACAATGCTTAGTTGAGTTAGTCTGATAATTTAGGCATTTCTAGTCGCAACAGTATATGGCATATGTGCTGAATATTATTATGAGTAGCAATAGAACATCGTATCATATTTTTAAAGTTCCCAATGTAACCCTACTAATATTATAAAAAAATCAAAAGGTTGTGAGGATGGATGTTTGGATCAATGGATGTTTGTTACTCTTTCACAAGCAAAAACAGCTAAACCGATTAGATGAAATTTGAAACACAGATAATTTATAATCTTTGTTAATTTATAGGGATCGTTTAAAAAATATAAAAAAGGGCGCCACTGTCGCCGTGGAAGCGCCAATGTCGTCACAGCGATACAGATGTCAGATATTTTTTTCAGTTGTAATATTTTTAATTTTTTAGCTCAGACGAAATTGCAGACACCAATCGCAGACACCAGCTATTAGTTTCATAAATAATAATTCAAAAGCAGAGTATAAAGCTCATATTGAATTTGTACTCTATACGTATTTCACAGTAAATAATCTCCACATTTGGTTTATATGAACACTTCTGTGGCATTTAGTTTCAAGTTCAACAGTTTCGGGTCAGCAGATTCAGAGGGTCAGAGCGTCTCGGCCACACACCGTCGGGTCTCACATTCGCAACTAACTTTGAATACATACTCGCATAACTATGCCCAGCCATGTAACCTTACATTAAAGTGTCGGGTAACATAATATACAATTGCATCACACTTCTAGACCTAGACAACATTTTCTTGCTTAGATAAAATATATTTTAGCAAAAAAAATTATAGTGACAGGCTTTAAAATCGGTTTGGCAAACTTTTGACTTATTAGTCAACTAGCATAATATTTTTATTAATAGTAAGTATGATACACCGTACGTGTATTTACGTTTCCTTGTCCAATAGGAGGACGCGCAGGCTTGAAATCAGTAAGGGTTTGTAAACATATTGTACTCGTTCGATGGCTACATTTCCTTGTTCAATTCGGGCCTCAGTGGCTTGAAATCAACAAGGGTTTGTTGATAGAAACGTGAATACAAACCCTTGCTGATTTCAAGCTTGCAAAATTTTGCATACACGTTGTTTGGGACACCAGAAAGAACATAGGGTACCTTTCATCCAGAACGCGAACGAAGTCGCGGGTACCAGCTAGTATATTATATGTATTATATTATATTTATAGCATATTGTTTGTAGCCTGTAACGCATAACGTGTGACATGTGACATTTGATTTTACTCCCATAAATTTTCATACCGAGCTTATATATGAAATCGATTCTTAAGGAGTAAACTCCAAAAAATATGCGGATGAAGTTGAAGGCAAAGGCTAGTTAATAAATAAGGAATGATAGGAAATTCGATTGTTAATATAAACTTTAAAATTGTAATATATTTATATTTATAACTATAATTGTATTTCGATGTAATGTATAATACGTTTAGAATCGTAAGTAACAACAATAAAAGTCGAAAGTACATTTGAAAGACATAAGTTTAAACTTAAGACTAAATTTCAAACGATCTGAAGTCGAGTTCACAATTTCACTTTGCAGTACAGTCGCGACATTTACAAGATGAAGTTGTTAACTTAGTTTGCAATCTGCAATACATATGACACAGTTCAGCACAACTTAAGTTGACGTACTTGAACTTAACATAGCATTAGCATTATCTATATATGTGGCGATGTGAGTGAATGTTGAATATTTGGCGGAATAAAAATTTGTAAATTTCTTAAGAATTTATGACGGAAAAGGAAAGTTAGTTGTTCTGCATTTGAATTACTAAAATATTAAGGGCCTCTTTCACCACCTGTTGAGTAGGCTAACTGCCATTTAAAGTCACCGGTCACCGGGATAGATGGAGTTGATATAGGTACCTTTGATTGCCTATCGAAGGATGCACTAAACCGAGTGCTAAATTTAATAAAACATAAAATTATTTCTAAAAGTAACTAATCAACACTTTACTTGTAGTTGGTAAAAGAGGCCCTAGATGTTATAAACTTTTAAATATCTAAATACGAGATACAATGTATTATTATAATAAAAAAACTAGTGAACCCAGTAGACGTTTTCCTGCCCGAACTCGAAAAAAAAACAACTGATTGAAACGCCATCTATATTGTCCAACAACATCAACATAAATTATCTAATAATTTATGTTGTCAATAAACTAACTTACACTGCCATCTGTTAGAAACTTGTGAAACTTAACACCATTTGTTCTATAAAAAATATATGTAATTTGCAATATTATCGAAATAAAAACTATCCTATCTTTTAAGTTGGACCAAATTACAAATAGTTACAAAATTTGATCAAAATCGGTTCGTAGTTTCGGTATTATCCCGAACATACATCGTGACACGATATTCTTATATATGTATACTCGTATAGTTATAAGATATGTTTGAAAATCATACTTACGTATATCGTAATTATTGAACTTACAAAGAAACTATTATGGCTACTGTCATACATACCCGAAAATACTATTTTCACCTGTGTATGTTGCAAACTAAATTAGTTATTAATTATAACATTAGTTTAAAACCTCTTTGTAAATATTACCTATGTTTTTATATTTTAAAATGATATCATAAAAAAGAGAATAAATGACTTTTGATTTTGACTTCGGGACCAGCTCTTTTAATTCTTCAACATTTGGCTTTCAATCAAGTAATTAAATAAAAAATATAATAATATGAAATAGAACAGACGGTCAGGCAAGAGGTACAAATTCCTCGTGCCTGCGTTCTGTGCATATTCAAGTTAGTTTAAGCTTTAAATAGCTTAGTCGAGGCTATTTATAGCATGGATCCTTTGCGGTGTTTGCCAGTCATAAACTCAATTTGCATTCAAGGACCGAAGCGTAAAACTTTTTGGGTAGCACACAAGTTTCTATTGAACTAATAATGTTGATTTGTTATTGCAAGTAATAAAACTTTACAACAAAATCTTATTTTTTTCTTAATAAATAATAATATTTTTGTTTGTCTATACTTATATTATAAAGAGGAAAAATTTGATTGTTTGTTTGCATTGAATAGGCTCCGAAACTACTGGAGCGATTTGAAAAATTCTTTCACTGTTGGGAAGCTATATTATCAGCGAGTAATGTGGGTTATATTTTATATAGTTACGCAGACGAAGTCGCGTGCATTAACTAGTAATGAATAAATTCAAAAACTACAGGCCCGTTTTTAAAAAAAATTTCACCTATAGAAGGCTACATTATCAGCGAGTAATGTAGGCTATATTTTATATAGTTACGCAGACGAAATGGCGTGCAACAGCTAGTATGAAAATGTTACTATCGCATTCCTAATAGAAACGTACTTATAATTTTGAATGTTTTGTTGAAACGGTTGTATTGGTTCTTACTTAATATTGGCTTAAAAAAACTAAAAATAGAAAATAAATGTAAGCACTAACAGGCTTGTAATGCACCCCAGATAAGAGTCTACTATGAAAAGTTCATTTCCAAAGTTAGCCCTGCCCGGGAATCAAACCCAGATCCCCTGATTCGGGAAGCAAAAGCGAACCCTTAACCACTCGACCAATGGGCTCGTCACAAATATTGCAATAATATTAATATTGTATTATACATATAAACATGTTATAATTTGTATAACTACTAATTTATTAAACTATTTTTTATTAATATAAACAATTTATTAACAAATCCCTAGGTTTCATGGCTGGCGATATTATAAACGAATTTATTAAGTGTATAAGGTTTCAGGTCTTGTTAAACATGTGCCTTTATATAGTCAGATTTTGGACCTTCATTAACTATAACGATAGTGTAACTCCCCAAAGGTTTTGTATGTTAGAACAATTCATACAACACAGTAGAACAAAAGAAAACGTAGTTTTACATAACATACTTTTAAAACTGAAATATTTTAGTTTCTATTTAGATATTATTATGACAATAAATTATAATAGGCAAAATTTCTCTTTATATAATTAATCGATATAAATGTTAAGTTGGTTTATGTACAATTCAAAAACACGAAAATGGGTAGACAAATTTTTTTTCGGTTTTGGTTTTGGTTTTCGGAAAGAGGTAAGGTTTGTATAATATATACATATAATAAATACCTAAAACCCGGACGAAGCCGGTAACTGGTCGCTAGTATGCTATAGAATGTAAAAAAATATTTACTTATGTACAAGACATTGTTTAATCCTGGTTCATTGCAAAATATAACGGAGAATACAGCATTTCCTATATTCCCATGAGATTAGCTGTTGTAAGTTCTGCATACTGTGGTTTCAAAAGCAGTTTATATAAATTACTTTACCTACTGGTAAGCAATTTGCAAGGATTTTAGGACCTCGACCCTGACCTTTGCTCAATTATTTTCACATAGTACCTATATAATTAAATAATAGGTATAAATTTTAACTTCTTTTATAAATATTCTAATTTTTTTAAAAATTAAACCTAGATTTTTGTATAATTATTAACTAACTGTTCAATTATATATTTATTGAACAATTAGATAAGATAAAACCATAAAACAGATTATAGAACATCAACATAACCTGTAAGTACCATTTTTTCCGCATCCTACTGCCTACTTATATTATACATAAAAAGTTGTTGTTGGATGAATGTTACTGTTTCACGCAAAAACGTCTTAACCAATTTGGATAAAATTTAGCACACACATAGTTTATTACCTGTATTAACATATAGAATACTCTTTATTCTAAAAAATATAAGGATCCCAAAGAAATGTCTAAAAAAATCTGGGGGCGGTGATACCGTCGTCATAAAGTCGTAGTTTAGTTATTATATTAGTTAAAAAATAAGGTAAAAAAGAATTCATTCATAAACAGTTTAAAATCAGTTAACAATACCTAATCATTTATTATTTTGTTTTAACTAAAAAGTTTTTTGATAAAAAAAACTTTGATAAAAAGTAAAAAACTTTTTGATTCTGAGATAAAATGTATTCTTTTAGGAGATTTTTTGTTTCAAATTGAATTTCGAGCATTTTAGTTAACATTAAAATTAGGTTTTAATAATATTCCCATCACCTTCTCTGAGAAATCTGAAACTCAATTACTTTTTTCACTAAAGGATAAAATAACAAAAACGTTATTTAAAAGTATAATGTATAGTTCAATTAAGTTATTCACTCTTTACGCTTGAAAAAATACCTCTCTTGTTTCCAATATCTGAACGTATCTTTTTAATAAAAATTTGAAGGTTGGTTTACTGATTTTCGAATAGAAAAGCGCTTTAAAACTTAATAAGATTAATGAATTTTTTTGTATGTGTGGCCGAAGGTGGACCACGCTTACCTAGTAAGTTCCCATTTACCTTACATTTGAAGACCCCGAAGTTGTAATTTTGAGGAAACACAGACGCAGACAATGAGTTCCACTCCTTAGCAGTTCGGACAAGGAAGGTGGAACTGTAACGCTTCGTGCGTGACCGAAGGACATCAGCCACGAAGGGATGAAGCCCCTGTCCGCGCCTCGTGGTCCTTGCATCACTTGTGGCGTTACATATATGTGCTTCTAATAAGCGACGGTCTATTTGTTGGACCTATTGGGGTTGTTAAGGTTCAATTAGCCCTGGTTGGAATTACTAAAACTCAATGTACGTGTTCTCTCTATGAGATTTTATTTGCGACTAACTCGCTCACTCATTCAACAATAGTGGTACACAAGTGGATTGTATGATTATTAAACATGTAGATTGTAGGTAACTCATTATTTACTTAGACATTAGCGTTATTTATTAAATATGAGACCTTTATTTAAAAAAAATATATCAATTATTTGAAAATCTATGTTTATTTAATTATCTCATCATTATAGGTACAGGGCGTCCCACGACGATGCCACATGGAGGGAAAGTACCTTGAATATTGTAGATGGAACATTTTACTGAAAGAAGACATTATTTTAATTTTAAAAACAGTTTAAACTGCATTCATACATTTTTAAATAATTACATGGTTGAACCGGGAATCGAACCCGCTGGACGAGAAAAAAAATTACCCTGTAGCTTTATTATACCGATCGAAAGGGTTCATCATAAGGATTATTTTTTGCTTAATAACATAGTGTCAGAAATAAAAGGAAGACCATGAATTTTAACATTTAATGTGAAATTTTGTTCCGAAAAATGAAAAGCTGACATTGCCGTAAGGCAGTTGAATACAAACTCTTTTGATTATTTCACTCCCTGTCGATTTTTTTATATTGTTGTGGTGGATATTTAGAATAATATGTCTAAGTTCTGTTTGTAGCTCGTGAACACTTTCATACTGGTTCTTATAAACTAAATTTTTTACATAACCCCATACATTCAACAGTATGGGACTCATTTTGAGCATTTGATAAATTGATTAATTTTGTATTAAAATGTTAAAATTCATGGTCTTCCTTTTATTTCTGACACTATGTTATTTAGCAAAAAATAATCCTTATGATGAAGCCTTTCGATCGGTATGATAAAGCTACAGAGTAATTTTTTTTCTCGTGTAACGGGTTCGATTCCCGGTTCAACCATGTAATTATTTAAAAATCTATGAATGCAGTTTAAATTGTTTTTAAAATTAAAATAATGTCTTCTTTCAGTAAAATCTTCCATCTACAATATTTAAGGTACTTTCCCTCCATGTGGCATCGTCGTGGGACGCCCTGTATATGAAAATGGCGACTCTCTTGAAAAAACAAATAGACGTATATTTTTGAGGCAGACTTCACAAATAAACAGAGAGACATTCTCTTGAATAAAAAACATATAACATTGCCAGGGGACAAGTAGGAACGCGTTGCTTTGAAACTAACAAGGTTTATTCAGGACACAGAACAAAATGGAATAACTAATATACGTACATCAGTAGAATTATCTAAATATTATAATTTCTAAGTAAGTATTGTATTCTATATTTTTTTTTCTTGTAATCGTTTTGAATAATCTAAAGTCGATCGAAGGCAATGGACACTTTAGTCATTTTGTTTGAGACCTTAAATCTCGTGAATTAATGATCTAAGGGCTCTGGCATCCCTCAGTCACTCAAAGAAACTCTAGCACACGTTCTGTTACTTCGCGGCGGTCTTCTGTAAGGGGGTGGTCCTTTTTTTTATGGAGGGGAAATGACTTTTACGAACTATCCCTCGTCGGCAGTGTGGGACTCGCCCGGCGAAGTCTTATTCCCAGGAATACCCACTAAAACCCCCCCGCGTTCCACCACCAGCGGTGATGTGTGGATCCGAGAGCACAGCAAGGCCTTGTTCTCGGATCCCTACACACCGCTACGTCCTCACCGGACGCAGCTCAAGGGCCCTAGCCAAGAACATACCAATGCAAACGTTTCGTTGCGTTCTGACGAATAGAAACGAAATAAATCCCGGTGATTGGTCAAAAATTTATATGGGCGTTACAACAACCAATCACCGGGCTTTATTTCGTTTCTATTCGTCAGAACGCAACGAAACGTTTGCATTGGTATGCCCTAAGCTTGGGCGAACATTTTTCGCCACGCTTCATTTGTTTGTGGCGGTGCACTGGAACGCTGTGAGCCGCCATGCGTCTTTTTGAGTATATCAGGACGCCAGAGAAAGGGGGTGGTCCTGTCACTACTTGTTTGCATAAAGTTATCATATGACTGCCTCTAAGTAATAACCCTAATTAAACGTTAAACATGCTTATTAATTACTCAAAACGTAATCACGACATTCCGTGAGTGGGAATATCGTCATGCAATAACTTAATTAACAAGACAAATAATTACATTGTTAACGTAACACAATTAAACCTAATGGGCGTGTAACGATCTGCATGGACATTGAAATGCATAAATAGTTTTCCGAATTGCGAATGTCCATATTCATGTAAATTAAAAATTTGCTACTTTATTAAGGTATGTATTAAAATTCTCGTATTTATAGATAAATTTTATCATTGAGTTAAAAGTTTTAAACAATTAGGTAATGAAAAATAAAAGGCTTCTTGCTTGAGTTTCTAAATGCTAGTTAGTATTCCTATTCCTAGATTCAAAGTTAATTGCATGATTAAAAAAACATTAGTAAGTACTTTATACTTTTTTAGAAACATGGTCAAGTTGTAATTATGTAACTTCTTATGTCAAGAGCTTTTAATCTTTAGTATTTTTTGGGGCTATAACTATGAACTAATGTACATAACATTATCATAATATATGTAATAATAAAGCTTTTTTATTTCCATAGCCTATAAAAAAATTACAATATAGGTAATATATTTGTACAAGATTTTCCTTTTTTTAAAACCATGGACCTCTTCTGGGCAAAAGCCTCGTCCAGCCCTCTTCATTTCTCCCTGTCTCTAGCCAAATGCATTCAGTCACTTCCAGCAAATGCAACAATATTGTCCACCCATCGTTTCCATGGTCTGCCTTTAATTCTTTTTCCTGCAGGACATTGCAGGCAACAAAAGGCTTGGCCATTTTGTTGCCTGCAATGTCCGCCTTCGCTCCTGGCATTTAGACGCATGAAATTCACTCAGTGAAATGATCATGAACTATGAAACTGTTCTTATAATTATGATAACTTTATATAATATTAAGAAATAAATGAAAACTATTTTACCATAATAAGACAGACCACTTAATGACGAGTACGTTTTGTGTAAACAATCCAACATGAAAATTCACTCTTAATGAATTATTCATCAAAGAGAAACTTGAAAAGCTTAAGGCCTCATTAAGATCACGTTTCGTTTCCAATTTAAGACTGGCAGGCAAGTAGGTAGGTACGGGTATTTTTCAATTTTCCAAATGGCTTTTAGTCTTGATCGACACCGACACGCTTCCGTACTCGGGCCAGGATCACACATTAGCTTAATGAATAATGTTTTATTTGGCTTAATGTTTTAAAACATTATTACGAATCTCAGTGTAATAATGTTGGTCGTGATTAAATCGGAGATGATTGGATTTACATTGAATTGGATTATAAATTGGCTTAAATGAATCTGAAACTATACAAGTATCTTTTGACGGCTACTTTTGTGTTTTAATATTTAATATGAGGAACATCTCTATTATCAAATAGCTTGGGTTCCCAGCAAGGCTATCCGCCATTAGCAAAAGACTTATCAATTACTTTAGGCTTATGGCCCGCAGAAAACTGTATAACCTGGATACTTAAGGTGGCAAGATTAATCGTGGTCGATTTCCTAGACGATGGAAGACCAGTATTTTTATGTTAAGGTAAGGCAGACAGACAAACAAAGCCACAGGTACTGCAAGTACGCTGTCAACTGGGTACATTAACCTTACTTACTTACCTAAACACAAAAGCACAAGTGCTGTTATTCGCTTACAGAAGGCCACAGTGAAATAACAGCATGTGTGCTGTGTGTCGATAAGTGAGTTGTTTTGGGTAGCCACCTACCATTAAGTGGGCCATCAGCCTACCTATCAACTTTAATATAAAAAATATATCTCAAAGGTGTTTAAAATTAGAGCAAACAAAAATTAAACTTCATATTATATTGTCAATTTATATTTTAAGGTTATGTAATACAAATACTTACCTAATATAATAATATTTATTTGTGATCACAAAAATAAGACGTTATGTTTGCTGAGATTATATTTGCTGAGACCTTCGTTTATATAATCTCAGCAAATGACTGATGCTCAGAAACCTTGTTACATAAGATCCACGTGTCGTCATCCGCAACTTCCGCAACTAAAAATACAGCTAACTAAACTAACGCAATAAGTGAGCTGTAAGAACAGGCGTATTAGAATTTGAAGGGCTTATTGAAGCAACGTTTTTGATTGTATGCTATGTTGTTAAACTATCTCTTAACTTAAAGCCATCGAAAAAAGAAAGTTAGAAGAATAATTTTATTAGATCAATATAATAATTATATATGTACCTACAATTGTTTTAAAATAAAAGTTATCAGATCAACGCACAATTTTGTTATTTGTTTTGTTTGTTTTACTTGTTTTATTTAATTTATTTAAAAGGCAACTCGAACAGTCCATATTTTTTAAATAGAATATAAACTATAATTATGACTAACAAAAATAATAGGAATAAAATTTTCCCAGTAAATAATCTAAATAAAATGCTCGGTTTCACATGATTTATTATTTTTTTTTTGTAATTCCGAGTTAATAACTCCTCTGAAATTCACAGTTTAAGTTATTAGAAGAGACAGGTATTCCCTTTTATCGTTGCAACCCAGATAGCATAAGAAAATAGCCCCGCCTAAAGTAGCCAATGTACGTGTAAATATTTGGTGCGTTAAGTGCTCAGAAAGGTCACTAGACACAAAGGGGCGTTTAATAATAAATCAACCCGGTTAATCGCATGGGAGGTTTTAAAACAATGAGGTAGATGCTACTGCAACTGGAAGGGGCAAAGTTTTTGTTCTTCGTTGTTTTATGGCGAATGTTAGGGTTCGTAAAGTTGCATATCTGGGTCGTATTCTGAGGGGTGAAAAGTACCATATTATTTTGCTCTATCTTATCATGGGGAGCAAGATTGAGGGACAAAGAAGAGTTGACAGACAACAAATTTTAATGTCCTGGTCAAGAAACTTCCGTCAATGGACCGGAATGACAGCCGAATGACGCTGACGAAAACCAGCCTTAGAGAAGAAGAAGAATTGGCATTCATCATCACCTCAGCCACTGGTTCACACATATCACATAGGCCTAAGTTAGTGATTTGAGAAAAAAGAAGATCGAAGAGGCGTCATGCAACTTTACTTAATAAAATCAGCACTTGTATATTTAGTCCTTAGAACTTGTATATTTAGAATTCTAAGAAAGTGTTATTACATTTAGATTACTGGTACACATAATAATAAAAGAAGTATTTTTCAATTATTTTCTATGCACACATTCTGCCTGTGACAGCCAACGAAATAGTATATCTCTGCGAGCATGGAAGCAGTCCCTTCATACTAGTTACCGTCAATTTTCGACGCCAATTTTTTAATGTTCGATTTTCAATTTTCTAAAATGACATTATAGAATATGACATTAGAAGAAAGTATTAAACTATTAGCATTTAAAAAGAAACTTTAATGATAGCATGTCTCGGTCGCTATTAGGATGCACTTTTTACTTACGCCATTTTATAAATAAGTTTGTAAAAATTCGTTCATTGGTTGCTGGTTGAATGAACTAATTCAGGTCGCGGCTCAGTTTTGTAAGCCCCGCCCACCGCAGCTCAGTTTTCGTGGGGTCATACTGAGACGCTTAGGCTTCGTCCATGTATTCAAAGGTCGCTGGTGACAGCTCGGTTTGAAAACCTTTGATTTGGACCCGACATGACAGTTCGATCTTGATTAAAACCGCGGAACGAAGTCCTTTCGAATATAAATGTGAATTACAAATGAATCTCGTTTGCTTTAACAGTAGAAAAATAACATTTGCATGTCTGAGAAAAACCTTGGAAATCATATAATAATTTATATTTTTGGATATTTTAAACCTTAGATAATTTCAACGAAACAGAAAGAAAATTAACATTAAAATATGAATGCGATAAAACAAACAAACTCTTCATCTTTATTATATCAGTATAGATAGATAGCTATGGTTAGATATGATGTTCAACGCAATGACACTGAAAGTTATTCGTGCGCGGCATTTTATGAATACATAATAACAGTTCGTTGACTTTGTACTGAAAAGCACATCCAGGCCGAGTAGGAAATTAATTCTTCGACACTTTTGAACCCTATCCGTTGACGCAAGCGTAAAATTTAGAATGTACTCGCTGTCCCGCGGCCATTGAATTAGAACCATCATTGTTACCCACAACTTGGGCGCCTCCTGTTTTAAAAGTAATACTGTTTTATTCGGGGCTGCGTGTTGTTTTATCGTTACAACGTAAAATGTATATTAATTGACTTCCGCGTTAGCACTTTAGACCAAACAAGAAATAAAGATAGAATTTCGCATACAACATATTGATGATAGATTTATAAACATGTGTGCGTAGGCCTTTTATTGTATTGAGATTTTGTGTTCCAAGTTTACTTATGTGTAAAATGTGATTCTATCCTGGTTTTTTTTTACATCTTTTCACTACGGTATTTTTGCAATCCGTTATTTTCATTAGTAAATATTTTAATAAGGCAAGGCGTGGCGTAGTTTGATTGCATTTAAATGCGTGTAACCGTGTATGTACACAGCGAAGGAGTAGTTTTACCGGCTTCACTCTGCCGTCTACAGGGCTCTCTCTTTAGTTCTTATTTTATCTGAGGTTAGCACGTACAGTTATTGTGTCTTGATGGGAAGGTGGGAATTAGACTTGATGTTGTTTTGTTAAATTGGAAATTGAAATTGATGAGATCGTGTCATCAAACATGCTAGGTCGTTAAGAGCCTAGTGTTTTAAGGAAGTCTGTACGAGCGTGGGAAGTTAGTCTCAACAAATTCTCATTTTAGAAATTAATTATTCTAGATATAAAATTATTTCAGCAATGTGCAATTAAGCTTTTATAAAAGTAAATATATTCGAAGTACTAGCTGGTGCTTGCGATTTCGTACACGCTATAGCTCGTTTTTTGAAAATCCCACAAGAACATATTTCCAGGATATAAAGTATCCTATAATTTAATCTAGATAATAAAATCAATGCCTCATTGTAAAGGTTAAGCCGTTTCATAGATTAGCGTGCACAAACGCACAGGCAAACGGACAAATATTCAAAAAACTATTTTTGTGACTTCAATAACATTATAACAATGCGTACTAATTGGTTTTTTTTAAAATATTTTTAATGTAAAGACAAGGTTGGTTGCCAGTTTATTACATACTAGCTGTTGCACGCGACTTCGTCCGCGTAGCTTTATAAAATATAGCCTATGTTACTCGCTGATAATATAACTTCCTAACAGTGAAAGAATTTTTCAAATTGGTCCAGTAGTTTCGGAGCCGATTCAATTCGAACAAACAAACAAACAAACAAAAAAAAACAAATCTTTCCTCCTTATAATTATTTATTATTAGTATAAATGTATAGTTGTATTAGAAAACTCGAAACATATAAAAACCACAAGTTAATATAGTTAGTGTCGAAAGACGAGAACTCGACTGAAATATTTCACGTATTTATTAACGACATGCCAAGTAACAAGTGTTCTATCACGAGGAATTTCAATCAGCGCCGCACCTCGCTCAGATGAAAATTTAACGAACTCGAAATGTAATCCGATTTGTGTACAGCTTTATTTTGTGCAGCCCGATGAAAGCGACTAAGGGGCGCTGCCTTTATTCCGAACCTCAGATATACTTAGGTTCAGCGTTATTATTCATAGCGCACGTGTGCGTGAGGTCGCCTTAAATTCCGCATTCGTGGGGCGACGCGATATGGGCTACGAAATACGAACATAGCATAAATATTGAAATTTCTAAATTCGCCTTGTTTCTTTTACCAGATTTGACCTTTACACGTAGCGTCAATTAATACTATGGACTCACATGAGATTATTTTTATAACATGCTGTTGCATGCGACTTCGTACGCGTCTTCTTCTTCTTCTAGTGCCATCTCCTATCGGAGGTTGGCTATCATTATGGCTATCCTAACCCTTGTGGCGACGGCTAGAAATAGCGATCTGGTACTTTGTACGCGTAACTTTTATAAAATATAGCCTAAGTTACTCGCTGATAATGTAGCTTACTGTAGCTGAAAGAATTTTTAAAATCGGTCCTGTAGTTTCGGAGCCTTTTCAATGCAAACAAACAAATCTTTCATCTTTATCATATTATTACTATTACTATTAGTATATTACTATAGAATGTTAGCGTCTGCTATTTATGTCATCTGAAGTTGATCGAAAAGTGCTCTGTGACGTTTCAAAAGAGGTGTTCATTCATTCATTCGGTGATATGATTTTGAAAGGGTATTAGTGAGTTGAACGAAAGAGGTCGTCTTCGTATGTCCGTACATCTTATAATTGGAATTGTAGTTCTGATATATCGGTCGGACGATAAAAGTTTTTGGAATAAACATAAAGTGATTTAAGTAATTAATGTACCCGGAGTAGAGGGTGCTAATCACACTGAGTGCTTAATTACTGTTAAAGTCATCGAAGGCTTTTGTTAAAGACTGAATGACTGAATAATGTCAGTGAACAATACAGTGGCTACATGGTATAAGATAGGCGAAGTATAAATTTTATTAAAGGTTACTTGATTTAAAAAAAGACTTTTATAAAGTGGAGCTGACATTTTATATTTTTAAAAATATGTGTCCGCTCCGTCACCCGCCGCTGCGCTCAGCCATAGCTCGTTGAATATTTCACATCGGCCAAAATACGTAATTCTGGAGACCTGAATGTGTTATTCCCCAACCCACTGTCTTTAATATTAAAATATGCAAATCACAGCATTACCGTGGCTCACCTTCTTTCAGTAAAGCCTGCATGTAAATGCAACGAGTATTAAAATAGCGCTTATTGAACTGTCCTCAGTTTTTGTGCCTTCATTTTGTGGGAATTGTTGTCGACGTGAATTTAATTCGATAATAAAACACATTTATTTGTGTCAAGAGTTCGTAATGTGTAATTTGGAACCACTAAAATACTAACTACCCGCCTAGTGCTTCGTACATGCAGTGATGTTTTATACATAACATGTGTTGTACATACTAACTATCAACTTTAAAAAGTTCATTTCCAAAGTTGACCCCGCCGGGAATCGAACCCGGATCCCTGAGACGGTAGGCAAGCACTCTTACCACTAATCCAACGCGCGTGAAGTGAAAATTTCGTGAAAAATTTTTTAACTGATGGAGTATGAAAACCGTGAAATGAAGTTAACGGATATAGGTACAGTACATATAGATAGACAGACTTCAAATTATACTATATAAGAGATTAAGTTCTTTTCACTGCAAATTTTAAATTTTTTTTGTGATAAAATTGTCAGATAGGCTGACAGTCCACTTAATGGTAAGTGGCTACTATCGACTATAACACAAGTGCGTTGCCGACCATAGTAGGATTTATAATGAAGAATAGGGAGATGGGTTCTAGCATCCTTTACTTACTCATATACCGAAACAAAATATAGCACATAAGCTATTTCACGGTGTTATGTTGCAGTTATGTTAGTTATGTTGCAATGTTATATGATGATTTATAACATTGCAACATAAAACAAGATGTTGTTCAACATGTTTACAATTGTCTCAGTCACATTTTGAGTACACGTGATGATGTCTCACGTGCAAATGTTATCCAACCTTGTTTTATAACACATAATATCATACACACATTATAAAATATACTATAACGATTATAATTATGTTTTATAACAAATTTTGTTACATAATCTTGACTTAGCCTTATATGCTCAGTGTTATAAATTGTGAAAAATTCGTGTAAGATATACTTACAACCATAAACACGATTCTTATATCGATCAAAAATGCAAAATTTCATGTTGATTCGTTGAGTAGTTAAGGCGTGAAAAGGTAACAGACTGACGGACAGAGTTACTTTATAATATTAGTATAGAATAATGGATATTATGAAAATTGTTAAGAGCATACAGAATTGTGAATATAAATACAAATACAAATATTTAATTATAAATATATGTATTTATAAATATTTAAACTGATATAGATTATTTTTACTGTTTTTATTCTGAGTTTACTTCCTTAGAAATCATAATACGATTGAAATATCAAAAGTACACTTTCACGAAAGCGGTCGCTTAATTTCAATAATAGATAATTGCATTACATAAAAGAGACAACTGCTCGTTGATGGAACAGCTAATTAACAGCTAAAACGGACAACTTCGCAGTGAAAAACTTTCAAACGATCATAAAGTTACTGCTTTTGTATCTGATCAATCACTCATTTGGAAAATAGACAACAAAAGGCTACGACGTAGGCATTCTACGTCAAAATCATGACGTAGAACGTCTACGTCGTAGCAGCTAGACATGCACTTGTATGTTGCTACGACGACTTTATCTATTCTACCTAATATTATAAAGAGAAAATGTTTGCATTTTTGTGTTTTTGTTTGTAATGAATAAGCTCAAAAATTTTCATCTGTAGAAAGCTACTTTATCAACGAGTAACATATTTTATAAAGTAACGCGGATGAAATCGCGTGCAAATAGAACTAATATAGATAAACAATGATATACTTTTATATGTACAAATTTTAATGAAATTTGATTCCAAGATAGCTTGAATGCTGGCGAAGAACATACGACATGAACATATGTAGTTGTGAATGTAATCTACATACATACATATTAATACGTGAAGCGAAAATTTTGGTTCCCCTTTTAAGAAAATTGCGCCGAAATTTGGTAAGCTTAAAGTTTATATGGAAAAGGACTGGAGAAAGCTAATATGAAATGCATTAGAAATACAGTAAATTTCGTTGAGTAAATTAATTAAAATAATCTATCGAGTGTTTGACACACGCACACATGTTTGACATTATGTATGCAATACTAGCTGATGCCCGCAACTTCGTACACGCTGTAGTTCGATTTTTGATAATCCCACAAGAACTTAACATTTTTCCCATATAAAAAGTATCCCACAGAAAATCATTAATACATCAGTGAAAACTGCATTCAAATCGGTTAAGTCGTCCCTGAGATTATTGTGCACAATCGCACAGACAGACAAAAATTCTTAAAACATTTTTTACTTCAGTATCATAAGTACAATGTGTACCTATGTTTCTTGTTTTTTTATCGATTTTAATATATACTTTTGTATTTCGACCACTGGGCGATCACTAGTTATAATAAAAAGTCCAAAATGGTATAATAACCGTAACACCGCTACAAACCAACAAATTGTAGTAGTAATAGCAACATATTTTTTCCATGCAAGTACAAGCATAATTGGCCTGCCTTAATGCGTCATAGAGAAAGCGCAGAGAAAGCCCCAAAGAGACTACAAGGACCCATCAACATTCTTTGATGTGAGGTAGAACTAGGAGAACGCGCTCATTATTTCCTTGAAACCTATAAGCCATCATTTGTTAGCTAATATACGACAGAACAGACTTAGTATATTTATATTTTACATATTTTTTTCCACTTGATGGTAAGTGGATGCCGTTGCCTATATAAGTTAAGCTGGTGCTGCAAGTTCATTGCCTAGTAGGATTATTTATTATTTTATACTACGCTACGACTACGTAAGTCGATTTAAAAGTGTTTGAAGCCATTGATTTTATCTATAAATAATTATGAGTATAAAATCATAAACGATCCGTATTTGTGCATTAAAAAAAACATTAGTACACGTTGTACATACTTAAGTCACCGAGGTCAAAAAAATGATTTTAGAATGTTTGTCTGTGCACGTTAATCTCAAAGAAGGATTAAGCGATTTAAATTCGGTTTTGACTGATGTATTTTAGCAAGCTTCCCGTAACATTTGGTGTTTGTTTCATTCGAATCGGTTTACAAACAAAAATATAATACCGAAATACCAAGCGTACGAAGTTGCGTTCACAGCTAGTTCAAAATATATATATAAATACATAGAAATAGAGCATAGAGCAATAGAGCATGTTTCGTAAATTAAACTATCGTAAATTAAATTCTCACATAGCTTATACTGGCTTAATGTGACATCGTCATCTCAGCCGTAGGAAGTCCATTTCTGGACATAGGCCATATTTAAAATTTTCTTTTACTCAATTGCACCCATAAGAAGCAGTGACAAGTCACTAGTTACAAATAAAAATACATTTCTTTTTAAGGCACATATGATACAAAATTTTCACTAAATAGTGTTCATCCTGTCTAATTATAAAGTATGTAATGTTTGAAGCCAATGACTATAGCCTTCTAATATAATAACTTTTAAAATAATTTACAATTGATTACAACTCAATAGTGTGAGGCATAATTTTCTCTCACAAAAATCTACTACATATTAATATTTGAAATAAATTCTATTGAGTAAACAATACATATCTATATAAAAAAAACTACTACAAACATTCACAATGGCCTATTTCAATGTAATGTTTAAAAGCAATCACAATAATTGATACAATACCTTTGACCGCGCTCGATATATTGTCCCGGTTACCTAAGCGTATGTTGCGATTGGCTCTGATATACAGTCGGCTCACAAAACAAACACCACAGTACGTTATATAACGAGAAGCTCGGACGCGAATACGTACGGGGTTCGATACAGGGTAAAGACACGTCTACCCTCGACGGATGTCAGTGGTATACTGGCTGATTCACGTGTGCGCCCGCCGTCCGTCGGCCTCGCTGAGTCGTGTGAAATGCGCAAGTCACTCGGTGCTTAACTTATCCCACCTACTTTCAAAATTCAAATTGTCATATTATTCTTTCCTGAAACGTTCACACGGGACGCTAAGTGCGGTGGCGACGCTGTCGGGATAAATTTCCTGTGTTCATACACACATCAAACCTACCTACTACATAGTCAGAATATAGCGACTCGTTTGATGAAAAACTGATAAAAAAACATTTCACAATAAAATATCTGAATTTTATTATTTTTACCTACGGATTAAGTATATATGTAGTTATATAGGTATACTTATTAACTAAAATATTACTTAATTTTAAGTTTAATGTATTTGATTTATTATATCAATACTTGGCCTTGGTAATTTTTCCTGCAAGTTATGCACACAAATTTTCATGAGTTATTGCTCTGCTCTATCGATTGATGAAAACCATCAAAATTTTTAGAAGAAGTTAGTGGAGCAACATAGGTGGATAACGACTTTATATTATATATAATATATATAGATAGTTATATATACTTATATACTCATATATAGATGTCGTTAAAGATCGTCGTTACTGTCAAATCATGTAGCGCTTTTATAATCCAAATTTACAATCTTAAAGGAAGCTAAGTATTCAACACGTCTTGGATTTTACAAAGTCTATAATTCTCATTCGTTTTACCTACTATCCACAGATAATTTTGCTACGTAACAACCGTAACGCGAGCACCAATTATTTCTAATAAGCAAAACAGCTTTTTTAACTCCAATGAGAAATTCTATTCCCAACTCTCACTCAATAACCTTACCGTGACGCGAACGATGTCGGATTAATATACTCAGAGCATATTTTATTTAATTACTTAAAATGTCACTGGCCTACTTTTTAAACTCACGTCAGCGAGACTATAAAATTCTCTCATTAATGTTATACCTATTTCGTTCCAAACTCAACGAACCGGAAACTGTTATAACAGTATTGATTTTTTTCTTCCGTGTCATGTAATGTGATTAGAGGCCCGTATTATTTACATATAAGCTTGTGGGTTCAACACTAGATTTCGTACAAGTATATGGCCCGATAGATGGTAGACATTTCCGGGTAGGTATTTGAGGTAAACTGAAAACTTGTCCTATAACTCTTCTATTATTCTATTAGTTCTATTAGTTTTCTTCTATTAGTTCTTCTATTAGTATTATATTAGCGACATAATGCGATATAGAATTGCTACAAATCAGAATCCGTACTAATATTATAAATGCGAAAGTTTGTATGGATGTATGGATGGATAATTGGATATATGGATGTTTGTAACTCTTTCACGCAAAAACTACTGGACCGATCACCATGAAATTTTGCATACACGTTGTCTGGGACACCAAAAAGGACATAGGGTACCTTTCCTCCAGAACGCGGACGAAGTTGCGGGCACCAGCTAGTAAGTATATATAAGAAGATGCATGTGAACATTCTCGTCATATTGGTCTATCTTAAAATAAATAAATGCAATCCATCCAACTATCATAAATATTTAACACAATATGGTCATAGTATTCAATAGTTTATCCCCACCCTAATGCCTTCGAAATTTAAATGTACTCTAGAAAGCCTGTGCACAATATTTTTCCCGAAGATAAGATACAAGCAATAACACCATTTTGTTTATGTTGACGACGGTCTGGGCCCCGCGGGAGAGAAGGGATCTATCTACAAAGGCCTACTCGCTTATATGGAACTATTGACAAGGCAGAAACCAGTCATAAACAATCTTCCTTAGTCTTGCACGCGAAATATGGGTGAACATGTACTGGTTTCCAAATATTAACGAAACTAATATAAATAGAAAATAATTGATGAAAGTTATGTACGGTTAAGAATAAAATGGCTATTCATCTCCAAAAAAAGGTTTTTTATTCATTAATTACAAAAAAATGTTAACATTTAATTTAGTGTGACTTTTTTTCATTGAATTCAATATTGGCAGAGTACACTCCGTTTCGAAGCCTTATAATAGATATAATTTCTTATCCTATCCTATCTTATCCCTCAGTTCTATCAACCTCTTCTTTTGCTGCCTGCCAGCTTTTACATGAAAATAGTTTATGTTCATTCTTTAGTTAACATCATTTAGATTAAATAAAGTTTTATTTTAATTAATTTGGATATAAGATAGCCAGTCCACTATGACGCTCACTGTACCTGAGTACATACATTTTTTACTATCCTGTTACAGTTCTTTTTATGGTGGTCGATGTAATATGCCCATTTGTTAAACCGATACAGTGCGCCCTTGGGAGTGATCCCTCTTTTACATGATAACGGGATACTTCCCATCCATCCACCATCGCTATCGCCGGGTTATAATTAATACTGTATTTTATTTACCTCAGGCGCGATTTCACCATACTCTGTTAGTATTTGACATCGCTGTTAAGTCATTTAACAGTTTACAGTATGCGAGTGACAGCACTAAAAAGCGATGTTAAATACTAACACAGTATGGTGAAATCGCGCCTTATGCTATTAGTAATATCACTAATAATAATAATAGCAATGAAGGTACAGTGAAACGAACGTTTGGCTGTCAACATGAAACACTGGTTTGAATAAGAGACAAGACCATTTGAAGACTGTGTTATTGACTCTTTAGTCTATACTCTATAGTTATAGTATACTTTATAGATTATAGTCATCCTTACCTTCACAGAGAGAATGAGGTGTATTCCCAGTAGTGGGATTGGGACGTTATATAAAGTGTGTGTAGGGTGATATGTTATAGATATACAACATCTTTTCAAGGTTATATCTTTATTATGTTATATCTTTTCAAGGTTCGAGTGAATAGGCATCTGCTCCATCTTAGGCCTCATCCTTGTCACATAACTGATTGTTGGCCAAGAGCAAACCCATCTCTATATAAAAAATATCTTTTCGTTTATTTTGCTCTGCGCTCTTTTGTTGAGCCTCTAATGCTAAACATAATAGAAATGTTTGTATAATAAATCAGAGGAAAACTATACGATTATGGAATTCAAGCCAATGAAATTCATTTTTGTTTATGAAATATTTACCAAAAAAAAATCAGTAATAAATGAATTATGAACTATGAAAACTACATTAAAATTTGTTTGAACGGATTTGGATCAAACTTGTCACTCAAGTAGACTATTTCCTGGATGGGATAACTGTAATGACGTGAACAGAGTCACATACAAGAGGTATGTTATAAAATGTATGTTCAATAAAGCAAAAGTCATGCTTTTGCAATGCTACGCGCTTACCAAAGGAAACGCTACGCTTTCGTAGCTCTACGTGCTACGCGTACAGAAGCTACAAGCGTAGTGGCAAAATACGGGCAAACTCGTTCAATTTATAAATCTCTATTTTTAATAAAAACTGTTTTCAAAGAAAATGCTTAATAAATCTACTTGTTTCAATACATTTCAATAAATTGTTATAGAGTTATTGGTGAATTTATTTAACAAAACAAAAGTTTTCTAAAAAAATTACAAAGATTATACTAAGAGTGTGTCCAAGTGGAATTTTTTTATTAGGTGTAAGCTATCTATTTAAACTGTTATCTTGTAATAATACCTGTAAGTTTCCCTAAAATAAAATAAATAAATAAATTATTTGTCTTATATACTAGACATTTTAATAGTATATTTATTATTTTGATAAAAGGGTAAATTTTGCATATAACTGATTCTAGCTGCTGCACATAGCAATTTTTTAAGAGATAGTAAATTCGACAAATAGTACTGATTATTTAGCACTTACCTTTTTATTCGATGGATAAGGCTGTGAATTATTCACTAAGGTCTAAATTGTTGGAATCTCAAAAAAGTGAACACAGCTGATTTTGGAGTGTTAAACACGATATTCTATATTATATATTATTAGCTTGTGCCCGTCCGCGTCCGCGTAACTTTATAAAATATAGCCTATGTTACCCGCTGATAATATCCCAACATTGAAAGAATTTTTCAAATCGGTTCAGTAGTTTTTGCGTAAAAGCGTAACAAACAAACAAACAAACTCACATTCACATTTATATAATATTAGTAAGGATAAGTTACTGTTATATCTTTGAGTGCGTATGTGTGTGTGGGGTTATTTTTACTTTTCCATTTTCCATTTTACTTCTTTCTCTCTCTCACTTACACATGTCTCTGACATGTCTTATTACGTTCCACTCCTTATTACGTTAGTCACAATTGATAAAAGTCCTTGCAAATAATACCACTAGTGAAATTATAATATCAAGGCTTTTACAAGAACCCTGCGACATAAATAGCATTAAGAATGTAACCTTCGTTATTGTTGAGTTTTATTTTGTTCTGTATACGCTTTATTACGTATACGTTCTGTATACGTTTCACATCTATATAAAAAAGAAATCACACAATATAAGTTAAAAATATTTGATGATTAACATTCGCAATCATAATTAATATTATAAATGCGAAAAAGAGTTTGTTTGTTTCACTTTCATGCCTTAGCTACTTAACCGATCATAGTGTATTTATATCAAGAATTCAAAAAGGTTACAACATACTTTTCATTTCGAAAAAAGAAAAAATTGTCCCCGTGGGATTAAATAAAAAAAAAACATATAAATATGAGTAATAGAATAGATATTTTAACATCCAACAAAAAGGGACGCGGACGAAGTTGCGAGCAATAGAGGACTCCAATGCTATGTTTGTTAAAAAATTCCTATTCACTCTTGTTAGAATCCGCCATAAGAAAAAGAGAGTCAATATTAATATCTTTCATTCAATATCTTTGACATATTGTGAGTCCCTAAAAAAACAATATTTTATTACAAATCAAAAAGGCAGAAGCCACGAAACTCAAATAGGCACAAACACACGGGTGTTCGCGATAATACGACGAACTTGGGAACATTTAATGTCGTCGTGCCGTGCCGGAAATTGTTCAAACTTTTTTATAACCAATACTTATTACTTAATGTTGAGAAATTCACGACATACGACAACGGTGTGTTTCTTCTAAGGCTTATCAAACAAAAACTGTTTTCCTGTATTGAATAATACTATGACCTAGATTTTTGCAATATCTACATATAATTAGTTGGTGGACAAGGTCTAGGGTTTATTAATGCGCCGGATTGACGACGGACTGCGCTGGTGGTCTACTGTAATGTATGGTGGTGTGGTGGTGGAATTGTATATCTACTAAATAAGTTTTGGCGGGCCTTATTCATCTCTGTGTTTATTCAATATTTTTATTTTAAAAAAAATCGGTTGTATTTTTGCATAAATGACGCATATATGTACACGACTTGACAATTTCCACAAGTTTTTATTTTGATATACTTTAATATTATCGCACTAAAACAATGATTATGATACTAGAAATCACAACAAAATACGAATATATTTAAAGTCTATGAAGTAAAATGCCTAAAAAGTAATTTTACAGAATTTTACAGATACATATTTACAGAATGGCTATACTTCTATACCTCTCTCTATACTCTATTTGTTAACTACAAAAATAAATTTCTGTACAATACAACAATAGATACAAATAATAAACCTAAGTCACACCTGAGGTTGTCTGTAAAATTAT
Organism: Synanthedon tipuliformis; assembly: GCA_947623395.1. Taxonomy (NCBI): domain Eukaryota; kingdom Metazoa; phylum Arthropoda; class Insecta; order Lepidoptera; family Sesiidae; genus Synanthedon; species Synanthedon tipuliformis. The sequence continues at coordinate 8,295,269 of OX392417.1, read as the reverse complement.
TGTAATCAATGTGTACAAATCAGCCAGTTGAAGAGAAATATAGCAGGAAATTGTACTAATTTTTGCGGTATGTCTACGAAAGAGAAGCTCGCTGGTAACGGATATTGCGTGCACTGTGGGACGGAATGGGGCACATTGTATAATATTTCTAAACGGTATACACACTATTTGACAATAAAAAAACCTTTTTAGGACACCCATTTACTCTAAATATTACTGTGAATGTTAAAGCCCTTTTGGATGTCTCATTTTAATCCCTATTTTTGGCGTTGCTTGTGAAAAAGGCGACTCTAGCCAGTGGACCGTCAGCTTACCCGCCGACCTTTACATAAAAAATCTTCTATTTCTTTTTTGCTAAGTTCTTCAGACAGACTGATAGACCACTATAGTAGGCCGAAAAAAATAAACCCATACGAAGCCGGGAGCGGGTAGTTAGTTTTTATATGAATAACTAAACTATACAATATTTGATTTTGATGTATTCAACATGATTAAATTATAATATTTAATTATCTATTGTTTAATATCACTTAAGTCACGTTAACACTTAAAATCACTGACTTAATTTTAAGTGTTAAATGTTATGTCAGATGTTATACACGTAAATAGAATTGTTTTTTAACATGATGTTAACAAAAAAGAGAATTTTGAATTCCTAAAATTCAAAGATGGAATAAAATACATGGCTCCAGTTATTCACGTTAGATTCCTTCCACTGTGTGAGGCAGGAACAAAGCACGCAGGAAATTGCCAATGTTACCCTTACACTTCGCCATCACCGTGTAAAAACATCATGTCCACACGCTAAGACCTCTCGCGGAAATGAGTGCAATTTGTGAGACCACGGATTAGTAGTTGTGGCACTTTCTGCGACAATTTCACGGATGTACCTATACGAATATATAAGTGAAATAACATCTGTTTACGTTGAGAAAAACACATATAAATGTTTTTTTACAAAATAATTTCAAATCGTCTAAGCTTAGGTTAGAAATTAATTTTTCTAACATAAATTAACTATATCGTCGGCCTCGTCTTTGCTGCACGGTTAGATGCTGGCCAAGAGCAAATCCATTATTAATAAAAAAAGAAAGAAAGGTATGCGAAAGTCAGTTCGGTTGTTTATATTATTACGCTTTCACGTCTTAACTACTGAAGCGATCTCCACGAATTCATGGATAAAGAAGAGGACACTATAAATCGCGTTTATTTTCGGATTTTACACCGAACTTACATTTTACTTAAAAATACACAAAATATCAATATTAACCTTAATATTGAGCCTATACTTACTTCGATTTCACAGACAGACCACTAAAGAAGGCGGCCATCAGAGAGGAATGGCGGCGTGTTGTTAATCTTGCCACCAACACCTGAAATGATGACCACGACCACTCTGTCAAGAATGAGACCGAAGAAGAAGAAGAAGAAAACAATTTCTCTAGATGATTGTGAATACTGCCTCAAGATTCAACAGATTTTAACATGTTTCAAATTTTAACTTATTTTAATATCTATTTTAAGTGAAATATTCGGACAAACTGACAGATAAGGATAGTTAGAGAACTTGTTTAATATTATTTCAAGATTGATGTCTATCGTCTACAAACTCTAATCAAGAGTTTAATATAAATTAATAAAACCACAAAGTACCCACGAGTAGAGAATTGCCGATAAATTCTCGAACCTTCATTACAAAATGGAACTATTAAAACTTAGTTAAGGTTCACTATGCGTACAAGATTATAACAACAGTATGCAAACTAGTATATATAGATACACAGTTTAACTTAGAATAAATATTTCTTTTGGATAATTTGTGTAACAATGTATGAAAGTTTCTTAGAGAACACATTATAGTGACTACAAAGCACTAAAGCTAACAGAAGCACTAAGCCTATACCTACATACTCGCTGACAAAAAGCCTTAATCTCATAAGAAACCTTAATAGTCTGATATTATTATAAGAAAACTAGCTTTTGCTAGTCACAAAAAAGGACCATAACCTTTCACAAAAACATACTAGCAATAAATATTGAATAAGTTATTTATATGAACAAAGACAATTATTTTTATTTCCACTCTTTGAAGGTATAAGACTCGGAGAGGCTACGATTCGTACCTCAATTAAACTAAAATAACTCTAAGTGTAGTCGGACAGATCACCACTTTTACTTAACTACCGGTCTTAATCTTTATTGTGTTCTAAACAATGCGCGATAACTAAATACAGTTAGATAAACACTAAATGTGGTAGTTAAATAGTTAACGCTACGAACAACCGGCCTTTTGTACGTGGTAACGCGCCACCATCAAAACTTAGACAATTCGGAGTTTAGACTAATTTCTGAACGTTTACCTTGTTGGGATTATTTGAATTGTAAACAATACTTCAATTCAATATTATATAGTTTGAGAAATACAATTGGTTGTTGTGTATAATACATTAAAGGACACGATAATATTCTAAGAAAATTTACTTGGCAACTCTACAAGTACTTGGTATGGTAGTTTGTATAATGAAGAAATGTACAATGACCGATTTGAGTCTTTAGTAGTTTTTAAAGTTATTAAAATTTCAAAAAAAATATTAAATGTAAATTTAAATGAATGAGTGTCAAAGCCATTTCTTTATTCTTTATCCTTAATCCTACTATATGGTCGGTAACGTTATAGGCCTTATGTTATAGGTGACAGTAGCCACCTACTATCAACTGGATCGTTAGCCTGTCTAACGACCTTAACATAAAAAATCTTAAAATAATTTCAGTCGTTTATATAATAGCTGCAATTTCGCCACAAATGAAGCACATTAATATTCCTTGGTTTATAGCGAGTTCAGAGTTTATTGTATCTCTGTGTACCGCACATTACTCTGTCGCCAGCGAGCGTAGTAATTCACCCAGTGACTAACGTAACGAGCTCCACTCCAAGGACCCGTGAAATTAATTAAATGAATTGCAACAACCGTTACTCCTCTCGCGAGCTGCAGCTACGTGCTAATCCCCTGCTACGGTGCTACGGTGCTACGCGGAGAATGTTTCAAATGCTCACACGTGCTCAAGACGGAGGCTCGCTGAATTTAAAGCATTCATGTGTCTTGCTTGAGCAACAAAATTACGGCAGTCGCTCAAGGTCTGGACTCACATGTGAACAGTATGTTTGATTATTAAACTTTGTTACATATAATAAATCCAGTGGCTGTTTCCACATTGATAAATCAATTTTGAGATTCTGTAAATTTTTCACTAAGCTTTTGTAATAAAAATTATAATATTTTTCAGAAAATAAAACATGAGTAGGTAATACCACAGACATTTTCCAATTATAGACTTTAATGAACAGGACATTTTTTTTCTAAAAGCGAAAATTTCATTTCGTCATAACAATTTACGGAAGCAACCATATTTTTTGTTAATGAAACAGGTTACAAACACCCAGCCATGAAGTTAATGACCCAGCCCGAAACTCATTCACTTAAGTTTTTTTAATAAGAGGAGTCAAATGATTCTGCGGAGGCTAGCTATAAATTTAATATAATTGCTAAAAGAAGAAAAATGTCTTAATACCCAGGGGGTCGTTTAGGCAAGCTCGAATGGTAGTGAAGTTGCGACCCTGTCACTCACTTGTCTCGGGCAGCCTGCTTCTCTCTGTATTAGCATGCAAATTGATGGCTCCACGATTTATGGCTTTTTTTATAAACCCCATTTCCAAAGTAATTCACTTTCATAGGACCGAGTTTTGTCGCAGCCGTTGTCTTCAAAGAACCCTTATTTACTTGACGAGACTTAAAAGCATCCTTCAAATAAAGATATTTACAAACTTATTGTAGAGTTAGCAAAAACATGTAGAAATATGATATTAAATGCAGAACATCGTAAAAATTATATCTCAATAATATAAATCCGTATTCAAATATTAAATACTTGAATACGGATTTACACAAAAACAAAATTGTTTAAGATAATTTATTAATTTATAATTATAACATTTTCATGTCAACTGTACAAAGTGATGAAATATAAACGAACAAAATTAACGAACAAAAAGTTGCGTCGAAGCATTACTTTACAAGTCCCCGTCTCGGTTCGCTAAAAGGGTTTAAGTGTTTTTATGTAAGTATTTTTGCTTTCAGACAATAATACGGGATCTTTGTCGTATAATTTTACTTACTTATATCGCTTTATATATTTTTGGATTTTTTTACAATAGGTACTAATTCAGGTGGACTAATTCTAATTCAAACTAATTCAGGTGGACTAATTCTTATTCAAACTAATTCAGGTGGACAAAGTGCAATTTGTATAATTTTCAATTTTAATCAACTTTGACACGTCATGGTAAAAAAATGTATCGACACTACTATGGCAAGTTATTATAAAGGTTAAAACGTTGGCAGTAAAGGCGATATTTGTACGAACGGAATCGTTTACACAAAAGCCCCAGTAATAAGAAGGCAAGTTGCTATTTGATCCGCACCTCGCAGCTTTGTTTTAGTAAATTTACATTTATATTACTTCAAGTTTTAAGCAATACCAGCATATAACAGTGTGGTCGGATACTGGTTCGATACGGGAAATAACTTTGGAACAAACTTCCTTTTGAGTGCTCCTTACGGAAATTTAATACATTTTTTAAAATTTCTTAGTCGTCTAGTGAACAAAAACGAAATGCTGCGTTGCTGCTTTATTTTTAATGTGGAAGAAGCAGATTTATAGTTAAAAAAATTATAATTGATAAACATGGCAGACATTTTTTTTTCACTTTTCAATGGACAAAGTCGCATGCACCAGCAAGTTAAAAAAATATATGTGGATAGATAGTAATAATAACATCTTCAAAACAATTTAAAGACCAAAATGTATCTACTATCTTTAAGTTAGATATTCAGAGAAGGAAGTTGTTCATCGTTTACCACTTTATCGCCCGCTTTGCAATGACAAAACCCTTGTTTGCAAGTCTCATTCGCACTGACATAATGTCACTGCAGTATAAGTACTCGCGGGCGTTCAGAGCAGAACAGCTTTTATATTAAGACAGCGCTGCGGCTTGCTGTTCGTTTTATTGTTTCCTGAAAGTCTGGAGTAAAAAAATATATTTTA